>OZ024720.1:1815795-6615795 GCA_964016875.1 Fallopia convolvulus
ATGTCACCTAGAAGCTAACACTTGGATTTATTAATTAAGCATAACAAATGCCCTCCTAAACCAAGTTTTAGATTCTTAGGAAGAAAGTTCTTAATTAGTGGATCAGTTAGGATTTCCCGCCATCATTGACTCATCCCAACATCTCAAGTAACATCATCGATGTGGAGAGCTGCCCTGCAAAACAGAAACTTGTTAGAAGGAACAATTTTTGTTCCAAAATCAGCAGGGTTCACATCTCCGAGGATTTTCTTCACAGAATTTTCTTGTTCCTCAACTTGTTGTCGAATATAATGGAATCGGACATCAATATGCTTTGTTCTCTCATGCAGGACTGGGTCCTTGCATAAGTACAATGCACTTTGACTGTCCATGTTCAGTATAGGCAAGTATTTCTTGCCTTCAATTTCAAACAATATTCCCTTCATCCATGTAGCTTCTTTTGAAGCCTCATTTGCAGCAATGTACTCTGCTTCAGTTGAAAATAGAGCAACAATGGGCTGCTGTTGTGACTTCCAGGAAATACAATTCCCTGCCCAAGTATAAAAGTAGGCAGTGGTTGATTTCCTGTTGTCCTTATTGCTAGCATAGTCCGAGGCAACATAACCTTGTAGGTCAGTCCTCGGCTTATGCTCAGCATATACAAGTCCAATATTTAACAGTCCCTGTTACATACTTCAAAAGGTATTTCATGGTTGCCCAGTGTTTTTCTCCTGGGTTAGACATGTATCTACTTAATACAGAAATAGCAAAAGCTAGATCAGGCCTAGTACATAACATAGAGTACAGAATGGAACCAACTGCTACATCATAGGGAACATTCTCCATCTTCTTCTTGTCAGCTTCAGAAACAGGACAATCCTTCTTGGAGAGCTCTAAGTGCCCTCCTAATGGTATTGGAGATGGCTTGGATCCTTTCATAACAAACATGTCTAGTACCTTATACAGATAGTCAGATTGAGACAAGTATATGGTTTTCTTAGGTCTGTTCCTAATGATTTTAACTCCTAAAATCTTTTGTGCAGGACCCAAGTCTTTCATATCAAAGTTATTTTTAAGATCATGCTTAACCCCAGTAATAGCATCCTTAGAGCTACTAATTAGTAGTATATCATCTACATACAGCAGTACATACAGGGGTGTCTTAGTCTTCACATTTTTAAAGTACAGACAAGAGTCATATTTACTCCTAGTGAAGTTCATTTTAAGCATGCAAGAGTCAAATTTCTTGTTCCATTGTCTGGGTGATTGTTTCAACCCATATATGGACTTCTTAAGTAAACAAGCATGCTTAGGTTTGTTTTTATCAACAAAGCCCTTAGGCTGGCGCATGTAAATAGTTTCAATCAAGTCACCATGTAAAAATGCAGTCTTAACATCCATTTGTTCAAGTTCCCAATCATAAACTGCAGTCATAGCCAGAAGGAGTCTCATAGTCTTGTATTTAACTACAGGTGAAAATATGTCATTGTAATCTATTCCTTCTTTCTGTGTAAAGCCCTTGGCTACTAGCCTAGCCTTATACCTAGGAGGGTCAGTGACACTAGCTCCTTCTTTCAATTTATAAATCCATTTACAGTCTATTAATTTTACCTTATCAGGTTTGGGATCTAGAATCCAGGTTTTATTTACATACATTGATTGAATTTCTTCATGCATTGCCTTAAGCCAATCATTAGCATGAGCACATTTAATTGCTTGTTCATAAGAGTCTGGAACAGTATTTCTAACAACCTCAGCAACTAAGAAGGCAAACTCAACAATTTTAGAGTAATTCTGATATAGTTGAGTATATTCATGCAAGTTCACAAATTCAGCAAATCTGGTATTAGGGATCCTAACTCTAGGTTCCCTATCTCTAGCAAGTTGATAGTCAGCCAAGTCATTTAGAGGAGCAGGTTCATGCAAGATATGTTCAGGTATAGCAACATTATTATCATGCATATCCACTTCATCATCATGCAACTCAGGCAAGTCATTGTTAGAACTTGAGCTAGAGGGATCAGAATTACTTACTGCCCCACCTAATTGGTGAGGTTGCAGAACTGCATCATCTGAATGCTCTTCAGTTTGGTTGTTATTGCTTTCACTTTCTTCTTGGAAAGCTCTGGAGGAGTGGCCAATGTCAAAGTCTTCATCATCCTCCAGATCATCTTGTTCTTCAAAGAATGTGCCATTATTTCCTTTGGTGTCCGATGGGGTACCTATTTTCTCAATCACTGGTGTTAGAATTGACTTGAAATGAAAATCTTTTTCATTAAAAGTGACAGACCTGGAAGTTATTACCTTATAACCTCTTGGTTGAATAAGTAATAACTTATAACCTTTAGTTCCCTCAGGGTATCCCAGCATTGCACACTTTAGGGCTCTAGGCTGCAATTTACCTTGTGATATTTGGGCATATGCAGTGCATCCAAAAGGCCTTAAGTGTGAAATGTCAGGTATTTTACCAGTCCACATTTCCTGGGGTGTTTTAAACCCTATTGCAGAGCATGGTGATCTATTTATAAGGTAAGAGGCTGTCATCACAGCCTCTCCCCATAGGGAACTTTTCATCCCTGCACAGAAGAGCATACACCTAGCTTTTTCAAGTAGGGTTCTGTTCATTCTCTCAGCAGTACCATTCTGCTGAGGTGTGCCTAGGACAGTCAGGTGTCTTTTAACACCATGTAATTTACAGAAATCATTAAAGGCATGGTTACAAAACTCTAATCCATTATCAGTCTTAAGGCATTTCAATTTAAAATCTGATTGACTTTCTACCATTATCTTCCAGTTTTTGAAATTCTCAAAAGCTTCATCTTTGGTTTTTAGAAGGTAAACCCACACTTTTCTTGAGTAGTGATCAATCAGAGATAGAAAATATTTTCTACCTCCAATTGTCTCTACTTGTGCAGGCCCCCAGAGATCTGAATGAACATACTCCAGGGGCTTGCTTGCAATGTAGGTTGACCTGCTAAAACTGTGAGCAACCTTTTTACCTAAGATACAATCCTCACAGAAGTCAATCAAGTCAGGTTTATTAGATATCATGTCAAGTTTGAATAGGTGATGTAACCCTTTATTTCCTATATGCCCCATCCTATCATGCCAAATCTTAGAAGTATTTTGATTTTCAGATTGTATTTTACCCTTAGAGACATTCAGTTCAGGAGTAGCTATAACATAGTACAACCCTTCTTTCTTGATGCTCCTAATAAGGACATTTTTATTTCTAATAACATCTCTTATTCCTCCTGAGGTAACAATCTGACAACCTAAATCATCTAAGACAGACTCAGATAGCAAATTTCTCCTAAGATCAGGAACCCACCTGACCTTTTGGAGGACCCTTACCTTACCATCAAACATCCTCAATGGAACTGTACTTGTGCCTTTGATCTTAAGAGATGTATGATCTCCTAGCATGACTACACCACCATCAGATTCAGTTAATTCACTAAAATAATGTGTATGAGGTGTGGCATGCAAAGTGCATCCTGAGTCTAAAATCCAGTCATCACTAACAATAGACTCATGCATATTAATCAGGTTATCAACATGATGGGTGAACATTAACAGTTCAAAGGAATATTGAGGACAGTATACAAACACATTAGAAGAACCATTATTGTCTTTTTCTTTATTTTTGTCATCCTTTTTCTTCTTGTTACAATCTGTTGAGTAATGCCCTATAACACCACAGTAATAACATTTTACTGTAGACATATCCTTTTTAGAAGAATTGCTATCATTAGACTTATTTTTCTTCTTTTTCTACCTATTGTTCTTGCCTTTTCCTTTAGTAAACATAACCTCATTCTTAGACTCAGTTTTCTGCTCATTTTTAGAACCATTTTTATTCTTGAAAACTTTCAGAGAGTCATTTTTCTGGGTTAGGTACTCTACTATTCTTTCAACTTAAGGTCATCCCTAGCAAACTGTACAACATCTTTAAGGACATCAAATTGGCTAGGAATTGCATTTAACAGGATTCCTACTTTGTAACGATATTTCTAAAATTTTTGTAAAATTTTTGTATTAAAAATATAGGAAAAAAGAGAATAAAAATAGGTTTGATATGATAAAAAGAATAAAAATATTAAAAGTTGAAGGGGAATAATTGAGGTGGCCACTATATTATATTTGTGGCCACCACAACTAATTAGAATAAGAATAGTTTTAATTTCAATATACTCACCTTTGGAAGAGATGAGGAAAGTAGACGACACATGTCCATTTGTATTGACTAGCATATATCATTAGGTATAAGCTTTGGAAGCATCATCATTAGGTATAAGCTTCTCCATTTATAAAGGATCTCCTAATCACCCGTATAAATGGCACCATTAGACCTCAACTTTTTATATTTTACTATATTGCTTCCTGGTTCCTACCCATTCATCTTTTTCTTTTTACTAACAATAAGGCCACACGCGTTGCACGCTGATTATGAAATAGAAAATTCATTTTAACAGTCACTAAGAAGTGTAGGGATATAGAAATGATATTTCCGTAAATTTATTTAAAAATACATGTTTTTTTTTGGAAAAGGAATATGAAAATGGGATTTTCGTGAAATTTATTTAAAGGGGCATGGTTTTTTTGTGATTAATTTACTTGACTTCACGCCATCCAATGTTTAAACCTTGTTTTATTACGTAAACGAGCTTTCTTCACAACTAAGAAACAAACTTATCCGAGCTTGCTTACAAGCGAAGTAACTTGGACACGCTTTTCGAGGCATGTCAAAATTACCCATTTACATCCACATATCAGTTAAGTCGAGCACGCTTTTCCAAGAATATATATTTTTATGGTCTCCCCGAGATTACTTAAGAGCTAAGCAATAACGACATGAATTTCGAGGAACATTAAAATAACAAAATTATTCTTGAGAAATAATGAATTAATAACAATCGCACGATAGTAACTCAAGCGGCTGTAAAAAAACGGATTATTACACCCACACGATCAAATTTTATAAAATTGGATGGGTAGGATCAAAAGTTACAAACACTTTTATAATAGAATAGAAATAGATATCCATCGCACATAAGATATTAGAAGTTAGAACTAGGGCTAGGAAACTTCCGGCCCGGACCGGATTTTTGGCCCAGTCCGGTCTATGAATTTTAAATGCCGGTGTCGGTCTGATTCCGATCCGATCCAGGTCGAACTGACTTATTTAAAAATAAAATAATAATGTAAAATTTGTATGTATAAATAATATTTCTTATGTTATGAAATTTATTTTTTATTATTTAAGTTTCACTTTTATAATATACTTTATAACATTATATTTTTTTCATAAATAATACATAAATTTTCTCAATAATAGCATAATTTTTTCCATAAAATAATTAAAAAAGAATATTATCCCAGTCCAAAACCGATCCGAAAGTAGACCAGACCGGACCGGACCAAGACCGAGATCGGATCGGACCAGGAATGAGACCGCTCCGGACCGGGAAATTCCGGCCCGATCTTTGGTCTAAAGAATTTGGAAAATTGGTCCCTGTCTGGTTCCGATCCTAATCCGGACCCGATCCCGGTCTGATCCGGTTTTGGAGCATTGCCCACGCCTAATTAGATCATTACTTTAAGTTGAATTCTAACTGTAAAGTTTCATGAATTATTTCCATGAATTAAAATATTCAAAGAAGTAAAAATAAATGCATTTGTTTAGTTGAAAAATAATTAAAATAAAAATACATAAATTTAAGTTTTCTTGAATTGCATTTCCTACAAAATAGGAAAATTGTAATTACTATGGCAGAGTAGGTAAGTTTTAATTTCACTAATTTTATTTAAAAATTATCTTTTATTTTTATTTTTAACTTACAAATCTCTTATTTTACCCAAAAGTTAAGTTAGTGATTTTCATTGTTAAGGGCTGTTAAGGTAATTTTAATTAAATTTCCGTAAATTTCAACTTTAACCAAACAAAATATAGAGGTTTTTCCTACATAAATAATTTTAACCAAAAACTTTTTCACAGGATTTAAACAATAATTTTCTGAATTTAAATTTCCATGACTTAGCGTCCGTTCGGAAACAGTTGTTGGGGCCTTGGCAAAGCTGAACGTCATTTACAAGCTCCTCTAGTGCGCGTTCGGCGAAGAATCTTTTGGGGGCTGATGGAAGCTACATCTGGCTTTATTTCGGAAGCGCCCTCCCCCAGGTTCTCGAGCTTGTGGAGGATTTTACCGGCTCCTCTTTTTGCACAATTCCAACCCGATACCCTCATATTCCTGCTTTCTCTCCCACCATCTCTAGGCCAGATCTTAGAACGGTGTTTCTCTCCCACCATCTCCATACCCTCCCCGGATCTCCTCGTTCCGACGAGTGGCTCCTGTTCTTGGGGGCGAGCGAAGTACGATCCCGACTAGCCGTCCTCAGGTGGGTTCGGTCTCGGCCCTACGCAGCTCGGATTTGGCGAGGGGTAGCAGCAAAGCCTCAGGTGCTTCGGTCTTTGCCCTAGGCTGGATTGAAAATGGTATCCCAGATCTGTGGAGACGAAGAACACATGACAAGGGGGGTGGGTAAGGTTTTGTTATTGTGTCTCTCCACAAGGGTATTTTCGTCATTTTATGAGCATTAATGAAGCCCATATTGGTAATTATATATAGCCTCTTATTATTTTCAGCTTATCCTTACCGAACACTCCTTACAGGATCCAACTCGTTTTTCCAGTTCCAGCTCTATCCCAAAATCCAGCTAAGTTTTAGCTCCAGCTAATTAATCCAGCTCGGGTTTCAGCTTCAGCTAATACATCCCAACAGAGCCTTAGACTCCTACGAATTATATTTCCCGCATTAAACCGAACAAAAATTAAGGCGTAAAGAATTTGTATTCTTTCATTAAAGCAGGTTTCCTTGAAAGTACCAGCAAAATAGTATCGTTCGAAGGCCTATATAAACCCCTTATTGTATTACAAGGAAGGCCATGTAAACAAAAAAAAACAAGATCATCTGTTTTGAGGTATTTTCAGGTACTTGAGATATGAGTATCTAAGCTTTATCTAGCTAGTTCTTGAATGTTTACGCTTTATGTTTTATTAGCATTTGTTATAAATATTTTTATGAATTTGTTACTCTACTCTCATAGTTAGCACTCCCATTAGCACTCCCAAAAAATTGAATATTAATCTTCCATTGTTTTCTGTCTACAACTGTATCAATTATCATCCTTCAATATAAGTATATAAACGTGTTATGTATTGAGTCTTTTAATTATATAAGTCTAATTATACAAGTCCACATGTGAAGAGTATTGAAATATTAAATGAATTAGTGCCTCACGTTGAAAAATCACACGATTTTTAGTATGTAAATAGTTTGAAACTAGCATAAGTAACTACCCAGCCCATACAAGTTGTACGAGTTTATTTAAATATAAATTTTTTATTTTAAAAATAAATTAATTTAATTTTTCTTATGTCAATATGAATAAAAATTTATGCATTTTTTAATATAAGAACTAATATTTTTTTCCTTTACTAAAAAAAATTAGTTTAACAATTTTTAAATTTGTAAGCGTATGTTTAAATTTAAAATCTATACATATAATATCAAACAAAAGCTTAATCTAACTTATATAATTATTTTCATTATAATTTAATGATTTGAATATATAATTAATCAGTAAAATATATAACTAATCAAAGTAGAATGAGATAAGGACGAATCTATAATTTAGTTATTAGTTTATAACAAACATATATATAAAAATAAAATAGTTATAAATATCTTTTTTTTTATAATTAGTATTAAATATTATTTAGTGGATTGATCATGTGGCGCCAAATATGCCAATTGAATATAGATGTGACACGTAGGCGAAATGAATGTGAGGCCGACATGTGTCAGAAAAGTGACTTCTATATATATATAGAGAGAGAGATGAAATAAGTGTTGTTTGGTTTATATTTTAAATCACATGAAATAAAATTAAATATAAGTGTTTGGTTGAAAAATTATGAAGGAAAATCACTTGAAATTAAATTCATGAAAATTTTCAGTTTCTGCGTTTTGCGGGAAGTAGACTTACCTAGCACCCATTTAAGTTTTAATTCCTCCATTTTTTATGTAAAGTCTTAACTTCCTTTATTTAAAATTAAACCAAACATATTTTCTCAATTTCATGGAATTAAATAGGAATTAAAATTACGGAAATTAACTTTATTGTAATTGTGCTTCCCACATTTAACCAAACAAGCCCTAAAGTAAGCTTATATTTGCATAGAAATCAATACGTCATTGGTTACATTTTAGTCGAAGTAGAGATCAATAATTATAAGAATGGAGTAGGTTTATTATATTTAATTGTAAGACTCTAATTTAAAATTAATTATTTTTTATTTATTTAAAAACAATTAAATTATTTTCGGTTGATTAAAAAATGACATGGTTGCAAAAAAGTTATGTATATTTTATTGTGTAAAAGTGAACAAATTTAAAGAATATTATGACATTTTGTCTTGATTATTTTTTAACCGATAATTAATATATTTAATATGTGTCCTAATAATTTTCATATATTAATATATAATTTATCCAAAATAAATGATAATTTTGAAATTAATGAAAAATTATTTTGTTATTAATATCATTATATAATTAATATACTTATAAGACAAATCGTACATAAAATTCATTAGATTTAACCCTTGTCACTGATTTTTATGTCTATAAAAGGGAGTCAACGAAAAGGATGTCAATCCCAACAGATATGCTACACAGGGGATGCTCAGCGCACCTTGCTCAACCAATTGGGAGAGAAGGAGAACTAGAGGCAGATGGGTTAGTGCAAGCTTTGCTTCACTACAACCAAGAGACTGTGGTGTATAGGAGTAGCTACAATGAAGAGGACATACTCCGACATGTTTTCCGGTGGAGCTCTCTTGAACCGAGTCAGGTGTTCATAAATGGGTTCCGAGCAGATGCACAAGGGAACACTACATACACCATTTACTACAACATCCATGACTATGTCTACAATGCAGGTTCACCTATGCAACCACATCGAAACAACTATGCCTTTGTTAGCACCACCCTCAGTAGTGCGTGGGCTCCCCAGACCAATATTTATAGAAACCGTGAGGTATGGCGCTACGAGATATATGCTCCTGGTGGCATTTGGGTTGCTCAGACTCTTGCCAATTATGAATACCAAGGCCAAGACGAAGTCGCTTTTGTCTTTGGTATCAACCGTCAATATATCCGCTCCGCTCAGCGTTTCAGACTTATCGGCACCACGTAAGTAAACCCTTCACTCCTTTTGGGATGCTCAACAAGTCGACCCCACCCGACCCGCGACTTGCAAAAAAAAATGACCCGCAACTTGAACTATAGTCTAACGGGTCGGGTCACGGGTAGACCCATTTGAATAAGTCAATCGAGTTAAATATTTCTTTTTTATACACACAAACCCAAGAAATATTTTTCTTAGATAAACTCGTCGAGTTTGCGGGTCGACAAGTTTGACTAAGTCAATCATGTTGAAAAATATATTTATACACAAACGGAAAAAATTGTTTTTTAGAAACACAATGGGTTTTTTATAAAAAAAATTATATATTTATAAAGTTATATAAATATATATTTTTTAATAATGCAGGGCGGGGCATTTGAGACGAGAGAGAGTGAATGATACTTTACTAATAAACCCATATTTCGACCCTGCATCTCACCCAAAAAGAAGACTCTTTAACATCCAAAACCTAGTAGACTATTGCATGATAAACAATAGAAGGGTACTACTCGCCATCGTTTACATTGATCCCCAACCTAGAAGGGACAGACGATCAATATCCTTAACCAATACGAGTAGTAATAACCCAAAGTGAAACTTTTATTAACCTAAATGTATTCTAAAACATAATTGTATAAGTTGTCTTTATAAACTATTGTATTCTTAATGCGGTTGTATTCTAAAATAATTTAGTCTCTCCTCAATAAAATATATTCTTTTTTGTATAAATTTATATTTTTATTTCTACATCTTTCTCAACACTATCTTATATAATAATATTTTGCTATTTTGGAGAAAAAAAAAGTGTGTTTTAAGTATTTATTTTAATTATGTATTAATATTTTTAAGAGTTTCTTTAAATATTTTTCAATATTTTGTACTTCCCCGTTCAGAAATACATGTTATTTTAAAATTTGTCTTAAAAATTAAAAACCATGTGATTTGACTTAAATATCGTCAATCTTGTTAATACCTTTTCACTTCTATTATTTTTATAGTGATATATTTTTAATTATTGAAAATAATATTAGAAAAAAGTGTGGTAAAATATGTCAAATGATAAATATTATTGAACAAAAGAATTAAGCTAAAACAACATGTATTTCTGAACAGAGTGAGTATTTTTTAAAATTAAAAACACATTAGTTACGTTAGAAAAATTTATCGGCCCCTACAATGTGAAGTTTCTGGTTCCGCCCCTGTTATTATCTGTATCTACTAGTCTACTACCATCCTTCAATATAAGTATATAACGTGTTATGTATTGAATCTTTTAATTATATAAGTCTAATTTTACAAGTCCTTCCATAAGTCTATTTTTGAGTATGTAAATAGTTTGAAATGAGTTACTCATGATCACTTACTCCATCTATTTTTGATTTATTTAAAAATAACTAAATTATTTGAACAGAAATCAATACCCACTGGTTAAAAATTTTGGTAGAAGAAGAGAGAATTAATTATAAAAGTGGATTAAGTTTATTATATTTAGTTGCAAATCTCTAATATATAATATAATTTGTTTTGATTTATTTAAAAATAACTAAATTATTTTTGGTTTATTAAAAACTGACATAGCTACAAAAAAGGTTTGCATAGTTAGAGTTTGTTTCAAATGAAACGAACTCTTATCCTGAAACGAACTCTTATCTTGAAACGTATTTGCACTTTTGGTACTTTGCAGTGCACTTTTGGTACTTTTTGTATTGCACTTTTTCGGATTATACTTTTTGTATTTTTCAATGCACTTTTGTATGAAAAGTGCATTATGAACTGGAAAAAATACATTCGTTTCACGTTTTAGGATAAGAGTTCGTTTCTTTTGAACCAAACTCTGCATGATTATACTTTATTGTTTAAAAGTGAACAAATTTGAAGAATATTATGATATGTTTTTCTTGATAATTTTTTAAACGATATTTAATAAATTTAATATGTTTCCTAATAATTTTCATATCTTTACAACATACAAACATTCCCTCAAAGACCAATAATTGAGCTACATTCTGAAATATTATAATTAAATATAAACTTTTGTATCCTCACAAGAAGTTGAATGGTCATGACGAACAACCTATGTTTAAATTAATTCCAATGGGCATAACAAAAGATGGATGAGACATATAATTAAGTGAGTAACTTATAGGAAATTTACATCAATGATTATAATCATACAACTATATATCTTATTATATTTAACTTGTCATAAACAAATACTAATGACTATAATATATTATCCCTCCACAACACCAACCGTTCAAAATTAACGGTTAAATCTAGTTTTCCTTCATTATTTAATTTTATTAATTCACACAAACAATTATCATTTCTATTCTAATTCAAATAATATACACGTTCACCTATGTCCACTCATAAAATAAATAACAATAGACACGAAATCCTATCCCGTCCATCGGACGGGCCAAGCCTTCTAGTATTAATATATAATTTATCCAAAATAAATGATAATTTTAAAAATTAATGAAAAAATATTTTGTTATTTATATCATTATTTAATTAATATATTTATAAGATACATCGTACACAAAATTCATTAGATTTAACCCTTGTCACCGATTTTTATGTCTAGAAAAGGAAGTCAAACGGAAAAAAATGGCAATCCCAACATATAAGCTAAGCAGGGGATGCTCAGTGCACCTAGCTCAACCAGTTGGGAGAGAAGGAGAGCAAGAGGCAGATGGGTTAGTACAAGCTCTGTTCCACTACAACCAAGAGACTGTGGTGTATAGGAGTAGCTATAATGAAGAGGACATACACCAACATGTTTTCCGGTGGAGCTCTCTTGAACCGAGTCAGGTGTTCATAAATGGGTTCCGAGCAGATGCACAAGGGAGCACCGCAGACAATATTTACTACAACATCCATGACTACGTCTCCTGGTGGTATTTGGGTTGCTCAGACTCTTGCCAATTATAGATACCAAGCCCAAGACGAAGTCGCCTTTGTCATTGGTATCAACCGTCAATATATTCGCTCCGCGCAGCGTTTCAGACTTGTCGGCACCGCGTAAGTAAACCCTATACTCTTTTATGGATGCTCAAGATCGACCCCACCGATCCGCGACATGCAAAAAAAAATCACCCGCAACCCGACCCACGGGTCTAACGAGTCAGGTCGCGGGTTGACCCATTTGACTAAGTGAATCGGGTTGAAATTTTTTTTTTGTACACACAAACCCAAAAAATGTTTTTCTTAGAAAAACTCGTCGGGTTTGCTGGTCGATTTGAATTTTAATATTAATAAAATTATAAAAATATATATATATTTAAAATATTGATGCAGGACGGGGCATTTGAAAAACTCGTCTGGTTTGCGGGTCGACACGTTTGACAAAGTTAATCGGGTTGAAAAATGATTTTTACACACAAACCCCAAAAACCTTTTTTTAGAAAAACTCGTCGGGTTTTCAGGTCGACTCGCAAACCCAATGAGTTTTTTGTAAGAAAATATTTTATATATTAAGAAAATTATAAGAAAATATTTTTTTAACTATTGATGCAGGGCGGGCCATTTGAGACGGGAGAGAGTGGATCAGACTTTGCTAATAAACCCATACTTTGACCCTGCATCTCACCCAACAAGAAGACTCCTTACCATCCAAAACCCAATAGATTATTGCATGATAAACAATAGAAGGGAACTACTCAACATCAATTACACTGATCCCCAACCTAGAAGGGACAAACGATCAGTATTCCCAACCAACACGAGTAGTAATAGCCCAAGTGCAACTTCCATATGGTATGCCGAGAAGGTGCCCAACACTGATAGCTACATAAATGCAGCATTCCGTTCTTACTACACCAATGAAGCCTACTTGTTCATGAGGAATGAGTATGTGCTAATAGACTATGCTCCTGGCTCTACAAAAGACAGGATCTCCTTCCCTAGGAAACACGACCTTTGCAGAGCATGGGGTCGATTGTGCTTTCGGGTCTCATGACTATAAAGAAGCCTACATCTTTTCAGGCAACCTATGTGCCCGCATCAACTTTGCTCCTCGAACAACCGATGACTATATTATCAAAGGACCCTTGACCATAGTCGAGATGTTCCCTTACATTTTTAAAGGGAACCAATATGCTCTCATTAACTATAAACAACCAAAGCTCATTGGTGGACCTAAGAAGATCACATAAGGCTATTATAGCTTGAGGGGCACCATCTTTGAGAGCGGAATCGATGCAGCCTTTGCTTCCCATAGAACAAATGACGCATATCTTTTCAAAGGGGATCAATATGCACTCATCAACTTTGCTCCTGGAGGCACTAAAGACTACATCATTGGTGGACCCAAGAAAATTACTCCTAATTGGCCCTCTTTGGCCACTGTCTTGCCTCATAAAAACCACGGTCTCGACCTCCATGATCACTCTAGGCCTGACCCTGCGCATGCTCATGAAGAGTTGTGATATCTCTTACTATCATATTTATAATCATCCATATATGCCTACAATACTTTGCTACCATCTGACATAGAGGGATATATATATATATATATAAAAACAAATAAGTCCCTGCAGATGGCACTAGTAAGTTAATAAGGGTGTTGCTTGATCTACATGTGTGTATAAATAAACCCTCTTGTGTGTCGGACCTACATATATATGTATGTGTGTGCTTGTGTTTGTGATTGAACAATATGAGATATCTATCTATTTATTTATTGTATGTGTCGTGTACGTTTACTTCTATCTATGAAGTTTTGGAGAGAAAATTGGGCAGTAGTAGGCTTCTCTTGCTACATCTAGTACTTTCATATCGTCCTGTTTTGCTTGTCTTATGATCAAACTAGGGTTTTTATTAGAGTCGTCAAATGGGTCGACCAGGTCGGATTTGGGTGTAACACCCCGTGTTGACGTCAAGGCGTTACTTGGTGGTTTGACCCTAACGGGTCCTACCTGAGCTAGCCTGACACTAGAATACATGGACCTTGCAACTCGAGCACGACAAGAAAATTATTTTAAAACATCCAACTTTCATTCAATAAACCACATTTGCAACAATGTCATGCATGAGATCCCAAACAACTAGTCAAGTCAAAACCTACACAAGAAACCCGCTAAAGTCAACAAAAGAGAGAAAATATCTAAACAAAACCAACAACTAAACTTGGATACCCCAACCCACTCCAGCACCTAACGACACATGCGTCAACGATTCGCTGCAGCATCCTTCCTAGGCTCCAATACGAGACCTGTATGAGTACCTGGAATTGAGAAAATAAAAGTCTCGAAGGGTCAACAACTATCCTAGGCAAGCTAGACAACAGGCGACAAAAGTAAGATGTTTGAAAACAATTAATAACCAACAAATTAACCTTTAACAAGTGAATAGAAGAAATCATAATAGGCCAACACACATCTGCACAATCTAGATAACATGTGAAAGGAAAGGCAACGAAACATAGCAACAATCAAAATAACAAGCTACAAAAGTAAAGCGTTTGAAATAATAGCCAAACATTCGACATTCAACAAGTGAAAGGAAACACAACGAAAGAATTAAGTCATCAAAAGTAACCACACACAAACACAAGCAAACACCATTGACAAACCTGTTTGGAAATGCAATTCTTCCTCCCACCGTTGCATTCCAATCTACGACGCTAACTCACCTACGCCCGAGTGCAGAGGCATGCCCTCTCACTTTTCATATACGTTGTAACACCCCTATTTTGCAACTATAGGTGTTACCACCAGTGACCTCGGATTTTACTATCCAAAGTCACTCTAGGCTTTATAAGGTATTAAGTTAAATAAAACATGCGGAATTATAATGTCATTACATAGAAAAGAGTTGCTCACATGTGAGACTTATAAGTATCCATTACATAGTTTGACAAAACATAAACTTAAGAGTTGTTAGGCAGCGGAATATAAATTAACATTGTTTAAACCAAGGTGGAGAAAACCCAAAAGTAAACAAATTGCAATCCTTGAAAATTCCTGACCTTCCTTCCTTCACTTGAGTAGTCTTCGTCTTTTACACCTTTGGTGGAGGTTTCCTGGATTC
Source organism: Fallopia convolvulus (assembly GCA_964016875.1). Lineage (NCBI taxonomy): Eukaryota > Viridiplantae > Streptophyta > Magnoliopsida > Caryophyllales > Polygonaceae > Fallopia > Fallopia convolvulus. Next base: position 1,831,063 of record OZ024720.1, read on the forward strand.
TGGCATTTGGCGCGAAGGGCGGAAAATGCCAGGCAGAAATGCGTAAAAACAGAATTAGTCTAAAGAGACTAAGCAAGCGAGATCAGACATCCTTAAGGTAGTTTGGTAAAGTATTGAAGTTAATACGAGGTATTCGGGATGTGTTTTGAGAAGTGTATACTTTAAGCGGAGCTATTAAGAACGTAAATGAGTGAATCGAGATGAGATAACTCTTAAACCGAAAGAGCGAACTACGAGATTGTAGGACATCTTAGAATAGAATATATGTTGGGAACGTTAATTACACACAAGTTTCTAGAGAACCTCTCGCGCCCTTGCGGTCCGAGAGCCGGATCGATCATTTGAGACCGATCCGGTTTAGGTTTCTTTTAAGGTGCATTAGCACTTACTTTCTTTTGTGATAAAAACTTTCACATTAGTTAACGATTTTTAAGAGTGTGGGGGCCATAAATGGGCCGACATACCGCTTACGGGAACTGAGTTCCGACACCTAGCTAGGGTGCACACGTCCCTCCTCCGAGTAGGAACAGACAATAGATCATGATCCTTAAATTGTATGAGCAAACTAAACCATGGTATGTAACTAATACTTCTAAAGTCTCATATATGAGCAAACTTTTCAAATTGTAATAACTTTATAATCCCGCATGCTTTTATTTAACTTAATAACTTATAAAGCCTTGGGTGACTTTGGATGGTAAATTCCGAGGTCACTAGTGGTAACACCTGTCGTTGCAAAATAGGGGTGTTACATACGTCATCCTTCCAACCCCTGGTCAATCCACCACCGGAGCACTTGCCAAAAACAAAGCAATTAATTTTATTTTTGAAGGGGCCCGACTGACACACCGACCATGGCTAGATGCCTCTTCGCCACCTACAACCATCGCACATGATCGTGCCGATCACCCAACTAGCATAGAGAAAACAATAATAAGTTCTTTTACGTGAAAACGTTTGGAATGGAAAGCGCATCACATCATACAAAAAAAATATTTCACAAGGAAAACATACATTCGGTACTAGTTCCAAAACCAATCTCACAGTTACGGGATGAAATCTAACAAGACTAGAATAGAGCCGAGCAAGTAAAGCACGACTTACCTGGAAGGCGATCCTCGAATAAAGTAAGAAACACGTCAATACTAAAGACCTACGAATCATAACATTCACAGTTAACCGACTAACCGCAAGGAATAAATTTCGATTCTAGGTAAGCATAACTATAGCCCTTCAAGTTGTGAACCACCATAAATCCATGGTACCCAAAAGAGTGCAGATTGAAATGATTCAAACTATTCAACCAAAAGGATTATTCGCAACAAACTTAAGAACCAACATCACGACTTTCCTACATACTAAGTTTTTTTCAATCCTTAAATGCCTTGAAGAGTGATAGCCCAAGGGAACCAAAAGATTACGTTACAACTTACACGACATGCATTCGACCAAAGCAACATATAATATTGTATGACGTATTTGGTAGTCAACAAACAAGTAATCACATACAAACTTATAATTGTAAGCTTTAACTACTACCTGCTTTCTAAAAAGAAACAAACCAAACGAGATCACAATCCCAATTCTAAAAGCAAATCTTTAACCTCTACTTGCTTTAAATATCAATCCAACGGAAATGAATTCTTAACAAGTTTAGATCACTCACATATACCATTCGAAACTCATTCAAGTATAACAAAGAGACCAACTACTTTATAATGCCAATACTCTAAAAACAACCCCTAAGCAAATGTCAACCAACAAGATGGAGGACATCACAAAGTCGAACAAAAGCTTCCAAGCAAAACAAACCGAGACTCATCCAACACTTCTAGTTGCAAGCCATAAACTACTAGTTTGCATTCTAAGAAAGGTCAACCAAACGGGATCGGATTTCCAACAGGTTCATATTACACACCCAAACCAACATCAGATTACATACACACAAACATTAATTAATGTGAGGAATGAACCAAAATACATGTTTGGTCACAAAAAGAAAAACAAAAGAATTTAGTAAAACAACTAATCAATCCATTCAATCATTTATATGTTAAACATGCAAAAAATAGGGGTCAACATAACACACAGAATTACGAGGGAAGAATAAAGAGTATCCAGCCTTACAAAAATCAGGATCGAACAGCTTCCCGGACGAAGATTTATTAGAGATTTTAATAAAACAGACTTGAATGAGTTTTGGATGCCCTAGACCTCAGATTATTAAAATCTCTAATAAATCTCTCGGTTTGGGGTACGTTACCTCGAAACCGAACTGATCTGGTTGGTGGCCTAGACCTCATATTAGTGTGTGCTTGGATCGGGGCCGATGGAAGGTAGGTGCAAGGTTATCAGAATCAGGATTCTAGGTGGGATCACTGAGGGTCTTTTGGATCGAATCGTAAGATCAGATCGCCGAATCGTAAGATCCTACATTATAACTAAAAGTATGCAAGGATAACCTAATAGATTGTATATTTTGTTATATTATATATGAAGTGAGAAAATGATAAAAATTATTAATTAGATTATTAAAAATGTTGTATGAAGTCAACTATTTTAATGGAAAAACCTTGAAATTATTAAGAATATATAGTCATAATTGTCATTTTTTTATAAGAGCGTAAGAATCGTTTGTAAGATCGTTACAATCGTTTATAGGATCGTTAAAATCTTATGTATAATCGGGATCGGGTCGAGATTGTATTATAAATATATTTAAGATCCTACTTTAATAAGATCCTACTTAGGACCGTGGATCGTTTCACATGTTATGGATCGTAGGATTGTTAGAATCGTAGAATCGGATTGGGATTCTGATAACTTTGGGTAGGTGGAAAGGTGACAATCGAGGAGACTCGATCGGTGTCGGGCAACCCAAAACAACGACGAACTCAACAAGTTGGGGCAAGCTAACAGAGGTCGAACTCTGTTGTTGACGATGAGTTCTCAGCGAGCACCCCGTGGCAATTTTCCCACTACAAACGACCAGATCTCACGGCGATTGGCTCGAACACAAGCTCGGTGGCTTCGGTTGTGGGTGAGAAATCGAGGGCGGGCGGGATAGTACCGCCAATGACAAAAACAAAATCTGAGGCAGCCTTGTGGAGATCGAGATCGAATCGCTAGTGAACATAGACGAGTCGGACATAGGAGGTGTCGCGACGGCAGTGTTCTAAAAAACGCTAGGCGGGGGCTAGGTGGTGGGCTGGGGCTTAGCACCTAGACGGCTAGGCGGGGGCCTAGGCGGGATTTGGGCGGATTGGTATGATTTTTTTTATATAGGATTATTATTTGTAATTAGTAAGAATATATAAATAAAGAATAATCATATTATAATGTCTGTGTATAAATTCAAGCCAAGAGCCTTCTTAGAGTCCGCCCAAGCTACCAAGAAGGTTGCCTAGCCCGCCTAGCTTGCACAACTTGCCTAGCCCCCCCAGGCGCCCGCCTATCCCGCCCAGCCCGCCTAGTCGCCCACCCAACCCGCCTAGTCACCCAGAACACCGCCCAGGGTCAAATTGGGATGGTGGACCACCGCCCAACGCCTAGGAGGCGCCTAGACGGCTGCCTAGGCCGTTTTTAGAACAATGGGCGACAGTAGTGTCGAGGGGTCGACAGCGGCAGACAAGCTTTGAGCGGCCGAGGTTTTCATTGCCTTAGATGTCGATGTCTTTTCATAGATTTTAAAATTTCCGACAGACCCACTCACGATCTTCTAAAGGTATCGGAGATTGATTGGTTCGAATCCAATTCGTGAGATGGCAGTGATCTTTAGCTGGTCATGGCTATAATGTACTCTTTTCCTTGGATTCATTGGAACCTTCTTTTTCGTCAGAGCGAGACTCTCCAAGAAAGATCGTGTTTCCTGACGACTCGTCAACACCAGAGCTTAGAGGAAAAGGGGACGAAGAACGGTGGTAGCTTGCGACGGAGAACGACGGTGGCTCGTAACGAAGAATGACGGTGAGGACGACGACTCCCGATCTCTCTTGATCTCCTTCTAACTTTGTTGTTGGGGAGCGGCGGCACACAAATCAGAAGACGGAAAAGAGAAGCAGGGTAAGGGAAGGACAAAGAGAAGGAGAAGGAAATGCGCTTGGGGAGAAAGAAATGGGTTTTGGACCCTGGACTCCAATTCTCTCTAAAAGAAGTTATGGGCTTGTTAGCCAAAAACAAAAAAGAAAGGAAAGGTGGAGTAGGAAAAGGGTACAAGTTTAAACAAGTTAAATTGCGATTTAGCAAAAAGATAACTTGGGTATTACATTTACCCCCCCTAAAATATAAAAAATCGGGTCATCCCAGGGGTTTAGGGTCTATCGGGTTTGGATCATTTTGGATTTCAGGTTTAAATTTTCGGGTCTTTATTCTAAAATTTTTGAGTGGCTCGGATCGGGTCAACTTTTGATGGCTCTAGTTCTTATCATTTTCTGCAGTTAATATGAAGATGTTAGTAAAATGACCAAAACGGAGGACTAATGTGGACAATTGCTGGTGAAAGACTGAAAGACTCCTAACAAAGATAACTTATCGTAGGATGATTAATTGGGTGGAATGTGAATATTATGGAACAACCATAATTGTACAGTTGCAATAACAAGCGAAAGCTTCCGGAGTGGAAGAATTAACTAAAAAAAAGGAAATTTAAACTATTAGGTATTCATTTAATTGCACAAGAAAATGATAAAGACTTTTTACAAAACCCCCGAGTTTAAGAAAATTATAGAAATACCATTGTGATATTGCCAATAAAAACTCTTAACCTTTGCATAAAGAAACAAATAATCCCTTCCTCTATTGTGCAAGTCCATGAAAAAAGAATAAAAAAAATTAAGTAAACTTAGCTGTATATTTTCCTTTACCAATATGTATTTCATCCGTATACCAATACTAAATTATAAAACCCAAAAAGGAACAAGAAGTCCAACTTCTCTCTAGAAATTTTGGTTGAGAAAGCCTTGTGTCATGATGGAGAAAGCAGTGGTCCTTCGATCATTCTAAATGCAAGAGGCTCTGACCAATCCAAAGATGTGAAATCCGATAGCTACAAGGGCAAGAAGCTCTAATCGTGTTTCTCTCCTCATGTAAATCTCTTTGACCAAGCCTTGATAATTCTTTCTTGTAGAAATTTGAATATCTTTTGTGTTGTTTTGAGATCTGATAAATCTTTAGTTGTTTCAAGTAATGGTTTTGATCCATAGCCCTCTTTTAATTTTGGATTTCACTTCTATTTTTTCGAATTCATTATTAGGGTTTTGGCCTCTCTCGTTTGTAGGGGTCTCCTTATCTTCATGGTTGAGAAAACCTGAAAAATCTCCCACCTTTTCTGTGAAGAACAAGATGCTCCAATCAATTTCTGATTTATTGAGCACTCTTTCGCTGGTCTCCGTGTTGAAAACGTGTTCCAGACTTTGGGTCTAGGGCAATCCGACTTGAGCATCATTACTATGAGGTTTCAATGTTATCAAACAAGTCAATCGACTTTTCTTTGTTTGATTTCCATTTGTGGTTTCTCCAATTGGACTACTCGATTGTTTCAAGTTGTTGTTGGTGGACCACTTGTGTAATTGGAGCGCTTTTTAGCCCTTCTACTTACTACTGTTTCGAATGATTTTAAGTATTCAATTTGATCGAACCTTAGTTTCTTATGCTCTTATTTGATGGTTTTTCAGATCAAGATCTTTTAAGAATGATAAGCCTTTGTCTTGATGACTTGCATGTAGACTTTTTTGTATTTTTTTTGGTTTGCAGGTTGGATGAGTTGTTATGATCGAGTGAGTTAGAACATCTCCAAAGAGTAGGGACTTTAGTTTAGGTTTCGGACAGAGTCATTTGGGGTCAGGTCCTTTGGTGTGCTTTGTGGTTTCTGAAGATCCTTCATCTCGGTGGAAGGAACGTCAGTAATCCTTTTTCACACACCATGAGTTGGATAGACCGTTTTGTCAAGCACTTTCTATAGTGCTTACTCACCTCGAGCCTAAAAATTCGCTATTAGTCTTTCTTTTTGGCTGTTTGTTTCTTCTTTCTCGATCTTTTAGCATGTTTTACTCTATTTTACATCTTAGCCGGTCTCGACTGCCGCCTAGCGGCCTCTCGGTTTACCAACCTGTCTGGTTACCGAATTCCTACCTTTAAAAAATTATGTATACCAATACTATAATATATTGTCTTGAGTGATCTTTTTGTTGGAGTAAGTTTAGGTTTGATGTTGATGGGATAATGTAAATTTTCGAATAAGGACTTACTTTTAAAATAAGAAATTTGATTTAGGGTTGGTGGGTTATGAATAATAGTTATTTTTAATAAAAAAAATTCTATTTGATTTTGAGTTGATGATATTTATAAAAATTTTGTACTAAAAATAGAAGAAAAAAGAGAATAAAAATAGCTTTGATACGATAAAAAGAATAAGAATATTAATAATTGAAGGAGAATAATTGTGGTGGCCACTAGAATATATTTGTGGCCACCACGACTAATAAGAATAAGAATAGTTTTAATAGCCCCACATGGGATGACCTAGAGGTAAGACCGTAAGAGGGATGGGAGATGTTGAGAGGTCCAAGGTTCGATCCTTGCCTCCGCCCTTACATTTGGGTAAAAAATCAAATTTAACCATTCTTCATATCACTAGGTCGAGTCGGTCGGTGCAAGCCTGTTTACCTGATTCATGCATTTTGTCGACTAGTTCACGGACCTAAGGTTTATCATCAAAGATGGTCCCTCGTTGAAAAAAAAAGAATAGTTTTAATTTCAATATACTCACATTTGGAAAAGCTGAGGAGTCCTCATTGAGGACTGTAGACGACACGTGTCCATGAAGCATGGATCCCGTGTCTGTGAGTGTTGAAATCCATCACATGTAAGATATTAGAACATGACTTAAGTTGAAATCTAATTGCTCGGTTTGGTTGATATTGAAAGTTTCATGAATTATTTCAATGAATTACAATATTCAGGAAGTAAAAATAAATATATGTATTTAGTTAAAAAATAATGAAAATAAAAATACACCAACTTAAATTTTGATGAATTATATTTCCTACAAAATAGGAAAATTGCAATTACTATAGTGAGGCCGTGAGGGTAGGTAAGTTTTCATTTGACCATTTTTTTAAAAAAAATAATCTCTTATTTTTTATTTTTAAATTAAAAATCTCTTATTTTACCTAAAAGTTAAGTTATTGATTTTCGTTGTTAAGGTTGCTTAAGATAATTTTTATTAAATTCTCATGAATTTTAATTTAATTTAACCAAATAAAATATAAATATCTAATTCCTACATAAATACTTTTAAACAAATATATTTTCACAAATTTCATGAAATACAATTTTTTCAAATTTAAATTCCCGTGATTTAAACTCCTACGAATTATATTTTCCGCATTCAACCAAACAAGAACTAAGGTATATTCCTTCATTAAAGCAGGATTCCTTGAAAGCACCAGCAAAATAGTATCGTTCGAAGGCCTATAAAAAAAACCTTATTGTATTACGAGAAGGCCATGCAAAAAAAAAAGATCATCTGTTTTGAGGTATTTTCAGGTACTTAAGGTATGGGTATCTAAGCTTTATATAGCTAGTTCTTGAATGTTTACCCTTCATGTTTTATTAGCATTTGTTATAAATATTTTAATGAATTCGTTACTCAACTCTCACAGTTAGCACTCCCATTATTAAAAGTTTACGAGATAGATTTGATAAATTTAAATGTTCATGGTTATTTAATTTGACAATGCGACTTCGTCTTGGGCTTGGTATCTATCATTGAAAAATCACACGACTTTGAGTATGTAAATAGTTTGAATGAGTTACTCCTGTGAGGTTTTATATGTGCTTGTTTGGTTAATATTTTTAAATCACATAAAATAAAATTAAATATAAGTATTTGGTTGAAAAATTATGACGGAAAATCACATGAATTTAAATTCGTGGGAATTTTATCTTCATGTGTTTGTGGGGAGTAGAGTTACCTGACACCCCTTGTTAAATTTCAATTCCTCCATTTTTTATGTAAAATTTTAACTTCCTTTATTTAAAATTATGAAATTAAAAATTCAACCAAGCATATTTTCTCAATTCCATGGAATTTTAAATCATATAAATAACTTTCTAGAAACTGTACTTCCTACATTCAACCAAACAAACCCTAAAGTAAATCTTAGATTTGCACAAAAATCAATACCGCAGTGGTTAAATTTTGGTAGAAGAAGAGATAATTAATTATAAAAGTGGATTTGGTTTATTATATTTAATTGTAAATCTCTAATTTATAATTTAATTAGTTTTGATTTATATAAACACAATTAAATTATTTTTGGTTGATTAAAAAATGACATAGTTACAAAAAAGGTTTGCATATTTATATTTTATTGTGTAAAAGTGAACAAATTTGAAGAATATTATGACATGTTTGTCTTGATTATTTTTTAAATGATATTTAATATATTTAATATGTGTCCTAATAATTATCATATATTAATATATAATTTATCCAAAATAGATGATAACTAAATTAATGAAAAAATATTTTGATATTGTTATCATTATTTAATTAATATATTTATAAGATACATCGTACACATAATTCATTAGATTTAACCGTTTTCACTGATTTTTATGTCTATAAAAGGGAGTTAAACGAAAAGGATGGCAATCCCAACATATAAGCTAAGTAGAGGATGCTCAGCGCACCTAGCTCAACCAGTTGGGACAAAAGGAGAGCAAGAGGCAGATGGGTTAGTACAAGCTCTGTTCCACTACAACTACGAGTCTGTGATGTATAGGAGTAGCTACAATGAAGAGGACATACACCGACATGTTTTCCGGTGGAGCTCTCTTGAACCGAGTCAGGTGTTCATAAATGGGTTCCGAGCAGATACACAAGGGAACACTGCAGACAACATTTACTACAACATCCACGACTACGTCTACAATGCAGGCTCACCTATGCAACCACACCGAGACAACTATGCCTTTGTTAGCACCACCCTCAGTAGTGAGTGGACTCCCCAGACTAACAGCTATAGAGACCGTGAGGTATGGCGCTACGAGATATATGCTCCTGGTGGCATTTGGGTTGCTCAGACTCTTGCCAATTATAGATACCAAGCCCAAGACGAAGTCGCCTTTGTCATTGGTATCAACCGTCAATATATTCGCTCCGCGCAGCGTTTCAGACTTGTCAGCACCGCGTAAGTAAACCCTTTACTCCTTGTACTAATGCCTACTCTTACTCATTATATTATTGAGGAATGCTTGGACATAAGAGATTATACTCTAGAGCCATATACATACCATTTCAAATGTGACATGTGTCCTCAAAAGTTTTTTAGAAATAATTATACAATTGTTGTGCTTTAAACTCTATGGAATTAAAACTCGTCGGGTTTGCTGGTTGACCCGCAAACCCAATGAGTTTTTTATAAAAAAAATTCTATAATTTTTTTAAATATTGATGCAGGGCAGGGCATTTGAGACGAGAGAGAGTGGATCAGACTTTACTAATAAACCCATATTTCGACCCTGCATCTCACCCAACAAGAAGACTCCTTACCATCCGAAACCCAGTAGACTACTGCGTGATAAACAATAGAAGGGAACTACTCAACATCGATTACACTGATCCCCAAGCTAGAAGGGACAAACGATCAGTATTCCCAGCCAACACGAGTAGTAACAGCCCAAGTGCAACTTCCATATGGTATGCCGAGAAGGTGCCCAACATTGACAGCTACATAAATGCAGCATTCCGTTCTTACTACACCAATGAAGCCTACTTGTTCATGAGGAATGAGTATGTGCTAATAGACTATGCTCCTGGCTCTACAAAAGACAGGATCTTAAACGGGCCGCTTCTTATATGTAACGGATTTCCTTCCCTAGGAAACACGAGCTTCGCAGAGCATGGGATCGATTGTGCTTTCGGGTCTCATGACAGTAAAGAAGCCTACATCTTCTCAGGCAACCTGTGTGCCCGCATAAACTTTGCTCCTCGAACAACCGATGACTATATTATCACAGGACCCTTGAACGTAGTTGAGATGTTCCCTTTCTTTGAAGGTACTGACTTCACTACCAATTCTCGGTTTTTTTTGTAATGTTATAAAACCATTACGACAAGGCCAAAATTCATTACAATAGGTCTGATGTAATAGTTTTTTTGGGATTTTTAATCCGCTACCTAAGGTCGCAATCTGTTACCTATTACATCTGTTACATAACCATTATAGTTGACTATATTATCAAAGGACCTTTGAACATAGTCGATATGTTCCCTTTCTTTGAAGGTACCGACTTTGAGAAGGGTGTCAATGCTGCATTCGAGTCATCAGCAAAGTACGAAGCTTACCTTTTTAAAGGGAACCAATACGCTCTCATTAACTATAAAGAACCAAAGCTCATTGGCGGGCCTAAGAAAATCACAGAAGGGTTTTATAGCTTGAAGGGAACCATCTTTGAGAGCGGAATCGATGTAGCCTTTGCTTCCCATAGCACAAATGAGGCATATCTTTTCAAAGGGGATCAATACGCGCTCATCAACTTTGCTCCTGGAGGCACTAAAGACTACATCATTGGTGGACCCAAGAAAATAACTCCTAATTGGCCCTCTTTGGCCACTGTCTTGCCTCATAAAAACCACGGTCTCGACCTCCATGACCACTCTAGGCCCGACCCTGCGCATGGACATGACGAGCTGTGATATCTCTTACTATCATATTTATAATCATCCATATATGCCTACAATACTTTGCTACCCTCTTGCGCGGAGGGATATATATAAACAAATAAGTCCCTGAAGAGGACACTAGTAAGTTAATAAGGTTGCTGCTTGGTCTACATGTGTGTATAAATAAACCCTCTTGTGTGTGTCGGATCTACATATATTTGTATTTGTGTGCTTGTGTTTGTGATTGAACAATATGAGATATCTATTGTATGTGTCATGTACGTTTACTTCTTATCTATGAAAATTTGGAGAGAACAGTGGGCAGTGGTAGGCTTCTCTCGCTACATCTAGTACTTTTCATATCGTCGTGTTTTGATTGTTTTATGATCAAACTAGGGTTATTATCATTTTCTTTAGTTAATATGAAGGAATTAGTAAAATTATCAAAACAGAGGAATTGTATTTCATACTGTTAGAATGTCCATCTTGTAACACCCCGACTTCCGACGAGGCGCTACTAAGAAATAGACCTTACAAGGTACTATTAATTAGGTTGACAACTACACTGTAGGACCTTACAACGCGGGCACGACGAGAAAAACATAATAAAACATCCAATTTTTTATTTAATAAAACTTAGAAAACGTAGTTATGCATGAATTCCCCAAAATCTAAACAAAAATATCCTGAATCCGCTAATTCATTATCAACAATAAAATCATCTAATGAAGACAGCAATCAAGTCATAATAATAACTCCAACATATTACTAAAAATAGTATCCTAAAAAAATAAACATAAATAAACTATCGTAAAAGTAAACCCATCCCACTATGACACGCGCTCTTTACCGCTCCGGCCCGCCATCTGGCCTCAGTTCCTGCACGACTCCCTAGTTCATACCTGGAACTAAAAAAATATTCCCCGAAGGGTCAGCTTCTAAACTACGAAGCTAGAGAGAATACGGAAATTGTAGAACGCTTTGAAATCATTTCTAGAGTCAGCATACAAATCCACAATCGTAGTCATAACTCTAAAGGCCAATACCTAAATTAGTTATAATCAATCACACAAAGCCACATACGCATTCACAATCGCAATCCCATAGCAATGCAATTCCTCCTTTTCCACAATCCGACTTCCAAGGCGCTCATCACCGCGCCGAGTGCAGAGGCAGGCCCTCTCACTCCACTTCACAATCTTCCTTCTAACCCCGGCTAAGCCTCCACTGGAGCACTTGCCAAAAACGCACAGATAATAATTTTTCGTTTTGAAGGGGCACGATTTCCCAGTCACACGGGTCAACGTAGCCAACTCTTCCTCAACACCAGCTACGATGGGCCGTGTCGGAAACGGTACCGACACAGAGAAAACGTTCCAAAATATTTTTCCGACAAAACACATTCAAAACCATTTACGCACACAACACTCAAGGAGTTCAAAGCAATTTAAAAGGTATTCGGGACTAGTTCCCAAAACCCGCCCTACAATAACGATACGCAATCTAACATGGTAGAGAAAAACCGAGCAAGTCGAAAAACGACTTACCTCGAAACTAGGGATCCTTGAAGAAGACAGAGTTAATAATGTGGGCAATTACGATTTTCTAAAAGGAATATTAATGTAGCAAAAAGAGTTAGGTTCAACCCATAATTCCTCTAACAATATACTAAACGATGAACCCTTGTTTTACAAACCCGACTTAAACGTGATTGACCAACCGTTTTCAAGCTCTAATTATACCCAACTCCCTTAACTACACGTGCATATTTATCATACGAGATAAATAATAGGCTTAAAATCAACTATATATAATACCAAACTACCCTACTAATTAATACTTAATTCTAACTTATTAAAACTAACAAATATTAGCCCAGCATTACCTAAAAAAAACAACTCACGGATCTGCATTATTAAAAGTGACACCAATCCCAAAATTTGGGTAGAAGACCCATCCAATTTCGTTGGAAATTTTATAACATTAACCCATTCGTACAACTCACAGCCCAGCCCATTCCTCCGTTCTGCACTAGCCCAACACATCAAACGAATGTGTACATGTAAAACTACAAAAAATAAAACGAAATAATAATTATGGAAAATCGATCGTCTTCCTCCTCCGTATTACTCTACCAGAGATCTCCCCGCCCGACCCGAACGACATCTTTTAGCGAATAGAAAATCAAGGCGCATACCAGTACGATCAGCCCCCCCACCAACCATCCTAATCCAGTTTCTACCCAACATACTATCCCGAAACGAAAGAAAGAAAAACAGGGGACAAGTCCGATCAAGCTTACCGGTAAACGATCGGAGCGACAGACTAAATAGGAAGCCTGAATGGAGCAAGTTGTCTGGAAAATAAAAACAGAGTGGGTAAGGGTGGAACAACAAGGCAACGATGGGAATCGAAATATCGATGCCACTTACCGACGATCGAACTAAATCTGGCCGCCCCGGGAAAGGGAGGAGGGACAGCGAGTGGAGTAGACTTATGCACGGACTTACACCGCCGGAATGGGGAAGAAGGCTGAATTTTGAAGGCAGAGGTGCGTTTGAAGAAAGTGATGACTAGTTTTGGGGAAAGAGACGGTTCTACGGAATGCTCGGGTTTAAGTACATGAATGAGAACGGATTAAAGGATCACAAGATTTTATTTAACAAAAGGAGTTTGTTAGATGGATCTCGGTTGTTTAAAAGATTGATCAGAATCTTAACGATGGGGTACAACTGATTTGGATAAGAATCGTACGCATAAAAAATTAAGAGTAGAAAAGTTGGGTTAAATTGATAAAATTAAATATTGGTAAAATAAGATTACGTATATGGAAATAATAGATATTGTTTTCCAGGAAAAATTATAGGGGTATAGTTCACTTGTTACCCAACTAATTAATTAATTAATCTATCACACGAAGTTACTTGTAAAATCTGAACTCGATTGCATGTTGATCAAGAAACTCGTATTCCGACCTACAAGACCTAAAACGAACACGGGTATTGCACATCTCACATCTAAAAGTTGGGATAATACAAGACTTGTATATAACCTAGTGGATTACTCCTCTTATTGCATTGGACTAATATGATATCAAAGTTATTCGCCCAACGACTTTTCTCGATCCTGGCGCGCTTCGTTGTGGTATTGCCAATTGGTCTACCCCATTGGACTAATACAATAGTATACCAATATTGTAATATATTTGTACATTTAAAACGGTTGGTCATGGCAATGCTTCTATTTAATCTCTTAAATGATAACAGCAAAGAAGAATAGGTAGAAGAGCTCGGTTGGCCAAGTCAAGTACTTCAGGAGCCTACATCTCGAGTGATATGATAATGACTACAACAATAGAGTATTGTAAGCTGCATCATGGGCCGGACTTAACTGCCCGGTCCAAGTTTCTCCCAGATTTTCCGTAAGGAAAACTCCACTGGGTAAATGTTGTTGTTTTTGCGTTTCCGTTGTTGCTTAGGAAAGAAGGTATCAATAATCCGATATGTGATGTGGTCACAAGAATCATGAAAGAGTGCTTGAATCACGCTCATGTAACTACCGTTTTGCAATAACTATTGTGCGGTGATGTTGGTTGCACCAATACTATTGTAACAAAGTCAATACTATCCAAATTGGACTCTTTGTAATAAATATTGTAATATCCCTTGGGTTGGTGTACAAAATAATCGCCTTTATGTCCTAATTGAATGCTCCTCCTAATTCGCCTCCTCACCTTCCGCTCCAAGCTCCTCTTCAACCTAAAACCTCCAAAACAATAGACACAAGGGGCAGAGACTCACTAATCCACCTCCGATGAAGACAAAAGAGCAGTTTGTCGATCGACCGTCAAAGTAAAGGGTAAAACTTGCTAGCGGGCTCATCGCATATATCATTCATATTTAATCATATCCATACATGCATGGTACAAGTACATATATTAGTTTTTATTTAAGGTCGATATTATTGACCTAATGAGAACAACTCTGATCTCGTATTCTCTATTTATTTTTTTCTTTTCTCTATTTTATTCTCTTAATTTTATAGCACGCCCGCTTTATTTGCTTATAAGTAGGCCTCTTTTTATAGACCATCTTCTTCATCTTAGTTAGTGACGACGCTTTGGAGACCCGGTCCACTCGTTGCCGCAAGCCCAACACTGATAGCGGTATTTGTCCGTTCTAACATACAATTCTCCGATCTTCATAGCTTGTATCTCATCACATTTTTCACATCGGACCTTGCGGGATTCGATCCGATTCAGCAAAGTTTGAACTTCTGTATCAGCCACCTCTTCCGGTCCGACCCGACCATTAAGCAACAGGATTGGGAGCTCAGGTGATTGTTGGACATTTGAAATGACTTCTTGGACTTTAGTCTCGTACTCTTGGCTGCCGCGTCTTCTAGAAATATACATTTCCAACCTCCTAGCGGTGTTGAGGAAATCATCCTCTCCGAAACCCTTGAGTTGTGGATCATCTCTATGGACTAAGAAGGCATTCTTAAGATCGATTGTGGATTGATTGTATCTTTGATTCATCTGCAATTATATTGGATTATTGGGTATCGCACCAAAAACATTAGGGTTAAGCACAAATTTTCTTTGTGAAAGGCACTGCTCATAAGTGTCGAACCGAACATCTGAACACTATCTTTGAAGACTTAACTGCTTGACTAGATGTCATGCCCGAAGTATTCTATTCCCTTCTTTACAACTATAAGAAGTTATCCCTCTCAAATCTAATATATGCACCATAATTATGCATTGATTTGAATCAATATTAAAATAAAATAAGTATTTAAAATTTATTTAAAAGATGTTATATAAATATTTACAAATTACTTATTTATCTCTCTTAAAAAATAAAGATTATATTAAAAAAATATATATATATAAACACTATATATGATATAAAAACATATGAAGATAAAATATTATTTTCTTAAAAAAAGATATGATATCATTAATTGTTGGCTATGTTGTGTGCACCGATTAAATAATCAAATAGTTTATTTATGTATGATTTGCAACATTTTATTTTGTTTTAGTTATATGATTAGTTATTATAGTTTATAATACAATTTAATAGACTCTACTTTAGTAAACTTAATCACATGTTATATTTTTTTTAAAATTTAGGCATTTAAAATAATAAAAATAAAATATAAATTTTCCTAGGTTATCACTTTATTTTAGTTGCTTTATAAAATTTATATTTTGTACCTCTTTTTTTCATATTGACAAAACTTTTTTTAATTTTTTTTCCATTTTTTTCCATTTATTCTTATACTTAAAGGGTAATTAGAAAATAAAATATTCCTTAGTATATGTGCAAAAGGCTACAAAATATTTTTTTTATAAAACAGAGGAAGTTACGAAATATAAAAAAAAAATCATAATATAATATACACTCCTTCCGGTTTTAACTATAAGTGTCGTTTTAGATTTCACTACGATTTTCAGAAGAAAAAAATTTATTTTATAAATTTGAATGTGAAATTTATCTTCATTATCTCAACAAGGGAAGTCAATGAAAACAAATTTCAATTATACTTTTCACAACTCACCCATTATCAATTGTATATAAAATCTAAAATAACACATAAATTTGATAAAAAAATGAAGTGTTAGCAACTTATTTTCATATTTTTTCTGTTTTTTAAAATCACACGATCAACCGATCACAATTTTTCTAAAACTAAAAAACCCTAAAAAATTCCAAATCACACTCAAAATTAAAATTGAATCCACCCCAAGCACATATAAACCGCAAGAGAGAGTGCAAGTGTGATTGAGAAGGGGAAGTGAAAGTACCTTTGTATGCAGGAACGAGAGTTGTGAAACTTGAGAGACAAGATAATGAAAATTTTACTCCCACCCTTCCTTATTTATATAGGTCGGTATCACGCTCTATAATGATCCTTATTCACCAATTTTTTTTAATAAATACATGATATTTTAGAATTTGTCTCTTAAAATAAAAAAGTTGTATACTTCGTCAAATGACAAATCTTGTGAAGATCTTTTCCTCTTCTATTATACTCCCTTCGTTCACAAAAACTTTTTATTCTAAATTGATTCTCTTGTTCAACAAAATTTGTCATTTGAAATATTTTATTCCATTTTTTTCCAATAATATCCATACTAATTAATAATATTTACAAAAATTACAAGAAAAAGTGATAAGATCTAAACAAAAAAAATTGAGGATATTTTAATGAAATCAAACAATTTCTTAATTTTGAAGACAAACTTTAAAACGACTGTGAAGGAGAAAGTATGTTTTTGTAATTTTTCTATATTAGCAAGAATTATATCGGAAGAAAGTGTGACAAAATATCCCAATTGACAAATATTATTGAAGAAGGAAATCAAGCTAAAACGACAAGTATTTTCGAACTGAGGGGCATTGAATATGAAAAATGTTACGGATAAATATACGGTGTCGTACTATAAAGTGAACTTAAACTTTTTATCAAAATTTATATAAATAAATAAACCCTTGTACAAGTATTCAATGTGCGTAATTGATGAAAGCTTAACGGAGTTGAAAGTAGAAAAATTTTGTCTAAAATATAAGTTATATTCTTCAACCTTACACGAGATTATGTAATTTTTTTATATATATTACTCTTAAATTTTAAATAAATTTTTTTATTGAATTTATCTTAATTTTTCGTAATTTTTATTACTGTTATTTAAAAATCAACTTCAATTAGTTTTATATAACGAAAAATTTAAAAAAACTTATTCACCAAAATAAATTTTAAATTTTAGATATAAATTAAAATTCAGTTACTAAATAAGTTTCAACTTCGACTTATACTAATTTTAACTTCAATTTTAATTTATATCAGTTTCATAACGTCGAGATATATAATTCTTAATATCACTCTTTAAATGTTGGAAGCTTATATTCTCAATAGTGTGTAATGATTTGGAAAGCTCAACAAGTCAAATGGATTTTTTAAATTGATGATGATGATAAAAAGCAATATTCTTTTCGGGCATAAGATAAAAGCACCTTTGCATAATTGCATATATGCATGCACAGTCTCTAACTTGTGAATTAGGCTCTTCGTGAAATTGAAGTTAATGTGTATGTTCGAAAAGAATATGAGGGGCTAAGATGTGACGCATTAGAAGGGCATCTTCGATTAGATCCAAGAAAAGTAACAAAATTACAAGCCTAATGATAAAAATATTCTAGTGCAATGTTCCTACTAAAATAGTATATATTTCATAAAGGTTTTAGAAAAAAAATTAGAAAAAAATCAAATAAAATTGTATTGCTTGTTATTGGAATACTCATTCTACATCTGAAATAAGTCATTATTACTCCTTCTATTGTCAATTGGTTTTAGGATGAAACTTTATGAATTTATGTGTTGGCTCCATACGTGTGTGTGCGTAAGTACCGACACATTCCTAGTTTATCTATCTATCGGGTCCACGGACTTTATCATGGTATCATAGCCCAATGGGGCCACGTTATCCACCCTATTGTCTTGGATTGGGCTTAGCGAGTTACTACCCACTCGTTATCTACTATATAGTCTTGGATTTGGTTTAGCGAGTTGCTACCAATTTGTCATCTACCTTACTTAACTATCATAATCCAAGTGTCAGTTGGTCATCCAGTTGCACTTAAGGGGACGTGTTGAGAATAATAACTTATCCCACATCTGAAATACAAAGAGATTCAGTTTAGTATATATATACCATTGGGTTAGTCCTCCTATTGTCAATTAGTTTTAGGATGGGACCCCACTAGGCTTATGTACTAGACTTACGTATGCACGTGGCCCGTGAAGTTTCACATGGTAGCCCACGAATTTAAACATGGTATCAAAGCGAGGTTACCGGCCGCAAACCCAATGTTGGTCTTCCCACCATCCGTTCCTACATTTCCTGTGCATGAGTCGTTTACACGCAAGGTTGGTTTTGGCTAGAAAGAGATTGAGATGTTCACCACCCTTGCCTTGTCCAAGTGTCAACTGGGCTAGTTCCCCCAATTGCGCGCACTTGCGAGGAGTATTGGAATACACAACCCATATCGGAAATGTAAAGAGAAATAAGCCAGTATAAATACTCTTGGGTTACTCCTCTTATTGCCAATTGGTTTTAGGATGGAAATCAATAAATTTATCTGCTAGCCCCATATGTGCATGCATGTGCGCACGTACCGACACGTTTCAATTTATCTACCTAGTGGGCCCACTTTTTCATATCTTAATCTTAATTTTATATTGGAGAAGGAATTGAATCTACCGTCCAAAATGGAATGAAGTCTAGTTGAGACATAGGACTTGTCGTAATTTAAGGACTAATAAACAATAGGATGAGGAGAATTTTTTTCTTAATTGATCAAGGCAACAAAAGCGGAATATATACACACATATACAATTGTTTAGGATAGAAAATATACAAAAGATTAGAAGAGATTTATTCTATTCTAATTTTTTTAAATATTCTTGCTTAAGTTGGAGCATAAAAATCGATAATTTCTAATTTGAAAGATAAATGAGTAAACTGTGACTTGCTCAACGCCTTGGTGAAGAGATCGGTAGGTTGTTGAATGGAAGAGATATGAAACAGGGGAATAATCTAGAAAAGAACCAAACCACAAATGAAACGACAATAATTTCAATATCTTTCGTTCACTCATAAAATATAGGATTACCAAAAATGTGCAAAGCCGCTTAGCTATCACGAAATAATCAAACTAGACACTGGTGCGGTTTTGAACGAGTGGTCGTTCCCCAAGAATTTAGCACAACATTCTTCTTATTTGTGCACTTGAGTAAGAAGAACTGGGAATGAAAGAAAGAAATATAATCTATGATGCATTGTGTGGTCAAATTGAAAATGGGTTTTCATGTGTGATTACTTTCGTTCTATTGCTTTTGCTTTTCTTTCTTGTGCGTAGTTTCATTCTATTTGTCATACATTATGTTTCAAATTGTGTAGGAACGCGAAAGTTCGTGGGCCATAATAGAGTCGTGTATATGTAAGTCTATAGGTAACCCAAAATTGTGTATGCATGTGAAAATTTGTGGACCATAATAGGAAATCGTGTAATGGGGTTCAATTCTAAAACTAACTGACAAAATGTTCAACATACTTTTTTTTTTACAACACAAAAAGTCTAAGATGCACACACAAACACAAACACACAAACACACACACACACACACAAACACACACACTTATATGTAGTTACATCTTATACTAACACATCTATTACTCTAACTTTATTACAACACAAAAAGTCTAAGATGCAAGATGAGGAGGAGAAGGTTGCATTGAGCTTCATTCGGCCGACCTGTATGAATGTGACCTCTAAAAGAGACACACATCAGTAAAAACTAGTTGAACCTGAAAAATAGTTTGCGATTTACGTGAGTTGCATACTTAGTGAATATAAATCATCATCAATTATTTCACACAGAACAAAACATTTAGTCCATGTACATATACATACATATTTTATATATTTCATATATGAATATACTATGCATATACAAACGCCAATGTATCCGATTTATTATTCTGTAAATTGTTCAAACCTGAATCTGTCTCGGGTTTCCATATACCGACCTTTTTCCATATACCAACTTTTCTTCTTTTTTTTCCATATACCAACTTTTTCTTTTTCTTTTCATATACCAACTTTTTATTTTCATATACCATCTCTTAGGCATCTTATGCCTCATTTTCTCATATACCATCACTTAGGCATCTTAGGCATCATGTATGACCTTTAGGTCTCTGTTGTATACAAATTTAGGGCAAGACAGTAACATGTCCTTTTAATCTCATGCAATATGCTATGCAATCAAGTGCATCTTGTAATCATATGCCATATGCTAAATTACTTTCTGTGCAAACAACTCTAGAATTTTCAGAGCTATCATATATAACACATAAATCCATATAACTTATATAACACACATATCTATATAACTCATATAGCACATATATCACATATATCCATATAACATAAATGGTTTAATCTCCGATCTATACTCACATGTTTAAGACATATACTATATTTCTCCCCCTTGACTCTGACCACGATCTATGACTTGTGCTCCTATATATAATCCGATGCTAAATGAGGCTATTTACTCTTACAAATCCTAACCCTAAATGCAATAAAATGTCAGTATGCATTATAACTTCTTGTGCATAATTCCAAATCCTTTAAAAACTTGACAACAATAAACTATATATATAGAAGAACATTTTTCTAGATCAAACCTTTATGAAAAACTTGATCAAAAGACTCCATAATATGACTACAAGGCAATAGCCTAAAATTACTCTGAAATCTTTTACCAAATAAATCCAATATCGAAAACACCCTCTGAGAACTATAAATCGACTGATTTTCAAATCAAAATCAACTATAGATCTAGATCTGGAAAAATTAAAAAATCTAAATAAACCATTAACTAATTAAAAACTTACTAAATCACACTTATACTTCAAGATTAAAACCTATAGAAGAGATCTTGTACCAAAATGAGATCAAAATAAGAAATGGCCTTTTCATCTTTTTCTCTCTTTGAACTCTCGAACTCTCCTTCTCTGTCATTTTTATTTGTTGTTGTTCTCGTAGTACAAATGAAAGAACATATACGTAGACAATATAAAGACATCAGACAACTCAATTTCCAACACAAAGACAAATTCATCTTAGTACGAAATCAAAGTTGATTTCCTTATGATTTCGTCTAGATTTTTTTTTATCAAAATTGCAATTTTTACCCTTAAATCTTCTTTACTAAGAACTTTACTCTGAAATAATTAGTAATTAACTTTTAATTAATTTTTTTTAAATATAATAAACTTAATTAGAAAATCAATATTACTTTTAAAAACGCACTATATATCATGCCAATATGCTATGCATATGCTATTAATATTATATGAATGCAAAATGACGTATGTACTTTGGTTGGGGATGTTACAATGAATGTCTTCTTTAATACACTAAATCGCTTTTCTTGAGTAGCTTTGCTTTCATTTGGGCAACTGAAAACAAAATACATTGACTCGCCTTAAGAAAGCTAAACTATATAATGAAACTTAAATCTGACTACTCAATACTGATGTCATCAATACTATCCACACTACATCCATGAGACAATTCACTTCTCACATTAACTTAGGTTAATGAACAACCTGCAACAAAAGAATAATGTGAGAATAATCAACAAAAGCAGAATAAGTTCTCAATATAATTTTATAAGGTTCACACAAAAATATATGAGGTTCATCAATATAAAGTTAAGTTCCAACTTGACAATATGTAGCAGTATTAGTCTCCCACTCTTGAAAGCTCGAATTAGATGAAGGTTGATTGTTTTGAGATTTTGCTTCTTCAAAACCCAATGCAAACACAATAAGAAGATTATAACATTAAATACTTGCAAACCATGATTATGTGCATCAAACTTGATGTATTTCAATGCTTTGTTTATTACTTTAAGAAGCTCTTGACTCTTAGGACTTTCATCAAACAATTTATGTGCTTCTCAAAACTCTTCTACAAAAACATCGATCATAGAAGTAAATTTCAAAAATGGATAATGAAAAATCAATATGAAAGCACTATATACTCGAAACTTATGATATATTCACACACAAATTGACACCAATTGAGATTTAAAAGGTGAAAACAAACCTAAACTTAAGGCAAATGACATAACAAATATAAAAGAGGATAAACCACATACATGAACTTGAATCCATGGCAATAGAAATTCGATTGAATGACAGTTTATAAACTCATGAATGATGTAAGATCAAAACCCCATTGAAGAGTACGATCGAACACACTTGGAAAGCTGTAATGTTGTTGTTGCGGTGATGATAAGGATATTAGAATTAATGAAATGACGTTTTTGCCCTTAGGACTTAAAAATTATAAGAAAGGAAGCGTCCATCATAACCGTGCATATTACTTGATCTAACGGAGGAAAATCATTTCCAGGTTTTAGGGTAAGCTTCATTTGATTCAATAAATCTATTTACGAGGGTATATACAATCCAAAATAAATATATATATATAATTCTTGTAAGTAAATGGGCAAAATTTTGTAATTTTTTACAATTTAGAGGTTAAAAATATAAATAAGTGAGAATTGAGATCGTCCGGAGACAGACTCGAGACTCGCGTTTACAATTCTGTACAATTTCCTTCCGTCTTCTCCAACCCCTTTTCCGTTCGAAGTAAGGGTTTCCATCTTCATCGCCTTTCCAATCGAATTCTCACACTCATGGATGTCGATGCTAACCATCCGCTGGGCAACGGGCCAAGCGGCGAGCCACTGAATCGAGACAGTTGGCGGGGACAATTTAAGGAGTGTTTTAGGGTGGCTACGGAAGATCTGCACAAAGATGAACTAGGGTTGCAAATCTTCACGCTCGCGCAGTATAACAGACTTCCGGAACGTCTAGAGGATTCCTTGTATGAAAAGAAGAGGGGTTCTCGATACGTTGTGATGGCGAGGCAGATTATGAACGACATCACCGAGTCTCCTAGACTCCTGGTGATGTTGGCCAAGCAGCGGATTTTAGTATCGGATCTGACTGAACAACGCGACCTAGATGCGTTCTTCGCTAAAATTGATGAACACTCTATTATTGTTCAAATCCTTAAACTTCTCCATCGTGTTGGATCATCATCAATAGTATTGATTAAAGTCCCATATGTAGCTTATCAAAACCAAATATAATTCAAAATATATTGTATTATGGGCCACATTTTCCGGAGTGAGCGGAGGAGACAAATGCGGTGGTATTGGCGAAGGTAGTGGTACAGAGGGTTGCAACGGTGATGAAGGTGAGAGAGATGGTGGAGAAAGCATCTATGGTGATAGAGAGGGCGGCAGAGGTTGTGAAACTCTTATACCCTATGACCTATACTTTGTAATACGTTAAAAATATAAAATAAGTGAGAATTGAGATCGTCTGGAGACAGACTCGAGACTCGTGTTTACAATTCTTTACAATTTCCTTTCGTCTTCTCCAACCCCTTTTTCGTTCGAAGTTAGGGTTTCCATCTTCATCGCCTTTCCAATCAAATTCTCACACTCATGGATGTCGATGCTAACCATCCGTTGGGCAAGGGCCCCGGCGGCAAATCTTCACGCTCGCGCAGTATAACAGACTTCCGGAACGTCTAGAGGATTCCTTGTATGAAAAGAAGAGGGGTTCTCGATACGTTGTGATGGCGAGGCAGATTATGAACGACATCACCGAGTCTCCGAGACTCCTGGTGATGCTGGCCAAGTAGCGGATTTTAGTATCGGATCTGACTGAACAACGCGACCTAGATGTGTTCTTCGCTAAAATTGATGAACACTCTATTATCGTTCAAATCCTTAAACTTCTCCATTGTGTTGGATCATCATCAATAGTATTGATCAAAGTCCCATATATAGCTTATCACAACCAAATATAATTCAAAATATATTGTGTTAAGGGCCACATTTTCCGGAGTGAGCGGAGGAGACAAATGCGGTGGTGTTGGCGAAGGTAGTGGTAGAGAGGGTTGCAATGGTGATGAAGGTGAGAGAGATGGTGGAGAAAGCATCGATGGTGATAGAGAGGGCGGCAGAGGTTGTGACACCCTTATACCCTATGACGTATACTTTGTAATAACTTATCTCTTATATAAACAGATAATTCACATATACCACCATAAAGGGTTGCGCACACACACATGTAGTTATTTCTTATGCTAATACATCTATTACTCTGACTTCTATTACAACCATATGTCTAGGATGCAAAATGAGGAGGAGAAGGTTGCTTAGAGCTTCAGCCGAAAGACCTGTATGAATGTGACCTCTAAACGAACACACACCAGTAAGAACTAGCTGAACCTGAAAAATTATTTTGCGATTTACGTGATTCGCATACTCAATGAATATAAACCATCATCAATTATTTCACACAAAACCATTCATTTAGTTCATGTACATATACATACATATTATAAATATATGTCATACATAAGACTTTACTATGCATATGCAAATGCGAATGTATCCGGTTTATTATTCTGTGAATTGTTCAAGCCTGAATCTGCCCTGGGTTTACTATATATGGACTCTTATGGTCCCCCTTAAGAAAGAAATCCGAAGATCTCCTCATTATGACTCTTATGGTCGCTTTAAGAAAGAAATATGGAGATCTCCTCATTGACCCGTAGGTCTTGTATGATCCGAAGATCATGTATGCTTTAAGAAAGAAATTCGAAGATTTCCTCATTCAGTTCAGGGCAAGACAGTCACAGTTCCTTTTAATCTCATGCAATATGCTATGCAATCAAGTGCATCATGTAACCATATATCATATGCCACCTGTTAACATACTTTCTGTGCAAACAACTCTAGAAATTTCAGAGCTATCACATCTATCCATATAATCCATATAGCGCATATAGCACATATATCCATATACCTCATATACCACATATAGTGCATATATCCATATATTCATATTTCACATATAACACATAGGGTTTAATCTTCGGTCTATACTCACCTGTTTAAGACAGATGCTATTTCTTTTCCCCTTGTCTTTGACCACGATCTATGACTCGTGCTCCTATATATAACTCAATGCAAAAACAATCTATTTACTCTTACAAACTTTAACCCCAAATGCAATGAAATGCCAGAATGCATTATAACTTCTTGTGCATAATTCCAATACCTTTAAAATTTGACAAGGATAAACTATATATATAGAAGAATGTTTTTCTAGGTCAAACCTTTATGAAAAACTTGATCAAAGGGCTCCCTAATATCCTTACAAAACGAAACCCTACAAATACTCTAAAATCTTTTACCGAATATAAATCCGATATCGAAAACACCCTTTGAAAACTATAGATCAACTGATTTCTCAAACAAAAGCAACTCTAGATCTAGATCTAGAAAAATCAACGAAATCTAAATAAACCATTAACTAATTAAAATTTACCAAATCACACTTGTTCTTCAAGATTAAAACCCGATAGAAGAAATCTCATACCAGATCCAAGATCAAACCAACAAAACCATTAATTTTCCTCTTCTCTTTTCTCGTTCTTTCTTTCTCTGTATCCTCTTTTTTGTTCTATTTTATTTCCTTACCAATGAAGATATGAGAATTGAGAAGTACGTCATACATATATATTGATAAGAGAGTAAGATCGGCATTCTCCGTAAAAAGTCGGCAATTTTTTTTAGGAAATTACACTTTCCACCCTCAAATCTCCTTTACTACAAACTTTACCCTAAAATAATTAATAATTAACTTTTTGTTAAAAACTTTTTTAAAAAATAATAAACTTAATTAGAAAATAAATATTACTTTTAAAAATTCACTATATATCATGTCAATATGCTATGCATATGCTTTTAATCTTATATGAACGTCGCATGACGTATGCACTTTGGTCGGGGATGTTACAAAGGTGATGGTGGTGGAGGTGGAGGAGAAGGTGACGGTGGCGGATAAGGTAGGAAAGGTCTATCCCAACAGGTGCCCCGTTGAGAAAGGCATTAATCCTTCTCCGTATCTTATGAGTAGGGAGAATGGAAAAAAAAACTTAGGCTAGGGTGATTGGCATGTCAAATGATGATATCGTGGTTTTTACAACAACTCGTCAAATTCAAGATGGTACCACAATTGAAGTTGAGGAAGCAAAGACGGGGTTATGGGGTTTGAAGGTTGGTTTGTCTTTGGGGTATGAGTGGATTATGCTGGAGTCTGATTGTCTTATTCTAGTACAAAGGGCATACAATTTAGTACTGATGATGATGATGATGATCCAACGCGAATCTCTTCTTTAGTGGTGGAGGAAGTTGAGAATTTGGGTGATGATAGAGTGTTCTTCATTGGTACGACGTGGTCTTTCTCGGTCTCGGCTCGAGATCTTCCTCCTCCTTGGAAAGGAAACTGTATTGTTTATCATCAAATGCCTTCCACAATGTGCGAATGTAATACTAGTTATACCCCTATCTACCCGACTTACGAGCTACATCATGAGATGTTCTTCCTTGGAGGTGGTCAGAATCCGCGATGCGACATCGTTTCTTCATTGTCAGGCTATTCAGACTTGATTTCTCCAAGGCCCTTGTTGATGCAAATTAAGGATCTTGATTTTGAAACCGAGGGCTCTCTCGTTGAGTGATAGGTTGTTTTCACTAGCATTACTTTAATATGTGATTTTTAGGCTAAAGGTTGGGAATTTTCTTCACATACACCATTTTCCTTGCTACTTATTGATGTTCTTTCTATTACAATATCAACTTTAGTGCAAGTGCTTTGATGCTCTCATTGGCAAACATGTTGTCAAAGATTGATTTGATTCTTTTGGAGTGTTTGCCTTATTGATTACAAATGATCATAATCTTATTGTAGGAAGCTCACAAATGAGCTATGTGAGCTGATAGAAACGCATAGTCTTGTGAATTTTACAACATTGGATATTCAGGCATGTAGTTAGTCTTCTACATGCTCTTGAGCTTCTCTCTGTTTTAGAAGATTGCATGCACTTGTATATTTAGTGGGCCACGTGCACATAATTACGTCGTGGTTGTTTTGGCTTTGGCAAAGAAACTAGCATTGTTCTTGTACAATGTACGAATGATTATAAAAACATACATAATTATTTTTTAAAATATTCATAGACCAATTTTTATTTTCTAGTTTAATTTGATCTAAGATACACATATTTAAATGCATTTTTTTCAAAATAAAAATCACAAAATATAAAAAATTATAAGTAAAATCCACACAATAGTGAACTTCTAAACTTTTCATTTAAAGATTCAATGCAATCTACACCTTGTATTCGGACTTCAAAAAGACTCATAGAAGACGGATGTTGATCAAATCTATTGGCACACCCTAACATTGTTTGAAGGTTAGGAGTAAGAGAGGAAGTGTTTTTGTCTCTTGTTCTTTCTTTTATATATTTTGATGGAGGTGGAAAAGTGTAATGATTTCATATGAAATGGGAAAGTGAGGGAGATAATCGGAGAATATGGATGCAATTAAAAAAAGTAATTAAATTTTTTACATGGAGTGAGAGTAATGGGGGAGATAAGTGGAGAAATATAAAATAATCAAATTTTTTTTCATTTAGCTATGCAAATAATATAGCAAATACGGAGTAATAGGTTAAGAAGTGTGTACTTATATTTTTTATTAATTGATTTTTTAAATATAACAAATAATAGGTTAGGAATTGTGAAAAAAAATCTAATGTGCTTTTTTTTTAATTGATTAAGTTTTTTAAATATTTGGGATCATGTCATTGGATAAGTTTTTTAATTGTGAAAAACTTATGAATGTGTTTGTTGTGGTCATGGCTTAAAAATAAGGCGTAAATTACTATTTTTAATGGCTACACTTTTTTTTTATAATTAATAACAAAATATTCACAATTGACACATGACAAAAAAAAATTGAACTAACATAGGTTTTGCTTTACAATTGTACTAAGGCTAGGGTTGGAAATTATCCGCGGGTGACCGACCCACCCGGTTCGCCCGACACAATTATACGGGTGAAAACCCGTAATGAAGCGGGTGACAGGTGAAGTGGGTGACGGTCGGATATGGGTGAAATTTTACACCCGTTTAACCCGACCCATCACACACCACCTGTAAAAATTTATCCTAAAATAAAATTAGTTTTAGTTTTTTCCTAAAAGAAAGTTTGGGACTTAAGGGCTTTTTTTTATAAAGCTTTGATATTTTTAAAATATTAAACTATACGGACCCTAAAGGCTAAATCCCTAATGGAATACTATTACGATAATGTAAACGTTTTTGCTAAGGGGTCTAAATGACCTAGGAAATTGTTTTAATGAGATGAAGTTGAGGATTACTGTTGGAACTTAACCAAATGAAAGATATAGAAATTTGTGGGTCAACATATGTGAATCTCCATGGATAAAATGTTTGAGAATATCCTCGATATCACTCTAGTAAGCAAATTGTTGCATTAAATTTTTAAATATTAATTCTGAAATATATAAAATTTTATTGTAATTTTAGAATTCGAGAGTGATGGGTCACCGGACTCACCAACGGGTGACGGGTGGGTCTGATATGGGTGAAAGGTTCCACGAGTGATGGGTGGGTCGGGTGATACAATTTATGAATTTTTTTCTGAAATAGGCTTATAACTTTTTATTTACGGATGTAGGCTCGACAATTTTTTTTTTCCGAGAATAGGCTGGCGTTTGAGGATCGGATAGAAGTCGTTCACTACACCATTCTTCAGATTTAGCGACCACGCAATATGGTCGCTAATTCTGCGACCATATGGACGCCAATGGTCACAAATCTGGTCGTCAAAACGGGAAAAAAATAAAAACAAATTAGCGACCATATGGTCGCTAATATTAGCGACCATGTGGTCGCTAGGCTTTTATAGTCGCAAAAGGTGCGCGGGAAGAATTCCCGCCAGCATTTAGCGACCATATGGTCGCGGATATTAGCGACCATATGGTCGCACAATCAAGAAGACATATTGGCGACCATGTGGTCGCTACAGTTTTAGCGACCATATGATCGCAAACATCCGCGACCATATGGTCGCAACAACAAGAAAACATATCTGCGACCATATGGTCGCGGATGTTTGCGACCACTTGGTCGCAGACTTGGTCAGATGTTTTGGCGCTTCACATCTATTTTGGCGGGTAATAGCCCGCGTTTTTAGCGACCATATGGTCGCTAAAAACACTAATTGGTAAAATTCCCGCCATTTCAGCATGTATTGCATTCTCATTCCACAAAAAAATGCACTCTCGTTCCGCTTCAACACAACTTCACTCTCATTCCGCTCTCTTCCAAAATATTCAGAAAAGAGAAAAAAATCAACCACAACTGTGAATTGATTGTAGGAAGAAATTACGTCAAATTTTACCGACATCCTCACTAAAGGTATGTATTTAAATCTTATTCCTAATTTTTCATTCCGTCATTATATTGTTTTAGAAAGATATTGAAGGTAGAAAGCTTTCATTTATATATTTATAAGAGATTGTGTTACAGAATTTTACCGCAAATAACAATTGGTTATGTTGTGAATGCTATTCTACTGTTCTGAAGATGGCGACCATATGGTCTCTAATTAGCGTCCATATGGTCGCTAAAAGCATATCAGCGACCATATGGTCGCTAATTAGAGACCATATGGTCGCTAAATGTAGTTGAATTAATTTAATTGTACTCTTATTTTGAAATGCAGGAAGGAAAAAATGCGTGACCATATGGTCGCGAATTTGCGACCATGTGGTTGCCGATATATCGACTGGTCCCACCCCTTTTTCACTTACAAGTAGCGACCATATGGTCGCTAAATTAGCGACCATATGGTCGCTAAATGTGAATAAGAAGGAGAACACCAGTTCTCCTTCTTCATTTCGCCCGACTCGTCTCCCACTCTCTCGCTCGACTCTCGCCGCATCTGTCGCCTCCTCCTCATGTCCGCCTCCTCCTCCCGTCCGCCTCCTCTCCGCCTCCGTCTGCCTGTCCGACTCGCCTCCGCCTCCTCCTCTCCGCCTCCGTCCGCCTGTCCGACTCGCCTCCCCCGCCTCCTCCTCCCGTCCGAGCACCCCTCTCTTTATTTGTAAGTGATTTGTGGATTTGTTGTTGGTTTTGATATTGATTTTTGTTGTTTGTATTGTTTAGGGTTTGTAGATTGAGAAATTTGGTATTGTTTAGGGTTTGTTGTTGTTTGAGAAAATTGGTATTGTTTAGGGATTGTTGTTGTTTGAGAAAATTGGTATTGTTTAGGGATTGTTGTTGTTTGAGAAAATTGCTATTGTTTAGGGGTTCTTGTTTAGGGTGAAATTGATTGAGAAAATTTTAGAAATTGATTGAGAAAATTTGAGAAATTGGTATTGTTTTGGGGTTATTGTTTAGTTGTTGTTGTTTGAGAAATTTAAAAAATTTGAGAAATTGATTGAGAAAATTTGATTGATTGAGAAATTTGTGAAATTGAATTTGAGATTGTTTAGTTGAATTTGTTGAAAAAGTTGTTTAGGGTTTAGGGTTTAGTTGTTGTTGTTGTTGAATGAGAAATTAATTAGTTGATGTTTTTAGGGGTTATGGTTTAGTTGTTGTTGTTGTTGAATTTGAGAAAATATAATTGAGAAATTGTTGTTGTAGCTTGTTGTTGTTATTGGTTAGTTGTTGTTGCTGTTTTAGAAATTGATTGAGCAAAATTTGATTGATTGAGATAGAGTTTGATTTGGAAAAAAAAATTGGAATAAATTGATTGTTGTTGTTGATAGAGTTTGATTTGGAAAAATATTAGACTAAATTGATTGTTGTTGTTGAAATGTTGAGAAAAATTGATTGAGATAGAGAAATATGAAATTGATAGAGTTTGAATGAATTAGAACAAGTTGATTGCTGATTTGTCAAGTTTGAATGAAATTGATTGTTGTTGTGCAAATGTTGGGAAAAATGAATTTGTATTGAATTGTTTGTTTTTTAGTTGTGTTATTATGGCCGGAGCCGGAGGATCACGCCGACGTGGACCTCGTCCTCGTCCGGACGAGCCGAACTCGTCCCGGATACCGATCGATGATGAGTCCGAGGCCACCCACACGGACACACCACATTTGTCCGATGACTACGGGGCCCACACGGGCACCCAAGCGGAGGCGACCCGAGCAACTACGTCCGTGTCCTCGTCGGGATCGTGTCGAGGGTTCGGTCCCAATCGCATTTATGAGCTTTATATTGCCGGCGGGTGGTACGTATAATTTCTTCTAAGACAAAATTTTTATTTTAAGTCTTTTCTTACTTTTAAAAATGTTATAATATGTGTTTTCAAATCTCGTAGCTTGCAGCTGTCGGGACCGGTGTTGCGATGGTCGACAACTATCCTACAAAGTCAACCCGACGATAAGGCGTCGCAGTTCGACTTTGCCACTGCCGCGTCGAAGCAACGTTGGTTTGATGCCTGGAAGGTAAATTGTCAAGTTTTATATTTCTTTTTACAATTTCTGCATTAATTAATTACTATTTTTAATTAATTGTTTGTTGGATTTTATTAGACGCACTTTAGGTGGGATGAGTCCGAGCCGGGTATGGACGTGGAGTCCGTCCGGTTGTTGTGGGTGAAGAGAGCGAAGAAGAGATACAATGACTACATCGGGAAGCACCGCCGGGATGGGAAGAGGCCGGCTTTCATCGCAGAGGCCACTTGGCAGACGACGGATTGGGCCACAGATGAGTTCAAAGCCAAGTGTGCACGCCAGAAGGCAATCTGGAATGCCAATCCGGCGAACCATAGTAGTGGTTCGAGGTCCCACCTCGACACCAAGCGTCGCTTGGTAAGTATTTTATCTTAATTTGATTAAATTTAAATTAAGTTAATTTTTCTAATAGTTTGTAACACCCTTAATGAATTTCGTAGGAGCAACACTTGCAACGCCCCTGCACGCCTCTTGAGCTTCTCATCGAGACGCACACGCAGGGCGCAGATCGACATTTTATAGACGAGCGGTCATCCTTAATCGTTGTAAGTTTTAATAATTTTTCCTCTATTTTAAAAGGAGTTGGTGTTGTGTGTTTGTTGTTGTTGTTGTTGTTTGACTTGATTGAAAAATTGTTGTTGTTGTTGTTGTTGTTGATGATGTTGTTCTTGTTGTTTGTTGTTGTTGTTGTTGTTGATGATGATGATGTTGTTGTTGTTGTTTGTTGTTGTTGTTGTTGTTGTTGTTGTTGTTGTTGTTGTTGTTGTTGTTGTTGTTGTTGTTCTTGTTCTTGTTCTTGATTTTGTTCTTGATTTTTAATGTTTGTTGTTGATTTGTTGTTGTTGTTGTTGTTGTTGTTGTTGTTGTTGTTGTTGTTGTTGTTGTTGTTGTTGTTGATGTTGTTGATGTTGTTGATGTTGTTGATGTTGTTGTTGTTGTTGTTGTTGTTGTTGTTGTTGTTGTTGTTGTTGTTGTTGTTGTTGTTGTTGTTGTTGTTGTTGTTGTTGTGATTTAGTATATATCTTCTACTGTGATTTTGACTTGATATATTAGTTTAGAATTTAAAGGTATTATATTTAGTTTCTTAACAATAAAATTGTATATTTTATTATATTTGCTTGGATTGTAAATTTTATGACTTAGATATGGATGATAACGGGGATTATCCTTGGCGTTCTAGAATGGAATCATTTACAAGATTGCTTATAGAGATTCAACATGGTCCAGAGTCTTGCCCTATTCAGTACAATGAAGAGTCCTACCCTGTTCAATACAATTCAGAGCACTACACTAGGGCTTATATAAGTTCAACGCAAACAACATATGAGGCTAGTGGATCACATTTTGGAATTCCAAACCCTATACAGCCACCGAGAGACACGACGAGTCATCAAGAGGATGACATAGACAACATAAATGATAATCTTCATATTGATGAGTTTGGGGTCGAACACGAGGATGACATGGATGAATCAGAAGAGGATGGTGAGGTGAATGAAGGGGGTGTCGCAGGAGCTGATATGGCTAGAGAGGCGGTGGCTATAAACCCATCTTGGAATGTAGTTGAAGCTCTTGATCCCCAAATGATGAACTCTTGGCAGACTTGGAATGCATCAAATCCATTCCCAACTTGAGGTGAATTTGCCCGTGGTCAACATTTCAACTCTCTTAATGAATTGAAGAGGCAGATCACACTATATTTTGTCTCAAGGGGGAAGGAATATACGGTCAAAAGGGCAAGAGATAGATGGTATACTGTTGTTTGCAAAGAGAAAGAGCAAGGATGCACATGGCGATTATCAGCTCATCAAGTCAATGAACATCTTCCCATATAGGCAATTAGCTCGTATCAAGGTCCACACACTCCCAATTGTGTGAGAGATCTTATGCACATGGATAATCGCAATGTCACTGCAGACTTCATACATATTGAGATTTTGTCTCTTATCCGCGTTGATAGAACATTGAAACCTCACGCCATCATGGAGGTAATACAGAAGTAACTCCAAGTGGTTGTTGCGTACAAAAGAGCATGGGATGCAAAACAACGGGCTATTGCAGAGATTTTTGGTGATTGGGAGGAATCATATACTGAGTTGCCTCGCTTTATGGTTGCACTTGAACAACGCAACCCAGGTACTGTGGTGGAATGGTGTACGACACCCAGTGCCGATGGAAGTAAGCAGATCTTCAAGCGTGTGTTTTGGTCATTTGGGCCATCTATTACAGGTTTTCAATATTGTCGGCCTTTAATGGCACTCATCTATATGGCAAGTACAAAGGAGCACATCTAATTGCACTTGGAGTAGATGCAAATCAACAAATATTTCCCCTAGCTTTTGCCATTGTCGAGAGTGAAAATAGTTCGAGTTGGCCTTGGTTCATGGAGTTGCTTGGTCGTCGTGTTACATAACGTTCTGGTTTGTGTGTTATATGTTTTGGCAGGATAATCGTACTAACACGTTACCTGCTGAAAATAGGGAAATCCTAACCGAGAAATAAAAGTAACGCGTTATGAACTATGGGCAAGATGTAGGATCAAACAAAAGATGTAAAACAGATTATGAGCAAATTAATATTTGTATATTGCGATCGTGATCGTGATGAGCTATCTCCAAAATATTCAAGAACACTCGACTGGAAGTGAAATGGCGAAAATAAAAGATGAGATTCTGTTGTAGAGGGAGTTTTCAGTAGCCAGTCATCTGTCCCCTCTCCTTTTCGCCTCAGCTTGGTTTTATGCCCGTTTCTTCTCTTCTGACCGTTTGCAGAGCGTCTAACATATCCTGGAAATCTCGTCCTCTTCGTTAATGGCTTAGCCGTTGCCGTTTGACCATGAAGTCCGAAATTCTCGTCCCCCTTTGATTACTCCATCATCCTTCCTTCTCTAACGGTTCGGTCAGACTGCCAGAATTGGGCTGAATGACTTCCCTCTTGGGCCGAATTGCGGAGGGTCCCACAATTCCCCCATCAAAAAACCCGGGAAAATTCCCGCCTCCACTTTTCCTAGGGTTTTTGATTTAGTGTCTTGGAAGTTGTAGCAACTCAGATCACGTCCAATCAACCCTTTTTTAAAGCGGTTATGATGACTCTCAAAGACCTCAATTGTGCTTCTCGGTGTCCAGGTACGTTCTTCCCTTTTTCTGTATCTTCGTCTTCAACCTTCTCTTCTTCCCAATTATGGCTTCCTCGGAATCTCCTTCCCTCTACTGCCTTGAACCCACCCTTCCTCCTTCCCTGACATCTTCCGATTTTCTCACCCCCTACCACCGGAGAAATAGCACTTCTGAAGACCCCCAAATCTTTGCTCTTTATGTGGGTTTTCCGTCGCATGCAAAGGTGTTTTTGCCTCCCTTGGTATTCACGCAGATTTCTATGCCGACGATTGGGTGTGCTTGTACGAGTACCCCTTTCATATTGGCCATCGTTTTCCATTTTCTCCTTTGCTCATCGACTTCCTTTCTACCCTCAATGTTTCTCCGGGGCAGTTACTTCCACAGGTTTGGAGACTTCTTCTTTCCGTTGACCAACTGTGTTCTTCTCATGGCCTCCCTTTCAAAGCTGCTGATTTTTTCCTGAATTACCGTCTTTCCAAAGGTGGTCCGGGTCGTATAACTTTGAAAACTTTTACCAATAAATCTGATTTAGTCTTCAATATATCCAAATCCGACCGGGGCTGGGCCGATAAATTTTTCTTTGTGAGGCTGTCTTCCTTAGGTATTGATACGTCTTTCATGAGAAGTCGTTGGCAACCAACAGGTAGTGTTTCGTCTTTTGAGCTTCCCGGCTTCTTTTCAGATCTGACCTCCAAGCATTTTCTGTTGCAGAACATCTTGCTACTCCTCATCCCCGCACGGTGTCGTACCAGGTCATTAATCACATCGAAGCTCTCTCGTTGGAAGAACGATCTTACCCTGATCTGGTAAAGGCGTGTTCTGCCGAATCCGAAGAGATCGAGATGTCAAGTAAGTCTTTTTCTCTTCCCCTTAGTAAATCTTCCTTCTCTTTTCTAAAAAATCTTGCCCCCTTTTTTTTGTGATGCCAGGTTCAAGGACTACCCGTTCTACCACCGCGCTGACTACCATGGAACGAGTTGAAGCTCGAAGGAAGAGGAAGGCTGAGTCAGCTTCTACGGCAGATACAATGCTAACGGTCTCGGACCCTAAAAAGCCTTCTGAGGTTCGAGTTTCTTCTCCTAAGAAAAAAGCATGTTCAACCCTTTCTGACCTCCCAAAGACGATGATGTCCCTTGATATGGCTGTTGAAAAGTGCCTGAGTTCCTTGGCACCTCTCCATGTGGGAAGTTCTCGCGGTAAGGAGGATCGAACATCTTTCCCGGAATTTTTTGGCGAAATTCCGGCGGCACAATGGCAGGTATGTTTTCTTTGTCACCCCTTATTTCGTTTCTTACTCATTACCTAACTTCTTCTTTTCTTTGTGCAGGGCTTGCAACTCTCTCTTTCTGCCTTTGCATCTTTCAAGGACCTCCCTGATCAATTGGCCCAGAGCAAGATCAGTCTTCAGCTTGAGAAGGACAGAAGCAACATCTTAGGACACGAGAAGACCGCTTTGGATAAGAAGGTTCACGACCTGATGAACAATCTTGAGAGGGTTTCTAAGGAGTCCAAAGAATGGGAAGAAAAGTTCATGACCTCTTCCGCTAAAGAAGCTGCTTTGGCTAAAGAAATTGAAGATACTGCTGACTACTGGTCTTGCCGAGCTCGAGTGGAAATGATGGAGGAGTTTGCGGCGGGAAGGCACACTTCGTGGGATGCTGTGAAGGAAAGAGAGTTGTTTGAAAGCCTGTTTTCTGACGAGGTGATAGCGGCTAAAAAGTCTTCGCTCATTAATGATATTGCCTCTGTTGCCAAAGTGGTTGCCCAGGTGGAAAGAGACAACCAGCCTAAAGAATGATCCTCTCTTATCCTTGTTTTTTTTGTGAATTTCGGATAATGTTTTACCCCCAGCGTGTTGGGGTTTTTTAAACTCTCATCTTGTATGGCCGCTTTGTTCTAGGGCCCTTTTGTGGACAAGTTTATGCCCCGTGTTACTTTATGGGGTTTTATTTTGATAATACTTTATTTGTTGTCATTGCCTTGGATCTGCGTTTGATTTTTGCAGGTAAGCAGGTTCGTCACCGAAGAAGAAGGATCAACACGTTCGTAGTGAAGTCGGCTTGTTTGTTACATGTATTTGTAATTTTCGTGATAGATTCTTTGTTTGTATAATGCTTTTTATGTTAGATGCGGAGAGAGAGAATGTTGTATGTGTCTGAATGTAAATTTCTCTGTAACAACTTCATGAATCGTATTACAAATGAAAATTCCACTTGCTCTAGAATACTCGTTACTTGTTCTCGTCTCTTGCATCTTTTGACTAGTCGTAGTGTGCACAGCGTTGCCTGATCATAAGGCGAGGGCCCATGTTTTGGCCTGTAACGTCACAAGGCGTCCCTTGTTAGTTTTCTCTGATATTGTTGATATCGTTGTTCTTGTGTATGTATGAAGATATAATAACGTAAAAGGAGAATTTTAATGCAAATTACCTTATTAGAACTCGTTGTGTTTCAAAAGTGATACAACTTTAAGTTCATTGCATTCCAGCTTCTGGGGACCGCTTTTCCTCCTTGCGTCATTAATTCATAGGCTCCTTGTCCTATTATCTTCGTAATTTGGTATGGCCCTTCCCAATTTGCTCCTAATTTTCCAGCATTTAACTCTTGCGTATACAGGAAGACTTTTCTTAGCACCTAGT
This sequence comes from Fallopia convolvulus, assembly GCA_964016875.1. Lineage (NCBI taxonomy): Eukaryota > Viridiplantae > Streptophyta > Magnoliopsida > Caryophyllales > Polygonaceae > Fallopia > Fallopia convolvulus. Next base: position 1,868,497 of record OZ024720.1, read on the forward strand.
CTCCCACTTGGAACAACTTAGCGTTAATGCGTTTGTTGTAACTTCGAGCTACTCCTTGCCTGTATGACGCCATTCGAATTGAAGCCTCGTCTCGTAACTCGTCGATTGTATCCAAATGATGTAACAGGTTGGACAGGTTTGACTCCTCAGTGGTAAGTCCGTACCGGACTGTAGGCAAAGTTACTTCTACTGGTAGTACGGCTTCACATCCATAGACCAAGGAAAAAGGTGTATGACCCGTTGCTGTCTTGGGGGTTGTTCGATCTGACCATAAGATAAGGGGTAATTCTTCTGCCCATTTCCCTTTTGCTTCTTTGAGCCGCTTTTTCAAGTTGTTAATAATCACCTTGTTACTTGCTTCTGCTTGCCCGTTGGCCTGTGGGTAACGAGGCGTCGACATCACTAACTGTATGTTGTACTGATGGCAAAATGATCTCGTCTTGTCACTGATGAATTGGGACCCGTTGTCGCAGACTATGATGGATGGTATTCCAAATCTGCTCAGGATATTTCTCTTTATGAAGGAAATAACTTGGGTGTCTTTTACTTCTTTGAAGGCTTCGGCTTCAATCCACTTGGAGAAGTAGTCGGTCATTGCTAGAATGTAAACACGTTGCCCCGAGGCTGGAGGTAGTTTTCCCACAATATCCATCCCCCATTTCATAAATGGCCAAGGAGATGTTACGGGATGTAACAACTCAGATGGTTGATGTGGTATAGGTCCATGACGCTGGCACCCGTCACATTTGCGAGCAAATTCCACTGCGTCTTTGTTCATGGTTGGCCAATAGTAACCCATCCTGCTTGCTTTCTTTGCCAAGTTGCGACCCCCGTGTGGTTTCCGCATTCCCCATCATGTATATCTCGTAACACCTTCTGTACTTCTTCCTCCTTTATGCATCGTGCGTGTAATCCTGACGACATCCACTTAAACAAAATGTTATCCTTAACCGCAAAAGTAGAAGCTTTTACCTTAAGTCGTTGAGCTTCTTCCTTGTCTTCTGGTAACACTCCGTCTTGTAACCACTTTAAGTAAGGGGTTACCCATGATCTGTCTTCATCGGAGCTCTGAACTTCTAGCATGTCTGATTCTTTGGTTATGGATGGCGCTTCAAGATATACGAAAGGTATCTTGTCGTACTCTCTTGGGTCGATTACGGATCCCAGGTTGGCTAAAGCGTCTGCTTGTGTGTTGGCATCTCTTGGAACCTGCCTTATCTCGAACAGTTTAAAGTGCCTTATGACTTCTTGAACCTTTTCTAAGTACGCCTTCATCTTTGAGTCCCTGGCAACATATGAGTTTGTAACTTGATTTACAATAAGCAATGAATCACAAATTACCTCGATTTCTTGTACGTTCAGATCTTTGGCGATAAGCAACCCTGCGATAAGCGCTTCGTATTCTGCTTCGTTATTAGTAGCCTTGAACGTGCATCGAACAGCTTGGGCTATCCTATCCCCCTGTGATGACTTCAGGACTACCCCCAATCCTACACCCATTTGGTTTGACGCTCCATCCGTATGCATCAGCCACTTGCCGTTTCCTGTTACTTGCAGCACGCCTCGGTCTTCGCTCTCTGAAGTGGTAGGAGTGAAGTCGACCACAAAGTCTGCCAATACTTGAGATTTCATTGCTGTTCGGGGCTCGTACGTGATGTCGTAACCATTTAAGTGAATTAACCACCTTGTCAGCCTACCTGACAACTTTGGCTTTGACATGATACTTTTCATTGGATAATTAGTTCTCACAATTATAGAATGACTTTCAAAATAGGGACGTAACTTTATAGAAGCCATTACCAAGGATAACACTAATTTTTCCATGGGGGAATACCTCGTTTCTGCGTCCAACAAGGTTTTACTTACGTAATAGATGGGCAATTGGTCTCCATTCTCCTCTCTGATTAGGACTGCACTTACTGCTACTTCGGTCACGGCTAGGTACACATACAGGTTTTCTCCTGGCTTCGGTTTGGATAGCACCTGCGAATTGGATAGATACTTTTTCAATTTGCCAAAGTCTTTTTCATGTTCTTCCGTCCATTCAAACGACTTGTTTTTCTTCAGGATGTCGTAAAACAGTTTGTTCCTGTCTGAGGATCTTGATATGAATCGGTTTAGCGCAGCCACTCGCCCTGTTAGCCTCTGGACGTCTTTGACACACTTTGGGGATTGCAGCTCCATTATGGCTTTGACCTGTTCAGGACTCGCCTCGATCCCCCTTTGCGTCACTATGAAACCGCGGAATTTTCCTGATGTTACTCCAAAAGAGCACTTGGTGGGGTTCAACTTCATTTTGTAGCGCCGCAGAATTTCGAACGCGTCTCTTAAGTGGTTAACATGGTCCTCCGCCTTTAATGATTTGACCAACATGTCATCCATGTATACTTCCATTGTATCCCCCAGCTTATCCTGAAACATCTTATTAACCAATCTCTGATAAGTAGCACCTGCATTCCTTAACCCAAAGGGCATAACTTTATAACAATAGGTTCCCTGATTGGTTACGAATGCGGTTTTTTCTTGATCGTCAGGATGCATCATTATCTGATGGTACCCACTAAACGCATCCATGAAGGTCAAAAGTTCATGCCCCGCCGTTGCGTCCACCATTGCATCTATGTGAGGCAAAGGGAGCGAATCTTTGGGGCATGCTTTGTTTAGATCGGTAAAATCTACGCAAACGCGCCATTTCCCGTTTTTCTTTTTAACGACAACCACATTCGCAAGCCAATCGGGGTATTGTACTTCTCTAATTTTTCCAGACTCAAGTAAGGACTTTACCTCATCATTGATTACCTGATTTCGCTTGGGAGCGAACTTGCGCCTTTTTTGCTTCACTGGTGGCACCTTCTTGTTGACATTCAAGGCATGGGTAATCACACCAGAATCAATGCCTATCATATCCTCGTTCGACCAAGCAAAACAATCTTTGTAGGACCGAAGAAATTCTACTATCTGCTCGCGTAGAGTTGGTTCCAGATCTGCTCCTATTTTAATCTTCTTGGATGGATCTAATGGATCAAGGGCTACTTCTTGGAGCTCAGGTGTCTCCGGCTTCGCGTAGCAAGTAGTCATTCTACAGTCCTTTAATTGCTAATCCGACACCTTCTTCCTCGTTTCAACTCGTGGGCTCTTCGAGGTTGTTGCCTTCATTGTTATGGCCCGCGCCAACTTTTGTTCCCCCTTAATCTCTTGAATTCCCTAGGGTGTTGGGAACTTCACACATTGGTGATAGGTGGAAGGAATTGCCCTCATCCCGTGTATCCATGGCCTGCCTAAGATGACATTAAAAGGCGATGGGCAATCGAGTACTTGGAACTTTACCTGGTAGTTGACTCCTCCCGCAATGGTAGGTAGTGATATCTCCCCGAGCGTGTTGCGTGATTCTCCACTGAAGCCTACCAAAGTTGTCGACTTCTTGGTGATGTCGTCCATCCCGAAACCTAAACTGTATAAGGCGTCCAACATAAGTAAGTTAGTAGAGCTTCCATTATCAACTAGGATCCTTTTAACAAGAAAATTAGCTATGGTCAGAGCGATTATCAAGCAATCGTGATGAACTTCCTCTTCTTCAACATCGTCGAAGGTGATCGGCATCACGGCGAGACTTGATCGCGACGGTGTTTTTGGGCATTCTCTCCTGGCGTCCCTTGCGATTCGCTTGGTTGTGGAATAAGTTATACCACAGATCTCCAACCCCCCTGTAATGACGTTGATTACTCCAGTGTGCTTCGGCGGGGATGGTGGAGTGGCTTTTTCCCTGTTACGGTCCAACTGCTCCTTTGCTTTTTCCGATATTAATTCTCTGAGATGCCCCCTTCGTAGTAGTTTGCTTACTTCTTTTCGTAACGCGCTACACTCGTCAGTCCGGTGTCCATGGTCGAAATGGAAATCACACCATCTGGTCTTGTCTTTATGCTGTGCCGGCATGTTACTCTTTCGGGGCCATTTTACAGTGTCCCCCATGGTGTTGAGAGTTCGGACCACTTCAGTTGCATCTACGCGAAAATTGTAGTGAGAGAGTCTTGGAGGCAGCCGAGGATTCTCGTATCTATCACTTTGTCTAAACATGGTAGCATTTATGGTGGTTTTAGCATGAGGTGTCGTGGGATATGGAGCGTATCTCGTATCTCGCAGTCCTTGTCTCCGATCGGGTCGATGTGGGCTCGCTATTTTCTCGGCAAAGAGGTCGTCCTCTTCCAATCGGACATGGGCTAAAGCTTTTACCTGTACCTCATCAAAGTTGGAACAAGGATATTTAGTTAGTTCACGGTATAATTCAGGATTACATATCGATATACCCTTTCGGAACGCTTCCACAGCCGTGGCGGCATCACATCCTTCGATGGTCACCATTTCTTCATTGTAGCGACTAAGGAAAGCTTTCAGAGATTCTCCCGATCTTTGTACCAAGCGGTACAAATCACTTGATCGTTTTTTGGCGTGTCGACTGCTTGCAAACCTAACCCTGAATTTGTCAATTAACTCGGCAAAAGATGAGATACTTCCAAGAGGTAAGTGTGAATTCCAATTAAGAGCGGGTCCAGACAACGTGTTCCCGAACCAACGGCACATGACAATTTCTTTCATATCAAACGGGATTGTGCTAATATTCATAGCCTGTTTGAATGCGGCTAGGTGTTGATCGGGATCCGTCACCCCTTCGTATTTAGGCACGTCGGGGACGTGATATTTTCGGGAGATATCTACCCTCGCGATGGCAGGTACGAAGGGGGAGTCGGTGTACCCATCTCTCCTTTCCATCGCGATTGGTTGAGGAGCCCCGGGGGCCTGAGTAATTCGGTCCTCCAAGGCTCGGAGGCGTTCCCACAATTGGGAAACCTCGGTATCTTCTCGTATCGCTCTTAAAGAATTACCGTTTACCTGATACCCGGTTACGGGTCTGACAGCATCGGGTGTTACAAGATTTGGATCATCCATGTCCAAGCGTCTTGCGATTCCTTCTACCACATCGGTCCCGCGAGGACGGGTTGGAGCCGATTGTACCTGCGACCGAAGCAAGTTGCATTCATTAGTTAAAGTCTCAATTTGTTTCTCGTATACCTCGGTGAATCTGGTATTAGCTTCCTTTTGTTCTTCCAGATCCTTTCGGAGAGCAATCATTGATGATCGAAGCTCCGTGATGATGTCGGCGTCACCTCCTTCCACTTCTCGTCCTTCGGAAGTAGCAGGATTGCCATTGGTGTCCCCAGATCCTTGCTCGACTCTATCACCATTCCTTGTTCCACCTATGTTTCCTGTTCCACCTACGTTTCCGTCACCTTGGTTGTTTGTTTCTTCATTGGCCTCGTGATGGTCCAGGTCCCCTACGTGGTTGTACGTAGTTTGGATTCCTTCCATGTGACGGATCTTGTTGTTGTTTTAGTGTAACTCCTTTTTTGGCTAGGCCCCACGGTGGGCGCCAATTGTTTTGGCAGGATAATCGTACTAACACGTTACCTGCTGAAAATAGGGAAATCCTAACCAAAAAGTAACGCGTTATGAACTATGGGCAAGATGTAGGATCAAACAAAAGATGTAAAACAGATATGAGCAAATTAATATTTGTATATTGCGATTGTGATCGTGATGAGCTATCTCCAAAATATTCAAGAACACTCGACTGGAAGTGAAATGGCGAAAATAAAAGATGAGATTCTGTTGTAGAGGGAGTTTTCAGTAGCCAGTCATCCGTCCCCTCTCCCTTTCGCCTCAGCTTGGTTTTATACCCGTTTCTTCTCTTCTGACCGTTTGCAGAGCGTCTAACATATCCCGGAAATCTCGCCCCCGTCGTTAATGGCTTAGCCGTTGCCGTTTGACCATGAAGTCCGAAATTCTCGTCCCCCTTTGATTACTCCATCATCCTCCCTTCTCTAACGGTTCGGTCAGACTGCCGGAATTGGGCTGAATGACTTCCCTCTTGGGCCGAATTGCGGTGGGCCCAACATTATATCAGACAGACATGTAGGTATCATGAAGGACATAAGGGAAATTCCCAGGTGGAAAGAGCCAAATGCATATCACAAGTTGTGCCTCTGCCATGTCGCTTCAAATTTTAATAATCACTACAAAGACAAGCATATTAAGTCGTTACTTGGCTCGACTGCATACAAACATGAAGATCCGCAATTTGTGAATGGCTTCAATGCCATTGGAAAAAAGAATAGCGAAGCCCATGCGTATTTGGAAGAAATTGGGATTGAAAAATGGTCTTTATGTCATGATGGTGGGTTTAGGTATGAAGTGATGAAAACTAATAGGTCAGAGTGTTTCAATGGAGTGATGAAGGGTGCAAGATATCTACCTATTACTGGCCTTGTACAATCATCATTTTATCGTGTGAATGCGTACTTTGTAGAACGGCGTGGGGAGGCATATGCAAGGAATGTAGCGGGTCATCGATATTCAAAGGAAGTAGAGAAGATGCTTGCAGAAAATACGAGAATAGCCCAGCGAACGCAGGTGATTGTATTTAGTGTTCTTGGACTGTGTATGAAGTGATAGATCCTCCAAATGATGAATATGGAACTCGTCAATCATACATAGTGAATTTAAACCAGAGAACGTGCAATTGTCAGAGATTGAAGAATTTGAAGATGTCATGCCCACATGTTATAGCAGTGTGTCAGAGTCAAAGCTTTTCGCAAGGTCCGTTTGTTGATAGGTTTTACACTATAGAGGCTCATTTAGGTGCATACTAGGTTGCGTTTTACCCAGTCGGGGATAAGATGGATTGGCCTATGCTGACAGAATCTCTATTGAAGCCAAATCTGACTACACTACGATCTGTTGGTAGACCTGGTAGACGACAATCAACTCAATTCAAAAATGAGATGGACAAGAGTGGTAGGGGGAAATTATTGTAGTTTGTGTCACCAACCAGGACACAACAAGAAGACTTGGAAATCACCTCCTAGTAGCTCCGGCCAATAGGACTTGTTTTAAAAAGCTTGATGTGTTTAGTGTTTTTATGTATGATTCACTGTGATGTTTGTGAGACTTAATATAATTAAATGGATAATTGTCTTTTTATGATATGTTCTGATGTTTCTTGTTCTTAATATAATATTTTCATTCTACTTGCAAAGGTATCACTCGAATATGCAGATTCAACCCGGTCCATTTTCATCTTCAGTGCTCTCGTGGCAAGATCATCATCGATCTACTGATGTGTGGCTTAGTGAAGAATATGTAAGTGTATTAATGATTTCTGGATATCAAATGACATTGATCTTCGGTTTATATGACATGTTTTAAATAACTTTTAAATGTGCATTTGTAGACGAAGAAACCTCTCAACCCTAGACAACACTTGAAGCACTGGTTTGTACCGCATGACAGAGCGTTAGAGTATATTCGTTGTGCTGGCTTTTATGGTATATATCGTGTAGCCGACGGTCTACCGATGGACATGCACCTTATTACAACACTAGTTGAGAGGTGGAGACCTAAGACGCAGACATTTTACATGCCTATAGGTGAGGTATCAATTACACTCCAAGATGTTGATGTGTTATTTGGACTACCGGTAGATGGAGATGCGGTGACAGGCACTGCAGCGCATGATTGGCCAGCACTAGTGCACCATCTCCTTGGTTCATGCCCACCTAAGAAAACACGTTTCCTTAGAGGATCGTCCTTGAGAATCAAGTGGATAAGAGACAATTTTAAATACTTGCCAGAAAACGCAAGTGAGGAAACAATGAAGTGTTATGCAAGGGCATACATATTGTTGATGATGGGCGGAGTTTTGTTTGCTGATGCTAGTGCAGGAGATGTACAAGTACTCCATTTGCCATTGTTGGTAGACCTGGATAACGCTAGCCGATACAGTTGGGGAAGTGCCACCTTGGAATATTTGTATCGACAATTGTGTCGAGCAAGTGAAAGGCATAAATTGGAAATAGGAGGACCCTTACTCTTACTTCACGTATGTAATCAATTTGAATGCAAAATTAAGTTATTTGTTTTGGCTAATCTATTTCATTTATATAGTTGTGGGCGTGGGAGCACATCTCAATTGGAAGGCCAAGGTGCACTTTTTTCTCGACGGGTGAGGTAGATGAAGCTAAGAGTAGGAGGGAAGCTAGAAAGTTTGCTAACACAACCAGGTCCGCTGGTTCACAACCTTCTCCATTGGCTACACAATTTCAACATGGTCAGGATGCATTAGCTTCAAAGTAAGTATACCCACCTTCTTAAATTGATAAAAAAAAATCAACTTTTTAACTAATGAACATTTTTTCACCTTCATAGGTGGTTGGGTTGTCGCTATACCTATGAGGATACAACAAAAACCCTTAGATGTTACAGGGTTGCCTTCGACATGATGCGACGTGATCAAGTTTGTTCTTACACTAATACTTAAATTGAAAATGTATAAATTTTTTTTATAATGTTCAAATATGTTAATTCTTTGTAGTTTACTTGGGAACCATACTCTGAAGATGTATTGGCGTCCCTTAATCCCATTTGTCGGTCAAAGGCTCGTGTGTGGATGACTCAAGCTCCTTTGATTTGCTTTGACATAGTTGAGCATCATCGACATGTGCGTGTGATGCGTCAATTTGGGTATCCACAAGAGGTTCCAGGTGATTGTAATTATGCTAAGGAATTGCATGAGATAGATAGGAGAGGAAAACCTAAAATGGATTGGGCTACATCTCATAAGAAATTTGTAGAGCAATGGGATAGACGTGTTGTAATAACTGCGGTTTTTTAGGATATTTTTGAATTTTCTCGAATATCCTTTTAACCTTTTTGGTCCGTTTTAACGCTTAATCCAATATTTTGTTGGAAATTAAATCCTAGAAAATTGTTGGTGATATCCTAAAATCAAAAAGAAATGATTTTATGGATCGGTATGAATTCTAGGATTTTTCAATGGAAAAAGAGTATTTATTAGATAAGCCGTCTTTTTAATTATGTATCGGAAAGGATTTAAAATACGAAACGGAAGCCTTAGAAATTGAAGGTAGCAAGATAAAATCATAGAAAATTGATTTTATTGGTCTACATAATTTACGGGACGTTTTTTGTTTAGTGAGTTTTTCCACCCGAGGTACATAATTTTACCGCTTTAACGCGAGGCCCGTTCGAGACGGATTTTTGTTTTAAACCGCCTCTTTCTCATTTGCTTAATTAGGAAGGAATTCATGTTACAAGGATATCTCCCAGCCTCGTCAAAGGCTACTTTGTTTTTTTTATGTGTGAAAAGAAAGGACGAGAACGACGAACTTCGGTGAGCTCCACCGCCGGCCACTTTTCCACCTCCATCTTCATCTCCTACCTCCATATTCATCTCCTTCTTCATCACCTTCTTCTTCCTCCTTTTGTGTGTGCTGCTGGAATCAAACCAGGGAGAAGAATCAGGACAACGAAGGGCTCGGGAAGGAGGAAGTGAAGACGTCACGCCGGTCATCTTCTTCGCCTCGCCAAAGTGACGTCGCCGGCGACTGTTGGCTCGTCCAACCACCAACCACCTTGGGGGCTGCTATCGGGAAATGCCCAGCCACCCTCGGGCTCGGGGATTGAGCCATGATCGAGCCACACGAGCCATGGGCTCGAGTGAAGGTATATACGATCGAAATTAATTAGCGGGCTAGTTGCGGAGCCACCGTAAGGGCCTTTTGGTGCCACTTTACTAATTAAATTTATGGTTTTTATAATCTTGACGTTGATACGGTTCTACAGGTTCGAACCGCTCGTGAAACGGATGTCCGGATCTTCCGTTATAGCGAAGACAAGTTTTGGATACCGATTGTCAGGTAAAGGACTTCGGATAATTACTCAGGATTCGTTGTTAATCCGTTTGATCCGAAATTCGGTAACCTTTAAGAACTGTTGCTAATGAACAATTTTTATTTAGAAAATTGTTTCAAAAGTGAAGCGGATTATTAGTTATAATTCCGCTAAGATGGCTCCTTGAAGCATGATAACTAAGGATTTATTATATATCGATATTCGGAAATTAAATCGTTTATCGATTAGGAAATTGTAGGAGTTGAGAATACAACTAAGAGGTGTTTTTGTGAGCTCGTTGTTGAAAAATCCTTTTGTTATATTTGTCAGATTGATGATAAAGATTACTGTTGGAATTGCTAAGGACGTCGAGCACGCCTTATAAGGCAAGTGGACGATTCTCTCTTGCGTTATTGTTATTAAATGAGGAATTGGATCCCATTTAATATTTGCGTTGGGAACAACTTGTATGATTAATAAAATATGATAGGTCGTTATATTTGTTAGAAATAATGACCATGTTATTTTTTCAGTTTCGCGTTAGAACTGGATTTAGGTCCGTTATGTGTGACCTTGTTTGTTGTCTCATACTGAGATATTATTGTGAAGTAAGTTAGTTTTTCAAGGGTAGGAGTCGAGTCTCCGATGACCTCTTTATGACATAGTCTATGTTGGGAGGTTTAGCTCGTTACTATCATATCCCAACATTCGGGTCATGACTCATACCTCACTCAACGCTGGAAGAGGTGTTTGTGCACTCTAGCTAAGTGCAAATTGGTACTAGTTGTTCGTTAATGATCATGGATTTCATCCCTCTCATCTTGACGACTCCATGTACAGGTGGATTCTTTGCGGTTTTATCCGCTTAAAAGTTACCAACATGTTTGTGAAAAGTTCTGAAAGTAATAAAGATAAGTGCGTTAGGCACATTAATGTACCCGAATGGTTAGTCTATTCGATAACCATTCTTGCTTCCGGTTATGAATGATTCTTAATCAAATTTTGATTAAGTCAATCTGATTAGTCGATGGAGGCTTTTCAAAACGTTATGTGATTATAATGGGTTCCCAACAATTGTTTATACTTCTTAAAGAAACCACAAGCGGTGGTGTTCTCTCTTTTGATTATGCGAGTCTCCTTCTTATTCTCTATAAGACTGCTAACTGTTGGATCATAATCCGAGTCTAATCGGATTTGGATGCCAATATGTTTAGTCACAACCATAAGAACCAAGTTAGTTTCTCCGCTTGCTAGTCTATCATTAGACTAACCCGTCCATCTTCTTTTCTTTTATATGTTCGGCTGGTGTCCACCATTGGTTTACGACACATCAGGTTCTTCTTGGAATTTGATTCAAGAGGCGGATTTAGAAGTTTGAAGCTCCAAAAGTTGAAGAAAGATTTCCAATGGTTATACTTGAGTGAACATCATGGTTGAACTACTTCAAAGCGAAGCTGAGTTTCAGAAATAAGAACTCAAGGAAGATTTGATGAAGATTTTGTTCAAATAGAAGGTTGTTATGTTTATTTAATCTTTTTGGGTTAAGGTTTGTATAAGACCAATTGTATTTATTCCGCTGTAATGTTTCTTTTAGTTTGTTCAGTCAATTTAAAGCCTTGGGTAGCTTCGGTTTAGTCTTAATCGGGTTTACTGGTGGTAATACCTCCAGGGTAGGTAAGGGGGTGTTACACGTGCATCTTTGCTAGCTACTCGTCTTACTAGTTACGATGATATATCAAGACTTGAGGAACAATATATGGCTTGGTACCAACAAATTACATGTCGCCTCATTAGCCCACCTACTCGTACGACGATTGGTCAATACTAACCAGTGGCTTAAGACCTTGATGCGACCATAGGGTCACAAGGGGCGGATCTAGGCTCGAAACGTTCGGATCTTCTCCGACAAATAGTAACCGGATAGATTTGAGGCCGAAGCCTAGACTTTGAGATGAGAGGTGAAGTGAAAGGATTGAGAAGGGGGGATAGTTTGATGTAGGCTAGGAGAATATGGGGTCGGGAAAAGAATAGGGTGACGCCCGAGCCAAAGGGGGGGAGGAACTCGACTCAAAGCTCTGGCTTAATTTATATTGGACGTGAAGAATACAATGGGAGTCATGCCTCTTATATAGAAGAAGGCTCATGAAATCCTAGATCTAATATGGGTGGTGGACTAGGGTTAGCAACATGCTAGGCCCAACGTCCAAAACCCATAATACTACTAATAGTAGTAGCTAGAAAGGGAAAGATGCAACAAACCCTAATGGGCCTTATTCTACCTCAATGGGCCGGTCTCTTAAGCATAAGAGAACACACGCCTAAAATAGTAAAGACGGAATATAAATGAAGGAAATAGAAATAATATAATAAATACTTAATGAGACTAAATCCTAAGCCAAGGGGGTCTCCAAGGTCTAGGCCGTCTCGGAATGGTAGGAGCTGGGTCCGAGCCTAGGCAGGGTCGCATCATCCTCCCTCCCTTAAATTCGAAGCGTCCTCGCTTCGACGTGGTGGAGACGAGAGAAGAAGGATGCGACCTAATCAAAACCATGCCATCGACGTGGGTCTTCTCGAAGAACAAAATAAATGTTGTCGACACAGGGGCAAATTCGATTATGGGTTTGGCGTCGGCGTCGGGCATCAAACATAAAGGCATGTTGATCAGGGTGTCCGATGACATAGGCTCATCCAAGGGGGCGCTGACGTAGGTGAGGGCTTGGTGTCAAGATCAGGTGGGCCCTCGACCTCGGGTGTTGGACCTGCTGGTGTGGAGTCCTCGGTATGGACTAGCTCGCTCGGTACGGGTGCTGGTTGCGACTGTGGTGTCGGGACGGTCTCGATGATGAGCTCGCTCGACTCCGGCGCCAATGGCGTGTGGGATGGAAACACGCCATGTATTCAACCAATTGGCGCTCTAAGGTCGCGAGCCTGTCCTCGAGGCTAGGACTCTCGGCCATGGGAGAGGGTGAGGGTTCAGTCGACGGGGCCGGTCTTGGCACATGGTGTGCCGAGGCAGGCCGTGGCCTAGGTTGGTGTCGCGGGCCCGGCTCGCGAACTCGGGTAGGTGGGCGCCGAGGAGGCGGACTCCAATTCCGCTCGTCATAGGAACGATGCCGGGATCTAGGAGTTTCTCTGTAGTAGCGGGCCCGATTCTCGGGAAGCCGGTATGGTGGGATCCAATCCGGGTGGTCTCTTGGAAGCGGTTTATATGGACGAGATTTGACTCGTCGATGTGGCCGATCCCAAAAATCCGAATCGTCCCATATTTCCGAGCAGGTCCAAGACATGGCTCGGCCCCTCAGTTTTTGTTTTTTTTACTACTAGAGATCTTCCACAATCCGAAAGATTCTCTTACAATAGGACAAATATTTAAACTAACCTAGAAAGAAATAACAAGGAGATCTTTTATAAGATAAGATCTCTACAAAAGGAAATAAGATCAAAACAAACAAATAAAAAGATATAGGATCTTTTATAATTAAGATCCTTTACAAAAAAAAATAATAAAAATCGAAAATAAAAGATATGCTCCAAAACTAACACACTCAATTTCGGAAAGAATCCCCAAAATCTGGGGTTTCCGAAAAAGAAGTGGATTGGCACGGAGGTCGCGCGGGGCTGGATCCTTCGGCGCGGTGTGGCGCGCTGTCGTGCTCCTGCTGCAGCGCTGGACTGTGCCAGGATCCGAGTCCTGGCACGCTGGTGGCGAAGTCCCGGCACGCTGGTGCGTCCCGGCGCGCTGGCTGGTTGGTATTTCACCCTTTTGGAGGGGCAAACGACGTCCGTTTTTGGCGAATTTTATATGCCCGGACTCGTATCGAAAAGATCTACAATATTCTAAAAGAAAATTGCAGAAAAAATAATTTTTTTGGTCGAAATCTGGACAGAAGTCGAATTGTTTTTTTTTGTTTTTGTGAAAATGGAGAAGGAACCGTTCGAACCGCCTTCGCTCTGATACCAATTGATGCTCTCCTAGGGTCACAAGGGGCGGATCTAGGCTCAAAACGTTCGGATCTTCTCCGCAAATAGTAACCGGATAGATTTGAGACCGAAGCCTAGACTTTGAGATGAGAGGTGAAGTGAAAGGATTGAGAAGGGGGCCTAGTTTGACGTAGGCCAGGAGAATATGGGGTCGGGAAAAGAATAGGGTGACGCCCGAGCCAAAGGGGAGGAGGAACTCGACTCAAAGCTCTGGCTTAATTCATATTGGACGTGAAGAATACAATGGGAGTCATGCCTCTTATATAGAAGAAGGCTCATGACACCCTAGATCTAATATGGGTGGCGGACTAGGGTTAGCAACATGCTAGGCCCAACGTCCAAAACCCATAATACTAATAATAGTACTAGCTAGAAAGGGAAAGATGCAACAAACCCTAATGGGCCTTATTCTACCTTAATGGGTCGGTCTCTTAAGCATAAGAGAACACACGCCTAAAATAGTAAAAACGGAATATAAATGAAGGAAATAGAAATAATATAATAAATACATAATGAGACTAAATCTTAAGCCAAGGGGGTCTCCAAGGTCTAGGCCGTCTCGGAATGGTAGGAGCTGGGTCCGAGCCTAGGCAGGGTCGCATCAGACCTTTACATGATGGTGTGTATGCAATCTAATAAGCTTTAAATTTCAAGTTTCTTACTTATCTAACCTTTCAAATGTGTCTAATTTAATTTTATTTGCAGGGACAATATGTGCCTACTCAAGGGAACGATGTGTTCATTCCAATATCCGTTGACCCGTCATTTTTCTGGCGCCAACAAGACATGGGTGGGACATCCTTTACTTCGGGTTGTCCTAGCTCACCCACACATATGTCGCCACCAACGTGCATGTCGGAACCACCTATATATGCCGCAATCAATGTATATGTCGCAACCTTCTATGCAACCACCAATGTATATGTCGCAACCGCCTATGCCACCATCGATGCATATGTCGCAGTCGCCTATGCCGCCACCGATGTCTATGCCACAACCACCATTGTCTTTTACACCCCCATCCTCTTTTTCAGGATTTCAAGGGTTTGCTAGTGCTTCGGGGTTCGGTGGCGCTTCGGGGTTCGGCGGTGCTTCGGGGTTCGGTGTTGCTTCGGGGTTCGGCGGTGCTTCGGGGTTTGGTGGCGCTTCGGGGTTTGGTGGTGCCTCGAGTACACAACCATTATTCTCCGGATATGTTGATAGTTCATGGAGTATACCACATGTTGCTCCGAATGTTTTCATTTCTCCTACTAGGCCGACGTCTAGGGATGTCATACATGACCGTACCACCTTTGATCCTTCTTTGCCATGTATTATGGAGCCGAATGAGGACGAGGATGGTGGTGGCGAGGATGACGACGATGGTGAGGATGATGATGGTAATGATGACGATGGCGAGGATGACGATGGCGAGGATGACGAGGACGATGAATAAAATTGGAGTTCAAATAAGGTAGTGATAGATTATGTACTGTTTAGTTTGAATTTAGATGATCATATAAACTTAAATTGTCTATTATTAGATGATCATAAATATTTATTTTGAATGTTTGTTTTAATCTATAGTTTTTATATATTTTTTTAAATAATTGATATCATTTTCATAAAATAAACTCTTATACTATTTAACTAAAACAAGACATTACAAACTAAATAAAAAAATTAAAGTAAGTCTCTTGTTAGAGCAACGACTTAGGTTGAAATTAAACTAAAAAAAAAATAAGGATAGTAGTTAGTTAGTGGAACTGAAAAATTAAAGATAGTAGTTAGTTAGTTAGTGAGTGTAAATTGTATTTCATCTTTCGACTAAAAAAAATTGCATTTCATTATCTTAAATTAAAAAGTTAATTATGCTAGTGAGTCGCTGCAGAATCTCATGGTTTTGTAAAGCCAATGGTTCCACCGGCGACTTCAATCCATCCAGAATTTCTTTTTGACCGAGCGTAGATTCAGAATAAATTTAGGTACAACGCCTATTCCAGAAAAAAAAATCACAATTTATTTCGCGGGTCGGGTGGTGGAGTGCTTCATCCACCTATAACCCGATCCATGACCAGCTTAATTAAGGTAGATACATCAAACTAGTTGTATTTATTATTTTTTAAGTCACAAGTTACCTTTTAAACTTTTGTTAAAATAAAGTGACCAAAGGTGGGTCCCAGCTTAAGTAATTTTTAGGTGAAAAGTACTTTTGGGGTATAAAGTGACCATTGGTAGTATCTTGACAAATTATGAACAAATCTAATTGTTTGTGTTATTTTTTTTTGAGAGTTTACTAAATGTAAAGATTAGGCATAATTTATCTAACATATAATAATAGTATGAGTTTATTCATCCGTTGCCATATAATTTTAGATTGGAATATTTTTAGGCTTATATGTTGGGTCTATTACGGTTGAAAATATGCATTCTTACATCTAAAAATAGAGATTAAACAAGACCACTATATAAGTTCATGAGTTACTCCTCTTATTACCAATTGATTTTAGGATGGAACCTCGTGAGCTTGTATATTGTGCCCAATACGCATATGCACACGGACGGTCGTGTGCGCACCCCTCACGTTAACGGCTCACGAACTTTAATAATTACACACGACTCCTAACTTATTGGCATATCAGATTTTATTAATATAGTAGAGCAAGTTTTTTTTTTAGAAGGAGAGGCGACTTGAATTTGTTCTAAATAAACCTTAGCTCATTAAGTGAGAATTCTGGTCCTAAAATTGACCTTTTTAGAAGAAAATCAAGAACTATGCAGTCTAAAACTTGATCATACTAAAGAGTTTAATAAAGAGCAATGAACTTCGCTTATATTTGTTTGAGTTAGCTGATTAAAATCCAAATGTCATAGCAAGCTTTACAGAATTGCTTCATGTAAGTGTCTTGCAGATCTCTATGAATTGTTGCCTATGTAGAAGGAGACGTGAATCATATCGGACATGAATTCAAAAAAAGAATTTCCCTAGACTTTGTTTATACAAGAAAGATTTATATGTATTGTTTTATATGGTTAATGATATTCATTTCATTTTTGTTCGATTAAACAACTGCAATTACTTTAGTTGAACAAAAATGAATTTTCAACTTCAAAAGTGAATTCATACTTAGAAGTCTAGGGAAATTGTTAATGATATTCATTTTTTTTTATAACGGAAAGTAATTGTAAATCTTAATGATAAAAAAAAGTGTCAACTAAAAATTGAAAACAATTGCAACTAAATTGTAAATCTTTACTTAGAAGGAGATCTGTCAAACGGGTCGGCCAGGTCGGTTCGGGTTCGGTTATTTCGTGCTCGGATCGTAACGGGTCATCGGTCAAATCGAGACAGGTAATTTCAGGTTTTCGGGCGTGTCGACATGTCAAGAAAATCGATTTTCTTACAATTATTAAAATATTATATTGTTTAAAAAATGATATTTAATAAAAATATATTATTTTTTTATATTTTAATAATTAAATATATTATAATTTATAAAATATATTATATATTCTAAAAATATAACAAATCGGGTCAACCCAACAGGTTTCAGGTTTGAACCCAACGAGTTTCGGATCTATCGGGTTCGGTTTATTTTGGGTTTAAAGTTCAGATTTTCGTGTCTTGATCCTAAAATTTTCGGACTCGATTTTTCGGATCGAGTCAGCTTTTGACAACTCTACAAGTTAAAAAACAATTGCAACTAAACATTAAGATTTACAACTCCAACTAAAAATTTATACTTAGAAGATATACAATTTATATTCAAAAGTAAATTGATAGATAAAAAATAAATATAGATAAAGAGAAAAAAATTTGAAGATTAGATAGAATAAAATTATCTTATAAATATTTAATAGTAAATTAGATTTTTACACAAGTAATTATAGAGGAATTTAAAAATTTGAAGATTAGATAGAATAAAATTATCTTATAAATATTTAATAGTAAATTACATTTTTTACATAAATAATTAAAGAGGAATTTAATGAAAAAGAAATGATATGGTATGTATAAAAATTATTTTTAATATATCGTTTATAAAGAGTTTACAAAGCAAATCCAAGATCAACGTAAAGATCATGACAGATCCACCCACTCCACACAGCCAATTAGCCAAACACTCTCGCTCACTCGCTCCCCCTCACTCTCATTTCTCCCACCAATCACAGCACACACATTTCCACGCCACATTTCCACGCGCCATCTACGCGCGTGTCTCCAATTCAGCACATGCACATCTCATAACCACTCCAGGGGGGGGGGGGGGGGGGGTCATTTTCGTCATTACGCTCCCCCCTCTCTCTGAAGCAAAACCTCGTCCCTTTTCCCTCTCTCTATCAAGCGTTGCTTCGTTCTCTCTTCCCCTCTCTCTCTACTCGTACGAGCGATGAGGACGCTTCCACTATTGCTCCTCTCCCTCGATCTTCTCTGCTTCGCTAGCCTTTCTATCTCTTTCGACGTCGGAGATGGCGAATCCGCCGCTCAATTGCTCTTTGACGCCGCCATTAACAACGCCAATGGCACCGTTTCTGCCACCAACGCCACCGCCAATGCCACCAAGGAGGATAGCTTTGCCGACATGTTCGATCGCGCTCTCCAGAAGGAGTTTCCTGAGAGTGAGCAGAATGAAGGTTATTCCTCTCCAGATCTGAGCTCTATTTAGCGTATTTCTTATTCTTTCCAGTTACGGCACTTTTTTTCGCCTTCAAGTAGAGTGATTGGGCTAGGTCGCTAGGGTTTATGTTTCCTATTTGGATTCAATCCAATTTGTTGTTGTTTTGAGTGCAGATTTCGAGTTCACTTGGATGATTTTTGATTATTTTGCTCCTCGTTACTTTGTCGGGCTTCATTTGATTTTTATTCACGAGACATTTTTTTCTCATGTGATATGATTGATCTCTTGCATGTTTTGCAATGGATTTGCAATTTGTTAATAACTATAGTGGTACTACATACATGGTGTCGAATTCATATGGTGGAGGGATTACTATAACCAAAGGTGCATTGTAGGTTATGCTAATTAATGGTTCGGTTTTTATTGACAGTGTCTGATTCTGGCAGCTTTAACAACAGTGTAGCAGATCAGCAGGTTAGTTTTCACTTTGTCCATACATGTGCAGCTCAACTTTATCATTTGCTTCTGTGGGAAGTGCAATAAAATTTGTTAGCTATGTTCAAGAGGTGAAAAGTGATCTAAGATATCGTATCTATTAGGTGCTGGAGGATTTGGGATGTGATTTATTGACCTAAGATTGTTAGAAGGGAGAATAAGAAAGGCTAGAAGCTGCACATAATGGGAAAATTTTGGTATAATAAAGGTTGAATTAGGTGACAAATTTGGTATTTAAACTTGTGAAGTGTTAAATTATAAAACTAGGTTTTGTGGTTGAGATAGGTTCATTATGTTGTCACCTGATATGATCAGTGGTATGTAGCTTTTCAAAACCCTATTGTATGCTTGGTCATGTTTATTAACTAGATTTAAGGCTCTACTTATTATAAAGATATTCAAGGGACTTTGAGGTGTTACCAAGGTCTTCATGCTTTCTAGCTCAGACACCAAATGTAGGGACCCAAGTCACCCAACATCTGTCCTCCAGCTCTCTCTCCAGATTGCAAGAAAAAATTGATAGAAGATAATAGGGTTTAAATATCACAAGTTGTTGGACAGATGTGCTTTGAAAATCAAAGGTTAAAATTCCGTTGAGATCTAGTTCCAACTGGTTTTCTTATTTAAATTAAAGATGTAACCAAAAGAATGAGGTTTGGAAGCTTTGTGACTAAACTATAAATCTGCAAAAAAAAATCCCAAGCCTCTGTCTACCTCAACCTTTCTGTTTTTTCAGATACGAATATGTTGCCTAGGGTTACTTTTTTTAAAACTTATTTTACTCCAATTTGGCTTGTCTGAGTCCCAATCACATAAATTGTGGCCTTTTAATTTCTTAAATTGCTTCTAGTGGGATGCATGTTTGTTGAATTAATCAGCTCGTATAGGTATACACTTTGGGTTTCACAAGTGGGTGGGAGGAATAGAAGCTTCAATAAGCATACTACGTGATCCTTTCTTTCAATCCTTAAAACTGGAATTGATATAGTCTTATGTTAATGATGTCAAAACTAGTGAAGAGCACATATCTGAAATTAATTTCACAGAAGCAATACAATCTAAAAGCCTCATTATCGATACAAGATTTTATTAACCGTGAAATGAAATTTGTCTTCTTCCTATTTCTTTGTATTCTTGAGGTATAGAAAACGTTACTAAAGAAAAAGTGTGATTTGTCAAAAGGAGATTAGGCGTCTTGCCTAAGTCTAAGAAGAGGCAGGACTGACAAAGGGGAGGCACAAGCCTGCATTGCCTTATTCATCCAAATAAGATTGTGAGACCAGTGAAGGAAAAAGTGATGCATATTTAATAGTGGATACAAGCATGTTCCATTCTATTAAATGTATATGATTGCTGTGGATGAGATTTTGGAGCTTTAAACAATTTAGTGCCCATTATAATGTCAAATTTACTTATTTTGACCTATAAATTACAGCCACCATCAAGTTTCTCGTGAAAACAATCAACTTTTCTCTTGGGTCGACTATTGGCTTATACTATCTGTTTTAGAATGAAATGTTTTTATTTTCTCCCAAATAATGTTTCACTGGACTTTGATTCCCTGCCTGAGGTTGAGTTTATCTAAATAGATCAATCTTCTGAAACATATTGGCTCTTATTGCTCCAGAAAACATTTTATTATCTGTCTGTACATGCATGCTTGTGACGTGGGGGGGGGGGGGGGGGGGGGGGCATTGAATGTTTTTGGAAATAGTTTTTTTTTTCTAAGTAATGATCGTATAATTCAGTATTCTTAATTCTTCCATATTCAAAAGATTTGGCACAGTTTTTTTATTTATAAATGAACTTCTGAACCTCAGGCAGTTTTGGAGACTGTTGCTAGAGTGAAGCCCAAGAAAAATGAAACGAAGGAAGAGAAGTACGTTGCTGTCTTTCTTAACTTATTAACACAATTTCTCCAATTCTTCACACAAATTTTTTGGACGGTGAGCTGATTATTTACTTGTGTTCTGGAGGTCTAATAGATCTTTTCAACTTCATGATGTATTCACTTTGGATAATGATAACCGAGCTGAGGATACACCAACCTTGATCGATCGAAGGGTATGTTCACTGCATATGCTGTAGTAATGAATATCAATATTTGACTATAACTATTCTTGTAAATTGACCTTAGTATTTGATTTATGATTTGTCTAACTTGAAACTTCCACCATCAGGACAATGTCTTTATCATATCCAATCCGAAGTCAAAGTATCCTATGCTGCAGCTGGATATAAGGTTAGTTTTGAGTGTATTATCTCAAGACTGTTAGGATGGGTTGAGGTTGTAAAATCTAAATGGCTAAGCTGTTCTTTCTGCAGACTGATCTCAGATTTGGTAGTTGTTATTGTATCTGCAACATGCGGTGGCATTGCTTTTGCTTGTGCTGGACAGCCGGTATGATTTTCTGTATGCTGCAATTTTAGGCCATTGTGTGCATTTGCTTAGTCCGTTTCATTTTGGATCTTACAACTAGAATAATTGGTAGGTTATTACTGGATATTTGCTTGCTGGATCTGTCATCGGACCTGGGGGGTTCAATTTTATTAGTGAAATGGTGCAGGTATGTCTTCTATTATTCCTCAGATATTTAGCTCTTTTACCGGTATTGAGGTCTGTGTTCATCTTGTAAAGCTTGATATTTTATAGGTTGAAACAGTTGCTCAGTTTGGTGTTATTTTTCTTCTCTTTGCACTGGGGCTGGAATTTTCCACGACAAAGGTTGGCCAGATTTAACAAGATCTGAAAGCTAAAAACTGCTCATTTTTTTATAGACAATTCGTTAAGACTTTTTGCACTTTTTGCAGCTCCGTGTCGTCCGATCTGTGGCTATTTTAGGAGGCTTACTTCAGATTCTCCTTTTTACATGCTTAAGTGGAATAACAGCCACGGTATGTACATTATTTTGTAAGATGTGTGGAAACTATCTTTGGATCTTAATTTGACTGATATGAATTGAATTTTTGATGAAGAATATAATATTACATTTGAAAGGTTCTATTGGTTTGATCTTTTGGAATATAATCTTATGATGGAAACCTTATCTTGGTTATTGGCCATGTTCTTTTGTTTGGGTAAAAAGTAATTTTGGGGAGAAAGTATTGTTATTTGCCTCGAAATGAGTAAAAAGTTAAGGGATTTGCACACATTTCAAGAGTTTCAAAAGTATTTTTCGTTTGGGAGAAAAGTAGTTTTGGAGGAAAAAGTGACTCAAAGCCGACTGTCATTACCAAAGAGTTTATCCTGCATTCTCTGTTTACCTGTAGAGCCATAAATATCAATAAAAATATCATGGGCCAAAATTGCATAAAAGTATGGATCTGGGTGACTATATTGGAGACAAGTTCTGCTTATTTTTATTTTGGTTTAATCCAATTATTTATGGAACTCATCATATATCCAGGGAATTGCTAAGGGTGAACAAGGTAATATAGAAAGCAAGGTTGCATATTCATTAAATCCAATTGAGTGTTAGAAGTCCTAGAATCATTCTGTTACCTTAATGTTTGCATTATCTCCTTTGCTACTTCACCCTTGGGGGAAAAATATTGCAAAGAAATAAAATGGAAAAAGGAAGTCTCTTTTATGGCAATTTGTACTTCTAATAGCCTACTTTTATTTCTTCTGCAGCTATGTGGAGCCAAAGCTTCAGAAGGTGTTTTTGTTGGCTTATTCTTGTCAATGTCTTCAACAGCAGTGGTACCTTCTTTGCTCAACAAGTTGTTTCCTGCTTTTAGATGGGTTTATAAAGGTTAGAAATTTGGGATAAAAACAAAGGGCAGGAAATACTGAAACAACCATCATAATGATCTGAGATGAATCCCCTCGACATGCTTTGGCCCTTTGAGGCTAAATTAACCTGTCCATAACAATTTCATTTGCTAGAAAACATCTCTCTTTGAGCTCTCATCGCTGACCACCCCACCAAGAACGTAGCATGCCTCTGCTTAAGGAATGTAATATTTGCAGACAAGCATTGTTCTCTTCTGCCCCCGTTTCTGCCAAAAATGAGCAAGCATTAGCAGTTAGATAGTCTATTTCCTCATGCAATCATTTCAAATAATAGTCCAGAATAAGGTTGCACATATGGGCACAAATAGCCGAATTCAATGCATACTTTTCCTTTTTGATAGGCAATCAGCAGATATTTTTTTCATCTTGGATAACATTGAGTTTTCACCTCTGTTTAGTATCCAAATATCGACTAGTACCTTTTAATTTACAGTTCATGATGCTCTTATTTTGACAGGAAGAGTTAAAATCTACTATTTTGCTGAGTTTCATTTCCATATGGATCTCAGGTGCTGAAGTTTTTGATGGAAAGAA
This sequence comes from Fallopia convolvulus, assembly GCA_964016875.1. Lineage (NCBI taxonomy): Eukaryota > Viridiplantae > Streptophyta > Magnoliopsida > Caryophyllales > Polygonaceae > Fallopia > Fallopia convolvulus. The sequence continues at coordinate 1,891,645 of OZ024720.1, forward strand.
ATAGTTGCAGTTCTCTTCATGGTCAGGTCACCATTGGTACTCTTATACTCCAGGTATGCAAATGTTTGGGATGTTGTCTAATGATTGTCCATGTGTTTTTTAATATATATTGGAAACAGAGGAATGGTGATTAGAGAGATTATGTTATCTTTGTTTGCAAGTAATATAGCTCTTGTACCTCCTAAATGTCATTACATGTTCCATTCTAGGATTGCACAGTGGGGCTGCTTTTTGCCTTGCTACCTATCCTTGGTGGTACTTCAGGTGTTTTTGAAGGAGTAATGTCCATGACCAAATCGTAAGACAGCTTTGATTTCTCATTTAGGTTTCTTTTTGATGCTGTTCTCTTATAGATGTCGAATAAACTACTTGAGTGGATCATGATTGACAAATCTACATGTAATTATAGGCCTTCCTTGAATTTTTAGAAACTAGAAACTCACATTTGCTTTTAAATATTAGAGGATCTTTCTTTCTTACACGTTCTTTTATGTTTGATGAGGAACTTAATTGCTTTGTATGTTATTTGTCGTTCTTTCTTTTGACTTAGGCCTTGTTCTTTTTTTCCCCTAAATCACTTTCTCTCCAAAACCTACTTTTAACCGTCTTGAAATTTGTGCACCCCTCTCTACTTTTTACGTTTTTCGAGACACAAAAAATACCTTTCACCCCCAAAACAACTTTCCATCTATAAGTGAAACAAGGCCTTGTATATGTTGATTGTTTTTGCCTTTGTAAGCTTTAGAAATGGAAGTCTAGTTATGCTGACTATGATCCTATAGGAGAAAGTGTGAATCACCTATTCTTAAATATAAAACGAAAATATCCCGAGTTTTTAATATTAAATGTATATAATGTTGTTTGTGTGATGGAACTTATCATTATGTCATTTTGTACAATTTAGTTAAATGTTAAACAGTCTCACCATCCTGTATTCTGTAAAAATGTATCACAGACTGTATTAGTATGCATCAGCATAGGGTGCTATAGATCTGTCACTTATCTGTAGAATACATATCATATCTTTGTTAGTGAAATTTATGTACATACTTTTTTGTCTTTATGCAATATTTTCCTTACAGCCACTTTAGATCTTTTTCGATGACTTTCTGCCTGTTAAGTTATCTCATCTGTCTGTTAAGTAAAAACTTTGCAAAATTCGACTATTTTTTCTCAAAAACTAAGCTTTTAATAGCTGTAACTCGTGGCATTATATCTCATAGATCAATGTAACTTCTGTAGGTTGGTGATTTTGATCACGTTCTTGGCTGTCTTATCAATATTGACTCGTACTTGTTTACCTTGGCTCCTGAAGTTGATGATAAGCCTATCTTCACAGGTGAGAAATTTTGATGAATGATCAGTTTTTTTTTTTATGGACTTATTTTCCTTCATGGTTATATTATCTTCTGAGTTTTTTTTGTGTTCACCTCATATCTTTAGACTAATGAGCTCTATCAACTGACATCAGTAGCATTCTGCCTGCTAGTTGCTTGGGTGAGTCTCACCCTTTATCTCTTCCCATTTCAATTCTTTTATTTGAAGTTATATTGTGTTTTGTATCTGCACTATTCCTTCTGTTCTTTATAGTAACCGATGAAGTCTCCTTATGCTCTTAAATGAGAAAGAGAATCTGTCATTTGTCATCTGAATATATTATTTAGAAACACACTTAAATGCAATTTTTCACATTGAGAAATGCATCTATATTCATACATATATCAATCATCAACTTTTAGTAAAGTTGAATTTTAATAGTATTTTTTGAATCATTACAGAGTAGCGATAAGCTTGGACTAAGTCTTGAGTTGGGTTCTTTTGCTGCTGGAGTGATGATATCAACTACTGATCTTGCTCAACATACGCTTGAACAGGCAAGTCATTAGAAGTTGCTTGTTTCTTATTAATACAATTTATATGTTTAATCTTTTTGTACTTCTTATTTATTTGTATGTCTTTCAATGCTTCATCACTTGCACCATTTCTTGCAAGTTTCTTTCTGAAAAGTATCAAAAGGGTCAGCGATGTTACTGACTGTAGGCTGACTGCTCTACAGCTCATCTAGTTATTAATTTCATTATGTTGATCTCTGATATAGAATTCAAATTGACTGATCATGTAGGCAACACATCGCCTTTAATGTCCTGGCTGGCTTTTAACAAAAAATTGTAATATTGTTTATCTGTTTAATCCTTGGGAAAACGTTTTTTTTTTGAAATGCTAATGTAAACAATGCTCAAATGTTGTTAGTTGTTATTAGTGCTTTTGATCTCTCATTGCACTGAAACTGAAATTCTGGAGATCTCTGTTTTTCTTTCTGATGCGACTTTTTTTAATTGTAGATTGAGCCAATACGCAACTTCTTTGCTGCTCTTTTTCTTGCCAGCATTGGGATGCTCATTCACGTTCATTTTCTCTGGAACCACGTTGATATCTTACTGGCATCTGTAATTTTAGTCATCATTATAAAAACAGTGGTGATTGCCTCGGTGGTAAAAGCATTTCGTTACAACAACAAAACCTCACTTCTTGTAAGCTCAATACTGTCCTGTAGTATGATATTTCCAATTAGTGTTTCTGCATTGCCTGGTCTGATTATATTCACTTTGATCTCTAACTGTAGGTTGGAATGTCATTGGCACAAATTGGAGAGTTTGCATTCGTCCTTCTTAGCCGTGCATCCAATTTGCACTTGGTTGAGGTCTGCATTTCCCTTCCATTCATTTTCTTGGCTCAAATAAGACTATTAGCAAAGTAAATCTTAACACATGCTATTCTTAAGATGATTTCAGTGTATGGTTAAGTTTTGATGATTTGTTTTGTTTAATGATGTAAGAAGCAATGTGGAAACAAATAACTGCGACTTTTCTCTATTTTACAGGGTAAAGTTTACTTGCTGCTTCTCGGCACAACAGCTCTCAGTTTGGTGAGTCATCTCATTTTAGTTGGATCACTTATTTTCGAAAAGTATGTTTGCTATACCAAATGTTTATCACAAATAATGTCCTTTTTGACCGCAACTCTTAGACACCATACAAATTTATTATCCAAAACCCCACACAAATTTCAAAGTGTAAAAACTACTTTTTTACCATTAAGCCACACTATAATTAAAAATTGTGCTATAAAATAGATTGCCATGTACTCAAAAAACTTATATGCTGCAATTTTATTTGGCTGCACATTATGTCAAGTGTCTGAAGGTGCACATTATGTCAAGTGTTGCTACTACTACACAGAAATTTTACCTGTTACACTTAGTTTTAGATTTCCTTTAAGTGTAAAGTTCTCTGCTTTTCACCCTCTCGTATCCTTCTCATTAATAGACTTGGTAATTATGCAGGTGACGACGCCTTTGCTTTTCAAGCTAATACCAGCTGTCATACATCTTGGTGTTCTGTTACGGTGGTTTCCCCCTGACAGCCCAAACGAGGTAATAATAACTCTCCCATCTCCGGTTAACTAATTTCAGGCTTCTCTATAAATCGGTTGCTATGTTTCCTCCATTCTACTCGCTTAAGTCTACACTGTTTTCGCTTCATTGAGTATGTTTTTATATATCCTCCCAGATCGGTTATAAAGGAGAAGGCCTACGATCAGAGAGTGCTAAGCGTATTGCTTTGGTCATTCAAGGCTCTCATCATGATTCTTGATATTAAAGTAAAATCACATGAAAAAAAAAGTACAAATTTTCGGGCTTTACCTGATGATGATCCTCTTATACTCTGGGGGACAGGTGGTGCTTAAGTTTGCAAAGGAGATCGACTAATCCACAGTTTTTCGGACCGTTTTGCCCCTACGACGATGCCCCTTGTGTACACAAATTCTGACCCAGCAAGTGAAAAAGGAATACTATAACCCAGAATGAGAGAGAGATTGACAGTACACACTATATATGAAACCAAATCCACCAGCAAGAAAAAAAAATTGAGTGGTGTGGTCTTTTCGTCCCTCAATGCTCATTGCGTAATTGTGTATATAGTGTGCATGTTTTTTTGTGGTTTGGTGTTTTTGTAATGTAATTCATTTGTTATGGCTAACGTTTTTTTTCTTCTTCTCCATTAAATGGAACCGCCTTATGTGTAGCTAAAGAAAGTGTATTGATCTTTGATTCGGTGATTACTGCCTCAAAATTTTGATACGGACGATTCGATTTTGAAGTCATTATTCGCTAATTGAAATAACAAGCTTTGTTATTGCTTTTCAAGTTAGAATGTGTAACGAAGCTTCAGACCAAAAGTTACTTTGCTCAGGTTTGACCACACAAACCCACATGAATACTCAGAGTATTACATGCAGTTGTTATCTTTTAGTTAACAGTTATGTGACAACAAAAGAGGCCTATTTGCTTAATATTAGGGATGGAAATCTCGACGAAGCTCCATTTTAATATATTTCCTCTCCATGAATAGGAGAGTATTATGTGTAGCTGTATATGTTTTTAACAGTTAAGTGACAAGAAAAGTGCCTTCGGGCATCTAGTCAAAAGGGTTAAGCCTCATAGGTAGGTCTCCGATTCGACTCTCATAGGCAGTTCCCTCGTCAAACAAAAAAAGTGACAGGAAAAGTAGTTGATTTGCTTAAGATTAGGGATGGAAATATTTGACTAGGCTATGCAACCGGTCTGGACCGGGCATATACGGTTCGGTCCTAGATTTATGGATATGCTAATCGGTAGTACAATTAATTAATGCAATAGCTTCACTCACTAATAGTGTATATATGCAAGGCTATAATGATGGAGATTAACAAGATTTAAAAGGTAAGCTACAAGTTCTTCAAATGGACATGTAGTGAGGGTATCATTCGTTCAAAAAATTTATTATATCTTAATGTAGCACTTGATACCCTAACATGAACGTAATCTTTGATGCCCACACCAGTACACCACACATATAATATATGTTAATGCAGATCCCACTAACAACTCAGCTTGATATCTTTCAATATGGGTGGATGTGGGTTTAGCTATAGTAATAATATTAGCTAGCTGTGTAACTACACCTATGAGTATGACCTATGTATGTATCGTGTTTGGTGAATCATTTCAACTTCACCTCTGGTAGACTTGGGTTTCTGGATTTTTAAATCAATGTTTAATTTCTTATTTGCAATGGGCATGTTAATATTCCAAGTTTAGTAGTTATATCTAACGTAATTATTATATGGTAGTACTCCGTATCAACTACGGTTTATAGGTTAAGCATACTAATAAAGGAAATTAAAATCCTATTAGGAAATTAATGAACCCTTTTAAGAAAACTAATTAATCCAAAATAAGTACAAACTTATAACAAATTTCCATTTTTAGGAGCTTAACCTACGCTCCATAGAAAAATCGTATCAACTAACTTCTAGGGTGGATTATTTGGTTTTTGGTTCGGTTATGGGTTTTGAAGATTTAAAGTTGCCTCATTTGGGATTTTGGTTTCTATTTTTCTATAATGTACCCTAAGGACATATTATAAGCAACTTAATTTGGAAATTAAAATCCTCAAATTGAATTAATAAACATTAGAGAAAAAAATAAACATTATACCAAATAAAAGATTCACAAAATCTTTTCGAAATTAACTTCTTAAAATGTACCCTTAGGAGACATTATAGAAAAATCATTTTAGTTTAAACAAGGTTGGAGTATTATAAATTTAGAGATTGTGTCATATTAGAATCTATGAAACCCTAGAAAATAGTTAAAATTACAAAATCATAATTAAGTTGGATATAATCATATAATACTACATTTGGATTGTTAACACATGCACCCATAATATAATGTAACAATGTTTAAAGGCTTTTAAGGGTGTATCTGGATCGCACATTAAAACGCATTATCTTGCATTATAATACAACATTTGATGCAAGTGCGATCCAAACAGAGCCTTATTTCTCTCTAAAAGTGTTAATACACCACACAATACCAACATGCCCAACTTTAAACAAATTTCCAAATACATATATTTTGATCTAGTGGCATAGCAGCCTAAGTGTAAGCTCAAGATCAGGGCCTTCATTCGAAGACAACCTCTCCATTGTCATTCTTCTTGATGTCGACGATTTAATCTGCAAACTTGAATATTCTGATAAAAAACGATGATCGTATTGATCTATATTATGGCACTCCTCTTTATGTTGTGACACATGATTATGAGAATATTTGTATTGTCGTGGTGGTGGTGAAGCATTGTCTCTAGAGACGGTGGTTGTCATGGTGGAGGTGGCGGCGACACTTTGAACCTATAAGATCGTTTAATATTTTTACTTGTGATTTTCAAAATTTGGAAGAAAATATAATAAATTCATTTATTAAATAATCTAATATATTATAATGCGGGATAATGTATTTTTTCATGCAATTCAAATGTTGTTTAGTGCACATAATATTTGTTATAATGGCCTTATAAGTTATTATAGCAAATTCGCACCAACTAAGAGCATGTTTGGATTACATTCCAAAATACATTATATTGTATTATAATGCAAAATTTTATATTATGATGCATCATAATACATCATAAAAAGATTAAAATGGAGAAGATTAGATTAGTAAAGTGTATGTTTATTTCTTTACCATATCTAATTGCTTAGAGCCTCTCTTCTTCTTGTTATGACTTGCTTGTTTAAGGAAATACTTTTGAGCATGGCTTGCAATTTGTGTTGCAGTCCTTGTAGTCACAAAGTTCCTAGAGATTCCTCTCCAATCTCCCTTACCCATCTTCTCTAAGCCGACCAAGAACGCCTTATGCTCGTCTTCAGTCCATGGTGCGCCTAAATCAAAGAATATCTTAGTACACAATCGAACATATGTCGATTATTGAGTATAAAAGACATGTATATATACACATGTTAGAATATATTTATTGTATACTGGGACGTAGATTCAGTTATACTAGATACTTCTCGATCATAATTAAATTTACATCCTAATATATGATAACTATATTCTAACAATTCAAAATGAGCTTGTAGTTTTCATGACTGCATAGAATTTAATAATCTTTCGCATACCTTTTTTCCTCTCTTGATATGATTGTACTAGGAGCCCATTCGAGAGACAATCACCAATGTATAGTGTGTTGTAATCCAAAACCTCATCGATATGGACCTTTGATGAAGCAAATGAGCATGTCGGTGAAAGGGACGAGGAGGACGAATGGATAGATGGAGATGGAGAATGAGAAGAAGAAAGGATAACATTGTCAAATTGAACACCAAAGAGTTTTAGACTTGGAGTACTTGATTTGCATTCATTGTTGCAAGTTCTTGAATTGTGTCCAATTTTCTTACAATAAGAGCACTTCCTACCCATTTTAGAAACTAACCCTAAAAAAACCAACTTCAAAGAAAGAAGTGTTTTGTTGTTGTGATTGTGTTTGGACAATCCTTTGTAAAAGAAATGTGCTAAATATATGATAATGGATGAGGGGGTAGCACTAAAGGATTTGATAATTGATTGGATGATCTTGCAAATGTATCCATTACATAATCAAGTATCATTGAATGACTAGACTTGTCAATTGATAAATATTTTTATATCATTGTTTAACATTATGAATCAAGATTTTTTTTGGCTATATTGACGTACGTCACTACGTGTCTTCAATGCATTATTTAAAAAATGATGAAATTGAATGAGATATAAATATTTTATACAAGTGGGGTTGTTTTTATATTCATCAAAAATACTCAAATGATTGTAAATTATAGATAGGGGATAGTGTAAAGATAAAGTGAATAATATCTATTCTTTTCTAGTAGTTAATTTGGTCCTTTGATGTTGTGCCATGTGTTAAGTTTTAGCAAATTATATATTCCATGAATTGAATGTGGACAAAGGATCGGAACACATACATTTGTTTCTTTGAAAAGATTGCGACACATATACATCATTGATTAGATCAAGGATAATCTAAATAAATCCATTGATTTATTTTGACGAGATTATTCTGCGTATCAAAAATCTGATTATTTTAAAATTTTAATACATTTTTAAAAAAATTATCAAATAAACTAACATATCCTAGCTAATAGTTATTCTCTCCATCTTTAATGCTAAAGTAGTGATTTAGTAAATCTCTATAGCTAATGAGTGCAAAAGGTTAGGTTGAAATGACCACTTTCATAATAACAATTAGAGCTAGCAATCAAAATGAAAATGCTATATAAGAGTCAATTAGATAATACTAGTTGTCCCCGTCGTGCCCTGCACGACTATGACTCAATATTTTTTAGATATACTATAAAATTATAATTTAAATTTTAATATAAGTAATTTATTGCTCGTAATATAATTTACTTTTTAAAATCAAATAAAACAAATTAAATTCAGATTATTAAGTTTAAATAATGAGAATAATATATACAATGCTCATAAAATATTATGGTAAATTTTCAAATAATGAGAATAATATATACAATGTTCATAAATTGTTATGGTAAATTTTTAAATTGTGAGTTGCAATAAAAGTAAAGTATTTTGACCAAAATTCTCATAAGGAAATATTTTGATTAAAAAAAAGCATAGAAAACTATGATTAAAGTCAAATATGAAAAATAATCATATCAAAAGATTCAAAACTATAGTTCATAAAAATATAATAATTGAAAGCTTATTATAAAAAAAATTACAAAAAAACGTTAATATTTCTTTTAAAAAGTTGAACAAATTAAAGGTTAAAGATTAATATAAATATGTTTAATTAATATTTCTTTTAAAACATTAATATTTTGTTGAGCAAAAACGTTAATTTTTTTTGTTAATTTTTATTTTAAATATTTTTTTTAATATAAAACGTTATTAGGTTGATTTTGTATGTATTTTTTTAGAGGAAGATTTGTATGTAAATCTATTTAGGAAATTTAGTAAGTAAATTTTTTTCATTAAGGAAAAGATTTTTGTATTCAAAAATTGTATAGTAGATTTTTTTATAATTGTAGTTAAATATGGCATGTAAGTGATGATGGGGAGAAAATAAGATGACATGGTATATGACGTGTCAAAAATTAAATAACATGACTTAAGGAAAAGACGACATGTGACAAAATCCAATGTGGCGTATTATAGAAGCGACATGTGGACAAAGCTGACGTGGCGCAACGTGGTGGCTCCAAACCTTATTGCTTTTATATATATAGTAGATTAGCTCATGCTATAGTTAGGTTGAAATGTAGTCTAAGAACTTTGAGACTTTTGGTGGACTGGTTACTACGGGTGTCAATCGGTCGGGTCGGGTCGGGTTTGGGTCGAGTGAATTCAGTTTCGGGTAAGTTCGGATTCGGGTCAAATTCGGATATTTTGAAAATCGGGTCAAATGGGGTTGGATCATTTCGGGTCGGGTGCTCAATTAAAAGGGAAAAGTCGGGTTTCGGGTCAATTTCGGTTGGGTCATTCGGTTTTCGGTCCAACTTGATTTCGAATAAGTCCGGTTTCGGGTTTAGTTAGTTTCGGATTTAGTCGGATTTTGGGTGAGTCGGGTTTCGGGTTTTTCGGATTTTGGGTAATTGAATTTCGACTTTGACCGAATTTCCGGTTAATCTGATTTTGAATAAGCCGGATTTTGATTCACACTATATATCGAATGATGATTTTTTGTAGTTTAACTACTCTAGGTCTAAATATTTAGTGTAACATTAAAATTAAAAACATAATTATAATAAATATTCACTATCATTAATATTTTAAAATATAATGTAATTTTCGGATGGTTTCGGGTCGGGTAACTTCGGATTTTCGGATGACTTCGGGTCGGGTAGCATCGGATATCGGGTTGCATCAGGCTTAGTCCATTCAGGTTTGGGTTAATCTCGAGTTCGGGTTTTTTCAGATTCGGGTCAAATCAGTTCGGGTCAAACATGTCTCGGGTATAAAACTTTTTCTCTTTTTCTCGGGTCGGGTCGGGTTCGAATTCGGGCGGATCTCTCGGGTCGGGTCAAATTTTGACAGCCCTACTAGTTACCATTAAAAAGTGAACTATGTTTTGAATCCTACGAACAATGCTTCATATATTATTTTGAGGTCTTTATTTCGGTTCTTATGAAGAGTGTTTTGGAAAAAAAAGTGAACTATAACATCTTTTAAAACATTGAAAGTATCTTATTATGTTGTTCTAAGATGTGTTAGTTTTTTTTTGTTTAAACTCATTTTAATTAGTAGGCTTCACTATTCAAGTAGGACATAAATTAGAACTCATATTACCTAAATAACTAAAATTTTCAAACTTCATATGTTCTAAATTAATAACCTAAAATTAGAACTCATATGAACCCACAAATAATTTTACTAAACTTAATTTTTATGGTGAAGTTAATGCTGATGGGGTGGCGTCGTTCGGGTTTATCCCCAGGAATTGCAGCGGAGACCCTATCCATTTCGACGGAGGATTAGTTGGTCGTCAGTTTGTTCTTATGTCCGAGACCAATCGACTTGCGTCAGAGAATTATCGAGGCCACCAGGCGTGGCATTTCCCACATCCAGATTGAAGGCAACAACTTACAGCTGGTAAAGGCCGTTATTGGTGACTGACACTATCTGTGGGAGATCGAGATGTTACGTGCTGATATCCACTTTATGCTTGCTCAATTCCGTCATTGGAGTATTCGCCATGTCGCTTAGGAGTAAAATACGGTGGCGGACTATATAGTTGTATCATTTTATCGTGTCTCATTCGTCCCGCTTTCAGTTAATCTGTTTTTCGGAACCTCATCCTTCAGGATGTCCTAAGAAGGTCGCTCGCCTTTGTTAGCGATCACCCTTATCTCTTTTCTTATAAAAAAAATGAGATTTTTCCTTCTTGAAATTGCTTTTAAAAAGCTAAATCCATATGCACAAGTTGGATTAAGAAATGGCATAACTACAAATATTTTCCTTCCCATGTTTGGTTGTTCACCTAGAATATAAGCAAATAGAAAAAAAAGAATACATTCAAGCTTACATCCACTCATCTACCTAGACAAAACCTATTTAAGGATGTAACCTATGTATTAATATACATAAATAAGTTCCAATTTGATAACCATTAATTAAATCACCTTACATCATCCAACACATCTTTCAAGTGTTTATAGAATATTTACCCCACCAGCCCAAGATGCAAACCTTGTAATGCTTGTGATAATGTGATTAACTAATTACAAAAACAAGCACTAATCATTCATTATTATTTTTATTTATATGGGAAAAAGCTGTCACAATATGTTAACTAATAGCATCGGATCTCAACTTTGATTTAAAGGCATTAGAAAGTTGGAAACCCATAGAAAGCAATTCTTGTTGGCTCATTGAAATGGAGAATAAACTTTGCAAGTGGTAAAACTTCTCCTTTTCATTTTCTCTAGTTTCCTTCTTCTACATAACAAAACTTCACATTTAGAGTAAGGGATTGTGCAATGCAAACCTGGAAATAGTTAATTATAAGTTCAAGAAAAGGGAGAAATAACTTTATACAAGTTGGTCATATACAAAACACTCGGGCCATTACAACAAGGGAGAAAAAGTTCGAGAATAGGGCCATTGGGGGTTTCACAAATGTCATCACCAACCAGCTAAACTTGATACGATAAAGTTCATTTAAAAAGCTTAACTACTATACACAACCTCCCTAATACTAGACTTGGGTCCGGTTTGAAATCGTTCGGAACCTGAGCCAGAATCGCCGGTTAGGTTTCAAGGGCGGTTACGGCCCCAGTTCCACTACCCTCGGAACCGTGAAATAAACAAAAACCCCATAAATATTTAAAAAAATAATAAAATAGGCCTGCAACCGCAATTTTGGAACCGCAACCGCCGTCGCAATTCTTCAAAATAGGCCTGCGAGGTTGGACATTTTTTATATTTATTTTTTTTAATTATGGCTGCTTCCGGTTCCAGAGCTGGGAGGAACCAACCTCGGAACTGGACCGGAACCGTGGAACCAGCCAGCCAGGCTCCGGTTATGTTTCGGTTCCAGAACAGGACCAGGTCTACCTAATGCAAATCATTCTGCACATAAAACCTACAACTATAACAAAATAGCATTCAACCAGTCCATATTTTGTGAGCAATTTAACACTCAAGCCCCAATGTACTATTTCCCTTTCTTTTTACTCAAACCTTAATATTTCCTAGAAGTTAAAAAGATGTGTCAAATATCCAAAACCCCTTGCAGCATATTTTTAGTAGTTGTATTTACATCTAAATAAGGTTAAATAAGAATTTTGAGTAATTTACCATTTTTTGTAATGCATCAAATGATCCAGGCCACTATTTCTCCCATGAGCAAAGATGCTGAGCATGTTTCAATAAACCCACTATTTCTTTTCATGAATACAAATACTAGATGAATAAATTCCAATGTAAAATGCTATCATGATATAGTCCAGTTTCTGAACTTGCATATTCCACGACGATCTTCTCCAAAGGAGTCGCGAATCGACTGTACCATGGAAGACACAACATCAACTTTTGCCAATTCTTCAAGCTGTTCCTGAAAATGAAGTACACATTTTAAGTGAATAGGGAGCTCAAGATGTTAAGAGGATATGAAAAAATGGAGGGTAGATTTGAAGTATCTAAGAACAAATTATACCAATTCAGCAAGTCGATCTTCAATGCTTTGAGATTCAGCATTTTGAGGCATGAAAATCTTACGGTATGCTGCTCGCAAGCTTTTAATCTAGAGCCATGCTCAATCAAACAATTTATACATGTTACTACTTTGTTAAAGAAAGGCGTAGTGTAGTAGCATAACACAGATCAAATGCTTCTAAGAAACTTGCATTAGAGATAACATAAAGTATAGTAGGACTTCTTAAATTTCACTTGCCCAAAATTTTCAAAGACAATCTTTTCAAATAAATACTATGGAAAAGATACATTGATTATCATTTAAGGAATATTTTGCTAAAGGATAAATTTGGAATAGGGCATGCATAATATTGAAGAACATCAAATATTCTATAACAAGGAAACTGGGCTCAAACATCAAATACTTTCTAACCGAGGGAGTATTAGATATATGAAAAACAAACCATTACCAACCTCTGAGGATGAATAACCTTTGCGACGAAGGCCTTCTAAATTCAACCCACGAAGCTCAGCCCTTTCACCGGAAACCATGACAAATCTTGGAACATCTTGAGAAATCTAGGTAGCAAGGTGGATATTATTAACAACTATCATGATAGTCACAAATTTATTTTTCAGAAATCCAATTTCCTCATTTTTCAGAAACATAGGCTTAATAAGAATTTAGAATAAGATAGTTATTATAATTAGAACAGCTATTGTGTTAAGTAAGTTAGGAGGAATCATCATACCACAGAACCTCCACCAATGAAACAAAATGAGCCAAGATGGCAATATTGATGAACAACACTAGCACCAGCTGTGTGAACATAATCCTGTATTCAAGTATCCAATTAAATTACATTATAATTGCCTGAAAATGTATGGTGTATTTCAAATTTCAGAGCTCCAAGAACAAGGAAAACTTACTTCTATCACAACATACCCTGCCATGAGTGTATTATTGGCCAAAATGTTGTGGCTGCCGATTTTGCAATCATGGGCAATATGACAAGACCCCATGATAAGATTATTGTCACCAATAACCTATATGATTCACACCAGCTAAAGTATGAATACAACTCAAGCTGCATATATCATATGGTAAAAAAAAAATTAAAAATGAGGCCAGTGAAAGTAGTTTCTCACAGTTTGATCATCTGGTTTGGATGATCGATGGATGGAAGTATACTCTCTTATTTCATTGTTGTCACCCATTTCAAGAAAGCATTCAGCTCCAGTCTGAAATTAACATTATAATGAAAAACATCAATTGTAAGGAAAAATTGTACACATGAATGTGGAAAGAAAAGAAAGTGCACAAGGTCAGTAGAAATAAAATTTTCTTTAGAACTTAGTACAGAGAAACTCAACACACAAGCGCGTGCGCGCGCGCGCGCACACACACACACACACACACACACACCAAGAAACAAAGTACTAAAACTACATCAAAAGATATATACATTCAGATCCCAGAGCAGCACATTCTTTGATCAAAATTCTCAATCACAAAGATAACAGCCAAACCAACTTATTCAACACTTTTACAAGGCAGCAAACATTGACAAACCTTATATTTGAGGTCTTGACATTTAATACCTACAACAGCATGATGCCCAATGATGTTATTTGACCCAATTCGTGTATGCCCTGGGACCTCATCACCAACCACTGCACCCCTGCCAAGAACATTATCAAGATTACAAAACAAAACCAACCAGTGAATTGAAATTTATATCATGAGACTTCAATTGTAGACCCCTCACATAGCATGCTCACTACTTGTTCTAGCTTAATGGTGTGTTTGGGTAACATGTTTGTAATGTAAACAATGATGAGGGGTGCTAATATGCTGATATGAGAAATGTAAATCATTAGGACTCAATATAAAAAGATTTTAAGTTTTAACCATGATTGGAGCCTCGCAGAGTTAGTAATTTTTCCTTGGATGGTACAGGTTTCTAATGCCAAACGGCCCAGACTAACTGAATAAAACTTTCATGATAAAATCAGGAAACCTAAGTTGAGTTTTTAGGGAATATACTCATGTGAAAGAGAAAAGAAGAGGAAAAATAAAATTGAGACCCATCACCCATGTCATAAGAATGCAATTATCTGAAATTTTAACCATGATTGGAGCCTCACAGAGTTAGTAATTGTTCCTTGGATGTGACAGATTTCTAATGCCAGACTAACTGAATTAAACTTTCATGATAAAATCAGGATAATTAAGAGCATTATCAAGATTCCAAAATAAAAACAAGCATTAACATCTGAAATTTTATTCCATGAGACTCCATTAGCAGACTCCTCACATTGTATGCTCCCTACTTGTTCTAGCTTAAGGGTGTGTTTGGGAAACATGTTTATAATGTAAGACATGCTAAGGCGTGATAATGTGATGATATGAAAAATGTAAACTGGACCTTTTCGAAGGCACCCTAAATCACTAGGACTCAATATATAAAGATTTGAACCATAATTGGAGCCTCAGGAATTTAGAAATTGTTCCTTAGATGAAAGATTTCTAATGCCAGATTAACTGAATAAAACTTTCATATTAAAATCAGGATACCTAAGTGGTATTTTTAGGGAAAATACAGAGAACAGAGACTCACGTCATAAGAATGCAATTATCAGTTTATCACCCAAGTCAGAGTTCCTTAAGATATACTCTGTTATACCTGAAATTATATATCAAGTGACAATAGCTAATTCCATGAGACTACAATAGCAAACACCTCACACAGCCTGCTCACAACTTGTTATAACTTAAGGGAGTGTTGGGGAAACATCTTTATAATGTAAACAACATAAAGGGTGCTATTGTGCTGCTATGAAATTGTAAAGCAGGCCTCGTCAAAGCACCCTAGATCACATGAAATCAATATAAAAAGGTTTCAGCTTTCAACCATAAATGGAGCCTCACAGAGTCACTGATTGTTCCTTGTATGATACAGATTTCTAATGCCAGACTAACTGAATAAAACTTTCATGATTACATCTGGATACCCAAGTGCAACTTTCTAGGGAAAATACTTGTGTCAAAGAGAATGGCGGAAATACAATTCCAAACTCACGTCATCAGAATGCAATTATCACCCAATTCAGAATTCCCAAAGACATGGCTTCCAGGGTAGAGTTTACAAGAGTCGCCAAGCTTTACAGAGGGCCCAACTGTACAAAAGGGGCCAATTGAAACACCCTGCTCAGAAATTTCAATCAAACACACAAATTGTGTAAAAAAATCACCAAATCTGGGCAAAGAATGATTAACACTGAAATTAGGGAAAGTAGATAAAACTGCAGAATCAATCAACCTCGCCGAGATTTGCAGAGGGGTGTACAAGTGCAGCTGGATGAACGAAGCTAGGGCTACAATCATCCTTTTCGACTCCTTGAAATTCATCCAGCAAAAAATTAGCAACAAGAAGATGAATAAAAATGGGGTCTTTTTTTGCAGAAAGAAAGAGAGATTAAGAGGGAAGAGTACCGGAGAGTGACGAGTGTAATCGGAGGAAGGATTGATAGGTTGGCCGGAGAGCGAGACAACGACGACGGAGTTGGGAAAGCGAATGCATTTGAAGCTGTCGACTGTAGTTGAATATAGTCAAGGGGTAAAAAGTGCGTTCAACTCCTATTTGTACTCATGTACCCGCTATTTCAATAAATTACTGAGAGTCACCCGATATTTTCAATGCCTTGGAAATTAGGCAATCGATGCCCCAACTGCAAGTTTTTATTGCTCCAGCTGCAAAAGCATTCAATTCCATTGTTTTCCCTATCAAAAACTGATATACTTACAAACATGATTTCTTATATTGGATGAAAATACATTTTTTTTTACCAAGCTCAAAGATTATTTTCCTTTTTGATGATTTCCAGCTTGCCCGTGACATTTTCATACTTGATTTTCACTTGCTTTAGCCACTCCAGACATGTATTACTGGTTCATACATAATGATTTTTGAATGTATTCATTTTGATCCTTTCGAGCCCCAATGCTGCTAAAAGTTACCAAAAAAAAAAATTCAACCCTAATTTATTAGACTACAATAAAATAAGCTTGGAAGTTCATTCTGTCAATATGCTTAGCTATCTCTGCCCTCTTGAAATTGGCATTTCGCTGTTCTCTATAGGAAAATTGAAAGTTTTCAAGGTCCTTTTTTAAATCAAAACTCATCATTTCCAATAGATACAAGTTTCAGATACTGAGAAATATAGTCACCTTTCACCTACATACACACCAACCAATATTTAGGTAACAAATTATTACACATTATCTTGTCTAAAAAACATAAACAATACATGAGAGATGATTTAATTCACTACATATTGATGCAACCTACATTTGTTTGGCATCTCCTCATTCAGCTGGCCAGATTATACCTACAACAGATTCATCTTATATCTTGAAAAACCAGATCTAGTCTCTAATCACACACACACAAGCAAGATCGAACCGAGAAAGCATAAAGACAAGTGACACAGAAAATGGTTACGCGGTTCGGTATTAAAACCTACATCCCCGGAGTCTCAGTGGGGAGACCCTTCCCAATCCACTATCAAAGCTTTTAAGAATGGTTACACAACTACAACAATTCGGCAAACCAAAAGATCAAGCTAAAACCCTAAGACAAACACACAGAAAGAACCAAACAAGGCAACAAGAAGCAAAGGAAGAAGATCTAGGGTTTCGGCCCCCCAGAGGCTGACGAAGCTTTGAGCTAAAGCTTCGACGAAAGCTTCCGACGTCTTCTCCGGCAAGAGGATCGTCCCTTCACTCTCTCTCTTTAACACCGGCGTCGCACTTTCTCTTTTCCCTCTCGCTCTCTCTTTCTCAGATCTGGATCTAGGGTTGTGAATGCGGCGAATGAGCTCTCGCGAGCTCAAGAGGAGCTTTTATAGTGAGCTCCAGAAGCTTCTCAGAGACGAACTCAAAACGCGTCGTTCAATCTTAAGGCGAGCTTCATCTTTCGGAAATGGGCCAGCCTTCTCGTTTTGGGCTGAACTCGACATATTGGGCCATCCAGCTAAATCACACGAGCCAGCTCGTTTAAAGACGAGACCGGTTTGTTGCCTCCAAACCGGTACAAACCCGGGGTGGCAAACAAGCCCGATTCACTTATCAAACCAACTCGTAAAATAGCTATGAACCCGGTTCTTGATTCTTAAGGTCTACCATGAATTTATTATAGTGTGCCATACCAGATTCTATGTCACCTAAATACTTAAACTTGGATTTATCAAGCTTAACAAATGCCCTCCTAAACCAAGTTTTGAGTTTTTAGGAAGAAAGTTATTTAATAGTGGATCAGTTAGGATTTCCCGCCATCATTGACTCATCCCCACATCTCAAGTTACATCATCGATGTGGAGAGCTGCCCTGCAAAACAGAAACTTGTTAGAAGGAACAATTTTTGTTCCAAAATCAGCAGGGTTCACATCTCCGAGGATTTTCTTCACAGAAATTTCTTGTTCCTCTACTTGCTGTCGAATATAATGGAATCGGACATCAATATGCTTTGTTCTCTCATGCAGGACTGAGTCCTTGCATAAGTACAATGCACTTTGACTGTCCATGTTCAGTATAGGCAAGTATTTCTTGCCTTCAATCTCAAACAATATTCCCTTCATCCATGTAGCTTCTTTTGAAGCCTCAGTTGCAGCAATGTACTCTGCTTCAGTTGAAGACAAAGCAACAATGGGCTGCTGTTGTGACTTCCAGGAAATACAATTCCCTGCCCAAGTATAAAAGTAGGCAGTAGTTGATTTCCTGTTGTCTTTTTTGCTAGCATAGTCCGAGTCAACATAACCTTGTAGGTCAGTCCTCGACTTATGCTCAGCATATACAAGTCCAATATTTACAGTCCCTGTTACATACTTCAAAAGGTATTTCATGGCTGCCTAGTGTTTTTCTCCTGGGTTAGACATGTATCTACTTAATACAGAAATAGCAAAAGCTAGATCAGGCCTAGTACATAACATAGAGTACATAATGGAACCAACTGCTACATCATAGGGAACATTCTCCATCTTCTTCTTGTCAGCTTCAGAAACAGGACAATCCTTCTTGGAGAGCTCTAAGTGCCCTCCTAATGGTATTGGAGATGGCTTGGATCCTTTCATAGCAAACCTGTCTAATACCTTATACAAATAGTCAATTTGAGACAAGGATATGGTTTTCTTAGGTCTGTTCCTAATGATTTTCACTCCTAAAATCTTTTGTGCAAGACCCAAGTCTTTCATATCAAAGTTATTTTTAAGATCATGCTTAACCCCAGTAATAGCAGCCTTAGAGCTACTAATTAGTAGTATATCATCTACATACAATAATACATACAAGGGTGTCTTAGTCTTCACATTTTTAAAGTACAGACAAGAGTCATATTTACTCCTTGTGAAGTTCATTTTAAGCATGCAGGAGTCAAATTTCTTGTTCCATTGTCTGGGAGATTGTTTCAACCCATATATGGACTTCTTAAATAAACAAGCATGCTCAGGTTTGTTTTTATCAACAAAGCCCTTAGGCTGGCGCATGTAAATAGTTTCAATCAAGTCACCATGTAAAAATGCAGTCTTAACATCCATTTGTTCAAGTTCCCAATCATAGACTGCAGTCATAGCCAGAAGGAGTCTCATAGTCTTATATTTAACTACAGGTGAGAATATGTCATTGTAATCTATTCCTTCTTTCTGTGTAAAGCCCTTGGCTACTAGCCTAGCCTTATACCTAGGAGGGTCAGTGACACTAGCTCCTTCTTTCAATTTATAAATCCATTTACAGTCTATTAATTTTACCTTATCAGGTTTGGGAACTAGAATCCAGGTTTTATTTACATACATTGATTGAATTTCTTCATGCATTGCCTTAAGCCAATCATTAGCATGAGCACATTTAATTACTTGTTCATAAGAATCTGGAACAGTATTTCTAACAACCTCAGCAACTAAGAAGGCAAACTCAACAATTTTTGAGTAATTCTGATATAGTTGAGTATATTCATGCAAGTTCACAAATTCAGCAAATCTGGTATTAGGGATCCTAACTCTAGGTTCCCTATCTCTAGCAAGTTGATAGTCAGCCAAGTCATTTAGAGAAGCAGGTTCATGCAAGATATGTTCAAGTATAGCAACATTATTATCATGCATATCCACTTCATCATCATGCAACTCAGGCAGGTCATTACTAGAACTTAAGCTAGAGGGATCAGAATTACTTACTGCCCCACCTAATTGGTGAGGTTGCAGAACTGCATCATCTGAATGCTCTTCAGTTGGGTTGTTATTGCTTTCACTTTCTTCTTGGAAAGCACTAGAGGAGTGTCCAATGTCAAAGTCTTCATCATCCTCCAGATCATCTTGTTCTTCAAAGAATGTGCCATTATTTTCTTTAGGGTCTGATGGGGTACCTGTTTTCTCAATCACTGGTGTTAGAATTGAATTGAAATGAAAATCTTTTTCATTAAAAGTGACAGACCTGGAAGTTATTACCTTATAACCTCTTGGTTGAATAAGTAACAACTTATAACCTTTAGTTCCCTCAGGATATCCCAGCATTGCACACTTTAGGGCCCTAGGCTGCAATTTACCCTGTGATATTTGGGCATATGCAGTGCATCCAAAAGACCTTAAGTGGGAAATGTCAGGTATTTTCCCAGTCCACATTTCTTGGGGTGTTTTAAATCCTATTGCAGAGCATGGTGATCTATTTATAAGGTAAGAGGCTGTCATCACAGCCTCTCCCCAAAGGGAACTTTTCATCCCTGCACTGAAGAGCATACACCTAGCTTTTTCAAGTAGGGTTCTGTTCATTCTCTCAGCAGTACCATTCTGCTGAGGTGTGTCTGGGACAGTCAGGTGTCTTTTAACACCATGTAATTTACAGAAATCATTAAAGGCATGGTTACAAAACTCTAATCCATTATCAGTCTTAAGGCATTTCAATTTAAAATCTGATTGACTTTCTACCATTATTTTCCAGTTTTTGAAATTCTCAAAAGCTTCATCTTTGGTTTTTAGAAGGTAAACCCACACTTTCCTTGAGTAGTGATCAATCAGAGATAGAAAATATTTTCTACCTCCAATTGTCTCTACTTGTGCAGGCCCCCAGAGATCTGAATGAACATACTCCAGAGGCTTGCTTGCAATGTAGGTTGACCTGCTAAAACTGTGAGCAACCTTTTTTCCTAAGATACAATCCTCACAGAAATCAATCAGGTCAGGTTTATTAGATATCATGCCAAGTTTGAATAGGTGATGTAACCCTTTATTTCCTATATGCCCCATCCTATCATGCCAAATTTTAGAAGTATTTTGATTTTCAGATTGTATTTTACCCTTAGAGACATTCAGTTCAGGAGTAGCTATAACATAGTACAACTCTTCTTTCTTGATGCTCCTAATAAGGACATTTTTATTTCTAATAACATCTCTTATTCCTCCTGAGGTAACAATCTGACAACCTAAATCATCTAAAACAGACTCAAATAGCAAATTTCTCCTAAGATCAGGAACCCACCTGACCTTCTGGAGGACCCTTACCTTACCATCAAACATCCTCAATGGAACTGTACCTGTGCCTTTGATCTTAAGAGATGTATGATCTCCTAGCATGACTACACCACCATCAGATTCAGTTAATTCACTAAAATAATGTCTATGAGGTGTGGCATGCAAAGTGCATCCTGAGTCTAAAATCCAGTCATCACTAACAATAGACTCATGCATATTAATCAGGTTATCAGCATGATAGGTGCACATTAACAGTTCAAAGGAATATTGAGGACAATATTCAAACACATTAGAAGAACCATTATTGTCTTTTTCTTTATTTTTGTCATCCTTTTTCTTCTTGGTACAGTCTGTTGAGTAATGCCCTATAACACCACAGTAATAACATTTTACTGTAGACATATCCTTTTTAGAAGAATTGCTATCATTAGACTTATTTTTCTTCTTTTTCTGCCTATTGTTCTTGCCTTTTCCTTTAGTAAACATAACCTCATTTTTAGACTCAGTTTTCTGCTCATTTTTAGAACCATTTTTATTCTTGAAAACTTTCAGGGAGTCATTTTTCTGGGTTAGGTACTCTACTATTCTCTCAACTGTAAGGTCATCCCTAGCAAACTGTACAACATCTTTAAGGACATCAAACTGGCTAGGGATTGCATTTAACAGGATTCCTACTTTGTAACTTTCTTTTACTTTTTCATCACACCTTTCCAGATCATGAGTCATCTTAAGAAATTTATCAAGATTTTCATGCAAGGTGAGATTAGTATCCATCCTGAAATTAAACAACTTACAGATCGTAGAGATGAGGCTAGGCAAGGATTTTGTCTGATAAATGGTGTCAAGAGCTTCCCACAGAGGTTTAGGTTCAGTGTGACTCACCACATGTCTTGCTACTTCATCAGTTAAGCGTAGCATGATCTCAGCATGAGTCTGGTCTTTCAACTCTTGCCTCCTTGCAGCAGAGAGCTCAGGTGGCCAGGTGTCTGTTATGGCCCCATAACATTTCTCTTTAGTTAATATGGCCTTCATTTTCACCTTCCACATGGCATAATCCATGTGTCCATCATAAGGTCTTATCCTGTACTGTTCTGACATCTTTGGTACCTGATAATCACAGGCAAGCCTTAGTCAACAGTAATGGAACGTAGGTGAAAGAAAAACAGATTTAAAACAAAACACAACCTAAGAACACAAGAAGACCTCTAAACTTGACTCAAGAGGTATCAAAAACAAAGGAAAAACTCAGAAAAGACGGTGTAGGAACCGACAATGGGATTGAACCAACATAAGTTGTTACCCTTCTATCAAGATTCCCCTGCCTCGACCCAAAGGCCTACTACAGTGACTAAAGACCCAAAAAACAAAAGAAAAAGACACTGTAGGAACCGACAGTGGGATTAAACCAACATAAGTTGTTACCCTTCTATCAAGATTCCCCTGCCTCGACCCAAAGGCCTACTACAGTGACTAAGAGACTCAGAAATAGCGGAAGCAAACACACAGGAACTCAGATCTACAGAGCAAGGCTCTGATACCACTTTGAAAAACCAGATCTAGTCTCTAATCACACACACACAAGCAAGATCGAACCGAGAAAGCATAAAGACAAGTGACACAGAGAATGGTTACGCGGTTCGGTGTTAAAACCTACATCCGCGGAGTCTCAGTGGGGAGACCCTTCCCAATCCACTATCAAAACTTTCAAGAATGGTTACACAACTACAACAATTCGGCAAACCAAAAGATCAAGCTAAAACCCTAAGACAAACACACAGAAAGAACCAAACAAGGCAACAAGAAGCAAAGGAAGAAGATCTAGGGTTTCGGCCCCCCAGAGGCTGACGAAGCTTTGAGCTAAAGCTTCGACGAAAGCTTCCGACGTCTTCTCCGGCAAGAGGATCGTCCCTTCACTCTCTCTCTTTAACACCGGCGTCGCACTTTCTCTTTTCCCTCTCGCTCTCTCTTTCTCAGATCTGGATCTAGGGTTGTGAATGCGGCGAATGAGCTCTCGCGAGCTCAAGAGGAGTTTTTATAGTGAGCTCCAGAAGCTTCTCAGAGACGAGCTCAAAACGCGTCGTTCAATCTTAAGGCGAGCTTCAGCTTTCGGAAATGGGCCAGCCTTCTCGTTTTGGGCTGAACTCGACATATTGGGCCATCCAGCTAAATCACACGAGCCAGCTCGTTTAAAGACGAGACCGGTTTGTTGCCTCCAAACCGGTACAAACCCGGGGTGGCAAACAAGCCCGGTTCACTTATCAAACCAACTCGTAAAATAGCTATGAACCCGGTTCTCGATTCTTAAGGTCTACCATGAATTTATTATAGTGTGCCATACCAGATTCTATGTCACCTAAATACTTAAACTTGGATTTATCAAGCTTAACATATCTAATGAAATACGTCCAGCTGCTCTCAAACATTGGTACACTCCAAGCTATACATGTTCACAAACCACTCTCGGGAAATAGCTGACAGACAAATAGCATTCATCCAAAGGCAGCCGACTAGAGAAGAACCAGCCTAGCCATACCGTCCAAGCTTCTGCAAGAATTCTAAACATTATGTTGTCAGTTGCCAATTCAGATAAAATAAACAAGAAGTATAGCTATATTACTTTTGCCCCACTATCTTCTACTTTATCAAACTGAACAATGGGGACTCAAACTGAACAATGGGGAACTAGCTACTACTTTATCAACAATGTGGAACTAGGCAACTAGATTTGATCTTCCTATTAACTAGCTACTACTTTATCAACAAAGGCAGTGTATAAAACCCACACAAATAACAAAACCAAAATTTGCTCTCATAATCCAAGTCAAACAAACAAAAGTCATCATCACTATCTTCAAAATTCTGCCATTATCATCATCCGCATAGCCCTATTTTTTCCGTCCACCAAATCGAACAGACCAGTTCCGAAATTCGATTTCTGCAAAAATAAATTCCATCAAAAACTTACTTCACGCAAATAGGTTGGAAGCCCTCTTGTAGATGCAACTCGAAAGCTCACATCCCAAAGGCTGTCGAGGTCTTCTTCACCGTCCACCAGACGACTTCAGACTTCTGCAACCACGAACGGCAACATCAGGTACCGGGCACCATCATAGGCTGAGCTGCTTGAGAAAACATAATCATAGCAAGAAACTCATTTAATTCCACAACATCTTCGTAAGACATGGGGAAAAGAAAAGCAAAATGATAGGGCATCAAAGAATTAAGAAAGCAGATCAAGGAGCCAACTCACCTAATGATTCAGACTCTGTCATTCATCGGGTTTCGCCATTCCTGTTGATGCATTCCAATAAAGTGGATGTTGCGTTTGAGTTAGACGAAATCCTTATTTTGTGCACTTTCTGAAGCACATCCTTCACTCTTGCACTTTCCTTCTCATGAGCACAGCCACGTACCAATGTACTGTATGTCATGACATTGGGGGAGCAGCCCTTGGCTTCCATTTCAACGAGCAGATTGTATGCATCCTCCAGCAACCCAGTTTTACAATAGCCACAAATTAGTTCATTGTAAGATGCCGCATCACACTTGTAGCCACAACTTTTCATCAAAGAAATCACATTATGTGCAGCTTGCCCCATACTTCCTTCCTTCCCAAGATTGCTAATTATAATTTTGAATGTCACAACGCTCGGCAAAATACCATCTCTAATCATCTTCTCTAGTAATTTGGTTGCCTCCTCCACGTTTCCAGAACGGTAAAACCCGTCTATTAAAATATTATAGCTTATAGCATCGGGAGAAATTCCACTACTTTGCATTTGCAGAAAAAGCTTTTTGGCCTTGTGCATGTCTCCTTCCTCACATAATCCATCAATCAAAGTACTATATATAATTGCATTAGGAGAAATACCACTAGCTAACATCTTCAAGAACAGCTTTTGAGCCTTACCTATATGCCCTTGTTTACATAATCCATTGATCAGACAAGTGTATACATAAACATCTGGAGAAATACCTTCTTGTAATTCCAAAAAAAGCTCTTCAGCTTTATCTACATGCCCTTCTTTACACAATCCATGAATCATAGTGGCATATATACTTTTGTAAGGACTGCAAGCACCATTTACGTCCATCTTTTTCGTACTTCTGAATAAAATTATAGCATCTTCAACTTTCCTCGCAAGAAAAAGGCCTTTCAGCAATGCATCTATAGTCACATGATCGGCAAATATTCCCATAGAGTTCATATCTTTGTATAAATTCATAGCAGTTTCTAACTTCCCAATTCTGCAGTAACCATTGACTATTGTATTAAATGTAACAGTGTTAGGAAACTTGCCTCTTAAGATCATCGTTCTCAAAACCTCCATTGCTTCTTCCAGCTTGCCATGCTTGCAAAGTAGGTCTATCATAATGGTATAAGTCACTATATTGGGATAAACTCCACGATCTATCATTTCAGCAAGGAGAGACTTAGCATCTTCAACCATCCCCGAACGAAGCAACCCATCAATCAAACAATTGTAAGAGAAAACATCTGGAGAAATCCTTGCATTCTTTCCTTTAGCATCAACCATAGGCCACTCTATACAGACACCATCAATCAGAGTATAAGAAATTATCCTTGTCCTACAGCTCTCTTTACCTTGCATCATCTCTCGGTGCAGCAGAAGAGCTGTGGGGACATTCCCAGTCTTACATAAACCATTGATTATAGTATTGTAGGTAAAGATATCAACAGGGCATCCCAACCGAGACATCTTGGAAAGCAAACCAACAGCTTCAACCAGTTTCTGCTCCAAACACAATCCCTTGACTAATGAATTGAAGGAAAAGGCATCCGGGCGATATCCATTCTTCAAAATGACACCAAAAACAGAATACCCAACCCTCCCTAATTTCATACTAGAATAGCAATTTAGCAACATATTCATGATGATGAGATTTCTTCTCAGCCCCAGAACACCAGAAACATGCAGCCTCTTGTAGAAGGATATGGGGACAGAGAAATGCTGGGACTTAACTAGAGCGCTGAATAGCCTATGGAACCATAAAATTGGCGGTGGAGGTCTCATACAAAGCATCTGGCTGAAGAAGTAGTGGGATTCATTTATGTCAATTTTTCTAGATTCACAATCAATAGTCAGAAATTTCTGAAGTGCACTGTATCTAGCATCATTAGAAGCAGGTGAAGGGAGCTTTTCGGTGATACCTCTCCTAGACATTCTTTAGTATTCAATTAGGGTTACAGGATGCTCCCAAATGGCGTGAGGTGAAGACAACTAACCAACAACACTGCAAATCTGTGAATTGTAGAAGACAAAATCGGCATAAATAGAATGAATCTCCATAATCGAAAAATCAATAGGATCTAGAAGAAGTGAATGAACGCGCGAGTAAAAGTAACAAAATTTACCAAGTCAATTGGGAAGGGGATTTTCGTTTTGATGCTCGAACGGAGGTGGAAGACTCGCTTGATCAAAGTATGAGGCGTCACAGGGGCGGTGCAAGGAGAAGGCGGCGCGCATTTGTCATTTCATTTAGCTGTTCTCCCACACAATCAATTGGGTAACCATCAATTGGGTATGGGCCAAGCTAACTTGCTCTCCCACACAAGTCACAACTAGTTGGACTAATGTTGGGAAACAAATTTATAATGTAAACAATGACAATTGACAAGGGATGCTACTAATATGCTGATATGAGAATGTAAAGAGAAAAGAGACTCAATCAACCTCGCCAACAGTTACAGAGGGGTGTACATAAGCAGCTGGATGGACGAAATTAGGGCAAGAATCATCCTTTTTTACTCCTTGAAATTCATCCAAGCGATGATATAGCAACAAGAAGATGAATAAAAATGGCGTCTTTTTTTTGGATAAAGGAGGAGAGATTAAGAGGGAAGGGTACCGGAAAGTTGGGCACTTAGGCGTGGGGAAATTTTGGAATTCGCCGGAAATTCTAGACTGGAATATGTGAAGGTCGAGCTCGGAAATGTCGGGATTGAATTCAGCAGACATTTAGATTTGGGAGAAGAAAAAGCTTTTAATTAAAATAAGAAATCAGAGATAAAATTGGGCTATAATTAAATTGGGCTTAGATTATCTGCTTTGGGACTTTTCCTATCTAAAACAATGGGCTTTAATTAAAAAACAATTAGGAATAATAACCTAAGGCTTGCTTCTCAATTGAGTAATTGATGCAAATGAGAATAATAGCATCGGCACAAGAATTTGGAAAATGATGCAAATGAGAATCTAACTAGGTCTAGCACTCTCATACTGAATATATCATTTATCAGTGCAATCTGGATAGGTAACTCTCAACCTCTATCCTGATATCAGTGATATGGATTGAGGAGCCAAGATTAATCAACTTAACTTCCAAACTCACAAATGAATCACAGGAC
This sequence comes from Fallopia convolvulus, assembly GCA_964016875.1. NCBI lineage: Eukaryota > Viridiplantae > Streptophyta > Magnoliopsida > Caryophyllales > Polygonaceae > Fallopia > Fallopia convolvulus. Next base: position 1,919,073 of record OZ024720.1, read on the forward strand.
TTGCCAACTAACGAAATACTCCAAAATACCAGAAATGAAGAGGGAAATTAGAAGTTTGAAGACAGGGAAAACTTGAACAAAATGCTTACTGTGCAGAAAAGAGAAAGCAACCAAGTTTTTAGTGCACTATATAGAATGGGTAAAAACAAAACAAAGAAAAGTTTTGAACTTTAACTAGTAAGCAATGATTCTTGCACAAAGCAAAGGTTTCCCTACTCTCTATCTATACCAGAAGTTGTTGTGTCTCTTCCTATTTCATAATCTGCAAAGGTTGAATTGAGAGAAACCTAGGATGAACATGTTCACCCTCATAGGTCAAAAGCGGCATTGAAGGCTCTTCCACGCATCTTTCAACATGTTTCCTTAGTGCTGCATTTGTAGTATGCCCTACAACATCAAAGCAACCAAGAACAAATTAACTGATTGGCCATATTTGAAGTGTAGCAACGAATCTGCGCATAATATATCATTCATCAATAGTCAAAGCAAGTTAATTGATTTATTAAGAGACCATAAACTAAATCAATCGAGGGATTGACTTAGGCGCAATAGCCTGTTTGAATAGAATCTGTAAACGAGTGACGATTTGAATGATGGGATCAATTATGACTCTTTCGATTAAAAACTTCAAAACTTTTTCTGGATTGAAATTTTTTTTAACAAAAGACAAAAAATTTCAGCACTGTTAAGTGCATAGCATTACAACAAAGCCCACAATCAAATCACTCTAACATTAATGCTTTAGATTGTGAGGTGTGAGCAGTTGTTCTATGAGGGTTTCTTTTAAATGCCTTGTAAGAAATAATGATCTAGCAATAAATATTGAAATAATGAATGACAACCAATTTTTAAAATAATGTAACGCACATGAGGTGGAGTTGCAGTTACCTAGGATATGGAGAACCCTTAATTGGCTTCTGCCCATACTTCCTCCATGCAAATTCATCAGCAGGAACATTTGCATTATTGTTACTGACAGCAGGCACCTTAATGGATCTCTTAAACCTCAATTTCCTAAGAATACAAATCACAAATGTGTTCATGGACACAAAACAGTAAGAGAAACACCAACATACAAGTATACAACAAACAAAAGACGAGTTCATTCTGATCTCCTCTTTGAACAATGACATTTCCCAGCACTAACACATTTCAACCTCCCATCTTGATCCTTGAAAGTGCACCTCCTACTAACCAGTTGCTGAGAATTCTGACCGCACGGGTTGGGGAAGCCGATCACTTGGAACGAATTCCCACCCTCATTGACCATACTACCATCCATGCTCAAAGATGACATAAACGACCCGTTTGAGGACACGGTTTGTGTACAACTACTTGGCCCACCACTTGAATACATATCACCAATCAGCATGATACATCATCTTTTGCTGTTGATAAGATTTTTTTGTTTTGATAATGTGGAATATGGTGACTTTGGGTCCCGATTAAAAGGTGATCCATAAGTGTGCATTTTACAAATCCACGACTACTCAAAATTCCACTTGCTTACATAAAAAAAAAATTCTTCTTGCAAAAGGAAAAAAAAACCCACCAGCACTTTGAGTTGAGATCAATCAATGGCTGAATCGGCCATATTCAGTCTTGCTTCCAAGATCTTGTCAACTATTGCTTCTCCAACATTTGAGAAGGCGTATGAAAGGGGACTTTTAATTTGGGAAGCAAGAGATTAGCTTGCTAAGCTTCGGGTGACTATAGAGACAATCCAAGTCGTGCTTCTTGATGCTGAGAAGAAGCAAGAAGGCTCAGCTGATGTCAAGAACTGGATTAAGAGGCTCAAGGGCGTGTTGTACGATGCGAAAGATCTGTTCGACGAGGTAGCCACTAATGATTTGCTTAAGCAACAACAGATTACAGAGAAGAACAAGTTCTCTTTGAAAAAGAAGGTATGGGTTTCTCTCTATAACTTAAACCCAATTGTATCTAGAGACTCCATTGCTAAGAAAGTTAAGGCTATCAGGAAGAGTTTATCTGAGATATCTGCAGATATGGGTCAGTATAATTTTGATAGATGTCAACAGGGGGAACCTGTATTTGGTTCAAAGATAGGAAAAGACCCGGGTTCTTTTGTAGATCCTAAATATGTCTTTGGTAGAGATGAAGACAACAAGGCCATCTTAGAGATGCTTTTTAACGAGTCTGGTGATGTTGAATCAGATGTTCCCGTTGTCATTGCCATTGTCGGGATAGGGGACATGGGAAAAACAACACTTGCCCAACTGATTTACAATGATGACGAGGTTAAGAGGAATTTTGAAAAGATGTTGTTTGCATGCATTTCTGATACACTTGATGACAAAGAAGTCATCGGAAAAATCTTCCAATCCATATGTGAGGCAGACTACAATAGTTTCACTCTCGGCCAACTACAAACCAAAATTAGGGAGTCAATAAAGGGAAAGAAAATTTTGTTAGTCCTAGATGATGTGTGGGATGATGATCATATATGGCAGGTGGCAACATCGAATGAGTTTGCTAGCTGGTAGCGCAAAAGGGAGCAGGATAATTGTTACTACAAGATCCTTATCGGTTGCATCAACTGTAGAGGCATTTAGAACTCATAACTTTGGGTGGATTATCGGAGTATGATTCATGGGAGCTATTTAAAAGGTAGCCTTTGCTCCTGGGAAAGAGAGTGATCCAAGATGGACAGATATTGGAAGAGAGATTGTGAAGAAGTGTGCAAGAGTTCCGCTTGCCATAAGGAGTATAGGTAGCCTTGTATACACAAAAACTACAATCCAAGAATGGGAGTCCTTTAGAGATCAAGAGCTCTTAAAGCTAGAGGGGCAAAGTGATTCGACATCGATTATGTCGGTGTTAAGATTAACCATCTCAAAGATTTGCCTAATGATTTTCAAAAGTTGATCAATCTCAAGTGTTTGAATATCAAGGACTGTGATGAGTTGAAGCACATGCCAGGTGGGATGGGAGAGATGAGTTGTTTGCAATACTTGAGCAATTTCAAGGTAGCAAAAGCAACAAGTGCTTCATTGCAAGAAGACTTGAATTGTCAAAGTTTGCCGTAAAAGGAGCGGGCTTGATGTATTGGCTAGATTGCAACATCAACTTAGAGGAGAGTTGTCGATCGATTTTGAAGATGGAATAAAGGAGGAGGATTGGGATGGATATGAATGCAGTTGGAAACTACCTATATCTCTACAAGTAGTAGAAATATTAAGGTACCCACTACCCAGGCAGGAGAATACCACATTGGGCAAATGACCCGTCTTCCCTGATGCTACAAAACCTTGGATGTATAAGGCTTATAGGTTGTCCCAAAGTGAAGTATTTGCCGTACTTTAGGTATCTTCCTTATCTTAAATACATGTTTGTTTCTTCAATGAAGGAATTAGAATACATGGAGGAGGAGATAAATTTTCCACATGTAACATATGCATCCCTTAAAAAATTGTATATTAGGGGAAGCGATGACTTGAGCATCTTGCACCTAGCATCATCGTCATCATCTCTCCTAGATATGACCATTTCGGATTGCAGGGGTCCAATCAGTTTTCCGGTCATACCATCTCTTCAATCTCTCCATATTGAGCGCGCTTACCCATGGCTTGGAGTTTTTACAACTAGCATGACCATCTCCACATCTCAAAGAGTTATTAATACTGGAATTAATGCAATGGGCTTATAGGTGTTCAGGTTGAAGCACCTATTACATCACTTCCTACTATTAGAATTGTCTGTTGCCCTCAATTGAAGAATCTGCACATTGCCCATCCCAATGTCCTGGAGGGATTGATAATTTGTGAATGTCCAGAGTTGGGGTTGATGAGTGTGGACTGGAATTCTCTCCCCAACCTCCGGAGGAGCTTCCCGAATGCCTTATTCACCGTCAGGCCCTTGGCAATTTACAAATCACTGATTATGTAAGTTATTAATCCCCCATTTTGTTCTTCCATCCCCATGCAACAATTTGCTACTTCACTTACTATGTTTGCTTTCATAGCTTAGTTAAGGATTTGTTTTTAATCTTGCACTATAAGGTCTTTGTTCTTAGTGTTTATTCTCTCTCTCTCTCTCTCACACACACTTCCTTTTTTGGCTCTAAATTTAGAGGATATGAATGCTTTTCTAATCTATGCCATTAGCACTTAGGTTAAGCATATATACTAATATATAGAGGGAACTAAAACTCTATTAGGAAAGTAATGAATCCTTTTACAAAATCTAATCATAACTATAACCTAAAGCGGAGGTTAAAAAAATTATTAAAACGACATATGTCATTTTTAGATTAGACCAAACCACCCTCTTTTGTAAAATATAATATTTTATTTTTTGTAAAAAATAATATTTTATTTCTTGGATATGATAAATTTTTATCTATGTTTTTAAAATATAGGATATAAAATCTCATTATTAAACAAGTTTTTACTTTTGGATATCATACAAATTCTAGAATATTTATGTTAATAGGAAAATTGTCTTATCTTTTTATGCTGAGCATAACAAAAATTTCAATTTAAGCATGTACATAATTATTTTTCTCGGATAATAAATATATTTAAAAATATTTTATCATTAATATTTTATTTAAGAAAAACTCGTACAAGGTACGAGAATACATACTAGTTAATCCTAAATAAATGCAAATTTATACAATTTTGCTCTTTTAAGAAAGGGGCTTAATCTATGCCCTTATGACATAAGTTAGAAAAATCGTAGATATAATTGGTCAAGAAGCTTCTTTTTGCAAAGGCGTTCTTATTTATGTTTAAATCAACAATCATGGAGCTTAAATCTAGGTAATCAAATTGTCATCGCAGTGTTCTTATTTATGTTTTTCTTTTCTAAATTTATGTTTTTGTTACCAAATAGTTTGGTAACTTGTATCATCCTGTGGTTTCCTACATCATCATGTAGAATGCTTGTTTGCAAACGTGTATCAGATCTTGAAACTAATTTTTGGATTATCTTAAAATTGAGAATATTTCTTTCCGCTTATGCCTCTATTGCAACTATATAAATTCGTTCTAGCCGTCGTAGCATGTACGACTACAATTCGGTATTTTATAGACATTATAAATAGTATATTAATAAATTAAAATATAATATAAACTTTAATATAAGTAATTTATTTCTCGTAGAATGTATATTTTTTTAATCAAATATTATATTATTCATATTTTAATATAAGTAATTCGGTATTTTACGTTAATTTAGAGATTATCAAATATTTTAATATATCTATTAAATATTTATTATCTATTTTTATTGATTTTAAACATTATAATATTTATCATTATTTTTTTATTATATATCTATAAATAAATTTGTCAAAAGATATACGCTAAAAGATTTATATTTATTTTAAAATATTTTATCTTTAATTTGAATTGCTTGTATAAGGAATCTTTCAGAATCGTGCTGGTAGATCGAAAAGGGACAACTTTAATATATAGTTATAGATGTTTGATTCTTATACTATAGCTTCTAGATCATATATTAAACATGTTGTTCTTAGTTATGAGGTCCTAAACAACCATTGAGATCAATCATCAATGTAAAACTGTGTACAAAGATTTCGTTGAAGGATAAATAAGAATGGTGATTTTTTTATTTTTTTTTACTGTGGGCAACATGTGAGGTTATGTTGTTAATTTCTTTCTTTCTTTGTGTACGCATTTAGAAAACATAAAAGTACTACACAACTGACATGTACATTTTTTATTTACAAATTAAAATTGTTTGTCATAGTTGCATACTCATGTAAGAGAATTGATAAGGTAAATTATCGATCATTCAAGATAAATTTCTGCTACGTGGTGCTTCAAAACTAGACATTTGCTTCAGTACTTCTTGTGATTTTGTTGTATAGCAATTGATCTAATTAATTATATGTAACTTGATATATGCAGAGTTGAAAGACATTTTCTTGAGGTATTGAGGCTTTTCAAGCTACTCTATACACTACACAACAAATTATCATGAGAAATCGAGGCAAGTTGCATAGTCAATTTATCTAAAAAAAATAGTTATTAAGGATTAATGTATATAGCTTATTACAAGGATATTCCTCTATTTACAATTATTACACAAGAACCCCCAACATTCTTAAAAGGCCAATATCGTAACAGATGTCACTTCAAAATCAAGTTGCAATGGACAAATTAACAAAGTCTTAGACAATATGTCTTTCTATTTTTTTTGTGAGTAGGTAAAAATTCGATTGATCAAACATGCTTGGTGCAATCGAGACACTGAAAACCTAATGATCGGCCTATAAGACGAAACTGGAAACAGAATAGCAATCAATTTGTTAATTAAGTAAATTCATTATTTTGTTCAAAATTATTAGCAATCAATTTGTTTATATGCCTTGAATTTTTTGTTGATCGAAACTCATTAGGGGTTGCATGAGAATTTTGTTTTTCAGCCTCCATAATAAGAATCCTGTTTCGACTGTGGACGTACTTAAGGCATGAGACTGCCATGGGCTTACAAGTGTCTAGGTAAACTACTATTACCGCTACTATTGCTATTGTTGTTGTTGCTACTGCTACTATATCTCCGTAACTCCGTTTTTAATTATTGATCTTAGGCATTGATTGCACATTGCCCATCCCAATGTCCATGGACAATTGACAATTCTTGAATATCCAGAGTTGGAGTTGGGGAGTGTCGATTGGGATTTCCTCTCTAACCTACATTGGCTACAACTCGATTCGCTTCCGCCTTTGGATAAGCTTCCCAAATGCCTTGTAGGCCGCAAGTCCCTTGGCTATTTACAAATCAATGAATACGTAAGTTATCAACCCCTCATTTTTTCATTCTTCCATCTCATTTTAATTCGCAACTTCACTTACTTTGTTGCTTACTTTCGTTACTTAGCTAAGCATTTACTTTTATTTAATGTTAGTACTACCAAGGCTTGATTATTAATTCGTTACGCTATCATCTCTCTCTAATTAATTAGTTTTGCTCTAAATTTACGTGTAACAGTTTGATGCACTACTACTAGAAGCAAAAGAAGTTGTCAGGGCAATTCAGATTAACATACAAAGACAACAGACAAGATTTAATTGATCAAGGAGCTTCTTGTTGTAACGGAGCTAGCTAATCAAGGCGCTTAAATTAATCTAGCTAGTTAGGTACTCAAATTGTCATCTCAACTTCCTTGGCTATTTTTGTTTTTCTTTTCATCTTATACTTTAGTGTTTTGTTACTACACAAAATGGTAATTGGTAACATATTCCGTGGTTTCTACATCATATTATAGAACACTTGTTTCTAAAAAATAACTTTTATTTGTAACCCTATCATACAATTGATACAGTTTTGTTTCTCATACTATGGTTGGTAGCCCATTTATTTTCATATTTGTTGTTCTTATTTCTTAATTTATTTTAACTAAGTTCAGTTATTATTGTTACATTTATAGTTAGTTAAATTCTAGTTTGTTAGTCTTACTCTTGCCATCTTTAAATCTATCTGTAACACCCACCTTCAAAGTACGGGTGTGTATATCATGTACAATTTTATTGCGCCCATGGCACTCTTCTTCATAATTCATATGACCAAGCTAGCTAGAGAACTGATCTTGAATGAAGCTATCTATACGTTCCATGGTTTATCACGTGAATTTAAATTTATAGAAATTTTAACTTCCTCGTTTTGTGGGAAGTAAATTTACCTAAGACCTTTTTGGTAAGCTCCAATTCCACCATTTTTTATATAAAATTTTAACTTTATTTATTTAAAATTATAAAATTTAAAATTCAACTAAACACATTTTCTTAAATTTATAGGGTTTCAAATCAAAGAAATTTAAATCATGTTAAATAACTTCCTGGAATTATACTTCCTACATTCAACAAATAAGCCTAGGTACAATTCCGACGTTGAAAGTTTGAGACTACTAAAAACTAGTCCCAATTCCCTCTATATTCCTCTATGTTTTCAGTTTTGTATGATATCATTTCCCTTTTAGCCAATTCCTCTATATTTTAGTAGAAAATTTGTTTATACACCCTATATAAATTTCATTAGAGAATGAAACTATGGAGCTAGCATTAGACCGTTGGGGCCGATCTTAGGCCATTGTATTCACAACAATCATTTCTTACTCTCTTTTTATGGCTTCCTTAATTAGCTCTTGTGATTATGTTTTTTTGGATAGTTTTAGAAATTTTCACATCCATATCTCCTCGTTTTAGTCTCATCTCGGTAAAGTTGTGTTAAAAATTATGCAAATAGATTTATAAACTCTCTCACACAAGCCTTTATAAAAATATAAAAGCAAAAAAAATATTAGAGAGAAAAGAAATCAATCTCAACTCTTTATTTGTTAATTAATGATGATGATTTGTATAAGTAATTCCACCTTAGCTAAAATCCTCTGCGTATATATACGTCTTTTCGGTAAATTTCCATTAATAATGAATAATTACAAAAAGCCTCGCATCAGATTAGGATTCCCATTACTACTAATCACAAGAAGAAAACATTGAATCAACCACCATATATGTACTTCTCTTTACAGTAATATGAAGTAAGCAATTCTCTTGCAAGTTACAATCATCTTCCTTTATGGTAGCTCCAATTCTCTTGCAAGTTGCAATCATCTTCCTCTATGGTATCGGAGCTACGTACCCTACTAAGTACTAACACCCTAATTCGTTATTTTTTTTCCGATCACCTTATTTTACAAGCATGGTCTCATTAAAAACTTTTAAGGTTCCGAAGCCAAATCAACTAATCTTCAAGATACGTTATTGGGATACAAATTTGAGTAATGAGGTCAATATAAATTGGGTTTTCATAACCTTAAAATTTGTTTGTAATTGCTGACAAACATTTGCAATTCATCTCTTAGGTTTTACGGTCCAAAATTGGACCGGATCGGACCGGGACCGAGTTTCCTAAATCTTTCCAGTCCGGTCTCGGTCCGGTCCAATCTCGGTCTCGGTCCAATCCGGTCCACTTTTGAATCGGGATATGATATTTTTTAAAGAAAAAATTATGTTCTTAATGAGAAAATTTATATATTATTTATGAAAAAAATATAATTTTATGAAGTATATACATAAAAATGAAACATAAATAATAAAAAATAAATTTTATAACATAAGAAATATTATTTATGCATATAATTTTTTGTTTATATTTTTTTTTAAAAAGTGCGACCGGATCTGGACTGGGACCGGGACCAAAATTTTAAAATTCATAGACAGAGAACCGAATCGGAATACCCTCGATCCGGTTTGGTCTAACAACCTGGTCCGTTGACCGGAATTTGCCCAACCCGAGTTTTACGTTTGGTGAAATTGCCAAAAAATAAGCAGCCTTGGGCCATTTTTATACTAGTACGGTCCTAATGAGTAATGACGAAACTAAATAGCCGGGCCGATCACGTACTTGGGTCTTTAGACAGGCCCAACTTCATTCAACTGAAACAACCCTAGGAAAGAAACCAGAGAGAGAGAATCAGGACGGGAACGACGACGGACTCGGGAGAAAGAATTCGAATTCTTCACCGCCGGTGCGGGCATATCTTCTCTGCCTCGTCAAACTCTACAAATTCATCTCCAAAATTGATCGGTTTGAACTCGTCCTTCTCAATTGAATTTCGTTTCCTAATGTCTTTATGCCAATCGTGGTTCGAAAGATCCAAACTTTCACTTGTTTTGTGCCGCTGGTTCCTGGCTGAGTCTCTAGTTTCTTGCAATCAGTGTTCCAAAATTCATTAACTGAGCTCTCTCTATTTTGGTTTCTTCTGGACTGGCATTCAGCGGATACATCACTGAGCTTGGAGTGAAATGGCAGCTTCCTGCTTCCGCTATCTTCACACCCCTGCCGTCTATCAGGGAAATTCTGTAAATTTTTCTAGAAATTACCGAATCAAAGGGAATTGCACTCTGAGAAGAAACAATGTTCAAATCAGGGCGTGTGTTCCCACACCGGATAAGGTATGACTCTGCTTATGTTTGAGCTCATAATTCAGCTAGTGTCTTTGCTTATAGCTTGGAATTTCTCTCTTGAAAATCTCATCTGAGCTGATAAGCTTTGTAGGTGTTTTGAGGACTCGCTAAATCTGTCTGATCAGTTTAAAATATTTATGCTTTTTATGGCATTGCACTTGTGTCTTTCCCATTGAATTCTCAAAGCCTGAGTTTGCTTTGTGTATTGTGCTAATGTTCATGTACTAACTGTGGAAAGTCTGTTTTGCTTGTTTGTGCTTAAGGTAGCACTAATGTTTGTGGGTATATGATAGCGTAGATTTCTTGATAGGGGTGATGTTTTGGTAAGTATAAAATTTTGTAGAAATCCAGGACTACGATCTGATACATCTATTTCCTTACAACCATAATTGATATTTTTCTAACATCATAAATTTTCTATCATGGTTATGAGCTATGAAAATCTTTACAACATCATGAGAAATGTACGTTTGTCAGTTGATTGACCACACACGTTGCAATCCGAGCTTCAGTAAGAGTATTAATCTTTTGTTTGGTTGACATTCAGCGGCTAGACATTGCTTATTATCCATAGCATGTTTTCCTTTTTTTTGATGCCTATCTTGAAGAAATGATTGTCATCACCTGCTAGCAGTGTTTAAAAAGGCGAGGCGACGCCCGAGGCGATGGCCCCCTAGATTGCCTAGGCACGCCTTAGAGGCGAAGGCGATCGCCTTATACACAACAGTTTGTAATTCACAAATATAAATATATAATGTTAAATAAGATCATTTAATAAAATTTTAGGATATAAAAACATATTTGTAAAGCTCAAAACCCAAATTTTATTAGTAATAAAACCAAATTTAAAGATAATGTAATAAACTAGTATGAAATTTTGAAAAGTTGAACACTTGGATCTCGAAAGTCGCCAGAGGAAGAGAAACAGAGAACGTGAGAATGAAGTTTGATCGTGTATTTGGGTATTTGCATAGCTTAAGGACATGGATATATGGATATAGAGGAAAATATAGGATAAAAACCCTCTTGAGGGGCCGGAGAGTGCCGCCTCTCCTTCGACAAAAAAATATAGGATAAAAAAGATATATTGATGATGTAAATTGCAAATATAAATTGTATTAAAAGATATCTTGAAAAAAAGATAGAAAGAAATATTAGCCTTTTGGAAAGTATATTTAAAAGATAAGAAAAGTGAAAAGAAAGATCATTAATTTAAATATTTTAAAAAATCAGAATAAGGCAACCTAGGCGAGCCAAGGCGAGATGCAGCTCGCCTGGGCGCCCAGATCGCCCAGGCATTGCCTCTTCGAGGTTGCCTCGCATTGCCTAATGCAGGCGACAGGCATGGCTGGGCGCGCCTAGGCGCGCCTTCGCCTCGCCTTTTCAAACACTGCCTGCTAGCCACCCTTTAGGGGGTTTTGTTAGTGATATCTTTTAATGCTTGTTTGTAATTGAGAATGTTGTCAGCTAGGATTGTAGATATATGCGATTCTAATGAAAAAGATGAATGAAAAGGAGAAGAATGAAGAGGGAAAAGAGAGTGAAATCCATACATAAGGAGTGTACTCTTTCTGATAAATTAACCGAGCTTACTTTCCTTAACTTAATCATAGCCAACAACAGATAATGGTAATCATCGTATACTTTGATAAAAGAAGATTCCAAGTGATGGAAATTAAAAATAAAATGTTCCATCTCAACTTGCAAGCTAAACAGTCTATGCTGCTCAGTCATACAGGTTGCTTAGCAGATTGCATTACATCCGTCATCACTTGTCCACTTAGATCTTATGAATGATATTAATATTCAATCATAGGTGTACAAATACCTGGATCACTAAAGGAGAAGTTTATTCCCACACAATGTTCTCTTATGCTTGTTAGTGTTAATTATCTTAATTGATTGTAATGTATGAGAAGTGAACATTTCATTATGTTGAATAGTTATATATTTGTACATTGAAAATGATGTCAAGTTAGCTGCATTTGTGGGGGGAAGTGCTCTTTCAAGTTTCAAAATTAACTTTCACTAAAACCAGTACTTCTTTATCTGTATGACTGTTCTTTTTATTGGTAGTTTCTCTGTAACCTTTAATTCATACTTTTTTGCATAACCTTCCCTTTTAAATTGTGTTTTGGATTGCTGGATAATTAAGAAACTGTGATATGTCCAGGTTACAAAGCTATTAGACAGTGTCAAGTGGGATGAGAAAGGCTTGGCGGTGGCTATTGCTCAAAACGTTGACACAGGATCCATTTTAATGCAAGGCTTTGTGAATAGGGAGGCACTCAGCACCACAATTTCCTCCCGCAAGGCCACATTTTACAGCAGGTCCAGATCGAAATTGTGGACAAAAGGAGAATCATCTATGAATTTTATCAATGTGCTTGATATTTTTCTAGACTGTGACCGTGACTCTGTATGTATATTTTTTTGTCAGATATATTTTTTCCCTGATCAGTTCTAAGAAAGTGCACACATCTAATATCACCACAAACTATTGTAGGTGATATACCTAGGGAAGCCAGATGGACCAACGTGCCACACTGGAGCAGAAACATGCTATTATACCTCAGTGTTTGATTCTTTTGGACAAGAAGTATATTCACCAATTTTCATACAAAAAGTAGCCACATGAATCAGTTGTTGATAATTAATATGATAGACATGCTCTACCGTTGTCCCAGGTTGGAAGTGACAATTTAGCCATGACTACCTTGTACTCGTTGGAATCAACAATTTTGCAACGAAAAGCTGAGTTGTCAGCGTCACAAGATGGAAAGCCCTCATGGACGAAAAAGCTATTGCTCAACAATGACTTAATTTGCTCAAAAGTCAGGTACCTTCACTGCCCTAATCAACTGTGCTGTGGAATGTGGATGCAATTTTGGAAGCAATCATGTTCAAGTAGACTTAGTTGTTCAGTATTTATTGTTTGACACGAAGTCATTCATCGTACACGTTTAGGGAGGAGGCTGATGAGCTATGCAGAACACTAGAGGAAAATGAAGACCAATCACGAGCTGCATCAGAGATGGCTGATTTGCTTTATCATTCCATGGTCCTCCTGGCTCTCAAGAATGTTAAGGCGGAGGAGGTGCTAGAAATCCTTCGGAAGAGATTTTCAAAGTCTGGCATTGAAGAGAAACAAAGCCGTAAAGCATAGAATTTGAATTGGTTGCAGCTCAACAACTTTTGTGTGCCAGAATAAGAGATTGTCAACCAGGAGTGTTGTTCTGACATTCCATCAGTTTCGGTATTTTGAAGATGAAGAAACCCTGACATGGTAAGAATTCTTGGTGTGTTATTACATCCATGTCTTGAGCTAGGGTTTTCTTTGTTTATCTTTTAATTATTAAAAACTTTGGAAAAAGAGTGTAACTTTGGCCCTTGGATTTTGCTTCTTCTATTCCTGCTATGTTTCTCATTGCATTTGCAAAGGTAAACCCTAATGACATCTTAAGCTGTCAATCAATTATATACATGTCATTGCCATTGAATTCTAAATTTTTAGGAGATGAATCTTTGCCTTACATGCAAGTTTGGTATTATTATACTAGAATAGAGACCAGTTTGTTAATTACATTAAAGAATCAATACTGTATATATACATATCCTCACAAAGTTGAATTCAAGATACAAACAAATCGCCTGAATCAAATGAAATTGTAAAGATGTTAGAAGAAACCACACCATAATACACACACATGAAAACATATATAATGCACTCTTGATCACTGATGAATGACAGGGTCATTGGAAACTCGATCTGTAGTCTCCTCTCACCGGTCAACCCTCACCATATACGATCCGCCCTCGTATTCATCTATGCCTCCGTTATAGAACCCTCGCGCGCTAGCGCTCCGCCCCACATCAGCATGGCCTCCTCTGAGTCTGATGATACCAGAGGTAGTATAAGAAGAGACTGCTCTTCCATTTGTATTTGTGTTTGTGTTGTTGTCAAAGACACCAGCTTTCGCTACAGCAGCTGCAAGGCCGACAAACGAGCGCCTTCCCAGTGACATTGCAACCATTCTCGGGATTCGTGCAGGAGGCGGCGTCGGTTGGACGGTTATAAGTATCTCGTCGCCCTTGTGATGATCTTCATTCTTGCTACTGCTGCAAAGAGACCCTATGTTTGCGAGCGCAGTTGCTATGATTGTTGATCCATGGCTAAGGATGTTCAGGATGCAATTCATCTTCCTCAGGTTTTCTTTTCTTGTCAAGCAAAGGAGGGAAGATGACTTTCTTGAAAGGTGTATGAAATAGGTGATTTGTGTGATGTGATGTGAATGAAGTTGGTTGCCGTGGTACGACAACATTGAAATGGCTTTTTGTGATCGTGAGGGGTGGACCAGTTGTCAAGAGCCAGTTTTACCTTTCCACAATTTGTGCAAAAATCTTGTCAGGGGATAAGAATGAAAGCGATTCTGTATTATTTGTCTCATTATAAGTTGAATTGGGTTGGTATATATAAGCTCCACAATTCATGACCGATGATGGAAGCTTATATTGGAATGTTTCTTGCCCTTAAACTAAGAACCTGTTGATTCGCCTATTTTTTTTATTTATTTTTGATAAGGAAAGTATTTAGGACGGTCTGCTAACAGATTAGCGACCGTCCTAGAACATCCTGACGGATGAGGTTCCGAAGAACCTGAACAAAAGTGAGGAACAGACGAGACACGACGAAAAGAACCAGCAAGGTAGTCCGCCACCGAATTGCACTCCCGTACGACGTGGGAAATACTCTAACATCGGAACCGGGCAAGCAAGTAATGGATATTCGCACGCAACATCTCGATTTCCCACGGACAACGCCAGTCACTAGGAATAGCATTTACCAGCTGCAAGTTATCGCCTTCAATTTGGATATGGGATATGCCATGTCGGGTGGCCTCAAGAATCCCCTGCCTTAAGGCGATGGCCTCAGATGTTTCGCCTATAATAATACCCATGGCATCTAGTCCTTAGTATTTTTTTTATTTTGCCTAACTATGGATGAATTATCATCACATTAAAAAAAAACATATTGGGCCAATTGCAGAATGAGGACCAAACACAAAGAAAAGGCCCAATTCCACTTCTATTCTATTCCATTAATGTAACACCACTAGTTAAAATAAAGTTGATCACTAGACAGCTACCACTTCTTCACATTTAAACACCCAACAACCATAAATTAGTATTAAGATTTTTTCAATGTGGCAACAAAGTTGATATTAGTAAAATGTATTCTTATATGATGTGCTCCAAAGCTAGTAGATATTAAAAAAAGCTTTTTAATTATAAATTAATGTACGGTGTTCCGGTTTGACTCGCTTGCTTTATTCACTTAAAGAGTCTAACATCACTTTATCACACTAGATTAACTCAATATTGGTGTAATTAAACAATTGTGGGTCACTTCAATGTATTCGTGTATAATGTAAACGTGGTGCCAAATGGGCTTTTTTGGAGTCTAATGCAATTAAGTGAATAGATTAATTTCTTAACACAATCATGAGATGTGGCGTAATTAATTTCTTAATTACAAATAGAAAATGGCATTACAATTGATTAATCACCAACAACCAGGTAAGAGATTAGGTAAATCACGCGGACCACCTACCTAACCTAAAATTGATGGAGTTTATAATGTCTTCAAATCCACAAACTAGATCAATGGCAGAAGCAATCGTGTTTAGCCTTGCTTCGAGGCTCTTATCCACCATTGCTTCCCCAACAATTAAGATGGCATATGAAAAGGGTATTTCCGTATGGGAAGCCAAGGCTGAGCTTGACAAGCTTCGAGTGACTATTAAGACAATTCAAGCCGTGCTTCTTGATGCTGAGAAGAAGCAACAAGGCTCCAATGCTGTCAAAAATTGGATTAAGATCGAGGCTCAAGGGAGTGTTGTATGATGCAGATGATCTCTTCGACGAGGTTGCCAATGATGCTCTACTTAAGCAACAAATCAAGGAGAGAAACAATGAACTTTCCTTGAAGAAGAAGGTACGAGTTTCTTGCTCTAGGTTAAACCCAATCGTCGCTAAAAACTCCATTTCTAAGAAAGTTAAGGCTATCCGAAAGAGTTTACACGAAATCTCTGTAGATTTGGTTGGAATGGGATTTGTATCATATCATAGAGAGGAAGAGATACCTACTTATAAGAGGATAGGACAAGACCTAGGTTCTTTTGTGGATGAAAAAAATGTCTTTGGTAGAGGTGAAGAAAAGAAAGTTATCTTAGAAATGCTTTTTGACGAGTCAAATGATGATAAAGTTGATGCTCCAATAGTCATTGCCATTGTTGGGATAGAGGGTATGGGGAAAACGACACTTGCCCAAGTGATTTATAATGATGATGAGGTGAAAGCGAATTTTGAAAATAGGTGGTTTGCATGCATTTCCGATACATTAATGACAAAGAAGTCTTTGGAAAAATATATCAATCTATAACGGAGGAAAGCTATAGTGATTTGAGTTTAAGCCATGTACAAAACAAAATTGGGGAGTTGGTTCAAGGTAAGAAATTTTTTCTTGTCCTGGATGATGTGTGGGATGAAGATCATAGTAGGTGGCAAAATCGATTAAGTTTGCTAGGCAGTGGTGCAAAGGGAAACAAGATAATCGTCACAACGAGATCCTCATCAGTTGCAACAACTTTAGATGCATTTAAAACTATTATCTTGCGTGGCTTATCAGAGGATGATTCATGGGATCTTTTCAAAAAGGTAGCCTTTACTCTAGAACGAGAGAATGGTCGTAGATGGACGGATCTCGGAAGAGAGATTTTTAAGAAGTGTGCAAGAGTTCCCTTAGCCATAAAGAGTATAGGCAACCTTCTATACACAAAAACCACCATCTTAGAATGGAAGTCATTTAAAGATCTAGAACTCTCAAGGCTAGAAGAGCAAAGTGGTGATTCAATTATGAATACACTAAAATTGAGCTATGATCATTTAACTCCAAGCTTGAAAGTGTGTTTTGCTTATTGCTATCTATTTCCAAAAGATTTTGAGTTTGAAGTACAAAAGCTAATTTATCTTTGGATTGCACAAGAGTATATTAAGCCAAGTAGAGAAGAAAGAAGTGTTGAAGTGGTAGGGCATTTGCATTTCATGAGCTTGTTAGGGAGGTCGTTTTTTCAAGAGGCCGAAGAAAATGATTTAGGTGAGATTAGTTGGTGCAAAATGCATGATTTAGTTCACGATTTGAAAGGCTTCCGGATTCCATGATGAACCTTTTGAATTTGCTTGCACTAGATGTTGGAAATTGTAAGAACCTCAAGTCTTTGCCGGATAAGATTAGGAAATTGGTTAACCTTAGGTATTTGAACAATTTTGGTTGTAACACGTTGAAACATATGCCAAGTGGATACGGGGAGTTGAGTTCATTACTGTGAAAGTCCGTGGGCCATAACAGGGGCTCGTGCGTATATATGCCCAACACAAGCCTAGTGGGATTCCATCCTAAAACCAATTGGTGATAGGAAGATTAACCCAATTCCTTATTTAGTAGTCATGTTTAGTCCCAACATTCAGATGTACGTGGGAATATTTTACCAGGGTTTGTCAATGCCTCCACCTTATTCTTCCCTTGTTTGGAGCGTCTTGAGTTTTTGGATATGCCAAAATTGAAGGGATGGTCAATGATGGATAATGTACCTATGCATAATCATCGATCGTTTCCTCTTCTTTCTAGACTCGACATTTATGATTGTCCAGAGCTCAAGTCCATGCCGTCAGCTCCTCATACATGTAAACTAAAGCTCAAGAATGTGTGGGGTGACGTGATAGAACAATTGTTGTTGTCGTCGTCTTTATCATCTCTCCATAAGATGTCACTATCCAAATGCAAGGGCCCAATAAATTTTCCATTTGTAGCACTTACATCTCTCCTAGAGCTTAAAATCAAGGACACCCATGACTTTAAGATTTTGCACTTAGCATCACCCCATCTCAAAACAACAAGAATCTTTGGCTGCGACGAGCTTACAAGTGTTGAGGCTAGAGCACCTACTACATCTCTTCGTTCTATTGCAATTGGACGTTGCTTTCAATTAAAAACCTTGCGCATTGCCCATCCTAATCTCCTTGAGGAATTGGAAATTACATTATGTTCAGAGTTACAACTCGATCCGCTCCCACCTCTAGAGGATCTTCACGAATGTCGTTTAAGTGTAAGTTATCGATCAATCTCCCATCCCCATTTCACAGATTACCTAATTTATGTCTTCCATAACTTAATTATGTGTTTACTTGATAGTTGATATATGTAGAGTTGAATGATGAATTTTTCGAAGATGTTGAACCTTTGCAAGCTACTACGTGGTCTACATATATAGCAAGTTTTCAAGAGAAATTGAGGCAAGTACATTAGTGTTTTTTCTTCCAAGAAATGTTAGCACTTTAATCGTTTGGTTTGATCCCAAGTTTAATCAAGTTTCGATTTTTAGGAGATTGTCCAAAGGATAAGACTCTTGGATGGCAACAACAAATGTCTTATGAAGTACAAACCTTCCAACACCGCAAACGGAACCACAAGCACCATCTATGGTATATATTGCTTGAATATACTTTGCCGCATTTTAACTTAATTCAATTTGGTGTATGTTAACTTAATTAATTTATTATTGTCACATAGCTAAATTTTAGTTTTGTGGGTCTATGGGCGCATCCTCCTGATCATGGTATCGATGTTCCCATCTTGACTCCCAGATCCTGCTTGGAGGCGATGATGTTGATGTTGTTGATTCTTTTCCGCATTTCTCATTACTACTATACTTTAATACGCTTCCTTGTAATATCAATCATAATTCTTACTTCTTATTGATCGATTTCCTTAATAACAATGTTCTAAAAACGATAGTCGGATACGGTGGTGTAGTTAGGAATTTGTACCAGTGGGGGCTAAATTTCTTTGGTAATTTTTTTGGCTATAGAAATATTCCTGGCGAATTTTATTTTGTATTTTTTAATAAGTTATAGAGAAAAAAAATTGTATTTTTTTGTATTTAAAAATTTTTATAGAAAATTTTGTATTTTTACATAAATTTTATATTTTATGTATAAAAAACCATTTTAATATATTTTATATATAAAAATAAATAAATTAATCTATTTTTTCTGACCAAATAAATTAGTTTTTATCAAATAACCAAATAAATTAGTTCTGGGCATGCTTGCCTCCGCCACCGGTCGGATATGATATTGGGTGGAGAGGGCCGCCTAGGCGATCCTAGACAGAATGTACGGTTAGGCGGTCTGGGACATTCTAGCGCCGTCTTAGACAGAATTTTTAGAACAGTGTATATATCACACACATGAAAACATATATAATGCGCGCACTCTCATGCACTGATGAATGACAGGATTATTGGAAACTCGATATGTACTTCTATAGACTTCTTGAAGGGAACATTGCATTACTTCAAGTTACCCCCTCAGATTACCCTTGGTGATGCAATGTGTGAAGACCACGAAGTATTCCATCCTGGTAAATAGCTTCTTTGCTGGTAAGTGTGACCTTCATCAAGGTGACCCCCTCTTACCTTTCCTTTTTGTGATTATTATGTAAATTCTAACAACTTGCCAAGGGTAGGAAGAGTCGACAAACAAAGCTCATCAACATTATGTTTGTAGAAGATTTACTTTTATCTTTGGAAAGATCAGAAGAGCCACTAATGATTCGAGATGTCTAATGGATTTTGGGACGGGGTTCGTGTTGATGGCTAATGCTAGTATGCTACTAAGAGTAAGATCTTCTTAGGTGGGGTGTCTTTGGAGGAAACAAGAGAGTTGTCATATGCAGGATGAGCTCAAGTTATAAGGTAAATGTTGGAAAGAGTTTTCCCCTTTTTGGGTGTAATCATGATTCCCAAAGGGATGATAAGGAAAGTTGAAGGCCTTTGTAGATCTTTTTGTGTTTGAGTAGAGTGAAGGGGAAGCAAGCCTTGGTTGCTTGGATCAAGCTCATCAAACCTTTTAGGGCCTGTTTGGTTCTATACTTAAGGTATAAGAAATCAAGTTAGGTATGACCTATCCCTTTTTTAGTGTTTGTTATGGAACAAGGTTTGGGTATGACTCATTTCCATCCACTCAAAATACACATGGACTCATACATTCTCTTTGAGGTGGGTATGAGTGAAACCTATTTCAACCCGATTTTGGGTATATAAACAAACAAGTCCTTAATTTTTTATTTTTTTTTTTTTGGGGGGGGGGGAGGTTGAATTTCAAAGAGTTACTTGTATGAAACAAAACTGTCTTCTTCAAGTTGGGGGTACACCTTTAATGTAGATAATCTTTGGACTACTTGGGCATCACATAATCATACGAGGAGGGACTTCTAGAGTATCAATAAATCTAGGAGTGACTCTTTGAATAGAATATTTATGAGCTCTTAGTGAAGATGTATTGAGTTGTTGATGTTAGTATATTATCATAGTTTGGCCAATTTGCTTGGTATAAGATAGCTTTATGCAACAAACCGGCTAATAGTGTTACCATGGTCATTATTGTAGTTAGTTTATTACTCTGTATCATTCAATTATATGATTAAGTTTTATTAATATAAATATAATTAAAAAATAAACTAAAATAAACCAATAAAAAGAAATTAGTAAATAAATATTTTATTTGTGCAAATAAAAAATAAGTGAAAAACGAGACTCAAGATAATTAAGTGAAAGTGAAGCATTAAGAAAGTGAAAAAAAGGCTTATGTTTTAAAAATAAATTGAAACTATAATTTAGGACATGAAATTAGAACCTTAGTTGATTGCATATAAAATATTTTATCTCGTCATTAGACAAGCTTTGATATAGACTCTTTTCTCTTCATTTTTTTTTATTTATGGGGTCACAACAAGTTGAAATGAAAAAAAATAGATTTAATCTTAAACTTTTTGTTTAATCAATTCAACTCTGCCTGCCTAGATAGGACCTTAAAATTTTTATAAGTGGCTTAAAAAATTAAACGTAACAAAAGGGTCTGGGTAAATTTTTTTTCAATTACTTAAAAATATATTAGACATGTTTAAAAAAGCAATAGAGAGCCACTCATGAGAATCGAACACTAGCCACTAGCCCCAAATAGCCATATAAAAGTCCATGCAACCACTACGCCATTTTCGACTTTGTTTAATGTAGCGCATTATACTTTTATTTCTAGCATATTCATTTGGGCAGGTGCACAGGGCCGGGCCTGAGAATGAAGGGAGTTGGTAGATAGAATCGAAAAATGGTGAGAGTGGTAAGAAAAATAATGGGTCTGCAGAAATATTAATTTTGATTTTTTTAATTTTGATTTTGATTTTTTGTAGGTTTGATGTGTATATGGCTTAATAGGCCTTTCTTTTATTACTTTTGATAATCTATTAGATTTTTATATCCTTTTTGTTACATTACTTAACCCTAATAATAGTATAGGATATATAAATAAATAAAATTTTCGGGCCCTTAACATATTTGGGCCATGGGCCGTTGCCCAAGTTGCCCCTACTGTTGGGCCTTAACTAACTTAGTTAACTTAGACACCAAGTAATAAGTTAACTTGGGCTTCAAGTATTACTCTTTTATAAATACAAGTTAGAGAAATGTTCTATAATCTTATATCATATGTGACATGAATCAGCGAGCCTCGTGGTCACGACCATGCCCCTGTTGACACCTTCTTATGAGTGTCGTCGACGACCTCATTCTGATCCGTAGGCATAGGCGATGTGCTCTCCTCGATCCAAAAGTGAACTTGGAGAGCACTTGCTGAAGTATTACGGAGCATCAATGGGGCGGTGGGCGGCACAAAGGAAGATGTTGTCATATGTATGGTGATCGGTGACGACAAGACGGTCTGTCCAGAGTGCGGCCGAGTACAACCGTTGATCGATTGGATTCAATTTGGGTGTTTTCAAATTTAATTAGTGCCAAATAAAAAACAATACATCTATTCATAGCAATTGTAGACTTAGCCAAAATTGATTTAATTAAGTGCTATAATTAGTGCCAAATAAAAAACAATACATCTATTCATAGCAATTGTAGACTTAGCCAAAATTGATTTAATTAAGTGCTATAGAACTCCCTGAAGCCTCGTA
Organism: Fallopia convolvulus; assembly: GCA_964016875.1. Lineage (NCBI taxonomy): Eukaryota > Viridiplantae > Streptophyta > Magnoliopsida > Caryophyllales > Polygonaceae > Fallopia > Fallopia convolvulus. The sequence goes on from OZ024720.1 coordinate 1,941,108, forward strand.
ATAGAGCAATAGAAATAGTAACAACCTCTATGAATTATATTAAAAGGCATCAAAATTAAGACTCTTGAAAATCGCTTTATTTAATGAGCTCAATTCAATAAAAACAAACAATGACATAAATATTAAGAAATTCACCATAGAAAATAAGTAAATTAAACAAAAGGATCATTGATTTTAAGTATGTAGACCGTTAGGAAACTCGAAAAGATGATTGTTAACAAGAAAATATATTTCTCTACTTTTTTTTTAAATATTTTTCACCTTAAACACCATGTTTAAAAAAGCCTTAAAGTGACAAAAGAAATGAACTTGAATACTTGATACATAAATTAGCCCTCGTGACAAAATATTTTTCACCTTGAACACCATCTTAAAGTCTTAAACTAATCCACTCGGTTTTAATTCTTACTTTTTTTTTCCTCTTCCTTCCATTCTCCTTTGTAGTGGAGATCAATCATGTTTTGGATAAGTTTTATAAGTTCTAAATTTGCGAAAATTATGGTTGATGGTTCATGATGTAATTTAGATTAACCTTTTGTTTTTTCGTGAATGGTTGATTATGTACTTCAAAAAATCAATATAGATTCATCTTGAATTGGTTTTGGGTGGTCTTAAGTATTTTAATAATTCAATATTGTTATTGGTGATATAGAGTATTTAATGAACACAAAATCAATGATGATTATATTAGGAAGATTGCATATTGTGATGATCGAGGTTGATCAATCACATAACTCTCCAAGAATCTCAAATTTTTGTGGGTGCTTAATTTGAAAGGACATCATATCCTTTCATGAGTGTTTTTGTTCAACACAATGAAACCTATCTTCACTCTATTTATCCCCATTTCTTAGGGCTGGGCAAAATCCGGTCCGAACCGGATTTTTGGACTGGACCGGGACCGGATCGGGGGTATCCGGTCCGGTCATCGGTCCACAAAAAATTACAAGCTGGTCCCCGGTCCTGTCCCGGTCCGATCCAAGTCCGGATCGGCTTTTTTATATTAGTGGTAAAATAAATTATTTTGTGTAAAAAATATGTATAGTTATATTATAAAATTTATTTTAAAAATAAAAATTTATTTTTTATATGATATAATATATATTTTTTAATTAAAAATAATATTTTTTATAAATAAATAAAACATTTTTTATTTAAAAATAATTTTTTATTGATAAAATAATAGTTCGATCCAAATCGGGATCGAGACCAGACCGGACCGAATATTCTGGTCCGGTCTTCGGTCCAACTTTTTTCAAGAATCCGGTCCCAGTCCGGTCTTGGACCGTTGTCCAACCCTACCATTTCTCCTCAATATATTATATTTTATTGCCTCTCTTATGTGATGATAAAATTGGACAACGACCATGCTCCTAGTACTTCACGGTGGCTATTGGCTACTCCTAATGATCTTGACAAATTTATTTTGTAATTACTTATTTCTCAAATATGGGTATTTAATAATTTTAAAATTTGATTAATGTGGGTGATGAACAATAATGGTAAGACATTAGTAAAGACTAAAGAGTGTATGCCATTTTCTCTCATATTATATGTTTCATTGAATCTGTACGGTTAAAAATCTTCAAATTTATGTGAGTTTGAGCATATTGGTGACCATTTATTTTTTTAGAGGATATAAAATTATCTGTAAAGTTATGGTATGATATACAATGTACATAAAATCATATAGTTTGTATAAAATACACGAGTATTAATTGCTTTTTTTTCTGGTATATATGTTTGTAGAAGATTCTCATTTTTCATTCATAAATAAATTCTTATAAAATTAATATATTATTATAAATGTACTTTTGTAAAACTAATACAAATTTTTTATTTCTAATTTATGAATATCATTTTCTAAACATATTTATAAACAAATCATATTTGGCCTTGAAATATATACATGTAAATTCGAAGTTTTTAATTTGATTCTGAAAATTAAACAATTTTTGTATATGGTGCAAGATATAACTAGTTGCCTAATTAAATAAAAAAAATTTAACTGAATCCTCAAACTTCGATTCAGTAGATCGGATGATACTGAATAGTTTTATTATTACGATTTTTCTAACCTATGCCTTAAGGGTATAGATTAAGCTCCTCAAAATAGTAAGATTTTATAAATTTGCATTTATTTAGAATCAATTAGATTTTATAAAAGGGTTTACTACTTTCCTAATAGGATTTTAGTTTCCTTTATTAGTATACTTAACCTATGCCCTAGAAAAACCGTTATTATTATACCAAAATTCATGTATGGGACGGTAGTTCAACTAATTATTCATAAAATTTGTTCAAAATATATGTGAATATATGAGTATATGTAATTGTTTATGGAGAAATTGATGGCAAGATTAATTAACTTGAACTATTTATTTAAGTAATTATTGCAGTTAAATCAAATACAATAGAGAGATGAAAAGTATGCAAATAAATGCTCGAGATTTTGAAGTCTGCACAAATGTCCAGTTTTGTTTTCTTCACACACATAATTCATAATTATTCCTTGAGACCGCTTAATTGTAATACGAATGCTTAAGAACAATTAAAATCATAATTATCTTAACACGATTTCCTATTTTAGGAGGAAGGATTGGACAAAATTCATAGAATATGCATAGTATGATCGATCGCACTAATTGGCCGGCGATAGACACCGAAAGGAGACAATCTTCAGCTGATCAAGACCGTTATTGGTGACTGGCGCTGTCCTTGGAAGATTGAGATGTTACATGCTGATATCCACTGTCTGCTTGCCAGCTTCCGGTGTTGGAGTATTGCCCATGTCACTCGGGAGTGCAACTCAGTGGCGGAATACATTGTTGTCTCGTTTCGCCGTGTCTCATCTGTTCCTCTTACAATTGACCCCGTTCTACGGAACCTCATCCTTCAGGATGCTCTAGGGAGGTCGCTAGCTTGTTAGCAGCCGCCCTAATTAACCTCTTTCCTTATCAAAAAAAAAAATGCTCTCACGTTTTGTCGCAGTCTGGACAGACGGTCTCGTCGTCACCGATCACCATACACATGACAACATCTTTCTTTGTGCCGCCCACCACACCCTTAAAGCTCTGTAATACGCCAGCAAGTGCTCTCCATGTTCACTTTTGGATCAAAGAGAGCACGGTGCCTATGCCTACGGAGAAGAAAGAGGTCGTCGGTGACACATAAGAAGGTGTCATCAGGGGCATGGTCGTGACCACGAGGCACGCTGATTCATGCCACATATGTTAAGATTATAGAAGATTTCTCAACTTGTACTTATAGAAGAGTAATACTTGGAGCCCAAGTTAATTAACTCCTTGATGTACAAATTAACTAATTAACTAGTGTTTAGTCCTATACCTTATAAGGATATATTTCAAAATAATTTTATTTCTAACTTATTTTTGAAATATTTTTTCGGATTAATCTTTACGATTGAATCTTACATCCTTTAGTAACTGTTGGAGATGTCCTAAGTGTATAGAAAAGTGACGAAAATATCCATCTGTTCAAAAACTTATTTAAACGCGTGTGTTAATCATAACTATAGATACAAGATGATCGAACGGGTGTAAAGTGCACACATTTTAAACCTTACTATTCAAACGTCTCTGATCTCAATTGCCCGAAATACCAAATTGGTATTAAAAAAGGTCATATTTTGACATTTGGATATTAGATAAAAATTATTTGAACATATGGATATTAACAAAGATATATTTAGACATTTGGGTATTATAAAATCAAAAAACTGCCAATTAAGTACTTTTTCATTAAAAACTAAAGTTTATGTATACAAAATACATTTTAAATTGGGTTTTTATATTATTTTACAATTAATAAGTACTAACATTTCGTTTAAAAATTTCAAAATTGAAAATTTATAAATGAAACATTTACGTTTCATTAAAAATACTCACATATTAGTAAAAAAAAATAAAATAAAATTTCTTAATTAAGGGCATGCTCACACATTTGCTCAAAATTTTAAATCAAAATAAAATTATCGATGGAATCACGGATTATATTTGCTTTAAAGCGTAATTCGGTTATCTTGTCACCGTATATGTATAAGTTATTTTCAATGGAGAATAACATATTTCATGTTGCTACTAAAATTTAGATGGGTTGTGAACATATATATTGACGATATAACCAAATTGCAATTTGAAACAAACTAATATAAGTTATATTTTTATCGCAAAATTTTATTTTTTTTAACTTCTGAACAAACTTGAGCTTGTCTTCTTTAAGAAAATCAATTTTTATTTTTAAAAAAAAAATGTAAATGCTTCAGTTGTAAATTTTCAATTGTGAACATTAAATAAAAATGTGAGTAATTATTAAAAGAATATAAAAACCCGGTTCAAAATGGATTTTGTCTACATAAATTGAATTTTTGAATGAATAAAAATACTTAATTGACAGTTTTTTGGTTTCTTAATATCCAAATGTCCATTTTTTTATTAAATGTTTAAATAATATTTTTTAATACCCAAATGTCAAAAGGTGAGATTTTTTAATACCAATTTTAGTATTTACTAGCTAGTATGTATTCCCGTACCTTGTACGGATTTTCTTAAATAAAATATTTTAAAACATATTTATTATTCTAGAAAAATAATCATGTAGTGATTAAATATAAATTTTTGTTATGATTTGCATAAAAAGATAAGACAATTATCATATAATCAATCAATATCTTTTCATATATGATAACAAATGATTGGATTATAATAATAAATCAAATTGACAAGGAGATTGTTAGCAATATACGGTTATAAAGATAATATTCAATTAAGATATCTTAGTTAAAAAACGATTCTATCTAAAAATAAAATAAATATTCTTGAATTTGTATGATAACATAAAAAATATCCTAATGATCTTCCTATCTATCATATCCAAATTGAAAATAAGATATTGTTTAATAATGAGATTTTCTATCATATATTCTAAATACATGGATAAGAATTTATCATATCCAAAAATAAAAGATTATTTTTAAAAAAAAGGGGTGGTGTGGTCCAATCTAAAAGTGACATGTGTCGTTTAATAATTATTTTAACCTCCGCTTTAGGTTATAGTTATGATTGTGCATATAATAATATTATTACCTTATAAATTAAATTAATTAAATAATATATATATAAATATTAGGACTTAAAAATAAGCCAATTACATATATTTACATTTCAAAACAGAGCAAATATATTTTACAAAAATTGTTAGAGGAGTAATGTATATGCGTAACCCTTAAGAAAACATTATGTATATATAAATAAATATAAAGAATACCAATCACAATCAACGCAAATCCCCAAATCCACGCGTCGTTCTTCTTCTCTCTTCGCTCCCCAAATCCGACACGTTCTTCTCTCTTCACTAAATCGCTAATGGCGTCTCCCAAATCCCTAATCCCCAAACCACGAAATCTCAAATCGCTCTTTCATTCCTCTCGCTCGACTCCAATGGCGTGTCCCCCGCCCTACGTTACGCTCAACCCCCTCCCATCGTCGCCTTCGCTAATGGTGTCTCCCAAATCCCTAATTACCAATTCCCAAAATCTCAAAGCCCTCTTCCGTTCTTCTCGCTCGACTCCAATCGCGTCTCCCCCTCACTACGTTTGGCCCAACTCCGACGCCCTCCCATCGTCGCCACCCCTTCCATTAGTTATCCGTAGCGACGGCCGTCTCCCGGATGCGGTTATCATCGACATGCAAGACTGGATTGGTTGCGCCATGGAGTTCTGCGAGTACACCCTGCAATTGCAGGAATCACAGGCTATTGAAGAAGAGGAGAAAAGAAAGAAGGAAATGGAGGAGAGGATGAAGAAAGAAGGGAAGAGGAAGCGCAAAGAGGAAGTTCTATGCTACTGCCGTATGTGATTGCCCGTGTAAGATCCTATGCCGTTCCTTTATGTGTTACTGATTCTTATTATTATGTCGTTGATCATCCTATCGGATATTTGGATTGATTCTGATCCTATTGTATATTTGGATTGATTCTGATCCTATTGGACATATTTGGATTGATTCTGATACTATTCGATATTTGGATTGATTGTGATTGATTCTTGATTCTTGTATGGTGCATATTTTTTTTTGAGAATATATGCACCATACAAGAATTTTCGAATCTTCTCCCACATCGAGTGATAACATGCAAGCTAGCAGCTGACTAATCTTATATATACATGCCATGAGACATTCAAAAGGATCGAAAAACCTCTCCGGATCAAGATCATTTCCTGTACCTAGATTCGATGTATGTTATCCGAGTGAGATCGCTTTATTTACGGTATAAAGTTATTTCCGAGTGAGATCGCATTATTTACGGTATAAAGTCCAAACAACTTTATTTGTAAAGAAAATTGCAAAAACAATCAGCTAAAACAATCAACTAAAGGGCGGGAGTTAGTATTTAACATATATAATCTCGTATTTACCACTATTAATTCGGGCTTCAACAGTTTCAATTATCAATATATCAGAAGGTATCTCAATTGTTACTTCACCATCATTCGGACCACCTTCCAAGCCATCTCCTACTCTTAATATTCATTGTGAAAACTCTTTTGCCTCAACAACTTCTGAATCTGAACATCCATTTTGCGGTCTCATGTTTCTTGTCAACCTTACAACTTTGCAATAATTCCTCAAGTAAGAAGAATTAATTGAGGCATAGACAATATCTTGCCCACTTCCTCGAGGCACAATATGCAAAGTTTGCCTAAAATCTCAAGTATGTACTTTGGTCGGGGACTTAAAAATATGCCAATTATATATATTTACATTTCAAAACAAAGCAAATATATTTTACAAAATTTGTTAGAGGAGTAATGTATATGCGTAATCCTTAAAAACATTATGTATATATAAATAAATATAAAGAATACCAATCACAATCAACGCAAATCCCCAAATCCACGCGTCGTTCTTCTTCTCTCTTTGCTCCCCAAATCCCACGCGTTCTTCTCTCTTCACTAAATCGCTAATGGTTTCTCCCAAATCCCTAATCCCCAAACCGCAAAATCTCAAATCGCTCTTCCGTTCCTCTCGATCGACTCCAATGGCGTGTCCCCCTCCCTACGTTCCGCTCAACCCCCTCCCATCGTCTCCTTCGCTAATGGTGTCTCCCAAATCCCTAATTACCAATTCCCAAAATCTCAAAGCCCTCTTCCATTCTTCTCGCTCGACTCCAATCGCGTCTCCCCCTCCCTACGTTTGGCCCAACTCCGACGCCCTCCCACCGTCGCCACCCCTTCCATTGGTTCTCCGTAGCGGCGGCCATCTCCCGGATGCGGTTATCATCGACATGCAAGACTTGATTGGTTGCGCCATGGAGTTCTGCGAGTACACCCTGCAATTGCAGGAATCTCAGGCTATTGAAGAAGAGGAGAAAAGAAAGAAGGAAATGGAGGCGAGGATGAAGAAAGAAGGGAAGAGGAAGCGCAAAGAGGAAGTTCTATGCTACTGGCGTTTGTGATTGCTCGTGTAAGATCCTATGCCGTTCCTTTATGTGTTACTGATTCTTATTATTATGTCGCTGATCATCCTATTGGATATTTGGATTGATTCTGATCCTATTGTATATTTGGATTGATATTGATTCTGATCCTATTGGACATATTTGGATTGATTCTGATCCTATTGGACATATTTGGATTGATTCTGATCCTATTCTATATTTGGATTGATTGTGATTGATTCTTGATTCTTGTATGGTGCATATATTTTTTTGATCAATGTAGTCGCCATCGAAATAGGCTCAATTTAGTAGATTTACTCTTCTTTTAAAATGTGTCATACTTATGATTAGAAGAGAATTGAGGATTTATTTTATAAATAGATAAAATCAACCTTCTAAGAGGTGGATTCTTAGAAAGTTATGTGATTGATCAAAATTCTTTTTTAACAGACCCATAAATAAAACATCTATTAAAACCTAACTTAAGACGCAAGAATCCTGCATGCCTCAGACGACGCTTGGTACCGACCCACCGGTAACGACCTTAGCCAGCACTTGATTTCTTCACTTCTTTGCTCGAAACTTGTCCCAAAGCTTGGTTCTTCTTCAATGTTTCTTCTTTAAACGCTCTTGGTCTTCTTAGACTTCCTTAAGCTCCTTCTAAGACATCTTCATCTTGCAATCTTCCTTCTTGAAACACATCAAAGCTCCAAAAACTTCTAATCTCGCTTCTCTAGACAACACCGCTACAAGACCACTCCAAGACCACCTCCTAAAAAGCTGAAAAACTCGGGATATCTCCTCCTCAACGCTTCAAATACCTACAAAGACAACAAACAAGCACAAACGACTCCAACTCTCGAAAGAGGGTCAGAACTATATGCAAAACAACACAAAGAGACCTAGAAAAGACTCAACCTAACTAGAAAACGGCCCACAAAAACTATCTAAAAAGTATGACATCATTTATGAATGTAAAAGCACTACAACAATCATTATAACAACAAGTATAAGAAATAAAAATAACAATGAAAATGAAATAATATTCAACTGTATTTACCAAAAATTTAATTAAAATAGTGTGCCCGTGTGATAGCACGAGCCATCCACCTAGTAAAATTAAAAATTAAAAAAAATCAAAATTAATGTTTCAGCAGACCCATCATTTTTATCACCACTCTCACCATTTTTCAATTCTATCTACCAACTCCCTTCATTCTCATAAGTTGAAGAGACCATTCAACCGTGAAATTTATTGAGACTGCTCGACCTCGGAAGCTAATTTGCGTTTCAATTCTATCTACCAACTCCCTTCATTCTCATAAGTTGAAGAGACCATTCAACCATGATGAACATCTACCTAGCTATACCATATCCTATTCTTTTTTCCTTTTTCTATTCATTCTATTATCTCTAACCATCCTTCTCAAACCAATTTTCTCATTTTTTTTTCTCATCCCCCTATTTTCCCAATTTCTCAATTAGGGAAAATTGATGTTTCAGCAGACCTATTGGTTTGGTTTTGGTTTTTCGTGACTTTGGTCTTCCGTTCTTCGTGCTTGATTTTGTGTTTGGTTTTCGCTTTGCTTCCTTTATTTTGTCTTTAAGCTTGTTCTTTTTCTGTTTTGCTTTCGCTCTTTGCTTGTTACAACTGTCGTGGATTTTCGGTCTTGTTGGATCTCTCGGTCGCACCTCCTCAGTTTTAAGCCACGGGTGCCCCCATTTTGCCCCCCTAGATACTCCCTTGTGGGGTACTGAACTGGGTCAATATTGTTGTCTCAATTGGGGCATTCGAAATTTTCAAAAATCTACTTGTGCGGTGGCAAATCAACATCATTCTTATATAGGTATGTAAATTTCTTGCTTTTGTTATATGATTTCTTTGATCTTTGAGTATTGTTTTTTTGGTGATGTATGCTACTATGCATTTTGCATTTTAAAGGTGAAAATATCTGTTTTTACATATATATTTTGTTATAACAGGGGCCCTAAATCTATTTTTGTCCTAGGGCATCTAAAATGTTAGGACCATACATGTAACTAACTAATTAGAGTCTAAACTATGGAGATGTTCCACTCATAGAGCTGACAAGTCGGAGCCAAAATGAAGAGAAAGCCGTGGGAATTGCCAGCTTGCAAACTGAGGGTCCTTTTCCAAATGGCGGGATGTTTGGTTCATGTTTTAGTCCGGTCTAATATCTGTTTTATTTGAATAATTTTCTTAGTTAACTAACTACTTAGAGTTCAAGATTTGTGTGAAAAGATAATTAGCACTAAAGTTAACTAACTTAGAACCCAAGACTCGTGTAGAAAGATAATTTTTTAATATGAAAATCTTTATTCTTACGGCTAAAATAAGAGTGCAATAAAAGTTTTTTTTTAACCTCCCACGTAAGATCATTTACACTTTGCAGGCGAAGTGAAGGCAAACTATTAATGATCAACTCACCTACGTACTTATATTTTTTTTTGTTCGATACCTACGTACTTATATAACACTGCTAGGAACGATGCCCTAGATATGAACGTATAGCCTCGAAATATTTGAGAACATATTTAATGCTATTTTTACCGAATTAGCATTGAGGACATATTCGAGACAAAATGACCTTAAATATTTTTTTTGAGAAAATAATTCATGGCTAAATAACCTCTAAAAGTAAATTTGGAGCCACACTCAATACTAAACAAATTTGAACTAAATCGGTCAATTAAGGCTAATATTCGAGGTCATTTTTCCTTAAAATGTATTCAATGTCATGTACATGGCTATATTCGCGAGTACTTAGCCCCAAAACAGGTTTTGAGGCTAAACACGAGTTTAAAGAGAAAAGTTTCAATTTTGAGGTCATATTCGAGGCTAAATCCGAGGCCAAATTACACCAACGCTATTTTAATCTGTTATACTTGATAAATCCAAGTTTAAGTATTTAGGTGACATAGAATCTGGTATGGCACACTATAATAGATTCATGGTAGACCTAAGAATCGAGAACCGGGTTTAAAATTAATAATTGAGCTTGATTAAGCTATGAACCGGTTTAAACAAATGCCACCCCGGTTTACCGGTTTGGAGGCAATAACCGAGTCAAAGCTGAACGAGCTTATTATGATTCTTGAGCTCGGCCCAATACTTGCTTTAAGTCCAAAATTCTTAAAGGCCAACCCATTTCCATTCTGAAGAGCGTCTTTAGTTGGAACGACGCGTTTGATGCTCGATCTGGAGAAGCTTCTCGAGCTCACTATAAAAGCTCTTGTTTAGCTCGAGAGAGCTCAATTCGCCGCTTGCACAAACCCTAGATCCAGATCTGAAAAGAGAGAGAGCGAGAGGAAAAAGAGAAAGCCCGACTCCGGCGTTGAAGAAGGAGAGTGAAAGGACGATCCTCGTGCCGGAGAAGTCGTCGAAAGCTTTCGTCGAAGCTTTAGCTCAAAGCTTCGTCAGCCTCTGGGGGACCGAAACCCTAGATCTTCTTCCTTTGCTTCTTGTTGCCTTGTTTGGTTCTTTCAGTGTGACTGTCTTAGGGTTTTAGCTTGATCTTTTAGTTTGCCAAATCCTTGTAGTTGTGTAACCATTCTTGAAAGCTTTGATAGTAGATTGGGAAGGGTCTCCCCACTGAGACTCCGCGGACGTAGGCCTTTAAGCCGAACCGCGTAACCATTCTCTGTGTCACTTGTCTTTATGCTTTCTTGGTTCGATCTTGTTTGTGTGTGTGCGCGATTTTCTACTAAATCTTGTAAATCTGGTTTTACATAATCTTTGAACACTTTTTTGCCAACCTTATTTATTATGTTTTAGGGTTTACGCTCTACTACATCGTTGTCAATCTTATTTTCAAGACTTATCATTCTCTTCGATCTCTATACTATTTTGCTCTCTATGCTCATTTTCAAATTATTTGTAATTACACACAATATCTCATCTTCGGAAAGGTCAAATCGGATAATTACACACAATATATCTCTACTAGATCGTTGTAATCACACACAATATCTCATTTTCAAATTATTTGCAATAGTTGATCAAGCTAATTGGTATATATCATCTTCTTTTTAATTTTGTGAATAGGGTTTATATTATTTATGTAAATGTTTGTATGGTTGAATACTAGCTTAATTTGTGTTAAAGTTAATTCATACATATATATATATATATATATATATATATATATATATGTTTGAAGTGTTGAACATATACATTTCATGTGTAGTCTTGAGGCTAAAGTCGTGGCAAATGGCTTCAAATTTGGCCAGGAGTTCACTGTTTCAAGGTTATTCATCCACAAAATTACTAGTTATATGTGGTTAATTTTGAGATTAATCATATGTTTTAGATTTTAGCTTGATCAAGTTGAAGAATAATATTGAAACCCTCTATTTATAATTTAGCCTCAATTGTATGTTTTAGGGCATATGTAGTGGCTAAAAACATTGAATATGTTTTTTGGGTTAAATTCAAGACCATATTCATGGATAACATATATATAGAGTTTGGTTCAAATGAAACAAACTCTTATCCTAAAACGAACTCTTATTCTAAAACGAATGCATTTTTCATAGTTAGTAATGCACTTTTCATATAAAAGTGCATTGAAAAATACAAAAAATGCATTATGAAAAAGTGCACTAAAAAAATTTACAAAGGGCACTAAAAAGTATGAAAAGTACAAATGCGAAAAAGTGCACTCTGAAGTATGAAAAGTGCACTACTAACTACAAAAAGTGCATCGTTTTAGGATAAGAGTTTGTTTCATTTGAACCAAACTCCATATATATAAGGACTCTTTTTCTTTAAAATGTGATGTAGGTGTATATTTTGATAGCAGGTCATTCAATGTATATGAATAATCGCAATTGGATGTACATTAGATATTTACCAGACGAAGGTGAATGGAATCGACAATTTCTTGATGGAGTTTATGGTTTCCTTGATTTTGCGACTTCACAAGTGCATTTTATGGACGGGGAGAAAACAAGATGTCCTTGTGTGAAATGTAAGAATGAGAAATTTGAGGATTTGGAAACTGTTCAGGTTCATTTAGTTTATACTTGAAAGGTTTTGTTGAGGATTATTATTGATGGATTGTACATAGAGAGACTCTTTTGGCTCAACTGCCCCCACTTTGGAGGAATTCTCTAGCTCAAGCCTTATAATTTAAACTTCTTTGAAATTGGGATGCATATATTTAATAATTTGAATCCTTGTCAAATGTTGGTTTTTGATGCGACCAAACCCTAGTTTTGCTCCACTTCACGATTGGCTAAAAGTTGTCACTTCAATCGATCATTCCAATCAACAAAGTGGCCTAATAAAAAAGTGGAGAAATTATGTTCTACATAAATCCTACAACAACATCTTTTGGTAATAATCATGGCGACATTTCCTTATTATCTGATCGGAAGTGATATTAATTAAAGAAATGTTAGAAGGAAAGATAAAAATCAAAGCAAGACAACTAAAATTTTAAGAAAGTTATAAATAATTAATGTGTGCCATAAGTGACTATTTTATCTACATTAAGAAGGATTTTTTTTTTGTTAAAACACATTTCCTAGAATAATAAAGCAAGAAAAAATGATAAACTGCTAATTTAGGGTTCCTAAATTAGCAGTGGACTTTTTCCTATAAAATTGTATACTTCTTATGAGTTTAATATGTATATTTCAGGTTCATTTTCTTTGTCACTTTATGGCTTTTAAACGCGGTGTTTAGGGAGGAATATATCAAAAAATAGAGGTTTTTTTTTGTTAACAATGATCCTTTCGAGTTTCTAACGATCTACTTAATTACAATCGATCATCCTTTTTATTTAATTTACTTATTTTCTATGGTTGAATTGCTTAGTAGTTAGTACGTATGTCATTGTATGATAACCATGCCTGTTAATTATAATTCAAGAGTCTTACTTCAATGAAAAAACTGTATGGTCTTTTAGAGGAGATCAATTTATATTTTTTTTTTACTGTTCTTGATCTAAATCTTATAATTTTGCTTGATTTTAGTCGTAGTTTTGATACTATTTGTTCTTCTTTTGATTCAGTGGAACAAGATCAAAGCCTGACCTTTCTTCCAAAAGACTTAATTGTGTTTGAAATTCTACTTAGACTACACATCAAATCTCTCAACACATTCAAATGCGTCTCAAAACTATATACATCCACCATTTCTAAGGGTGTCCAACGAGGTTGACCCATAACCCGATCTGACCAGCCCGCAATTTTATGGGTTATGGGTCAGGTTTTTTTAGTTTACGAGTTGGGTAACGGGTCGGAGTTTTTTAGTTTACAGGTTACGGGTCGACCCACCGGATTACGGGTTGACCCTTAATATTAAAAAATAAAAATAAATAATTTATTATTATAGTTAGTGAAAGGGAGAAACAAAAGTTTACGGGTCAAATGGGTCAAAAATTGTCGAAAAGGTCAAATGAGTCAATTTAATAGGTTGAAAAGGGTCAAACAGGTCAAATTTGACCCTTTTTAACTAATTTGACCCAGTAAAACGGGTCAACCCATAACTCGACCTGTAAAACTGTAACCCGTTTTCCGAGTTGCGGGTCAGATCACGGGTCAACTTTATTTTTTTACAAGTCAGCGGGTCAACCCATAACCCGTAAAATTGGTAGCGGGTCGGTTCGATCCGTTGGACAACTGATAGCATGCATTTAGGTGTTAGTTTTAGGGCATATTTATGTTTAAATCTTAGGTAGTTGCATGCATTTTGCTTAGTTTTTGTAGTTTTTGCATTTCGGTGTCTACTCTTGCACTTTTGTGTTTTTAGGTCGTTTTGAGGAGCAAGGATTGGTAAGTTGAAGGATTCAAGATTGGAGATATTCAAGTGTCTTTTCCATGGATATTCAAGCCATTTCTGATGATATTAAGGCCCAAGAGGTTGTGGAAAAGAACACTTAAAACCGGGCAATGCATTGGAGTTGATGTTTCAACACCACTTTCTTGTGACGCTTCGTTCGGGAGCTACGGTGGTCGGATGAAGCTGAATTTGGTATCATTGGAAAGCTAACTCGAAGAGCTACAATTCATATTCTTACTCCGAGTCGAAATTCCCACTCTAAGGTGATCAAAACATCTTCCGAAAACAACGCTGCAATGTTGTCAGAAGCAGGGCCGCGATCGCGTCCACCACTCACCGCGATCGCGGTTTTACACGACATCGAGATCCGAGGCGGCGTTTTATCTATCTATTTATCCTTTATTTTAGTTGCCTTTTATATTTTTATTCCGATATTTTTCGAGACTATTTAAGTTTAGTTTTCAGACTTTGTTTGGTATTCTGCTAGACCTAATTTCAGACTTTGTGTTTTTCTCTCTTATGGAGAACTAAACTCCCTAAATTCTATTCAAGTTGAAGCTTTTCAGACTCAAGTTGTTGTGAGATTCGTCTTTACAGGTTTATTTCTACAGGTTATTTCAATTCTCTTGTGCGTAATTTATATTGATTGTGTTGATTTCTTCAGGCCTAGCTAACTTGTTGGAATTAATATTATCTATTGCTAGATCTAGGTTTTATCATAGCAAAGCTTGATCTTTGTAGCAACTCAATTGATTTAGGACTCGTTGGACTAAAACAATTGAGAAGAGATTTGAATGCATGTTGATTGTTTGACTCGTTGGAATTCAATTGCATGTATCCTGTTTATCCTTGTTCTTAATGCTAATATCCTTATTATTTATGATCGTTTCATGAATTGTTTGGATGTTAAGTTGCATGTCTCGTTGCCATGTTATAATTCTGATCAGGATAGGAATAACAGAAAGGAATAACTTGTTTGAATCTAGGATCAATAACTTGAGGAAGAAAAGTGGATACTTGAATAGGATTGCTTTCCTTTAACTTGATAAAAATCCAATCTTTGCCTTGTTTGATTACTTGCTTTGTTTGTTTCAATTTTTAGTTTCTAGTTTTAATTCCAAAATCCCCCCTTTGTTACTTTTAGAGTTGATAATAATATTGCTTAGAACTACATGTGTCTCTTGGGTTCGACCCCGACTTACCGACTATACTAGTTGTGTAACTAGGGATTTATTTTTGATTTGGCATCAACGATTCTAAGCCAGTCAACAACCCTAATCATCTCCCACCCGAAATTCGCCAAAAACGAGCATGTTTTTCGCCTCGATCATTGTCCTTTCCCGACCTCCTTTCGACATTTCTATTTCCTAGGGTTTCATGGGCGCCTCCTCTATATAAAGGAGCCTCGCCCCCTTGTTTTACTCACGCTTGATTTATAATGACGAATTGTTGTCGGAATTACTCCACACATCTATTATTTTTTGAGCATGACAATAATGTAATCACATAGCACTTTTCTGGATACAAAATATAGTAAGAAAATAGTAAGGAGCACATATAATATCTAGTATGCTTTTGGAATGAACTCTGCTCACTCAAATTTGGTTTTAAAAAACCAATTTAAATTGAATTGTGCATTTTTTTTAAGGGAGTGACAATATCTTTGTCCATCTCCCTTTAAGCAAACATCTTTTACATAATAGCTTAATAGATATACTATTAAATACAAAAATAATAGAAAATACGCATCTCTCAGAACATGGAACCCACTCTTTAGTTGAATTTCAACAATAATATTATTTCATTGATATAAAGAATGAAAGTAAATATATAATTTAAAAATTCAAGCAAATCAAATGACCTTGAAACAACAAAATTAATTCAATGACAAGCAAATTAAGAAACCCTCTTCAAAACACAAAATAGGTTTCTCTTAATAGCCCTAAGCAAGCTTCTTGTTCTCAGTAGGGGAATGTAAATTAGAGCCTTGTAAGTCAATGATGGGTATAGACAGGAATTTAGTAAGTCGGAGATGGGGTATAGACTGCAGCCTTGTAGGCGGGCAATGGAGTGTAGACAGAAGCCTTGTATGCTGGTGATGGGGTATACATTGGAGCTTTGTAGACGGGAGTTGGAGTGTACACGGGAGCCTTATAGATAGGTACCGGGGTGTATATGGGAGCCTTGTAGATGGGTGACGGGGTGTATAAGGGAGCCTCGTAGACGGGTGACGGGGTGTAAGCTACGGGAGCCTTGTAAGCTGGTGATGGAGTGTAGACGGGTGCTTTGTAGGCGGGGGATGGGGAGTAGACTGGAGCCTTATAGGTGGGAGATGGGGTGTAGACTGGAGCCTTGTAGGCAGGAGATGGGGTGTAGACGGGAGCCTTGTATGCAGGAGATGGGGTGTAGAAGGGAGCCTTGTAGACGGGAGATGGGGTGTACGATACGGGAGCCTTGTAAGCGGGTGATGGAGTGTAGATAGGTGCCTCGTAGGTGGGAGATGGGGTGTACACTGGAGCCTTGTATGCAGGAGATGGGGTGTAGACGGGTGCCTTATAGACGGGTGATGGGGTGTAGACTGGAGCCTTGTGGACATGAGATGGGGTGTAGATAGGAGCTTTGTAGGAGGGAGATGGGGTGTAAGCTACGGGAGCCTTGTATGCGGGGGGTGCGGTATAGACTGGAGCCTTGTAGGCAGGAGATGGTGTGTCGACGGGAGCCTTGTAAGCGGGAGATGGGGTGTAGACGGGAGCCTTGTAGGCGGGAGATGGGGTATAAGCTACGGGAGCCTTGTATGCGGGAGATGGGGTATAAGCTACGGGAGCCTTGTAGGCGGGAGATGGGGTGTAAGATACGGGAACCTTGTAGGCGGGAAATGGAGTGTAGTCTGGAGCCTCGTAGGCGGGAGATGGAGTGTAGACGAGAGCCTTGTAAGCGAGAGCTGGAGTGTAGACGGGAGCCTTGTAGGCAGGAGATGGGGTGTGTACAGGAGCCTTGTAGGTGGGTGATGGTGTGTAGACGGGAGCTTTGTAGACGGGAGATGGCGTGTAGACGGGAGCTTTGTAGGTGGGTGATGGTGTGTAGACGGGAGCCTTGTAGGCAGGTGATGGGGTGTAGACTGGAGCCTTATAGGCGGGTGATGGTGTGTAGACATGAGCCTTGTATGTGGGTGATGGTGTGTAGATTGGAGCCTTGTAGGTGGGTGATGGGGTGTAGACGGGAGCTTTGTAGGTGGGTGATGGTTTGTAGATGGGAGCCTTGTAGGCAGGTGATGGGGTGTAGACTGGAGCCTTGTAGGCGGGTGATGGGGAGTAATCTACGGGTGCCTTGTAGGCGGGTGATGGGGTGTATGATACAGGTGCTTTGTAGGTGGGTGATGGAATGTGAACTGGAGCCTTGTAGGCAGGAGATGGAGTGTACACGGGAGCCTTGTAGGCGGATGATGGGGTGTAGACGGGAGCCTTGTAGGTAGGTGATGAGGTGTAGACTGGAGCCTTGTAGACGGGTGACAGGGTGTAATCTACGGGTGCCTTGTAGGCGGGTGATGGGGTGTATGATGCAGGTGCTTTGTAGGCGGGTGATGGAGTGTAAACTGGAGCCTTGTAGGCAGGAGATGGAGTATACACGTGAGCCTTGTAGGCGGGTGATGGGGTGTAGACGGGAGCCTTATAGTACACAGGTGAAGGTGTGTATGTAGGAGATTTGTAATACACCGGGGAAGGGGTGTATGAGGGCTTCTTGTAGTATATTGGTGAAGGGGTGTACACTGGTGACTTGTAGTATATCGGAGAAGGAGAGTATACAGGCTTCTTGTAGTACACCGGTGAAGGACTGTATACAGGAGAAAGAGTGTATATAGGTGATTTATAAACCGGGGAAGGAGAGCTATACCCGTAATAATCGGCCGATGCAATAACTGCAAGAGCCAAAAAAATCAAGGGAGACAACATGGATGAGATCTTGAAAGCCATGTTTAGGCTATGTAGAAAAGAAAAGAAATGTATGATGAGATGATATGGAATTAGTTGCCAATTCCCTTCCGTTTATATAGGTTTTTTGAACGACAAATGCCTTAAAAAGATATTGATTTAATTTGTATAATTATAGTAGTATAAACTTACTTGGATGCACGACTTGACATTGTCAATAATCATATGAAAGATTTGAGAGGCACACCTCTCCAACGTGCCTATTTCTATCCTGAATTAATGTATCAACATGTAATTTGCTTAATGTATCAAAGTTGAATTAATGTATCAACGTGCCTATTGCAGTTTTTGATGTTTAATTGCTTTTAAAAAGTGATTTTGCTTTGCTAAGAATTAAATAATATGTAAGGGCAATCTATGGAAGGTCAACTAGTGTTAATAAAATAATTCTATGAAAGAGATCTACATAAAATTACCCTAATTGTGGGTTTCATTAGCAAGAAGTTCATAAATCTAGTGTACGAACTATTAAGAAAATCTTGTACATTCAAGAAACAGGGGAAAGCATACAATTTAAAACGTATTATTGTATACATTTGTACTCACGATCCAATGATCGGAAAGAAAACCATAGATAAATTTATGTAACATCAAAATGGAAAAAATCAAATAAAAGTGGAATAGAGTGGGAAATTTCAAAGCAAAAAAAGAGAGAAAATGGTTCATAATTATCTGGCCAAAAATATAAGCTCAATTAATATACATAGAAGCCTTGAATTTTTAAATATCACATTAATGTTAATTTTTTACAAAAATCATATTATATACATTTTTAAATTAAAATGATGATTTTTTTACAAAATATTACCCTTTTAATATTAAATAATTGTACAATATGATTTTAAGCCTAAAAATTTGTAGAAATATGTATATAATTGTTTACAATATAAATATAAATTTTTAATTTTTAATATTTCTTTAATATTTAAAATAAAATTGGAATATGAAAGTGGAACAGGTGGAATAATAGAGGATTTGCATTGAGAAGCACCGCAATTTGCATTGAGAAGCACCAAGATGGATAAGGTCTGGATTATTGTTGGGTTGCTCGCTCATTTTAACGACTTCAAGTGAATGAATTTAAGTGGATATAACCAAAACAAAGCTCTGGCGAATCAGTGGGCAACAAAACAATTAATCGTTCATTGCCTTCATGCTCCTTAGTCCTTACTCCTTTTTGTCTCTTCCCTCCTTTTCGACGAGCTTCTCTTGATAAAATACTTTTAAGTAGCCTTTTTCTACCAATGACTCTAGAAGCTTTTTTAACACCATGAATTCTTTCGTCATATGCCGATTCAACCTATGGTAAGAACAAAACTTTTATAGCTCTTTCATCTCGTTCTCAAGAACGTCGCCTACGGGCTACACAAAATATGGCTCGTTCTTGATCTTAGTGACAATTCAATACAATATGGTAAGTTTCCTCGGTATTGAATACCTATGGTAAGAACAAAAAAATTGAATGTCTTTGTCACTATCATGAAAAATACATCATCTTCCTTTTTTTGATGGAAGAAAATGCTGTACTCTTTGTCCATTCGAGAGTGAATTTTATTAAACACGAAAAATTGGGCTAAGTAGATATTAAATGGGGTGCCAGACCTCTAATATTATTAAACAAAAAGAAAAAATTCCTTCTAGCGTGTCAAATAATAAAAACGAAAGAAGTAAAAGAGTCGGCAACAAAGTACGCTTCCCTACAGACATGACAGATCCGGACAATCTAGCCTCGCTTAAGAAAGCATTGAAAATTAGTGACCAAGCTAGAGAAAGGGCGACACGAGCCACTGAATTATTGACCATATGTTAACAACAAGTTGTGAATTGAAGGAATTGTGTCCTTTAATAAAAGTTGCAATTACCGAACATGGAATAGGACGATTGATAGAGAGATTCAATCCGTTTATTTTAGGAGTCGTAGTGTTTTGCTAGAAACCAACTACGATTAATGGGTTAAATAGTTTAATGCATAGCTATTATAAACGGGTCCTATGAGGTCACACACATTGAGTTGACGGGCTGGATCAGCGGGCTAAAAGTCTTTATCAGACATAGAGTTTTAGTCCAATAAGAAAAGAGTTAATTATCAATAAATATATTAGATATTATTGAGAATTAAAAGGATATATTTATTTGGGAAAATAAATATATAAGGCCTTTAAAGGGAAGAAGAGATCTACGGTTTTTCATAAGTTTGTACGTAAGAAAGAAAAGCTCTCTTCTTCCAACTTTTTCTAGTCTTTGGCTCTTCGATCTAGCAATCAGAAGCGAAGGAGATCCCGATCCCGTACTCGTGTGGATTGATTAGAGAAGTCACAATTTAGGCTTTTTCTCTCGAAGGAAGAACCCTAATCACGCATCAAGAGGTATTCTACTAACCCTAATTTTGTCTCTAATCAAGAATGCTTTAGATCCATGTTTAGGTGCAAGAAATTGTTTCTGAAATTCCGCTTATACGCATCTAAAAACCCTTCAGTGGTATCAGAGCCAGAAGCATATCTTGATTGGATCAAAGATTTAGGTTTTTGTTCTTGATGCAAATTTTGATTCAAATCGATGAAACTAATATATAATTTTTTTTGTGCTTTTGAAATAGAGATTTTAATTAATTGGATGAATATGATTAAGTCGAATCGATGATTCACTGGGAATTGAAATTGGATTTCAATTTAAGATTGAATGCATACCACGTACGAAGAATTTGTTTTTCATATACCGGTGACGTGATCGAGATGGATTGAACTAGTGTACGTGTAAGTTTTTGAATTACACGTGAAATCTAATTTAAGGTTGAATTGAAATTGATTTCATGTACGGATTTCAATTTCACGTGTAGTTGTACACGTGATCGATTTTCGATCTTGTTGAATTGAAATTGTATCGTGTACGGATTTCAATTTCACGTGTAGTTGTACACGTGATCGAGTTTCGATTTCTATACCAGTAAATTGGTTTTCATGTATGTTAATCAATGTGATTGGTTTTCATCTGGCAAATTGAATTTTATGTACATGTGAACAGAAAATCCGTTTGGACCGAAACGGTGCATACAATGAAAATTCGTTTGTCTTATGTTAATTTTAGGTCATGATCAGATCATGATCCGACATAAAATTTCCTAAGGAGTTAGGGAATCCCACTAAAATAAGAATATTTGATACTATATCTTGATCATACAATTTTGTCGGATTAGATGCACTTTGATGATTAATTTTAGATTAATACTATATATTAATTTATTTTGAGTTAAGATTATCTTGTTAAATAAATTTCATGAGATGAATTATTTGATTAATTATTATGCTTGTTTTATATTATGATATTTTGCTTGCATAAGGTGACTAGTATGGCCCATAAATACGATCTGTGCATCGTTATGTTTTCTTGTACACGATCTGCGCATCGTTTGTTTTGTTGTAATTTAATTTCTGCAATGAGAGTGATTCAAAATTGAAATACAAGAAGAAGTACAAGACATAAGTAAATCAAGGATGGAGATCCATGAAGGATACAAGATGAAGATATTATGAAGATTAGATCTTTATTTTTCGAATCGTAGGGGCCATACTAGGATCACAATTATTGCGTTTTGAATGCTTTATTTTAAGTTTTGCATAAGTTATTTATTATGTTTTTGTCACTAGTAATAAATAACCATTGCATGCTTAAGTTCCCAAATGAATATTGGGGCAATGTCTTTCCATATCATAACCCATGACGTTTTTTGGTTTTGTTTGGATGGGCTTCACAAAAGCGAGGGTGTCTTTCTTAAACATTAAACTAGTGAGGGTGGATCTATACGGGGGTCCATAAGCCTTGATATGGTTGTACCCAACAAAAGACCAAAAGGCAAAGTTTTGGATCTTGAGACATGGTAGTGGATCCTACATTGGATGTGGACCACTAACCAAGAATTATAAGGAGTTATAATTAGTAATTGTTACTTACCTTGAACACACAAGACTGAAGGCAGTGCAAAAGTACGTTGAGTCTTGTCTGGAATAGGATCTTGGAATCATTTTATTCACCGGGAACATAAATTGTTTATTTGAATGAAATGTGCATTTACTTGTTTTAAAGCTTGTTTAATATTAAGTATTTGCATGTCAAACATGAACTTTTGTTTGTTATTTTTTTTTTTGTAGAAAGCATGTCTAGCGATAATTTGAAATTCACCCTGCGCTCAATTGTTGAGAAGAACAAGCTCAATGGAGCAAACTTTCTTGATTGGGAACAGAATCTGAGAATAGTTCTCAGGTCCGAAGGACGTGAGAACGTGCTAGAAACCCCGATTCCTGTTCTGACTGATACCTCATCTGATGAGGACAAAGCAGAAGAGAAGAAAATAAGAGATGAGTCTGTGCCTGTCACATGCCTTATGCTAGCTGCTATGGAACCTTCTCTTCAAAAGAGGTTTGAAAATCAGGATGCTCATTCCATTATAACCAACCTGAAAATGCTGTTTCAGGAACAGGCAAGGATTGAGAGATATGAAACTCACAAGGCTATACTGGATAGCAAACTTGTGAAGGGAAAACCAGTTGGCCCACATGTGTTTGACATGATCGGTCTGTTTGAACGTATGGAGTCATTGGGTGCTAAATATGACCAAGAGTTGGCCACTGATATCGTCCTACACTCCTTACATGATGGTTTTGCTCAATTCAGGATGAACTACCATATGCATGGTATAAAGAAAACCCTGAATGAGCTCCATGGTATGCTTAAAGCAGCTAAACAAAACACCCTCGTTGACTACAAGAAAGATGTTCTTGTGGTCAACAATGTGCAAGGGTTCAAGAAGACAGACAAGAAGAAGAATCATATCCAAGGGAAAGGCAAGCAAGTTGCTAAACCCAAGGGAGGTGAAAAGCCAAAGGTGGCCAGTGACCATGATTGCTTCTATTGCAAGGCCAAAGGACACTGGAAGAGGATTTGTCCCAAGTACTTGGAGGACAAGAATAATGGAACTATGAGTTCAGGTATTAATGTTATTGAAATTTTAACAACCAATGCTACTACTTGGGTATTAGATACCGGATGTGGTTCTCACATTATTTCGAATGTGCAGGGACTAAGAAGTAGGAGGCAGTTGGAGAAAGGAAAAATAGACCTACGCGTTGGAAATGGAGCAAGGGTTGTTGCGCTTACCGTAGGAGATTTTTTAGTTTATTTTTACCTTCTGGTTTAGTTTTGGAACTAAGTAATTCTTATTTTGTTCCTACTATTACTAAAAACCTTGTTTCAGTTTCAAGTTTACATTCTGAAGGATTTGAGTTTGATATTAAGAATGGAAGTATGTCTGTTTTTAAGAATGGAATCTTCTATGCTTGTGCTCCAATGGTTAATGGAATTTTTGTATTAGATCTCAAATCAGAATCATATAATATTAATACTAAAAGGCAAAAATCAAATTATTTGAGTGAGTCCTATCTATGGCATTGTCGTTTAGGTCATATTAGCTTGAATCGCATGAAGAAGCTCCATAAAGATGGAATTCTAAAAGATATAGATTGTGAATCTATTGATTTATGTGAATCATGCTTGATGGGCAAGATGACAAGGTCACCTTTCAAAGGAACAAATGAAAGGGCTAATGAACTTTTGGCCATAATACATACTGATGTATGTGGGCCAATGAGTACAAAAGCTAGAGGTGGCTATAGATATTTCATTACATTTACTGATGACATGAGCAGGTATGGGTATATTTATCTTATGTCACATAAATCTGAAGCCTTTGAAAAGTTCAAAGAATTCCAAAATGAAGTAGAGACTCAAACTGGCAAAAGGATAAAAGCACTTCGATCCGATCGTGGTGGTGAATACTTAAGCCATGAATTTGATCATCATTTGAAAAATTGTGGGATTGTAACACAATTGTCTACTCCAGGGACACCACAATTGAATGGTGTGTCTGAAAGAAGAAACAGGACCTTGTTGGACATGGTTCGATCTATGATGAGTTTTGCTGACCTTCCAGTATCCTTTGATATGCACTCACGGCTGCTGTATTTACACTAAACAGGACTCCGTCAAGGACTGTAGACAAGACCCCATATGAGATATGGACTGGAAAAGTTCCAAAGTTGTCTTTTCTGAAAATATGAGTGTGTGAAGCTTATGTAAAGCGTTTACAAACTGATAAGCTTGCACCTAAATCAGACAAATGCTATTTTATAGGATATCCTAAAGGTAGTTTTGGATATTTCTACAATCCCACGCACAAAAGGTGTTTGTTGCAAGGGATAGTGTCTTTTTGGAAAGAGAGTTTATTTCCAAAAAGTCAAGTGGGAGAAATATTCATCTTGAACCGATTCTTGATGAAAAACAACAAACACAACAACAGGATGACATAGTTGATGTCGAGGATGAGATGGATTTGTTTGAAGGCCAAGGATCTGATGTTATCCCAGAACCTGAACAAATTCCTCAAGAAGCAGATCCACAAATAGTTGTGGAAAATGTTGAAATCCCAGTTGTTGAACCAGTTGAACTCCTACGTAGATCAAACATGTAAAGGTTTCAGCCAAGACGATATGATGATTTCATTTCGACCAAAAGCCTTGATGTTCTAATGTTAGAACATGGTGAGCCTGCTACCTATAAACAAGCAACGACGGGTCCAGACTCCAAGAAATGGCTTGAGGCCATGAAATCTGAAATGGATTCCATGTTTGAAAATCAAGTCTGGGACTTGACAGATTTGCCAGATGGGGTAAAACCCATTGGATGCAAATGGATTTTCAAACTTAAGACCGAAAAAAATGGAAATGTATCTATATACAAAGCAAGATTAGTTGCTAAAGGTTTTAAACAGATTCATGGTATTGACTATGATGAAACATTTTCACCAGTTGTCATGATTAGATCCATAAGAATAATCCTAGCTATTGCCACTTATTATGATTATGAGATTTGACAAATGGATGTTAAAACCGCTTTTCTGAATGGTATATTGGAAGAGGATGTGTATATGACACAACCAGAGGGTTTTGAGGATCCAGATTATGTTGGGAAGGTGTGTAAGCTTAAGATATCTATCTATGGGCTTAAGCAAGCATCTAGGAGTTGGAATCTTCGTTTTGATGAAAAGATCAAAGAGTTTGATTTCATTAGGTGTGAAGAAGATCCTTGTGTATACAAGAAGTTTAGTGGGAATAAGGTAGCTCTCTTAGTCTTGTATGTGGATGACATACTGCTTATTGGGAATGATATTCCGATGCTAGAGTCCGTTAAGGAATGGCTGAAGAAATGTTTCTCAATGAAAGACTTGGGAGAGGCAGAGTACATACTTGGAATAAAAAACTATAGGGATAGATCTAAGAGGTTGCTTGGATTATGTCAAGGAACTTATATAGATAAGGTTCTTGACAGATTCAATATGCAGAATTCCAAGAAGGGGTTTTTCCCCATACAACATGGCATAAATCTAAGCAAGAAGCAATGTCCTAGAACACCTGCTGAGCTTGATAAAATGAGTAAGATTCCTTATGCTTCTGTTGTAGGATCTATCATGTATGCCATGGTATGTACACGTCCTGATGTTGCATTTGCTTTGAGCATGTGTAGCAGATATCAATCAAATCCAGGAGAGGCACATTGGTGTGCATCTAAGAACATCCTAAAGTACTTGAGAAGAACCAAGGATGATTTCTTAGTATATGGGGGTGATGATAATTTAGTCGTTAAAGGATATACTGATGCTAGCTTCCAGACTGACCGAGATGGCTTTGAGTCTCAATTGGGATATGTCTTCATCCTTAATGGAGGAGCTGTGAGCTGGAAGAGCTCTAAGCAAGATACAATAGCTGATTCTACGACTGAGGCTGAGTATATCGCTGCTAGTGAAACTGCGAAAGAGGCTGTTTGGATAAGGAAGTTTCTAGACGAGCTTGGCATTGTTCCTAGTATTTCTGAGCCTATTGACATCTATTGTGATAACAATGGTGCCATAGCCCAAGCCAAGGAACCAAGTTCAAACTCCAAATCTAGACATGTTATGAGGAAGTATCATCTTATTCGACACATAGTTGCTGGAGGTAACATCAAGATGTGTAAGGTGCATACAGATGACAATATTGCAGATCCTTTGACTAAGCCTATGCCTAGGGCTAAGCATGATAGTCACACTAGGGCTAAGGGACTCAAACACATTGGTTAATGATTGTGAGATTGCTTTGTATTACATTATTTCTGCTTAGAGTGTTGGACTCTCGTTTATGTTTGACTTTATGATAATATATGATATTTCATTCTTATTTATATATATTATATTAATTAATATTGAATAATATGTCCGAATAATTCATAGTTCGTAAATGGGCTCACCTTAAGTGTTTTGGTGAATGAAACCCCATTAAGTGTACTACAGTTATGAATTATTGCACGTCCATAGTTTGAGTCATCAAATAGGACATAGATGATTTCATTTATAACTATATTGTACATTGACTGATAGCTCAAGGTTTCATGTGCTATAGGGACATAGAGATGTCCAGTCAATTACATAGATATGTATGGATGATACATATCGGACAGACCAACCTTAAGACTCTCCAAAAGGGATTGTAGAATTTTTAAGGTGAACCATGTTTGGTGGATTCCTTAAACATGAGTATGTTATGTTTTCTAGTTGATGATTGGTATGTCTTTGATATTGTTAAACGCTCTCCGTAAAAGGGGGTTATAAAAGCAATTATTGGGATTGCCAAAAGTTGAGTGGGAGCCATAGTCATACAAGATTGGAAAAGTCCTCCTTATTCATGGATACATTGATGCATGAAAAGGAATGGTGTCTAGGCCACTTGAAGAGCTAGAACTAAAAAATGCATGGCCATGCTCGAATGGATTAATTGTAATCATTCGTTATTTGATAGTTCAAACTCAGGTATTCAAGAAACATATTTGACAAGAGATATGAATGTCACCATATCATCAAGTAAGACATTAAGAGACAAAGGTATCTTAAAATTGCACACTTGTTTTCAAGGACAAGTGGGAGATTGAAGGAATTGTGTCCTTTAATAAAAGTTGCAATTACCGAACATGGAATAGGACGATTGATAGAGAGATTCAATCCGTTTATTTTAGGAGTCGTAGTGTTTTGCTAGAAACCAACTACGATTAATGGGTTAAATAGTTTAATTCATAGCTATTATAAACGGGTCCTATGAGGTCACACACATTGAGTTGACGGGATGGATCAGCGGACTAAAAGTCTTTATCAAACATAGAGTTTTAGTCCAATAAGAAAAGAGTTAATTATCAATAAATATATTAGATATTATTGAGAATTAAAAGGATATATTTATTTGGGGAAATAAATATATAAGGCCTTTAAAGGGAAGAAGAGATCTAGGGTTTTTCATAAGTTTGTACGTAAGAAAGAAAAGCTTTCTTCTTCCAACTTTTTCTAGTCTTTGGCTCTTCGATCTAGCAATCAGAAGCGAAGGAGATCCCGATCCCGTACTCGTGTGGATTGATTAGAGAAGTCACAATTGAGGCTTTTTCTCTCGAAGGAAGAACCCTAATCACGCATCAAGAGGTATTCTACTAACCCTAATTTTGTCTTTAATCAAGAATGCTTTAGATCCATGTTTAGGTGCAAGAAATTGTTTCTGAAATTCCGCTTATACGCATCTAAAAACCCAACATGAATCACTTGATCACTTTCTATCAACACCTTTCCAAAGTCATCATCTTCCTTACACATGAATGATCGAGATTGGAGTCTACCCAAATATCTTATTTTGTTATCCTGACAAAAAATTCATAATTATTTCTTGGGAACATTCTAAAATATAAAACGAATGCTTGAGAACATCTAAAATCAATGGAGGTTGAATACGGGTATTACTCCAGGGTATGAATGTTACCTTAAGGTTGTTGAAGTAATGGGAAACGATGAGCACTTATATGAGGCCATGGAGTTTGATGAGATTGTACGCATGAATTTTGGAAGGCAAAATCTGTTCTTTCTCTATATTGATTTTGGTATATATAGTGAATACAAGATATATGATAGTAGCTTGTAGCATAAGATAATACATATAGAAAGACGAATTTAACCCTAGGTCTAATATTCCTACTCAAGTTGGCGCATGAAGATCGAGAATGCCCAACTTGGGAAGAAGATGATGAAACTGTTGTCGACCTAAAGGTTTAGTAAAGATGTCAGCTGGCTGTTCCAACGTCTGAATATGCGATGTAGAGATCGTCCCATTCTGAATCTGATCATGCATAAAATGGCAATCAATCTCAATATGTTTCGTGTGCTTGTGAAAGACAGGATCAACAGCAATATGCAGGGCAGCTTGTTTGTCACAGAAGAGGCGCATAGGAGGAGCATGATTGACACCAAAAGAACATATGAAAGATTTTAACCACAGAAGCTGAGCACATATAGAGGCCATGGACCGATATTCTGCTTCAGCTGAAGAGCGGGAAACCGTGTGCTGCTTCTTGGTTTTCCAAGAAATAGGAGAATTGCCTAAAGAGACAAAAAATCTGGTAATGGAACGTCGGGAAAGCGGACACGCCGCCCAATCAGAGTCACAAAAAGCAAAAATCTGTAACGAGCTAGAAGCTGACAAAAGAAGACCCTGTCCTGGATGGCTCTTAAGATAACATAAAACATGAAGTGCAACATGCCAATGATCAAGCTTGGGAGCTTGAAGAAATTGTGCCAAAGTATGGACTGCAAAGCTAATCTCAGGACGAGTAATAGTTAAATATATAAGGCGGCCTACTAGACGCCAGAAACGATTAGGCTGATCAAAAAGTTTGATGTCAGAAGTAGCTAAAGACTGATTCTGCTCCATGGGGAAGTCACATGGTCGGCCAGCAAGAAGACCCGTCTTAGAGAGAATATCAAGAGCATACTTTCGTTGAGAAAGAAAGATGCCTTTAGATGATCTAGCAACTTCAATGCCCAAAAAATATTGTTACAAAATAGGATTTAAACCTGACAATTGTTACAAAATCTTTCTTGGCAATGATCATGTCATCAACATAGACCAAGACATGCAAAGAAATTTGAGCTCTAGAGAACACAAGTAATGAGTGATTGGCTGGGCTTTGACAAAAACCAAAAGCACGCAAAGCAGCAACGAGTTTTGCAAACCAGTTTCAGGGCGCTTGACGAAGTCCATAAAGAGGCTTTTGTAGGCGATAAACCAGCCCGGAATGGTTAGCAGAAAAACCCAGGGGAAGCTTCATATAAACTTCCTCGTCTAAGTCACCATGGAGAAAGGCATTGTGCACATCCATTTGATGTAATTCCCACCCTTTGATAGAAGCAACGGATAAAAACACCCGAACCGTAACCATTTTAGCAACATGAGCGAATATTTCATGAAAATCAAGACCTTCAATCTGATGATTGCCAAGGACAACAAGGCGAGCTTTATGACGTTCAATAGACCCGTTAGCTCGGTATTTAATGCGAAAGACCCATTTGCACCCGATAGCTGATTTATTAGGCGGAAGTGTAGTAAGAACCCAAGTTTTGTTACGTTCAAGTGCGGCTATTTCAGTTTCCATCGCATCACACCACGCAACATGTTTGAAAGCTTAAGCGTAATTTCTTTGCTCATGATCGGTTGAAACAAATGCCAAGAATATGTTATGAGATGTAGAGAAATTAGTACATGAAACATAAGCGACAATAGGGTAAGGTGTACCTGAGGACGATGACTTGGAAACGGGTGCCGAAGAAGCGAGAGGGGGGGGGGGTTTAGTGGCTCGAATTGTGCTGCAAATGTAGTCCCGAAGGTGGACAAGTGGTTGTCGAATGCGCGAGCTGTGATGAGTAGGCGCGGCGACAATAGGGCTGCTCCCCCTGTCCACAGCAGGCGGTGACGACAAAGAGCTGGGCGAGGTCAACGGAAACAAGTCAGGCAGCCACTCATCGCAAGTAGTTGGAGACATGACCGTGGGCGCTAGCTCGGGATTTGAAGGCGCTGAACTGGATTGCAGATAAGGGAATATATGCTCATAAAAGACAACGTCTCGGCTGACGAAAATTTCCTTAGAATCCAGGTCAATAAGGCGCCATCCCCTTTTTGTGTTAGGATATCCAAGAAAGGCACATTTTCTACTGTGAGAGCGAAATTTATTCCGGTCCCGGGGCAATTTTGATGCATAACATAAGCAAACAAAAATTTAGATATAATTATAATTAGGAGAGCGGCCAAAAATCAGCTCATAAGGAGTCTTGCCGTCTAATAATTGTGAAGGAGTTCGGTTGTTAAGATAGCAAGTGGTTTGGACACACTCACCCCATAGTTCAAGAGGAAAACCAACTTGGAACCGAAGAGCATGAGCCACATTTAAGAGGTGTCGATGCTTGCGTTCGACACGACCATTTTGATGTGGCGTATACGTACAATAGTTCTTAAAGCAAATACCTTTAGCAGTAAAGAAAGGAATCAACGATAAGAATTTCGTACTGTTATCGGCGCGAATACATTTTACAGCTTTTGAGAATTGAGTTTGAATCATGGAGCAAAATTGCACAATAAGTTTAGCCGTCTCAGATTTAGCAACCATCAAATAAACCCAAACAGCACGGGAACAATCATCAACAATCGTAAGGAAATAAGAAGCACCCGAAGTAGAAGGAGTACTATATGGACCTCAAACATCACAGTGTAATACATCAAAATTATGATCTGCTTTATTAGAATTTCCGGTAAAAGACATACGAGTCTATTTAGACTTGAAACAAATATCACAAGGGTCTTTGCTAGAATCAAAAGTAGAGTTGCTTAACATAGGCAAAAACTTTAAAATTAAAGATGCTAGATGACCAAGGCGTTGATGCCACAGTTTAGCCAAATATGTAACAGGTGCAGGACATGCATGAGAAACCGTGAACGCTTGAAGCCAATAAACCCTGCCCATTTGTTCACCCGCTCCAATCACCGTTCTCGAGCTTAGGTCCTGTAAGAGATACAAAAACCGTGAACGCTTGAAGCCAATAAATCCCGCCCCTCTGTTCACCCGCTCCAATCACCGTCCTCGAGTTTAGGTCCTGTAAGAGACACATCCGGCTAGTCAATAAGACAATACAATTCAGTTCAGCTGTAAGTTGAGCAAAAGATAGCAAGTTGCAAGTCAAGCCAGGAATGAATAGAACAATAGGCACACGAAGGGTGCCAAAAATTAAGGTGATGGCTGTGGTGGAACATGAAATAGACCCATTTGGCAACAAGATATTCTCTAGTATAATAGATAAAATGTCATGAAGCTGGGTAACGTCGCCTGTCATATGACAAGATGCGCCGGTATCTAGAATCCAAGGGTAAGGAGGCTTACGGGAAAGGCCATTAGAGGCAGATAACTGTTAAGAGAAGAGTAGAGTTGCATTACAGTAGCCCATTGATCATTAGTAAGATTTGCTCCAATTGCTTGACGATCTTTGGAGGAGGACTGAAACGATCCCGAGTTGCCAGACGTTGGCTGTTGAGCAGCATTGGCGATGCCTGAATTTTCGCGACCGCGGCCAGCAGGAGGGCGATCAGTGGTGGAATCTGAAGAGG
The DNA here is from genome assembly GCA_964016875.1 of Fallopia convolvulus. Classification (NCBI taxonomy): domain Eukaryota; kingdom Viridiplantae; phylum Streptophyta; class Magnoliopsida; order Caryophyllales; family Polygonaceae; genus Fallopia; species Fallopia convolvulus. The sequence continues at coordinate 1,972,907 of OZ024720.1, forward strand.
ATCCTGAAGCTCGACCTTTCCCAGATTGTGAGGAGCCACGACCCGCACCACGCTTCTCGAAATACCAGTCAGGGTAGCCGTGGATCTTGAAGCACATAGCTAGTAATATCATGACCCGATACATTGCAGTGAGAACAATAGAGAAATTTCTTTTGTTCTAGAGTCAGTCTAGATGAAGTTGTGGAAGAACTCGGCTGATTTCTAGCAGCAAAGGCGAGTGCTTCGGATTGAGTTTCCCGACCTTTGACGATTGATATCTGGCATTCTTCTTGGATAACCAGTTGATAAATACGGTTGAGGTTCTACAGCGGATCCTGAGCCATAAGAGTGGACCGAACTGTGCCATAAAGGGTTTCATCTAACCCCATCAGAAATTGGTGTATGCGTTCTTCATCTCTGGTTTTTGTGAGTTTGAGATTTAAACCACAAGTGCAGTGGTTGCATGAACACAATTCCAAGGGAACATAAGTGGATAGTTCCTCCTAGAGCTTGTTAAGAGAACCGTAATAAGCGGCCACAAATTGGCCTTTATGGCGGCAATTTGCAATATCATATCGTAGCTGCATAATTTGGGGACCGTTGCCGACGCTAAAGCGCTGGTTAAGATCATCCCAAAGTTGCTTGGCGGTTTCAAAGTACGTAATGGAAGATCGAAGGGACGAGTCCATCGATTGTACTAACCAACCAACAATCATAGAGTTGACGGGCAACCAAAAATTTGCGTTCGAAGAGGCGGCATCAGGCTTGGTAATTGAACCGTTGACGAAGCCAAGTTTGCGTTTAGCAATTAGGGCATTCCGCATAGCAGTGACCCATTCTTGATAGTTATCACCCTTGAGGGCAATTGGGCAGATCGTCAAACCGGGATGGTCCGACGGGTGAAGGTAATAAGGTGAGGTGATTTTGATAGGTGTTTGAGAGGCTAAAAGGGCTTGTTGAAGAGCCGCCAGTTGGGCAGCGTCCGAGGTCTGGGAGTCGGCGGGATTCGTCATTGAAGGGAATTAAGGCGGCGATACTAGGCAGATGATCGGCCGAAAAAAATTAAAAATTAGGGTTTTGGTATGATCACAGGCTCCGATACCATGATGAGATTGTACGCAGAAATTTTGGAAGGCAAAATCTATCGTTTCTCTTTATTGATTTTGGTATATATAGTGAATACAAGATATATGATAGTAGCTTGTAGCATAAGATAGTACATATAGAAAGACTAATTTAACCCTAGGTCTAATAGAGTTCATAGAAAACGTCCCAATTGATCCAAAGAGTGAAATGTTGATGATGTTAATGAGGTTTGAAAGAATTCATGGAAATATTGACCTTGAAGATCAAACTGAGAACCTTTTGGTTAAGTTAATAGGAAGTTTCTCAATCCAATGCAAACAAATTACACACTCCACTTAGGAAACTAGTTGCAACTAATTAATTTTCTTTGATAGAAATAATAATTGGTTGTATGAATATTTGATTATAAATCCATATGAAGAATTTAGTAGGGAAAAATTCGGTTTGCAACTATATTCCCATCAATTGGGTGTACAATTGATGTGGTTTTTTGTTAAGTAGGTAAAAATTCGATTTACCAGATGAGTTCCACAAAGTGGCAGTTGAGGAACTCGACTAGAGTGATTACATAGATTGATGTGTTTGAAAAATCAAATATCTATAATTAATAACGCACTAAAGCGGTAGCAATTTCTACCCCTAAATTACGTCACTTCCTCCAATCCTCTTATATTAAAATAATTAATTGGCTATAGTTAAAATAATAAAAATTATGATCCATCCGATTAAAATATATCTATATGACTTACAAAAAAATTAACAAAAAGATCACATAGAAAAATTTTGACCATTTATGATGAGCTTCATAATCAATAAAATGAAAAAAGATAAATCCCATTATTACACAATTTTAACCTAGAAAAATTTGACCATTTATGATGAGCTTCATAATCAATAAAATGAAAAAAAGATAAATCCCATTATTACACAATTTTAACCTTTAGCCTTTAGCCTTCTGTAACCGTTGCAAATCAATCCGCACATTTTCAACTTTCAACCTATTAATATCAAATTAATTAGGGGACTTATGAGTGTCTAAACAACTCCATTCCAAATTCCGGTCAATGTAACCTAATCACATATATTTTAATGTTTTGTTTCTAAAAAAATTAATATTTAACCATTTATGATGAGCTTCATAATCAATTAAATGAAAAAAGATAAATCCCATTATTACATGATTTTAACCTTTAACCTTTAGTCTTCCGTAACCGTTGCAAATCAATCCGCACATTGTCAACTTTCAACCTATTAATATCAAATTAATTAGGGGACTTATGAGTGTCTAAACATCTCCATTCCAAATTCCGGTCAATGTAACCTAATCACATATATTTTAATGTTTTGTTTCTAAAAAATTAATATTTAACCGTTTATGATGAGCTTCATAATCAATGAAATGAAAACAGATAAATTCGATTATTACATAATTTTAATCTTTAACCTTTAGCCTTCCACAACCGTTGCAAATCAATTCCGGTCAATGTAACCTAATCACATATATTTTAATATTTTGTTTCTAAAAAATTAATGCTTTCTCTACATATCTCTTTCTATATATATATAGACATCCAAACACAAATAATCACCAATTTCGTTTATGTCTATTTGCTTTCTAATGTTGAATGTGTCTATGTTATTTGATGCTTTAGGGTTTTGCTTCAAATTGTGATTAACCATTTAGAATATATTATTTTTTGCAATGATCAATTGATTATTGATTTATGGTTTAATATTTGAGCTTTTTTACTAATTTTTTTTATTTCATTCTTTTTGGTGCATGGTGAACATGAGGTATTGAAGCGTTGAGAGTTCTTACAAACGGATGCTCATGCTCGACCTTGGTTATTTTAGAAATCTCACCACACTATGTGGCATATAATTTAGATCATCTCACATTTAACCAATTCATTGAGCTATTATTCTCGATCTTAATTTGAAGACTTTGAGTGCTTCACAAAGGTGATCAAAGAACCAATTTCATCTCCTTCAAGATACCTATTCATTTTCTTTTTTCTTTTATCGTAAATCACTTTTGATTTTTATTAATATTAGTTTAATTTGCATATATCTTTCATGCATATGGAATTGAGCACTCATTAATATTTGTTTCTATGCGTTATTCGCACCCATAAACACATAATTTAGAATTATTTTTTAGACTCCAATTATTGTAATGAGGTTAGCCAAGCTCGATATAGAGTATACGAAATCGATTACTTATTAAATTTGCTCCGTTTATTATAGAAGAACCATTTTATAGAAGACTAATGAATGTGGAGAAGTGGTTCTTCTTTTGCATAGGATTATTTATAATAATTTAAATTTATAATAAAATATAGTAAAAACACAACTAACAACAATAAAAATAGCTATAATTATATTATTTAATTATGAATGCTCTAATCAAAATCACTGTAATCAACTTCATATATATAGAATATGAGATTATTCATACAAATTATAATCATCTAAGAAATTTGTTCCATGCATATGCCAAATATTTTCACATATATATATAATATAATAAAAATGAAAAAATTGCCCATTTATGATGAGCCCCGTAATTAAGTTCATAAAGGGGAAAAAAGATAAAATCCTCTACTCTTAATCAATTCATACAAATCCTCTATCACATTATTCTCTACTAATTAATTCCTACAAATCCATTATATATTCTCTATGGCGGTTATAAATCGTTCTTAATTAAGTTCATAATGAAGGGATGGAAATTATTAAGTTCATAGGGAAAAGAACAAAAATTAAAAGGTAAAATCTTCGATACCTAATCAATTCATACAAATCTCCTATGACTATTCTTCTCTACTAATTAAATCCTATAAATTTCTTACACATTTTATGGCCGTTACAAATCCCTCTTAATTAAGTTCATAGTGAAAGGATGAAAATAATTAAGTTCATAAGAAAAAGAAAAAATTTAAACGAAAATTATTTAACCTCTCTCCATTCGTAATTAACCTCTACAAATCTTTGTAATCAATTCTTACAAATCCTTTGACTATTAACCTTCTATAAAATTGTCACAAATAAAACAAAATGGAGAAAAGACAAGAGAAAAAAATTAAAGAAAATTATTTAACCGCTCTCCATTCCTAATTAATCCTTACAAATCCTACTAATAAATTCATGCAAATCTTCTAACTGTTGCACGTTTGTACTACTATTAGAAATAAAAGTAAAGGGGTAAATACAAATGAGTTACATTGGGTAAATATAAATAATTTACATTAAAATGTAACAACTGTTCAATATAGAAAACGAGTGGTGAATTTGAAATCTAAAAAAAACTTCCAATTACACATGTAAATAGGAATGTGATACCGAAAAGTAAAGGGCTAAATACAAATGAGTTTCTTCTCCATCACTCGCTCCAACCAAATATCCTATCTTCATGCCTTCTCTTTAATTAACTAAAAGGAAACATGGTAGACTAATCAATATCTAAAACTACAACATTTAAAAGTAGAATCATACCGAAAATGGGATGTGAGATACCTCATCACCTATTGGTTACGGGTGTAATCTCAATAATCAAAGTTATGCTCTGCCGAAAATGGGATGTGATAAATAGGTAAGGGAGATACCTCATATCCGATTCTAGCCGATAAAATGGTATATAACACTAATTTAAACTCTTCCAACTATTTCTTACTTACGTAGATTGTTTTGCATTTGTTTTATCTCTAGACTAGAGAAAGGCTTTGTCTACATGCTCAAAGATTTCAATGTGATAACTAATAGGGTTGAATATTGAATTGGTAAGACTAACAAAGTCATGATTGAGTTTCACGGAGATTCAAATGTTAAGAAAGTTAAAACTTAATTAAACAAATTAAATAACTTAATTAGTAAGGATATCATTCCTTATTATTTAAACTTTAAAACTAAGTAGTCTAGCTAACCCCTCTATAGATTTCATGTGTCCAAACAAAGATATAATGAGATTAGCAAGTGACAAACCAAGTGCAAGACAAAGACAAGGGAACAATAGTTCCCCTCTCTAACATGTCACCCCTGCTTTGTAGATGTATCCGACATAGGCTTGACAATCTGGAAGAATTTAGAACATGTTACCATTAGAAAATAAATTGCACTCACACATTACCCACCAAAACCAAAAATTAAAAGATCAAAATTTTAGGAAAATTATCCAGTAGCTATGAATGCAATCGGAATTCCATCTTTTTTGCATCAGTTTTGTGACTGATCCATACATTATCTTATCACAATATATGCAACTTTGGCAAGTTCACATTCATAAATCATAATTATCAAAGAAAAGTAAAGTTACGCAATTCAATAGAATCCTCAACCTGAAGAGCCACATTTTATTTACAGACCATTAAATGCGTAAATCCAATCAACAATCAGTGTTTGATTTTCAGTTAAGAGATTTCAGTTTTCATAAAATAAATTTAATGTTTACAAACTTCTAAAAGATTTGGGAGAACGGGGTTGCTAATCAAAATACTAAATCACTCTTATTCATTGGTAAATGATATATCTTACAATATCATCTTTGTATTCAGAATGGTTGACAAATCCATATTAATTTTATTATTAAAATTATCTAATCAATTGTATTAGATTACATCGACTAATTTAATTAAATATCAAATAATTTCTAAATATAAATTAAATACGAGTTACTAAAACTGAACATTACAAAACAAATGTTTTACTTTACCTATTAATACATGACATAATTAAAAATAACCCGTGTGTAGTACGGGCCATCCACCTAGTTGTAAAAAAAAGCAATTTTACTTGGTTTTAATCCATAATAAGTCACTTCACTCTATATTAAAATTGTTGTTTAATTTAAAAAACGATGAAAATTACATTATCATTTCTTATTTATTTATTTAAAATATTTTAAAAATCAAAATATGATAACAATGGAAAGTCTTGGCTATGCAAAATCAAAATTTGAGAAGAATTTGCAATATATTTTGGTGGAATATGTACATCTTGGCTATGGAAAGTGTTCTGAAAGAGATAATTGGTGATGTTTGAGAAGAATATGAAAGGGAAGAGTTGTTCTTTTTTATTATGTTACATATATTATGCAAAGAGGGGCCATTGTGCTACTTGAGTTTGCAATTCAACATATGACTAAAAAAATGACATCTAATTAGCATTGTTTTAAAAATTCTGCCTAGATGTCGCATGGATATTGGAAGGATAGTATAAAGTAGGGTATAACTGAGTTGGGGATTTCATCAAATCTGGGAGAGTGTAAAGATAATTAGAAGAAGAGTATAGTGGTGGTCAACAACTAGTCGTCAGGATAGAGGGTTTTTCTAGGTCGTTGTGTTTTTTTAATTTTGTTATTTTGTGTTGTCGTTTTGATTGCTTATTGGGTTGTTTAGGTTTGGCGGTTCAGGATGCCCCATCTTGTCCTTCAGATTCCGTTTTACCGGAACTAAACTAGGTCAATATTGTTGTTATTGTTGTATTTAATTTTTTTATTCCAATACGGTATGTATGCAAATCACGCTCTTTGCTTTTATTTTACTATTTTGCAAGTTCTTTGCAATTTAAAGCACGGATTATTCTAATATTATCAAAAGTAAAAATAGTGATAATGAGGCTTCAAATCACAATGATCCATACTCTCTGCACCCATTTGATAATCATGGCATAATTAATCTCAAAGGTCTTTGATAGAGATAGTTTGTAAGCTGAAAAAAGATTGATGTTAATTGTCTTATTCAATAAGACCAAGCTTGGTATGGTTAACTAAATTCTTGTAAACCTACCTTTAGATTCTATTATTTTCTTAGCATGTCAATAATGTAATAACATAGAATTTTTTTAGATACAAAATATAGTAAGAAAATAGTGAACTCTGCTCACATAAATTTGGTTTAATAAATCAATTTAAATTGAATTATGCATAATTTTTAAGGTAGTGACAATATCTTTGTCCCTCTCTTTTTAAGCAAACATCTTTTACATAATAGTTTAAAAGATATACTATTAAATGCAAAAATAATAGAAAATGTGCATCTCTCAGAAGATGGAATCCACTCCTTAGTTGAATTTCAACAATAATATTATTTCATTAATATAAAGAATGAAAGTACATATATAAATTATAAATTCAAGCAAATCAAATGACCTTGAAACAACAAAATTAATTCAATGATAAACAAATTAAGAAACCCGCTTCCAAATACAAAATAGGTTTCTCTTAATAGCTCTAAGCAAGCTTCTTGTACTCAATCGGGGAGTGTAAATTAAAGCCTTGTAAGTCAATGATGGGTGTAAGTAGGTATTTAGTAAGTCGGAGGTAGGTATTTAGTAAGTCGGAGATGGAGTATACGCTGGAGCTTTGTAGGCGGGTGATGGATTATAGACATGTGTTTTGTATGCAGGTGATGGGGTGTAAACTGGAGCTTTGTAGACGGGAGTTGGGGTGTAAACGGGAGCCTTGTAGACGGGTGACGGAGTGTAAGCTATGGGAGCTTTGTAAGCTGGTGATGGAGTGTAGACGGGTGTCTTGTAGGTAGGAGATGGAGTGTAGACGGGTGCCTTGTATACGGGGGATGGGGTGTAGATGGGTGCCTTGTAGGCGGGGGATGGGGAGTAGATTGGAGTCTTGTAGGTAGGAGATGGGATGTAGACTGGAGCCTTGTAGGAAGGAGATGGAGTGTAGATGGGAGCCTTGTATGCGGGAGATGGTGTGTAGACGAGAGCCTTGTAGATAGGAGATGGGGTGTAAGATACAGGAGCCTTGTAGGCGGGTGATGGAGTGTAGACGGGTGCCTTGTAGGCGGGATATGGAGTGTAGACGGGTGCCTTGTAGGCGGGAGATGGGGTGTAGTCTGGAGCCTTATAGGCAGGAGATGGGGTGTAGACGGGTGCCTTGTAGGCGGGGGATGGGGTGTAAGCTACGGGAGCCTTGTAGGTGGGGGATGAAGTATAGACTGGAGCTTTGTAGGTAGGAGATGGTATGTAGGCGGGAGATGGGGTGTAAGATACGGGAGTCTTATAGGCGGGAGATGGGGTGTAGACTGGAGCCTTGTAGGCGGGAGATGGGGTGTAGATGGGAGCCTTGTAGCTTGGGGATGGAGTGTAGACGGGAGCCTTGTAGGTAGGAGATTGAGTGTACACGGGTGCCTTGTAGGCGGGTGATGGGGTGTACACGGGAGCCTTGTAGGTGGGAGATGGGGTGTAGACGGGAGCCATGTAGGTGGGTGATGGTGTGTAGACGGGAGCCTTGTAGGCAGGTGATGGGGTGTAGACTGGAGCCTTGTAGGCGGGTGATGGAGTGTAATTTACGGGTGCCTTGTAGGTGGGTGATGGGGTGTATGATACAGGTGCTTTGTAGGCGGGTGATGGAATGTAGACTGGAGCCTTGTAGACAAGAGATGGTGTGTAGACAGGAGCCTTGCAGGCGGGTGATGGGGTGTAATCTACGGGTGCCTTGTAGGCGGGTGATGGTGTGTATGATACATGTACTTTGTAGGTGGGTGATGGAGTGTAAACTGGAGCCTTGTAGGCAGGAGATGGAGTGTAGACGGGAGCCTTGTAGGCAGGAGATGGGGTGTACATGGGAGACTTGTAGGCGGGTGATGGGGTGTAAACCGGAGCCTTATAGGTGGGAGATGGGTGTAGACGGGAGCCTTGTAGGCGGGTGATGGGGTGTATGATACAGGTGCTTTGTAGGCGGGTGATGGAGTGTAAAGTGGAGCTTTGTAGGCAGGAGATGGTGTGTAGACTGGAGCCTTGTAGGCGGGAGATGGGGTGTATATGGGAGCCTTGTAGCTTGGGGATGGAGTGTAGACGGGAGCCTTGTAGGAAGGAGATGGAGTGTACACGGGAGCCTTGTAGGCGGGTGATGGGGTGTACACGGGAGCCTTGTAGGCGGGAGATGGTGTGTAGACGGGAGCCTTGTAGGTGGGTGATGGTGTGTAGACGGGAGTCTTGTAGGCAGGTGATGGGGTGTAGACTGGAGCCTTGTAGGCGTGTGGTGGAGTGTAATTTACGGGTGCCTTGTAGGTGGGCGATGGGGTGTATGATACAGGTGCTTTGTAGGCGGGTGATGGAATGTAGACTGGAGCCTTGTAGACAGGAGATGGTGTGTAGACAGGAGCCTTGTAGGCGGGTGATGGAGTGTAAACTGGAGCTTTGTAGGCGGGAGATGGTGTGTAGACAGGAGCCTTGTATATGGGTGATAGGGTGTATACGGGAGCCTTGTAGGCGGGTAATGAGGTGTAGACGGGTGCTTTGTAGTACACAGGTGAAGGTGTGTATGTAGGAGATTTGTAATACACCGGGGAAGGGGTGTATGCGGGTTTCTTGTAGTATATTGGTGAAGGGGTGTACACTGGTGACTTGTAGTATATCGGAGAAGGAGAGTATGCAGGCTTCTTGTAATATACTGTTGAAGGGTTATAAACAGAAGAAGGAGTGTATGCAGATGATTTATAAATCGGGGAAGAAGAGCTATACCCGTAATTTTCAAACATGCATGATAAATCTGGTGTATGAACTATTGTGTTTCCTAATTTATTTAAACGTTAACGTATTATTGTATACATTTGTACTCACGATCCAATGATCAGAAAGAAAACTATAGATAAATTTATGTAAAACCAAAATGAAAAAATCAAACAAAAGTGGATTAAAAATGGAAATTTCAAAGGAAAAAAAACAAGAAAATGAAATAATAATATGTCCAAATATATACAATGAATATACGTAGAAGCACCACGATGGAGAAGGTTCGCAAACTCTCCTCGCTTTTCTTTCTTATTGCAAACAATGTATCGAACGAGGCAAGCTCATTGTAGTTAGTCGCAAAGTGAGACATGAACCATTTAGCAAACTCCCTCTAAGAGTGAACTAAGTCGGTGGGCAGCGAGTGGAACCATTTCACAACGTTGGCCCCTAGGTCAGCGAGAAACAACCTGTATATCAAAGTTTAGACACCCAAAGTGCCATATGATGGGTTTAACTGCCCACATGATCCATTGGGTCTCTCTTCCCGTCATATAGGTCAAAGAACGGAGTCGGGAATTTTTTCGGTGGTTGCGATTTCCTCGTTTCCGATGAGAGAGGAGTGATAGTACAACAACAACAACAATTACCCAGTGAGGCTCCCTTTGTGGGAAATCTGGAAGGTCAAGATGGGGGCTCCCCTGGCTTAACACAAGGGGGTGTGACCAATAGACCCAGCGAGACCGCAGAACGCAGAAGGAAACATACAAAAGCGAGGCAAAGAAAAACTAAAGATATAAAAACTTAAAAATTTTGAAACTTAGAACCAAAATAAGGCATCGACGCCTCAAAGCCCCTTGGACCGGTCTGCTCAGATGGATAGTTGTCCACCACTCGAATCCTCTCTCTCCAATCATCTCGTGAATAATCCCCATTAATCCTCATCAATCCCCAATCCTCATTTAGTTCACCCGATTCGATAGGTCAATGTCGTTTTACGTCCGGATCTAATATACTTCATGCCTTGAATTTTAGGGGAGACCCTGTTAATATCATACTCTTCCCATCACTTGAGGTCTAGCACATTTACCAAGATATTTTTTTTTTGGTCGAAAGATAAATGAGAGAAAGAGCTACAAAGTGGAGGGTTCATTCTCTCACTCAAGCGTTTTCACATTGCATTATCTATTATTAGATATATCTAATAATAGATAATGCAATGTGAAAACGCTTGAGTGAGAGAATGAACCCTCCACTTTATAGCTCTTTCTCTCATTTATCTTTCCCATCTTATTGTTCTTATTTTAAATTCATGACAACCGTTGGCAACCTACTTAGTAATCTAATTGCTAGTATATTAATTGTAAATGATTTCAGTAAATTACTACTGGACATTTGATTCGTTGACTAATTAACCTCGGACGATTGGATTAGCACTTCACAGTTTTGCATAACTAAATAAACCAACATAGAATTAGCACTTTACAGCTTACAATAGTTGACATTACATGATCTGATGGTCAATTGGAAGTACTAATCCATTGAATAATTGTAGGATATCAAAGAACAATGTAATTAGAATTAATTAATCAAGGGCATTTGGGGCCTCCTCTCTTGGTCTTCCAATTGTTATAGCAAGGGCAAAACTGTTTGTTGCCATAGTAACCAGGAGGCACACACAAACACTTTGCACAACACTTGTTGCAAAAGAAGAGGCATGGCTTCTTGTATTGTGTGTTTGAACACCTTGTTGCGCACCTCGGCCCGCATTCTACATTGTCGAAATTATTCACATACTTAGCAAAAATTCGGTTGTATAACTGTCAAAGTTTGGTGGGTCAATATATAACGTGGAGGTTCACACGTCCGTCTGTGTGCATAAGCGCATTATGGGTCTAGTACTTAAGCTCATGGTCGGATTTCCATCCTAAAACCAATTGGCGATAGGAGTACTCAATGACATATATATTAGACAATTCATTTCACAATAACTAGATGTGCATTTAATTCATAAGATGAATATATATTATAGACAACACGAGTGCATAAGCACAATTTGACACCTACCTTGTGGATTTAGGCTGCCCTCGGTTGATCCATGCTGCCAAATTTACCAAACAAATATTCGTTAGATTAATTGAATTATTTGGTTCAACTTTGAGTTTGAAATACTTTAGGGAAAAAAAATGCTTTAAAAGGTTAAAAAAAGGGAAATTATCAAAATTGAACTCAACGTGCCAATAAATGCTATGGTTGTAATGTTCTTTTCCTCATCTTCGAAAAAATGCAGAATAAGTATCAATTAATTGATTTTAGGATAAAACTCCACATATTTATGTGTTGGGCATGGACTTGTTAAAACATGTCCCGACTCGTCTGAAGCTTTTTGGATTAAAACCCGACCCGAAAATTAATGAGTCAAGAGCGATCCGAATCCAATCGACTCAGAAAAACTGGGGTAAAATAATATTTACATCAAAATTTCAATATTTTGTTATTAAACTTATATTAAATGATTATTTTAATATAATATATTTTTAATTATTTTTATAACATAAAATAAAGGATAATAAAAGTGACGATCGTGACCCGTTGGATCAATCCGAACCCGTAACAACCCAACCCGATCAAACTCGTAAATTTAACGACCCGACAACCTAGGATCCGTTTTTACCCGAAACCGCCCTGCCCGACCCATTTGACAGATTTAGTAGGTCCCAATACACATGTACACACGAACGGTCGTGTGCACGGACTCTAATCAACCATAAAAGTTTCTAATTTCGAGGGGAAAAAAACTTCCTTCCAAACACAACCTAAATCCAAATTTTGGGATTTCTCTTACCATGGGAAGATTATTGCTTGGGTTAGGAGGTTGTGCTTGTGGAGCAGGAGACTCTGCAATGCCATGCTTCTGAACAAATTAACCAAACAATAGAATTACTCAATAGGCTTTCAAAATTTACCGAAATCGACACTCGTCTCGATCAAACTTTACAAGTAACAATGTAAGTAAATTGTAAATTTTGAATTGAATTCATCATACTAAAGACTTGAAATTGGAAGATTTTCATCTTATTACTTACATAATTTTCGGCAGGCGAAAAAAGCATGACGATGACAATGATGAACATGACAATGCTGTGTTTTAGTGCAAGACCCTCCATTGATTTGTGTTGTTTTTCTGATTTTTGAGAATTTTTAGAATGAAATTTTCCTGTGATATGAAGAAGAAAGATGGTGGTAGAGAAGTTGATAGAAGATGATGTATATAAATTTGTATAAGACTCACATGACATTATAATTGTTGTTTGTTTGTTTCCTACATTCTAATTTAATTTAATGTACATATTTGTTTTATTTTTAGAATTGCCTTCATTTGTTTTTAGTGTGCACATGAGTTGGAGTCTTGGAGAAAGGAAAATTGAAACAGTGATTTCAAGCACGAATCGGAGTCTCTACCTACTTTAATTGCAAAGCTTAAGAAGTTAAAACTCAAAATTGAAATAGAATTTGAAAAGTTAAGATTTTAAAGATTAGTTAGCATAGCATATACACACACCTCTGTGAAAAGGATTATAAACTAAACTAGCTATGTACTTCGAATGTTGTTAACTATGGAACATTTAATACATTATTTGTTGTGATCTAAACATTTTAAGTTAGCATAGCATATAGCATATGTTGTAACGAGAACAATAAATATGAAGAAAAACACAGAGGTTTAACATGGTTCACTAACAATGTATTAGTTATGTTTATGGGCAGAAAACAATACTCTTATTATGAGGTATTTTCTGAGTATATATAGCGACTCAAGAAACTCTAATCAGATTATGGGTAGTAGGCTCAAATAGATCACGATAGGCTCATTCTTAGAAAACATAACATATCGTTTTTGCGAGTGGGTGTTGCCCCTCCAAATCAGTGAGACCACCGTCGCAGGGCGCTGCCCTTGAATTCTTAGCGATTACCGGTTAGCAACAAACTCCAGGCACGTTAACAACATATTTATACCCTAAATTACAATATATTACGAGGTAAAGTACTAGTCAAGTATTGTTGTTCCTATACACAATCAAGCAGATGATTTATCATTTTAGGATTGATAAAATATGATTATTTTGCAATGGGATGAATGAAGTGATCATTTACAAAAAGATCTTAGGAAACCTAAGTAGAGTACTCGCATCATCATAGACAACTCCATGATCAAGAAATCACTTCAGACACAATAGTTCATAGCCCAGAGGTAAAACAAAAATAAAACCTCGGCCCAACAGGTAGAAACAACAAGGTAAGTCAGATCAATTCAACTAACCTAGTGATGAAGAGAATTGTGCAAGTCATCAAAAGGACAATTCAATTCGTCCATTTCATAACATATGCAATGAAAACCAAGTGTGTTCAGAGATTTTAAGCACGACAATACAGAGAAGGCGCAACTTCGAAGGGGTGAATACTAAATCTGTGAACATAGTCACAATTAGGGGCATGATCTCTCGCGGAAAGCACACCCAACAATGTTGGGCTTGAAAGAATACTTGTAATAACACCTCCTCTTTTACTCTTTATCTATAAATAAATTACCGTTCATTCAAAAACTACAGTATATAAATCTATGTCGCTCTCTATAAACAAGGTCGATAATATATAATAATATAATGCAATTCCAAATCAACTAGTTAGCTAGACAACTAAAGGCTATCCTAGTTAGATGGCTGACCCGCAACTAGGTGAGTTTAACCTGACCTGACTCGACCCACAAATCTGAAAATTAAAAACAAATGACCTGCAACCTCACTTATTATCCGCGGGTCAAGTCAGCATGGGTTGCGGGCGATCCCCGCACACGTGAACATCCCTACTTGAAGTGAAATCTTGTACTTATATGTTTTTTCCAATAATTAAAACTTGGTTCATAACAAAACATAATTATTGGAAAAATTGCTAACAATAATTGAAGACTACATGGCTCAACATTTACATATATGGTTTGGAAAGCGATAGGAGGAAGGATTCCCTTTCCTTACGTGCATATGTGCATGTGCAATCACATGCAAAAGTATATAGATATACAAATTAAAGTCCACGTATGTTAATTTTTTGTACATCATATCATATACGAATAACGAATCTCCCTATGACCAGTAATTCCCTATCTATACAATTGTTCAATTTATTACATGTCATTTTCATATTTATATTTTATTCATAGATATGTTAAAATTAGACCTTTCATTTTTTTCGACAGAAATTAGTTTAGACCTTTCAGAATTTTTTTGATCATATATATCGTTAATATATCGTAGATAGTTTTGAGTTGGTACTTGGTAGTCGCATAATTTATAAATTATGAGCTAGTTTGGAGATGTTTGATCATCAATTAATCCTAATTGAGGTTTGTTGTGTAACTTTATGGATATATAGATCGATTTATATTTATAGTTTATGCTAATTTAATCTAATGTATCTATATATAAAAATAATATTCTCACCGTACATGGTATTAAGTTAATACAATTTTACATGGCTTAAAACATATACAGACCCCTGAACTTTCACAAATTTACCACTTAGACACCCCACCTTTGAGTTGGCCCTATTGAACACTCGAACTTATGATTTTGCACCTATTGAACACCTGGCCAGAGACTTTAATGACATTTGTATTACACGCGCGCCAGCCCGTAATACACGTCATTACGCCTTATTTTACATATTCCACGTAAGTACTCTACATTATGCCACTTAGGCGCCAGCCCGTAATACACGTCATTACGCTTTTCAACTTAAAAAAAAATTAATCTTGAACTTAAGGAGGAATTGACGACATTTCTCATAAGACCGCCTTCTTGCTCGACGAAGAACAGGCAGCCCTCTCCGGCGGTTCACCAGACAAGAATGACTCTCCTCGACGAAGAAGAACAACCAGCCCCACCTTTTTCAAGTGAAGGTTTGAATCCTGGACGGCGTCGACGATGTACCCTAGCTGAGTCGAAGAACAAAAGGTTAGTTAGGGCGAATTTTTCGTTGGGGCATTTTGTGTTTTTCTTCGGATTTCGTCTCTCTTCAGTTGTTTGCATTCAATTTTTTGATTTTGCTAGTCTGAATTGTTGGGAATTAGGGTTTTTTTTTGATTTAGGGCTCCAATTTTGGGGGTTTTGATTTAGGGATCGAATTTGGATGTTTTGATCGAGGGCTCGAATTTGGGTGTTTTGATTGAGGGCTCGAATATGGGAATTTGGTGGTTTGAATTCGATTGTAGGGTTGGCATTCGAATGAGAGTGGCATTCGAATGAAATTGCACTTTAGTTTAAAGATGTTTAGGTTTTTTGGGTGTATGAAATGAACTTGATAAACTTCTGTTATGGTGAAATGACTTTATTTAAATCTGTCTTTGTTTTAGGATCAAAATGCCGACGGTGAACGTTTTCTGGCATCATGGAGGTAGGTTTGTTCACGAACCACAGACTGCTTATGTTGATGAAGTTGGAACTGGACACAGCCCGGGGGTTGATATAGATTTGTTAAGCTTCTTTGAATTGAAGTGGTATGTGAACTCACTCAACTATACAGAATTTAGAGGGGTATATCATAAGGGGGAAAATGATCAATCTACAGAGATGGATGATACATCACTTCTTGAGCTTTCTAGCAAACTGAAAAATGGAGATGAGGTGCATTTTTACATTGATCATGTCATTGCTGAGCCAGACTTTGCCAATAATGATGCTGAGGACATTGAGGTTCCTATCTATAGGGGTATAAGTCAAGATC
Organism: Fallopia convolvulus; assembly: GCA_964016875.1. Classification (NCBI taxonomy): domain Eukaryota; kingdom Viridiplantae; phylum Streptophyta; class Magnoliopsida; order Caryophyllales; family Polygonaceae; genus Fallopia; species Fallopia convolvulus. The sequence continues at coordinate 1,989,221 of OZ024720.1, forward strand.
ACCCTATAGAGTTAGATGGAGGTGAACAATTAGATGGAGGTGAAGTAGCTGAAAATGCAGGCAATGAGAATGCAATTGTGCCTATTGGTTATGATTTTTCTCAAACTAGTAAAGAAGCTAGAGAAAGTCAGTCAAGTGACAACAATGATGATGATAGTGAAGATGGAGGTGAAGATAGTGACAAGAGTGAGAGTGGTGATTTTTCTCAAACTAGTAAAGATGATTCTTATTCTTCTATTAGTGGAGATAGTGACAAGAGTGATGATGTAGTCTTTGATTTAAGTGGTGATAGTGATGTTGATGATGAGTTGAGAGAATTGAGAAATGAAGCTAGAGAAAGCAATGCTAGAAGGAGGATGCATCAGGAGAGTTTGAGGAATGTTGAGATACAATTTGGTGATGTTGGTCCAGATGAAGGTTATGAAAATTGGGATGAGGATGCAAATGACTACACTGGAAAGTTGGGTGGAGATGAGCCCTATTTTGCTAGTGATTCAGATTACAGTATGGAGAGTGACTTCTCAGAAGAAGAAGGCAACCATGGGGAGGCAACTAGGAGGAGGAGCAGACATGTAATGTATGACCCCAAGTCTCAATGCCCAGCTTGGGAATTAAACATGATCCTTGAGAATGTTGAGCAGTTCAGGGAAGCCTTGGCTAAGTATTCTGTCATGAAGGGAGTAAATTTGAAGTTGAGGCCTAATGAAAAAAGAAGGGTCACTGCAAAGTGTACACATCCGGGCTGCAAATGGAGAATTCATGCTAGTTTTGATGGAGGTTCAGGAAATTTTCAAGTGAAGACTTACATGCCTAAACACACTTGCAGAAGGTATTATACCAACAAGTTGTGTACTTCTGACTTTGTAGCAAGGCACTTTGAGGACAGAATATTGTCTCAACCTTCCATTAAACTGTGGGAGATTCAAGCACTCTGTAGGAAGGATTTGAAAGTGTATGTTGGAAAAACCATATGTGGGAGAGCAAAGAGGAAAATTTTAAGTAAGCATACGGGTGATTACAGAGAAGAGTATGCAAGGCTGCATGATTATGTGGATGAGGTGAATAGATCTAATCCAGGGTCTACTTGTTTTGTGGTGGTTGATAACCAAACTGATCCAGGAAAGGAGTTGTTCAAGAGGTTCTATGTTTGCTTTCACTCAATGATAGAGGGTTGGAAACAAGGTTGTAGGAGAATAATAGGGGTTGATGCTTGCTTCTTGAAAGGTCCAGTGGAGGGACAATTGTTTGTGGCTGTAGGAAAAGATGGCAATGGTCAAATGTACCCCATTGCTTGGGAGGTGACAGGTGCAGAGTCAACAGTTAGTTGGACTAAATTCATCAAACCTTGAAGACAGATTTGGACCTTGGAAGTGGACAAGATCTCACCATTATGTCTGACATGCAATTGGTAAGCATTTAACCCCACTATGTTCTGTTATTTTTGTTCAATAACACTTGTATATTAACTTTTCATAATCTGTCCTTTTTAGGGATTAAGGGTTGCTGTAAGGAATGAGTTGCCAGAAGCTGAGCATCGTTTTTGTGCCAGGCATATCTATGCAAATTGGCAGAAGAAATGGAGAGGGGCTGAGCGAAGGAAGAAGTTTTGGGCATGTTGTTGGTCCACTTTTGAAGTTCAATTGAAGGACAACATTGATGTTTTGGGTAAGTTAGGTCCTGAACTAGTGGCTGACTTCTTACAATATGGAAAAGAAAAATTTTGCAAGCCATATTTCAAGACTGGGGTGCAATGTGATATTTGTGAGAATAATATGTGTGAAATCTTCAATAGTTGGATAAGAATTGCTAGGCATAAGTCTATTATATCCATGCTTGAGGACATAAGGAAGCAAGTTTTGGATAGGATAAGGAAGATGAATGATTTTGCCAACACTTGGATATGTGACATTGCCCCTATGGCCTTGCTGAAATTGGAGAGAAACAAAGAGAGAGCAATGCAGTGTAATATTCTGTGGAATGGGGATCAAGGTTTTGAGATAGAGGAAGATGGTTTTGGCCATACTGTTGATCTGAGGCAGAAAATATGTACATGCAGAAGCTGGCAATTAAGGGGAATTCCTTGTGCACACTCTATTTGTGCAATGAATCAATTGAACATCAACCCTGACCAACATGTAGCTCACTGGTATAAAAAACCCACTTACCTAAGAGCTTATAGCTTTCCTATTCAACCAGTAAAGGGCATGAAATTGTGGCCAACTTCAGAGCATCCTCCTATTGAGCCACCTCAAGTTAGAAAAAAAAGGGGAAGAAAGAAGATAAATCGAAGAAAAGCTAGAGATGAGCCAAAGAAGGCTGGAAAGTACTCAAGGAGGGGAATTGTAATGACTTGTTCTCTTTGCAAGTGCCAAGGCCACAACAAAAAAGGTTGCCCCAAAAAGGGAAATCCAGAAGTGGTAGCTACCTCAAGAAGTCAGTCAAGACCACCACCACCACCAGTTGCATCCTCTACCTCAAGAAGTCAGTCAAGACCACCCCCACGAGCTGCACCAACACCACCACCAGTTGCACCTCCACCAAGACAAACAAGGAGTCAATCAAAGGTTGTTATAATTTTTCTATTTGAAGTGAATATCTCTTCAAAACAGATTTTCATATTTTTTGAGTATTGATTAATCTGCCCTCCTAATTTAATTGACCAGGCTCAAGGTAAAAGAGCTCAATCTGATGTTGGACCAGTCACTAGACCTAAAAAAAAGGGCACCTCTAGACTTGTCGGTTTTGGTACATACACCAGCCCTACAACTGGAGTGACAATGCTAAATGTAAGTCAATGTAGTAGTTATGATTTTCATATTTGAAGTGAATACCTCTTCAAAACAGATTTTCATATTTTTTTTGGGTTATGTTATGTATTCACAGCCAGGGACTTCTTCAAGTAGGATTTTAAGGGTTCCACAACCCGTACAACATGCAACTGAATCTTTAGATTTTTTCCAGCCAAGAGAGGGGTTTGAGATGGCAGGGCAATCAAGCTGTCACTAGGAGGCAATTGCAACGCAAGGGAAGTGAAGCCCCATTAAGTAGCCAAACCAGTTCAAACCAACCTTAGGATGACTTTTCATTGCTTAGATGTCTGTGTTGGGATTCCTTCAGTAGCCATGAATTTAAAACAGTGTTCTAGCTGTCTTTTTTTTGGATACATTATAAGAACAACTTATTTTGATCTAGCAATTTACACGTGTATCTTGCTGCTTAAATGCTCACGTGTATCTTGATTCAAATTGTATATTTCACACTCTTGATATGAAGTGGCTTATTTTGAGCTATCATGGTTGTTGAGATGTGCAATCTTACTTGTGCTGGCTGATAATCAGCTTTGATTTCTTCTTTGTTTATGAATGGTTGATAATCAGCTTTTGCTGGCTGATTTGTGAATGGTTGATAATCTGGATGGATTTATGTTTCTTTTGGCCTTGTAGCTTGGACTGTGTGAGGTCGAGAGATGATATGCACTTGCTTTGCCTGCATAATTCATCTGACCTGCTAATTGCAATTGGTCTGATCTGATATAGCACTCACATTTCTATTTTTTCTCAGTGATCACCATTCTTTTGAGCAACTTTTGGATGAAACTCACACATTTAAAGCTGATGCAGCTTTGAGCTTAGCAATGTTGTAGGTTGAACTATGTGGAATGTTGAACATAAAAAAAAAGATGGTCAAGAGATTGGCAGATGGTTGTTATCTGTTTCAGTAACATATGCTGAATTTGTGCTAGTTCTGTTGGTTATCCTATCCATGAGTTCATTTCTAGAATGTGCAACTTTGGCTTCTATTGTTATTGCAGATCCTGGTGACTGATGTGTTTTGTTATTTTGTTAGTTTCTCAAAGTAGCACAAATCAGTTGACATCAAATGAAGCAATATATTATACTGACAACAATACCAACAAGGTTCTCACTTCTTCACACCAGTTGACAGCAATACATAACCATAATCTTAGCAACAAATCAAGCATACATGGAAAGATGCCTCCTAGACTCGACCTAGCTCGACAACACGAATTTGACACTCTCAGCCCAGAGAATCACCACTATCACGAGCAACAACATGTTAGCCAGACGCCTTGCCTTATCCCTCTCTTCTTCCTTCTTCTTTACCTCTTCTTCCTTCTCTTGTACTATTCGTAGCAAACCTGAGATGACTTCGTTAGAATGCTCTGTGCAAGGTGAATCATCAGCCCACTTGAAGAAGTTACATGCCCCCATTCCCTGTAAAATCAAAAAATGTACAAACAATTATAATTGCACATAATGCTCAAGGTATCCAGAGGTTTACCCCCAATTCGATTCCAATTGCAAAACGCCTAAATTTTCAATTCCAATTGCAAGGAATACCGATTTCACATTCCAATTGCACATAATGCTAATTCAATTTTAGGGTTTACCCCTAATTCAAGTTCTTCCATAATTTTAGTGTTTAGGGCAAACATATAAGGATTGAACTTACTCCATAGTTAGGGCACCCGAAGAATCGTCTCCCAGGATTCTTTCCCGTCCAAGAAACCTTCATAGTAGCTACGTCACCACACCTGCACGTCGGCAAGATGATTTCTGTTCTCCCACTTCCGCGCGAAAAGCTGCTCGACGAAGAAGCCATCACGACGACGAGGGAGGATCGAGCTTTCGTTGAATTGAAGAAAGAAGGAAGGAGGGAGAGCAATGGTGGAAGAATGGCCCAAAATCGAGCGATGGTGGAAGAAGGCGAAGAAGGATCGATGGTGGAGACGGTGAAAACGCGAGGCTGTGGGAATAAAAAGCCCCCTACTTAATTTTTTTTTTAGAAATTACATGTCAGCTTGAATATTAACCATTCACTCGCCCACAATCGCGTGTATTACACGTATAGAGCCACGTCAGATTTGAGGTGTTCAATAGGTGCAAAATCATAAGTTCGGGTGTTCAATAGGGCCAACTCAAAGGTGGGGTGTCTAAGTGGCAAATTTGAAAAAGTTCAGGGGGTTGTTGTAAGACCCGGATTTTTGGGTGCGAACTAGATAACTTAACTCGTTCAAAATGTACCTTCCTTTGTTGTTTTGGGCCAAAAAGCCTAATAAATGGTTGGACCCAAATCCAAACCCAAGCCCGTTTCTTTTCCCCATCTTCTTTCCCTTCTTTTGCCCTACCTTCCTATCTCCTTGTCACCACTACTGAGTGCCGCCCCTTTCCAAAAGGAGAGGGAGATCCTTGTACAATTGTTTCCGCCAGTGAAGCTAACCCCGTCCACCTCCCTTTCTACCTCACCTTTCCATCCCTTTTCTTCTTGTGCGTCACTCGCCTTTCACACCAGCCGAGAAGGAGCAAGAACGTCACCTTTGCCATCGCAACATGAAGATCTGGGGTCATCGCTGGCCGTTCGTAGTATCATCGTAATCGGCGGATTTCGAGTGTGGGGGTCGGCGGGAAACTTACCCAGGAACGACCTCGCCGAGCCTTGTCCAAGCTTGTGACGGAACCGGCCTCGCTCGCATCTCTCGGCGTCACACTAGATCTCGTCCTCACCAGTCCGCGTCGACTCACTTCGGGTCTGCCTCTAAACGTTGTCGGTTGGGCAGATCGGGGCTCGAACCCACATGCTTGGGTTGCTTCTATTCTACGCGCACCTCGCTCCACGAGTCCAACCTCAGCGCAACAACGCTCTTAATTGGCGGATTCATCGAATAGATTTGAAGAACCACAGTACTAGGGCGTCACTCGAGAGGCATGATCAAGTCATCACCGGAAACAACCACCAAGAACGTTGGGTGATTCTAGTTAGGAGTTGTTGCGGATCGAGCAAATAGGGTGCGTCGTTGTTCACCGAAGCCCACACAAGGAGCGCGAGTTACACGCTGAATTGAAGTCATGAATGTCACCAAGAATTGCTCTGCAAGTAGCGTGCGAATGTTGTTCGTGACAGTAAAGCCTTGCCCCAATTTTGCGTCCCCGAGGTTGAACCTTGTTCTTATTTGTTCTATCATTTTATTCTAGAGTAAATTTGTGATTGTTGATATGGGTGTGAATGCTTGTGCGTGTGACTGTTGACATCTCATTTCTGATTTGTCATTTGGGAGTTTGCATTTGTTTTGGTTTAGGTATTTCATTGAAATGTTGCTCGGAATTGTGTGGATGTATGGTGTAAAATTAGTTTGATTCTTGTATGGCGATATTTTGATTAAATTTGGGAATAAGTTAGCTTGAATAAGTGTGAAGGGTTGTATTAGAATTTTGTTGGATTTGCACAAAAGATTAGTTGCCCTTTTGATGACATGAAATAAAAGTTGTACTTCGACCCGAGAATGAATTGAATAACTCGCGTGTGAAATATTGATGTTCGTGTGTTGGTGAACGGAATCCGATCTTGTATGGTTTGACCCTTCCTAGATTACGAGAAGTATTAGGGTTTTCGAGTAGGATGTATGCTAGTCTTGACCTTTTGTTACTTGGTAGAACTCGCTTGGTTGGTTTTGTTTTGAGTACGAGCTCTCGGACCTAAGGCTATAAATTGTGAAAGTAGATTTCGCTTTTGGTTTGTCTTGCCCTTCTATTCCTTGAGGTGCTAGAGACCTAGATAAGAGATACTAGGTTGTTGAGGAAAGTTGATGTGGTTCGTGAGTCATCGCTTAAATTTTGCTTAAACTTAAATAATCAAGTCAAGTCGTCATTGTTGGATGCCATGAAAGTATGGTGGCTTTTACTTCGAATCCACTATGGTTTTGCTTACCTAGAATCGAAAGTCACTTCTCGCGGTTAGCCGATTAACCGTGAACGTTATGATTCGTAGGTCTTTAGTATCGACGCGTTTCTTACTTCATTCGAAGATCGTCTTCCAGGTAAGTCGTTCTCGACTTGCTCGGCTCTATTCTAGTCTTGTTAGATTTCATGTCGCGATTGTGAGATTGGTTTTGGGAGTTAGTCTCGAATGTATGTTTTCCATGTGAAATGTTTTCCTACATGATGTGATGCGCTTTACATTTCAAACGTTTTCTCGTAAAAGAAATAGTATCGCTTTCTCTGTGTTGGCAGCATAACCGGCACGATCATGTGCGACGATTGTCGATGGCGAAGAGGCGTCTAGCCATGGTCGTGTGTCGGCCGGGCCCTTTAAAAATAAAAATTGATTGTTTGTTTTTGGCAAGTGCTCCAGTGGAGGCTTGACCAGGGGTTGGAAGGATGACGTACATGGAAAGTGGGAGGGCCCGCCTCTGCACTCGGGCGCAGGTGAGTTAGCGCCGTAGATGGGAATGCGGTGGTGGAAGGAAGAATGGCATTTCCCAATAGGATTGTGGTTTTGTTGTGTGCGTGTGTGTGATTACTTAGTTGGTTTTCCGACCTTGTGAATTCTTGCCATGCTTAATGAATTGTGTATCAGTTGTATCTTCCTTCATTTGTTGAACGTCGACGTGTTAGTTATTATTATAAATGTTTTACTTTTGTGCTTGTTAGTTTGATTATGGTATGTCTCATTGCCTTTCCTTGCACATATTCTCTAGGTTGTGGAAATGTGTGTTGACTTATACAGTTCTGTTCAATTCACTTGTTAAAAGTTATGTAGTTGTATAATTGATGTTTTTCAAACGTCTTACTATTGCCGTGTGTTATCTAGCTTGCCTAGGGTAGTAGCTGACCCATCGGGGACTTTATTTTTCAGTTCCATGTACTCACACAGGTCCCGTGTTGGAGCCTAGGACAGATGCTGCAGCGGATCGTTGACGCGTGTCATAGGTCACTGAGTGGGTTTGGAGTTCGGTTTAGGCTTGTTAGCTGTTTTGGATATTTCACTATGTTGTTGACTTTAGCAGATTTCTGGTGTTCAATATGAATTGTTAGACATTGGGATTCATGCATTATAAAAATGTGGTTTGTTTGAATGACAGTTGGATGTTTTAAAATAGTTTCCTTGTTGTGCCCGAGTTGCAAGGTCCAGGTATTCTAGTTGTCAACCAGTTCAGGTAATACCCGTTAGGGTCAACTAACTAGTAATGTCCCGACGGTAAGTCGGGGTGTTACAGCTGTATATGATTTAAGCCAATTTTACATTGTACATTTGTACATTATATAATATTTGTACGTAGCAAATTGCAATTTGTCTAAGAGTGTGAATGATTGTAACATTTGGTCTATACAGGTACTTAGACTTGACTTACACAATTATGGTGGACCAATTAAATTAATACATATAAGAAATCATTGAGTGATTATAAAATTTAAGCCTAACATTTTAACAAATCACTTAGCTAGTTGGTTAAGTCGGTTATTAATGTGGGTTTTAAGCCCATAGATGTCACGGGTTATAGTGCCTTTATTAAGGACAAACTCTTTGATTGAATTTGTTCGCATGTTCTCTTTATATGAAATTAAAGTTTCATATACTATACGGAATGTGACAAGGATAATGAAGATACATGTATACCTTACTTGACAATAATTAAAGCCTAACATTTTTTCAGTAACCCGAAGTCTGGTAAACCGAGAGATCGTACGAGGTGGAAGTCGAGACTGGCAAGGAAGAGACATAAAAAACTAAAAGATCAAGAAAGATGAAACAAACAATCAAAATAGAAGACCGAAAAAAAAATATTAGGCTCGAGGTGAGTAAGCACAAAAAAAATGCACGGTAAAACGGTCAACCTAACTTTTGGGCGTGCATTGTAAGCTTAGACATTCGTAAAAAATACGTAGTCTATTATAACAAGGATGGAAGATTCGAACTCGCGACCTAAGGTCACGAACTCGAGTTAAACCCCCTCCTTTAACTCCCTTTTGTAAACGTTCTCTAGCTTTGTAACTCTATTTAAAAACTTCTAAAGAGTCCATAGAGTAGAGAACCCACATTCAATTATTTATTCATATGTTTATGTTTGTGATCGTTGAAAGTGGAATGTGTTGGTTCTTGGACAATAATAATTTGACGTTTATGTTGTCCTCATGTTTTAGCCAAGACCAAGAGTGATCGATATAGTCAATTTAATTAGAGCCACGCGTAGGCATTCTACTCTATCTACACTCAAAAAACCATCCCCGTGATCTTCATTGATGCATGTGACTTTGGATTGTTTTGAGTCTCTTTGTTTTTTTAGCAAGAAAGAATTAGACGGGAGCCAATTCAGTTTAGTATATTCTTACGAATGAGGATTTAAATTTTAAAAATGTCTGAATTTGAAGAGAAAACAGTTACGAGTTATATATACAATTCTGACTATCTTAAAAACTTTTGTAAGAGTAACAAAGTATTTGAGATCATCATCTCTATCTTCCACAAACATAATTTGCTACATTTTAGTGTATTTATCACAATAAGGTTGTCACCTTCTATTTCAATCTTTGTTTTTTTGATATTGGTGGGTCAATTAAGTGATTTTATTTTATTTATTTTTATGTTGTTTTATTTATGGTTCATCCAATTTGATTAGTTAATATCACTTTACATATGTTATCTGATCCTATTTTCAGAGACTCTCTCAATATATACGAGATATTTTATATATATATTGCCAAGAAGATTAAAAATAGAATTGTGTGATTCTATTTATACGAGTTATATTTATTTCTTGGTACGAAAATAAATCTTAAATAATTTATATAAAATTATATTCTAAATTGTTGCAATATAATTTTTGTAAATATATGTGAATTTATAGATAAAATATATATTTTTATTTTACTAATATTATTAGCATTTATTGTTAATATATAGTTTATTTTAAATTTCTCTATATATATAACATGATCGAAGTATTACGGATTATACAATCATCATCTTTCATACTAAGGATCTTAAACTAATTATCCATTTATAATGTATACTAAAAATATTTAACTTAAGTTCATTCATTTGTTTATAAACAAGGCCAAGTTCATTCAATTGTATTGTTTTTTTGTCTAGCAGGCCGATTGCAAGCTGGGCCTGTCTGTAAACAGGCCCAAGTTCATTCAACTGGTTTTAGGAAAGTTCATTCATCTGAGAATTATCAGGACGGAACGACGACGGACACTCGCGAGAAAGAAATCGAATTCCTCTCCGCCGGCATATCTTCTCTGCCTCGTCAAGCTCTACAAATTCGTCTCCAAATTTGATCGGTTTGAACTTGTCTTTCTCAATTGAATTTTGTTGTTAATGTTTTTAGGTCAACTGTGGCGCAATTGAACTGTTTTTGCTATCTTTTTGTCTTGAGGAAAAAGGGTTCCAATTTCCAAACCACTTGCATTTTTGTGTTTAAGAGTTAGGGTTTAGTCGAAATTGATTAAACCCAATGATGCAGGTGTAGGATTTGTTTCGGCCAAATTCACAGGTTTTTGAGCTGAATCAATGGCATTGAGGCGCATGCTTGGTTACTCTGATGGAGAGTTGATGAGATCGGATGCAAAGCCTTGCTCCAGGCTGATGAGACAGACGGCTGCCGTTTTCGCTGTTGGTGGGTCGTTTGGTTTCTGGGTTTTGTGTAGATTGCATTATGGTATGTTTCTACATTTCTCTGCCTTGTAGTATTTATCTTCTCTTGTTTGCATTTTGTAGCAATATGGTTCTGTGAGTGATCCAGAAAGTAGTCTTGGCCTCTTGGTAGTTGATAAGCCCTAAAATTATGTAGCTTGTTAAACAGTTTCTTGGATATGGATTCAGGGTAAGTAAGACGAACTCAGATGATTTCATTGAATCACTTATGAGCTACTTGTGCAAATTTGGGGTCATCAGAATCACTTATTCGTCTGAATTCAGACGAATAGACGGTTTCTTGGATATATATGGTTTTGTCAATACATTTCTGGCTACTAGATATAGCTATATCTTTCCTTTGTGACTAGGTGCTAATGCTAATCTTTCATTAATACACATACTTCTTGCTTCCTGATTTAAACGGGCAATCTTAAGGTCAGCAAAAGAGTCTTGAGTTTGCTCAAAGTTGAACAATATATCTTCATGTGATTCTGTCTGATATCTACTATAGAAAGCATATAAATAGTACCACAAACACTTTGAGCTACAAAGTTCCAACTCTTTTGTTGTGTTCAAAGAATCAGAGGAGTCTTGGACCTACAAAGAGTGCCCTGCAAAACCCATCTTTATTGGATGTTGTAAACTCTTTACACATCTTATATAAATATGAAAGGATTCCCTGGATATCTTATCATATTACTTACAGTTATAGGTATGAAGTTGTCCTATATACGTGCTATCCTATGATAACTTTGTGTAGAACATATTCTATGGTGAAATTCAAAATGCTGGTGGAGTTGAATTATCAATGAAGGTCAGCTATGTGACAATAATAACTGAATTTAGTTAGAATGCACCAAATTTGTATATCTTAGAGTCTCTAAATCTCAAGCATTATTCTCGGCTTTTTTTGGTATATTTATAGGGCCAAGAATAACGGTTCCTAGGACTCTGCGTTGGGCGTCATGTGGAGCTGTGACTGTTAGCACAACAACTGCTATTTTGGTGCGTCTTTTCAGTCCTGAATGTGAACCACAGAACATAGCTGTCTATGACAACAAATAATGACAAGGTCTTTCGTTAGCCATACACTGCACTCGATCTCCTGGATTGAAGAAGCTTGGCTATTGATACGAGTGTAATCTTTCTTATGACCTTGTCTTTGTCAAAAATGTCATTGTATGCCGAAAATGAATGGATCATCTTGTCCACATGTATGACTTGCGTCGAACATCCTCAAGTAGGGATTTCTCTTGTTGAATACAATTGAGAGGAAGAAAGAAAATGGACCGGAGGAATGAGTTCAGATTTCTGGGTCATTTGTGTTTGATGAACCAGTAAACCACCTTGTCATTTGACTCGTTTTGCTACAATGCATATGTTTTCAGTTATTTTAAGTGATGCTATATCCTATTACAAAGTTATGTTTTTGTGGATGAAGGGTGTATATAGAGATATTTGAGTTTAGGGTGTTGAGTATGTTATTAAAGAAGAGTGTTGGGCATAAGATTACATAAATAATTTACCAATCATGCATAAAAAGAATAACATATCAACCATGCATAACCTGTTGAAGTTGGTAATAAACTTTTAAGCAATGATGTATGGGATTCTGAAGGTATGCGATTGGGATTTGATTCCTGAAAATATGTATTTGGTTACAATTCGGAATAAGACTCAACCCCACACCTAGTGTTTGGTATTATCGAATATGAGATTTGGAATGAAATTACAAGTATTCCACTTTATAGTTGTTAAAAACATAAACTTGTAAGCAATGAGGTAAAGATTGCAAGAAGATAACAATTGAATTGTCTGCTCACACTTTCTTAAGAAATAATTTCCTATTGATCTATGTAAAAGAAAAGACACATATGCTTAAATACAAAAAAAATCTAAGTCAAAATAAAATATAGAAAAAATGTCCCAAAATCATGTCTTTTTTTTTATTTAGACAAATATTAAAATAATTTAATTATTTTATAATTGAAAATAAAGAAAATATGAAAAGTATTTTTTAAATAAAAACTCAAATTGTTTTCCCTAATTTAAAGAAAAAATTCTAGAATTAAAAAATTTAAATTAAACTAATTCAAAACCACTTAATTCAACATTATTCTCTTGGTTGAAAAGAACCGATTAAAGAAAAGTCAAAATTAAACTCAAAATTGACTTTTTTATCTGATTTTAGTTTATAATAGAGTTTATTTATTTTTAAATATGATTTTAGTTTCTAAAACAAGAATATTTAACCTATGCTCTAATTAGAAAAACCGATAAAAAAATATAATAGAAATTTAGAATTTGGGCCCTCTGCAAATTATACCTAGATTAATAGGGTTTTCGGACAAAATAAAAACCCTGGTAAATTTACGTTTTACTTCTACGAATTTCCATACAATACTCTCTCTTTTGCCGTTTGAATACGTTCTATGAAGATGAGAGAATTCGAGTTTGATTCCGATTTCTCCGATCGAGACCTCCGTTTAGAGATCATACCAGAGTCCAACAGCAAACGCAGAAAACTAAATTTGGACAACGAAATTGGTTAGTTGCCTTCTTTTACCTTTCAAATGTTTCATCTTCTGTGTAAGTATTGAACTTGAAGTTATAAAAATACAATTGTGTTGCATCCTTTATTGGGAATTATAGTCAATTAGTTTGTAGGGCTTTTGTTTTACGATTAGGGCATAGTTGGAAAAATTGTAAAACGAAGGTAAAATTCAATATTTTCTAACTTATACCCTAAAGGTATAGATTAATTAAAAAATTTAATAGGGTTTATCAATTTATTTATAGGGTTTAGTTCCTTTGAATAGTATGATTAAGGTTAAAAAATTATTTTTTTATCACAATTAGTAGGAGTGTCTCAATCTTGACCCCGCTACGTACCGCGGAAAGTCAATGTTATTGTTGTTGTCTTTTTTTTATCACAAATTGACCTACAAAGTTTTTTTTTCCTCTAAAATTTATTACTGAAATTATATAGCAATAATCAATTTCTTGAAATTTTGTTATATTTAGCAATCAAAATTCAGTCACTAAGCTAGAGATTTCCTATCCAATTTGAGGCTTTCAGGACAAATTCACTTGCAAATTAATTCTCTAATGAATTAACTATAGGAGGGTCGGTTTAAAAATTAGGGTTTTTAATTACTCTCAAATATATCTTACTACCTTTAATTCAAAATCTTTTTAAAATGTTTTTTTTGGTGGATTTAGGAGATGAATCCCATAGTGATCCAGAGTTGGAGGGTAATTCAGACAGTCTCAAAGTTAAAACTTGGCGCATAAGTTCTCACATCTTAGCCCCAAAGAGTCCCTTTTTCTACAAGGTAATTAAATCTCATTATTTTGCTTTAAATTTCGAAAAATATCTGTGCACACAGAAAAAGTGCTTGTTCACGAAAGTTGCCTTTGAGCCATTGAACATCCCTATTTACGGAACATCCAGAGTTGCCTTTGTGTGTGTCAAACGGGTCGACCCGCAACCTGACCCGCAAAACCTGCAACTCACAGGTCAGGTCGCGGGCCAATAAATTTTTTTACGGGTCAACCCGCGACCTGCAAGTCAGGTCGGGTGGACCCATTGAGCACCCCTAATCAAGAGTAACGCTTCACGAAGCGTGATACCTTTTGTCCACCCGGTATCCATAGAACTCACACTTCATGAAAAGTGATTTTCCATATTCATCAGGCATTTTTTCTGTATGCACAAGGAATTGGCCTTAAATTTATTAATTCTTGAGTTGATGTAGTTTATCTTTGCTCATAACTCAGCTACTCAAAAATGGTATGAGAGAATCACATGAGAAACATTTCACCTTGAGGATCAAAGCATCTGGTATGGCACTAATAATGAAAATTTTCAGTGTTTAATTTTCTATGATCTTGATTAACAACTCATGAGCATCTTTTTTTTTTCTAATGATGATTTATATATAGAGGAAGCACCATTGATGGACTTGCTGAATTTCATGTACAACTACACCTTGAGTGCAACTACAATCCATGATTTGTTGGATGTGTTTAGTCGCGGACAAGTTTGAGGTTACTTCTTGTATGAATTATTGTATCGAGCGGCTGTTGAAGTTGCCCATGTCGTACGAATCTACACTTGTATACCAAGAGCTTCCTCCAAATGTATTAATGGCTGAAGCAGTTGAGCCATTAAAAGATGCAATAAAGCAATATCAAGCTCGACTTAACAAGTAGGTGGCTTGATGTGTTTTTTAATTTAACTTGCAATTAAATGTGTATTCTAGGCTATGTTAGCCAAAAACCCTAGTAGAACAACGTTTTTCGTTTTCGTTTCATGTCAGAAACTCGTTTACTAGTATAAAACTATGTAAACATTAGGTCTTCTCATGTCCATATGTGTATTCTAGGCTATGTTACCCAAAAACCCTAGTAGAACAACGTTTTTCGTTTTCGTTTCATGTCAGAAACTCGTTTACTAGTATAAAACTATGTAAACATTAGGTCTTCTCATGTCCATATGTGTATTCTAGGCTATGTTACTAAAAACCCTAGTACAACACCGTTTTTCGTTTTCGTTTCATGTCAGAAACTCATTTACTAGTATAAAACTATGTAAACATTAGGTCTTCTCATCTCCATATGTGTATTCTAGGCTATGATACCCAAAAACCCTAGTAGAACACCGTTTTTCGTTTTTGTTTCATGTCAGAAACTCGTTTACTAGCATAAAACTATGTAAACATTAGGTCTTCTCATGTCCATATGTGTATTCTAGGCTATGTTACCCAAAAACCCTAGTAGAACAATGTTTTCTGTTTTCGTTTCATGTCAGAAAAACTCGTTTACGAGTATAAAACTATGAAAACGATAGGTCTTCCCATGTCCATGTGTATTCTAGGCTATGTTACCCGAAAACCCTAGTAGAACAATGTTATCAAACTTGTTTACTAGTGTATAATTATGAAAATGATAGGTTTAAAAATTAGAGTTGATGTAGGTTCTTGGAAGGAACACACTGACAATATTTGTGTCTTATGATCAGATTGCAAGATGAAGCGATGGCATTGCCTCTCGCTCCAATAGAGGTTGTTCTCGGTAGTGATGATCTCCAAGTGAAATCCGAAGACGACGTTTATGACTTTATCTTGGAGTGGGCTCGTTCACACTATCCCGAAAACCCCATAGAACAAGGGGAAATCGTCAACAAGATGTTGGCACGGTTCGTGCGTTTCCCATACATGAGTTCCTCGAAGCTAGAACAGATCAAACTCGAACACGTGTCCAAGCTTGTTCGGGAAGCCATCTTCTTCAAGTCCGGAGTACCATGCAACATAAACCGTCGTCTCAAGGAACGTGCCTACGAGTATCGGCCTATAAAGGTTGTGCAACTCGAGTCCTCTTCTTCGAGACAGTGGTGTGTCGTGCTCTTTGATCTCAAAAGAGACGAGTGTGCTAATATGTTCCCATCAAATAAGGTCTTTTCTCTGCCATTCATCTTAGATGGAATGGAATTTTCCCTCGTGGGAAGTTGCAACATGGAAGGCTTGGACTACAAGTGTATAAATGGCCGAGTAAAGTAAATAGGAAGTGTTGTGCGTTAAATTATGAGTTTGAAGTGATGAAGAAGAAAAGTATTGGGAGAAGTACGAAAGCAAGTTCAAGGATCAGCACAGCTTAATTAGGGATGGCGATTTCAAAGGGACTCGAAACTTGTTCGAAATCCCATGGAGCAAATTCATGGCTAATGATAACAAATATTTCATCGACGACATTCTACATCTTCGAGCCGAAATAAAACACTAGCTAGAAATGGCCAAGAATTTTAGAACTACAAAGAATGGAACTTTCCCTTTTTTTTTAGAAAATTTGAAATTACAAAGAATTGGGGACACAATTACCCACTATATATTTGTGGTTTTTTTTGTCATACGAGTGCAATTTGATTAAGCATATGTATCTTTCCTAAATGTTAAGGAATTAATGTATTTCAAGAAGCTTGGCCACAGACTAAACAGATGGCTAAATATATGTATCTTTCCTAGGTAAAATGATTAAGGGGGGAAAATCCACGTTCTTCTAACAATGAATTCGGCCATGCTTGAATCGTGCATTATAATGCAAAAGTCTGCATTATAATACAAGATTTAATGCAAAATTGATCCAAACAGGGCCGAAAGAAGATTGAAAATGCATAGTTTTGGGCAATACAAATCCGCTTATTTTTCAAGAGTACAATTCTATGTTGCAATGGTGTTGCAATGTATGGTTTTGTAAGCTATGGTACTCTATGTTACTTGGAAATGGAAACGGAGGTACTAGAGTTTCCAAGTTTCCGACACAAAACAGGTCCTATTAGAGTTTTCGGGTAACATAGACAAAAGAGAATTCTTGCTTGGGGCAAAAAATGAGCTGTACAAATGGATTGGAGGACTTACTATAGGTTAAATGGCTTCTGTCAATTTGAGGAAAAAATGATCAAGTATGGAGGGAGGTCGACGATTGGCTTTCTGTATGCTTTGTGACAACATCAACCACGGCGTCATCCCTTGATGGTACTTGGAGGGCCGACTTCATAGTATCATAAACTGCAAAGCCGATGGCTACAGAGGGAACAACCTAAAAACCACAATAAAACAATTTTCAACAAACCTCATCACATTGATCAAAAATCACTACAGATAGCTCTTTAGAGGAGGGAGGAAAAAACTCTGCCTTCAAATAGTTCAAACTCAATCCCGAAAACAATGGCTTGTATCCTTGCTCTTGAGCTATCATTCGAAGGGTTTCAAAGGTCCCCTTCGTGTTGCTAGGATGACATGCATTTTGTACCTGTTAATTAACCACCATTCCTTTTAAGCATATAGTTTTGTCTACTTTCAAATTCAGCTGTCAATTTTGAAAATTGAAACAATTATTTTAGTAACTACCTGCATTTGTCGTCTTACAACATCCAGAGGATACGTAAAGGTTTGTCCTAAGAGTCCAGCTACAGACCCACATATCAATTTGACTGTAATATCTTTCTTGTGTTCCTTGGGGACATGTCTCTTCATCTCTTCATAGAAGTAAAACTTCAAACCAGCATAAGGGAAGATTCCATAAAGTGATGGTGCTGAAAGTATCATGCCATTCAACAAATTAAAAAAGGACCCTTAATTAAAAAAAGAGATTATATGATAGCTCAAGTGTTTGTTGTAGATGCTTACCTACTCCACGGTATAAACCTTTAACGCCAGCTTCTTTGTATGTTTTTGCAAAGCAATCCTTAATCCCTCTGTAGACTTGCTCTGTATGAATGAATCCTTTACTTGGTTTTTCTGATCCAACAACCTGCAATACACAAGACAAGATCATGGAAATGATAAAATATGGGCAATGGGTGGAAAACACGAAGACTGTGCAAGAAGTTATTTACCTGATATGCTAATTTTGTTCGTACTAAATCAAGTGGGTATGTACAAATCACAGCAGTTCCACCAGCAAATGAACCTGCCACAAGATCAAGGCCAGGGCCTGTAGGAATATTGGGGAAACTAAGAATAATCCACCGTCTGTATTGTTCATATGTCATGTAATGCAAGGCAGCATAAGGAACAATTCGTGCAACACTAGCTCCATTTCCCCTGAATGAAAGAGAAATGTTCATTTTTACAGTCTGAACAATAAAGAAGAAACACTCTAGTCTATATAGTCAACAAACGCAAGAAAGGAAACAAGAATTTCCTTCCACCTGTAGAATCCGTTTAAACCCTCCGTCTTTGCTATCTTTGTAAAGGATCCTAATAATCCAATACTTTTGTATTCTTCCCTCCTGGTCTACAAACAAAAGAGCAACATAGATTGAATTAGACTCCATATTCAGCTCAGAGTTTGTCAAATAGCCACACTCCTCTAACCCTGCAATTCCATCATAGCTAGCATTTCATTGTTACAGTCCTATTTCTTACATCAGATTCTATGAAATTCAAGTGACATCTTATTCTTTTGAGTATGTTCCTTTCCCCAATGGCTTCCTTTCTCCAATGGCTTAATCTATTGAGTATGTTCCTTCACACTAGCTACGAAAGCTTGGGCAATTAGGTACTCAAGACCTTTGTTGAAGCTCAGTAGGCAACAATGTCATGGAGCAAATTCAAGAGAAAGATGAAATTGTGAAGTGAGGCTGTTTATTACTTTATTGTAAAATCCTATAGCAGATACAATTGGCAATTAGCATATGAAGCAATAATAACCCTAGCCTCTAGGATAATGCACTAAATTTGAATCCTGCTGACTTTTAGCTAATCAAAAAGGGGAATTAGCCCTAACTTCCATAGGGTTACATAATTTCAGCTGCAAATATTGGACAAAACAACGGAAAATCGTCATTCGGATCTGTCGCCTACATTTCAGGGACAAATTTGGTTCAATCAACTAATCTGGCAATTTGAACTGGAACTTAGCACGAGAGATAATGAAGTTCCACAATAATCAAAAGCAACAGCAATTAAGATTATCAATTCATACACATCCAAATGAATGCTATGACGAAACTCGTTGATTTATCAATATTAACCATTTCAATAAGAAGACTAGAGGTCAATTAGGTTGAAACTAACCTGGAACAAAATCTTGACTCGCTCAAGAGGAGCAACGGCGGACTTCGCGACGCCGCCAGCCACCCCGCCGGCGACTAGCTCTTTGGCGAACACCGGCATCCCTTCTATTATCCCGTCCAGGTACATCCATCCACCTCCTCCTCCTCCCTCCTCTCTCTTTCCCGCCATAATTCAGCAATTGAGAAAAAGAGAGAAGAAGCTCCTAGGCCGAAGAATTCGAGATTTCGAGCAGCTTACGCTCCACGACACGGAGAGAGAGATCGAAACGTTTCGAAAGAAAAAGGATCAAGCAAGAAAACAATCGCGAATTGGAAACGAAACCTCGCTGTGTTCGAAAGCTGGAGAAAGGAAGATGGAGAAGTTTCTTAGCTATGGAGTTTCGAATTCGAATCTTCTTCTCCGTTCGTCGTCTTCTCTCTCAACTCCTTGTTTTTGCGGGTGGAGAGAGAGGCACGAAAAGCATCAGAAAGAGGGAGACATTTTTTAATTGGCGGATTGAATTAAAAATGATTAATTACGAATTTTAGCTTTTTAGCGGAAAAGAAACAATTTTTTAATGGAGGAATATTTTTTGAGTAATTAAAAAAAATATTAATGCATGTTTGGTGACGCACGTGTGACTCGTGTATCCACCGGATCAGAAATTTCAAAATTTTATGCATGCAGCAAATTTGTCTCCTCCACACGTGCGAGCGTCACCAAACACGGGATCCAATCTGACCAAAAATCCAGACATTGTCTGATTTAACTTCAGTTTTAGAATTTTCATAAATTTTAGAATCATAACTATATATTAAAGCGGAGATTAAAAAAAATTATTTAACGACACATGTCACTTCTACATTGGACCACACCACCTTTTTTAGAAAAATAATCTTTTATTTTTAGATATAATAAATTCTTATGTATGTTTTTAGAATTTATGATAAAAAATCTCATTATTAAACAATTTTTTATTTTTAGATATAATAACTAGAAAGATTTTATTCCATCATACAAATTATAGAATATTTTATTTTATTTTTAGATTGATATCAATTAATCAAAACTTAACAAATACAAATAAATAATAAAATAATTTTATAAAAATCCGTGCAAGGCACGGGAACTAAGACTAGTTTTAAAAGTAAGTTGAAGGTGTTAATTTTGAAAATAAATTTATAAAATAATTTAAAATAATTTTAAAATGTAATTATGAAAAATAAGAACACTTCAAAACTATAAGAACATCAAACATTTGATTCGATCTGACCAAAAATACTTTTAATTATAAATTAAAACAAGGCTTTGTGTTTAGTAAAATGTGCAACATATTTTATTGAACCAAAATATATACGTATAAAAGTACATATGTATCTAGTTCTTTTATTTTACAAATTTGTAAAATAAAACTAATATTAAAACATTATGATTTATTAAATTTTTAGATTTCTGGATTCGTAAACTACTCAATAATAATCAGGAATTAAATAAAACACCTTAACCGGCTCAGCCAAATAAAACTATGAAAGGGGGGATTGTCTCAACCAAGTAATTTGTTATTTATTTTTATTATATAAAACGAATAAAGATAGATTGAAAATATAATCTCAAAATCTGACCGACATATAAAGTAACAAATTGGTCAATAGGTGCTCTCAATTATTTATAATATAATCACATTAATATTATCATAATGACAGTTCGGAATTTAAGGGTTATCCAATTAGTATATGCTTTGCAAGAGTATCTGTTTTAGAAAGCACACGAGCCATATTGTGTCCACTTGAAAGATATATGAATGAAATGGAATATATTCCAACTTTATTAATCATATCTCAATTTGTTGTATTCATCACCTTATTTCATTTGTATCTATTTTGCCCAAATTATGACTAAGCATGGGTAGATTCAAACCGAAATTAAGCCTAACTCAACACAATATTATTTAGTTCGATTTCAGTTTAGGAAATTTCCAAATTTCGGTTTCAGTTCGGTTCATTTCAAATTTTCTAAAGAATAATCTTTTATTTATCTAAAACCGAACAAATTCGGTTCGATTTTCGGTTCACCTTAAATTAAATTTCGATTCTCGATTTTATTCGGGTTTTGTCAGTTCGGTTCAATTTTGAACCGATGCTCAACCCTACTTACAAGTATCTACAATAACAATTGTCACATTTAACATTCATCACTAAGACGAAACAAATGTGTTTATATAATTTAATGCAACTTAATACACTACATCAAAACTGTCACTCAAAACATACTTCATCTATACACGAATTACAGTCCAACTGAGGTAAATGACAGTTCACCATCCATAAGCAAGAGAGCAAAACTATAAATTTTCATGATTTACTCTTCATAATTATTCCCTTTGATAAAGTTATCACCATCATTTACAAAAGTATTACCCCTAAAAGGGAGGATTTTTTTCCACTCTATAAATGACTACAAATGAATCAAATCCCACCCCTTCATTTTCTTTGCTTTAACATTCATTCATCAACTCCCCTTGTATTGTATTTGTATCTACACACAACTCCTCCAAACTTGGTTCTATTCTCTCCAAACATCCCCAAAAAAAGATGATAATACATTGCAAAAGAGTAAAAAAAGAGAAGCTAGAGCATTGACTGCTATACCTCAAGCGAAACCCGAGTCTTGATCGGTTTTAGTTTCAAGCCCATGCTCTCCGGTGAGAGGAGCTCGGGCGAGATACAAGTCTGGTAGAGAGGGCTCCTCGGACTCCCGCTGATTTGAAGAGGTCTGTAGAATCCAAATCCCATGAGGAAATACTCCAAGGGGATTAGCATTGCATAAGGCTGCTCTTGTGTCACCAATGATCCACAAGCTTGTACCTAATTGTAGATCCATTTCCCACCATCAGCATAATTGGTTAAAAAAATAAACTATAATACTACTGCCTCCATACAGAAAAGATTGTTATTTTAATGTTGTAATCTTGTTAGTAATTTTTTGTCGTTTTAGGATTTTAGGTAATGGTTTGTTGATTCATTCTAGACAAATTCTCTTTATTCATTGGCTATAGATAAGATGGGTATTAAATAAGTTGTAAGTTTGAGGAAAGGTGCTAAAATGATAATCTTTTCTAAAATTTAGAATGTGTTATGTACAATTTTCTTTTTAGCTGAAGGATATATAGGATTCACATGAAAAGAATCAATATAAGTAATCTCAATAACAAACCTCCATACCAACCAAAGTTCAATTCATTCATTCAAATTCTAGAATGACAATTATTTCTTTAACAAAAATATAAGGCTAAAATGAGAATCTTTTCTAAACAAAGGTAGTATTAATGAGTTAGTCCTTGGTTTTAGCTTGGGTGTTGGATAATGAATTAGGCAGAAGGTGGATTTCACACATATGATACAAACTGAAGAACTAGTCTGAAATTATTAAAATAGTTTAGTAATAGCAGTAACGGGAATTGCATACCTCGACTAAAGCACTGCATCTTTTGTCTATTTTGGACATCACTTGTATGGCCTCTGAGTAGAATGGTGATTCATCTCCAACAAATATTAGTGTCCGACACCTTAGTTTCTTTAAACCCTCACTTAAGTCAGGTCTCCTGAAAATTTTAGAATAAAGAGCTTTAGATCACAGAGCTCAGCTGCAAACAAGACATGGATATCGCGCATATTGTACAAGTCAAATTGTTACCCATTCATTGCTTCAAGGAACTGCATGATGTTTGTGCTTTGTCTCTCATCTAGACTCTGGCAATTGACAAATGATTGAATAAATAAGGTTGCAAAGATACCACATTTTATAATATTTTTAAGTACGGACAAGAACTGAAGATAATACTAACCCTTCTGCATGCTTGAACTATATCTGATTCAGGGATTTCATCTGTACCACGAAGTTCCTACAGGTTAAGAAGCCATGTCATAAGTTATGATGCATAATATGATGAAATAATGTAAAATGAGGTACATTGAGTAACTGAAATCACAGCAATACCTCACTGAAGTACCTCTTCAGAAGACAATCTTTCAGCAAGCCACACGTACCGTAAAAATAGAGCAAATTTGACATCAGCTACAGATCGAAATCACTAGGTCAGTTTTCATTATTTAAGATACAGCTACTTCACCACAACTATGTAATCAGATAACAAATTCACCTTATTATAAAGCCATTCAGTCCATGAAGGAGCTTTACAAAGTGGTGACACAAGTATCAAGCCAATGACGCGTTCTCTATGCTTCATCTGTTCAGAAAACTATAATAAGTACTTATCAGGAAAACTGGAAAACTGGAAAACTTCAACACTTTTCACCCCAGGACATACTGCGAATAGGCTAAGGATGTAAGCTCCTGCTGTTACTCCCATGCACATAACAGCATCAAGCCTGTGTAAAACATCAGGAGTATGTAAGAATAGCAATCCATACAAATTGCAGAATTTCTCGCATTCCATATAGTAAATTCTTACCTAAAGAAGTTGAGAACCTCAAGGATCTGATCAGCCAGGTTTTCTGCAGATAGTCCAGGATCATCAGGACACATTGCAGCTGCTCCTAACTGCAAGAACTCTTGACAAGAGTCGCCATAAATGTGAGTAACAGGATAAGGCAGAATGCTATCATGTGTCTGACCAAGAAATCTTTAAGAAAAAATCAACAGAAGAACAGATAGCATAAACTTACAGACCTCATGTCCAGGAGGAATGATATGGTAAATGCAAAAATTGTGGAGCAGCAAGGAAGCAGCCTCAGTTAAAAGGAAGAGTCCTTGGAAACAAGACATATCTGAAAAAGCATGTATTTCAGCCAAAAATATACCAAAAGAGCAGAAGGAAGCCTACTGCAGAGTTACTACAGTTTATTCCTACCCAGCAAACAAAAAACTATAATTGGAAAAAAAAAGTTCTGCTCAAAATTTGATACTCACGATTTAAAGCCAAATCAGGATAGGTCACCAAGCCTGGCTTGTCTCGATCTCCATACACAACTACAGACAGAGAGCCGTGGCCTGTTTTTATATGATATTCCTGTCAAGATTACAAAAGAGGCACCTAAATTAGAATAAAGCACCTACACATAGCTTAAAGCATATGTTCATTCTGTACAAACAAATCAATGCATAGATTACCCATCTCATGTATTTAATGATCAATGCTGCAGGAAATTTACATTACTATATTTACTAAGACTACTTAACACACAATTTATTATACAGAATATTTTCTAAAATATACTGTGTTACAATAGGTAGATGATCACAAAGGGAAAGCTAGTCTGAAATATAGAGTGGAACCATGGTCCACGAAAATATTAAGGCAACACAATTGCTCAAAGAAGGTTTTCAATTCTTTCGCTTGTACTTGATAAGATGCTGACTTATTTCACTCTCAATTGGACACTTCTTATTGCACTCTTGTAAGAAGATTCATATTCCAATTGCTACGAAATTTGGCATTCCGTCTTTAAGTCTTACCAAACAAGCTCAAAAGCAAAACTGCCAGAACAAGGAATTGGACAAATGAAATCAATAAGTTGCACAACAGTCGCATGTTTTCACCACTTAAATCCGCACTTTCGCAAGCCCCAAACAAGTAAAAATGAGCTCAAAATAGCCCAATTTCAACTGGCCTGAACTACCTAACGCAAACCAAAGAGCGGCCATTTTTATTAAAATTAGAACAGTCGGCTAGAAAAATTAAAAACTAATTCTGGAAAAACGGATATTTTACTAGTCAGAAAAGACGAAACAGATTCAGAAAGAGGAAAAGAAAAGTAACCAGATCTGGCAGAGGAATGAACAGCACCAGGTCAAAACCAAAACCAAAACCCTAGACCATACCGACACACGATAAGCATTACATTTCATCAGGAATACAACAATGCGAGCTGAAAATCAATCAATCAATCCAGACAATCCTAAAATCGAGTTAGCTTCAATAATCTGTACTGCAAAACCGAGAGGAATCACCTTTCCACTAAAGTAGACGGAATCTACATCAATCGAAACGAAATCTGACGACTCGGCCATCGGCCAACGGCTCTCGCTGGTTGTCGGAAAGCCGCCCTCTCTGCTCGCCTTCTCCCAATCTGGCTCTCGTTTCTCTCTCTTCCTCCTGAGCGTTGGAGAAAACTCCGATCCCTTTTATACGGAGATGGTGTGGGGATTTCGATCTCTCTCTCTGCAATCTCCGAAGATCCCTCCGGTTTAACCTCCCACCGACGTTTTTGGGTTCTCTATTGCTTCTCTGCGAGATGGAAGCTTGTGACGGGTCAAAATTAATAAAATAATCAGCTCTGGGAAAGATCCGCCACGACGTCGTTTTGCTTCTCGTCGCGCACATCTTTTTGTCGGTCAGATGACAGCATCGCGTAGTAAGCATTTTTTACGTCAGCGTGACGGGATAAAATTGGATTGATGAATTTTGAAACAATTGGCCGGTTTGGTGAAAAAAATTGGATGATTGTTTTAATTTTTATAAAATATGATTTTTTTTGTTTTGATTTAAATAAATATGAAAATGAATGTATATAATTTACCATTGAAGAAATAATCCATAAGAGGTAATAGCATCTTCACATATTTTCTAAATAATCCATAAGAGGTAATAGCATCTTTTCTAAAAGGGAATTTCTCAAGATACTCTTTTTATTAAATTTGATCTTATTTATTAATTTTAATTTTTTAAAAAGATTTTATTAATACTAATTTAAGAAATAGTTTTGGAATAATTTTCAAAGTTAGCATAAGTTAGTGTGTGCCCATGCAGACACGGACTCAACGACGGGCTGGGTTACGCTCTAGCCCGCTCTAAAAAAATAATAAAAATAGGGTAAATTTAATAATATATAAAAAGATAAATTTAGTGTTAAATTAGTTAAATTAAGGTAATTTAGCCTATCTAAAAAAAATTTAGTGACAATTAGCCCACCCTCATATTAAATCCTGGGTCCGTCTTTGTGTCCATGGGCACACATTAGCCGGACCATTTCTAAAATCGTGAAATTTAGACTTTTGAGATATTTGAGATGTTTTTTAGTTTAATAGATTTTCCAAATAAATTAAAATTTTCTAAAATAAAAAAAATGTTAGATTCTCTAAAATAGAGAAACTACTAGTCTTATATGTTCTCGTCCCTTGTATGGGATTTTATAAATTATTGTATTATTTTTTTAATTTAATTTTGTTAGATTTTGATTAAATTATTATATGCAAGGATATTTCTAAAAAACTATATGTATTTTATCAATAAAAATTATCATTTTTAAAAAATAATTATTAAAACTTGATATAGGAAAATATATTTTTAAAAAATTATTGGTATCTTTTCTAAAAAAATATTCTATCCAAAAAATTATCATATTGATTAATTATTTTGTTTAATATATAAATATAACTAATTTAAAATAATCCAATTAAATTTCAACCAATCAAATTATATTTAAGCAGATGGGTGATGTGATGTGGTTTAAAGTGGACTGTTTTATATATTATTTTAATCATTTTAGTATATAGTAATGATTAAATTTCATAAAATGAGGAAACTATTAAATTGAAATCTCAACAACAACATCTACCCAGATGGATCCCGATATGAATGGGATCTGGGGGGTCGAGATATACACACCCTTACCCTAGATGAAAAGTCGGGAGGGTATTTTTGGCGGGCGCAACGCTTAAAAGGGGGAAAACAAAAGATAGAAAACCAGGAGGGGAAGAAAAGGGAAAAAAACGAAACGAGGACAATGCACGCAAACCAAAAAAGGTGAAAAAGGAAACACTAAAAACAAAAGCAAAGGGGAAAAAAGGTACTCCCTCAAAGGCGAGTCTTCCTTTCGAGACTTCTGTCTATCACTCTACTACCGTAATTCAAATAAAATGTATGATTTTTTTTATTCTCCATTTTAAAGAAATTAAAAAAAAACTATTGAAAATGCTCTAAGGCCATCTCCAATAGTTTCTCTATAATTTTCTCCAGAATGAAGAGTCAAAAGTCATATTCTCCAAATAAAATTTACTTTAACTCCAACAACTTCTTCATTTTAGAGAATCTTACATTTATTAGTTCTATTTATATCTAATTTTTTTTATAAAATTTCATATGGCCAATCCCAAGTTTCCATGTATATACTTTTAATTAATGCATTCTCTAAATAAATTTGGAGAATTCTCTAAATATAGGGAAGACACTTCAATCTTTTGGAGAATTCTCCATTATAGAGAATTAGATAGGGAAGCTGTTTGCGCAAAAAAATAGATAAAATTCTCCAAATGCACAATTTTCAACAGTTTGGGAAATCTGTTGGAGATAGCCTAAGATATTGCATATTGACCGCACTTTAAAATTAATGAGTGTGATGCCATGCCTTACAAAATAATATCTTCATGATCAATTATAATAAAATAAAATAAAAGTCTTCATGACATGCCTTACAAATGTCATTAAGTTAGAATGGTCATATATATTATTATAATGAAATAACCAGTACAAGTGTTAGCAACTTAGCATTGCATTGTCAAGCTAGTTTTAGATATTATAAAATGGGGTTTCTTGTTTTAATTCAAATAAATATGAAAATGCTGCTAAAAATATGAAAATGGATATGTTTTATATAGATTATTATATAATGAGTGAAATAATCAATAAGAGGTAAGGTGTTGCATGTTCACCATACTTTAATGTAATGTGTGAGAATGGCATGCCTTGACATAATTTAATGAACAATTATATAAAATAAAATAATATCCTCATGATATGTGCATTACAAATAGTATAAATCTTTTTAGCTCATTAATTTTTTTACCAATGACATTAAAATTATGCAAATTCATATCGATGTAGACCTGTCAATCGGGTCGAGTCGGGCGGGTTCGGGTTCGGTCATTTCGGGTTTGGTTTAAATCGGGATCGTTTTCATTATGGGTCACGGGTCAATCTGGTCGGGTTGTAGTGGGTTTTCGGTCGGATCGGGTTGACCAGCGGGTCTAAAATATCCTTTTTTATGATTATTAAAATCAATTTTTAATTAAATAATAATATTTAATTATAATATATTATTTTCATTTATTTTAATAATAAAACATATTATAATTTTAAAAATAAAATTTAAAAATTCTATAAATATACTAAATCGGGTAACCCAACGAATTTCGGGTTCTATCGAGTTCGGTTGATTTCGAGTTTCGGGTTCAAATTTTTCGGATCTTGACCCTAAAATTATCGGGCAATTCAGATTGGATTAGCGGGTTAGATCAGCTTTTAACAGCTCTTTATCGAAGCAGTCATGGTTACCATATGTTTTATTAATAAGCCAAATGTTAAACATGGCCCCATTTCTTAATCTTCTTTTAGGTTGGCCTATATGATGATTTTGACCAAAGGTGAGGTGTTATTGTCTTTAGTTTTAGACTTTAATAATCCTTCAACACTAAATGTGTAATTATTAACTGGGGCTCACCTACTAATGGCTCATTGTTACATCATTGTAATAGTGAATGTTCGCCTAATATGTTTGACAAATAAGAATGATTTAGCCGATTTAATCCAAGAAGACCGAACCTTCGAATATTCGACCGACATTAAAATTTAAAGTTATTTATTTTGTGATTACACTCTCTTTTCCACTATTTTTAGGATCGTCTCATGAATTATTCGATTCTATGAACCAATATCAATTTATCCATACATAAAATTTAAGGAGCCTTCTTAACTTGTCACATGAATCTAAAATACAAATTTTCGTATGTAAAAAATATAAATATCTGTATATACAAGGAGCTCATTAATGAGCATAGCATCTTCACAATTGTAACCTTTCTATGGCATATAAGCTACTAATACGTTTTTTCCCAAAGCAAGTTTGTCCCCACCGTGACGACACCGTCTACTAAAAATTGTCCATTTTAATGCATTTACTTTATAGAATGT
Organism: Fallopia convolvulus; assembly: GCA_964016875.1. NCBI lineage: Eukaryota > Viridiplantae > Streptophyta > Magnoliopsida > Caryophyllales > Polygonaceae > Fallopia > Fallopia convolvulus. The sequence goes on from OZ024720.1 coordinate 2,018,144, forward strand.
GAAGTATTTTTGTTTGAACGTTAATACATAGCTATTATCCGATAAAATTATCTTATTGGTATCAGTAGAAATGATCTTTCCTTGACTTTAAGTTATATAGTAAGAACCCCTGAATCAAGAGTCGTTTGTCGTTCCAACCCAATTCCATCAATGCACTTCTCAAAATGCAAAAGCGAAACAGATAGCTTGATGTTGGATATTTGAATTCATTAAACCTCGATTCGCTTCATTATGCTCAGTAAAAGGAACGATGGAAGATCCAATAGAAAAATACTGGAAGGAAAAAGTACTTCGAACCAAAATCAATTTATCCATACATATTATTTAGGAGATTCAAACTCGAATCTTGTGATCAACCCTTAATTATTTGATCAAATTTAAATCAAAGTTAATATACCATAACCGATAATATTCAAAGTTTCAAACGGGATCAAATGTCCAATCAATATCAATTTAAAACTTCTCTCTCATTAGGTTGGCTTAAGGAGTCAATCAAAAACAAGAAAATGAAACGAGGGAGAGGAGGGTGTGTTAAACAAAACATGTAATTACACAAGAATAAGATTGCATTGATCATCCACCAAAAAAATTCGCATTTGATTAAAATTCTTGTTTTCTAAATTATAATATCCACAAGGAATTAGAGATTGGATTTTTTTAGCTAGGACTGTGCATCCGGTCACGGATACAAGGGCAGCCCACCCTAAAAAAATAAAAATAAAAACTACAAAACTAAGGAAAATTTAATAAAAATAGTAAAAATTAAAGTGAATTTAGTACTACATTAGTTAAATACTTAAATTAAGGTAATATAGCCTACCTAGAAAAAATTTAGTAGAAATTAACATGCCCAAGTTTTAATTCCTAGGTCCGTCCCTGGTGTGGTCCCAAGACAGCAACGGACTATTAAGATTTTATATATAATAATTATTATTAATACTCCGTAATTTACAAAAACATTAATATATATTTAAAAAAAATACAATTCCGGTCCAACCCGGAAAAACTATCACGGTTCGGTCCGGGTCCGTTTTTTTTTGGTCCAGTCCGGTTTCCGATATAGTTTTATGTTGAGCACCCCTATATGTAACAGAACCTTAGTATTATACTATTTTGACAGCAATTAGCATACCATAGTCCATGTACACTACATTATTATAATGGGTTTTAGTGTCAAAATCTTATCACCTGTATCAATCATCCTATGTCTTATCAATAACCTTATCACCAACTTTTACATCAACTATCATCATGTTTGCAAAACACATTCTTAATCTAATGTCCTAGGTCGACAGATTAGAGTGTCGGTGCTCCCCAGCTAGGCCAGGAGATTTTTTTGTGACCAACAAAATTTAAATGAATTTCCTAAAAACCATAGCACTGTTTTCCCCCATTCATAATAGATATACTATTAGGAAATAGTGAAACTAGCAAAATGAAGACACATCTGGCCTGGCTACCATGAACAAAATGAGAGATTGATTACCTTGAAGTTTATATACTGATTCCGTCTTCAATTCTTCGGTCCTCGTACATATCTGTATCATTTGAGGAGTTACTCTTGCAATCATCATCTAAAGAAGACTCCCCTTCTGAAGAATCTAAGACATCATCATAATCATAATCATCAGTAGCAACTGATCTTTTCAGTTTCTTCTTCCCCTTGCCAATTGAGCCGGTTTTTGTGACAGCGATGAACGCATTGCTCATTTCATCGAGTTCTTCCTCCTTCTCAACCTCCTTTTCCCCTACTTTGTCAATGGAGATCATAATACTATCTTTGTCTACATCAATGTGTTCATCTTCTGCCTGATCTTGTACTGGTTGATCAAGGGCTTGTTTGCACAGTTTAAGTGAGAGGTTCTCAGCGTACTTTATAGTGCTATGAGAAAATACTCTTACTCCATGGCGCTCTAGTTCTAGCAACCACACTGCATTATTATGAGATATTGGTTAAATTCAGATTGCATGAAAAAAGGGAACTATTGAAATCTGTTACACGGACACGGGAAATGGAAACAACACAGAGATGTAAGCAATGTATTGATCTCATAGTTTTACACTAGTAAACGGATTTCAGAGTTTCCAAGACAAAATGTAAACGAGAAATGTTGTCCTATTAGGATTTCCGAGTAACATAGTTGAAAACCACACATAATAACAAATTGCCTCCCTATGGAAGAAGTCTAGAATACCCTTTCATCTTCCTCATTTAAGCTTCATTTCTTGTGCAAACTGTGTCGTTTCCAAAGGCTATTTTATAAAGCGGAAGTCTTTGTTCTCACTTGTAGAACACAAAATTTTAGGGAATGCCAATAAATTACTTATTATTTTCTAATGATTTGTGCAAATTGTGTTTGTGAAAAGCTATTCTACAAGAAGAAGGTCATTGTTTTCACTTGTACAGGAATTTATTAAATTACCTATTGATCTTTGAGCATTTTAATGATCGATGCTGCACCAAAGCATGACACATGTTTTTGACAATTGGTTGGATTTTGAATAGCCATGTGGTTTTGGTAATGGTAATCAATTTCATTTCTGGTGCAAAAGGACCTTTTTTCTGGCACTAACTAGTCTGCTAAGAGGCAAATCAAGGCAGTGGGTGATTAACTAACCGAGTTATTATCAATGGCGGTTCTTTATAAATACCTATTTACCGTGTGGTTTATCTTGTTCAAAAAAATCTGTATATGGTTTTGCATAATTCACAATAGAATAAGTCAACATATGTAGCAAAAAAAGCTCACTTAGAAAGGCTTTAGGGGAGGATCCATTTCGCTTGCATTTGTTCAGCCCTACGCCACTTGGAACCAACTTGAGAATTTGAGTAGATAGTCGAGAGGTAGAAAATGCACTTTCACACGAGATTGCCTTAGTATGTTCTCCCTCTTCCCTGGAGACATGGCAATGTATGAACAGAATTATTGCAATGACAGATTTGTAAATAAAGTTTTTCACAAACTTTCTCATACCTGAAGAACTCCACTGCTTCAAAATATACTATTAGTCTCATCAAAGCAATGTTCTTCAATTGCACGGATGAACGGTTTTCCACACTTTGCACAAGGTCAAGGAAAGTATAGTCCACCAATATGACGTCGTACAAAACTTTCCTCACCGAAACCCCAATGCCAGAAGATTCAGAATTCTGCAGTAGTATAAAAATGGCCTTAAGTCTTTTTTTTAATAAAGCACAAGGAAAAAGTCATCGGATTCTGAATTGTATCTATTATGATATTAAGAAAAAACTACACATACACCCTACCAATATACTAGTGAAAGGTTGTGGCTCAAGTAGAATTTCCGGCAGCGTGACTGTTTTGATACATGAAAAAAGAGTTTAGCAACAATTATGGAAATCTACAGATAAATTGATAAGGTCTTAGTCAATGATTAGACTATCAATATAGACAAATAATGAAGAAATTGTGAATGTTCTAATTAAGAAGCAGGAATACAGCAATCCTAAATCCTAATGCTGTTGAGGATCTTACCACATAATAGGCATTACATAAGTACACATACATCATCTCTTATAGTTGTAATCCAAACGCACCCTAAATGCTAATCATCAGCAATGATAGGCTAATACAAACAAATCCATAAAGAAATGGACACAAGAAACCGCATCATTTCCAAAATTTTACCCTAAGATATGAATTTCCGAGATGGAAACGCTGCCTTGTTAGAGTTTCCAGACAACATAAACTTGTGCAGTATTTAATCCAAAATCATATATGTCATTATAATGTGTAATTGAAACGCACTCTAATGTTCAATCATTGGCCATGATGCCATAATACAAACAAATCCATAACCAGACACATAACCAAAAATAAATAAGAGCAGCACTTACAAAAAAGATCAAGATTTCTCAATCCAGTTAAGGTTGCAACTCCCCATCGTTTGATCATCCCTTCCAAATCCGACACCGTAGCATTCTCGTCCTGAATTTGAAGACTCAAGCTCATTCTACTCAAGAACAGCTGTGCTGAAACAGCACCAGATAGCTCTGATACTTCAAGACCAACCCTAGAAAGCCTAGCCCTAATCTCATCGCTCAATGATGCGAAAGTTGATTTCACCACCGATCGAACCCTTTCATTTGTCCTCCAAATCAACAGCAAATCCTCCAACGGCCTATGCAGCCGATACGAACAATCATCATCATTCGAGCTACTACAGCACAAGCTAACATGCCCCAAAATCAAATCCACGAATGACCTAACATCTATCATCATCAAATTATGAATCCCGGAATCGAATTCGGAGAACACAAATATGAACAATTCGGCAATCCATAAACAAATCGGCGCGAGCAGCGCAATGCTCTTCGAAAATCCACAGGAAACGGACTGCTCGCATATGGACTTGAGGAAATTGAACATGAGTTTCATCCGTTCTTCGAATTCCTTATCTTCCATGATCGATTCCTTGCTTTTTGGAGAGGAGTAGATGCAGATGATTTCAAACGGTGGATCCAGCCGAGCATCCATCAATCCTAATAAATCAGTAGCGACGCACTCTAAGGCGTCCTCTTCGGCGTCGGGTGACCGGAAAATCTGGAATATTTCTTCCATAGCTCTGTGCATGGACTTTTCGTAGTTGTACAAGTAGGATCCCCTTGAACTTGAAGACGACGACATTGTTAGTTTTCTCCTTCTCAGTTGTTCACTCCTTCCAGAGGTTTGTAGGGTTTATGGTTACTTGGAGCAGTTTTTCATTTTATTTAGGCTGTTGATTTGCGCACACGAGAAAATTGGTAAGCGCACACAGATATCTGCGCAACGCCATGGCGTTGCGCGAAAAGGGCAATTCCGGAATATCAAAAAAGGGTTTCGGGAGCGTGGAGGAACGGGAAAGGGCCGCGCAACGACGATGCGCGCGAAACGGTGTTGCGCGCGCAACACCGTTTCGTGCATGCGCGCATCGGTGTTGCGCGCAATCCAACGGTAAAAAAAAGTACCGTTGGACTGGCGCGAGGCTTCGTTGCGCGGATCTCAACGGTAAAAAAAACGGTCGAATTGTCCCCTATAAATACCCATTTCGATTCCACATTATAGTTGGAGTATACCTTCATTCCACATCATTGCTTAAAAATGTCGTCAGGAGAAGAAGATACGTCATCGAGCGATTATCATCCCGAGGAGGAAGATTCATCGTCAATCGATAGTTTCATAGCTGAGGATGAGGAAGGTGTATCGGGAGAAGAATACGGAACCGACTCCGATGCATCAAGCGAGCCAGAAGAGGTATTTTTCAAAGAACCCATAATATTATGTCATTTACGAATGTAGTATATTGAAAGTTAGGATAGTGTAATTTATAATATTTTGTTTTTATATTTTGAAATCATAGATTGTCGGAATAGATTTTTCTATTGCTTTCCACTACGATGGGTTGTGGAGTGATCGAAGAGAAATGCTTAATTGGGCTAGACAAATTGCAATTTCGAAGAATTTTGTACTAGTCATAAAAACCTCAAATCCAAATAGGGTCATACTCACTTGTGACCTAGCCGGTAGATATAGATGTGGCAAGAGGGTGTTGCCCGGACTGGAAAATAGGAGCATTTATAAGCCACTTACTGATACACCGACTAGGAAGTGTGGATGTCCGTTTGAATTGAATGGGGTCCGCCTCAAGGGAAAAAATGGATGGATCTTAACGGTAAAGTGTGGACAACACAATCATCGCCTCCTCACTAGTTTGTTAGCTCATCCATATGCGGGCCGATTGACAGCTGAGCAGAAGGAGTTTGTGAAAGAGAAGTTCCTATATCTAGCCACCCCGAAGATGATACTTGAAGAGTTGAGGTCAAGGTACACGGGAAATGCGACCTCAATTAGACAAATCTACAATATGAGGGATAAGTTAATTCTTGAGGATTGCGGAGAATTGACGGTGACACAATGGTCTCTGAAGTTCTTGAAAGACCGAGAATACATTGTCCGTCCAAGACGAGTAAGGGGTTCTAATGTTATGAATGCCTTGTTTTTTGTGCACCCCACAAGTCTGCGCATGCTGAAGAAGTTTCCCTATGTCGTTATTATGGACTCCACATACAAGACCAATAGGTATGTTATTTTAATATGTAATCGACTTGATTAGTATATTTCCAGTATAAATGCTTAACAACTTGTTGTGCTAGGTACGACATGCCTTTATTGGAGATGGTTGGTTTCACTTGCACCGGAAATACATTCAACATCGGGTTTGCATTTATTTCAAACGAAGATGTCGCTAGTTATAGGTGGGTGTTAACTCAATTGAAAGGCGTGTACGACGAGATTGGAGTCCAGGTCAATACAATCATGACAGATCGCGAGCAGGCTCTAATCAAGGCGATAAGTCAAGTTTTCGGGGACGGAGTCCAACATTTGTTGTGTTGGGTGCACATCAGACACAAAATTATTGCATACGGCCTAAAGGTGTTTGCGAACGCTGAAAAACCACATGAGTTGTCACGCGGGTTTGCAAACGCTTGTTGGGCGCTCTTTTCGTCCACCACAGAGGCGACATTTGAAGAACGGTACGTAGAATTGAAGAGAAGATGGCGACCGACGCTTAATGCATACGTGGAGAAGGTGTGACTTAATCCATTCAAGAAGAACATAGTTCGTGCTTGGACGGATCATACACTCCACTTTCAGACGAGAACCACCAATAGGTAATTTCATTTTTAGCATTTGAATTCAGTTTGAATATTAGAAAGTGTATATGTTCAATACTCAAACTTTGACATGTGTTTTTCAGGGTCGAAGGGATTCACATCCATATGCAATCTCAAGGAGGCTTCAACACCTTGATACTAAGGATTCACATCCAGATGCAATCTCAAACCAACACTTTGAGGACAGCCTTTGAGAGAACCAGAATACAGAAACCAACAAAATACAGACTACTGGCGAATAAGTTCAAAGCGTTGTTTCGTCCTATACGCGGACACGTTTCAAGGCAATGCCTAGGTAAGTTGTTAGACATGTATTATGATATAGCAATTGAGTTGACGCAGGGTACACTCGATATGGAGTGCCACGACTACTTTTGGAGGGAATGTCACGGTCTTCCATGCAAGCAGCGAGTTGCAAACGCTATCATAACTAAAGTACCCATCAATCTGGAGGAGATACATCCTTTTTGGAAACAGATCGAATGGGATGACCTTAGCGATGACAACGATCTTGCCCTTGCATGTGTACCCTTGACCATTCAAGACCCCACGTGGGACGAAATGGTGGCAAAGCGAAATAGCGGTCAGATGCGTAGAGACCAGTATTTGCAGATCACATCAGCGTTCAAAGATTCAGAGCATCCTGAAGACACAAACCTTATTGAGCCGAAACCATACGAGACGCCAGATGGAGCCAACAAGTATTCAACCACCAGGGAGAAAACACACCTTGAGCACGTAATGGAAGAGTACGAGAGGGAGCAACAAAGACGGAAAGACAACGACAGTCGGAGCAAAGCAAATTCATGTATTTCGATGGATTGTTATGGGATATGTACTTTATTAAGAATAACTTTCATATTTCATGTATTTCGATGGATTGTTATGGGATATGTACTTTCATTAAAAATGGGCCTTCGTGTCACGAAGGCCCATTTCTAATAGTATAATATCTGAGTTGGGTGAAAGGGGTAACAGAAGGCGCGCAATGGGCCCTCGTGTCTGCGCGAAATGGGCCTTCGTGCCTACTCGAAGGCCCATTTCGCACAGACACGAGGCCCCATTGCGCGCCTTCTGTTACCCCTTTCACCCCAACTGGGTGAAAAGACTTATGCATGCACATCACTCCCTTCTAAAAACAAGACTTATGCTTCTGAAAACAGTATACCAAAAGCTTTTCTGGTGACAAGACGTATGCATGCACATCTCTCCCTTCGAGCAAATTCCGAGTATAAAATGAGACCTAAACCTTCTCCATTGTTGCTCCACGCTCTATCAGCCCTAAACTCTATACCGAAACCAATGGCTAAAAGGAAAGCGTGTTCATCGCGAACCTACCCCTTTGCTCCACCCATCATAAACTTCTCCATCGTCCACGTCCGTGGGGTGAGGGAGACAAAGACGGAATGGTCTGTGATACAAGGCACATCAATAAAAAACATCATCATGAATTGGAGCGAAGCTGGCTATGGAGCACCACCGGGATATTGTCGCTTCTTCATGAATTGGAGCGAAGCTGGCTACGAAGCTGGCTATGGTCTGTGGTTTTACTGTTAGAAGTCACTTTTTATGGATCCAAGTGTTTTTTCAAGTGCCACTTGTTTAGTGTTTTTTCAAGTGCCCTAAGTTGTTGTTTTTGGAGTGTAGGGTGTATGTTGTTTACGGTTTTTTCAGTAAGTTGTTGTTTTTGGAGTGTAGGGTGTATGTTGTTTACGGTTTTTTCATAATTGTTGTTTTTGGAGTGTAGGGTGTATGTTGTTTACGGTTTTTCATAATTGTTGTTTACGGGTTTTTTGGTAAGTTAGTTGTAAGCGCTGCATTTTCTGCAAATTTCAAACCCTAATATATGTCATCCGAACCATCCAAAAACAACAAATCAAGGTGAAGATAAGGTATGAGGTATCGGAAAAATCAATAATGGAGATAATCCAAAAACAACAAATATAAATACATAAAGTACTAATGTATGTCATCTAAACCATCCAAAACCACCAAAAAAAAAAGATACATAATGTACTAATGTGAAAGCATCTAGGATCGCGCTCATGCGAGGTGCCGCTGCCACTGCCGCGCTCGTGCACTGAATCTGGAAAGTGCCTGGTGGGCATCGGTGGGGGAGGCGGTGCGTCGGAAAGTGCCTGGTGGGCATCCAGACTATCCCTCCTCCAATGGTGGAGGAGGGATAGTCTGAATGCGACTAAACTACCGCAATGCCCTATCTGGATGGTACGCCTCCTGTATGATCCCAATGACCAGGACGCCCCTAAAGCGAGACACCCGGTACGCGCCATCAAAATCCAGCTCGTTGCCCCACGACATCCAGTGAATCTGCAAAGCGGAATACAAATCATCAATCGTCGCTCACACTATACAATGTACGTCAGGTTGATTTCGAAGTCTAACCTCCTCTGCACGGATCGTGTCTAGATGTTGTCGCATCGCATCTAGCCTCCTCACGTCTCGGCTGGGGGCCCGCTCACCAGGCTGTCGTGCGGCTGCAAGAGGATCAGCTAGCACCTCCATAGCCAACTTGATCCGGCCCCGGGTGTGCTCGAAATAACTCATGATCCAAGTCTGAAACAATACTCATAACATATTGAATTCAACCAAATTCGAAGAATGAAATATTTAGGACGAAGCACGTACCCTCAAAACAAGAGCGCAACCCGAGCATCCCTTAGTCTTGGCGCGCGACGTCTTGCCCAACTCGCGAAATAGTAAAGACAATAAACCCGCCCCCCAAGCATATTGACCAGTCCTCTCGTGGTCCAATAGAAACCCTAATATCCACGTCTTGATCTTGTTCCCGGTCTTGTCGACAAATAACGTCATCCCAATAAAGTACCATAAAAACACAATGGCAATGGTCCCTGGGGATGCGGGTCGCGTCCCCCTAAACATGTCCAAAAGGATAGCTGCGATGGCCTTGCTCGGGGCCACTGTCCTCCACGCGTGTGATGTCTGTGGATCTACGCCGATTAAATCCCCTAAACGAGCCTCGAGCTGCAAAATATCCATCTGGGGTACCATAGCCTCTACATCTATACACAGCCCGAAAATGCGGTGCATGTCATGGAGGGTGATGGTCATCTCGCCCCACGGGAAGTGGAAGGAGTTGGTCTCTGGATACCAACGCTCCCGAAATGCAGAGATGAGAATGTGGTCCGTCGCGTCAAACTCCATGCCAAGCAGCCCGGTGAGACCGCTCCGTTGGGCGAGGCCCCACCAAGAATCGGGTCCTCCATGCATATACTCTCGAAACAAGTCCAAAGCATCCAAGTTCCTAGACCAGACTCTAATGACCTGAAGATACTGAACAGAGGAAAATAAACGTGACTTAGAAAAACTAAGCATTGCTTTCGATAAAAATTAAATACTCGTAGTTTGGAAAAGTTTACGTACGGTACGGTCGATCCAAATCCTGCCCGCCACATGTGTGGAATATGTCGTCAACAGGCTGTCGTCAAGTGGACCTCCCGGAAAGCCCTCCGCAACAGGAGGGTCCTCATCAGCGGCCCCTGTTGCTGGTGCAGGGGGGTGGGGTTTCCTCCGCAGCGGGGGGAGGTATGTGAGATGATGGAACGGGAGGAGGGATGGGTGCTGCTGGAACGGGAGGAGGGGATGTGGATGTGAGCGGAGGAGCTGAGGGTCCCGCCACAGATGTAGTAGGATCGATCGAAGAAGTACGTGGAAGACTGGAAAAGACCGGTGGTGGTGGCGGGACATGGGTCGTGGTGGGAGGTGAAATAGAAATAGTGGCCTCGGATATGTGGTAATCGTCAACCGACAAATCCTTCGTTGTACCTAAGGGAGCATCAAACTGTACGTCCTGCTCCGTGAAGGGCATGTCGTCCCCTGCAACGTCATCTGGCAAGTCGTCCTGCAGGAGCTCCTCCGTAAAATCAACCTCCACATCGACGGAGGGGTCTACATCTATCTCCGGTCCACGCGTCAACTCCGGATCAGTAGCTATCCGCTGCTGCTCGGTAGGCGGCACTCTGGCAAGTAACGCATGTGCAATCTCGGCGCACGTGAGCTTGGGCACCTGCTTTTTCCTCCTCTTATCGAGGAGGGCGGCGCTCAAACTAGTGTGTACGTCCTTTAGGCGACAAGTTCAAATTAAATTAGTAAGTTTTCTATTATTTTTTTTCTTTTATTTAGAAATTCACCCTATGAATATGAATTCAACTAATGAATTCGTCGTTTTTGTCGGAATTCAAATTCCGAACCAAAAACTCATTTATCATTACTAAATTTTATTTCAATTTTCATTACGTTTGTAATGAAAAATGAATAAAACCATAATTTAAACTCTAATTATAACTGTAATTATTTTTTTTAAATCAAGAATTCAACATACGACTATGAATTCATATTAAGTATAAGTTCATAACTAATAATTCAAAATCTACATATAACTCTAAATTAAGACAAATAAATTAAATAAAACAACTAATAACAACAACAAAAACTAAATATAAATAGGAATTTGAATCATAAACAAATTATGACATTAAATATCTTACTAAATAAGCGAAATTTATTTACTCAATTATTTACAATTTTCTAACCTTCACAACAATTTTCTCTATCTTAACTTAATTTAATTCTTTTAGGGTCAATTCTTTTTGGGTCATACTTATCTACTTAATTTAATTATTTATCAATTCTTTTAGGGTCATACTTATCTACTTATCTACTTATATTAATTACAAGTTCATAACTAATAATTCCAAATCCAAATATAACTCTAAATTGATAAAAATAAATTAAATTAAACAACTAATAACAATAACAAAAACTAATTATAACTAGGAATTTGAATAGTAAACAAATTATCAAATTGAATATCTTAATAAATAAGCCAAATTGATTTAAATTGATTACCAACATATTCAAATTGATTAACTAAATTATATAAACGAAATTTAATACCTAAAATTCAATACGAAATTTTACAAAATTTAAATAATATAAAATTTCGTAATCAAGTGTACGTACCTCAGCCGTAAATGTCGCTCGGGTGCGGATCCGACTACGAACCGGATCGGGTCGGTCGACGGTGGTGGCGACGGGCGCGGTGGGCTCGATGACGACGGACGTGGTGGCGACGGGCTCGCTGGCCGGAGCCGACGCGCCTCCTTCCGTCAGGCTCGTGGTGGCCGGAGCTGACGCGCCTCCTTCCGTCGGGCTCGTGGTGGCCGGAGCCGACGCGCCTCCTTCCGTCGGGCTCGTGGTGGCCGGAGCCGACGCGACTCCTTCCGTCGGGCTCGTGGTGGCCGGAGCCGACACGACTCCTTCCGTCGGGCTCGTGGTCGCCGGAGCCGACGGGCTCGTGCTGGCGATGGGTTCGGTGGGGTCCGTCGGGCTCGTGGTGGGCGGAGCCGACGGGCTCGTGGTGGCGACGGGTTCGGTGGTCCGATCGGTGGCCATGGTGTTTGACGGGATGGTTTTTTTTTCCGAGATCTGGTTTTGCGCGAATCGGGGTTTCGAAGCTCGAGGTTGAAGACGATGGCGGAGCGCTCGCGTTTTTAAACCTAAAGAGCCTCGAAATGGGCTTGCGCGGCGCCTCTTAGGCCCATTTCGTGCGACCCAAAGCTGCCCGGCTCAATTTGTTCTGAAACCCTAAATACCCGCCAAACGGGCTTGCGCGCGTCCTCACAGGCCCATTTCGTGCGGCCCAAATTCATTTCCCGACTCATTTACCTCAGTTTACGGTTTTGCCCTTCCGCGCAACGCTATTTCGCGCGCATCGTCGTTGCGCGGAGATTCTGTGCGCTTTTAAAAAATTTCTGTGCGTATGAATCCCGCGTTTATTTATTTTGAGTGTTATTCGCCCTTTACATTTTTGGGCAAATAATAATGTACTTGTAAGTTTCTAATCTAAACTAACAAGGATCATTGCTCAAAGCTGGTTCACTTGTGTGTGGGCTTAGGATTTTGGGCCTTGTTTGGGTTGTGTTTGGGCCTTTCTTGTGGTTTGTTTTTGAGGTTTTCTTGGACCGGACCCAAAGCTTGGGTTTTGCTTGCTTGTGGTGTTTTTGCAGGTATTGCCCTTAGTTGGCCTTGGCGCTCATACTCTTTCATGAGTGGAGTACATTTTAGCGGGTTTGTCAACCCGTTTTCGAGCGGGTTTGTTGTGGTGTGGAGTCTCCTTCCATTGTCGTCGGCCCGTTACCAATTTCGCCATCATTCGGCTTGTCTGGTCACCGATTTTCTGATCTCTCGATTGCACCAAGCACGTTTGCTCAATCGAATTCTTTCTTCTTTTAAAAAAAAACAAGGATCATTACTCAAATAAATCAGTTTTGACTTTGAAGTAAGATTTGAACTTTTTTCACCCAAGTGAAGGGTTATTTTTCTCCTTTATCGTTCACTTAGAGTAGTTTTATTTATTTTCTTGTGTTCAATCTATCACCCACCACTTCAATGGCAAATAACAAGATCATAATTGAACTGATAAGGATCATTAATTAAGTAAACCAGCTTGAAGTGAGACTTTATTTTTGTATCCAAACAAAGGGCGAGAACATAATTAAATATGAACTTTTCAATATTTTTCATACCTCTTATCACTAGATCACCAAATATAAAATAAAATAGATCATATTTGAGGTCAATGTAAAAGCCAATTTCTCATTCTTACCAAGCGTCATGTGACAAGTAATGAGTAAAAATTCAAGTTTAGATGAACAAGTACATTCCTTAATTGTGAAAATAAACTCATTCCTTAAGTTTAAGTTGTCAAAGGAAGAGTAACTAAGGTTGAGCATAGGTTTTTTCAACCGAATATGTAAGTCGATCCGACCGTGCCAAATTGAAATGAACCGAAATTGTTACTATTTGGTTTAGTTTTCAGTTTAAAATTTTGCCAAATTTCAATTCGGTTAAAACTTTTCCAAAATCATCTAAGGTGCTCAACCCTAAAAATAACACAATTGGATGATAAATCGTAAGACACAAAACATAGTTTCATACAATTTTTTATATTTAATAATAACAATAACTTTATACCTTTTTATATGAAACTCATTCAAGAGTGTGTTTTGTATGAAACTCGTTCTACATTTCATATTTTATGGTGCATATCTTAAACTTTCATATTATTCTACTCTTGGATTTTATATGAAAAAGTATTATACAATAAAATTTGTTAGTATTTTATTACATATTAAACTTACTATAAAAATCTATTTGTGGGTGGTCTTATAGCGCATCCCACTATCCATATTAGCCTAGTGGGGTTCCATCCTAAAACCAATTGGCAATAGGAGGAGTAATCCGTTGAGTTATATACTAGTCCAGTTATTGGTATCAATAGATACTCTAAAAATGTCATATTTGTTTCTACTTTGTGCGGAAGGCTTATAAGGAATGATACGACAAAGTGAGTGTCAGGGACGGCTTCAGGGAGTAAGGATTGTGAGGGGTGCACCTTCTATCTCTCATCTTTTTTTTGCGCAGATGATTGTGTTCTTTTTGCAAGGGCAACATGTCAACAAAGCTCAAAAATAGTAAAAATTCTCCATGAGTATGGAGCGGTGTCGGGTCAACAAGTAAACTTCCAAAAATCAAAACTGCCTTTTAGTAAAAATATTGATGGAGAAAGACGGGAGGGTCGGGGAGGCCATTCAAGGGATTTTGAATTTTAGAGAAGTGGATAAGCATGAGAGATACTTGGGACTTCCTACATTGGTGGGTCGATCAAAAAGGTTATTTTTGGTCAAGTTAAGGAAAGAGTTCTAAAGAAGCTTGGTGGGTGGAAGGAAAAAAAACATTGTCTAGGGAGGGGAAAGAAGTTCTTATAAAGTTTGTTGTTCAAGCTATTCCTACATACAATATGTCCTGCTTTGAGTTACCAATGGAGTTATCCAATGAGATTGAACAATTGGTGTGTAAATTCTTTTGGGGTAACGTTATGGACAAGAGGAAAACTCATTGGTTGCAGTGGAAACAAATGTGTCTATCAAAAGATAAAGGAGGGTTGGTTTTCCGAGATATGAAAAACTTCAACCTAGCTTTGTTAGGAAGACAGGGTTGGAGACTTATTGTGAAACTAGACTCTTTGTTAGGACAGTTGTTGAAGGCACATTATGTCCCACATTGTAGCTTTATGGAGGCAACTCTAGGGTATCGACCTAGTTTCGTATGGAGAAGTATAATGAAAGGAAGGGGGGCATTGGAAGAAGGGATCCTTTGGTGTGTTGAGAATGGAAGCTCGATTTATGCTTGGAAGGACAAGTGGTTGTCGTGGCCTCACTACTTTAGGCTAGTTGAATTTCACGATGACACTAGGCCTAATCTTACATTTATTGATTAATCAACTAGGATCGGGTCTCTTGGCGAGAACATCTTGTACAAGAGATATTTGCACCATGTGATGTTAAATTCATACTGAAATTAGTACTTGTGGACCCGGGATGCTCAGATGAACTAGTTTGGTTTCATACATAGGATGGGTTATTTTTTGTCCCTTCTTGCTATCACATGTTGCTTGAAAAGGAGTTGGATAGCTATTCTGGGTCCATTTCTTCGACGGGTTCGTCTTCTCGTCGGATTTGGAAGGGAGTGCAGAAGGTTAACATTTGGCCAATGACTAAATCTTGTGTTATGGAGATTAAATCTTTTTTATGGAGAGCTTGTAGAAACATCCTTCATATGAAGGCGAATTTATTTCAAAGGAAAATTACTTCTGATGATTATTGCGAGGTATGTGGAAAGGGTGAAATCGGGTCACACATTCTCTTTGGGTGCCATTGAAGCATGACGATATTGGTGTAGTCTTCCAGAACTTGCTCGATGGTCTAAGGGATCTCACTCAGTCTTTCAAAGTTTTGCAGACATTAAAGTTATTGGGTCCAAATTGAATATTGAAGTTTGGCCGATTGCTTTGTGGACTATCTGGCATTGTAGGAACAAAAGAATTTCCGAGGGATGTTGTTCCGAGCCGATTGAGTTTGCACATGAATTACGGGTTTGCCATGTTGATTTCTTCAAGAGTTGTAGAAGGACTTCCACTTCTTCACCGTCGACGCTAGGGACGCCAAGTGAAATCGACCAACTGAGGGGTTATTCAAAGTGAATTAGGATGATGCAGTGGCATCAGGTGACAAGTGAGGAATGAGATTCATTCTAAGGGATGTGATGAGGAATGTCCTACTGGCAAGGGCGTCCCGCCTCTCCGATACGCATGTTGTGGTATTTGTAGAAGTTTGGGCGTTATGGTGGGCACTCCAATCTAGTCTTGATGCAGGTGTTTATCACCTAGTTGCTGAATCGGATTGTCTGGCTCTCATCAGCAAGATGTCAAAACAAGTAGAATGGAGAGGTCATTATGGAGCAATGTTGGAGAAGATTTAGTCATCCTAGAGGGAATTCGAGTCATGTCGTTGGAGGCTCCAACTTGGAGCCATGTTAGGACTTAGGAGGGAGGGTAACAAAGTGGCCCACTAGTTGGCAAGGTTTAATCCTAGTAGCATTGTTATTAGTGACAACTTATCTTGTTTTCCTGATGTTTTTAAAAGGCTTGTATCTGTTGACAATCATTAATAATAGTTTGGTTTTTCGCTAAAAAAAGATGTTGTTGTTGTTGTTGTTGTTATTGTTGTTGTTGTTGTTGTTGTTAACTTTTGAACGGCCACCCAAGTACAACTACTTATGGTGTATCTTAATAAAATGTAAAACAACTTGACCGGTCTTGTACATATGGGAATCCATTGATATTGATGCAATATATGCATTACCCAAAAAACAATACTATGTATCATGTAACATATGTCCTAATTTTGTTAATGTGTCTTTAATCTATTGTTGACCAGTATCAGAATGGGTTGGGGATGAAGCCCTCGACTCACCAGGGGTCGCAAGGGGCAGACCTTGGTAAGGAGGTCCCGAGATGGGCAACCTATCGTGATCTATTTGGGCCATAATCCGAATTAGGGCTTTAGATTCTATATATATACTCCTAAAATATCTCTAATTATTATTAGTTTTCAACCTCCATAATAATAATTTTGTTTCTATGCTCTTGGTTGTAGTTAACTCATTGTTAGTGAACCACGTTAAATCCATGTGTCTTTTTTTGTTTTATCATTCTTGTTACAATAGTGACAATGTCTACTCAATATAGATTATACTATTTGAAAATGCACGTTTAATATAAGTTTTCGAAAAGAAACACGCCCTTCTCATTCTTCTTCATTCTTAGTCGCTCCTCGGCCCTCAACTCCCGGCTCCATTCCTAGTCTTCATCGACTAGATCTCAACCACACATTTGAATCCCTGCTCATCCCCAATCACCTCAAATTCGAGAAGAATCATGATCCAAGCTCTTATTAGATCAGATTACGATCACTTTCTCCATTTAACGCCACGAGGTCGACATCGTTTGTGCTCTTCGTCTCTCGGAAGAACAGATCTAGGAACTCAGTTTCAAATTGCTAGCCCTTGAAGAATGCATTCGCCTTAGTCGTTGAGTAGATCTTGCTTTCGTCTCTCCTCTATGTGGATATGGATGTCGACAGCAACCACCCCCAAGAAAGGGTCCTCTGGGCGATCCTTTGACTCGAGAGAAGTGGCGTAATCAACTGAAGGCCGTCTTCAAGGACGCTCGAGAAATCATCCACCCGGAAAATTCTGGGCTAAAGTTCCACCCTATCGAGAGTTACTACGGTCTCACTATGCGCCTGGAGGAGGTTGTCCATGAAAATAAATCAGTGAAGAGGGATTATGTTCAAATGATGCGGGATATCAACATCGTTGCTTATGAATCTCCAAGCTAATGAAGCTGCTCGTCGATAAATGGGTTCGCGTGGAGGATGTGGCATCTTCACGGTCTGTTGAGAGCTTCTTCAATGAGCTTGAAGCGAAGAAAATTGCTTGTAAGAGGTGCAAGAGAGTTGAAGCCTTAGAGCGGGATGTCTATTCCCAGAGCATCACTAATCTGAATTACAATTTTGAATGCTACGAATGTGGTCACGAGTTCCATGGGTCGCCAAAAGCCCGTAAGTGCTATGAATGTGGATTGCTATTATTTTCTTATAATTATATCCATAGTCAACAAACGTTTTAATGAAATGCATGTGCTCTTCCTTGCAACAACCCCCAACTATTCAGTTTAGAACTGTCCAAATTAGGATAGAAGAAGGCCTAAGATAGACTGCTTTACAATTGAAATTAGGACAGATTGCATCTGAGATGCACTAACCTGATGAAAAATAGGTTCTCATTACTAGCATTATTGTTGTGTTGCTTGGCAATGTTTGATTATAGTATTGATAGTTATTGTTATTTTATTTTCTAGGTCGTTGATTTCTTTGAAGATTTCCAAGATCAAAATGTCTAGATGTTGCTGATAAATAAGTAGGCGTATGTAGAACTCCAACTTGTTTGCCATCTTACCCTCGCTTTAGACTTTTTTTAGTAGACATATTTCAAACTTAATCTTGTGCATGCTTGACTCCGGTGGTTCGTCTTCAGGATCAGGCAACAATTCAAGATCGATCTTCGGCTCTACCAAGTTTTCTAACTACACGATGATTTATCTCGATGCTTGGAATGGATTTCTTTTTTACTTTTCGTGGCGTGAGTTGGAGTGGGCTGATGGGAAGAGAAAGATTTGACATTATTTAAATGTGGAGAGCAACCATTTTATGTTGAGTTTAGACAACGATCAAGCATGTGCACCAGATAACCTTATCATTGTGAAGCCAGATGCATATAGCCTTGCCATCTCCAATCACATGGCCTGGTCCAGAGGACCTTGCTCACCGATGCCACATTTATCGCTTTCGCCGGAATGCCACATTCTCCACATTTTTCCGGAGCATCGCATTTGTTGAAAACGCCATATTTTGACTCCGGTGGTTCGTTTCCAGGATCAGGCAATAGTTCAAGATCGATCATCGGCTATACCAAGTTTTCTAACTACCGGATGATTTATCTTGACGCTTGTATGAATTGTTTTTTTACTTTTCGTGGCGTGAGTTGGAGGCGACTTATGGGAAGAGAAAGATTGGGCATTGTTTAAATGTGGAGAGCAACCATTTTAGGTTGAGTTTAGACAAAGATCAAGCATGTGCATCAGATAACCTTATCTTTGTGAAACCAACAACATATAGCTGTGCAATCTCCAACCTCATGTCTTGGTGTAGAGAACCTTGCTCACCGACGCCACATTACCGCGTTCGTCAGAATTCCACATTCACCACATTTTTTTGGAGCACCACATTGGTTGAAAATGCCACGTTTTGACTCCGATGGTTCGTCTTCGGGATCAGGCAACAGTTCAAGATTGATCATCGGCTCTACCAAGTTTTCTAACTACCCAATGATTTATCTCGACACTTGGATGGATTTTTTTTTACTTTTCGTGGAGTGAGTTGGAGGGGGCTTATGGGAAGAGAAAGATTGGACATTGTTTAAATGTGGAGAGCAACCATTTTAGGTTGAGTTTAGACAATGATCAAGCATGTGTATCAGATAACCTTATCTTTGTGAAACCAACTGCATATAACCTTGCATTCTCTAGTCTCATGGCCTGGCACTGAAGACCTTGCTCACCGACGCAACATTCACCGCGTTCGTCGGAATGCCACATTCGCCACATTTTTCTAGAGCACCACATTTGTTCAGAACACCACGTTTTGTCTTCGATGGTTCGTCTTCAGGATCAGGCAACCGTTCAAGATCGATCTTCGACTCTACCATGTTTTCTAACTACCCTATGATTTATCTCGACGCATGGATGGATTGTTTTTTGACTTTTCGTGGCGTGAGTTGAGGGGGACGATGGGAAGATAAAGATTGGACATTGTTTAAATGTGGAGAGCAACCATTTTACGTTGAGTTTAGACAACGATCAAGCATGTGCACCAGATTTTAACAACTCTATTTTGCAACGATGGGTATTACCGCCAGTGACATCGAATTTTAACGCCCAAAGTCACCTAAGGCTTTAAATAATTTAATTAATCATAATTAAAGGACAATGAACTAAAAATGGAACTTTTATTTATTAATAGGGAAATTCCTTTTGGTACCCTCGAAGTTTAGACTTTTCCTCTTGGTGCCCAATTTTTTTTTAATTCCTCCCTTATAATTTTAAAAAAGTTCTTTCCATAACCTAAAATACAATCAAACCCAAATTCCATCCATTTTCCCCAAATTCCGTTAACAATTTATTAAAAAATTAAAAAAATGTAAATATTTCTATTTTTTTTGTATGTCAGGAAAAGCAGAACCCAAAAATTTCATATGCTCGCTTGAACTTCATCTTGAACATAGAACTAGACCTTCTAAACATCCCACTCGATGAAGACAAATCAACCGTCGGAGACCACCACCGTTGCCCATGAGGTGCAAGAAGCACTCGTCAGACCCCAGCGGCGCTGTCGGCGTCTGCGCTTCATGCCTCCACCGACGCCTCCTCACCCTCATTGACGCCCAATCGCAGCCGCTCCTGTTCCCACCGTTCAATGACGACGACTGTCGGAGATTCAATCTCAAACACCTTCCCCACGACCTTCCGTCGCCGCCGTCTCTAGTCTTTCTCCGCTCCGTCTCTCGGTACATCTCACGACGCAAGTCCGACACCGGCGCCGCAAGCTATTACGATACCGAATTCTCCGACGACCGCTTCTTCAGCACGCCGCAGGTGGGGCCCAGTGCGAGCAAGGCGAAGAAGAAGAGTAAGTTCCATCTGCTCTCGAGCCTGTTTAGATCGGATCGGCGAAATCGTGCCGCTCCGCAGATCCGTTCTCAGATTTCGAAGGCTTCGGTCCCAATCTCAATCTAATAGTCTTCAAATTATACGCACCTCCTTTGTCGGCCTTGTTGTGGATTCCCATCCGGAAAAGTCAATCCCCGTTATTGTCGTCGTTGTTAATGGAAATTAAAGAAAATGGATGAAATTTGGGTTTGATTGTAATTTAGATTACGGAAAAGATTTTCTTAAAACTATAGGGGCATCAAAAGGAATAAGAATTTTTTTTGGGCACCAAGAGGAAATGTCTAAACCTCGAGGGCACCAAAAGGAATTTCCCTTATTAATAAGAACATTCGTTCATTACAATGGTAGTTGTTTTACAAAGAATGTAGCAGCGGAAAATAGAACCCATATTAAAAGGGTTGAAAAAAAATGTATTTAGAAATACAAGTATATTTCCCCAAGACAACTCATATGATGATGATTTGCTTGGCTTATAAATGGAAGAGTTGGTGCACCTTCTTCTAAATGTCTCGCTCTATGAAAATTCCTTCCTTATTTCAACGTCGTCTTGCCTTGACCTTCTATCCTTACATAACTCTTCTTGAACCTTCTAGACTTTGTCTTCAAAACTTTGGTGTGAACTTCCTAGTATCTGGCATTTGTCGCAAAGGGCGAGAAATACCATGCAAAATGCGGAAATAGTGGAATTAGTCTAAGGAGGCTAAGCAAGTGAGAATGGAAATTCTCAAGGGTAGTTTGTTAATATTATTATTTCATCAAGGAGATAAATAGAAGAGATGTACTTGAAAGTTATAAAATTTATGTGGAGCTTTAAGGATAGAAATGAGTAAATCTCGAGATGAGATGACTCTTAAACCGAAAGGAAGAAGTACGAGATTGTAGAACTTTTTAGAATAGAAAGTATGTTGGGAACATTATTAATACACACAAGTTTTGAAAACCTCTCGCGCCCTTGTCAGAGCTCAACCAACCTCGTCTTATTCGGTGCTCTAGATCGGGGAGGTGGCCCGAAGGCGCTTAAGTACCAAGCCCACCTTGACAAGCCCGAATAAGCATCCAGATTGGAAGGACGATCGTCAAAGTACCGAGAGCTGGGTCGGTCTTCCGAGTTGTACTATTTCGGCCCGGTTTTAAATTATTTTAATGTGCATTGACACTTATCTTTATGTCGAGATAAACCTTTCACTTACGTTAATGAATTTTTAAGAGTGTGGGGGCCATGAAAGGGCCGAATTCCACTTAATGGAATGAAATTCCGACACCTAGCTAGGGTGAACACGTCCCTCCTCTGAGAAGGAGCAGACATAGAAATTAGGCATAGAGCCATACGACTTAACAATGTTATAAAGAGATGTTCGGGTTAGCAAAATAATCGATACGAACATTAAGATTAACACTTTGGCGAGGTGAAAATCCCAACTTTAGGGGGAGAAAGTGAGACTACAAGTTAAGAGATTGCATGGGGTACAATTTGTTATCCAAAGAAAGCTAAAATTAGAAGTTTAGCATATTGTATAACTAAACCAGAAGTTTAGTGACTAAGACTTAAATACTAGTTGAGAATACACCAGTCATTTGGAGTTTCTAGAAGTAACTCCAACACACTTATCATGTCAGAAGCACACCGGAAACATGTAAGAGTATTAGGCTCTAAAGATACCAATCCTCGAAAGAGGAAATAGTCGATTAATTATGTAAGTATCGGTATAGGGTGTCGGGAAGATATCTTTGCTTATTCATTTATCGTAAAAGTCAATGGAAAAGATGACAATAATCCCCAAACAATGGAGGAATGTCGACATCGAAATGGTTGAGAAAGCTGAAAAGCAGAATTGGATTCGTTAAGCAAACTAGGTATTTTTGGGTCTGTAGTTCCAACACCAAAAAATTCAAACCCAATCTGTTATAATTGGTTGCACAAGGGTTCTCGCAAAAACCTGGAGTGGATTACATGGAAACGTATTCACCAGTAGTGAATGCAACGACACTCAGGTTCCTTGTTGTTTTAGTGGTTGTTGAATGTCTGAAAAAATACAACTCATGGATGTGGTAACTACATACCTATATGAGTCATTAGATATTGACATATACATGAAAGTCCTAGAAGGATTGAGAATGTCTGAAGCATTTGAGTCAAAACCACGTCACATGTATTCCATTAAGCTTAGAAGATTGCCATATGGATTGAAACAATCAGGGAGAATGTGGTACAATCGCCTTAGCGAATATCTGCAAAGGAAAGGATTTATTAGCGATCAAATAAGTCCTTGTCTCTTCATAAAAAGAACAAAGTCGGGATATGTAATCATAGTTGTTTATGTTGATGATTTGAATATTAATGGGACTCCAAAAGAGATCCGAGTAGCAGCTAATTATTTGAAAACAGAGTTTGTAATGGACTTAGGAACTACCACGTATTGTCTCGACCTGAAGTTCGAGCATATAAAGAATGAGATAAAAGACCCATTGACTTTGGTTAAAGCGCGCACACATTAAGTATACCAATAGAAGTAAGATCATTAAGTGTGAAAAAGGAAAGCCTTTTTGCCCCTAATTAGAAAATAAAAGAGATATTAGGTCTTGAAAGAACATATCTCAGCACAATAGGTGTATTACTATACCTTGTTCAATACAATCTGATGTGATAATGTGTTATTTGTCTCTCTAAACATAAAATAAAGATTGTTGGTTAAGAAGCACCAATTCTTCTACAAAAGTCCATGATGACTTAAATCTATTGCATAAAGATTGTATGTTTAACTAAGGGGAGCATTATTCCAAAACAAATACTCTTTTTCCCTTGACCTTAGTTTTTATCTCACTGGGTTTTTCCAAGCAAGGTTTTTAATGAGACGGTTTGTCATATAATTAAGGTCTTTGATGGAACAATCTTGACCTGAAGTTCGAGATATGTGAAGGAATGAAGTTTTTTTTAATCAAGTTGAAAGGAGTCAATAATGATTTATAAGAGAATTCAGCATGGATTGATCAACCAAAGTAATTATCGTCAAGCATTCTCAAATTACAAGATTCAACTCAATGGCAGGATGGATTCTCAATTCAATCTAGCAAGAAGGATATGTTTCAAGTTGAGAGGGAGAATCATAATTGTATTCTTTTTCCCTTAGTCTTGGTTTTGTCTCATTGGATTTTCCAAACAAGGTTTTTAAGGAGACAGTTAGTAATGTACATCTAAGGGGGAGTGTTATAATATTATTATGTTATTATATTTAGATGTACAATTGTAAACCCTAGCTTTTATTCTTTATATAATGGCCTCTATAGGTGACCTAATAAGACACAAAAAGTTCTACACTATTCTTCTTCTCTTGTTCTCTCAAATCATAACAATATCCAAAATTTGTATGATTTATTGAAAAAAATATTAACTAATTTTCAAACTTCATAAAATAACAGTTGCAATCTTGCAATTTGATCTATTTTTAATTACAAAATACAACCAAACTTTATATTTTTTTGCTCGATTTTTTTTGCTTGAAGAGGTAATCAAAATTTAAAAATAATTCATGTATATCTCAATATTTATTCCATTTTTTTGATAAGGAAAGTAATTTGGGCGGTCACTAGTGAGTTAGTGATCGATCAAGGGCATCCTGGCGGATGAGGGTATGCAAACCCGGATCAACTGTGAGCGGAATAGAAGAGACGCGTCGGAAAGAGTCAGCGATGTAGTCCGCCACCGAATTGCACTCACGATGAACGTGCGTGATACTCCAATCCCGAAAGCGAGCCAACAAGTAGTGGATGTCCGAACTCAATATTTATTCCATTGAACATTAATTGATGATACTTGTAACTAACTTAATAATATTCTATGTTTTTCAATCAATGTTATATATCTTCACAATTTACTATAAAGAATTTCATTTAGAGAAAAATATAAATAAAACGAAATTATTATTATAATTTTATAATACTAATTTAAATAATAATAAATCATCAAAATAAATTTTTACAGAAAATTCTCACTGAATAGTAATCCATATCCATATCCATACTACTATAAAAGCAAAGACAACTTTAAAATCCGAGCGTTGCTTTTTATAAAATCCCCTTTGTTAATATCGTACGGCTGTTATTATTTCATTATTCATTATCTCTCATTAATAATTTTGATATTTTAATGTTCTTTGAAATTCGTGTCGTATTGCTTAGCTCTTAAGTAATCTCGGTATATATATTCTTGGAAAAGCGTGATCGGCTTAGGTGATATTTGGATGTGAACGGGTAATTTTGAAATGTCTCGAAAAACGTGCCAAGTTACTTCGCTCGTAAGCAAGCTCGGATAATTTTGTTTCTTAGTTGTGAAGAAAGCTTGTATATGTAATAAAACAAGTTTTAAGACATTGGATGACGTGAAGCCAATTAAATTAATACCAAAAGGTTTTGCTTAGCACTTAAGTAATCTCGGGATATATATTCTTTGAAAAGCGTGATCGACTTATGTGATATTTGGATGTGAACGGGTAATTTAGACATGTCTCGAAAAACGTGTCGACGTAACTTCGCTTGTAAGCAAGCTCGGATAAGTTTGTTTCGTAGTTGTGAAGAAAGCTCGTATACGTAATAAAAGAAATTTTAAGACATTGGATAGCGTGAAGTTAGGTAAATTAATACCAAAAAAACCATGCCCCTTTAAATAAATTTACGGAAATGCCATTTCCATATTCCTTTTCCAAAAAAACCATGCCCCTTTAAATAAATTTACGAAAATGTCATTTCCATATCTCTACACTAATGAAGTCTCCGTCTTATAATCGTCGCGCAACGCGCGGGTCTAATTGCTAGTATTACCAAACACATAACAAAGAAGTTATCAAAAACAGGTCTAAATTAACTAATTTAACTTATATTTTTACTATATAAAAATAATATTTTTTTATTTAATGTTTGATTTTTATATTTGTTCAAACATATATACTAGTTATTATATTAATATTTTTTTACTTACAGAGAATAAATTAATATATATGGCAGTGTATATCATATTTAGTATATACATTTTTAATCTATCTATATAACATGTGTTGAAATTAGCATGTAAAATTATACATTTTGATATAACATATAATACAAGTAAAATTTTAAAAAATTCGCGCATGGCACGGGAAACTGCGCTAGTTAAAAGACTAATGAAACAGTGTATTTAATTGGAAAGCCAGAAAAAGGTAGATCAGAAATTGAAGAAGAGGGGCGGAAGCCGGAGGGTAAAGAAAATCCCTAAACCCCAATATTTTACTTTTTTTTTAATACACATCCCTCGTAACTTCTTTTTTAAATGTCACAAAAATGTATATTTCTATACTATATCAGAAATTCAAGAAGAGGGGCAGAAGCCGGAAAGTAAAGAAAATCCCTAAACCCCAATATTTTACTTTTTTTTTTAATACACATCCCTCGTAACTTCTTTATTAAATGTCACAAAAATATATATTTCTCTACTACATCTAAAATCTACCATATACCTAATTAAACGATTTTGCTTTCGGAAAGATTGTTTCTCCCACGCATATATACATGAGGTTCATGTAAAAAGACTTACTATACAATCGTGTAAAAAGACTTACTATACAATCGTGTGAACAATTTATATTCATGATTGTGAGCTGCATATGCAAGATTTTGAATAATTGTACTCACTAGTTTCACAGTCAAGGAGAAAGCCGACAGTTGAAAAATTGACGATCCAAAAGACATGAAAGGTATTTGAAGAGTAGCAGTTCAATCGGAGACAACAAGTTGACGACTTTCCTAGCATGAGGAGGAGTTGCTTCCTCATCCATAAGAACGAACAACCTTCTTGGCCAGAGCTTCACAAAGTTGGAATTTTCTCTCTAATTAGAGCATCCCCAAGAGATGCTCTAAAAATTTCTCCAAAATGGGGAAGAAAGTCCCACATTCTCCAAAATTTTTATGTCCTAACTCCAACAAATTCTCCATTTTAAAGATTTATATTTTTATCATTATTATATTTATATATAAACTACTATTATAAATTTGAAATTGACCAATTGGGAGAAGACATGATTTAATATACAATTAATGCATTCTCCAAAAATTTTTAGGGATATCCCCAAATTTAGAGAAATGGATTCAACTTTTGGAGATCTTCTCCAAAATGGAGAATGTAATGGAGAATTTGTTGGACCTTAAAATAGGTCCAGAATCCCCAAATGCACCAAATTCAAGAATTTGGAACATCTGTTGGAGATGCCCTAAGATGTCTTTTCGTGGTGTGAAAGTGTTTAGTATATGGTTGTTGACTTGTTCTTTATCATTGGTCTGAATTTTATTTTTTTGGTGAGGACAACCGGAAACCTCTGGGTACTATCCTTGAGACTTACCCGTTTGACTGGCTGGTTTGAATTTTTTTTGGTGTAACCAAGAAGGTTTTAAGGGTGCTCTATCATATTGATTTGTTTACGGGAGGGTCATGTTTGACGACTGAAATACTTATTTCGACTATGTAGCAAGTGATTTGTATGATTACCAATGAATCCATAAAGTGCACTTGTGGAAAAGATTTAAAAAAAATATGACCAAAGGGCAGGACATTAATTCAACACACACAAAAAAGAAACAATAACAAACCACAATAGCTTAATACCATAATGTAGCAAACCACAAAACTCTTCCCCTTTGGGATTAAATTTTCTTACAACAATCCAATAAGAAGATTACAAACAGGAAACCAACCGCGAAAAATACTGCAAAATCATCTCATCCTGTAGAACTGGGTCCTTGAGACCGAGCAGCGGTTGCCTTCCAACGAGTACTTGAGCATTATGTCAATGTCTCGCGGATTCTTCTTGTTCTGCGCAACTGTCATGCTCCCAACCACAGACTCGCCTTCACAAATGGTCAAGACATCCTCCAAATACAACACTGTTTGCTTCCAGTGTGTGTTTCTTGACTTTGGTCCTAAAATAAAAAATGATTCTTAAGGTATTAGATAACTGATGCATTATTAAAAACAGATAGCAAAACATCAAACCTCGAGAATTCAAGTAAATGGGTTGACTTCAGATGTTATGACCTTCAGGCTAGATTGGGACTGGTACTCAAGTTACATGTCAGGTGGGTTTTAACAAATCAAAATCTAGGTTATTCTGAGTTTAGGTTACCTCACACTAGTAAAAAGTTACAAGCAAATCAAGCTTAAGGGATTAGATAACTGATGCATTCTCAACAAAAATTATACAATCAAAATTTCTAGGTTAAATTGAGCTGAGTTGCATGTCAGGTGTGTTTTAACAAATCAAAATCTAGGCAATCTCTCATTAGTTATTTATAAATTGGGTTTTCTAACCATAGGTTAAGAAGATTATAAGATTTTAATTATTTTGGATTTTAAAAATATCTCTATAGGGTTTACTAGGTTTTAAAGAGAGAAAACTTAACCTGCGTGGCTATGCCCTTATGCCCTAGGTTAGAAAAATCGTGTATAAATTTAATAGCTTCACTTGGGCAACAAAAGTGCGCGAAACCAATGTGAATATCCCTAGTCAATCAAACTTGGGTTCTCAATCTGTGTTGTCAATAATGAATACATGTATGTAAAATTTACTATGGAATGACAGCAACCTATCAATCTTTAACAGGTTTAGTGATTGGTCAAGGATCTAGCAAGCAAACCTGTAGAGAAGCCCATCAATTTGTGACACTTGGTGAAAGAAACGTCAAAGTATGCCACAAGAGCATGGATGTAGTCATTGCGTTCTGCAACCAACTTGAAAGGGGCAGTGAAGGAAGCATCTCCGGAAGTCATCTTTGAAATGTCCATTGTCTACATAAACAAATGAATCCGTTTCAGCTGAAAATCAAGCTAAAGAAAATGTGTATATTGTATGATAAATATTAGCACAAGAATAGGGAAAAGAGCAAGGCAGAATGACAACCTTAAGTAATTGAGAGTTTGTGACGATTTGGTTTTGATTTACTGTGTCAACGAGAGGCTCCATAATTGCTTCCTTTCTGATACAGCTCATGTCAAAGTCATATACATTGTTCCAAACTGACAGAATAAATGAAATATGTCAATGGACAGAAAAATGATCAACATAACAATGGATGACAAAATTTTAAAAATGACAAGTGCTACTAGTACACATCAGATTCAACAGAAGGAAAAGCTTAGATTAATCATCTGCTACGACTAGAACTAAGAGTCTATTTCCTTATACATATATAATCAAGGCCAAGGGGCTTCTTTCCCTACTCTTCTCTTCACCTTATCGTAACATAATCACATTTGTCAACTGGGTTAGGCATATTGGATTATGATTCAGTAGCCTCAAGTTTGGGCCATTTACAGATAAGGTAATGTATGTCATATAAGGTTTCTTCCCTCAAGTCTCAAAGAAAGGAAAAGTTTAAAGGTACAAGTTATAGCTTCTAATAATGAATCCAATATATACTTACACTCAATTTTGTCTTCTTTGTAATCAGCATCCTCAATGGCTGTCAAAAAAAGAGAAGCCTTGTCTGGAAGGACAAGTCCACCGTTACTCTGCAAACAACCAAAACAAAAGGCACTAAAGGAAATCAATAGACTGCTGGCAAAGATACCCCTAGATAAAATAAATAAATAAATAACATCATTTGAAAATCCATTATAACTATTAGCATACATGATGATAGAAAATGTAAGCATCGAGTCTTCTTTTGGAGTTATTTCAATTAGGCTTTGTTTCACTTTGGATTAAAAAGTTATTTTGGAGGTGAAATGTAATTTTATTTGTCTTGAAAAACATAAAAAGTAGAGAGGGTTGCACTTATTTTAAGAAATTTAAAATGTAATTTTAGGAGTAAAAGCATTTTTAAGACCAAAGTGAAACAAGAAGCAATAACAAACTTTTTTTTCAGCAGCAAATATCTTAAGTCATAAAGTTTTGAGAATGAAAATCTGCCAGCAAGGCAGCAAGTGCCAAATCTGTGACGTGTCTGATCTAAAGAAAAAAGGATTTATGTGAACAATAATAGTTGCTTTGTAACTAGTCATAGACTCGTAGTGTAGAAATTGGAAAATCTTTGAAATGCACGAGAGAATCAGTACACAACCTTGTGATTATACAAAAGGATGAGCAGTGAATCAGATGATTTTTATGAATCTTTCAGCAAAATGAAACTGAGAAAGGAAAGGATAGCTTTACTTACTAGCCACTTGTCACGTGCATAAAGGACAGTGTTTAACATATTCTCATATAGCAAAAAGTAACCCATCCATTCCGAAACAATGATATCGACGTGAGGAACAGGCAAATCAAGCTCTTCTACCTTTCCCTTCAGCACAGTTATAACTGGTAAATAGGAAACATGTTAGTTATGCATATCCATGCTGATGTTAACAATGGCATAGCCATTTAAGGAGTTCTATAGCAAGCTGGGAAAATTGGACCTCACCATTTGAAAATCCATTTTTTTCAATAATCTGTTTTGCCTTATCTGCCATATGAGAGCACTCAACCTGGAACAAAAGATGAAGAGATTAAAATTTTCATATGCATATGATGGAAAACTATGCAAGCATGACATATAAATTGCTGACTGGGCATATAGTGTCCAGTAATCACCAAACAGATATTTGGAAGAGTTATAATGAGCTCGAATCAATAGATACACAAATGCTTCAGTTCACAAGATAAATCTATGGATAAGTACACAAGACATCTGGTGAAACTAATATTAACAATTCGTAGCAAACAAACATTTATATCATACATTGCAAACAACAATACAGCGTCACACATCCTGAGTTTGGTTATAATCCATGACAAATCCTGTAGGATACCATATATACCTTAAATTCAATTCACCTACAGATAAGATCCTAATACTTACATTTATGCATATTTCTAGCAACCACAATATACATTATAAAAATATTACAAAACTAGATGAAAATTTAGTTTAAGGAGA
This sequence comes from Fallopia convolvulus, assembly GCA_964016875.1. Taxonomy (NCBI): domain Eukaryota; kingdom Viridiplantae; phylum Streptophyta; class Magnoliopsida; order Caryophyllales; family Polygonaceae; genus Fallopia; species Fallopia convolvulus. The sequence continues at coordinate 2,048,488 of OZ024720.1, forward strand.
ATCATCGCCAGATAACATAAAACAGAAAAAAGAGTAAGTAAGAAAAGAAGAATAAATAAAGTTGCAGGACTTACTGCATAAACATGTTTGGCTCCTGCTTTTGCACAAAATAGGGACAGAATACCAGTTCCAGCTCCCACATCAAGGACTATTTTGTCCTTGAAGAGAAACTTATTTTGGTAAACAACATTTTGATACGTCTTTGTTCTCACCACATCCTTCAGCATTTCCTGCAAAGCAAGTGATTTTATATTTAAACCAAATATGACATACCAAGACCAATTAACCACTATTTCCATTATCAATAGTATGCGAAAGCAGAGCAGGGTAAATAATGGATAGACATTACAGAGCAAAAGCATTATTGTAAGCAGTCTGAAAAGGAGTGGAAATTAAAGTTGGATACCACATTGATTAGGCAGTCCAAAGCACTTAAAACAATGAAACATTAAAACAAACAACTAGATGGTACTCGTGAGATGCATTGTAATGCAACTCCTACAGGGCACTTACTTCATGAATACCTGCAAAACAGGAAGCAAGAAAAAAAAATAGTTAGATAATGATTTACAAAAGAGAATATTCTATATAATATATGAAGAACTTCACATGTTGAGTACTAGACTATACATTTCATAGTAATAGTAGATATTTCATTTTAAGTAGCCTTTCAAATTTCAAACGCAAACTGAATAACCAATCTCCTCAACTTCAATAGTGGACAGAATATCAAGCTACTTTTTATGCATAGGAAACGTCTAATGTCAAAAAATGTACAGAGCATGATTCTCAGGCCCATTTAAAATAACTTAAAGAGGTTCTTGCAGGCCTCAAAGCTTATTCCCTCATTGGATTTCATTCACTACATTCATGCTACTTCATCTCCTAATTTCTTGTAAGGATAATCACTTCTGACATTAAAATCAAAGAAAGGGACATATCATTCTGCTTTTAGGAACAATGCATATAAAGATGAAATTTTTAACGAAAAACAAGAACTGCAGGGCTGTGCAGCTAGCAAGAAAGCATCAATTTTCATCGATTCAGGTTTCTGAAATCTTAACATTGATTGAAGTTTCACGCTTTACTATTTGCCTAAAGTAAAGCTCAAGATTTCAATCCAATACTAACAAATAACAATTGCAAAACCGCGCAATTAATGACAAATCACAAACGAAACCTCAACGCGCTTGAAGTTGAGACTGTACCGAAATGGGAGTATGAATCGAAGTAGTAGTCGGCGCTAGTCTTGTCGCTACCAGGGGCGGGGTCGTCGAACTCCGCCATTAAAACGTCAAGGTCGGAGGTCTCAGTTAGCTGCTGCTCAACAATCTCTTCATCGGCGGTGCTCGCCTCGGCCATGCTTGTGCTACTGCTGGCGTGATTCTGGTTCTTTTTGCGCCCCATTCTTCGCTTTGACTGCTGTTGACTGTGGTTTGAGCGAGAATTAGGGTTTTGGAAGGGGTTTTGAAGCTCAGTATGGCGGAAGCGGGATTTTATAGGTTTACGGAAATTTCAGGAAAATATCTCTCATCTGCAGACAGCAGACTGTTGTCTAATTGACCACCTAGCTCTTCTTTTTATTAAATTACATACATCATCCTTAATTTTTGAAAGTGTCTTCGTATACGTCCTAAAGGATCTACGGATACAAGTTGTTCGTATATACTAGATGGCTTGTCCCATCCGATGGACGGGATTAAATTTCGTGTCTATGGTTATTAATTTTATAAGTGGACATAGATAAATGTGTATTATATTTGAATTAGAATAGAAATGCAAAATATGTGTGTGATTTGATGAAAAAGGTAATGAAAGAAAATTGGATTTAAACCTTAATTTTAAATGGTTGATTTGGTGTAGGAAAAATATATTATGAGTCGTAAGCATTTGTTTATGAAAGGTTAAGCATTTAGATATAAGTATATAGCTGTATGATTATAATTGATGTAATGTTATATTTTTTCTCCTTTGTATTTTTAGGGTTGTGTTCAATAGTGATGTTTTATGGAGCATGTTTAATTTTGACATTTTCATAAAACCAACTTGCTTATATTTTCCATGTTTAGTTAGATTATAATTTAAATTCATTTTTATTGATATTGATCGATTGAGAAATATGAGACCGTTTATACATTTAAGTAGCAAGAAAGAAGTGTTATTATCTTAAATAATATTTTTTAATATTTATTAGAGGCTTTTTGTATTTTAGAATATTTCTTAATTATTATTTTAATAAGGAGAAAATTGTATAAACCAAATAGGATATATCATTTGAAAGATAAGGGAGAGTGTGTATGGATGTATAGATTATAACATTCAAGAAGGAACGTAAAAGGCTAACACACATGATATAGTGCACTGATTGTGACAACTTGGTGTGCCCAATCGTATTCCAAACTCCAACTATTTCTTAATGGTATTTTCTATTAGTTGTATAAATTTCAATACATTATTTTAATAGATAGATCATTTATTGATCTATTGAGGGAGAGTTTTTATAGTTGTATAGATGAGTTGTGAATTGTGATTATACCTGTCAATCGGGTCGGGTCGAGCGGGTTTGGGTTCGGTCATTTCGGGTTAAATCGGACTCGGTTTCATTATGGGTCACGGGTCAATCGGGTCGGGTTGTAGCGGGTTTTCAGTCGGGTCGGAGTTGACCAGCGGGTCTAAAATATCCTTTTTTATGATTATTAAAATTAAAATTTAATTAAATAATAATATTTAATTAAAATATATTATTTTTATTTATTTTAATAATTAAATAAATATATTATAATTGTTTTAAAATTTTAAAAATTCTATAAATATACTAAATCGGTCAGAAAGTGCCCGTAAAATGGTTAACTTAACTCTGGGTTTGCAAAAACTGTTGACGTTCTCTCCACTGGGATGAAGGATCTTTAAAAGTCACGAAACACGACAAACGACCTAGCCCCAAGATCTAGCATATTCAAAGAACACAACTCTTTGATTTTAGAGTGTCTTTAAACTCTTTGACCTTCTTGGTTTTGAATTTGGAAGTTTGCACAAGTGAATCCTTATATCTCTTCTTTTATGTAATTAGAATGAAAGCCCTTTTGTAGTTTAACCTAATCTGAGCACTGTGGACTGCAAACTGAATTTGAAAGTTTATGCCTTTTCTTGAAAGCTGGAACTCTAATGAATTCTATTTTGAAAAAAATCATTATATTTGTAGAGATGTGTTCCGTTTTGCTTGTTGTTTCGCGGACCTCTTTCTTTAGATTTTGGATCTCGATTCGCTAGCACCGTTGCTCTCGGTTCAGACTTTTGGGTCTACGTGGCTTTTGCTTTTCTTTAGTCCTCTTGTTGGTTTCCTTGTTGGGCCGATTGATGGGCTCTTTGTTGGGCTTTAGCCTATTTTGGATAACTTCTTTCGTTCCCTGTTTGGTGGTTTTTGCAAGTCTTGCTCAAGCTTGGCGTGTACATGTCCGTTATTGAGACTTGCGATTGGGTGTGGAACGAGTCGATGGGCATGGTTGTGGATGTTTCGAAGCTTCTAAAGATCCTCCATTCTAGTGGTGGTAACGTCAGAGGTCCTTATTTACCAAAGTTGTCCTTTATGATCATCTTGCCGCAACGCTTTGCATCTTCTGTGTTGTACTCTCCATTCGTCCAAACACTTTCTGGTCCTTGTGTTCGGCGTTGTACTTCCTTTGCTTGTTTGTTCTGTCTTGCTTGTGTGTTATTGTCGCTTTTAGGCCATAACCGAATTCTTATCCACTCAAAAACAAAAGGGAGGGTGCGTACATTTGAATCTAGACCCACAGAACCTAAGGTGTTGTTCTTGTTTGATCCAAAATGTCATTTTAGTCCCCTTTTCAACATTCTCAAAATAAGTGCACTCTTTGTACCATTTGCCAACCCAATAATTGATGTATACCAAATGTATGCAAATAAAAATCTAGCTTGCAGTTTATAGTGTATGTGGTGGCCAAAAGGCATGCCAAACAAACCTACTTCCATGAAGCGAACTTATTCACTAGAGTAGGCAACACTCGTATAAACAAAAAAAAAAACAAAAAAAAAAACCGCTTTGTCTATATAACCTAAGAAAGAAAACATCATAATGTGCAAGATCATAGTATGAAACAGTGCCTTTGAAAATCTTGAACTTCCATTATGCTAACCAACAGACTTATCAAGCGGCCAAGGCGATCCAGCCATGACAGCTTCGATTTCCGAGGTCTCCCGGGGAACCTTGGTCATATTGATACAACCATCAGCAGTAACATACTGCAAGTAAGCAAAAATTATCAAGTGTTAGAAAATCAAGCTTCTTTCGTTCTCTATCAAATGCATGTACAATGACAAATTCATCGAAACCTCATAGATACACACTCCAAACTATGGATTGGTTATGAACCGGGTTTGAGATGCTGCCTTTTCTGTCTATCATACTGACAGACACTAATCATCCACCTTTCGCAACATGAACTTAGACCTGGACTAAAGCGGACCCGGGCTGCTTGACTCAAAATTTAGGCCCAAGGACACGTGGTTAGCGGGTAAATGGGCCAGGCCTTTGCAAATTTGCACATTTTCCTTGTCCATACCTAGCCATTGTAGGTGGCCGGAAGGGGGCAGGGCAGGCAAACCCGGATTTGCCCAGGTCATTACATGATATGTTGTGGTCTTGTATACATTAGCATCTTGTGGTGCATTTTTAGTTTACCATATTATAAGGACAGTGATGTTTTTGACATATAAATATGTTTATGGACGGATTTGCAATTTAAGAGCAAGTCAGTATTTGATATGATAAGTATAACACATCATCATGAAAAATAGAGGATGATCATACCAGATCACTTTCAATACGAACTCCACCAAAGCCTTCAAATCTTTGGATAGCGTCCCGATTGAAGAACCTTGAAGTGTCTGGATTTTCCATTGCTGGGGCTAACAAGGCATTGATGAAGTAGCATCCTGGCTCAACTGTAATTACCTGGATTATTAAATTGTGTTTAGCATTACTAAAAAATTGTTGCTCCAACAAAAATCAGGGAGAATGCAAAACGTGGCCTCAACAAAAAAAATCAGCATTATTAACAACTATGCAGTATTTTTCTTTAAAATGTTCTAAGGAAGAACTATTATCCTAATTTTTTAATTAGAAATATCTTAATATCAAATTTAGAATTATTATTTTTTAAAATTCATGCTTGAATCAAACATTTTTGTTTACTACGGTAGGAAAAGTATGCCTAGGAAAGCTATGCAAACTTTTACATTAGAAAATGGATTATCAGCTGGTGGCTTGTTTAGACCAACCGGAGATGAAGTCCAGATTGTAACATAAAAGCTGTTAACTTGGTATTATGCATAGATTGATAGGGTTAATCTTATCATTTGAAGATTGTTGATTACCATATTTTCCTTTAAGTTGCGGGCAGTGCGCAAAGACCTTAGACCAGGCTCTTTTGGCCGCTGAACTCCCTGTAGAGCCAGCAATAAGATATTTTGTTAGTAAGATTGACACATTATGAGAAAATTTATTAACTTTTTTCAATGGACCTGAGAACAGGAAAGAATAACATCAGACCTCCAAATAGCCTCCAGGGTCATGCGTGTCAATACCAAGCAAGTGTCCCAGACCATGAGGCATGAAAACAGCACCCAGTCTTTGAGCCATCATATCCTCAACATTGCTGTAAACATAGTCAGAATTTGGCAAATAATACCGTAAATGTATACAATACAAATCCAATAATGAATACATACAAAAATAACATTAGCATGTCATGAAGGACAAAACCTTACCCGAATAGCAGATTTCCTTTCTTTAAAGACTCAAGCATAACTTTCTCTGCAAGTCTGTTACAAGGTGCATGAATACAAAAGGAAACATTAGCCAAAGCCAAAATGGCAAGCACAAATTCAGAGTCACTTATGAAAAGTTGGTGTAGCATACTTGTGCATCTCTACCCAGTTTATGCCAGGTTTCATTGCAGCTATAACGTCATCATGAGCAGCCAGAACAGCCTGCCAAAAATAAAATGTTTGAGAAAAAAAAATATTCCATCCATGGACAAAGGCAAGTTAACATCATCATGAGTTCAAGCCAAGTTGCAAAATAGATCCATGAAGGCAAGTTAACTTAAGTCTAATGTTGAATTTCAAAAAAGCAAAGGAATATAAAGGGAAAACTGCAGACAAATTCATCTTGGTTTTTTTATACAAACATATAGATCTATGCAAGAGATAATATTGAGATTCTTTAAACTCCGGGCTTGTAAACCCACTCCAATTTGTCAGGCCACTTTGCATGCTTCAGTAAATAACACTCAGTTTCCTTTTATTTAAATAAAAATTTCTATCTCAGACTAGAGCATCTGGTTTAAAAACTGGATCTGTCAATAAGCTTTAAAGTCTAGAGAATTGATGTATAACTTTCTAGTTCTTCTCCATCACGAACTCTAGGGTAATCAACCCAGTGCTTTATTGCCTGATCGAGTGCTTTATTGCCCTAGAGTTACATACATTAAAGCATATAGCAATGACACCACAATACTATCAAGATGAAACAGAAATAAGATATATTACATTATAGATAAGACGCTGGTCATCCGAAAACTTTCCATTCACCTGATCAAACAAAATAAAATAAACAGTTAAGAGAGGAACATCTTAATATCTGATTATACACGTGAAACCAATACCAGAAAAATCTCAAAGTTGTTAAAGATAATAGTGTCTTCACACTTATGCAAGCACAACTCAGAACAAACATTTTTTAAGAATACAGTATTTCTTGTATGTGTGTACCAGTACTCATAGTATCTATAACAAAGAATGTCACAACAAAATTTTAGAGGATAAAAGAAAGAGAAGCCTCCAAAAAGAAAAAGAAATGAAAACTATTTGTTGAGCCTAAGTCCCATTCATAAAATAGAAGCAATATAACGTCTGGCAACAATGTATCAAAGGGCATAACCATTTTCAAACACATGCAGAAACCAAAGCCCAAAGGGCAGCGGTTGGGCTGTCCATCAGATCATAAGAAAGATCATTTTATAGTCCATCCCCTGTGCAGTAGTCTACATATCTATGATCCTATTATTTAATAGTTCATGCAACAACCATCAACAATCATAGCACTGAGGGCCCACTATCTGCACCCACTTGGTTGATGAAGATACAAATGGAGGTAGCTCAGACAATCTAAAGTTGAGAACAGGAAAAGAAGATTTACAGGGAATGAACAAGTAATATCTGAACCATAAAAGTTATATTCAGCTCCCATATCAAACAATGCCATATCGCCTTCCCGCAACATCTGCAAAAATGGAAAATTTTGCAAGGAATCAATTAGTTAATTTCTTCTAAGAACCATATATCTATTCATATCTCCATAATATAAAGGGAACACACTAATAGCTAAGGTAATGGGTAATTTACATTTATAAATGCACGCAAATATTTCACAAAGTATCAAAAAAAATCCAAATATAAAGGCGGTCTCAACCAATGATAAATTCCAATGTTTCATTCAATGATCTCTTGTGTGGGACATATATCAGAAGCCATGATAAGTTTCAAGATAGATAGCAAACCACACTAGTAATCAAAAGAGCCTAGAAGGTATAAGGTGCAGATCGCAAGGAACCACTTATTAATAGAATATGTAGAGGTATAAAGTATTGTAAAAACAAGTATTCTAGGTAACCATTATTCTCAAACATTAGCAAGAAATGATAGGACATTTCCCTAGCTATGATAAGGTAAATCACAGACGCCCAAACAAGGGTAAGAAAAAAAAGATAAGGGTGAGGATGAGAATAGGAAGCATGCTCATCTTTACAATTCAAACTTTCTAGAGTAAAGAAACAATAAGAATAATTATCAGAGAGGACATCAAGCTCTATTCTTCACTCGATAAAGGTAGTTTCTTCCAAACCTATATACACACATCCAAGACCAATTATCCATGGGATGCCCTCTACAGAGACAATACAGGACTCGGATTACGAATGGTATGTGTGAGTTAGTGGTGGTGGTGGGCCTGGCAGAAGCAGTATATCAGTGATGGTTAGGTTATAACAAAAATCTCTACTTTACACATTATCCTACCAACTCTAATGGCAACACAACAAATACAATCTGCATCTATCTTCCTCATATAAAATAAAACAGACATACTTTTTACACGCAGACAGTGCTTAGACATGAGACAGCTAGATAACCATCTGATAAAAACAATTCCTCGCAAGAATAAAAAAAAAACATTCAATAAATTTGCTAGCAATATGGCAACTAGTGTTTTTCCTAATTCCTTGCATATGAAAGTTTGAATGCAAAAGTGAAAACTTCCTTGTGCTATATAAAATCAAACAATCTGCAGAAAAGTAATATTGCACTCACACAAACATACCTTGTCATTTGGAGCAGCTGCATGCCCATAATGGAGAACAGAACTGCGTAAGAATGTAATGAGCACTAGATATTAGTCAATCTCGATAATGTACATCAATGCATGTGCTCAAGTAGAATTGACATTTGCACAAGAATGTTGTAGGAAAGCATTAAAAAACACATGCTAAACTTTTCTCAAACAATTAAGAATGTATACCTATTCGTCCCAGTTGCACAAATACATGTATATGAACAGTGCCTACAACCACCATACATGTAGGAATGGTGAAGGAAAATGCTTTCTAATTGATATTCTTTCATTCCCACATTTGTATTTCTCATTACCTACATGAAATAACATGGATCTGTAAACATATATTAAGACATGGCGATAACAGAAAAGATCTTGATCCAATATGCTTTGTAAATGAATATAGCAGTAGAGGACATAATGATGAATGTAGTAGAAACAATTGGAGCAAATTGTATTGGATGTAATGTAAGTACTACCTCTATATGAGCTTCAGAGCTTATGTCGTTTGCATACTGAATTATATCGAGCTCCATTTTTGATTTTGTAACACGGCATTCTGTCAATATAGGATGCAGTGTACTCAGATCGCTTTCAAATTTCTCAATTCCCTGAAAAAAAAGCATCAGAAACTTGCATCACTGGATGCAGATATGTTTTGATGGAGGATTTAAAAAACCTATAATTGCTTATGCTAGAAGAAGAACCAATAGGAGGTACAATCAACAGAAAAACAACAAGCAAACTTTGCCAGGAATGTAGGAACACTAATCTTTCACCTCAGTGACGACATAAAATTATTGGCATTTTACTAGATTTAAAAAAGGATCCTTTCCCATTATATTTCAAGTTATTAATTCAATAATAAGAACAACACCTTAAATTCAGCAGGCTTTGAGAAATTGTTGCTGTCTGTGTTTAGCCCATGCAAGAGAAACAATAGTGGTTTACTCTGTCCTGGGTATTGATCTTGTAGAACTTGTACCATATCATCCTTAAAATAGACCATTGTGGCCATGTACCTCTCCTGTAAAATGTTTCGAGAATATGAACAAAGGTCACTTAGTGTAATAGGTCTTAAACAAAACTATTTCAGAAGGTCACCTTGAAATAAGACGGTGGTTTTATCTCTCCCAACCAAACAGCATATTCTGCAGGCAATCTTGGGGCAAACAGTAAAGAGTTCCCTGTTGCAACATCCTTCACAAAACATGATAGGCAGGCATCAGCATAATGTCTTGCAGACAATGTAAAACCCATAGATAAAGTTTGATTGAGGTTAAAGTTTATTGTAAAAGGAGTTCAGTTTGGGTCTTTTTGTTTTATTATTTGGAGACCTTAGGCATATTGTTAAAATCATGACATTTAAAACTTTGTAATGCAAACAAAAGTGATTTTTTGCAAGAAAATGGCTTTTCTGCAAGAAAATGGCTTTTCTGCCCATTCCATACTTTTCTGTATTACATTTATATATAGACATTATCATTTCTATTTTTCCTCCATCTCCGTGTCTATGTTATTAGGATAAGATTAAGCTTATTACACACCAATGATATGGTTCAAACTCTCGCCAAATTTTAAACAACATTCTAGGGCTCAATTAAAATTGGCTAAGTGATCACTAAAGCTCTAATGGTCAAACTCATCAGCTCATCCAATTGACTCAAAAAGGCACACGAAATGGTCGCAAGGGTATATTGAAGCCGTCTAATCAGTAATCACATCAAATAAAAAGCTTCTTCTTTTCTCCTTTCTTGGGGGAGAGCGAAATTGAAGGGTGCACACAATGCAACAAACTTACAATAGCCCCAAAAAATCCTGGCTCCTTCACGCCAAATAAGTAAGCAAAATAGCTCTCCTGCCTGTAATATATGCAAAGAAAACAGAGAAACATGTTACCCATTGTACAACACTAACATATAAATTCCTCAAAACAACCCAATACTAAACTAAAGATTACAAATTGCTTGGAGAACACTAAGAATATCACAAGGCCAATCTATTTTCATCAAAAAAACCAAAAAACTGAACTAAAGAGTAAAGATGATTGATCATACCTAAAAAGTTCCTCATGATCTGTGCAATATCGCGTTTTCTCCTCCCCGCCCTAACAATCAGATAAACGATCAGAATTGAACTAAAAGCAACTTTCGCTCAGTACAAAAGAGCTTATCAATTAACATAAACTCGAGAGATTACAACCTGGAGTAGAACAAGCCCTTGAATTGGGCGCCGAGACTCCGAAAGGTGTTGACGAAGAGCCTTCACCAGCTTCTCCCGGTTGATCGAGTGAAGCTCCATTGGAACTTCCGGCGGAGATAGAGAGGATCGAGTAGCTGCGCCGGCCATAGCCTCGATCGACTCCGACTTCGACGAAGAGAGAATGGAGTAGAAATGTGGAATTCAGACGCAGTTGTCGTTGTGAAATCAAAAGGTTAAGGAAACGTCACTAAAAAAAGAGGTTGAGGAAATGATTAAATTTATAAAACCACCCCTATCTTCACTTATTTGCACAAAATCATCATTTATAAAAAACAGTTGGCACAAAACTACCTTTTATTGTCGTTTTCTTGCACAAAATCACCCCCTTATAAAAGTATTTGCAGAAAACCACCCCTCATCTCCCAATATATATTTTGCTAACACCACCCCTTATTTAAATTTGTAATCAAAGAGTTTAGATTAAGGATTCCCAATCTAAAACAACTTACAAGTCAAATGAAAAACTACAAAAGTATGAATTACTCAAATCTATATGAAAAACAAGTGGTAAATTTGTGTAAGTTAGCATTTAGCAAAAAAAGTATGAATTACTCAAAATTACTTGAAAAATGCATAAACTTGTATTCATATTTTTTTGGAAAATTTGTGTAAGCAACAGGTAATAAAAGGGTGATTTTTGCAAGCTTTTTCAAGTGATTTTGTGCAAACATGTGCATGTATGAGGTGATCTTATGCATTTTTCATAAAAAAATCTAACTTTATATTTGGTGATTGGATCAGCCGATGTTACTCTATGTCATGTTTTATGGCTACATTGTACGTGAGAATAATTACTTTATTAGCTTGATGCTATCTTTAGTATTTCTTAACTAATTTTTAGGATTAGATAAATGCTTGAAGATGAAGACAAATTAAGCGAATCCATGATTAAATCAAACGCTTCCTTGTGTAGATAATTACACAAGAGTAAATACACATTAAGCTTTGCTTTTCATATACACTAGTTATTCTCGTCGTGCCCTGCACAACTATGACCCGATATTTTTTAGATATACTATAAAAAAAATATAAATAAAAATATAATATAAAATTTAATGTAAGTAATTTATTGACCATAATATGTATAAAAATTATTTTTTAAATCAAATAAAATAAATTAAATATAGATTATTAAGTTTAAAATTAAGAATAAACATAGATTATTAACATAAAATAAACTACATTGCTCATTTTCCTTGACAATATTTGATAAATAGGTTTAATTTAAAAGAAGGAGGTAAAATATGAAGAAAATAATGCAAAAAAGATATATTTTGAAAATACGGAAAAGATGAGATTGAGCATATATATTTTATTGGCTTATAAGGAAAAAATTCAACCATTAGTTAAAATTTTTTAGTTAAGATATTATCTCCTACCAAAAATTAAGATATTATCTAAATTTGAGAAATAAAAATAATTTTTAATTAAGTGAAAAAAATTTGTCAGGTGGAATATGAAGTGGAAAAAATAATTAATGTATATAGTAGATATGATAAAAACTTCCAAAATTACAATTTGGATTCTTTATAAAATATTGAATGATATTATAAGATTTGTTTCCAAAACTACCAATTTATTTGATAATATCTGTGAAATATTAGTGTAATCATAATTATTCTGTGTATAAACTTTTTGGTTAATTCGAATATAATTTTTTTTGTGCTTATTAGGGTAAAGATTGTATGGCGTTATGAATCATATTCATATATTTGGTGATCATAATATTCTCATATACGAATATTATGTGAAATATTGTACCATAAAATAATTATTCAAAATATTCTGTGAAATATTAGGGTAATCATAATTATTCAGTGTATAAACTTTTTGGTTAATTCGAATATAAATTTTTGTTTCCAATAGATCATAAATAATTAATTAAAAATATAATATTCAAAATTATAGGTAGATTATCTAATATGGTTGTTAGGATCAATTGAAAAGATATGTTTAAATATTTTTTGTTATTTTTTCCTTAGATATTATATTGAATATTCTATATTTTTGTTTGATAATATTTTCTCCATTTTGGTATTATATTTTCTTTTATTTTTCAAGTGTATCATAAGATAAAAAGGAAAATTATCTTTTAGATTTTTCAAAAATTGTAATTTAAAAATAAAATATATGAATTAATATGGTGAAGACATGTGGCAAATCTTACGTGGCATATTTTCGAAACGACATGTGGCAAATGATAAGGTGGCGCAACGTGAAAGCTCTAATCCTTATTGTTTTTATATATATAGTAGATTTGAGTAATTTATATTTGTGTGGTTTTTCATTTGAATTAAACCTTATTTAGATTTTGGATTTTAATCTTAATTATCTGATTATAAGCTTAAATAAATCTGAATCATGGACTTGATTCATATTACCCAACATTCAATTGAAGATAATGGATTTTCATCTTCAAAGTTGTTCATATTCAATTTGTTCTCGAGAGATTCAAATTCAAATTAAAACATAAAAGGAAAGTTGAGATTCGGTTGAACTAAAGTAAGAGAAGACAAAACCCTAGTTATTTCTTTTGATGGGTCTCGAACCTTGATAAAGTTCACGAATTAAGTAAACCAATTACGTCGATTGGATTAACTTAATGAAAGAAGGAATGATTACTTAAGTGTAGAAACAAATACAAAAATCAAACTTAAACCTCTCAACATTCCTTATTTTTTTCCGACGAGGAAAGAAATTAGGGGCCTCCTAAACAACAAGTGAACACCCTTATCAACTGCGAGTTGGACAGAAGTATTAGGATAAGAAAATACAATTAGGATAGAATATTTGTTTTATGGAAAGATCTTATCTTGTATCCAATTATTCTATCATAGGTTAAGTTGCTTGGGCTCCAAGGAGTTCTCAAATACTTGTATAAATACTCTTTCATTGAATGAGAAAATTATCGAGAAAATTTACCACACAATTACATTGTTTACAACTTTACATGGTATCAGAGCAAACTCGATCCATCAAAACCCTAACAACACAGCTTCCGCCTTTTTCCATATTCAATCACCATGAGTTCCCATGACTCCTATCATGGAGAAGATGGTGGCGTTCTTTCTGGTAACTCGCCACATAAGAAGAGTACCGGAAATCTGCTTCAAGCGGCGTCAACGTCTTCAGGATCTTTCACTCTCAATTTTCCGACACTTGCTGTTAAACTTGACCGCACAAATTACACTCTATGATGTCATTCGGTAAAATCCTTGTTGGAGGCGTACAACATTGAATCATGGTTGCTCCCCACGTCGGAACCCTCACCAACACTACCGGCCACTTCGGATGCCAATACTCCGGAGAGTACCAATGCTGAGTATTTATCTTGGCGCGAAAAAGATCGTTTTATCCTACTGTGGATTCGATTGACGCTTACGACTCCAATACTTGCCCATGTTGCTCGGGCTAAAACCTCCCAAGGCGCCTGGGGGATCCTCGAATGTATGTTCTACTCCCAAACTTGTGCTCGTCTGATGTACTTGAAATCACAGTTACAAGATTTTAAAAGGGGCGATCTTTTCATTCTTGAATATGTCGAGAAGAAGCGTGCCTTCTTTGATTCATTAGCTGAATACAATTACATCGTACCAGATGAAGATGTTGTTGAAATTATTCTCCATGGTTTAGACAGCTCCTACCTGGCCTTTATGTCGGCTTACAATATGCAGTGATATCCCATTGGCTCTGATGAACTTCTCGGCCTTCTGCTTCGAGAGAAAGAACGATTGACAACTGAAAAGTCGCTCTTCTCATCCATGGTTGCTCTTACTGTATCTCGTTCGGGTGGCACATCAATTGTTGGTTCCAAATCTCGCTCAAACCAGCACGAGTTGTCATCGGAGACGTCTTCACGGCCAACGTGCCAAATTTGTGGTAAGCCGAGCCATGAAGCCATAGATTGTTGGCACCGGTCCAATTTTGAGGCGTATCTTGTCAAAAATCAACGTCAGCCAAGGCAGAATAATCGCACCAGAGGAGGTGGGCAGCAACGGCAAAATTACATAACTGTCAATCTCGATCAATCTCACCAGCAATCGTTTTTGCCTCGCCAAGCTTTTGACGTTGTTAACCCCCCTCCCAAATTGTCGACTCAAATTGGTACTTCCACACCGGCGCCAACTCTCACGCGACGTCAGACTTTGGTAATCTCTCTGTAAAATCCAATTACTTTGGTAATGATGGCTTGCAAGTCAAGAATGGTACGTCTTTGTCCATAACTCATTTAGGTCATTCGACTCTTCCTGCATCGTATAAACCCATTCATCTCAAAAACATACATTTTGTCCCTCAACTTACTAAAAGTTTGCTTAGTGTTTCACAATTAACTAAAGATAATAATGTTTACATGTTTACCATACTTGTTGTTTTGTTAAGGATTTACAGGGCCAGACGCTTCTCAAAGGAACCGTTGAGGACGGGTTGTACCAACTTCAACCACCAGCACCGACCCAACCCTCTAAACAAGTCTTTTTGGGAGAAAAGGCGTCTCTTCAAACTTGGCATTATAGATTTGGTCATCCTCATGAGTCATCTCTTAAGCGTTTAGTCTCTAGGTTTAATTTACCAGTTTCTATTAATAATCTTTCGTCTGTTTGTGAGTCATGTCAATTAGGAAAAATTCATCGACTTCCCCTTCCTAGTCATCATGAGTCTAGTTTACATACTTTTGAACTTATTTATTCTGATGTTTGAGGTCATGCACCTGTTTCTTCATTTAATAGCAATAAGTATTTTTTAATCTTTGTTGATGATTGCACAAAGTTTGTATGGATTTCTTCTTACATCAGAAATCTCAAGTTCTCTCTACGTTTCAAATGTTCCAAAAGATGGTTGAAACTCAATTTTCCACTAAAATCAAACAACTCCAGCCTGACTGGGGAGGGGAATACCGTAATGTCTTGAGTTATCTCCAAACACAGGGAATAATCCACCATGTCTCATGTCCTCATACTCAATCTCAAAACGGGGTTGCTGAGCGCAGGCATAGGACAATCGTTGAAAAAGGGTTAGCTCTTCTTGCTCATGCTCAGTTACCACATTCTTTTTGGGAATTTGCGTTTCATACCTCAATCTATTTACATAAAAGAACCCTCACACCTATTCTTGATAAACAAAAATTTCCCTTTGAGTGTCTTTATGGTAAATCACCTGACTATTTGTTTCTCAAATCCTTTGGATGTCTTTGTTACCCTCTTCTTCGGCACTATAATGCTAATAAACTCGAATTTCGGTCTTCTCCTTGCATATTTGTTGGATATAGTTCTCAACACAGGGGGTATCTTTGTCTTCATATTCCCACCAAGGCACCAATCGAATCTATATTGCCAAGCATGTGATATTTGATCAGACAACCTATCCTTATCCTGCTCAAAAAATCTTAGCCTCGCCCAAACCTCCAACTTCTAGTCCATCCATTTCAAGCCAGCCCCTTCAACTTGCTGCTTTACCCGATAATTGACCTGCTAACCGTGAACCACCCTTCTCGGCTTCGATCTCGCCACCACAGCCCACGGCTGGCCCATGCACCACGTCCATCTCACCCATCGTGCCTTCCACTACTAACCCAGTGTTGCCTCCATCCCCAATGCATAACGCACCGGCCATTACGAGCCCTTCCAGTCCACTCCAAAATCAGCCTAACAACCCGAACTTGGCTTCCATGAGTGCACCGACTTCTGTGGCATCTGAAGACAACACAAGTATTGCTTCCTCTTCCAATTTTTCTCCACCATCCATTTTTAGACCGGCAGAAAACTCCCATCACCCCATGGTTACTCGATCCAAAACGGGTAATCTGAAGCAAAAATCCTTTACTTCTACCAAACATCCGCTACATCTATTACCCAATATTCCTGATGAGCCCAAAACCTTTAGCCAAGCCTCTTAATTACCTGAATGCCAGAATGCTATTCAGGTTGAGTACGATGCCTTAATGAAAAATCGGACTTGGGCACTTATTGTTCCACCTTGTAATGCTAACATTGTTGGATGTAAGTGGGTTTACAGGGTTAAAAGGAAAGCCAATGGTTCCATTGAGCGTTATAAGGCACACTTAGTTGCGAAGGGATTCAATCAGGAATAAGGTATTGATTATCTTGAGACTTTCAGTCCTGTGGTTAAGCCTACTACAATTCGTATTGTTTTGTCACTTGCTCTTTTTAATCATTGGTGTTTAAGACAAGTTGACATCAACAATGCCTTCTTGAATGGTGATATTTATGAGATTGTTTATATGCATCAACCTCCTGGTTTTATTGATCAATCTCGGCCTAATCATGTTTGTCTGTTGAAGAAAGCTCTGTATGGTCTAAAGTAGGCTCCTCAAGCGTGGTTCCATAAGCTGAGATCATTCTTATTTCACCATGGGTTTGTTGCCGGTCAATCAGACACCACACTCTTTATCAGGCACAGTTCCAATTCCATTCTGTACATTTTAGTCTATGTTGATGACTTAACTGTTACAGGTTCGGTGCCTCGCCAGATTGATGAATTTGTTCGGCTTCTCAACTCTACTTTCTCGTCGAAATATCTTGGCTCTTTGAGTTATTTTTTGGGCATTTAAACCGCAGAGGAACTGTGATTCTATTATTCTGACTCAACAAAAATACATTAAAGATCTTCTTGTTCGATGTAAGATGCATGATGCTAAACCGATAGTTTCTCCTGTAGAACCGACTTCTCGATTGATTCGTTCTGGTGATCCGGCTGTTGATCCTCAACTTTACAGGAGTATTGTTGGTGCCTTACAATATGTCACCATTACTCGGCCTGAAATTGCTTATGTAGTTAACAGAGTTTGTCAGTTTATGCATAGTCCGACTGATATTCATTAGCAAGCAGTCAAGTGCTTACTTCGGTATCTTAAGGGTACAATTACTTATGGTCTTGTACTGAAACCGACGTCAGATTATCTCGTTGCCTTTTTAGATGCAGGTTGGGCTTCTGATAGTGATGATTGTCGATCTCAGCATGGTTTTGCTATCTATTATGGTGGTAATTTGATTAGTTCGGCTTCTAAGAAATAGAATGTTGTTGCTAAATCTAGTTCTGAGGCTGAATACAGGGCCATTGCCTTTGCCTCTAATGAGTTAATTTGGATTCAACAACTACTTCAGGAATTACATGCTCCGCTACAACCTCCACCGATATTACTTTGTGATAATTTAAGTGCTACTTATATGTCTGCCAATCCGGTGTTCTATCAACGTTCCAAGCATATTAAAATTGACTATCATTTTGTCAGAGAATAGGTTGAAGATGGTTCCTTGGTGGTCCGACATGTTCGAGCCTTAGATCAGATTGTTGACATCTTTACCAAAGTTGTTGGCACAACTCAGTTTCAGACATTAAGGTCCAAGCTTCATGTTCATACTCATCCATAAGCTTGCGGAGTATTAGGATAAGAAAATACAATTAGGATAAAATATTTGTTTTATGGAAAGATCTTATCTTGTATCCAATTATTCTATCCTAGGTTAAGTTGCTTGGGCTCCAAGGAGTTCTCAAATACTTGTATAAATACTCTTTCATTGAATGAGAAAATTATCGAGAGAATTTACCACACAATTACATTGTTTACAAGAAGAAACACGACGAAACGATTCGGGAAGAAGTTCGCCACATAGTTGCACCTCCTACGACGTGCGTAATACTCCAAGCCTCCAACTCCGAAAACGGGCCAAAAAACAAAAGATGCCAGATATGATCAACTCAACTCTCGCGAGTAACGCCGATCACTAATAAAAACATTTCGTAGAAAGTTGTAAAAAGAAGGACAAAAACAACGAAAGTGCTGGGCCGTTAAAAAATTCAAATCGCAATTGTGTTTTTTTTTTGTTCGAAATTCAAATCGCAATTGTTCACTTTTGCTCATCTGAATTTCCCAGTAGTTGCCATCCCATTGACTTACTCAAATCTCAATATCAAAGTCAAAACCGACGAACACGCACACACACTACAAGACAATCATACAAAACGATCAATTCCCTTTTTCTTTCATCACCCCGAAAACTCCGTGTCTCACACCAAAACTCTGCGTTTTGGCCGCCACACAATCTATACCCCAATCGGGTAATTCAGTTCTCCAATTTCCAAAGCTGATTGATATTCAATTCATTCGCCTTCTCTTTCTCAAATTTTCTTCCCCTTGAGATCCCAAATTCAGACACTTCTCTCTATCTCTCCTGACGCGTCAATTCATCTATTCAATTGAAAACCACAATTGGAGGTTAGACGTGAGAAAGATCTTGCAATCATGAAGAAGATGCTTCACAAGGGATTCAATCCCTCGAAATGGTAATCGGCGGTTTTTGATTGTGAATTTGTAGTATATGTACTGCGATTTGTTGTTGTTGACTGTATATGCGATTTGATGCTGGATTCTTTCCAGTTTTGATAAGCTGTGTGGTGGTTGATTGCTGAATTTGACTCGATTTTTTTAGCAAAACGTCGTTGAAGATGGCTGTATCGCGAGTTAAGCTGCTGAGGAATAAGAAGGAGATTCAGTTGACTCAACTGAAGAGAGAAGTCGCCCAGTTGCTTCAGACGGGGCAGGATCAAACGGCGAGGATCCGGGTAATCTATGTTGATGATTTCTAGCTACTCAAATTGGATGTCTGATTGTGTTTTTCAGCCATGATGAAGTTTTTGTTGGTTCTTGATGCATTTGAATGCTGTTGCACTTCAGTCTCGTCGTTTAAATGCTTCTCAAAACCTATTGGCAGTAGAAACTTGTTACGTATATAGAGAATTCACGGATGACAAATTTTTGTTGTTATATAATTCTGCATACTTGTTGTTGATAATTTCTAGCTACTCAAATTGGATTCCTGCTAGATTTGAATACAATTATGTTTAGTGTCATCGTTTAAATGCATCTCAAAACCTATTGGCAGTAGAAATTTGTTATGTATATAGAGAATTCACGGATGATTTTTTTGTCTTTGTTACATAATTTTGCATACTTGTTGTTATCTTGATCACAGTTACAACAATGTCGATTTGTTGAGATCACTGATCAGGGACTTGATAGCAATTGCATATTATTAGATCAATGCAGGAAATGTTGTTCTGATATTATCTTCAATGATGGTTTGCAACATACATGCGAGTTTTGGTTGCTGGAGTTGGAATGTTGAAGTGTCTTCATTTCATTTTCTCATTAAACAGATTCTCGAAATCTTTAATGTATTTCCTAAAGTTTTTAAGGATATTATTACTAAGTTCATGCTAATTTGTCATGAGTTGCATAGGCATCTATCTCTTACATGGATAGAGTAAAAGAACATTTCATTAAAAAGATAGAGAGTCTTTTATGAAAGCATCATGTCTTAGATCCACTTGTTGCTTATGTTGTTGATGATGTCTGAATGATTGTTGAATTTAGCTTTCAGATTAATTCTTTGCTCTTCTGCTCATGTTTGGCATCCATTCTTTCAGGTCGAGCATGTTGTCAGAGAAGAGAAGACAATCACAGCATTCGAACTCATTGATATTTACTGTGAACTTATTGTTGCACGTTTACCCATTATTGAGGCACAAAAGTATGTAAGCTATGCTATGTATATATGGTTACCTTGTACATTTATTTTAAACTATCAATGTGGATATCTTCTATGTGCATTTAAAACTTGAAAGCTAAATTAATATTTCTAGAAGATACCTATTGAATTTTCATATACTTGTAATTATGATGCATAATAGACTGCCAATTTAATTTTTTGTAGGAACTGCCCAATTGACCTAAAAGAGGCAATTGCAGGCATAATATTTGCATCTCCTAGATGTTCAGACATTCCGGAGCTCATGGATATTCGCAAGCATTTCACAGCAAAATATGGGAAGGAGTTTGTAACTTCAGCTATTGAACTCCGGCCAGATTGTGGAGTAAATCGAACTGTAAGTGCATATATTTGTGTTGTTTTCATTTCAAAATTCAGGACTTAAGAATGATAGATTTATGTAAGTTTGAAATTTATCAATCTAAATTCTGATATGAATATTTCCTCTGCTTTAGTTGATAGAAAAGTTATCTGCCACTGCACCTGATGGTCCTACCAAAGTGAAGATCTTGACTGGAATTGCTGAAGAACATAACATCAAGTGGGAGCCGAATTGGTTTAAGGATAATGAACCAGAGCCTCCTGCCTATGTACCGGTAAGACAAATAGAGGTTATGTTAGATCATCTAGTTATTGGCATTGCTTGAAACAGCAATTAGCATCTTTTAGCAGCTATGATCATCTTGATGGTTTTGTTAATTGAGCTGAAAGAAAAATATCGAACATTATCTTTCATGAAAGACACTAAGGAAGAAGGAGCCTATCTCGACCCTTTGAAGTTTCAAATAGGAAGACATGCACCCTATCAAAACCAAAGTCATCATCTATCTGCCTATATGTTTTCTATATCATATTTAAAAAAAGGCTTATGACGATAAATTCCACTACTTTTTGTGCTCATGAGCATACATTAGGAAAAGCCATCAAAATTAAGTACCTCATAGCCTGGAAATATTAGTCATCTTTCCTACAGCATCTATGGTGGAAATATTGGTCATCTTTCCTTCAGCATCTAACAGTATATTGATTTCTTAATTCTGCATAGTGTTTAAATTATAACTGGTGTAAAATATAATTTACTCTAATATGCTTCTAAGCTACTTAGCTGGTGTTAAATATGCTTGCTTAATTGGAATTTACATTCTATAACATGAACTATCTTGCTTCTAGTAGAAATAATCACAATGCAATTGCTGCTGTCAAGTGATGTAATTTCTTAGTAACACTGTTGAATTCGTCCTGATGTTAAATTCCTTTTAAATTACAGCTTTTTCTTCAGATCTCTAGTCAATGATTTTTAGTAACTAAATTGGATTCGAATCAGTAAAAAGACTAAAAACTTAAACGTAATTTCTGTCAATTTGAAATTCAGCATTGCATATTAAGCTTATGAAATTTTGTGCTCTCTTAGCGTTGAAAAGGTAAGAACAAGAGTATTGGCAAGTATATTTTTCGCTCGTATTACATTTCTTGATTAAACGTATGAATCTGATTGAGCAGAATGGACCAAAAACTGACAATAGCAGCAAGCTGCATGCGGAGCCCCAAAATTTTCATCCTGCTCCTAGTTATGTGCCAAAGCCTGACATTCCTTCAAATATCCACCATGCTGCAGAACCAGAAGTGCATGATCCAAAGTTTGCTTATTCTGCTTCTAGACCTTCTGGTATTAGAGCCGGTCAAGGTAGAGTTGTTAATTCCAACTATGTATTTTCTACATTATTGTGCAATTCATGATTATATATTAACAAATTTGGAATTTGCAGGTACTGAACCTGAAACAGTGGAGTCTAATCAATCCTCCGGTGGTGTTGAAAATTCTTCATTTGTGAGTAGGCAAAAATGGAATATGGAGTTCAAGGATGCAAGTGCTGCGGCACATGCGGCTGCAGAATCTGCAGAGTTAGCAAGCATGGCAGCAAGAGCTGCAGCTGAACTTGCAAGTCGTGGCAAGTTCACGGATGATGCAAGTGCAAACTCCAATTTTGTTCAGAATGAGGGCAATAATAGGGTGCATGCTACAAGAACAGGTCATGGTGGTTTTGACGAAAAATATTCAAGAGATAACTCATTGCATGAAAGACCCTCGAGAATGGAAAATGTGCAAAGAAATTCAAATCTTAATGTTAATGCTTCAGGAATGATGGATGAGAGTACTTTCAAGAAAGAGTACCAGCAGGCTGTTAAACATGATAGACCTAATTTCTCTCAGCAGCCAAATTCTCCAAGGAAAGCTGTGCAGAAAGATGGAAATCAGCCATATACAGGAAAAGGAACCGCCAATGAAGTTAACCCAAGAACAGATCATGATCAATATCTGGGACGATATGATGAAGTACATGATGACTTTGAAATTGAAGAACAGCCCGACTCTTCACCAGAAGTTTCTAGTAGTCGAGTAGCTTCCAAGTATGAACATGATATCTTTTCATATTCTAACCGTCATGATGGTTCTGTTGAGAATCCTTTCAATGAAGAGGCTGTAGAAACCAGAAATCAGCCTAGCAGTTATCGGTCTCAGTCAAGTGGTCTTAGTGAAAATTACAGTATTATGCATCGTTCAGATACTCCAAAATTTGATGATGACCTGGATGAGGACCCTTTTGACTCCACTGGACGGGGTAATTTCTTTAAGGATGATTTGGAAACAGAAGAGCCTTACAAAGAATCTGCTTTTTACTCTACAATTTCTCAGGATCGGAAAGATGATGTTCTTGCATTTTCTGAACAAAGGAAATCTGCGTTCGAGTCTCACAAGCACCTTTTTTCTGAGGGAGATGATGAGAGCACGCTTATGAAGAAAGACAGCACCAGCAATTCAATTAATGAAGCTGCTCCACATTTTGATGATTATGTTGCTGATGAGGATGATGGTATCCAATCTCCTGGTAGAAAATCACCGGAATATTCTTCTCCTGATGAAGACAGATTGCCGAAAAAATATGGAATATTATCTTCCAATCATTTGTACCAACCTGAACTTACAGAGAGCTTCAAGAAATCTTCTATCTATTCCCAGTTGGTTAAACCTATTAGTCTTGGAGATGATTCAGATGGATCAAGCTCAGAGAACGATGAAGAGGTGAGGAAATCTGAGATTCATGAGCGAACTTTTGCCAGGAATGTTCTTTATAGCCCTAAGAAGACCGATAGTGAAAATAAAGAACCCGATGGTGGGAGCAGGGGAACTTCTATCATTTCTGAAGATTCAACTGATGTACATCGTTTTGAGGAGAATCTTGAAGAGGATTCTGGTGCTTCCATCAGAAAGAACACTGATTCTGGTACAAGATCCAGGTCAGATGCAAAAAGCTATGATCGCCAATCATTTTCTAGACTACTTGATGAGGCAGAGCGCTTGAGTACTCCCCGGCGAGCACCATTGCGGGCAGCGCCTGATGTAATTGATGATTCTCAAGACAATTACCAGTCAAATGCTGAAGATAGAATTGAGTTGAATGTGGAATCATTGTCTGGGGGACTAAAGAATAAGGGCTCCAGGCACCCACCTTACACTAAAGTCACATCTCCTTATTCTTCATCTTCTTCTATATCAACTGAGATCAAAGAGCCCCTTAGTCAAAAAGAGAGCATTCGCAAAAAGAAGGGTTCAAGCTTGCAGGGGACATATTTTGATGACGACCCCATGGAAGATTCTGACTGGAAGGGTTCAATCAGAAGCCAAAATCCTTCTGACAAGAAAATTTTGGACAATTTTGATTCAGAAGACATCAGCTCTGGTGAGGAGGCTGTCAAACAAACTTCACCAAGCAATTTTCGTTCTGGTGCTGGCATTTCCCGGAGGACTAGAGCTTCTGGTGCTCAGACTGAAAGCAGATCATCATATAAGACATCATCTGTCTCAGAAAAAGACACATCTTCTGTAAAACCAAAATCTTCGATCCAAATGGAAAGTTTGGAGCCAAGAAGAAGAGAGGTAAACAAGGCTAGGCCATCCCGTCTATCACAGATGCCATCAGGAGAGGTTGTTTCAGATCCATCAGTTGCAGGAAAACAAGCTACAAGCTCTAAGGCTGTTGATTCTCCAAAGAACTCAAGCTCAACTGAGAAGACAATGTTGAGAGAAGACTCTGATAAAAAAGCAAGTCATGTGCACCCAAAGCTTCCTACTGATTATGATGATTTTGCTTCCCAATTTCTCTCACGCCGTCGCCAGTAGTTGTCGGTATGCCACAAAAACTCTTGCCCATTTATAAAGCATCACACTTTGTTAAATATGCTTTATCTACACTTACTTTCCCATTTATAAAGCATTACACTTTGTTAAATATGCTCACTATTTACACTGCCTGCATGAGTTAGAACCAAAGTTTAGTTTGGTGCATAGATGAAATTTGTGATGGAAACTGGAGTTTGGATTGGTTATTGAATAGTTTTGTAAATCTTGGTCACTGATTGTTTAATATGTTTGGTGTATATAGGACTTGAGTGGTATGAGGGATTTGTCCTCTTGATTGTTCGTATTACATTCTTTTATTTTTGGTGACTATCTTAATTTTTCTTATAGTTATAGTTGTCCAATGTCTCATTTGAAGGGATTTTTTTTTCTCTATAGACTGTCTACAACATTATTGTGTTGCCTTTCTTAATTTCCAATTCTCACATCTTTATCATTGAAGGGGGCACATCCTCATGCTCATTGGCTTTTATACACTGCCTTTGAGATGGATTTAGTCCCTATATCAATTTTGGTGCATTCTAACTATTATTATTGTCACACAGCTGAATTTCAGTTTTTCTTGAGTCTATCATGTGTACTCCTTTCCCTTGGGGGCAGGGGTACCCCCATCTTGACCCCCAGATTCCGCTGTAGCGGAGCCTCACTGGGTCAATGATTATGACGACGATGACGACATCTTTATCATTGAAGCACAAGTTTTGCACAAAAGACTTCTGTGAGCATGTTTCTAAAGTTTATCATTGAAGCACAACTTAATCAATTGACCGACCTAGACCAAACTTTACAACCATTGCAACCAACTCGTGCAAAACACCTCTTCGCGCTTGACCCATCCCCTTGCAACCAGCGGTGGTAGATCCTCCGGCGACGCCCATCTGCCACCGCTGCTCAAATCTACCTTTCTCCATCCTTCACAACTATCCCTCACTTTCTCTACTTTCTACTTTCTACTTTCTACTTTCCTTTCATATCCCTATAATTTACAATTTTGCATCGAACTTTTGTTATCTACAAATGTTTCTCCCAAAAATTTCGTATGGGTAAACCCAATCTTCGTATGAACCAACCACTCACAAGTTAATATTTAAAACCTTTGGTGGTAAAGAAGATTTTTCGGCCTCAATCTGTAAAATTGACCTGTTTGACTTTTAAAATTCTAATTCTCCCTTTCACACTATAACAACAACATTTTATAATAAAAAAATTTATAATTTTTTTGGTCCAAAAAATAAATTTTATATACAATTGCTCATTTAATTATTTGTATTATTCTTTTTTACTATTTAAATAAAAATACATATATTATATGTAAATTAATATATCACAATTTTTATTTTAAAAAATCTCGGATAAGGTCCCAATCATCAACTAGTTTGTTTAATTGTCACGAGTTTGTTTCAATAGTTTGGTTTAACAGAAAATAATCGGCTGTATATTTTGGTTGATGAAAATAATTTGCTCGACCCGATTAACAAGGACAAATACACATGATGATACTTAATTCAATAGAAGATGGATCCACTAAATAATAACCCCGGTCAAGGCCTTGGTTTAGGTTATTTATGAATATATTTGTTAATTTCGGTAGTTATAAAATTAGCTCAAGGGCTCGTTTGGTTTAATGATAAAAGTTAAATTTAAAAAAAATTGAATATTTTCTAGAAATTAAAAAATTACAGAAAATAAAATTATATTTAGTTCAAGATTATTTAATTACGTAATGACATAAAAAAATATAATTTTTCTATTTAAAATTGAAAGAAGTAGAATTAATTATTTTTGAAGGTAAGTGCAATTATTATGATTTAGGAGAAATGCATCTTCCTAGAAAAATAAATTCTCACGAATCTAATGTTAATCAAACAAAGAAAATAAACATAGAAAATAAGATGACTTTCTGAAATAGTTGTACTTCTTGAAAAGTGAAATGTGAATTAAACGAGGGCTAAGTTATAAAATTAGTTGTAAAAATTATTGAAATTTTAAAAAATATATAAATATTAATTAGTAATATTTAACTTGTTTATTGTAATTAGTGATACTTTTAAATTTTATTTTATAGTAAAGTTTAAAAATTAGTTTTTTTTCGAAAAATTAATTTCATAATTAGTTACTAGTTTTTATGTGTTAAACAAACAATATTTATATAAATTTGCACGATTAGTTTGAATTTTCTAACTAGAGAAGTGAACCTTTTTCTAGTACCCAACAAACATAGTCTCTATAAAATTGTCCATCTATCATTTGTTGTATATAGATCAAAATACATGTTAGATATCAAAATTTCACCTAGGGTCCAAAATCTACATATTAATTTGTAAAATATTCGACTTGCTCCCTTTTTATGAGGTCTCAAACTCGAGCCTCATGATATTAAAAAAAAAACCTCATTAAAAAACTCACTCACTAAATGTCAGGTGTATCCAGGTCGAATTTGAATATACCTTGAAGCGAAATTCTAGGAAACCACATGGGAACACTAATTTTTTTTTTTGTAAAAGTATTCACTTAGATGTACCTAGTATAGCTGTCAAAAGCTGACCGAATCTGCCAACCTAATTCGAATCGCCCGATAATTTTATGGTCAAGACCCGAAAATTTGAACCCGAAACCCGAAATGAACCGAACTTGATAGAACCCGAAACCCGTTAGGTTGACCGATTTAGTATATTTATAGAACTTTTAAAATTTATTTTGAAAATTATAATATATTTTATTATTAAAATAAATAAAAATAATATATTATAATTAAATATTATTATTTAATTAAAAATTGATTTTAATAATCATAAAAAAGGATATTTAGACCCGCTGGTCAACCCGATCCGACCGAAAACCCGCTACAACCCGACCCGATTGACCAGTGACCCATAACGAAACCGAACCCGATTTAACCCGAACCCACCCGACCCGACCCGATTGACAGGTCTAGTTAGTAAGGACATTCTAGTTGACTTTTACTAAAAATGTTTTTTTAACTTTTAGAATATGGACAACTTTTTTTTTTAATTATTGCTTGCTAATTAATGATTACGGAAACCGTAAACTACTTTTTTTTTGGGGTAAGGGCACTACCCACGAGAGTCGTACCGATGACTCTGGGTATTATCCTTGTAGGCTTAACCGATTAACTAGATGCTCGAAGGTTATAAACTACTTTTAAATGCACATTCTTATTTGTTAACACTATAAAAAAGATGAAGACTTGCCAAAACTCTCAACCACACACACCATTCCTTAAGCAAAAACGAAGTCAATGGCAGAAATTCCAAAGGATGCAAAACCTAATCCAATTTTGCTCAAAGATCAGAAGCTATACAACGTAATTAAGGCCTAATTTCCTTTCTCTCTTCTCTTTTCTTGCTTTTTTTTAATGATCAATTAAACTAATTATGAACATGATTCCTAATTAATTCACCAAATCATGTAGTACATTTTGGAGAGCAGTGTATATCCAAGAGAAGCTCAGCTATTGAAGGAGCTCAGAGATGCAACGGCTAGCCATCCATGGTACATCACATTAATTAATTACCTAATTATAATCTTCTTCCTAGCTACTCTCTTTGATTTGATTATATATATGTTTAAGATTAATTGCTATGGGAAAATGAAATTCAGGGCATTTTTCGGAACAAGTCCAGATGCCGGCCAACTTATCGCAATGATTTTGAAGATGATTAACGCGAAGAAGACGATCGAAATCGGAGTTTACACTGGATACTCCCTCCTCCTCACTGCTCTCAATCTCCCAGAAGATGGCCAGGTTTTTCAACTTTATAATATGGCGCCAAATTTCTGAATTTTATTCGCAAGATAGGCTCGAAAAATAATTTATTTCTCAACTTAGGCTTGAAAAAATAATTTTTTGAAAATATGTTTTTGGATAAACATGTTTTTGCAAACTATTTTCTACTTTCATCTACTTCAAAATTTTAATTTCTTTGTAAAATGTTTTCAATAAACATATTTTATGGTCAAAAACCACCTTTTAAAATAATTATATTTTAAAAAAAACCACCTTTTAAAATTTTTATTAAGCAAAAACATCTTATATAATACAAATATTCAATGTTAATTAACCACCTTAAGATACTTTCCGGTGACATTTTGCCACAGTTAGACCGAAATGCCCTTTCATATTTATTTTTCACTAGTATAAAAAAGTAAATAAAATAAATTTAAAAGGTTATTTTAGTCCAACAAGAATAAAAATGTCACCGAAAAATTACTTAAGGTGATTGATTTTGTTACCACCCTTCCCAATCTTCGTGAACTTATATCCTTATTTATTGCATGTAGTGCACCTCTCTTATGTGCCCAAATCCAAACCCACAAAGTACTTTACACAATATGTACAAGCATATGGCAACAATTACAAAATGAAATATTAAGCCGACATTTTGACAAAACCACTCCAACATGCCCATGTTTTTTTCAATAGTCGTCTTGCTTGAGAGGCATGATAACATTAATAATAAAAAAATTATCTAATTATTTATCTTTTATTATGATAGTTATATTAAATTTACTAAGCTTTCTAGATATCAACTCATGTATTTATATTCAACCAAGGAGTTCAATAATTAATATTCACTCACTCTTTAATATGATTATCGTCTTATCACAGATCACCGCGATCGATCCAATGAGAGAAACCTATGAGATCGGGCTCCCAATCATAAAAAAGTCCGGCGTGGAGCACAAGATCAACTATATCCAATCCAAAGCTCTTCCGATTCTGGATGAACTCCTCAAAGACGTAAATTCTCGACCAAATCATTCATTTTCCGTTGAAAATAACTTGATCCGAGCCCTAATTTGTTTTCAATTTGCATAGGAGAGCAACGAAGAGAGTTTTGATTTCGCGTTTGTGGATGCAGACAAGAACAACTACGGGAATTACCACGAGAAGCTGATGAAGCTTGTGAAAGTGGGAGGAATGATCCTCTACGACAACACTCTGTGGGGAGGCATGGTGGTGATGGCGGTGGCGGAGGTACCAGAGCAAAAACGCTTCTTATTGAAGCATGTTGTGGAGTTCAACGCCGCTATGGCTGGTGACTCGCGTGTTGAGCTTTGCCTTACTCCCATTGGCGACGGCCTCACCATTTGTCGTCGCGTTGCATGAAAGAGAGGGAAGATTAAATCTTTCCTGTTCTTGTATGTTTTTTTTCTATTTTTCTTGCTCTTTTTGGGTGAAATAAATTGTATGACAATATTATTGTGTTGGTTTGGATATTTGGGAAATTTCGCTTGTATTTTCTGAATTTATTAATAAGTTATAAAATGATCCAAAAACTTTTATTTGGTTTATAAATTACTTTTACTTTGCAAAATATTACAAAGGAGTCACTACATTTTTAATTATTTAGTCCATTACAATCCGTGAAGTTAAGAGAAAAATTACATAACAAACTTTACCAAAAATCGAAACTGTTGCTTCCATAAAAAGTTTCTAAGGAGGTTTGATGTTGGTTTTGTAATATGGAATTGCTTCTTCAAAAATCAAAATCTTTGCTTTCATATCCCTGTAATTAACATTTTTGCATCGAACTTTTGTTATCTACCAATGTTTGTCCCAAAACTTTCATATGGGTAAATTCTTAGTTAATTGTTCAACCTCAATTAAAGTTGACCTTTTAATCAACAAATCACAAGTTAATATTTAAAATCTTTGGAAGCATAGAGTGGATCCAGAGAAGAATAAATTTGTCTTTCTGAGTCCAAGCAACAAAATCAGGGTTGTCAATTGGTTATGCATCTAATCCAGAGGCGACCGGAAGAGTCTTTTGAGGAGCATTGTCGGACTTGAGAAATCCATCAACATAATAAGCCTCAAGAGAGGACTTAATCGTATGGCACCATAGTGTGTAATTGTGGCCATCAAGTTTGATGTTGAGAGTCGGAAAATTGAGAGCGAATGTTGATTGCGATCCGGCAGCAGCGAGGAGAAGTTGGTTGCCTTTGCCGAACTGTTCGGTGGGGACGCCAGTCACCGGCGTGACGTTGTCGTCCTTGTTGGTGGTGTCGCCCTCAGACATTGCCGAAAAATTAGGGTGTGGAAGAGTGGAATTGGTTAGGATCGTGAAAAATCTGATACCATATAAGATATGACAATATTTTGTGTGAATGGATTGTTATTTCACAAAATACCCTAGAAGAGTTTAATACAAGAATGCTTAATGCCCAAGTGATTTTATCTATCTTGGGGCACAAGCCAAAACATAAAATAAGGAAAAGATATAGAAAAGATAATACATATAATTTATTGCCTAATAATGGTAAAGAAAATTTCTCGGCCTCAATCTTCGTTTGATTGAGGTCAATTGTTTCCTTTCCATCAATTTATACATTTTTCAGTAAAAAGTTGATCTTGGTGTTTGGATCAAGTTGTTGTTCCAAATGAGGTTGCGGTGATATGATCCTCAATGACTCTTTAAGATGAGGCGGTTCCCATAAATCTCGTCGCACTTTTTCCATGAGAGACCGAGTATGCGTGATGTACTTGATTATATCCAAATTTCTAAAATTATGCTAGATTATTAGACACTCTCTCTCCATATCATTAATTCTTCCAAATCGTAAAACTGTTTCCAAATCAATTCTCTCCCTTTTTTGATGGATCTCAACGCCTTTCTATCATCCTTCATAGCCAAGAAAATATGAGAGCTTGAGAACAATTTCGCCGTCATAGAACCGACGCATTCCTCTGCTACCGCCGATTTCGTCGCCGATTCGATCTTCTTCTACGAAGGCGGTGTCGAAGCATTCTTCCACATCCTCCGATTTCGTTGTCGAGATCGAGAACAATATCGTAGTCAACGTAGATCTTCTGGAGCACCTTGAGGAAGGCAGTGTCGACGTTGTCGCCGGTGAGGGCGGAGCCATCGGAGAAGAAGAGGTCGACGATGTCTTGGGTGGGCTATTCGACCTCATGATCGACTTTGTTGGTAAGATTCAAAGTCTTTTTCGTTTTATTTTGGAATTTTGATGGTTTGTATGTTTAATTTGAGATTATACTAAACTAAATCTATTTTGCACATTGAAGTTCTCAATTATGAAAGTTTTTATGAATTTAGGAGTTTTTTTCCGCTAATTCAATTTAGTATTGTTCTTTTGTTTCGTTTTGTGTAGGTAATTCATGTCTCCCGAGAGCAATGATCAGAGAATGTGAAAGTTTGTATATCTATTAGCTTGGCACATCTGTTACAAATTGAAGAGACAAATATACAATTAATTGTAAACACGTCTCATACAACAGCATATTCGAAAATATGTTATGTATATTCAGTTACATATATCCGTATGTTCAATATTTTATCGAACATATTCAGCTATAAACATGGGTATCATACAACGACATATTCGAAAATATGTTATGTATATTCGTTTCCACATATTAGTTTGATCAATATTTAATAGAACATATTCAGATATAATCATATTATTACTTCAAGACATATTCGAGAATGTGGTATGCATATTCATATAAATATACTAGTATATTCAATATGTAATCACATTACTATTACAACTAACTTGAACATACATGAGAATAAAATTGAATATACGTAATAACAACCTGAATATACATAATAACTAAATTGAACTTAATTATTGATATAACGACATATTCGAGAATGTGTTATGCATATTCGAGTATAGAACCTAGTCACAGTAGTACTACAAAGGTATATTCGAAGTTGTGATACGCATATTCGAGCACAAAACATAGTATGTTCAATATGTAAACTCACATATTCAATCAAATTATCACATTAGTAATACAACGACATATTCGATAATGTGCTAAGCATATTCGAGTACATAACCTATTATGTTCTAAATATAAACTCGCGTATTCGATAATATGTTTAGCAAAAAAATAAACTTATTTAATTTTGGAAATCACATTTGAATATAATAATTACGTAGAATTGCAAATCTCCTTAATTTTAGGAACAAAATCAGCCTGTTTTATTTTGGAAATACATTTGAATTTGAAAATCACGTGATTTACAACAATTTACGTGTATTTTTGGTAGTTTCTACCAATTTGTTAAAATCTCATCCCTAAAATCACGCTGGTTTTTTATTTTTCACAATTTTTTTATTTTTGCAGGAGTTGTTAGACGAATTTCAGTGCATATTTGTTACCATATTCCACAAATCTTAACCACATATTACCCCTAATCAAACTCTCCTAATTCTTTCTCCCGTTTCTCTTGAACCCACTCCTATATATATTTCGACTTTCTTATTAAAATCAATCATGTAGTTAAATTTTCCATAGAAGATGAGTTGGTAGTTGGATCATGACTCATGACAATTACCTTTGAGTTGTACTTGGTACTTGGTAGTTGGGTCATTACATCAGATTGAGATACTACATTCATGCAAATAAATGTATGATATGATGATGATTGGCTTGTTCTAGCAAATAGATGAATTATTGGTTCTAGCTTGTACGTAACATGCTGAAAATAATCCTACCCAATAAATGAATTCCTTTTCTTTTTCTTTAACTTGATGTTATTATTGACTTGTTCTTGAGCATTGTTGTTCTTGTATAGTGGTGGATCAAGTATCTCTTGAAAGGGGGTGAAAATATTCGAGTTCTATTTTCTGAATTTTTGAACAAGTAATAAACTGATATCTAAACTTTTAGTCGGTTCATGAATTGATTTTACTTTGAAAAATATTATAAAGGGGTGCTAAACTTTTTATATTTAGTCCATTAGACCATTACAATCCGTGAAGTTAAGAGAAAAATTACCTAACAAACTTTACCAAAAATCGAAATTGTTGCTTCCATAAAAAGTTTCTAAGAAGGTTTGATGTTGGTTTTGTGATATGGAATTGCTTCATATGAGAATATATGAACATATAAGAAGTGAACTCCTAATCGAAACCTTTCCTTTCATATCCCTATAATTTAAAATTTTGCATCAAACTTTTGTTATCTACCAATGTTTGTCCCAAAATTTTCATATGGGTAAGTCTTTAATTAAACTGTTCGGCCTCAATTAAAAATGATCTTTTAACCCATTACTAAATTTTAAAATAATATACACTATAAGTAATAATTTTTTTATCTATCCATAGATACCAATTTTGTATATAGTTGATTCTTTAAAATTAAACTATTTTCTTGTGTTGATTATGGGTAAAGAAACACATATTAATCACTTTTTAAAATAACTCATGCTGCTGTTTGATTGTTATGTGTTCTGATTTATGTTGTGTTTAATTTTTTTCTTCTGAAATTTAAAACATATTTTTACAAACCCAAAACTCAAAAATATAATAAAATTAGCCAAATTATAATCTGTTTAATTAGTTAAATAAATATTTAAAATTAATAAATAAAGGGTATAGTTGTAATTGTGTATAGATAAATAAATGGTTGTTGGAAATAAGAAAAGTAAAAAAGTGTGTTTTATTGATATTTAAGCGGGTTTCATAAAATAAAATTGAGAGAATATAAGATGGAAAAAATGGGTATTTTTTTGGGTTTCATGAGGTTCACCAATACACATGGTCTAAATGTTCGTGTTCGTGTACTCTAAGCATCATGTTAGTTGTTACTTACCCATTTCTATGACATATTTATCCCATCTCTAGTTCTTCATAGCTTTCCATGTCTTTTTCTTTGCTAATTCAATTTTTGGCTTTTTTGCTATCTCATTTGAGCTTGTGTTTCTTATTTTGTCGTTTCTCTCATATGAGTTTACGCGGCTACCGAATTTCTTAGTCTCTCAATTTATCACACAAGTTTGTTACATCAAATGCATGTATTTCTTATCCCCTGTAGAATAAGTATATATATGGAGAAGGTTCAAGCGAAAGGCTCTTGAATAAGTATATACTAGTATATATTAGTATGTATTTCTGTATCTTGTACGGTTTTTTTTAAATAAAAAATTTTCAAATATATTTATTATCTGAGAAAAATTATCATGTAAATACTTAAATATATATTTTGAATAAATATTAAAATCCATAAACTATAAAAGTTGTTTATTTGAAATAATAATAACCAAAGATAACTATTCAATTAAGATATCTTAGTTAAAAAACGATTCTATCTAAAAATAAAATAAATATTTTAGAATTTGTATGATAGCATAAAACATATCCTAATGATCTTCCTATCTATTATATCCAAAAATAAAAGATTGCTTAATAATAGGATTTTCTATTTTATATTCTAAAAACATGAATAAGAATTTATCATATCCAAAAATAAAATATTATTTTTAAAAAAAAAAAAGGGTGGGTGGTCCAATCTAAAAGTGACATATGTCGTTTAATAATTTTTTTAACTTCCGCTTTAGGTTATAGTTATGATAGTTATGATGATATGTAGAGAAACGATGAAATGAATAAGAGTCGTTAGATTTATAGTAATTAATGACTAATATTAATGGTGCTTAATATTAGAAATATAAAGAAAATACTTGAATATGGTAGCCACAATTTTAAAGATCGAAACTCCTAAATTATAGAGATTTTGAATTTAAAACAAAAATAAATTTGATTAATATTTATGGTTGTTTCATTAAAAATAGAGGATCTTGAATTTATAAAAATTGATAATAAAATAAAATTAATTTATTGTTGGAAAATTTCACATAACGAATAAACATTATCCGATTTTTTCATGTACTACATTGAATATGGAACACAAATCGTGTATGCATACAATATATCTTAATATTAAGTACAAAATCTCGAAGTGCACAATATATGTGAATATTAACTTCACAGTTTTAAACATGTGTACAAACAATCTCGGACATATATATAATATCATATTTTATATCTAATAGTACCAAATATTGTAGGAGTAGTTAGGATGAATGGAATATTATTACAAACATACAAACATACCAGTAGTCATCTACTCTTGTTTGAACATTTTACAGCGGAGTGACGGAAAAGAAGACGAGCCAGAAAGGTGTGGTTCCCACAAAGACGATGACTTGGACCAAAAGCAACAAGGATTGTGGTTGGTGGAAGCCAGGACGGCGATGAGGATGGCGGTCGGAGGTGGAAGCCTGGAGGCGAAGTAAGAGAGATAACAATGAATGAATATATAAAAAGATAATAGAGTCTTTTCAGCATTTTAGGAAGAAAGAAATCTGATTTGATCGAATATGGGGAAAGAAAAGGTACTAATAACAATTTCCATAAATTTCTCTTTTGAGAAATAATTTAATTGTAGTAGTATTAGGGGAGTATATATCATTGGTTAATTGTCTCGACTTTCCTTTTAAAATTTAAAAAAAATCTTATGTTGTAGCAATATTAGTTAATAAAGTAACTTGCTCGCTCCAATTAATAGGGACAAATATATGTGATGATATACGTACTCTCGACCTAGATGTTGAGGCTTCTTGCTTTCAATTGTTTTGCAGGTTTTGCTACAGTTGACAATTAAGATCTGTTGTTTTCTTGTGGGTATCCAATTCCTTTCCTCGTTGGTGTCTCGTTTCGCTTGAAGTCTTATCTTCCTTATTCGCCAATTCGCACCCAATTATTTTGTATTAGTGAATCAAATTCTTAATTACCTTATCAAAAAAAATGGACCGAGGCCTCTGTATGTTTAGGTAACTATATAAAATTGTCCCTAGCCTCTAAGTGAATATTTTTGTAGATCAAAGTACATGTTTATAATCATGTTATCAAAATTTTGACATACGGTCCAAAGTTATCTATAAATTATAAAATATTCAATTAGACGTGTCATGTGTAGTTAACTATTTTCCATACAACTTTGAGTTGGTAGTTGGGTCATGTCGACTCATGACAACTTTGATTTGGTAGTTGATAGTTGGGTCATGACAACGTACATATTGAGATGCATACATATATTCTGATACGAGCATTTAACTTAGTTAGCATGTTAGTGTATGGATCGGAAAAAAGAATTAGAAGAAGAGGGGGAGCCAACTAAATCCCCAACTAGGTGTATAGGATCGTAGATCTGTGTTAGTAAGACAAGTCGGGAACTGTTCCAGTGACAGTTCCTTTACGCAGCAGAATAAAGCAACACAGAAAGTAAATTGTAAAACAGAGACAAGGACACAGTTCCTTATAGAGGAACCTCTACAGCCAACTAGTTGAAGAGTAAACATCTACCTCCCTTGGAGGATTTTGAACACACACTATATTTCGATGTATAGATCTCGAGGTACACAATACAAAGACGAACTTCTCTATTATTCGTAATCCCACTTACCAACAATACTAACGACTAAGTCATTGTGGTTCCTAGATCTAAACACAATCAAATAGAGAGAGTGAACCTGACGTGTTCATTGTGCAGTTCCCTTTAGCACATCAACCGACTCTTCAAGACGATGGCGATCTTCACGCAGTCTCCATCACTTGAATATGGAACTTTCTTCTTCTTAATTCTGGATCGTCGTCTTCACTGGATAAGCTCGGGCTCTCGCTTTCACACTTTCCCTTTTAGATCTTGTGCTTTTGCATTCGAGAGAATAAATGACCTAGCGGTGTCGCATACTATTTATAGAGGTTTTCACTTTTAGCTTTGACGTCTTTGTCCTTCTTGTCTTAGGGAGTACGATACTATTCAAAAAGACTAGAGTACCCTTTTGCATCTCTATCCATTCGGAACTTGACTTGCCGCCCAAGACAATAGTGAAAAGTCTTTATTATCCTTTAATTCTTTTGCCACGTACTCAGATGGCGTCATGGAGAATGTTTCCCTTGTTTTTCTTGTGAACATGTATCTTTCCTGAAATCACTTGTTTTAGGGAATTAGTTCCATTTGTTTGTCATCATCAAAACATCGATTTCTCGAATAGAGAAATCATTGTTCCAGTGTTAGTTCCCTAATACTGATCCAACAACGACCAAGTTTCAAATTCAAAATATCTTACCGTTCTTAATCTAGGTTTTTTAATTTTTGATCCAACAACGACCCACCCGTAATTCTACGAGTTACGGGTCAAATTTTTTTTAGTTTACGGGTTTCAGATCGGGTAACGGGTCGAAGTTTTTTTAATTTACGGGTTACGGGTCAACCTGTCGGGTTATGGGTTGACCCGTAATGTTGAAAAAAATATTTTTATAGTAAGTGAAAGGAAGAAATAAAAGTTTACGGGTAAAAAAGGGTCAAATTTGACCCATTTAACCCTTTTCGACCTGTTTGACCCAGTCAAACGGATCAAACGGGTTAACCCATAACCCGGCCCGTAAACTCATAACCCGTTTTACGGGTTGCGGGTCGGGTCACGGGTCGACTTTATTTTTTTACGGGTCGACCCGTTGGACAACCCTAGTTACTCTAGACTAGTTCAAATAGTACTTGGACTACCCTAAATCTTACCCGATAAAAAAAATGCTTTTCCCCTTCTATTTTATAAAAATTGGTTTTAGGATTATAGTGATTTGATTATATTTGTGGAGTTTGGTTCAAATGAAACAAACTCTTATCCTAAAACGAACTCTTATCCTAAAACGAATGCACTTTTTGTAGTTAGTAGTGCACTTTTCATACTTCAGAGTACACTTTTTCGCATTTGTACTTTTCGTACTTTTTAGTGCACTTTTCAAATTTTTTTAGTGCACTTTTTCGTAATGCACTTTTTGTATTTTTTAATGCACTTTTATATGAAAAGTGCATTACTAACTATGAAAAGTGCATCACTAACTATGAAAAGTGCATTCGTTTTAGGATAAGAGTTCGTTTTAGGATAAGAATTTGTTTCATTTGAACCAAACTCTATATTTGTGACCCCATTAATTAGGAATCAAGAAAGAGTGTTATAGTATATAATTACTTGCATGTCATTTTTTGAGTATCTTGGATTTGTCAATTAATCATTTATTTACTATCCGCGTTAATATTTGTGACCGTTTGCAATTTGTTTCAGATTCCTAAAACCAATCCTAGATTTCCTGCAACTATGCAGGGATGGCAGCATTCTTTATGTGATTTCCTGCAAAATTAATTTGATTAACATTCCTCTATATTACTAAAATCTCTCTGTACACGAACTGTTTATTTCTTGATAACAACAATGGGAGAAATCATCAAGGACCCAAAACCTAACCCTATTTTGCTCGAAGACAAGAAGCTGCACAACGTAATCAAAACCCTAATCTCTTTTTTTTATCTCTTCTCTTTAATTAATTATTTCATGCTTAATTTTTCAACTGATCATGGCCGAACAATATAGTACATTTTGGAGAGCAGTGTATATCCAAGAGAAGCTCAGCCATTAAAGGAGCTCAGAGAAGCAACCGCTAACCATCCATGGTACATCACATTAATTAACTAATTATAATCTTCTTCCTACTCTCTTTGATTTGATTAATTATATGTTTAAGATTGCTATGGAAAAAAATGAAATTTAGGGCTTTTTTCGGGACGAGTCCGGATGCCGGCCAATTGATGGCAATGATTTTGAAGATGATTGGCGCGAAGAAGACGATCGAAATCGGAGTTTATACTGGATACTCTCTTCTACTCACTGCTCTCAATCTCCCTAAAGATGGCCAGGTTTTAAAATTTAAGAATATATATCACATCAATGTTCATAACTAGGGTTTTGAAAAACTAGGGTCTATCGTTTCAAAAAAAAAGCTAGGGTTTTGAAATTATGATTTTATTGAATGGAATCGCATGTAGATTATCGCGATTGATCCAATGAGGGAAACCTACGAGATCGGGCTCCCGATCATAAAAAAGTCCGGAGTGGAGCACAAGATCAAGTTTATCGATTCCAAAGCTCTTTCGATTCTGGATGAACTACTCAAAGACGTAAAATCCTCGAACGAATTGTTGGTGTTTTGTTTTAAATGATTCGATGCATGATTATATTCAGTCTATAGTCAATTTTCATATTTCCTATGTTATATGCATATTAATTCTATTGTTTGCATTTTCGATACAAAAATTGTTTTATATCGAAAATGCAAACAACAGAAGTAATAGGCATATAACATAGGAAATATAGGTCATAGATTGAGTAATATATCTTGCATCATGATTCGATCTGAGTTGGATTTTGTTGTCAATTTGAGCAGAAGAGCAACGAAGGGAGCTTCGATTTTGCGTTCGTGGATGCAGACAAGAACAACTATGGGAATTATCACGAGAGGCTGATGAAGCTTGTGAAGGTTGGAGGAATTATCCTCTACGACAACACTTTTGTGGGGAGGTACGGTAGCGATGGTGGAGGAGGAGGTACCGGAGGACAAGCGCTTCTTCTGGAAGCACACTTTGGAATTCAACGCTGACATTGTCGAAGATAGGCGTGTCGACCTTTGTCTCACGCCGATAGGCGATGGACTCACGATTTGTCGTCGTGTTTCTTG
Source organism: Fallopia convolvulus (assembly GCA_964016875.1). Classification (NCBI taxonomy): domain Eukaryota; kingdom Viridiplantae; phylum Streptophyta; class Magnoliopsida; order Caryophyllales; family Polygonaceae; genus Fallopia; species Fallopia convolvulus. The sequence continues at coordinate 2,088,281 of OZ024720.1, forward strand.
AAAGAAAAATTAATCACTTGATGAGATTGGATTCTTCTTTTTCCATTACAATTTATTAATTTTTCCTTTTTAATTATTTTAGTTACCAATTTAGGTGCAATAATTTCTGAATTTTTTTTATACTTTGGGAAATAGTATAAGGAAGTCCTTAAATTTTTATTGTGTTCATTACAATGTATTCGAAGTTGTTGCTCCATACAAGGAGTTTCTAATGAGGTTTGACATATATAGGCATTAATTTAGCAGCTTCACCTCCAAAAGCAACAGGAAGTGATTGCAAAAAGAAATTGGATTACATATAATGTCATGTCCAGTACGTAGAAGCAAGAGGGTATTCATATGCCAAGCTCTTGACAACATGTAACATTTTTTTTGTAGAAGGAGAGTCGGTACTCTCCGCTTCCTCAAGGGGAGTTTTATTAATAATAGTAAAAATGGGCTAAGTAGTCATCAAATGGGGGATAGTCCGGCCCCTAACATCATCAAGTAGCAGAAAATAAATCCCCTCTGGCGGGGTAATCAATACATGAGTACCTAACGAAAAATTAAAAGCCATAGATGCGAGGCGATAACGGATGACACTTGTTCACATTAGACTCTAAAAGACGAATAACAACCTGAGAATCCGATTCAATAATAACTTTCCTAAAACCTTGATTCCAAGCAAGCGTGATCCCGTTCAGCACTCCCCAAAGCTCCGCCATTGGAACCGAGCACACTCTGATGTTCTGAACAAACCCTCCAAGCCAGCGTCCCTCAGCATCTCTAATTGATCCACCCGAAGCAGCCCTTCCGCCATCTCCAACCGCTCCATCGGTGTTCACTTTAACCCAATCACTGTCCGGTTTGCTCCAAGCAACCTTCTGCACAATATTATTTTTAGGAACACTATGAGAAGGAGACTTACCTGTTATTTCGTGGCATTCACGAACTTTTCGGATGATGAAAGCCGTCTTGTTATTAGGAGCGTCAGCTCCGTTGAAGACTTTATCATTCCTCCACCGCCAGGACCACCACAAAACCATTGCAAAGTTGCATTCCAGCCAACATGGTCAACTTTCATGTCCTCAAGAATGTTCTTCCTAATCCATATAGCAAAATCATCCTGAAAAAAAAAAGCTGATCACAATTAGTAACAGAAAAATCTTCCCAAATCTGTCTCACATGAAGGCAATCTTTAAAAAGGTGTTCGAACGTCTCCTCATCTCCATTGCACCGATTGCATCTTGAACTCGTAGTAATATGCCTCCGCCTTCTTTCAGCGTTAGTGAGTACCCCACCCTTGCTAGCAAGCCAAACAAAATTCTAGACCCTTTCAGGAACTTCAATCTTCCAGATTCTACTGAAGAACAAATTGTCAACCCCAAGCCTATCATAATCTCCTTACAACAACATATAGCATGACTTAACAGCATAATTCCCATCAAATGTGCGTCCCCAGCTGAGTTCATCATTCAGCTCCTCATTCACTGCAACTGAGGACAGCTGCAGCAGCACAGCATTAGGTAAAAACGGCACCAGCAGTGGCCATTTCCAACCACCATTGACAACATGTAACATTGATAAGCAAATGTATACTAGTAGACTAATAATTAAATAATAAATAGATAAATCCCAAGATCTGAACTCAATTCTGGAGAAATTTTGCACACTTTATTTTTTCTAATGCGCACTCTAATCTGTGCGGATGTTATGTACGGGTTAAACATCCGCACATGTATTTTTTTTTAAATCGTGTTCAAGTTATACGGATTCGAAAACCGCCCATAATGGTGGTATACGTAATACTACTGCCATGTACATTAAATCCGGTTTTTTTGCTTGAGGTTTTTATTGAACCGTGTTCAAGTTATACGAATCCGGTTTTTATCGAAGGATCACTCAATCCATTGAGATCCATTGCTGGCAGGTTTCGAGCTTCCATGACTTCAAACCGCTCCAACTTCAAATATGGATCACATATTACGTACACAATGATTCAAATGATCTTGAACCACCAGAAAAATCTTGATTTTTGACAACATACAGCTTCAATTAATACTCTTTACACAGCTCGAAATGGCAAAATATGGTAACTAGAAAAAAAAAAGAGAGAGAAACACAATTTAGATATAAAAAAATAGACATTCCAAGAGATTGGGAGCTAGAATAAGGTAAAGGAAAATCATGAAATTGAATTGAAAGAAAACAAGTCAATCCAGGTAATCTCCTAACAACAACCCCTATGGCCCTATGCAACAATCATGTATATACTACCTGTCAAGAAAAAAAAATAGTCCAAAAAAAAGAAGCAAAATTGACACTAAAACAGAGCAAAAAAACTCAATTTCTAATTTATGGTTGTTTGTTCAACTTCTTGCTCTTATTTCTTTAAAAGGGAAGCATACATAAATATTGGAATTCATGGTGCATCATTAGATTACACTGATAATAAATATTGTAAAAAAAGGAAGAAAGAGAGAGGTTCAATGCTAAGTTACTAGTAATGGTGGAGTATCACTCATTTGTTAGGAAATTCGACCCTACTTGCAACAATAACGGGCTCATATATTCACAAGGGAAGTAAGAAAATAAACAATAGAAGAACAAGAGAATTTGTTGACCCAGTTCGTCAGAATGACTACGTCTGGGGGCACTATCAAGCTAGGGACTTTCCACTAGATTTGAGACTTTCAAACATTACAAGATCTAATCAACTGATCTACATTGATCTAATCAGTCTAACCTAATCTCTCTAACACGCTGAGTTTTCCCTCTACCCTTTCAGGTTTTCTAACACACCAATTACAATGATCATAGTTGGGTTTATATAGCAAAAAAGTGGCCAATGTACAACCCTAGAAACTTGTGCAACTCAGGCTCTAATAAAAAAACACGTTTCTTCGAACGCGGCGAAAAACGCGGGTTGCCCTAGAAAAGCGCACACAAAACTTGTGTGGTAAGTTTTTTTCTCTTACTTGTGAGACAAGCTTTTTACTTGCGGAGCAAGTTTTGGGCTACTTGCGTTGCAAGTAAAATGTTTTATTTTACTTGTGAGGAAAGTTCGACTTCTTTTTTTGCAGGTTAGCTCGAGGCTTATTTAATGTATTATTTTTCCAAGGAGTTAGAGTTGAGCTTGACATTAGACCGAGTTGTATTAGGCCAAGTCGCTTAGTGCTTTGAGGTTTCTGAAGATCTTTCATCTCGGTAGAGGGAACGTCAATAGTCCGTTTCACACACCCATGAGGGGTCTACTCACCCCAATTTCAAACTCTTCTTAGTTCTTATTTTTCGAAGTGTTGTACCTTTCATAGCTATTATTGCTTGTTTTTTACTCTTTTAGCCGTTCTCGGTTGCCATTTTATTACGGCTTCTTGGATTACCAAGCCTGTTTAGTATTACGAATTCTTACTTTATCAAAAAAATAAAAAAATTAGACATATGGGTATTAAAAAAAGCAAAGATAAGTCTTTTTAACACAATTCTACCAAAAACTAGATCTACAAGCACAAAACACTTATGTGTTATTTAAAAATCTTTTTTATAGGTTTAAACCAGTTTTATTTTTTATTTATATAACAACAACAACATCTACCAAGGTGGATTCCGATAGGGATGAGATCTGAGGGGTCGAGATGTACGCACTCTTACCCCTGAACGGATAGTCGGGAGGGTGTTTTGGCGGATCCAGCTCTAAAAAACGGAGGTAAAACCTAGAAGGAGAAAGGGGGTGAAAAACAAAGATGAAAGGCGCGAGAAAAGGACTAGAGGGAGGGGAGTAAAAATCACAATTTATTAAAAAATCAAAAATAAAAATTTCTGAATAAGTACATGCAGACACATTTAGTAGAAAGTTTAAAAATACAAATTTTCATGCAAATAGTAGTTTGATTTTCTTTAAAGTATAATTCGATTATCTCATCACAATATATGTATTAGTTTTTTACAATTAAGAATAATTTCTTTGATATTACTACTTTTAGAGATACTGTAGATACATAAATATAATGATAACGAGTAAACCGTACTGCGCTTTGGCGCAAACAATTAAAATTTATATTTCATCTAGAATTTTTATTTACAAAAAAATGTGAGTATGTCTTTACTTGAGAATTTTAATTTTTTTATTAACATATTAAATGTGGATAACTTCACTTGAAAATTTCTAGTTTGAAATTTTAAATAAAATGTGAGTATTATTTATTATTTATAAAAGAAAATAAAAAATCCAGTTTTACCACTGCTGAAAAACGCGTCTGTAGCCAGAAAACATTTAGCCACGAATTTTGGCAAGGGTAAATTGGGTGGCAACGGCCATAAATTTAGCCACAAATATTTCCGTTTGCGGTAATATGGCCATGAAATATAGCGTTGTGGCTAATATTGGGGCTGAATAGCTCCGAAATGTGAGCGCGGCTAGATTTGTTTGTAGATTTCTGGCCATATTGTCATGAATAAAAGCTCGTGGCTAACGTTAAGGCCCAATGGACGCGAATTTTTTGCGCGGCTAGATTCATTTCTAGAGTAGTAGCTAATTAGCCACGAAAAAAGATTCGTGTGTATATTCAGGACAAAGTCTGGAGCTAAGTACCCACATACTAGTCGTGGCTAGGTTTGTGGATATTTGTGTGGGTAATTTGAATCATTGACTCATAAGTGGTCCTTCATTTCGTTAGAATTTTTAGGAATAACCATAAAACTACCCACAAGTTCTTATTTTCGTGTCTAACATAGTTTGTTTGGAAACATTTGCGATAACAGTCACGAGATTAGCCACGAGTTCTTTATTTCGTGAGAAATCTGCAGAAATAACCACGAGACTAGTCTCGAGTTCTTTGTTTCGTGTCTAACTTTGTTTATGTGGAAAAATTTGCAGAAACAGTCACGATATTAGCCACGAGTTCTTCGTTTCGTGAGAAATCTGCAGAAATAACCACGACATTATCCACGAGTTCTTCATTTCGAGACAAATATGCAAAAATAGTCACAAGACTAGCCCAATTACTTTTCATTCATGAAAACCTGCTCAAAATGCACTTAATATCTGTTCTAAACACCATCTTGCACAAACATGCCTCAAATGTACCAAACACCATAGACCTTAATTATACATAGTGCACTTAAAGAGGTCCAAACATGCATTTGGGCAAACACATAAAATGTTCACAATTGAATGTCATAACCCTGCTGAAAATACACATAAAATTTGGGCAGATCCTCCCCCAAAATGCACATAAACCTGCCAAAACCTGTCCAAACTTACATAAAACTGTTTATCCCAACATAGTTGTCAATGTCAACATTCATCCAACATTGTTTGCTACATAAAATCCATAGAAAAGATCACATAAAAGCCTAAAGATCAATTCTCCTACTCCTACTCTTAACACTTACCATTACACTTACACTTACTCTTCCTCCTCTTCCTCTTCCTCTTCCTCTTCCTCTTCCTCTTCCTCTTCCGCTTGTTTGCTACAACCCACGTCTTCCTCCTCTTCTTCATCGTCACTACTCAAGTAGAACGCCATCCCTTCATCATCCATGAGTCGACAATTCCAAATACCGTCCAAAAGACGACTCATATTGGGCTCCATGCCATACGTTCTGAAATGCTTGTAAAAGCGGCATTCCTAACAAACAAGAGAAGTGCAAAGCTTAAATAATAAAAACAAAACATAAGCAGTGAAGGAAAAGGTGTTATGCGAAAAAAAGTGATAGAAATCATGAATTTCTATTATATGGTACAAATTTATAAGTTAGGTACCCCTAGAATATTATGTAATGATGTTCTTAAATAACAACATGATCTTCTCTGAGGCAGAAAACGCGTAATGACGACGTGATGTTTTCTAATTAACAATGTTGGGTGTTTTAGGAATTAGAATGAATACATGACAACAAAAACGAGGAAATCAGATTAATTAACTAAGCAAGCACTCTCACATTGTAGTATTGTACAATAGAAATAAAACACTTACTTTGAGCTTCCCCGCCCACCACCCTTCATGACCAATAATTTGCCAAGTAGTTGAATCCCACATAACGCCTCCCTTGGTGTTGCGGAAATCCCGCCATATCTTCCAAAGCCTGTAAAAGTGATAGTACCTTGATCGCGCAGTGATTCTTGTACACGGGCACCTACACTCAGCCCGAAAACGCTCATTCACATCAACCCAGTTAGGGCACTGGGTATCATCCAAGGGAGGACTAAGCTCTCGAACAATCTTGAGGAAGATCAACTCTTCCTCATGTGTCCACTTCCTTGGCATTTCCACAAACTGGGAAGAAAAGAAATGCACCAGTTTAAGTAGAGCAATCAAATAGAGCATTGAAGTATTTGACAAATAGAAAAAGTGTTTTGAGAAAATAAGTAGAACAATCAAATAAATTGTTACTAAAAGACATAAATGCACCCATTCTCATTTAAACAATCATGATCCAAACCTCAAGTGACATAAACATTCTTAACTTACCAAACCTGCTCAAAATGCACTTCAAAACATTCTTATCCTATTTATGTTGCAACACACACATCAACCTACTTAAAAAAAACTACTACTACTTTTTCTATTCCAAATAAATGCATGCTAGACATTTTTAATTCTGTTACGAATCAGTTATAAGCCAATGAGATTGACTGTCAATTTGCTATACCAAATTAATGTAAACATGTACTCAGCAACACTTAGATTTGTTAAAAGCCAATCAGTTTCAGAATATTCATGATTCTATGAGATGTTTATTCTAAGTGAACATGTAGACAAAAATAAACCTTATATCCAAAAGACATGCAGATATAAATGCAAATACATTTCTAGGGTTTTAAGACATTGAAATCATTCAAAAGACATGTAAACCATGCCAATCAATTTCAGTTTCAGATTGACATACACAAACCATCGAGAAAAAGGGTGGAGAGAGATGGAGGCAAGAGACATGCAAATCTAATCCAAAGACATGCAAATCTAATTTCATGGATGGTGGAGATTTTTGCAACCTAAATGAATCAAATGAAATTGACAAAGAGAAAAGGTAAGTCGATTCAAAAATTCGAAAAATTCCAGGAATGGAGGCAGCCAAGCCGGCGGGGGGAAATGGGAGCAAGCTAAGTCGATTGGGGGGCTTACCTGGAGGATCGGAGAAGCTAGTCGACACCGACGGGGGGAAATTGGCAAGCCAAGCCGACGAACTCACAAACAAGCCGACACCGACGGGGGGAAATTGGCAAGCCAAGCCGACACCGATGGAGAGAGATGGAGGGAGTAGTTGTGGAGGCAAGAAGGAATGGAGGCAAGAGGCAAAATGGAGGGAGTAGTTCGGTCTTGTGGTCCCAAAACCCTAAAGAATGCTCAAAGAACCGCCTCATGAGATGGAGTTCGGGTGTGGGCCTAAAGCCAAATAAGGCCCAATAAGGCTAATAAGCCCAAATGTTTTTTGAAATAGCCCGTTAATGGCGCCCAATGTTCAAGTCGTCTCCTACATTGATGACTCGTGGCTATTTTCGTGGTTAAATTTGTGGGTAACAAAAAGGTGATTCAGCAGCTCATTAAATGATCCATACCAACCTTCATTCAATAATCTACACCAACAATCGTACGAACTCGATCTCTTTACCCTACCTTTCTTCACATTCCCTTACAATATCACTTTCAACACACATTTTTGTCTCTGATTCCATCCCATTTGAATTTGTCTCAAGTAAACAAATTAAACACATGAAACCAAGTTTAATTGATTTCTTCTTTTGAATCTGGTACATTCTTGTTCAAGTGGTCAATTTCTCTTCCATTGTTGGTGCAAGAAAGGTTCTTGCTTTTTTTGGTGCAAGAAAGGTTCTTGCTTTTGGGAAATTTTTCAGAAGTAGCCACGAGAGTAGCCACGAAGTTTGGCACAAGTTCTTCGTTTTGGGGCTAACGGAGTGGGTCTTGAGAGTTGAAACCGATCTGTCGTTTGCCTATCACCCATTGTTGCTTGAATCTGGTACGTATGTTATGCTTATGTTCATAATTTTTTACAATAACAACATACATTGGTGATTGTAACCTATTTTTTTTTTGATCTAGTCATTATTACTTATTTGAATATAGGTACCATATATGACATGGACAATCGTGAGTGGATGTATGATAGATGGCTTCCTAATGGTGAAGGTTTGAGAAGCGAATTTTATGATGGTGTTGAAACATTCATTAACTTTGCAAAAGCTCAACCGAATTTCATGGATGGGGAGAAGATCAAATGTCCTTGTTTCCATTGCAAGAATGGCAAATTTCAAGATAAAGACACTGTTCGCCTTCATCTATTCAGAAAAGGTTTTGTTGACAGTTATTATTGGTGGACTGCACACGGAGAATCACCTTTTGTCAACTCATCACCTCCCTTGGAAGACTTGAATCCTACTTCAAATCCCAATGATATGGATTTCTTTGGGATTGGGATGCATTTATTTGATAACTTGAATCCTACTCAAAGAATGGTTTTTGATGCAGCTGGTCCAAGTTTTGTTCCACCTTCGTGGTTTGACCCTAACAATTATGTGAATGAGCCAAGTAGTAGTCGTCATGTAGAGTTCGAAAACCCTATTCATGACGAAGAGATTAGCATGGAACAACCGATCAACCATGTTCAAGAAGAAGAGATTAGCATGGAACAACCGATCAACCATGTTCATGAGGAAATGTCCTTCTTATCTGAGCGCTTCAATGATGTTTTGAGGGCGGCAGATCAACCATTATATCACGGTTCTCATGTGTCCCAGTTAGTTGCAGTTGGTTCTTTTATGGAGTTAAAGACCAAATACAATATGTCACAGGCTGGATATAGTGCACTACTCCAGAAAGTCAATGATGTATTGCCAAAAGACAACAACTTTCCAAAAAGTTTCTATGAACAAAAGAGGTTGACTAAAGAGTTGGGGTTGCCCCAACAAAAGATACACCTTTGCCCCCAAGGTTGTATGTTGTTTTGGAAGGATGACGTTGATGCCACTGAGTGTAAGTTTTGCAATAGTCCAAGGTATCGACTTTGTTTGTCTAAAAAAGGAAATCCAATACCTAATAAGGTGTTGCGGTACTTGCCATTGATCCCACGTTTGCAGCGATTGTATGCTATGGAGGAAACAACTTCAAAGATGCTTGGCATGCTGAACACCAAACAGATGAAGGGTATATGACTCACCCATCGGATGCGGAGGCTTGGAAGCATTTTGATAGAACCTTTCCAAGGTTTGCATCAGAGATTCGTAATGTGAGATTATGTTTGTGTTCAGATGGATTTTCTCCATTTGGTAAGTTTGGCAAGACATATTCGACTTGGCCAGTGATTGTATGCTATGGAGGAAACATCTCCTTATTTGTTCTTAAGTACCATTGTTCCAGGTCCACAGAATCCAAAGAAGCTAATAGATATTTGTATGCAACCATTGATTGATGAGTTGCTTTTGTTGTGGAGAGAGGGTGTGCCAACATTTGATGTTTCTACTGGAAAAAAATTTAGAATGCGTGCAGCTCTTATGTGGACAGTGAATGATTTCCCTGCGTATGGCATGTTATCTGGGTGGAGTACTGCTGGTATTTATTCTTGTCCTCATTGCATGGAGAACACAAAAGCCTTTCGTTTACAAAATGGACGGAAGGCTTCATGGTTTGATTGTCATCGTTGCTTGTTGGAAGTAGATCACCCATTCAGGAACGATAGGAGAAACTTTTACAAAGGGAGAACTGAGGATGATCCTCCTATTCCGTATTTATCAAGTCGAGAGATGTGGGAACGTGTTTAAGGTTTGCCGACCGCCATGGAGTCTCCACATGAATATCCAGATGGCTATGCTGTAACTCATAAGTTCACAAAGAAAAGCATTTTCTGGATGCTTCCTTATTGGAAGCATAATTTGCTTCGTCACAACCTTGATGTCATGCATATTGAGAAAAATGTGTTTGAGAACTTGATTAATACTGTAATGGATGTTAAGGGGAAGACAAAAGACAACATCAGCTCAAGGAAGGACTTGCGCCTATATTGTAATCGCCCAGAGCTTCAGGTGGAGGATAACCATAAGGGCCCTAAACCAAAAGCGGTGTATGCATTAGATAGAGATAAAAAGACAACCTTGCTTAATTGGTTAAGGCGCTTGAGATTTCCGGATGGGTATGTCTCCAATATTGGTCGATGTGCACAATTGCAAGAGGGTAGACTAATCGGAATGAAAAGTCATGATTGTCATGTGTTCATGCAAAGACTTCTACCAGTTGCTTTCAAGGAACTTCTACCCGTGGGTGTGTAGGGGCCATTGACAGAATTGAGCTTATTTTTCCAATCATTATGTTCATCCACACTTGAGATGAAATGTCTTGAGGATTTAGAACGTGCCGCACCTCTTATACTGTGCCAATTGGAAAGGATATTTCCACCATCTTTCTTTGATTGTATGGAGCATGTCATTGTACATTTAGCATATGAGGCAAAATTAGGAGGTCCAGTACAATACCGATGGATGTATCCACCTGAGCGCTTCTTATTCAAGTTGAAAGGTAACATGATGAATCCACAAAAGGTGGAGGCATCCATAGTGGAATCATATTTGTTTGAGGAGATAACGACATTCACTCGACATTATCCCCAGCCTCAAGACTTGTATAAGAGAAAGAAAACTACCATGGAGGAGGAAACCAATGCCACTCATCCTCAAATTTCCATTTTCAACCATCCAGGGCTTGCAAGCGGAAAATGTAAGGTTGTATGGATGACCAAGGGGAGAGATTTTCACGTGGCATGGACGTATATCCTACTTAATTGTAGAGAGGTTGACTCTTACGTCGAGTAAGTGACTTTAACTTATAATATATAAATACATGTCAATCCGATTAATATTCCACTATTAATTAATTGTTGTTCATTTTCACATGCAGAGAGTTTCAAAATACGGTAGGACAAGGAGATCCGACTGCTATTGCCAATTGCTTTTGTGATTGGTTTCATGATTATGTAAGTTTAAATGCACATTGAATATGTTTGGGATGTTATTATGCATTACATATATATACATATAAAGGTTTCATTAACAATATTAATTACAGGTTTTGAATAGAAAAGTCCTACACCCCCCAGAAGAGGATCATGTGTTGATACATAGTTTGGCTTGGGGCCCATCCAAAAAGGTTGTGTCATGGCCCGTATATTTCATCAATGGTTATAAATTTGAAACTTTGGAACGTGGTGAAGGCAAATTAACCATGAATAGTGGTGTGTGTGTACAAGCTTGCAACGGTGATACACAATCTGATTTCTTCGGGTTAATAGAACAAATTATTGAGTTTGAGTTCACCGGATTGCCATGTAAGAAGATTGTCATGTTCAAGTGTTTGTGGTTTGACCCTACTGCGAGAGGGACGAAAGTCCATCCAGAATACCATTTTCAGGAGATTAATGTGAAGAGGCGATATAACAACCACGATCCTTTTGTCTTTGCGCAACAATGCATCCAAGTTTACTACGCAGACTTCCCCGACGCACCCAGGAGTCGTGCAGATTGGAGATATGTGTGTAAGACAAAGCCTCGAGCTAGAGTTGAGCAACGATGGACAGAGAGAAAGGAGGACGAGCCAAATGATTTAGATCCATTACAACCGGAGGAATTTGAGATTGATGGATTTGCAGGGTCATCAATTCACTCATTACCGTTACATCTTAATGATCCACTTTCTCAGCATGAAGAAGCATACGATGTTCAAACCGACGAGGATAACTCGGACATTGCAAATGATGACAAAGAAGATGATTTTCCTTCAGATTCAAGTTCCGAAAATTATGAGTGGTAATTCATCTTATCATAGTTTATTTATTTTATATCAACATGATTATCCTTTTGCAAAATATGCTTTATAATTTATTTTCTACCAATTTTATTTTTCTATTAGAAATGAAAATCATATTAGAATGGACAATTTATCTAGGAGGGAAAGTTCATCTAAGGAGGGAGGGAAAATTCATTAAGGTGGGAAATAGAAGATCTCGGTTGAAATTAAGGAGGGAAAATTTGAGTGATTTGGCGGGCTAGAAATTTAGGGAAAATTTGGGGAAATTTGGCGGGCTAGAAATTTCAGTGTTTGGGCCAAAATACACACAAGCCCATCAATTTTCTCTCATTTGGAAGCACGCTTGCTAACCCTATCCCTCATTTGCGCGTCTCATTTGGTCTAGGGTTGCCTCATTTGCTAACTTGAATCCCCTCTCTTTCCAGACGCTTCCCCTCTTTGGTTCACGAAGGATCTGCTAACTTGAATCCTCTCAAGAAGGATCTGGTTAGAGCTCAAGAAGGATCTGGTTCGAGATCTCACAGGTTCTCTCTCCCTCCCTTGATGTATGTTATTGGGCTGGAATTTTGAGAATGAATGGTCAATTTTGAAAATGTGAAACAACTTCTCTTTGAACTCGTTTTTTAGTGTTTAATTGGTTGGTGTGTGGCTATTTGTTTAGGGTTTTGAGATTGAATGGTGTGATTCTTCTTACTTCTCTTTCAACTCGATTTGGAGACTTCTACCAATTTGCATGTCTTTCTTCTTGCTTCTCCTTGCTTGTATTTCATTTTCTTAGACTCAGAGTTTATTTTGATGGTGTGTGTCAATTACAACAGATTTTCATGCTTTAGGGTTCGAAATGGTGTTGCTTGTCTTGCATGTGCTCAACTCATATGTAATCGGTGTTGCTTGTCTTGCTTCTCCTTGCTTCTTCTTGCTTTTCCTTGCTTGTCATTCGTTTTTAGTTTCATGATTAATTTGTTGGTGTATGTCTAGAAGCATACGATTTTCATGCTTTATGGATCGAAATGGTGTTCCTTGTGTTGCTTATCCCCATATCATATGAAATTGGTGTTGCTTGTCTTGATTCTCCTTACTTTCCTTTACTTCTCCTTGCTACTTCTTGCTTCTCCTTGCTTGTCATTCATTTTTTAGTTTCATGATTAATTTGTTGATGTGTGGCTATTAAAACAGCTTTGGTTGTTGTTTTTGGTATGTTGTTTTGCAAGGTTCGGTTGAATCATGCGTCACCTTAGAAGCACAGCACGAGGGCGAGCCCAAATTCTCAATTGCAACTTCGCTCGTGCTCCTCGTACTTCTTCGGAGCAGCAGCTTCAAAGTCCTAAGAGACCTCCTCGGTTACAACCAACCCTCCCGGTTCGTAGTAGCCCAAGATTTAAAAAAGTTGCCAACCAACAAGTTGCTCCAATACAAGCTCCTCGTGCTCCCCGTGCTCCTTTGAAGAAAACCAAGCCTAACCTTACTCTAGCATCTTCTTCACAACAAGTTCTTGACCCTTCAAGAACTCCTAGCCCTACTAATAGTCCAACACTTCGTCCACAACAAGTTCTCTCTAATGAAAGGGTTCCTTCAAGAAATCCCAGCCCTAAACTCACTCAAGCACGTCATTCAAAACAAGTTCTCTCTAACCCTAAGCTCACTCAAGAACCTCAATCACTCCAAGTTTCCTCAAAACAAAGTGCTCTTGCAAACAATCCCAGCCCTACTCCCATTCTCACACCCTCACAAGTGAATGAAGCAAACACTGAGGCATACATGGAAGAGGGATTTGAAGAAGAAGTGGAGGAAGAGCACGAGGAAGAGCACGAGGAAGAGCACGAGGAAGAGCACGTGGAAGATGATGAGGAAGATGATGAGGAAGGTGAAGAACAAGTGGAAGGTGAAGAAGAAGAAGAGGAAGGTGAAGAAGAACAAGAGGAAGGTGAAGAAGACGAAGAAGATGAGTCTACTCAACCAAAGTTGCTTATATGGATTAAAGGAGATGGAATCCGGTTGGTAACCTTTCAAACTTTTTTTTTATTAATGTGATTTACATTGTAAATTTACTAATTATATCCATTTCTTTGTAGTGATTTTGAACCACGCAAAGCTGCCTACTCCAAGACAAAGGAAATCGTGCATGGCCACTACAATGGTCCATGGACAAGTATTTCTAAAGTGTCGGGGCCAGTTAAGACGCTGTGGTTTGAAGAGTTTAAGGTGATGCTGTTTTTTACATGTACTAGTTCTATACATGAGTATTTCTATACATGTTGCTAAGATTAGCTAAAAGTTCATGTTGTTGTTTTTTGTGAACAAGTTCATGTTGTTGTTTTTTGTCTAAGTACCAATGTAAGGTTGCTGATTTTTTTAAAGAACCATTGATGGATCTTTTTTTTCAAGTACCATTTGTTAGAAATGGTTGTTATAAATGAACTGCATTTTTAAATACCGTTTGATGTTGCTATTTTTGTTGGATTGCTAGACCTTGCTTCAATATGAGTGTCTTTTTGTAAACAATGTAGAAATTTTTTTATTGGAGGGAATCTGATGAACTGATGCAAAAGGTCTTTTTACACCAAGCCGGAAAACACATCACCAATGTCTTTAAGAAGCATCGTGAAAAAAAGACCAAACCTTTCTTTGTTTCCGAGAAGAATTGGGAGAGGATGAACACCATAAGGAAAACGGATCCCAATTATGTGAGACAAGCTCAGGTGAATGCGCAAAATCGGTCATCAAAGAGGTCATTAGAGGCTGGAAATTATCGAGGAGGTTCTCGAAAGTTTACAAAATGGATGGAAGTTATGGTAAGTACATTCACTTTTCAAAATTTAAGTACAAATCTGTTTGTTTTAAAAAGAAGTATATGTTTAACTTGACTTTACTCTTTTTTTTTGCAAGGAAAAGGAGTCTGGGAGCATGCCGCTTATTTCTGAGGTGGTCAAAAAATTGTGGTCAAAGGAGGATGGGACTGGACTAGGGGAACGACCATCTGCAATCATTGTAAGTTCATTCAAGTATTTTGTTCTTTTTGTTCTTGTGGTTTTGGATTCATGTTTGATTGAATTTGAGTTCTTTTTGTATGATATTATGTGATTTTGATTGTTGATGTGTACAAAGATATAGCTACTTTAAATAGGAAATTAAATTCAAGTATTTTGCATGTTCAAAATTCAGACAAATGAATCAAATACACATGAACCTCCTAGATGAATTTTGTGCTTATGGTTCTCTCTCTCTCTCTCTCTCTCTCTCTCTCTCTCTCTCTCTCTCCCTTGATGGCTATCCCTCTTTGGCTTTGTTTGGTTCTTCTCCTCTCTATGTTATGTGTTTTGGATTTTTAAGATTGACAACTTGAAAGTTTGGTTCGAGATGTGTGTTTGAGAACTTGAATGGTGATGATCTGGATTTGTTGATATTTAGGATTCTCTTTTGCTTCTCCTTATGTGAATTTGCATCTCTTTGGTTCCTTGTGCATCAATAGACATGAAAACTTCAATTTCCATTTGCTAAATCCCATAAAAAAATATGCACCAGTGCACTGACTCTTGCCATTGCTGTTTTTGTTGATGTTGTTGTTTGGTGAATTTGCTTCTCTTTGCTTCATGTTTTTGCATTAATATGCACCACAGCATCAGTACCTATTATTCTTGCTTCATGTTTTTGCATTGATATGCACCAATACCTATTATTCTTGCTTCATGTTTTTGTTGCTGTTTTGCATTGTTTTTAGGCTGAATTTGAACGCCTTGTGGCTGCTGAGGATGGGGATGGACCAATCTCAAGTGCTAGGGCGACCGAGCTATGGATTAAAGCTTCTGACGGCTTTGCTAGCCGTAGGATTTTTGCATTGGCTGATGAAGGTGTCGCCCTCTTTGGCACGGGAAAGCTTGAATCTAGGACTCCTTCCCGCTCCTCCAGCCTTCTCCAAACCCATCAAGTTGTTGAGCCTCTAAAGGATGAGATCAAGGAGATGCGAGAGGAGATGAAGACTCTTCAAACTCAAAATGTGGAAATTCAAACCCAGAACAAGGCACTCAAAGGTATGCTTGAGCAGTTGGTTAAACACATTGGAGGCAACATGGATAATGTCACTCTCTGAATTGTTTTTACCCCTCTATGAATTGTATGGATATTGTGGTGTTTTTGGATGGTTTGTTTGGCTGGATACTTTGGATGGTTGCTTTGTGGATATTTTGATGGTTATGTGTGGATATTTTGGATGTTAAGGGCAAGATATTGAATGGTTGTAGTGCTATTTTATCCATTTGCAGGTTATAGCTAATTGCATTATGATAATGCAATTAGCATATATTAGCAGGTTATAGCTAATTGCATTATGATAATGCAATTAGCATATATTAGCAGGTTATAGCTAATTGCATTATGATAATGCAATTAGCATATATTAGCAGGTTTATGGTGCATTATCATAATGCAATTAGTGCATATATTATGGCTTATTTCGTAATTTTTTTTATTAATGCTTATTTATTTGACCACAAAATTTGTAACCAAATGTTTTCAAAGCCAATTTCAAGGTTAACTACCAATAGCTTTTGCAACCAAATAGATTCGATGCAAATGACAAGGCTAAATGGCCACAGTTTTCCTACCAAATGCGTTCGGTGCAAATGTTAACGCCAAATGGCCACGGTTTTTCCCCCTAAATAGATTCATGGCAAATTTCAAGGCTAATGCCCACGAAATGGGTGTGATTATGAGTTCAAATTCGACTCGACTTTAGATACAAAATATATTTGTGGCTAAAATTTGATGGTTATGCACTCAAAACCAACCACGAAATTCAATTCTGGCTAATATGGTTGAACGTGACTTTCGTGGCCAATAGCCACACATTTAGCAATGAACTAATTCGCGGCTATTATTTGCAGCTAAATAGCCACAGAACTAGAATTCTGTGGTTCTTTTTCAGAGTGATATTTAGCCTCGCGCCTTTTAGCCCCAGGGCACCTTTCGTAGGGCAATCCGTTGGGGATGTCGTGGCTAACGTGATTTCGTGGTTATTGTTGTGGCGGAAGTCGTGTCTATTTTCCTGGCTACAGACGCGTTTTCCAGCAGTGTACAAAGATGATTTTTGTGTATGAAAAATAATCACTATTACAATTCAAGCCTTTAGTAGCGGTCGAAAACCGCTAGAATATACCAAAAAAACGCCACAAAAGACTTAAGGTGGCGGTTGTTCAACCGCCGTATCCGCTTGCGTTGTAATAGATCTATAGTGGCGGTTTTCAAACGATAAGGCAGCAGTTACCAATCGACACCAAAAACCGCCGCAATAGAATATCAAACCGCCACTAAAACAATCTAAGGGGGCGGTTTTTTCCTCTCTTATTGCAGCGGTTAATTGAGCAATTGTGGCGGTTGTGTTAACCAATTGTGGCGGTCGTTTGAGAAATAGCAGCGGTTTTCAATCTACAATTGCCGACGGTCATATTGGCAGTTGCAGCGGTTGGAGGAAGCTATTGTTGCGGTTTCAAGGGAAATGGATGCGGTTTTGAAGGACAATTGTGGCGGTTTTATAAGCCAAATGCAGCGGTTTTAAAGGGCATTTGTGGCTTCCCAACTATGCAATTGCAGCGGTTGTTCCAAGCATTTGAAGCGGTTTTGTATTGTGGCGGTTTTATTATAGCAATTTTAATATAATTTTTTGGCTTATTTTCTAATAAATCCCTACTAAATTAAATATTATATCATATGAAATATTTTATAACATATGCATGCACATAAACAAAGCCACAAATCTCAATAAGAATGAGATATCATAATAGTATTAAACCATCAATAATTACATAAAGTGTTCCAACTTGAATTTGCTTGTCTCCACCAAAAGCAAGCAATTCAATCCAAGTAGTCACAACATCACAAGCCAAAAGCAAGCAACTTCCATTGTATCAAATATCCATAATTGACAAAAAGTGACAATAAGTATTGTCATTCTAACTAGTTTCAAAGCATACCTACCACAAAATATATTAAGCCGGCCATACGTATATACAACATAATCATCACCAAACCAAAAGGACCTGCAAATTAAAATGAATAAGAAAGATAAGCTAATTTGATAGTCTCACAACTTTTTATGAATCAAAACATGATATCATAAGCAGCGGCATACAAGCTGAACCTTATTTTTCTCATTCATGGTATCATAAGCAGCGACATTCTTATATATATAGCATTTCAATGTTGACCATGGTTTAACCATATTTTATACAACGACATTCTTATACAACGACATTCTTATACAACAGCCATGCTTCAAATAGATTTATACATCAACATTCTAATTCATAGTTCGATGTATACTTCAAATTGAAAGAGTCAGTTGTGTACATGAATTAGTCGTTCTCGATCTTACTTGTTAATTAATGTTATGAATTTTCTTGTAAGGATTGAGTTTTTATTTGCAAGCCATTAAAGATGTGTACTAGTTCGTCACAAGTTCAAACGTTCACTAGCCCATTCCAACAATTTATCTACTACTCATTAGCTAGTCAAATCTACTACCCATTAGCTAGTCATTAGAGAAGTCAAAACCCAACTGAATCCTCAAGTAATCGACGATATGAGGCGGTGGCATTCTAGTTCAAAGCTATACATCTATCCTTGCATTCTAAGGAGATGAAAACAGTTCAAAGGTTTATGTTTTCAGAACATGTACTAAATGAATTCATTATAATTGCATATATTATGTGAGCACTTGTGCTAACACAAATTTATGTTTTCAGAACATTACTTGAAATTTTTATATAAAACCACAACATGAAAACATAATCAGGAAATAGAGTACTTGCCTGGCAAAAGGCTTTCTCTATATAGTCATCCACCACTTGACGATTTTGTCCGTCTAGGAAACATCCACCACTTCAAGTTACTTTTATCCATTCCTAAAGTAAATTAAACAACCAAAGTGCAATTATTACTATAAATTATAAAGATCATCAAAATAATACAGTAAACATAAATAATGACAGTTTTGTGAGTTCTGAATTATAGCTTTTTTGGCCATGATATGCAGAATCTTCCTTTGGTGCTTTACTGCTTTGCTTACTTTTCTTCTTGTTTTTTGTGTGAGCATTAACTACTGCTAATGCTTTTTTTTTCTACCTTTCAGTTGACATGGATCTTACTCAACCAAATCCAGAAGTTTCAAATGACTAATGGGCTATAAATCAAGTATCCTTTCTGTCTTGGATTCTCAAATATTTTATGCCCAAACTAGTTAAACATGACAATATTATTCACAAGGTTTGGGTAAGATTAGGCCATTCACAAGGCTGGTTTGTTCATAATTTTTAAGTCAAACTGGATTATAGGAGAGAGAGAATGCAATGCAGATAAATTTCTCATAAGTTATGGTTGACATGAGTCTCTAATATAGCTAATAGGTAACATGCAGACAAAGTAATTACCTTTAGTCTTCTGCAGTCTACTGCCACAAACCTGAAAGGGAAAAGTATAATTGATTATAATTGAGACACATTTTATTATAGCTGAAAAAATATGAAGTCGGTGGGGTTAAAGATCGAGTAAGACATGCAGAATGAGGGCAAGAACATTGGCTAATAAAATGAACATGCTACTTAGAAGTTAAAATTCAGAAATAAGATATAAATCAGCAACCAACGATCAACTTCTTTGCCTTTACATATGACAAACGGTTTTCTGATGTTCTGTTAAAAAATAAGGCATCTGATATAAAGTGAGCACAATGGATTGAGGGAATAAAAGAAAGTGCAAGCTAGTGAGAATACATGATTTCCATATACTGTTTGATAGATCCATATAATTATGGTTCATTTTCATGGAAATTATGGTTCATTTCCATAGACTGGCATTGCATCATTTCTCTTTAATCTTTATCCCCTTCATTGGAAGGTGGTATTTTTTAACAACAGCAATAAAAAAGCTTATACTCCCAAAATTCAATCTAAACTTTTATCTAAGCAGTTAATGCCAAGTGGAGGTCTGGTGGGTATGTAGTGTAAATCTAAAAAATAATGGGAAAGAATTCCAACTTTTTCCACCACTATTTTTTCTGAAAAGGGTTAATACGAATTTTTACAGAGAAAATGTATTAAAAAAATTAAAAAGGTGAGTCTTTGGGGGTTAGAGGGACCATATGCAAGGAAAGTATTCATGGAAGGTAATGATGGCGTGTTAGTGTGGGTATGTAGAGGCAAAAATGACCCACCAGACAAATGGAAAAAAAGCCTCTGCATTTACATTATATTTTAATGTGAAAAGAAAGAGCCTTTAGCCTTTTTATACAAGATGTCAAAGAGAACAAATTTCAATCCACATAAGTACATAAAGATGAATTTATGTAGTCTATATACTATTCTCTCCAAAAAACAATGTTTTGAATATATTATACTAATTTCATTTATGCTTCTACACAACATGGTCTCAGATAAAATTAAGTTTTTTCAGCCAATTTGCTAGTCTTCATTGAAAGTTAATGCACACATGGGCTTCATTGAATCAAACAACATAAAATCTCAAGGAAACTGAACAGGAAAATAAAAGCTCAAGGAAACAATTATTAATTATATGTCCACCAATGTTTATCATTTTATCCATGTAGTATGCGTAAGAAACCCACTAGAGGCAAGCAAACTGAACTGGAAAATAAAATCTCAAGGAAACAATTATATCTATGGAGACAGGGAGGTACCCTTACAAGTGTGTGGAAAGCTGTAATTAAATCTCTTCTCTCTGTATACCAGAGCCTTGAAGCTATCTCTTGTTGCTTGTTGACATTATCAAATACCACTAAAAAACTCATAGTAAAACTCAATTTAACTTGAATAGCTGACCTAACAAAATAGAAGAAGTAATTCTGAATCTCTTACAGAAGGCATTGTATGTGCACTATCCATCAACGTGCATGAAGACACAATTGATTTCATATTCCATACTGAGTTATTGAGTTGTTGAACCTGCTTGCAAGATCTGCAATCAAATATTTTAGTACTTTGAACTGACTTAAGTGCAGCAGACCTATTGAGTAAGTGTAGCAGTAGATAGAATCTATTTGCGATGTCTGGAAACCAAATAAATTATCTCTTGGCTCGTGGTGTAATCATTAAAACGTTTCCATTAAAATTAGTGCAGTACTAAGAAAAAAATGATACAATCTTGTTAAAATAAGAGTGAATGCAAACCAAGAATGAAGTACATACAGAAGGAAACACGAGAGGGCAAGAAAAATCCCTTGGTCAACCTCACTAAAACACACAAGCAGAGATCAACTCTCTGGCCAATGAAAGCTAAAAAAACCTTCACAAAATATTGCCAAGGTAACAGTATACCCCTAACCAAATGCCTAATACTTAAGGTTGGTATCTTATTTGTACTTTATATAAGTAACCCACCCCTATAATGCCACTGTCAGCTTGGCACCACTCTGTAACAGCCTTGAATTGATTCTTTCAGCCTAAGGTCCCCACATTCCCTTCTACCTCTACTTTCTCATGGTTATGCTTAGCAGAAAATTCGAGGTCACAATATATCTCTACAGTGAAACAAGTGCACATGTCAAAACCCTATATATAATAATTAGGTCAACTTCAGATAGGAAATTTCCAAGGTATAAGTTGTCTCTTACAAAAGAGCTTCACACTGGATTGAAAATACAACTCTTATTATGCCCCTATTCAACATCTAGGTTTTCCTGGCCTCTAATTTTAGACTATCTTAAATGGATGGCGGGGACATCCCATGTGAAGTAATACAATAAAACTGATAATGTATGACTAGTACGTACAATTTCGAGAATAGAGGAGGTATACCTTGAACAAGCCATTTTCAGGGAGACAACAATCGAACTTCTTTTGGAGAAGAAAGAATAGCTAGCAACTTCGCAAATGCTTCAAATGTAGATGCATCACTGGGAAAATCCAGACATAAAAGAGTTATAACAGTATGTTGTTATGCATGCCACACTTTTCTTTAAATGTGCAATTCCTTTCTACAACTCAGAGTGTGTCTTAAAAGAATGTGAAGAAGCACAAGAATAATTAAACCTGCTGCTCCAGATGAATCTATGTGAGGCTTCCTCTGAGACTCTATTGAAGCAACAACAAAACAGCTCGAGCAACCAAGCTTCATCAAGCAACCAATAATACCTCCTGAATTTAAGCTTACCAAGCTTCATCAAGCAACCAATAATACCTCCTGGTTTCTGCAGTATATGTGAATCAAAGAGAGGTTAAAGATATAAGGCACGATTTCAAGCTTTTAAACAAGAAAAGAATTTTAAGACAACCGACTTCAAAATTACACCTAATCAAACAATTTGAGTGAGGATCTTGCACAATTGAACTATTAATTTTGGTCACCAACCTACATAACAAGATACATTTTATAAACAATTATCAAAGCATCTAAGTTAAAACGCTGAAGTGAAAGATTTGAGAAATTTTCTTACCAATCAAACAAGCGAGAATAGATTGTTCTTGCTAGACCATCTCTTCTTACTATTGCACCAACAGGATCAAGACTCCTCTTGATGATTTCTTCAGGTGAGAAATTTTTATAAATAATCTTCGACTACAAACTGAGAAGAAAGACTAAAGAGTTTAGCGGCAAACTTACCTCCAAGAAGAAACTAGGGCAACTGAGATGACTTGAAGCAATCCAAGAAGAAAATAGCGAAGAAGCGCTAATGCTTAATCTCCTCTCTTTCGCCCTTTGTAGTGTGAATCCCTAATTTCCAAACATGAATCCCTAATCAAAACCGCCCTTTGTATCCCTAATTTCAAGAAGACAAAAGCGAAGAAGCAATCCATGTTTGAGGTTGCAGTATGAATCCCTAATCGATCTCCTCTCTATCGCCCTCTGTATCGAAACCCTAATTTGCAGATTTCCAGATTTTTTTGCTCCTAATTTGGGCGTGCTACAATCCAAGTAGCGGGCTTCCTCAAAATTTTGAGAATAAGGCGCCCAATATTTTGCCCTCGCGCCGCTAATAATATTAGCGGGCTGGAATAATAAAAAAAGCCCGCCTCAAAACCGCCCCTATAAAGCCAAATGACCGCCCCAATAGCCCAGGATTTAAAAAACCGCTGCTTAAACCGCCCTTATAACTCGAACCGCCACTATATTCTTGACCGCTACCAAAACCGCTATTATTGCCCAACCGCCACCATAACCCGCTGCCATTGGCTTGAATTGTAGTAGTGAATTTTGTTAATAAAAAATACTTAAATGATTGTTTTTTTAATATCCAAATGTCCAATCTTTATTTTCTTAATATTCAAATGTCCAAAATAACTTTTTAAATAACTAAATGTACAAAAGTTACACTTTTTAATAGTACCAATTTGGTATTTTGGTCAAAACTTACCCGATCAATTAATAGTCTCCTCCCTCTATTTCAAAAAAAGTTAAAATTAAAGCCTTTCCCATGCTGATCTCGCACAACAATAACATTCTCCACGATATGACATGTCCATCTCTCATCTCTCGATCTGTCCTCCACTTTTCCTTCTTCTCTCTTTCCTGCTTCTTATCTGATCTCGAATAGTTTTACTCAGAGTTGTTTGCTCGCTCACGCCGTTCCTTTCTCCGGTAATCGTAAGTTCTCGAATTATCTTTGATCTTCCGACTTTATATCTCGTTATTTCTTGTTTTTAATTTTGAATTCGAGCGTTCCTTCGTGTTGATGTGCATTCTTCTTCTACAATCGTAAGTTCGGATTCTTATACAATCTTTGATTTCCAGTTTAAAACCTTAATTTTTTGTTCTTGCTTCCTCTATACTCATCGTTCCAGTATATTTCTTTCTCAGCAAATTCTCTCAACAAACCCACTAGTTATCATTCTACTTCAAATCGACTTTCTCCCCTTCATCGATTTCTAGTGCTTGATGCACCAATCCCCGGACTCCGCCGAGCTCTCAGATTGGATATCCATTTATCTATAGTTCGATCATCGTTTTTAGGCTCTAATTTGGATTTCGTTCTCATTTCCCTTACATTTTCTCTCTAACAAAGACGATCCTTCAAGAATTCTTCGTTTTGATCTTCTACGATAGTAAGCGTTATCTTTAATTCTTCCATTTTTGTTTGTTTGTTTTTATTTCTGAATTGGTGATGTTCGCTGATTTACTTAAAATTGAATTCTCTGTTTCGAGTGTAATTTTTGAATTCTCAATTTATTTTTACTTTTTTGGGTTAGTCTCTGTTTATTTTTTATGCTCCTTCGTGATGTTCGTTCTTTATTTCTCGTTTGATTCTTCCTGACTTATTGCTCTTTATTTTTTGATTCTAATCTTGAAATTGGAGTTAGATCTGTTAGGTTCTCTCCATGGTTCATCCACGAGAAATTTGAAAATTCCAAATTCAAAGTTGCTTACGCGCTGCTCCTGCCTATGATTACCAAGACATGCGTTTGAGTATTTTCAATGGTTCAGATTATGGCTCAAAGGCCGTAAAAGTTAAATGTGCTGTGTTCGGCCACTTTGGATCAACCGGTGCTAGATATATTCGACAAATTTGGGACAACATGTTTGCAGTTCATATTGGCCCAATGATGTGTTAGATTTCCGGGGACCGAAAGAAACGGGTGACGTTTCCAGAGTTTTTAACCACTTAGCAAATAAATTCGGGACCCACCTGTTTACCCAAAAGCTTAGGCCATTGGGTTGCGTTTCACTCTCCTTTATATGCTAATGCTAGTGGTGTTTGGTATTTGTTTTTTTCGATGTGGGATTGCTTTTGTTCTCCAACATGTTGTTGATCTTATATATTGCTAAAAAAATGGTTAATTTTGAAATCCATGTGGATATGTTATTTTCCCTTCTAATCAAATTTATCTCACTCACTCAATTTTGTTTTTGAAGAAAATGTTATTTATAGCAAATGTAATTAATGAACTTTGTTTGTACATAGGTGCAATGTAGAGTTGTAGTGCAAACCGTGCAATGGAGAATCAAACTACATGTGAGTCTTCGATCAGTAGTGTAGTTGGCTTTAGTATTGAAGTTGTTAGTAATATGTAGCCAAGCCAAGTCTCTACTCTACATACTAGGTTTGTTCTTATTAGCCAACTCTGGATATAGCTAACGTTGGATGTTTTTTGAGATGTTTGATAAACCTATAACCTGCTTATATGCCATTGACACAAATAGAATGTTATGTTACCTCTCATATTACAACTTTTGTTTCATATGTCTAGTCAACGATTTTTATTCCCTTGAAGAAATTCGAACCAGTAAAAACTTAAATACAACTGCTGTCAGTTTTAAATTCAGCATTGCATCATGCTAAGTTTCCGGGCGCATCTTCATGCTCATTGGCTTTTATACACTGCCTCGTCAAACTCTACAAATTCGTCTCCAAAATTGATTGGTTTGAACTTGCCGTTCTCAATTCCCTGTCGCCCCCACCTGCCTCCGACATTCAAACAGTAGGTGACATCTTCCATCTTCTTTTTCCTTTTCAAGAGTTACCATGGGCCCCAAGCCATCTTCTAAGAAACATCCAAGTCCTGGTGTCTAAAGTAATTATAAGTTCTACTAATCTCTTCTAGCTATAATGGATTCATAGAAAGGAATAACCTTTCCTAATTTTTCGCTGGGCTCTTTAATTTTGCAGTCCAGATCTTCTGCTCCAATGAATAATACTAACTAGTGCTCCAGAGTTTCTAGTGGTCCACTTGGCAACTCGAAATTAGTAAATTGTTTATATTTTTATTTCTCTTCATCTTCTCTTACCAATAAGAAGGGTGATTTCAATAAAACGACTGCTGATGAGTTGTAAAAAGAAGGGTGATTCCCTTGAGGCCTTGTGTTTCTAAGCAACTTCTTAAGTTTAATAGGCAACCCCGGAAGAGGTAGTGGAGCGTCCCATACCCGACCTTTTCAACTATTTGGAAAGGAAAAAAGTTGCATGTGACCGGTGCGGGAAACGTGAGGCCCTTCATCGTGGAATTGTTATTGCCAATTGCAACGAAATGTTTGCAAATAAGTGCCTTAAGTGCGACTTTGAGTTCAGGGGTTTGAGTTCAAGGGATTTCCTTCAGGTAGGTTTGCTGTAACCAACATTATTCTCTTAATAGAGGTACACTATATTCATATGTAATGGTTTATTACTGTTTTTTCATGTTTAAAGTAGTAAATGCAATGTTATTCTCTTATTGGCTTGTCATCGTCTTTTTTGGTAAGATGCATGTGTCTACTCTACTAATGTTTGGATACCTCTTGATGGTTTATTAGCCAAATCTTTTAACCAACTCTTAGCCCTGCTATATATAGTGTGTGAGCTGGCTGCTTGAAGGTATTTTGATCGATGTGGGACACGAGACTTGCCATAATCTAACAAGCAAGGTGGTGAGGTGGCAAATTTCTAGTGGACCGAGCCATTGAATCCTTCGATTTGGAGAGTAGCTGACTCCATCAAGCACGAGGTGGTGATGATACATGTAAATTAGGTGTTTTACATGTAATTTGCATGTATTGTTTTGACTTTGAGCCAGGTCGTAGCCAGAAACTTCTCATTGTAGGGGCCAATAAAATTTCCCAATATTGTTAATGTACATTTCGAGAAAGATGTAGAAATAAAAAATACAGATTTAGACAAAGAAAAGAACATATTTTATAGAGGAGATAACAAAATATATCGAAATATAATTACATTAAGAAAGCAAGAGTTTATAATGACAACTTATATAATTATGAAAAATATTTCAGAATACAAATCAATTGAATTTATAAATATTAGAAGCTCTAACTAAATATTAAAACTCAAACTAAAGCTCTTGTGCTAATAATGAATTGTATGATTCGAGATATCCCAACAATAACTTATTATTTTAAAGTTTTCGGGTTCAATCACATTATGAAAGTAGGAAGTTTAGCAAAAGATAAAAGCATTATAGTTAAGTAAATGATTTGTTAGAAGTGGTTTATATACATCCAATCTTCAAATGTTCATAACTTTTTGCTCAAATGTTAGAATGAAGCTTATAATATATCAAATCGAATCTATTGACTAGAGGGACATATATGCGGAAAAAAAATTGGATTGGGGGGCCATGGCCCCCACCTGCCCCCAAATAGCTCCGCCCCTGCTTTGAGTTTGAGCTATTACTGATCCTATTTTTCTGGGCTGTGCTTTTGGTCATGTGCACACCATTTAATGGACCAAGATGTTTAATGGGGAAGCCCATTTAATTTGTATCACATAATTGCATGGCTTTTTTAGGGTTCAAATGTTTACTAATGTGACTTGATCAAACGCAGTTTCAAGCCAGACATGGGCTAGGCCGGACACGTTTTTCAGTTCACTTATGTGTGTGGGTTGGGTTTAGGCCCACTCTTCAGGATCCAATATCATGCACATATGTATCAGCCAACCCACATGTTTTACACACACACAAAAAAAAAGAGTGCTCAAACACTCATTTTAAGGCAGAATACATATACAGACACTTGTACTTGTGTAAAATAGTCACTTAGACACCTCACTTTTCATTTTATTCCGATACATGCATATTTCGTAGATTTCACGCTCTTTCACGCTCTTTAGTGCAAGTGAGGAGAACATAATTTTCTTTTCCTTTTTCTTTTCATTTTCCTCCTTATATTTTCTTTATTTTATATATAAAAAACCAATTACATAAAGTTGGATGGGAGCCTAGAAACAAGTTGGGCCCCCACACCCTTCTGAATGCAAAAACTCAGCCTATGAAAAACAAATGCACCACTCTTAGCATTGTTAGAGTGGCTAATAGAGAGAGACTTAATGCGGGAGAGCGTGTCCAAAGCCTCCTTATCGAATTCCCCAAACGTAGAGAAAGCGAAAGGGATAAATTTGTATCCGTTCTCCTCACATTTGGACATATACTTCTTCTTTTTTCTCTCCACAGCATTGTGCAAGGCTAACCCAGGCGCCCAAGAACTCGCACCCATACCAGCAAAGGGTGAGACCTCAGTCACATCCACACAAGCATCCTTACCCTGATGCCAATTAAAGAGTAAAAGATCTGCAGGCCGAAGATCATGCCCATTATCAGAGAGAAAACCCATGGGAGCCTCTTTCCGCACCGTGATCCCAACTTTGGAGCAAATATTCACAAGAATATCACGCACCAAATTATGCCTGAACTTCACGCCCACCTCACTAGAACAATGGACAGCATGATCCCCCATTTGTCCATCCTAGGAGCGTTGCAACTTGGGCAAATACTACCATCGGAAAACAAAGGATGCCCCAAAAAGAGTTTTATATATGGTTTTTCCAGATCTTCTTTTTTCTTTTATATTTCATTTTTTATCTTTTTCTTTCTTTGATTTTTCTGGTTGTATTTCTTATCACATCTGGATCTCAAAGTCAATGGATTTCACAGAGATTCTCCGACGTTCACTTTCTTGCTTTACTAATGGGTCTGAGAGGTTTTCTTCCGGAGTGAATTACATTACCTAGGTGAAACTCCTATTTGAATTGCATCGAAAGATCCCACACCGCAACAATTCAATATCCCTCTAGTTCAGTGACCGAGAGTAGAAACAATCTGGCAATTTCTTAGATTGATTTTTTTCTCATATCCACATCTAAGCAAATCTGGAGAAAAATAAACAAGTGAAAATTTGGATCCTTATCAATTGAAAAAAGCACGCTTGAAGAATTCTAACTCCGACTCCGTTGTTCCATCCTCACTCTCTCGTTCCTTTCGATTGCGGCGGTGAAGAATCCGAAATCTATGCCGTCGTTCCGTCCTGTACCGTACCAAGCTCATTTACAACTTATTAACATTAGCAATGGCAACATCAATCAGAGGGGTGTCCAGAAGCCAGCTGTGTTTCCAAAAAAGAGTTTTCTCTCCATTGTCGATCGCCACAGCAATCCCCACAGCAATCCCTTGCGTCAGAATAGAAGAACCATGAACAAGGCCCTTCCATAAACAAGAGGATCTAGACTGTGGGTTGAACACTCGTCTTGTTCCACAAAGAACTCAAAAAGTTCATTCTTCTAACGCTACAGCCATTGCCAATATGCCATGGCGGAGATCATTCTCTTCGAATTTTCCAAATTAGTTCTTGCGAGGTTGGGTCCTCTCCCTGTCGACGAGGTTCGCTTGTTCTTGGGAGTAGAAGATGAGGTCGATAAGTTGGACACCAACTTATGTTCTTCAGGACGCCGAGAGGCAGCAAAGAAGTCAATCCTTGAGGGATTGGCTGCAGAATCTCGAGGATTTGGTCTACAACATCGATGATTTGTTCGATGAGATCGCGATTGAAGTCTCGGAGCGCGATAAGACCAAAGACCGATGGTACATGTAGGTTAGCAGATTTCTATCTTGCTCCAATCCGCACCTGTTTCAATCGAAGCTTGCTCATAAGATTACAGCAATTTCTGCGAGACTTGGGGGAACGAGAAGAGGACGGTGGTTGTTGCGGTGGAGGACTTCGTCTGCGGCTGGTAGGGTTTGGTCGCATATGGGAACTTGGGGGAACGAGAAAAGAATGGATTAAAGGAAGGGGAAAAGAAAGATAAAAAAATTTCCTTATTGTTGTTTTAATTTTGTTTTTTATTTTATTTTATTAAAATGATGATATGGCACTTTAATTTCTTTTTCTATTTTTTTTTGTTAAAATGATGACATGGAATCCACATGGTGCCCTCGTGGTAAAATTATTTGCATAAGTCAGCGCGAGTGTAATTCACGGAAAAAAATTTCAGCGTCGAGGTGCCCAATAGAACAGAAAAGGATAAATTCAAGTGTTCAATAGAACAAAATCAAAGGTGAGGTGTCTAAGTGACTATTTTACACAAGTATAAATGTCTATTTATGTATTCTGCCCTCATTTTAATCATTTGTTTGTTTATGAAAAGAGATTTGCACCCTATCAATCGATCTAAACTAAAGTTGAATCAATTTATATTCCATGTGTCTCCTTAACATATCATTAAAATTAATCCATATCTCTGTATTAGTTATATTTGAAAAACATAAATAATTTATTTACTCTAATAAAAGATTACTTATATATTTACATTTTTTTAACCATCTTTTATACTTTATTTTTTTATTTATCGTGATTGTATTATAATTTAAATTTGTTAATACAAGAAATTTATAATATAAAATCCTGGTATGATTAAAAATAATTTTAAAATATAATATGATAAAGAGATTCTTATAATATCAATTTAGAAGCTTGTTTAAGATCATAAAAAGTTTCAAAAATTTGATATTTATCTAAACCTATCCTTAATATCTTTTTTATTAATATATCAATTTCACATTTAGACATAACAACCATATAATCCATATCTATTACAATACAATGATTGGTTAATTAAATGAGAATATTTTAATTCGTTGAATAATTAATTCATAAATCTTATATTTTTATTCATTTTTTATAATTATTTAAAATGCCAAACTTTATCTATTAATTTAGTTAGTAGTATCAATAAAACAATTATTTTCAAAATAATATAAGGGTTTTGCTATTCGTCTCCCCCGAGGCGATAAATAAGAATCCTAAAATAGAAATTAGTAAATAAAATTTGTACTTTTTAGAATCATGTAATCTTCTTAAATATCTCAAACAATATACTTTCCTACTAACTACTCCCTAATATTATAAAGTCACTTACTAAAACTATTTATAAAGTTACTTAATATTCTCTAACCAACTACTCACTAAAATTATTTTAAAAATTAATTAATCTCCTTTAATCCATTTATTTACAAGAATGTATTATGTAATATTTTTTCCTTGTGCAAATTATACAATTAATGTATCTTAAATTATCATGTATACTATAGTATCTACCGATAATGCTTCAATTTTTATTTACATAATAACCATGTACAATATTATATTTTAACTTGATAAATAATTTTCACACCATTAATTCATGATATTGTGTATTACAGTAGTTAAGTTTTACTTTGGTTAATTATAATTGCTCAAGTATTGATAATTTTTTTACGTTAGTAGTACAAATTTTATACTTTCTCAACAAACTGGTAAGAATTATGTCATAATTATACTCATAATTATTAACAAAAGTTTTAGTTTTAGAATTCAAATGGAAAAAATAGACATGTTTTTTCGTTGAAAAAATATTAGTAGCTATTATTATTATATAAGAGAAAAATAGTGTAGTTTGATTTGTTAATACGAAGCATAATTAGGGAACAATTTAAAAGATAATTATATTAAGAATTTTTTTAAATAATTCTAGTGAGTGATCCATAGTTAGGAAAGTATATTGTTTGAAATATTTAAGAAGATTGATTCTAAAAAGTACAAATTTTATCTACTATTTTTTATTTTAGGATTCTTATTTATTGCCCGGGGCGACGAATAGCAAAATCCATAACATAATAAGGATATGACAAACATTTTTTTTCTAGCTTCATTTAACCGATTTTTTTTTTTCATGAAAGTTCATTCGTCTGATAAACAACCCTAGGAAGGAACAGAGAATCAGGACGGAACAATTCGAAATTCTTCTCCGCCGGCATATCTTCAAATTCGTCTCCAAAATTGATCGGTTTGAACTTGCCGTTCTCAATTCCCCCGCGCCACCACCTGCCTCCGCCACTGAACACTAGGTGACATCATCCATCTTCCTTTTCCTCTTCAAGAGCTGCCATGGGTCGTCCCAAGCCATCTTCTAAGAAGCAGCCAACCCGTGGTGTTGACTTTAAAGTAATTATAAGTTGTACTAATCTCTTTCAGCTGTAATGGATTCAGAGAAAGGAATAACCTTTTCCTAATTTTTGGCTGGGCTACCTTTGTTTCAGAAATTCAAGCGGAAAGTCGGTAGGAAGTTGCCCCCACCAAAGAATACTACAAATACTGAGATCAAATCCAAGGGTTAGACTGAAACTTAATTGGTGAAATTTTGTCTGTATAGCTTGCATTGTAACTTCTGAATGAGTGGTGGTGTATTTTTTCTACTAGCTATAATTCTCCCGGAGCAGAGTGTGGCGGCAGATAAAACAGGGTTGGCTGTGAGCAGAAAAGGATTGACTTTGAAGGAGTTGCTCCAACAGACATCACACCATAATGCTAAAGTACGGAAAGGTACATATATTGCACTTTTGGTTCCAACTCTGGATGCCTTTTGGAATTAGGAATCAGATGATTTCCATTCCAAATTTGGTTGTTTGTTTAGTTTAGGAATTGGGTTTGGTTAAGTTTAGGAATTGAGTTTTGCTAGGAACTAGTCGAACCCAAGTAAAGTACAATTGTGAAACAAGGCTTTGGAAATGGGTTTTGGGAGTTGGGTGATTATGTGAGACCTCAAGTTTACATGCCTATTTTACTTGTCCTTATTTAAATGCATTTGATTTTTTGACAGTGGCCAGCTGTTATTGTTTATGTAAGTATCATGGCTGAGTTTTTTGTGCTATCATTGGCGTTTGGGTGCTTGTTTTCCTTATGTTGAACACAAAATAGGGCAGTTGCACAATTGTAGTATATAAACCTAGCTGGGAGAACTGAGTAGCTTTATGCAGTATCATGGCTGGTTAATGAAGCCAGCCATTGATTCGAATTTTTCAAAATGTGGTCACTTAATGATGTTACTGCCATATGTAAAATATAAGCCTAGTAGGGAGCATTAAATAGCTATGAAGTAATATTCAATAATTGTCATCTATTGGCTGAATTGATTAAGCTGGGAAGTCCATATAATGTAATTATCTATTTATTTTATTGTTGACTTTTTTTTTGTTGAAATATAATGCTGCTATTGTCTTATCTAAACTAAAATCTGAGATATGGTGCTATTGTCGAATGTCATGCATTTGAAGATGCATTGGCTGGTATAAAAGACTTGTTCCAACGGCACCCAGAAGAGCTGAGATTGCATAAACTTTCTGTCATTGAAAAGCTGCGTGAACGTATCAGCGATGATGATAAATTGGTTCGTGAAACATTGTATCAATTATTTAAGTCAATTATTTTGCCAGGATGTAAAGAGGTATGCTCCATCTCATTTTTTCTTCCACATTTCTTGCTCAGCTCACTTATTTTTTTAAGTTGTTTGATTTTGATTCATAATTTTTGTTCTATATTTTTATAGGATAATTTGGGGGCTTTGATTTCTTTAATCATGGTCTATGTGTTCAATGGGATGACAAACTTATCTATTGATGTCCGCTTAATGGCCTTCAAGTTCCTGGATCTTTTTGTTCAATATCACCCTTCAACATTTGCCGCAAATGCTGAGAAGGTGAATTCATGCTCCTCTAAATCATGCTAAAAACTTTTCTAGTAGTATCTGATAGTTGGTGGAGATGTAAATGAGCTTTAAGTCTGTAACCTTGCTTTTTTTTTAAATGGTTAAATATTTTTTTGCATAGCTTGTAATATTTTGTGGACTATCTATCATAAATTTAAGTTTCCTATAGGCTAAAAACTACAAAGCTCTATCAAGGCTGCTCTATATGGAGGGAGATATTTCTTTATTATGATAATATGTGTGATGCCAGTGCCACATTTGAACCTATTAACACTTTCTCATAGAGCTCTTTCACTATGCCATATGTCCCAGAGTTTGTATTGTGCAGGATTGTAAATTTGAGATTTTTTTTTTGTGCATGTATTTCCCTATTCTTTTGGTCTTTTATTTTTTCATATTGACTGGTATCAGTGTTTTCTCTGGACTACTCTCTTGTATTTTTATGATTCTATATTGAAGTCTTTCCATTGTTTGATAGATACTCAAAAATTACGAGGATATTCTTCGAAAGAACAAGTTTCATTTGGAGGACAAGGGAAAACTCAAGATTGCTCTTTCTGGTCTTATGCGCTGCTTGTCATTGCTACCATCATATGGAAAAGAAAATCCTTCTGCAAAGGAGGTGTGGACCTTGAATTCTTTCCCCCTTTACCCCTTAGTTTGGTCACGATTATTTAAGCATATATTGTGATAAATTGGCATTTGAGTAACAACTAAGTAGTACTTGCGGAGGGTTTATTTCTTATATTGAGTATGATCATTTGACATCATATGCCCTGAATTTGACGAGTTTATATATTGGATAATATGGACAACTTATGGAAGGTATAGAAGTAAGTGATAAATTTGTGGTGTCTCATTTTCTGATGTATGCCTTTTTTGCCTTCTTTCATTGTTCCCCTTTTTTTTCTTCTAAATATGTATGTCTCAAACTTGTGCTTATAGAGGCAAGTTCAACTCATTTACCACCTGCATGTGAAAGTAGCTGTCATGTAGTGGTATAAGTTCCTTATTACGTCCTGCACTTTATTCAATTGAGGATATTTATGTATCACATGGAAAAATGGTGTTTCAATGCTCTGCCAAAATGCAGTTTAGAAGATGTTTAGTATGAACTTTCCATTAGCAGGTAGCAAATCTGAATATTTGGCAATGATCGTGAAGTGAGAACCACTAAATATACGTACCTGTGACTGTGACCTTTATTCTTGTTGCATTTTGGATTGCTAATCTCATTCTTTTCTGACCATTACTTATTTGCTTTCATGCTTGACAGAATATTGCTGAGAAATGCGTTTTACATGCTTATGAGCCTGATGTGCAGAAAGATACAACGGGTATGTGAATAATTGCTTACTGCTGTTATCCAATGTCAGAACCTATACAAAACCCTTTTTGCTTTCCTACGTAATATGATGCAGTTGCAAACTATATGATTCCGGAACTTTTCCTTTCTTGCAGTTCATTGGAGGCTAAACTACCTTCTTTTTAGATTTTATTTTGTTGTGTCTACCTTTTGAAGTCTTACATTATAGTGATCATTATTTCATTCCTGAAGAAGAAAGCTCTCTTACAGTGTCCTCCTTGTAGAATAGCTATAAGTATTTACTATGCTAAATCTCTTCTCAATTGTACTATGGATTTCTGGACCTCTAAAAGTAAATTTAAATGCTTAGCTACTTGTCAAAAGGAAGTCTTGCTTCCTTATCAAACAATTGAGTTGCTATGCTTCTTCCTTATAGCATGTTGTGAAGAAACCTCTGGCAGTTTCTGTGCATCTTTTTTGGTATTCATTTTCTCTTCTGCACTTTATCCACCTTTTATTCTTCTTCTCTTTTTGAGTTAATTGACATATATTTTTTCTGCAGGGTATCTTTGTATGATCAGGATATTAAAAGATGTTGTGCCTGTTTTAGTCAACTGTTTCGATGATTTCATTTCAATGGTCAACAATCAGAATCAACTGGATGGACTCTCTTATGATTGCCTAGTGTCTATACTCCAAAGCATAGATTATGCCGTTTGTTACTTTGCATTCGGAGAGGATGATCACCAACAAGATCATACTTCAATGTCTCCTGTGAATAATGATATCACCATACTAAGTCAGAGCTTCTCACCATCACTAGAGAAGCTCTTCAAATTATTTCCTCTTAGACTGGCGGAGCACACATCTCAGAAGGTATCCCCATGTTGCATTTTCTTTTGTGATATAGTTCTCACTGATTTTATGATGAAATGCTGACCCTTTAGTGTAGTTCGTACCTACTGTTATGCTTTTCTTAATGTTTATTTGGTTTTTGCAGCGTTAGCTCTTGTTTTATAAATAAAATTCAGGATTCCTGACCACTAAAAGTTTTTTTTTATTGAAACCTGCAGTTTTATTTATTCACTTATCCATACAAAATTTTGTTAAAATTTTCTTGCAGTGTCTCTTTAATGAATGTGTCTAGACACCTAGTTGCATTGTAGTCTTCTTGAATTGCTAAGCACTTGCTGTAGCTTCTGCTAATATGTTACTTATTCTCATGTTTTATAGGATGATAGCAGATATTTCATTGTGAATGCTGTTATATTGAAAATCTTATGTAACTTAACCCAACGGATCAGCCCCCCTCCATCATTGCCGTACAAGTTCCTGGAATTCATTGAATTTGTACTATATGATAAGGTTAGTAGTGTTATGCAGTTTTTTTTTAACACATATCTAATTTAAAGAGCCCCTGCACATGTAATTTGATCATAAACATTTTCTATTATTATCATTCGTTTGCAGATTTCTCATGGTAAACAGCCTGTACAAGCATTCTCCGAGAAACATCTGCTCTCATTGATCTCTTTTCTCCCTAGACTTGTCTCAACCATGGATGAAAGTTGGAGGCATCGTCTTATTCAGGTGCCTTTTTTTGTGTTCAATCTCTCCATGCTGAAGAGACTTTTCAATTGCTGTAAAATTTTCTGCAAATTTGGATTAATTTTGCTTATGGAAGAGAAATATATCCCCTTTATTCTCTCTCTTTCGATACACCAGCCTTGGGTTTTCCATTGACAAAAATGTTTTTTTAAGGAAGACATAAGATTGAATTAGGTGAATGATAAGCATCAAAATTTGGTCTTTCTATAGATTTTCACAGCACCCCTCTATAAGATCTCTGGAAGATGTCATAATCACCAGTTCACCCTACTAGCCCTTAAGAAAGTTATTTATTTATTTTTTTTAATTTTGAAATGTACGGAAGAATCAGTTTATATGCTTGTTGTGTTTGATTTAGTTTTCAGGGAGCTAATTTGTTTTCTTAAATCTTCATGCCTTTTCATTTTATATGATTCAGACTTTCAGATTTTACGAGTTTCGATATAGATAAGTTTTAACTGTAATGTTTCATGCCACAGGCCTTTACCGCAACATTTCAAGCCTGCAATCCAGCCTCCACGATGAAAATGGCTTGCCTTTTGGCAATAGAGGAAATGCTACTCCCTGTATGCTATTCAATGCCTTTTCCCTTAAATTTGTTTCTTCTTTCTGACTTTCTAATGCGTTTGCAGTGTAGATTGCTGATATCACTATGATAATATCTGAACATTGATTGTGTAATAGTGTACTTGTATTCAGGCTCAATCTTTGAGCAGTATAATTTTCTTAGAATATGACATTGGTGCTTTTTGTTAATCAATAATTTTATTTTTGACATTGATGGTAATAGAAAGGGTAAAAATTTATTCTTTTATAATTACTTTTGAGGCTTTCACTTCTCTTAGATTATACATATGCCTGCAGGGTCGTGTTTTGTCATTTTCATACATTGATAATGTTGTGTGTCAATATTGCAGCAAAATTTGCAACATCTAGATTCCAGTGATCCAAATATACTTGCTCATCAATCCGCTTGGATACAAGAGCTTCCACTGATGCTAGTTTCACTCGGTCATACTCACCCATCATGTTCCAAGGTTTGTACTCTCTCTGTTCACTAAAGATTGACATTTTATCCTTTGGCACAACATTTAAGGAATACAATGATTAAGCTACAACACTATAAATTTCTTCTCAAGATTTAGAAATTAATTTATTACTCACCTCAATTATAGTTTTATAGCTAATGAATTATGAGAATTTGCATAGAAAGAGTCGATAGATGTAAATTCCAATAACAAACCTCATAACTCACCAATAAATCATCACCTACAACTTTAAAATGTCAAAGGCTAAAATGACGATCTTTTCTGAACGGATGTAATGTATGTCAATTCTTTTAATATTCTCCTTGATTTGTCAATAAATGTG
Organism: Fallopia convolvulus; assembly: GCA_964016875.1. Classification (NCBI taxonomy): domain Eukaryota; kingdom Viridiplantae; phylum Streptophyta; class Magnoliopsida; order Caryophyllales; family Polygonaceae; genus Fallopia; species Fallopia convolvulus. Next base: position 2,125,581 of record OZ024720.1, read on the forward strand.
GTCTTCTGCATCAGTCTCTTGGCATCTGCTTATCCATTGTGTCTGTTGCAGGCTGTGTTGAGTTTCCTACTTCGCGTTGGACAAGTTGCTTCATCAAACACATTCCTAGGGTCTGAATATGATAAAATCCAGCCAGCACTAGTAGCCTTTTTTGGTATGTAATCTATTTATGAAGTTATAATATCTCTATGTTTTATCTTGGATCTTGCTTATAGTCTCTATTGCAGGCGACGGTCCCTTTTTACGGCTCCCAAATGATTGTCAGGAGCTTTCCTGCTGTTGCCTTTATTACTTCTCTTTGTTGGATGTGTCCTTGCTTACTTCAGTTGCTTCTTCTTGCCTATGTAAGTAGGAATTTCTGATATTGTAAATCAAGAAATAGTTAACATGATTCGACATGGAAACTCATTTCTCAGTTCTGACTCTTTCATATGCGCAGGCCATGACTTGGACTCGAATATTATATTTAGGATTATAGAAGTTCTAAACTCAGCCTACAAAGCTGGACATATCCAGACAGATGATCAAATTAGTTTCTTCATCACTTTACTTTCTCAACTGAAAGTCAAACCTGGACTCCATGGTAAATAAATTCACTGCATCAGTTTTTCATTTATTCTTGTTATATCTTTATTGACAATCATTATGGATAATGATTAATTATACGAACTTGATTTATCATTTAGAAAGGGAAAATCTTCAAAATAAAAATGTTTGTTTAATCTTGCAGAAAGAGTTTCTTCTATGGAACCGGATTCACAAAAGCTTTCAACTCAAGAAATTTACAAGTCGATTACCAGTGTCATCTGTTCCTTCTTGCATCAAATGGGTGATCACTGTTTGATCTTTCAAATGATGGAGAACATCATCCTTGATCTCCTTGTGAGTTTACTATTTTGATATATAAATTTATACATTTCATTGTGTTTTAATACTGATGATGATGATTCTTTATGTTATAGTCAGCTAAACTGGATTTGGACAACACATGTGCGATGATTAGGATGCTTGCAACCGTTTTTTCTAAATCCACAGAACTTTCTTTGGAGAGTATAGCAAAGCTCAGCAACATTCTTTCGGGGTATTTGCTTGACATTGCAATTGTGAGTTAACTCAAAATCCGACATCTCATGGAACTGATAACTCTTTTTACGTTTGTCAAAGCTTTAACTGATTTCCTTGAATTGATGGCAGTGCTTTTCTAAAGACAAGAAGACGGATTCTGCTGCAAAACATGCTTATTATCACTATTATCTTCTACCCTGCCTCGTGATGTTCGATAGAAGCAAAGAGCTTTTCAAATCCGTACTAGACACGAGGTTTGCTTGTGAACTAGAATCGCGTAATTTTGATGAGATTGCCACTGACCCTTCAGGAAGAATAAGGGCAATTGTGTCAATCTTTTCATTGTTCTTCAAGGACGCTAAAATCAGACGCTATCTTCGCTCTTTCAAGCAAGAGATTGATGGCATTTTGGGAAACATTGTTTCACTACAGGTATGTACCTTTAATCGCCCTTAATTATTTTTAATCATTGATGTTAACCTCTGATGGGTTTGTCACTTTTTTGGAAAAATGACAGAAAATAATACTACTTGACATGGACCAAAACTGATTTAAATGACAAAAACCACCAAGAATAATACAAACTATCAACCTATCACCAAAAATGATACGAGTCATATTTTTCGGTTAAAATTTAATTAAATAAACAGAATTAGAAGCCCTAAAATGACTCCACTTCCAACTTGATACGTTTTACTGTTCTAAAAATCTCGTCTAGGCCCTGCTTAGGTGCTAGAAGGTCCCAATCCGCCTAGCCGGCCATCCCATCTAGGCGCCTGTCAAGGATCGCCCAGGCAACCATTCTGACCATGTAGGCACTAGGCGGCCCCTCTCCACCCAGGGTCCGTCTAGCGTTTTTTGAACATTTCATAAAATACAACTAGAAGTCCTGTCGGGTCTTTTGGGTGCTCCCCCTCCGCGTTTAGCCAGGGGGGCCCTATCCTGACCCCCCAGATTTCCCGTGAGGGGAGCCCCACTGGGTAATTGTTGTTGTTGTTGTTGTTGTTGTTCTTCATGAAATACTACTAGAAGTGCAAAATACTTCACTTACCCTAATTTTAACAAATTTCAACCTAAAATCAAATCGAAAAAATTGACTCGTATGACAAGCAAGTGGCTTGTATTATTTTTAGTCTATTCTTATAGTTGGTATTATTTTTACAGTTGAAAGAGGAGAAGAGCATGGACCTAGAGCAGAGACACAAGGCCAAGTGTGCTGTTGAGGAGTTAAAGATTGTCATAGGTGCTTTTTAGTCTTAGAATTTTATCATACATTGTAAGTTTGTAACAGACAAAACTAAACCTTCATCACAGAACAGCAGAAGCTAGTTCTTGATAAAATTTTGGTTAAATTTGTTTTCTGGATCGCATTTGGTTTTCCATCTAGAGTATCAGGTTTAGTAAGGTGCCTAAATTCAAACGAACTCTTAATTTGTTTAAGCTGTCTTATTTGTGTGGTAAAAAAAAAGGGAAAAATGTTAATGCTCTAATTTTTTAATAGCAAATATATTGATTTGGTTTAAAAGTGAAATAATTTAAAATGGTTGTAATTGAGGGGAAGCCATGATGTTTAGCTTCAATGGAGGCAAATAATTGATTATATTATTCTCCCTGATAATTAGAAAATTTTATTCGTGAACTAATAATTTAATTTAAATAAATTTATTTTTTATAATATAGTTTGTTAAGTTGAACTACTATAATAAAATCTGGACTAATAATCCTTAATCATATATTTTATTAATTTGCAAATGTATTCCTTACTTATTATATTTAAAAAAAAATTGTTTTAATACATTAAATGACTTATGACAATTCAAAATAAGATAAAATTACTTTATTATTTTAAAAATTAAAAGTACGTATTAATTGATTTAATTTTTAAATAAAATGGTCCATTATATATTTTTTGTTGAAATAATTAGAATATCTATTTTTATATTCCATGTCTTGAAATTAGAGCTGTCAAAATTATTTTAAATTATTTTTAAAAATAATTTAAAAATTATTTTGAAAACCCGAAACCCGAAATCAACCGATCATGGTAGAACCAGAAAACCGATTTAGTATATTTATAGAAATTTTAAAAATTATTTTGAAAATTATAATATATTTTATTTTTAAAATAAATAAAAATAATATATTATAATTAAATATTATTATTTAATAAAAATTGATTTTAAATAATCATAAAAAAAGGGATTTAGACCCGCTGGTCAACCCGACTCGATCGAAAACCCGCTACAACCCGATCCGATTAACCCGTAACCCATAACGAAACCGAACCCAATTTAACCCGAAATGATCGAACCCGAATCCGCCCGACCCGACCCGATTGACAGGTCTACCTGAAATTATAGGATGATAATTGATAATCCAAATCTGGAAGTTATTTGCTAGCATCATTAATTTAATATTTTTTTTCCATATAATTTATGCTTTCTGAAATAGAGTATTTTAGTACGGAGTAGGTTCTTACAAATAATACGGAATAATATTTGGCTTATACGGTGATTTTCAGACAAAAAAAAAACTTTTTTAATGAAGATAATGACGTCATCAAGTTCCAAAGAGAATCCAACACCAACCACTATAAGGGGGGAAATCTCCCGATTCTCTCCAACATTCCGCCATGGACGATCTTCCTCCTCCGCTCCTCCTGGAGATCCTGAGTCGCATACCCGAGTCGGCCGATCTCGCCCGGTGCCGACTCACCTGCAAAACCCTAAACTCCCTCTCCTACGAGGTCAATTCCATCAACCTCCAATGCTCCTTCGATCGGTACATCCGATCGCGATCTCCGGCCACCAGCAATTCTTCCATCACCCCCTTCAAATCCGTCTTTAAATCCCTAATTTCTAGACTGAACAATCTCGAGAGCGTCTCGATCGGCGTCGAGAAGCCGCTCCATGGAATCCTCTACGACGACGTTGAGGATGATTCCGACGATCTGTATCTGACCTGCGTGGATTTCGTGGCCGAGTGGCTACCTAGGGTTTCTGTTCATCTCAGGTCGCTCTCATTCTCGGATTTCTGGGTTCAGTCATGTTGGCGGCGCTCTGATCTCTTGGCTTTGGTTTCTCAGCTCTGTGAGTTTCGCTTTTTCATTTTTATGTAAGAATTTTTGAGTGATAAGCTTTTAGGAGATTTTCATGAGAGTGAATTTGAATTCCTGAGTTTTGCCATTTGTTAGCGAGTTGAACAGCAAGTGTAAATAGTATCAAACAATTGTGAGTTCCATTTTCTCACTAAAAAATGGGATTGAATGTGAAAAGCTGAAAAATTGCTGGGAAGAATTGTCCCATTTTGAGATGAAGACCCCCAATTTGTCATAACGTTTGCGTGCTGAAAGAAAGGATTGCATTTTGAGTTGAGATTTGAAAACTTGTCAGTGATTCAAAATTTCCACTTTCTTACTGAAAATTGGATTTCAACTTGAGAAAGCTGAAAATTTGTTGCCATTTAAGAGTTTAATCATACAACGTTTGAGGAGTTAGGGGAGAATCTTGCTTGTATGCTGAAATTATCCCATTTTCAGATGAAGGCCTTTAATTTGATGGTGTTTGTATGCTGAAAGAAAGGATTCCATTTTGAGATGAAGGCTTTCGATTTGAGAGCTAAAACGTGTTTCTATTTGACTGAGAAGAAGTGTCAGGATAAGATTGTAGAGAGCATAATTTCTTTGGTTCTTGACAGGTAATGGTCTATTGGAACTTGAGGTGAAGAATGCTTGGCTATCAGTGGATGGGTTAATTCCAATGCCAACACTCACAAGCCTAACACTTGAATTCATACGATTAGATGATGGCGATTTGAGCAGGGTAAACGAATGCTTCCCTTGTTTACAAGTTCTGAATTTGATTGGAGTTGGGAGGCCTAAAAGAGCCCAAGATTCATCTCCAACACCTTAAGAGGTGTCAATGGACAATCTCTAACGCTCCTCTTTCATTATCCATTGTTGCACCCAATTTAATCGATCTCAAGCTGAAATGCGTCAAGCCCAGGTCACTTGTTCTTGATACGCCGCTTTTATCTCATTTCCACCTCGCAGTGGAGGAGTCTACTGAGATTTGTGTGAAAAAAGAGCTTCTTGAGTTGAAATGCCTTCAGCTTTGGTCAGGAAATTTCTATAAGCTTATTTGCAAACTGCCCTTTTGCAAAACAGTCGAAATTTTGAGTTTGGATTCAGATGATAGACACATTGAGAACACAAGACTCAGCCTTGAGATTTTGTTCCAAAATTTCCCCAATTTAAGCTCACTATCACTGGCTCCTAGGGTCTACACTGAATTGGAGACTTCTTTTGGTGAAGGCTGTTATGAAGGAGAGGTAAACAAGATAGATTGTTTGAAGGAGTTTAAGGCGCGGTTAATAGTTAGTGATATTGAAGGGTTTACATTTTCCTTCATTTGTCATATACTGGAGAGATGTATTAACTTGTCAAGTGTTGCTTTGCTTGTTCATCATGAACTCGATTACGCCATTGCTAGCAGCTTTGTTTCTAAATGTGTGTCTGCGTGTTCTAGAGTAAGGTGGAAATGGGGTTTCTGGAAGGAAGGAAACAAAGACACTTGGGTTTCTGATGGTGTATAAATTTATGTTTGTCTGTAATGTATTCCTTAGAAAGATTCCATGTGCATGATAGTTGTATGTAATGTAATTCTTTATTGTTTGAGCTTTCTTTAATGGTTTCCTTGTAATCTGATCAAGTTGTTGAGAGATTGCATATCTGTAAATACAACTAGCCTATTTTTCAGGGGCATTTTGGTAATTGAAAAACCCTCCTTAGGGTGCGTTTGGATGACACATTATAATGCACTATCTTGGGAAAGCAAGATTCATGAGGAATATATAGCCTGTACTAGGGCATCTCAACCAAAAATTTTAAATCCTAAAAGAAAGAAAATTAAATTAATGTCATACCATCCTTCGACCAAAAAATTAATGTCATACCCTAAGTAAATTAAAAAAATAAATTCCCTAAAGTAATCAATAAGCAGCTTTTCTAACCAAATAGGTCATGTCATCAAACAGAACAATTGCTGATAAATGGCAGACTGACAATAACACTGCCACCAAATGAGCCAAGTAATAATGATCCCATAATTGACTGGCACCAAACAGGTCAATCAATGTTGTCATTGACCTTGTACTGACCCATCTTGTTTTACAGTGAAGATAAATAATTTAAAAAATACTCTCCGTTTCAAAATAGTTGATCTTAGATAAAACTTCACACATATTAAGGAAAATCTTTTTTTCCCAAATTGCCTCTATAAGTACTCTTTATTTTTTTTCAATTATCAATGTAAATTTTGGGATATGTGTAAAGTGGGGTATATATAAGGGTATAAATGGAAAAAAAAGTTACATAAACAATTATTTTGAAACAAAAAAAATATCTTTAAGAACAACTATTTTGAAACGGAGGGAGTAGTATTTAGTTCATTATGTTATGAACCAATTTTTTTGACTTGGTCGTCGTTCTTCGATTAAAGGAGCCTACCAAAGTAAGAAAGACAAATATCTTGTCCTTTTACCTTTGGAAACCCACCAGTCAAGTAGTCAAATATCTTGTACTTTTGACTTGCTAATTGCTATACTTTCTATTAAAAATAAAGTTGATGGAATTTTTTTTACTGATTAAATAAGCATACTTTTTTTAATCAAAAGTGTTTTTTTTCCATAGAAAATATAGCAGCAAGTCCATAAATTTCTTTTAACCACCAATGGCAAGTTCCAGTCCGCTTAGCCGTCCAATCTGTCTAGGACTGGCTGATAAATGTTTTGGTCCTCTAAGCGCTAAGTGATCCCCCTTCGCCTAGGATTCGCCTAAAAGATTTATTAGCACAAGGCATTTCAATAATCGACTTTTTTCTCTTACAACCTGTTTGACAATTGAGAATTGATGAGAAAAGAAAGAGTGAAAAAATATGAGAAAAGAAATGATAAGAAAATAAAAGGTGAGAATGTAGGGGATTTTTTATTGATTTTTGTGTTTGGATAGAAGTGGGTTTTGATGAGAAAATATGGGTAAATTTTATTTTATTTTCTTATTTAAAACATATATTTCTAATTTCCCAACAAATTCCACTAATTTGGTGGGATTCAATTCTCATTATTTCACTCCAAATTTTTTAATAAAATCTCATCAATTTTCACGTAAAATTACAACCAAATGATAGAAAAATAATTCCCACCATTTCCTTTTCTAAAATACTTATCAAATCTCATCATGCAAACATACCTTAGTGTACAATTGGTACAATTGTACAAAGCTATATCTAAATCAAATAATACACCGTACAATTATAGAAATATAAGCTCCACGTGTCGCAACTCTATTGGCTCTTTGGTGCAGTAGCCGTGGCCTTCCTTTTATTTCAAGCAATCACTTTCGTACGAAGTTTCGCATGAATCACATCTCACTAAAATCCAAACAAAATGAAAAGAAAATAAATAAAGACCGAGCACAAAAATCTCCCCCTCCATTTCACATTCTTCAGCACAACTCGCACACACTGAAGAGAGAGCGCGCGCGCCATGGACGTACCTCCGAAGGAGAAGTTGGAGCTCGCAAAGAAGCACCGATTCAGGTCTCTGAAGCTTCTAGAACTCGACTGGACTCACGAACTCGGAATCAAGCCATTTGGCGCCGATCATGGCAAGCTCGACAACGGTCTCACCTACTACGTTCGCTCTAACCCCAAGCCCCAAAATCGAGCCGCTCTCGCTCTCGCTGTTAAGGTCGGGTGAGTTCAAATTTCCTCTCGATTTACACAATCTTCACTTCTAAATTTCGAATTCATGTTTGTAAAATTGACGGAGTTGATTCTTTAGCTGTGGATTTAGGTAATTAGGTTTTGCGATTTAGTAGACGACGATGATTATGATTCTTAAATGTCCAAATTCTCGCTGTTGAAGTACGATTAGTTCAGATTCAACTCGTTTCTGTGTTTGGATGCGATTTTGATTAATTGAATTTTTGGTAGTTCTGTTTTAGAAGAGGAATTTGAGAGAGGAGTCGCACATATAGTTGAGCATCTTGCATTCAGTGCAACCAAAAGCTACACAAATCATGATATTGTGAAATTTTTGGAAAGCATTGGAGCGGATTTGGGGGCTTGTGGAAATGCATATACTAGTTCCGATGAAACAGTTTATGAATTGTTCGTTCCCATTGACAAACCTGAGTTATTGTCCAAGGCCATTTCGATTTTGGCTGAGTTTAGCACAGAGGTTTGTAAGATTGTGTTCAGTTACATTCTCATTTGTTTCTTTGGAGTTTTTAAACTATCAAAATGATCTTCATTAACTTAACTTGAAGATTCGAATCTCGTCTGATGATCTTGAGAAAGAACGTGGTGCTGTGCTAGAGGAATACAGAGGAAGAAGAAATGCTAGAGGACGTTTGTTGGAAGCGCGTTGGGCTACTATACTTGAAGGTTCAAAGGTACTTATAACACAACTTCACACAAATGCATTTGTTTGTGTTTTGTTTGTCAAATACTGATTTGATCATGGTTATTGTTTTGCTAAAGTATGCAGAAAGATTGCCTATTGGTTTAGAAAAGGTGATACGAACCGTCGATTCCGATGTTGCACACAAATTCTATAAGAAGTGGTACAATTTACATAATATGGCAGTTGTTGCTTTAGGAGATTTCTCTGATACTCAGGTTTGAGAATTTTCTTCTCCGTTGCCTTTTGTACATGATTAGCTATGGTTGTATACATGTATGTATGTTATGTTATATTTTAACATACTAATTTCATAACTCAGGCGGTTATTGAGTTGATAAAGGAGCATTTTGGACAAATACATCCAACACTAGACTTTCCACCAATCCCAATTACTGAAGTACCATTCCATGAAGAACCTCGATGTTCATGTTTTGTTGATTCTGAAGCTTCAGGGGTCAGTGAACTAAACTTTGATTAATTATCAGCTTTAGAAAATTATTATCTAATGGGAAAATGACTTTTCATTACTTTGTTTCTATAGTCTAGGGTCTTCATCAGTTGGAAGATACAAAGACCTAACATAATCACAGTGAAAGACTACAAAGACTGGCTTATACGGCGGATGTTCCTCCGTGCTTTAAACCAGAGATTCTACAAAATAAGTTACCATAATGATCCACCCTATTTTTCATGCTCTACTGGTGAAGACTTTTTAGTGAACCCCATTGAGGGTTTTAGAATATCCGCCTCTTGTAGAGAGAAAGGAGCAATCAAAGCCTTGGAATCAATACTAATAGAGGTATGATTGAATAATCTCATATGATACATTTTCCTCTTCTTTGAAAGGATGCTTGCATTCATCATAATTATCTTAATTATTTAGCTTGCAAGGGTTAGATTACATGGATTTTCAGATCGCGAGATTTCTGTTGCTCGGGCTCTACTAATGTCGGATATTGAGTCTGCATATGCTGAACGTCATCGAATGGAATCAAGTACTTTGCGTAGTGAATATATAGAGGTAACTCAACTTTGTGAGTTTATTCCTAATCTATGATTAAGTAAATTTGTTTGTTATTTCTACAACAAATGACAAAAATGTTAATTTTTGCTAGCATTTTCTTCGTGATGCGCCCATGATTGGGGTTGAGTATGAGGCACAACTTCATAAGACTATTTTACCAAGTAATTCTTACTCATGTAAAGTTTGCTTTTTTACCTCCTTTAAGTCTACCTTTTTTTAATTGCGCAACATTTTATTGAATTTACACAGAGATATTAGCATCAGAGGTGTCCCATTATGCTGAGAAGTTTCGAACATCATGTAGTTGTGTGATCATAATCACTGAACCTCGTGCTACTGTAACAATAGATGATCTAAAAAGCACAGTTTCGACTACATGCTCTCTTGAAGAAGAAAATAAAGTTCCATCTTGGGGCGATGATTGCATTCCTGAAGAAATAGTATCTGTAGAGCCTAATCCTGGGTAAGTTACTCATCTATGTTTCTCTTACTTCAGTTATTTTCTCAGTAATAGATTTGCAGAATTTCTGCTGGATAATGCCTTAGAATTGACATTTTTTTGATGTTGACAGGAACATTGTGCAACAATCTGAATATCCTGATATTGGAATTACAGAATTAACTCTGTCAAATGGCATTAGAGTTTGCTACAAGTGTACTGACTTTAAAAATGACCAGGTATAGCTTCTGATTTCTATCAATTTTCAATCATAGGATTCAAGAAATTTTTCTACAAACCTAGATTATTTTGAGTCAACCTGGTATTTTTGCTGCATTTTCTTCCCAGTTCATGACAATTGTTTATGTATAAATCTATCAAATATGGTACACTAATTCAAGAATTAATTGTATGACCACAGATTATATTTGAAGGATACTCTTATGGAGGTTACTCTGAGCTCAGACAAAACGAATATCTTTCATGCATAAAGGCCTCATCTATTGCTCAAGAAATTGGCAAGTTTGGCCATAAACCCTCTATATTAGTTGATATGATGGCTGGTAAGAGAGCTGAAGTTGATACAACTCTTCAAACATACATGAGAAGCTTTTCTGGTGATTGTTCTCCTTCAGATTTAGAAACTGCTTTACAGGTTTATCTCTTCATTCTCTCAGCAATCCTTAATAAATAATAATCTTCTCATATGATCTTCAGTCAATGAACCTAACTTTTCTTGTATTTTCTTTTTCTGTGTAGCTTGTCTATCAACTATTTGTAACTAAAGTGGAACAAAGAGAAGAACACATTAAGATAGTGAAGCAGATCACAGAAGAAAACATACGTGCTAACGAAAGAGATCCTTACACTGCGTTTTGGAATCGTGTGACACAACTTAAATATGGAGATTCATACTTCTACAAGGTTAATTTTGTATTCCCTATCATATAAGTGGATTTTATCTTTACAATTTCTACTTGCAACATTAATTCCCTTACAAATTTTGTCCTTGCAGCCAATTAAAGTAAGAGATGTTGAGAAAATTGATCCAGTAAAAGCTTGTCAATACTTCAACGATTGCTTTATAGATCCGTCTTCATTTACTGTTCTAATTGTTGGGAACATTGATCCTGATATTGCTCAACCTTTGATATTGAAATACTTGGTCAGTTTTCTTTCACTGAGATTAATATTAATATATATTGTTAATACTCAGTTTTTTTTTACTTAAATCAGATTTACTATTCTCTAAACAGGGTGGAATTCCAAAACCTCCTCTACCCATTTTTCAATTTAACCGTGATGATCTCAAAGGGTTACCTTATAACTCGTCCTCTAGAAAAACTAGGTATGTTTGTAATTAATTAAATTAGTTACCGTTGGAATATCGTCTTTCACATTATTAGATGTTTACTACAAGATTTTTACATGTATATATAGAGAAGTAGTTCGTAGCCCCATGGTGGAAGTTCAATGTTCAGTCCATATTTCATTTCCAATTGAGGTGAAGAGTGAAACCATGGTGAGGAAGATTAATTTTGGAAGTTTACAAATAAGTTTAATTCTTGAATTTTGTATTTGTTTGGTGGTATTCTCCTTTGCTAACTTTGATTTGCTTGCTTGGTGTAAAATTATTGGTAGATAGAAGAGATTCAATTTGTGGACTTTGTAACAAGATTGTTGGAGATGAAAATGATGCAAGTCCTTCGTTTCAACCATGGAAAAGTAAGCCTTGATTTTGCAAATCTTTGTAGTATTATACTATATTTTTATTTAGTGCATATTTGGTTGAATGTTATGTAAACTAAAAGGTGAATGTAAATGAGAAGTTAAATTTTGAGTTAGTAGTCAAAATGGAAAAACCTTTTGATGGGTGGATGGATTTTCATTAATTTAAAACCACACATATATGGGGAATAATCAATATTAATAACAAAAAAAAACTATGTATGGATAATGAAAGAGATTGGTTGAGGTTTAACTTATGATTTAAAAATAATATATAGCTCATATTTATTCTCTTATTTTTCATTATTTTCAATCAAATTATTGTTTTTTTTCCTATGATATTAATGTAAGGAATAGTTTATCATACTTAAGTCTCACTAACCTAGTTGATAAGGTGACATTGAGTTCAAATCTCCCATCCTAATTTATTAAAAAAAATCTAAACAATCCCGAATATGTTAATTTAAGAGAATATTTGTAAAATATTAAATTTTCTCATACACCGTTATATCGTAAAAGAATTTTTGTCCAATCGAGACTGAAATTTCCTAGTGCATGATTTTGTGTTATCTAACTAAATAATTATAACTAAATTGGTAACACCCCTTTATTCCTAAAGATCTACAATGTGGAGGTGTCTTCGAACTTTGGTAGTAGTAGGCCTTCACGAAATGAAGACTTGCGTGGTGACATTACTATAGACTTCTCATGTGATCCCGACGTCTCATCAATTCTGGTAACTATTTTTTTTTATCATCCATAATTCTTTTTTTTTTTAACATTATGTACACTTTAATTCAGATAATGATAATTAATTAAAATGTATTTTCTTAGATTGATATTGCCTTGGACGAAATATTACGGCTCCAAGAACGTGGGCCTTCTGAGGAAGATATATCATCTATCCTTGAAATTGAGCAAAGGGCTCATGAAAATGGACTACAGGTACTAATTTTTAAAAACAAATTTCTATTTTCCTTCTTCTAAATTCATAATCAAGAAATAAATTGGGTGAAAATGAGAATGCTTATTATCCTTGTAATTGCATTTTCAGGAGAATTATTATTGGCTTTATTTACTCTTGCGTAGCTACCGTACTCGCTTCTATAATGGTGATGTAAGATGTACATTTCAGGTAAAAAATACTTTTATTTATTTAATGTTATTAACTAGATCAAGTTCATATATCTTAGTAACACTAACAATATATTAGCTTGTCATATTTGTAAGAGACTTGGCATGAAACATCATACAATTTTTTCATATTTCTAGAATGACTTATCATTATGTTATTCCTTTCGATTTGTTCATTTATCAATTTAATCGGTCTCTCTCGATGTGCTAAGCTTGTCTGGACATTGAATTATTTTTCTTTTATCAACAAATGTCTCTAATTGTGAGAATTGATAAATTTTTATTTACCTAATCACATGATGTGTTGTACCCTAATATATTAGGGTTCACTTGAATCGTCACTTAATGCAATTTAATGCAACTTAATACATAGAATATGCGATCCAAATAAAAGACTTATTATTAGCTAGATCAAGTTGTTAACTAGATCAAGTTCATTGCAATTGAATTTTTGATATATTTTGTTGATTGTGTAATATTATATCTTAGTAACAATTAGCTTGTGATGTCAAGCTAGAGATGTCAATTTGAAAACTAGTGTTTTGATCTCACATATTTGTAAAAGACTTGGCATGAAAAATAATGCATCTTTTTTATAGAATGGCTTATTGTTATGTTATTCCTTACGATTTGTTCAGTTGTTAATTTAATTGGTCTCTTAATATGTCAAGTTTTAAGGACATTGAATTATTTTTCTTTTATTTTTATTTACCTAATCACTTGATGTGTTGTAGTATACTAGGATTAGTTTGGATCGCTGTATTTAATGCATTAATGTATTTAATGTAATATAATAAAACTTAATACATTAAATATGTGATCCAAACAAAGACTTAAAAAAAGTAAGATATCTTTATTTATTTGTGCAGTCTCAAGATAAAGCAAGAACCAAAGTGAGACAAGCTCTCACCCCACTAACAATGAAATGGGCACTTCAGAGAATTATTCCTTATCCTTGCAAAGAACTTTACACTTCAGTCATCTTAATGCCACAAAAACCTCGGTTTCATCCACTCAAATCATTACCCCAATTCATAAAGGGTAGTTTTGATAGAAATGAAAAGGTATGTTTCTTGTATTTGCATTATTTTTCCGGATGGAACATTGTAATTAGCTCCAATAAGTAATCTTCAATGCCATCCTAGCTAGAATTTTAATATGATTTAGAGTTCAATTGGAAAAATAGCATAAGAAGACATAATAAACTAGGGATGATTAACGGGTCAGTCGGATCGACCCGTGACCCGTAAAAAAAATATTTTTGACCTAAGATCGAGTTACGTGGGTCGGGAGTTGACCCATTTGACTAAGTCAATCGGGTTAAAAATGATTTTTTACCTAAAAACATGTATTTAAAAAAAACTGTCGGATTTGCAGTTCGACTCGTAAACCCAACGGTTTTAAAAAAATAGTTTATATATTAATAAAGTTATAAAAATATATTTTTAAAAAAATACCCGAGACCCGCAAAATAAAAAAATTCGACCCGCGACCTGCAAATTACGGGTCGAGTCAGTGCGGGTTGTGGATGATCCGACCCGTTGAACACCCCTATAATAAAATCCTCAATATTTATTTTTTTTGATAAAAAAAATCCTCAATATTTAAATTCAAAAAACTACTAAAAATTCCTCAAATTTTTTAAAACTAATTTTACCGTTTTTATGTTTCAAATAAACCGTATTTATATTAGTTTGCACAACTAGTTTGAAAATTTTAACTAGTTTTTAGTACCTAAACAAACATAGCCTTAATTACATGCTTGTGTTGTGGACATGTGGTGCAGGTTGTTGCTGGGCTCATTGGGATAGCCATCTTCTCTCTTAGTATTTGGAGATCTTCACAAAAGAGATGAAATTATTTTCATGAATGTCTTATGTTAAGCAATATAATCAAAGTAATCAGTACGTGCATTATATTGATCAATGTTGAAATCATTTTTTTCCATCCTTAGCTGGATTTAGAGATTACTAGATTAGTTCAAAGTTTTGGTTTGTGTTCACTATTCACCCCTTGGCATTATATTGATCAATGATACAAACAAACAAATCTTTAAGTAATCACTCACGTTACAGCAATTGATGATAAGTGAATACAAACTAATCTTTTCCCATCCGAGCCAACTGGTTCACAAGATGATCCAAATCCTTAGCTGAGCTCCCGCCACCTCTAACCGCAGCAAAGGCCTTCTCCTTGAGCTCCTCGGCCCTTCGCTTATGGGGCGCGTCATGTGTTAAATTCCGGCGGGCCAATATGACGTGGGGGGTACACACGTCGGATCATGCGCTTATGCGCGTCAGACCCAACACATAAGCCCGTGGGATTCCATCCTAAAACCAATTGGCAATAGGAGGAGTAGCCCAAGGGTATATATGTTGGGCAAGTTATATTAGAATTCCCAATGTGAGATAGCTTTTTATCTCAACATCATGGCCCATTGCCTCCCAAATGACCGGGCCCAGTTTATCCGAGTCAGGCCCCGTACAAGCCTCAACCGCCACCCCCATGTCGTCCTCGGACTTTACGAGAATCTGGGGGTCGTGCATGTAACGAGCCTAGCATACAATGAGTGGAGTAGCTCATTAGGTAATATACTAGACAATTTTACTCCCAAAGTTTCAATGTGGGATATCTCACAATACTTGACATACTGGTCAGCCTCCACGGGCCACCCCGGTATCATGACTCCGACCACCACGCTCTCCAACACCGAGTTCCATCCGCCCGTGGGGCCCACCCTCCACCACGAAACCCCTGCCCGCTACCCACTCTTCGAACCCGTCCAAGACCGACCCGCCACCCCGGACGACCTAGACCAACCGGGTTCCTCTTTTTTCCAAGGCTACACCCAGAGGCTGCAACTGAGGTTCGATCAGCAACTTTTGACTCCCGAATGAAACGTATAATATGGATCCATCTGGGCAGTCGTCGAGCCAGCTCAATGTTACAATCTATAAAACTAAGACTGAATGCCATGGAATTTGACAAAACATTTGGATATTGAAAGGATGGAAGAGCAGAGAACAATAGCAAATGATTTCTATTAATTCATCATAATGAAAGCTCTTGGCTACAACGGATTTTGTTCTGGGTATTTATATTTCTGGCATCAGCCAGTACAAATGACAGACAGGCAACACTACACCACAATCGTATTTGCACCTTCTAGGATCGTGGGTCATTTGTCTTCTAGTGTAGCTGATTTGGGACACCTGTCATGTGCTAACACTCCCCCGCAAGCTGGAGGAGGTTTGAACATCCCCAGCTTGGTGAGAAGTGTGTTTTGCTGGTGAGATGGTAGGACTTTTGTGAGGACATCAGCTAATTGTTCAGAAGATGGTGTGTAACAGAGTTCAAGTAGACCATCCATGATCTTTTCTCTGGTGAAATGACAATCTATTTCAACGTGTTTGGTTCTTTCATGAAACACCGGATTGTGAGCGATTTGTAAAGCTGAGCGATTATCACAGTGAAGCTGGACGGGTTTAATAGGATTAGCTTGAAGTTCTTGAAGGAGTCTCACCAGCCATGTCAATTCTGCCGCAGCTTGTGCCATTGCTCTGTATTCGGCTTCAGAGGAGCTACGAGAAACTGTGTTTTGTTTCTTAGATTTCCAAGAAATTGGTGATGATCCAAGAAGTATGATGAATCCGCTGACTGATCGTCTAGTGTTTGGGCAAGAGGCCCAGTCGGAATCAGTGAATCCGGAGATGATAGGCTTGTCGTAGCCATTGAGAAGAATACCTTGCCCAATTGTGCCAGAGATGTACCGTAGAGTGTGATGAAGAGCAATAAGATGAGGAGTGCGGGGTTCTTGCATAAACTGACTTAACAGTTGCACAGCGAAGCAAATATCAGGTCTAGTATGTGTGAGGAAGTTCAGTTTGCCTATTAATTGTCTGTAAAGAGTGGCATTAGGCAGGATATCTCCAACATCATGAGCAAGTTTGAGGTTTAAGGGCAAGGGAGTGCACACTGGTGTGGACGGTGGGAAATTGGCATCTTGAAGTAATTCAGTAGTAAACTTCTTTTGTGTCAGGGCAATTCCTTGAGGTAAATATGTGATCTCTAGGCCAAGGAAATAATGAAGAAGACCTAAGTCTTTGATGCTGAATTTACTGTCAAGGAAAGCTTTCAAGGACTGGATGGAGTGCGGGTTGGAACCAGTAACAAGTAAATCATCAACATATACAGCCACAATGGTGATGTCAGAGTCTTTCTTCAACAGAAACAAGGAATAATCATTCTTTGACTGTGTGAAACCAAGAGAGATGAGAGAATCTGTCAGCTTGTGAAACCATTGGCGACTAGCTTGTTTAAGGCCATAGATGGATTTTCTAAGTCGGCAAACTTGATTCAATGGATTAGGAATACCTTCTGGTACTGTCATATAAACTTCCTCGTGGAGCTCACCATGTAAAAAGGCATTGTTTACATCCATCTGGTATAATGGCCAATGTTTTGCAGAAGCAAGAGCAATAATGGTGCGAATTGTGGTCATTTTAACAACGGGAGAAAAAGTGTCATGATAATCAATTCCAGCCTGTTGAGTGTAACCTTTGGCTACCAATCGTGCCTTGTATCTCTCAAGAGAGCCATCAGCTTTGAGTTTAACTTTGTAAACCCAACGACAACCCACTGGTTTCTTTCCTGTTGGTAAGTGAACCAAGTGCCAAGTATCATTGGCTTGCAAGGCTTTTAACTCCTTTTGCATAGCATCAATCCAGTTGGGATCTTTAGAAGCTTGGTTATAGGATGTAGGTTCAGAATAGGCGATAACATTGGCAACAAATGCATGGAATTGTGAAGGCATTTGGGAAGATGAGATAAGACCAGTGAAGGGAGATTCTGTTTGGCATTGTGAGCACACATAATCATTAAGATGAGAAGGTGGATGATGTGGACGAGTGGATCTTCGAGGAAGTATAGGTGGTGGTGGTGGTGATGGTGGTGGTGTGATGGTGTTGGAGGAAAGAGGAGTAGATGTTGGAGAAGGAGGTGAAATGTAGGAAGAATGTTGAGGCAAGAAAACAGAAGTGGGAAAATCTGGTATAATAGAAGGTAGAGTGGCAGGGGAGTGTGATTGAGAAGCATGTTGAAAGGGGAAGTGTGTCTCATGGAAAGTGACATCTCGAGTATATATAATCTGCTTGGTTGTTAAGTCCATGACTTTATATGCTTTCTTGCCGAATGGATAGCCGAGAAAAACACATTTTAAAGCTCTAGATTGGAATTTGTCACGATTTCTTTTGAGAGAGCTGACATAGCACAAACAACCAGGAATTTTGAGGTGAGTATAATCTGGTGTTTTGTGAAGAAGGAGTTCATATGGGGTTTTATTATGGAGAGATGGTAATGGTGTGCGGTTTATTAAATATGTAGCGGTTAAGAGACAATCACCCCAGAATTGTAAAGGAAAATTGGCTTGAAAGTATAAAGATCGAGCAACCTCAAGGAGGTGTCTGTGTTTGCGTTCGACAACCCCATTTTGTTGTGGGGTGTCGACGCAAGAGGTTTGATGAAGGATTCCATGTTGGGAAAAAAAAGATTGAGCATTGGCATCGCAGTACTCAGCTGCATTATCCGATCGAATGCATTTGATTTTGCTTTGGAATTGAGTAGAAATCATGCGCACAAAGGTTTGGAGAATTGGAATGGCATTATGTTTGTGTGTCATGAGAAAAGTCCATGTGGACTTAGAATGGTCATCAACTAAAGTGAGGAAGTATTGAAAACCATCATACGTTTTATGCTTGTATGGACCCCAAGTGTCCATATGAATAATATCAAAGCAATTTTCAGCAGGAATAGATTGATGAGAAAAAGGTTGTCTATGATGTTTTGCCTTGGGACAAACTTCACATATTTGTTCTGAATTAAAAGAAGTACAAGACGGCAAAATGAACTTCAGTTGGTGAAAAGGTAAATGGCCTAAGCGACAGTGCCATAATTCAAGAGACTCTTTAGTAAGAGTTGCATTACATAAGGAAGGTTTAGAGACAAAAGTGTGATTGGCATCACTAGACTTAGGTGAAGACATCTTGGATGTGTTGTGAAGAAGGTAAAGACCATTGGATTCATGGCCAATCTCGTGAAGCATGTTCATCGAACGGGCCTGAATGAGACATTGAGAGGGAGTAAAAATGATGTTAGAGGAAAGATCTTTGGTGAGCTTATGAATGGAAAGTAAATTGAAGTGAAATTCTGGCACGTGTAAGACATTATCAAGAATGAGAGAATGTGTGAGTTTGATAGTTCCAGAATGAGTAATAGAAGCATGCTTGCCATTAGGTAAAGTGATTGAAACAGGTTTAGACACAGGTTTGATTGACTCAAATAAGGATAGGTTGGGTGTTATGTGATCGGTGGCTCCGCTATCTAAGATCCAACTGGAATTGTTGCTAGGAGAAAGAAGACAAAAGTTCTTACCTGCCAAAAATGCTGCGTGGCTGAGATTGTCTTGGCCATTCCTTTGATTAAGCATAGAAATGAGTTGATTATATTGATCTTGTGTGATTGATGGTGAGGAGTTGGCACCAGTGCTGACTTGAGCAACTACTTTGTCATTCCCTTTGTTCGTTGGAAACCCATGTACCTTCCAACACTTATCAAGTGTGTGGCCCAGGACTTTACAATGATCACAATAGGGACGATTCTGATTTCTGTCTTGTGGATAACCATGAAGTTTCCAACATTTCTCCATCAAGTGTCCCTTAACTTTGCAATGATCACAAAATAGAGTTCCAGTATTTCCAGCAGAAGAGTTGTTTGTTGGTGCAATAGAATTGCTAGGGTACCCATGTAATTTCCAGCATTTCTCCATTGAGTGTCCACCAACCTTACAGTGGTCACAATATAATCGTCCTCCCTCTTTACCTTGTCCCGCGGAGTTCTTTTGGCCATATTTCTGGGCAGCAAAAGCCATAAATTCAGAGTCAGTCTTGGATCCACTAGCAATATGGCGGTGTTGTTCTTCTTGGAGAACGACCTGATAAACTTGAGCTAAGTCTGGAGGAGGAGTCATCATTAGCACGTTTCCTCTTACTGTGTTGAAGCTGTCGTTGAGGCCCATCAAAAACTGAATAATCTGTTGATCTTGCATTACCCTATAAACAACAAAAGTAGAGCCACAAACACAAACACAGTCCTCGACTAGGACCATATATTCATCCCAGAGTTTCTTGAGCTTTGTAAAATAAGTAGTCACAGAGTTGTTCCCTTGTGAACTCAAAGTAATCTCTCTTTGCACTTGAAATAATCTTGTTCTGTTAGATTTTCCAAATCGTGACCCTAGTTCATTCCAAATCTGACTAGCAGATCTACAATACAGCACTGATTCTGCAATTTCTTTCTCAACAGAATGCAAAAGCCAAGAGATTACCATGGAATTACACCTCTCCCATTGAGCAAGTTGATTTGAGGTTTGAGGCGGCCTTAAGCAAGTTCCGGTTACGAACCCTAGTTTGTTCTTCGCTTGGAGTGAGACCTCCACGGACCGCTTCCAGTGATTGTAGTTGTTTTCGTTGAGAAGACTGGTGGACAGAACGTAGTTGGGGTGGTCGGAATGATGTAAATACAACTCGTTCAGGCTCAAATCTCCTACTTCGTCTCGAATCATCTGTTCTCTGAGTGGATTGCGATTGAGGTTGTCTTCTTCTTCGAACTCGTTGTTTTGTGATGGTGCCATGGATAGAACCTCAGAGCTCTGATACCATGTTACAATCTATAAAACTAAGACTGAATGCCATGGAATTTGACAAAACATTTGGATATTGAAAGGATGGAAGAGCAGAGAACAATAGCAAATGATTTCTATTAATTCATCATAATGAAAGCTCTTGGCTACAACGGATTTTGTTCTGGGTATTTATATTTCTGGCATCAGCCAGTACAAATGACAGACAGGCAACACTACACCACAATCGTATTTGCACCTTCTAGGATCGTGGGTCATTTGTCTTCTAGTGTAGCTGATTTGGGACACCTGTCATGTGCTAACACTCAACACCTCGCAGTTAGCCTCCAGATCCGGGTTAGCCTGAATTAGAGTCGTCGATTCCTCGAACAAGCTGAGTGGGTCGACGCCGTATACTCTCCATGAAACATGGGTTTTCATAGAACTCACTCTTAAACTTGATCAACACACACATAATATCGAACCGAATCAATTCAATCTCTGAAATCACCTTACACAACTTTAATTATATGAAAATTATCACCCTCAATCAATCTAAACACATAACACTTACAAAAATACATGCTATCTTTTCCAATAAACATTGCATTTTTTTATTGGGCCGATGGGCCGTGGATGAAATCGTTGGGCCTTGGGCCTAGTAAAGCATCTGCTGGTGTTAAAATGGAGCTCCGAATGGAGCCAAAGATCTAGGGGTCTTCTCTTATCAACCCTAAAACCAAGCACTACTACATCATCATCGGATCTCCACTCCAAAACCCTACTTTAAACCCCGACTTCCCTCTTTCCCTTCCTTTCTTTTTCTCCAAGCTTTTAACTTTCGAAGCTATAACTCCATTGATGTTAGTTGATTGTACGCTAGATTTCTAGACTATTAGTTGTTGATTAGGGTCAGCGGTAGAAGTTATTAGTTGTTGATTAAGGTTTAGGAGGGGCGATAATGGCAGAATTACCACCAGGAGCAGTGATGGAGGCCAAGGAATCGCCCAAAGTTGAGGAGAAAGTGGATTACTCCAACCTACCTTGCCCTATTCCATACGAAGAGATCCACCGCGAAGCTCTCAGTTCAGTAGCTCTCGTTCTCCCTTTCAAATTTTCGAATTGAATATTCTTTCTGTCAAGCTCATGGTCATCTCGGATAGGAGTTTGAATTGCCATTTATTAATGCAAGTTTTGATTTTTATTTTTCAGTGTCCTTGAAGCCAGAGCTGTTTGAAGGGATGCGATTTGACTTTACAAAGATGCTTAACCCAAAGTTTGCTCTTAGCCACAGGTACTTTAGGATTTGGGGAAACTGTGATCTCTTAGGGATTTATAGTTTATTTTGAAATTGACCTACGGCCATGTTTTTTTTGGAGAATTTTATCAGTGTGCTCATGGGGCCAACCGAAATTCCATCTCAATCTTCAGAAGCAATCAAGATCCCTACTGCTCATTATGAATTTGGTGCAAACTTCTTGGACCCAAAGGTAGACACAAAAGGGACTTTCTTCACCACTCTTGATGATGATATGGGATTAATATGATTGTGATAATTCTCCTCGTTTCTGCATTGCAGCTGATACTTATTGGGAGGCTAATGACTGATGGGAGGCTAAATGCAAGACTTAAGTGTGACCTGACTGAGAATCTTGCATTGAAAGCTAATGCCCAGGTAGAAAATTTAGGTACACTTTTATGGTGCGCTGCCTCTATATCCTGTTTTGAGATGACATATGAATAGTTTCATGAGTTGCTTCTTTCTCTCACAGCTTACAAGTGAGCCACATATGTCTAATGGGATGGCTACTTTTGATTATAAGGTAGTATTTCTTAAGCTTTTTTTCAATTTTCTGTAATGAGTATTTTGTGTGCAGATATTATTTTGCATGACCTTCCATTTTGATTTTTCCATCACTGTGTCTTTGTGGCTTGTTTGTTTTGCTCAAAGAATAGCAGACATATCTTCTAATGTACTGGACTACTACGACTACCACCGATGCTGGTCATTATTTTAGCTTCTTTGTTTTCTTGTTACGTCCCTTTTGTTTCAGTAGAATACCTAGGCATTGTAGTGTTCATAGTTCTCTGTAATTGTGCATGACAATGTTTGTTTCGTGAAACTATTTGTAAATAATAAACATTTCTTTCACAAATCACTATGGAAATCTCTTTCAATTCCTAGTATAGCGTAAAAATCCTTGTGTTCAAGATAAAAGATATCATGAATTTTGAAGTCTAACCAGTGGTATTTCGACCTTTTTCCATTGACTTGCTGTGAATAAACTTTTGTACAGTCGTGAATCTATTTGATCTTGAAATGTGTTAAATGTTCGTTTGTTTTGACTCGTAAGGTAATCTTCTCTTCATCCCTTTGTTTTAAATGAGCCATAGATGATGGAATGTTTCTCTCTTATTCCTCTCCTCTTTCTTTTCGCACCCTTTTGTACCTTCTCTCTCTCTGTTTTACTGCCCCTGAAATGATTCTTGTTTACATCTGATCTGGTTGGTACAGTTAGGTATTTTCTTAATGTGTCAGTCACCTGCTTAAATGATGCTATTCTTTCTGTATATTCGCACCGAAGAAAGTACTTTAGCTAGATGCTAATCTGCACCTTTCTATAGTTGTTTTAATAATTACATCTCTCTCTCTCTCTCTCTATGCAGGGCAGAGACTATAGAGCACAGTTTCAGATGGGTAATGGTGCATTATTTGGGGCTAGCTACATACAGGTATACTTGTTATGTTCTGTTAACATTTTTTTATGAATTCTTTTAGTTAATTAATTGCAATGGACAAGAAGGTTAGTTGTAAACACAGGAACACTGAGTCTGGAAAGATGTAAAAGTTCTGTTTTGTTAATTTTTACCATCATAGCTTCATTATCCTAGACCATTCATCAGATGCTGTAGCACTGGGATAATGCATTCTTATCTTGTGAGCATCTTGCAGAGTGTGACTCCTCATTTTTCTCTGGGTGGTGAAGTATTCTGGGCTGGACAGCAGAGAAAGTCTGGTGTTGGTTATGCTGCTCGATACTGCACAGACAAAATGGTCAGTTGAATCTGCTAATTAACTTACCCTTAATATATTTTTCTAGAATCATCCACAAGTGATGTAAATTCCTACATATGCCATTAAGAAGCCACAATTGAAGTATAGTCCTAATGTGTCCTATAAGAAGCCATGAGTGAAGTAAAGTCTGTGCTTTATGCTGTAGGAGATATATTATGGTTTATAAATCACTCATTGAACCTTTTTTTTATCTACAAGGGAGGTTTTTTATGGTTAGTAAACTATAGTGCGAAGAACTTATTGAGGTGGAAAGAACTTGTTGAAAAAAAGGTTCATATAAGATTTAGCATTTTAGGTCATCCAAATGCTATAGGCACCATTTTTCATTGCTATCTTTTTTTTTTCTATGATTACTTTTCTTCACACTTCTTGCTTATAGGCACTGGTTGCTATTCTGATTCCATGTATATTTGTTTGCATATAAACTTAATTTGTTTTTGGAAATTTATTACTATTATTATTATTAAGTAATTCCACCATTTATTTAATCATGAATAGAATGAGATTGGTCTGAATGTATCCTAATTGTTTCAAACTCTACAATATTTGAATGTAAACAATATCAGTTGTCCTCTGCAAGTGGCATGATCTCTTAATTACTGTCAGGATTCTGTAATTTTTCTTCACACAGAATACTGCATTTTTAAGTTCTTTGGTTATGATTAAAGAACTAGCAGTTCTATAATATATTTAGCATCATTTAAGATGAGCAGTTCTGTGATTAAAGAACTCTGCTATTCTTGTGGCGCTGTGCACTGTCTACTCCCGATTTTAGACCCACATTGCGCTCTTTTTTTGTTGTTTAATTTAATACTGAGCATGCAAGTTTAGTGTTTTTTTTAATATCTTACTGCTACTGAATATTATGCAGGTAGCCACAGGGCAGGTTGCTAGTACTGGAATGCTTGCGCTCTGCTATGTTCAGAAGGTATCTGAAAAGGTAAGCAAGAGTACATACTGCGTGCATCTTTAACTTCAATTGCATCGATCTGAGTGATACTGACACAATTTTGCATCCGCTTAGGTTTCTCTAGCAACAGATTTCATGTATAACTACTTGTCAAAGGAGGTCACAACCAGTGTTGGTTATGATTATATACTTCGCCAGGTATCTTCGCCATCCCTATTTTGATTTATTTCACATTTAAATAAATCAAAAAGCTAGTGCATATGCAAGTTTTGCTCAGGCCAATATATTCAATTGGGATCACAGGTGCTCTTTTTTTGATTGAAGGGATTATCTTTTTGTTTTGTAAACTTTCTCGAATACCTCTCTCTCAATCATCATGATTTCAATTGAATTAATGTTATCGAAGTATACAAGATTATTATAGGGATATTTGAGCTCTAATGAAAACATATAACAGAAATGTATGATTTAGGGCTGTCCAAAGGGTTGACCCCACCTGACCTGCAACCCGTTTTCCGGGTCAACCCAACGACCCGTAAAAAATAAAGTCGACCCGCAACCCGTAAAACGGTTTACGGGTTTATGAGTCGGTTACAAGTTGATCCGTTTGATTAGGTCAAATGGATCGAAAAGGGTCAAACCGGTCAAATTTGACTCGTTTGACCCTTTTCCACCTGTAAAATTGACCCTTTTCGACCTATTTGATCAGTAAAATTTGTTTCTCCCTTACACTAACAATAACAATAAAATTTTGTTTTTTTTAATAATATTACGGGTCAACTTGTAAACTAAAAAAAATCCGTCCCGTAACCCGTAAAATTGTGTGCGGGTCAGGTCGGGTTACAGGTCAACCTGCCCGCTGGACACCCCTAGTATGATTGGTCAACATGAGGACAAATCTTGAAGTAGATTGGCTAAACTTTTGAAAAACCGTAACTTTGTTATTTTGTTGATTTCTCTTTGCAGTCGCGTCTTAGAGGGAAGGTAGATTCAAATGGATGCACATCTGCATTTCTGGAAGAGAGACTCAACATGGGTCTCAACTTTGTTCTTTCTGCGGAGGTAAGCTTTTACTTTGCCTCAACAATAGTACCAATATCACCCTTTCACATGCTCTGCAAATTATAAAATGTGGATGAGCTACATTCTTCTAAGCCCTTTGTTTGCAGTTCATAATTGGTTCGTTTATGATCTTTAACTGCTAGCTTTATTTTTTATGTTCATCATAATAAAGGCTATATCTTTTTCAATTGGCTTATTTAACAGATTGATCATAAGAAGAAAGACTACAAGTTTGGGTTTGGCCTGACCGTTGGGGAGTAATTCTGATCCCAAAGCACATTGCTATTGGCAGATAACAGCTTTTGTACGAATTTTTCTACATTTCCAGGCCATGTGCCAGCATTTTTTGTTTTTGTTTCTTCATATAAGCTTATTATTGTGTACGATTTTCCTAATAATTAGAAAAACTACTCTCGTACTTCAAATTTTAGATAGAGGTCGAATTTACTTGATCAGTAAAATCACAATTGCAAGCTTGTGGAGAATCATTCAGTAAACCAGTTTTGTACTCTTTTCAAAACGTGGAAATTTTCATGTTTTGCTGAAACATGATGATGGTTGCAATGTGCTAGGAAAATTGATGTTGCAAAATGCAAACCTCATATTACCAAGTGAGCAAATGGATATACATTGTTAGGCTTTTGAGTACTAAGGATACCAGGATTGGGATGCTGATATTGCCATTGATGGGGTCAAGTTCAAGTAAGATAGAGTGAATTAATATGGATGTTGGATGAGACACAGGGAAATTTTGCATCACTAAATTGTGTTTTATGAAGATTATGGAATTATTATAGGAGAAAACTAAAAAAGTCCCGTAATTAAGTCGTCAGCAAAGAAAAGGTGAGATAAGCTGGCGTCACCAATCTGAATCGCTGGCGTCACCAATCTGAATCGGTTTGCAGGCACCATTTAAGACGGTTGTTTGAATAATGTGTGATAGGCGCTCCATACATAGAACAAAAAGATATTGAGATAAAAGGTCACCTTGGCGGATTCCCCTTGACACCTCAAAACTAGAAAATAAACCGCCATTCCAAAGAATTCGGGTTGAGCCCGAGGTTTGACAATCCATGATGACATCAATTAGGTGATTCTAGAAACCCTGTTTGAATCAGAATCTCTTTCAAAAAATCTCACCTGACCCTATCATAGGCTTTGACTAAGTCGATCTTAAGTATCATCTATTTAGAAGAACGAATTGCCTTCATATAATGGAGAACTTCTTGAACAATCACTACATTATCAATAATTTGTCTAAAAGGTATGAAACTCGCTTGAGCCGAGGAGTATGAATAACTGGAATTTGTGGTGTAGATCCTGATGCAATACTCTTCAATTGATTGTTTGAGCTTTTGGACATTGGAAATTTTGGGAATGTGCTACCATTGTTATTCATTAAGTAAGGCAATTCTATGAGTTGGATTATGTAAGGCAATTCAATCTCTCTATTCACCTTACACAACTTTAATTCGATAAAAATTATCGTCCCCAATCTAAACATATACTCTTACAAAAATTACATGCTATCTTTTCTAACAAAACATTGCACTTTTTTCGACATGGTTTGTACAACTCGGAAATTTGGTTCTAGACGGGGTGTGACTTAATTGTGATTGGCGTGGTCGCTAGGACGTTGTCGTGACTGCTGAAGATCATTCATCTCGGTGGTCGGTGGAGACAACGTCAGCAATACATTCTTTCATACCTGATTTGTCCGCTCTGACCCAAATTCTAAAGGCGTTGTTCTTTAGCCCCTCACTTTCCCCACTATCCTTTTGCTCTAGTTCCTTATTTTCGCCGGTTGTACTTTCTTTACGTGTCTTTGTTTCTTCTGTTTGTTCTAGCCGTTTTTTGGCTGCCGTTTATTCGGCCTCTCGATTGTACCGAGCCTGTCTGGTAAATCGAATTTTTATTGGGCCGATGGGCCGTGGTTGAAATCGTTGGGCATTGGGCCTAGTAAAGTATCTGCTGGAGGTAAAATGGAGCTCCGAATCGAGCGAAAGATCTAGGGTTTTTCTCTTATACCTCCATTTTCACCAACAAAGCGCCATTCACTTTCCGAGTAGACAGACTCCCTCTCTTCTAGGTCTCCTCCCTCTCGCTCATTCTCCATCTGTAAATTGCTTCGATTTCGTTCGGATCTTTGATCTAATTAATGGTGTTTTGTGATTGCAGAGTAACCAGGTGTGAGTTAGGTTAAAGGAGAGCGAAAATGGTGGAGACCGCCAAGGGAAGGAAGGAAGAGGTCGTCACCAGGGAGTACACCATCAACCTCCACAAGCGCCTCCATGGCTGGTACTTCTATTTCTCTATTTCTCATTATCAGCAATCAACGTTTTTCACCATTTTCTGCTTGCTACGTTTACGCGGTATTGCTCTGTACTAGATGTTGAAGCTGCTTTTTTACTGAATTCGTCTTTTGAGTTTGATTCATTGAAGTTAACTTCTTTTTGAGTTGCAACAGTATTTTCTGCTATTTAGATGTATCTTTTGGTCACAAATTTGTGTGATCAGTTTATTAGCTTGGCCATGTTTCTACTGAGACCAGATCTAGAGTACGAGTAACTGGAATTTGTGGTGTAGATCGTGCTGTAATGCTCTTCAATTGATTGTTTGAACTTTTGGACATTGGAAAATTTGGGAATGTGCTACCATTGTTATTCATTATGTAAGACAATTCTATGAGTTAGACTGTGTAGGCGATGGCCTGTTAGTCTAGGAGACTAGGAAAACCTGTGTACTTTTTTTTTCAATTGCTCTAATTCATTACTTGTGATTCAAATTAAAAAAAATTCAGAGTTGCATAATTAACCGGATGAGTTGGAACAATTCTTTGTTCTTGAGAAATACTGTCATTGTGTGTAGGGTGGTTCTGGCATTACATTCATATGCAGTATGTTATCTTTTCTTCATCAGATTGCATAAATTTTATGTATGTACTAGTTTAACACTTTGCTCTTGAACATTGTATTTTGGAATAGATTTGTTCTTTGTGTGATAGTTTACCACACTTCTTTTATCTGATTGTGGTAAATGGACTTATAGGCTACATTAGGTCACCATAGCAAGGATTTAATCTGATTTTTGTTCCTGGTGAAGCTTTTTAGTATACATCAAGTAATAAATAAATATCTGAAAGGGCTGACATGTTGATAAGCTAACCCTAGAAAAAAAAGTTGAGGATTGGAAAACAAATGTAGGATCTTCTCTTGAATCGCAATGGTTTCAGAGGTGCATAATTAGCCGGATGACTTGGAACAAATCTCTGTTCTTGAGAAATACTATCATTATGTGTAGGGTGGTTCTGGCATTACATTTATATGCAGAATGTTAGGTTTTCTTCATCAGATTGCATAATTTCATATGTATGTACTTGTTGAACATCTTGCTCTTATACATTGTATGTTGGAATAGATTTGTTCTTAGTAAATGGACCTATAGGCTGCATTAGGCCACCAAACTGACCAAATCAAGGATTTAATCTGATTTTTGTTCTTGTTGAAGCTTGTTAGTATACATCATTTAATAAATCACTGAAAGGGTTGAAATGTTGATAAGCTAAATCCCTACAAAAAAATGTGAGGATAGGGAAAAACAATCTTCGATACTCTGACATGTAATTTTCGTTTTCTGGAACCACAGCACATTCAAGAAGAAGGCGCCAAATGCCATAAAGGAAATCAGGAAGTTTGCACAAAAGGCGATGGGAACAAAAGACGTGAGGGTGGATGTGAAGCTGAACAAGCACATCTGGAGCAAAGGAATCCGGAGTGTACCGAGAAGAGTTAGGGTTCGTGTTGCCCGTAGGAGAAACGACGATGAGGATGCCAAGGAAGAACTCTACTCTCTTGTGACTGTTGCAGAAATCCCGCCGGAAGGACTGAAGGGATTGGGCACCAAGATCATTGATGATGAAGAGTGAACTTAGAGGTTATTATGAATCAATTTTTTTTTTTCCAAAGAGTTTAGTGATTGTGGTTTTTGTGACTTTTATTGGATATGACACTACCAGTTCTTAGATATAAATGTTTCAATATTGTTCACTCGAGTTGGAGATCGATATCTGTTGGCATATTCATGGAGAAATCTAAAGAATTTGTTTCGTGTGGGTTTCATTTATAGTTGATTCTAGTATAGGTAGCAATTAGCAA
Source organism: Fallopia convolvulus (assembly GCA_964016875.1). Taxonomy (NCBI): domain Eukaryota; kingdom Viridiplantae; phylum Streptophyta; class Magnoliopsida; order Caryophyllales; family Polygonaceae; genus Fallopia; species Fallopia convolvulus. The sequence continues at coordinate 2,155,312 of OZ024720.1, forward strand.
ATATACATACCACTTCTTTCATAAGGCACAAAATAGACGAATCTACTAATCTAGCATACTTAGAGCAAGCCCAACAGCTTCTCCATAATTTTCTCCAAAATGGAGAACAGCCATATTCTCCAAAAAAATTCAGCTCAACTCCAACAGATTCTCTATTTTGGAGAACACTGCATTTAATACTTTCATTTTTTACCATATAAATTACAATAACTAATTATATATTATCTTACATAAGAAAATAAAATATTATAGAATCTTAAACTAATAAATGATAACTAATTGTTATTCGACTTTTAAGGACAAAAATATTTTAAAATCTTAATTTAATAAATGATAATTTATTTGTTAATTTGACTTATAAGGAATATAAATATTCTAGAATCTTAACCTAATAAATGAAAAATTATTTTTTATTTCACTTATAAGGAATAAAAATATTCTACATCTAAATCATAAATTATTTGTTATTTGATTAATAAGGAAATATTCTAGAATCTTAAGGAATAAAAATATTTGTTATTTGTTATTTGACTTATAAGGAATAAAGATATTCTAGAATATTAATTTAATAATCTTACTTTTTGGTTGACTCTTTTTTATTTTTTATCCATTAAATTAGTAAATAAAAGAAAAAAAAAAAGAAAAATATATTGATTTGGAGATTTGGAGGTCACACCAAATTTAGGGAAAGCTCACCTCATTTTGGAGAATTACTCCAAAATGGTGAATGGAACGGAGCATCTGTTGGGGCTATTTTTTGGTCAAAATTCCCCAAAAGCCCCAAGAATTTGGAGAAGCTGTTGGGCTTGCTCTTAGGCTCTGTTTGACAGCAGCGGAATGTGAGTGGAATTCAGCTACATGGAGCGGAATTTTTCCATTTTCAAGAAGCTCCTACACCCAAGCTTCTTGCTTTTTCGCTAGCTGAATTGGCCATTAAGCTTCAGCTAGAAATGCCGAACAAGGCCTTAGATGCATAAACAAACCATATCCATTACACAAGCACAACACTAGACGTGCAAGGTTATTTGTCCTCCCATTGCCACCCCAATTTGGTATTCTTATGCCGGAAACTAATTATCAACTCATCTCTAAGATGCACCAATCTAGCCAAGGCACAAGACCATGCCTTTCACTTGTTGCTTTCCCTACCTTAAAATAACTGGAGTGCTGTAGACAAGTCATCTCCTCCATCCTAGGTGACATATACTTGAACCTCAAACAATCTTTAATGCTCAAACACCTAAGATTAATCAATTTTCTCAAATTATCCGACAAAGCTTTAAGTTCTTCGCACTCTGTGATGTCCAATGCAATCAAATTCACTAGATTCGTCACGGAATCTGGAAGAATTTCAAACTTGTTTCGTGAAAGATCAAGATATCTCAAGCATTTAAGCTCTCTGATTGAACTTGGAACACACTCAATTTTTAATGTTTGCAACCCAAATGCCCGCAACCGCTTGAAATTTGCAATTAGTTGATCAAGAAGAGTCGGGTTGCAAAATGAATCAACATTCAACCACAACCATGAACGTAATCGATTGGATTTGAGCAATGACTTCGGAATAGCCTCATGATTTGCCGATTTCAACATCTCCATTGCTTACATGCCTTGTACAATTATTTATATTAGATGATGCTGATAAAATAAAGCTTTCCTCACCACCCACATGTTGTGCCAAATCATGAATTAAATCATACATTTCACACCTTTTGATTTCACCATAATCATTTAAATTTTCTTGGTAGGATTTGATCTATTTTGGTTTAATTACAGGATTTGATCCCCAATTTTTTAAGAAGCATCCAGAGATATGGGTACGATCTGAATGTAGAAAAGAAGCGATCTTTTCATCAATGGTTGTTCCAGAGGAAAACATTGGGATTCCATGGCTGATAGTGTAAGTAAATCTGCAAGTTTAATTCCTTAATCAAGTTAAGATCTGATCTCATCTAGGCTACAAGGAAACGGAAACGAACTGATAATACAAGGACACGAATCATTTCCATAATTTTACACTAAAAATAAGTTTTCGTGTTTCCGTTTTCGTGTTTCCGTTTTCGAGTTTCCGTCAGAAACGGAAAACACTATCCAATTGGAGTTTCCGGATAATTTACACTCTTTCTCTTTCATGATGATATGATTCGAACCCTCAAACAATCTCAAGAACAAAAGCACACAAACAGAAATAGAGAAAAACAGTAAAGGGACACAAGATCTGGTTACGCGGTTCGAGCAAGCTCTACATCCGCGGAGTCTCAGTGAGGAGACTCGTCTCAATCCACTATTTGAAGATAAAGTTCAAGAGAAGTTACAATCGTACACACAGCAAGGCAAAGAACACTCAGAAACATGGAACTAAACAAAGATCTAGAGAAGAAGAGAAGTTCTAGGGTTTCGGCCCCCTGAAAGGCTACACAAAGCTTCTGGATGAAGTTTTAGAAGACGCCACCGCAGATCTCAACGAGCAAGGATCGTCGTCTTCAACATCGATCTCGAACTCCACCGCTTGGCCTCACCGGAGATTACCTTTTCCGATCTCTCTCTCTCTCTCTCTCTCTCTCTCTCTCTCTCTCTCTCTCTCTCTCTCTGAGAACTCTCTAGAAGCGCCGCTGAGCTTTAGGGTTGCGAATGAGCTCGCGAGAGGAGCTCGCGAGCTCTTAACGCGGAAGAGAGCTCGAGCTTGTTGGGCCAATCGCTTGATGTTGGGCCTTTCAATATCCGGGAACGAGCACGGTCCAAGTCCATCAACCCATTAGTAAGCCTCGATCGATTCAGCCTCCAAACCGGTAAACCGGGGTGGCTTTATTCGATCCGGTTCACTAATATATACGACTCGAACCTATGTTCTAAACCCGGTTCCTGAATCTATATATTCTCTACCATTTAACTATGTATACATTGCTATACCAATCTCTATGTTACCTAGGCTTATATAAATGACTTAATTCTTAACACAGGACAACAAATCTCCATATTTTGTTGAGATCGAGAAAAGGCGGGCTCAAACAATGTAGTCGGAATTTCAACGCTAAAAACAAGTTTAATCCAAAAACAATAAAGAAGATTACACATAGAAGAAAACAATAGTAAAAAAATCACACAAAAATTTTACGAGGTTCGGATCAATGTCCTACATCCCCGGGGCCTATCTTGAGACCCAAATGCACTATGTAAAATTAGATATTACAAGAAGGAATAATCATTTTAAATCAATCCGACATCTACTATACATAACCAAGCCACACCACTATAAAAGGGTAAATGAATCCGACTGATAGTTGTTCATATTATCCAAGCTAGAGAAAAAAAAAGATAATATATTACAGTTTGGTTGGCTTCTACAATTTCTTCTCTAGCCTGTAGAAGGATGAATATATTATTTGTGTTACCTACTTACCTGTACGATATTAAACTTCTTGGGCAGTTGATTGGTGCTTGAATTGGTCTGGAGTGACACCAGCTGAATCTTAGAGACCTTCGGCTAGAACTATTTATTTGGTATTAAAAAGATAGTATTAGTATTAATACTGCAACAAAGTGAAGCTGGAAAGAATGAAATGGTATTAAAAAGATAGTATTAGTGTTAGAGCTCACTTGAGTAATTTTTAATTGGCCAAGGGATTGACGGTGTCGAAGGAATTTGGGGAGCTTCTCCGGAGGAGGAAGTGGGTTGAGCCATAGCAAACGGAGGTTGTAAAGGGATCCCCAATCCACACCCCTCTTCAACTCCAACTCTGGACAATCCATGATGGACAATATTTCAAGGAAATTGGGATGTGCAATGTGCATTTTTTTCAATCGCTGGCATGAAAAGATCCTTATTTGTTCGGGTTTCGGCGTTGTCAGGTATATAACCTCCAAGGTATTGCAGCTTTCAATATCTATTCCTTGAAGAAGCGGGGAATCAAGTATTTGTTGGAATGATTGGGTGGTGGGGGAAGCAGGGGAGCTATTAGAGTTGTTTGACAACACTTGTTGTATCGCCATATTACCATCCATTTCGAGGAGGTATAGATTCTCAAGAAGTGGACATAGCGGGATGGAATTGAGTTGAGGACAATTACAAATATGTAGATGAGAAAGAAGAGGGAAGGAGAGAAACATAGAAGAAGAAGAAGAAGATGTTGCTACTTCACTCCACCATCCCTTCAATTTTAGCAGCCCTGTCAACGAAAGCGTCTCCAAACGAGGGAAGAACGAGGAGGATCCTGCCACTTCTGTTGTACAACTGTCTCCGTCTTCCACATATTCTAGTTCCTCCAATCCCCAAAGATCAAGACGTTTGAGATTAGGAAGACACCTTAAGGATGGCAGATATTTTACATTCCTACACTTTCTCAACTCTACATATGCAAGGTTATTTCCCCTTCCATTAAAGCCACAACGTGGTATTATTCTCTTGCCTGGGTAATTCTTTATTTCCAGTTTCTGCAGCTGTACTTGAGGTAGTTGCCAAGATTCATCTCTATCCCAATCACTTATACCATATTCAAATTCAATAGACAATTCACCTTTGAGTTGCTCCAAAGCAGACAACTGATCAAGACCGCTAACTTTAATTTCCTTCTCGTCGATTAATCTTCTTCCTACCTTAAAGCAACTCAAGTATTGTAAACAACTCATCTCTCCTATCCTAGCTGGCATATGCTTCAACTTATCACAACCATGAATGTCCAAAGCAACCAGCTGATCAAGACCACTAACTTTAATTTCCTTCTCGTCGATTAATCTTCTTCCTACCTTAAAATGACTCAAGTATTGCAAACAACTCAATTCTCCTATCGCAGCTGGCATATGCTTCAACTCACCACAACCCCGAATGTCCAAATACCTAAGATTGATCAATTTTCTCAAATCACCCGGCAACGCTTTAAGTTTACTACACCAACTAATGTCCAATGTAAGCAAATTCAATAGATTTGTCACGGAATCTGGAAGACCTTCAAACTTGTTCCCTGAAAGATTAAGATATCTCAAGTGTTTAAGTTCTCCAATTGAATCTGGAACTTTCTCAATTCCCAACCTCGGCAACCACAATGCGCGCAACTGCTGAAAATTTGCAAATAGTTGATCTAGAAGAGCCGAATTCCGAATTGAACCACTGTTCAAGAATAGAAATGAGCGTAATCGATTGACTTTGTGCAATGATTTCGGAATAGCCCATAATTCATCTATTTTGATTTCCCCCGCGCTTACATGCCTTACACAATTACTTATATTTGATGACACTGTTAGCATAATGCTTTCCTCACTAGCCACATGTTGCGCCAAATCATGAATTAAATCATGCATTTTACATGTCTTGATCTCCCCATAATAATCATTTTTTGCCTCTTGAAAAAACCCTCTCCTTAACAAGTACATGAAATCTGAATGGCCCGCGTCTTCATTATTCTGCTTATTATATCCTTGAGCAATCCAAAGATATATTAACTCTTGTTTCTCGAACTTATAATCTTTAGGAAACAAGGAACAATAAGCAAAGCATTGCTTTAGATTTGACGGCAGGTGATCATAGCTCAATTTCAACACAGGCATAATACCATCCTCGTGACTTTGTCCTAGCTTTGGGAGCTCCTCATCCCTAATCAACTCCCATTCTTTGATGGTGTTTTTTTCAAATAAAAGTCTACCGATACTCCTTATGGCTAGGGGAACATTTGCACACTTGTTCACAATCCCTTTTCCAAGCTCTATCCGTCTTGGATCGTTCTCAGTTCCAGGAGCAAAGGCTAATCTTTTGAATAGATCCCATGACTCATCCTTTGATAAGCCACCCAATATACGAGTTCCTAATGCACATGTAGCTGTTGGAACCGAAGAGGATCTCGTAGTGACGATAATCCTGCTCCCTTTCGCACCACAATTCAACAACTTCATTCGTTTTAGCCAACAATCATGATTTTCATCCCACACATCATCTAGGACGAGAAAGAATCTCTTTCCCTCTATCAACTCCCTGATTTTATTTTGTAATTGACCCACGGTGAAATCACCATAGCTTTCATCGGATATGGATTGAAAGATTTTCCCCATGATTTCTTTCTCATCAGATATATCAGAAATGCAAGCAAACCACCTCTTTTCAAAATTCCTTTTAACTTCATCATCGTTATAAATCAGTTGGGCAAGGGTCGTTTTTCCCATACCTCCGATCCCAACAATGGCAATGACCATAGGAAGATCTAGTTTAGCATCATTTGACTTATTAAAAAGCATTTCTAAGATGGCTTTCTTGTCTTCATCTCTACCAATGACATCCTTTGCATCAACAAAACACCCTGGATCTTGTCCTCTCCTAATAACATTCGGTATCTCTTCCTCTCTAGCATATGCCACAAGCCCCATTTTAGCCATATCTGTAGAGATCTCACCCAAACGCTTCCTAATAGCCTTAACTTTCTTAGCAATGGAGTCTCTAGCTATAATTGGATTTAACTTGGAGCAAGAAACCCGTACCTTGTTTTTCAAGGAAAGCTTGTTGCTTCCCTCCATCATCTGTTGCTTGAGCAGATCATCAGTAGCAACCTCGTCGAACAGATCGTCCGCATCGTACAACACACCCTTGAGCCTCTTAATCCAATTTCTCACAGCAGGAGAGCTTTCTTGCTTCCTCTCAGCATCAAGAAGCACAGCTTGGATCGTCTCAATCGTCACCCGAAGCTTAGCAAGCTCATCTCTAGCTTCCCAAATGGAAAGCCCTCTTTCGTATGCCTTGTCAAATGCCGGAGAAGCAATAGTTGACAAGATCCCTGAAGCAAGATTGAACACAGCCGATTCCGCCATTGATTGTTTCCAAATCTAAGTGTTGGTGATTGCTTTTTCTCTTACTTGCAAGTAGAATTTAGAGTAGCTGTTGATTTGTACCGAAATTTTAATTCCCATCAATAGGGACCCAAGGTAACCATTGGTGGAGAATCTCTTATGGGGTTTCATCTTATCATATTGTCAAGTTGAATATTGGTTAGCCTATCACTTTCATCTTATCATATCTCTTATGGGGTTCTATCACTTCTTCTTTGTGGTGTGAATTTAATAGTGTAAAGGGGTTCAACTATGTACACGCTTCTTGACTAACTGTTATATTTTGGGTAATATTAATTCAACCTTTACGCCATTTGTTACTGAGATGTGGTTACTAATCGATCGATATCGACCACAATTAGTGATCTGTTTAGTGATCGATTGATATCATTCAAATTCTCAAATTCATGAGCTGTTTACAGTTTATAGTTTACACCACCAATTTTCAAGGACAATATTAGACTTTATTAGTGTTCGGGCACACTTATAGTGTTCGATTTTTCTGTAAGAAAAAAAAAATCACCGAACTGTATTGTTTGTTAATTTATATATAAAAGACAAACTTGCTAATCAACCAAAAAAAAAAGACAAACATGCTAAGAAATCATCCACTTTTTTCAAGAATTCTTTTTCAGCGGTAAAATGCTAGTCTTTAATAAAACTTTGAAGTTTAGGTATTGTTTTGTAAGAAAATATTTATGGTGTCTAGATAATGAGTTAATAAGATTAGTTTTCTAAAATTTTAGGTTTCTTTTTTTTTAAAAAAAAGAAAGAAAAAAGTTATAATGTTAGGAGCTTTTTAAAAAAATATTTGACTTTACATAATTAATTAATGTGAGATCGATATGCGTTAGTAAGAGCTTGAGAACTGGAGGTTAGGTTGTTTCCAAGGCAGCGGAAGTAAACAATCGCAAGTAATATGGAAAGTAAGAGACACAGTTCCTTTGTACAAGAATCTCACGACAACCAACTAGTAGTGTGGGTAAAAATATTAGTATGGGGGAGTGTAAAAATGGTGGTGTTACTTATTAAGATGTCTTCTCTAGCTTGCATAAGGATGAATAAGAACAAAATAAAATGTTCGGTTCGAGCAAGAAGAAGCAATCTCCAGCGTCTCACTCAAGCATCCGTAGCTACTATGGCGATCTACCTAATTTGACAAACTAGGAACAATGCGATCTTCAACCAAGTAACACCCTCTGAGGATATTTGCTTTCAAACAATCAAGGATCTCCTAAGAGCCACACTTGTTGTAAAATGTGACAGGACTAACCTAGGACATAGTAGTTGGATTAACTATGTGTATACCCTAGGCTAGTGAGCATTTTGTGTTTTTGTCCTACACTCTCTTTTGTCCATAGAGTTCTAAAACATGCTCTTTAAGCGCTTTCGTATATCCTATCTAATCAATATATTTACCTAATTTTCAAAAAAAGAACAAAAAAAACGAAGAAGGTAAGCCCTAATTTAGTGATACCAGCTGAATCTCAAAGACCCTACGAAAATGTAATAATTATTTGGTATTAATATAGAACAAAGGGGAAACAAAAAGAAATAGCAAATGTAGTGCGTACATATGAGATGCAATTGCAACTCCACTATGTCTTAAAATAAAGAGGATAACACATAATTTAGTCACCTGTGATTTAAACTTTCTTGGTGTTGATCAGTGCGAGGATGACCAGCTGAATCTGAGCTACGCTTTCACCACTATATTTATTTGGTATCAATTTATAACAGGTAGAAGAATTAGTATTAGTATAACAAAGAAGTGAAGATCCAAGGAATGAAATGGAATTTATTAATAAAGCATAGATATATTTTTATGTACTTACTCTTTTTGTAATTTTTAATTGGCCAAGGGATTGTCGGTGTCGAAGGCATTCGGGGAGCTCCTCCGGAGGAGGAAGTGGATCGAGTTCTAGAAAACGGAGGTTGGAGAGGGAACCCCAATCCACACCCCTCTCCAACTCCAACTTTGAACAATAACTAATGGACAATTCCTCGAGGATTTTGGGTTGCGCAATGTGCAACTTGTTCAATCGTACACAAATGGAGATTTGTAGTTGTTGGAGTTTCGGCGGTGTTAGGTGTATAACCTCCAAGGTACTACAATGGATAATATGTATTTTTTGAAGAAGTGAGGAATCAAATATTTGTTTGAATGATTGGGAGGTGGGAGAAGCAGGGGAGCTATTAGAGTTGTTTGACAACACTTGTTTTATATTACCCCCCAATTTAAAGAGATGTAGATCTTTAAGAAGTGGACATAGCGGGATGGACTTGAGCTCAAGACAATTTCTAATACGTAGTATCGAAAGAAGAGGAAATGAGAGAAACATAGAAGAAGATGTTGTTACTTCACTCCACCATCCCTTCAACTTTGGCAGCTCTATCAATTGAAGTATCTCCAAACGAGGGAAGAATGAGGAGGATCCTACCACTTCTTCTGTACAGTTGTCATTGTCTTCCACATACTCTATTTCCTCCAATTCCAAAAGAACAAGATGTTTGAGATTATGAAGACATCTTAAGGGTGGCAAATACTTTACATTCTTACAACGGTCCAAAACTAGAGAAGCAAGCTTATTTTCCCTCCCATTAATGCCACAACATGGTATTCTCTTGCTTGGGTAATTCTTTATGTCCAACTTTTGCAGCTGTACTTGAGGTAGTTGCCAAGATTCATCTTCATCCCAATCACTTATACCATCTTCAAACTCGATCCACAATTCAACCCTAAGTTGCTCCAATCTAGCCAATTGTTCAAGACCATTAACTTTAATATCCTTCTCCTCGATTGATCTTCTTCCTACCTTAAAGCTACTCAAGTATTGCAAACCACTCATCTCTCCTATCCTAGCTGGCATATGCTTCAACGAATCACAATGATTCATTTTCAAGCACCTAAGATTGATCAATTTTCTAAAATCACTCGGCAATGCTTTGAGTTTTCTACACCCTTGGATGTCCAATGTAAGCAAATTCAATAGATTTGTTATGGAATCTGGAAGACTTTCAAACGTGTTCCATGAAAGATCAAGATATCTCAAAAGATTAAGCTCTCCAATTGAATTTGGAACATTCTCAATTCCCAGCTCCATCAACCACAATGCGCGCAACCGTTGAAAATGTGCAAATAGTTGATCTAGAAGAGCCGAATTCCGAATTGAACCACCATTCAATAATAGACACGAACGTAATCGATTGACTTTGTGCAACGATGTCGGAATATCCCATGATTCATCTATTTCGAAATCCCCCACACTTACATGCCTTACACAATTACTTATATTAGATGGCAGAGTTAGCATAATGCTTTCCTCACCCGCCACATGTTGCGCCAAATCATGAATTAAATCATGCATTTTACATGTCTCAATCATCTCCCCATAATAATAATAATCTTTTTTCGCTTCTTGAAAAAAACCTCTCCTTAACAAGTACATGAAATCTGAATGGCCTTCATCTTCATTATTCTGCTTAATATATCCTTGAGAAATCCAAAGATATATTAACTCTTGTTTAATGAACTTGTAATCTTTAGGAAACAAAGAACAATAAGCAAAGCATTGTTTCAAATTTGATAGTAGGTGATCATAGCTCAACTTCAACACATGCATAATATGATCCTCGTGACTTTGTCCTAGCTTTGGGAGCTCCTCATCCCTAATTAATTCCCATTCTTGGATGATATTTTTTTCAAATAAAAGGCTACCTATACTGCTTATGGCCAGAGGATCATTTGCACACTTCTTCACAATCTCTCGTCCAAGCTCTATCCGCCTTAGATCATTCTCAGTTCCAAGAGCAAAGGCTAATCTTTTGAATAGATCCCACGACTCATCCTCTGATAAGCCACCCAATTCACGAATTCCTAATGCACATGTAGCTTTTGCAACCGAAGAGGATCTCGTAATGACTATAAGCTTGCTCCCTTTTGCACCAAAATTCAACAACTTCATTCGTTTTCGCCACCTATCATGATTTTCATCCCATACATCATCTAGGACAAGCAAGAATCTCTTTCCCTCTATCAACTCCCTGATTTTATTTTGTAATTGACCCACAGTGAAATCACCATAGCTTGCATCAGATATGGATTGAAAGATTTTCCCCATGACTTCTTTTTCATCGTATATATCTGAAATGCAAGCAAACCACCTCTTTTCAAAATTCCTTTTAACTTCATCATCATTATAAATCAGTTGGGCAAGGGTTATTTTTCCCATACCCCCTATCCCAACAATGGTAATGACTACATGAAGATCTTGTTTAGCATCATTTAACTCGTTAAAAAGCATTTCTATGATGACTTTCTTGTCTTCATCTCTACCGATGACATCCTTTGCATCAACAAAACACCCTGGATCTTGTCCTCTCCTAATAACATTAGTTATCTCTTCCTCTTTAGCATATGCCACAAGCCCCATTCCAGCCATATCTGTAGAGATCTCACCCAAACTCTTCCTAATAGCCTTAACTTTCTTAGCAATGGAGTCTCTAGCTACAATTGGGTTTAACTTAGAGCAAGAAACTCGTACCTTGTTTTTCAAGGAAAGCTTGTTGCTTCCCTGCATCATCTGTTGCTTAAGAAAACCATCAGTAGCAACCTCGTCGAACAGATTGTCCGCATCGTACAACACACCCTTGAGCCTCTTAATCCAATTTCTCACAGCAGCAGAGCTTTCTTGCTTCCTCTCCGCATCAAGAAGCACGGCTTGGATCGTCTCAATCGTCACCCGAAGCTTAGCAAGCTCGTCTATTGCTTCCCAGATGGAAAGCCCTCTTTCGTATGCCTTGTCAAATGCCGGAGAAGCAATAGTTGACAAGATCTTGGAAGCAAGACTGAATACAACCGATTCAGCCATTGATTGACTTCAAATCAAAATACTTGTGGTTTCGGTGTTTTTTGTTTGTTTGTTTTTGCAAGTAGAATTTTGAGCAGCTGATTGCAGATATATAGAATACACTCTTTCTTGTTAGAATTTGAGGGGGGTAGGGAGTAGATGTTGATTTATAGAATACACTCTTTCTTGTAAATTAGATGGAAACATCTTATCACGTTGTCGGACAATTAAGTTGACTTTTTAGCATATGACTTTTGGGTATTGATTAAAGCCTTATTGAGATCATAAAAAGCTACATCATTTTGATTAATACCCATCTTACACTGAACCCATTATGCAGAAATCATGCTGAAACGGTCAACAATGTGGTATGAATTTAAAATGTATGATTTAATTCATGATTAAGTTTCTTAGAGCCATAATATAACTTAATTGATTAAACCCGAAAAAGAAAAAGAGTAGATTTAATTTGTAGCTCACACTCCCATTGTAGATGGTCGATCTTGGTCACCATGCCCTATATGATGAGACATTTGGTTTTGAGGTCATCATCCGAAAGCTAACACACATGACAAAAACCATTTTTACATATCGATAGTGGATAGTATCAAGAATGGTATATAGCTAAAATGTAGATGAATTTCTCATTTTAATTTCTATAGCTTCCAAGAGAGGCATTTAAAAAAAAAGCTTCTTGTTAATGAAAACCAGAGTTGACCTTGGGTACAAGCACATCCATAGCAGCTACAGTCTTGGAATGCCATTTTACACAAGACAAAAAACAGTAAAAATCTCCACTATCATATTGTGTAACCATTCCTGTTGGCTAGATTTGTTTTTTATTTTACTTTTTAAGTAATATATAAGGATTTTAATTTTTTCCTTTTAACAAAAAACCCGTCTGCCAATTTACTAATAAATGGCTCCCAAATGACACTTTAACTATGTATGTGCCTTGTCAAGCTAAATTCTCTATCTGAATTGTATTCAACATTCTGATGTCTAATGATAATTAAGTATTCTGATGTGCGCTAGAGCATGCATTGACTACAGTACAGGTTTCTCAAATTCAATTAATGGGCCTCTAAGAAGTTGTTTATTCATAAACATGGTGAAAAGGGGTTTATCAAAACAAACAAAAGAATATTTACTTAATGTGACCTCAAGTTCCAAAAGGACAATAATACCCATAAGCTGAACTTGTGAAGGTTCAACATTGAAAAAGTGGAGGCCAACAGCTACATTAATTAGGCAAGTCAAAACAGGCCCAAAATATAGACAAGGTAAACAAGGCCCATCATTCACCTATAAAATCAAAGTTCATACTTTCAAGAAATAGGCCCAAAATATAGACAATAATAAGGAAAAATGCACTTAATTAACAACATGTTGATGTATGTGCAGATGACGTGGCTTCTTTTGGGTTCATACTTAGGGACTCCAACGACTGTCCATCTCGTTTGACGGAGGACTGATCGGTCGACAGCCTGTTCTGATCTCCGAGACCATCGCCTTACGCCAAGGACTTCTCGAGGCCATTCGTCATGTCATTCCCCGGATCCAGATTGAAGGCGATAACTTGCAGCTGGTCAACGCCGTTCTTAGCTACCGGCGCTGTCCGTGGGAGATTGAAGTGTTGCGTGCGGACATCCACTGTTTGTTGGCTCAGTTCCAGGATTGGAGTATCACTCATGTCTACCATGAGTGCAATTCTGCAGCTGACTTCATCGCTTGCTCTAGGGCTGGTCATGGGTCGGGTTATGGGTGGGTGGAGCACTTCCACCACCCATCCCGCGAAATAAATTTTATCACCATACCCACCCATCACCCGCGGAACCTTTCACCCGTATCCGACCCACCCGTCACCCGCGAACGGGCGAGATCGAATTGGAGCGGGTGAGCGGCGCGAGAGTATTAAGCAGAGGCTGCAGAGTGGTGGATCGAGCTGGTGTAGGCGAGTGGCGCTCTTGAGAAACCCCAACTGAGAAGTGAGAAGGGCGAGGGTGAGAATTAGCTAGGTCTGGTCGTTTGGGGCATAGCCGCATATCACATATGGGCATATTTCCATTTGGGTATGTATAGTTTCTTACTATTTAAAAAAAACCCAAACTTTTTTTAAAAAAGCCCCCAAGTCTCAAACATTTCTTAAAAAAAAACAAATTTAATTTTAATTTAGGATAAATTTTTACGGGTGGTTGGCGGGTGAACGAGCGGTGGATGACGGGTCGGGTGATGGGTCGGGTTAAACGGGTGTAAAACTTCACCCATATCCGACTCGTCACCCGTTTCACACATCACTCGACCCACCCGTCACCCGCTTTTTTACGGTTTTTCACCCGTATAATTGGGTCGGGTGAAGCGAGTGGGTCGGTCACCCGCGGATAATGTCCAGCCCTAGCTGGCTCCTTCCGACGTGTATCTTCCGTTCCACTTGCAGCTGACTTGGGTTTCTGTACCATCATCCGTCAGGATGCTCTAGGGCGGTCACTAGTTTGTTAGTGACCTCTCTAATTTCTTTGCTAATCAAAAAAAAATTAACAGCATGTTGCTAATGTGACTTTATACTTAGCCACCCATTTATAAATGAAACTAGAGTGCTAACTCGTCCATTGGACGAGACAGGATTTATATCATGTTTACTATTTTTTTAAATGTTCAAACTTTTAGAAATTATAACATGTAATTAATTATATTAAATAATTCTATTATCAAATATTATAATTGAATGTATAAAAAAATGAAATACTAAAATATATATATATATATATATATATATATTATTTGATCATTTAGTTAGTACATTAGATCATTTAATTGGTATCTTTCATTTTCTTTCTAAACATAACTAATGTTCATTATATCATAGAAAAAGCTTTCTAAACATAAGAAAATCACCATTATCACATAACAAACAAGTGGATAGAACTATGTAACTCAATGAATGTAACACTGCTCTGCACGCCCGGATAGTCTGAACCCTAAACCCTAACCCTAACCAACACCGTGGATATTACTAGACCTGAGATATCCTATGCGGTTAATAAAGTCTGTCAGTATATGCATTCTCCTACTGACACACACTGGGCTGTCGTCAAGCGCATATTACGCTATCTCAAGTGTTCTCTTTCGGCAGGATTGTGTATCCGACCTTCTGTTGATCATCGACTGGTTGCTTATTGTGATGCTGGATGGGCTTCTGACAGTGATGATTGTCGATCACAGCATGGATTTTCCATTTATTATGGTGGTAATTTGATCAGGTGGGCTTCCAATAAGCAGCATGTTGTTGCTAAATCCAGCACTGAGGCTGAATATCGAGCCATTGTTTTTAAGTCTACAGAGTTAATTTGGATTCAGCAACTCTTACTAGAGATGCAAGCACCTGTAGTTCGGCCTCCAATCATTTTATGTGATAATCTCAGTGCCACTTATATGTCAGCCAATCTAGTTTTTCATCAGCGCTCCAAGCATATTAAAATTGATTTTTACTTTGTTCGTGAACAAGTTGAAGAGGGCTCACTAATTGTTCGACATGTCAGGGCTTGTGATCAAACTGCTGACATCTTCACAAAGGCTATTGGAACTGCTCGATTTCTGCAGTTACGTTCCAAGCTTCATATTCGGAATCCGCCATAAGCTTGTGGGGGGGGGGGGGTATTAGGATATAATATCTTCTTTTATAATATTTTCCTTATGTATAGAATATTCTGTATATCTTTAACTTGGGCTCCAAGACTTAGTTTGTATATAAATCCTTTCAGGATATTCTACTGAATACTAGATTACATTCACAAAATATCTTATCTTCACAAACGGCAAGTCCATCTATGTGATCCTGCACTCACCATTGTGTCTTATCAAACTTATATACAAGGATTATAAAGAACATATGTAATCAATCATAAAGGACTTCCATTTTTTTTGAGCAGCGTATATGCGATTAACTAACCACGGTTAAAACTAGACTTATTCATGCATTCAATTATGATATCTCAGTGTTGCTTTTTCATATGTAAGATTTAATGGAAATAAAGATGAAATATTATATTGAAGAAAAAAAGGAGACATATATGGAATTCTAGAGAGTATATATAGTACATATTTGGTTTGGGGAAGTGATAAACGAAAGAAGCTATTTCATTTCACCTTCTTCTATGCTATTGCACCTTGTAATATATGATATTGTTAGCTCATTATAAATCGAAGTTATGTAGTCGGGATATCAACCCTAAAAACAAGTGTGAACCAAAAACGATAAAGAAGATTACAAGTAGAAGAAAGCAATAACAACGCGCCGGTTTCAACTACCAAAGGCGCCAGTTAACTAACTTAACTTGACTAGTCACCTAACTACTAAATGCATATTAGAACCTGCATAAATATAATACTTAACTTAGTATATAATCCAAGCTTATATATATTACATCAAGCAAGAGTAAAGAAATCACACGAGAATTTTACGAGGTTCGGCTCTATGTCATACATCCTCGGGGCCTCAAGGTTGATGGAGACCCAAATCCACTATGAATAATTAGAAGTTACAAGAGAGCAAAATCATACTGATAGAATCAATCCGAAAACTAATACATAACCAAGCCACACCATGACACCAATATGAAAGGGCAAATCTAGCATACATAAATTTTTCTGCTATAATCCAATCAAAAACTACTTAATGTTGGCATTAAAACAAAGTGGAAATCAATGATCTTATAAACATGATGTTTCCCTAAATATCCTGCATTCGATATGCTTTCATGATCCCACGTCTCAACTATATATCCTGCATTCACTAACGAGATCAGTTTAGTTTTCTCACATGTAGAGTTGATCAGAGTTGTAGGAATTAATGATGTAAATAAGATGAGATTTATTAAAGACATAAATATATAAGCATGACATTCTAGAGTGTATAAAAATATTTGTATGGGGGAGTGTAAAGTAAAAAAAATGGTGGTGTTACTTATTACACTACAAGAAAAACGACTTTTTCGCCCAAATTAAGTATATATATGGCGACATATTTAATTTTCGCCCAATGTTCATTCAGGGCGACAAAACATGTGTTTATTGTCAAATGTTACTTTTTGAGCGACAAAAAAAAAAATGTAGCCCTTGCCTTGTTTCATTTTTTTGTCGCCCAAAATCAAGAAGATAACACGTAATTTAATTACCTGTGATTTAAAGCTTCTTGGTCACTTGATCAGCAGTGCTCGAGTGACCTCAGCTGAATCTGAGCTGTCCACCAACTCTATATTTGTTTTGCATCAATTTATAACAGGTAGAAGAATTAATGTCAGTACAACAAAGAAGTGAAGATCGAAAGAATGAAATAGAATTTATTATTAAAGCTTAGATATATTTTTACATACTCACCGCTTGAAAAATTGTTAATTGGCCAAGGGATTGTCGGTGTCGAAGGTATTCGGGGAGCTTCTCCGGAGGAGGAAGTGGATCGAGTCGTAGCAAACGGAGGTTGGAGAGGGAATCCCAATCCACACACCTCCCCAACTCCAACTCTGGACAATCATCAATGGTCAATTTCTCAATGATATTGGGGTGTGCAATGTGCATCTTGTTCAATCGTTGGCATGATTGGATCTGTATTTCTTGGAGTTTCGGAGGTGTATATAGCCTCCAAGGTATTGCATCTGTCAATATTTATGTATTCAAGAAGTGGGGAATCAAATACCTGTTGTAGTGATTGGGTGGAGGGGGAAGCAAAAGGGGTATTAGAGTTGTTTGACAACACCTGTTCTATCACCATATTACCATCCATTTCGGAGAGGGTTAGAGTCTTAAGAAGTGGAGATAGCGGGATGGACTTGAGTTGAGGACAATAATTAATATATAGTGTCGAAAGAAGAGGGAAGGAGAGAAACATAGAAGAAGATGTTGCTACTTCACTCCACCATCCCTTCAATTTGGCAACCATGATAACGTAAGCGACTCCAAACGAGGGAAGAATGAGGAGGATCCTACTACTTCTGTTGTACAGCTGTCTCCGTCTTCCACATATTCTAGTTCCGCCAATCCCAAAAGTTCAAGATATCTGAGATTAGAAAGACATCTGAAGGGTGGCAAATTCTTTACATTCCTACACCACATCAACTTTAGAGATGCAAGATTAGTTGCCCTCCCGTAAAAGCCACAACGTGGTATTCTCTTGCCTGGGTAATTCTTTATACTTAGATTCTGCAGCTGTTCTTGAGGTAGTTGCCAAGATCCATCTCCATCCCAATCACTTATACCATCTTCAAACTCGATCAACAAGTCACCTCTGAGTTGCTCCAAACCGGCCAATTGATCAAGACCACTAACTTTAATTTCCTTCTCCTCGGTTGATCTTCTTCCTACCTTAAAGTTACTCAAGTATTGCAAACGACTCATCTCTCCTATCCCAGCTGGCATATGCTTCAAAGAATCACACTGCTGAATATGCAAGCACCTAAGATTGTTCAATTTTCTGAAATCACCCGGCAACACTTTGAGTTGACTGCATCCTTTGATGTACAATGTAACCAAATTCAATAGATTTGTCAAGGAATCGGGAAGACTTTCAAATTCGTTCCATGAAAGATCAAGATATCTCAAGTGTTTAAGCTCTCCAATTGAATTTGGAACATTTTTAATTCCCAAACTCGGCAACTGCAACGCGCGCAACCGCTTAAAATTTGAAAATAGTTGATCTAGAAGAACCGGACAAATTGAGCCCCGATTTAGAAATAGAAATGAGCGCGATTTCTCGACATTGAGCAACGATTTCGGAATAGCCCATGATTCATCTAAGTTGATATCCCTTATGCTTAAATGCCTTGCACAATTACTTATATTAGATGACATTGTTAGAATAATGCTTTCCTCACCCGCCACATGTTGCGCCAAATCATGAATTAAATCATGCATTTTACACGTCTTGATCTCACCATCGTCATCTTTTTTGCCTCTTGAAAAAACCCTCTCCTTAACAAGTACATGAAATCTGAATGGCCAGCGTCTTCATTCTTAGTAAATCCTTGAGCAATCCAAAGATATATTAACTCTTTGTTTCTTGAAGTTATAATCTTTAGGAAACAAGGAACAATAAGCAAAGCATTGCTTCAGATTTGACTGTAGGTGATCATAGCTCAACTTCAAAACAGGCATAATACCATCCTCGTGACTTTGTCCTAGCTTTGGGAGCTCCTCATCCCTAATCAACTCCCATTCTTGGATGGTATTTTTTTCAAATAAAAGGCTACCTATACTCCTTATGGCAAGGGGAATATTTGCACACTTCTTCACAATCTTTCTTCCAAGCTCTATCCGTCTTGGAACGTTCTCAGTTCCAGGAGCAAAGGCTAATCTTTTAAATAGATCCCATGACTCATCCTCCGATAAACCACCCAATTCATGTGTTCCTAATGCACATGTAGCTGTTGCAACCGAATAGGATCTCGTAGTGACGATAATCATGCTCCCTTTTGCACCACAATTCAACAACTTCATTCGTTTTAGACATCTATCATGATTTTCATCACGTCATCTAGGACAAGAAAAATTTCTTTCCCTTTATCGACTCCCTAATATTTGCTTGTACTTGGCTCACAGTGAAAGCACTATTATTATTCTCACATATAGATTGGAAGATTTTGCCCAAGATTTCTTGCTCATTGTTTATATCAGAAATGCAAGCAAACCACCTCTTTTCAAAATTCCTTTTAACCTCATCATCGTTATATATCAGTTGGGAAAGGGTTGTTTTTCCCATGCCTCCTATCCCAACAATGGCAATGACTATATGAAGATCTAGCTTAGCATCATCCGACTCATTAAAAAGCATTTCTAAGATGACTTTCTTGTCTTCATCTCTACCAATGACATCCTCTGCATCAACAAAACACCCTGGATCTTGTCCTCTTCTAATAACATTAGGTATCTCTTCCTCTTTAACACATGCCACAAGCCCCATTCCAGCCATATCAGTAGAAATCGCACCCAAACTCTTCCTAATAGCCTTAACTTTCTTAGCAATGGAGTCTCTAGTTACAATTGGATTTAACTTAGAGCAAGAAACCCGTACCTTGTTTTACAAGGAAAGCTTGTTGCTTCCCTGCATCATCTGTTGCTTGAGCAGATCATCAGTAGCAATCTCGTCGAACAGATTGTCCGCATCGTACAACACACCCTTGAGCCTCTTAATCCAACTTTTCACAACAACAGAGCTTTCTTGCTTCCTCTCAGCATCAAGAAGCACGGCTTGGATCGTCTCAATCGTCACCCGAAGCTTAGCAAGCTCATCTTTTGCTTCTCAGATGGAAATCCCTTTTTCATATGCCTTGTCAAATACCGGAGAAGCAATAGTTGACAAGATCTTGGAAGCAAGACTGAACACAGCCGATTCCGCCATTGATTGGTCGAGATCTCAACCTTCAAAGCGTTGGTGATGGTGGTTTTTTTTTTCTTGTTAGAATTTGATTTGTGGAATACACTCTTTCTTGATGGATCACCCTTTAAATTAGATGAAAACAGCTGTTGAGTGTAGTGTATAGTGATAAGTGATCAGACATTATTAGCTTTTCATATGGTTCCGTCAGATTTTTCACTTTGATTTGCAAATTGCACAGTAGACTACTCTAACAATTGGGACCCATGGTAACACCCATTGGTGGAGAATCAATTATGGCATTTTTACTTTATCATCTCTTCTTATCATATTGTCGGGAAAGTTGAATTTTTGTGACCCTATTGAAGCTTTTTACTGTGATCAGAAAAACCTACATTTTGATTAATGTATCTCATACTGAACCATAAGCAGAATTATGCTGAATTGACAACAACTGATTTAATTCATGATTTAAGGTAGATCAAAACAGCTTGTGAGTGTACTAAATTGACAACAAACGTAGGAAAGGCAACTAAAGATATCTATGTCCTAATATATAGGATTGTAACAGAATTATATGGTGGCGACGAGAGTCTGATCTTGGACTGTAGCATAGAAAATCTGGATTTGTGTGTAGAATTTCCCAAAGAATTGAAATAGAATTCGATCACTAACAGAGTACACACAAGAGTTTGTCTGAACAAAATACAATCACTTTCTGTATTGAAGTTCAAACTGAATTTCTGGGGTTACAACTTAATGAACACGACACACACATATATATACTTAGGACTAACTTCAACTGACATTAACTAACATGAAATGGCAGTTAAGTAACTACTCTAAACACCACTTAATAAACTGCGATAACTAACTTAAACACCAGACTTCTTTGACTTAAAACACACGTGCAAACATACTTATTCTACACACTTAACTTATGAACAGATATCATTAATTATCTTTATGAAACTAAGTTTATATTCCAACATTCAACCCCCTAAGCTTAGTTTAACACTAGTTAAAAACAGAAACCTGCTTCCTCTTCGATCTCTTGACTATTGATCATTAGTAATGCAGGTTCTTCATCATCATTACTTCTCATCATAAGATTGGCGTGTTCCTCTTTCTCTTTTGAGTCACATTCTGAAGCAATATGGCCTAAAGCTCCACAAGAGTAACATCTTACCTTTCTCTTATCAAATTTCCTCTTAGTCTTCCTTCCTTCATCAGATTCTCCCTAAGCTTAGTTTAACACTAGTTAAAAACAGAAACCTGCTTCCTCTGCTTCCTCTTCGATCTCTTGACTCTTGATCATTAGTAATGCAGGTTCTTCATCATCATTACTTCTCATCATAAGATTGGCGTGTTCCTCTTTCTCTTTTGAGTCACATTCTGAAGCAATATGGCCTAAAGTTCCACAAGAGTAACATCTTACCTTTCTCTTGTCAAATTTCCTCTTAGTCTTCCTTCCTTCATCAGATTCTTCATCCGATTCAGAACTTGAATCTCCCTTGCCCTTGTTCTTGTACTGATTTCTCTCAGAACCTTTAGGCTTGTTGGAGTATTCTTTCGCATTCTTCTCTTTGGAGATTTTCTTCTCCCTTTTCTTCCATTCTGCACGAGTCATAAGTGCAACTTCTTGACAATTTTCTCCAAGATCCTGCAGCCTCTCTTCATGTGCCTTCAATGAGCCTATAATCTCATCAATGCTCTTGGATTTCAAATCACAGAACTCTTCAATCGTGGAAGCTATCTGAATGAACTTGGATGAAGTAGATCTTAGCAACTTTTTCACCACTCGTTCCTCGTCAATTTGATTTCCCAATCCTCTCAAGTTACTCACAACTATGTTGAGTTTGCTTGAGAAATCATCTACACTTTCACCTTCTTTCATTCTCAAACCTTCAAACTCTCTTAGTAAGGTCTGAGTCCTCACTTCCTTGATGCGATCAGCCCCTTCATTCATGTCCTTGATCACTGTCCAAGCCTCCTTTGCAGTCTTCTTTACTCCCAATTGCAACAAAATCTCCTCATCGATGGCTTGGTAGATGGCCGCTAGAGCCAGTTTGTCCTTCCTTGCATCAACTGGTTCCTCTTCATCTATTGCCTCAAAACACACCTTGTGCAGACAAGAAGACTTGCATCTTGATTGCCCATGCTCTATAATTCGTCTTGTTCAACATGGGGTACTGGAATGTGATCACTCTTTCTCCATGAAATCTTGATGCATCACTTGAATTCCCTGTGATTGATGGAGTGCCGGAACCACCAGAATTCTCTATTCCTGTCATGATTTAAATTTCTTTCCCCGCGCTTTGATACCAAATGTAGAATTTCCCAAAGAATTGAAATAGAATTCGATCACTAACAGAGTACACACAAGAGTTTGTCTGAACAAAATACAATCACTTTCTGTATTGAAGTTCAAACTGAATTTCTGGGGTTACAACTTAATGAACACGACACACACATATATATACTTAAGACCAACTTCAATTGACATTAACTAACATGAAATGGCAGTTAAGTAACTACTCTAGACACCAGTTAATAAACTGCGATAACTAACTTAAACACCAGACTTCTTTGACTTAAAACACACGTGCAAACATACTTATTCTAGACACTTAACTTATGAACAGACATCATTAATTATCTTTATGAAACTAAGCTTATATTCCAACATTGTGAAGTGCACAAGCTCCCTAATGAAGTGTAGTCACGCGCAAGATGTTTCATACGTGAGTGAAAGACCGGGTTGGCCGCCAAGTGACATTATCACACTAACATTGTCAAAGTAGATTGTTGGTGGAGCTGGGAGTGATAAACCGAGGTCTTGAATGAGGTTCCGAAGCCACAGGAGTTCAGCTGCAGTATTGGCAACATTATAGCTTGTACACATTACTTGATGAAAAGATTGAAAAGTGACCTGATCAGTGGGCAAAGAATCGGAATCGGGTTAATTGATTCCAGAACTTGTGTTTCGTTAGATTGGGAATGAAGATTAGGGTTTTTATTTTGAAATCCATCTCAATCACCAAATTAAACTGTCAATTGCAAAAGTCCGTATTTGAGTTCAGCGGTGTGAATAACAATCACACACAAAGGAGGATGGAAGAGGTTTTCTGATTGAGAAAGATTATAGCTTTGTACACTTTTCTTGATGAAAAGATTGAAAAACTAGACAGATTTTAGGTTTTGAACCTGATTCAAGTGCACTGACATAGGGGTTCCCTGATTCTGCGCAATTGGAGATTATAGCTTTGCTTCTCATCTTAGTGAGTTGCTCATGGATGTCAGGCCACTGGGAATGATGACTATGTTAAAGCAACTTAACATAAAGTTTGAGCTAAAGGGAGACCATAACAAGCAAGTTCCAAAAAGTATAGATGACAAACAAAATCTAGAAATTAAACATAGAAGAAAAGACAATTTGTTAGCCAGATGAGAAGCAACAAGCACTCACTGTGTATCCAACCACAATCCACATAAAAAGGGAATTGAACTGAAGTTGATGGAGCATTTTGATTCCAACTGAAGTTGATGGAGCATTTTGATTCCAAGGTAGTAATTAAGATCAAAGGCATAGCTCCTAGTGATGAATGAAATTGCAATCTCAACGAGGATAGCATAATACCAGGTACAAATGCAATTTTCAAATCCTTAAGTTGATAATGTTGATGCTTAGTATATGCATAAACCCTAAACTGGCTTCCAAAGGCTGATAACTTCTTGGAACATATCCTGCATCAAATCTCTATCAGCAAGCAGCCTTCAAAAGAAATTCCATTCTCATTTTAACATCATTGATCTTCCCAAACTTCAGTTACAGTTTGTTCTCTCTTTGAAAATCAGATCATTTAGGTATGCTCAACAGTTTTAGTTTTGCCTACCTATCTATCTTCAGTTGCTGTTACTTCTGCTTAATTACTGAGTTAAATGTATTCAGAGTGCTGATGATAATGGTAGGAAGAAAACGCAGATTAAAGTCTAAAAACGAAGAGCATTCTTGAGAAACAAATTCTTGGAATTCAGGACATTCTATTCATCACACATTCTGGCTGAGATTCAATTCATCACACAATCTGACCTAAATCCCCCTGATTTACAACAGAAAACGCAAAACACAGAACAACGAACCAGAAACCCCAACTCAATCAGCAAATCAGGCCCTCTCGCCCCTAATTCTCCTCGCAAGCTGCATATCCTTCGGCATGATAGTTACACGCTTGGCGTGAATCGCGCAGAGATTGGTGTCCTCGAAGAGACCGACCAGGTAAGCTTCCGCCGCCTCCTGAAGCGCCGACACGGCGGAGCTCTGGAACCGGAGATCGGTCTTGAAATCCTGAGCGATCTCACGGACGAGCCTCTGGAATGGAAGCTTCCTGATGAGAAGCTCGGTGCTCTTCTGGTACTTCCGGATCTCCCGAAGAGCCACCGTCCCGGGACGGAATCGGTGGGGCTTCTTCACTCCGCCGGTGGCCGGAGCCGACTTCCTGGCGGCCTTGGTGGCGAGCTGCTTCCTCGGCGCCTTTCCTCCTGTTGATTTGCGTGCCGTCTGCTTGGTTCGCGCCATTGCTGAGAGAGAGAGATTGGGAGATTGGGATTTAGGTTTGGTGAAGTAGAAGGCGAGATGGGGAAATGGGGGGAGAGAAGGTGGTGTTTTGTAGGCGGGAAAGAAAATCTGCGAAGGGGTTAAGACGAAATCGCGACCGTTGATGATGGGAGGTAATCAACGGTGGAGAGATGTTTAGAGAGGTGAAATGCGGATCATGGATTGCTGACGTGGCTATGTTGCCGCGCGCGAATTCTAGCTGGCGCCCCATTTCAAACTTATGCTCAAGAACAATATTTGTGTGTCATTAATTTTGTAATAATTTTTAAATATCACAATATTTTAATGTTATAATAGAATATAAATAATATCATTTGATACAATAGACTTTTATTTAGAGAATGCAAAAAAAAAATCTTACCTATTTATTTATGTTAAGATGATTATTAGTCAATTAGAAGATAGCATTAATTCTTTTTTATTTACTATTTTATTGCAAAAAATGTAACATTTCACATGTAACACAAAAGTTAAAAGTAATAATTAAATAAACAATAAAAACCCTAAAACATATTGAATTTATAATTGTGTATTTATTGTATGAAAATATGCAACATAGGAGGGATAATAATAATCTATTTCGTGAAGAATTGCCTAACATAGTTTGTCTTATTTGAAGATATCGAAAAATCATCTTTTAGTTTGGTTGGTTGGAAAGAAAAGCTTCTCCCAAGTTGATCGGGAAGTCATGATTAAGTATCTTGCAAGCGATCATGTTATATATATCATGAGTTAAATATCATATATAATCATGAGAAAATTGAAAGCATTACCCAGTGAGTGAAATGTCATTCAAGTTTAAAAGATGATGAATTCAAGTTTACAAGATGATGACAGGCAGGTTTCTTTAATCATCCAAAACAAGATGAAGAACAACACTGGCATTGTGTTCAAAAACAACAAGTGGAAGAAAGAAATGAACTAATACCACCTTGTGCAGCAAAGCAAATCCACAGCAACAAAAGCATCACATATGATGATTCAAATTGTGTAATCTTGAACTACTACTACATCAAATCAACACCACCATAAACAGTAATAAGTAGTCCGCTTTGTGCACACATACTCTAGCCTGATTGACATGACCATTTTTTCGACAATTTAACTGAGCCACATGTGTACTTCCTATAAGTACCCCTGCAAAACCAATAAACAGACAAGTGGATCAATTAATTGATAATTTAACAATCAATTAGAAATCAATAAATGACTTGGCTACATATATATAAGATAAGCAAGAACCATGATCCGTCGCTTTGCACTGGCAATCTGTTCTTCTTCCCATTTCTTGGCCATAGCACGGTACTTATTTTTCTCCTGAAAGACCAGAATGAAAGTAATAGGAAGATGGACCTCAGATCTTAGATTGATGGAAACTTGACATCAGCAAATTTGCTTACTTTTTCATCCAGGGTTGCAAATGTCTTAAATCCAGAAAGATGGACCTCATATATATCCTGTAATGAAAAGCCAAAGAAGAAAGGAATTAACAAACTGCTTTTAATTGATTAAAAATGGAGGAATTGAATGTCATGTTACATAAATCTTGTCGCCCTTCTCCTCCCAATATTGCGGAAGGAACGTTTTCGACCTGCAATTAGACCAAATCAGATCAAAACCAAATCAGACATTGAGGAAGAGAAGACTGAGAATATATAGGTGGATTTCAAGTAAAAAATTACAGGAAAATCTCGGCTGCTTTCTGGTATAGTTTCTTCTCGTTCATCTGTATACTACGTTTTGCTTGCTCAAGCTTTCTTTCCCTCCAAGCTAGTTCTGCGTTCCTTCTTTTTACCATCTTTTCTTCCCTTGCTCTCTCTCTTTCTATCATCTTTTCTTTCCTTGCTCTCTCTCTCTCAGCGGCTTTGTGACTCACAGAAACCCTGAACACAGAAAATATATATCTTAGATCTGAAACCAAGTTGATCGAGATCAAGTAACAATTTGAATAAAACTTACTTCGTATCAGCTTTCTTCGTTGCTCCAGACATTGATCTGGTGACCGCCATGGCGAAATCCTGCAAAATCAAGGCTCGATCGGAGAGATTCAGTTAATAAAAACGATGAAGAATCGGGAAGTCGGAAGAGTATGGTTTGCGATTAGGGCTTCGAAGAGTAGGGGGAAATCGGAAATTAATACTTGACTTTTTCGAAATTCAAAATTCAAATTCTAACCGTTTAACTAGATCCGGATCCCTAATCCGTATAATTCAAGCAACAACTTTTCCTAAATTCAGGGCCGTCTCAGTATGCGGTGCAAGTGGTTCGACGGAACAGGACCCCCAAAATAAATGGGGCCTCATATAGTCTAATGTGGAAAAGAAGTTAACATTGTTTTGTTGTCTTAATGGTAGTTAGGGGCATAGAGCATGTTAGAAGTTTGGTTTTGCTAAAGGTTCGATACTTGTTATGTACATGCATGTGGCCCTTTTTCACATTTTCTTTGTAGGCCTCATTATCTCTATCTTTCTTATTAAAATTTATTGATGTGCTATTTAGCTTCATGAAGAATAATAAGTCATCAAATGTTCTTACAGTTGCATTTCTTCGTTTTATACATTCACTTTTATTTTATTTAAAATATATCATCACAAACATTTTAATATTTTTAAACAATATAAACTTTTGTTGTCATTTTTTTATTTCTTACTGTTGTTTTGAATGTAAATAGGAAATTTTGTATGGAATTAAAACATAAAATAATTTAATTTTTGCTTTTCTATTTTAGCTAAAATGTCTAATACTTTAATCAGTATATGTTTATTTGAATATACAAACCTAACTAATGAAAAATTATTAATGTAAAAAAATAAGAATAATTATAAAAAAATATGAGTAATTACTAACAATTAACTGTAAATACCAAAAGTTTATTACAAGAGCCTAAACTTAAAATTTACACAGGGCTACTAAAATCTTTGAGACGTCCCTGCCTAAATTGACACACCTATGATCAAAATTTCATAACTCAAAATTCAAATCAACGTTTTTTCCCTTCCCGAAGCTCAATTATGGAAAGACGGCTGAACAAATCCCTAATTCATTGATTGTCCACTAATATGGTTCAAGCAACAATTTCCCCTAAATTGACGCTCAAGCACCTATAATCATGAATGAACCAACCTGAGCCGACGGAATCCAGAACTCGCCGCCTTCCTCGAAACCTCCAGCGCGACGTCATCCCTTGCCGGAGAAGATTCGCGGTCGTCGCCGGGGAGCTACGATTCGTGTTCTGCATACTGTCGGACTAGTGAACTTAAAAGCCAGCAGTGCACAAAAGTGGGAAGTCAAAGCTGAGTCAAGCTTGCCACGTAAGCACACTCAACAATTGATTTCAGCTTGCAAATTGCGTGGAATTCAAGTGCTCTTTTTCATTTGGGTTTTCGATTTGATTTTTTCCTCAACTTATACTACTATATTATAGGCACTATTCTACAAGTCTCGCCAAGGTAGGATGAAAATAATAGAGTTCTTCTTGAGAAATTCGATATTCGGCTCGTTTAAATTTTATTCGTGTTCGATTTGCTTTATAAACAAGTCAGATTTAAGCACAATTTTAAGATTTAAAAGATAAATGAGCTGAGTTTGAACAAAAGATAACTCGGCTCGTTTGCTCATGAGCAAGTTTGATTGTACGCTTATAAACAAGCTCGATTATATACTCATAAGAAAACTAGATTACTCGTTCATGAATAAGGTCCACTATATATATATATTATACAATATATAGTTTATGTTAAATTAAATAGTTTTGGTGTTCTCTCTAACTAAATAGTTTAAATTTCAGTTTCATTTGCTTGTACAATTGATCGAGTAAACACGTTATTCACGGATTTGTCTCTGTTGGAATAATCCCAGGTCGAGAATCTATAACAAAAACCACTAGCATATAAATAAGGGTGAATCTATGTCCATTGGCTTAAACTTTTGGGTAAGAAGGTAGATCCCGACTTTATATGGTAAGTGGTGACACGTCACCTGATTCTTTTGGTCCTCGGAATCTAATATGGTATAAGAGCAGGTTCGGTCCAGGTCCGATTTCCTTGTAAAAAAACGGGTATATAGCTAAAAGAGAATGAGATACAAATAACCCGTCAAAAACAAAAATACGAGCTAACTAGGTGGACCCCGATTTATATGCTAAACAGTAAAAACTTCCGACATGTCACCCGTTTCTTTCAGTCCGCGGAATCTAACAGTCTCACTAATAAATTAAATAAGAGGCTCACGAGCTAAGCTTGAGCTCGATGAGCATTTCGTTATTACATCTATTTCATTAGAAGGATCATTAAATGTTATTTTGTTAAATAAATGAAAATTTAATACTATCTCATAAAAACTATTCAAAAACTTAAATTACTCTTTACAAAAAAACTCAAATTAGTTGGAAGTAATTTTTCGTTAATATATTGTATATATTTATATATCCTTTATATTGTAATTTTTCGTTAATGTTATTTTCTTACATGATCACAAATAATTTATATTGTAATTATTTGTGTTTACATTTTTAATTACTTTGAGAACTTAATTTTTTATTGGGATTAACTAGGTTCATTTAATGTTTTCTTAATTATAGTGTTTTTGTTTCAAATGACACCCATAATGAAACCGAGCGATTAAAATTTAGTTTCACCCAACCTTCCATGTGCAAGAAATCCAAAACATCGAACACTTTTGTTCAACAATTTGCAAGTGAAAAAACTAAAGGAATTTTTAAGCAGAATTGGACACCAATAATAGTTGTAAAAACATTTTAAATTTGGTTATAAAAAGAAGATCAGGACAACGTGAAGAGGACAAGCAACTTCATATTGAGATTATGACTGGCTTGTAACTGTGCAATCATGTATTATATTTCAAGAATAGTAAATAGGCAAATTTTCTAAGCCGAAGATTGTTCCATAGACGAGTGTACTAGAATTGTGATCATGTAAGAAAGCTCACTAGAAAGTCAAGAAAATGGTTCACTAAGGTTGGTTTAGAAGATCCAAGTGCCATCTAGGCTCTTCTAGATGGATTTTGAAAGTAATAAACAATAGAAAGAAAGAAAAATCAAAGTTGCACAAAGTATGACAACATAAAAAAGCAGTTGAGAAGTTTGAAAGGGTTTTAATCCCTAATCAAGGTCAGCCTCACTCCAAAATAGAATAATGCTAAGAAGAAGCCACCACAGATCTCAACGAGCAAGAATCTAGAAAATCGTTTTACTGCGTGACCGTCAACGTACTCTCTCTCTTTTCTTCTTTGTTTTCTCTCTTCTCCTTTTGTCTAGCACTAGATTAAGAGCAAAACGCGTCGTACAAGCTTATGTAAGTGTACACCACCTTCCTCGACTCGAGAACTAAGGCCAACCTCGACTCGAGCCAATTAAGCCCAATTCAAACAAGTCGTCCAAATCGATCATCATGGGGTTGCTCAATTTAATTTGAGACTCGGTTCAGCTAAAAAAGCAAGCTTGGTTCAAACTTTTCTTTAACTATTTGCAACATTCTTAAACCTAGTTTGCAACTTTTAATTTCTTTAAAATTATAAAAACACTAGTCCAAATTTATTTTCCCTCCTCATATTCTCATGCATTCTGTATTGTCCTCAACCCTAATTCAAATCTAAATCTCTTCGTACTCTTATTGCTAAAAGAATGTCGAGTGACAATAAAAGAAACTCCGAAGACGTTATGTAGTCGAGATTACAATGTACGTTTACCATTAGTACGTATAAGCGTTTTTTTTTTAATTTTCACAAGTGTACATGACATGCATGTGCGCTACTAGCTAGCGTGAAAAACATTTATGCATGCAACAATTCCATAGTGTGCAAAAGTGAAATGCACACAAGCAAAGTGTGTGTATCTAAGACTTGCACGCAAAAATTTTGCGTGCAGAAGATCTATACACGCAAAATATTTGTGTGGATCAACAAACTGCAATGCTCTTCATTTATGCAAGAGACCGACGACGATGGCGAAGTTAGGGCACACCACGAGCCCTAGGTTGAAAGAGGGCATCTTCTTGTGTAGAGGAGGAAGAGAAGAGAGTAAGGAGAAAGATGATGGAGAAACCAGACTTTAAAGTTATTTTATTTCACAATTATTAGGTAAAAGAAAAAATCAAACTAATTAAAAAGAAAGGCGGCGTGTAGATCCTAAAAGGTAAAAGAAGACACCAAGGCATTAACATCAAAACTAATCAAACTATGATCGATTAACACATATAACAATACAATACACGTTTTCCACAAACTAGTAAATTGATAGCTAATAGTACTATCAAACCTTAGTCAACCGAAAACTCTGTTAATTAAATAATGTCATGCACGTGTATGTTCATCCACATCAACAACACAAATATTTTCCTTGAAAATTTCACAAAGTTTCGAGATGTTGTTCTTGTCCAACTTAAATTATTTTCCAACATTTTTGGTTCAAAATTTGATTAATAAGTGAGGAAGGAGAAGTGCCAAATGCAAAGGACAAAAAGTAGGGTTCTCGACATTGGCACATCGAATTACCGGTTCAGATCGATCTTACAAATTGAAACGTTTGTTTTAGGAGAAAATGTAATCGCGGCTAAGTAAAAGGAATATAGAAAAATAAAGATTGAAGGTGACAATCTTACAATTATAAATGATGTTTCGATTATAAAAACAATTATCAATGTTGTTAGCAGGCCCTTGAGAAATTGAAATACTCATCTTCGACTTGTGAGTTTTACTATACTCCATGAGTTTGAGCCCGTTCGCTTTTATCATGTGAGTACGAATTGCAACTCCGTGGCCGATAAAATTGCCAAAATAGGTCACGATCTCCCCACGAAACATATTATAAACCACCCAGAACTTAATGTCCTCATCCTTCGGAATGCTATAAATAGGCCCCATAAAAGCGATGCAAATCTTGCATCACACTTCGATATGATGTTCCACTAAAAAATTTAAATATCAAATTAAGGTAAAAAAATTATATTTATATTATAAACTGTTATATACATATGTGTGCAAACTTTTATATTAAAAATCATATTATACAGTTTTTTAAATTACAATGATGAATTGATGATTTTCTTACAAAATATTACCTTTTTAATTTTAAAAAAAATTATATAATATGATTTTGAATCTAAAAATTTATAAACATATGTATATAGATGTTTACAATATAAATATAAATTTTTAATTTTTTTAATATTTAAAATACAAATGAAATATAAAAGCGGAAGATTTGTATTGCCATAAAAGAGCCCACCTAATTCTTAACGGGTCAAAAAAAAATGCAAAGGACAAACACTATACCAGTATTCCACGTACACAGGTGGCATGTGCATGCATGCAACTGAAATTTACAATTACGTGCAGTGTGAAAGGCAACCGTGATTTTATATATGGAGTACAATAATCATGCACGTTCATTTTGACCAAAAAAATGAAAGTATAATACCCTTAATTAAAAAATAAAATAAAATAAAGCACTTTCACACTACACGTAATTGTCAATTTCAGTTGAAATTAAAAGTGACAACCTACAAGTGATCAATGTGATTAAGGGGAAAATTAGATGTCCTTGGGAAATTGAATTAGTTATCTCAGATATTTTGATCTTCCTTCACGGTACTCAAGATATTAATATTAATTATATTCCTAGAGAGTGTAATACTGTGGCTGACAAAATCGCTAAGCTGGGCCACAGTCTCCCTATTGAGTTTATTAGGAATCATGCAGAACTTAAGATTCTCATCCGTAAGGATGCTCTAGGACGCCCTCCGTAAGGAGTATGTCCTAATTCTCACCTAATCAAAAAAAAAAAAAAAAAAATTGTCAATTTCAGTTGGCATGCATTTACATACATGCAATGCCACCTGTGTGGTTTTGATATTCAATTAAAGTAGACGAAAGGAAGCTGTAGAAATGCTCGCCTAAATGCAATTGATCGAAGAATATGAGATTTGACAACCTTTCATACCACTTTTCCATTTCATAGACTGATTTTCATGTTGTTCTAATAGATGATTTATATCATTTCTGTTTAGGGTTGAATGTTGAGCATTGGTTTAAAACCGAACCGACCTGACAAAAATCGAGCCGAAAACTGAAATTCCATTTAAGATGAAAAGAAAACGGTTTTAGATAAATAGAAGGTTATTCTTTGGAAAATTTGAACTGAACCGAAATTTAACCGAAACCGAATTTTGGAAAATTCCTAAACCGAACCGAATAATATCGGTTTCGGTTCAGCTTAAAATTTCAGTTTGAACCGACCCATGCTCAACCCTATTTCTAATTAATACACACAATGCTTAAAAAATGCTAGGCGGCCCCTATGCGAAGTGGGACTGCCTAGTGATCAACAAATGGGGCTAAACGGGCGCCTAGATTAACTAAATAGTCTCTTAGAGCAAGCCCAACATCTTCTCCATAATTTTCTCCAAAATGGAGCACCAACTGCCATATTCTCTTAAAAAAAATCAGTCCAACTCCAACAGATTCTCTATTTTGGAGAACACTGGTGCATTTAATACTTTTATTTTTTACCATATAAATTACAATAATTGATTATATATTATCTTACATAAGAAAATAAAATATTATAGAACCTTAAACTAATAAATTATAATTATTTGTTATTCGAATTTTAAGGAAATAAAAATATTTTAAAATCTTAATTTAATAAAATGATAATTTATTTGTTATTTGACTTATAAGGAATAAAAATATTCTAGAATCTTAACCTAATAAATCATAAATTATTTGTTATTTGATTAATAAGGAAATATTCTAGAATCTTAAGGAATAAAAATATTTTTTATTTGTTACTTGACTTATAAGAAATAAAAATATTCTAGAATCTTAATTTAATAATCTCACTTTTGGATGACTCTTTTTTATTTTTTATCCATTAAATTAGTAAAGAAAAGAAAAAAGAAAAGGAAAATACATTGATTTGGAGATTTGGGGATCACCCCAAATTTAGGAAAGCTCTCCTCATTTTGGAGAATTACTCCAAAATGGAGAATGGAATGGAGCATCTGTTAGGACAATTTTTTGGTCCAAAAGCCCAATCCCCAAAAATTTGGAAAGTTGTTGGGGTTGCTCTTAAACGGTTAAAAGGGTAGGCGGCCTAGGACTTTTTAGTACCTATGCGGGGATTTTCAGAACACTGTATACATAATACACGTACTATTTGAGATTAAACTAATTTTATGATTTGATTTTTTTTGAAAACTGACCTTTACACTAGGAAAGGATTTGAAAACCTGGCGTTTATGAATCTCGTTTGTTCGAGCTAAAGTGCGATGATCTACTTCTCTATGAAGGTATGATTGTAGGATTGATCGAAATCTGAGTTATATATTATGATCAAGGTCGTGGTAGTGTTCGAGACATCTAAACATCCCCCATTTACACTAGTACAAAAAGGCGTTTTTAGGACGGTTGTTTTTACCACGGTTCCGTGTTTGATGTAGTAAAGTTGACACTTCAGATAAATTACCACGATTGATTAGAGAACCGTGACAATTTAGCAACTATTTTACCACGGTTTAAGAGGAACTGTGGTAATTTAGCTCACATTTTACTACGGTTCCGTGTTTGATGTAGTAAAGTTGATACTTCAGCTAAATCACCACGGTTGATTAGAGAACTGTGATAATTTAGCAACTATTTTACCACGGTTTAAGAGGAACTGTGGTAATTTAGCTCACATTTTACTACGGTTCCGTGTTTGATGTAGTAAAGTTGATACTTCAGCTAAATCACCACGGTTGATTAGAGAACTGTGATAATTTAGCTACTATTTTACCACGGTTTAGGAGGAACCGTGGTAATTTAGCACACATTTTACTACGGTTCCGTGCTCTCTTGGACTTTCGGTTTTGATTTCTTTCCAATCCCGCTTCTTAAAGACCGACAACCGTCACTCGAGCACTTCTCATTCTAGTTCAACCCTATTCTCGCAAGTCGCAACCGCCGAATCCGTACCGATCCGAGTCCGCCCATGTCGCCGTTCGTCGGTCCCCGTGGTCGTCGGCTCCCCAGTCCCCACTCGCTAGTGCCCTTGTGTTGTCGAAAGCCGACCTTCTCCGTAATCCGAATCCCTAGCCGAGGTTGCCGAGTCGCGTCCAAGTAAGTATGTCTAATGCTATAATATGTTGCTTAATTCTGCTATTATAAAGATGCTTAATGCCCTAATGGCCGGAAATCATCTCTATCTACACCAATTAATCAAGCATCCTCGAGGATGCTTTAAGTAGTAAGGACCTACCATAGTCCCACTACAAACCAGTCCCACTCAGATTTCGTTCAAGCAATTCTACAAACACTAGGCGGGTGCCACGACCTAGTGCACCAGTCAGGCACGGATTTAGGGGTGGGCTAGGGTATGCTGCAGCCCACCCCAAAAAATATTAGAGTAATATATAGTAATAGAGTAATTTTATGTCCATTGGAATTTATAGCCCAAATGGTAGGAGTTTGTGGCAAATTAGCAAAGGTCTCGTGTTCGAATACCACCAGGCACGAGCTCGCATTTGTTTCTTTTTGGTTCTAATTCCCATAAACAAACTTTCCACAGAAGACCCCACCATCATACTTCTCTTTTAATTTTTATAGCAAATTTATCTTTGTGCCTTATTTTAAATTTTCATTACTATGTATTAATTAAGTATATATATTAGAATATCCATAGCTAAAGTATGGTTAGTACTAAAAATGCCCTAAAAAAAGTTGTACTAGTTTAAATAATAAAAATTTTCTCTAATTAATTTCATATATCTAATATTTTTTTCTATAAAGTATTTAAAGAAATTTATTATTACGTATAGAATTAAACCTCAAAAAAAAATCAATACGATCATGTGTGTTGATTTATTTTATAAGGTAAATTCAGCCTACCCAGGAATAAAATCCTGGTTCCGTCCCTGTCACCAGTGCATCAATATCTCCTACAACGGCAACTAACCTCTGTGATTTATGGGGTCAATTCCTATAAGGGTTTGTTGGGTGCTGGAATCATATCTCCGTTTGTTAGGGTTTTAGAATGCGTGTCTATGAAGGGTAAAGAAGTTTCATTGTAGAAGAAGAAGTCGTCCCAACATTCATCAAACCAGTGAAATTCAACCAACAGTGAGTTCACTAAAGTTGGTTCTGTTGAGTTCCTCCAATTGAGTTGTGTGTTTGTTTTTCATTGCTGAAATTGTGCATTGAATCAGTTTCTCTATTTGGATGAGTTGGTGATTTGAGAAGTTACTAGAAGATATGAATTAGCAATGAACTGGTGGTTTTGCTATTCATATGTGCAAATAATTGGTAGTCAAATTATTTCGTGAATATTAACATGTATTTTGGCTAAACCATTGAGCATCTTCCCTCATATCTGCATATGCTTTAAGTCGTTGTCTTATATGGTCGTTGTCTACAAGGGTGATGGCATGTTGCATAATTTTGTAGGAAAAAATAGGCAAGTGAGCATATAATAAGAATAGTCTCTTGGTTATTTCCATTTTCTCTTCTCAATGTTCACTTTACAATTAGAAATTAATCACCCAGTGTTAGAAGAATAAATTTCAACCGAAGAAGTGGATATCATGAATTATGACCTCTTCTAGTGAGAAACATAGAATTGAGATGAGTAGGCCCCTAGTCCTCTGACTTTATTTTATTTTTATGAGTTGTGTGATGTTGTATACTGTATTTTAAATGCTGCAAATTTTTCTTGATAATTAAAAAGCAAGTAGATGATGATGGCATATATGGAGAGAATTTGCATAAGATCTTAAGTTGTACTACAACATTAAAAATAAGTAAAATTGTTAAATAATAACTTGTATCCAGTATTTGTGTCAAAGGGTTGGACTGTTGGAGCAAAGTAATTAATTCTTGAAGTTCTTGTAGCAACTCAGTATGAGTATAAATCTTGTACAACACAATTGGAGAATTGAAGTAAAATTATTAGAGTGTTGATTAGATAAGAATAAAATAAGAAGAAAATGGTAAAAGATTATGAAATTTCAGCTTTAGTTTATCTTTCCTCTATAATTGAGCTTCTATAAACCCATGTTTGTATAACTTGATGTTATTGATGTAGATGCACTTGAGAACAAGTACATTGTCTTTAGCCTTTAACCTTTTCTTTTTATGAATAAGGGTGCAATTTTGAGTTACTTTTCTAATCTTTTTAGCTTATCACATAGCAATTTTGCTACTTTGGGA
The DNA here is from genome assembly GCA_964016875.1 of Fallopia convolvulus. Classification (NCBI taxonomy): domain Eukaryota; kingdom Viridiplantae; phylum Streptophyta; class Magnoliopsida; order Caryophyllales; family Polygonaceae; genus Fallopia; species Fallopia convolvulus. The sequence continues at coordinate 2,192,153 of OZ024720.1, forward strand.
CGTAAATGGGGCATATTTGGGAGTGTGATATTATATTAATATTTGCTTTTATTTGTTATATGTTCCTTGTCAAATAACACTCTTTAGCAAATGGATTACCTGAAGGCTTCTATGGTATGTGTTTCTACTGAAATGAACTTGTTCAAGATGGATATCATTGTTTGCTCTGTGCTTTATTTATGTGTGTCACTGTTGATCTCAATCTTTTGTTTTTGGCTTTGAAGGTGTCGAGGTCAAGGTTTGTTTTTTATGTTCACCAGGTCCTCTTATTTTATGAAATGGAGGGAGAGGTTGAGTTGGAGAGATATAATGTTTCTTTTTCAGGTGGTTGATTTCTTAATTTCTAGATGTACTCATTGATTTGTTGTTTATGCAGCATTGCCTTTTCCCTTTTTCTTTAACCTTGGGTAAAACTTAGGCTACTATTAAATTTCTCATTTCTGACAAATTTGTTTTAGTTTCAGGAAACGACTATATTTTGGCTATAGGCAATCAAAAGATTTTCAACATCTGTGAGCTGAATTGTGCATGAAGTTGATAGAGTTTAGCTTGTTGTTCAGGAAAGAACAAATCAGTGAGAGGATGAGAGCTTTGTGAGGCAAATACTTCAAGACAGATTGTTACCAGTTCGATATAGGCTTTGGCAAATGAAGTGTGTTGCATCTAACTTTGCTAAGGTTTTAGAAGTTCTTTTCTTTATTTATTAAGATAAATTGTATGAATAATGAAACTTTAATATATATATGGGCATGATTGAGCTATTTGTTTAAGTGTTTTTAGATCAAATGAATTTGCAGCTTTATTATATTATATAATATTTAAATTGTGCATATTTACCTCGTTTCATGAGAAAAGCATGGTAAACAATTTTAAAAACAAAATTTACCACATGGTTTACCACGGTGAAACAATTTTACTACATGTACATTTACTACGGTTATTTCAACTTTACTACGGGTCAAACAACTTTACCAAGTGTCTATTTTACCACGGGTGGATGATTTATCACGGTTCACTAGACCCGTGGGAAATATGTCAACCGTGGTAAAATTGAAACCGTGGTAAACAGTTTTACCACATCCACTTTTACCTCGGTTTGTAACCGTGGTAATATATGCACACGGAACCGTGGTAAATTTGGCTTTTTGTACTAGTGTTAGGGCAACGTCAAGTTATTTGTTTGAATTCCCGATTTGAAATTCATAATTGAACCAACAATTTTCACATTACTTGTAAATCCCTCACAAGCCCGGGCCCACAACGCTCTGAACCCACATAGAATCGCCTTTGACTTGCACACTACACAATGGGTCAAAGGCTAACCCATTGAATTGTACCAAGGGATTCCGTCTCAACCGAGCACAACCGGCCCCGTGCCGAACTATCGGTTCTGATACCACTTGTTAGGGGGAGGAACCTTTAATTGGCTCAACTAACCACCAATCCCAACATATAAGTTCAACGGGTGCTAGCTAGATTTAGATTCTTTAGATTCCCGATATAGAATTCACAATTAATCCAACAACTAGCTCTGTTACCGTGATAAACTTCAGTAGATAAATGAACAATATGTGTCAGTTCGTATGCATAGTATATTAGTATTGTATAAAAGTCCACTGAAACTTTATCCTAAAACTAGTCTACCATCATATACTTACTAACATATGCATTACATTACATTTAAAACTTCAATCCCCAAAGAATAGTCAGCAGGCAGCAGCTAATTAAACTAGCTAGAACTATTACGACGATTTGAACTAGTATGTTTAATTTGAAAACTCGAAATTTCTATGAAAACCTCAACATCATACTAAACCCTAACCTAAAAAAAGCCCAAAACTTCAACATCATTTCTTGACCAACAAACTTTCTTCAACAAACATTAATTTCCTCCCCAAAATACACTATAAATAAGCCCACAATATATCAAATTCACTACAATCTCAATCAAATACCTAATAAAAAACTAAGTATATATGGCTTCTTTCTCAAAGATTGCCATTTTAGGAGCCGGGATAAGCGGCCTGGCCGCGGCCAAACAGCTAGCGGAACACAATCCGATGGTGTTTGAAGCCACCAACTCGATAGGCGGCGTTTGGAAACACGCTTCGTTTAACTCAACGAAGCTCCAAACGCCGCGTTGTGACTACGAGTTTTCCGACTTCCCATGGCCGGATCGGGATAATGAATCTTTCCCTTCTTATGAGGAGATCTTGGAGTACTTGCAAGCTTATGCTAACCATTTTAACTTGCTAAAGTTTGTTAGGTTTGAGTCCAAGGTGGTCGAGCTCCGGTTCGTTGAAGAGGATCCGGGGCCCACCGTTGGCCGGAGAGAGTATGGAAGGTTGTTGAGTGGCCGGCCGGCGTGGGAGGTGGCCGTCAAAACAAATGATTCTGATGAAATTCAGGTTTTTAAAAATTCATGTATGATTTTTTTAAATCAAGTCTAAGGCTAATAACCTCGTTTTTTTTTGTCTTGGACACTGCTCGTAGAGTCAAAACAGAAATTTCATGATATTATCATAATGTCTTAATCGTTTGACTAGATGTCCGAAGACAACCTCGTTTAAAAGTACGCAACTTCAATTCAAGTCTTGCTACACTTTGGTGCAAAAAGTCATTTTTTAAAAAAAAAATACCTTTTTTGCCTTTAAATCTATAAAAAAAATATAGTTTCGCATACTTCGAGGTAAAAAAAAAAGTATTTACCAATAAGTGTTTTTTTATTACAATTGTAGTAAGTCCCTCAAAGAGGCGTTTTAAAATTTCTGTTAAACTAGAAAACTCAAGTGTATACAAATAAGTACTTTGTAGTCATCTACTTGTTGAGAATTCTTACATAACCAAAAAGAAAGTTTTGTAGCACTTTGTAGTCTACGCAAAAATGTATTCTTCAAAATAAGCTACATCCAAATATATATTTGGATGTATTGCTACGTAAATGTTCGTCAAACTTGTAGATGATGAAATCTATAATTATTAAGTCGTGAATTTAAATCTCCTTCTAACATTATAATAGTCCAAGTATCTTTTATCAAATAAAAAAAGCATAGCGATATATAAACGAACCCAATTCAACTACTTGTGTTCACGTAATAATAATATAGATTTTCTAACCTATGTTCTTAGGGCATATGATGAATATTCTGTTTTAAAAAGATTTGTTATTTTTATTTATTTTCGAATTTAAAATTTTTTCACGACGGATTTATGCATTTGCTTTTATTTTGATGAAAGACCACTAATAATATACATTGCCCTAGCATTCGTACTTTTTTAACTTGATTATTGATATGCCATGTAGTGGTATGCATTCGAGATGGTGGTGGTGTGCATGGGGAAGTATGGAGACGTCCCGCACATCCCGAAATTTCCTCTGAACAAAGGCCCCGAAGCATTTCGAGGCCTCGTTCTTCATACACTCGATTATTGCAAGCTCAAAAGAGAAGAATCCGAGCAACTACTCCGAGGAAAGAAAGTTGTTGTCGTTGGCTACAAGAAATCCGCCATCGACCTTGCATTCGAATGCGCCCAATTCAACCAAGGTACGCTTTGAATTTTTCTCTTTGGTCTCGTCTTATGACTTGCCCGGTTTAATCAACCAACCAATTTCGCTCCACCTTAATTTTAACCGAATATTTCATGACCCTATTTAGAAATATTTTTTAGTTGAAAAAAAGACATAACTATTTACTCTTACGAATCTATCCCTTTTTTTAGTTCGTGTGGTTTTTTATGAGTTGGGTCAATATTAGAGTTTGTCACCGTAGATGGATTTCTCGTCATAAAATAATACACCATCTTAATTGAGATGAATATGAAATAACTCATTTTAAACAAATGGGTAGAAAATTGGAATGAGGAAATCAAGTGGAATTTATTGTAGTTGTTTACTTTTATTTGATCATTGTTTTTATGAATTAACTCGATGCCTTATTTAGTACCCTTTATATGAGTTTGGTTCAAATGAAACAAACTCTTATCCTAAAACGTACTATTATCCTAAAACGAATGCACTTTTCATAGTTAGTAATGCACTTTTCATATAAAAGTGTATTAAAAAAATACAAAAAGTGCATTATAAAAAAGTGCATTAAATTTTTTTGAAAAGTGCACTAAAAAGTACGAAAAGTACAAATGCGAAAAAGTGCACTCTGAAGTATGAAAAGTGCACTACTAACTACAAAAAGTGGCATTCGTTTTAGGATAAGAGTTCGTTTTAGGATAAGAGTTTGTTTCATTTGAACCAAACTCCCCTTTATATATATATTTTTTTCCGCAAAATTGCATCAAATAGCCTAACTTATTAAGATAGTATTTAGCCTAACCTATTAAAATTGTAGATAATAGCCTAATCTTTTCAAGTGATTAAAAATTTTAGCACTTTAATTGCTTCCACAAGATACTTAATGAGTTGACAAATATAGTACGTTGATATATCGTATTAGTTATATGATCCCGCCAAACAATTTTAAATCAACCTGATTTTCGAAAATTGAATCCTGTAATTAGCCACTCAAAAAATCTTACTTTAAGTAAACAAACTCTAAATTTGACACCCAAACAAACGAATGCCTTACCTCAGAGTTTGCACTTGATTTCGGAATTTGATACGATCCCACCAAAATCACTTTATGCAATAGAAATGTAATGGAATTGTACTTGATTTTAAATAGTTTAAGGTTTCAAATCTTAGAAAATTTGACATTCAGAGTTTTCTGAAGCGTAGGATGGAGAAGAAGAATAGAAATGAATGTGTACTCTCGTAGGGTTCTTTTTTTGGTAGAATCTTTCGTAGGATTTTTTAATTGAATAAAATTTTGTATTTTTATGTTTATTTAAGTTTTATTCTTGTTTTCTATTTTTTAAATTTAGATAAATAATAGCTATGCCATATAACTTATATGAAACATTAACTTTTATATTTTTGTCAACTCATCGAGTATTTTGTCAAGTGGAATCAAAAGGATAAAATTTGCAATCAATTAAAAAAAATTAGGCTATTATCTACAATTTTAAAATATTAGGCTAAATATCGTTACTAGTCCAATAAGAGGTAGTAATAGTATGAGGAAAAGTTTCTAACAAAAAAAAAGTATGAGGAAAAGTCAACGTATTTGACGTGGTTGACTGATTTTTTTTAGAATAAATTAACGCCGAGAATTACGTAGCTGCATGCATGCACGGATTAGGGTTTGACTTCATTAGTATAATTAATCACACTCGTAATTTTGTTTTATTTAATACTCCGTAATAAAGGTGTGGTGTACCCGTTATAGAGTTCCAAAACACTAGAGTAAATTAGTGAACCCTAGGAGGAAAAATAAAAATAAAAAATTATTAAAAGATTTGGAGAGAGAATAAATTAAATCTAACCGTTAAACTATATTTAGATGGTTCATATTTAACCAAATCCACCGATAGAGTTTTTTTAAAACTCCATCGTAACTAAACCCCATTTAACGGGTATTTCGGTGGAAATAGTTCAAAGAAAATGGAAATTATGAAGGAATTTACGCAAAACGAGTCAAAAATGTACAAATTGACCGCTCATTTAGGTGTTTGAACCACATAAATTGGCTTGCATCGACCGCATTTTGACTTGAGTAAGAAATTCGGAATCACCATTTTTTTCTGTAAGGAAGTCGGTCGATCATCCAAGTCTATATATTAGTCAGCTAGTTCACGAACTTGAAATTTGCCAACATAGGTGGATCAGTCGGGAAAAAAAGGAAACTTAAGGGCCCGTTTGGTATTCATATTATAATATCAAGTATGGATATAGAGATGAGTAATAGCCATATTTGCTGTTTGACATATTTTGATATCAATATCAAACTGAAATCTGTTGTTTGTTATATGGAAATATCGATATGAAAGTGATATTATGTTGATATCAGAGTAAGAAGTATTTTTTTAATATACCCAAAAAATTGGTAGATGAAAAGTATCACTCATATCTATACGGACCATACCTATATATACCCGATATCTTTATATCACTCATACTCATACTCATATCTATATTATACCGATAACGATATCCGATATCTCGATCATATCTTAAATATAATACTAAACGGGTCCTATGTGTGACTTAAAACTTATATTTATTTGCTGATTTGATTTTTTTTATTAGGTTCAACTATATGTAGAGCCCCACATTATATATTAAACATGTTTTCTATGTGTCCATATATAGAACCCCACATTAAACATGTTTTCTATACTCTTATATCCATATAAGACAAGTCATACCGATTTTGGAAATACTCCCTTCATGTATAATTTCCATAGATGCATGATTGCGAAATTTCAACATTTGGGTTCTTCTTGTGAAACTAACTAATTTTCAACAAAAGTTCAAATATGGCTTTCACAAGTTTCTAGCTCGTGTTCAATTTAAACAAAAGCAAACATTTTACACAACGTAGCAACTCAAATGAGATCACCTATTTTAAATTTTGTTTCATTAATTATGATTATTTTGTGCTAATCGATTAGGTTTTAATAAAATTAAAGTAATTCTATCAAATGGCCAAATTGTATGAAAAACACAAATGGTTATATTTAGACATGTCAGTCCGGTCGGGCCGGACGGGTTCGGTTTAAATCTGATTCGGTTTTGTTACAAGTCAATCGGGTCGAGTTGTTACGGGTTTTCGATCGTGTTAACCAGCGGGTCTAAAATATCATTTTTATAATTATTAAAACCAAATTTTAATTAAATAATAATATTTAATAATAATAAGGTATTTTTTATGTATTTTAATAATAAAATATATTATAAGTTTCAAAATAAAATTTATAAATTCTATAAATATATAGAATTAGTCAACCCAACGAGTTTCGAGTTTTATTTTGTTAAATTTAGATCGGATTTCGGGTTCAAATTTTCGGGTCTTGACTTAAATATTATCGGACAGTTAGAGTCGAGTTAGCGAGTTAGGTTACCGCTCTAGTTATATTATATTATATAACACCTATTTTCAACTACATTTGCCAATTCATTACATTCTGACATGATCCACCGATTTATTTGGCATAATATTAAGAAATTAATTAATTAATAAAATAATAAAAATTAAATGAATCAATCAATTAAAAAAATGAAAAAGGTCATGAAATAAATTTAGAAAATGGAAATTTTGGATGACTTTTAATTTTGGTGTGAGAGGAGGTACATAGACTAGTATAAAGAGAGGAATTCAAACTCGTATTTTAATGATCACGAATTGGATGGCTGGATGCCATAATTACTTAGTTACTTACCACTTGAGTGAAAATTGATTTATAACTTAGAAAAAACATTTTTTTTTAATTCTTAGGAGATCCTATGCCATTATAATAAGGGAGTAAATTAGCAGATACCAATTCAGGGTATTTCCATAAAATAGCGAGTGGTAGAAGAAATAGAAAGAATATAAAAGAAATACAAACAAGCGATGGAACACAAATAGTAGGTCTGGAAAACATCAGGGAAGAAATAAAAAAGGACTTCAAGCGAAGGTATGAAAAGGAGCCGATTAATCAAAACTTAACTCAAGAATATCTTCAACTGATCACGAGAGAGATTTCAGAGGAGGATAATGAATATCTCACTAAACCAGTCACAAATGAAGAAGTGAAGTTGGCTTTGATGCGAATTGGATCAAACAAGTCGCCTGGCCCAGACGGAATGACGTCAGAATTCTACAAGAAATATTGGGACATAGTTGGACCATCAGTTACGAAAGCAGTTAAGAGTTTCTTTCACTCAGGAAAAATCTTAAAACAAATAAACCATACGTTCATATCTCTCATACCAAAAATAGATAATCCCTCATCAACAAATCACTACAGACCAATAAGCCTATGTTCTACGATATATAAAATCATCTCGAAAATTATAACTGAACGACTAAAAGCGATTATTCCTAAAATCATCCACCCACTTCAAGGGGCATTTATAAGCAACAGAGCCATTCAGGATAATGTACTTATTGCTCACGAAATATTTCACTCTTTTAGAGGAAGTAAGGCAAAAGATGGATGGGTAGCAATCAAGCTTGATATGGAAAAGGCTTATGATCGACTAGATTGGACCTTCCTGTTTAAAGTATTAGAAAAATTTGGATTTAACGAGCGCTTTATAGGATGGATACGAGAATGTGTGTGCACAGTATCTTTCTCAGTATTAGTTAATAACGGACCTACAGATCCTTTCGTTCCGGAAAGAGGTCTAAGGCAAGGAGACCCACTTTCTCCATTTTTATTTGTGGTTGGCACAGAAATCCTTGCAAGAAAACTCCAAAGAGAGTGCGAGAATGACCGATGCTCTGTGGGTTTCCCAGTAGCCAGAGGAGGCCTAAGAATCCCCTTTTTAGCTTTTGCAGACGACATTATCATATTTTCCAAAGCAACTCAAGGCGCATGTACAAAGGTGAGGAAAATAATAGAGGAATACAATGCAATTTCGGGGCAAAAAGTAAATTACAATAAATCAGCTTTTCAAACTTCGAGGAACATCAGTAGACAACATAAACAACAAGTACAACAAGCTCTTGGAATTTCCTCCATGACCAATCTAGAGAAATATCTTGGATGTCCGATTATTAATGGAAAAGTGAACAAGGAAACATTTAAAGAGTTGGTGGAAAAATCACAAGGGCAATTAACTAAGTGGAAAGCAAATTCCCTCTCACAGGAAGGACGCACAACTTTGATCCAATCAAACCTAGCTACAAAACCAAATTATATTATGCAAAGCTTCATGCTCCCCAAGAAAATTCATGAAGAACTTGATAGAATTAATAGGACGTTTTTCTGGAATAAAGACCAAAACTACAAACCGCTAATAGGATGGGATAGAATATGTAAACCCAAGACACATGGAGGATTGGGATTAAGGAAAACAGAACATATGAACAAAGCATTACAGATGAAACTACTATGGAAAATTCTTGCTGAACCACAGAACATTTGGGTCAAAGTAGTCAAGGAAAAATATATGAAAGACGATAACCTGTTTTCATACAAAACTAAAACAAATACATCATGGCAATGGAAAAAACTAATGAATCTAAGAACAGAATTTAATAAAGGGCTGATTTGGCAACTTGGAGATGGAAAAACTATCAAATTTTGGGACGATAATTGGGCCCTAGATAAACAGTTAAAACAATATGCGAAAGACCCCACTACAATTAATGAAGAAACAAAAGTAGCAGAGTTTTTAACAAAAGACAAGGAATGGAATGTAGCGGCCCTGGGAAGAATCCTACCAAATGAACAAGTTGAAATTATAACGTCCATCCCAATACCAGATAATAATATCCGAGATAGATTATATTGGGCTCCGAGCAAAAATGGGTGGTTCTCGACACATTCCGCGATCAATCTAATCACTCAGGCAACACACCAAGAACCATGTATTACAAATTGGATATGGAAATTGGACATACTACCGAAAGTTAAAAATTTCCTGTGGAAAACAAGTATGAATGGCCTACCAACGAAAGCTAGACTAAAGGAAAAAAATGTACCTACGGTTGGGGGATGCATAATGTGTAATTGTACGGAGGAGGATAGCACACATCTTCTCATAGGATGCCCGCACACACTAAACACAATTAGGAAAATTAGCATGAAAATTGAACAAACCTTAAGAAGTTACAATACACAAAATAAAACGACAAAGAATATGCTAACTGAATTGTTTAACCAATTAGGAGAAAAAGAATTCATCAAACTAGCAGTTTCTTGGTGGAGCATTTGGCATCAGAGAAACAAGTTGACATTTCAACAAACACCGAACGACTATATACAAGATCTTCCTGGATATATTAAGACACACTTGGAACAATGGAAAATAGCAAAAAAGTGGAATGAAGACGAAGAATGTCTAACCACAAACAAACAACAAAGAAAAAAGAACAAAGAATCTAGATTATGGAAAAAACCACAACAAGGAATAATAAAATGCAACTTTGATGGATCAAGACTACAAAATGGACAAGCAGGGGGTGGAATAGTCCTTAGAAACCATAAAGGTGAAGTAATGGAATTAATGGCCAGGAAATATGGAAAGATACCAACCATTAAGGCGGAAGCATTAGCCCTTAGGGACGGGATAAGATTGGCAAAGCAAAAACAGTTCAAAGACATTGAAATAGAAGGAGACAACATACAAGTGATAAAAGCAGCACAAGGTCAAAGAAACTGTCCGTGGGAAATTGAAATAATTATGGCTGATATTTTGGTATCCCTTCTGGGATTCCATTCGGTTCGAATCACACATGTGCCTAGAGGTTTCAATGCTGTGGCTGATAAAATTGCGCGATTGAGCCACAGTTTCCCTCTAAGTACCCTTTTGAATCATCCAGAACTTCAGGTTCTCATCCGAAAGGATGCTCTAGGACGCCCACCCTGACGGGTGAGCACCCTAATTCTCACCTTATCAAAAAAAAAAAAAAAAAAAAAAAAAAAAAAATAAGGGAGGAGAATTCTAATTCATGATCTCAAGATCATAAGATATCATATTTATCAGGAAATAAGAGAGAATTTTTCTAACATCTAAAAATTAAACACAATAATTTCTAATTTTAGCACAGTTGTGTATATATTATAAACAATTTTCTAAAATCGTTAAGTAAATCTTAGGTGGAGAGGGATCACTTATTTTAGTCTTTGTTTGTGGTGACATAAGTTTTTCCCTATAAATTATCAATATGTTTTTTTTTTGCAAAAATTGTAAACCCTCTTACTGAGATGAAAGACTGAGAGCAAGCCCAACAACTTCTCCATAATTTTCTTCAAAATGGAGAACCAACAGCCATATTTTTCAAAAAAAAAATTCAATCCAACTCCAACAGATTTTCTATTTTGGAGAACACTGGTGCATTTAATACTTTTATTTTTTACCATATAAATTACAATAACTGATTATATATTATCTTACATAAGAAAATAAAATATTATAGAACCTTAAAATAATAAATTATAATTATTTGTTATTCGACTTTTAAGGAAATAAAAATATTTTAAAATCTTAATTTAATAAATGATAATTTATTTGTTATTTGACTTATAAGGAATAAAAATATTCTAGAATCTTAACCTAATAAATGAAAAATTATTTACTATTTGACTTATGAGGAATAAAAATATTCTAGAATATAAATTTAATAAATCATGAATTATTTGTTATTTGATTAATAATGAAATATTCTAGAATCTTAAGGAATAAAAATATTTTTTATTTGTTACTTGAATTATAAGAAATAAAAATATTCTAGAATCTTAATTTAATAATCTCACTTTTTGGATGACTCTTTTTTATTTTTTATCCATTAAATTAGTAAATAAAAGAAAAAAGAAAAGGAAAATACATTGATTTGGAGATTTGGGAATCACCCCAAATTTAGGGAAAGCTCAATCCCCAAGAATTTGGGGAACCTGTTGGGGTTGCTCTGAGAACTGCAATTTTTGAGAGACGCGTGCAAAAGCGAAGGACTATGGAATCGTTTTTGTAACTTAGCGCGCAGGCGGCATGAACGTACGATTGCCTTGGAGATTCCAAATGGACGCCTAGACAGGCTGAAAAGATTGGTGGTTTGGGGCGTTAGAAAAAAATATTGTTTTTTAAATCCTCGGGAGATCCTATGCCATTATAATAAGGTTGGAAAATTCTGCCTTTGGACATTTGATTCGGCGGTTAAGACCTTGAGGTAGAACCCCGAGGTCACCGTTTCGAATCCCACGGACGTCGGTTTGCCCATTTCCACTTGAATTGGTTAGTAACCAGTTCTCATCTGTAGAGAATGCTCTAGGCGATCCCAAATAGTACTTATGCCGACCCTAATTTTTACCTTATCAAAAAAAGGTTGAAAAATTCTAATTCATGACCTCAAGATCATGAGATAATAGCTTATCAACTAATCCGGAAATGAGAGCAAAAATATCTAACATCAAAAATTAAGTAAGCGTGATAATTTATAATTTTACCATATTATCCTTAAACGAACTCTTATCCTGAAACGGATGCACTTTTTCTAGTTTGTATTGCACTTTTCCTATTTCAGAGTGCACTTTTTCGGATTTGCATATTTCGTACTTTGTAGTGCACTTTTTATAATGCATTTTTGGATTGCACTTTTTGTATTTTACAATGCATTTTGTGTGAAAAGTGCACTATAAACTATGAAAAGTACATTCGTTTCATGTTTTATGTTAAGAACTTGTTTCATTTGAACCAAATTCTAATTGTGTATATATATTATATGCAATCTTCTAAAAAATGGTAGGGTCCGGGGATGTGAACCGCCTAATGTGTAGGTGGATAGAACGATTGTTTAAGAAGTCTCAAACAGATGTCTAGATGGGCTGAAAGGATCGATAGGCGGTCTGGGATTTTCCAACGTCTACACAAAACCTAAACGAGGCCTAGTCGATCAGGATTTTTAGAACGATGATTATAAGTGAGAATTATCATTCATGACCATAATATTAATTAGATACATTTTATTAATTTATATATGTTGTTCTTAAATTTGCAGGAGAAGATGGAAAAGCATGCAAGATGATAGTGAGGACACCACACTGGATCGTACCCCATTACTGGATTTGGGGACTTCCTTTCTACCTCTTCTATTCCACAAGATCTTCTCAATTCATCCATGAAAGGCCCAATCAAAGCTTCCTTAGAGCTCTCTCTTGCCTTCTCTTCTCTCCCATGGCAAGCTCTTCACTTAATTACAATTAATATGTCACCACTTTATTGGAATTGATTAGCGTATAATATATATACTCCTTTGGCTTAGTTGTAGTGGTCCTTCTTAATTTTTTAACATATGTATTAAAAAATCATTAAACATATAAAAAATTGCATTAATTAAAATCCAAAATTTTCGAAATATAATCACCAAATAATTACTAACCATATTTTAGAGCCAATAAATAGAGAGAGAGGAAAACAAATACAATTACATTTATTTTATAAAAATTCTAATCAAAATTTTAAGATTAGAAATACAAGTAGAATTAAATGGATGGATTGTCTAATTAACGATTTTTCTATGATATGAATTCTATTTGCGGAAAGTGTGTTATTCCCATTGGAAAAAATGAACTCTATAAAAAAAATGAAATATCATAAATAAGAAAAATCTAATCAAGTTTTTCAAAAGGAAGATTCTAAGGCATGCATTGAAAAGAAAAATCAAAATATTTTATTTAAATCGATAAATAAGTATATCAAAATTAATACTTATTTAAATCAAAATATTTTATTTTAGCAAGTCTAGTCAAGGTTGGAAGACATTTATGAGCATCGATCCATGTAATGAAACTGTGACGTGGCGAATGCAGCTTGCCCCAGATTGTGGGGTTCCAAGTGTTGGTCTCACCCACATGCCGGAGGAGATTGTAGACGCTTGCAGTAGAGAAGGTCCCCTTGTTGCTTCTCATAATCTTTTCAAGTTCAGTTAGTGTGTCTTTGGTTTTGAGCTCATTGTTTACCTTCATTAGGGCCTTCCAACACCAGCTATCTCCAGTTTTAGCGGTGGCTGACTAGATGTTGTTGCTCTGGAGTTGGTAGGTTTGGATCCATTGGTACCAAACGTTGTCTTTCCCTATTGCAACTTCATAAATGGACCGGGCATTACAAGCTTTATTCCAGGAAAGAAGCTCTTTTATGTCAAGTCCCCCTTTAAATTTTAGTTTAGTTACACAATTCCAAGCTATCAAGTTGCGCTTGCCAGTATCGTGCCCGATTCAAAGGGAATTTCTTACAATGCTTTCAATTTTCTCGATGACTGTCATGGGAAGCATAAACACATTACACCAATAGGAATTCATGCTGAGAAGGACGCTTTTAATGAGCTCTAAGTGGCCAGCATAAGATAGAGAGAATGACACATAATATCTTTGTGTTTTTTTAAAATCATATTTTATACATTATATCATTATTTACAAGCATGCATGTTGAGAGACAATGACACATAATTGGCATGGCAAGTAACCACAATTAAGTCAAAAAAGAAAACTACACATAAGTGGTTCAATATGGATAATTAAAAAAAACATACGTTCTTATTAACTTAAGAGGTACTAATTTGAACATTATTTCTTTGGGTGCAGAAGAAAATTGTATCAAAGTTAACAGAGAGCTATCTACTGAGGAAGTTGCCACTAGAGAAGTATGGAATAAAGCCAGATCACCCTTTTGTGGAGGACTACGCGTCGTGCCAGATGGCAATCGTGCCAGATGGCTTCTTCTCAATGGTCGATCGGGGGCTCATCGAGTTCGAGAGGGTCTCTTCAGGGTGGTCGTTTTACGAAGATGGGATCGAGCTTGAAGATGGAACCCTAATTTTGGCGGATGTGGTGGTTATGGCAACTGGCTATGAAGGAAAGAAGAAGTTGAGTGATATACTTCCTTTACCTTTCAAGTGCTTTTTGGAGTATGTCTATGGCTTGATGCCACTTTATAGGTAATAGATATTTCATATAGTACTATTATACTTACTAATGAGTGCAATGATATGGTTCTTAAATACATATGATTATATGGGTTTTGTTTTTTAAAACAATTTTTTTTAAAAACCACCTTTTATAATACAATATACTCTAATTTAACTACTTTAATTTATTTTCCGATTTCATTTTATCCTTGTTCGACCGAAATATCCTTTCAAAATTATTTTTCACTACTTTGGATAGATAGATAATTAAATACTAAAAGAAAACAAAGTAAATTAGGGGACTTTTTGTGGTCCAATTACAAGAATAAAAATATCACCGAAAAATAGCTTAAGGTGTTTGAAATTGAATTTGTACATATTATAAAAGATGTTTTTTGCTTAAAAAGAATTTTAAAAGTAGTTTCCTAAAAAAACTAGTTTTAAAAGATGGACTTTAGCAAAAAAAAAAAAAACTGACTATAAACAATTATATGATCATATATGCTCAATAAAGTTTGTCTGTCGAATTTTATAAACATTGTTTTCTAACTTTGTCCTGTGGATTGCACTAAGCCCTAATTCTATAAACTTTCTAGGTTAAAGAAAAGTCTTGGTAACATGTTATACAAATACATTTGGACATTCCCTCATCATAATTTTGATGTTACCAAAAAAAAATTTAGTAGGGGTATTTTTGTTAATATCTTATAAGTGGGTGCTTTTTAGTTGAATGCGAGATATATAATTACACTTTTAATTCATACAAAATTATTTCTTAGAATTTTTACTTTAATTTATAAAAATTGAGAAAATTTGCTCGGTTATATAATCTAAGCCCTAAAGAATTAACTATATGAAGAAAAAAAATCTTACCCGCGATCCCTTAAATTTTTTTAGAATTTACATGAAATGCAATTGAAAATTCTCTAAAAGTTAAATATCTAAAAAAATTGTAATAATAAAACTCTTCAAGTAAATGCATATATAGACTTCTTGAAAATTTATTTATAAACCAAACAAGTCCTAAATGAGTTATTATAAATTCGCAGGAGTACAATCAATCCTATGATCCCGAACATGGCGTTCGTGGGCTACATCGAGACCGTATCAAACCTCCAGGCAGCAGAGCTTCGTTGCAAGTGGCTCTCGCGTCTCGTGAGCGCGCAATTCAAGCTCCCGAGCATCGAGAAAATGCTTGCAAACATAACCGAGGAAGCCGAGGTCATGAGGAAGACTACTAGGTTTTACAAGAGGCATTGCATCTCCACCTTTAGCATCAACCACAACGATGATATGTGTCAAGAGATGGGGTGGAGCCCTTGGAGGAAGCCTAGCTGGCTTTCTGAGGTGTTTAGCCTGTACACTAGCCAAGACTACGCCGATAAATAGACGTATTTTTCTCATATTATTCGTTGTTTAGTACGTTTTTATATACTTGCATTTTCATTATAGGTATGCTATATAAGTGAGAAATAATGAATTGCATCATTGGATTATGATGTTAAAATAATGTAATGGGTGGTCGTTGGTTGTTGGGGCGATATTGATAATGCAATAATTCTTTATAAATTAATAAATTTTATTTTAATCTTTTGGCGCCACTTATTTTTTTAAGAGAACTCATCCATTTGAATGTCTTAGGACAATAGACTTCTTGCTAAGTGAGCCTCTTTGATTTATATGCAAAAAATATGTATTTTATAATTGGGTGTGTATTATCTTATAACTAAGTGTGCATACGTGCATGTATATTCAATTGTACATTCACACAGACACACTCAATTCTATGATCGTGCACACTCGACTAAAAAGGACATACTCGGTTATAACATCATGCACACGCATTTGAATTTTAGATATCTCATCCATTTGAATGTCTTAGGACAACAAACTTCTCGCTAAGTGAACCCCTATAATTTTTCTGCGAAAAACAAGTATTTTATAACTTCATCCATTAATTCTCAATTATAACATCTTACACACTTAGTTATAAATTCGGAGTTTTTTCAAACAAATTCGGTCGTACCAAAATTTTCTTATTTAATGAACATTGTTCTAAATATGTATTTTTTAAGCTCTAAAGACGTTCTCAATTTTTTTTCGGGGTTTTATTCTCACCTGATCCAATTCTTATTGGGCCCCTTACAAATTTGGGCCTTGGTCGTAATCCTGGGCCGGGTCTGCTCTCCCTCTACACATACATTCATTCACTTTTTTCCTTTTTCTTTTTTTTTCCCCCGGTTGAATAAACACACGCACATCATTGACTTCTCTGAATCATTTCAATCGATTTCGATTCGCCAAGAACTAGGGTTCGTTCGCGGGGTGTTGGTTTTCAACGTAAATTGAATCATCTTCCTGAATCCACAGGGCATCATTCGAATGGCAATTCGTCCGATCTCTAAGCGCGTTTTGCAGTTCCGTGGCAGCTTGTTCAAGGAATTGAATTCTCTGAATGCAATGGCTGATTTTAGCAAGGCCTCTGCTATTAGGCGATTCTCGTCGTCCCTCTCTTCCAATTCCACGAAATTGGATCCGTTCAGTAGATACATTGATGATCATAGGCTCGATTCTTCCATTTACTCCAAAAATTCGATTTCGTTCAGTAGATACATTGATACTAGGCAGATTTCTCAGCTCCCTTCGGAGAACACCAAACGCGTCTCGGTGAACGGAAAGCGCGTGAATCTCGTCGACACATTAGCTCTCGTAAATCCTCCTCTGGCTTATCTGATTCGTTGTTCTTCGATTGATGAATTCGTGGTTTCTGATTCTTCGTTTTCTGTTGAGCAGGTGAGAAGATTAGAATCGCAAGGCGTGCCTACAAAGCAGGCGGAGGCAATCACAGGGGCTATTATCGAGGTCTTGAATGATAGTCTGGAGAATGTGTCTCAATCCTTCATTAACAAGTCGGAAATGCAGAAGGTTGTGAGATGATTTCTGTAATTCTGTCTATATATGTGAAATTGTCTATCGAAGCAGATGGATCTTGCTCAGAGCTTCTCTTGTGAATTCGTTAATTTTGAATCACATCGCTATTTCATAATATTTGTGATCAGTTTTCTGCCTCAATTGATTTATGAACTTAGTCCAGATTCTTTAGTTCTTCTCATTATGTTCTTGTGTGTTTCTTCAATTTGTACTCAACTTGGTTCATGAGACACCTTGAATCCTTACTTGTATGTTAATATTGTTTTTTGTAGCATCTTCTTCATATTAGCAACAGTAATGCTAACATTTTTTACCGTTGATTATTTTCGAACCAAACCAATAGGATGGTTCAATATATTATATTCTATGCAACTGAGCTTGGAACTTTTTACAATGTTAGGTGCCCCAGTGATCTTGTATGTGCTCATTTTCTTTTGTTTTATATATCTGCATAGATTGAAATGAGTCAAATCCAGCATGTCCAAACTCCAATCTGAAATAAAAATCTAGCATGTACTTGTAGTGTTTGTATGTTATTTGTATGCTATAAATTATCTAAAGTGGCGTAGTGATCTGAAAAATGGACTGTTAATTTGTTCTAGTTCATTCTTGTCAACTGTATTCTGGTAATATTTGTTGATTTCTCTTTTTACTTGGTATATACTTTCATACTCTAGGAACACCATTTTGGATTGGTGCAACGGGAAACAGAAAAACTTCAAGGTGATATAGAGAAAATGCGCAGTGAACTGAGGTTAGCACCATATGACAATCTGACATTTTTCTTCCTGTTTACATCTTTATCAATTAGAACATTTATGATGCCTTGTGCAGAGATAAAATGCGCAGTTAACTGAGGATAGCACCATTTGACAACATGATATTTTTCTTTCTGATTACATCTGTCATGATTTTCGTCACCATCTTTATCATTCAGAACTTAATGATGCCTTCTTGTGTGGTTGAGATATGTATGGCGCTTCTTCAATTGCGCATCTAGTGTGTAGAAAGCCTATTTTAAAATCCTCTTAGGGCCTTAGGCTGCAATTTCCCACTTTTGAAATATAAATATGTAGAAAGCCTGTGTTAAATTTGTGCAAGCGCAACATCATCAACATCCTTGTAAAAAGATGGAGATTCTTCTTATTTTATTTTTTGGTTTTGTGCCAAATTTTAAATTACAAACAACTCTTTGTGTTATCTTTCACATTGTGTTCCCATCTTTGTTCTTTCATTGTCCCTTCAGAGTCATAACCGTCTCTTCCAAATCTCGTGTAGGTTTGAAATTGACAAACTCACTGCTGGCCAGCGTTTGGATCTAAATCTTGAAAAAGGGTGAGACAGATTTACATCATGCACAATCATCATGGTTAAAATTGCTTTATATGTTTTAACACATTGCAAATGTATCTTCACATTTTCTCATACGAAATTGCAGGAGGATAAGGGATGAGCTTGCAAATCAAAATGCAGAAACAATCAAATTGAATAACAAGATCGATCAGGTGAGCAAAATCAAAAATTTCGTTCTGCATTGTGAAATTACCCACTTTTTGTACGTGTTTTTTTTTTTTTTTTTACATCAATTTCTGCTACGCTTGTAGGAGCACCATTCGGTAAGGGCTCATATAGAGAAAACATATTTTGACTTGATCAAGTATTGTGTCGGTACTCTCGGGTCTGTATTGGCTGTTGGCCTTGCCTTGCTCCGGTACAATCAAGGAGGAAAGTAAGTAGGGTTTTCAGATGCTATAAACATTGGTATAACATGCTCCCTTTCTCTGGGCAACGTCGTAAATTGTTTGAATTTGTTGAGATGAACATACTATAATGCATGTACTTGGATATACACTTTTCTGTGCAGTCAAAATTTGTGTGGGATTAGCTTATAGGCGATCGATATTGTGTACAGCTGTAGACAAATTAAATGTGAGGATGACATGTGGCCAAAAGGTTACTTCTTTAATATATAGATAGATGATCAATCACAACTTATACTCGGTAATAATGTCTTTTGAAAAGGAAAGTGAAATGAAACACGTATTAATGAATTATGTATACTTAGTCAAAACTAGGAACTTAGAAAGGTAGATAGGGAATGCCAGTTAACGTGGTATACATGCAAGAAAATTTTGTCCACCGTTAAGTTCACACTTGTAGCCCACACTTGTAACCTAGTGACAAAAGAATTGGTTTATTTTATTGATAAAATTCTGAAAAGGAACATTTCTTTTCAATTATTAAAAAGGAAACATTATTATCTTTATAAAACAACTTTTTTCCCGCCAAGTCTAACAATGACTTCCTCCAATATAATCATATTCTTATTTCTCCTAAGGAAATGTTTCATTATATAATAAATATGTGAAAATTTTACAATTTTTTTATAATTCTATAATCTTTTTAAGAGTTAAACCATTTCAAAATATAGAATAATTTGGAATTTTTTTAAAGTTAGATTATTAATTTGCCAATAGCTCACCCGATACAATCAAACCAATATTATTTAAGTCCGGGCCAACTGGCCAATATCGTAATCTCATTTTGGAGAATGTTCTTCCAAAATGTCACTTTATATAAAAGGAGTGTATGATACTTACTAGCGTCACTGACGAGCACTTTTATTTCGCTGTAAAAGCACTGTAAAAAAAAATATCATAACTTCTGAACCTAAATATTGTGGAAGCAAGGGTTGAACCCACAGAGACTCAGATTACTTGTATTTAAATAATATTACTAAGTTAAAGGTTTTTTTATGGTTTCAAATTATTTATCTAAATAAATAACGCAAAGCAAATAAAACGATTAGAAATTCAAATATAGAGAAAAGCGTCCAACTAGTTTCGTATCCATTGCATACATGAGTTTTGATCATTGATTATTCTTATTTCAATTTTCTTTGACTAATCTATTGGAAGTAAGGGTTGAACCCACAGAGACTCAGATTACTTGTATTTAAATAATATTACTAAGTTAAAGGTTTTTTTTATGGTTTCAAATTATTTATCTAAATAAATAACGCAAAGCAAATAAAACGATTAGAAATTCAAATATAGAGAAAAGCGTCCAACTAGTTTCGTATCCATTGCATACATGAGTTTTGATCATTGATTATTCTTATTTCAATTTTCTTTGACTAATCTATTGGAAGTAAGGGTTGAACCCACAAAGATTCAAATTACTTGTATTTAAATAATATTACTAAGTTAAAAGGGTTTTTTATGGTTTCAAACTATTTATCTAAATAAATAAAGCAAAGCAAATAAAACGACTAGAAATTCAAATATAGAGAAAAGCGTCTAACTAGTTTCGTATCCATTGCATACATGAGTTTTGATCATTGATTATTCTTATTTCAATTTTCTTTGACTAATCTATTGGAAGCAAGGGTTGAACCCATAAAGACTCAAATTACTTGTATTTAAATAATATTACTAAGTTAAAAGGGTTTTTTATGGTTTCAAACTATTTATCTAAATAAATAAAGCAAAGCAAATAAAACGATTAGAAATTCAAATATAGAGAAAAACGTCCAACTAGTTTCGTATCCATTGCATACCAAGCTTAAAGTGGTTATTAATATACACCGTCTTTAACAACTTTTTAACCAATTAACCTAGAAAACCTTCTATGTCAAATTGATCATGCAAATAAGTTCAAAGCATTCAACAGAAACATAGTTCATGAATTCCACCGTCTATTCATGAAGTTCTGTGATTAAATTCTCCGCCTTTGATTAACCTTATTCCACCGTCTATAAGTTTAATCATAGGATTCATCCATGGTAAGTTGGAATTCCACCAAATTCCACTGAGGAGCGCGGTGACGCTCCGCCCTTCTTGCCCGCTCTCAGCCTTGGTTCAGCATTCAAACGACACTTCAGAGGATGTTTTGACCCCCTTTGAGTTGGAATTTGGACTCGGAGTAAAAATATAAATTGTAGCTCTTCCAGTTATCTTTTCAATGATACTAAATTCAACTTCATCAGACCGCTATAGCTCCAAACCTTGCATTTCAAGATAGAGGTGTCAAAACAAGACTCCAATGTATAGTCCGGGTTTAAGCGTTTTTATCCCTCAAGCTCTTGGGCCTTAGCTCTTCCAATCTTCACTTGCACCACTTTAAGCTTCATCTTGATTGTGATTTTCCCTTCGGTTCTTCACTTAAATACTCTCCACTCGTTCCTAGCTCCGGTCCTTAATTAGCTTCACATCCACCGTGCTTCACCTTCCACCATGCAATAAAGCACAGAAACGCGTAAATTCCGAACTAAACCGAAATAAAACTTCAACTACAACTTAAAGCAAAACTCTAGCTAGAAATACATAATAAGGAAATAAAAACATGCTCTAAAACCTATACTTACATGTTCTATCAGTCACTACTATATTAGAGTTTTTGTAGTTGTATTATTTAATTTATTTCCACCTATAACCCCACTTATATATAGATGACATTTAATGTTAAAAATCAATACAATTTTTGCAATATGTCCCAAATTCCCAATGCAATATTTGCTACAACTTACCATTTATTAAACAATTAATACTACGTATACTACAAGTGTACGTACGTATATATTACGTCCTAGTTACACGTAATTTACCACGTCTTTGTCTCATAATAACAATTAACAAGTGAAGGTACAAGTAAGATACATCATTAACCATAAATGTTACTCCGTATTGATTAAGTCAATAGCTTGAGTGTTAACAATTCATGATTAAATTTCCCGACAATAACAACTCACAAAGCTTGCAATATGTTGTTTCTTGATAGCTTGTAAGCAAGGTTGTTCATTAGCAAGTACAAGTGTACAACAAGTGAATTAAATGTACTCAAATAGAGTTTCTTGAATCTTGAATATTGAATTGCTAATTAATATGCTTCAAATAATTCTTATGAAGTATTTTGGATCCGTTCGGCGCTTTACAACTGAGTTGGAGTTGATTTTAATATTAATTTAGCAGTTACGGTTAGTGTTCGATACACAAAGCTAATCGAGATTGATTTTATAAAGAGATGGATGTAAAATCACCACAAAGATATGAGTGTAATTAAAAAATCTATAATTTTTTAAAATTGGGCAATTGGAAAAAAAAATCAAATAAGCAACTATAAGCTCGGGTAAGGTTAGGTGGGTAGCTCAAATTTTAGGTGAAATTTGAATTCCGATTAAGTTCCGTATACGTCATCAACTCTTTTTGCACAACCGACGGGACCAATTTTTTTTTAAAAAAAATTAACCTTGAATAAAGTTAAATAAACTCTATATAAACATTGCTGAACATATCCAAATTTATGTCATTAATGTTCACAATGATGTTATGTTACCTCATAAATTACCACACTATGTACTTGTGTGTTACATACCTAAACATATCCAAAGTTATGTCATTAATCTTTTAGACATTTTCACACAAAATATTCTTATTAACCGTTTTTCCATCATTCTTATTAATTTTTTGGTCTTGAGTATTGTCCATGAAAATCGAAACGAAAACCTCATAAATTACCTGAAATCCTTACTGTTTGACTAGATATCCAAAAGCCTCCCTCACTTTATTAATCATTGTTTACTTCTAAACTTAAATAGCACGTAGAAAGCAACTAGTCTATGAATAAATTAATGAATTAAATTGGTAATTAAATAACTCTAAATAACTATCTTAAATTCAAATTCTTAACACTATAGACTAGAAAGATTGATAACTAATTATTGGGATAATCTATAACTATATATTAAAGTTGTTTCTTTTTGAGCCACCAGAACGATTCTGGCTCCACCTCATATTTGTAAAATTAATTTTTATTTCTAATATTTTAACTTTTTTCTATTAAATTCTTCTATAACTATTTAAATATATCTTTAACATCAAACAAATATCTATTTAGTATAACAATATTTTTTGAAAACTTCCTTATACAAATATTTAAAATTAAAGATAACAAATTTAAAATATTTTAAAATAAGTATAAATATCTTTTATCTTATAACATAATATCTTTTCACGAATATGTATATATATATTCTTTTATAATAATAAAAATAATGATAAATAATTATAATGTTTAAAAATAATAAAAATAGGTGATATAATATTTGATAGATATATTGAAATATTTGATAATCTCTAAATTTATGTACATAGAAAGTAATAAAATATGAATAATATAATATTTGATTATAAAAATTATACATTTTACAAGCAATAAATTACTTATATTAAATATTATATTATATTATTATTTATTAATTTGCTATTTATAATGTCTATAAATATCGAATTGTAGTCGTACATGGTACGACGGGTACAACTAGTCTCTTGTAACTTCTAGAGTCCATTCCATTATTGCCATAAACTTTAAAATGTAACAACTTAATACACTTTCATATAAATAAATCTCATTAAAAAAAAGTGAATATTTTATCCATGAATTGTTTTTTTTTTTATCAGAAGGGTAAATATTAATTAAAAGATTTAGTCATGCCTAGGCTATAATCCGCATTAATATATTGAGCTAGAATTCTGTTTTATTCACGAATTCATTGAATTGTGATCTTACGTCCACAGGATAACATTTTTTTTTGGGGTCAAACAAAACAGAATAATATCTTTTTTGGTAGAAAAACAGAAAAATATCTTAATTACGTAATAATTGGGTTCAATCGTACGTGTGGAAAATTTAATTCATTTGACCACCCTCTCATTTCCATCCAATTCCTCTTGCTCCCTTATTAAGAAGAGTCAAAGGAGTTGACTGCCCATAAAATGGAGCTCATAGACCCAAATAGTTAAACATCCAAAATTCTAAACAAGAAAGCGTTCAAATCTTTGAATTCAACCAAAATCAACTTTAGGAATTTATAAACTTACACAATTCCGATTTACCATCATGATGCCCTATATTTTCCAACTTTAATAAGATTTTATTTAGATTTCGATTTGGTAACTACTAGTACTAGCCTATTCAAATAGTATATGGGCAATCCATATAGCTCGTGATTGCAACAAAGTGGCGGATTTGATTACCGGTCTTCGACATGTGATTGGTGTTAATCAGATTCAAAACCATTCAGGATTTAAATCCCTTATTCGTAAAGATGTCCTAGGTTGAGTTCTCTTGACCTATTCTTTTCCTACTCAAAAATAAAAAAATAAAAAAATAATATATCTACAACCTTTGTACATCTAGTTAAACCGTTAAGCCTCTAAGAGTAGTACCTAGAGGCCTTCGGTTCAACTCTTATGGACAGTGCCCTTCAAAACAAAACATTATTTATGTAAATATATCCACACCCTACTTAGATCACCTTCAAAATCCCATACAAATAATCGCACCTAGTGAGACCTTTGTTGCCACACTTTGGAAGCATCGAGGACTCGAGGTAATGCTCAAATAAATCAAATATTTAACCTAAAATATTCACTAACTAGTAGATTAGTTGAGACATTGTTTCTTAATCAAAACTTGCATGGTTAGACTTTCTTTATCTACTAATATATGCTACTATCAATTTGTATGAAGTGTAACTCTAATATGTATATTATTAGTCATGTACCTATAGCTTTATTATAAACCAAAAGACTCACATGCTTAAAAGTAATTAGAGGAAACAAGTAATGAACTTTCCAAGTCTACTTCCTTCAAACTTCTTTTTTTTGGCTCAATTCTTTTGTTTTTGTTACCCAAATTTGATCCTTACGTCCTTGCCTTCTTCTCAAGTCGCCACTTAGAAATTGCGTGGTTGAAGGTGCAATTGCCACTAAATAATTTAATCCATTCTAAATGCAGACAAAAGGAACAAAAATTAAGACAAATTAAAAAACCATTTGCCTTTTTTTTAGAATTATTATTTACCCATCTTTGAATATTCAATTCTCAGCATGCCCACTTGGGCTTTTTGAGCCTCCTTCCTCTTACCTCACCAACTCATATATAAGCAAGAGCTTTGTCTCTCTTTACAACATGTGAAAAATCCTTTTCTTCTTTGTATATCAAAGCAAAGAATAGCTCAGCTTCAAGATCAAATTTTGCCCTTATAAGGTTAGTCTCAAAAGATCCTTTGATTTATTCATGTTTTTTCTTACTGTCTTTGATGGGTTCTTTCTATTTCTTGAGTTGGGTGTTTTTGATTTGGGGTTACCAAAAATTACTGATGACCCAGTTTGGGGTTTTCATCAAATTTGATATAGATTGAGATTTGATGACTAAAAGATGAGTTCTTTCTACAATTTCAATAGGGTCAACAATTCCAAGTTGGTAAAAGTAAAAACCTAACTCAGAAAAGTCAACAGAGGAGAATTTCTTCTGTACCCAAATTGATTGAATTTGACCTTCATATCATGCTAATCTTGTTCCTCTCTCCAATAATTTCCCAAAATCTAACAAAAGCCCTTTTCTTGTTTCAATTAATTTGATCAGGTAGAGGAAGAAGAAAGAGTGCTTAGGGTTTCAATTATTGAGTTTGTTGATGGGTTTATCAGTCTCAATACTGTTATCTGCCTGGCATGAGATTCTAAGGCAAAGCTTCTTAAGCATAGCATGCAACAGCACAAGCATGAGTCCCTCTAGGATGAGGGATTTGAATCTAAGGTGTGGTAGCTTCAAGAAATCATCAATGGAGGAGAGCCCGAAAGTCGGTTTCAAGAAATCGAAACCCGAGAGAGTGGCTGTACTTGATAAGTCCTTCTCATTTGAATGCCTAATTGATGGAGAGAAGGAGAAGGTCTGTGTTGGCTCTAATGGGCTAATTCACAAGCCTTTGCCTGCAATCTCTCTGCCTGAGCCAGCTGTGTTCTTTTCTCCTAGACCGGTTTCTGAGCTTGAAGCCGCCGCTACAAAGCTTCAGAAAGTGTATAAAAGTTACCGGACTCGAAGAAACTTGGCTGATTGCGCAGTTGTTGTTGAGGAGCTCTGGTTAGTATGATTTGGAATTTTGAGGCTTGAGCTTCTGATTTTGATGTAATTGATCATAATTTGATCATAATTTGTGGTGTTGTGTTATGTTTTAGGTGGAAGGCATTAGACTTTGCGGCTCTTAAGAGGAGTTCTATCTCGTTCTTCAACGACGAGAAGCAAGAGACCGCGGTTTCTAAGTGGGCGAGGGCGAGGACCCGAGTTGCTAAGGTTAGTTTAGTCTTTTGAGCTTTTTGAAGGTTCATATTGAAGATGTTTATTTGGTTTGGGTGATTTTTTAGTGTGTTGAGGAATGACACGATGTTTCGTATTGGTTTAGGTTGGAAAGGGTCTATCTAAAGACGAGAAGGCTCAGAAGTTGGCGTTACAACATTGGCTTGAAGCGGTAAGTCTTTGATTATCTCGTCTAAATGTACCTTATTTGATGCATAATAACAGAGTTTTGAATGTTCAAAGTCATGATTTGAGCTGATCTTCAATCTTCATATAGATAAAGACAAATTGGAATTGAAAAGACACTTAAAGGGTGTGTGGGGACACTAATCTTAATTAATTTAGACAATTAGATGGGACCATAGATGGGGATATGATAATAAATTTTCTTGGTAGTAGTTGAAAATTGCTAGTTGCAACACAACTTGACATATCAAGCAGAATTTATATGATATAATATGTTTTGTTTGTGTAGTTGTTCAGATTTTCTTAGACAAGTCAAAGTTTGTTACCTTCATATGATATTTATTTACGCGGTTGTTGCATCCACAATTCCAAATAATCTAGACTTGGATTTTAATAAATTCATAATCTTGATTATCTTTCTTCTAATTTCTGGATGTAATTTATTGACATCTCTCTCTGTCTCGGTTTTCAGATTGACCCACGACATCGCTATGGACACAACTTGCACTTGTACTACGACGTTTGGTTCAAAAGCGAAAGCTCCCAACCATTCTTTTATTGGTACATACATACACTTTTCCTCAACTAGTCAAACGATTCGAATCTCATAAAACGTGTCATGTTATTCTACCTAATATGTACTTTAGTCGATCCTGAACATTCGGTCTCTTGATTTAACGTAGGTTGGATATTGGAGACGGAAAGGAAGTGAATCTCGAAAAGTGCCCGAGGTCAAAAGTACAAAGCCAATGCATCCAATATCTTGGACCGGTAAAAAAAAATCTTACCATGTTGCAAATGAGTGGTAATAATTATTCTTGTTTTGATTCTTACACAATCTTTCGTTTTTCGGTTTCAGAAAGAAAGGGAAGCTTATGAAGTGATTGTTGAAGATGGAAAGCTTGTTTACAAAGAAAGCGGAAAGCTCATAGAATCCGTGGATGGTTCCAAGTCAATCTTCGTTCTCAGCCCGGGGCGTTCTTTGTACATCGGACAGAAGAAAAAGGGTTCGTTTCAACACTCGAGCTTTTTATCAGGCGCCGCCACCACAGCTGCCGGAAGATTGAAAGCTCATGGAGGAATTCTTGAGGTAAAAATGACACACACACACACACACACACACACACACACACACACACACACTTTTTATGTCATATAGATTATAACTTACTAAACTATGCTTATGGAAAGTTAATAACATTTCTTCTTCTTCAGGCAATATGGCCATACAGCGGTCATTATCTCCCAACCGACGAGAACTTCAAGGAATTCATCAGTTTTCTTGAGGAGCACCACGTTGACCTTACCAATGTCAAGGTAAAAACTAAACTTTCACCAGTTTATTATCTGGTACATCGAATTGCTTTCCTTTTATCTTAAAAAAGTACGTATGACATCTTATAAGATGCCATTGTCACCATATATTAGTGTTAGGATTCTAAACTAATACAATCGTCTCGTTGATCATTCCTGCAGAAGTACACATACGACAGCAGTAGTTCTTCGTTCTTGACCTCTGAAGACGGTACACCCGAGAAAGCCGAGGACGACCAGGCCGAAGACGTATCCGAGAATACGGTTTCGGTGGATCAAGTCGAGGAGTGCAAGGCCGAGGCCAAGAGAGACGAGGCGGTCTTCAACATGGCGAGGCGGTTGTCTTGCAAATGGACCACGGGAACGGGCCCGAGAATCGGGTGCGTGCGGGACTACCCCACGGACCTACAATCCCGTGCCCTCGAGCATGTCAACTTGTCTCCACGGACCACGTGTGGGCCACCCATTCCCCATGGCCCAATACCGTCCCCAAGGCCCAGCACGAGGGTTCGTGTGTCGCCTAGGCTTGCTTACATGGGCCTCCCGAGCCCAAGAGCACAGATTGCTACTGCTTAATTTCTGACGATCGATGAAGGCATGAAGCTAGCTACTTAATCTTCACCATGTCCTCTTTGATGTGTACAAAAAATGGCGATTTTTGGACTCCAAATAATGTGTTTGGTTTTTGTTTCTTAATCTGGGAGAAAAAGGCTGAAGAGGAAGTGGGTCTAGTAAGAATTCTTTTGTTTGTTTGTTTGTTCACACAAATATATGTATTACTTAGCAAGGGAGCTAGCTACTCGTAGCTCGTTAGAAAGTGTATTCTAATTGGTGTTTGTATGATGAAAAAGGCATATAGAGTGAAACATTTTGATCTACATATCTTAATATCTTCATCATCAAACTCGAACTCGCTAATAGATTTGAGGGAAAAGACTGGATTAATTGTATTGATCAAGGACGAGTTACATAAATAGACTTGCTCGCCAATCTACAAGATCGATTACATATCTACATACATAAGAATAAAGATTATATGCAAAGATTCTATCTTTTGACAAAATATTGTTATCTTTCCCCCCGACAAGATGATGGTCGAGACACGACCGTTGGCTTGGACTAGTTGACATCAAAGGAACAACTAGTGAGAGCTTTGCTAAAGACGTCGACAACTTGATCCGAAGCTGGAATATGAAGCACAACAAGAGCCTTGGAATCAACTTGTTTCGGAGCGTAGTGAAAATCCAAATGGATATGCTTCGACTTATTGGTTACCGCCAGATTATTGGCAAGAAAAGTAGTCGACAAGTTGTCACGAAGAAGAATGGGAGTGCTTGTGACCGGTTGATGAATTTCAGGAAGGAGTTGGCGCAAGCATACAAGTTCGACAATGGCAAATGACAAGGCACGATACTCAATTTTGGTACTAGAATTAGCAACTACTTTCTGTTCCTGACTAGACCAACAAATCAAATTGACACCATAATAGATAGCAAATCCGTATTGAGAGCGAAGATTAGTAGGATCAGAAGCCCACCCGGAATCAAAATAAACAACAATGTCGGTGCATGGAGAGGTTGAGATGAGAAGACCATGATCAAGGGTCCCTTTAATGTAGCGGAGAATGCGCTTGACATCTTGCCAATGTGCCTGTATGGGACGATGAATGAACTGACAAGCACGATTGACTTCATAATTGAGTTCCAAACGAGTAATTGTAGCATATTGCAAGCTACCCACGACACAACGGTAGGCCGTAGGATCATCATAAGGAGAATCGGGAAAGTATTGGCCATTGAAAGGCACTAGAGTCAGCCAGTGAAGAGAGCGGTTTGGCATGTAACATGTCACAACTTTCAAGTAATTCACGCAGATATTTGTACCACGATAAATGAATAGTCGCCAAATTTTTTCTCTACTCATGAGCTTCAAGTCAAAGGCGAGATGGATGTTCAACAGAATCAATCAAGCAAAAACTTAGCAGATATCTTCGCTAAACCATTGCCTACCAGAGTCTTCAAACAACTCATTCACCTTCTAGGGATGCAGTGCTTACGAGATATATGTTGAAATGAGGGGGAGTAGTACAACTACACTTAGCTTGATTTTTATCCCAATATGGGGTTTTCCAAATAAGGTTTTTAATGAGGTAGTTAGTGGTATATATCTAAGGGGAAGTGTTATAATAATATTTTATTTAGATGTACACATCTACCCTAATACATTATAAAGCAGAACCCAAGTCTATTGTAAAATTTGCGCCACGTGGCATTTTTGAATAAATTAATGCCAAATTATATTTTAATAAATTTTGTAACAACTTATAGTATTTTTTCTATACTAGCAGAGGGTCCATGCTTCGCATGGGACCATTTTGGATTTGCGAAATTGTATTAATGAATATAGTAGTAATGAAACCCTCATGACCAAAAAAAAAAGTAATAAAACCCTACTTTAACGAGTTTGCTCTTAATATCCTGTTTCTTTAATCCATCCAAATCCTGTATAATTCAAATTTAGAAAGAAAAGTGTTTTGCTTCAACCATTAAGTAGCAAAAAAGCACACAAAAATCAGTAATGGCAATCTCTAAACTAACATAGTTCATATTGAGCAAATGAAATATCCAAATATGAACTGATAACTATTTGGACAATCACTAAGAACTTGAAATCCAAAGGAACTTATATTACAGTGTTGTAGAAAAGAGACCTTAAGCCTCAATTATAACTCATCAAAGGAAACAACCTGCTAAAGAGTTTCAAAATATTATTAGTCGTTACAATGTGGCCATCTTTACTGCATATATGAATTTATACCTTCTCGCTTACACTTTTGAATTGCAAGCACTCAAAAAGAGCATGCCAAAAACTAATTATCAAATTCATCTACATAAACTACTCCAAAACTAAAGAAGTCAGACTCAAATATCTCTTAATAAATTGATAAGTGAAAAAGCACTAACACTGCAAGTTGTAAATTTTCTAAAGCATTCATGGAGGTTGTTGGATTGTGTTCCTATTTTCATGCATCAGGTGTCTTCTGTTGTATGACATTACCGGCCAGGTGATGATCTTTAGAAGAAGTACACAAAATGACATAAGTTCAGCTCTATTACAATAAGCCAAGCATGCAACTTTGATGAATGATATTCCACTATTTTTCACCTTCTCCTAGGGCTCACAACAATCCAACATTGTATCATCAAACCATCTCCAAGGACCTGGCATATATACCATCTTTCATATTACAATCAAATATTCATGATTAATTATCACTTAATGATTATAATTAGTGTACTTTCTAACACACCATATCATGGACTTGAAAATAATTCTAAAGTAAAAAGTAACCTATATAATCTCTCAAGATGGTCTATAACAGAGCTTTAACAAATTACATAACTTGGTCAAATCAAAATTCAAGAGAAAGAAATAATAAAATTACCTTTCCATTTTCTTCCTGGGTCAATAGCAAGAGCATTCAACACCATAGAATCATAAATAGAGCGGAAAGGCCACAATATGCAGGGCTTTGATTGTGTTTGATAATAACAAATCAATTTAAAAAAAAACCCTTGTTTCCTCCAGCAAGTAGTTATTGCAAGATTGCCACAAATTTCACACTTTCAAATTATGCTTAAATTAACCAAACTAAGATCCCATAATCACAGTATCAACAGTATAGAAATCAATTGAATCCCAGTAAAATTAACACTTAAACAGAGAACAAAAAACATCTGAAATAGGCATCGTTTCTAAGATCTATCCGATCCAACATGCCGCCGTATTTAGGTGTGGGAAAGGCAGTCGACGATCGTCTCTGGCGAATATCTTTGTCGCGCCGCTACAATCAAGAAGGAATGATGCAAAAAACCTAAAACCAAACCTAAAAGTGGAGAGGGAAGGAAAACACTAACCGGCGAAAAAACAACAAAGCAAGAGCAAAAGAGGGAAATTGAGAAACACTTGACCTCGTGTCCTTCTCAGCGGAAACTCTTCTTCAATTTCTCTCTCCTGAGTCCGACGTTCCGACCTGATTCTCTCTCCTAGGTTGTTTACCAGTTGAGTTAGGAGAAATAAGAACCACGGTTGACCTAAAGACATTAGGAAACGAAATTCAATTGAGAACAACAAGTTCAAACCGATCTTGGGACGAATTTGTAGACTGACGAGGCAGAGAAGATATGCCGGCGACGAAGAGAATTGGAATTCTTTCTCCCGAGGTCGTCGTTCCGTCCTCATCTCTCTCTGTTGTTTATCAGTTCAATGAACCTGGTAAATGGCAGTTTTGTAAATATATTCAAATGGCATGGTTTTTGTGGATATCCACTATTTTTTGATAATTTTAGCAAATTTTCTCACGCTCTTTTATGATAATAGTGATATACTAACAAATAACATGTTTATATAATTTTTTATGTATATAATTTTCTATTTATGGATTATGTATTAGTTTACTACAATAGATAACATATTTATATAAATTTTATATACATAAATTCCTATGAGATGATATTTTCCATATTAATTTAATATTTTATCTCTTAGCAAGATTTAGGGTCTTAATATATATATATATATATATATATATATATATTTTTATCTTTTTAACAAGTCTTGAGATCTAAGTATAAAATTTATATCTATATAATGATATAATTATAAATAATAAATTTTGTTATGTTGATATATTTATATTTTGAGAAAAAGATATAGTTTTATGTTGATGACTAAGATTACATGTAAATGTCAAAAAAAAATTTAATTTTAATTTAAATTAATAAAACTAGATTTTCTTTATCTTCTTATGAATTTTTATTGAAGATTTTTCTTAAATCAAAGTTTGATAAAAAAATAGAAAATTTTACAAATCTTGATGAATCCTTTCTTACATTGAATTTTAATAAAAATTTACATTACATTTTTCTTAATTTCCTTTTTATTTTATTTATGTAAATATATAATTTTTTTTCTACCCCCACCTTACATTAAATTTTTTTTATATCTTTGTTTTTTTTAATTTAATACGGATGATAGGTTGAGGAATACATTGAATTTTGTAAATTTTCATATACATTAATTTCCTTTATATTTTATTTCTTCATTATGTAAATTTAGTTCGGAAAACAACTTTATAGATGGATTGAATTTTGCAAAATAATACATAGATAATTTTCTCTAAATTTTATCTCTTAAATCAAGGACAATGTTCTATTCTATACTAATCTTTATATTGTATTTTTCATATTTACAAACATTCTTATTATTATAGAGTAAGAGATAAAAACCGTAATATATAATTTTAATAAATTAACTTTACAAAAATATTTTTATAAATTATATTATGCTTTGTAGATAACCTATCCTAATTATTATTATCTTTATAAAAAACCAAGTATTTTATACATATTAGTTTCTTAAAAATAATAAAATATTATTTAAAAATATTCAATAAAAAATATAATTAATATTTTAATAATTTCAATCTAAATTTGGACAAGATCTCCACAAATAATGTAAAAATATTTAAAAATATATTCAATTAAAATATGGAGTACAATCTAAAAAAAATAATTTGTCTATTGCATAATTTATTATGATATTAGATAAATATATTTAGTATTTTAAATTAATATCGTAGAATTGTATAGTTTTTTAGTAAAATTATCCCGTGAATATCACGGGACTTTAACTAGTTAAACCCTATATTTGGTGACTCTATATAAAGCCTCCTATGGGTGACCTAACAACAACAACAACAACAACAACAGCAACAACAACATTTACCCAGTGGAACTTCCCTTACGGGCAATCTGGGGGATCAAGAAGGGGGCACCCCTAGCTTAAAGCGAAGGGGGAGCGACCAATAGACCCGACATGACCACAGAACACATAAATCCCATAAAAGCACATAAAAACGTGATAATCAAAAGGCAGGGAAGAGACAAAGCAAAACTAAGGCGAGAGAAATGAAACAAAAACATAAAACTGAAACAAAGCGCCGAAGCCTCAAGGCCCCTGATGTTCGCATTTTTAGTATAGTTTTTGATAGGTTTTCTTTGCTTATTAGGTTTAGTTTGTTTAGTTTAGGTTTAGTTTTGAGTATTTTTAGTTAGTTTTGCATAATTCTGTGAAAAGAGTGGAATCTACGCTATTTTGTGAATTTTGCAGGTTTTAGCGAGGAAAGGAGCTGAATGGAGTTGAAATTGGAGCATCACAGCGAAGGACGGAGGAGTGCAAGATTGAAGAAGTCGAAGCTCGAGAGTACAAGAGGAGGTGTTGAAGAAAACAAAGCCCAGGCTCGTTAACGAGGCCATGAAAAAAGAAGATATGGAGTATTATTTTTATTATTCACCGATCATGAGCGAGAATTTATTTCTGTATCGGTTGAGTATCTTTTTAGAATCTTTTGGGGTTGTTAGAATATGTATTTTATGTGTTAATATCTTTTTAGATTTTATTTCTATCTTTTAGAGATTGTTTCTATCTTTTTAGGAAAGTTTATATCTTTTAGCCTTTTTAGTTTTTAGCTTTTTAGTATAAATACCCTTCTATATAGCATAGAAAGGGGGCTTGATTTTAGAGAAGTTTTTAGAGAGCTTATTTTAGAGGAGATTTGAGGAGGCCGAAGGAGAGAGAGATCGGATCGGAAGAGGATCACGAGGCTCGGTAGACGACGGTTGCCGGGTGTTCGTTGGTCGTGATTTTAGGTTCGGTATTTTTATGTTTTTCGGTTTCTTCTGAATCTCTGTAAGACGATATATTTTTCTTATTAATTTGAGTTTTGAGTTTTGTTTCAATGTTTCTTTTGATTGAAGTTTTTAGTTTCTTAGTTATGATTAGTGAGTAGTTTATTTTTCTAGGGTCGGGGTTAAGCCCGGCATAATTGAGCATGTTTGATGAGTAAGATTGTGTTGTGAATGCCTTTTATCATTTATTGAGATTGTTTGTTGTGCTTTATACCAAAACGGAAGTGGAGGTAATTTGAGTTTTAACTTGATTGAAAGAGAAAGTTAGTAACTTGAAGGTTGATATTGTTTGAAAACGAAAGTTTCAAGCTTTAGATCCAAAACAAGCAATCGAGTGAATTAGGATGCGAAAGTAGATTAATTTACTTGTTAAGTCGACGAAAGTTGATAACTCTATCTGTTTAAAGGCATGATCTTATCTTCTTACGAATTTTTATGCTTAGCTATGTTGTGGTGTCCCTTGTCCTAGATTTTTGCTTTATTTGAATTATTTCTGGTGAATCTTCGTTGCTGAGTACTTGCCTCGGTACCGAATTTTAATTAGAATTTAATTAGGTCGTTAGTTAATATTTTTGTGTTCGGTGGTTCGGTAACGATCCTGACAACATCGTTAACGAGGCATCTTGTGAGTGTTTTGTTTGATTTTGTTTTATTTTTGTTAGATTGATAGGCAAACAACCTTGCTTCCTGTGGAACGATCCTGACTCCACTGTACTCAGCGGGGTCTTGACTTACAAATTTATTTATTGGCCGAGAAACCCTCTCAACAAATTGGCGCCATTTCCGGGGAAGCAACGAGTTGTTAGTTTATCTTCGGGATCGGGAATAGCCCGACCCCGTTTTGTTTTTAATCTTTGTTTTCTTTGTTTGTTTTCTCTGTGTATGCCGGTAGGACGAAGAAGGCTTCAGTTTGATAACACATGTTATTATTCAGAACCAGAACGTTCCCTGCACCGTTGACTCCGAGAAAACCGAGCCATGGCCACAGCAGAAGAGATGGCTCGAGAGTTAGAGATCCTCCGGACCTAGATGGAGGCACTGAAAGCCGAGAAGGACGGCGCAGACGCAGAAGCTGAGCGTCAACGAGCTGACAAGGCTCGACTGCAAGAAGAGCTAGACGCCTATCCAAGGAATGCCAAGCAATACATGCATCCGGAACTGAGGGTGCCAGAATCCCCTATTGTGCTTCCAGCGATAGAGAAACCTTTTGAGATCAAATCTCAATTTATATCCTTAATCAAACGGGCTCAGTTTGAAGGGAAACCTGCTGAGTGCCCTATGGAGCATATTAGAAATTTTCTTGATTTATGTGACACCATAGCTGCTGAAGGTGTCTCGTTAGAATATGTTCTGTTAAAAGCTTTTAGATGGTCTCTTACTGGAAAGGCCCTGAACTGGTTAGAGAGCCTACCTTCTAAGTCTATCAGGACTTGGAAAGCTTTGTATGATCAATTTCTTACAAAGTTTTTCCCTCCTGCCAAGACAACGGAGTTAAGGAAACGCATCACCTCTTATCACCAGTTGCCTAATGAAACATTTGTTGAAACATGGGAAAGATTCAAAGAGATGCTTAGACAGTGCCCTACTCATGGGCAACCTTTAGATGTATTGCAAGAAATCTTTTTCCAGGGTATCAACGCGGAGACCAAGAACCGCATCAACACGCATACTGCGTGCGGTTTTATAGAGATGAACCCGACAGAGGCGTGGGAACTGTTGGACAAGCTGGCGAATTACGATGCTATGTACGGAACCCAGCAGGCTCCACAAACTCAAAAACGTCTCTATGTGCCCAACCGAGATGAAGTTGACCCCGATGTTAAAAATCAATTCTTACAAGATGAGGTCAACCGTCTGAGGAAACAGGTAAGTTTTCTGAAATCCTCTCAATCATGTCAAGAATGTGGTTCTTCTGCACATAGTACTTCTGCTTGCACTAACATTGAGCAGGTTGGAACCGCTGAGACAATAGCTGAGATGAATTACATGAGAGGACCCTACAGGAACCATCCTAATTATAATGACAGGTCGAACAACTATCAACCATGGGGCAATCAGAATACAAGTCAAAATTACGCAGAGCCCCCACCAGATAGACGACCTACACCATATCGACCTCCAGGTCATCAGGAGACGCCATCATGGGTTCAGGAGATTTAAGAGAGCATCAACGGAGTGAACAACAAGGTTGATGACGTTCAAGCCAAGCTGAACCAACAAGATAAAAGATGGGGAGAGTTCGATATTTGGAAGAGGAGCGTTGATTCCCAACTAGGAGACCTTGCTGCACGGATTCCGAGACCACAAGGGCAACTCTCGGGCTGCCCCGAGGAGAACCCTAGAGGCCAAATAGCAGCGGTACACCTCAGAAGTGGGAAGACACTACCGGAAAGAATTCAAGTTGAAGAGAAGGAAGAAAAGGACCTCGCCAACCAGCTCGTTAACGAGCCAGCGAGAGCAAGTACCGAGCCTGCAAACTAGGATGACGAGGCTCCGAGGGTATCTAACGACCCTAACCTAGGTAAGTCTACTAATCCAAGCCTCCCTCTCAATCCCAGGGTAGTTAACGACCCCATCAGGGTCGGTAACGACCCGCCGAGGACATCAATCGACCCTAGTGTCGACCCGGTACTCTCACCTCTCGAGCCCAACTTGGTTCCGAGAATGGTGAAAACTCTTCCATTTCCAACTAAGAAATCTATGAACTCTACTTAGAGTAAGTTCAAGCGTTTCGTTAAGACTCTTCAGGGCATTAATATTTCCATCCCATTCGCTGAGGCCCTAAGCGAAATGCCGGCTTACAAATTTTTTTTGAAAGATATTCTTAGCAGGAAAAGGTCCATTATAGAGCTGCCGGATGAAGTCAGATCAATAGCTCTACCAGAAAAGCTGGGAGATCCCGGGAGGTTTGCAATCACAATCGGCATAGGCAACCACAAGTTCAAAGCTTTATGCGATCTTGGTGCCAGTGCTAGTCTTGTTCCGCTCTCAATCTGGTCTAAAGCCAATATGGGACCACTAGGGCCAGTAGACATGAATCTGTTTATGGCAGATGGGTCAAGTGTCAAGGCCACAGGAGTAGTGGATGATTACCCTATTCAAGTCGGGAAATTCTTTATACCAAATGATTTTATCGTCCTTGATATGCCTGAAGACCCTCATGTCCCCATAATTCTCGGGCGACCATTCTTAGCCACAACAGGAGCAAGAGTAGATGTACGGAAGGGACTCCTCACGTTTGTTATAGGAGAAGAACGGGTGGAATTCAACTTGGATCAAAAAGCCAACGACCCAATTGGAGTGGCACAAATAGAGTTGACTCAACCTGAACTCGACACCACAGTCCCTACCGAGCCACATCTGCCGATCACTGAGTCTCACGTGCACGAGTTCAACCAGGGCCCTACTACAGAGGTTACAGAAAAGTCCAAACCACCTTGGCTTTCGGACCACACTAACAACCCAGGGATATCAAGCTTGCTGATAGAAGAAAAGGGCCCTAATTTAGCAATTCAAGCACACAGAGGCAGTACGGCTACAAGCAGGGTATCTCAAGACCCCAACACGGCCATACATGAACCACCATGAGACTAGCAAGGGAGCTCGTCGGGCTAACGACGTTAAACATAGCGCTTACGGGAGGCAACCCGCTTTTTAGAATAGGTTTAGTTTCTTTTTCTTTTCTTTTTCTGTTTAGATTATTTCTTAGCTTTTTTTTATTTTTCTTTTTAGTTTTAACTAGGATAGAAATTAGATTTTTAGAGCTAACAAGATTTCAGGAGAAAGGGGTCGAAAAATCACTCAAGAAGGCCACGACGGCTCGTTAACGACCCATCCAGGCTCGTTAACGACCCGGTTCGGAAGACCCGACGCGTCACAATACGGGGCAGGTAAGTTTTTAACCTAATCTATCTAATTCTTCTACCCTAGCCCCCCCCCCCCTTCTACCCTTACCCCTCCTATAAAAACACTTCTACCCCTCCCAAAATTCTACCACAATCCCTTCAAAATTCACTCTCAAACCCAAAACACTCTCAATCCCTCTCCCTTCTCTCCCACCGAGTCGGAATCCCTCACAAAAACCGACCACCGAAGAGGCCGTCGTTACCGGAGTTCGGAAGCCATCCACCAACGAGGCCGTGCTCGTTAACTAACCCAATTCCGACCCTTGTTCTTCAATTTTCGGTTCTCCGGTATGATTTCTAAACCCTTGCTTGAAATTGCATGATTGATTATCTATAGGGTCGAAATTTCATATCTTGAATCATGATTCTTAGGGAGGTCGATGAGCATGCTTGATTTCGTTCCTAAAAATTCTTGATTGTGCTTAGTTGTTCATGTTTTAGGAAAGATTATTCATGTTAGATTAGCTATTGTAATCCTTTAGTTAGGAAAGCATGAATTTTTCTTGTTCTAGATCTAAAAATTCAATCTTTGCATGTCAAAATTCCGGGTAATTTTTAGCATGTTCGGGATGGGTAATTGCGTAAGTATGGGGTGTTTATACATGATGGGGGATATGTGGAGAATAATAGAAGATTGCATGCTTGATTTGTGCTGAATTAGAGGTAGATTGAATTTCGGAAAATTCTGGTTTTGCTCTCGGCAGGTCGTTAACGACTCACCCAGGCTCGTTAACGACCCTGCACTTCATCATCGATCGATCCGAGCCAGAATCGTGAACAACCCAATTGGGCAGTTTACGAATAATTCCGAGGTTAATTTTGAGACCAAGTATGGGGTCTCGTACCTATTATTTTTGAGTGGATCTTATCTTGGAAAAATTTTGATTATTTTGTAGGATCCATGGCTAGTTCAAGCAGACCCACTACCCGAGCCCAAAAGAAGAGGAGGAACCACAGGTCTCCATCTCCACCTCGAGTGGATGATGTGATTTTGAGCAGTCAGAGCCAAGTACGGCGCTACCGGGATTTTTTGGAGAAGGACCATTACACCCGATGGTTCTCGAAGTCTAGCGCCGTCTCTATGGGCATCTACACGGATGTCAAGGACGCCTTCATCATCCTTGGGGCCGCCCACCTGTTGAAGCAAGAGAGCTTGCCACATTATCCGGCCCTCACATCCGAGTTCTTGGCCACTTTGGAGACCAACTTCTCGTCGAAGACCTCGGCGGGACGTATTCGGTTCCGGCTCGGTAACGAGGACCGTGACTTCACCATGGCGGAGTTTAATGCAATCTTGGAGCTCCCAAACCCGTCAAGAGACTATAGCTTGAAGGACTACCGAGTGACCCGCACTTGGAGCTACATCACCGGGGAGGTTCAATCCTCTACCGCGGCGCTATTCGGGGCAAACATAGTCAACCCCATCTTCCGGATTATCTTGAGAGTCCTCGCCGCAACATTTTGGCCGAGGAAAGAGTTGAACCGGCCTACAAGAACGGAGGTTGCTTGCTTCCGCACCATTCTCTTTGAGGAGCCCGACCCCTTGAATTTGGGGTACGAATGGCTCTACTATGTCAAGAAGTCCACCAAGTCCTAGGAGGTGTGGTGTGGAAATTTGGTTAGCCTCTTGGCTAAGAATCTCGGAGTTGATCTCACCCGTTACACACCGGCTCACGCCCAACTCCTCAACAAAAACTATTGGTATAGTTCCGGGATTTTCGTGCAAGCCGAGGGAGGCTACAAGGTGAAGGTTCAAGATCGACTAGTCATACCTTCCCTCGACATGTACAAGCTACTCTATGTACCGAATTGGTACGAGGTATGGACGGGACATCCCTACCCATTGGAGCCAAAACCGGAGGACGAGCTCTCGCTTAGGCCATGTGAAACCCGGTTTGAGCGGGACGACGTGGATGAATATGAAGAAGAAGATGAGCAAGAGGATACCGAGGTAGTAGGCAATGACACCGAGGAAGCCGACACCGAGGGCGGCATTGAGGAGCTCAACTTTGAAGAAGAAGACATGGACGCGGAGGTGTTAGGAGGCCACATCTTCGTTGACGAGCCCACCAGGGTCGTTAACGACCACTTCCAGCCACCACCCAACACTGTTAATGAGGCACCCAGCTTCGTTTACGAGGTGCCGAGAGCTCCTGTCGACCCACCGAGAGCTCCTGTCAACCCTCATGCTTATGGCCTCATGCCTTACAACCCGGTGATGTATCAAGACCATTTCCAGCCTCACTACCCACCACCTCCTCAGCCCGAGTACGCAGGATCGAGTATACCACCACCATGGGCCGAGGATCTTTCTGCACGGATGCAGAAGCTTCACCTCCAGACGGATCACATTCATAGGAGGATGGATAGATGGGAAACCGTCTATTCCGCTCGCATGTCGATGGAGGATGAGAGGCAGCGTTAGAGAGAGGCGGAGGATGCTGAGCGTTGGAGGACGATGTACGACTTCATGGGTAACTTTGAGCACTATTTTCCTCCACCGAACCGTTGATTCAAGCTCAAGATGAAGTTTCTTTTCCTTGTTTCCACTTTTGTAAGTTTTATGTCTTTCTTTTTCTTTTTAATTTTTTTTTTTTTGTTTTCTATTTCTTTTCCCTCTTCTTCTTATTGTTATTACAGTGGGGACACTGTAATTTTAAGTATGGGGTGGGGAGAAAGTAGAAAAATTATGTCCTAGGTGTTTTTGTGTTTTATGTAGTTGTTATTTTCTTTAAAACCGAAAAAATTCGAAGAAAATTCAAAAAAAAAAATTGAAAATTTGAAAAATCCAAAAAGAGTTTAGAATTGATAGATATCCCTTCTTAAGTTCTATGATAGCAATCACTAGCTTAATCATATAATTCCTTGCAAACATGTCTTTAAAAGTATAGCCAGATTCTCAAAATTGAAATTATTGTTTGTTTTTAGAAGAGAATAGCATTTGATGAAATTGAGCACATATACTTTATAGCATAGATGATGCAATCCAACAAAAATTTACCTTGTGAGTTATTTTTGGCCTTATAGGGAGAACATTTATAAATCCCTCTTCTTTTCTTGTGTGATTTACTCTCTTTATGCATATTATCTCTTGGAATTGTGATGGCTGTCTATTTCTTGAGACCCTTATAAGATTTTTAGTTCATTACTTGTGAAAATCATATGATGGAGAACTTATTTTTATAAGCCCTATTAATTCATATCCACCCTTATCATTATCCCCTTTTGTGAAGCCAATTTGAGCCTGAAGCCTTTTATTTTTAGCTCCACAAAATTATTCCCTAGCCGAGATAAGCTTGACCCTATCCGGGAATTAGGACTTAGATTGGAGAGGTAAAGTTTTGTGTTTTGTTAAAAAGAAAAGAGTTTATGTTCGCTTAAATTGAAGGGTATTTGGGAAGAGTAGATTGGAAGTCTTTTGTTATTACATGTAAGAAAGATCTTGTAGAATCCGGGATGACTCTAGTAATCACTTAAGTATTCTCTATCTTACCTCAGTTTACGTTTTCCTAAGTTTCGGGACGAAACTTTCTCTAAGGAGGGTAATATGTAATATCCGAGTCTTTGAAAATCACAAACTTATTCGCGTTCCAAGTCTTGTTACTTCTTTTTTATCTTGGGCCTAAAACCCGACAAGATTTGTCTTATTTTAAGAATTGGGTGAGAAAACCTTTTGGGAGCCCAACCCTTGAGCCGACCCAAATCCTTCCTTCCCTTCCCATTATCTCTCTCGTAGAGGAGGAGAAACCCTAGGAAGGGCACGGCACGTTTGAGAAGGGAGGGAGAGAGTTTGCCAGCCCGTCGCTAGTCCACCGTTCTTGTTCGCACATAGATCGCTGGTAGTTTTCGCCACCGACATCTGCGCTCCCGAGAGCGTTCGTGAGCATCGCCCAACCGCTAGAGTCGGTGAAAGCCTCGTCTCCTTCAAGACTTTTCCCCTTCCTCAATTTCTGAGAATCGATCTGCAATCCAGATCTTGCTCGTCGTTTTCGGTTCTCGCCACCGTTGCTACGTCGTCGATCTCCCTGCACACTCAAGCCCCGGTTGACACCTATCGAGGCTGCGCAGTCGATTTTTCCTAGAGCGTCCTCATCCTTGTTGTTTCCGCGCTGCGTAGGAATGAGAGTGAATCGCGGATCCCAACAACTAATGTCGGGAAGAACGAGTCTACAAAGGATTTCCGCATTGCTCGATACATAGTTGTTCCGTTTGCATCAGAAATTCGTCTTTCAGGTATGTCGTTCTACGACTTGCTCGGCTTAATTCAATTCTTGTTAGATTGGGTGCCATGTATGTGGAATTGGTTTTGGAGAATTAGTCCCTTTTTGCATAATATTTTTAATTGAATTTTCTCTCTGTATTTGCCGGAATTATAATTGCATTTGTTGTTGTGATTGTGGTTGTATTTGCATTTCTATAATTGTGATTGTGATTGTAATTGCCTTGGTATTTGTGATTGTATTTGTAGTTGTAATTGTAAGTGTGACTTTAATAGTAATTGTGATGATAACTTGTACTTTGTGATTGAGAGTGTGACTGTGTGTGCGTTTGTGACTGTGATTGCGATTGTGACTTTGATTTTGATTGTGTTTGTGAATTGTGTTTGTGCGATGATGGTGATGGTGAACGATGGTGATGAAAATGGGCGATGATGGTTGTTGAAAATGGGGGTTGATGGTTGTTGAAAATGGGCGATGATGGTTGTTGAAAGCGGGCGTTGATGGTGATTGAATATGGGCGTTGATTGTGACTGAATATGGGCGATGACGGTGATGGAGGAGGTGATGGAGTTGAATGTTGTTTTTTTGAGTTTGTGTGAATGTGTGTTCGTCTCTGTGTGTGTGTGTGTATGTGTGTGAGTGATTATTTGACTCCATGTTATGAATTGTTGGCTTGAAGATTTTTGACTTATGTGTGAATCTTGGTTGCTAGGGTTCTGTGTAGTTTTTCAAACGTTCTATATGCATCTCACGTTTTCTAGCTTGAATTAGAATTGTAGCTGACCCTTCGGGGAATATTTTTACAGTTTCAGGTACTTTTCAAGAATCGTGATGAATTTTCTACAAAGTGGTGAAGCGGATGTTGGCGACGTGTCATTAGGTCGGGCTGTTGGGATCTAGTTATTGATGTACTAAAAGTTGTTTGCGAATTGTTTTGTTACTAATTGGATAGAACTGGTTTAGGATAGTTTGAGATTACAGAATGGTCTGATTGATATCTTTTGTTATGATGTCGAGAATACTATCATGCTTTATACATTCAGTTTAAAATAAAGGTTGAAAGTTTTATTTGTTTCTCGTCGTGCCCGAGTTGCAAGATCCTAGCGAACATGTTGTTAAATTATTCTGAGTAGTCCCAGACAGGGTCTACCACCGAGTGGCGCCCCGACGAAAGTCGGGGTGTTACAAATCTCTTGATAGAAAAATGCACACAATAAGTTTTTGATGGATATAGTGTAGTGAAAAAAAGGGATGTATACGGTGGATCGTTAACGACCCTGATATAGGCTCGTTAAAGAGGCAACGCAGAAAAAGAAAAGAAAAAAAAAGAGAAAGAAGGAAATTATAAAGAGATGAAGAGTTAAGGTGCATTTGTGTTTAAAGATAATATCAGAGATTCTTTTATTTTGTTATGAGACTTTCTAGGGGGATAAAGGGTGAGTGAAAATGAGTGTGTATAAAGAAAAGTGAGTTTGGTATAATCTTTTATGAGAGTTTTTGGAGATGTGAGTTTTTAGGAGTCTTTGATTCCCGGATATTATTAGCACCACATGACCAAAATATTTCCACACCTTATTGTTATTACCAAGCCCCATTACAACCCGGCCGAATGGAAGCTTCTATGAAGTTTTTCATTGAGCCTAAGTTCTCTTGATGATTCTTTGCTTGTTTTGACAAATCTTGGGTGG
Source organism: Fallopia convolvulus (assembly GCA_964016875.1). Taxonomy (NCBI): domain Eukaryota; kingdom Viridiplantae; phylum Streptophyta; class Magnoliopsida; order Caryophyllales; family Polygonaceae; genus Fallopia; species Fallopia convolvulus. The sequence continues at coordinate 2,236,722 of OZ024720.1, forward strand.
AGAGTATTGGTGATATAAGTTCCAATTTCTATGAGTTTTTGTATATAAGATGAGTTGAGAGATTGAATTTATAAGCCCAAACACTTGAGAGTTGAGTGAAACACATTATATCCCTTGAGAGGTTGGATTGTATTATTTTATGTCTATTTAAGTGCATATATGTGTGAGGATGTTAATAGTCTTTTGCTATAATTTTCTTATGTGTAGATGTTGCTTTTTAGAAGATGGCTATGTCTTGATGAGCATGATTTGTTTTGGTTTTGGTTAGTGTCTTGTTTATTGCTTGAGGACAAGCAAGTCTAAGTATGGGGTATTTTGATGTTCGCATTTTTAGTATAGTTTTTGATAGGTTTTCTTTGCTTATTAGGTTTAGTTTTGTTTAGTTTAGGTTTAGTTTTGAGTATTTTTAGTTAGTTTTGCATAATTCTGTGAAAAGAGTGGAATCTACGCTATTTTGTGAATTTTGCAGGTTTTAGCGAGGAAAGGAGCTGAATGGAGTTGAAATTGGAGCATCACAGCGAAGGACGGAGGAGTGCAAGATTGAAGAAGTCGAAGCTCGAGAGTACAAGAGGAGGTGTTGAAGAAAACAAAGCCCAGGCTCGTTAACGAGGCTGTGAAGGCTCGTTAACGAGGCCACGAAGAAAGAAGATATGGAGTATTATTTTTATTATTCACCGATCCTGAGCGGGAATTTATTTCCGTATCGGTTGAGTATCTTTTTAGAATCTTTTGGGGTTGTTAGAATATGTATTTTAGGTGTTAATATCTTTTTAGATTTTATTTCTATCTTTTAGAGATTGTTTCTATCTTTTTAGGAAAGTTTATATCTTTTAGCCTTTTTAGTTTTTAGCTTTTTAGTATAAATACCCTTCTATATAGCATAGAAAGGGGGCTTGATTTTAGAGAAGTTTTTAGAGAGCTTATTTTAGAGGAGATTTGAGGAGGCCGAAGGAGAGAGAGATCTGATCGGAAGAGGATCACGAGGCTCGGTAGACGACGGTTGCCGGGTGTTCGTTGGTCGTGATTTTAGGTTCGGTATTTTTATGTTTTTCGGTTTCTTCTGAATCTCTGTAAGACGATATATTTTTCTTATTAATTTGAGTTTTGAGTTTTGTTTCAATGTTTCTTTTGATTGAAGTTTTTAGTTTCTTAGTTATGATTAGTGAATAGTTTATTTTTCTAGGGTCGGGGTTAAGCCCGGCATAGTTGAGCATGTTTGATGAGTAAGATTGTGTTGTGAATGCCTTTTATCTTTTATTGAGATTGTTTGTTGTGCTTTATACCAAAACGGAAGTGGAGGTAATTTGAGTTTTAACTTGATTGAAAGAGAAAGTTAGTAACTTGAAGGTTGATATTGTTTGAAAACGAAAGTTTCAAGCTTTAGATCCAAAACAAGCAATCGAGTGAATTAGGATGCGAAAGTAGATTAATTTACTTGTTAAGTCGACGAAAGTTGATAACTCTATCTGTTTAAAGGCATGATCTTATCTTCTTACGAATTTTTATGCTTAGCTATGTTGTGGTGTCCCTTGTCCTAGATTTTTGCTTTATTTGAATTATTTCTGGTGAATCTTCGTTGCTGAGTACTTGCCTCGATACCGAATTTTAATTAGAATTTAATTAGGTCGTTAGTTAATATTTTTGTGTTCGGTGGTTCGGTAACGATCCTGACAACATCGTTAACGAGGCATCTTGTGAGTGTTTTGTTTGATTTTGTTTGATTTTTGTTAGATTGATAGGCAAACAACCTTGCTTCCTGTGGAACAATCCTGACTCCACTGTACTCAACGGGGTCTTGACTTACAAATTTATTTGTTGGCCGAGAAACCCTCTCAACAGCCCCCGTGGACCGGACCGTTCAAGTGCCTAGTTGTCCGCTACTCGAATCTTCTCCCTCCAGCTATCTCTACACACTGCAAGATCTGTCGGAATCCCCAACTCGCTAACATTTATCCTTATATTATCCTTCCAACTATAGGCATCCTGCCTTATTCAATATAAGACTACAAAAAATTCTACACTATTTCTCTTCTCTTGTTCTTCCTCTATCTCTGAAAAATTATAACAAACTAGCGTCCCGCGCCATGCGCGGATTTTGTTAAAGTTTTATTTGGATTTCATATCTAAAATGAATTATTATGTATATTGATTTAACATATGTTTATATCATAGATTGAATACACGACCAAAATTGAGTTACGAGAGCAATCAAAGGAAAAAAATCAAATAAGCATCCATAAGCTCGAACAAGGTTGGGAGGGGTAGCTCAAATTTTAGGTGAAATTTGAACTCCGATTATGTCACGTAAGCTTGAGTAAGCTTCATCAACTCTTTGCGCCGAAAAGATGGTACATAAAGTATTTTTTTGACTTAAGGTTGGATAAGCTCAAAATAAACACAACTGCACAGACCCCCTATAAAATCGAGGTGACTTAATGTAATAGCCTTATTTCTTACCCGTGATATGTTACATGGGAATTTTGTATTATCATTTATTAATTTTTAACAAACAAGGCAACCCAAAAGGGAGGGTTGGGGTGGCCAGTATAGGGGGTAAGTAGCGAGAATCAAGACTGCGTTGGTTTGGACATGTTCAGAGGCGGGGCCCTAAGGAGCCAATACGTAGGTGTGAGAGTTTGATTTTAGGAGAGGTGCGTAGAGGGAGGGGACGACCAAAGAAATGTTAGAAGGATAACATAAGGTAGGATGTCAGCCAGTTGGGGATTTCGATAGATCTGGAAGTTAGCAAAGATAGCTGGAGGGAGAAAATTCGAGTGGAGGACAATTAGTTACCCGAGCAGACCGATCTAGTGGGGCCTTGAGGCTTTGGCGCTTCTGTTTGGTTTTATGTTTTATTTTCACCTCGTTTTTGTCTAGCCTCTTCTTTGCCTTGTTTTTATGTGTTTTTATGGGCTATTTGGTCTTTTCGGGTCTATTGGTCGCTCCCCCGTCGCTTTAAGCCAAGGGTGCCCCCATCTTGACCCCCTAGATTTCCAGTAAGGGAAGTTCCACTGAGTAAATGTTGTTGTTGTTGTTGTAATTTTTAAAAATCTAGATTATATAAGAATAATGTTATTTATGTGGAAAAAAATTGGTATAGTAAGAGGTATTAAGTCATTACAACAGTTGAATGAGGATTCGGATTTGTAACCTAGTAATTATGGTTGTCATCACTTACCAACAAAATTTTAAAAAAATGCTAAGCAACTCTGAATAGAGAAGGTCCACCTAGTTAGACGACTCAAACTGACACCTATGCAAACTAAAATACTAAATGAGTTGGGTGTTTCAAATACATAGGTATGATTTTTAGAGCAGAGCCTACTAAATAAACTACCAAGACTTTGACTATGTGAAAATAATTTACATCACATTACGAAACAAAAAAACACACATAAATGTTAAGTTGTATTTTTTATTTTAAACTTTCAATAAAGAAGACCCATATATTTAAAATAACAAAGAAAATAGGTACATACACTTATTTTTTTAGTTAGATATTATATTCTATATTCTATATTTTTGTTTGATAATATCTTCTCCATTTTAGTATTATATTTTCTTTTATTCTTCTAGCGTATTATTGGATGAAAAGGAAAATTATCTTTTAGATTTTGTTAGGATATTATCAAACAAAAAATTGTAATTTTTTCCTAGATATTATATTCTATATTCTATATTTTTCTTTGATAATATCTTTCTCCATCTTGGTATTGTATTTTCTTTTATTTTTTAAGCGTATTATCATAAAAAGGAAAATTATCTTTTAGATTTTGTTAGGATATTATCAAACCAAAACTTGTAATTTTTTATGGCGTTTTGGAAATAAAATATATGGAATAATATGGTGGTGACACGTGGAAAATCCGACGTGGCACATTCTCGGAACTACACGTGGACAATGATGAGGTGACGCAAGGAAATGGTTCCAAACCTTATTGGTTATATATATATATATATATAGTAGATTAACCTTTTTCTTGAATATCTATTCTTATTGTAAAACCGAGGCCATAGAAGCGCTATCCCATGCCAACCCGAACTTCCCAGGAGGTCACTCATCCTAGTACTACTCTCGCCCTTGCACGCTTAACTTTTGAGTTCTTTGTCCTCACTTGAACCCAAAAAAGGAAGAGCTCTTGTTGACATGGAGAGCACCTCAATCCCTTATAAATTATCGGGGTGTTACAATCTCCCCCACTTAAGCACTTGACGACCTCGTCAAGGCCCACGGACCGCCCTTCGGGTCGAGTGACTGCCCACTAGGTCAAGCCAACTCGTAACCCAGAGTCGGCTCTGATACCATTTGTAAAACCGAAGGCTTAGAAGTGCTATCCCATGCCAACCCGAGGACTTCCCAGGAGGTCACCCATCCTAGTACTACTCTCGCCCTTGCACGCTTAACTTCTAAGTTCTTTGTCCTCACTCGAACTTAGAAAAGGAAGAGCTCTTGTTGACATGGGGATCACCTCAATCCGTTATAAATTATCGGGGTGTTACACTTATTTTTTGATTATGTTGAATATCTATTATTATGTAAGAATAGATATCAACCTCCTTTAAGGAGGTCTTCATATTAGATTAACTAGTTTTACCCGTCGTACCATGTACGACTACGATTCGATATTTTATATACATTATAAATAGGATATTAATAAATTAAAATATAATATAAACTTTAATATAAGTAATTTATTACTCGTAGAATGTACACTTTTTAATCAAATATTATATTCTTCATATTTTATTACTTTTTATGTACGTAAATTTAGTGATTATCAAATATTTCAATATATCTATTAAATATTTTATCATCTATTTTTTATTAATTTTAAACATTATAAATATTTATCATTAATTTTTTTTATAAAATAAAATCACTATATTATCTATAAATAAATTATTCAAAAGATTTATGATAAAAGATTTATATTTATTTTGAAATATCTTATCTTTAATTTTAAATACTTGTATAAGGAAGCTTTCAAAAGATATTGTTATACTCCCTCAGTTCCATTTTGTTTGTCCAAAAGGACAATTCTCACACAAATTAAGAAGGTGGAATATGAGAAAAAGTAACCAATGAGGAGAAGAGAGTGTGTATGATGTTGATGGATAAAGATGGGAAGAAAGAAAAAGAAAAAGGAAATGACTAAAAAGTTGAGTGGGGGTAGATTTTTTATTGGAAAATGTAGGTAAAAAGTGAGATTGAATATGAGTAATATTGTAAGAAAAGTTGGATATAAAAGGAAAGAAAAAAAGTTGGACAAACATTTTGGGACAACTAAAATGGAAATTGGACAAACAAAATGGGACGGAGGGAGTATTAAATAAATATTTGTTTGATGTTAGGGATAAATTTAAATATTTAAAAAAGAATTTAATAGAAAGAAGTTATAATAATCGAAATAAAATTAATTTTTTAAATTTGAGGTGGGGCCAGAATCGTTCTGGTGGCTCGAAAAGGGACAACTTTAATATATAGTTATAGATACTCCGTATTAATTATGATACCTTACTTGCTATGCAAGTTAGGTTAGGGATATATAACTTATATGTGAACTTGGTTATTTACATATATTTATATTCTATTACTTATATTATGAATTTACTTTGATACTATGTAAGAATAGATATAACTAGTTGTCCCCGTTGTGTCATGTACGACTATGACTCGTTATTTTTTAGATATACTATAAAAAAATATTTATAAATAAAAATATAATATAAAACTTTAATGTAAGTAATTTATTGCCCGTAATATGTATAAAATTTATTTTTTAAATAGCATAAAATAAAATAAATATAGATTATTAAGTTTAAAATTGAGAATAAACATTATTAAGATAAAATAATCTACATTGCTCATTTTCCTTGACAATATTTGATAAATAGGTTTAATTTAAAAGAAGGAGATAAAATATGAAGAAAATAAAGCAAAAAAAGATATATTTTGAAAATATGGAAGAGATGAGATTGAGCATATATATTTTATTGGCTTATAAAGTTATAAGGAAAAAATCCAACCATTAGTTAAATTTTTTTAGTTAATCTCCTACCAAAAATTAAGATATTATCTAAATTTGAGAAATAAAAATAAACTTTAATTAAGTGGAAAAAATTCTGGTCCGGATTCTTCTGCGGAATCAAAGCAAGCCGGTTCAGCCTCCCTCCTACTAATAAGCATACGTTTATTACCGGATACGATAACAGCGATTCTCCATCTCTGACCAGGAGGTATCACATCTACATGACATGTGGAATATGAAGTGGAAAGAATAATTAATATATATAATAGATATGCTAGAAACTTTCAAAATTACAATTTGGATTCTTTCTATAATATTGAATGATATTATAAGATTTGTTTCCAAAACTACCAATTTATTTGTATAATTTATAAGAATTAATGAGAAGATGACACATGTCAAAATCTGATGTGGTGTATTTTAGAAATGATATGTGGCAAAAAATATGTGGCGCAATGTGGTGGCTCCAAACCTTATTGCTTTTATATATACTAGTATGTATTCCCGTACCTTGTACGGGTGGGTTTTAAAAATAATAAATAAAAATTAATATATGTAAAGATATTTTAAAAATCAATATATTAACTATTTTATTTAACATATAAATAAAAATAATCAATTAAGATATCTTAGTTAAAAAGAGATTCTATCTAAAAATAAAATATGTATTCTAAAATTTGTATGATAGCATAAAAAATATCCCAATGATCTTCCTATCTATCATATCCAAAAATAAAAGATTGTTTAATAATAGAATTTTTTACCCTATATTCTAAAAACGTAGATAAGAATTTATTATATACAAAAATAAAAGATTATTTTAAAAAAAGGAGTAATGTGGTCCAAACTAAAAGTGACATGTGTCGTTTAATAATTTTTTTAACCTCCGCTTTAGGTTATAGTTATGATAGTAGATTTTCTCTTTAAAGATATTTTCATATTAAATTAATAGAAATAGAAATACTTGACTTCTTATACAAGTTAGGGAAACATAACTTATTATGCAAGCTAGCTAGGTTATTTATATTATTTTCGTAATGAGATGAGATACTCGGAAAAAAAAAATTACTTTTCAAGCCTCAATAGCTTGATTGCAACTTCTTCTCTATTACATGTATTGAATTGGGTTTTGTTCTTTTCTTTACATGGACTAGAAGAACTTGCAATCAATCTAGTGAGTGGATGAAAATCTTAATACAACAATTAAAAAAAAACAACTACTTGAAAGAGTTCATTCATCAACAATGCGAGACGACAACCTCGACTCTCTTTATATCAACTTTCTCAAGGCTTTTATTCGTGTCATTTAGACAAATTCCTTAGCACAAATTCTAATTATTGTTTACAATTGATCTAAATCAATGTTGTCAGGATCGGGATTCTTGGATCGGATCGTAAGAGGGTTGTAAGATCGGATCATAGAATCGAATCGTAAAGATTTTAAGATTCTACTACATTAATAAAATAATGAAAAACTAATATTAATAGGTTATATATCACTCGAATATGAAAGTAAATATAAAAAAACATGCACATTATTTATCAAACACCCCATAGGCAACAAATTCATATATAAGATGAATAATTTTTTCAATGCTCCGAAACGTTTCTTTTCACAAGAGATAGAAAAGAATGCAATTTTCATACTTTGATTTTTAATTTAAATTTTAAATAAAAATGGGTTATTTATGAATAATTTAATGTATAAATTAAATAAGTTTAATAGCTAAAGTAGGCAAATATATCCAAAATGATGATTTGTAACTTAATTTGTGTGAATTAGTAGGATTTTACGATCTCACTTACGATCCTGTGATCCCGTACGATCCTAATTCGATAGTTCGATCCTACTTATTACAATTCAAAAATCACGATTCGAATCGTTTTGTGAAATTCGGATTGTAGGATCGTACGATCCGGATTGTAATATTCAGTTTCGTTCTTAATTGCGGTTTCGTTTTCCTTTTGGGTCAGGAATATGGATTTCTTGACCTATAAGTAATTTGGTGGAAAGGATTTACTTTATTAGGTATAACTCGTTAGAGTCACCCTTAGTTGCACTTAATTAATCAATTATCTGTTATAAAACGAGATCCACATTCGTTTATCAACACTTATATTTTTAACATTATCTAGTTAGTTATAGTTTAACATTGAAGACTGATCCTAACAAAATTATCTTGAATAGATCATAATTTTTTTTTTAGCCGAACCCTTTTAATACTTAAACCTAACCCAGTTAATTAACCACTATAAGAAAAAGGAATGAAATCCGCCACTTCGGTTGAGAGGCTTCATCTTCCTCGATAACCTCGTATTAAGCAAGTCCTTTCCCCGCTTCAATCCTCGCCATCGGGAGTACCAGACCACACCGGCGTCGCCGATCGCGAGTCTTGCTCCAACGACGATCCCGTTCCGCTGGTACAAACCGCGACTGGCTCTATTTCGATCGATGTAGGAACCGATCATTGTTTCCGTAGCCACCTTCGAACACTGTGTTCTGAGAAACCGTCCGGTTCCGTCCAAACCAGAGTCGACGGTAAGTCACACTACTCTCCGGTCTTCCTCGTTTGTGTTGGGTCTAATATTTGGGCATCCCAATTCTATAGTCTTCGGGGGTTGGGTCGTCGGGATGGCGTCGTGGCCGGAAAGGGTTGCGAGAGAGAAAGCTCGGGAATTGGTGTGGGTAGGTGGGTCTGACAGAACAAGGGTAACAAAGGTTGTTTTCGTTAATTGTTCACTTACCTTATTTTTTTTTAATTGTACATGTTTAAGAGATCTATTCTTATTCGACTAGAATTTCAGAGGGTTGGGTTGTAGTTTTTTTAGGCAATCTTGGAGTACTGTATTAGGTTGTTAGAGCTTTTGGAAGGAGTCGGGAGTTATATATGTTGATAGAGGGTGATGATGCAGGTTCTAATATAGGTATATATATACATTAATTTGTACTAGTGGTGGATGGGTAACTTAATCTAGAATACTTAATTACACGTTATATATGTTCGTGGAAGAGGCTGGATTTTGACTTTGTACAAGCTTAGCTAGTAAGTTGTTTAGTTAGTTTAGTTCCTTTGCGTGAGAGTTAGAAGAGTAAATCAACAAACGTAGTTTTTGATGTTGTATAGTACGTATTTAGATAGTTTAATTTTTATAGCTTAGGGGTCACTTAAAGTTAAGCTAGTTATCGGATTTGGGAAGAGTTACTCATATTAACCGAGTTCGTCATTCCATAAAGACTTAGTAAAGCAAGTTACTAGATTTATTGATTGATTCTTTCCGCTATTTAAAATCTCCAGGGAACCCGCTTTCTCTTGCTCGTGAACTTCTCAAACCTTTTAAGAACCCATGTGTGAGGTAAGTCGTTTTTCGACTTGCTCGGTTCTTCTCTATCCTGTTAGATTGCGTACCGTTATTGTAGGGCGGGTTTTGGGAACTAGTCTCGAATACCTTTTTAAATTGTTTTGAACTTCTTGGAATGTTTTTGGAATGTTTTCTCTGTGTTGGTACCGTTTCCGACACGGCCCATCGTAGCTGACGTGGAGGAAGAGTTGGCTATGTATGACCCGTGTGACAGGGAAACCGTGCCCCTTCAAAACGAAAATTATTATCTATGTGTTTTGGCAAGTGCTCTAGTGGAGGCTTAGCCGGGGTTAGAAGGGAGATTGTGAAGAGGAGTGAGAGGGCCTGCCTCTGCACTCGGCGCGGCGATGAGCGCCTTGGTAGTCGGATTGCGAGATGAAGGAATTGTGTTATTATAAGGTTGTATTTGTGAATGTGTATGTGGCTATCTGTGACTAATTATGATTAATTAGGTATTGACCTTTAGAGTTATATTTGCGATTGTGGACTTGGATGCTGACTTTAGAAATGTTTTTAATTACGTCTTGCAATTTCCGTATTCTCTCTAACTTGATAGATTAGTAGCTGACCCTTCGGGGAGTATTTTTCAGTTTTAGGTATGAGACAGGGATCCGTGCAGGAATCGAGGTCAAATGGCGAGCGGAGCGGTCAAGAGCACGTGTCATAGATGGGTTGGGTTACTTGGTTTCTTTTTGTTATATTAGGGAGTTGGATTTATTGTTATGTTGGATTTATTATTTCGTGATGTTTATTATTGTTATTAGTTAATTCGTTAATGATAGGATTTTGCCGAGTGAGAATATTTATGTTTTCGGGAATACATGCATAACTATGTTTTCTAAGTTTCATCAACTAAAAGGTTGAATATTTTATTTAGTTTTCTCGTCGTGCCCGCGTTGTAAGATCCTAAAGTGTTGTTGTCAAACCCACCTAAGTAGTACCTAGTAAGGTCTGCTATCGAGTAGCACCCTGTGTAAAGACGGGGTGTTACACGGATCGTGATTTTGATAATATTGATCTAAATTTTAGTAAATTCCATTTAAATTATAAAAAATTCATCTTATTAAAACAACTCTTCAATACTGTAAAAAAAACTTTTCAGTAATAGTTTAGGGCAAGCCCAACAGCTTCCCTATAATTTTCTCTAAAATGAAGAACTTAAAATCAAATTCTCTAAAAAATATATGTTTCAACTCCAACAGTTTCTTCATTTTGAAGAACCAAGAATTTATTATTTTTATTATATATTTATAAAATATAATAAAATTTAATGTGACTAATTACATGTTAACATGTGTACATTTACATTTAATTTCCCCCTCTATCCCCATTTTGAAGAATGTGTAGAGAATCTGTTGGGTTAAAAAAAATTTAGCATTCTCCAAAAACACAGATATCAGTGTATATGAAGAATCTCTTGGAGTTGCTCTTAAAGAACATCTAAATAAAAAATAGAGAGATTCTAAAGAAATTCCTGTTAATGAAAATATAATATGTGATAATAAATTTATAATATATATTATTTCTTTTATTATGAATTTATTCATAGGATAAATCGATAGTATTGACAATACATATCTTATCATATTACACCAATTTAATAAAATATAAACTAATCTAATTATATCATAAACGCAAAATGATAAATTGGAATATTTCTCGACAATAAATAATTATATACATTTCTAGTATAAATTTATGTAATTTTCTTGATAATAATTTGGTTGACTAGAGAAAATTTTCACTTGTTGACACCTTCAAGGGTGACTACATCTTAATGGCCATTAAGGACCAAAACACTAATCTAAACTAGCCCTCCAACAAAGGTCTCGACCCCAACCCATTTAAACTTATTCCTAGGTAATTAAACATGATTAGAGTTGTCAAACGGGTCGGTTAGGTCGCGTTCGGGTCTTGTTAAGTCGGGTTTGGGTCGTTACGGGTCATCGATTAAAATGAGTCGGGTCAACTCGGGTTTTCGGACGGATCGGGTTGACCAAACAGGTAAAGAAAATCGAATTTTTTACAATTATTAAAATATTATTTTATTTAAAAAATGATATTTAACAATAATCTATTGTTTTTATATATTTTAATGATAAAATATATTATACTTTTCAAAATATATTATTTATATTCTAAAAATATAAAAAATCGGGTCAACCCAACGAGTTTCGGGTCTATCGGGTTTGGTTTATTTTGAGTTTCGGGTTCAAATTTTCGGGTATTGACCCTAAAATTTTCGGGCGGTTCGGATCGGGTCACCTTTTAACAGCTCTAAACAGGATTGACACTATATACTTGTATGTAAAACTAATCCCAATTAAATTAATTAACCACCCAACTTAAAGTCCAAATTATACTCCAAAGTCCAAAGCACTCACTAAATAAGGTTTCTAGCCACCACATAAGCTTTTGCCACACAACGATAATAAACCACTTAAGATTTTGACATGTTATTTTCTCTTTGTTGTATAAAATTTATATATCATTAATTTTATTCCAGATCATATCTCATGTGTGATTTTTCCACGTCATTTACACATCATATTATATTTCAAATTATATTCTAATTTCAAAAAAAAAGTATGTTTTATTTGGCATCTTTCCAAATTCTATGGTGAAAGCTATGGAGGAAGTTATAACACTGGTTATGGAGGCCACTATGGTGATGGACGTGAGTCGTGTGACAATGACGAAGACAAGACTATATAGCTAAAGGGGTAGTGATGGTGGAAGCGGCTACGACAGACATGGCAATTAAGAAGGTTACTATGGACATGGTGGCTATGATGCCGGAGTTTAATTATGGCGGTGGTGGTAGAGGTTTCAAAGACGTTGAGCGTGGAAGCCCAGGGACATCAGCGGTATCATAAGTTTATTAGAAATATAAACATAGACGACTTGTAATAAATCAACATGTAAAGAAAAGTTGAATAAAATAAATTATAGTGTGAATCAGGAAAAGAAACTTGATCGTTAGGTCCCAATCTCATCTAGCCGCGTGATAGTATTATTCAAAATCTTGCCGTATATTCTGATTTTTTTTTATAAATTCGCTTTTGGATTGTAGAAGTGTGTGGTTGTGTATAATTTTTAGAGAAAAATCTATATATGTATAATTAAATTTTCCAAAAAATAGTCATTACATGTTGAAATGTTCCACATCAGTAGAGATATAAATTGACTATAATACCGACCAAAAATAAATTGACTATAATGATTGGATTATAGGATTTTGTGATTGATTAATACCTCTAGTGATGTAACATTTTGCAAAAGTAAAAACAAAAAAAAAATATTTACTACGTGTTAAAAAACATGCTGGACTTGAAAGACATGCTGTTGACTTTTTCAAATCACTATATAGTCTCCCTGATAGTGACCGATCTACCATTGTGTGTGATAGAGGCTATTTTCCTTCGTTGGATCGTAATTTGTGGGATGAACTGGACAAACGGTCTGGCGATGCAGAAATTCTAAAGGGTATAAAGATGATGAGTCCGCTTTAAGGCGTCTGGTATTGATGGTTTTCAGCCCATTTTTTACCATAAATCTTGGCACTTGATTGGTGATTCAGTTTTGAAGTCTGTTCGGGAATTCTTTCTCACCTCGATTATGCCAGCAACTTTGAATGAAACTTTGATCTCGTTGATTGCTAAAGTTGATGAGCCTGAATTAATTAGTCAGTTTTGGCCTATTAATTAGTCAGTTCCGCTCTCCTCCGTGGCCGCCGGTTTCGGGCGGGGTGTTCGCAGGGGTGGATCGTCAAGGAGAACCAGAGGACGAGCGGGCGGCGATCTGGGGTTCGTCTCGAGGTTGAAGATGGAACGGGATGGGCCCGCTTGGCCTGGTCAAAGGGTTGGCCGGTCAACATTCGAGATGGGTTTCGGAGAGTTCGGCCCAAATTTGGGGCGGATTGGTTGCATTTTTTTTATTGGGCTGGGGAGTGGGCCGAGCTAATGGGAAAAAGAAGGAAGTGGGTATAATTGGGTAGTTAGGCTGATGGGCTTTAGTTTGTTTAATTGGAGGACAAATATTGAGTAGCTTGGATTAATGGGTTAATGTTAGGTAAATTAATTAGCAAGCCTCGTCATAAAAGTTCGGTTGCTTAAGGGAAGCGTAGGTGACTCCTTTAATTGGATTAGTTAGTTCGGCTCGTATTTTTAATTAATTAATTTTTTCCTTTAAAATTCTTTAGGGAATCATTCCGTTTGAGATCGTAGTTTCGTCCTTCCGAGGATTCTTCATTCGAGGTAAGTCGTTTTTCGACTTGCTCGGTTCTTTTCTCCCTTGTTAGATTGCGTATCGATATTGTAGGGTGGGTTTTGGGAACTAGTCCCAAATACCTTCTTAATTGTTTTGGAACTCCTTGTGTGTTGTGTGCGTTAATGATTTTAAATATGTTTTTATCGGAAATTATTTTGGAACGCTTTCTCTGTGTTGGTACCGTTTCCGACGCGGCCCATTGTAGCTGGTGTTGAGGAAGAGTTGGCTACTTTGACCCGTGTGACTGGGAAAATCGTACCCCTTCAAACGAAAATTATTATCTGTGTGTTTTTGGCAAGCGCTCCAGTGGAGGCTTAGCCCGGAGTTAGAAGGGAGATTGGGAAGTGGAGTGGGAGGGCCTTCCTCTGCACTCGGCGCGGTGATGAGCGCCTTGGAAGACGGATTGTGGACAAAGGAAGAATTGCATTGTTGTGTGACTGTGATTGTAAATGCGTATGTGACTGTTGTGACTGACATAACTAATTTAGGTATTGGCCTTTAGAGTTATGTTTGCGGTTGTGGAATTGTATGCTGACTATAAATAAATGATTTTAAAGCGTTCTACAGTTTCCATATTCTTTCTAGCTTGGTAGATTAGAAGCTGACCCTTCGGGGAACATTTTTCAGTTCCAGGTATGAATCAGGGAGTCGTGCAGGAACCGAGGCAAGATGGCGGGCCGGAGCGGTAAAGAGCGCGTGTCATAGTGGGATCGGTTTATATTAGTTTATTTATATTAGTTAGAATATTGATTTTAATATTTGTTAGACGGAGTTGGTATTTTGTTTCAGTTATTATCTTTTTGGTTCAGATAGTTTAGTTTCAGTAGGCGTTGTGACGTATTTGATTATTTATAATTTTCGGGAATTCATGCATTATGTTTTCTAAGTTTTATTAAATAAAGGTTGGATGTTTTATTATGTTTTTCTCGTCGTGCCCGAGTTGTAAGGTCCTACAGTGTAGTTGTCAACCTAAATAATAGTACCTTGTAAGGTCTATTCCCTAGTAGCGCCTCGTCGAAAGACGGGGTGTTACAAATTGGTATCAGAGCCAGGTTGACAACAGGGCACATGGAACTGACCAACAAAGAGTACCCGAGGTCCAACTTAAAACCAAAACCGGCCGGTGTTTTCAAATGTTTTTACTGGGGTAGACATGTTGCATATAGGGGGGGTAGGTGACACGTCGCGACTCCGCCCCATCAGCCGAAGGACCTCACGTAGAATAGTAAGAATCAGGTTAATAAATAGAATATTTAAGTTTTGACTGTGGGACTTTCTATTATAGATGGCCCCACCAACCAGAGCTAGAGCTGCTGAAGCTAACGGAAGAGGCCGCGGTAGAGGCCGAGTAGGAGGTCGTGGCAGGGGTAGAGGAGAGGCCCCTGTAGCTGCTGAGCCAGAGGTACAACAGGATAACCATCAGGAGGAGGTTGCTGAGAGTCAGGATGTGGCTGCTGCTGTTCATCGAGAGGACAGTGCCTCTGTCGCTGGAGGAGGTCTCCCAGCAAACGGGGCTCAGGTGGGAGGAGGAGTACCACCAGCAGGATTGGCCCCAGAGGTGACTGCTGCGATTCAGCTGTTATTGCAGACGTTGATGGGTGCGGGAGCTGCACCGAATCTGAACGCATCTGCGGGGCAACAAGGAGCTGAGAGGAGGGCACCTGGACCAGATTCTATTTTGGCTGCCCAGCTGGGAGCAGCACCAGCTTCTGGAGGACCAGTGATAGCTGATCAGGTGGTCGAACCGAGGAGACAGTATCGTGAGCCTCAGCCTGATAAGTGGCTCGCAGAGTTTAGGAAGACTGGAGTACCGAACTTTGCTGGAGCTCAGGGTTCTGACGTAGAGCAGTGGCTGAGGAGGGTGAAATCTGTGTTGGAATCTATTAAGGCACCGGAGGAGCGGAAGATGTCCTTAGTACAGAGTCTGCTACAGGAGAGCGCTTTTGACTGGTGGGAGCTGTGTAGGGACCACCGGACTGAGGTTACGTTCGAGGAGTTTGAGAGACAGATTCGAGATCAGTATTGTCCTCCTGTGGTGAGGGCGGCTCGGGAAGCTGCTTTTCGGGATGTTGAACCCGAAAATATCACAGTATCTTAGACTATTCTGAAGTTTCAGCAGGAGTTGGCAGCGGTGCCAAATGCTGCCCCTACCGAGGAGCTGAAGATTGCGACCTTTCTGAAAAGGTTGCAACCGCATCTATGTGCTTATGTGTCTGGTCTCCGACTTGCGACATTGGCAGACGTTCAACAGTCTGCTTTGGCTTATGCTATGGCCACGACCCGACAGAGTCAGCTGTAGGTGCATACCACGGGAAGCAAGAGGCAGAAGTTGTCTGCCCCGGCAGAATCTAGGAGAGATAGTCGTCCCGGCTCAGCAACGATCAGGATTTCAGCCACAGGGTCGTCAGGACCACCGTCGTCAGAATCAGTCCACTGGAGGGCAGAGAGAGTGCTTCAACTAAGTACTGCTCATTTGAGGAGTCAGTGTCCGAAGACAGTCAGGAGTTGCTTCAGCTGTGGGAAGCCTGGCCATTTGCAGCAGTATTGTACTGTGGGGGCACCTTCACAGGGATCTTCACCGGGAACGGTGAATCAGATGCCTCGTCGTCAGCCTCAGCAGTTTCAGCAGGCACCGAGCCAGGGCAGAGGACGCGGCGCAGGAGTTAGCAACACCGGGGGCAATCATCCCCGAGTGTTTGAGATGAGGAGGGCCGATGCCCTACACGCGCCGACTGCTACAAGTACGATTTGGATTCGGTCTAGACCTGTTCACATACTGTTTGATACGGGTGCTACCCATTCTTTTATGTCTTCTGCTTGCGTGGCTAGACTAGGACTGACTTGCACTGAGGGGGTATCTTTTGTTGTGGGGTTGCCTGACGGCAGTAAAGTAAGAGGGAGTAAGGAGATTTTACAGTGCCCTATTAGAATAGGGAATAGGGATTGGTATGCAGATTTCATAGTAATGCAGTTGTCTCCAGATGATGACGTGATTCTGGGGATGGACTGGATGATGCGTTACCGAGCAGTTTTGGATACACACAGAGGTACGGTTACAGTAACCGCAGATGATGGGACCAGACATGTGTGTCAGGAGATAGAGCAGGAGGGGCCCGGATCGGTGATTAGTATGGTGAAGGCCGCGAAGTTGCTCAATGACGGATGTGTAGGATATTGGTGTTATGTCCTTCAGGGGGACAAGGCAGAACCGCATATTCAGGACATACCAGTAGTGTGCGAGTTTGAGGACGTTTTTCCCGAGGAACTTCCAGGATTACCTCCTCAGAGAGAGGTGGATTTTGGGATTGAGCTGGAGCCGGGAACGAGGCCGATTTCGAGAGCCCCATATCGCATGGCCCCGATGGAGATGCAGGAGCTGAAGGCACAATTGGAGGAGCTAATGGAGAAGGGTTATGTACGACCGAGTGTGTCGCCATGGGGAGCTCCAGTTCTGTTTGTGAAGAAGAAGGATGGTTCTCTCCGACTGTGTATTGATTATCGGGAGTTGAATCGAGTTACCATCAAGAACAAGTATCCGTTGCCACGTATTAATGATTTGCTGGATCAGTTACAGGGGGCTACCGTGTTTTCCAAAGTGGATTTGAGGTCAGGTTATCACCAGCTGAGGATTCGGGAGGAAGATATACCTAAGATGGCTTTCCGAACGAGATATGGACATTATGAGTTTGTAGTGATGCCGTTCGGACTGACGAATGCACCCGTTGTATTTATGGAGTTGATGAACCGGGTGTTTATAGACTACTTGGACAGATTCGTAGTAGTATTCATTGACGACATTCTGATCTACTCTCGGAGTAAGGAGGAGCACGTCGAGCATCTTAGGCTGGTGTTGGGAGTATTGAGACAGCATCGATTGTTTGCTAAGCTGTCCAAGTGTGAGTTCTGGTTGCCTGAAGTTACCTTTTTAGGGCATGTCATATCTACTTAGGGAGTTACGGTAGATCCTGCAAAGATTGAAGCTGTAAAGGCATGGGAACCTCCGAAGAATGTGAAGGAGGTGCGGAGTTTTCTAGGATTAGCAGGGTATTACAGGAGGTTTGTGGAAGGGTTTTCTCGGATAGCCCAACCACTTACCAATTTGCTTAAGAAGACTACTCGTTTCGAATGGAACGAAGCTTGCCAGCGGAGTTTTGATGAGCTGAAGAGAAGGTTAACTTCGGCTCCTATACGTGCTCTTCCTCAGGGGAATGAGGATTTTGTGATTTATAGTGACGCCTCCAAGGTCGGTTTGGGCTGTGTGCTGATGCAGAGGGACAGAGTGATTGCTTATGCTTCTAGACAGTTAAAGCCGAACGAGCAGAATTACCCTACTCATGATTTGGAGTTGGCAGCTGTGGTACACGCTCTGAAGATTTGGCGTCATTACTTGTATGGGAGTACATGCAAAGTGATGACAGATCACAAGAGTCTCAAGTACATCTTCATTCAGAGGGAGTTGAATATGCGACAGAGAAGATGGCTGGAGTTACTGAAAGATTACGACCTTGAGATTCTTTACCACCCAGGGAAAGCGAATGTAGTCGTTGATGCCCTTAGCAGAAAGACGCCTTAGGAGAGTATGTTGGCTCATCTGACGGCTCAGCTAGAGTTACAGAGAGAGCTGATGAGGTACGGAATCGAGGTGCAGATTCAACGTTATCATGGTAGTCTGAAAACCCTAGAATGTCGGTCGTCGTTACTTGAGGAAGTAAGGCAGAAACAGGAAGACTGCCCGATGATTCAGGATTTGAGGCAGAGATTGAGCCGTGGAGAGGCACCTGACTTTGCAGAGAGAGCGGATGGTATTTTGTGTTTACGGGGTCAGATTTGTGTGCCTCGAGATGCAGAGTTGAGGCAGAAGATTTTGCAAGAGGCTCATGCTACACCTTACTCAATCCACCCCGGGGCGAGTAAGATGTACAAGGATTTGCGACAGTTTTATTGGTGGGATGGCATGAAGCCGGATGTAGCGAGATTCGTCGCTAAGTGTCAGGTCTGCCAGCAGGTGAAGATCTAGCATCAGAGACCCGGGGGAATGCTTCAATCACTCCCTATTCCAGAGTGGAAATGGGAGGACATCTCCATGGATTTTGTCACCGGTTTGAGACTCAGCAGAGGCCATGATGCCATTTGGGTGGTGGTGGACAGACTGACGAAGACTGCTCGCTTTTTGCCTATCCGAGAGACGTGGCAAGTGAGCAAGTTAGTGGAGGTGTTTATTAATCAGATAGTTAGGCTGCACGGAGTGCCTAAGACGATTGTGTCGGACCGAGATGGGCGTTTCACTTCCAGATATTGGCAGCAAGTGCATGAGGCATTGGGGACAGAGAGGACGTATTAGACTGGGGAGGTCAGTGGTCGGATCACTTGGCTTTGGTAGAGTTTGCCTATAATAACAGCTGGCATTTGTCGATTCAGATGGCTCCTTATGAGGCCTTATATGGTCGAAAGTGTAGGACACCGCTGTGTTGGGATGATCCCTCGGATGTAGTAGGAGAGAGGCCACAGATGATTGAGGAGACGATCGGGAAAGTGGCCTTAATCAGAGAGAGAATGTTAGTTGCTCAAAGTCGCCAGAAGTCCTATGCAGATAAGAGGCGTAGACCGTTGGAGTTTGAGGTCGGAGCCCATGTTTGGTTGAGAGTATCACCTACCCGCGGAGTAAGAAGATTCGGGGTGAAAGGGAAGCTGAGTCCCCGATATATCGGTCCGTTCGAGATTCTAGAAAGAGTAGGAGAGGTAGCTTACAGACTAGCGTTGCCGCCTGCTTTGGAAGGAGTGCACCCTGAATTCCATGTTTCCCAGCTGAGACAGTACGTTCCGGATCCTAGTCACAGACTGAATTATGAGGATTTGGTGGTAGAACCAGATCACACTTTCCGGGAACAACCATTGAAGATTTTAGACCGGCGAGTGAAGAAGCTGCGGAACAAGGAGATTCCTCTGGTGTTGATTCAGTGGTCTCGGCGGGGAGTCGAGGAGGCCACTTGGGAGACAGAGTCTAGGATGAGTGAGAATTATCCAGAGATCTACCCGAGTTTAGTAGAGGCGTTTGGGGGAAATGTTAGTAATTAGTGTGTTACCTTCAGATTCGATGTTTGCTTCATGATCCTTGTTTGCTTGACTTATTGTTTGACTGTTTAAATTTTGTTGACGTGTCGTGTATTTTGGATAGCTAGTATTGGTTATTATTACCGTTGTCAATCAGTTCCGGTTCGGGGACAAACCTCTTTAAGGGGGAGAGGTTTGTGAAAACCTCGAATATCTTTCTGTCGTTATCTTTCTTTCGTGTAAAAGTTTCGGGACGAAACTTTCTTAAGGGGGGTAGTATGTAATACCCGTATTCGTTTTAGATCCCGAAAGTCGGAAAACGGGTTTCCTCCGCTTACAGACATTTAATAATTCGTTTAAATAATTAGTTTGAGTTATTATATCTAATCTTAATTCTATCTTATTAAATCTATTTCTTTTAACCGAAAATATTGCCAACCAAATCAGTAATTAGAAAATCTATCTAAATCACTTTTGGATAATTAGTTATCCAAATCTACCTATATATATCCAAATCTGGCCACATGGATTAAACAAACCGAAGCCTCCAAACAAGTTTTTATCCCCTGCCTTGCGGAGAGGTCCGGAGATCGATTCCGTCAAACACCACACCGGCAGTTGGATTCCGGTGAGTCCTTGCCCCTTTTATGCACAAATTTTTTTCTCTGTTTTGTACTTTAAATTAGTAGGCCGTCGTAGGGTAGAGTCCGGGGAAGGGACGGACTCAGGTCGGGGCTGGCGATCAAGGGTAGGGTAGAGTCCGCAGACGATCAAGGGTCGTCTGCGGTAAGGTCCGTTAGCGTTGCTGCCCCTTGAACAAGGGGTTGGAGGTCGAGTCGATAGGGGTGTGGGGAGTGCAACAAGGGCAAAAGCCCTGCTCGCAGATTTGAGTCGTCGGCGGCCGTGAACGGGGACGACAGAGGTGCCCTGTTTTTCTTCGAAGCCACCGGACGGGAGGTACAAAGTGGACAGGCGAGACTACGAACTCGCCGGAGGGGGCGAACCAGTCGAGCGAAGGGCTCGCGATTTCTGGCGTAAGGGAGGTAAGGAGGCGAGCTATGGTGGCGTTCGACCGAGGAAGAAGAAGGAGCGGGGCGAAGTTGCCTTGGAGTGCCGGGCCGCGTCGGCGAACAGAAAACAGTGGTTCCTCGTCTCCGCTCTCCTCCGTGGCCGCCGGTTTCGGGCGGGGTGTTCGCAGGGGTGGATCGTCAAGGAGAACTAGAGGACGGGCGGGCGGCGATCTGGGGTTCGTCTCGAGGTTGAAGATGGAACGGGATGGGCCCGCTTGGCCTGGTCAAAGGGTTGGCCGGTCAACATTCGAGATGGGTTTCGGAGAGTTCGGCCCAAATTTGGGGCGGATTGGTTGCATTTTTTTTATTGGGCTGGGGAGTGGGCCGAGCTAATGGGAAAAAGAAGGAAGTGGGTATAATTGGGTAGTTAGGCTGATGGGCTTTAGTTTGTTTAATTGGAGGACAAATATTGAGTAGCTTGGATTAATGGGTTAATGTTAGGTAAATTAATTAGCAAGCCTCGTCATAAAAGTTCGGTTGCTTAAGGGAAGCGTAGGTGACTCCTTTAATTGGATTAGTTAGTTCGGCTCGTATTTTTAATTAATTAATCTTTTCCTTTAAAATTCTTTAGGGAATCATTCCGTTTGAGATCGTAGTTTCGTCCTTCCGAGGATTCTTCATTCGAGGTAAGTCGTTTTTCGACTTGCTCGGTTCTTTTCTCCCTTGTTAGATTGCGTATCGATATTGTAGGGCGGGTTTTGGGAACTAGTCCCGAATACCTTCTTAATTGTTTTGGAACTCCTTGTGTGTTGTGTGCGTTAATGATTTTAAATATGTTTTTATCGGAAATTATTTTGGAACGCTTTCTCTGTGTTGGTACCGTTTCCGACACGGCCCATTGTAGGTGGTGTTGAGGAAGAGTTGGCTACTTTGACCCGTGTGACTGGGAAAATCGTACCCCTTCAAACGAAAATTATTATCTGTGTGTTTTTGGCAAGCGCTCCAGTGGAGGCTTAGCCCGGAGTTAGAAGGGAGATTGGGAAGTGGAGTGGGAGGGCCTGCCTCTGCACTCGACGCGGTGATGAGCGCCTTGGAAGACGGATTGTGGACAAAGGAAGAATTGCATTGTTGTGTGACTGTGATTGTAAATGCGTATGTGACTGTTGTGACTGACATAACTAATTTAGGTATTGGCCTTTAGAGTTATGTTTGCGGTTGTGGAATTGTATGCTGACTATAAATAAATGATTTTAAAGCGTTCTACAGTTTCCATATTCTTTCTAGCTTGGTAGATTAGACGCTGACCCTTCGGGGAACATTTTTCAGTTCCAGGTATGAATCAGGGAGCCGTGCAGGAACCGAGGCAAGATGGCGGGCCGGAGCGGTAAAGAGCGCGTGTCATAGTGGGATCGGTTTATATTAGTTTATTTATATTAGTTAGTATATTGATTTTAATATTTGTTAGACGGAGTTGGTATTTTGTTTCAGTTATTATCTTTTTGGTTTAGATAGTTTGGTTTCAGTAGGCGTTGTGACGTATTTGATTATTTATAATTTTCGGGAATTCATGCATTATGTTTTCTAAGTTTTATTAAATAAAGGTTGGATGTTTTATTATGTTTTTCTCGTCGTGCCCGAGTTGTAAGGTCCTACAGTGTAGTTGTCAACCTAAATAATAGTACCTTGTAAGGTTTATTCCCTACTAGGAAATAGACCTTACAAGGTACTATTATTTAGGTTGACAACTGCACTGTAGGATCTTACAACGCAGACACGATTTCCCAGTCACACGGATCAACGTAGCCAACTCTTCCTCAACACCAGCTACGATGGGCCGTGTCGGAAACGGTACCAACATAGAGAAAAGGTTCCAAAATATTTTCCAATAAAACAATTAAAATCATTTACGCACACAACACTCAAGGAGTTCAAAGCAATTTAAAAGGTATTCGGGACTAGTTCCCAAAACCCGCCCTACAATAACGATACGCAATCTAACAGGGTAGAGAAGATCGAGCAAGTCGAAAAACGACTTACCTCGAAACTAGGGATCCTTATGGAGTAGACAAAAATTAAGGCCTCGAGTGAAAACGGTTCCCTGAAGAATTATAAAGTGAGAAATTCAAATTCGGTTCGAGCCGAACCAAACTAACCCAATTAATCCAACTACTTAATATTAACCCATTTATATACTAAATCCTAGCCCATTAACAATTACCCAATACCCTTTGTAATAGTCCGGATTTGAACCCACTCTCCCAGCCCAAAAAAATGGCCCAATTGAACCGAATTTGTAGAAGGAAGCCACCCGGCCCAAAATGACAAAATTGGATCAAACCCCCAGCCCGTTTCTTCTTCCAATCCCTCCATTTGACCGCTGACCTTGACCAGCCTGGCGGGACCCACAACTCTTCTTCTTCAACCTAGCGGCCGAAAAACAAAGACCTGCGTTTCAGCCTTCACCTTCTGCCGGCATTCTACAACAACACCACTGGAGAGCCTGCCACTGGCGGCAACAGCGGAGGCCGACGTCGAGTAGCACTCGCCGCCCCTGCTTACGTCCCGCCGATGCCTCCCGACGATTCTGACCCTTCCTTCGCTTCGACTGGATAACGCTAGTCCGACTCCCCTTCTTCCTCGGTTGAGATCACGCCGGTTCGACTCCTTCCCTTGTCGGCGGTTCTGCAACGAGCCCAATACCAGAGAGCAAGGACCAGAAGCCTCGGTTGGCCCTGTTCGCACCCCGCCCGCGCTCCCAGGAGGCTTCGACCCCACCCCTTAGCGGCGACTCTTAACCAGACCCTTCCCCGTTCACTTTTCCGATCGACACACCCTCCGACCCCCCCACCTTTCAAGGCTGATACTCCCGATCCAACAACAACAAGGAAAAAAAACAAAGGAGGAAAACAGAGGAGAACTCACCGGTGGTCGTTCGATCGGCACCGGCGGCGAAATCCGACGATTGTTAGCCTCGCTAAATGAAGTCGATGTCGACCCCGCTGATTGAAGGATTGAAGGTGAGGGAGAACGTCCCCGAAAGCCTGACCGATTGAGCGGATTATCGCGATGGCACGGACGCCGTCTTCCGGCGGTAAGTACGGTCGAACGCTACTTGGAAACAATTGTTTCAATCGTTTCATACGATACTTTGAACGAGACGGAAAACAAGAAGGAGAGGTCCTGGTTTATATTCGTTCGGCACGGTGGCCCGATAGTCGTGGAAGATAGAGGATTATGTGGGTAGAAGATATGAATTGGTTGAAGTGAATATTTGGTTATATCTTAATCGGTTAATGATAGATTCCCCCGGAACCAATTTGGCTCCCAAGTGGTTTGGTTAATTTGGCCAAAAATTAGATAGAGAGAAATAAATAAATGAGTAGATTTTAATTAGATAGAATTAGGATTAGATATAGCAAATCTAGTTAGTTATCATATAGATAAACTAATTATTGGCTAGGTGTTGAAACGGATTATTAAATCGGTTTTAACTAATAAAAGACTCTTTTTCGAGGGTTACTTGCGGATCAAGAACTTAATTGCTTGTAAGCGAAGAAAACCCGTTTTCTGACTTATGCGACCTAAACTGAATACGGATATTACACATATAATGTGATCGGTTATGCATAAAAGCATATATTTTTATTCATATACTCGTAAAGTGTTATTCATAATTTGTGTTTGGATATTCATAATGTAGTGCTTTCTTAACTCAAACAGTTGGAGGAAGCCAGTGGAATGAATATGTTTTTGAGGATGACATGGACGTTTCCGATGTAGAAAAGAAATAAATGTCAAGACCAAGACATTGATGGACATGCTTGTGAATTTGTGTATTGTGCGGACCGGATTGCATAATTGATAAAAAAAAGACATGAATATGAAATATTGGGTTCCTCGGTGTCCAATGGGATTGAAGACTGTCAATGGTATGACATTTGAGTCAATTGAAGCTCGGGGTCATTTTACAACAATCAAATGAATAATTTGTTCTCTACATATGAATATCACATATAATCAGCTTGAAAAAGACAACATTCATACTTGAATAAGACAAATTTGTCATTAAATATTCAATTGAAGCTAAACATCAAATCATACTAAGTTGAAAAAAACAATATGCATACGTGAATAATCTACTCTCTTCATATGAATAGCATATACAATCAAGTTGAAAAATACAACATGCATACATGAATAAGACAATTGTCATGCAATATTCAAGTTAATTATCACATACTAACTTAAAAAGACAATATACATATTGTACAACCTTGAATATTATTGAAGTTTTAACATCACATCATACTAACTTGAAAAATAGTACATGTTTATGAGAATAAACAAACCTCTGAACAAGAATAAATATAAAACCTCATACAAACACCTACCACATATCAATTACTAACAATGATATGAATAACACGACCTAAGATTTTTTTTTCACATTCTTCAATCTTTCTTCATCACCATCTTTAATTACTTTCTATCTTCTTCCACGTCTCCAAACTCCTTTATCTTCAACCTAGTTAAAAAATAGAGAAATTTGTCGGAAACCACCCGTATGATAGGCCATATTTCGCTAAACCACCCGGATTTTTAGATATTATTTTGGACCACCTGTATGATGGTCTCCATTAACAAAGAACCACCCCATCCCATATTCCGTCAGAAAATCATTGAACGCGCGTGGCCACGTGGCATTTTAATCTTTTTCCTTTTCTTTTACACCATTTAACACCTAAAAAATGCCAAATAACCCAAAAGCCCCAAATCCTTCCCCTGACTGCTACCAATGCAACCGATGCAACCGCGTCGTAACCCTAACTCCCTCCCCTGACTCCGATCTCCACTGCATCGGCTGCAATGAGGGTTTTCTTGAAGAATACCAGCCCGATTCGGTTCCTATCCCTATCCCCATGGATTTTCCTTCCTTGATCCTCTCCCCCGCTTTCTCCGCCCTATCCCTCGGCGGCGGCGGTGCTCGAGGTCCACTTGTTCTCTCGTCCACCTCCATTGATCTCGGAAATCCTGGATTCTTCTCCGAGCCTGTTAACCGGGAAGCACATGTGTTCAACCCGTTCTTGTTCCCACAAAATCACTTGCAGAGCCTCCGAGACGGCGGCGCCGACATCCAGTTCGTAATCGAGAATTGTAACACCCCGACTTCCGTCGAGGCGCTACTGGGAAATAGACCTTACAAGGTACTATTATTTAGGTTGACAACTACACTGTAGGACCTTACAACTCGGGCACGACGAGAAAAACATAATAAAACATCCAACCTTTATTTAATAAAACTTAGAAAACGTAATCATGCATGAATCCCCGAAAATTATAAATATTCAAATACGTCACAACGTCTACTGAAAATGAACTATCTGAACCGAAAAGATAATATCCGAAACAAAATACCAACTCCTTCTAACAAATATTAAAATCAATATTCTAACTAATATAAATCAACTAATATAACCAATCCCACTATGACACGCGCTCTTTACCGCCCCGGCCCGCCATCATGCCTCGGTTCTTGCACGGCTCCCTGATTCCTACCTGGAACTGAAAAATGTTCCCCGAAGGGTCAGCATCTAATCTACCAAGCTAGAAAGAATATGGAAACTGTAGAACGCTTTAAAATCATTTATTTATAGTCAGCATACAATTCCACAACCGCAATCATAACTCTAAAGGCCAATACCTAAATTAGTTATGTCAGTCACAACAGTCACATATGCATTTACAATCACAGTCACACAACAATGCAATTCTTCCTTTGTCCACAATCCGTCTTCCAAGGCGCTCATCACCGCGCCGAGTGCAGAGGCAGGCCCTCCCACTCCACTTCCCAATCTCCCTTCTAACTCCGGGCTAAGCCTCCACTGGAGCGCTTGCCAAAAACACACAGATAATAATTTTCGTTTGAAGGGGTACGGTTTTCCCAGTCACACGGGTCAAAGTAGCCAACTCTTCCTCAATGGGCCGTGTCGGAAACGGTACCAACACAGAGAAAACGTTCCAAAATAATTTTCGATAAAACACATTCAAAATCATTAACGCACACAACACACAAGGAGTTCAAAACAATTTAAAAAGGTATTCGGGACTAGTTCCCAAAACCCGCTCTACAATATCGATACACAATCTAACAAGGCAGAGAAGAACCGGGCAAGTCGAAAAACGACTTACCTCGAATGGAGAATCCTCGGAAAGACGAAACTACGATCTCAAACGGAACGATTCCCTAAAGAATTATTAAGGGAAAGATTAACTTAAACACAAACCGATATGCCTAACTTTTATTAAGAAAATTATAATTAATAAATATTAAAGTATGCTAATTAACCCCTTATAATTTATACCCCACTTTATCTAGCAACTTATATATGATGAAAAACTAAGTTATAATTAAGGATGAACTAGATATACATATTCACCAATTGCACTACTAACCATACGTAACATTAACTTAGCTAACCAATACAATCTTATTTTATTAAATAATACCAGCCCACCTAAACAAACCCAACTCACCTAAATACCCATCCCCCCATGTCCAAACAAAATCAGCCCATCTAAAAATGAAAGGAAAATCCCAACCACCTTTTAATGTACCGATTGAATTTCAATCATACTGTTCGAATACAAGCTCAACAATTTAACAAGCCCCCCTTTTTGACTTTTCAACGTGGTCCCCCTCCCTTTCTTTTTTTTTGACCAATTTTTCTGTCAACTTCTTCTTCCTCCTCTTGTTGCTAAATACACGCAGATCCCGACCCAAACACACAGCCCTTCACTCGTCTTCATCAACCCGCTCCCGACTTCGACAAAAACAATTTCCCGTTCGCAGCCAAGGACCCAAACGACTCAAGACCAATCCCCCTCTCCCGATGCAATCTAAGCGGAACTCATCCCGGCTAATCTAATGGGGAATACCGAAAACAGAGGAGGACAGACGAACTCACCGGAATTTGACGATACCGATCGACAAGCTGATGGCTTTACTGTCAACTGGTGATATCCGTTGAAGTCTGGTTCATAGGGCGGAAACGAGGGGTAAACGACAAGATAGAAAAAAGAAACGAAGGGAAAAGGATCGGGGCGATCGGTGGCTGAGTTTTGTCGGCGCCGATTGGAGAAAACTAAACCTGCACACGTGAAGGTTGATGATGGCGGCAACCAATTTCCGGCCTTCTACACACCTCCAGCAAGTAGGGTTCGAAGATTGCGGTCGTGTAGGGTGAGGGTTCGGAAGAACGAGTTTGTTCGGTTATATAAGAAGTCTAAACGAAGATTAGGTAGATTAGGATAGAAGATTTGGGGGTTTAGAGATAGAATTTTACATTGATTTGGTTAGAGGATATCTAGGATAACCGAGCAAATATACAAAGAAAGGATATATATATATATATAAGGTTTAAGGAATAAAATAAAATTTAGTGCATAGCTAAGTATCAACTTATGGGTAATTAGATAAGATTAGTATTAGATATAACTATTTCTAATTAGTTATCATATAGATAAACTAATTATTAGCTAGGTATTCCAACGAATTATTAAATCGGTTTTTAACTAATAAATACTCTTTTCCGAGGGTTACTTGCGGATCAAGACTTAAATTCCTGTAAGCGAAGGAAACTCGTTTTCCGACTTACGAGACCTAAAACGAATACGGATATTACAAGAATCACCCCTCGCATCTTGGATTACGCCTACCGGCGAACATCGGAGACTACTTTCTTGGCCCGAGGCTTGAGGAACTGATCCAGCGGTTAGCTGAGAATGATCCGAATCGGCACGGGACTCCTCTGGCCTCCAAGCAGGCGGTTGAGGCCTTGCCGAGTGTGAAGATCACACAGGAGTTAGATACCTCGGATGCGGTTCAGTGTACGGTTATTATGAATGAATTTGAGTTGGGGTCGGAGGCGAAGCAGATGCCGTGTAACCATATTTTCCATTCTGATTGTATTCTTCCGTGGTTGGAATTGCACAATTCCTGTCATGTTTGTCGTTATGAACTGCCCACCGATGATCTGGGGTGGTTTGAAATTAGGGCTCAGGTTTTAATTTGGGGCTTTTGGGTTATTTGGCATTTTTAGGTGTTAAATGGTGTAAAAGAAAAGGAAAAAGATTAAAATACCACGTGGCCACGCGCGTTCAACAATTTTTTGACGGAATATGGGGTGGGGTGGTTCTTTGTTAACGGAGACCATCATACAGGTGGTCCAAAATAATATCCAAACATCCCGGTGGTTTAGCGAAATATGGCCTATCATACGGGTGGTTTCCGACAAATTTCTCATAAAAATAAACCACACATATATGAATAGCAAAACACACAAATACGCGTAAAAATGCACACATATATGAATAACAAGACACACATATACCCTAAATCCTAAGCTAATAAACCCTAACCATAAATTATTAAACCCTAATAAATCCCAAATATTGATAAGATTTTTATTGAATAATATTGCGATGTAACTTGAATAAGCTCTTATCATGTAATGAATAATATGGCATAGATTCATGTATGAATAACATACGGATTATTGAATAGCAAAAACAAATGTATTGAATAATATTATTATATCACTTGAATAAGTTGAATTCACTTGAAATAATACTATTATATCACTTGAATAAGTTGAATTCACTTAAAATAACAATTATGCTTATAAATAAGTTATAACTATTGAACTAAATAACTATGACTATTGTAAAATCATTATACATCTAGTTGAATAACAATTCTATTATACAAGAATAACCACTAGTACTTATTCATCCTCTTTATATAATTGAATTGTTAACTAACTGATGTTAAATAATAGTTACATGTTCATTGAATAATCATTCATGTAAAGTTGAATAAGTTTTCAATCTACACTATATGTAATTGAAAATTCTATTTTTCAGATTAAGATGTTTAAAATTTCGTATACATTCTCATCAAAACAATATAAAATTCTTAGATCTACAATTGAATATATTTATAATATGGGTTGAATAACAATATTTATGAACTTGAATAATATAATCCATAAAATCCGACTGATACATACCTTTGGCGTGCTTCCTTTTGTTTTTGCTCTTAATCTCTTGAGACTTTACCATCTAATTAACATGACACACATTAGTTCAAAACTACAACATCATGTCTTATACAAAATCTATTTCGAAAAACCGTAAGGGCTCGTTTGGTATTGATATCATATATCGATATCGGGTATCGGTATCGGGTATCGGTATCGGTATCGGTATCGGATATGGGATATTATTCATATCTCATATCCCCATACCTCTTTTATTTGGAGTATATCAAATATCATGAAAAATGGCTTGTTTTGATATCAAGTATATGGCCCGATATCCATATATTCTCATACCAAACACTAGATATGGCCTGATACCGATATCTGAATCCATATACTCCCATACCAAACACAAGATATGGCCCGATACCGATATCTGATATCAGGATATCAATACCAAACGAGCCCTAAATGACCATAAAATTCGAAAGATTTTTTAACTAGTTTTCCCCAAACTCAACAACATGCAACATAGCACTCATCAAATGCGTCTAATCTATAATCCACACCAAACACTATACCCTAATATTGGGAACTCATTAATTACTAAGTAAACCCTAAAATTTTCAAACTTACAAACAAATTAGGGCCAATTTCTATCCAATACTTGAAGAATGATCCCTAAAATTATGAAAAATTCTTCAAATCGCATCCATTGAACTGTACAAATATATATACAGTACTAAGTAAATGGATGTTTGTGTGTAAAAAACAGCAATTTTACTGAATAATTCGCACAATCACAAAAAAATTGCAAAATCAATAAGCTTGCTTACCGAATCTTGAAGATGGACCTTGAAATTGAAGAAGACGACTAGAAATCGAAGGCCGATTGCGTTGAATAGAGAGAGAAGACGAACGGTTTTGAACATGCTGAGAAATAATTGTAACACCCCGACTTACCGTCGGGACATTACTAGGTAGTTGACCCTAACGGGTCCTACCTGAACTGGTTGACAACTAGAATACCTGGACCTTGCAACTCGGGCACAACAAGAAAACTATTTTAAAACATCCAACTGTCATTCAAACAAACCACATTTTTATAATGCCAAGCATGAATCCCAATGTCTAGTCAATTTATATTCAACACCAGAAATCTGCTAAAGTCAATAACATAGTGAAATCTCAAAAACAGCTAACAAGCCTAAACCGAACTCCAAACCCACTCAGTGACCTATGACACGCGTCAACGATCCGCTGCAGCATCTGACCTAGGCTCCAACACGGGACCTGTATGAGTACCTGGAACTGAAAAATAAAGTCCCCGAGGGGTCAGCTACTACCCTAGGCAAGCTAGATAACACACGGCAATAGTAAGACATTTGAAAACAACAATTATTCAACAACATGACTTTTAACAAGTGAATTGAACAGAACAGATTAGGTCCACACACATTTTCACAACCTAATGAATATGTGAAAGGAAATGCAATGAGACACACCATAATCGAATTAACAAGCACAAGAGTAAAGCATAGCCGATTGTCCCTCCTTGAATGTAACATTTCTCTGACAATCTTGGCTTAAATTCCATCACTCGGAAGCACCCTCTTGTAGAAAACTTTGCACCAGAGACATCTTCTTCTCTTATAGTGCCTGATTAGAATTCCAACGTCGAAGCCATGATACTCAGCCATTGCTCTATTCTAGAATCTGGGCCCCTTGTGAAAACTTGGCACCTTGGTCTACTTAACTTCTCGAGCCACTTGTCCGATTGGGCTCATCTCTCGGTGGCTCTACCACACGATCAACTACTTCTGGTCTTTGTACTTCTAGAAGCCCTCCTAGTTGAGCAACTCTAACAACACTCTAGTCTGATGCATTCATCTTTGTCCTTCGAAACCCGATATTAGCACTCTGCTCATGCAAAACTCTAGTGATACCCAACTGGTGGTGCATTGGCTCAAACTAGGCCCCATTAGCGAGGGGTCCTCCTTCAACGACAGACACGATAGCATCCTGACATCGCCTACAAACAAACCTCCATTCTCAACAACTCCTTCCTAGGGGTAAACATTCTGATTCTCTTCCAGCTCAACGACTAACGGAGTCTCTCCTCTACTACCACCGCAAACACGACTTCTCCCACGGCCTCTCCTACTAGCAACACCAATTCTGTCAATCGTTTGTGGGATCATCCTTTCAGAAAGTCCCACGGTCAACACTTTAACCTTGACTAAAAATTAAGGATTTACCTAGTAAACTACGTGAGGTCCTTCGGCAGATGGCAACGGAGTCACGTCGTGTCATCTACCCCTATATGCAGCATGACTACCCCATTTAAAAACTTTTTGAAAAAAAACCCGGACGATTTTAGTTTTTAGTTGGACCTCCTGTACACGTATTGCTCGATTCCATGTGCCCTGTTGCCAACCTGGCTCTGATACCAATCTGTAACACCCCGACTTACCGTCGGGACATTACTAGGTAGTTGACCCTAACGGGTCCTACCTGAA
Source organism: Fallopia convolvulus (assembly GCA_964016875.1). Lineage (NCBI taxonomy): Eukaryota > Viridiplantae > Streptophyta > Magnoliopsida > Caryophyllales > Polygonaceae > Fallopia > Fallopia convolvulus. Next base: position 2,268,998 of record OZ024720.1, read on the forward strand.
CTGGTTGACAACTAGAATACCTGGACCTTGCAACTCGGGCACAACAAGAAAACTATTTTAAAACATCCAACTGTCATTCAAACAAACCACATTTTTATAATGCCAAGCATGAATCCCAATGTCTAGTCAATTTATATTCAACACCAGAAATCTGCTAAAGTCAATAACATAGTGAAATCTCAAAAACAGCTAACAAGCCTAAACCGAACTCCAAACCCACTCAGTGACCTATGACACGCGTCAACGATCCGCTGCAGCATCTGACCTAGGCTCCAACACGGGACCTGTATGAGTACCTGGAACTGAAAAATAAAGTCCCCGAGGGGTCAGCTACTACCCTAGGCAAGCTAGATAACACACGACAATAGTAAGACGTTTGAAAACAACAATTATTCAACAACATGACTTTTAACAAGTGAATTGAACAGAACAGATTAGGTCCACACACATTTTCACAACCTAATGAATATGTGAAAGGAAATGCAATGAGACACACCATAATCGAATTAACAAGCACAAGAGTAAAACATTTATGAAAGTAACCAACACTTCAACATTCAACAATTAAAGGGAGATACAATGAATAAGCAATTAATTAAGCGTAGCGAGAATTCACAAGGTCGAAAAACCAACTAAGTAATCGCACACACGCACACAACAAAATCACAATCCTATTGGGAAATGCCATTCTTCCTTCCACCACCGCATTCCCATCCACGGCGCTAACTCACCTGCGCCCGAGTGCAGAGGCGGGCCCTCCCACTTTCCATATACGTCATCCTTCCAACCCCTGGTCAAGCCTCCACTGGAGCACTTGCCAAAAACAAACAATCAATTTTTATTTTTAAAAGGGCCCGGCCGACACACGACCATGGCTAGACGCCTCTTCGCCACCGACAATCGTCGCACATGATCGTGCCGGTTACGCTGCCAGCACAGAGAAAGCGATACTATTTCTTTTACGAGAAAACGTTTGCAATGAAAAGCGCATCACATCATGCATGAAAATATTTCACATGGTAAACCTACATTCGGGACTAACTCCCAAAACCAATCTCACAATCACGGCATGAAATCTAACAAGACTAGAATAAAGCCGAGCAAGTCGAGAACGACTTACCTGGAAGGCGATCCTCGAATGAAGTAAGAAACGCGTCGAAACTAAAGACCTACGAACCATAACGTTCACGGTTAATCGACTAACCGCGAGAAGTAGCTTTCGATTCTAGGCAAGCATAACTATAATGATTTCACCAAGTGCGAGCCACTATACTACCATGGTATCAAACACATGCGATGTTGTATAGGTTCTATTGTTTTAACCGAAATCAATAGCACCAACTCGAGATTTGACATCAACCTACTTTTATTAGCAAACTAAGAGTTCATAACTTAGAGTTAGACGTCACTCAACTTATAAGTTCGAAGGTAACAAATTTTAAGGTCCACATCCAAGGTGGAAACATCAATTCTCAACTTAGTGCAAATACAAACATGCATATATATGTTATTCGATGTTTATAATGCCGACTTCTAATTTAGCATCCAAATTCAAAGCCTCCCAACAGAGGAGGTTACCACAAAACCGATTGAGTGCTCAATACAAATCAAACGGAGGCCCACATACAAATTTATAAATGCAAAGGAAACATTATAAATACAATTCACCAGCCACATTCGAACAAAATTATATTAACAAATACAATGCAAGGTCACGCACTCAATAATGTGTAAATATAAAAGAAACCATTCACTCACAACATTACAACAACATTCAAAGCTAACGCAAGGCATAATCAAGACATCAACCATTCATCATATTGAAATATAAATCGCCAACGACTAGATTACAAGGCAATAGTTCATCAGAAGGAGCAATAAAAGGAACGAGAAAGGGCAAAAGCCTTTACCGAAGGCACGAGCTGTCTAGGTCTCAGTTGAACTTCGGCAAGGCTCGTATGGGAATCCTGAATGGTCACACTCTCGACAAGGGTCGATTCCGACGGCTTTCCCTGACCAGCTTTCCTTTTACACGCTTTGTGCTTCTTAAGTTGTTGACGATATACTGCAAGTCTGCAACAAATTGGTCTTGTTCAACCGTGGCGAGTTCGACGGGGAAGAGTAGTCCGGTGAGGTGAGGAGGTGTCGGAAGACTTGTAGTGCGATCCGGGCGACAACTATTGCGACCGACAACGTTTACCGATCGACGAGGGAAAAAGGAGAACGACACCCCTTACCGTCGGTGGACAAAGACGAGCCCGAATCAAGGGTGTGCGATGAGCTTAGGGGCGACAACGACTGTAGATAGCTATCAAAAGGAGATCTCAGAAAAGGACACGAAGAAGAAGGCAGGAATGGAGAGGGGAAAAGGAAGGATTAGCTCTATTACCGGCGGTCACTCAACATAGCTCGGCGCGGCGGCGAGATCGGAGTGCGACTTCCATTTGGCTGAGCACTTCCACGATGCGTCTCCGACATTATCTAAGGACGAGGGTGAAAGGTTAGGGAGGCGCGAAGACGACGACGACGACGGCTGAGGTTGCACCATCTTCCGGTGGATCTCGCTTGAACTTCCTTCTCTTGCTCTGGTGAGTTGGAGCGGCGCACAAGGAAATCAGAGGTAAGATAGAAGTTATTAGGGCAAAGGAAGATGTAGAGAAAGGAGGTGGGCTTAAAGGAGGTGGGTTAGGGTTTTGGGCTTTTCGGCCCAATCAACAAGGAAAGGTAAAAATTGTGATAAAAAGGAGAGAAATTGAGAAGGATGAATTTGTTTTCGCGTTTTCGGAAACCCGAGTATTACAATAATGAAGCCCGAAATTATTGGGAGCAATTTTCTGATTTGGATAGAGAATACCCAAAAATAACGTGCTAGGACTAGATACAATGTTTCTCCCCCATATCTTTACAATGCACCTTTTTTATTTTAAACCAGAATCGTTCAATGTATCTAATCTAATGGTTGGGTTTTAACCACATGCTTTACTCTAAGAAGGTATTTCACTTGAGCACTATTCTATAAAATGTAGATAATATATATGAAGATTCTATCCTATTTGACAAAATATTGTTATATGCACTGCGTAGTCAGAAATTTGTATCAGCGGGGTTAAATTCTTTTGGGTAAATTTTTTTACTACAAATTTGTCATTATTTTTTATATTTTTTATAAAATATAAAAAATTGTATTTTTATATAGAGAGAGAATTATATAGAAAATTTTGTAATTTTCAATAAAATTTTGTAAAACAATTATATATCTAGATTCATGTCGCAAGTGTCAAGTGTGTGCGTGTGACACAAGCACACAACCACACTTGGCACTTGCTTGCACACCTAGGCTATATATACACATTACAAGCTGACACTATGGCACATGAATTACGTTCCTGAATAGATTAATTAACAAGAAGACACTTTTAATCATTAAAATTTTTAATTTAAGTAGGTGTATTGTAAGAGTCCGTGCATTTTATACCAAAAAAATTAAGACTATATAATAAATGATTAGACTATAAATCTTCACCAGAAAATAATGATGGATAAATGGGCTATTCTACCAAAAAAACAAGATAAATGGGCTATTGTTGGCCTCTGTCTCATTACCCCAATGACTAAACATGCCCATACAAAACCCTAAATGTTGTCACATGACCATCTTCATCACCCCACCATCATTCTCCTTGGTCGCCGTCGGATACACAAAAGATTTCAACTAAACTAAACATGCACATACAAAACTCTAAAATGTCAATTTCAGTGATCAGTTGCCAATATCTAAAACCCTTCCCAATCGCTCCATTCAATTACATTTCCATTTCTATTTCCAGTCCCAAACTATGAGTATGCCACACATCTACAATCACCGATTTTTTTTCATTTTGTTTGAAAATTCATGTGGGGGCTATAGCTCCATGGGCACCATGTAGATCCGTGTAATGCTCGAGCCCGTTTTTCATGGTTTCAAACAATCGAGTTCTTGACACGAAATTAAACCATTTTTAGTAATCCGTCTACAAGCCACCTATCTAATTACCCATAAGTTGATACTTAGTTATGCACTAAATTTTATTTTAATCCTTAAACCTTATATATATACTTTCTTTATATATTTGTTCGGTTATCCTAGATACCCTCTAACCAAATTAATGCAAAATTCTATCTCTAGACCCCCAAATCTTCTATCCTAATCTACTTAATCTTCGTTAGACTTCCTATATAACCGAACAAACTCGTTCTTCCGAACCCTCCTCCTACACGACCGCAGTCTTCGAACCCTACTTGCTGGAGGTGTGTAGAAGGCCGGAAATTGGCTGCCACCATCATCAACCTTCACGTGTGCAGGTAAAGTTTTCTCCAATCGGCGCCGGCAAAACTCAGCCATCGATCGCCCCGATCCTTTTCCCTTCATTTTCTTTTTTTTTATCTTGTCGTTTACCCCTCGTTTCCGCCCTATGAACCAGACTTCAGCGGATATCACCAGTTGACAGTAAAGCCTTTCAGCTTGTCGATCGGTATCGTCAAATTCTAGTGAGTTCGTCCGTCCTCCTCTGTTTGCAGTAGTCCCCGTTAGATTAGCCGGGATGAGTTCCGCTTAGATTGCATCGGGGGAGGGGGATCGTTCTTGAGTAGTTTGGGTCCTTGGGTGCGAACGGGAAATTGTTTTTGTCGAAGTCGGGAGTGGGTTGATGAAGACGAGTGAAGGGTTGTGTGTTGGGGTCGGGATCTGCGTGTATTTAGCAACAAGAGGAGGAAGAAGAAGTTGACAGTAAAATTGGTCAAAAAGAAAGGGAGGGAGGGGGGCCACGTTGAAAAGTCAGGGGGGGGGGGGGGGTCTTGTTAAGTTGCTGAGCTTGTATTCGAACATTAGAGGAGATAATTGAAATTCAATCGGTTCATGTAGAGGATTTGTTTTCAATTTTTAATTTTTAGTTGGGCTGGTTGTTTTATTAGTTAGTGGGCTGAGGCAATAGTTAAATTAAATATGAGTAGAGGTTGTTTTTAGTTATTAGACTATTAGATCACATTTGTAATCATGTAACATGTATGTATGCAGAATTTGAGTGGTGAGAAGTTTCTCCAGTGGGTAAATTAATTAGGTTGTTTAGATGGGTTTTATTAATTAATAGGTTATGTTGCAAAATTAATGGGGATATTTTAGAGGGCTAAGTTGGTTTGGGTTAAAGAATTGGTCAACTACGGGTTAGTATTAGCACGGTTCTAGCATATCTAATATAATCTCACGCGTTAATTTTCTATTAGGAAGTTGTTTACGTTCGCGCTCTTAATTTCCGTCTTCTTCGAGGATCCTTCGTTTCGAGATAAGTCGTTTTCGACTTCCTCGGTTCTTCTCTATCCTGTTAGATTGCGTACCGTTATTGTAGGGCGGGTTTTGGGAACTAGTCCCGAATACCTTTTAAATTGTTTTGAACTTCTTGAATTGTTGTGTGCATAAAATGGTTTTGAATGTATTTTATCAGAAAGATGTTTTTGGAACGTTTTCTCTGTGTTGGTACCGTTCCGACACGGCCCATCGTAGCTGGCGTGGAGGAAGAGTTGGTTATGTATGACCCGTGTGATAGGGAAACCGTGCCCCTTCAAAAACAGAAATTATTATTTATGTGTTTTGGCAAGTGCTCCAGTGGAGGCTTAGCCGGGGTTAGAAGGGAGATTGTGAAGTGGAGTGAGAGGGCCTGCCTCTGCACTCGGCGCGGTGATGAGCGCCTTGGAAGTCAGATTGTGAAAAAGGAGGAACTGCATTGTTATGAGATTGTGATTACAATTGCGTATGTGGCTATGTGTGACTAATTATAACTAATTTAGGTATTGGCCTTTAGAGTTATGAGTGTGATTGTGGATTTGTATGCTGACTTTAGAAATGCTTTCAAAACGTTCTGCAATTTTCGTATTCTCTCTAACTTGATAGATTAGAAACTGACCCTTCGGAGAATATTTTTCAGTTCCAGGTATGAATCAGGGAACCGTGCAGGAACCGAGGCCACTGGCGGGGCGGAGCGGTGAAGAGCGCGTGTCATAGTAGGGTCGGGTTTACGTTAGCTTATTTATGATTTTCTATGATGATGGTTTTACTATTATGATGGAGTTGGTATTATTACTTGTCTTTGTTTCCTCGAATAATTTATTGTTAGCAGTAATTCGTCGGTTTTGAATATTTATATTTTCGGGAACGCATGCATGACTATGTTTTCTAAGTTTTACTAAATAAAAGGTTGGATGTTTTTATTATGTTTTCTCGTCGTGCCCGCGTTGTAAGATCCTAAAGTGTAGTTGTCAACCTACTTAATAGTACCTAGTGAGGTCTATTTCTAAGTAGCGTCCCGTCGAAAGTCGGGGTGTTACAATCCGCCACTGGTTATATGTGATTATTACCCCCTGTAAGATGATGGTCGAGACACGACCATGAACTTGGGCCAGTTGACATCAAAAGAGTAACCAGTGGGAGCTTTGGTAAAGACGTTGACAACTTGATCCGAAGCTGGAATGCTATGCACAACAAGAGCTTATGAGTCAACTTTTTATCAAATATAGTGAAATCGATCTAGACATGCTCCAACTTATTGGTTATCGCCAGATTTTTGGTAAGAAAAGTGGATGACAAGTTGTCACAAAGAAGCAAGGGAGTGCTCTTGACAAGCAGCGCAGATCTTTTATTCCACCTTTATGTTCCCATTACATAAATAAATATTAAATTAATGTTAAATTTTTTAAAAAATATATATTTATATTTCAAACACTTATATACATATATGTGAAAAAATTTAAGTTAAAATTCATATTAATTAATTTTTAAAAATTAAAAGGGTTATATTTTGTACAAAAATCATTCTATTAATTTGAAAAAAATATAATAGGATTTTTAAGATACAAATTTGTACATATATGTATATAGTTGTTTATAGTATAAATATAATTTTTAATTTTTTAATATTAGTTCTATATTTAAATTTTAATTGGAACATGAAAATGAAACATTGAAAGTGGAACGGAGAAATTACATCGCGTGACCGGTTGTTGAATTTCAATAAGGAGTTGGTGCAACCATACCAGTTCGACAGTGACAAATGACAAGGCACGATACTCAGCTTTAGTACTAGAACGATAACTACATTTTGTTTCCGACTAGATCAATTGATCAAATTGGCACTATAATAGACAACAATATCCGTGTTGAGAGCGAAGATCAGTAGGATCAGAATACTCAAGTATTTAACCATGTTATGTTTTCTTATAAACTAACTATAGCATTTGATTATAAAATTTTAATTTTACGTAGTATGAAAATTTGGGGTTGTTTAAGCTTGTGATAACACAACTTGTTTGATTTATGTTGACCATGAATACTCAAGTATTCAAATGTGTGATTGATTTGCTTTAGGTTTGTAAGCAACAAATGAAATGAATTAGTATTTGTCTTGCTATTGTATTTGAACTGGATGACACCATTGAAATTGTTGATTGGTTGAAAGATATTTAAACTTGTTATAGTACATGTGATTGATGGTTATGATTGATGGTTGAGGCCATATGATTGATGGTTGAGGCCATAAGATATTTAAACTTGTTACTCTTCCTGCGCTCTTCCTCTACTAGGGTTTTGTTTTTTGCGATGTCTTTTGGATGAGTTTCGACGCGAGTCCAACTCCTCGGGTGCTGTTGTCGGAGACTCTTGCTAGCAAAGAACGAATGATGGTGGACAACCATCAAGTGAGTGTGCCTCGGCAATTGGGAATACGACAGTGTCAAAACGTTGGAAGGATGTCATTACTTGTGAAACAGGCGAGCAACGGAGTGTGTTAGGAGATGACTTTCTGGAAGGCAACGTGACTATGTCCTCCCTAGAAGGCGAGAATAGTGATCTGGTTCTCAATATTGACTCTTTGGGTTGGCAAACTTCATAGATTATCAAAACTCTTAGATCACTTGTTCCCCACGTTGTTATGGGGAAGAAATTGTGGGAGTTATGGTGTCCGGGTGGTGTACGTATGATGGTTGCGGACCTTCCTAACGGTTATTATATTGTTAAGTTTGATGTTGAGAACGACTATATGAAAGCTTTAACCGGTGGCCTGTGGATGATTTTCGGACATTACTTTATTATACGACAATGGTCTTCTGACTTTAATCCGTTTACGAATGTTATCACTTCAAGTCTACAACGTCTTCTTGGGTTTGCATCTCGAGGCTACCAATGATATTATATGAAGAGAATATTGTACTTCTCCTTGCAGCGAGGATTGGTAGACCGATTAAAGTGGATAAAAGAACGATGTTCTCTAATTGGTGTAAATTTGCTAGAGTTTGTGTTGAAGTGGACATAATGAAGCCTCATAAGGTGTCGGTTACAATTAATGGATTGCATTTTCATGTTGAATATGAAGGATTATATTTGATTTGTGTTTTGAGCGGTTATATATTTCCTATCTTAATTGTTCATAATATTGTATCTTATGATAGTATCATATTGTTAGCATAATATCTTTTGTAATCTTTCTTTTTATTCTTAGAAGATCTTTCTTGTGGATCACTCTAGGGTTATGTACATCTCTATATATATTGAAATACTTATGATAGTACAATACAAGCTTTTTCAATCCTTACATGGTATTAGAGCAGCCCACGATCTTGTGATTTTTTCCCTTTCTCGACGACATCCAACTCGACCTGCTCAATTTCTAATGAACATGACCCCTCCAAACCTCTCATAGTTGTTACCTTCCCTCACATTACAAAACTAGAATACTTGGTGCATTAGATAGCTTAAGATCCAAGAAATAATTGGATCTCTTGTATAAATACACTCCTTATTCATTCAACAACATAAATTCTCTCATAAATCACGTCAAACAAAAAGAAAGCAAAATTACCAAATTCTTCACATTGAAATTGAAGATTAGGCTTAAAAAAAACTTATTCTTTAGCCAGTCATCTGAAGCGTAGAATACATCATAACACATTTTTGTGAGATAAAAATGGCACCTAGAAACTTAAGAGATAATCTATTTCCTGAATATCAATTATTATGTAAGAAATATATAAACCTCTTCATATTAGATTGATATTAATTAGAATATCTATGGAAGATAGCGATATATACTTCTTATACAAGTTAAGTTATATGTAAGAATATATATAACGATTTTTCTAATCTGCCCTAAGGGTATAGGTTAAGAATCCTTACTTAGAAACATTCAGTGTATTTTAATTGTTTAACATTTTTAATATAATTTCCTCAGGTTTATGCTTCCTTCTTAGAGTTTAGCTTCCATATTCAGTATTATTATCCTAGAAAACCCGTAGATATAAACTCTTCTTTAAAGATGTTTTCATATCTTATATATATATATATATATATATATAAGACGCATGGAATAAGGTCAACACGTTGCACCACCTAGGATTTTCCAATGTGTCACTCCCACATTAAGCCACCTAGGATTTCGTCACATAGGATTTTTTACTTTGGATATTTATGAGTTTGGTTCAAATGAAACCAAACCCTAACATGAAACGGAAGGAGAATTTTGGGCCGTCGGATCACATGATCCAAGGGTTGAGAATAATTCTGTGATTTTGCAAAAACAAATAAAACAAATCAACAAGGTGGCAATTTTATTAATACACCTAATTTCTATACTCTTAAGTTCATTCTCAAATATCAAAAATAAGCCCAATCGAATTCTCTCACGACTCTTTGATAAAAAAAAATCTCAGGACTCGACTCTCCCAAATCGATCGAACTTCCAAAGCAAACGGGACGACGACTCGACTCGCCCAAATCGAAGTCTCCAACGATCGATCCAAGGCTCCAATCGATCGAACTCTCCAAACGAAGCACGACGGACGCTCGAAGGACGACGGACGATCTCACCTTCGCCTTCAATCTCTCCCACGTTACACGATGCCTCCAAAAATGTATCGAAAAGGTATAAGCCCTAATTTTCTTCACCTTATGCTATTGAAGAAGGAAATTTGCCAGATTCTGATATGTTTTTGTTCTTTTGTGTTTGGTGTTACGAAGTTAAGTGTGGATTTTATCAATTTGAACATAGCAGATTGAATTTGTATGTTGTTTGTTACGCCCTTTTTGTTTTGGCCGACTGATTTGATGTGCTGTTTTGTTTGATTTGTTGTCTGTGGATGTTGATCGATTGATACAGATGACGAATCGGAAGGCTTAATACTTGAATCTATCGTGAGATGTGGCTTTCTATTGTGTTTCTGAAGTTAGGGTAATCTATTGTGTTTCTGAAGTTAGGGTAATCGGAAGGCTTAATGTTGTTGCATCTAGTCAAAGAGAAACTTTTGATATAGTCAAGAAAAATGTTCTGCTGCATATTTGCATATTAAAGACTCTGCTTTAGTTGATCTGGCTGCCTTCATTTTTTCTTGTGGTGCCTACAGTCCGTTTAGAGCTGAGTTATTGGCCAGTTTCAATGGCATACGATTGCTTTCAACCATAGATTCTGCTGTGGTGATAATGGAAAGTGACTCTTTGGTGGCTTCTTTGTTTCCATGTTACCGGGAAACTCTAATAGGACTGCGTTCCTGTTTATCGGGAAACTCTAAAAGTGCATTAAAAACATGTAAAAGTGCATTAAAAACAGCTAAAAGTGCACCAGAAACTAATAATAGCGCATAAGAAATCTGAGCAAGTATAATGTCAAAAAGTGCATTAAAAACAAGTAAAAGTGCATTAAAACATGTAAAAGTGCATTAAAAACATGTAAAAGTGCACCCAAAACTAATAATAGCGCATAAGAAAAAAGTGCAAGTATAATGTGAAAAAGTGCATTAAAAACAGCTAAAAGTGCACCAGAAACTAATAATAGCGCATAAGAAATCTGAGCAAGTATAATGTCAAAAAGTGCATTAAAAACATGTAAAAGTGCATTAAAACATGTAAAAGTGCATTAAAAACATGTAAAAGTGCATTAATTTAAGAAAAGCTTATTAGCTCAAATGGAAGAGCAATGTGCTTATGCACAAAGATGTGGGTTCAAATCCCATATAAGCTAATTTGATCATGATCTTCTTTGAAAAATAGTGGTTTATTAGTTATTTGGCACACGATAAAATATAACTTCTTTTAGTACCTAGCTAGTTGGGTTAGGAATAAATGTGTTAAGAATTAATTTTTGTAAGATATCATATCATATTAGCCCATGTAGGAATCGAACCTACATCTTTGTGCACAAAGCACACCGCTCTACCATTTGAGCTAATAGGCTACTTGTACTAAAACAAAAATTTGACTTTCATATGGTTTCAACTCGGATGGACATGTGGGAAAATAGTATTCCGTTCCCCCTTGAGATAGCTCAATGAAATATTCACCACTTTTTTTAGGTGATTCCTCATTCAGAATAGTAGTTGAAGAAGAGTTTGATGTCCCCACTACAACAACATAAAAGGGATATATAAAGGTTTTAGTTGAAAATCAGTAAAAGTGCATTGAAATTATAATAAAGTGTATTGTATACTAGGAAAAGTGCATTACTTAAATCAGTGGAATACAAAGTGCTATTAAGTAGAAAAAGTGCACTCTTAAGTGTAAAAAGTGCATTATTAACCGTGAAAAGTGCATTAAAAATATGTTCTCTATAAGGTCAAATATATGTTCTATAAACAAAAATGAAAAGTGCATTGTTAAGTATAAAAAGTGCACTAGTAAGGCTGAAAAGTGCATTGTCATATACTAGTTATACTCCTTTATGAAAAGTGCAAGTAAGTATGAAAAGTGCACTAGTAAGTATGAAAAGTGCACTAGTAAGTATGAAAAGTACATTATTAAGTCCTAAAAGTGCATTATCAACGAGAAGTGCAAAGTGCGTTATTTAAGTATGAAAAGTGCACTAGTAAGTCCTAAAAGTGCATTCTTAAGTCCGAAAAGTGCAGTATTAAGTCCGATTAGTGCAACGTCGATTCACACAGTTCAATCCATTCACTCAGTTCGGATTGGCCTAGTATTAAGTTCGATTCACAGAGTTCAATCGAAATTCAACTAGATTCACACTTCACACTTGACCAGTTCAATCGATTCCGAAAAATCACACAGATTCAATCCCTCTTACCACTTACCACACAGATTCAATCACACAAATTCAATCCCTCACACAGATTCAATCACACAGATTCCGAAAATTGTTCGAGCTTGTGAATCCCTCTTACCACTTTCTGCCATGGTTGGAACAGACTCGCAGATTCAAACTCTTTGAATTCCGGATTCGGCTGGCGATCTCGTTCGGTGCGATCTCCTTCTGTTTCAATCGAAGACCACGATCTTCGATTTGTCGTCTGCGTTTGAACGAACCCTAGACAAAACAAAAAAGAGAAAAAGGATTATTAATTAGAGAGGGAAAAGAAGTAAATGCCCCCGCCTCTAATAAAAGGGGAAATAAAATCAGCCATTGGATCTCCTTGATCCAAGGGTCCAAAATTCTCCTTCTGTTTCATGATAAGGAGATGTTTTATGAGAACCAAACTCGGATATTTATATATGTTGATAGTATTTTAGGATAAGATAGAAATATGATAAATTAATCCAAGAGAGATTCTATCTAAAATAAAGATGTTATCTATTACATATTAGGAATTAGGATAGATCTAAAAGATTTTATCTAAAAGTAAAATAAATTATAGAACATTAGATATTATATATTAAGATAGATATATTAATTTTGTTTTTCCAATTAAATTTCTATTTATTTATATGAAAAAATTAAATTCGAATTTTATTTAAAATTAAAGAAAATTATTTTATCTTTATTTTTTATCTATTTATGTAAAAAAATTATCTTAAATAAAATTTTGATAAAAAACTAATTACTTGCCTAAATTGACTTTTGATTAAAAAAAATTGTATTATCTTTTCCTTACTTTTATTTTTGAATTATTTATGTAAATATAAATGATTTTCTTATCATTAAATAATTCATTCTTTATTTACATTTTTTTCATCGTTTCTTATTAAGTATATTTTTAATTTTCATTCAATAGTTTTAAAGAATTGATTTTGATAAAAAATATTACAAGAATTTAGATTATTTTACCTTTTTATATTTTTGTAAAAGATTTTTAAAATTAAATGATTTTAATTCAATTAATGTTTATTTATATTATTGCATAAATACATTATTATTAAGCCATCAAAATTATAGTGGATTCACCTTGATAATTTTGGCCCCGTTCACATGACACCAATTGTAAAATTTTATATAATTTTTTATAATAAATAAGTTTTTTATGTTAAATTAAAATCACATTCATTAAATAAATTAAATATTAAATTCATGTAGTCGTGCATGGCACGGCGGGTATAGCTAGTTATATAAATATTAATAAAAATATACTTTACTTATTATACAAGTTAGGATATATAACTTACTATACAAGTTAGGTTATATATATATTATGATATTACTTATCTTATGTGCATTTTTTAAGAGACTTTGAGATTTTAAAAAGAAGAAAAGCTTATTACTTATATATATATATTTTTTATATATATATAATATCTTAGGATAGTATCATATTGTTAGCATAATATCTTTTGAAATCTTTCCTTCTATCCTTAGAAGATTTTTCTTGTAGATCACTCTTGGGCTGTGTACATCTTTATAGATGGTTTCATATTATATTAATAGTAATGAAAATACTTGACTTATTATACAAGTTAGGATATATAACTTACTATATATATAATATGCTATTAATTATCTTATGTGCTTTTTTTTAAGAGACTTAGAGATTTTAGAAAGAATTGCTTTACTATTTTGATTGGTTTTATGATCTTGCTTGAATAGCTTATGAGTCAAGCTTTTCTTGTTCAATAGTGGAACTTTTCACTGATGTATGCGTGTTATTGTACAAAATAGAGTTCCAAATGTAAAAATGCTTCACATCTGTAGAGATATAAATGGATCATAGAAGGTTGTGATCGATTAATACCTTTACAGGTGTGCAACATTTTTCAAAAGGAAAACAAATATTTATTACATATGTTTAAAAGCTTTTATAGGTTTCAATAGAATTTTTATTTAAAATTAACTTTAGTCATTTATAACACCAAAAAAAAATAGCCATTTAAAAATATAGTTATCAACAAAAATATGAATCATTAACTAATATTAAATGTATACATAATCTTTTAGTACAGTAAAGAAGTGATTTTTTATATTAAATAATTTTCTTATTATAAAAAAGGCTTCTTAATGCTCGTTTAATAATTATGTTCCTAAAAGTAAAATTATAGAAATATTGTGTTTTTAAGTAAAAAATAATTGTTTCATAATGAAGATTATTCTCATTAACTTTAACAAATTTTAAAATCTCTAAATAAAATTAGATATTAGTAATACTAACAATATTATTATATATAACGATTGCAAATGGAGGTTTGGGCTCTCAAACCAAAGAAATTTGACTTTAATTATAATATATTGATGTTATTGATATTGATTGATAAGAGGTTAATATCCGCCTTCGGCTTTATGAGCCAAGCGGAGTCGCTAGTCATGCTCGACCAAAGGGGTGGTTGGCTTGGTGAGGGCGGCTTACGGCTCCTCCCATGGATTTTGGTGTTGACAAGGGACATCGACTAGTCCACCATCGACCTGGCGTATGTATGGAACGACATTGTGATTAAGATGACTCAAAATACGAGGAATTCACTCGATAAGAAGGTGGTGAAGACGGTTCCTGAGCAGCCTAAAGTGAACGTGGCAAAGAGGTACGTGGACACATGAAAAACGAGCTTTGGATGGATTATTGACTTTTGATTAAAAAATTTATCTTAAATAAAATTTTGATAAAAAAATAATTACTTGCCTAAATTGACTTTTGATTAAAAAATTATATTATCTTTTCCTTACTTTTATTTTTGAATTATTTATGTAAATATAAATGATTTTCTTATCATTAAAAAATTCATTCTTTATTTATTTTTTTTGATCGTTTCTTATTAAGTATATTTTTAATTTTCATTCAATAGTTTTAAAGAATTGATTTTGATAAAAAAATTACAAGAATTTAGATTATTTTACCTTTTTATATTTTTGTAAAAGATTTTTAAAATTAAATGATTTTAATTCAATTAATGTTTATTTATATTTTTGCATAAATACATTATTATTAAGCCATCAAAATTATAGTGGACTCACCTTAATAATTTTGGCCCCGTTCACATGACACCAATTGTAAAATTTTATATAATTTTTTATAATAAATAAGTTTTTTTATGTTAAATTAAAATCACATTCATTAAATAAATTAAGTATTAAATTCATGTAGTCGTGCATGGCACGGCGGGTATAGCTAGTTATATTAATATTAATAAAAAATACTTGACTTATTATACAAGTTAGGATATATAACTTACTATACAAGTTAGGTTATATATATATATTATGATATTACTTATCTTATGTGCATTTTCTTAAGAGACTTTGAGATTTTAAAAAGAAGAAAAGCTTATTGCTTATATATATATTATATATATATATAATATCTTAGGATAGTATCATATTGTTAGCATAATATCTTTTGAAATCTTTCCTTCTATCCTTAGAAGATTTTTCTTGTAGATCACTCTAGGGTTATGTACATCTTTATAGATGGTTTCATATTATATTAATAGTAATGAAAATACTTGACTTATTATACAAGTTAGGATATATAACTTACTATATATATAATATGCTATTAATTATCTTATGTGCTTTTTTTTAAGAGATTTGGAGATTTTAGAAAGAGTTCCTTTACTATTTTGATTGGTTTTATGATCTTGCTTGAATAGCTTATGAGTCAAGCTTTTCTTGTTCAATAGTGGAACTTTTCACTGATGTATGCGTGTTATTGTACAAAATAGAGTTCCAAATGTAAAAATGCTTCACATCTGTAGAGATATAAATGGATCATAGAAGTTTGTGATCGATTAATACCTTTACAGGTGCAACATTTTTCAAAAGGAAAACAAATATTTATTACATATGTTTAAAAGCTTTTATAGGTTTCAATAGAATTTTTATTTAAAATTAACTTTAGTCATTTATAACACCAAAAAAAAATAGCCATTTAAAAATATAGTTATCAACAAAAATATGAATCATTAACTAATATTAAATGTATACATAATCTTTTAGTACAGTAAAGAAGAGATTTTTTTATATTAAATAATGTTCTTATTATAAAACAGGCTTCTTAATGCTCGTTTAATAATTATGTTCCTAAAATTAAAAAAATAGAAATATTGTGTGTTTTAAGTAAAAAACTAGAGTGCTATCCCGTCCGTTGGACGGGCAAAAGTCTATATAGAATACTCAAATAGGAAAACATGGCAAGATAGGAAAGCATGGCAAGATAAATAACTGTACGGAAATACATATAAAGATTAGGGATGGAATATTCAAACTCGTAACCCTAATTTCTTGGCAACCAACTCGGAACCAATTAAACATCAAATTGAACTAACAACGGATGAGAAGAAGCATACCAAATGTGGTGCGAGAATCATAGGGGCTAGAAATAGAGCATACCAGATGTTGTGTGATGAGAAGAAGGCTGAAGTTCTTCATGGCATTCGGCTGTCTTATATACAATATAGGCGGAAGGTGTGGGGTCATAACCGCCGGTGCAAATTGGAGGTGGAAGGTGAAGAGCTCCAGAAGGTGGAAGGATGGCTTGAAGGGGTTATGAAGGTGGAAGGATGGCTTGATGGTGAAATTAAAGTTTATGATTGTAAGGGTGTTTGATTAATTACATTATATTTTTGAAGTTGAGAGGACACCATAGAAGTTGAGGGTGTGTTGTAATTATTTGTTAATTGGTTGTAAAGATTATTTCTTAATTGTATATCATTTATTGGTTTGAGGGAGAGTTTTATAGGTTGTAAGATAAGATAATTGTTTCATAATGAAGATTATTCTCATTAACTTTAACAAATTTTAAAATCTCTAAATAAAATTAGATATTAGTAATATTAACAATATTATTATATATAACGATTGCAAATGGAGGTTTGGGCTCTCAAACCATAGAAATTTGACTTTAATTATAATATATTGATGTTATTGATATTGATTGATACGAGGTTAATATCCGCCTTCGGCTTTATGAGCCAAGCGGAGCCGCTAGTCATGCTCGACCAAAGCGGTGGTTGGCTTGGTGAGGGCGGCTTACGGCTCCTCCCATGGATTTTGGTGTTGACAAGGGACATCGAATACTTCACCATCGACCTGGCGTATGTATGGAACGACATTGTGATTAAGATGACTCAAAATACGAGGAATCCGCTCGATAAGAAGGTGGTGAAGACGGTTCCTGAGCAGTCTAAAGTGAACGTGGCAAAGAGGTACGTAGACACATGAAAAACGAGTTTTGGATGGATGTGCTACAACTGGTTCAGCTAACGAACTTTGACCCTTTTGATTGTACCAACCAGGCAAGCTTTAGCTTGTTTGTCCATCCTAATGAATTGTAATTACTATTATAAAATAAGGATATTATATCTTCCCAACAAAAAAATTTAATATGGATTTTTCTATTCATCCTATACCCTTATTTTGATTTTTTTTCTAACTTTATTTATTTAAAGATTTAATTTTATATAATAGGTTTTATGTTTTTATTTTAGTTTCTAAAAGTACCATTAAAATTAAAATTAAAATTACCTTAAAAATTAAAATACCTTTTTTTTTTGTCAAGACTATAGAATTTATTCAAAGTTAGAACTTTACAACACACCAATGTGGAGCCCACTCTGGTAATACAGCAAGGTCGGTGGGACCAGAGAACACGTACACAGATCATCATACCAAGTCGGGCAGGTGAAATTCACGTGACGTAAATCTTTATATGCGTAGTATTCACGCGCTTAACCACATGCGCTCAACGCGTCTCCTCTTTCTCCAACCAACCCAACCTATCCATATTTCCCACACACAAGAAAAAGAAAATCTACGAGCGTTTCACTCGCGATTCCCAAAAACCCCAACTCGTCTTCTTCGATTGATCAAAACCCTAGAATCAATCGCAGCATTCTCTCCATAATCCTCCAAGATCTCGAGTTCTGGTGTAACGAATTTCATACCAACTTCTGCTACATTTGTTTCCTCTCTCTGTTATGGCCTCTCCCCTTTTGCGCGGCTGATCGAACTGCTGTTTTACGACTCCATGAGAGCCTTATTCTCCTTTGCTTCCGCTACTCATGCGACTGTCGCTGTTTCTGATTATTGGTTGCTGAATTCCGGTTCCGCTCTCCGATTAGGTTTTTAGGGTTTCGTGGAAGTCGGTCTTGTGCTTGGTGGAACTTGATGGAGCCTCGTGTGGCAAACAAATTCCGCCTCGGTCGCAAGATCGGTAGCGGCTCGTTTGGGGAGATTTATCTTGGTACTTTTTGCGGTTTGAGTTGTTGATTTGAGTCCGATTGTTCTTTCTTTATTGTTATTATTTATTATTGAATTGATTTTTGATCTTTTCTTTGCAGGGACTAATATCCAGACTAATGAAGAAGTGGCGATCAAGCTAGTGAGTTGGTTTTTTACTTGATTACTTTTCAACGCTGAGTTGATTATAAAAATACGACTGATTATTCTTGTTTTGTCACGTATTTGAATTGGTCAATTGTTAGTCTTGGTTAAGTATAAGGATTTTCATCTGGTTTAAGCGGAAGTTTAGCAGCATGTTGGGTTCTAGATAGACTGATGGGATAAGCAGATAACAGATTATAATGTAAGCTAGTTCGATTGAAATTGTTAGGTTTTTTGCATATACTTCAATGGAAAAAGATCTGTCTTGATGCTATGTTTCTTTATTTTGTGGTGAAATCAGTCTTTCCTTATAATCTTGAATCACAGGTTCATTATTTAATGTAACTAATTGGAATTCTGAAATATTTTTACTTCTGCAGTTCCGCTTTGATAATATATGGTTTTACTAGAAGCGAAAACTGTTAATTGTGTCTTGGAAACTCTGAAATATCCTGAAATATCTTTAATGTAGCTAATCACGGGTTCAACATGCTTCTGCTTTGATAATATATGGTTTTATAGAAGCTAAAACTGTTAACTGTGTCTTAGAAACTCTGAAATATTTTTAAGCCCATAATAATGAAATTTTTACTTTGATTAAACACAACATAGTATGTTTAAGATAATTTGGTACTAATTTTTCATCTTTTAATAGCTACCTGTTATATTATGCAGCAGAAGCTATGCTTAGCTTCTTGTTTCTTTACACTCAATAGTCAATAGCTTGTACTAATACTCGCAGCAGTTTTTTTTTTTTCATTTCAAAAATTCAATAAATTTGACTTGTGAGGAATGCATTTTGCTTTCCAAATAATTTTATCTTGATCTGTTTATTACATACAGGAAAATGTCAAGACCAAACATCCACAGTTGCTGTATGAATCAAAGTTGTATAGGCTTCTGCAGGGAGGAAGTAAGGAGACTGATCAATGCTAGTACAAGCTGTTTTTCGTCATTTTGGGTCTTCATGTTGTCATTAGTGGGTCATATTTTGCTAACATATCTTACTTTTTCAGCTGGTATCCCGAATGCGAGATGGTTTGGGGTGGAAGGAGACTATAATGTTCTTGTAATGGACTTACTGGGGCCTAGTCTGGAGGATTTGTTTAACTTTTGTAGTAGGAAGCTTTCTTTGAAGACTGTTCTAATGCTTGCGGATCAAATGGTAGCTGTTTCTTCTTTCAGTTAACAGTTTTGGCTGTTTTCAATTTCATATAAAAATTTTATAGTCGTTATATAGTTACAAACCATTATTTTTTTTGTTCTGCAGATCAATAGAATTGAGTTTGTTCACTTGAAATCTTTCCTGCATCGAGATATTAAACCCGATAATTTCCTAATGGGTTTGGGGAGACGTGCAAATCAGGTTCATTATCTGAAACTTTGTCTTTGTAAATGATGCTTAGTTTCAAGATCTTTGACTTTAAGTTTGTGGTTTCATTTCTTATCAGGTCTATATCATTGATTTTGGCCTGGCCAAGAAGTACAGAGATACTACAACTCATCAGCATATCCCTTACAGGTAAGGTCCTACCATCATTTAATGATTATTGAGAATGGAATGATGACCTGTTTATGTTTTCCCTACATGCTACATCATTTTTCTAAATTTTTACATCAATCTTTCTTTAAAGTTTCTTTGTACCTGAAGGGTAAGTGATGTTTGATTGTATTCTATGCAGAGAGAATAAAAACTTGACTGGAACGGCAAGATATGCTAGCATGAACACTCACCTCGGCATTGGTGTGCTTCCTCATTTTCCCTTTGGTGGCTTTTTGTAGCCTTCAACAGTAACTTATTGATGCGAGATAGTGTTTTAACTTTGAATTCCTTTATTTTTATTCTAATAATGCAATTGTGCTTTATGTAGAGCAAAGCCGTAGGGATGATCTGGAGTCTCTTGGCTATGTTCTTATGTATTTTCTACGTGGCAGGTGAGATTTCTTAATTCTCTTGTTGATTAATCGCCAGTGCTTTTATCAGTTAAGTGTATCTGAAATGCTTGCTCGTTTAGTCTCCCTTGGCAGGGCTTGAAGGCAGGAACAAAGAAGCAGAAGTATGACAGGATTAGTGAGAAAAAATGCTGCACACCTGTAGAGGTATTAATCGATCATATGACTCATTTATCACTTTCCTTCTTCCAAGTTTGATGTTTTGGTTCTCTATTGCTATTTTCAGGCTTTATGTCGTGGTTATCCACCAGAATTTGCATCATACTTCCACTATTGCCGTGCCCTAAGATTTGATGACAAACCAGACTATGCATATTTAAAAAGAATATTCCGTGACCTTTTCATACGTGAAGGTTTGATTCATTGACCTAGTCAATTGGTTTTGAATCCAAAAATTTCTATCTTTTTGGAGATGAACATTTATGTCAATATTAAACCATTGGATTGTGAACATGTGACTCAGGGTTTCAATTTGATTATGTGTTTGACTGGACCATTTTGAAGTATCAGCAATCGCAGGTAGCTGCTGCTCCTCAACGTGTGTTGGTAAGTCATTCTTATCCAGTACTTTACATGTTGTGTGTGTTTACTTTAACTGATATTCTAAGTTCTTTTGTTACTTTAAATGTAAGACCCCTTTCTATTTCATCGACTATCTTTTTGAGCTTATGCTGGTGGTTTTTCTTTTCTTTTTTTCTCTAGAATATGGGTGCTGGTTCAGGGATACCTCCACTTCCCAATGCTGAGAAGAATTCGGGTAATTTTATGCTTGTGATTAAAAGTTTGCAATTCTATTCAAGGATCCAGTTTGGTATTAAAAATTTTTTGAATCAAGTTCCCACTCTTGACCGGGAACCCTCTGCCTTCGTTTGTCCCTATTGCATCATGGCTCAGGTAACTGTCATACTTTGACTTACAGGTGAGGAAGACGGAAAACCATTTTTTTTGTCATCAGAGGAGACATCTCGGCGGAGAACATCAGGACCTGTTACAAATTCTGGAAGTTTGCTAAAGCAGAAGAGTCCAGTTGCCAGTGACCTGCCTGTAAGAAAGACCTTATGATTCGTTCTTTAGTTTATATCTTCTGCTGCTTTTGCTTAGAAATTTTCATTTCCTGCACAAATATTTCTGGTTGAAAAAGCATATTTGGTTGAATGAGAGGAACTGTTTTTTTCCATGTAGATTTAGTCTTTTGGTTCATTATGTCATGGTAGTAAAGAAGCACGCACTTTAGTTGACCAAAAATGCTGAATATGAACCAAGTGATCATGTTCCCCACCTAGAGGTTATTATGAATTAGAAACGATGTCAACTTAAACATACAACTGTGAAGGCAAGCAAGTGAAAGGGGAGGAAATTAATGTGTAACTATTGAGATTGCAATTTGTTCTTCAGTTTATAGACTTCCTTTTAATTGCATTACAGTGGCCTACATTACTTGAATTAAGGTTAGATGGGAATATATACGAGTATAAAGCAAAACCCTGAACTAGTGAAGTACAAAATGTTATACTTTTTAAAGGAGATGTATTCCGAATGAGTATGATGAAGCTTATGCTAATCTTACTAGCTATGGTGGATGTTGGTCAATAAATATGCATGCACCTGATGGAAATTGACTGAACTCATTTCATATTATATCTGGAAGTCGATTTGATCAACAAATATCTGCATCATGCTTAGCTTGTGTATCATGTATTGTTTAAACAACTAGGAATGGAAATTCAATAAAGTCTCTCCTGCATAATGTAGGGGTTAATTTCTATGTTAAACCTTGTCAAACTAAAATGGAACCCAAGTAAATGACCTAGTCTATTATAGAAGAGGAGTTGCATCTTTTTTATCATATGTATTGTTTATTTTTCTGCTCTTACCATATAGTTAAGTTCTATAGAGGTTTTAGTTTGTGGTGTGTTTGGATTACACGGGACAATGCATTATTGTTTGGCTAACACCAAATCATGCATTAAAATATTCTGCATTCATCTAATGCAAGATAATGCATTATTCGGTGTAAACCAAATGCGCACTGCACTCATTTAATGCAATATTTGGTGTAATCCAAATGTATTCTGCATTCATGTAATCCAATTTAGGCCTTTCTACACTTAATTTGTAAAAAGTACTTTTCTAAGAAAGTATACTTATTTACCTTGAAATTTGTAAAATGTAATTGAATTTCACAAATTCCAAGACAAAAAAGGTATACTTATTTATAAAAAGTACTTTTTATAAAGCATATTTAGCAAAACCTTAATGCAGTATTTGGTCTAATTCCAAATACATTCCTCAAAACCAGAGTGTGATCTTCATACTTGTTAAATTATGCAGTCACCAAGCTCAAATCTCTTTTTGGGGCGTTCCAGCGGTTCAATAATGAGGCGACCTGGAAACGAGTATGATCTAGCCCAAACACGCACTACAGATCTGAGCCCTAGCACGTTTCAGAAGCTCTCGAGCGGGCAAAGAAGCTCTCCAATTGGGCAAAGAAGCTCACCAATTGGCGGGTCCTCAGATCCCAAGCATTCTTCATCTGGTAGGAATACCACTAACTTGAAAAGCTATGATTCCACTCTAAAAGGTATGCAAGGCCTTCATTTCGATGACGAGAGGGTTCATTAGCTTCATTGTGTTTGTGAACACACGAGTGTAATGAATATATGAACCGAATGTGCCACTACATTGACATTATTAGTTTGCTGCTTACTTTTCTTGGTGATGTGAGTAATAACAAGCTATGCAACCTGTGGGATTTGATTGTTGATAAGCAGGTAAGAGAAGAAAGATACTAGGATTACTTGCACATTATATGTCAATGTGATGTCTTGTTAATGCAGGCTTCTTAGGATTATGTCGTCTCGTTGATTGAAGTAGTAAATTGGCAATACGAGAGATGTAAACTTGTGTTTGTATGGTTTCCTTGTTAATGCTTTTTGGCTTTGCGGAAATGAGGTTTGGAATATAGGAACAAACCACAAGGAAAAGGTCCTGTTAGGACTTTGGATGTATAAAATATGCTTCATAAAGCATATTTTATGTAGCATAATACCATTTTTTTCAAGTGTTTAGATATCAAAATGATAACGCATCACATACCAAAAATCATGTGTTTGCGCTAAATTAGATGCTCAAGTTTTAACTTTGATGTTGATAATGCTTAAAATTATTCATATCGCATGACATCCAAACAAATCCTAAATCTAATTGTTACTTCTCCTTTTATTGGGTAACAAACAATGCAAAAGTTCCACTATTCACTCGTTCTTGTCAAGTAGTATGAATTATTAAATTATCCATTCTTCTTCTTTGACTTTGGCCTTGTTTTACTTTGAAGTTAACGAACGGACCCGTAGTAGTTGTCAATTTGACCCAATTTAGGTTAAGAAAGTGGATAAAGGATAGCAAATAAGACCTATCAAACGGGTCGGTCGGATTCGGGTTGAGTTGGGTTCGGGCTGTAATGGGTCATGAGTAAAATCAGGTCGAGTCGTTATGGGTTTATTTCAGATTTTGGGTTCAAACTTTCGGATCTTGGTCCTAAAATTTTCGATCGATTCAGCTTGGATTTATGGGTCAAGTCATATTTGACAGCTCTAAATTTAGTAAATCGTAACA
Organism: Fallopia convolvulus; assembly: GCA_964016875.1. Lineage (NCBI taxonomy): Eukaryota > Viridiplantae > Streptophyta > Magnoliopsida > Caryophyllales > Polygonaceae > Fallopia > Fallopia convolvulus. The sequence goes on from OZ024720.1 coordinate 2,293,108, forward strand.
AATAAAGGGAAAAGAGGTTACATAAAGTTTGCACGGAAGATTATGACATCTTTGACTTTGACTTTGACAAGCATAGCCCGACGACCCTCCCTTACATGCATCCCTATCAAATGTAAATCCAATTGTGTTCACTTTGTTTGTCCCCCCATTTTAGTCAAGAAGGAAGCTTCTCGGTTACTTCGTACAAATCACAACAAACACCCCATTGACTCTCAACATCATCACTCTTACTTAAGTTGCAACAATATAAGCATACACAATATACGGCAAGAGACCCATCCAAGAAGCAAACACAATGTCATCGTATCTGTCCCTTTCCCTCATCATCCTCATATCCCTCACCCACTCGGTTAGCTCCCAACAATCCTACGACCCATCCGTATGCCGAAACTCGACATCCGCCCTAGGCTACGCCTGCAACGGCCTCAAAACCCAATGCCAAACCTACCTCATCTTCCGATCACAGCCTCCCTACACCACAGCCTCCGCCATCTCATCCCTCTTCGGCTCGGACCCCTCCCTCGTCGCCCGACTCAACAACGTCTCCGAATCGGCCCCTCTCGCCACCCGAAAGGAAATGATCATCCCCGCCACCTGCTCCTGCTCGGGCCGCTACTACCAATCAAACACCACCTACGTGGTCCGAACCCACGACAGCCCGTTTGCGATCGCCAACGCCACCTTCCAAGGCCTCACCACGTGCAAGGCCATCCAGCGCCAGCGGTCCGGGCTCGTCGAGGACATGTTCCCCGACGAGAAGCTGACGATCCCGCTACGATGCGCGTGCCCCACCAGGAACCAGTCCATTGCCGGGGTCAAGTACCTGATGAGCTATCTCATAAAGTCCGGAGACACCATCTCCACCGTCGCCTTGCGATTCGGCGCTGACGTCGGAGAGACCTTACAGGCTAACATGAAATCCGTCCAAGATTTCATCATCCAGCCCTTTACTACGCTGTTAGTCCCGCTTCGCAGCCCGCCTAACAGCTCCATGACCGACACTCCACAGGGCGCGCCCCTGCCCCCGCCGCCCCCGCCAGAGCCAGAACCAGCTCGGCACGGGCGCGCCCCTCAGAAATGGAATTACTTTCTCTACGGGCTGATTGCAGGCTCTGGCTTCGTCTTGATGATCTTTGGGGCTTTCGGATTCTCTTCGAGGAGGAGGAAGACAAGGGGAAGGCAAGTAATAAGCTCGAAATCAGATGATCTCGAGCAGCCTCTAGAGCTGCTCGAGATCATATCCAGAGTGGCCCCGTCGCTCAAAGTGATAAGCTTCAAGCACATGCAATCGGCAACAGACAATTTCAGCTCCAGCACACGGATTGGCGGGTCCGTCTACCGTGGCGAGCTCCCTATCGAAGGCCAGGTGGCGATCAAGCGAACGGAAATCGATGTTTCGTCGGAAATTGAGATCCTGAACAAGATCAACCATTGCAATATCATAAGGCTGATTGGGGTCTGTTACAACAACGGTCTATGGTATGTGGTCTATGAATACGCAACCAACGGAAGGCTCAGCGACTGGATCTTCTCTAAGGCGCGCCACCTCAGCTGGGAGCGGAGGGTCCAGATTGCACACGACGTGGCAACGGGACTCGAGTACCTCCACGGATACACGATTCCTCAGCAAATCCACACGGACCTCAAGTGCAGCCATGTCCTTCTCGACTCAGAGTTCAGGGCCAAGATCGCGCATTTCGGGCTATCGAAATCCGTCGGAGGAGGGTTTGGCTTGACGCGCCATATTGTTGGGACGAAGGGGTATATGGCTCCGGAGTATGTTGAACATGGGCTGGTTACGACGAAGATGGATGTTTACGCGTTTGGGATCTTCGTCGTGGAGATGCTGGCTGGGAAGGAGGCGGGTTCGTTGTCGTTGAGTGAGGTTATGAAAGCGGTTGTTGTGGATGGGAATGAGAAGGTGATCAGGGAGTTGTTGGACCCGGGTTTGCGAGACGAGTGTCGTTTGGATGTGGCCGTGGAGATGCTGAGGCTGGCGGAGAGGTGTGTGAGGAAGGAGCCGAGTGATCGGCCCGGGATGGATGAGGTGGTGAGGTTGCTGTCAAAGGTGTTGGTAACAAGTGATCAGCTTATAATCAGTTCAGATCATTCAGAGATTTGCAATGAATGTGATTGATTTGCTTAGTGTATAAGTGATCCCAGTGTGCCCACCCTAAGATCATTGATCTGGGTAGGCTTTTCCTGTGGCTAATAAGAATATAGTTGTAGCTTATAATCTCAAGTGGAAATATAGTTGTAGCTAAGAAGAATAGTTGTAGCTTTTAAATCTCAAGTGGAAATTTGGTTCAAGCCATTGGTGGGTCCTCTCGGATCCAAAGCATTCTTCATCTGGTAGGAATACTACTAACTTGAAAAGCTAGGAAAAGTAGGGATGTTCGCCCCACCCGCAAATTGCAGGTTGTGGGTCGACCCATAACTTGTGCGGGTCGATTTTTTTATTTTGCGGGTTGGATCGGGTTAAACCCGCACTGTCGACCAGTAAGGCCGTAACCCGTAATATTAAATATATATATATATATATATATATATTTGTATAATTTTATTAAGAGGTGAGTTCAAGTGAGAAGAGTTCTTTGAGTGTGAACATGTGCACAGTTTGTATTCATGATTTAGTTATATATGCATGATTTTGTATGGTTGTATTCATATTTTCATTTCGGTGATGAGAGAGAGGGTTCATTAGCTTCATTGTGTTTGTGTTTGTGAACAAGCCCAAACACATGAGTTATCAAGAGGAGAAACTCAAAATAGACCCAGCTACCAAGCCCAATACATAAGTCAAATAGGGCTTGATTCACAATTGACCCAACACAAAGTGTAATGATATATGAACACCAATGTGCCACTACATTTTTTTTTTTGGTAGAAATTAATGTGCTTACTTTTCTGGGTGATGTGCAACCTGGGATTTGATTGTTGATAAGCAGGTAAGAGAAAAAAGATACTAGGATTACTTGTACATTATATGTCAATGTGGTGTCTTTTTAATGCAGACTTCTAGGATTATGTCTCATTGATTGAAGTAGTAAACATGGCAATACGAGATGGAAACTTGTGTTCGTTTGGTTTCTTTGTTATGCTTGACTTTGTGGAAATTAGGTTTGAAATTCAGGGACAAACCAAAAGGAAAACCTTTGTAGCAATGCCATCCAAGTGTGTTAAGACTTTGGATGCATGTATAAAATATGCTTTATAAAGCATACTGTATGTAGTATAATGCCATTTTTTAAGTGTTTAGATATCAAAATGATAATGCTTCACATACCAAAAGTTCCATCTCCTATTCACTCGTTCTTGTCAAGTATTATGAATTATTGAATTACCAATTCTTCTTCATTGACTTTGTAATTCTTGCTATCAATAATTCTCTGATTTTACACATGATGTGCCATCGTTTTCACCCTTGTATATTCTATGAGATTCTTTGTAGCTTTTGGGAGCGTCACAATTATTATATAATTAGCCTCTTCAAACAAAGCTACTTGCGTGTTTTAGGGAGCTCTAGATCACAAAACTCTAACCTAACAAAGGTAAAGGTATTGTAGTTTATCTTAATATTGATAAATCGTGATTTTAACCAAATTAATTATATGGAGAAGGGGCTTCGAGCATTTGGTTTGACGGCTTTTTTAGGTTATTGTTTCAAATCCCACGGATGACGGATTGTCTTTTCCTCTTTAGAATTGGTTAGTAACCAGTTCTCATCTCTAGCGAATGCTCTAAACAAACCCAAATAGTACTTGTGACAACCCTAATCCTTACTCTATTATCATCATCATCATTAACCTAGTGAGGCTCCGCTACAGCGGAATCTGGTATCCCTACCCAATGGAGTGGGGGTATGCCCGATAGATTCAAGAAAAACTGAATTTCAGCTATGTAACAATAATAACTGAATTTGTGGACTTTATGGGCCGGAAGAAATCTGATGAAAGGGCAAAGTCTGTTGTTTGTTAGGAGTGGCCAGAATGACTCTTGGCTTTGGAAAAATGTTCTTAAGATTAGAGATGTGGTCTTACAGAAATTGAGTACTACTGCGAGTCATTCGAATACAGATTCCAGGCCTGATCCCATTATTTGCTTAGCCAAACCAGATAAGTCACTGAACTGTAAGGCTACTTATGAACTGCTAAAGCCTCATTCAGACAAAAAGGGTTGGTGCTCTTTAATTTGGACAGGGATTCAGTCAAGGAAATGGAGTTTTATATGTTGGTTGGCCACCATGAATAGGCTCCCAACAGCAGCCAGGTTACACAAGTTTGGTCTCCTTGCAACCTCTCATTGTGTGTCTTGTGGGCATGATAAGGAGGATGAGAACCACTTATGGTTTGAATGTGATTTTACCAAGAAGGTTGCTTATATAGTTTGGGATTGGATGAAAGTTTCTGCTCGATTTCATTCAATCAAGGATTGGTGGACATGGTTCTTAAATTGTAATATGAGAAGGAATAACATTTACCAAGCCAAGTTGATGGTTTGTATGGAGACAATATACTATGTTTGGTGGATGAGAAATGAAAGTATTTTTGAAAATGTTACTCCTGATGTCAATCTATGTGCCAAGAGAATTGTGGAAGATTGCAAGATGAGATTAACTACTAAGCTGAAGCTAACAGGAAGAAGGGGGCTAGGTATGAGAGTTCAACTTGGACTACATCTTTGCTTGAATGTCTTTACAAAGCATTAGTGCTTTTCTGCATTGGGACATGCTTCTGTTTTAGACCAAGCTAGGTAATCGGAGCTGTTATAGGACTCTTTTTGAGTTTTTGTATTTTACACACATCTCTGGTTTTTCAAGTGTGTTAGTTGTATCCCTTCCCTCTCTAATACAAATTTAGCATTTGCAAAAAAAAATAATAACTGGATTTATTTAGAATGCACCAAATTTGATATAGAGACTAAATCCATCTCAAAATTAATATAGGGACTAAATCCTACTCCCTCCGTATAAGTCTAATTGGCTTTTAAGCAATATACACATATTAAGACAATTATTATTTTTACCAAAATACCCTTATTTATTCTCTCTCTTTTTTCACAACTCCAATCTAATTATTGCATTTAATACAATTTACATTTTCCAATTCATTTAGTTGCGGGTTAATTTGTAAAGTGTTGGGCAAAATAGCTAAAAAGCCAAATAAAATTAGACAAATATTTGAGTCTGAAAAACCAAATAAACTTAGACGGAGGGAGTAATAAAAATACTAATTTTTTTATACCATGTGCCAAAATGCACTGGAACTAGATCCATTCCAAACCCATCTCGAACAATTTTTTAGTAATCAAAAATATTCTTGAATGTTTTCATATTCCATTGTACAAGAATATATATGTCCTGGAAAATCTTCTATTCTTCTATATCTAGATCAAAATATAAAGTCTGACCAAAATATCTCAATTATTGAGATCTCAATCGGCAAGAAATGAATTACATTCTTTTCTTTCATATACAGGTTGTAAGTTGTAACCAACTCACATTCGACAATCATACCTACCTTGACCAATACCAAAATTTCCAACTTGCAATTCTTGCATCACAGGTAGGAAACAGCTTAGAATTAAAAATCCCAATACTTTCCTACTTTTAATTCGAAAATATCAACCTAAATGCAATATAATACAACTTAATGTATTAAATTGGATAATCGAAACACACCCTTGATGTCCTTTTAGCCTCAAATTTATTAAGAAAATTTTGTTCTTTAAGGTATTTTTGTTCATTAATTTAGTCTATTATCTTTTGTTTCTCTATACAAACCAAGTTATGTGTCCTCCTTTATTAGCCAATGAGAAAAGAAATTACTAACCAATATGAACAATTAAGTGCATTGGCTAATCTAACCATACAATCCAATCCAACTCCATTGGCTAATCTAACCAATCCTCACAATTAAGTGCATGGGTGATAATCTCAAATGCCTAGTACAAGTTTAGTTTTCTCATTGGATTCCCTCCCACAATGAAACAATTTGACAGCTTTGAAATAGCAAATCAATCACATTGAACAAACAAATGTACCTCAAGAGTGACAGCTTACATAGTACTCGATCACATTGTGGTTGAAGATCTTAAAGAACATCACATGCTCACTTTTATTTAATAGGCTTACAAATGACAAAATAGCATTCATTTCATTCCCATCTAAAAATGACACCAAACAATAATAGTTTTTTTACTAACTTACACATTAAAGTTACTTGTAATCAATCAAAACTGGTCAGATCAAACCTTCAATACTTTTCCACTCATCAACATCATATATGATCACCAAAAACATCAGAAAATGAACACACACACACGCAATAAAATTGCAACCAAAACATTAGTGCCAAGACTCTGCAAAACACAAAGTATACAATATAATAAGAATCACTTAGTAATAACCTATGATACGCGCAAGCCGATACGCAATCGGAAACTCAAATTTTACACTAGAAATGAGTTTTCGAGTTTCAAATAGAATTTCCGAGTAACATAGGTTACAATAATAGAGAAATTGTCATTCGAATCTCACAATCAATATTCTAAAAAACGTTAGACAGAACCTGGACGGAGAGGGGCGCCTACCACCTAGACGATCAAAAAGGTAAGTGTATACGGTCCTACACGAGCTGGACAGCTAGACGAACTAGAAAGACAATAGACCCGATTTTTAGAACAATGCTCACAATAAGATCCTTACAATTTATGTTGATTAAACCTTCAATACTTCTCCACTGATCAACATCATATATGATCACCCAAAAACATGAGAAAATGAGCACACACAATAAAATTGCAATCAAATCACAAGTGCCAAGACTTTGCAAAACACAAAATTATACAACACAATAAGAATCACTTAGTAATATAACCTATGATACATGAAAACCGATACACGATCGAAAACTAGAATTTTACACTAGAAACAATGTTCTAGAGAGAGGTCACCTAGTGACTTTCTGAGCCTTTTCCGAGCCTAGACAGGATTTTTAGAACAATGACTAGAAACGAGTTTCCGAGTTTCCGATAGAGTTTCCGGGTAACATAGGTTATAACAACAATAACAAAGAGAGACAATTGTCATTCAAATCCTCACCAAAAGCCATGAACCATATGATAATACCTCTCCTTAATCCACCTAAAACTCTTCCTAAAAGAGCCTTTCATCTTGCCCTCAACAGAATAAGCCTTGTAGCTAGCAACTCTCCTCTTCCTCTGAAACTCAGGATCATTCAAACTCCATGATTTTGAGATTGACCCATTTGAGCTCTTCCCTTTCTTGAGCTCCTTGTTTGAAATCGGTGGCTGAGAGGACACGTGGCTCGCGTAGGAAGCACTATAGCTCCTGAAATCGGAGGTGGGTCTTCCTCCAAATCCGCCATAGTAGGGCTGTATTTGCATCCGGTCGTTTCTGTAGGGATTGGAGCTTAGATCATCCATACCCACAAGCTAATTTGGGGAAATTTGAAGGTTATGGTTTTTGGCCTTGTCCAAATTTGGGGAGAAGATTAATAGGGAGAGAAGAGTTGACGGGGAAGAGCTTTTGAAAGGTTCAAACTATAATGAGTGATTTGGAAAGGACGGTGGTGGAATTTGTTTGGGTTGAAAGAGAGATGAAAGCTAGGGATTGAAATTTCAACTTGAGGAACAGGGGCCAGATTCATTTATAAAGGCATTTAAATTATTTTCCCCCTCTCTCTTGTTGGTTAAAATGAAATTATTATTTTTGGATAAAAAATGGAATTATTAATTTTTTTTAAAATATTTATTTTTTATACTTTATTCACAAATGGAATATAAATAATTATGATGTCTCATTTGGAGGCACTCTGTTATTTAAAATAGGGTCCAATAGAGATGTATTTTAATTTTATAGATAAAGATGAAATCTACACTATTAATGTGTAAATTAATGGTTTAAATTTAATTTTCTTTGCTGATTTTTATTTATTTTTTTAGAGTTTATTAATCTCTATTGAGTAATAATAATTCTATTCATAGAGTAACTCTATAAAATTTGTGTGGTATGTCACTTGTAGTAGGAATGATTTAATATATGTTTGATACATAATGTTAGTTGTAAGAGAAAAAATACCAATAATCAATTGGTCTAGTGGGATGAGGTGCTAGGCTCTTTAAGCGTTTGTTCAGGAGATTTGAAGTTCGAATCTTCCTGGCGGCGTGTATGGAAAAAATTGAATTGGGAGGGTCGCCCCCAACAATGGGCCTCTGCAGTACCCGGTTCGGACGTAGATTGGCCCCAGCTAATCGAACCGAGCGAGAGATCGAAAAAAAAGTTGTAAGAGAAAAATAATTTATAAATTACAGAATATAAAAAAATTATGATAAGTAATTATTTATAATTAAAACATATAATATGGTTCAAATCTAACTATTTATTTATAGTTTTTAAAATTTTGATATTGTAAACTAAATGCTTTATTATTTTGAATCTATTACATAATACAGTACATGTGTATAATGTAGTTGTTGCCCCCAAAGTGGTATTTGGGCAAAAGATCTCCAATGGCAGAAGATGTCTCTACTCAGGTAATTTACCATTTACAGCAGAGCCGGGTAATTTACCATTTTGAGCCAAAATTGATGAGGTAATACTCTGCAGTAACAGCTTGGAAATTGACAGTAAATTATTGGGAATTGAGATCATAATTTCTGTGAATTTCTGGAAAATTTTGTCCATCTGCTTCTAGAGCGCAGTGTGCAGGGTAGATCATCGGGTGCTTTATATTCCCTATGCAGTAGTAATGCAGTATGCACAACATAAGAAGACCTTATTTTAAAAAAAAACATAATCCTAAAATATTTCACACTTACTAATTAGAGAATAATAAAAATATATTAATATATTCTTATTTATTATTCTCTCTGTTCGAAAATAATTGTCGTTTTAGCCGATTTTACAATAATACTTATCGTTTGACATATTTTATCCTAATTTTTCCAATATTATCCTCATTAGTTAAAAAATAATTAGAAACATATAGAATAGAAGATGAAAGATCTCCACAAGATAATGGATATTTAAGTCAAATCATATTATTATCTTCTAAATTTTAGAGAAATCCTAAAATGATAGTATATATTTCTAAACGAAGAGAATGTTGTAGTATTTTTTTTTGTTTTATTTTTCAATACACTATAAGTAACCATTCTTACTTATTTATCAAAAAATAGTACTAAGTATGAGGGTTAAGTGGAAAATATGTGTTACAAATTTTAAAATGACTAATTTGGTAGGAAAAAAAAAAGAGTACTAAATAATGTCATAAAAATTTATAAATATTTTGAGGAAAAAAATGTCCAAACTCTGATTAGAAATATATGTACATCTAATTAGGCAAGACTTGGGTCCAAACTCAACAAAATAGCCAATTATTTAGGAGACACCTTATGTATGATTAAAGCACTTAGAAATTATTTCGACCAAACAAAAAGTACTTGGAAATTATTGTTTCGGTGATATTAGGGATGCACATAAGGTCAAGCAGGGCGGGGGCGGCATTTCTCACCTCATCCCTACTCTCTGCCTGCCTAATCCCAAACGAGGAACAAGAAATTCCCTCTCTATTAGGAGTGGATCTCCATGTATCCCCATCCTTACGAGTTTAATGTATATCCCTAATTAGAATACTTCTTTCATCATGAGCTTTCGTTTTCCCATTAAAAGAATATGATACGAGCATAAGTTATTTTTTAATAAAACAGAGAACAAATAATTAAATAAATACATTTTTGAAAAAACTTTAATACGATTGTTCCCCATTTGAGTTTCTAAACAATCCTCTATGTTCCTAATTTTTTTTAAATGCCATTCCTCTTACTTTTCTGTATGGAAATTGTTTTTAAACACATGTTTTTTTTTTTAATTTAAATCACAGCATCTGCAATCTCCAACAAATTACAAAACAAACATAAAACTTACCCAATATTTTATATTCATTTCCTGTTTCTAGTTGTTGCAACAAATTAAGCCAATCTTTAATTTCAGATACTAGTACAAACGTCTAAACCACCAAAGTTAGAGCAATCGCCAACTTTGGAGGATATAGCAAATGGTAACATTCAACTATTCAAGTGCATTAAATTCAAATTCCTACTTTATAAAAGTCATTCTATCTTCCAAACCATCCATTAAATTTGATGCCATTGATCACAATACTTATTTCGTACAATTTGCCCGGACATATACTTGGATATCAATGCCCATTTATTTAAGAGGGAAAAATAATTTGGATCACAAAATTCGTAAGAGAAAGATTTGGATCGATTTGATTCCAATACATTTAAGATTAGAATTAGTATCGATCACGCCCTATGTAATATTCGGCTTTTGCTTTGACTTAATTAATTATTAAGTTAGTTTAAAAAAATATATCAACTAAGTTAGTTAAAAATGTATCGTGGTTAATAAAAATCTATCAACTTAATTAATTATTAAGTTAGTTAAAAAAATATATATCAACTAACTTAGTTGAAAATCTATCGTGGTTAATAAAAATCTATCAACTTAATTAATTATTAAGTCTATCTACCAAACCTTAACCCCGAATTTTATTTGTTCGGATTCTTTCTCATCTAAACCGAGAAACATATCTCTTAAAGCCACATCTTCTCCAAGTTAAAACCGAGAGCATCCAATTCAAACTCGGGAAACCAAGCCCGACTTCTTCCTTCCTCCTCCGGCGGTCACGCGCGAGGCACCGGGCCTCTCTTCCATCCATCGGTTATTTCTTCTTTTCTCGGCGATCAGCCTCAGTGGTTCCGTTTAGTCCGTCGCCGCGAGTCCGTGAGCAAACAACCGCATGTTGATCCAACCACCGGGTCACCGGCGCCAAGGAAGCCGCTTCCGACATCGTCATGGACGAGCGACACCATCCTTCTTCCGCTTAAGGCCGGTGATCGAGTTTTTCGGTGAGTCATGCTTCCTCTCGGTTCAGCTAACTAGTAGTATGTAGGGTCGGGTCCTGTCGGGCTCTAGTGTTGGTCGGGGTCGGCCAGAGCAGGGGAAAGGTGCACTTAATTTCCTTGTAGTAGAGATAGGTGGGCGTATGAGAATTTTGGTCGTCGTTTGGGTACAGGGAAGGGGCGGTTTATTTTTCCATGGCTGTTGCTGGTAAGTTGGTCCATGCTAATGGGGTTCGTAAGTGATAGTTGGAGTTATTTGTTTTTTTTTTACAATTGGAGTATTTGTTAATTATATATATAGGTTAGTGTTAATTAGTGAAATTGGGCTAATTTGATTAAGGGACTGAAGCATGGATATAGTATATATAGTGTATATATATAGGAGTAATGTGTGTGTATATATATATCTGTTCGTTAGATACATGTATGTACAATTGCTATGTCTTGTGTTTGATCAGTAGAGAGACGGTTGAATTCAATCGGTTTAGTTATTGGATTTGTTTAAGTGGGCTGGTACCAACTAGTAGTAATATAAATTAAATTAGCATTAATTGGTGTAAGTTATCACTAACTAGTAGTGTGGGATAGTATATATATCTAGTGTCTTCAGGTTATATATATATATGGGTTTGAAACGGGTGAGCCTTAAATTGAGTACATATATATCAATCATAAACTTGGGTACGTAAATATCAATATATATAAATTCGTTAAGTATATATAACATTAGACAAGTATGTAGTGCAATTGTTTATAATAAAGTGGCTAGGTGGTTCAGTACCTAATTTCGGGTGTGTACAACTAGTAGTATTAAGAGCCGTTATGGTTGCGAGTAAAGTCGGTTAATAATTAAGTGTGCTCATTATTATGTTTAGGGAATCGTTTTTTTCGCAAGCTCTTAGTTTCTGGTCGTGTTCAAGTATCCTTCGTTTGAGGTAAGTCGTTTTTCGACTTGCTCGGTTCTTCTCTACCTTGTTAGATTGCGTATCGTTATTGTAGGGCGGGTTTTGGGAACTAGTCCCGAATACCTTTTGGAATTGTTTTGAACTTCTTGAATTGTTGTGTGTGCAAATGGTTTTGAATGTATTTTTATCAGAAAAATATTTTTGGAACGTTTTCTCTGTGTTGGTACCGTTTCCGACACGGCCCATCGTAGCTGGTGTTGAGTAAGAGTTGGCTACGTTGACCCGTGTGACTGGGAAAATCGTGCCCCTTCAAAACCAAAATTTTTATCTGTGTGTTTTTGACAAGTGCTCCAGTGGAGGCTTAGCCAGGGGTTAGAAGGGAGCTTGTGAAGTGGAGTGAGAGAGCCTGCCTCTGCACTCGGCGCGGTGATGAGCGCCTTGGAAGTCGGATTGTGAAAAAGGAAGAATTGCGTTGTTATGAGGTTGTGATTGTAAATGCGTATGTGACTTTGTGTGACTGATATAACTAATTTAGGTAGTGGCCTGTAGAGTTATGATTGCGATTGTGGATTTGTATGCTGACTTTAGATAAATGATTTCAAAGCGTTCTGCAATTTCCGTATTCTCTCTAGCTTGGTAGATTAGAAGCTGACCCTTCGGGGAATATTTTTCAGTTCCAGGTATGAACCAGAGAACCGTGCAGGAATCGAGGCTAGATGGCGGGTCGGAGCGGTAAAGAGCGCGTGTCATAGTGGGATTGGTTTTACGCTAGTTTGTTTATGACTTTTTAGGATGTTGACTTTTCTATTATGATGGAGTTAGTACTATTGTTTGTTTTTGTTTTCTCATATAATTTATCGTTAGCAATGATTCGTCGGATTTGAATATTTAGGTTTTCGGGAATTCATGCATAACTACGTTTCCTATATTTTTATTTAAAAGAAAGGTTGGATGTTTTATTATGTTTTTCTCGTCGTGCCCGCGTTGTAAGGTCCTAAAGTGTAGTTGTCAACCTATTTAATAATACCTAGTAAGGTCTATTTCCTAGTAGCGCCTCGTCGGAAGACGTGGTGTTACACCCTATTCCTTAAACATTAAACATACGAACTACCGCACTAGACTCACTAATGTATACCTTTGGACTGAGAAACATGTTTTTTTAATGCAAACTCAACCTCATTAACTTAAAACCAAATCAGTAGCTAATGCATCAAAAAATTCAACAGGAAAAGAGAAATTGCTAGTAAGTAGTAACTAAAGACTTGGACAACTGTTTCCATTCCTCCTAGGACTGGGAAAAATCCAGTCCGGACCGAGGCAATTCTGGTCCGGTCTTTAGTCCATAGATTGGGAGGAAATGGATCCCAGTCCGGTTTTGGACCGATGCCAATCCCTAATTCCTCCTACCATAATTCCCATTTGCATAATGAGAAGTATGCACTCGTCTCCAAAGCCAAAACAAGCATATTACCAAAGACGGTGTTCGGGATCCCATCCCTCCATCATTTATAAACTCTACAAGAAGGTATTTATAAACTCTCTAAAAAATGCAACCCTATAAAAAAAATTAATATTGAAAATAAAAAGATCTAAATAGAGAGAGATTGAGATAATAGTAACCCTTTATTTGTAGATTAATAACACTATGATTCTATAAACTCTACCTAGAGCAGCTCCACCTCAACTAAGGCGAATGTTCTCACCCCAATCCTACCAAAGTTTGGTCACCGGTGACAATTGGGCTGATGTTTCATCTAAACCGACATTTCTTTACATTTTACCCTAAAATTACATGAAATCTGATGTACAAGAACATAAACCAAAACGCCATGAGGCGACAACAGGAGGATCCAATGCCAGAGAGTTCTGTACAAGGGTACATGCTCTTGTCTCGGTGAAGAGGTGTGACTGGTAAAACCGAAAACACAATGATGTTGGGGCACCAAAGGAAGTGGATTTTTTTTTTTACTTCATGTAGATTTAGCCTTTTGGTTCATTATGTCATGGTAGTAAAGAAGCACGCACATTGGTTGACCGAAAATGCTGAATATGAACCAAAAGATCATGTTCCCCGCCTAGAGTTTAATACGATGAGAATCATGAGATGGTATGTCAAACTAAATGAAAAGCTGTGAATGTAAGCAGAAGTGTAAGAGGAGGAAATTGATGTGTACCATTGAGTTTTTGAACTTGTGCTGAATGAAATTAGTAATCAGTACCAACGGAACCTGGTCAAGGAAAGAGCAAATAGTGAATAAGCTTATTGAACATGTAGAGACAATAATATGGTAAATTAGTAAGTCTCATTGCTTTTAAAAAAAACTGGTCTTTCCAAATCATTATTACCTAAGGGTGCGTTTTTCTTGAATCATTATGTGAAAAAATAACTTTTTTTAGACATTTCATGATCTTCATAAATATAGTGAAGTCTTTACAATGATTCAAGAAAAACAGGCCCAAAATTGAAAAAACTAAACCCTATAAGAAAAACTTGTAAAGCCCTAAAACAATCAAATCTAAAATAATCTTTCCAGATCAGGATTCGTAACCTTTGCCTTCAGGGAACAAGTTAGAAAAAATCAATCCTTACAAGGTCTAATCTAGTATCAGACCTTCTCCATCTAGAATGTAACTTTTGCAATAGGAAAGATAGGTATTGGGGATATGTTTTGGGAGTGCAAAGTTAACTTGCTCACCCTTTCATTGTAATTAGATTCACATTGGAATGATATTTACCAATTAATTAAAAATATCTAGTATCAGAAAGAGAACTGTTCAATATAGGGCTTTTAAGCTATGCAATGGCATATTGATATTGATATCATTACTATATCGGAAAAACAAAATCTCAGCTAATGAATGAAAATGGATAGCAATAGTGAATGCACTACTTGCAGAGAATTTAATGATGTGAGGAAAAACCAAGTGAGGCAAAAGGATCAGACATAAAATACCTGAAACATAATACTGAGGAAAGCCCAAAGTTTGAAGATATGGCAAGGTACACCGATGCACAACTGTTATGATACAATAAAATTGAAACAACACCATCAATATCTAAACATATACATATGCCAAAATTTTGAAGTTCTACAGGGAAAAAAAAAAAGATAACAACCAAATACCAAAGATCTTTCTGCAGACCTGAATTCAGTGAACGTACATTTTACTACTGTATTCAAGCAAGAAAAGAGATCATACCTCGTGAAATATTGCAGATATGAAAAACACAATAAGGACAGCAACTCCCTGAAGATAAAAAAAAAATGAAATTTTAAGCCTTGAAATTCCTTGAGCATCTAGTTATATTCAGCAGAATATCCAATCATATGTCTCGTGAAATAAAAAGAGAAAGAAAGAAAGAAAAGACTAAGGCAGTGGTATTCTGCTTCATACAGATGTTAATGATCTTTAACTTCACACTTCATTTATTTATGTTTTGCAGATTTCACTCTCCATAGAACTGGAGTAATCAGGTAAAAGCCAGACACGTATGCAAATAATCAAGCTTTTTTATACCTGCTATTAAAGTAAATGCCAACAGCCCAATAGACATATCAATTCTATAATTTAATGTAAGAATATTGTAGTAGTTAACTAGTTACCTTGGGTATTCCTTGCCTCAAACATGGGAAATACACATGACGTACCATCCATTTATGTACAGGCTGCGAAAATTTAAGAAAGTTAGCCAGTGCAAAATCACACTTAATCTCAGGTGCGAATCAATAAATAAAGAAGTAGTACCAAAAACTTTAAGCCTTAATCAACTAGTCCAATCGCAAAAGAAAGGAAGTACAGTGCCAAAATACTCTTGGAAGATATTTTAAGGTTGATTTCTATGTTGATTCCAAACGAGAGAATCCCTTCCTTGTAATACACAATGTTAAAGAACTTTTGACTGTTAGGTGGTTATCGCATTGATCTTTTAGCTAGTTAGTTGGTTGGCAGGAAAAAGTGGCTAGTAAGGTAAAGAAGGAAAGGCTAATCTTCAAAGAGGATAGCATTTCTAACTGCATACGCTTATTTCGTTTGGTACTCTAGTGATTACATAGTGTTCAAAAGTCGATATCTTGCTGCTTCATCATTTCACCCTGTTCAAGATATGAAAATGGTGATAGTCGGGTTTGATGCTAATATGTAGATATCATTGTGATGCTCTTTTGATTTGTATTTAGTCATGAATGAAACTTTTACTGTTATTCAAATTAAAAAAATTGCTGGTTGGATATCTTCAAAATTATTGTTCATCAGCATTAAGACAAAGGTGTCAAATCCACAATCAACATGTCAACACTTCCTACTTATCCTATGAAAAATCTAAACTTAGACGAAATATGCTCTCTTTGGAGACCTTCTCCTGTCCATAGATCTATTTGAATCACAAATAATTAGAATAAACACTGATAAGACTGCACATGTAACTTGATATGATCAAATGACAAAGAAGAGAGTTTTTGTAATGAGACTTACCATATTCCACGTTCTCCAATACTGGAAGTTAACAAAAAAAAAAAGAAAAAAAGAAAAAAACAATAGATCAGTACTAGATAATAAATACATGCCGCAAAAAAAAGCTTTCAGGAACTTCACAGAACAAAATCTACCTCCTCAAATGTTCTTGCATTCCACCAATCCTTGTAAAATTCACGGTCACCGAAACGAAGAAGCTCGGCCAAAATATTTAGCCTTAAAGATTAAAAAGTGTAAGCATCAGTCGTGTACAATTTCTACTTTATGGTATGTTTTTGATAAAAGACCTGGTTATGTGAACTCTTTTTTAGAGCCCTTTGTACAGTTAATTGGTTTATATTTGTAGATCATATGGCAACAGATTTATTCAATTTGAAGCAAATACAGAGGAAAGTATATTGAAACAAATAAAAGCTTACCAAAGGTGGAAAAAGCAGTAAAACATGCAGAGCCAAACATATAAGTTTGGTACTGAAAGCTTTAGAACTCTCTCTATTGCATATAATAGGTTTCCTTTCAGAGGATGCTGCGAGTTCTTTATAATAGGATTGATATACTGCAGCATAGTCAAGCCAAAGTATGTAAAAAAAAAACCCATATTTTTTCTCAGGGAAAGGAAAAGAAGAAAAGACGATCTTAAATGGTACTGTCACCAACTTGTTCAATGATGAATCCCATTACTCCAGTAAAAATAACCAACTTCAGAATCTGTCGAGCAACCCAGCCCTTCCGAATGTGTTCGGTACGAGGATAGCTTGGCTTCAAATTTTTGGAAAGAAACAAAAAGTGTTAACATAACCCCATCAATGTTTGGAACTGAATATTTATAATCTCAAATCGTCAATTAGGAGCATCTCTTTGAAAACTCATGCACAGCAAAATAAGGTTGACTTGGAAACATCCAAGAGCAGGATGTGATACATGATGATGGAACTAGATTTTTCAGATTAGAATATAATGCATAGTGATTAACTTTGCTGGATATGCCTCTCAACCAGAATTTAGTTACCGGTACTTGAAGATAACACATCAAGTAAACCAAATAACTGCAAAACAATGCATCTACAGGCTTCAAGATAGAGCTCATATGAAATGCTAAATCAGCAAACTTGGAAGCAGTATTTGAAACGAAGGATTTTCTTTATTTAGATTGTTCACTTAGTATAAGACTTGCATAATGGGAATGGTTATTCAACAATTTTTTAAAATTAACTGGTTGGAAAAAACATACAAAAAGTGCCACATGCTAACCCTCTCATAGTTCTTAGCAAAAGACTCATGGCATAAGGAAAAAAAAAACGTTCCCACAAGAAGAATAACACATACTATGCAAATAAAAATCCCGAGAAGAAGAAAGTTAGTCTAACACATACTATGCAAATAACCCTGACAGTGAAACACACATTGATAAACTTGAAGCATAAGAAAGTTAGTCTAACACAAGGAAAACATGATAATACTACTCACCTGATAACATAAAGTGGGTGCAACAATGAAGTATGCCAAGCTCTTGAAACTGACATCATAAGGTAGTTCCTTGGTCGAGTTAGACAAGGCATAATCCTAAAAATCATCATGACCATCAATGTATAAAGGAAATAAAACAACATAGCAGCTTACTAGGAAAATTAGAAAAAACATAATTTTTCCATTTAAAAGGTAAATTGATAACATTTTGGATATGATATATAGAAAAGATATAACTATGAGATCAACAACTAACATTTAGTAAAAAAAAATTATCTTGTATATCTGTAGAATAGGATAAAATAAGATCTTGCAAAAGAGGAAAACTTCGATTATTCTACAGCATGGGAGACTCAGGCAATTACCTGAATAGATGCCTTGGCAATGGTTCTCATATCAAAGTTTGTATGAGCATAAGAAATTAATTTCATCCAGACAATGCATGCCAAGAGCATTAATGCGACACCGAAAAGAACAGCAGAATCAAACCTGCAGACACTAAAGTTTATGATAAATTTACTTTGTCCACCTTCCCTTCAAGCTTCAAAAGACAGAAGAAATCTTACCAAATCAACTACAGAACTTAATAATTTCCTAATTATTAACCAACATCTTTCTCAATCCCTAAAGTAGTTATATAGACAATAACTTGCAATACAATTTTAGAACAAAGAAAGGGTAAATATGCTATCTATATATGTGTGTCATTTACTGTTATTTGAGGATAGAACATAGAAAGCGATACTGAGTAAACTTAAGACATGCTACATGCTTTATGCTACAAGGTGATAAAAAAAAATACCGAACCTGAGTATCACGAAAATAGGATATGAAATCGAAGTTGTAGTGATCATCAAATGAAGGAAGACAACAACCTGTCATGTCATGTAAAAGTTAATACTCTACTAATAAAATCCCAGATATATAAACTCTGAAAACGAAAAAGCAATTATATTATTTATATCATACAACAAATCTTTTTACATTAATTTATAAATGAATAAAGAGGTACTGTCGGAGAAAAATGCATATATCTACCAGATCAACAAAAAAGACTAACAAAATTCTAATGAGAGAAACCAAATATCTTACCGGATCAGATAAGTGCTTCTTTTGCGCCATCTTTTCAACTAAAAAGGCAGCAAATGGAAATATCGGGAGACTTAAGCTGCATTTAGAATATAGTTACACACAATCAATACTAACATTTATCCTATTAGAGGTGAATGAATTGATTAATGCATTCTCCTTGTCCAAGTCATGCCAAGAAAAGTTACCAAGACATAAAAAGAGGCCAGTCTCTCAATGATTTCGAGCTAAACCAGAAGCCAGCTCTGATCAGCAAACCATACTGCAAGATTGAACTCAAGAAAAGTCAGATCAACTAGAAAAAAAAAAAAAGAGGCATGATGTAAAAAAATTGATATCTACATAAATAGGTACAAAGAAGGGAGGGGGGGGGGGGGGGGAGGAACTAGACTATTACCAACCTTCATAAGATTTTCAATGATAAGTCTGCTGTTTACAGCAATAAGTACTACTATGCAGAGGTTGAAGAGGCCTGCATGACTCTGAAATACAAAATTTTGAATTATCAAATGAAACATCCAGTTCAGATGGCATGTCACATGTGTGACAAGGGATAAAAAATTTAATTGCAGAGTCATATAAATGAAACATCTAAACTATTTCAGCTTTATGGCCTGAAAGATTTTGTTAAATAAAGCATTTCCATATTATATATAATGAAAAGAACACCAGTATCAGAAACCATACTTTTAATAAAGTGAATCAAATTCTTGTGATATAACATAATATTAATTATTCAATCTAACAGAAGAATGAAGGTTCCTCAGCCAGTCTTTTAATGGATTCAGACTCGGTACTGGAAATCTCAGCTTTCTTCATGTGCTAAAATAAGGACAGAGCCAAAAGTCGGTGCAGTTCTATACTGTGACTATGATATGGTTGTCAACCAAGCAAACTATATCAGAGTCAAGCAGTTAACAATCATATTCAGTTCACCCATTGTTCGTATACGTTGCGTTGAAACATTGCACATTGATCACAATTGAGCAGAAAATCTTGCGAGGCAGTGAGATTTGGAGGAGTTGACAATCAGCTCAAGAATCAAGCCAACTTGGAGCCAAGGATCTCAGCCTTATAAATGTGTTTTGGAAGGTAAACAAAGAAAGAGAGAAGCATAAAAATGCAGATAGTGTGAGCATGTATATAGGTGTTCGCAGTTTGCACCTGAACAATATGAAGTCTGTGGCATTTCTAAGAGGGGAACTAGCCAGAGGACATCATAGCTAGGAGGTGCAAGACCTTATGGGCCCCCAAGGAGATATCACATCATATGGGCTCAAATTCAAAGGCTTTTTGTTTACAGGCATGTTTTATAGGCAGAGCAGGAGCTCATGTAATACATACAGCAGGCAATGCTCTAGTCATTTTGGTAGTGTTGTAAGTCAAATGAGGTTGTGCAAGAGCTATGTGAAACATGATTAGGTTTTGAGAGTAGAAACTTTTCACAGTTTCTAGATGTGTCATAATTAAATCTCAATGTCACTTCCATGCAGGTCCTGCATGATTGGTCTATTTCAGATTGTTCATGGAGCACCAATCAATATCTACTTTTTCTAGTCTAGTTTCGCATAACCTCATTTTTGTTAGGATAGCTCTTCAACTGTTCTTTTTCTTTGGTAGAGGATGAACTAAGTCAGAACAATTTAGTGAATGTGTATATAGAATATGTGAATGTAAACATGGAACCATTTGACCGTAAGCTCGAAATCAAAAGGGGTTTCGTTGAGTTGGGAAAAGATATTCTAGATGCATTTTTAATGTGAGTCGATACCAAGACGGCGATAGGCATTTTCATCAACAATAAAGCAATTGTGCATGTTATTTTAGATGAATCATATGGAAGGACGAACAATTAAAAAGTAGAACCATCCCTGATTTCCTTCTAGGTTCTCCATCTCAAAACTATAAGTTTATAGATGGCATCATTGCATCCAACATTTCAAATTATTCATATGTAAGGAAAGTAGTTCTATAATTTAAAGAAACATATAATCCTATTAAGAATTATTATCTGCAAACCAAGCAAATTGGTAACAAAAACCAGTGCAATGATGCCACATAAGTGTGACTTTTTTTATTCCAAAAACGAGTAACAGCATCACAAAAATATGCCACTAGATTTGCCTCCACGATAATTACAGCCTGATTTTGTCGTAAATGATGGTTGCCCAAATCTATGTGTAGTATTTGTAACAATGTATCCTATCCCAACAATGTGTCACTTCCAAACATTTTGGTCTCCCACCTATTGATGCTTAAAGCATTTTACTAAATCTCTCTTTTGGCTGGTTGAGCATAAATGTTAGAAATTAGAAATTCAGACAGAATGAAGTTACTGTAAACGGTCATATCGTTTCGTCTTCAAACGACCGTTACAATCTCCTCTTTTCGAATATCTCAAGGTTGAGGCAGCCAGAACATCCGTTTTGGACCTCGCGCTCTCTTTTGTCCCCACACTCGAATAAAGACAAGCCTTAATTTCATTTACTTCTTCACAAATGTCTGTTATTTTTGTTGGAATGCACTTTTTAATTCCTCCCATATTCTACAAAGAGTAACATCATATTTCCTATACTTATATCTGGAAGGCTATTATAAAATTCCAATATGTCATTCTAATAGTACCACCAAGTATTCTCCTTAGCTTATCCAAATAATTGCACACCAATCATTTCCACCAACCCGCTAGCATATGTTTTTTTTGGGTCAAATATACCCTAAATTTACCTAGTCTAAGAAGATTCAAACTCGCCAGCATAGGCCATAGAGTAGGATTATCCTTGTTAAATATTAAGTATTCCTTCCATCAGAAAATTTCATTATCCCATAAATAAGCCATGTTTTATCCTCCAACAGCATTAACCAAATTGAGGAGCTGAAGCAATAAGTCAATATCACCAAAACAGCAAGTAAGCCTAGCACAAAAGGCAACGAATGGTCCAATGTCAAACAGAAAACATATAAAAAAGAAGTTGAATTTGCATGAAAGAAAGATATAATCTGTCTCAAATTAACCCAAGGGACAATATATTGTCAAAGCGAAAGCAATAGAAAAGGAAAAAAACTAGTTCTTTGGAACCATGAAAAGGAATGCTTTTTAAACCAGAAAACGTAACATGCAAGACCAAAGCCTAATTCAAATCAACAAAATCAACTCCAAATTGCTTTCAAATCAGCAAGAAAACACAATACCTGTTTGAAAATGAGATCGGAACTGAGCGGCGATTCCTTGATTTTCCGATGTGCAGGAATCGACGGCCTAAGCGTAAACCTAACCGAATCCTCAACATCCGCCGCGCCGCCATGCTCATTCCTCTTCCGATCATCTTCTCCGTTAGCGGAACAATTCCGATCATTCTCGCTAGAGGACGAAACCGTGTTCTCCAACTCCGAGGCCGAGGAATCCGGAGCGGCTCCGACGTCGGTGGCAATAATCCTCCTCCGGACTGAACTGCTACGGTGAGGCGTATTCTCGTGCTCTTGCTCCATCACTGTCTCCGTTGATGCTCCCGGCGAGTTCGATATCGCCATTTATGTTCACGGAACGGTTCCGGAAACTTCCGGTGAAGGATTGATTGAATACGCAGATGAGGAATCAATCAATCGATCAACGAGAGAGAGAGGAAGATGAGATGAAGAACAGAGATGGAGAGGGAGAAGAGGAAATCAAACGATGCAAAAGCACGAGGAAATGGAATAATGGAAGCTTAAAAGCACCGGCTTTGCTTTGGATTTGCTTCCTTGGTTTATAAAAAAAAAATGAAATACAATAAAGCACTTTTATAACATTTTATTTATAGAACAAATTAAATAAAATTATCTTAACCGACTATAGAAAATAGAGTACCAAGAATATTCGATCTCAATTCTATTTTGGATAACTAAGCTTTTTAAAATAGTAATGTTTTGTTAAACTTTATTTATTTAAATTTTATTTATTTTTTTAAAAAATATGTTCTTAAAAAACTGTGATAACTATTTTTTAATATTGAATAGAGTAATTTATCTTAATTTTGTTATTAATACACAATTTCCCATTGTATAGGAAAAAGAAATGCATATAGTAAAGTATATGTTAAAAATCTTCCCCTCATATCTTACTTTCCTATTTTAATATCGGTTATATTGTACAAGACCGATCAATGTTTGAACTTTGAAGGAATAAAGTACATTGAGCTTTACTCAGAAACAAAAGTACATCCGAATATAACTTGGTGTGAAGACTTTGTTAAAAAGGAGAAATATATTCTATTTCTATTTGTGTCTATGGACCAAAATTTTGTGCTAAGAAGTTTATTTCGAATCCTCCTTGAATCTACCTTTGTATAGTCTACGTATAATAAAAAAAAATAAGACAGGCTTAGACAAGAAAAATATGTAAAATTATAAAGATGTAACATATTAATCCGCTCCAAATCTACTATATGTTAACGTCTATAATCCCGATTCGAATCCGGTTCAAACCTACTTTTTTACAGGTCTAGAATAAAATGTTTGAGCTATAGTCGCAATCCATGGGAGTGCTAATATTATTTTTGGTCGAAATGAGGATTGATTTTTCAATTTTATAGGTTTTAAACCCTATTTTTAAATTCTTAAATCTTATTTCGGCTGAGCTTACTAGCCTCATATATATGAATCCATTTACACATAAAACCATTGTAAGTGAAATACCCAATACCCATTACCGATAAAATCACTCTTTTAAAATTCTTGTCTAAGTCTTATTTAGGCACTGGAAGGTCTTAGCCTGTCTAAACGTTCGTCTAAAAACACCTAAAAAATTAATCGTCTAGGCGCTAAGTGGTCTCTCCACCCAGGATTCGCCTGACGTTTTTTAAAACATTGAGCCATGATTTGGTTTGAGTAGAGATGTTATATCATGGATTCATGGTGATGGAAACGAATATAGGAATCACAAAAAACACAAAGCGGTGCAATAGAGAAAGTGGACTAAAACGGCTGGGGAGGACGTAAGCTAATTTGGGTGGTCATTGAATATTGAACTAAGATCATTGCTCATTAGTCATTACATCATCTATCTGAAATTTTTTAATGACCCAAAGTGCCCTTTTTGGACGTAGTGCCTTTTTTAATTTGTACATTTATATAATTTGATTCATTTTTTAAATAAGAGATCTTTGGTGATAAATTTCTGAATTATTCATTTTTTAAATAAGAGATTTTGGTGATAAATTTCGGTCCGTAAACTAGCCGACAAAGCACACAAATTAGGTAAACCAGCTTGCGTCAACTGACTCGGCCGTTCACGAACCGATAAAGTACACAAATCTAGTAAATCGACTTGCACCCGACTCGATCCAATAAAAAGAAGAATTTTGAGACTTGGTTTTTACCTGCGTAAAAAACCAAGACAAAGATCGAACATAAAACCTTCCAACATTTCTTATACTTTCTAGTTTCTACCACTAGCCCACCCATGTAGGGCTGCGTAACTCATTTTTATAAAATACTCTTGCAAATTGTTGTGTGTGAAAAGAGGATGGAGATTATTTCTTTGAAAAGAAAGACCCCAACAATGTTCATTTGACTTGTTCTTCTAGACATTGTATAATTAAACAAAAAGCCAAGTGAGAGAGAGAGAGAAAAAAATGGCCCAAGTGCAACTAACCCAAAAGTTCAGGGTCTTTTTCAGAATTTCACAAGTCTATTTTTTGTGCTACTTTTTACAATTACCCCAAAAGATGGACACCTTCACATGGCTCTGTTCTGTAACTTCTGTTGCATGGCCAAATGTCCAAGTTTGGCCAAAAGTGACAAAATCATCAGTGCAATTTACACAGGTATGAAACATACCAATGAATTCATGAATTAATTGCCAAGCTTGTCACCAGTATCATCATCATGAATTCATACAAAATTATGGATGAGTTACAAAAGAAAAAAACACAACTTCCTAGTTCCTATTGCAGTTGCAATAAGTTTGAACCCTAGAGAATCCATATATTTACAAGGTTATAACTTTATCTGGACAAGATGTTCATGATTTGTGGCGAAATGAAGGCTAACAGAAGGCTACAAAGATTTAAGCTCTCTAATAATAACTCCTGTCAAGTACTCACCTCACGCAATTGGCACAGTTTCGCCTCGAGCACCTGCACAAAGACAAGAACCATATGTATGAGTTCTGAAATTAGAATTAAGAACTAAAGAATCACATTTATCCGGTAATGCGTTGCAATTTTAAGGGTATACTTGTTAAAACGGTTTTTCTATAATGTGCCCTAAGGGCACATAATATGCATACTTGAATTAGAAACTAAGCCTAAACCCTATTGAAAAATCATTAAAAATTCAAAAAAAAATTAAATCTTTCCATCTGAGGATTTTATAATGTGCCCTAAGGGCACATTATAGAAAATAGTTGTTAAAAATGAGGAAAAGAATGAGTGATTTCAGTCTTATAATGGCTAGACACAGGCAATCGAAAAAATATCTAGATTCGAACTTACATCTTTCATAGATTTCGTTAGCTAATTGAACAATATCATCTGCTTGTTCAGCCATCACTGCAATTCTCTCAGCTTCCTTGACAGCTTCAGCTACTTGGAAGGACAGATCTTCTGCTTTGGCAAGACTCAGAGCTGCAAATGTTGCAGCTGCTTCCAAGGAAATTACTTTGCCATTATTCACTACATCCTGAGGAGGAGGAGGAACATTGCCAATAGTCTGTGGATATTGCCTGGGCTGAGTAGTAGCCTGAGTGTCTTTCACAATAGCTGGTTTTTGCTCAGACACGGAAGCGCCTTTTAACCGGTAGCAGTTATCTATCTGCCATTTTGCAAACAAAATTATTAGATAAACTGCCTATTGATATGAAGAAGTTAGGAAGAGCCTTGGTTAAAATCTTGCAAATTCTTAGTCCCTCTGTTCAGCAATGTTTGCCATCCTAGCCCGCTTATTTCTTTTTCAAAAATAATTGTCAATTATACCTATTTTGACAAATGTTGTCCAAGATTGTCCTTGCTAATTATGTGAGCCACTTCTTATCCAACTCATCACATTAAAATAAAACAAAGGAAAACTAATTAATAAAGGGGAATTGAGTCAAATCATATGGTTTCTCAATATTCATGTCAATGGTTAAAATGCCAAATACAACTAAACAGAAGGAGTATTTGTAAACAGGTCTAAACTCTAAAGTTAATCAACCTTGATTCCTATTAGAAGAATCTTAAAATTGGAATTCAATCTATTATAAACCACTCCTTTCCTAATGAATCACCTTACAAGCCTACTAGATAACAAATCAAACATACTTAATATCTTATGAAACCTTCAGAAGAGGAGTAATATCATGAAAGTGCCAATGATCAGATATTCATGAGAATGTACTGTTTATTAAGATAACTTGATTTAGACATGTTGCAAAAACGAAGAATGACCTTCTCAAGTTTGTCTTGTCCTACTAGCCTTCGCAGCCTTGAACCCAATAGCTTCCTGAAATTTTGGGGCACCTCCTCAACCCTTTGCTGGACATCCCCAATTTTGCATAATCAACAATTGGTCATTACAGATATGTTACATGTGACATGTACTACACGTCTATACAGTTAGACCGAGAAGTTCAATCATGAAGCAGTAATTGCCAGTAGGCCATACTAATGTGAAAAAGTAAGCAGGAAACACCCAGTTTGTTCAGCCAGAATGCAGTGAATTAATATGAATTACAGTCACACTATGATATAAGGATGGTGAAATCAGTGTAGCATAAGATGAAGTTAGAAAAGTATGTCCACATCAGTGTAGCACAGATTTGATGTTAAAATCAGGCATTGTTTTATTTTTGATAAACATCATTTCACATAGTAAAAGATAAAGAGCTTAAATAGAGTGTTGCAATGGTGAAAGAAAATCAGATCAACGTTTTTGAATAGTGTAAACAGATATACACCCATTCCATTTTAGCAATACGAGTTTGTGTATCTAAAAATTTCGGAAGTAGAAAATGAATAAAATGATAATTTACTTCTAACTCACCTCAATATATTTCATTAGCGAAGTGATGTCCAACCCACTTGGCCCTTTTGTAGCTGCAAGTGCTTCAAGGACCATTGTGTTGTACCTAATAGCAAGGCAAACAGCATAACTTGTATCATTTAAGCTCAAGATATTCTATTTACTTTATTACAATTTAACATCCACAGAATCAGAAATTGTTTCAGCTTGCCACACCATAGAGAATTAAAATCTATCAAAACAAAATATCACAATCATAACACAAGATAGCATAAATAATCATCACGCACCTTCCTTTCCAATCTCTATTTGTTTTGCAATATATCAACAGATACTCAAGTTATCATCCTTTACCAACCAGAAAAATAGGAAAATCGGACGAGAGAAGTGAGTGGAGGATACCTTGGACCATTTTTTACATCTTTGGATGGATCTTCCTTGACAATATCTGCAGGTAAATCCTGTGCAACAGGAAGGGCAGGAGCAGAAGTCTGACAATTGAGACTGGGAGAAGCAGTGGATTCCGGATTTTTTGGTTTGGATGTCCTTGATTTTTCTCTGGATCCTTGGCCAGCAGCAGCACTCATGTTTCGCCATTTATCCTATGGAAGTTACCCAGACAACATAGACAACGCTATCATGAATTGATTTCCAAGATAGTCCAAACAAAAGTCACCAAGATTTTCTTATCAGCTAATAACAGATTCATTGCAGCTCAAAATTGATGTCAAGGAAACTAAAGAGTCATGATCCATCATCAATTTATTGCTATTTGCTTCTAATACCAAGAGCACATCAAACGTAGTAAAACGAAAATCTTCAACCTTTATTATGGCACTGAAAAATTAATCCCAAATTACCACCCCTTGCCCTAATGTAGCCAGAAATTCAACTTCCTTCATAACATAAACTATATGCCTCTTGTTTCAGATAAGCATCAAATTGACACTGATAAAACTAGTTTCTAACAGAAGTTTTCACAGTTAATGGAAATTGCAAATAACCCTGCATCTCCATTAGCCAAATAACGCCTCTAATACCATTTGCTACCCGTGCACTTCTTTGTTTTAGCGGAATTAACAATTCAATAACAGGCAGTGCCATTAGGTTAATCGAATGTATCATTCAAAGGCGCGTGCTTGATCTAATTAGGTACTTTTTGCGGTTTTCCCAATCCAAAATTATGCAATTTCAAACTAGCAGAATCCACACTAACTGATCAAGGATCTGTGAGCAGAAAATATAAGTAAAAGAGGGAAAATTGATGATGAACAACCTTGAGATCGATGTTCGAACGAGAATGGAGATGCTTGTTGAACTCGGGATCTCTTTGGATGAACTTCCACTTGCCAGGGCCGTACTTGGCGATGCCGGCGCGTAGGGCCTCCTCTTCCTCCGCCGTCCACTTCTGCTTTGGATTTCCCATCTCGGCTGGGTTTAGCGAGGGAGGGTTTTGGGCTTCACTGGTTCGGGTCTGTGTTCTAGGGTTACGATTTTGCAATTTCGAACTTGAGGTTAATCAAAATTGTAGGGCATAAATAATCCACATTTATTAGATGCATAAAGATATTATATTATTTATTAAAAATTGATTTACTTATCATTTACCAAAAAATAATTCAAAAAATAATATATACTTACAAATCTACTATATATATATAAAAGCAATAAGGTTTGTAGCCACCACATTGCGCCACATCATCTTTTGTCACATGTCATTCATATAATGTGCCACATCAGATTTTGACACGTGTCATCTCCTTATTAATTCATATAAATTATACAAATAAATTGGTAGTTTTGAAAACAAATCTTATAATATCATTCAATATTTTAGAAAGAATCAAAATTATAATTTTGGAAGTTTATAGCATATGTACTATATATTAATTATTTTTTCCACTTCATATTCCACATGGCAAATTTTTTCCACTTAATTAAAATTTATTTTTATTTTCCAAATTTAAATAATATCTTGATTTTTGGTAGGAGATAATATCTTAACTAAAAAATTTTAACTAATGGTTGGATTTTTTCCTTATAAGCCAATAAAATATATATGCTCAATCTCATCTCTTCCATATTTTCAAAATATATCTTTTTTTCTTTATTTTCTTCAAATTTTATCTGCTTCTTTTAAATTAAACCTATTTATCAAATATTGTCAAGGAAAATGAGCATTGTAGACTATT
Source organism: Fallopia convolvulus (assembly GCA_964016875.1). Taxonomy (NCBI): domain Eukaryota; kingdom Viridiplantae; phylum Streptophyta; class Magnoliopsida; order Caryophyllales; family Polygonaceae; genus Fallopia; species Fallopia convolvulus. The sequence goes on from OZ024720.1 coordinate 2,322,146, forward strand.
TTATGTTAATAATGTTTATTCTCAATTTTTAAACTTAATAATCTATATTTATTTTATTTTATTTAAAAAAATATTTTTTATACATATTACGAATAATAAATTACTTACATTAAATTTTATATTATATTTTTATTTATAAATATCTTTTTTATAATATATCTAAAAATATCAAGTCATATTCGTGAAGGGCACGACGGGGATAACTAGTAATATATACTCCATATATTTTGTGGCATTCTTCTTGCCATTGAAAAAGAACTTTTCCTATTAAAAGCTGGGAGAGGAAACTTCTACTTTGTTCTATAATGGAATCAAAGCTAGAAAGGCAAAAAACTCCATTTTCCTATTAAAAGATGCTAATGGGAATATAATAGACAACAAACTTGCTATAGAGGAGGAAATAATAGACTTCTATAAGACTCTTTTTGGCAGTGAAAGCAATGTGAGAAATATTGATTTCAATAGATATGCAGGGCTGGTTGTCGATCCTGCTGTTCACCAGAACTTGGTTTCTATTCCTACAATGCTTGATGTTAGCAGTGCAGTGTTTGAGATTGGCAACAACAGAAGTCTAGGACCGGATGGCTTTGGGAGTGTTTTCTTCAAGCACATCTGGCCTTTAATCTGTGAAGATGTTTATGCTGCAATTAAAGAATTCTTCATTAAGGGTAAGCTCCTGAAACAAATCAATGCCACCTTTGTAAGTCTGATTCCAAAGATTGAAAAGTCGTTCTCAGTAAAGGAGTATAGACCTATCTCTTGCTGTAATATTGTCCTTAAAATAATATCTAAGCTGCTAGTCCAAAAAATAAGGCCACAACTTGAGAAAATTATCTTAGTTACTCAAGGTGCTTTCATTCCAGGGAGGAACATCTCACATAATGCTGTAGTGGCTCATGAACTAGTTAAGGGATATGAGAGAAAAGGCACTTCACCAAGATGTATGATCCAAGTAGACCTTCAAAAGGCTTATGATTGTGTGAGATGGAAATACTTGGAAGAAGCTTTGAAATATTTCCAATTTCCTTCTCAATTGATTGTATGGATCATGCAATGTGTAACTCTGCCCTGGTATTCAATCATCATCAATGGTGAAGCAAAAGGCTATTTTCCAGGAGAAAGAGGATTAAGGCAAGGAGATCCTCTATCTCCTTTTCTATTTGTCATTGTAATGGAGATGTTCTCCAGGAAAATGAAGATTATGAGCAAGAAGAGTGGTTTTAGTTTTCATCCTAAATGCAAACAGTTAGGTCTGACAAGCATTGCCTTTGCTGATGACCTTCTTATTTTCTGTAAACCAAACAAGGCGACTCTGCAGCTGGTTAAAAATACCTTGTTAGAGTTTGGTAAAGAATCTGGGCTGAATGCCAATACAACAAAAAGTAAAGTTTTCTTTGGAGGTTTGAGTAATGCAACACAGAACGAGATGAGTAGAATCTTGGGTGTTGAGTTGGGGACTTTTCCTGTGAGGTACTTGGGACTACCTCTGCATACGAGAAGACTAAAGATAGGGGAATATATGCCCCTCATCAACAAAATCACAAGTATTATCCAAAAAAGGAACGTCAGGTTCCTATCCTACGCAGGAAGAGCTCAAATTATCAAATCAGTCATTGAAGGTGTTCTCTCCTTCTGGATGCAAATAACACCTCTTCCAAAAAAGGTGATAAGGAAGAGTGAAATCATTTGCAGAGCATTCCTATGGTTTGGAAGTGTGGAAAATAGGAAAAGTCTGGTGGCTTGGAGCAAGGTCTGTATGCCTCTTGAGGAGGGAGGGTTAAATTTCAAGGAATTACTATCCTGGAATAAAACTCTCCTCTTTAAACTAGGGTATGACATACTAGCTAAAAGAGAGAATCTGTGGACACAGTGGGCTAACAAAAATCTTCTAAAAAGGCAAGGGTTCTGGTTGGTCAATATCTCTACAACTAATTCCTGGATCTGGAATGGGATTCTGAAATTGAGAAACACAATTCTTCAGAGAATGCAGGTCACAATAAGGCAAATGGAAGACAACAATTCTCACCTGAATGCTTTATGTAAAGCAGATGGAAAACTAAATTGTGCTCTTGTGTATGACTACTTCAGACCTCATTCAGATAGAAAAGAGTGGGGATCACTTATCTGGTCAGGGATCCAATCTAAGAAATGGAGCTTCCACTGCTGGCTTGCTACTTGGAATAGGTTACCAACATCTTCAAGGCTATGTAAGATTGGACTCATTCCAAGACCAGATTGCATTTTGTGTGGTCATCAAGAGGAAACTAAGGATCACCTATGGTTTCAATGTGATTTTACCAAAGCAGTTGAGAACATAGTCTGGGATTGGCTTCGAGTTACAACAAGATTTGATTCAATCTCGGATTAGTGGGGCTGGTTTCTGGCTTGCAACAGAAGGAAAAATAACATATATCTAGCCAAGCTAACAACATGCATGGGAATTATTTATTTTACTTGGTGGATGAGAAATGAAGCTATATTCAACAACAAAAACCCAGATGTGAATGTTTGTGCAGCCAAGATCATAGAAAACTGCAAACTGAGAATCACTGTTAAGTTGAAGCTTACGGGCAGAAGAGGGCAGGCCATGAGGAGACAACTTGAGATTTAGTCTTAGCATGACTTGTTTCTTCCAAGGGTTGTCTATGAAGGGTTTAGGAGGCTTTTTGTGGGCTTTTGTTTTGAGAATTCTCCCCTTTCTCTTTCTTTGCAGAGTGCTCTAACATATGTTATCATGATGAAAGCAAAGATTGGATTGGCCTTCAATAGTGTGCAATGGGATCCCGTGTCACTTTATGTGCTTGGCATTAATATGAGTGATCATGGGATCCAGGCCGCGCTATGGGATATTCTCTATTTTTCCTTCTTTTTTGTTTGTCTCTGGGTTGTTGCTGGTTGGGGTAGTTTTTTGGGTAGATATTGTTGTAAATGATGCCCCTTATCACCATTTGTGGAATGGAAATGCAGAGGCGTTTTCATGAGGACACATTTGTTGATTTGCTCCTTGTTTTTATAGCAATATGCCATGATTAGTATGGAGTGGAAACATGTGGATATACAAAATCATGGCTTTGCTGGATATTGGGTTTCATCTAGGATGCTTCTGCTGGATGTATTTTTAAGTTTTTATATGGCTTGTAGGCCTTCTGTAATTCTTTCCCTTTCTTTTTCTATAAAGTTTACCATTAGCGAAAAAGAACTTTTCATTTTCAACTTTCTTTCAAACTCTGTGATCTTTATTCTTTTGCCTAGCATACCAATTCATAACTTTTGTTATTTAAAACGTTCTAATGAAATTGAATATTGAACGTGACTTTAGAAAAGATTATAATTATAACGGTTATTTCAATATAGTAATGGGATGCAATTGGAGATAGGTTGAGGAAATTGCGTATTTTCCTATTGTTAATGTTCCTAAAGGAATTTTTATATCTTTTGAAGATAGGTAATAATTTTAATTGTTTTTTTATTCATTTTAATAAGTTATTTTACTTATTTTTAAAAAAAAATCAAGGATGAATAAATGAACTTTTAAAGGGTTGGTAGGAAAAGAATATCTAAGTTGTTGTGATATTCAATGGAGATAATTTTCATGACAAGTTTAACCCAATGTCAATTATTGTTGATAAGTTGTCATTCTATTCATTTCGGGGGAATTTCTCCTCCACTTGTTGTTGATAGGATTTTGCAACAAAAATATCCTATTATAAGATACTGTTTTTAAATGCAGAATCTTGGAAGAAAATTTAAGTCACCTAACTTAAGAACTCAAAGTCTCACACACACGAACTAGGTCTAGCCATATGTGCGGGTTAGGGTGGCTTGGGCTTCCTCGGAATTGACAAGTTAAGATAGCTCAATCAAAAGCAATGAAGGTAAGAGATATGCAAGCTTTCGCCTCTTTCTTGTCTGAGGCCAAAGAGTGTGCCAAGAGATGCAGCATCCCAGCTATTAGTTATGTAGCGCCTCACAAACTTAGTGGCCAACTGATCCCAAGACCGAATTGATCCTGGTTTCAGGCTTTGGAACCACTTCAATGGACCTATAGAGAGACTACTTGGAAACATCTTACACATAATAGCCTCTTCGAACACCCACAACGCCATCTTATGAGAGTAAGAGGCTATATGGTTTACGGGATCTGAATGCCCATCGTAAAGAGCGAAAGATGGGGGAGAAAACTTTGATGGAGGTCAGGCTTGTTGAATGTCTATGTGGAATGGTGTCGATGTCACCATAGCCAACTAATGCTCTGCTTGTTCTTGAGCCGTTTGCAAGGTACCACCGTGCGCTCTTAAAAGATCAAGCAACCTCCTTTGAGTGCGTTTAAGAGCTCGGGCCCTCCCTTCGAGCCTCTCTATGCTAACACTCCGCCGCTGACTACGTCATCTCTTCTTCTTTTTGTCCCGGTCATGCTCAGGCTCGGGATTTTCAGAAGGATTATAGCGATCGTCACGCCCGCGCAAAAAAATCATGTCGATCGCCAGACCCGCGGTCGCAGTCCCTTCTATCGCGATCGCGGCTTCGTCCGCAGTGATCACCGTGGTTTTTGGGCTCGCTCAAGCCGTCCGAGGATGGTTTGCTGGACTGAGGGGGGTCCGCGACCCAATACCTCTTACGCGGGGGTGACTCGTGATGGCGGTCCCTTCTCCGGTTCCTTGGCACCCTGCGGTCGCTATCATAATCAACCTGCATCTCATCTGATTCGTCAAAACTAATTGATCGAGGACCACTGCGGTTATCGGCGAATTCAATAACACTAGCAAGCCGTCGAGTAGTCCTTTCAATTTCTGATTCATGAATAGGGCGCTTGCCTTGAACCTTGTCCAAGGAATGCTTAAGTCTGGCAATTTCTTCTAAGGCATGTTCCAAATGGGATTCAGCCTCTGCACACCTAGTTTGGTACTTCTCATTCTCTCTTAGAGTAGTAGCCAAAGCATGGGTGATCTCGTCTTCTTCTTCGTCTCCAGCAGTGGTACATGCCCCATTCTTGCCGTTTGGAGCGGATGACAAAGTAATGTGATTATCACCTCTAACGGGAGTAGACCTGACACGGCTAGATTGGCCTTGCTCTAAACGAGGGCTAACCACATTAGGAAACGACTCGCAAATAGTAAGAGCATGCTCGGAAATACGCAGCCCGTGCCCGCGGTTCTGTTCGGCGCTTGCGATCGCTTGGACCGACGCGTTGCGCTCTTAGACCCTTTGATTGTTCTCGTTTTCAGCAACACACATTGCCGATTCCCAAGCTCGATCAAATTCAGTAGATTCAAACCGTGAAGTACCATGATTGACGATTCCATCGCTTGACTCAAGCCCCTGGCGGTCTGTGCGATGAACAACCGTATCAACGAGAGGGGTCAGGTCACGATTCAAGTTGTTTTCGGGCACAATGGTCTGACCTTCCGAGCGAATATCAAAATTATATTGATCAACTTGCATTAGGGTTCGATTTTCCGAGTGACTTTCGAATATTGCACCTTCATTCGTCGATCCGCGATCGCGGTGTACAGTACCGTGGTCGCGGTCTACAGTGTCGTGATCCAGCTCTGTTCGCTGAGCACACCACACTCGTTTTCGCTTTGCGTCGGTGCCCTAGGGTTTCCAAAGACGACCTCTTGATTTTTGGGAAACGATTCCAACACCATAATTGTGTGGATCGAGTACTCGTTTTCCACAGACGGCGCCAATTGTTAGTGTACAATTGGCGCCACTCGGCGGTCTAAAGGTTGTCCGACCTACTCCCAAACCCGACACCCGTCCAAGAAATCCTCCCTTGTGACTCCCATCCTGACGGCGCCCACACTAACCCGGAAAAATATGGAAGAATTAAATTGGAACGGAGGAGGATAGAACTCACCGGAGTTCGTTGATCGGCGACTTAACTACGAAGCGCTAACAACGCCGACAGTGACATGGAGGGAACGACGACGAGAGCGGAATCTGTGCGCGAATGACGACGACGACAGTACGCGACGCTCAAATCGATTCTTGAGAAGGTGATTCACGAGATTACGTTTAGGCATTTCGTTATAAGTCTCGATCGTGACAATTAATATAACGGGGTCTTAGCTAGTTGGTTGTTAAAGATAGAGATTCGAGAAAGGAAACTTAGTTAGGGAGTAGATGAAAATATGGTTAAGATAGAAATTAGTGAGTTGAGTGGGAAAAGATAAAATTAATTTACCTAATAGATAAGAAGAGTTTAAGGGGTCACCTTAGTGGAAAAGAATACTACTACTACTAATAATAACGCTATTCGGAGTTATTTGCGGGTGAGCTAAGATGATTGCTTGTGGCCCAAAAAAACTCCTTTCCCTATCGAGAAGGAAAAGCGAACCCGAATATTACATGCTCATGGTCTAGTCAATGAGTCAACATTTGTCTACTCCAACATGAAGCCACTTCCAAAAGTTGTCTGGTTATGGCATCAAGCCCTGACCCATGTCGGGCTCCGACGACTCCGAGGCGCCCTAGGCCATAGCGGCCCCCTTGGCGTGCCCATGCCACGTCGTGGTCTTCTTGGCCTAGCTGAGCCATATCGGTGTTCGCTTTTATTATTATTTATGTTGCATGACTTTATTATTATATATATATCATGTATTTGTTATTTTATGTTATTATGTGATGGGCGTGTGTTTCAGTTTACATATCGGGACTAGTCCATTTTGTTCTAAGAAGGAGTTCTCTATATAAATCCCTCCTTGACTTTCTTTGTACTCAGTTTTGATTTTGTGAGAAATAGAGATTACTATTTCACCTTAGCCTTTACTCCCAAGCGTTCTTCTCTCTTGTTCTCCAATCTCAAATCTCTCAAACTCGTGCTCTTTGAATCAGTCGATCCTCACCCTTGTCTCGATCCAATATCGAGGCACCCTTTCTTGTCTTGACGTTGGTCTGCTGGAAGCGAGTCTGAATCCTTCATTGGACTCTAGATCCGGCCTACTGGTGTCGAGATCTCTTCTTGGCGCCGATCCAACGTGTTATCGCTATTATCGGAGTGACTCATTCAAGACGGATCCCGAGAGTTGGTATCATTGGCATTAGAGCCTACGGTCTTGTAAGTCGCTCGATTCCTTAGTTCATGTAATTTTCATACCCGATCTATCCATCGCACCATTATCTAGGCTCTTTTGCTTAAAGAAAACTCCAAAAAAAATTGGTCGTAACCCTGCTCGAGTCAAGAAGTTTTGACCGAGTACCTTGTTCTTGTCCTTTGCAATCTCATGTTCTTATCCTTTACAATCTTGTGATGTAATTGTTTTAATGTGTTGCCATAATTTTATGATTCTCTGCACCATTGCATGTGATTGGCCTTTAGTTTGCATGTGTTGCCAAATCTTTATTGCCAATTTTTATGCATATTGTTGTTTGATCAAATCAACATCTTGATAAGTTGATCGAGCATTTCTTACTCGATTGATTTGCTAGTGCCAAAAATACATGATAATTGATTTGGCCAAATTGTTTTGCGTGCTATTAATTGGGATAGAATCTCATTAATTGCTCTTCTCTTGCTTGATACACCATCTTGGAGTATCTTTCTTGATACTAATTAAGCAAATAGCCTATTAAAAAAGGGGTTCCGCTGTTTAAAAAAAATCAAAACTAATAAAAAAAAATGAGTTCGGTTCTTCGTAAAAAAAGAAAGAAAAGAAAGTACCCCTCGTTTGACTCGAACTAACTTTTTGTGCCCTTAGTGTTATTGTTCATTTCGTGGTCCATTTCGTGTGCATGCTTATATTCTTTTAAATTGCATACAAATTTGGGGTTTCCATGATTGTGGTTTGTAATTTGACCATAATAGCATGTATTGTGCTAGCTTAAAGCTGCTCTCTCGGTATGTCTAAACTAGCTTTACCCTTTGCATGAATTTTGGTTTTGTGTGCATTGATTTGTTATTGTCTCTATATTATTGGTTCGCTTTTACTCGTTTGTTGTCGTGTCTTATACAGGACTTCGACCAGGTACTTTGTCGGATATGGCGACCCTGATATATTCTTTCGGGTGACCAATCATATGGCATACTACTTCAACTAGCGAGACTACGACAAGTATGAGCAGTGTGAAATCACCATTAATTGCTTCATCGGTTACGCACAAGACTGGTGATCCAGCATTGAAGATGATAGATGGTATTGTCGTCGACCTCCCGTTAAGACATTGGGACACATCGTATTTCTCATGGCTCGGTATTTTGCTCCAAAGTTTGACGCTCAAGGTGTCTCAGATCGCACCTTAGCCATCATGGCCGGATAGAGATAGACTGACAGGCTGAGACCCTTGGTGGCTCAGCGAGCAAGGCCTCATACCATCATGAGATCGATCCCATTCAGACACACAGTCGTGCCCACAACCATCTCTATTGTGATCCGTGTCGTGTCTGCCTCATTGTCTATCACGCCACCAATCGTACACATGCCCGCTGTTTCCGCGCATGTTGCCAAGGCCACTGCTGCGACTATAGCGCACATTGCTCCGCCTACCGTGGCTAATGTTGAGTTCACTGTCACACCTATTGCACTCCCATATCTCACCTATTGGTAGGGGTGTTCAAAAAATCCTACCCAGTTGATCCGATCCGGCTATCCGATGATCCGATCCGCAAAATTCTGAATCCAATCCGAGAAAATTAGCCGGATTATCGGATCGGGTCGTAGCGCCTCCCCCTTGATGAGAGGGTTTCTTGACAACAAATAAATTTATATCAAGACCCCACTGAGTACAGGGAGGTCAGGTTCGTCCACATGAGATAGTCAGTATCAAGTTTTGTTACTCTCACGCAAGCAATCAATCAAAAGCAAGGAGTTTTTATCAAGGAAGAGAAATTCTAAGGTTTAGGGTATCCCCACAAGAACAATCATGCATACAAACGCTCATGAAACACATAGATCATGCTTTTATCACATAAAGGTGTCAACTTTCGTCAACCTAAGCAAGTAAATCAACTAACTTTCGTTGAATTAATAAACTTACTATCTAATCTCTTCTACTTCAACTAAGATAGATCTGCTTTCGCTTCAAAACCCTAAATTGATTATTCTGATTCAAGGTTTCTGCTTTCGCTTCAACTTATGAATGAGAAATTCGCTTCAACTTTCGTTTCAAGGAGTTAAGAACAAGAGAGAAGATCCATGCAATAAATTTCAGACCGAGTCGCGTCTTTTTCCGAAATTTCTCCTCCGCGTGTTTTATTTATTAATTTCGGGCCTTTTCTATCTTGTTTTTAGGGTTTCATATAAATACTTAGAGATTAAGTTTGGATGATGATTACGTATTATTTTCTTAGCCTCTCTCTTTGAAGAACCCTAGATTGGAGATTTGTGGATTTTTTGCAAGACTTGATTGGAGTTGAATTTAGATCTATTGAAAAGACAATTGGTATGTTTATCTTTGATTTAGATTTCTTATCTCTCCATATTATGTCTAGCTAATTTCTTAGTTCTAAGGAAGGGTGAACCCAATGGTTTAATAGGTAGATTTAATGGTGATGATTGGTTGAATTGAGATTTGAATTGTTGTTTGATTCAACCTAGGATGCTTAATGACCTAATTTGCTTGAATTAGGAATCTTGTTATGATTTGAGACCGAGAGGAGATAAAAATAACAAGAGGTTGATTGAATTGAATTTACAAATTGTTAATTCATGCTAGATCCCTAGGTTTGAACTTGTTGAATTATTTGTGCGAGAGTGACTTAATTCACTTGTGGAACTTAACCTATCCTGGGAATTATTGATTGAGTAGTCTTAACTGAGCGCGAGAGCGGATGTTATTTCTATTGATTCATTGATCTCTAAAGAACTTAAAGGACCTAAATAAGACTTGCTTTGTGCGAGAGTGACTGCTAGTCGAGTCTAGGTACATGCATTAATCGTCTGAAAAGAGTTAATGTTGACACTTGAGATAGTTAGTCCTTCAAACAACATTTGAATTGAAATCCAAATAAATATCACCGGTAATCTACTGAATAATCATTGTGGGGATCTTGACCTTGGAATGCTTTTCTCCATTGATAGTTACTTCTTAATCTTGATTTTAATTATTTCTGAATACAATTACAACTTCTTTTTCTTATTTTTGGCTTAGTCTACTGAATCGTGTTATAATCAATACTACAAGTTCCCTGTGTTCGACACCTTGATTACTACAACCGAACCGTATACTTGCGGTGTAGGAAAATAGCCTATCAATGCACAACCATTGTTGGGTTTAACCCCAACCTTAGAGAGGAAGACTACTCACAAATCATAATTAAAAACAAACAACTATATTAATGAAAAGGAAAGCTTACAACTTTGAATCGAAACAATAGTTCTTCTCCACAAACCCTACTCGTCTCTTCCCTCTCGCCCCTCTCTTCTCTCCTCCTCCCTTACTTGCCCTCCAAGGCAATTGATTGTGTGTAGAGAAAATTAAAGGGTAGACAAGAGTATTTATAGAGAAACTAATCTATCTTAAATCTATCTATAAGGAAATAATATCTTCTAATAAGATATATCTCTTCTATCTATCTAATAACATAAAAGGAAATAGGATAAAAGCCCATTAAACACGCCGACTCGGTCTTCCGCTACTCTCGGGGTGGCTCGGCACCGACCCAAAGTGGATCGTCACCGACCTTGTTTAGCACTTCGAACAGCCTTGAGTAAAATTTGCGTAGATGATTCGTTACAACTCCGTTTGGCTCGATTCGTTTTCCTATGTTCTTGTAACAAATTTCTCTATCTCTTTCTTAGCTCAAACTTGATCTTCAATGACTTCATTAACTTCATTCCTTGAGCTTTTCCTTAAGTGCTTCTCCTCGGTTTTGCTCTTTTCTTCAAAATTGCTCCAAAAAGCTTCTAAAAACCTACAAAACACCACCAAAGCTTATGTAGACTCCATATCTCATGAAAATACGAAAACCTACACAAACGACTCAAAACAAAACACAAAACTAAAGAAAAAGACTCAAAGACACAAAAACACACCCTAAAAACATGACTAAAAAGGCGGACATCAAAATACCCCATACTTAGACTTGCTTGTCCTCAAGCAATAAACTAGACAAGAACCAAAACCATCAACACATATATCAAGTCAATGCCTTTATCAAAAAGCAACATCAAAGCACAAGTACAAATAGATAGACAAGTGAATCTAACGTCATCACACATATATGAGCAACCTCAAGCAAAAGCAACTACAAATCCAACCTCACAAGGGATATGTGTTTTACTCAACTCTCAAGTGTTTGGGCTTAGAATAACAACTCTCAACTCAATCCAATATACAAAAATCAACATAGTTGTTTTGGTCAATTTCCGACCAGAGATCTTCGAAGGTGATTTTGTAAGTTCGTAGGGAATATCTAGCCGATCGACACGAAATTTGATGAACAAAGCAAGCTTTTGTATTTGAAAGAAACTGAGGATTACAATGGCTCGATTACAAGTGCTTGATCTGATCTTCTTCTCTGGGCTAATCCCTTACTATATACCCGTTTTCGTTTCCACCTCCTGGCTCCATCTTCCCACGTTGCTTGCCCCATCTTCTGAGTGGCCTTGTCGAACGGTTCCTTCCGAGTTTCTCGGCTTGGAGACGACGATGGTAATTCTGGTACGACTTCTGGGCTCAAGTGTTAATGGGCTGGGCTAACCGCGGGTTGGTTAAACCTTTGGGCCCAACAATAGCCCCAAAAGATTCGTGTGAATTCAAAATTTTACCGAATCTTTTTGCCTGTTGGTTTCCGGGATCTTAGCTATCTCGGATCCCACACGTGTAGGGCGGAGATTTCTCTACGCGCTTTCTGTGGCAGGTGAAAAGACGTCAGTCGTCTTTATTTACCGCGCCTCGCGGAAGGGACTCTTTACTCCATTGCTCTGTTAGCGATCTCTCCCGAGGTACGACTCTTCTCTTCCTTCTTCTTCGTTTCCAGTTTTCTTTTCACATTTCTATGGCGAGGGATATAATGTCTTCTCGGCACGGTTTTTCTCCCTCGGGTATACTTCAAGAGTGCGATCGAGTTCCAAACACCATGGGCTTAGAGGAGATGAACCAAATCCTTTTAGAGGGTGGCTTTCCGGGGGGGTAGTTGCTGTATGTCCAGGGGAAGAACATTCTGACTGGGTTCGTCCTGGTTGGGTATGCTTCTTCGAGTTCCCGTTCACCATCTCTTGTCGATTCCCTTTTCCTCCTATTGTCCAGGAATTCTTAGCCCGTTTTAAACTTTCTCCTGCTCAACTACTTCCCTCCGCTTGGAAGATCCTCTCTTGGGTTAGTAAGATGGAGGAGGTCGCCGGGGTAGACTTTACGGTTTCCGATCTGCTTCAGGCTTACCGTATTACTTCGGTGAGACGAGGTCGGTTCATCTTACAGTCTCGAACCGCTCGCCAGCCGCTTGTCTTAAACACAAAGGTCAATGGGAAGGGGTGGGGAAACCGTTTTTTCTTTGTCGAGATTGCGTCTCTGACCCCTGAGAGTCGCCTGTTTTTGCATGACAAATGGAATCCGGCTAGTAAGATTACCTCGTTTTTCTCCTGTATTACAAGGCGATCTTTTCTTGACGCCTACTCACCCTCTGTTTCTCTGTCTCTGCAGGCATTCCAGACAACGTCGAACCGCCTAGTCACTCGGAGAGGGTTTTGTCGAGGCTCTTCCAACTAACTTCTGCACAGAGGACGTTCAAGGCATCTCTTTCTGATCCATCGGACGAATCTTCGGAGGAAGAGGATAGTGCCACTTCGTCGGGCTCTGAGAAGGTTCGCCTACCTATTGTCAAGATGTCTGTGGCGCCGACTTCAGCCCTCGCTTCTGGTCCTTCTGTGGGTGAGTACCGTCGTTTATTAGTTTACCCTGGTTTCCGTTGTGCATTCTTGACCCTTGCTGTCTTTTGTTTCAGAAACTCGCGCACGTAGATCGGGTTCTTCCTTTTCTGCCTCATATTTGATCCTTAAGAAGATTCGATCTGGTGATTCGAAACCTCCAGCTGCCCAAGGTGTCAAGAGGGAGTCTCAGGAGGTCCCTAAGGTTTCACGCAAATGTCCCGCTCGGAGCAACGATGATTCCCTCGAGCTTCAGGATGACGCCTCTTCTGAGTGGCAATCTCTCCAACGGTATCGGGATCCCAACTTCAAGAAGCACCCTGCCCCTGCGTCTGCTCATGCGATGGCGACCGAGGTTGGCCTCGGAGCTTGGAAGGTAACTAGCCCCTTGCGCTGTTTGCTTTATTGGGTTAAGCTAGTCTTTAACTTTCGACCACTTTCAGACTTGTCCTTCCTGGCATATGCAACTCTTCCAGGAGGTCGGCTTGTTTATTGATGAGATGGACAAGGAGTTCGCAGAGTACGAGCGGAGGAAGCAGGAAGTCGCCAAGCATCGTGAGGAAATCGACAAAGCGCGAGAACGGTCTGCTGCCCGGGCTAAGGCTCTAGTTGCTGAAGAGGCAGCTGCAAAGGCTCGTGTCGCGGAGCTAGAACGCACCATTGCTATCAGGGAGGCCAAAGTGAAGGAGCTTGAAGCCAAAGCTGCTAGCACGCTTTCTATGGGAAAGGCAGACGCGGAAGATATTGGGGCGTTCTTCAGTATGCTGGCGCGGCTGGAGACCATTAGGGAATTCGAAGCGGGGAAGCTTTCTGTGGGGGATGCGGACAAGTTCAACGAGCAATTTCTAGATGCATTTCCTGGCGGTGTGCCTTCGGCTCGTATTGCTTCCCTGTTGAGTTCTCCGACGGTGGCTGGGCAAGCGCACCCGGAAGGCGATGACCAGGGGGAGGAGACGGTTGCTTCTGGAAACCCTGCGTGAAGATCCTAAGAATGTGAAGAAGTCTGGCGGCACGGGCCGTTTGTAAAGTTTGCTTTTTGTTTTCTTTTGGGGATGATATTAATGAAGGACAAGTGGTACCTCACTGGCGTGCCGTTCATCGGGCGTCTGGTGAGGGTTTCTCTGGTGGTGGCGTGGCCACGAACACTTTGTTTGGACGCTTTGCCCCCCGTCATGGGGCGGGGGTGTTTATCTATTTGTTATGCTTTTGCTTTCGTCGCGTTTTGCTTGCATTTTTCTCTTTTTTTGTGCAGGCTTTCCGTGCAGGTACTTCTCTGCTCCGTGCCGATCGGTGTCCACGTAGCCCTTGCAGGTGGCTAGGTGTTTTCAAGTGGTGCATAGCTATGGCTCGAAGAGGTGAGGAAAAAACCTTAACCAGGGTTATGGGTGACCCGAAGTTTGACCTTCAAGCCCCTGCTGGTTAAAAGGAATTACCTGCCTGGAGGCGCGCGAAGGACGAGATCCGTCGTTTCCAGCTGTGCCCTGACGATCTCCGTCGATGATCTGGCGCTTGCTTGGTGGAACTGGCGACGCGGGGTCTTGCCCTGGACTGCCGGCTGGCGAGCTTCTGCGAAGCGGCCGTTTGTAACTGGCGAATCTGCCGGAAGGCGGGCGTCTGGGAGATTATTTTCCGTACCCTGTTGAACAAGCTTGTAAAGATCATCATTCGAACACAAATAAAGCATTGATTGTGTCTTTTTTGTTTTATGAATGGCTTGTTACTGTTTGTTTATTTTACTTCTGTTTTTTGAGGTTCCTCTTTTCTGGCGGTAGCTGCCGAGAGTAACTCCTCCGAAAGAACATTGTTGTTATTTTTCGTTGTCTCTCCTTTTTTTGAGGATGAGTAACACATGTATTAAAAAAGGAAGCTATTTACTTGATCGATTTTTACCGAGCTTACGTCGTTGTTTAGATCTTACTTGAGTTTATTCGGCCGTTTCTGGCGACTTGGTTATTCTTCTAGAAGTGGTATCTCCGTAAGTGCGTAGCGTTCCAGCTACGCGGAATGGGCTTCCCTTCTTTGGATTCTAGCCGGTATGCCCCTTGCCCGGTGATACCGACTATCTTGTAGGGTCCTTCCCACGTGGGAGCTAACTTCCCGGCATTCACTTCGATGGTGTTTTGGAAGACCTTTTGGAGGACCCATTCGCCGATGGTGAAGGCTCTTATCCGTACATTTTTGTTGTAGCTTCGGGCCACTTGTTGCTGGTGTTTGGCCAGGCGCAGTCGGGCCCTTTCCCTTAGTTCTTCCAAGGTGTCGAGGTTGGCGGCTAACTTGGCGGCGTTCTGATCGAGCGTCTGTAACCCATATCGTGCAGTTGGCACAGTGACCTCGACCGGTATTACTGCCTCGCAACCGTATACCAGGGAAAAGGGAGATTGTCCCGTGGCGGCTTTTGGAGTGGTTCTGTCGGCCCACAAAACGTACGGTAGTTCGTCGGCCCAGCGTCCCTTGGCTTTCACCAGTCGCTTCTTGAGATTGTTGATGATGACCTTATTGCTAGATTCTGCTTGTCCGTTGGTCTGTGGATAGCGAGGAGTGGAAGTCACTAGGTCTATATTCCATCGCTGGCAGTAATCTCGGGTCTTCCTTCCAATAAATTGTGATCCGTTATCGCAAACGATCTCGGAAGGGACCCCAAAGCGGCATATGATGTGTTTTTTGATGAAAGCTATCACGTGGGATTCTTTGATTTCCTTGTACGCTTCAGCCTCGATCCATTTAGAGAAATAATCTGTCACCGCCAGGAAGAATACTCGTTGTCCGGAAGATGGTGGCAACTTCCCTACGATGTCCATTCCCCACCTCATGAAAGGCCACGGTGTTAGCGTCGGATGCAGCGGTTCTGGCGGCTGGTGAAGAGTTGTAGCGTGCTTTTGGCAAGCTTCACACTTTCGAGAGTACTTTGCAGCGTCTTGACGCATGGTAGGCCAATAGTATCCCAAGTTGAGAGCCTTGTTGGAAAGACTGCGTCCCCCCGAGTGGTTTCCGCATTCTCCTTCATGCAATTCCTTGAGTATCTTGGGCGCCTCTGATTTTGCGACACAGCGGGGTAAGGTTCCTGTTGCGGATTGCTTGAAGAGAATACCGTCTCTTGTGCTATACCGCGTGGCTCTCATTCTGAGTGCTCTTGCTTCGGACCTATCAGGCGGCAGCTGTCCGCGATCGATCCACCGTAGGTACGTCCTATCGTCCAACATTCTGATTCTTGGGAAGCACTCGGGACGTCGGATGCGGGATCGGGATCTCTCGACGTTGCTGCCTCCTGGGGAGCTCTTTCACGGGGCATGTCATTCCCTTCAAGATCGTCGCTGGCGAAGATCGTCAGGGTTTGTCTATCTTCTCTGGTCTTACGCTCCTCATCTTGGCGAGGATCTTCAGCTTCTCTTCCGATTGCTGGAACTAGCACATGGACTAGGGGGACTGATGCGAACTCTTCAGGATCTAGGGCAGAAGCTAAATTGGCCAGAGCGTCTGCCTGCGCATTCTCTTCTCTAGGGACTTGTTGGATAGTGAAGTTCTTGAACGACTGTATGATTTCCCTGACTTTCCCTGCGTATGCTGCCATCCTGGTATCTCTGGTAGTGAAGATTCTTAGGATCTGGTTTACAACTAGCAGCGAGTTGCACTTTACTTCTATTTCTGCGATACTCAGGTCTTTGGCAATCGTCAGCCCCAGTATGAGGGCTTCGTACTCTGACTCGTTGTTGGTGGCTTCGAAAGCGCACCGTACGGCCTGAGCTATCTTGTCCCCCTTGGGTGATTTCAGCACTACCCCGATTCCTACTCCCCGAGTATTGGAAGCTCCATCCGTATGCAGCGTCCATGTTCCGGAGTACTCTAGCTCTGTCACGAAGGTTTCTTGCTGTCTGGCTGCTTCATCCATTGTTGGGCTGAAATCAGCCACGAAATCTGCCAGTGCTTGGGCTCGGATGGCCGCCTTCGGCTCGTAATCGATATCAAATCCGCTCAAGTGTATCGCCCACTTGGCCATTCTACCGGTGATCTCTGGTTTTCTTAGTATGGCCTTCAGCGGGTAATTGGTGCGGACTGTGATCGTGTGCGACTCGAAGTACGGTCTGAGTTTTGTAGAAGCCATGACTAGAGCGAGGACTAGTTTTTCCAGAGGTGAGTAACGTGTCTCTGCTGCGAGCAAGGTGCGGCTGACATAGTAGACGGGAAGCTGGTTGCCTTCGTCTTCTCGTACCAGTACTCCGCTAACAGCGTTCTCTGTTACGGCTAGGTATAGGAAAAGATTCTCGCCTTCCTCAGGCTTGGACAGCAGCGTCGGACTGGACAAGTAGTGTTTGAGCTGCTGGAAGGCTTCTTCATGGGTTGGAGTCCATTCGAACCTCTTGTTCCTCCGCAGCACGTCATAGAACAAGCGACACCTATCTGAAGACTTTGAGATGAAGCGGTTGAGGGCTGCCACTCTCCCAGTTAGTTTTTGCACATCCTTTACGCATCTAGGCGAACGTAGGGCAGCTATGGCCCTGATTTGGTCGGGATGGGCTTCAATCCCTCGTTGGGTGACTACGAACCCGAGGAAACGTCCTGATGTTACTCCGAACGCGCATTTGGTTGGGTTCAGCTTCATGCGATAGCTGTCCAGGATCTTGAAGGCCTCTTCTAGGTGCTGGACGTGGTGCTCGGCCTGCTTGGATTTTACTAGCATATCGTCGATGTAGACTTCCATGGTTCTGCCGATATGCTTCTGAAACATGCGATTGACCAACCGCTGGTACGTGGCCCCCGCGTTCTTGAGTCCGAAGGGCATAACTTCGTAACAATAGGTACCCTGGCTGGTGATGAATGATGTTTTCTCCTGATCTCCTGGATGCATCCTGATCTGATTGTAGCCGCTAAAGGCGTCCATGAAGGTGAGCATCTCGTGTCCTGCGGTGGCATCCACCATGGCGTCGATGTGCGGCAGGGGAAACGAATCTTTTGGGCAGGCTTTGTTAAGATCCGTGAAGTCGATGCAGACCCTCCACTTGTCGTTCTTCTTGCTCACCACCACGACGTTTGCTAGCCACTCCGGGTATTTTACTTCCCTGATCTTCCTTGTTCGGAGCAGATTTTGTACTTCCTCGTCTATAATCAGGTTCCGCTCTGGGGCAAATTTCCGCCTCTTCTGCTTGACCGGGGGATGTCGAGGATCTACGTTCAGCCTGTGCGTGATGATGCTGGGGTCGATCCCGACCATACCCCGTGCGACCACGCGAAACTGCTGCTATGCCGCTTGAGGACGGTGATTAACTCCGCTTTTTTCTGTGGAGATAGATTCTTCCCCACCCGTACGGTTTGCTCGGGCTTTTGCTCGTCGAGGGCGACTTCCTCGATCTTGTCGGCCTCGGGGTCCGCTCTCCGCGCGGGACCCTGGGCTTCCTATAATTGCTATGCGGGGTGGGCGACAGTCGCCTTCAAGGCGGATTTGTAGCACTCCCTCGCTAGCCTTTGGTCTCCCTTGATTTCTCTTACCCCCCAGGGCGTCGGGAATTTTATGGTCTGATGATAGGAAGAGGGGACTGCTTTCATGTCATGGATCCAGGGCCGTCCCATGATGATGTTGTAGCAGGACGGGCAGTCAAGTACGGAGAATCTGACGGGTAGGTTGATCCCTTTAGCGTAGGTGGGGAGAGTTATTTCCCCCAAAGTATGAGCAATCTCTCCGCTGAATCCGACCAAGGCTACCGACTTTCTGAGGATGTTTTCTTCTTTCAGACCCATCTCCTTGATGGCGTCGAGCGTGATCATGTTAGTAGAGCTTCCGGTATCGATGAGGATCCTCCTCATTAATACATTTCCCACCGACAGGGAGATGACTAACCCATCGTGGTGGGGTCCTACCAAACCGGCTGAATCCGAGTCGTTGAAAGTGATAGTGTCTTCCGGACGTCCCTCGGATCGGTGGACATGCGCCACCAATGGTCCCTCTGGCTGCCCCCGGGCGTGGCGTTTGGCTGCCGAGTAGGTGACGCCACATATGTCGGACCCGCCGCTGATTACGTTCACCACTTTGGCGTATTCCGGGGATGAAGGAATGTCCATGGGCTCTGTCATATTCTGGCTGGTGGGAGGGTTGGCGCTGGCGGAGATTCCCGATAACAAGCCTCTCGAATGCAGGTACGCTAACTCTTTTCGGAGGCCGAAGCACTCGTTTGTCTCGTGCCCGTAGTCTTCGTGGAAATCACACCATTTAGTTTTGTCCTTCTTGGGATTCGGGTTGTCCGCCTTCTTCGGCCATCTGATGCGATCCCCGAATTTCTCTAAGCTTCTCACGATCTCGGCGTTCCCCAAACCTAGGTTGTACTCATGAACTCTCGGTCGGTTGGGCGCGTCTTTTTTCCCACTTGGCTGCTTGGTTCCCGCCGTGTGCACCTCGGGCGCTTCGTGCCTGCTTTTCGGATATGGTTGCCCGCGACGCTCTCTCCGCTGGTCGGAGGGGGTCTTTCTTTCGACCCTGTCGAAGACGGAAGCGGCTCGAGCGGGGACTTCGTCTTCTTCGAGTCGAACGTGCGCCAGGGCTTTCACCTGGACGTCTTCGAAGCTGTGGCATGGGTATTTGGTCAACTCCCTGTAGAGTTCGCTGTTGGGCAGCAAGCCTCTTCGGAATGCTTCTATCGATGTGGGCACATCGCAGAGCGGGATCGCCACCTTCTCCTGGTTGAATCGGTTCAGGAAGGCACGCAGAGACTCCCCTGGCCTTTGGGCTATGCGGTACAAGTCGTTAGACTGTTTCATGAGTTTCCGGCTGCTAGCGAATTGCATCCGAAAGGTATCTACCAATCCCGCGAAGGACGAGATTCCTCCTTTGGGGAGATTGATAAACCAGGTTAGGGCGGCGCCGGAGAGTGTGGCACCGAATCCTTTACACATGATCGCTTCTCTGGATTCTCGCGGTATCGAGCTGGTCATCATTTTCTGCTTGAAAATGGCAACATGTTCGTCAGGATCTCCCGTCCCGTCATAAGTGGGGACTGCTGGGACCGTGAATCTCTTGGGAATATCCACGCTGGCAATCGGAGTTACAAAGGGCGACTCGTCGTAGCCGTCTAGACCTTCTTTTTCTAACGGCGGCAGTACCCCGGGTATCTGAGCGATCTTGTCCTCCAATCCTTTGAGGCGATCCTGCATATACTTGTTGAAGAGAACTTCTAGGAAGGGTTCAGTAGGGGTTACCTGCCTTCTGGATTCTTCGCCGTACTGGGGGTGGAAAACTCCCGTCCCTGCGGCTCGGTTCCCTGGCGTCTGGGTACTAGGAACTCCCAGAAGGGTAGCCGCCGAGGTGGCCATATTCACAGTGGGGGATGGTCCTCCGATTTGTGAGTTGAAGGCTTCCCCTAGGTTGAGGCGGGCGGTGGCTTCACGGACGGTCACGGCTGGGCGGGATCCACTGTGAGATGCCGAGGCTGCTTGAAGTTGCTCGCGAAGATTCGCGTTTTCAGTGGTGAGTTGCGTGATGTGATCCATGTGTGTCTCGCTGCAGTCCTTCTGGATAACAATATCCTGCTGCAGGGCGGATATCTTGGTTGCAAGTTTGCTCAGGACGCTGCGCAGGCCTTGGACCTCTTTAGGGGTACCGTCGACGGCGTCTTTCTCAGTGCGGCGACCGTGGCTTCCCCCTTCTCCTCCGTTCGTAGGAGAGGATGGCTGCGAGTTGGTCATCTTTCCCGAGTGAGAACGTTCCTGCTTTGATCAAGAGAGCAAGCAAAAACCGGCTAGGGCCCCACGGTGGGCGCCAAATTGTTCTGGTCAATTTCCGACCAGAGATCTTCGAAGGTGATTTTGTAAGTTCGTAGGGAATATCTAGCCGATCGACACGAAATTTGATGAACAAAGCAAGCTTTTGTATTTGAAAGAAACTGAGGATTACAATGGCTCGATTACAAGTGCTTGATCTGATCTTCTTCTCTGGGCTAATCCCTTACTATATACCCGTTTTCGTTTCCACCTCCTGACTCCATCTTCCCACGTTGCTTGCCCCATCTTCTGAGTGGCCTTGTCGAACGGTTCCTTACGAGTTTCTCGGCTTGGAGACGACGATGGTAATTCTGGTACGACTTCTGGGCTCAAGTGTTAATGGGCTGGGCTAACCGCGGGCTGGTTAAACCTTTGGGCCCAACAATAGTCATTGTTACTTATATTACCAAACTCTCCACCCGAGATGTCAAAACACATAAAAATCATCAAGAGAACTTAGGCTCAATGAAAAACTTCATAGAAGTTTCCATTCGGTCGGGTTGTAATGGGGCTTGGTAAAGACAATAAGGCGTGAAAATATTTTGGTCATGTGGTGCTAATAATATCCGGGAATCAAAACTCCTAAAAACTCTCACATTACCAAAAACTTCTCATAAAGAACATATACCAAACTCACTCAAACTTTAAAGAACAAAAACTCTCATTAACCCTTTTATACCAACTTAATCTTGCTCATAAAACAACAAGGAAATTTTGGCTCTTGCACACTTTCACTTTTCAACACTTTTTCTTTTTCTTTCTTTTCCTCCCTTTTTATTTTCATTTTTTTTCATGGGAGATCGGTACCGATTTTTTCTTTCTTCCTTTCTTTTCTTTTGTAAGTGCATTCAAGGAACCAAACTCCTTTTACATAATAAACTGCAAGATCTTTTACTTTACCCAACCCAAAATTACCCCACACTTGAACCAATACAACTCACTCAACAAAACCATCACAATAACCAATACTAAGTCCTAATTCCCGTATAGGGTCAAGCTTACATCGGCTAGGGAATTTTTTGTGGAGCTAAAAATAAAAGGCTTTAAGGCTCAACTTGACTTCAAAAAGAGGATAATGCAAGGTAGGATAAGGATTAATAGGGCTTATGAAAAATAAGTTCTCTATCATCTAATTTCACATGCAATGAACTACTATCTCATATAGGTCTCAAGTAATAGATAACCATGCAATGACAAGAGATAATATGCATACGGAGAGTAAATCACACAAGAAAAGAAGAGGGATTTTTGATGTTCTCCCTATAAGACCAAAAACAACTCACAAGGTAGCAATTTTTGTTGGATTTCAGTCACTCTTACCAAAGATCATATGTGCTCAATTTCATCACATGCTAAATATTCACATAAAAATAAATTTTCAACATGATTCAGGCAAAGCTATCCAAACATGCTAAAGGAATTACATGATCAAGCAAGTTTAAGCATATCATAGGACATCTAAGCGGAATATTATCAATCCTAAAAACACAAACAAAAACACAAAACTGACACAAAACTGAGTTCCCTTTTCCCATACCCCATACTTAAACCAAACAGTGTCCTCACTGTTTTAAAACATAAAAATAAAGTGGAAAAAGAAAAGGGAACTCACAAAATAGAACTGAAGCTGTTTGAAACCATTGATCACGAAGGAGTTTTGAATTTTCTCGGTTCTGTGGGGGTCGGCACCGTGCTGATTTTGGTAGTGTCCGCCCTCTGGTGGGTCGTCTCCGACCCCATGTGGGTCGTCTCCGACCCCATGTTGGTCATCTCCGACCTCCTGTGGGTCGTCCCCAACCTCTTGTGTTTTGTGCCCTTGCGTTCCTTGCTTGCTCTTGTACCGATTCATCTTAATTTTCTTAGCTCTTCTTAACTTTGTACCTGAGTCACTTTAGGAAAACTTCTATCCTACTACACTAATCTAATCTAAAAACAAGTCAAAAGAAAGCTAGCAAAAAGATCTAGGAAAGCAAAAACTAAAACAAAAACAAAAAGCGGGTTGCCTCCCGTAAGCGCTATTTTTAACGTCGTTAGCCCGACGAACTTACCTTAGCAAATCAAGGCGGTTTCCATCCAAATATGTTGGGATCAAAGGAACCCCATACTTAGCCGAAACAACTTTCTCCAAGATATTTGGCCCTCTATCATCAATCAGAATGCTCGGAAGTCCTACAACAGGGTTAGTATAAACCGAAAACCAAGGAGGTTTCGGCTACTTCACAAGACTAACAGTAGGATATAATATAGAATAAGAAATGGAGAAGGGATCGTGACCAGAATTGATTAGATAAGAACAAGAAAACCCACCAGGATCAAGCAAAAAGGAGCTCGATACCGAGGCTACGTGGATCGTTAACGACCATGCTGGATCTGGAAGTAGCTCCATGTCGTGCCTGTCTAGTCTGGTAACAAATATGTGATCGTCTTTCTTCATCGGGAAAAGGGTCGTTACCGACCATGGGGCGTCGGTAGGCTCTGTGATATGCACGTCCTCCTCGAAGACGCTCGTTTCTGTACTCAGAGAGGGGTCGGTACCGACCCATGGTTGGTCGGTAGACTCCTCAGTACTACAACTAGCCACTTCGTTTCTTGAAATAGCATCCAACTGCTCTTGTAGACGGGCTTTGTGCGCAACTATAGTGTCCGTTTCTCTCTGGATCTCCGCTATTTGTAAGTGGAGTTCATCTATCTCTTGTTGCATCTCTTCAATTGTCATGGCCATGGCTTTCATAAACTGAAAGAAAAAACAAAAACGAAATCAAAAAGCAAAACGGGGTCTCGGAGAGGGTCGGTACCGAGGCCCAGGGGGTCGGTATCGAGCCTAGAGTGATCCCGTGAAAACAAAAACTAAAAAGAAAAGAGCAACTACCTGTCGACAAGGTCGGTACCGACCTAAATGGTGGTCGGTCACGACCTGGGTAGGGTCGGTGCCGACCTGGATGTGGTCGGTGCGGACCTGGATGTGGTCGGTGCCGACCTGACAGTGACCTAGAAAACAACAAGAAAAAAAACACAAAAAAAACGAGTTGCCCAGCTGGGTCGGCACCGACCTTGGGGGGTCGTTACCGACTCGTCTGAGTCCCGAAAAACGCTCAAAGAACAAAACTTGGCACTATTGAAATCTCGGGGTGGCTCGGTCTTCCGCTACTCTCGGGGTGGCTCGGCACCGACCCAAAGTGGATCGTCACCGACCTTGTTTAGCACTTCGAACAACCTTGAGTAAAACTTGCGTAGAGGATTCGTTACAACTCCGTTTGGCTCGATTCTTTTTCCTATGTTCTTGTAAAAAATTTCTCTATCTCTTTATTAGCTCAAACTTGATCTTCAATGACTTCATTAACTTCAATCCTTGAGCTTTTCCTTAAGTGCTTCTCCTCAGTTTTGCTCTTTTCTTCAAAATTGCTCCAAAAAGCTTCTAAAAACCTACAAAACACCACCAAAGCTTATGTAGACTCCATATCTCATGAAAATACGAAAACCTACACAAACGACTCAAAATAAAACACAAAACTAAAGAAAAATACTCAAAGACACAAAAACACACCCTAAAAACATGACTAAAAAGGCGGACATCACCCCCCGATATCCGAGGGTATGATACTATTATTATATATATTTTTATTTAAACTAAATTTAATAGCCAAGTAATTATTTTTTACATGCAATTTCTAATTGGATTTTGGGCAATTCTTCAAAAAGCCAATAATAGCCTAGTAAGCCACGACCCAATATAACAATTACCAACACCACCCATTTTTTATATATAATTTTAGTTTTTGGCAGAAATATAAAATGAATGAGACACTGAGACGATGAGAGCTAACTCTAAATTTCTTTCATCATGATCCGCCGCTTCTCAAACCCTCAGTTCTCCTCAATCCTCACCCTTCTCTGATTTCTCTTTCTAAGAGGTTGTCACCGGCGTTCTCGAGTTCATGCCTGCCTTTTCCTTCATCTCCGACCTTCGACCTTTAAGGCTTCAACTACTCTCTTCGGATCGTCGACCCCTTTGTCCTTTGAGTTCACCTTCGTCTTCGGCGAGTAAGCAATCATGACGTCTTGATTTGGGGCTCACTTGATTTGAGCCTATTTTTTATATTCCAAGTTCTTATAAACTATTTGATGGGGCTCACTTTTGTACATCACTAATGTGATAATATACTATTAAGCTTAGGTTCCTCTTTGATATTATATGAAATGTAACTATTTTATTATGTAATGGCTAGTTGCTTTGGTGACTTGGTATCATTTTTGGTGATAGTTATTTGTTATAACATGTTGATTGAGAGTTTTTTGAAACTCAAATATAAAAAAACACGTTCAAATGTGAAGAACCGGATATCCGTGTATATTCGGATCGGATATCAATTTCATGATTTTTTTCCGGATATCCGATCCGATTAAGCTATTCGGATGGATATCCGGTTATGAACACCCCTACCTGTTGGTGCACCCACTACCACCCATATCGCGCCCACCATCGTGTCCATGCCTACCGCGTCGATTTTAGGCGAGCCCGTTGTTGTGCTCGTTTCTACACCATACCCGACATTGTGCCAACTCTTGGACTTGAGTTTTCATTGATTATCATGGATGTTCCAAGAGCGGTACTCGAACCCGACATTGTTATTCTATTGACCATCGAGCATCATCTCTCCTTGGCCTTCCCTAGCTCGAAGCGAGGACGCTTCGAATCTAGGGGGAGAATGATGGCATCAAGCCCTGACCCAAGTTGGGCTCCGACGACTCCGAGACGCCCTAGGCCATGGCGGCACCCTTGGCGCGCCCATGCCACAACGCGACCCTCTTGGCCTAGTCGAGCCACATCGATGTCTATCGCTTTTATTATTATTTATGTTGCATGACTTTATTGTTATATATTTCATATATTTGTTATTTTATGTTATTATGTGATGGGCATGTATTTCAGCTTGCATATCGGGACTAGTCCATTTTGTTCTAGTAAGGAGTACTCTATATAAAGCCCTTCTTGCCTTTCTTTGTACTTGGTTCTGGTTTTGTGTGGAATAGAGATTATTCTTCCACCTTAGCCTTTACTCCCAAGCTCTCTTCTCTCTCTTGTTCTCTAATCTCAAATCTCTCAAACTTGTGCTCTTTGAATCAATCGATCCTCACCCTTGTCTCGGTCCAACACCAAGGCACCCTTTCTTGTCCTTACGTTGGCCTATTGGAGCCGTGTCCGAGTCCTTGCTTGGACCTAGATCCGACCTACTGGTGTCGAGATCTCTTTTTGACGTTGATCGAACGTGCCATCGCTATTATCGGAGTGACCCATTCAAGACGGATCACGGGAGTTGCTATCACTAGTCCATGGATCTAGCTATCACGGTTCGAAATCAAAGAGATCAACATAAAATTCTACAATATTTTAATATTTTACATTTCTATTGCACACAATCTTGTCTTAATACAATTTGAAAATTGCAGTCATTTGTTGGCTGATGGCGACACTGTCCGGAATAGAAGTTGAAATACAAATAAATATAGGTAGAATTTTGACTGGACATTGAGTTGTTATCCCTTCAGAGTTGCATCAGTTTTGCGAACCCTCTTAGCTTTTTCCTAACAAGGATGGGATACTTAATGCAAATATATAAGATGGGTATGTTATGCTTATTTGATGGTATTTTTTAGGTACTTGTACTAATAAAATACATAATTTAAATTTTTCTGAATTTTGAACCTTTAGCTATCATTCATGAATCATGGTTATAGGCGGCCCCCTTGGCACGCCCATGCCACAGTGCGACCCTCTTGGCCTAGTCGAGCCACATTGGTGTCTGTCGCTTTATTTATTATTTATGTTGTATGACTTTATTATTATTACATATATTTCATGTATTTGTTATTTTATGTTATTATGTGATGGACGTGTGTTTCGGCTTGCATATCGGGACTAGTCCATTTTGTTCTAGGAAGGACTACTCTATATAAAGTCCTCCT
Organism: Fallopia convolvulus; assembly: GCA_964016875.1. NCBI lineage: Eukaryota > Viridiplantae > Streptophyta > Magnoliopsida > Caryophyllales > Polygonaceae > Fallopia > Fallopia convolvulus. The sequence continues at coordinate 2,348,659 of OZ024720.1, forward strand.
TGCCTTTCTTTGTACTCGGTTTTGGTTTTGTGTGGGCTGAAGATTACTCTTTCACCTTAGCCTTAAATCCCAAGCTCTTTATTTGTTTGGAAAGTGGTAAATATATGAAGAGAGCAGTTGTACAAAAGCTCCTTAACTAAATAAAGGGTTAAGGCACAAAATACAAGGCAAAAGACGGATCATTGAGATCCAGCAACCCCCTACCACCTCGAAAACCCCACAAAAGATCCACAAGACTATGCAAACATGTGCAAGCATGTGCAAACTAAGGACGCACCAAAACCCCCTCGACTAGAACGTGTCAGGGTGGCAAAATGGGCAAAACCCAAGAGTCCATGAAGGCACTCAAAAGTCCAAGGAACAACTAACATCAACCAACATCAACACACCTCCGCCGGCAAGCAAGAGGGTGGTAAAGTCAACATGCAAAGAGAGAGGAAAGGAGAAGTCAAAGGTCGAGAAGTAGGCGAAGACGAATAACTTCTCTTCCTTCAAGGTTGCAACTTGTTGTGATTCGTGACTTGCATTGGCTAATGATCTTTGTTGTGCAAGCGACTACATTTGGCGTCTCTCCTCGGTAGATCACATCATTCTGAAGATCCCAAATGTTGCATACCATGCCGAGGAGGGTGAATAATCTTGCTTTATACAAGTGGCAAGTCTTCCTAGGAGAGGTAAAGAACCAATTCACCCATTCCTCCAAGCTTGCCTTCCTTACTTTTACTCCATGCCATTGGCAAATTTTCTCCAAAACTTCTTGAATAAGACTACATGCGCAGCAAAGATGGGCCTCGGTCTCCTCTCCATTGCCACATAGAACACAAATGTCATCGGTGATGAATCCCCTTTGCTTCAATCGATGGCGTGTGGGAAGCCGGTCAAGATATGCAAGCCAAAATCGGAAACTCCAACGCCTTGCCTTGATGGTCTTCCAAATGAGTTTACACCATTCTTATTTCGGCCCTTTATTTCTCAACAAGTTGTAGAGCTTACGAGTATCAAGCCTCTCATTGGGAAGAGTAGGTTCGAGGAGGCTAAAGGTGTTATTGTCTTGCCCTTCCTGCCGAAGAGCTTGCTTGACCGGATCTCGGAGTCGAAGTAAGCTTTTCCAAAGCCAAGAGTCCGGGAGTTTTGCTTTAAGGACCAAAAGCCAGCTCTTATAGTATGGTTTTGCCCAACCCATTTGGTCCAAAGGTTGGGCCCTCCCAAGATGAGTTCATGTCCGAGCTTGAATATAGCCACTCTATTCCATGCCAAAACTTCTTTGAAGTTCAATCCTCCCTCATCAAATGGCCTAGTTACATATTTCCAATCGACTAGAGCCTTTTTCCCTCCCACTTTTCCAGCCCATAGGAAGAAGCGACACATTGCCTCAATCTTCTCACTTCTCTAGGAAACACGGTAGTTTGAATCCAAAAAGATAGAAGGCCTTCTATCGTGGATCTAGTGACCTGTGCACGCCCTTCATATGAGAGCATTCGGGCACCACAACGATTGATTACATAAGGTATCTTTTTGAGGAGTGGCCCAAAGTCGATGGTCTTGGGCTTGGTGGAGTGTAGGGGCATGCCTAGATAGCGGACCGGGAAAGAGCCAATTTCAAAGCCAAGGATGTTAGCGAGCTCTATACTTTCATCATGATCAACTCCACCAAAGAAAATTTTGCTCTTGTGTGCATTAGCAATGAGGCCCAAGCCCTTACCAAAATCAAGAAGGCATCCACGAATGGCTCTAATCGTGACTTGTGTAGGCTTGCAAAAGATGAGCAAGTCGTCGGCAAAGACAATACTAATGAGCTTGAGGGGCCGGCACTTGGGATGAAAGCAAAATCATCAGGTGGTACTAGCTTTTGCTAGACTTCGGCTAAGGACCTCCATGAAAAGGACAAAGAGGAAAGGTGAGAGGGGGTCACCTTGGCGGAGGCCTCTTCCCCCGTTGAAGAAGCCTTTCGGCTCTCCATTGATAAGTATAGAGTAGCGCGATGTCTTGACCGTTTGGAGAACTAGTTGGATGAGCCATGGTGGAAGGCCAAAGTAGTGCAAAGTTCTCTCAAGGAAGTCCCAATCAACACAAGCAAAAGCTTTTTGCAAGTCAACTTGGAGCATGCATCTCTTGGAGACGTCTCTTTTTTTCATAATTGGCGGCCAACTCTTGAGCAACGGCTATGTTGTGAGAGATTGACCTTCCAGAGACAAAGGCACCTTGGCTATCCGAAACAATCTTGTCAAAAAGGGGCCTTATACGTGTGACAAGTATTTTAGAGATAGTCTTTAGGAAAGTGATATGGGCCGGTAATCTTTGATGTAGAAGGGACTATCAACTTTGGGAACAAGGCAAACAAAAGTGTTGTTCCAATCACAAAGCAACCTTCCCGAGGAAAAGAATTATCTTATGGCTTGTACCACATCATTTTTACAATGCTCCAACATTTCTTGAAAAATTGGCTTCCATATCCATCGGGCCCCGATGATTTGTTAAAGCCTATATCATCAAAGGCCTTTTTTTATCTCCTCTTCATTCGACATCATTCTCAAGTTGGCAATGTTATCTTGTTGGAGGGTCGGCTCTTTTAGCCCATCAAAGTTGAAAGGGTTGGTTGGGTTGGGAGAGCCGAAGAGCCATTCATAGAATCCAACCACCTCGTTTACAATCTTCCGAGGTTCCTCTAGGATGTGGCCATCATCGTTCTTGAGCATGTGAATGGTGTTCCCCACCCTTCTTTCTTTAATTCGGTTGAAAGAAAATGAGGAAGTTTCTTCCCCCATGGTCAACCAATCAAGCTTAGCCCTTTGGGTGGTTGCACTTGTCAAGTTGCTCATACGACTTTCAAGTTCTTTCTTAGCTTCGGAGACGGCGGCTTGTTTTTCAAGGCAAGCAAAATCATCATGTAGTGCCTCATGGGCAATTCTCAACTTATCTACACTTTCTTGCACCATAGCTTCTAAATTTCGGAACCTTGTTCTTTTCCAAGGTTTTAAGACGGTTTTTAGTTTTTGTAGTTTTGACAAGAGGATATGTTGGGCCGTTCCCATAAAAGTCTCATCCCATACCCCTCAAACCAAGGTTTCAAATTCAACATCATCAGCCCAAAAGTTGAAGAAACGAAAGGGGATACGAGGAATGGTAGAGGTGGGGTTGACATGGGCAAGGCAAGAGGAATGGTTGGAAAGATTAGAATCCCCAAAGAAGGAAAAGGATTGGTCAAAAGAGTCCCCCATAAGTTGTTGACAAGGGGCGACTCTTTTGACCAATCCTTAAATCAGTCGATCCTCACTCTTGTCTCGGTCTAACATCGAGGCACCCTTGCTTGTCTTTACGTTGGCCTGATGGAGCTGCGTCCGAGTTCTTGCTTGGACTCTAGATACGACCTACTGGTGTCGAGATCTCTTTTTGATGTTGATCCGACGTTCCATCGCTATTATCGAAGTGACCCATTCAAGACGGATCTCGAGAGTTGCACTAGTCCATAGATCTAGCTATCGCGGTTCAAAATCAAATAGATTAGCGTAAAAATTCTACAATATTTTAATATTTTACATTTCTATTGCACACAATCTTGTCTTAATACAATTTGAAAATTGCAGCTATTTGTTGGCTGATGGCGACATTTTTCAGAGTAGAAGTTTATCTTTATTTTATGTTTTTTGCTCAAAATCTTATTGACTTGTTTTTTTTGGTTTAAATTGTACATGATTTATTCTTTGATAATTCTCTAGAGTTTTCTAAGAGGACTTTTAAACCTATCAACCATGTTGTCTGATTGTTGGATATTGGGTCAATTCAAATGGAATTGAATATTGGAAGTGTCTTAAACTCTTTTGGGAAAGATTATGGTTATAACGGTTATTTCAATATGATAATGGGATGCAATTGGAGAGGGATTGAGGAGATGACATATTTTACTATTGTTAATGCTCCTCAAGTTATTTTACTTACTTTTGTATACTTTTTCAAAGGATTGATAAATGAACTTTTAAAGGGTTGGTATGAGAAGAATATCCAAGTTGTTGTGATATCTAATGGAGAAAGTTTTTATAACAAGCTTAACCCAATGTCAATTGATGTTGATAAGTTGTCCTTCTATTCATTAGTGGGAAGAATTCCCCTTCACTTGTAAAATATTAGATAAAAAAATATTGTTTTCAATTGTAGAATCTTGAGGAGTCTTCTTCCAAGTCAACATTATTGGAGCTTCCACTCCGGATGTTGTGCCCATCAACCAACAAATAGCTTAAATTTCCAGATTATGTTAACATAAGATTGTATGCAATAGAAATACAAAATATTGTAATATTATGGAATGTTTACACAATTGTCTTTGATTTCGAACTATGATATCAAGATCCTTAGACCAATCGACTGTTGGAAATGTCTTCACATTTGAGTAGACAAATGTTGACTCATTGACTAGACCATGAGCACATCTCCGAAAATCAACATCAAGAACTGAAATTTATAGCATTTCAAAAAAAGAAGAGAAATTTAGGATATTTCAGAAATTTAAAGCACATATTAGAATAAAAACATTATCACCAAGAACTGAAATTTATATCATTTCTTTTTTACATTTCAAAAATTTAAAGCAAATATTAGAATAAAACCTATAATCACCCAGAAGTGAAATGTATACCATTCCAAAAAAAGAAGAGAAATTTAGGACATTAAAAAAGTTTGAAGCATGTATTAGATTAAAAACAGTATTATCCAGAACTAAATTGTATACCATTTCAAAAATAGAAGAGAATTTTAGAACATTACAGAAATTTGAAGCATATATTAGATTAAAAACAAGATTATCACATCATGTAAGAGAAGAGAAATTTAGGATATTTCAGAAATTTGAAGCACGTATTAGATTAAAATACACATTATCACATTATGTAAGAGAGGATTTGAATAAGTATAAACTTACATTTCTTTGGAAGAGAAAACAAAGAGCTGACATTGGAAGCTAATCTCCTCCAAAAAGCCATGGGAGATGAGTTGAGGAAAAGAGTGAGAGGAGTTGAGGAAAAGAGTTAGAGAAGAGTTAAGAAATAGAGAGAACCCTAGAAGGCTGTTGGGTCATAAGCAAAAGTGTGAGAAAGGAGTATTTATATATACACAAGTATGACAAAAAAAAATAAAAATGAAATGCATTTAGATCGATCTAAAAAAACGCCTTTAGCATTTAGAATTAGCTGGGTAATGATTGATTAGAATATTGAAGGGCTAAAAAAGAGGCCTTTAGTATTTAGATCAAAAACAGATAAATCAGGTATAAGGAAGAAACTACTAATGTTGCTTTTCAATCTATTTTAGAGCTGTGCAAATATTTATAGTTACTAGTTTCCGCCCCATGCTTCGCATGGGGAAAATAAAGGTTATTTTCCATCTATTTTAAATTAAATAATTCTAGGGTGATGCATAATCTCAACGCAATAGAGAACCAGAAACGTGCATTTAAGTCAAGGAATTAAATTAGTATGTAAGGGGTCGGGCTATCCCCCGTTTGATAACTACTTAGCCTTTTTTAATATTAATAAAACTCCCCTTGAAGGAACGGAGAGCACCGCCTCTCTTTCAACCAAAAAAAGGGTTGAAGAATTAAAAGACACAGAATTTTCATAGTACGAAAGAAATCTGAACCATTGCTAGTGAAAGAAGAATTCGTAACCAAATTTGAAGTACAACATGTACTCATCATAAGTCATAGAACAGTTCCCATAGTTATTATTCATTTATTCCTACATTTTACAAGTAATGAAGGAATCAAAATGATAGATTATAAATAAGTACGGAACTAACCACTTCAAAATAAAATGTGGCCTACTGTATTTGAAAACCTTTAAGTAATGAAGTCAATGCCCAAACTTCTGCATTAGTTGGTTAACAATACTCACACTGAACTTAACAACAGATCACATTCATATATAGTCTATGAAATTCAGAATAGCGGGTCAAACCACAAGTTATGTGGTCTTGATAGTTAATATATTGTGTGACCAATGAACGAGGACTAAAGGAAGCACCTGCATGATTGCTATTTGCCATAGCAAATGCGTCGTACTCAGTCTTCAATTGCAAAAGGGGTACCTAGATTATATAATTTGTATATAGTAATGAATTATGTACATGGAAAAAAATATGATTATATATATGCCACAACAAACACAATTATGTTGATTGTATTATAAATAAATGAATAAGAAGATTTCAAAGGCAAAAAAAAGGATGGACAAATAAGTAAATGAGATTTAGCCGATTCACTTCTCCCATATAGAGTATGACATATGAAAGACAAGCACACTTAATAGTATACCACTAAATCTTATGAATTTACAAAGCAAGGTCGATCGAAAAGAAAACTCGCTGAGATCTGAACTGAAAACATTCAGAGTTATAACCTCAAGTGAAAATGCATTGATGTGATAATGTTTGTTTTACTTATAAGTTTCATCATTTAGTATTGCTTTTCAACCATATATAACTGAACTATAATTTCTCAAAGTCGAACTCACTGTAAATAGAAACACAAGAATTACTTAAATAATAAGTCAGTGAAAATGATTTTTCAATACACAGACGGCCAAAGGAGGTTTTATTGTGGAAAATAATGGCACAAAGGGAAAAATAAAACATCATGACATCATATACATAATCAAAATGTCCAAATAAAAAAAAACACTTGTACTAATTTTAGTAGTCAGAAGCAATGAACTTGTCATGAACATATGACATGGATGTTTGCTTGGATTCATAACAACTGCCTTCAATGGTAGCATCGCTAATTTATTTCGAGGTGTTTGGTTTGCCAGAAGGTGAAGATTGAGCATAAAAGACCGGGAGGAATGTTACAATCACTTCCAGTGCCGGAATGGAAATGGGAAGATATAGCTATGGACTTCGTTACCATTTTACCTAAGACTCAAAAGCAGAAAGACGCTATATGGGTTATCGTAGACCGACTCACCAAAAGCGCCCACTTCATCGCAATCAAGAAAAAGTGGGGAGTCTAGCAGCTAGCAGAAATCTTCATTAAAGAAATCGTCCGCCTCCATGGAACATGGTACCCCGAAGACAATCATCTCCGATAGGGACGGACGTTACATGGCAAATTTTTGGCAAGAGTTGCATAAGGACATGGGTACCGAACTGAAGTTTAGCACAAATTTCCACCCTCAAACCGATGGTCAATCTGAAAGGACCATTCAGACTCGTGAGGATATGCTTCGAGCCTACGTTTTGGATTGCACAACGAGTTGGGATGTCAAATTAAGTTTGATAGAGTTCACTTACAACAACAGCTGGCACTCAATAATAAAGATGGCTCCTTTTGAGCCTTTGTATGGCCGAAAATGTCAATCTCCAATCTGTTGGGATGATAATGCTGATAAGATTTTTCTCGAACCGGAGTTGGTCGAAAGAACCACTGCAGATGTTGCTTTAATTCGTCAAAGGATGTTGACTTCTCAAAGTCGACAAAAGTCTTACGCGGATCTGAAGAGGAGAGATATTGAGTTTGTGGTAGGAAATAAGGTCTTCGTTAAAGTATCTCCTTTGATGGGTGTTTTCCGTTTTGGAAAAAGGGGAAAGCTCAATCCTCGTTATGTGGGACCCTTCGAGATTCTGGAAAGGGTAGGCAAATTGCCATATCGCATCGCCCTACCGCCATCAGCACATCCAATTCATAACGTTTTCCACATGTCATTCCTAAGACAATATGTGCTTGACGAATCCCACATAATCAACTATGATGACGTGGAAATTTAGTCAGATGGCACTCATGAGGAGAGAACTCTAAAGATAGTAGAACGTCGAGTTAAGCAACTACGCAACAAAGAGGTACCTCTAGTCCGATTACTCTAGTCAAAGGACGGTAAAGAAGGCACAACACGGGAGACTTGGGAGACAAAGCAAGACATGCAGAGACATTTTCTCGAGTTGTTGGCGTCATAAGTAAATAATGAAATGTCTTTTAAGGGGGTACTAGTACTTTTGTTGTTCCCTCACGTTAAGTGAGCATTTGAAGCTATCTTGTACCGTAACGTTATACCACCCTTTGTTTTCCTAGTTTCAGGGAGGAAACTAATTTAAGGGGGTACTATTGTAATAGCCGCAAATTCCGTTAAATGAATAAATTTCATTTTTTATTGTTTAATTATTTTATTAAAAAAGAAGGAAATGGGCCTTAGTCCGGCCCATCTAGAAAGCCCAAAAATTTCAAAAAGGGGTTTTTATAAAAAAACAAAGACAAGAGGTGGGAATTGAACCCTTGACCTATTGCTCCTTTCCCCAGTCCTCTACCAATTATATTGTGCTATTTAGCTTTTCTAAAATTATAACATAATCAGTTGTATTTAAACTCATTCCTTACAATGGTATTTTGCCAAACCGATTTTTTACGCTATTGAAATTCGAATGGGGTATTAAATAGGGGGATTTGAGAGGGATTTTTTTTTGCAGAGAATCATCTCCTGACACTCTATTTTTAATGGGATTAAAATCTATTTTTCTCTCACCATAAAGAAGAGATTTGAGTGGTGATGAGCATGACTTCCCTTCTCTACCCCTTCCATTGTTTTGATTGCCTATTTAAAGGACTCCATAGTGATGAGGTATTTTTCAGTCGTTTACCTATCAAAGAATCCTAACTTAACCAATCTGAGTAGAATGGTAAGCAAGGGTAGATCCCACAGAGACTCGTGTATTAATTCTATTACTTATGTGCCAAATAATAGAACTAAAGGGGGGTTTATTGATTGAAAATCTAATCTAATATGCAAAATTGAAAACTAACTATGAATGCAAATATGATTGAGTTTAACAAATATGAGAAAAACGTGTTCAACTAATTAGATCATGATATTGCTTTATTGATCATCGATTCTCTTGATTCTCTTCTCACTTGAACAATCTATTGTGGATAATGATCCTCCTAAGGACTAAAACCCAAACTTCATATTTAGTTGATAGAACTACCAGTCTAACAACCCTAATCATCTAACAACCTAGAAGACCTTCTAGATTCAATTAAATAACAGCTTGACGATTCAAGTTATCAATAGAAACAAGCACTTAGAGCAACCAGACATCTAAGTGACTTGTGAATTTATTCCCTACTTTAATCAACTTGTCCAACCGGTACTAAATTAATTAAAGTCTACTCTTGATCGAATTAACTCCAACCGGTAATTAATCAGATTCAGTTTTAACTAGAAATTCAATTAGGTGATCAATCTAACAAAACCCTAGTTTAGATTCAATTAAACAGAGGGAATAATTTCTATTCAAGTTTGTTGAGAATCAATCAAACCTCACAACTATACACAAATCATGACTTCAATAATTAGTCAAACACAAGAGAAATTAGCAATGCATAATTGAATTTAAAATCAAACTTACAAAGGTTCCAAAGTCTGCCTCCAAAGAGAAAACCCTAGTCTCCAAAGTTTGAAAAAAGTACCTTAAAATAAACTAACATAAGGTTTATATATGTCTTTCTAATAATTCTCAAAAGATCTATCTTTAAGCTATACTCGGATATGATATAACCCTAGGTCCAAAAGTCAAGCCCAAAAGTCTATCTAAGATGTCCGCGTAAAAACACCGATTGCTCGGTTTGCATGAGGATTGCGCGGCTGAGCAATGGTCATCCCGCGCAATTGCCTCGGTTCAGCATTCAAGTGTCACTTCAGAGGCTGTTTTGACCCACTTAGAGTTGGAATTTGGACTCGGAGTAAAAATATGAATTGTATCTCTTTGAATTAGATTTCCATTGATACCAAATTGAGCCTCATCCAAGCACTATAGCTCCCAAACCAAGCATTGCAAGATAGAGGTGTCGCAACAAGAACTCCAATGCATAGCCCAGGTTTAAGCGTTCTTTTCACACAAGCTCTTGGGCGTTAACTCTTCTAATCTTCACTTGTATCACTCTAAACTTCATCAAACTCTACCACAATCATCTAAGATCCATCCCATCCATGCTTGTTTACCTAAAGATCTGCAAAACCGAACAAAACAAGCGCAACTACCCGAAAACACAAGATCCTAGAAACTAAACTAAAACCAACTAAAACTTATGCCAAATAAACATAAATATGCATCCTAAACACTACCTAAATGCAAGCTATCACATAGACAATTAGAAGCCATTCACAACCCTCAAACACTCTCTTTCTCACCAATTACCCCTGTTTGAACAAGCTGAATTTTTTCCCAAAAATCAAAGGAAATTTGTTTTAATTTTTTTTGGGAGCTCCGACCACTCTTGGCCGAGGTGGCCAGGACGTCGCGGCCGAAGTGCCTCGCCGGAGCCGCCCTCCACCTGGTGCCGCTCCTCCCCAGTGAGCATCGTTCTGTCCTGAACCTTTGTTCTTTCCTGTGTACAAACTAAAATTCAACAAAAGCAAGAGATTAGGTATATATCAAGCCTCTTATTTTTCTTATGGGCTGATTTGAATAATTGTGGATTTATCTTAGGCCCATTTAACTAATCCGATTTTTAATACAAAAAAATTAGACTTTGAGAATTATTAAACTTGTACATGCAAGTGTTTTCTTTAAAGGGTTAAAGTAGGCTTTAAATAATTTTAGGATGATAAGAAAATGAAGTTTTAACTTAGGAATTTCAGATTTTTTTTAATTCTTTTAAAAGCCTAGACCTATTTCCATTTTTATACAAAAATTCTTTGTTTTATAAAGTATTGACTTGATAATTTTATAAGAAAAAATTTCATTCATGAAATCTTCATGCATGTCCTTTATAGGCATTAGGTTTATTTAATATAAATTTTGAATATAAATAAGTCTAATAAAAATAAGACATGCTTAAATTAAATTATATATGTTCTTGTATAGAACTTTAAATGTATTTTTATGAAGTAAAATCCTCTTGCATGTCTTTATAAACATTAGAATATGTTATAAATGACCTTTTGATTAGATAAAGTTTTATAAGAATAAAATGTGCTCAAATACACTACATATGTATATGTCCTTGCATGGATTTTCAAAAGGATTTTTATGAATTAAATCCTATTGTATGTCCTTTTTCCCTAAAGTGTTAAGATTATAATAAATTGTTTATGATCTTTCTAGAACTAAAAATAAATTTATAAAGGCATTAGATACTTACCTAAATCATATGGTTATGCATGTTATCTTTATGAAGTTTTTGGAATAAATTTACTCATGCATGTGTTTTAGAACTACTAAAATGATGATGTACAACTTGTTAAAACCTTCTTAACAAAAAGGAATACTTTGATAAGCATAAGTTATACTAAATAATCTAAAGTATTGCATGTGTGAATAAAAAAGTATTTTTATAAGGTGTTATACACATGCATGACAATCCTAGAATTTTCTATAATTTAATATTAAGTAAATCATGATTTTTAGGAATATTGGTTATAAGGATAATTTTTAATAAAGCGGTCTTACATAAAATATTGATGCATGCAAACCATATATATAGTTATTATATATATATATATTGCATGTGTTTTCAAAAAGGTATTTCATTTATGAGTAAATGAGACAAAATAGATTTTTTTAAAAAGTTTATAAAATACTTACAAAATTAGCACGTTGAAAATAACAATAGGGAATTATTATTTTGATACCTCCTATCTAAATTATTAAACAGAATAATTTAGATTAGCTTGTCTTCTCTTAGAAGAGGAAAATGAGAGAAAGGTTAAATTAAATTAAAATAAGGATTTTAATACATGTTGTTCGTCGTTCATTCGGTTAACTAGGTCGAAGTTTTCAAGTGTCACTAAAACTTCCATATTCCAAGTTTGTAGAATCCCGAAGGAAATTTCAAGGCAAGTGTAATTTCTACTTGAACCCTTTCGATAATTCGATTCCGTTAACTTTCTTGATGTTGGGAACACCTTGTTTGTTAAAATAAATAAATCTAGGAAATACCTATTGTTAGAAATAACGACCTTTGTTAGCATTATTACTATTATTATTGTTAATAGGATTATTGCTAGCCTTGTTGTGTGGCCTTTGCTTGTTTAAAATCTATTTTTGAGATTCGTTATGAAATTCGCAAATGGTATAATAAGGGGTGCGGGCTCGGCCCGAGCACCTCTATATATTATGTCAAGTGGTATGGCACCATGCCCTCTCTTCCCACGACTTAAGGATCATGATCTATGTCCGCTCCTACTCGTTGGAGGGATGTCTACACCCTAGCTAGGTGTCGAAACTTCGTTCCTCTTAAGTGGACTCGGCCCTTTCATAGCCTCCACACCATTTAAAAGTCATTAATGCTAAGTAAAGTTTTGGCAAGTAATAAAGATACGTACCCATGCATATTAAAAGACATCAAAACCGGATCGGTCTTAAAAGATCAACTCGGCTCTCGGTCCGTTAAGGGCACAAGAGGTTTTCTAGAATTGTGTGTGTAATTAACGTTCCCAACATTTATTCTATTCTAAGACATCCTACAATCTCGTAGTTCGTTCTTTTGGTTTAAGAGTTATCTCATCTCGAGATTCACTCATTTCCGTCCTTAAAAGCTCCACATAAAGTTTACATATCTCGAATACCTCTTTAATAATTTCGTTACATTACCAAACCACCTTAAAGATGTCCTTTCTCGCTTGCTTAGTCTCTTTAGACTAATTCCTTTTTCCGCATTTCTGCCTCGCATTTATCGCCCTTCACGCCAAATGTCAGACTATAGGAAACCTCCACCGAAGGCATAGAAATGAAGATCGATCAAGTGAAGGAAGGAAGGTCGGATTCTCTTAAGGATGGTCTTAGTTCATTCTTGGGTTACACTACGTTTTTATGAACAATGTTTTGATTATATTCCGCTGCATAAGAACTCTTACTTGTCAAGTTTTGTTGAACTAAGTTAAAGTATGTAATGAATACTTCTAAAAGTCTCATATGTGAGCAACTCTTTTATATGTAATATCTTTATAATTCCACATGTTTTATTTAACTTAATACCTTATAAAGCCTTTGGTGACTTTGGATGGTAAAATCCGATGTCACTAGCGGTAACACCTATCGTTGCAAAATATGGGTGTTACAGTGTGATTTTGACCTTTGCTACTACCCCTTTTTATAGTGGTATGAAGATAAACACAATCCATACCTTTCATACTTGAACCTCTCATGGCATGGGTGGATTAATGGTGATTAGTTGATGTTAGACTTCTTTGCAATGGGTGGAAGAAAGGGACTGGAGGAGAAAGGAGGTGGAGAGGAGGAGTAATTGGGGAATAAGAGAGGTGGAGAAAGCTTGATTGGTTAAACATCAAACCAAATTTCTCATCATGGGAGCTTCTTACAAGAAGTAAATAAAGGAATTTAATTTCCTTTAATGACAAGAAAGTCTTGATTGCATAGCGGAATTGTAACACCCCAACTTACCGTCGGGACATTACTAGGTAGTTGACCCTAACGGGTCCTACCTGAACTGGTTGACAACTAGAATACCTGGACCTTGCAACTCGGGCACAATAAGAAAACTATTTTAAAACATCCAACTGTCATTCAAACAAACCACATATTTATAATGTCATGCATGAATCCCAATGTCTAACCAATTTATATTCAACACCAAAAATCTGCTAAAGTCAACAACATAGTGAAATATCCAAAACAGCTAACATGCCTAAACCGAACTCCAAACCCACTCAGTGACCTATGACACGCGTCAACGATCCGTTGCAGCATCTGTCCGAGGCTCCAACACGGGACCTGTGTGAGTACCTGGAACTGAAAAATTAAGTCCCCGAGGGGTCAGCTACTACCCTAGGCAAGCTAGATAACACACGGCGATAGTAAGACGTTTGAAAAACATCAATTATACAACAACATAACTTTTAACAAGTGAATTGAACAGAACAGTATAAGTCAACACACATTTCCACAACCTAGAGAATATGTGAAAGGAAAGGCAATGAGACATACCATGATCAAACTAACAAGCACAAAAGTACAACATTTATAATAATAACCAACACGTCGACATTCAACAAATGAGGGGAGATACAACGAATACACAATTCATTAAGCGTGACAAGAATTCACAAGGTCGGAAAACCAACTAAGTAATCACACACACACACACACACACACACAACAAAACCACAATCCTATTGGGAAATGCCATTCTTCCTTCCACCACCGCATTCCCATCTACGGCGCTAACTCACCTGCGCCCGAGTACAGAGGCGGGCCCTCCCACTTTCCATGTACGTCATCCTTCCAACCCCTGGTCAAGCCTCCACTGGAGCACTCGCCAAAAACAAACAATCAATTTTTATTTTTAAAGGGCCCGGCCGACACACGACCATGGCTAGACGCCTCTTCGCCACCGACAATCGTCGCACATGATCGTGCCGGTTACGCTGCCAACACAGAGAAAGCGATACTATTTCTTTTACGAGAAAACGTTTGAAATGAAAAGCGCATCACATCATGTAGGAAAACATTTCACATGGAAAACATACATTCGGGACTAACTCCCAAAACCAATCTCACAATCACGGCATGAAATCTAACAAGACTAGAAGAGAGCCGAGCAAGTCGAGAATGACTTACCTGGAAGGCGATCCTCGCATGAAGTAAGAAACGCGTCGAAACTAAAGACCTACGAACCATAACGTTCACGGTTAATCGACTAACCGCGAGAATTAGCTTTCGATTCTAGGCAAGCATAACTATAATTGTTTCGCCAAATGCGAGCCACCAAACTACCATGGTATCTAAACACATGCGATGTTGTATAGGTTCTATTATTTTAACCGAAATCAAATGCACCAAACTCAAGAGCCAACAATAAACTACTTTCGTCAACAAACTAAGATTTCATAACTTAGCTTTAAATGATACTAAACTTATAAGCTCAAGGGTAACAAATTTTTAAGGTCCATGTTCCAAGGTGGATACGTCAATTTCTATTCTCAACGCACACACAAGCATACACATTTATAGTTATTAAAATATATAATGTTGATTCCGCATTCAAGACACCCAATTCAAAGGTCTCATACGACAAAAGGGTCACCACCGATCACAAGCTTTGCAAGTCAAGTAAACCGAGACTCACATTCCCATATAAGTCTATTCAAATAGACACAACATCAAAACCATACTCGAAAGAACCATTGATTATTACTAAAATTGAGTCACAATACAAAATTGAATCAACCATAACAACCAAAAGGATTTGGCACTACCAAAACTAACGTTTCTAACATATCTAACAAATCAAAGCAGTACATTACAATTCAAGCAATTCAAGCACATAGGTCAAAACTAAACAAAGCAATCATATAGTAGAAATACAAGGGCGATCCAGCAACAAGGATATCCGACCTTTCGAGAGTCGAAGTCGAACAAACTCTTGAACGAAGATGGCATCTTGACTTGGGCGCTAGCTCGGAGCCCTCGGAATCGAACGTATCTGACCAGTTTTCTTCAGTTAGGCGATCATTCTTGGCAACTTGGCTCGCTCCTTGACCGGACTAACACTCACGACAAAGACTGATTCCGACAACATGCGCACGGTGCTTCTCCGATCGTCTTTGGAGCCGACGAGAAGGTCGACGGCCCGAGGAAGACACCTGTCGTTCTTGTGGTTGTTTCTGGTGACGCTTTCACGACCTGCTCGTGCCTCTCGGGTGACGTCGGAGTACTGTGGTTCCTTAAACCTATTGCTGAATTCGTCAATCAAGAGCGTTGTTGTGGTGGGGCTCGATTTGTGGGGTGAGGTGTGCGCAGATCATAAGCAACCCAAGCCCGTGGGTGCAAGTCCAGATCTGCCCACCCAACAACGTTCAAAGACAGACTCGAAGCGATCCGACGCGGACTGGTGACGACGCGATCTAGTATGATGCCGAGAGATGCAAGCGAGGCCGGTGCCGACACAAGCTTGGCCAAGGCTCGGCGAGGTCGTTCATGGCTAAGCTTCTCGTCGACCCAACACACTCGAAATTCCACGGAAGACATCGAAGAATGACGACGCTCCGAAAGAAGATCGACGACCTCAGATCCTCTTCTTGCGATGGAAAGGGCGGCGCTCTTGCTCCTTCTCGGCTGGTGTGAACGGCGAGCGACGAACAACAAGAAAAGGGGTGGAAAGGTGCGAATGCGAGGCAGAAAGAGGAAGGTGGGAGGGGAAAGCTTCATCGGCGACAATTCTATTCCTTTGAGCTGAGCGGCGCAAACAGAGATCCCAAAAGAGAAGGTAGGGTAAGGGAAAAGCCACGAGAGGAGGGGAGGGAATTGGGTTCGAGTTTTGGGCCTCTGAAAAATTAATTATGGGCTTCTCGGTCCAAAATAGAGAAAGGTAGTAGATTTTAACTAAAAAGGTAGGAGTTCAGACGGAATTTTATTATCTATTTCGCAAACGAAAAATCGGGTCTTACAGGAATGAAGGAGTGTTGGGTGTTTGGGGAGTGCAAGAGGTCGTGGGTTTTAGTCCCACCTCTCGCATTTTTATGTTTTGCCCAAATTACTCCCCCTTTTTATTTAAAACTTAATTTAACGGAAATTGAATCAAAATATTGTCTATTATTTAAATTTTTATTTTCTATCAAGTTAATTTTTTTTAACAAATTTATTATTATTATTATGAAAATCATAATAAAGAATAATCTTATTATTTTAAAGAAATAATTAAATTAATAAAAAACCATTTCTTTTTATTAGAAATTGCGGTCATTATAAGAGGCCCCTTTTTCAGACCTGTAGATCCCTGTATTTGATGGCCATTGAATGTGGTTGCGCCTATAGAAGTGCCAAAAATCGTGTTTGAGCCCGTTTTCCCTGAATCTGCAATGGCGCGCCCCTGTTGTAAGTTGTCCCGAGGCGTTCATCCCTATTTTTTCGAGATTGATGGGCGTTCTTTTTGCCATTCTTAATTTTGGGCAATTTCTGGTCCAAAGATACTGGAAATGGCCATGGGAACATCACCCTTTTCCAGAACGCTCGTGGGCTCCTCTTTCGACGTAGGCAGAGCCATGTCGGTCTCCCTAGCCTTAGCTTGTTGTCTTTCAGCTTCGCCCTGCAAAGCTTCACTAAGGGACATAGGTAAGCTGGTCATGCACTTACCATGGTAGTTGAACGTGTAAGTATTCAACCGGCTATCGTGAAGCACGTGACGATCAAACTGCCATGGACGACCATGAAGCAGGTGAGTGGCGTCCATGTCAATGACATCAAAAAGAATAGAATCGGAGTAGAAACCAATAGAAAAGGAGAGTTGTACCTATTTTTTAATCCAATAGTCACCTTCATTGGAGATCCAAGCAAGCTTCTAAGGCATCGGGTGCTCCATTGTTGGTAATTTGAAATGATCTACAACTTTCCTTGACAAGAAGTTGTTGCAACTACCCGAGTCCACTATAATGCTCAAAGAGACGTTTTGATGCTCAACACGTGAAAGATTTGCTCCCTTTGATCGGTCTTCACGGCCTCTTTGATGCTCAACACGTGCCTAGTCATGAGCGTGAGCTTGGAGATGGTGGCGGTGTCCGAGGGCGCACAAATGGCACCATCATCAACCGTGGCCTCTTATCTTCGAACTCAACCTCATCGATGCACTCGTACGCCGTGAATTGAACCGAAAAAAGTACCCTTTTGGTGTTTGGGCAATCCCGCTTAAGATAGCCACGCCCGCCACATTGGTAGCACTCGATGTCTCGAGTCCTAGTTTGTGGGGTAGCGGCTGTCTGTTCACGGTTTTGCCCTCCCGAGGTTGTCTTGTAGTCCATTTTGGGGGTGATGGTGTGTGAAATAACCGTCAAATAATCAACAATAAATTAACAATATAGAAAAGGGGAAAAGATAAAATGATGTATTATATACACGCACTTAATACTTGAATGCGCCTACGTGATCGTAACTTGTGTTAACAATTGTTTTAGTGTGGTGTATGTGTAGGCGCCACATTCGTTCGTATTAGCAAAATAAGTGGACTTCAGCCCAAAGAACATAAAATGCAAGCATGGCCCATTGGATAAATGTCTATGGACTTAGTCCATGTAAAAAAACAATCAAATCATGTGAGCCGAATACTCATACATGATAAGTTTCACATAGAAACTCCAAATTGGCAACGTGTGCTATCCTATTGCTTAGAAAGGCTTTGAAAGTCTCGTCCCACATCGAAGCCGAGCAACACATACAACAAACAAGTCATTATATATAATAAAGTAGTGGTACGAAATAAAGGATAAAAAAACCTCTCTGGATTAGGAATCTTTTCCTGTACCTAGATTCGATGTGCTTGATCTCCGAGTGAGATCGCGCTATTTACGGTATAAAGTCCAAATGACTTTAATTGTAAAGAGGATTACAAAACAATCAGCTGAAGGGCGGGAAGGAGGAAAAATCTACATACGAAAACCGTTTGGTTGTACGAAATCCCAAGAGTTAATATTTAATATAATCCCGTTTATATCGCGTATTATTTCGGGTATCATCATTGGCGTCGTCCTACTCTCGGGTAATAATCAAGTAAGTGTGACCTCTTCCCTCTTTAGCTAGCGCGTCCTTTGTGCGCGGGCCCTAAAAGAGAGGTTTGCGCGGTCTCGAGCCGCAGTCTCTGTTGTAGGGAGCCACGAGGTTCGCCCATGGCTTCCGCGGGCTTAGTTGTAGTCTCTGAGCGGCGCCACAGGGTTCGCCCGTAGCGTGTGCGGGCTTAGCCGCAGTCTGTGTGCGACGCCACGGGATTCGCCTCTGGCGTGCGCGGCTTAGCCATAGTCTCTGTGCGGCGCGCCAGCGACTCGGGCCATAATCTGATTTTAGTACATCATCATTTGCCCCTGGAAAGCGCGGTCTCGGGCCATAATCTCCGTTGCGGCGCGTCGCGGGGTTGGCGACAACTCTCTTGGGGACGAGGTCCCAAATCTCGAAAAGCATGCGCAACCCGAGTGAGGCTCGGGTTGGCGACAACTCTCTTGGGTACGAGGTCCCAAATCTCGAAGAGCATGCGCAACCCGAGTGAGGCTCGGGTTGGTGACAACTCTCTTGGGGCCGAGGTCCCAAATCTCAAAAAACGTGCGCAACCCGAGTGAGACTCGGGTTGGCGACAACTCTCTTGGGGACGAGGTCCCAAATCTCGAAAAGCGTGCGCAACCCGAGTGAGGCTCGAGTTGGCGACAACTCTCTTGGTGACAAGGTCCCAAATCTTGAAAAGCGTGCGCAGCCTGAGTGAGACTCGGGTTGGCGACAAATCTCTTGGGGACGAGGTCCCAAATCTCAAAAAACGTGCGCAACCCGAGTGAGGCTTGAGTTGGCGACAACTCTCTTGGGGACGAGGTCCCAAATCTCGAAAAGCGTGCGCAACCCGGTTGAGGCTCGGGTTGGCGACAACTCTCAAAAGGACAAGGTCCTAACTCTCTAAGCGAAGGAGGTTCGCTAACTCTCAAAGGACGATGTCCTAACTCTCTAAGCGAACGAGGTTCGCTAACTCTCAAAAGGACGAGGTCCAAACTCTCTAAGCGAACGAGGTTCGCTAACTCTCAAAGGACGAGGTCCTAACTCTCTAAGCAAATGAGGTTCGCTAACTCTCTAAGAGGACGAGGTCCTAACTCTCAAAAGGACGAGGTCCTAACTCTCTAAGTGAACGATGTTCGCTAACTCTCAAAGGACGAGTTCCTAACTCTCTAAGAAAATGAGGTTCGCTAACTCTCAAAAGGAAGAGGTCCTAACTCTCTAAGTGAAAGAGGTTCGCTAACTCTCAATGGACGAGGTCCTAACTCTCTAACTCTCAAAAGGACAAGGTCCTAACTCTCTAAGCGAACGAGGTTCGCTAATTGTGAAAGGACAAGGTCCTAACTCTCTAAGAGAACGAGGTTCGCTAACTCTCAAAAGGACGAGGTCCTAACTCTCTAAGCAAACGAGGTTCTCTTACTCTCAAAGGATGAGGTCCTTACTCTCTAAGCGAACGAGGTTCGCTAGCTCTCTAAGAGGACGAGGTACTAACTCTCTAAGTGAACGAGGTTCGTTAACTCTCTAATAGGACGAGGTTCGCTAACTCTCAAAAGAACGAGGTCCTAACTCTCTAAGCAAATAAGGTTCGCTAACTCTCTAAGAGGACGAGGTCCTAACTCTCTAAGCGAACGAGGTTCGTGATACTAACTCTCAAAAGGACGAGGTCCTAACTCTCAAAAGGATGAGGTCCTAACTCTCTAAAGGACGAGGTCCTAACTCTCTAAAATGTGTGCAACCCAAGCGACGCTCAGGGTTGGTGCCTAGTCTCGACTTTAGGGGGTGAAACCCTAACTCCCTCGGCAAATGCGCACTCTCCACCTGATCCAGGGTTTGGATCGTGTTGCATGGCTATAACCGATAAAGTGCAAGCATCTTGTGCAAGTTGGTGCACCTGTTTATTGTCTCGTTGCCCTCGTGGAACGAGGACATGAAGCCAAGGGGTTTTCATGGTGCACAAAATAACCGCTAAATAATCAACGATAAATTAGCAATATATAAAACAGGAAAAGATAAAATGACGCGTTATATACACGCACTTAATACTTGAATGCGCCTACGTGACCGTAACTTGTGTTAACAATTGTTTTAGTGTGGTGTATGTGTAGGCACCATAATCGTTCGTATTAGCAAAATAAGTGGACTTGAGCCCAAAGAACATAAAATGAAAGCATGTCCCATTGGCTAAATGTATACGGACTTGGTCCATTTAAAAAAAACAATCAAATCATGTGAGCCCAATACTCATACATGATAAGTTTCACGTAGAACGTCCGAATTGGCAACGTGTGCTATCCTATTGCTTAGAAAGGTTTCGAAAGTCTCATCCCACATTGAAGTCGAGCAACAATTCAACAAACAAGTCATTATATATATGAAAGTGGTGGTACGAAATAAAGGATCAAAAAACCTCTCCGGTTTAGGAATCTTTTCTTCTACCTAGATTCGATGTGCTTGATCTCCGAGTGAGATCGCGCTATTTACGGTATAAAGTTTAAATGGCTTAGTTTTAAAGAGGATTACAAAACAATCAGCTGAAGGGCGGGATGGAGGAAAAATCTACGTATGAAAACTGTTTGGTTGTACGAAATCACGAGAGTTAGTATTTAATTTAATCCCGTTTATAGCGCGTATTATTTCGGGTTTCACCAGGAGGTACCTACCTTTCCTTTAGACACAAAGGGAGAAGTAGAGCGTTTAGTACTAAAATCGGATGGACTAGGGTTAGAACCATACCTCGTAAATGGCGTGGACTTCGGCCTCTTGAATTGGGAATAAAGCTACATGGTCGTGTGAATGAGCGTGCCAAGGTCCTTGTTGGGCAAGACGATGAGCCGATCATGGATCCATAGGTGGAGTCCCGCTACAACACGTGACCGCAACGCCCTCGGTACAGCGTTAATGCCCACCTTGAAGAATAAATCCTCCAAGTGAGCAAAGAACTCTTCTAGTTACATGGATCCTTGTCGTGCGTCTTGGATCATAATACAAACCTTCTCCTTGTAATCCTTTGGGATGTATTTTTGCTTCATAATGAAGACCAATAAGTGCCACTCAGTAATGGCAGCCTTGCCCTTTCAGGCCCGGTCGACTTCAAACTGATTCCACCACATACGAGCGGCCCCATGGAAATGAAGCGAAACAACATCCACTTTTTCATGTTCCTCATAGTGGAAATGTTTGAGGAAATGATCCGTTCCCTGCAACCAAGAAATAAACTCATCGGGATTATAATTGTCATAAAACAGTTCAAATTTTACCTTAACATCTCGGCGTGATACATGCGTTGAATGTTCATCATTGGTGCGCCAATTGGCACGGGGCGGTGGGGTATGGTTTCGGAAGTTGTCTCGGGGTGGCCCTCAACCATGTCCGCCGTCATCATCACTTGGCTCATCGTCGTCGTCGTGTCTAGGGCGTTGTCGGTCCTCACGGTCCTAGTTTCGGTCACGTCGGACCCTGTCGCGTCGAGGTCGTTTGCGGTTTTCACAACATTGTCGTCGGTCATAGTTCACGCGGTTCTCGGGGAGCTTGGGCGGCGGGATCCAATCCTAGTCCCTATCGAGCCACTCCTCCGAATCATGGACCGGAGGGTGCTCAAAATCGTCATCGGTTTCCTCATCATACTTCGTCATAGATCCCTCGGAATCCGAGTACGGACTAGTCGGACTTTGATGACCCCGATAGTCATTGACATCAAAGTCATCTCGGTCCTTGCTCTTCTTTTTCGGCGTAGGAGTCGTTGTTTTCTTTTTCTTTTTAGCGTGTTGACGCCGCCACTCCACCAAGTCATACTCCTCGTCGGAATTGATGTCATGGACCACCTGTATGTCGTCTTCTTTCCCAGTTGGCCTACTCTCCTTCATGGACTCCAAACCTTGGATACCATGTTGGGAAGAAGGCTCAACCATTTGCCCCTTTCCTTTCTCCTGCACCATTGCCCTCGGAACCGAAGTGCCTTGCGGTTGCACGCTTGGATTCCAGGGGTGAGTATAGATGGACATCATGGTTGTTTTTTATTCCATCATTTGCGGAAAAATGTGCTCAATTTGAGTGAAGAGCGCCTCAAGAGTTTGGCAACCAGCCGACGGGGTGAGCCCGGGCGTAGGCAAGAGCGGCGCTAGGTTCGCTGGCGGCGTTTGTCTTTGATCTCCAGTTTCATTGGATTCCATGTTGCTCTCGTCACCTATTGGAACCATAGACATGGAAGAGTAACAAGTCCAACAAAAAGAAAGCAAACAAGAAGTCGAGACTTTGTAGGACTCACTGACCCAAGTACTCTTAGTTGCGAACAAGAGGCTTAGAGGGTTAGGGAGGCTTAGGATCTCGACTACAAAAGTAGGGTGCAAAGCAAGCAAGTTGTTAGCAAAGCACACAAGAAGAGAATAGAATAGAAGAGAGAGAGAGAGAGGTGTCGGCTAGGGTAGCCTTGGCCAAGTTAAAGAACGAGAGAATATGGGAAAGAATATTAGAAGATCTCGTCCTTAGAAGGGAAGGAGAGATATGCAATCAATCACAATCAATTAATGTTATACAATATACTAGAAGTATATGCCCGTGCATTTTGCACGGGTTAATAATTCTATTTAAATTCTTTTTTACATGTTTACGTATTTAGTTTTTTCAAATATTATATTTAATCAATTAACTTTTTGAAGTTGTATATCTTTTTTACATCACATGCATTTATAATTGACATTCAATTATTTAGAAAATCTATAAAAAAAATATATATATTTTCTAAATAAATTTATGATAGATGTATAATATTAAGTAAATATTATGTGTGTAAAGTCAAGAGGCTAAGGTATAATATATAAGATATGTATGACATTAAGCTAATAGGAGGCAATTGAATTCTAGCAAAAAAAAATAGGTGCAATTGAATGCTTTAAATTCAAAGCATTGAATGTAAAAAACATACAGATTTACATGTAGGTTAGATTAGATGGTAGTTGCAAATAATAAAAGAAACGTGAGAGAAAGAGATAAGATTGTTGCCGATTTGGTGAGATAGGAGAAAGATGGAAGATCTTACCTTATTTTGGTTATTATCTTCCAATATCTTTTTTAATTAAAAAGTCAATCGAATTTGATTTTCTTATGCAAGATAATCTTGTGGATTTTATCCTTCAAGATCTTAACAAACAAGGCAAGAAATCAAAGCAAATATGGCCAAAATAATCACAAAATAGATTTTATCATCTTTTGCGAAAATAATGTCCAAACGGAATGGATTTTGATCCTCTTCCTAACCAAGAACACAATGAATCAACACAAGAACTCGAACAAGCAAGATAGTCGACAAGGACAAAGAAACAAGCTTGCAAATACCGATAAGTGAGGCGATTAACCTAGAATCAAGAGGGAATTCAGAGTATAGAGATGAGAATTGTCAGATTCAAGGAAGAACACGGTTAGAGGAAGAGAGTTTGAGGAAAATATAGTGACGCCTAAATGATATGTGTGGAGAAATTCCAACATCAATTCGATATCTTAATTCAAGCGTAAGAAAAACACAAGAGATGAGGCTCCTTTATATAGAGAAGCTCCTTGAAAAACCTAGAGAAACCCTAATGGGACACGAGGGACTAGGGAGGCGCAAGCATGCGGCCCAACATCGGCCCAAGCCCATAAATATCATACTACCTTATTTAGAATGTTTATAGAAAGGAAAAGTACTAAAAAGGCAATAAAAATAGTGGTCATGGTGGCCTAGTTGCGAGAGTCGCGACAAGTGGTAGCGCTGTGCGACAAGGACGTTGGCGCGCCAGCGGGCGCACGCAAGGTGTGTCGCGGCACGCGGAGAGCGGTGCGGCACAGCCTTGGCACGGTGCAAGAACCTCATGTCGCAACGTTGGGGTGGCCCGGCGTGGACATGGCAGGGGCGTCCGAGGGGAGGTCCTCGACGCCGAGTGTCAACGGTGCCGATGGTGACAAGACACGCAAAGGTTGGCTCGGTCGTGGGCGCACTGTGGCTAGAGAGGGTGCACGCGACGATGGACGTCGTGGCACGAGCGATGGTGCGGGTCCTAGCTCGTGTGATCGGTCTGTCGGAGCGCACGGACATACACTCCTCCTCCTAACTATCCATCATGCTTGGGGTCACATCACGTAGGGTCTAATCAGAAAAAAGTTTGACCGAAATATACCCTAAGAAATTACACTATAATCTTGAGCAATTGAGATCTTGAGCAATACACTAGAATCAAGTTTGGCGACATTGTCAATTGAAATCTTAAGGAATTACACTAGAATCTCAAAAACATCTCTAAATCAAACTTTTGTTGGAAACGGTCTTGAAGGAATAGGCGCCCAAGAGAATTTATCTTATCTTTTAGTCTCTAACTTAACCTTTATCTTTTGGGGCAAGAATCTCTTCAAACACAAACTAATCCTAGCCAGCACAAAAAACCAAAAGCGGAAAAGCAAATGAACCGAAATTTGGCTTATTCTATTAATGGACCAATATATGGTACACTATATCAATTATTATTGTCACATAAGTGAATTTCAATTTTCCTTAAGTCTTTTAAGCGTCAAGGGTGTCCCATCTTGGCTCCTCAGATTCCCCTATAGGGGAACTTCACTGAATCAATGTCCCAATTGTGTTAAGTCAGAGGTGTCCTATCTTGGCTTCCCAGATTTCCCTGTAGGGGAATTGTGTTGGGTCGACGTTGTTGTATATGTACACTATATCAAACGTAAATATTTGGTACGATAACGCTTAGTGTTTTCCACTATGGTTATAAATTATATGTTTATAACAATAGTAAATAGGCCAACATAAATTGGATAGGTACCTATATTTCAATATTTGAAATAAACCGACTACACAGATGAAAACAAATTTCAAGTTTGTTAACTAGTTAATGTGGAGATCTTACTCAGAATTCAACATTTCTGACAACTTCATTCAAAAAAATATTCAGAACAACAAGGGTTATGCAATAGAATTTAGAAGTGAGAACTCTCGTGTTCTCATTCGCTTAATGAGAGAATTGGCTCCTAAAATATCAAGTTCAGCCGAGGCAATAGAATTTGAATAACACATCTGCATCACAAATCACAAACCAAAATCAACTCAATTGAAAACTGATGTCCAGCAAATTCAATGTAGAGAGTTTAAACAAAACAGCAAAACAAGGCAAAACTCCCAAGAAAGCTACAAATTGGCTTATGAATCGATACAGCAACTCAGCACAATGCAACCAAAAGCCAGTGCATCAATTTTAACTATTCCTTACCTTTCATGAAACTACAGAAGAACCAATCCAAGTTCTGATGGCTTCAGGGCATTTCGAACACGATAATTGTAGAGATAATAGTGAAGCTGTCCATCCCCAGGTCCATACTTCAACTCCTTCAGGAAAGATTCATTCTCCATCACATCTAAAGCGTTGAAGACATCATAATCTAGCTGCTTAGCAACTATGAGCGCGTCGTTCATCAGCTGGAGTAAAGGAGTCCTGGTTGCAACATTATAGTAAGAGTAAGCGGCTTTCAAGGTGGAGTAGTTCTGGTTACCGAGTATAGTTGATGGAAGAGTGTAAAAGCTGCAAAAGTCGGTAATTTCATGAGTAATCGGGCTCTCAACCACAAAACCGTCCACAACGTTTTCCTTTGGAAGAAGCCAGTGTTCCACGTCATCTTCATCAAAATCCGGTGCAACGACGTACTGGCACAAGTAGCTTCTCAGCAACCGCGTTACAGCTGGAACGTCACGAAGCTCCATTTTCCTAAAACCAGGGGTGATAGGTGAATCTGGTAGCTTGTAGAGTTTAATAGTCCTGCTCATTGTCATTCTTGGGCCTAACCTAGAAAACCCGACATCAATCAGTTTCTTCGGGTTCAGAGACCGGTGCCAGTACTGACAAGTGGTTACCGGGGTCGGAAGAACAACACCAGCAGTATAAGCGGCTTGCCAGATGTTCTCTAAGTGGACCCGCCTTGTCACTTCCTTGATCATAACCGGAGCCAATCTTTTAGACCTGAGCTTTTTATGGACACACAAGAAGTTAATTTCAGCCATCTTCACAACTTCATCACGGACCCGGATCCTAGCTGGAATGCCACTGATGAACGCTACCAGTTTCTTTGAAGCCTTGACTCGAACACCTATGTGCCAGTGACCGTAATAGCCAGGAGGGCGCAAAGCCCACGCGAGAAACTCGTTAGAGTAGTTGAATCTGAACATGTTCTCATCATCCTCAACGTAATTGTTTTTCAACAAGTTGTAAACTTCAAGGCAAGTCTCGTCATTGTTCATGTCACAGGTAATCCACTCATAGGGGCCAGGAAGATTATAAGGCTCTTGTTTGACCTCGGACAATGGCGTTGGCTGCTCAATAGGACCTTCTGGCAAACTACCATCCCCGATCTCCCTATACTGTCCAACTGGCTGGGTTTCCCAGAACTTATGCTTCTTTACAGCTGATAAAGAATCCTGGAACTTTCTAACCAAGCTATCAACAGATTCATCCACATTGGAAACTTGGTTCAAGTCTGAGTTAGAATCTAGGGTTTCCTCAGCAGGACCCGGTGGAGGACTCCCATCAGCCATTTTGGAAGTGTGATTTCAAAGAAGCAAATTTTGTAATTTCCCTACATTCAAATAGTAACAAGAAAGACCACAAAATATTCAATAGCATTCCAAGAGCTAAAACGTACAGATTGACCAAACAGGCATTGCAAAACATGAAACAACTAACACAACAGCCATCTTAGGAATCGAACTGTTAATGGTAACAACAACAGATTTAAGGCAGGCAAGCAATGAATAGAAGATTTTTTAAGAAACCAAATTAATTAACTTAAGATTCAGATAGAGCAACCCAGGGTATTAACAAGAAACCAAAATGGTTGAGCACATATGCTTTACTTTAAAGTGACTCCAAATTTCTCATCACATAGTTGTTTTACATCTTCATTCTCAATTTTGCTTTAGTTTAATAAACTAACTAGTCAACAAATTTAGTTTGCATGCTTGAAATTGAAATGCAGGTTTTAAAATGCTCAAACAGAATGATATGTTCTGACCAATGAGAACACTACCATGCACTATGGTGCAACTCTCCTGATCATTTCTACCAAATCAAAATAGATACAGAACAAGAAAATAAAGGCGAGTTGCGTACTAAAAACAACCTTGCAAACTCGAAACACAGCAAAAACAACAGCTAATAATCAATGAAAACCTTGTAAGCACCAAATACAGCTGAAAGAAAGAAGAAGAAAAACAGGCGAGTTGCGTACAATTCAAAAACCCGGCTATACGCAAGAATTTTGCACTATACAGAACACAAAAAAGTTTTTACCGGAGACAACCTTTCACAAGCCAACTCCAACTCAATCAAAGTTAAAAAAGTAGATCTCACACTTTCCCTATTTCCGTCAATTCATCAACCACGGTTTCAAAATCACAGGATTCTCTATTACAAACATGTCTATAAACAAAACACATAGATCAACATTGAATCACCGATTTACTAACTGGATCTCACGGAAATTAGAAGTCTTCGGCGAAATCACCACGAATCAGATGTTTCTCGCAAAATACGGGTCCATGTCGGTCAAAAAGAGTAAATAGAAGAGGGGAAAGGAACGCTTACTGACGGTGGAGGACGCGAGGGTTTTCCGGCGACGGACGGCGGCGTCCCCGGTTGGGAGGGGAGAGGAGAACGGGGAAGTGCGGCGGCGGGCTGCGTACTTATTTGCCGAGAGTGATAAGGATGTGTTTGGTAGAAATTGGGTGTGGGGTAGGAATGAGGAATGAGTTTGGGCGTGTATGGGTCCGAAAATGAGAAATTTCATTTGTGAATCAAATTCAAATATTCCAATCGATAGAAGCTTAGAGAGTAAGAGGGATTAGGGTGTGTTTGGATTACACGGTATAATGTGTTATCTTTTATTATAATGCAGGAAATCGTATAAAATCTTGTATTATAATTAGATTTGTCAATCGGGTCGGGTCGCACAGGTTCGGATTCGGTCATTTTGGGTTCGGGTTAAATTGGGTTCGGTTTTGTTATGGATCACGAGTCAATCGGGTCGGGTTGTAGCGGGTTTTCAGTCGGTTTGGGTTGACTAGTGGGTCTAAAATATCCATTTTTTTTATTATTAAAAATCAATTTTTAATTAAATAATAATATTTAATTATAACATATTATTTTCATTTATTTTAATAATAAAATATATTATAATTTTCAAAATAAATTTTAAATTTTTTTTAAATATACTAAATCGGTCAACCCAAAGGGTTTCGGGTTTCAACCCAACAGGTTTCGTGTTCTATCGGGTTCAATTGATTTCGGGTTTCAGGTTCAAATTTTCGGGTCTTAACCCTAAAATTATCGGGCGGTTCGGGTCGGGTTAGCGAGTTCGGTCAACTTTTGACAACTCTAATTATAATGCAAGATAATGCAATATCTTGTGTAATTTAAACAAGCTTTAGGTATATTTGTATCGCAGATGATAATGTATTATTTTATATTATATTGTAAGCTTTTATGTAATTAAATTTAAATATTTCAATTAATAGAACTTAAGAGGGTGCTTTTAGGCTTGTTTGGATGGCATGTGATAATACATTATCTTATATTATATTATAAGATTTCATGAAAAATTGCATCAATTTTATATTACAATGTAGGATAATGCATTATCAAAAGTCGAACATATATTTAGTTTATATTAAATGTATTATTAATCAACTATATTATCAGAAGGGGAAAGTGATGATATATTTGGTACGTAACATTTTTTATTATTTGTGTTAAGCGTTTTTTCTTCTCACACACCCCTATCATACGTCTCATCGACTTGCATTTTTTGTATAGTTGTTAAACCGTCGTTGACCCTCTCTTCTATAAAAGTTGTCACCAACTATTTGTTGTCATCCTTCATGTGACGAATTCAAAAGTGTGAGGAGAAGTGGTAAGAAGAAAATTCAAACCTCTTTGAACGAGAAGGTTACATCACCCGAGCAAGGAGCTCAAACAACTCTTTAAGCGAGAAGATCACATGATCAAAGTTCGAAAAATAAAAGAAAGAGTTGAATACTTCAACAACAACTCCACGACTAAGCCCGAATGAGAAACTAAATGAAGGGAGAGAACCATATGCTTCAAGATCTTAATTTTGTTATTATTTTTCTATTATGCTTTTCTTTTAAAACCTAAACAAATTGTTTATTCAATGCTAATCAATTGAGTATGAAAGAGTGGATTCAAGGGGGAAAAGCTTTCGATTTCAATAGCGTTATAATAAGCCTAGACTTCACCCCCTCCCCTCTAAATCTCAAAAAATTTCAAGATATAGCCAAAGAAATAAGAATAGAGAAGCCTAAATGTAATTGGAGTGTTTTTAACTAGTAGTTTTGTGAAGTAGATAATGAAGAAGAGGAAACTTACAAGAGATACGAGAGTACATAAATAATTGGTGTCTGATCATATATTGATATTTTTTTAATCAAGAATGATTGATGTATCAAACACGCCTAGTAGATTAAGAAGTCGAAGTAAATCCACAACCGAAAAATCTAGTAAAAGAGCACAAAGACATAAAGCTCCAAACAAACAATAGAAAAACTTAACAAACACTCAAAAGCTAACAAAGCACGTAAGGGTTGAGCTAAGCACCACTAAAAACAACATCATCGATACGCAAGAAAAAATGGATCAACTCCATTTGAGGAGTGCAGGATGGACCACCATGTGTTGCCTCACTTAGATGAGGGATCTTTAGAATCCTCAAGCATGACCACGTCCATAACGAGACACAACTTGATTACTACTCATATCGACCAAACACACTTACTTACTTTAACAATGTTAGATATTTATATAATATGAACGATAGTGAGTTTATAGTTGTTGTTGTTGTTATTGTTGGGAGGGGGGTTTCACAAAGATATTAAATAAAATAAGAAAGCACAAGTATATGTTTTTGGTTTCTAAGACTATTTCTAGTGTGCCTTAAAAGTGATCACATAGTTCAATTTATGAAGGGGTTCTCTAGATCCCATTAGCATGGTTACTATTCAAGTATAAAACTAAAGGAATTAAGGAAATTAAGATACAACATTTCTCAAGCATTAGCCGGGACAATAAAGAACTCTGAACTCACTTGCATGTGTCCTCCTCAATCATTAGTGAACACACATTTCATCCAATAGCCGTCCATCAAGCATGGACTAGATCTATGTACGAGTCTAGGAAAGATCATATTATCGCCCTCTCTGTTCTAACTGCTGAATCCCGCTAGCCTGCAAAAAAAAGAGGTATGCAAGAAGCCCTTTTCTTATACATCTCCTTCTCATCACTTTTCTATAGGGTATTTGCCGATTTAGCAAGTCTTAGTAGACATGTCTATATACGGGCTTAGACGGAGCCAAAATTAAAATTTTATTCGGATGTCCCATGTTGGGTCGAACCCACTCATACATGCCAAGGGTATTGTCCATACCGCCCATGATTGCGAGCTAGATTGTTTGTCGAGCCAGCCCGTAGTCAAATTCTATTACAAATTAATAAAAATATATTAAATTAAATTAGAAAAAAAAAACTTAAAACTAGAAGCTTTGTTACATTTAAGAAAAATACAAACTGGAAAGGTCGAATAATTAAGCCTCACCACGGAAAAATTATACTTTATTATAATAATCCAATCAAGGGTTAATGACCGATTGAAACATCAGATTTTGTAACTCAACATTTCTTAGGACAAATATATTAATCTAAACTTCATGACAAACCAATGGTTTTAATTTCTCAAAAAATAATTATCAGTTTTTTTTACCTATATATAATAAATAATATTCTTCAAATAAAAATAATGCGAGTCGGGGCACATCGGTCAAACTCATTTTCCAAACCTGCTCTAATTGCGTGAGGGTTGGATGGACAAGTCTAAGTCTCAAGCATTTCACACTCCTTCTTTGCCATTGAATTTCATCTTATTTGATTGCAAATTTATCTTACCACCCTTGACAATTCGTCAATTCCACACGTTACCTAGCAAAGGCATGGTTATCTGAAGTGGTGTAAGACAAATTGCCCATATAATCCAAATCTTTCATAGTGTAGGTGTGTGGACGTTTTTGAAGGTTTTAATTATGACTCTATTTAAAACCTATTCAAATAAGTATTCGGTGAAACTAGGCTTTTCTAGAAGGTAGAGGTTTTATGAGGTTTTTGAGGAGGTTTGAAATCACAAAATTGAAACCTTGAGATAGATAGTTTTAGGAAGGTTGGTTGTAAACTTTAACAAACCATTTTTTTTGTTAATTAATTCAAATTAATATCTTTTTTTATCTTAAAGCTAAAATCTACACAAAAGCTTTACAATAACAAACATTTTAATTAGATTTTGAAAGGTTTTAAATAAAAAAAACCTCTACCTATCAAAAAAACCTCCTAACAAATCTTCAACTCTTCAAAAACTTAATTTTATCGAACAAAGCTTTTTATAATTGAAGAATATACATGTTTTTTTGCTCCTAAGATAAATATATGTTATTTGAAATAAAAGCATACATTTTTTTCCTCATAAGATAATTATATGTTATTTGAAATATTTTTGACACAAATATCTCACAAGATTCAATTGATTTTTTTTTGGTTGAAAGATTCAATTAATATATATATAGGTAGTCATGACTCAATCCTCATGACTATTGAGTGAGTCTTGAGGCTTTTGACTAGAACCTAGGTGCCCAAACACTCCCTCGATCCGAAGATAAAAGCGCAACTTCTCTCACTCTCGAGTCTTGGCCCATAACTACGCAGCCCGCCGACCTCCGCCCCTTCTCAGGTGACACCTGTCGTCCGTCGCCGGGAAGCCCTACGCTCCTCCGCCGTCAGTAAGCCTTCTCCTCCCTCCTTTTGATTCTCTTTTGAATGATACCCGATTACCGGCCCGTATTTTGCAAGAATCATCTGCTTCGTGGCGATTTTATCGGAGGCGAAAGTGCTTACGAGATTCAATTATGCAATCGGCGATTCATGTTGATCATGCTGTCGTTTTCTGTGATTAGTATTCGTTTACGATTTTAATTCTAGTAAGGTCAAGTAAACATGTTCGCGAGAGAGGATCGCGTGTTTTCTGGTGATTTTCAACCACGGATTGTGCTTGATGAATTAATGGGAATAGGAAAGTATGAGATCTGCTTTGTTAAGCTTTACTTGCAGTTGGCTTGTGAGGTTGTCCTCGCTTGAGTACAAGAAGATTCTTGCGTATTGTGTGAGGGTTTTGATTCTTGCGTATTGATGAATTAATGGGAATAGGGCTCGTTTGGTTTGCTAATATTTCTAGTTATTCAACTCTTCTGGACTTTGATGCTGGATATAGGCATGGAAGGGCTAAACCATTTTGTTCTATTTTCATGTTTTGATTTTGTTGAAGCAATCAAGAGATTTGTACGATAATGCAAAGTAGATGGTTAGATTAGTTAGCTGTAAACTAATGGAAAAGAATGAAGGAGATGTAAAACTACTATTTGAAGATTGAAGTGTGTATTTGAAGTTGCTGTAAAGTAAAGCATTTATGTTCAACTAGTTTGGTTTGTTATTAATGTCCTGGTTGCTTAATCTGATTCTGTAGTTGATTACTTTTTCATTTCGTATCTATTACTCAAGTGTCTTACATCTGCTGCTGTTACCATTTTTAGTTCTATTCCTAAGAAGGATTTTGTTATAGCTGCATTTTGTTTGTAATGCCAGCTCGGTCAAATTGTAAGTTTACCTTTTTCTTGGAATGTTATTGAGGGTCTTTTGTGATTTTTTTTTCTTACTATTTGAATGTAGGGAAATTACAAAATTTGCTTCTTTGGATTTACACTGCCAAAATGGCTGATGGGAGTCCTCCACCGGGTCCTGCTGAGGAAACCCTAGATTCTAACTCAGACTTGATTCAAGTTTCCAATGTGGATGAATCTGTTGATAGCTTGGTTAAAAAATTTCAGGATTCATTATCAGCTGTAAAGAAGCATAAGTTCTGGGAAACCCAGCCAGTTGGGCAATATAGGGAGATCGGGGATGGTAGTTTGCCAGAAGGACCTATTGAGCAGCCAACACCACTGTCCGAGGTCAAACAAGAGCCTTATAATCTTCCTGCCCCCTATGAGTGGATTACCTGTGACATGAACAATGACGAGACTTGCCTTGAAGTTTACAACTTGTTGAAAAACAATTATGTTGAGGATGATGAGAACATGTTCAGATTCAACTACTCTAACGAGTTTCTCGGGTGGGCTTTGCGCCCTCCAGGCTATTACGGTCACTGGCACATAGGTGTTCGAGTCAAGGCTTCAAAGAAACTGGTAGCGTTCATCAGTGGCATTCCGGCTAGGATCCGGGTCCGTGACGAAGTTGTGAAGATGGCTGAAATTAACTTCTTGTGTGTCCATAAAAAGCTCAGGTCTAAAAGATTGGCCCCGGTTATGATCAAGGAAGTGACAAGGCGGGTCCACTTGGAGAACATCTGGCAAGCTGCTTATACTGCTGGTGTTGTTCTTCCGACCCCAGTAACCACTTGTCAGTACTGGCACCGGTCTCTGAACCCGAAGAAACTGATTGATGTCGGGTTTTCTAGGTTAGGCCCAAGAATGACAATGAGCAGGACTATTAAACTCTACAAGCTACCAGATTCACCAATCATCCCTGGTTTTAGGAAAATGGAGTTTCGTGACGTTCCAGCTGTAACTCGGTTGCTGAGAAGCTACTTGTGCCAGTACGTCGTTGCACCGGATTTTGATGAAGATGATGTGGAGCATTGGCTTCTTCCAAAGGAAGACGTTGTGGACGGATTTGTGGTTGAGAGCCCGATTACCCATGAAATTACCGACTTTTGCAGCTTTTACACTCTTCCATCAACTATACTCGGTAACCAGAACTACTCCACCTTGAAAGCCGCTTACTCTTACTATAATGTTGCAACCAGGACTCCTTTACTCCAGCTGATGAACGACGCGCTCATAGTTGCTAAGCAGTTAGATTATGATGTCTTCAACGCTTTAGATGTGATGGAGAATGAATCTTTTCTGAAGGAGTTGAAGTATGGACCTGGTGATGGACAGCTTCACTATTATCTCTACAATTACCGTGTTCGAAATGCCCTGAAGCCATCAGAGCTTGGATTGGTTCTTCTGTAGTTTCATGAAAGGTATGGAGCTGTTCAAATTTGGTGCACTGGCTTTTGGTTGCATTGTGCTTGGTTGCTGTATTGATTCATTTACCAATTTGTAGCTTTCTTGGGAGTTTTGCCTTGTTTTGCTGTCGTGTTCAACTCTTCACATTGATTTTGGTAGACGATACTTTTCAATAGAGTTGATTTTGGTTTATGATTTGTGATGCAGATATGTGTTATTCAAATTCTATTGCCACGGCTGAACTTGATATTTTAGGAGCCAATTCTCTCATTAAGCGAATGAGGACACGAGAGTTCTTACTTCTAATTCATAACCTTAATTTCACTATAAAGATACCCCTATCTTCTTACATGTTTATTTCCCAACGCACTTAATTTCACTAGATCAAAAAAAGTATACAGTATTTCACGAAATTTCTATAATTAGCCCCTATAAGACATTTTTGAGCATTAGCCAATCATAAATTAGTCTAATGAAATGAGATAGTATATCACGAAAAATAAGTTGCATATTTGAGATTTTGAGTACATAAAAGTTGCATATTTGCTTGATCGAATTGGGTGTGTAACCGAAAAAAACTAATGAATATTATATAAGAAATCATGGAAAGACCCTTACCTTGATAGTAGTATTATAAGATATTAAGATTATCATTGAAAAATATTAAAAAAATCCATAAAAATACGAAAAATCAAAGAAACCCAAGACTAAAATATATGAAAATACTTCTTTACGTCGCTTTTTTTGTGAACTAGTTGGTAAAGTGTACGAACCAAGTAAACCAACTTGCATCGACCGACTCATCCTGATTTTTCATCCAAATAAATGAACGGAGGTAAGGATAAAACTTAAAATCTCTCAATATTCTCTTATGCCTCTTACCACTAAGTCACTCATATTTTCTATCCCTTATTCTAAAGCACATCTTATCATCTTATATAATTAAGAAGTACGGGGTAAGATTTAGTCAAAAAAAACATTCTCACTATTTCTATTCATATATCCCTTCTCCGACCAAAATATTTGAAAATTACTTTATCCTTTTTCCCTTCGGAACCTTCCTGCAAATTTCCTTTAACTCCCCAAACGTTTTCCATATCCAAAGTCCAAACCAAATTAATTATAAATTTTTATTTTCATTTCTGGTATTATTATTTTAATGATTTATATTCCGTCGGTCACCGTCACCATCCAGATTCCAGAAGCTCGAATCTTTCTTCCATGGAAGCTCACTATTTTCAGTCTCTTTAATTTAAACATAAATGAAAAGAAAAAAAAAATTAAATCGCGTTCACACTTCCTCACACGCTTCCTCGAACCCTATATAAATTCCGGCTGATTCAACTTTGACTATAGACGTTCACACTTTCCAAAATTTTCTTTCAGACATTTCCTCGAACACTTTGTCTGCACATTTCAAATCTCCCCTTCCTTTTTAATCTCGCATGGAAATCAACAAGGAAAGCAATTAATGGATGTTGCATAACTAGAAACAGAGAGAGAAGAAAGAGAGAGAGAGAAGAGAAAAGTGTTTCTGTTATTACTGAATGAATGAGCTGATTACAATTAAGAAGAGTTTGTTATAGTCTCCAGATTCAATGTATCTGGATAGAATGTTTACAATAAGTGGTTTTGCCGCCTAAACTATGTCATCATGTTCACGTTTCTTGGACGCTTCTAGAAGACACGTGGCATACTCTATCATCCCCCCTCAAGCCGGAAGGTGATTCTATGACTCCCAGCTTGTCTAAGATGCCAGGCATGCGATGACCAACCAAAGGTTTTGTCAAAACATCAGCCAATTGGTGCTGCGTAGGAACATGATGCAAAGAAATCATGCCTTCAATGAGTTTTTCTCGAACATAATGACAATCCAGATCGATGTGTTTGGTACGTTCATGAAAAACAGGATTCCGAGCGATATGAACAGCAGCTTGATTATCACATCGAACAACAATGGGAGTGATTCCTAGAACTTTGAACTCAGCAAGTAACCTGCTTAACCAAGCTAATTCAGTGCAAACTCGGCGAAGAGACCTATACTCAGCTTCAGTTGATGATAAGGAGAGTGTAGTCTGCTTTTTAGATTTCCAGGAAATCAGGCTGCCTCCAAGAAAAATAACATAACCACATACAGATTTCCTTGTGAGGGGACATGACGCCCAGTCAGCGTCACAGAAAGCTTGCAAGGAGAAAGATGAGGAATTGTTGAGAAGCAAAGCTCGTGAAGCTGTGCCTTTCAGATAACGAAGGGTGTGTTTTGCAGAAATCATATGCAGCTCTGTAGGATGCTGCAAAAACTGGCTAAGAAACTGAGTAGCAAAAGCAATATCAGGCCTGGTGTGAACAATGAAGTTAAGCTTCCCCACTAACTTGCGATAATCAGTAGGATTAGACAATAAAGGACTCGGATCAAACACTGCTTTTGAATGTAAATCCAGAGGACTAAGAACAGAACTGAGATCTTGACAACCAAATTCCAGTACAATTTCTTCTATGAAAGTCTTTTGATTCATGAGCATGCCCTCCTGATGTCTAACAAATTCAATGCCCAAAAAATAATGAAGCTGCCCCAAGTCTTTAATTCTGAATTCACTGTCCAAGAAAGCCTTTAGAGAAGCAATCTCAGCTGAATTATTGCCAGTTAAAATCACATCATCAACATAAACGGCAATGTAGGTCACATAATCTCCATCTTGCTTTAAGAACAAAGAATAATCATTTAAGGATTGAGAAAATCCTTTGAACTTTAAAGCTTGAGAAAGTTTGGAATACCATTGTCGACTTGCTTGTTTGAGTCCATAAAGGGATTTTTTTAGACGACAAACCTTGCCTTTCTCGACATCCAAACCAGGTGGAACAACCATATAAACCTCCTCATGGAGATCTCCATGTAGGAAAGCATTGTTGACATCTAATTGGGCCAATTCCCAATTATTCTTTACTGCCACAGCCACCAAGGTTCTTACTGTGGTCATTTTAACAACGGGAGAAAAAGTTTCAGTATAATCAATCCCCTCTTTTTGTGTGAACCCCCGGACTACCAAACGAGCCTTATACCTCTCTATACTGCCATCAACCTTGTGCTTTACTTTGTAAACCCACTTACAGCTGATAGGTTTCTTCCCTTTCGGTAAATCCACAATTTCCCAGGTTTGATTAGCCTCAAGAGCTAAAAACTCATCAGTCATGGCTTGCTTCCAAACAGAGAATCTACAAGCATCTAAGTAGGAAGTTGGTTCTGTTGTAGGAGAAATCAGACTTTCTGATGATAAAGAAGGAAATGTAATGGTAGAAGTAAGGGTATGACAACATAAGACATCAGTTTGTGCCTCACAATGACACACATAATCCTGAAGATATGAGGGTGGAACATGTGGTCGAGAAGACCGACGAGGTAAAACATCTGGATGAGGGGGAATAGGATCTGGAGAAGTTTGTAATGGGTGAGTAAAAGATGATGTAGAATTATCATCATCAGTGTAGTTGTTTTGATGTGTGGGAAAAATGGTTGCTAGTGCAGGCTTGTAAGGAAAGATAAGCTCATGAAAAATCACATCTCTAGAATACTGTATGGAATGAGTTTCTAGATTCAGCACCTTGTAAGCCTTCTTTCCAAATGGATAGCCGAGAAACACACAAGGGTATGCTCTAGCTTGAAACTTGTGTCGACCTTGTTTGAGAGAAGAAACAAAACACAAACTGCCAAACACCCTCAAGTGATCATAATCTGGTGGTTTATTGTGTACTATCTCAAAAGGGCTTTTCCCTTGTAACAAAGGTGTGGGGACTCGATTGATGATATGTACTGCTGTCAACACACTATCTCCCCAATATTCTAAGGGCAATTTGGACTGGAAAAGGAGTGATCTAGCAACCTCCAGGATATGCCTGTGTTTTCTTTCTACAACCCCGTTCTGTTGGGGTGTAGCTACACAGGAGGTTTGATGAATGATTTCCTTTGAAGAAAAATACTCAGAAGAGGCATGACTAAGACCTAACTCAAGGGCATTATCAGTTCTCACTGTGGAAACTAGACACTTATATTGTCGTTCAACCATGGCAATAAAAGCTTTCAAGATGGAGAAAGCATTTCCTTTGCAAGCAATCAAATGAATCCAAGTAGTGCGACTAAAATCATCAACAATGGTAACAAAGTATTTATAGCCATTATAAGTAGGAACCCGAAAAGGACCCCAAGTGTCTACATGCAACAACTGAAATGGCTTAGAAGTCTGAATTGTGCTATGTGGAAAAGACAATCTATGTTGTTTTGCCTTAGCACATATACTACAAACAGTATCAAATTCCTTGTCAGAACCATAATCAACAGACAAGGTTTTTATTCTATTGAAAGGTAAATGGCCTAGCTTGTTATGCCATGTAGTTATACTAACATGATTAGTCTCAAAACAAGTAGAATCAGTAGTCTGTTTTCCTTCAGAATGTCCTGGTTGCAGAAAATACAGATCTCTGGAACTCCTACCAAGGATCATAGGTTTGATCATGCTCCCATCCTGCATGATACAGAGTTTTGGTGTAAACACAACATTGCATTGTTGATCTTTTACCAATTTTCCAATAGACAACAAGTTGCATCGAAACTCAGGAACATACAGGACGTCTTTCAAACTCAAACAATCAGATATCACAACTGTCCCTAACCTATCAACCCTCAAAGCATTTCCATTTGGCAGATTAATAAAGAATGGCTTCTTTAGCAACGTCATTTCTCGAAACAAAACTCTGTTATTACACATATGATTGCTAGCTCCAGTATCTAGAATCCAGGTATGAGAGGAAGAGATGTAGTTAAGTGTGTTACCTGCAAAACCGGCAAATTCACTTCCTAGTTCAGAAATCCTGTTCTCCTTGTGCTGAAGCAAATTCATCAACTGTGCATACTGTTCAGTTGTTAATTCCGGTGCTTTAGAGCTCGAACTTCCTTCATTTTGCGAGTTCGACACATGTCCTGCCATCTTCTTGTTTTTGTCCTTTGGAAACCCTATAATGTGGTAACAGCGATCCACATTGTGATTCTTCTTTTTGCAATTGGTGCAGAAGAATTTCTTCCCCTGAGATGAAGAAGCTTGATTGTCTTGGCCTTTCTTGGTTTCCACATGGAAAGAAGCAGATTCAGTGGAAATCTTGGATGAATTTCGGACTTCTCTCTGCCTTTCTTCATGTAGCAGAGTTGAATACGCTTCATTCACTGACGGCAAAGGATGTAGCATGAGAAGATTTCCTCGGATAACGCCATAATCATCATTTAATCCCATGAGGAACTGAATCAGTTTCTGTTCATCTTCATATTTCACGATCTCTGCAACCGCACCACAAGAACATTGTGGAAAACGATGCTGATTAGCTAACTCGTCCCACAATGACTTGATCTTGGTGTAATAGGTGGAGATCGACATCGATCCTTGGCTAAGAGAGAGAAGTTCTTTCTGGATTGCGAAAAGTTGTGCGCCACTTCTCTGACCATATCGAATCTCTAATTCTCGCCATATGCCTTCAGCGGTGTCGTTGTAGATCACAGAACTCCTAATCTCTTCATTCAAGCCGTTGATCAGCCAGGAAATGACCATATCATTTACTC
This sequence comes from Fallopia convolvulus, assembly GCA_964016875.1. Taxonomy (NCBI): domain Eukaryota; kingdom Viridiplantae; phylum Streptophyta; class Magnoliopsida; order Caryophyllales; family Polygonaceae; genus Fallopia; species Fallopia convolvulus. Next base: position 2,388,861 of record OZ024720.1, read on the forward strand.
TTTCCCAGACTTCAAAGCTTGGATCTCCTGGATTAGGTTTGTTGTAGCTTCCATTGACGATACACCACTTGTTTTTGGCTGAGAGAGCAATTCTCATGGATCGCCTCCATTCTCCAAAGCAGCGTCCATTGAATTGTTGTGTGACAAGCGACAGACCAGGTCCGTCGCCTGGATGAAGATACAAAGGATCCGTATGGTCTTTCCCTGGTCCGATTGCAACTATTTGCTTAGGCATCTTCGAAATCAGGTGCGGAAATACGAGAAGAAGAAGAAGCTGAGATCAATTGATCGTGGATCAACAAGAGCAATCAGATCTGGAGAGAAATGGATCGAAGAGACGATGCTCTGATACCATGTTGCATAACTAGAAACAGAGAGAGAAGAAAGAGAGAGAGAGAAGAGAAAAGTGTTTCTGTTATTACTGAATGAATGAGCTGATTACAATTAAGAAGAGTTGGTTATAGTCTCCACATTCAATGTATCTGGATAGAATGTTTACAATAAGTGGTTTTGCCGCCTAAACTATGTCATCATGTTCATGTTTCTTGGACGCTTCTAGAAGACACGTGGCATACTCTATCAATGGAGTCCAATTTCAGTCAAACCAATGATTTCGCAATGAATTACTATGATAATTTCGAGATTCAGCATTCGGAAGATACAGAGGACGCTGAAATTCCGAGAAACAAGCGTCCCCGTGCGCCCTCCGCCGCCGCAGAGCCGTCGTCGTCGGGCGCAAAGGTCCACCAGCGGCGGATATGGGTGAAGGACCGATCAAAGGACTGGTGGGAGAAGTGTAGCCACCCAGACTTCCCGGAATCCGAATTCAAACGCGCCTTCCGGATTTCACGCGCCATCTTCAACCTCATCTGCGACGAGCTCGACGTGGTCGTCACCAAGAAGGACACAATGCTACGCGCCGCCATCCCCGTCAAACAGCGCGTGGCGGTCTGCATCTATCGCCTCGCCACCGGGGAGCCCCTCCGCCTCGTCTCCCGCCGCTTCGGCCTCGGGATCTCCACCTGCCACAAGCTCGTCCTCGAGGTCTGCACCGCCATCAAAACCCTCCTCATGCCCAAGTTCCTCCACTGGCCCGACGAGGCCCGCCAGGCCCGAACCAAGGACCGGTTCGAAGCCCTCACCGGAGGAATCCCCAACATCGTCGGGTCAATGTACACCACGCACGTCCCGATCATCGCCCCGAAGACCAGCGTCGCCGCCTACTTCAACACGCGCCACACGGAGCGCAACCATAAGCCGACCTACTCGATCACCGTCCAAGGCGTGGTCGACGAGACGGGCGTGTTCGTTGACGTTTGCATCGGGTGGCCAGGGTCAATGCTCGACGACCAAGTCCTCGAGAAATCGGCCCTCTTCCAACGCGCCGCCAGGGGGCACTTACGCGACGCGTGGGTCGTGGGCGCGTCCGGGTACCCGCTAATGGACTTCGTGCTGGTCCCGTACACGCGCCCCAACTTGTGGACGCAACAAGCGTTTAATGAGAAGATTGGGGAAGCGCAGCGCGTGGGGAAGGACGCGTTCGCTCGGCTCAAGGGCCGTTGGGGTTGCTTGCAAAAGAGGACCGAGGTTAAGCTGCAAGATTTGCCTGCGGTGTTGGGCGCGTGCTGTGTTTTGCATAATGTGTGTGAGATTCGGGGTGAGGAGATGGAGCCCGAGATGGGGTTCGAGTTGTTTGATGACGAGATTGTGCCTGATAATCCGGTTAGGTCGGTCAGCGCGGTGCAGGCTAGAGACCACATTGCTCATAATCTACTTCATCATGGGCTCGCGGGGGCGTCTTTTGAATAGTGAGACGATATGGTTTTATTACAAACTAAGGGCTTGTTTGTTTCTATACCCGGAATCGGGTTGGAATGAGGTATCGGATTGGGATAGGAATCACACATACCTTAAGCTAGTTTGAGGTGGTATGAACTCTAGTGTATTTTCTTGGTATGGGAATCACACTCATCCCCATCCCTTAGTTAAAACAAACATTGGTATGGGTTTGACCCATTCCTAACCCCATTCCCTATACCATGGGTATAGAAACAAACGAGCCCTAAAAGTTGTATGGTTAGTTTAATTTGATGCAAAGTTTACAACATTATTAAGAATTGTCAAGGGCCAAGGGATTGCTAGGCTAGGGACGCGTTTGCTAGGCTCAAGGGTCGTTGGGGTTGCTTGCAAAAGAGGACCAAGGTTAAGCTGCAAGATAAATATTGGTATGGGTTTGACCCATTCCTAACCTCATTCCCTATACCATGGGTATAGAAACAAACGAGTCCTAAAAGTTGTATGGTTAGTTTAATTTGATGCAAAGTTTACAACATTATTAAGAGTTGTCAAGGGCCAAGGGATTGCTAGCCTAGGGACGCGTTTGCTAGGCTCAAGGGTCGTTGGGGTTGCTTGCAAAAGAGGACCGAGGTTAAGCTGCAAGATTTGCCCGTGGTGTTGGGCGTGTGCTGTGTTTTGAATAATGTGTGCGAGATTCGGGGTGAGGGGATGGAGTCCGAGATGGGGATTGAGCTGTTTGATGACGAGGTTGTGCCTGATAATCCGGTTAGGTTGGTTAGCGCAGTGCGGGCTAGAGACCACATTACTCATAATCTACTTCATCATGGGCTCGCGGGGACGGGCTTTCAATAGTGATATTGGCAAAATACATCAACAGACTCCTGAACTTGTACGTTTTTTTTTTCAACCAACACCCCGTACTTTGAAATGTTCAAATAAACACCTAAATTTAACTATTTTTGTTCTATTAAACACTAACACGATCAAACTCTTTGCCGTGTTTTAAACACCTAAACTTAACTATTTTTGTTCTATTAAACACATCATCGCTCAGTGTTTAATACAAGTTTAGTGGTTTGTTGATGTATTTTGCCTAGTGATATTGGTATACTAATTGATGCATAGGATCTAGTTGTTTAGATGTTGTTCTATATGGTATGAAAAGGAGCCATTGATTCTTTATTTACATTATGGATAATATATACAAGATTGCTTAATTCTTTCTTTGTCATTCTTGTTGGAGTTTATCGTTAAGTTTGTTAAAATGATTTTCAATTCAAAATTTCACTTTTAAACTATTGGAATACACTTAATGATTTTACTTTAAATGATTTTCGAGATTAAATAAAATAAAATAACTTTTCACCTCCAAATGAAACGAGACTTATGAGGTTTGAGACCATAATTCACGACGGTTTGAGAAAATGAGTTTGTGTGTTCATTGGCATGGTTGTTTCTTTATGGTTCACTTGGATTCGTACAACATGATACTACATAATAGCCTTAATGATAGACAAAGTAAAAGAGGCCTCATTGGGCTTAGCCTCATTGGCCTCTTAGAATGAAACCTATGAGCACAAAGAAGGTTGACCAAAATTCTTTCCACTTTTAAGTGATCCAAACAAATTGCACATTCTTCTTATTTACCCATCTCACTATCTTTCAAGGGTGTCCATAAAAACCGAAATCGAAAAACATGATATTTTTTAGGTTAATCAAATCGACTTATTTTTTGAAATTTCGGTTTGGTTAACTGAACCGAAAAATATTTTTGGTTTATCGAATCGGTTTCGGTTCACGACTTTATATATAATGGTTAACCGAAAATATATTAATATTTTTTTAAATATTAGTTATATTTGCTTTATTTAGTGGTTAAACTCTATAATCTTCAAAATTTTGTTATAGTTTGAGTTTTTCCTTCTCTAATTTTAACAATTTACACACTATTTTTCCACTCATCATTGATACAAGACTCTTAAATTTAATGGGATAAAAAATAATACACACAATCTTTGATTTCACACACTATAGTATATATTCTCGATATTTATTTATAACAACTGAATAATATGGTATAAGTACATATTAAAAATAAAAGTCAAGCTTGATCACTTTTTTTATTCAAATTTTATTATTTTGGTTTTAATTATTTAAGGTAAAATTAAATAAATGATTATCGATTAACCAAGAAAGCCGAACCGAAAATCTGGTTAACCGAACTACGGTTAACCAAAATTCATGGTTCGGTTACGATTCATGATTTTAACTAACCGAAATCATGGTTAACCGAACTTCGGTTAACCGAGTTTGGACACCTCTACTAGGTTCGATCTTCTTTGACACGAAAAAGGTGACAACTCCTTGTGGCATTGTTCAATCATTTCTACAAGCACTCTCTGCCCAGATGGTCTCTAATAACTGCTCCAAAACCAGTGCCTTTTGATTCTTGAACTGAAGCATCTGTGTTCATTTTGAGAAAACCAGCTGCAGGTGGGGATCAAATTACTTTCTGCCTATGTAACATAGTTAAAACGACGACATAAAAGATAAAGGGATTCAAATTTAGTTATAATACATGATAATAATTCTGCTTACTTTCAAAATAAAAAAGGACGAAGAATCAAGAATGTATTATTTATCTTGTTTAATTAACAAAAACAGGTAAAATAAAATAAAATTGGACTTCTAAGATTATCTGAGCCATTCATAGACTGGGCTGATTTTTTTTTTTTACAATCGGCCCAATTTCTATGCAGGCCCAAACCGGACCCCCTTGTCTCTCCTCTCTCCTCTTTCTCCGACATTCTGAAAAGGAGCTCCAAACAGAGAGGTAATCGTACGATCACAGCTGACGACGACGAAGATCAACGACGGCAAACCACAAAATCTCACAAACAGAGACTCTCCGGTGGCGTACAAGGAAATTCCGGAAATCATTTAATCGTAATCTTCTTCACAGAGCGGTTTTTCCAGAATCAGCTGACCGTCTCTCCAGTTTGAATATTTCTAGAAGTTCGATTGAGCATCCAGGAATCTGAATTTTAGTCCTTGATCGAGCACTTCATAGCCATCAATTTTGCAATCGGAGATTATTCCTTGTTTGTGTTGACGTATAGGGTTTTGAATTTTAAAAAAGGGAAAGATTGAGGGGAGTTTCTTCAGATTTTCGATTGGGCATCAATTTTGGGATTTAGGTTGGTTTCCAAGTTTCAAGTTGGGAAAACTTAGTGTTTGGAAGCGGGCGGCAGAGCAGAAATTTGGCTCTCAAAATTCAAGCAGTTGATGCGTAATGGGCTTGTATCCTCTTTCTTCACCCTGGTAAGGTCATATTCCAGCTAAATTATTTTAATGAAGCTAAATTGGTCTAAATTCTGAGAATTAAATGAAATGCAAATTAATTACATCTGCTTAAAGCAGTTTTGGTCTGTTTTTTCTATAGCTGATGGTCAAATCAGTAATCTAATTAATCTTGTCAATAAATTGGTGATATAAATCCTTGTACATTAGCAATCATTAGGTATGAATTTGATCCGTTGATGAATCTAGGACTAGTGGGGATTTGATCGTAGTTTATTTGTTTTCTACTTCATGGGTATGCAAAAGAAAGTAGCTTGTGTCCCAACAAGAAAAAACGAAAATAGAAGGAAAATTATTGCCATTGATGTCTGGAGCTGAAATAACTACTGAAGAAGAAATTATACATCGGGAGACAAAAATGTGTAGGATAAGTTGTCTTCTTCCTGGTAATAGATGGAGGTTTGAAATGCAATGCACAAAATTTAGACGGTTGGTGCAAGAGTCACACATAGTAAGCCCCAAAATTTCTTAGTGATTATCTACAAGTTTCATCGATCTAGATTACTCATTTGATTTATTGTCAGTCACTGAATAACACAACCTTAATTGTATCATTCAAACCAAATAGTCAATTGTGATCCAATTAAATCCAGCACTTAATTAATCAAATTAAATACCTAATAGGAAGACTAGTGTTAGCAAGGGATGTAAATGAAACTTAAGTTATCAGTGTTCCATTGATTTTGTAAGTCTTAAAGACGCCTAGAATTGTCGATGTGCTTCAAAATTAGGATCCAGGATGGTCAATTGGTAACAAGTGTTTCTCTCCTAGAACAAATACTTGACCCCCTCTTAATCTATGCTGGTTAACTGATGACGGTAATGTAAAATTAAGCACTATTTTACTAGGTTATAGGCCATCTACTTAGAAAATATGTATAGATCTGCATGACTCTTATTCGCAATAAGCTCTTGCTAAGACTTGTGAATGTGCCTACCCAGATTATTTACTTAAACTTAGATTAAAACAAATTCTATATGATGTCTCAAAACATTAGTAACAGTTATGGCAAATTCTATATGATGTCTCAAACCATTGCTGTTTGTAGATATGTAATCTCATCATACCTTTGCTGTTTTAAACCATTGCTGTTTTAAACTAAGTGCCTTTAAGAATGTTGCAGTGACTGCTGACCTGTGGAGGTTTAGTTTTTGACTTCTGCTTTTGAATAATAAGTTGTTTCTTTCATTCTATCATGGTGTTTTACTAATAGATTCTTGCTTAAGTAGCATTAGGTTTTTTTTATCTATTGAAAACACAGATCTAATACCCAATCAAGGTTCCATTGACCATCATTAGTTCATAACCAATATATTGGCAGACTATGTATTGCAATGAGCTGGATAGTTATGCATAGGCTGAAATGAACTCAGAGGTGAAGTTTGGTGTCAAAGATTTCTTTTCCATTATTTTATTGCACTATAAGGGGGTTGGACTTTGAGTGATCAAGTAGCAGAAGCTCTGCATTTTTCAAAACCAATCTACTTGCCATATTTAATCATTAGAATAATTGTTCCTGCTACTTTTTGCCATTGTTTGAAAGGTAGGTTAGTCTATGGGTTACTCATTCTGATAAATCCTCTCTTGCAGATTGGGCCCCTGCCACTCTGAATGCTGTTTAAATTTGGCCTTCATGTGGCTTAGGAATTCTTGTCATGTGCGGCAGAAGTAGGAGTGTTCTTTGTAAATTGAGTACATGTAAATCCATAGAATGGCCTCGTCTAGTAAGTTTGATCTCTCTGGCAGCTCAGAAAGGCCAACATACTCTTCAGGGCCGCGTGGGCTCTATGGTGGAACATCTCTGGATAGATCTAGCAGTTTTCGTGAGGGCATGGATAGTCCAATCCTGTCTTCACTTCCAAGCATGTCCAGGAGCAGCTTTAGAGTTACACAAGGAGACGTCCGGAACTATTTTGAGTGCTTGCACTTTGATCCTGAATATGTGGGGTCTGATAATAAGTTTCAGAGGTTAGGTGAACTTAAAAGAATTGCAAATGTTGCTTTAGGAACTTTACAGGATGGCTCTACTTCTGGATCCTTAAAAGGAAGGTTGTTATCTTCGTTATCGGATGAGGACTTGAAAAAGACAAAGGTTGCTCTACAGGAGGGTGCTGACGAGGCTAGGTAGTTATTCAATGTATTCCATTTGCAGATGTGGTGAAGATTATGGTCTTTAACTTTAATTGGGTGCTATTTTGACAGGGAGAGAAGCAAAATTTTCAGTGAAGCATTTTCTATGTTTAAAAAGTTCTTCCCAAGCATTCCGTTGAGAAAGAGGTCTCGAACTGATGCTATCACAAATGATAGAGCAAATATTGGCCCATTTAATAGTCGTTCTGGAATAGGGCCAAGAATTATGAAGATGGGAGCCCCGGGTCATTCGGGGATAAATGCTCCCGCAGAGCAGCAAAAGTCAGAAGAGAGGACAAAAAATACTAAGCGTACCAGAACTTCTCTGCTAGATGTCAGGGTATGGATTTTTCTGTTTTGTTCTAGAACTGTGTTTTCTTTGCCCTTACATATCTAACATTTTTCTTAAAATTTGATGTGGGGAAGTTTACCACATGTTACATTATTATATACATGAAAATCCAAGCCTGGTGTGGCCTGATATCAGTTCTTTTTCATATTTATCTAGATGAAATTGAAATGGTTTCCTCAACTTTAGTTGGGAGTTTTTCCCGATAAAAAATGTTCATAGTTTGTATTTGGACCATGATTTCTAGACTTTAACTGGCCTAACTATATTCTGGTACCTTTATTGGTTCAATTCACTTACTGTAATTTGGAATGAAAAGACAGCTGACTTTAATTTGTTGAAGTGAAACTAAATAAATAAGTTTATATATCTGAGGTCAGGGTTGCACCATTTTGTTCATAATGGTTTGGTTTACTTGTTTTTGTTTGCTATAAAATTATTAATGATATGAACTCACTTCTGTCTTTAGAGGATGGGATTTTTTTGTCCCTTCTCCCTTCTTCATCTCTCTTTAGTTGCTTGTTCTTGTTCATGGTAATAAGGTTCTTGTTGTGAGGCTGTTATAGCAGGGCTGAGAATTACTTCCTTGTTCATGAATTATGACCTTGGGTCTATTCGGGCGTACCCCCTTCCCTTGGGAAGGGGTACCCCCATCTTGACCCCCCAGATTCCGCTGTAGCGGAGCTTCACTGGGTCAATGATGATGATGATGATGTTCATGAATTATGACAATATGGTGCTTACTACTTGGTGAAAGCTGTTAATTTGTCATCCATAAATCTGAATACTTTCTCGTTCTATTAAAATTGGTTGATCTTTTCTTTTTTTTTTCTACAATTTCACAACTAAAACTAGTATGTTCATCTATAAATTTTGTAAGCTGAAGCTGAGGATATAAACTTAATGATACCAAACAAACCTAAGATCAAATGGATATGTAATTGATTTGTCTGTTTTACATGCTAGTTTATATATAACTTTACTGAACGATTAATTGATCTATATTTTGTATTTAATACCTAGTAATCAGTGTGGCTATCCAACCATGTCAAAACCTACCTTCATTGTTCATGCAGTAGTCAAGGCAATGAAGCTTCTCTTTGAAACTTCTTAACTCGCCTGGCCATGTCATAAATATTCTAGCTCTGTTAAATTAAAAACAAGGACAATGTTTGTATTAATCTGTTTAAATGTCTAACCAAGCCTAGCCTTGTTGACAAAGCTGTTTTGAATCTTGCCTCACTTCCAAATATAGTACTTATTATACTTGGTGCCTAAATGACACGTATTTTCTAATGTTCTGATTTCCAAAGAAACTTGCCTTCTCTTGTTTAAACTCATACTGCACGTTCATCTATACCAACTTGTTTATGAAATCCCCTTCCACTTGATATTACTTTCATTGGTGCTTAAGTGGACTTACATTATTTCAGAGATTACAATGGAAAATGTATGACTGAGCTAAATGAATTGCAGGCTAACTCCCTTGCTAAGGATAGGAACGTAGGAAGGAGTGCAAATAGTGGGATTGTATTGGATAATGACCATAGACCTCCAATTGAAAGCTGGGAAAGGTCCAAAATGAAGAAGAAACGCTCAGTAATTAAAGCAGATGTCTCACCAAGTAAAAGTTATGCTAAACCTGTTGATAGTAACCGAGAGCTGAAACAAGGAATGCGGCAAAGACTTGCTACTGATCTTGTGTTCAGGTATTACTTTTGAAATGTCTACTGGAGAATTCTTCATATATTTGGATCTGTTTAAATAAAAATGGTTTTGGGAGTTTATTTGGAGAATGATTGGGTGGACTATTAACATTTGGATCTCTCTCTATCACTTTGAGCATTGTTGTGGGAATTTCTTGCATCACTTGTTTCCGGAGACCATCTTTCTTCTTGGGGTTAGGAATATGCTTTATTTTCCAGCTGATAAGTTATTTTATAGGTGAGTCCTGTGACTTTGATGGCCTTGACTTTTGTAGTACATTAAAAGGTGCTATGTTATTTTGTTAATCTTGGCCTATTACCTCTTCTTTGAGATTCCACTAAGCCTTTTACATTAGTAGCATTTGAGGTTCTGATTCCACTGAATAAATGCTAGTGAAAAACCTTCGTTGCAGTTGACTTCCATAAAGTGTAGAGAAACCTTCACTTTTTCACCAACCATGATGATGACAACTTTTTACAACGAATGTTTTTCAAAATGACAATATAGTCTCTGTTCTTTTGAATCCATAACTCTCTCAACAATACATGATACATCGCCAGCTTTGCAGAGGAGTCTACTTTCTAGCAATGTTGTTTCAACCCCTTTCCGAAATCATACATGATTATTTTTCTGAAGATGATTTCTCATAATAAACTGAAATGAGATTTGATTTCCAATTCTGTTTTTTTGGAAAGGGAAGATAAGTCATTTAAAGGAGCTGATAATAATAATAAATCCTAGCATGTTATTTGCTTTTTTATTTTTGTAGGTCTGGAGTGGGCAATGGAACTGTTGGCATTGGAAAATTAGATGGTGGATCACAGCAAACTGATTCTGGTGTGCTTCCAATTGCCAGGGCTGACCATGAAAATGGGGCCCTTTTTGTCAAAGAGAGGCCTTCTGATAAAGAGAGAGTGATTCTTAGAACTGTAAATAAGTAAGCAAGCATCCTACTTCCATTAAAATCTTGTTCTTATATATAAACAAATTATCTGCTGGTGATAGTCTGTAAAATGTTACTTTATCTTCTGGCATGGTGTAATTTATCTCTTTTAATTGTAGCACTCCCAATGGTATGATTTTTTTTCCCTAAAGCTATATAAGCTTGTCCATGTACAGGAGTGACAGGCGAGAAGATTATAATTCACCTAGCCCTAGTTCAAGTGCAAAGTTGAATCCATCTGGTCGACCTTCACAATTAAATAAAGGTGTCTTGCCAAAAATGTCACCTAGCTCCCAACAACCCACCTCTTGTAGCGATTGGGAGATTTCACAATGTACAAATAAGCCTTCTACTGCTTCTGGGCCCACTAATAAAAAACGGACATCTTCTGCCCAGTCTTCTTCTCCACCTGTTACCCATTGGGCTGGTCAAAGGCCTCAGAAGATTCTGCGTGCTGCAAGGAGGACAAATTTTTTACCTGTTGTGTCAAATAATGATGAAACCATGTCAGTTGATGCCATGTCAGATGCTGACAATGATAATGGTTACATGTTTGCAAAAGACTCCCCTAACATGTCAGCCCAGCAAATCAAGTTGAAGAGTGAGCAATTTTCAGAAAGTGAGGAGTCGGGGCTCGCTGAAACAAAGAAAGAGACCAAGAAAGTGAAAAAGATTTTTGCCAAAGCAGATGTCCGAGTAGGACAACATGTTAAAAAGGCATCAATTGCCGTGGTATCAGCACATAAGAAAAAGCTGATTAGTGAAGAACGTGGAGATGGTTCAAAGAAGCAGGGTAGGGTTAGTCGAAGTTTGACATCATCAAGGTCATTGATGCCAACAACAGTGGACAAGCTTGGTAATATTGCAACAGCGAAACAACCTAGAACTAGCAGAATTGGTTTAGACAAGGCTGAAAGGCAAGTATTTTTTCCCTGTTCCCTTTCTTTTTGCACCTCTCGGGCTGTGGCATCTTTTTCTACTCTTATAAGTTTAATCTATTTTTATAAACTTCTGAATTATTAAACCTTTCATTACAGCAAAGTTGGCCGTCCTCCTATGAGGAAACTTTCTGACCGTAAGGCTTACACAAACAATAGGCTTTCTGCACTGCATGCAGCTGCAGATTTTGGTGGTAATTTATCTTCTGTATTGAAACATCATTTCAGTTGGTTATTTGCAGTTATTGTCTTCTGTAGTTCATCTATATGTTTGCATTTATTTTGACTCATTGGTACAGATGATGGGCAGCAAGAGCTGTTAGCTGCTGCAAAGGCCGTTGTTGATTCCTGTAAACTCCTGTTTGCCCTGTATTGATTGTATAAATCTCTTTGTTAAATGTGCTGAAAAGATCTTCTATTGTGCTGCAGCTCATTTAAACTTATTCTGGAGGCATATGGAGCTGATGTTTGGGTTTATATCTAAAGCAGATATTAGCTTTCTGAAACAGCAGGTGGTTATTTAAAATATTTCCTTAGCTAAAATATGGGTGATTTTGTTGTTTGTATAATTCATGTTTAAATACCTTTTGCTTTCTGGCTTGTGACCTTTTGAATCATCCTTCATTCAACTTATCTCCAAAACCTTGCTAATGGGATGTGTATGGGTATTGGGTTAATTAAACTATGTATTTGGCTTGGTTTATCATCTATAAAACACGGTAAAAGAAACTATTATTGGAATACATGGACACAAAATTTGCGCTGAACAACACATATGTTGGGGAAAAGAAAAAGCTACATTCTTTATGTTGCCTATAGTTATGCTACTGAAGACTCTTTGATACATTATGCTTCAATTTAGGTTTTCCTAGTGTGCAATATGGGCACACTTTAGCGAATAGCTGATCATCAAGTACGATTATTCATGCCTAGTTTTTTCGAATTACATTTATAATTTTGTGATGCTAGTGAGTTTTATATCTGTTTGGGTGATCTATACATTGGTTTTCAAATTGCATCTATAATATGCACGCACACAACAAATAGTGATGAGGTGCATGGTTAAACTTTTTAAATTACTGTAGTAATAATTATCGATCACATAAATTTGTCCATGGGCTCACATCAGAAGAACCTTCATTTGCTCGTGCATATAGTTAAGTGATGGCAAATAAGTGTGAACACTTAGCATTTATGATCTTATAGTTAGAAATTAAGTCTCTTAATTTTTCCTTGTAGGGTGAAGTCATGTCTGTCTTGGACACACAAAAAGTATCAACTTCTGTTGATGCTAATGGTGCTGCCAACTGTCAGAATGAGCTTGCATTTGTGGAAAACCTGGGACGTACAGGCTTAATACATGCTCCAGAAGAGTTGATATCCGAAGATGCTATTCAAACTACAGCTCCTTTATGCCAAAGACTCATTGCAGCCCTGATAACTGATGAAGAAGATTATGAAAATGCTACAATGGAGGAAAATCAACTCAATTCATGTGAACCTGGATTTCACATGAATGCGGCATTGCAGTCTGCTGCTCATTTTCAGGGATCAGTGGGAAACATGTATCCTGCAACGAGCACAGCTCCTAATGGATGCATTGCAACTGGTAGCTCTTTGCTTGAGCAAGATGAGCATGTACATCCACAGCGTCAAAGCCATATGGGGTCTATCCAAAATTTTGGAGATTTTTCAAGTTCCAGTCTCTTGTTTGATGGGCTACTACCAGACTCAGAGATGATCCCCACTACAGAATGTCAGTATGATAATATGTCTTTAGATGAGAGACTTCTCATGGAGATTCAGAGCCTTGGGATATTTCCTGAACAGGCAAGTCTGCATTTCTGTATATAGCTCCTGTTTAAAGTCTATAGGTTTGTAAGATGAATAGTGTTCCATCTATGGTTTCTAATCTAGTTTGTAAATTTTCCCCCTGCTTCTCTTTACCTTCTCACATAAGATGGTTTGCAATTAAATTACCTCTTTCCATTGTTATCTAGAAAATATACATGTTCAGATCTTTTGTTTAATATTTTATTTCCATGTTGCATTCTCAGCCTGAGATGAGAGAGATGGACAATGAAGAAGTCAGTCAAGAGATAAGGCATTTGAACAAAGAATATCTTGAAAAGGTGCACCCTAAAGCTGCAAACTTTATGTGAACATGTGTCTCTCTTATTATTTCTGTGCTTATATGTGTGAGGCCTCAGGACTGTGTTCTTAACATTCTAAGGTTTTATTGCATTTGGTTTTAATTCTGTAAGCTTGTCTCAGTTATCATCACTGGTGAAACAGGTTGCTAAGAAGAGATGCTTCATCCTTAACCTGTTAAAATCTGCTTTACAAAGAAAGGAACTTCAAGAGAAGTAAGAAATGCTGATGCTTTCCCCCAACATTGTTGACTTTTCTTGTCATTTCCTTACTTGTCTCTATAATATGTTAGAGGTATTGATTATTTGTTTTGCAGCAATTTTGAGCAATGTGCCTTGGAGAAGCTTGTGACAATGGCTTATGGAAAGTACATGGTAATTCTTTTTATTAAGGATTAATTACCAATTATCTTGTTTGCAATTAAATTAAATGCTGATCTTGCTTCTTGTTTATCTACCCTATATTTACTCACTGAGAGTACTTACCTGGAATTTCCATCCTCAATGAAGTAAAATTTTAAACTCTGAACAATAAATTCTTTCTGTACCCTAATTATTCTGTATAGTTCACCACTATCCTAATATTTATCTCAGTTTATTTCACTTACCCACGTTGCCTTTTAAAAGTTTCTTTTTCTTCATCAATTTATAGCATCTACAAATACATGCTCGGTTAGTTACTCATCACTCTCCCATTTTTCAGGCATCTTTAGGAGTGAGAGGTCCTACTAGTAAAATAATGAAGCAAGCTGCATTGGCTTTTGTCAACAGAGCACTAGAGCACTGTAAGAGATACGAGGCTAGTGGCATAAGCTGTTTTTCTGAGCCTCTACTCAAGGATATCTTCCATACAACATTAAATAAGATCCCTGAACTCCTATCAGTGGACAATATCCCAGAGAATGAATCTAGCAGAGATTATCCCAATACGCCTTTGGGTGATTTAGATTCTTCTAACACACTAGTTCAAGAACCCTCCTCATCAGAACTAGACACTAGCAAACAAGAAATTTGGTCAAATAAAACAAAAAAGAGACAATTACTGGATTCTGGTCCTCCCATGAGCAGCACAAAAGGAAAGAGGAGTGAAAGGGATGGTAAGGGTAGAACTGGAAAAACCCTGTCAAAAAGTGGAACAACAAAGCTTGGTAGACCTGTTGGTGGAAATTCTAATGGAGATAGAAAGTCAAAAGCCAAGTCAAAGCAAAAAACAGCTCAACTATCTACTTCTGTAAACAATGGTCTTCTTGGGAAAATCCAAGGGAAACCCAAGTCACAATTTTCGCCACTCCCATGTGAAAACATGACAAATAACAACCCCAAAGAGAAAGAAGACATGGATTTTTCCAGCCTAGAGGTTCCTGGACAGGATCTTGCTTCTTGGCTCAACATAGAAGATGACTCGTTACAAGATGATGATTTTATGGGGCTTGAAATCCCCATGGATGATCTATCAGAAGTAAATATGATGGTCTAAGTGGGGCCTTCTTCTCTGTACATTCCTAAACCTTCTTGTGTTCAGTAATACTATATTGTCTATAGGTGACCAACTCTTTGGTCGTTTTGCTTCATACTATATTTAGGCTATAGTTTTTTTTTCCTTAAGAGAAATTAATTTCAAGTGAAATGGTGTAGATGTTTGATCTCTCAGGCCAGGGAACGTAAATATCCTTTTGCTCAGTGAACACTGTCTGTTACTACTACTACTACATATGTAATACCTAATGTGCCTTTTGGCTGTAGCCTTTCAGTCTTCTTCTTGTACATAAACCTTAATTTTATAATAAAAGCGGCTGCAGCTGCTCCCTTTAGCTTTCAATTGCATTTCATGCCTGAGCTATTGCATTTGTTATTCTCCATTTGTTCCTCTTATGCAATATGCAGCTTTAGGTTGTTGTTGTTGTTGTTGCTTCATGGCTTGATACCGCTATCTAGTTCTACCAGGTAAATTTTCTTACCTTATGTAATGCAAAATCCTTTCTATTTGTCTTCTTCTCTCACTAGGCAAGATTGCTCATACAGATTGGCAGGATTCATAGAGTTGGCCAGAAGAAGTTGACACTCTTCATATTGAAATTTGAACGAAAAAATACCACCTGATGATCAGATAAGGTACTTCTTTACACTCAGACTGGCACATAAATTTTACATGTAAGATTTTTTTGTAAATTATGGCGTGTCTAAATAGTCTATAGATGCTTGCTATTAAGTAGAGGCATAAAAATTCGGGTAAAGGATGTAGGGTTTAGGATTGCGGGATTGAGGCCTAGGTTTTGTTGCGTTTGCTGCTGTGGAGTGCTTTAGTGAGCTTTGTGTGCTTTTTTTTGCATGTATTTTTTACTCTTTTTTTTTCAATTATTATTGTCACATAATTGAATGTCATTTTTTCATGGGTCTATCGAGCGTACTCCCTTCCCTTTGGCACGGGTACCCCCATCTTGAACCCCCGGATTCCGCTGTAGCGGAACCTTATTGGGTCAATGTTGTTGTTTTATTTCCTCTCGGGTTTTCCCTTTTCATTTTCTGTTTCCTTCTTATGTTCCCTTTGGGTCTTTCGGAAACATCTTCGCTCAGGGTAAGAGTGCGTACAACTCGATTTCTTAGACCCTGCCTATGCAGAATACACTTGTTCTTGTTGTTGCTTTCAGTAATATCAAGTACAAGGTCATTGTATTTCTTCTCATGTTTGGTCAATTCGCACGGCTTAGTGTAGTTTCTTTTAGTAATAAACCAGAATTGAACAATGGAACTCGTTACCGGGATATGTATGTAGGCCTTTGAGGATCAGAATAAAAACGTCTTGAAAACGGAAAGCTGTGTCACGGTATGGAAGCCGCTGCCTTAGAAGCGATTTCGCTCTGACCGGTGGTGCAAGTCAGCGTAGGCGTCGCCCCCCAAGGATCACACAGGAACTCCCGAAGGCGTGCACTCGCCTAAGGAAGCTTGGAATCCACTCGAGAATGCTCAGAACAAGAGAGTTTTTTTAAGAGAGGAGAGAAACTGTATTTTTCAGTGTATCAGAAGTTGCAGCTCACGTTCGGTTTTAAAGAAGAAGCAATCACAGCAGTTACGCCACTATGGAGTAAAATCAGCAACAAATTTGATTCAGTCAAAGATATGATAAATCGAATTTAAAACAAATAAAACCGAAATCGGATTTTACGGACAAGCAATTACTTTGCGGATCCATAACTCCGAGGCCCAAAAATTAATATAGTCCGTAAAAAGCCATCCCACCGCGCACGTGCCACGAAGCCCGAGACCGAGCCGGCCGGACGGCGGCGGCACGCGCGTGGGAGAGTTCCCCTCTCAACTCATCTAACCATCATAAAACAAGACAATATATAAATGCTCCATTTTTACACCATTCCACCGATGTGGGATACAAAACAACACAAAAGTTTTGTTCCATCTTAAAATTCTTTTTGCATTTAATATCTCCAAAAGTTTCTCCCCCATGGAAAACCTTGGTTTCTGCCTTTCTGGTTACAACTTACAATGAAACTTGTTGTCATGCAATTTTTATTTTTTTTGGTAGAAAGTTGTCATGCAATTTATAATTGACAGTCTTTGGTGATTGAACGCTGTCATATAATGGTTTGCATACATCATACGCTTGTTTGGAATGGATGAGCCTAATAAGTTGCTTAGAGTTTATTTTGTCTTATCCAGAAAAAAAATTAATCTATCTTAGGGCCCATTTGGTTAGAAACTACGGAAATTTCATCTAATCCATTTTGATGTCATGATACATTAATAAATAAATTATCTTAACTTGTGTCTTCTGTTTCTGTAGTTCGTAAGGACTGTAACCAAACGGGCCTTTGCTTGTTTTCCTTGAGTTTTCTGGGTTTCATTCTTTGTTGTTTTTCAAGGGCAAACATCTATTATGGATTTATGTTATTGATCCATGTAAATATGTAATCGAATTGCGATGTTGTGAAATGCACTTCTTCCATTTGGGAGCACATTTATGTTTTACAAATCTACATTTGTCATTCGCTTACTATATGAGAACCTATTAGACCGACAATTGGGTCTGGTTCGAGTTTAGATTCGGTTATTTTGGGTTTGGTTGAGTGCAAGTTCAAGTTCGGTCATTTCAAGTTCGAGTTGAGTGCGTATTCGAGTCAACCGGTTTACAAATCAAATAGGGTCGGGTTATGGACTTATGGTGGGTTGTCGAGCGGTTTCAGGTTGACTAACAGGTCAATTCATTTTTGAATTATTATTTTCACTTTTAAATTATTTTAAAATTATTAAATAATAATAATAATAATAATAATATATGTAAAAATAAATAAAATTCTTTTAATATTTTAGTAGAAAGTCTCATTGACAAGTCAAGTCACGAGTCCGTTGGGTTCATGTCATATGTTTTGGGTCAAATCGGGTTTGGGTTATAAATGGGTTTCGGGTCGGATTAAATGCGGGTCGGTCGGTTGGGTTTTCGAGTTCGGTCATAAAAATAAATGATACTCCAATATCTTACTTTGTTGTCCACACGAAGGTCAAATGATGTAGTTATCATGACCTAGTAAAATTGACAACAAATCGTACTATGATTTGGAAAAAAAAGAAGCTAAGCAATAAGATAAAACTAAGGTATGAGCCAATAAATTTTTCCATCCAATTACTTGTGATGATTATTGATGAAAATTGAGTGTGTCATGCATCATCGCACGAGGAATGTAGTGTTCATGATCAAATAAATTTGAAAACAGAATGTACTATCATGTGACAATAAGTTGAACAATCAACAGGGACAACATGTGCAATCAAATTAGATCTTCCTTCCAAGTTCCAATCAGTTATATGATGTTGATAGAAGAAAACAAAATGTTGAATCAAAGGGAGTTGGCTCAAGTGCTAAGCGGCCTGGTCCACATCTACGAAGTCCGGGATTTAACTCTAATGAATATAAAAATTTTCCTTTGGGAGATTCACCCGCCAAAATTAGGTGTGCGACTCAGGTCGAGTTGGATATAGCCAAGACGAAGTTCTGACAAACTAGTGGACAACCAAAAAAAAAGAAAACTCTCAATTACTTGTTTATTAGCCAAGCCTGTAATAGCTGCGGTTTTTAAGGATATTTTTGATTTTTTCTTGGATATCTTTTTAACCTTTTTGTCCGTTTTAACGTTTAATCCAATATTTTTGTTGGAGATTAAATCCTAGAAAATTGTTGGTGATATCCTAAAATCATAAGGAAATGATTTTATGGAACGATGTGAATTTTAGGATTTTTCAGTGGAAAAAGAATATTTATTGGATAAACCGTCCTTTTAATTATGTACCAGAAGGAATGTAAAACACAAAACGGAAGCCTTAAAAATTGAAGGTAGCAAGATAAAATCATGGAAAATTGGTTTTATTGGTCTACATAATTTTCGGGACGTTTTTCGTTTGGTGAGTTTTTCCACCCGAGGTACATAATTTTACCGCTTTAACGCGAGGCCCGTTTCGTGACGGAAAATTTCATGTGACGTCTCTTGTTTAGAGGCTAAGGAGTGGGAGATAGAATTTGCATGAGAAGTTTTTTTGACTTTTCAATCATCATCATCTTCCATTTTCACTTTTGAAACCAAAAGCCGAGAGAGTGTTTGGACTTTGGACGGAACGAATTCGGGCGATTGATTCGGACCTCCACCGCCGGTTTTGCTTTGCCACCACCTTCCTTGCCAACTCCTAGCTAGCCACCCCAGCTCCACCCTCATCTCCTCCTCCTCTTCTTGTTGTGAGGCCGAGCTGTTGGAAACCGAACCAACAGGGTGTGAAATCGGGACGGAACGGACTCGGGAGAAGGAGCTCCACTTCACTTCGGCTTTCTTCCTTTGCCTCGTTGCCCCACCGCCGGCGAACTATAGCTCGCCAACCACCACCCACCTCCAGGGGTTGCCACCGGACGTCACACCGCCACCCTCGGGTCCTTGGGCCGAGCCGCCATCGAGCCGAACAAGCTCGAAGTTCAAGTGAAGGTATTAACGCTCGAAATTACGGATCCACCGGAAGGACCTTTCGGTTCCGCTTTGCTAAGTAAATTTATGGTTTTTATAATCTTGACGTTAATATGGTTCCACAGGTTCAAACCGCTCGAGAAACGGACGTCTGGATCATTACTTATAGCGAAGACAAGTTTAGACATCGATTGTCAGGTAAAGGACTTCGGATAATTACTCGGGATTCGTCGTTAATCCGTTTGATCTGAAATTTGGTAATCTTGTAGAACTGTTACTAATGAACAATTTTTATTTAGAAAATTGTTTCAAAATGGAAGCGGATAATTAGTTATAATTCCGCCAAGATGGCTCCTTGAAGCATAATAACTAAGGATTTATATATATATATATATATCGATATTCGGAAATCAAATCGTTTATCGATTAGGAAGTTGTAGAATTGGATTATACAACTAAGAATTGTATCCATGAGCTTATTGTTGAAGAATCTGTTATTATAATTGACAGAAGGCAGATAAAGATTTCTGTTGGAATCGCTGAGAGCTTTGAGCGCGCCTTATAAGGCAAGTGGACGGTTCGCTCTTGCATTAATATTATTAAATGAGGAATTGAATCCCATTTAATATTTTTTTGTTGGGAACAACTTGTATGCTTAATAAAATATGATAGGTTGTTATATTGTTAGAAATAATGACTATGTTGTTTATTCAGTTTACGCTAGAACTGGATTTAGGCCCGTTATGTGCAAACTTGTTTGTGGTCTCTCGTTGAGACTTTGTTGTGATTAAGATAGTTTAGGGAGTGGTTCTATACCCTCTCTTTAAAACAATGCTACATTAGGAGGGGCCTAATCCTAATGGCGAGTCATGACTCTGATCCCCTACTCTCATATGAGACGGTTGATAGGCACTCTAGATAAGTGCAGGTTCGGTACGGTCGAGTGTAGACGACATGGTAATAGGCCTCTGTGATCTCTACCTCACCATTTGCAAATGAAAGATCAAGGATAGCTTAAGTCCTGTGATCTTGGTACAGAGTAGATGACATGGATGAAATACTCCGATGATCTCTACAATACCACGATATTTCGGTAGTAGTTCGAGCCGATTAAAAGCCACCAACCTGTTTGAGAAAAGATTGAAACTAATATAAGATAAGTGCGTTAGGCACATTAATGTACCTGAATGGTTAGTCCAGTCGGGAAGCCATTCTTACTCCCGGTTATGAATGATTCTTAATCAAACTTTGATTAAGTCAATCTGATTAGTCGATGGAGGCTTTTAAAAATATTGTGTGATTAATATAAGTTCCCAACAATTATTCATGTTTCTTAATGGAACCGCGAGTTGTGGTGTCCTATCTTTTGATTATGCATGCCTCATTTCTTATTCTCTATGGGACTGCTAACTGTTGGATCATCGACCGGTTGTCATTCGGATTTCGATGCCAATATGTTTAGTCACTACCATAGGAACCAGTCATTTTCTCCACTTGCTTAGTCTTTCATTAGACTAATCCGACCACCTTATTCAATTGCATGGCCGGCTGGTGCCCACCGTCTGTATACGACGCATCAACTACTAAAGAAGTTAATCCGCGAAGAGAAGGCTAGCCAAGGAGTTTAGAATGTAAAAAGGTTTTGAAAGTGGTCGCTTGAAGAAGAACAAGTCTGTTGTAAATATTTTACTTTTGTCCAAGTTGTGGTTATGCTTTTGTGTATGGAAGGAAGTCATACTATGGTTTGTAATAAAGTGTTGTAATACTTGTTGTGATTATAAGTTTTAAAGCCTTGGGTAACCTTGGATGAGGACTAATTAGGGTTACTGGCGGTAACATCTCAAGTACAATGGGGAGGGGGTGTTACAGAAGTGGTATCAGAGCTGAAAGTTCTCTAAAAATAGATTACCAGTTAATATCTTTTAAACCTTGGAGTTAGGTTTGAAGTTTTGATGAATAGAATTGTGGAGATTCTAAATTCTTTTGCTTGTTCTTTTTCCAAGGAAATGAAGAGGAACCAAGGGCAGCATAGTAATGATGAGCTCGGAAAAAGAGCGAAGAATGGAGCACTCACCGCTGATGAAGCAGAATCTTCTCGAGTAAGTTTAATCAAAGGGTTTCCAGCTTCGCCAAGAATGGAAATTGAATATGTGGACATACCCAGCGATGAGGAATTGGGTATGGGAGTGAACCCTATAGTCATCTCGAGTGAAGAAGAGGACCCTGAGGAAGAAGAGGCTCCACAATCAGAGCAGATACGATATTCGAATTCAAGTCAATCTTCGTTATCTTCGCATGAGTCTGGAGT
Source organism: Fallopia convolvulus (assembly GCA_964016875.1). Classification (NCBI taxonomy): domain Eukaryota; kingdom Viridiplantae; phylum Streptophyta; class Magnoliopsida; order Caryophyllales; family Polygonaceae; genus Fallopia; species Fallopia convolvulus. The sequence continues at coordinate 2,410,501 of OZ024720.1, forward strand.
CTATACTTCGTCTCAGCGGCTTTCCCCTTTTGTGGATAACTATCCTCGACAGATAGTATGATCGGCAGGTCCTAGTTCTTCTGGTAAAGATCCTTCAGGAAACTGAAGGTGAAAATCCTATGACGATACAGTCTTGGGAGGATTGGATATCCTCTGGGAGAACTCAACTTGTGAAATTTGAGGTGAAGACAGAAAGGTTAATGAATGTTGTGCAAGCCTGGAAGCGAGAATTGAAACCTTATGAAGATCTTTTTATCTGGGGCATTGCGGGACTGCATTTAAGCCCTTCGCGTAGAAACTTCTTCTACAGAAAACTCGAGCAAGGGGAATCACTTTTATTCGATCAGAATGTCCTAAAAGACCCTTTGCAGTTTGGTGCTGACTTTTTAGATAACTTCTGTCATCCTCCCTCGATGTAGTGAGGAATGGATAAGGGCATGAACGAGTCGAGATGGATAAGTTGGTTTTGTGGGTTTTCTTAGATGTAAATTAAGGTTTGCTCTAAGTTTTAAGAAGTTGTGGTTTTAAGTGTGCTTTTATAGGATGTAAATAATGGTTTGTGGAAGTACAAGTCCCTTTATGTAAATAAGTTGGTTTTGACTCTGGTTGCAGAATAGAGTTGTAAAATAGAGTTGGTGTATGATGTGATATAAATAAATGGAAGTTTTGTTTATATATATATGCCTCTTCAATTTCTTATTTTTGTTGTGGAATAAAGGAAGTTTTGTCTTCTGTTGTGTCATTCAGATGGTAAACACAGGAAGATCTGAGCAAGGGGATGGTTCAGATAGGAATTCTAGGGAGAAAGGAGAGTCTCAAAATCCTGCGAATCAACCTGATCCGAAGGTTAGAAGGAATATAGTTTTCGATGAGGAAACTATGGAGACTTTGAAGAATTTAATGCTTCAAACTATTCAGTCTGTTCTCCCAGCTGCTCAAAATATTGCACCTGTAGTTGAAGAAAGTGGACATGTGGGAAATATAGAAGTGGAATATCCTCAAGAGCTTCCACCTGTTCAAAGTATGAATTTTTCTCGGGCCTTGAAAACTTTCCTGTCCATGAAGCCCGACAGTTATGATGGAACAGGTGAACCTGTTAATATAGCATATTGGTTTTCCCACATTGAGCAGTTGATGGAAAACATCTCATGTACAGAGTCTGAGAAGGTACGTATTGCTGCCTTACAGCTTAAAGAAGGGGCGACTGAATGGTGGAAAAGTACTGGTTTGTCTAGGCACCCAAAACTGAGTTGGAGAATGTTTAAAGATAAGATGTTAGATAGGTTCTTTTCTGCTGCTATAAGGAAAGAAAAAGAAAGAGAATTTTCGTACCCGCAAGTTGAGGGTATGAAAATACCTGAGATGGCTGCCAAATTTAATCATCTTTTACAGTATGCTGGATCCGAAATCTCTACTGAAGAACAGAAAATTGAGAGATTTTATGAATGGCTAAACCCGAAGATGAAGCCACTAATGGTCCATGTAAAGTGTTCAACTTTGGAACAGTATGTTGATGCAGCCTACCGCTTAGAAGTTTCTTTGGAAAGGTCTGATCAGGAGGTAAAGAAAGGGGAACAGGTATCTCAACAACGTTCACAATTTAGTGGATTCAAAAGACCGGCACCCTTTCAGAAGTTTGAAAAGTCAAACCGGGCTAAAACTGAGTCTGGTTCAACTAGGTCCTTCCAACCTGGACAAAAGAAGGGTCGGACAGTTTGTTATAATTGTGGAGAATCAGGTCACATTAATAAGCTTTGTACTAAGACTCAAAGGAAGTGCTATCAGTGTGGAAAGGAAGGACACATGCGTGCATATTGTCCACAGAATAAAGATGGTTCAGCCCAGTCACGTCAAACCTCTGTTGCTCAGAATAGCCGTGTTCCGACTGAAGCTGCCAAATCAGCCTCTGTTCAGTCTACTGCTCAGAATAAGGGAATATCGGCAATGACATCAACAAAGCAAGGTCAGCGTCTCTATGAGATGAGGCGTAGTGATGAACCAGAAGCTCCTGTGTGCCAAGGTATTTTATATGTTCAGTCAACTGTTGTTTTCTTATTGTTTGATTCAGGAGCAACACATTCTTTCATATCTGAGAACTGTGTAGAGCAATTAGGACTAAAATGCACTAATTCATGTGAACCTTTTGTGGTAAACCTACCAAACAAAGAAAAGATCATAGGAACCAAACAACTTAACAATTTTCCCATTAGCATTCAAGGTTGGAACTTTGAAGCCAACCTTATATGCATTCCAATGGCTCCTTACGACATCATCTTAGGCATGGATTGGTTATTTCAACATGGAGCTATAATAGACTTTAGTTCTCGAACGGTAACCATCCAGGAAGAAGGAAAATATGTGTGTCGTTTCAAAGGAAAAGGTGATGCAGAAAATGGGAAGCTGATCAGTTCTATGAAGGCTGCTAAACTGCGACAAGGATGTGTTGGCTATCTGTGTTTTCTTGAAGAGTCTGATGAAAAGAAGGTAGATATTGAAGGAATTCCTGTGGTTAGAGAATTTACTGATGTTTTTCCCGAGGAACTCCCAAGTTTACCTCCAAAGCGTATTGTTGAATTTACAATTACGTTGGAACCTGGAACGACACCAATTTCTAAAGCACCTTATAGAATGGCTCCTATCGAGATGAAGGAATTGAAGAAACAACTCGATGAGTTGCTGGAAAAGGGATATATAAGAGCGAGTGCTTCACCTTGGGGCGCTCCGGTACTTTTTGTGAAGAAGAAGGATGGAACCTTCCGGTTATGTATTGATTACCGTGAGCTGAATAAGGTCACCATTAAGAATAAGTATCCCTTACCAGGGATTGATGATTTGTTAGATCAGCTAAGAGGTGCAAGAATCTTCTCTAAGATTGATTTAAGGTCAGGATATCATCAGCTCAGAGTATGTGAAGAAGATATTCCAAAAACAGCTTTTCGAACTCGTTATGGTCGTTATGAGTTCTTGGTAATGCCTTTTGGACTGACAAATGCACCTGCAGTTTTCATGGATTTAATGCATAGATGTTTTCATGAATATCTCGACAAGTTTGTGGTGGTATTCATTGATGACATTTTGATCTACTCAAGAGATAAAGTTGAGCATGAAGAGCATCTTCGGATAATTTTTGAAGTACTTAGGCATCATGAACTTTATGCTAAGTTGTCTAAGTGTGCTTTCTTGTTAAAGGAAGTGGCCTTCTTGGGACATATTATCAATCAAGATGTAGTAATGGTAGATCCTCAAAAGGTCAAGGCAGTCGCTGAATGGAAACAACCTCAGAATGTTAAAGAGGTAAGAAGTTTCTTAGGACTTGCCGGGTATTATCGACGTTTTGTAGAAGGATTCTCGAAAATATCTTTACCTATGATAGGATTACTTCGTAAGGTGAATAAAAAGTTTATGTGGGATGACAAATGTGAAGCAAGTTTTCAAGAACTCAAGAGACGACTTACCAGTGCCCCAATTTTGACTCTGCCAGATGGGAATGAAGGGTATGTGGTCTACAGTGATGCTTCTAAACAAGGGTTGGGTTGTGTGTTAATGCAGCATGGTAAGGTTATTGCATATGCATCTCGACAACTTAAGGTATATGAGGTGAATTATCCGACTCATGATTTAGAACTTGCAGCCATGGTTTTTGCTTTGAAAATTTGGCGACATTATCTCTATGGTGTCAAGTGCCAAATCTTTACTGACCACAAGAGTTTAAAATATGTGTTTACTCAAAAGGAGTTGAATATGAGACAGAGAAGATGGTTGGAATTGTTGAAAGATTATGATATTGAGCTGTTATATCATCCAGGTAAAGCCAATGTGGTGGCAGATGCTTTAAGTAGAAAAACCGCTCAAGAAACTATAGTAGCAATGTTGACAGTTCAACCAAGGCTACAACAGGAATTGATTCAAACAGAAACTGAAATTTGGTTTGAAAGGCAACAAGGTTGTTTGAGTACCTTAGAAATTCAAGCTACTCTGCTAGATCAAATCAGGGAGAAACAAGCTGAAGATGTTGTTTTGATTAAGATTAGCGGAGAAGTACAAGAAGGCAAGGCACCGGGATTTATTATTCGGGATGATGGATCTATGCGGTTTCGGTATAGGATCTGTGTACCTGCAATTGAAGACATAAGGAAGATGATTTTGAGGGAAGCTCATTCCTCTGCATATTCCATTCACCTAGGTTCTAGCAAGATGTTCAAAGATCTACGCCGAAATTTCTGGTGGCCCAACATGAAGAATGATGTGGCAGAATTTGTGGCTAGATGCATAGTATGCCAGAAAGTGAAGATTGAACATAGAAGACCAGGAGGAATATTACAACCACTTCCATTACCTGAGTGGAAATGGGAAGACATTGCCATGGACTTCGTCACAGGATTGCCTAAGACACAAGGGCAGAAAGATGCTATCTGGGTTATTATTGATCGACTCACAAAGAGTGCACATTTCATAGCAATCAAGATAGCATGGGAAATCCAAAAGTTGGCCAAGGTCTTTATTCATGAAATTGTTCGTCTTCATGGTACTCCTAAAACTATAATCTTTGATCGAGATGGAAGATTTATGTCAAGATTCTGGAAGAATTTGCATAAGGCTTTGGGAATTGAATTGTGTTTCAGCACTGCTTTTCATCCTCAAACTGACGGGCAATCTGAGAGAACAATTCAAACTCTTGAGGATATGCTTCGTGCTTGTGTACTTGATCGAACAACTAGTTGGGATACCAGTTTAAGCTTGATAGAATTCACTTATAATAATAGCTGGCATTCTACGATTAAGATGGCACCGTTTGAGGCTCTTTATGGTCGTAAGTGTCGATCCCCGATATGTTGGGATGAAGGTGCTGATAAGATTCTTCTCGGACCCGAGTTGATTGAGCAGACTACAACTGATATAGCTTTGATCAGACAGAGAATGTTAACAACTCAGAGTCGTCAAAAGTCTTATGCTGACCTGGAAAGAAGAGATATTGAGTTTGCAGTTGGTGACAAAGTTTTTGTGAGAGTATCTCCATCTAAAGGAGTATTTCGTTTTGGTAAACGAGGTAAGCTCAATCCTCGATACGTTGGACCCTTTGAGATTTTAGAAAGAGTAGGTAAGTTAGCTTATCGACTTGCCTTACCTCCGGCAACACACCCCGTGCATGATGTTTTTCATGTGTCCTTGTTAAGACAATATGTGCCGGATGAATCTCATGTCCTTAGTTATGATGATATTGAAATTCAACCAAATGGTACTTATGAGGAGAAACCAATCAGAATACTGGAACGTCGTGTGAAGATGCTTCGTAGCAAAGAAATAACTTTGCTAAGAATTTTGTGGTCTAAGAATGGTGGAGAGGGGACAACTTGGGAAACATGGGAAACAGAGCAAGAAATGCTAAGTCGTTATCCTGAGTTGATATCCACCTAGTGTGAATCTTTAAGGGGGTACTACCAGCCTTGCAGTTTTGTTCATGTAACTGTGTACATCGACATCTTTTGTTTCTTGTAACTTGAAACTTCTGGTTTCGTGGTCGAAACCATTTTCAAGGGGGTACTAATGTAATATTTGCAGTTTTTAAGGATATTTTTGAATTTTTCTTGGATATCTTTTTAACCTTTTTGTCCGTTTTAACGCTTAATCCAATATTTTTGTTGGAGATTAAATCCTAGAAAATTGTTGGTGATATCCTAAAATCATAAGGAAATAATTTTATGGAACGATGTGAATTTTAGGATTTTTCAGTGGAAAAAGAATATTTATTGGATAAGCCGTCCTTTTAATTATGTGCCGGAAGGAATGTAAAACACAAAACGGAAGCCTTAAAAATTGAAGGTAGCAAGATAAAATCATGGAAAATTGGTTTTATTGGTCTACATAATTTTCGGGACGTTTTTCGTTTAGTGAGTTTTTCCACCCGAGGTACATAATTTTACCGCTTTAACGCGAGTCCCGTTTCGGGACGGAAAATTTCATGTGACGTCTCTTGTTTAGAGGCTAAGGAGTGGGAGATAGAATTTGCATGAGACGTTTTTTTTGACTTTTCAATCATCATCATCTTCCATTTTCACTTTTGAAACCAAAAGCCGAGAGAGTGTTTGGACTTTGGACGGAACGAACTCGGGCGATTGATTCGGACCTCCACCGCCGGTTTTGCTTTGCCACCACCTTCCTTGCCACCTCCTAGCTAGCCACCCCAACTCCACCCTCATCTCCTCCTCCTCTTCTTGTTGTGAGGCCGAGCTGCTGGAAACCGAACCAGCAGGGTGCGAAATCGGGACGGAACGGACTCGGGAGAAGGAGCTCCACTTCACTTCGGCTTTCTTCCTTTGCCTCGTTGCCCCGCCGCCGGCGAACTATAGCTCGCCAACCACCACCCACCGCCAGGGTTTGCCACCGGACGTCACACCGCCACCCTCGGGTCCTTGGGCCGAGACGCCATCGAGCCGAACAAGCTCGAAGTTCAAGTGAAGGTATTAACGCTCAAAATTAATTAGCGGGGTGGTTACGGAGCCACCGGAAGGACCTTTCGGTTCCGCTTTGCTAAGTAAATTTATGGTTTTTATAATCTTGACGTTAATACGGTTCCACAGGTTCAAACCGCTCGAGAAACGGACGTCTGGATCATTACTTATAGCGAAGACAAGTTTAGACATCGATTGTCAGGTAAAGGATTTCGGATAATTACTCGGGATTCGTCGTTAATCCGTTTGATCTGAAATTTGGTAATCTTGTAGAACTGTTACTAATGAACAATTTTTATTTAGAAAATTGTTTCAAAAGGGAAGCGGATAATTAGTTATAATTCCGCCAAGATGGCTCCTTGAAGCATAATAACTAAGGATCTATATATATCGATATTCGGAAATCAAATCGTTTATCGATTAGGAAGTTGTAGAATTGGATTATACAACTAAGAATTGTATCCATGAGCTCATTGTTGAAGAATCTGTTGTTATAATTGACAGAAGGCAGATAAAGATTTCTGTTGGAATCGCTGAGAGCTTTGAGCGCGCTTTATAAGGCAAGTGGACGGTTCGCTCTTGCATTAATATTATTAAATGAGGAATTGAATCCCATTTAATATTTTTTTGTTGGGAACAACTTGTATGCTTAATAAAATATGATAGGTTGTTATATTGTTAGAAATAATGACTATGTTGTTTATTCAGTTTGCGCTAGAACTGGATTTAGGCCCGTTATGTGCAAACTTGTTTGTGGTCTCTCGTTGAGACTTTGTTGTGATTAAGATAGTTTAGGGAGTGGTTCTATACCCTCTCTTTAAAACAATACTACATTAGGAGGGGCCTAATCCTAATGGCGAGTCATGACTCTGATCCCCTACTCTCATATGAGAGGGTTGATAGGCACTCTAGATAAGTGCAGGTTCGGTACGGTGGAGTGTAGACGACATGGTAATAGGCCTTTGTGATCTCTACCTCACCATTTGCAAATGAAAGATCAAGGATAGCTTAAGTCCTGTGATCTTGGTACAGAGTAGATGACATGGATGAAATACTTCGATGATCTCTACAATACCACGATATTTCGGCAGTAGTTCGAGCCGATTAAAAGTCACCAACCTGTTTGAGAAAAGATTGAAACTAATATAAGATAAGTGCGTTAGGCACATTAATGTACCTGAATGGTTAGTCCAGTCGGGAAGCCATTCTTACTCCCGGTTATGAATGATTCTTAATCAAACTTTGATTAAGTCAATCTGATTAGTCGATGGAGGCTTTTAAAAATATTGTGTGATTAATATAAGTTCCCAACAATTATTCATGTTTCTTAATGGAACCGCGAGTTGTGGTGTCCTATCTTTTGATTATGCATGCCTCATTTCTTATCGGCCGAATACATAAATAGGTCCCTGGACTTTTACAATTTTGGCAACCATGTCCCTGTACTTTTCGGGTTTCAGATAGGTCCTTGGACTATACATATTTTTGTCATTTAAACACAAATAACGTGAGATTCATACGCGTGTAATCCACTCGCACTGACATGGATATAAAACGTGTCATTTAGGTGACGTGTGTGTGCCATGTAGGTGCCACGTCCGGATCCTTCTCTTCCTCGTCAAAGTCTTAGAAAACAAACGGAAATTGCAAAACCTAAAAATATTCCTAGCCAAAGGTGTACCATACATGACCATGGCAATCTTCAATTCCTTCGGTGGAGTCCTCCTCGCTCCTTGAGTCCAACCTTGGCGATCCGGCACACAGGGCATCCCGGCGACTTCGCCAGCCACCTGTCCACGCAACCCGCATCCAAGACGTGCTTGCAATCGAGCAATTCCCGGCACCAGACCCTCTCCGCGCAATTCTCCAGGCAAATCGCGCAGAGCTCGTTTGGTCACTGCCCCGATCTCGCACTGAATTTGAATTTTGGAAGGGCTCTGATTGGAAGGGCTCTGATTGGTCACTGCCCCGATCTCGCACTGAATTTGAATATCGTCGGTGGAGAGGTCGGATTGGTCGTCGTGCGGGCGATTGCGGGAGCGGCAACGGCGGCGGTGGAGGGCGCCGCCTACGAGGCAGAGGTGGAGGAAGACGATGACGACGATTCCGACGAAGACGAAGAAGAGGGAGAAGACGAGCGTCATGATGAAGGCTTGGAGGAGGAAGGAGAGGAGCTTCGGGTTGGGCTTCGTCGGAGTCTGGGTCGGTGCCGACTGAATTTTAGGCGATGGCGGTCGGACGGCGGGAGGGGAGGATGGAAAGTCGAAATTGAGACGTTGATTGGCATGGTCGCAGTGGTGATGGTGGAAATGGCGATTGATACTCAGCATTAATACAGAAAGGAAGGATGAATTTTAATTCTTCTGGTTTTGGGGGAAGGGAGGGCGAGGAGCTAGGGTTTGGTTTTTCAAGGGCGAATGCAATTATTGAAGAATGGGGTGAACTGGTGAAGGGGAATTCTTCTCTGTCTCGTCAAAGTCGACGGAATCGAATTTTTCACCGCCCAGCTTCAGTCGTTCTTCATCGCCGGCATAGAAGGAACCAAAAGACTAGAGAATCAGGACGGAACAGAAGACTCGGAGAAACACCATCTTCACCGCCCCTTCACCGACGACATTCTTTCAGATCTGGTTCAAGATCTGGATCCTCCAGATTTAGATTTTTGGAGGAACCTATAAAGAAAAAAAGAGAAAATAAATGAAAGAATACAATTAAAGAACAAAAAATTATGTTTATACATTATTAAAAAAAATATCCTATCTTACTCGCAGTTAAAGAGGTGAGTTACACGCATTTTGCCAGATCGGATTTTTGTGTTTAAATGACAAAAATATGTATAGTACAGGGACCTATCTGAAACCCGAAAAGTACAGGGACATGGTTGCCAAAATTGTCAAAGTTCAGGGACCTATTTATGTATTCGGCCATTTCTTATCCTCTATGGGACTGCTAACTGTTGGATCATCGACCGGTTGTCATTCGGATTTCGATGCCAATATGTTTATTCACTACCATAGGAACCGGTCATTTTCTCCACTTGCTTAGTCTTTCATTAGACTAATCCGACCACCTTATTCAATTGCATGGCCGGCTGGTGCCCACCGTCTGTATACGACGCATCAACTACTAAAGAAGTTAATCCGCGAAGAGAAGGCTAGCCAAGGAGTTTAGAATGTAAAAAGGTTTTGAAAGTGGTCGCTTGAAGAAGAACAAGTCTGTTGTAAATATTTTACTTTTGTCCAAGTTGTGGTTATGCTTTTGTGTATGGAAGGAAGTCATACTATGGTTTGTAATAAAGTGTTGTAATACTTGTTGTGATTATAAGTTTTAAAGCCTTGGGTAACCTTGAATTAGGACTAATTAGGGTTACTGGCGGTAACATCTCAAGTACAATGGGGAGGGGGTGTTACAAAGCCTCTCTAGTCTATATGGTAGGTTTTTTTTTGGATAAAAGGGGGCAAAGCCCATAAAACTTTATTAGCTTAAAATGGGAGCACCACGAAGGTCATAGGTACTTAACAAAGCTGAAATACAATCAGGGGATTAACAAAACTAGCAAAAGGAACATTAGCACTGATTGCATAATTGGCCAAAGTGTCTGCCATTTCATTCAAGCTCTTGGATGATAGGTGATGGTGTCCGTGACTATTAAGTCACGAGTTCGAATCCCCCCTCTTGTAATGGCCTAAGTTCCTCTTATGAACCAAAAAAATAAATAAGCATGCTTATTACCTAATAATCTAATAAAACAATCATGTTCTTCGGTAGGTATATTCGATAAAAGGGGAAAGTAACTTGAGATAAAAGTTAATTACTTTTTAACTTTTTTTTTATTAAAAGTCATTTTTTTCTTTTAAAATTTAAAATTCAAATTTGGAACCAAGCTTGTGAAATAAAAAAAATGGAATCTCTAATCCGAAAAAGGCCAAAAGTGAATCTCTATTAAAATATTACTATTTTTTCACTCATGTAAGAAATTTTATTACCGATCATATAATTGTACAAGCGTACTTGTTTAGTTGCATCCTAATCCATACACATGTCTATTACCTAATAATCTAATTAAAAAAATCATCTTATTTTGTAGGTATATTTTGTTTTTATTTGTCTAGTTGAAGCAATGAAAATTTTATAGTATTTTTTATATATCTAACATAGATTTCGAAAATTTATGTGCGCATCTTTCCGAAACGGATTTTTCGAAAAATACGCGAATAATATAGAAAAAAATTATTTGTACCATTTTTTCCCTTTAAATGAAAATCTAATCAGGCACGTCAATTTTTTGGAGGGAACGACCGAAATTTATATTTTTCTCATATGAGTGCATATACTCTAATATTTTTTTAGTAGAACTATAATGCTAAAACAATTTCATTTTTTTTGTTTCAACTTCCTAAATTTATTTTCAAGAGCAAATTTGATGAATTCTTCTTTTATTCAATAAAAAAGGAAAAAGATTTTTTTTACATAAAAAAAGAAAAAAGAATTAGCTAAATAAAAAAAGAAATGAAAAGAAAAAAGAAAACAAAATAAGTAGACTCTCTGACCTCCCATCCCCTTCTCTTTTCATTCTCTGCCACATTGCAACCGAAGCCCCCACCGTCGCAATCGCGGCAAATCTATCTTTTCCGGCGAATATCCTTCTTCTGCCGTCGTATCTTTCCCGGCGCCACCTCTCGACGTCGTCAACAATCGGCGGTGGAAGGACTTCTAGGGCTTCTATCTCCTTACGAGCCCCCTCTCTGTTTTTTCCGATCATAATATCATGTATATCAGAGGATGAATGCAATTGCGAATCCAGTGAAATTCTCTCAAATCAAAGACTAAGGCGCCTGAATTCTATCGATTGCGAGTTTCCTTTTTGGTATGTAAAGCACCTTCGATCCTTCTCAAGTTTCTGTATTTGAATTCGTTTGAATTGATTCAGATCCAGGACTCCTTCTCGGAGAATGTAGGTAATAAGTCGGAATTGGTTTTGATTTTGTTTGAGTGGTTGGAGAGTCGAAATTGTAAAGCACTGTGATCGCTTCGTTGAAAAAGGTTTAATTTCCTGTGATTTGCTTTCGGCATACGAATTTGAATTCCTCGATTATTTTTTACGGCGTTTGATTTTGTTTATATGCGAGAGAGGAAGAAGAAGGCTGTGCGCCTATTTGAATTGCGTGAAATTGAACAGATAGGAAAACTTGTAACAGAGTAGTGAGAACAAACTTATACGCGTAATCAAGCTTTAGATATAGGTGAAATCCGTTGTTGATTTTTCTAACTGTTAACCAGAGTGGCATCTACTTCTGCCTTTCTCGAAAGTCGAATCCTTCTTATTTTTGCTTCTATGTTCTTTTCTATGGTTCTGGAAGGAACTGAAAGTCAATCCTTGGTAACTGCTATATCCATGAGTCAATGCTGTCTAAATCAATCCTTGTATGTTTTTTTTGGTCGAAAAACCAATCCTTGTATTGTTCCTATTTAGTGTGAGTAAGTGTTTCAATGAGACTTTTCTCTCATTCTTAAATCTCTGTAGCTAGGAGCGGTTAAAATTTCTGTAGCCGATGCCATCTGAGATTTAGTACCTACTACTTGGAACTTGCACTTTCTTTTGAAAGTGTTTGATCAAGTTGGGGTCTTTTGGTCCTGCAGATGGCATTTTGCTAATAAAAGCCACATTCAATAACGTATCCATTTTTGTCTAGTTTTCCCTGTGTTGTATGCATGAGTGATGCCGTTTTAAGAATCGCCGATTTAGAAAGGGCCCTCCTTTTTTAATTTGGATGAAACATAAAGAGCTGAAGAATATAGTGTCAAGTTGTTTGTACATCAATTCTAGCTGAAGGTTGGATGGAGTCGCTTTTGTAGGTTTTAGTTGATGTGTGATGATCTATGTGGTCAATGGATTATATTAGTGAAGCTGCTGTCCGAACGTGGTCTTACTTACGTTCTAGTGCACATGTTCTTGTGGTAGCTTTTTAGACAATTTTCTCCTAACCAGATCATATGATGCTTCGGCATCTTTGTATTTTCCTGGAAAAATGTCGAGTCTTGACACTAGGAGCTTTTGTGCAATTTTATCTAACTTTTCCAACTTGACCATCCAATTGTAATTGCATAAAGAGGTTGTGACTGTCCATCTACCCTTTCTTTGCTGTCTAGTTTTCCGGGATTGGGTATGGTTTTGATGGATAGAATAATAGATCTATTTGCTCTGAAGACATTAAGACTTAAGAGTGTTGGTTTTGAATGTTTACACTTTGAGTGATGATTCTTACCCCTTTCATATTCGTCCCGTTTTGCATTTTTTGTCCCAAAAAGTCAGTCCTTCATTAATGATGGCACAGTTAATATTTCTCTTCTAAAAGTTACCCTTGGCTCTTGGAAGACCAAGTACACGTGTTTGTTGAAAAAAGAAATTACTATCATGTTTAATGTGTGGTTTAGTCGTGAACATATATGGTTGAATATAATTTTCTAATCCATCTGCTGCATTTATTTAGGATATGTTTTAGAAAAATAATATCAATTGTTTGGCCATATTTGTGCAATTCATCTCCCTTATCATATCTGCAATGCTCTATATTCATCCTTTGTTATTATTGTTATTTTTTTCGCAACTTGTATTTGGGTTTTTGTCAAGTATAAGTCGATCTAACATTCTGTGGGCCCATGTGGCTACCCTATATATACCAATCCTTCTACTCTTTCTAAAAGTTAGTTTCTTCTCCCTCATTAAAGTCTATTGCTTGTGGATATTTGAGTATAATATTCAAAAATTGATTGAATATCTGAGATCTCAACCATAAGTTTTTTTGCTTCATTAGATCATTAAGACTTTGATGAATATGATTTCTCAATACATTCAGGATTTTCAGATTTTGTTTTGGCAGTATCAGCGGAAAATATTTAGCTTTATTCTAGCTGATGATCGGATGGAATCGCTTTTGTAGTTTTCCATTGCTGTGCTATATGATCTATTTACTCAATGGATTTGATTGTTGAAGCCGCTGTCTGAATGTGGTCTTACTTATCTTTTAGTGCACTTGTTTTTGTGGAAGCTTTTTAGACGATTTCTCCTAGCTAGATCATGATGATGCTTCGGCATCTTTGTATTTTCCTAGGATGATGTTGAGTCTTGACATTAGGAGCTTCTGGACAATTTTATCCAACTTGACCATCCAGGGGAAAAGTCTCTATACAATTGTAATTGCATAGAGAGATTGTGTAACTGCCCATCTGCCCATTCTTCATTTCAAGCTGTCTAGCTTTTCAGGATTAGGTATGGTTTGAGCGATTACTCTTACTCCTTCAATATTTGTCCTGTGTCCCAAAAAGGCAGTCCTCCAATAATGATGGTATAATTAATGTTCCTCTTCTAAAGGTTATCCTTGGCTCTTAGAAGATTAAGTAAACATGTCTGTTAAAAAAATAGCTACTAACATGTTTAATGTATAGTATTGTCGCGAACATATATGGTAATACTTGAATGCAGTTTTCTAATCCTTGTGCTGCGTTTATTCAGTATATGTTTCAGAAAATCAATATCATTTTTTGGCCATATTTGTGCAATTCATCTTCCTTGTCACATCTGCAATGCTTTTATTCATTTTTTATTATTATATTTAATTTTCAACTTTTATTTGGATTTTTGTTAAGCATGAAGTCTATCTAACAAACTGTGGCTACCCTATATATAACAATTCTTCTACTCTTTTCCAAAGTTGGTTACTTCCCCTTTACTACAGTCTATTGCTTAGTATTTTTTTGGTCGAGTGTGGATGTTTGAGTATAATATTGTAAAAGTGGTGAATTGCATATCTGAGATCTCAACCATAGTTTTGTGTCATTAGAAGATCATCAAGACTTTGATGAATATGATTTCTCAGAACAGTCAGAAGTTCTATGTTAGCAGTATTATAGGCAAATATTGAACTTTTTTTTCCAGTAATATCACATTGTGCCATTGTGGTAGCTTGCATCTCTCTGCTGCTAATCAATTTTCTATAAACGGCTATTGCTCTGAACACAACTTAGTTCTATCAATGTGTAGGTATGGGATGTGTTGATATTCAAAAGATATAATGTTGCAGTGCCTAGAGGGATTGAAACGTACACTTTCAGCGGTTGTAAGTTGTTGTGATGCAGAACTATGTAAGGCACCTCGGGGATTAGAAAATCCAGAGTTGCTTGCAAGAGAGACAGTTTGTATGTATACTTTCTTGATCTAGTCAATAGTCACTGCATGGAAGGTTCTCTGTGCTTATTGCTTTCCTTTCTTATTGAAGGGAGTTTGCATGTTTTATCACTTGACAGAGATATTTAAGACTCTTTTGTTAGGTCTCTGTTACATTATGGCTCATTGAAATAAATAAATGATAGGGTAGATTATACATTCATCATTGCTGGGAAGTGTGAAGCTACGGGATAAAGAAGAAACTTAAAATTTTAATATGTTCTATAACATTTTTGTGCATACAAACTCTACCACATCTTTTCTTTTACGTGTATGTTGTGTGTTCGTATGAAGTACGTGTGACATTGATCTTCTGCACTTCATTATGGCTCTCAGAATTTCTCTTTTCGAATTTTCGGGTATCTGTTGCCATATCTTTGGCTGCTTCCTTATTTTTTAGAAAACAGAGGTGGCTACTGTTTTTTTTCCATATCCGTGGAATTAGTGGACCTTTGAAACCAGTTTCTTTGAAGTTGAATAATAAAAAATAATAACCTGATAGGACATGATGTTTCGGATTGTTTAGCTATTGTACTTCCTTTTTGAACTTCAATACAAGTGCTCACTGTTGTTGCTAAATCAATGTCACTGGACATAAGCTAATTATTGTATCTATGTATGGCAGTCAGCGTTAGTGAGATTGAAGCACTGTATGAACTCTACAAGAAGATCAGTAGTGCTGTTATTGATGATGGTTTGATTAACAAGGTGATATATTTTCTTCATCATAAAGCCATTCTTTGTCTTCAAATGTGTCAGAATTTCCCTTGCACTGCATTTAGTGACCATCCCACTCTTGTAACTCAACAAATACTGAATTTTCGTAGGACTGTGAAAAAAGTTTGGTGCGGGGTTGTACAATACTAAACTTCTATATATGCTTCGAATGCTTTGCCTGAAATTCTGACAATTGTGTCATTTGATCCGTATGGAAGGGTATAATTTAAAAAAAAGAAAAAGCCTATTGCTATACCTTTTGATATCTGTATTCCATATGTTACTTTTAGTTTCCATTGTGTTCACGATTGCATAATATATACGACAGGAGGAATTTCAGCTAGCACTATTTAAAACAAACAAGAAGGAGAGCTTATTTGCTGACCGGGTATTTGACTATTTGTTATTCCTGTATACTGTATATTCCTTTTTAAACTTCCGTCCTGCAAAAAACCCTGGTTTATTTATGCTCATTTATGTCTGACCATGTAGGTATTTGACTTGTTTGACACAAAGCATAATGGCATCTTAGACTTTGACGAGTTTGCTCGTGGGCTTTCTGTTTTTCATCCCAATGCACCCATTGAGGAAAAGATTGATTGTAAGTTGCCACAATTTGTTGTTAAATTGATAAGTCATTGTAGTATGAATTGACTAAATTGAGCCTCTATTCTGAAATTTACCCTACAAAATCGTTTCCTGCAGTTTCATTTCAACTGTATGACCTCAAACAGCAAGGTTTCATTGAGCGACAAGAGGTAATTCATTGTCTTCCAATCAAATCAGCCTCTTTTAGTTTTTTTTTTCATATGTGACTTTTAAATTTCAATTGCTTTTCATGCTGTGCAGGTGAAGCAAATGGTGGTAGCAACTCTTGCAGAGTCTGGCATGAATCTTTCAGATGACGTCATAGAAAGCATCATTGACAAGGTTCATCACTCAATTCTCTTTGATTTATATTCATCTGCTGCCGAATAACTATTTCCGTTTGATTGACATTTAAATTTCTGCTATTTTGCTGTAGACATTTGAGGAAGCTGATACAAAACACGATGGAAGGATTGACAAAGACGAGTGGAGAAGTCTTGTCTTACGGCATCCATCTCTTTTGAAAAATATGACTCTTCAGTATCTCAAGTAAGTTTTTAGTTACATAACTCTAGTTGTAGTATTTTAGCATATGAAACTAGTTTATTATATATCTAGTACTTAAACTACGTTTGGCTTGACTTTTTCGACAGAGACATCACCACCACATTCCCGAGTTTTGTGTTTCACTCTCAAGTTGATGATACATGAGTTGCAGATCTTTGCCTGGTGAAATTATATTTATCATTTTTGCTTGTTTTTCTTTTCTTTTCTTTTTTGGTGAGGTTGGATATATTGTGTCCACAATTTATGGGAGCGTTCGCCATCTGTTTCTTCCATTACTTGATCCTCTTGCTTGGCTTTGGGATAGATCAGGTCTTTCTTTCTTGAGATTTTGGATATCATTACATCTCTTTTGATGTGTTATAACTAAGTTTATGAGAAAAAAAACAATTCTGCCCGGACTTGCATTGTCAATTATTGATTGGCTTCTCTCTCATTTTGATAGTAAGGTAACACTATAGGCTTTTGATTGCATTGAAGAGTCTTAAGTACCGAAAATGCGTGAAACGAGTTGGTTGTGTACTTGAATCCTATAACTATAAACCTTCCTACACAGATTTTGGTGAGACTGGGAGCTGAAAATGTTCAGCTTCCAAAACTTATAGAATTGAGCAAGGTTTTGTATGTATTGGCTCCTCCAACACACTTGGTTCTTGCAAGGTTTGGACCTCATAGTAAGACTATGGCTTACAAGCAAAGAAGCATATATCAATGGTGATATGTTGAATCTTCAATTAAACATTTAACATATTTTCTTGTAGTATGTTCATGTTTTTACAAGCAAAGAAGCATATATCAATGGTTTGACTGGCCAACGTCTCTTTAAATCTGGACTGGGTACTTTGTGGTTCAGGATTAGTCTCTCTATACATGCTGATCGACAGGATGATTCAAACTCCACAAGTCTATTCGTGCGTACATCTCGACCCCCGGATCCCGTTTTATCGGATTTCAGATGGGTAGATGTTGTTTGTATGTCTATTTTTGCTTCAACTATCCACACATTTTCGGATGTTTTGCGCGTATAGTCTTATCAACTTTCGAATCTAAAACGAAGTCTACTGGTTTCGTTTTGATGCAGACTTATGTAATTTTTCTCAAAAGCATCAAGCTCGGTTGATAAGGTCTCTATACATAGGCTTCTAACATTGAAACATCATTATAGGGAAATAAAGCCATTCTTACGTGCATTCAGCAATTAGAATTACTTGCTTTCGGGCATTTGGTTCGGTGGTTAAGGCTTTGGGTATTACTCCAAGCTCACCATTCCGAATCTTGTGGGCGTCAATTTGCCCTTTTCTCTTTAGAAATGGTTAGTAACCAGTTTTCATTCCTAATAGATGCTCTAGGAGCGCCCAAATAGTACTTGTGACGACCTTAATCCTACCTTATACAAAAAAGCAATTAATAAAATTACTTGTTTGAGCCCATTGACATTTATGTGAGCTTCTTAAATTTAGACATCGTCTCAACTCTCAAGTAAGAATCAATGTGAGAATCATTAAGTGATCTTCTCAAACTTGGGATGTTACATAATCACTTCCATTTACACTAATTACATGTTATACATCCACGTGGAAAGTACTTTTGGGTAATAGAATAATGCTCTAGTGAAATAGCCTCTTAGAGTATATCATGTGGTTAACCTCTCATCGTTGGATTTAAATGAATGAAGGGTGAGGATAAAAAAAGGGGATGTAAATAGATTGTATGGGTATGATACACCTAATTAATTAATATCTCGCTAGAAATATTTTTTAATTTTGGCAATATCCCTTGATTTTCTCCATCATGAAAAATTATCCATAATTCAAATCCCCATTCTCTATCATTCTGTAAACTGATTTACTCTCTTCTCTAAACTCCGGCGATTTGGATCGACTAGAACTTCCAACGATTTCTTCTCGAGATCTTCTCAAAACTTGGTAAGTATTTAATCTTGATTTTGTAGTTCGTAATTAGTCGATAATCTTCACGATGTCGAGTACTTTTTGGATTTTTAAGGTCGGTTTTTCGACTGATTCGAATTTTTTTTTTGTTTTAGATGAAGATGACGAACTCTCCCAAATCGTTGAAGGACGCCGGCGAAAACAACAACAACCATCGTCGACTTTCACGAAATTGGTAAGTGAACATTCAAATACGAGTAGGTTTATCAAAAAAATTGAGTCAATTCTAGCAGAAATTTGCGTTATTAGGTTAAGAATGAAGAAAGTAGAATCTAGGTTTTATTAGGGGATAGAATTGGTTTGCATTTGGGTTTTTTGTTGGGTAGACTATATTGAATAGGTTAAATCAGATTTTCACTTTGTTTGGCCAGAAATTAAACATATTTAAGATATACAATCCCCCAAAATTGGTGTGTTCGTTGATGTATGTTTTTTTTTGCAATGAATAGATTAAATGGCGAGGTCTCTCAAGATGAAGAAAGACAACAAACGCAAGCAGTAAAAAGGTATGGTTTTTTATTTAAAATAGCATTATTGTTCAAAAATATGTATTATGTTGTTCAAGAAAAAAAATTGTTGTTCGAAGCACAAAACATTAGTATTATTCAAATCATTGTAATGAGTTATTCTATTCTGTTTACGCAATATTTTTCATAGAATACATCCCTGTTTTTCATATATAATGTAATGATTATTCATAACATGACTTTATACAAAGGACCATAGATTTTTCACCATATTAACAATTGTATTTCAAAAGAATTGTACTTGTTATTCAATAGTACACTAACTCATATCAATACATGATCATATTTAAAAATTCAGGATGTACAATGTTGTTTTTCAACTATTTCATTTAGTTTTTCATATTGTTTTTATTATATCCATATGTGATTTGTTTTTCAATATACGTGATTTGTTATTCATATATGCGTATTTTGTTATTCATATATGAGTGAATTGTTATTCATAGACTTGTGTTATGTTTTGCAGTTATTCAAGATTAATGTCGTGTCTTGTTATGCGAGATTTGTTATCCACATATGCGCCTTCTGCAATGGGGTTATTCAAGAATGGTGAAATTGTGTAATTGGTTGAAGTTTGAAGACAAATATTTATTTTTTATATTAGTGTACAGTAGATGCTTATTCAACTAACGCGTTCTTATGTTCACTAATTGTAAACACTTTTGCCTATTATTCATCATATACAGATACCTTATTCGATCCTTGCGTCGATCTTATTCGAATAATTCGTAATTAATTTAATTGACGATATATTATTAATTCTATGAATGTCTGTGATGGATTAGGATAGAGAATGTGTTAATCACACATGATTGAGAGAGTTGAGAAGGAAGAATCGAGAGAGAGTGTGAGAGGAAAATAGAGAATTCTGTTATTGATCAAGTTGTTCCACTAATCAATCGTTTCCCCCTTTTAACAACATTTTGTTACTGAGCCTATTTACAATTCCTAGCCCCACTTCCGACTTATTACAAAAACAACCCCAAACTCTTTTATGAAGTACATGACAAAACTTCCCCCCTTAAGAACTTTGTCCTCAAAGTTCAGGTAGACCCGAAGTCAGGAAACTGCTGCAGAATGTGGCCTGCTGCTTCCCATGTAGCTTCATCCACATACAAATTTTTCCATTTGATTAACCATTCAGACAAGGGTTCACCATTGGCTAAGTAAGATACCCGAGTATCCAAAATTGATTCAGGTGCTACCTCAATTTCTCCCGTGGCAGTTGTGACCGGTGGATCAATTCTCGGTACAATCCCATTTCCAACTCTTCTCTTCAGCTGGGACACATGGAACACAGGATGAATCCTGGAATGAGCTGGAAGTTCCAATTGATAAGCCACCTTACCAACTCGACTAATCACCTTATAAGGACCATAAAATTTGGCACTCAACTTCAAATTCTTCCATAAAGCTACAGACGTCTGTCTATAGGGTTGCAATTTAAGAAAAACCCAATCTCCTACAGAGAATTCTCTTTCACTCCTTTTCAAATCCGCAAACTGCTTGATTCTTGCTTGTGCTTGAACCAAGTTGTCTTTGCACTGCTGTAAAACAGACTCATGCTCTTTCAACCATTCATCCACAGAAGTTGTACTTATCTCTCCCTTATAAACTCCAAGCTGTGGTGGAACATAACCATAAAGAGCTTGAAAAGGAGACATACCTAAAGAAGTATAGAATGTTGTATTGAACCACCACTCCGCCAGATGCAACCATTTATCCCACTGCTCAGGTCTGGCGGATTTCATACATCTAAGATAACATTCCAGGCACTGATTTACGCGCTCCGTCTGGCCATCACTCTGTGGATGGTATGTTGTGCTGAAATTCAGCTTAGTACCCAGTGCTTGAAACAACTCTCTCCAAAACAGACTCAAGAAAACCTTATCTCTGTCTGAAACAATATTATCTGGCAAACCATGTAGCTTGTATATATTCAACATGAATGCTTGAGCCACTGAAGAAGCAGTGTAGGGATGTGCAAGAGAGATAAAATGGCTATACTTTGTTAACCTGTCAACCACAACC
Organism: Fallopia convolvulus; assembly: GCA_964016875.1. Classification (NCBI taxonomy): domain Eukaryota; kingdom Viridiplantae; phylum Streptophyta; class Magnoliopsida; order Caryophyllales; family Polygonaceae; genus Fallopia; species Fallopia convolvulus. Next base: position 2,431,550 of record OZ024720.1, read on the forward strand.
ATGATAACAGATTTGCCACGAGATTTAGGTAGACCTTCTATGAAGTCCATGCTAATCTGTGACCAAGCCTGAGATGGAATTTTGAGAGGTTGAAGGAGGCCTGGATAAGCTACATGCTCTGATTTGTTCCTTTGGCACACATCACACAGCCTCACAAACTCATCCACAGATCTCTTCAAATTTGGCCAAAAGAATTAACCCTTTCACCCTATTATAAGTAGCCAACATTCCTGAATGTCCTCCCAATGGCTCCTCATGAAGAGCAATCAATATCTGCTGCCTTAACTGAACTCCATTACCAATATACAACCTTCCTTTATATCTCAAAATACCCTGCTTCAGAGAGTAATCTGAATTTTGGCTCACAACAACTTGCTGAATCAGATTTTGAGCATCATCATCTCCCTCGTAGCTACTCAAGATTTGTTGCATCCAAGTTGGCACCAACATTGACAAAGCAGCACATTCAGCTTCTTGAATATCAAATTTCCTGGATAATGCATCAGCTACAACATTCTCTTTTCCCTTTTTATAAGCAATAGAGTAAGATAATCCTAACAACTTCCTCACAGCCTTTCGTTGCAAATGTGTAGTAATTTGTTGTTCCAACAAATACTTAAGAGCTTTATGAGCAGTTCTTATGTAAAAATGAGCAGGTTCTAAGTAATGCCTCCACTTTTCCACAGTCAACAAAATAGCCAACAATTCCTTCTCATAAGTAGATAAGAGCAAATGTTGACCATGAAGAGCTTGACTAATATAAGCTAAAGGCTGACCTTTTTGCATCAACACAGCTCCAATTCCTGAATCACAAGCGTCAATTTCTAACTCAAAAGGAACATCAAAATCTGGCAAGGCAAGCACCGGAGCTGAACTGAGCTTAAACTTCAACAACTGAAAAGCCTCATCTGCTTCCTTACTCCACCTGAATGCATCAATCCTCAATAACTCAGTTAATGGTCTGCTTATGACACCATAATTCCTGATGAACCGCCTATAATACCTTGTGAGACCCAAAAATGATCTCAATTCTTTAACATTTTTAGGTTGAGGCCAAGACAACATAGCCTGAACTTTCTCTTGATCAGTTGACACCCCTTCTCTTGATATAATATGGCCAAGATACTCCACTTGAGGTTGAGCAAAAGAACATTTGGATCTTTTTGCAAACAAAGTATGCTTTTTAAGCAACTCCAGTACCAGCCTCAAATGTGACAAATGAAGCTCCATATTCCTACTATACACAAGAATATCATCAAAGAAGACTAGCACAAACTTCCTCAAATATGGCCCAAATACCTCATTCACCATTGCTTGAAAAGTTGCTGGTGCATTTGTCAATCCAAAGGGCATCACAGTAAACTCGAAGTGCCCATGATGAGTTCGAAATGCAGTTTTCTGAATATCCTCCTCTGCCATACGCACCTGGTGATACCCCGAGCTTAGAGAAAATACTAGCTCCATACAACTCATCCAACAACTCCTCAATGTGAGGAATAGGAAATTTATCCTTAATAGTGCAACCATTCAATTGTCTATAATCAATGCAAAAACGCCAAGTACCATCCTTCTTCTTAACCAAAAGGGTAGGTGAAGCAAAAGGGCTATGACTAGGTCGAATAGTGGAATTTTTCAGCATATCAGTGACCTGTCTTTCAATCTCGTTCTTTTGGAAGTAAGGGTATTTGTAAGGTTTAGAACATATGGGTTTGGTTTCTGGTTTAAGATGAATGCAATGCTCATGGCGTCTTTTAGGAGGTAAACCAACAGGCTCTCTGAAAACCTGATCAAATTCATCCAACAGCTGTTGAATTTCTGGTGGCACAATCTCACCTCTGTCCTCCATCGAGCAACAATGAGCAATCTGAGTAATACACAAGGGTTCTCCCTTCTTCATCATTTTCTGCAATTTGCTACCAGTAATCATTCTGACTGTATCCTGTTCTGTGAACCCACTTAACTCAACACTCTGCCCATCCTTCACAAAAGACAACTTCAACTCTTTAAAATCAAAAGATAACGGTCTATACTCTCTTAGCCAATCAACTCCCAATATTAAATCACCCCCCCCCCTAACTTCAAGATTCTTATATCAAAATTGAAAGAGTACCCTTGCATCTTCCATTCAAACCCCCTACACTCTTGATAGCTAAACATCTTGCTACCATTAGCAACAACCACTGCCATAACACTAGCCTCTTGCAATGCAAACTTGGCCTCCTGAGCAACTCTCGGATCTAAGAAGTTGTGTGTGCTACCACTATCTACCAAAATCACAATTGGTTTATTCTTAACCATGCCCTAAATCTTGATGGTATTCAGAGGAGTGCTCCCAGTTAAAGAATGAACATAGACCTCATTCCCATCATCAAAACTTCTTTCCACCTCATTTTCCACTTTTGTACACATCTCACCAGATTCAGCAAACTGTACATCCTCAATCTCTGTCGACACCAAACTATGCAATGTTTGTACCTTGCACTTGTGCCCCAAGAAGTACTTATCTCCACATTTATAACACAGTCCAGTAGTTCTTTTATTCTCATTAACAACAGAACTGGTCGGATTACTGGGAGTGGAATTTTTTTGTTGAAATAGGTTGGTCTGAGATTGAGAATGGGTATTTGCTGGATTGGAATTGGCTCTATAGGAAGGTTTGATGTAAGAATTATTTGGTTTATAGGAATTGACGGAATTGGATTGAAAATTGGATGGATTTGGTCTCCAAGAAGAAGACCTACTCAATTTAAGAATGGCTTGTACAGCTCCAAAATGCAATCTGGCTTGCTCGTAAGCATCTGCTAATGAATTTGGTCTGTTCAACTTGACCAAATTCTGGATCTCATCCTTCAAACCACTTATGTAACTGGTAACAAAATAAGGTTCTGACAAGCTTGGATTGAAAGCAAGCATGCTCGCCCTTAATTCTTCGAATTTCTCCGTATATTGCTCCACATCGTCAACTTGAGATAATTTGTTGAACTCCTCGACCACTTCAACTCCCTGTCTCTCGCCAAATCGTACACAGACGGCTTCACTGAAATCTTTCCAACTAACAGACTGGTTTTGCATCAAGTATCCTTGTGCCCAATTGTCGGCTCGACCATTCAAATAAATCGTAGCCACTTCTACCTTCTCAGAATCAATTACCCCAAAAATCTTGAAATATTTTTCAGCCTTTCTAACCCAACTCCTAGGATTAGATCCATCAAAGAGAGGAAATTCCAATTTAGGAAATCGTTGATTACCTCTCAATGTTGATCCCAAAGAGAAACTTCGATCACCATCTCTTTGAACGCTCTCAATTTGATTTCTTCCGTCAAGATCTTGATTGCCTTCAATTGGAGACCTTCTTTCTGCACTTCTCAAATTCTGACCAAGATCTTCAGGCACCGCTATTCTTGGATCTGAATGCGTCCTACTACTCGAACGCGATCCACCTTCCATCATTTTGAAAAGCGAAGCCATATCACGATGCATATTACTCATCATTTCGGACAAACTCTTCATATGCATCTCGTTCAATTTTTGTGCATTCAACAATTCAGCGTGCGATTTCTCCAATTTGGCGCTTTGTTCCACCATTCGTGAGCTGTGCTCCTCCATTCGAGCTTGCTGAGCATCCAAACGTTGATTTGTATCCACCAATTGATCGACCATCTTCGAATCTGAAAATCCGCCTTCTTCTGGTTTTCTTCCAGAATTTTCATTCTTGTTCCTTCTACCATGACTCCTAGATCGATGCTCTGATACCAATTGTGATGGATTAGGATAGAGAATGTGTTAATCACACATGATTGAGAGAGTTGAGAAGGAAGAATCGAGAGAGTGTGTGAGAGGAAAATAGAGAATTCTGTTATTGATCAAGTTGTTCCACTAATCAATCGTTTCCCCCTTTTAACAACATTCTGTTACTCAGCCTATTTACAATTCCTAGTCCCACTTCCGACTTATAACAAAAACAACCCCAAACTCTTCTATGAAGTACATGACAAAGTCACTTTTTCAACTATTTAAAACTGGTTATTCAAACATTGATAATAGTATCTCTAGCTTACAATCCAATTCCCGGTATATTATTCATAATATGAAACATAATTATTCAAGGTCAGACATATACTTTTTCAACAATGTATTACATATATAAGATTCATATTTTTGTCATATCCAACAATTTTAATACGTAATTATTCAAACTACAGTGAATTGATTTTCACGATAAGACGAATACTTATTCAACCTAAATAATGCAAACGTTAAAACATGTTCAATCCTATAATTATTCAAACAATCAAATTGAGTTATTCAAACCTCGACTATAAATATTCTACGATTCTATATTTATTCAAACAATCATATTGAGTTATTCAAACGTCGACTAATAGATTTTCAATTATTCTACAGATGTTTTTTATTTGTAAATTCGATTATTTAATTTTTCTAAAAAACCTCGACTATAAATATTTTATGATTTTATAATTATTCAAACAGTCAAATTTAGTTATTCAAACAATCAAATTGAGTTATTCAAACCTCCAATATAAATATTATAAGATTCTATAATTTTTCAAACAAACATATTGAGTTATTCAAATTTTGACTAATAGATTTTCAATTATTCTGCATAAGTTTTGTATTTGTAAATTCATTTTTTTATAAAACTTTTCTCACTATTATCAATCCCTAAAAACATGCAACTGCCATATATAAAAAACGTGGGTTTTTTTTTTCTTCTAAAAAATTAGATTTTCTATGATTCTGATTTTGATTTTCAAATTATTTGTTATTCCTCCTTCCTAAATTTCAGCAACCTTCCTATTTTATTTCAACGTGGGACTAATCCTATACATTCTCCCCTATTTTTCTACTTTTCCTACTTAATTATGAACCGTTGATTGTGGGTGATCCAACACACCATATTTAACCACACATTGCACCCTAATATCTATTGTACCACAGCGCTCCCCTTGGGTAATAAGTATTATTCAGGAAAATTCCGGATGCTTTACAAAAAAGTTATTCCAATTGGTATCCCAAGTTTTTAACTAAGTTCGGACCGTTCCCTTTATTCAATTTTCCTTCCACTTCCGTCACATATCTAATTTTTTTTAAAGAATAATTTTACAAATAAAAATTCAAAAGATTTAACTCATTCACAATAGGCAAAATTGTTAAAAATAACACCAACTTTTACTGTAGTTGCCAAAAATGACACATACTTTCAAATAATTTAAAAAAAGCATAAACTAAGTAGTTGTTGCTAAAAATAGCACATAAGATACTTTTTATCAAGGTAACCGGTGAAACCCATTTAAATTCCAACATAAGTTTACAATTAGCATTAAAAAATAAAAGGAAATAAAATTAAAAAATTAAAACCCTAGCCTCGTCTTTCGGTGGTGAAGTTGACGGCGGCGGGAACTTCACAAAACGGTGGCTCCGCACACCTACAAGGCGTGGCATCACAGATTTGATATAGCACGAGGACAAGGGCCATGGTGAAGGCGTCGTCAACGCCGACCTTGACGTAGAGGACGAAGACGTTCTTCCGATCGAGCACCATCTGAGTGGCGGCGGACCACCGACCGAGTGATGGTGGAGTACACGATACACAGTGCATCTCCTCTTTGCGAAGAAGCCCTCGACCTCGTACTCCTCCATGGCAGACCGGTTCATCTCCATCGTCACTGATCCCGACGACGACATCATCAACGATATCTTTCCGCTGAATGCCGGCTTCGAACTAGCTTTGAACCGGCTTAAAATATGGTGGGGCAGTAAATTATTTGGCCACCTTGGGGAGATGTTTGCCGTATATTCCACTACAATTAGGCTATCAGATTTTCCATTCTACTGCGCAAATCTGAACTCCAAGGCTCATTGATTTTTTTTGTTAACTTTATTTTCCTTAATTTTTTGTTCACTTTATTTTCCTTCATTTTTACCAGTTGTCCCAATAAAAGGTATCTTTATGCTATTTGAGGTTACACTTCTTTAGTTTATGTTTATTTTAAATTATTTTAAAGTTTGTGTTATTTTCAGCAACTACAATAATAGTTTAGGTTATTTGAAGCAATTTTGCCTTCACAATAGTTGGTAAAAGCTCTAAATCTACGAAGACGGGGGACGAGCGACTTCAAGCGAAGTAAGTTCGGCGACGGTGGAGAGTAGCATTGGTGAAGACGAGGGATGAATAGCACCAACGTAGACAAAGCAGAGAATTTGTAGAATTCGTGACTGGGAGAGGTTGGACGAAGAAATTATGCATTTCAAATTTCGATTTCAAAAAAGGGATGTTATAATTTTTTTGACAAATTGAGTATTTCCATTGGATTTTCATATGCAAATTTGGGATATTTACATAGTAATCTGGATATCGGGGAGGACCGGAGGAGTCATTAAGATGGTTTATAGTTATGAATCCTTTCACAATTTCTAGTTGAAATTTCTGCCAACTTATCTAGATATGGCTGGAGTATTAAGTTTTCATTTAATTTAACATGTCATCATTATAGTATAAAATTAATGCAAGATAGTACATCTTTTGTTATTTTAATTTGTGAAATTATTTCATTAAAAAAATATGCAAGTATGATATTTTGTCTTGAAATATATAAATTATTAAAAAAATGATGCAAGATAGTACATCTTTTGTCTTGAAATACTTAAAATATAAATAATTTTCACATATTTCAAGATGAAAAAAGTAATATTTATTGCACAAAAGTACTTTTCGCATGGAAGTATAGCAAGTTTTATTTGAGTTCTTGTTACGGCTAATGCTAACTTTTTGTGTGAGTATGATATTTTTTTTTTGGCCTTATGGTTCTTAGCCTTCTTTGTGCCTCCTTATGCATGCATGCACTCTGCCCTTAGAGCATCTGCCACCATAAGTTTTATTTGGTAGGCTATATCACCCATCATATGAAAAATGCATACTCTCTTTAACATGTATAAAAAAATTCAACACTCTCCCACCATTAGCTATGACGAATGCTATATTCAAAATGCTTGTGCACAATGACTCCTTTATTTCAATTTAAATGTGTACAACAACTAGTTTATAAAACACCGGCTAGTTTACAACAACTCCTTTGTTTTGCATAGGTGTCACTGGTACTTTTTTCAAGATCGGAGTTGCTCTTCGAGAAGGTTTTTAAGAGGCCATTGTCCTAGCTTGTAATATATAATATGTGTTATTTTATGAAACCTTAATTAATGATTATGTAATAAATTAATTGGGTTGATTGTATTTAATATTAGGCTCAAATTAACAAGGTTGTTATGATTTTTGTAATGGTATAATTTTTATCATTAACTATATTTATTAGCATCAAATTAAAAGATAATTTAAAATTGGAACTAAATGTAAAAGGGGGTATATTTGAAATAACTTGTGTATTAATTGTTTAGAAAAGGGTTTAAATGGAATAAAAATAAAATAAAGTGAAAGAGATATAGTAATTGAGATTCATATGACATATATACATTGCTACTATTGTACACAATTTCTTTAAAAAAATGGAGACTTGTGTAATTGCCTATGGTAGGAGAGGTTCATAAGCTATATTTGGGGTGTGGGGGGATTATACCATATGATGGTAGATGCTCTAAGAGCATCAGGCACCATAGGCTTTATTTGGTAGGCTATATCACCCATTATACCATATGGAAAAGGCATATTTCCGTTTAGCATGTACGAAAATTTCAACACTCTCCCACCATAGTCTACAATGAATGCTATATTTCAAAAGAAATACTAACAATCCTTTATATAGACATGCTCTATGCTAAAATCAGGGGTAATTGTTTTTTTACAGTAATTCAGTAGTTAGATAGGTGAGAGACAACCAATATATAAACGACGGTTTGCGCTTATTCCTATTTCTCCACCTGTAGATCAGTAGCCCTCTCAGAAGCTCCGCCGTTTGATTCCATTTCCCAAGGGGTTTCACCTCAGAGAATCGCAGTAGCCCCATCCTCCCCCTAGTGAACAGGGTCGCACGGTAGAATACCAACCCTTTCCACCCCATTCTCCGTAATTCCAGAGAATTTTTTCTTTTCTTAGCCGTCCCCAACGAAGAGACTTTCCAGAGACTCTCTCCAGCCATCGGAGAAAGTATATCACCCCATCGATATCAAACAAGGATGATTTAGGGTTAGACAGCCTAAGCTTTGCTTCGTAATTTATGGGCTTGATTCGCCTAATTGGATCCATCCTGGATTTATTTTCATCATTGTGTCTCTTTAGAAGAAGAGAAATCGATAGAAAGATTGCAAAGAGAGTCAGATTTTGTACTCTAGGATTTCTGATTTGGGGCTGGATCTGATTTTTGCCATTTATAATACCTTTTACATCATAAGATGGTTGCATGTCTTTAAAAAGAGTTTATAATAAGTGAAAAAATATTATAACAAAATAATATACACTAGTCATAAAAGATATATAAGGAGTTGGATAAATATATAATATGATAAGGGTATAATGGACTTATTATATCATAAGAATGATTTTTATAATTAGTTTGAAATATAAATATGGAAAGTATAGTTTTAAATGAGCTTTATCAAATTAAATCAATTTACATGCCATATATTATAAAAGAATTTCCTATTAATGATAAGGTTATAAGGTTGTGATCTTGATTGAATAAAAGAATTATAAAATAATCTAAATGGAATAATAACCTTAAGATAATGTATATTTAAATTTAATAATACTATGTCTTAATTTTCGAAAGCATATAATACTTGAAATAAAATAAGGGTTTATACGGAATACTTGGATATTACAACTTAGAGATAATAATAAGGAATATTATTAACTCTCGGGACAGAAGATTTGGAGCCTTTTAGAAGCATGGTCTTTATGCAAGGGACGTCTTTTAGAATTCAATTTTTTAGTCTTCAAGAAGGAGCATGGTCTTTATCTTTTAGATGAAAGGAGCATTCATGAAATCTTATTATATTTCTATCATAGATTTATCTTTTTATATGTAGTTTTTGTTTGCTTCCATAAAGCTCTTTTTCCTAATAAAATTATTTTGTGAATTACTTATATTATGTTTTATTTAATTTAATTTAGGTTTTTTAATTAAACTCTTTTTTAATTAGATGGGATTTATGGCTTTTTAAATCCAAAATGATATATTTTTGGATCTAAGAGATTAATAATCTCACCATTTAGCTAGATCCAAAGATATGATTGAAGGAGGGTTATTTTGGATCTAAGTGAATAGAGCACCCACAATGGTGGAATGAATTGATGCTTCATGTCAGAAATACAATAAAAAAAGAAATTTTGTTTGTCCCCAAAAAAATCGGTGCATGAGATGACTCCCAACTTAAACATAATTTATCTGGTGTAAGTGCGTGAGTGCAAGCGAACGAGGCGTTTCATTTCCACTAGAACAAAAGTGTTGCATTCTGCTCTTTTGTTGGCCAAAAAAATTTAAAGAACGTGCTACGTGTTGCGTTCGCAGTGGGCAAGCGTGGCCCGCTCAGCGGCGATTAAATTGCCCCTTTTTTAAATTGTCCCTTTTTTAAATTGCCCATTTGGGCAATTTAAATATAAAAAAATTACCATATTCATTATTTTATTTAATCTTTTCATAAACACCAATATTATGTATATTTGTCTACATTAAATTTTATAGTATATTTTTGGGGTTGTTTAGGTATTTTTAGAGTTGTTTAATTATCTTTTTAAAAGAGTTTAATTAAAAAACCTATATAAGGAGTAGCATGTCAAGAGTCAAAATAAGCCTTTACATTCAACACCATGTAATATTGCATAAACATCAAGAACAGAGAGCTAACAAGGAACTCATAATTGCAAGCATAGCCAACTGAAATTCCAAATTCACCACAAATGATATTCTATAAGATGCACAAAACACAGATTGTGACTTTCTTGGCCATGAACTACAGGAGCAGTTGGAGAAGCAGAAGCTGGAGGAGTAGATTGTGATTGCAATGCCCGCGGAGAGGAATCCGGTTCAACCTTCTCCTCTACTACGCTCTTTGTATTATCAGAAGGAGGCGGTGTTACTGGTGGCTGAGGTTGAGATTTGGTATTCTCCACAGCCAAAACATCACAGAAGGCTCTATGAGTGATGAAACTATCCCTCCTGTGAGATAACAACCGAGAGAATCAAAGTCAGACTCCAAATCCAATGAAGGGATGACCAAAAACATTATTTAAGGGGAGGATAAAAAGGGGGAAATCAGTAAAGGAAGATGACCTTGCAAACATAGTCCCACAATCGCACTTGTACTCTCTTGTGCCACATATTTTGCTATGATCCTTCCGATCCAATTGAACAGCGTAGTTTTTGAAGCACTTATCGCACTTGTATTTCTTCTTGTCGTGCTTTGTAGAAAAGTGCTTCTTAATCCCCATCAAATCCCCTAGTGCCATGGACGGATCATGGCGAACACAACTCGGCTCTGGTTGACGCATTTGGCAACAATCGCCACCAGCTTAAAGGGTACACCTACACGTCATCGTCACGACACATCTCTAAGTCGGCCTATAGAATTTCCTAATTCCTACAACTAAAGCAACAATTACAATAAAATTCAACCATAGCTTTCAAACCCTAGCGTACAAAACGCATAAAAATTAGAGATTGTGAAATCAAATTACCAACGTTGGAGGTCCTGGAAAATCGTTTTTGTTGAGCCTCACAACCAATATCTGAAACCCAAAGAAAAATTAAGATGAGGGGAGAAGCGCACCAGAAAATCTTCCACGAACGAACTAAATTCAATATTTACACCAAAGCAACACTTGCGCTGAAACAAAGCAACACTTACCCTGAATCACCACCTGTGTGGTCTGAGAGTCAAGCAAAACCGGTTTCGAGTTCAATCCATCGGTGCTAATGGTGGTCAGAGCGTCCACTTCCACCACGATTTCTTGTCAATGAAATCTACAATTTCCGCTCAGGAAAGAGCAGAGAAAGCAAACTGGGAGAGAAAGTAAGCAGAAGTCAGAGGTGCAGAGGAGGAAGAAGACGGGAGGAGGCAATCGGCTACAAGCTTACCCATCGGAAAAGCAATACAACCAACGGCCAGAAATGTTTGCCCCTCTACGAGCCCCTAATGAACGACTAAAAACAGTGTAAAGGGGCATTTTATAACAAGGGCGATCCGACGGGTCACAAGAAACGATTTTGCAACGCACGGCCCAAAAGCATCACTATTCACACAACGTACTTGAATCATTTATTGTATTGTTGAAATGCTAAAGGACTCTTTTTAGCCCTTCACTATTCTAATCAGTCATTACCCAGCTAATTCTAAATGCTAAAGTCGTTTTTTTACATAGATCTAAATGCATTTCATTTTGATTTTTTTTTGTCTTACCTTTGTAAATATAAATACTCCTCTCTCACACTTTTCCTTATGACATAGCAGCCTTCTAGGGTTTTCTCTATTCCTTAAATCTTCACTAACTCTTTTCCTCAACTCCTCTCACTATTTTCCTCAACTCATCTCCCATGGCTCTTTGGAGGAGATCAGCTTCCAACGTCAACCCTTTGAATCTCTTCCAAATAAATGTAAGTTTATACTTATTCAAATCATCTCTTACATAATGTGATAATGCGTATTTTAATCTAATACGTGCTTCAAATTTCTGAAATGTCCTAAATTTCTCTTCTTTTACATGATCTAAATGCTGAAGGCCTCTTTTTTAGCCCTTCACTATTCTAAACAGTCATTACCCAGCTAATTATAAATGCTAAAGGCGTTTTTTTACATGGATCTAAATGCATTTTTATTTTGATTTTTTTTGTCTTACCTATGTAAATATAAATACTCCTCTCTCAAACTTTTCCTTATGCCCCAACAACCTTCTAGGGTTTTCTCTATTCCTTAACTCCTCTCTAACTCTTTTCCTCAACTCCTCTCACTCTTTTCCTCAACTCATCTCCCACGGCTTATTGGAGGAGATTAGCTTCCAACGTCAGCCCTTTTCTTTTTTCTTCCAAAGAAATGTAAGTTTATACTTATCCAAATCATCTCTTACATAATGTGATAATGTGTATTTTAATCTAATACGTGCTTCCAATTTCTGAAATGTCCTAAATTTTTCTTCTTTTACATGATCTAAAAGTTGAATGCCTCTTTTTTACCCCTTCACTATTCTAATCAGTCATTACCCAGCTAATTCTAAATGCTAAAGGCGTTTTTTTACATGAATCTAAATGCATTTCATTTTGATTTTTTTTGTCTTACCTATGTCAATATATATACTACTCTCTCAAACTTTTTCTTATGACCCAGCAGCCTTCTAGGGTTTTCTCTATTCCTTAAGTCCTCTCTAACTCTTTTCCTCAACTCCTCTCACTCTTTTCTTCAACTCATCGCCCATGGCTTTTTGAAGGAATTTAGCTTCCCACGTCAGCCCTTTGCTTTCTCTTCCAAAGAAATGTAAGTTTATACTTATTCAAATCCTCTCTTACATAATGTGATAATGTGTATTTTAATCTAATACGTGCTTCAAATTTCTGAAATGTCCTAAAATTCTCTTCTTTTACATGATCTAAATACTGAAGGCCTCTTTTTTAGCCCTTCACTTTTCTAATCAGTCATTACCCAACTAATTCTAAATGCTAAAGGCGTTTTTTTTACATAGATCTAAATGCATTTCATTTTTGATTTTTTTTTGTCTTACCTATGTAAATATAAATACTCCTCTCTCAAACTTTTCCTTATGCCCCAGCAGCCTTCTAGGGTTTTCTCTATTCCTTAACTCCTCTCTAACTCTTTTCCTCAACTCCTCTCACTCTTTTCCTCAACTCATCTCCCATGGCTTCTTGGAGGAGATTAGTTTTCAACGTCAGCCCTTTGCTTTCTCTTCCAAAGAAATGTAAGTTTATACTTATTCAAATCCTCTCTTACATAATGTAATAGTGTGTATTTTAATCTAATGCGTGCTTCAAATTTCTGAAATGTCCTAAATTTCTCTTCTTTTACATGATCTAAAAGCTGAATGCCTCTTTTTTACCCCTTCACTATTCTAATCAGTCATTACCCAGCTAATTCTAAATGCTAAAGGAGTTTTTTTACATGAATCTAAATGCATTTCATTTTGATTTTTTTTTGTCTTACCTATGTCAATATATATACTACTCTCTCAAACTTTTTCTTATAACCCAGCAGCCTTCTAGGGTTTTCTCTATTCCTTAACTCCTCTCTAACTCTTTTCCTCAACTCCTCTCACTCTTTTCTTCAACTCATCGCCCATGGCTTTTTGAAGGAATTTAGCTTCCCACGTCAGCCCTTTGCTTTCTCTTCCAAAGAAATGTAAGTTTATACTTATTCAAATCCTCTCTTACATAATGTCATAATGTGTATTTTAATCTAATACGTGATTCAAATTTCTGAAATGTCCTAAATTTTTCTTCTTTTACATGATCTAAAAGCTGAATGCCTCTTTTTTACCCTTTCACTATTCTAATCAGTCATTACCTAGCTAATTCTAAATGCTAAAGGCGTTTTTTTACATGGATCTAAATGCATTTTATTTTGATTTTTTTTGTCTTACATATGTAAATATATATACTACTCTCTCAAACTTTTCCTTATGACCCAGCAGCCTTCTAGGGTTTTCTCTATTCCTTAACTCCTCTCTAACTCTTTTCCTCAACTCCTCTCACTCTTTTCCTCAACTAATCTCCCACGGCTTATTGGAGGAGATTAGCTTCCAACGTCAGCCCTTTTCTTTCTCTTCCAAAGAAATGTAAGTTTATACTTATCCAAATCATCTCTTACATAATGTGATAATGTGTATTTTAATCTAATACGTGCTTCAAATTTTTGAAATGTCCTAAATTTTTCTTCTTTTACATGATCTAAAAGTTGAATGCCTCTTTTTTACCCCTTCACTATTCTAATCATTCATTGCCTAGCTAATTCTAAAAGCTAAAGGCGTCGATCTAAATGCATTTCATTTTGATTTTTTTTTATCTTACCTGTGTAAATATAAATACTTCTCTGTAACACTTTTTCTTATGACCCAAAAGTCTTCTAGGGTTTTCTCTTTTCCTTAACTCATCTCTAACTCTTTTCCTCGACTCCTCTCACTCTTTTCATCAACTCATCTCACATGGCTTTTTAAAGGAGATTAGCTTCCAATGTCATCCCTTTACTCTCTCTTCCAAAGATATGTAAGTTTATACTTATTCAAATCCTCTCTTACATAATGTGATAATATGTATTTTAATCTAATACGTGTTTCAAGTTTCTGAAATGTCCTAAATTTCTATTCTTTTACATAATGTGATAATCTTGTTTTTAATCTAATATATGCTTCAAATTTCTGTAATGATCTAAATTTCTCTTCTATTTTTGAAATGGTATAAAATTCAGTTTTGGGTAATACTGTTTTTAATCTAATACATGCTTCAAACTTATGTAATGTCCTAAAATTCTCTTCTTTTTGGGAATGGTATACATTCACTTTTGGGTGATGATAAGTTTGGTCTAATATTTGCTTTAAATTTCTGAAATGTCAAAAAGAAATGATATAAATTTCAGTGCTTGGTGATAATGTTTTTATTCTAATATGTGCTTTAAATTTCTAAAATGTCCTAAATTTCTCTTCGTTTTTTGAATGCTATAAATTTCAATTCTTGGTGTTGATTTTCGGAGATGTGCTCATGGTCTAGTCAATGAGTCAACATTTGTCTACTCAAATGTAAAGCCATTTCTAACAGTCGTTTGGTCTAAGGATCTTGATATCATAGTTCGAAATCAAAGACAATTGTGTAACATTCCATCATATTATAATATCTTGTATATCTATTGCATACAATATTATGTTAACATAATCTGAAAATTTAAGCTATTTGTTGGCTGATGTCCACAACATCCGGAGTGGAAGTTGTTGCACAAACAAGTACAGGTAGAGTTCTTCGTGTTGATGATTTCCGAGCATTATCTTATTGTCCTTTTAAAGTTGCATCAGTTTTGGGAGCTCTCTTTTACCTACGAAAGATAGGATATTTTATGGAGTTATGTAAAGATGAATATGTTTTGCTTATGTGATGGTAATGTTTTAGGTACTTTTTACTTCTGGGTGATGATATCTCTTCTTTTTTGGAATGGTATATATTTCACTTCTGGTGATGATAGGTTTGGTCTAATATTTGCTTTAAATTTCTGAAATGTCAAAAAGAAATGATATAAATTTCAGTTCTTGGTGATAATGTTTTTATTCTAATATGTGCTTTAAATTTCAAAATGTCCTAAATTTCTCTTCTTTAAAAAATGCTATAAATCTCGGTTCTTGGTGTTAATTTTCGGAGATGTGCTCATGGTCTAGTCAATGAGTCAACATTTGTCTACTCAAATGTAAAGTCATTTCCAACAGTCGTTTGGTCCAATGGTCTAGTCAATGAGTCAACATTTGTCTACTCAAATGTAAAGTCATTTCCAACAGTCGTTTGGTCCAAGGATCTTGAGATCATAGTTCGAAATCAAGGACAATTGTGTAAACATTCTGTCATATTATAATATCTTGTATTTCTATTGCATATAATATTATGTTAACATAATCTGAAAATTTAAGCTATTTGTTGGCTGATGTCCACAACACCCAGAGTGGAAGTTGCTGCACAAATAAGTATAGGTAGAGTTCTTCGTGTTGATGATTTCTGGGCATTATCTTATTATCCTTTTAGAGTTGCATCAGTTTTGCGAGCTCTCTTTTAAAAACGAAAGATGGGATACTTTATGGAGTTTTGTAAAGATGAATATGTTTTGCTTATGTGATGGTAATGTTTTAGGTACTTTTTACTAATAAAATATATAATTTAAAATTTTCAGAATTTTAAACTTGTAGCTATGATTCATGGCTATGGGATTGTTCCTTCCTTGAATGTATATGCCATGAAACAAGCTTTTTCAAAGCAGCCAATCATTGCAGGGATATATTCACAAATTTATTAAAGTGTCAAATGATCCTGATGTATGTTTTTTATTTATTTAGATGTTGACATTTTTTATCTTTATTTTATGTTTTTTTTTAATTTTATTGACTTGTTTTATTGGTTTATATTTTACATGGAAATAAGAGAGTTTCGGGAGAACAAAATTAGTTCACTATGAACTACTTTAAATGTGTTATTCCCTAAATCGAGATTGTGAAGGAAATCTCTTCATTGGAAATGGTGAAGATTAAATGTTACAGAAAAAAGAATAATATAGATTTTCCAGGTAAGGTGTCACATTCAAAGAGTATAAACATGTACAATTAATGTCGTTTTTGCTTGCCTTGTGTGACTTCTTTGTTGACTTACTTAGTTGTTCATGGCTGCTGGTTTTTTATTGGCCTTTCGGACTACCAATCTTTTTTGGTACTTAGAAGTCTTATCCGTTTCAAAAAAATGTCATTAGTTAGGACCATTGGGTGTATTAAATTCGGTAGTTTGAAATAGGAAGTAGCCATTATGACAAACGATGAATGTCGTTTTAACCCCTAGGTCCTTCTATAGGCTGAGGGGTTCGTGTTAAAAAATAAAATTTTCATATGAAAAAATGTAAAATAAACTATGATATTGTCCTGACTGAAATAGAGCATTTTCAAAAGTACCATCATCTTGACTAAAACAACTCAAAACACATTCATTAGTCTACTTTGAGATTCATTTGTTCTAGTTTGACTTCAAAACCACTTTTACTCTAATATTATACTCCCTCCGTTCTTAAATGTTTGTCTTCTTTCTATTTCCATTGTCCCTAAATGTTTGTCCTTCTCCCCCTTTACCCATTCTACCCATCTTTCCCAAATACATTCTCTCTCCTCAACTTTCCACCCACTTTTCATACAATTAAAAAACCACCATTAATGTTTTCTTCAACCCCCATTTATTAATCATTTTCTTTCATTCAATTGCTGAAACTGAATTTGGGTCTTTTTTATTGGAGAATTGGATCAACCCATTTCATTTTTCTTGGGTGACCCAATTTTGATTTTTAGGGTTTGTTGTTGGATCAACCCATTACAAGGAACCATCATTCTTGCTTTAAATATGCAACTGTAGTGTAGATTGGGAACTCATCACCTCCATTTGTGAAACGCTCCCTTTTCTCTCTAGAAACCCTAGATCTGCTCTTTCTCTACTCGATCCTCTCGATCTCTCCTCCATCTCTCACAAAAACTACAAATCTCGATCAACCATTGCTCGCTACAAATGCTCCCTTGCCTTCTCTTGCGTTTGCTTGCATAAACTAGATCTGGATCTCTAAAAAAACTAATCCCCTCAAGCAAAAGTTGTAGATCCAGTTGAGTTTGAGCTCGAAACGTCCCCTCGAGCGACATCGATCTCAAAACGTGAATGCTCGGCCTCCTTGTCTGCAACTTGTCCATCGAGTGAGATGAGTCGGGAATCCTTGAGTAATGATTACAGTGCTCCCCTTCCATTTGAAGAGATCGAGTCGTATCAATGCTCTGACTATCCTAATTGTGAGTGGGGGCTTGAATGTGGGGGAAATCACTCTTACACCCCCAACATTCAGAACCTTCGATTGAGGATATCTTCAGGCCCGTAGACAACGATGATTGTGTTGAGCAAGCATTGTCGGTGGAAGTCCCTTCAACTGATGTCTTGCTGGTGGAAGCCCCTTCAACGATTGTAGGACCTGTTTCTACGCAGGCCGACTAGCTAAGTCCCTTCAACTATTTTTCTTCAAGTGTTCTGCATGCTTGTATGATCTTGGATTGTGTGAAATTCTCCCTTGTCTGACTGACGAGCACTTTTACGTCGCTATAAAAGCACTGTCAAAGAAATACCTAACTTCCTAACCTAAGTATAGTGGAAGCAAGGGTCGAACCCACAAGGACTCAGATTATTCGTATTTATTTAATATTACTAAGCAGAAAAGGGGGCTTTTTGTGATTATAAACTAAGAACTAAGAGATTAAACTAATTAAAACTAAACAAGTAAAGTAAATTGAGATTCTAATATGGAGAAAAGCGTCCAACTAGTTTCGTATCCATTGCATACATGAGTTTTGATCATCGATTTTCCTTATTTCAATTTCCCTTGACTAATCTATTGTGAATTTATGAATTCAAGCTTATTGTGGTTGTTAATATACACCGTCTTTAACAACCTTTTAATCAATTAACCTAGAAAACCTTCTATGTCAAGTTGATCATGCAATTAAGTTCAAAGCATTCAATAGAAACAATATTCATGAATTCCACCGTCTATTCACGAAATCTTGTGATTAAATTCTCCGCCTTTGATCAACCTTAATATACACCGTCTTTAAGTTTAATCAAAGGATTCATCCATGAATAATCAAATTCCACCGTCTATTTAATTATTCTAGTTGTAATTCAACCTAGAAGTAGAATAGGTGGCCAATCTATTATAATCCTAAGTGAATTTAATCAATTAAGCATGGAGAGATTCAATCTAGTCAAGGCAAACTAAAATAATTCAAATCTCACAAATGATCATGCACACAACTTCAACTAAGTTGGACATGGGAAAATTAGCTAGAAATTGTCATTGAAGAAAAACAAAACTTACAAGAGTCAAATTGATCTTCAATTGCAAAACTAGGGTTTGTCTCCCACAAATCTCCAAATTGCATAAACTCCAAAAGATAGCATAATCCCATCCAAATAAAACCCTAAGGAAAGTATTTATATCAAGTCTAAAAATATCTAAAAGAAATAATAGAGTCGGCCCACAAGATCACCCGAAACCCAAGTCAGCGTCGCACAAACGCGCCAGAGCGCGGTTTGGTCCTCCCAGAGCGCGGGGGCGCTCTCCTTGGTTCTACCCGCGCTCAGGCCTCAGCAACTCTCGTGACACTTCAGAGGCTGTTTTGACCCCCTTCGAGTTGGAATTTGGACTCGGAGTAAAAATATGAATTGTAGCCCTTCGAATTAGCTTTCCATTGATACCAAATTCAGCTTCATCCGAGCACTCTATCTCCCAAACCAAGCATTGCAAGATAGAGGTGTCAAAATAAGACTCCAATGCATGACCCGAGTTTAAGCGTTTTTATCCCTCAAGCTCTTGGGCCTTAGCTCTTCCAATCTTCACTTGCACGACTTTAAGCCTCATCTTGATCCTCCACAATCATCTAAGATCCATCCCATCCATGCTTGTTTACCTAAAGATCTGCAAAACCGAACAAAACAAACGCAAAACCCGAATTTCCTAGAAAACGTAAAAACCTAGAAACTAAGCTAAACTAAGCTAAAACCATGTAAATTAAACATAAATATGCATCCTAATCACTACCGAAATGCGAGCTATCACTGACCTTGGCTGATTATTTGTTATTGAGTTGTTGCGCAAATTGCCCTGTTATGGTATTGATTGAATGTTGGCTTCAAATTGTTTGATACTGAGTTGTGAAATGCTCCCTTGTCTGATCTTGGCTGGTTTTTTGTTATTGAGTTGCTGAGCAAATTGCCCTGTTATAGTACTCAGTTGGCTTCAATGTTTTTGTGAAAAGCTCCCTTGTCTCTGTTGAGCAAATTCAATTTTTTTTCTCTAATTGAATGTTGGCTTCAAATTTTTTGTTACTGAGTTGTGAAACGCTCCCTTGTTTGATGATCTGATTGAATGTGGCTTAACTTTTTTGGTTCGATCTCAATGCATGTTGGCTGAAGTTTTTGGTTCGATTTAAATGGGTATGTTGGCTTAAATTTTTGGTTCGCTCTGTGTTCCTCTTTCTCTGTTTTTTTTTTGTTTTTTTTCAAGGATGAGAACCATAATGCTGAGATTAGAAACCATTATGCTCACTTCACATGCTTAAGGCCACCGTCAATTACATTTGGCTTTTGAGGCCAATGAATGTGAAGTGATGTTGGTTTCTATCTAAGATGCAAAGGGAGCTCTGAGATTGTTTTGTAAATTTGTTAAGTCGATGATGATGCCTTATTAACTGAGATACCAATCAAATTAACCCCTATCCTTAACATGTATAAGGCCACCGCCACAATCTGTGGCTTTGGAGGCCAGTGATTGTTAGGTGATTAAGGGTTTGATTGGTATTGATGATGCAAAGGGGACCTGAGACCGTATCTCCATAACTTTGCATTACCATTCAAATTTTCAAAAAGGTTGCATAACCATTCAAGGTCCCAAAATATTGTTATTACATACAAAATTACATGATTTACACAAAATAGAGCATGCATATATACTTGAACTCACTGAATTTTCAAAATGTTGCATTACCATTCAAAGACGCTATGCATATTCACTGAATTCTGCCATGTGTCATCTTGCTGAGTGTCTTCTTCTGCAACTGCATCTTCATTGCCCTGGCTTTGTTCATCAATAGTTTGACCTCCTCCTACTTGTTTTCGTTGTGCAACACCATGTATTATGTTCCATGCTTGCATAACTGCCCATTGTGGGGCTGATGCTTCAATAGGTAGATCACCCTCAGCTACTAGTCTTATTTTGTTCACATGAGGCACATCATAATCGTTGTTCCCTTTCCTCTTGAGTATTTCATTCATCACATACTGTAATGACCGCCATACATTACCTAATGTTGTTGGATGAATTACATTAAATGCATCATGTACATCCTTTAGCATATCATCTATATCCTTGGGCATTTTCTTATGCATCAATGACTAAATGCTTCTGAAAAAGCCTAGGTCTAGGATGTTCAAATCTAGACTGTTGGGAGGATTGTTGGATTAGTATGAAAGTGAAATCATCTTGTTTGTAAACTTGTTGCCATTCTGGATCCTCTTGAGTGATGTGTGCCTTTGCATTATCCTGTTGAATGAAAGTTACCTTGTGACTTTCATGATGTGGCCATTTTTCTCTTATTGCTGGAACAATTTGGTCTATTTAGCATCCTCCTTGTGACATGTTTATTGACTGATTCAACTAGCTTGGTCACAACAGTTCCCTTGTCTCTGTTTTTTTACTTTCTCTTGGCTGCTTTTTGATATGTGAATTGATATGCTCTATTTAGTATAGGTTAACTCTTGTATTTTAGGGCTATATTGAGTGTTCTAGGTTAGTATTTTCAGCATAATTGTAATATGAAGATCGAAGATAGGATTTGAAGAATTGCAAGAGTTTTAAACACAAGTGTTGATTTGGAGTTGTTTTGACGCTATTTTCTTGTGACACATCGTTCGGGAGTTACGGTGATTGGATGAAGCTGAAATTGGTATCATCGGAAAGCTAACTCGAAGAGCTACAATTCATGTTATTACTGCAAGTTTAAATTCCAACACTAAGTGGGTCAAAACCACCTCCGAAGGTAACACCAGAAAGCTGTCAAGGGACCCGCGAGCGCGGAATTATACCGTGACCGCGGTGAGATCCAGATTCGCAAGGCTGTGAAGCCGAAGAACTCGCGCCCGCGGTCGTGTAACCACGCTCGCGGTTTCTGGAGTATCGCGTCAACATCGTTTTCCTTATTTTATGTTTTATTATATTTTTATATTTAGTTTTATTCGGTTGTTTTAGTTTATATAAGAGCTAGTTTCGTAAGAAGTAGGGAGAGAGCCTCCTTTTTAGTTTAACCTAGAGATTATTTCAGTTTTTTATGGAGAACTAAACCTTCTGAGTTTGTTCATACTTTGAAGCTTTGATTTGTAAGTTTGTGAGATTTGGTATTTAATTTCCTTCCCTTGGTTGATAATTATCTCTCTTGTGCTTGAACACTTATGAATGTGATTGATTTCTCTTAGTCTGATCACCTGATTGAACTTGATTATATTCTATTGCTAGATTTGAGTTTTCTCGTAGTAAAATTTGATCTTAGTAGCAAACTTGATGTTCTAGGACTCGTAGGACTAGATTCATTAAGAAAGAGAGGTATTTGCATGCTTTTGTTAATTAGCTCGTTGTGATTTCAATTGCATGTATCCAAATTATCCTTGTGCTCTATGCTAATATTGAATTGATCGTTTCATTCAGTATTAAGTATTGCTTGGCTCATAGACCTGCAATTATCCATGATTAGGATTGGAATTAACCAAGACAATAAAAGGATTTTATCGCAAAGCAATGATCAAACAACCTTATCAGAGTGGATCTGTATGGATGAATTCGCTTTAATAATCTAATTAAAAAATTCAACTTGTTTTTATATT
The DNA here is from genome assembly GCA_964016875.1 of Fallopia convolvulus. NCBI lineage: Eukaryota > Viridiplantae > Streptophyta > Magnoliopsida > Caryophyllales > Polygonaceae > Fallopia > Fallopia convolvulus. The sequence goes on from OZ024720.1 coordinate 2,453,659, forward strand.
TGTTTTTACTTGCTTAGTTTTATAGTTTAATTCACAAATCCCATATTTTTATTATTTTCGGTTGGTAAAAGTATTAATTTAGGAGCACGAATTCCCTTGGGTACGACCCCGACTTACTCACTATACTAGCTTGTATTAGGGTTAATTATATTTGACTTGGCACAACGACTTTAGCCCGATCATGAATTTAAAAATTCCAAAATTTCCATCAAATGTGCATTTGATGGAAATTTTGGAATTTTTCCATTCACATTTGAACCTTGGCCTTGCAACTGCTGTTGTGAACATGACTTTGGGCATAAACTTGCTTGAACTTGCATATCTATACTTTCCCCTTTCATGTTGTGCTAGATACACTCTCTGAGATTGCTTGCTTAAGTGAAACCACTTCTCATCAATATGAACAAAATCGAACATGGCATAATATTTTGTCTTATTTTCTAGTGTAGCTCCTTGTAGTAGACTAAGAATCCACTCCAGCCTTGTTTTTCATGTTTTATTCTTTAAGAAATGGATGGAGTGGGTTAGTGTGTGGCCTTATGGATTTCCTCTTGACCATTCTGTGTACTATGTTCTTTGAGATCTCAAGATTGGTAGCCAAATCCCTGAGGCATGTCTTGTCCCCCATGTTAATTGCCATGATTTTTGCATTATCAACTTGTGCTCTCTTCCTACCATATTCGTGATATTGTGTACTCACATCTGGTGCTTGCATTGCATGCTCGTGTGCTCGTGCTGACCTTCATAATCTAGCTACTGTTTTTTCTGACAGATTGAATTGAGTGGCATCAACTTTGTATGAATGTGTTGTAGACGTCCTCCACGTGCTAATTTCAAGAGCTGCATCAATATATGCATCTTTTTATCCTTGCTGAGCCTCCTTGTGAATGGTTGATGATGTGTCCCTGTTGTGTCATTGTCTCCAACTGGTTGATGATGTGTCTCTGCTTCTGGCTGATGGTGACTTGATTGTGGGTTGAGTTGAGGATTGCCTCCATTGATGTCCCCAGGCAGTTTCGTTGAGATTGAATGGGAAAGGTATCTCCTCAGCATCATTCAATTGCCCATCTTCTAGAGGTGGGCAAGCATTTAAGTCAAAAACTGAAAACATGAAGGAGACCGTAATGCTAGTAAATGAATCTTCGGAAAATTCCTTTATTTTTTTGACTTTAGAGCTCTAATGTCCCAAGAGCATTATTTTGAAATGTAAGGATTAATGGGTATTTAAGGGAGTTGTGAGGTTGTGTATGGTGGTGATCCGTGTGTTTGTAATGCTGTAATTCTATTGGTTGTTAATTTTATGTACTCAATTCTGATTGGTCTAAATATAAAAGGTGGATCCTTCTTTTTTTGTAAAGGCAGATTAGTGTATTGTGCTCTGCATTCCATTGTATACATCAATTCAAATACTTTTTGCATCTCCTTAATTCTTGTGCATAGTTTGCTTTAGAACACACATAAAGCGACAGATGAAGTATTTTAAACATTTTTTTAAATATGTATTTTTTAAAAAACAATCAAAATAACATTTCAAATTATGGATGCTCACGGGTCGGGTCGAGTCGACCCGTGACTTGCAAAAAAATTACTTTTGACCCGTGACCCGACTCGAGGGTCACGGGTCGACCCGCAACCCGCAATTTCGGGTCGGGTCGGATTTACGGGTCGACCCGATTTTTTTTTATAAAAACATAGTTTATACATTAAAAAAATATAAAAATATATATATATTTTAAAAAAATTTGCCGCGCCCCGCCCCGACCCACGACCCGCAAAGTAAAAAAATTCAACCCGCGACCCGACCCGCAATCCGCGAGTTGCAGGTCGGGTCAAACAAACACCCCTAGTTCAAACCGTAAAATATCATTTTTGACTTAAAATTGAAATATTGGAATCTTGGTAATCAAATATCTCCATTAGTCATATTATGTCCTTTTATTTTCTTTTTCATTCAACTGATAAACAAGGAACCAGAACCAGAGAGAGAGGAATCAGGACGGAATTACGGACACGGGAGAAAGAATTCTTCACCGCCGGCGTCGGCATATCATATCTTCTCTGTCTCGTCAAACTCTACAAATTCGTCTCCAAAACTGATCGGTTTGAACTTGTCCTTCTCAATTGAATTTTGTTTCCTAATGTCTCCATTTCAACCGTGGTTCTTATTTCCCAATTGAGAAAGATCCAATTTCACTTGTTTTGTGCTGCTGGCGCCTGGCTGAGAACTCCCGGCCGCCGGTGGGGGCGGCCGCCGCCATTGCCTGCTCTATTCTTTCTTTCTTCGCTCTTATTTCAGTGAATGAAGTCACTGTTCTCACTGGTTTTGATGTACCAGGGAATGACAGGGGCAGCTTTATCAAGCTGCTTCTTTAACAGTGGAATATTGATGCGTGATCGGATTGCATATTGGCGTTGTTGTGGTGTTAGTGTTAACTCGGATATCTCAATTTGGGGACGCCGCACTCCCTCATATTACAATAGCCAATTAGTCTCAAGGCAAAATTTCAACTCGAATGTACCTTCAGTTCACAGTTTCCACAGATATTTGCATGGATTCTTCCCTGATTCCCGTTACATGGGAGAACAACACAAAGTTTTCCCTTCTAGACTACATGTTAGTATGCATTTACCTCTTTCCTTTTAGATGCAGTTCATTTGGAATTTCTAATTAGGTGTACTTTACGCCCTCTCTTCATAGTCTATCTATAAATTGTGCTTTAACAGAGATTTAAACTTGTGTTGCAGAGTTCAAATTTGATTGGGCATGCCGTATTATCCACATCCACAAATAATGTGGAGGGGTCAAAGCTGGCTTCTCAGCAGAATGAAGGAAATAAAGCTGCTACGCGTGGTCAGGTTGCAGATGTGAAAATACTTCGCACTCTAGCAAAGTACTTATGGCTAAAGGATAACCTTGAATTTCGTTTAAGGGTGGTAGCTTCTATGGGATTTCTTGTTGGAGCTAAGGTATGTTATTTTTTTTTCCCCTCCCTCTCTTGATTTTACTTTCTTGAAGAATACTGTTCAGTGTGTCTGGGAATTATTTTAAAGCGTTGCTCTACTTAGTGATGTTGGCTTCTCTCTTCCAGGTTTTAAATGTGCAGGTGCCTTTCCTTTTCAAACATGCTGTTGATTGGTTAACAGCTTCAACTGGAAATGCTGACGCCCTTGCTTCCTTTACAGCTGCCAATTCATCTGTTCTTGCATTTTTTGTGAGCCCAGCGGCTGTTTTAATTGGGTATGGAATTGCACGGTCTGGTTCTGCGGCCTTCAATGGTATTAGTACTAGCACTTACAGTTCACACTGGTACAATTGTATGCTCTGTGCTGTTTTCACGTAATGCATATTGTTCAACTGATGGTTTCAGAGTTGCGAACTGCTGTTTTCTCCAAAGTTGCATTGAGAACAATTCGCACTGTATCTAGAAAGGTATGAACTGTGATCTCTGATCACTTTTAATGCTCTACGGCGATAATGTTGGCGATTTCACTCACTGAACTTAATTATGAAGGGCTTTATGCCATTCAAGAACATCTTGAAACTAGTTTACCCTGGTGTATTGTGGGTAAAACACTGACATAAATTGTTGCCTGACATATGCTGATCCTTTTGGTTACATGGTTTAAACTTGTGCTTCATTTAAATATTTTCAGTGACTGGAATAGGAGGTTAATTTCGTGTCTGTGAACAAAGAATTCTCATCTGCTCATATCCTACACAACATGATTTAAATTGTGTGAAATAAGTGAAGTCAACAAATTAATATTTTGAAAGAATTGTTGTCATTAAGGTATTAAAGAAAGCTCTGTATTGTCTCTGGAGTTACTAACATCAGAAATTATTATTTAACCCAGTTCTTTTATATTTAAGATGTTTCTTTTAATTTTAAAAACGGAATACTGCATAATTTTTATTTATAAAAAATGCACAAAATGCACCTGAATAAACTTAGAGAATTTTGACTCACTGGGCCAAATCATTTCCTGTCGACTTCTTATTTTGCACAAGAAGCAACAGAATTTTTACAGAGAAATAAATGAACCGAGCTAAAGATTCATTCGTGTGAAAATTGTATGCAGTATGTTTCTGGCTAAGTCTTTTGTTTGGTTGACTTTAAGAGTCAAGTATGACAATGTTTTTCCCAATCTGTGGGTTGAATGAAACAAGCTAGAAGGGCAACATGGGTTCACCAACCTGCTTTTATGCAGTATACCAGTTTTATGTGTAGTTGTATAAGTTTGGGATTGAAATAAATATGATTTGCACTGAATCAAAATAGTTTCTTGATACCAATCTAAGTTGAACTGAACACTCAAGTTATTTTGGTGTTCCCTGTAATATGCAGTTTTATTTCAAGTTCATATACCTAGTAATGGTGGTATCTGGAATGATTAGTTATACATAAAGTGTACTACTTTTATCTCATGCTAATTATTCTTGCAGGTCTTTACACATCTACATGAACTTGATCTTGGTTATCATCTTAGGTATGTGACTGTTGTTTGTCATAGTTTGTTCATCCATGTTACTGAAAATATACATCTTGAATCTCCATTGATAACTTCAAAGAAGAGATTGAATTAAGAAATTGTCAACTTGCTTTTACAATATTTAATATTAGATATAGCCCAATGTCCAAATTCAAAATTATATCTAACAAAAAACTGCCCATCTATAACTAACCAAGAAATGGATATTTAAACTGCATGATAATGTGGACTCTTGCTTCCAGAGGGAGTATATACATGCCTTTAAGTGTTGACCTATGATTTTGGACAATGTGGCATAACAGCTTTGGGAAATGCAATCTTGATGGCCTGGCATTGTCAGCCACAAGTAAGAAGTGGGTGAGATATTGCTGGGCTATCATACTGGAGCAGTGTTCTAAAAGACGGGCCAGGCGGCTGCCTAGACTCAGGGCACTTGGTGGTACTAGCCCGTCTTGTCTAGACCCTGCCTAAGCAGGCCTTGGCGGCTCCTCGCTGCTTAGAGTCTGGGTTGTGTCTTTTAGAACACTGGAATGGAGTGGTGATTTTAGTCAGCCTGTATTCTCCATCATACTTATCTCATATGTTGCTTCTTGCACTGTGCTTGTGAAGTTTGATGGCTATAACAAGTGGCCTGTATTGTTTGTTTGGATGTACTTGAAGCTAATTTTTTATCCAAACTTGGTTCAAAATGTGCTATCACAATCTGAGATTTGAAGGCCTGAAGAAAACAATGAAAAACTCTATAGTAAGCATGGAAAATTCATGACAATATGAACAAAGTTGGACATGTTTCAATAAAAAATTGTGCATTTTCTGATTTATCAGCATGTTGAATTCTTTTGTGGTTTAGCTATTTTTCTTATTTTAAATATGGAATGGCTTAAGTTGATTAAAAACCAGATGCAATCTAATAAAATGTATACTTGAATATTATCAATTTATCAAAGCGGGCTATTATTTTGCCTTGAGGTTTTAGTGCATAGTTTTTTAATGCCAGAACACGTAGGTATGCATTTTTCTGGAGGAACTTTGCTTACAAGAATTCTCAGTAATCTTGTTTTATTTGTTATAAATTTAGTCGAGAAACTGGTGCACTTAATCGCATCATTGATCGTGGAAGCCGTGCTATAAATTTCGTCCTCTCCTCTATGGTATTCAACGTTGTACCCACATTTCTGGAGGTAGAGAAACATATCTCTTGGTTTCCTTGTATATATTGTGCTCTTAATATTACTTTTTCCCCTTTATTCACTGACCTGAAAAGAACATTTACAGATTTAACCTGTACCTATTTAGATATCTATGGTGTCAGGTATATTAGCTTACAAGTTTGGAGCACCTTTTGCATGGATTACCTCGCTTTCAGTAGCTGCGTATATTGCCTTCACATTAACTGTGACACAGGTATTATGATCATAATGATCTGCTGTTTAATCTGCTTCACTGCCCTCTTCTTACAAGTCCCTAAAGCACGTGTAAAGGACTAAAAATCCAATTCTGTAAGATGAAGGAATAAATTGAATACGAAAATTAAAAGGAGTAATTTTATTCATATTTGCAAACAGCGCCATGGTTTTGACTTACACAGATGCAAATTTAAATGGTTAAACAAGAGACTGGTACTAATCTGATGTTCCTTAGTAACAAATGGATGGTTATTGGTGTGGGAATCAAGGTCTTTCTGAAAAAGACAAATGTCAAGTACCAAGCTAATAAACATGAGTAATCAATGGAGAAAGACTTCTCCTTCAGTGCATCTATGTTCTGTTTATAAGGTCTAGGACATGGCAAGTTATTTTCTAGCAGTCCTTGCTGATTTTAAAGTTTTCTATCACTTTTACAGTGGAGGACAAAGTTCAGAAAGGCTATGAACAAGGCTGATAATGATGCCAGTACAAGGGCAATTGACTCGCTTATTAATTATGAGGTATCATTGTGGTATATTTAGTTCTGTTTTGCTGTAATGCCTTCCAGTTATAAATAGTCTTCTTCACTGATCTTCGTGTCTCTGTAATTGTATCCAGACTGTCAAGTATTTCAACAATGAAAATTATGAAGTAGAGAAATATGACGAGTTCTTGAAGAGTAAGTGACTTCTTTTTTAGATATTAGTAGAAAACTATTTTCTTTCCTTTGACTAATGAAAATCTCATAGCACATCACATTTTGTCCTTTTTATAGAAAATTACATCTTTTCCTTGGATGAAATAATCATATCTATTGAAATCCTAAAAATAGAGAGTTTCGTAGTAGTGACAGTTATTTGAGTTTCTTTTACATAATCTTTTCTGATTACTTTAAATTTTTTTAAGCTTCATCCATGAACATAAAACATTTGGTTATTCCTGATTGTTAAATCAAAGATGTTGTCAATTGTCATTATATTAAAAACAGTTTTAATCAGAACAGCTATAATTGCCGTCATGTATTTGAAGGTTTGGTTGATTTCTTGTGATTCTTTAGGATATGAAGATGCAGCGTTAAAAACACAGAGAAGCCTTGCATTTCTAAACTTTGGACAAAATGTAATATTTAGCATTGCTCTATCAACTGCTATGGTATGGTGCTCTCATGGAGTCATGAAAGGGGAAATGACAATTGGTGATTTGGTATGCTACTTTTTCTGCTATCTTTTTTGGTATTTCTTGACTATTTTATTTTGGGATATTATCTGCTTGATGAAATACTGAAAAAGTTGTTGATAACCTGCAGGTTATGGTGAATGGACTTCTTTTCCAACTGTCACTTCCTTTGAATTTTCTTGGTAGTGTGTATCGTGAAACCATCCAGAGTCTTGTAGACATGAAGGCTATGTTTCAGTTACTTGAGGTACTTCATTTTGCAAAATTTCCCTTTTATTATCTACTTGTGCTTCAGGGTGCCGTAGAAACAGTTTTTATTTTATTTTTTATGAATGAATTATGAAGGTTAATTACAGAATAGGGTCAAATTTAAAATTAAAGTCAACATTTGATATTTCATAGGTTAATTTTTGTCCATTAAAAACAGCTCTCCCTATGTCCATGCTGACTTGCTTTCTTTGAAAGTCCCCAAATTAGAGAAAGTTCAAGTTTTATGTAAACAAAGAACAGTGTTCATTTTTTTTGGTGTCAAAAAAAGGAAAATACTGTCATTTAGCTTTGTGATAACATTTAATCTCACAGTAAAGCAATTACTGTTTTCCATTAGTGATAAAGTCATCATCATCATTGATTTTCATAGTATCTGCACTGTCCTCTGAGCTTTGTATTTTATGATTTTTAAAGTTTTAACTGGAGAAAATTGATTTATATAGGTTTGCAGCATAAATTCTCAAGTTCAACCATTAAAAGTGCACTCCAAAAGTTGGGTCCAGTGTTTAAACAGAATTTTCTGCTTTTTTTCCCACCTGACTTCTGATGTACCTGAGTCTTGCCTGATTCTCATCATGAAAACATATACTGTAGAAAGCCATGAATATGTTACGACTGATTACTATTTAACTAAAGAATGCCCTACGGCTTTTACCATCTAATCAAGGAATTTGTAAAAAAGATGAACTTGCTGCCTGACAAAGCCTACTATTTCTATCTAGATTGAAACATCTGATTTGTTCTTTTTTCTTAAAGGAGATTCCTCCAAATTTTAGAGGAACATTTTTGGGTGCCTACTACTTTTATCTAGACTAAAACACTAGATTTATTTCTTCTTCTTTTTTTTTTTGCAAAAGAGATAGCTCCAGATTTTAGAGGATATTTTTTTTTTTGGGTTTGGGTATTTTTCTTCTTTGCTGATTCTAGGTTGGCAGAATTATGACCAAATAAACTTCCTCTTATACGTGGTCGACTCCTAGTGATATCTACAATTGCTTGTGTCACAATAGTAAATATGACTACAACATTGGATTATATTTTCTCCCAAAATCTCAACTCTAATGGATAATAGTGTAGATGTGAAGATCATATACTCCAACATGTTGCCCATAACTTTACCTACAAACATCTGTACTCATAAGTTCTTGTGATTTAATCATCTAAAATTGAACATCCTTTTATATATGGTTTGAATATGTCTCACGTGTTTGTATATTCACATTGCAGGAGAAAGTTGAAATTAAAGATGCAGAGGGTGCGAAGCCTCTGAACTTGAGTGGAGGAAATATTGAGTTTGAAGATGTACACTTCAGGTAACCATGGTTTCATTTGCCAATGGTCATTCAATTGTGATGGTACTTACTTATGCAAGCCCACAGTCCTTTAGACGAATAGAAAATGCATGAAGGCTATAAAAAAGTCACATTCTAGCCATGTGACTATCTTATGTTAATTAATAGCTTCTAGATAACTCTTTAAGTAATCATTAGCTCTAGAAGTTTCTCTGCTCCTCGTAGCCTTCAACGTAACCTTCATATATCTCTCAATAACCTATTCTAGATGTTTCTCTACTTCTCCTAGCCCTATCCTTGTGTATTCAAACTATATAGTTGGTCTTATCCTTTTGTATATCTAGAATTCTCTTTTGTATCTACAAATGTGCGTCTGGGCTACTATGTAAGGTATGTTTTGGCTGATGAATGAAATATTTTATAATTCAAGTATCCTTTAATTATCTTGTTGATTTGTGAGATCCTTACAAACAGCTCCTATCCTTATTTGATCCTAAAACTTACATATGGCAGTATGTGCCGATAAATTTGCCATCTTATTTTTCTTCTCGAGTTACTTTTCTATGTAATACACACAAACTGTCAACCTGCTAGATAAATTTTCCGTAAAATACTTTTTGATTTTGACACCATCATTGCCTTCTCTAACGAATATCTCTTTCTTTGACAGTTATCTGACCGATAGAAAAATTCTTGATGGAATTTCTTTTGTTGTACCAGCTGGCAAAAGTGTGGCGATTGTTGGCACTAGTGGGAGTGGTATGATTTACATCTTTTACTTTGCAAACATAATCCTACTTTAAGAAGCATGGTTACTTTCCTTGAGTTGACATTTTGGTCAGCTGATCGAGAAAAATTATTTGAGCCAGATATGTGATCATTCTTTGATGCAGCTGACTTGAGAGGAATGTTCTTTTCCAAACATCCCTTGTGGCGCTCCTTGCTGACTATTTTGTTGACTTGTGCAGGTAAATCTACAATTCTAAGGCTGCTCTTCAGGTTCTTTGACACCCATTCTGGACGTGTAAGTACAACGTTTTTTGCCTCTATGATGTTTTCTTCTGCATAGATAGTATAGACTTAGTCCTTTTTCTTATGCAATAATTATTAGTCATGATCCTTGGGTCTATCGGGCGCATCCTCTTGACATGTTCAGGGTATGGGTGCCCCCATCTTGACCCCCCAGATCCTGCTTGTGCGGAACTATACTGCGCGATGATGTTGATGGTGTTAATTTTTTATCTTGGTCTCATTAAGAAAAGGAGAGATTAGGGCATTGGCAACTAGGCATTCTGATCAATTGTATAATAGTGGTTCCTGTCAGATGTTTCATTATGGATGTCAATGAAGTTATATATTTCCCTTGATTGTTGATCAATGGGTCAATTGTTTTTAAACCTCAGCATTACATCCTTATTCATTTGGTGGAATGAACTTGTTGCATAAGTAGCAGGTCTAATATTTCACCCAGGGAATTTCTCCTCCAAAACGTTTCTCAATATGCCACGTTTGCTCTTTTTTGTTCCTTACGAAATACCAGCTTAGGTCAAGAGCCATAAGATGGACAAGGAAATCTGCGTTGACTTCCAAAAATCTTAACTGTCAAAAAATCTAGCTGTTTACACTACAGAATTGTAAGAAATTGAAAACCAAATAAAGTAATAAACCATAAATTCCAAACCCTAGTCCCTAAAACCCAAAGCGCTCAACTCTTGAATCTTAATCTGTAACCCTGAACCCTAAATCCTAAAATCCTTAAAATAATCACTGAACCTGTAATCCCCTAAAAGCTTGATAACCTAAAGCCTTTCAACCAAAGAGTTTCTGTACCCAACAATAATGATAATCCAGCCAAATAATTGATCTTATTCTGTGGTTAAGATTTACTTACCCCCACCCAATGTGTTTCTCTCAAAATTCTTGGACTCTTTGCCAGCACATCCCTTTCCTCATAGTTAAAAAGATGTCTATATAACTGCAGGTATCTGGTGTCTTTCGTTCCATGTTAAAGTAGTATTTTATGTAATTCTCATTATGTGGTGACTAATTGTCATGCTAGAAGATGGAAAATTCAATTATTCAAAGCTGATAGGAAATGTGTAAGTTAAATGTTCTGCTGCATTAGAAATCTACACTTGTATGCCAAATGAAACTATCCTAGTAATATATCTGCTGAAGCAATCCTGCTTTCTGAGCATAGATGTCTGCTGGCTAGCATAGCACACTTCCTTTTCTCAAAATTTTGTGGAACCTCGGACGTTTTTTAATTGTTCATCTGAACTATTATTATCATTCCGAACACTACTTTCTCGTCTGCCTGGTATAGGGACATTCTTGTCCCTGATTTTTCTTTAGCATGGTATAAATTTCCATGTGGGACATTGTTATCGTTTTTAACAAAAGATCAGTAAATTAGATCTTTTTAACTACTCCATTTGTTGCCTGCCACTCAAATTTGTTATCATTGTTTTTGGCAGATCAGGATAGATGGTCAGGATATAAGGGAGGTAACAGTTGATAGTCTCAGGAAGTCCATTGGTGTTGTCCCACAAGACACGGTAAGTTTTAACAACATCCTCTTGATCCTCTACTCTCTATGTAATTAATTCATAATAATGCAGTAATGTATGTGTGTTTGCTTTCAGGTTCTTTTTAATGACACAATATTTCACAACATCCATTATGGTCATCTTTCAGCAACGAAAGAGCAGGTCTGTAACAAGGCAGCCATAGATGTTTCATTTTCTTCTACATTCAATGCTCTGTATTTATATGTTTTAGTTTTTTTAGGTGCATGAAGCAGCCCGTCGTGCAGCCATTCATGACACAATTATGAAATTCCCTGAAAAGTATGATACAGTTGTAGGGGAAAGAGGCCTCAAAGTAAGTCAGTCCATATCTTTCAAGCATATTGATTTTTCTGCAAATGTGCTCTTTTTTTTTCCCCTCTCTATGCAAAAGATACTGTTGTAGTTATTTGTCTCAAGGACACCAACATACATTCAAACTAAAATTACAGATGTGGATCAGTGGTTTATCTTCAATTGTCTGTAAGTTTTCATGTGAAGTAAAAAGCTATTGAACACAGCCGGACCTTCTTCCCAGAGCTATTACCAAAATATGGTCCCCGAACTTTTTGTTGTTAATCGAGACACTGAATACCTGAACATCCACTCAAGTCGGACCATATTGTTTTGTTATTGGTCTTTTATACAATTATAATAATTGATAATCTTGTAGCTGCTAACATACTTGAGAATAACCCATTAATCTATTTAATAGCTAAGTACCTGTTTTCAAGAGTGTTGAAAGCTATGTCATTTTGAGGATTCCTGCAAACTAAGCCGGTCCTTTGATCACTTTGGTTTCGTGTTTTTTTCTTCTGCCACAGCTAAGCGGGGGTGAAAAGCAGCGTGTTGCCTTAGCTCGTGCATTCCTAAAAGCACCATCCATACTGTAAGCTCTCTGTCCAGGCAGATTGTTGTGTCTTTTTCAATGTTACTTTGCTTCTTTTCTTTTCTTTTTTTTTTTTTCACCTTCACTATTGTACTTCACTTTCTGTTGGGAGTTGTCACCATATGTTGCTTGCTTTCCTACATTTTTTAGAAGATGCTGCTTCAAATATTGTACTTGCTAAAACTAGAAAGTAGTGACGTTTTCAGCAACAGAAAGTTTGTCTTGTTTTATTTCCTATTTTTAAGGAAACCGTACAAATATTAGGAAGCTATCTGGTAATAGCAATCCTTAATTTCATAAAATTTCTGTTTTAGATACCAGGGGAATGTTTTACTTTTGCAGAACTGTTTTCCTTTTCAAATCATTGATCTTATTAGGCCTGGCTCGTAAATTGGTAGCTCCTCTTTTTTCTGATAAATAACCATCCTTCACACATCTCTATTCAATTGTCCAGCTATTCAGTTTTATTTTATTAGACTAAAGATAGATAACTTGGGGGAGGTTGGAGAGACTGAGGGCCACATGTAATTCTGTATTATTTAGTTGCAATGATCATGCAATCTCCTCTTGCTGTCTTTCATGTTAAATCAATTTGTTCAGGTATAAAAAAATGCAGTATGTTAATGTTAGTTTTTTTTGCCCCATTCAGACTTTGTGATGAAGCTACGAGTGCACTTGACAGCACAACCGAAGCAGAGATTTTGAGTGCGTTGAACTCTTTAGCAGACAACCGTACTGCTATTTTCATTGCTCACAGACTGACAACTGCAATGCAATGTGATGAGGTAACTACTCTGTTACTCTTTGACCTGACTTTCAAGAGCTTTCCATACAAATGCCTCTTTGTGGTTCATATGCTTGAGGCTTCTGAGATAGTAAATTTTTTGGAGTGATTGATACATATATCCACTGCTGCTTAAGATTTCAGTTAGGTTTAAGGCTATCATATATTTGTAGAGCTTTCCACATTTCTTCATTCCCTGTTTATATCTATCCACGTAAGCTATTAATTCAACAATCACTTGGAGACGATTGTGAAAAAGATAAACTTCATGTATCAGCAATTCAGCATCACAATTAGGGCCCGTTTGGTATAAATGTATGGAAAGGAAAGGGAAAGGAAACAAATTTTTTCGAGTCTAGAAGAGGGAGAATGGAAATGGTTTGAGGAGAATGGGAGATATACTCGTTAGCTCAAATTTTGCATGAAAAATGGGAGGGGAGTAATGATTACTATTTTTATCAATGAATCATAAACTAAAAATAGACTAAATATATTTCCTTTCCACTCTCAAAACCAAACGGGCCTTAAGTCTTAATGTAAAATTTTTAACACTCAGTGACTCTTACAGTCCTACTTAAACCACATTTGTTGTATTTTTTTTGTCAACCTATTTATGCATTTGTGTATTTTAGATCATTGTGTTGGAGAACGGGAAGGTAGTAGAGCAAGGGCCACACGACGACCTATTAACAAAGGCAGGCAGATATGCACAGCTCTGGACACAGCAAAACAGCACCCCAGAATTGGCCTGAGTGCTTTGTTTTTAGAGCTTTCAAAATTGGTGTATAAGCTAATAAAGTTATCTGATGAAGCACAAGGCAGGGATACTGAGAAGACCTTGAATGTTGGCACTCTACGGGATGGTGTCCTTATATTGCAGTGTTGTATGCAATCTTGCGCGTTAACGTTCACATTTATTTCTGTGTATTTGTACTGTGCTGCCTTTCTGTTTCAACATCCACATTTATTATCTTTCTTCGACCAATTTGGGCAACATTTGTTTTTCTTTACGAGTTTTGTCCTCAAACGGTGTAGAGCAAAAGTAGTTCATAATCTAAGCCATGCACAACAAAGGATTGTCATGCGCTGCACTTGAGGGTTTTTGAAAGCTATTCGTGTGAACAAGGTGACCTCATTTGGCATTAGGGTTTGGATGGAGTGAGAATGGGTGCTCTTGTGAGAACGTGAGAACTTTGCATACATTATACGAAATAAAAGCACACAGAGAAATGATGTACACATGGCGAAACGTTCTAGTCCGGTTAGGATCTGTAATCTGGCAAGAAGTTTCTCCATAAGGTGGCTACCGATCGAATCAACGAGATCGAGGATAAAGAGGAATGATTTTTAACAAGTATTTAGGTAGAGATTTTTATGTGTTTTTATTGATTTGGAAACTGAAAAATGAGAAGGGATGAATAACTTGAGAAATATAGGATATGACTCATCCCAACTCAAGAGCCAAGGCAGTTTAACTTGAGATATGACTCACCCTTGCCAAACTAAATCCAAGAGCTGATGTTTTGGTCATTGTAGCCTTTGTAGGGCAACTCTACAAAGCCCTAACCTCATTATATAAGGTATTTAGGTCATTTTTTCGTGTGAGAGTATTGTGGTCTTTTCGCATAGAAATAGCCCTTTACAAGTTGGTAGAAGCGATACCTCGATGCCTTGAGATAATCCGAAAGAGTTAATGGCAAGGAGACCTCGTTGCAGATTGATTTGAAGGCATCGAGCTTGGCTTCGAGTACTAGATTCAACAGGTGACACATCATATTTGGATTCAAGATGTGCAATGGTCGCGTCACTACTAGACATGGGTGTGCTTCAGCATAGCCACAAGAGGACTTGTGTCGAGTAAAGGTTGGCCAACTTGATGGACCCCTAGCCGGATCCTTCCTCTCTTAAAAGGTATTTGTATTTGAATCAAAATCGTCTTCAATGACATTAGAACATGTAACAAAAGGAGTTAAATTAGCCACGTTGAATACATCACGGACATCATATAAGCATTGTTGTTTATGCGTTCAATGACTTGAAATGGGTCGTTGCCCCGAGGATGGAGCTTAGAATCATGCAAGGTAGGAAAATGATCCTTACTAAGTGGAACCAAACAAGTCTCCATGTTCAAATATAGCCTCCTTATGTCCCTTGTTTTCTTGTTTAGCATATTGGGCCAACTGCTTTTGAGTAGACTCATGAAGTGCTTTGACTAACTCAGCACGGTCTTCACCTTCCTTGTTCTCATTGCCCTCTAGCGTGATAAGGATAACTAAAGGAGTGGTCGGTTTATGGCCAACCACCACTTTAAAGGGTGTCTTCTTAGTAGTAGAGTGAATAGATCAAATTCAATGAATGACAAACACTCTTCCGCCTGAGGAGGTTAGTTTTTGATGTAGCTATGGTGGCCATGACTCCTAAAGTCGTCGACGAGTTGATTCGAGTGCCATTTGATGGGTCAAATACAAGGAGTAGGACCAAGAAGATTTGTGAAAGAACTACAACACTCATAGGCCCCCTTTTGGTTGTAATTCATTGAAACATAAACGGAATGGAGATGAATGTAGTCCATTTTAGTGTCATGATACATTGACAAAAAAAAATGAACTTGTTTTGCACAACCTCTTATCCTTGTAAAAAGGGGCTTACTTCACCTCAATCATTCTTCCATCATAGGGGTGGGTAACAAAATGGTGGAATCACTCCCTCATATCTTACTTTTACAATGGACAAGTTGTTGAATGATTTTTTTATACAAATGTATCATGATATTAAAATGGTCTAGATTCATTTCATTTACGTTTACGTTTCCATATGTTACGACAAACCAAGACGAGGCCTTGCGTATATTTTGAAGACTTAGCTTAGTTGTTTTTACATTTTCAAATTAATATGGAATGGTTTTGCTATATTTTGGATATTTTATTTAGGATTTATTCAAGTTTAGTTATCTTTTGGGCCTTTAGTATTATTAATGAGCCTAAATGATAATCTAACTTGAGTAAATAAATATATTTTTCTAGGCTTCTATTTTATTAGTTTTTAGGACCAAGGAGAGGACCAAATAAATATATTTTTCTAGGATTTATTCAAGTTTAGCTTAGTTGTTATTCATTTTATGAAATGAAATTTGAGAGAGTTAAGCTTTGAGTAAGTTTAACATTTCACTTGGATCCAAAACATCAGCTTTATTATTCTTGAGATTTTCAATCGTTCACAAATACAATCAATCATCCAAAGTCATAACACAAGATAGAGTTTTGAGTGGTAAAATTCCGAGTTACTTTAGTCCAATCCTCACGAGAAGACTAGTTGATCAATTAGGCAAAGTGTTTGTGCCTCTCTAATTGACTCTATGAAATTATATCTCTTAAAGCAATTCCTCACAGCATCCATTCGAACTCTTCAGAAATTAAGGTGTCATAAATGAATTAAAGAGGAGAAAATTTAAGATTCGCACTTGACAAGATTGATTTCTGTTGAGTTGCTTATGAGTTGACTTGGAAGATCATTTATTGGGTTATCACATGTATCATTTTTTCAATAAAGAACGTAATAACATATCAAGTGTACTGTGTACGATTGCCAACCTCCATTTTCCATCTGTTTGAATATGGTGGTGGAAAATAACAATTTAATTCTCATATCAGCGCACAAAATTTTCCAAAAATAACTAAAGAACTTAGTATCCCCATCCGATATGATGGTCTTTGGAACCCAATGCAAGCTCACAATCATCATAGAAGAGATCAACCACATGAGTAGCTTTAATAGTTTTGTTGTAGGATATAAAGTGTGAGTTTGGTTGAAATGAAACAAACTCTTATCCTAAAACGTGAAACGAAGGCACTTTTTTCAGTTCATAGTGCACTTTTTATACGAAAGTGCATTGAAAAATCCAAAAAAGTGCAATCCAAAAAGTACCAAAAGTGCACTACAAAGTAAGAAAAGTGCAAATGCGAAAAAGTGCACTCCGAAGTAGGAAAAATGCACTACGAACTAGAAAAAGTGCATTCTTTTCAGGATAAGAGTTCGTTTCAGGATAAGCATTCATTTCATTTGAACCAAACTCTATAAAGTGTACGATTTTAGAAAATTTGGTCGACTAGCTACCACAAAGTTAGATCTCTCCCTCTCTTAGACTTCAGTAACCCTAACTCGAAGTCCATCAAAATATCTTCCCATGATGCATTAGAGATGGAAAGAGAAATATACAAACCACGAGAGTTAAATTTAGATTTGCACCTTAAATGGGTAATACAAGAAGCACAAAATTTTTCTAACATCTTGAGACATTCGAGGCCAAAAGAAATGTTCCTTTATACTAGCCAAAGTTTTAAAGGACATCAAAGTAACCCATCAACCCCTCCCGCCCACGTGTTGTACTAGCAACCTACAAATAGATTCATTGGGTATACATAGTTTGTCTTTTTTAAAGAGATATCCATCATCAAGGTAAAACTAGTCCTTACACCCCCTAGTTTAACAATCATTGTATGATTCCCCCAAAATCGACATCATTAGCATATAATTTCCAAATAAAAACAAATTTCAACATCTTAGTATTAAGAGTAGAAAAAAAGTCTTATCTTCGGGACAAAGCATCAACCACAATGTTATCCTTACCTGTGTTATGTTTCATGACATAGGGAAAAGCTTTGATGAACTAAACTCATCAAGCATGCCTCCGATTCAACTTGCTTGGAATTTTCAGAAACTTCATAGCCTCGTAATTTGAATATATAAATAACAAATTCCTTGGGCAACAGATAGTGTTGTTACACTTTGAGGACTTAGACAAGAGCTAGAAACTCTTTATCTTAATTGGGATAGTTGAGTTTGGCTCTTCCAACTTTTCTCGGTAAAATATATTACTAGGCAACCTTGCTTCAAAACTCCCCCTAGGCCTATTGCCCCAAGGCGTCATATTTCATCTCAAAGGTTTTGGAAAAATCCAAGAACACAAGAAGTGACATTTTGGTTAGTAGGTTTCAAGCTTTTGAAAAGTTGTTCTTGAGGGTCACCCCAATGAAAAAGAACATACCTCTTGGTAAGTTTTGCCAAAGGATGAGCAATAAAACAAAAACCTCACACAAACTTTCGATAGAAATCAACAAGACTGAGATAGTTTTGAAACTAGGATCATGGTTGTAGTTGTTGGCAATTCTTGGATGACTTTGACATTATCCAAGAATGACCATTGTCGGCCATTCTTAGATGGCTTTGATATATTAACTATATCGAATAACTTAAAAGGCCAATAAAACCTATAGCCGGAAAAATAACCCCAAAAAAAATAAAAGAAAGAAAGAGAGAACATGTTAAAATGATCTTCTAAGTGGAAAAGTAAACCACTAACTAAAAGAAGTGTCGTCGAAAATCAAGTCAGACATGATATATCGTACAAGTACAAAATGGACTATGACGTCGCCCTCATTAAAATGTAGCTTGCATTTCAAGAGCATTTAATCGAACACAACTAGAACCATAACCTTTAGCAGAATAACTCGATTCACACTCAAATATTAACTGTATAATTACAAAGAAATATACACTTCAGCTCAAATCAAGGATCCTCGTACTGGTGCTTTTCATGCAGGGGAGTATATTTTATAGTTTTTATGTAGTCTACTTTTTTCTAAGAATTGAAAAGAAAAAAAACTAAAAAAAATATTATAAATGTTATCTAAAGATATCTATGAATAAGAATACGAATTTTAGGTACTGATTAACTAATTTCTAACAAAAAAAATTACTAAATCTTGTACTTATTATATCATAGACCTAACTTTCGAGCAACCCATAGCCTTCTATACCCCAATAATTAAAAGTTTAAACTAATCCAAGTCGAAAATACTCTTTTCAATTGATCGATGAAGTTGTTGAAAACTTGTACAAACATCCAATTTGACCGAAATTCCATTCGTTGAGATAAGTATTAAATAATGAGGAAAAAATAATGACACTCCTTTCATATGCTATAATATAATGTAGGTATAACTAACAGTTTGTATGAAAGTTGGAAGATAATAATAATATAAATTGTCATCAAAAGCAGTACCATTATACAATTAAAATTACTAATAATGCAAAGTACTTAAAAATGGTCAAATTGAGCTCATTTGTGATTTAATAAAATTCCAAAAAAGACAGTTTATTCACACGTCTCCTCATGTTAAAATATACTTTTAACAAAAAATTTTACCTTCTCAAAAAAATACTTTTTTTTGTTAAAATTAACTCATAATACCTTTTTTTCTCTTTTCAAAAATTATTCATGAACAGGTTCGAACATTGCCTATGCCCATTCACTTGGGTGAAAAACCAAGTCTCATCATTCTCCTTACTGCTAGGTCGAGTCGGTCGGTGCAAGTCATTTTACTTGATCTGTGCGTTTTATCGGCTAGTTCACGGACCCGGAGTATACCACCAAAGGTAGGCTTCTCGTTACTAAAAAAATTTGTCATGAACATAATTAGAAAATTTCCCCTTTTTATATAAAAAAAATCAAATAATAATTTATATTAATTCAATTTTCAAAATTAATATTTACAATCTTTGTTATTTATAATCTTAAATTAAATTTTATTTAAAATTAAACAAAACCATGTTTGAAAGGCACGTCCTAGTTTGAAAGGTGGGACAAATATCCCAATTTTAGAATCGTGACTTTTATATACACATCGTATGATTTAAGGCTTTCTTTGCCTACCTTGAAAGAAATTTCATTTCTAACGTGAAAGGAGCGACAAAGACCCCAAACCAAATTGTCAAAGCTTTTTTTCCACTTCGATCAGCCACCGCCACTGGGCCAAATCGGGCCTCCTTTAGTTGTTAAATTCGCATTTAATTCCCAATTTGTAGCCTTATCATGAAATAGTGCGATTCAAGATCATCAATTTCAAACCCGGCTTCTCATTAAGTTTCGATCTTGTGAACTGGAGGGCATACTAGGGGATTTCAGTTCCCTCCGTTTGTTCAAGGCAAGTGGTTTCCCCCCCCCCCCTTTTTTTCGCTGAATTGTGGATTAGGGTTTCGATTTTGATCTTGAATTTTGAGTTTTAGTGTTGATTGTCATATGGGTTGTGGTGAATTGAAGGTGGGCATGGTTTATATCGGGTGGATTTGGGGATGATGGTGCAAAGTCTCATCGGATTCGAATTATTGTTTCTTTTGATACTTTTGAGGGGAAAAAGAAACTTCTTTTTCTTTTTTTTTTTCCTGTTCATTGAAATTCTTGTGTTTTCTGTTCATTGAAATTTGAAATTTATGAGGGTGAAAAAGTATACAAAAGCATAGGCTTTGTGAAAGTGAGAGAAGTGGATTGGAAATACTGTTTGATGCACAAATTAGGAGGAGGAAGATGATTATAGTTTGGATATTTCTAACTAAAATCAGCTGTTACTGAAAAATTGCAGAGTGCAGATTTTGTAGCTGTGTTGTACTTGGCTGAAAATTTTGCTTTCCTTTTTTTTTAACAGTTTTCAGGGTTGTGAGGAGCTGAAGATTTCATTCTTGCTGGCAGGTTTTTTTTCCCAATGGATAAAAGTAAGCTCACATTTTCTTGACGTATCTATGAATTATGTTTCTGAATTTCTCTTGTGAGCATTTGTTTGCATTATGTTAGTTCACTTTTTTTATGGAGGAATGGTATTTTGATCTGTGGTGACTGGTGAAATGGTTTTTTGAAAGAATGGAAATTTCTCTCATTAGCAATTGCTTGTACTACTGGGCGATGATGCATTATTCGATTAAGTTTGTGACATAATTCTAGTACAAAATCTCCTCTTAAGATCATCCTTAGCTAGAGCAGAACATTTTTCAGCTGTGATGATACAATTTAGTTTTTCTTGTTAAACTAGAAGTGATCTGAGAAATCCTGCTTCTAAGTCAGTTTAGTTTGCAAATTCTGCTCTGCAATGATCAAATCAGCTTATCTGGGTAGAAAAAAAATATCCTGAAGCTTCAGTATGTTTGACCTTAGTTAACACATGCAATTCAGCCACTCGACTTACTATTTAAGCTGGCCTATTCATCTTATTTAGCACCTTATTGATTTTCTTTAACTTCTAAGTTTCGGCTCCACTAAGCATAGTAGTTCCATGGTGATCAATCACTGCTTCTGGTTTATAATCACTGATCCCCCAGCATATCATTCATTATCAAGTATCGATTTGGTGTTCTATGGCATATATCATTACCGGTTTAACAAAATGGAAATGAACATTTGAGCTGAAATCTGTGAAGTAGCAAATAAAATTGAAATGACCATTTATCTGTGAAGTAGCAAATAATAATATGACTTGGAAATGAGCAAAACTGCTTCTAACAGAGAATTTCTTGGCCATCTGCTAGTTTCCCAGTGATCAAAAGTAGGATTCATGTTTCCTCTAGTGATAATATACTTGTTTTTTTTTATATGTTAGAAAATAATTTCCATCTGTAGTACTGACAAATTTAGAAATGTCCTGTTGAGATGAAATCGTTGTTATCAAATCCTATGTTCCAATTAAATTGTCACTGTTTCTATTGCAAGTCTTATTTTGGTGTTCCGAGGTTGGTAGTTACACTAACTATCATGAAGCAAACTAAGTATTATTTCCCTCTTGCTTAACTTAAATGTGTTGCTTCCTAAACTTGTTGATGACTCAAAGATAAGTCATATTTTGACAACTTAATTTATAGGGCAATCAAAGGACGCCGCCCACCATGAAAGAGTAAAGTATAGTCTCATTAAAGATGTTGAGGATTACCAACCGGGTGTATACGACAAGCCTTTACCGTGCTTTGGCTGTGGCGTTGGATGGTTTTCGTAAGTATCCATTTCTTCACTGTTCTTCACTTCTTGTTCAGTATAAAAAAAATCCTTACATGTTTCTCCATATTTCTTGTTCAGATTCCTATTTGGATTTGTTTTTGCTCCAATTTGGTATTATGCCACCTTTTTATACTTTGGAAACTACTACCGGAAAGATCCTAGAGAACGAGCCGGCCTTGCTGCTTCTGCTATCGCTGTAAGTGTTCATCCTTCAAAAAAACAATCACCCGATAATGCATTATCTTGCATTATAATGCATCACTGGTGTAATCATTGCATTATAAGCCAATCTCTTTGGTATTTTTGACAGGCAATGATTTGTTCAACTGATAATGTATTATCTTGCATTATTGGGCATTATCTTGCATTATAGTTCATTTCTTGCCTTTGACCAAAAAAAAGGTTCATTTCTTGCATAATTATGCATTATAGTACATTGCTTGCATTATAATGCTTCGCTAGTGTAATCCTTACATCAAACACCTATTTTTTTTCATTGTTTAGCATTTCTGTAAGGCAATCTTTTTGGTATTTTTGACAGGCAATGATTTGTTCATCTGATAATGCATTATTATGCATTATAGTTCACATTTTGCATAATTATGCATATAGTGCATTTCTTGCATTATAATGCATCACTAGTGTAATCCTTACACCGCACACACCTGTTTTTTCCATTGTTTAAAACTTCTATAAGCCAATTTTGTTTGGTATTTTTGACAGGCAATGATTTGTTCTCTTGTGCTGTTCATCATCATCGTTGTTCGTCTATTCTGAGACAACCGCCATTGATACCCGTCTTCCGCTCAAGATCCCCAAGTACAAGAAATTAAAGGAATGTGAACAAATAGAAGGGGGTAAAAATAACTAAATAGTGTTTGTAGATGGTTTAGATACTCACACCATAGAGATGTTGGAAAAATACAGACCATTGAAGCCCGATCGAAGGCCGGAAATCTGTGTGTTGAGGAACTGTATATTATGCTTTTGTCTATCTTTGTGAATAACATGGAGAGATTGATTACACATCAGTGCTGGATGAATGAATGTCTTCATGCTTGTTGAAATAAAGCAGTGAAAATTTGTAAAAAGCATGATTTCATAGCAAATGAAGCATGCTATGAAATGCAATGATCACTGTCTTCTTGGATCCCCATATTCACCTGCCTGTAATGTGGCAACAATGGAGTTTTATTTCAGGTGAATATTGGGGTTAAACATTTTCTATTAAAAAATCATAATCAAATGTTCAAAATAAATTTATTTCCCATAACTTATTATTATGTTTTAAAATTAAAATTCCAAATTATCATTTTTTCATAAAACAACATTGACTCATTGAGGTTTTGCTACAATATGGTCTATTTTATAATGTTTCCTATATTATGTTTAAAAATAGATCATGTGAGAATAGATGCCCAGGCGCGAGGACAGGTATATTTTAGAAAGTTAGTGTTAAAACTTCTAAACCTATGTATATAGTTCTAGAGTGACACAATTAATTGGTAAGACACGTGAATAATAGACCTAAAATCAAAGGCAAAGAAAAAAAACCGGGTTTAGTCCCAAAACCGGGTTGACATTTATGCTTGTGGCCTCCCCGGTTCACCCCGGTCAGCTGAGGTAGCTTGCTAAAGCCAGCTCGGATTAAATGGGCCTATCTCCGAAGACTTGAGAAGCCCAATATGTAGCCCCGTCCAGTATGCTCTAAGCCGACTTGTTCATTATTGAAACGTTGCGTTTGATCGGAGCGTCTTGTGACCTAGCTATAAATACTCTTGAAGCTCGTCTTCGAGCTCATTCACCAGAAAACCCTAACGGCGCTTCTAGAGAGTAAAGAGAGAGAGAAGAGAGGAAAAGAGAGAGTAAGGTGGTGCGACGATGGAGAGGCTTGGCGACGACTACTCCGGCGAGCTATTCTCAGCGAGATCCGACGACATCCTCCTTGAAGCTTCATCTCAAAGCTTCGACAACCTTTATAGGGGACCGAAACCCTATTAGATTTCTCCCTTCCTTCTTCTTTGTTGTTCCTTTCTGTATTTCAGCTCTTTGCGCTTAGATCTAGAGATTTGTTATTGAAGTGTAACCTTGTTGTTGTACTATCTTGAAAACTTAGTGGATCTTGGGTTGGTCTCTCCGAACTGAGACTCCCGGATGTAGGATTTTCATCCGAACCGGGTCACCAAACTGTGTTCATCTGCTTTAAGTTTTCTTGCTTTACTTCGTAGATCTTGTTGGATATTCGTCTCTAGGACTCATTTTTCTACAGTTAGTGATATAGATAGACCTTTTATTAATTTAAAAAATAGAAAAAAATTCAATTAGTGTCGATTTTATTCAAAGAATGAGTTTTATACCATGTGTGCATTTTTTAACAAAGTTTTTTTATTTGGTGCTACAATGTTACAACAAATTACAAAGCAAAATGAAGTTAATTATTAGGTATTTTAGTAAATTTTAGGATTAAAACATTCTTCATTTAATCTTTTAAATCATAATAAAAAAATTGAAAGCAATATCTTTCCCATAAATTCTGTCGTCATCATAATTTATGTTTTGAAATTAAGTTTTCTAACTCTCATTTTTCATACATAGTTTGTTTAATGATTTTGCATTGTTATTATATTATATGTTGAATTCAATTTTAGAATGCAAAAGAAACCAAAGAGTGCAAATAGGGCAATAACAATAAGTAAAGCAAAAGCGTCATTAAATCAAAGGTTAATGTCAATCTATTTCGATAAATTGAACTTTATGCCCAAAAATGTTATTTTTTTTTTGTAAAAGCATGCCAAATATCATGATTATACTCACATGTTTATTTTAATAAAAACACAAATTAAAGATATGTGCATGATTAATCATAGGTCAATGTCAATTACGTGTTATCCTGGTCTAGAATTGGTTGTTTTTAATACTTGATATGTCAATCATGCCAAATTTTTATAAATAAATAGAGTATAGTTGGCAAATCGCAAATGTGGGTTAATGCGACAAAATTTTGAAAATATTAAATGATAGTGCAATAGTGCTAGATGATACTAGTATCCATGTAAATCCACAACAAAATCATATCCCACGAACTTATTTGACATTTTTAATTTCATCCTTGAAGAGTAATTGTTGTAATAATATAATGCAAAATGAATCATTTTAATTGGAATTTATTATATATGAAATTGTAGTTGGCAAATGACATTAAGGGTTCTTCGTACAATTAGTATACTCGTGCAAAAAATAATTAAGTAAATAATTTTAATATGATTGAAATATTTATTGGATATATTGACGCCCAAAAAATTGGAAATTATTCGGAAGAATACATTTTTATCAGAATAATTGGAAAAAAAAAAGTGAAAAAGTAAAGTTGTAAAGGGTTTCTCTATTTTATGAAAAAAATAATTTAAAATGGCAATAAAACAATTGATGCATAACACTAATAAAATTTGAAAAATAAAGATGTTAAAACCATATAGTAATGAAGCTTTATCCATCTTTTTTGAGGTAGAGTGTGCCACTTTTAAGCTCCGACCTTTAATTTTTTTGAACATAATAATAAATAAAAGAAAAAAGGAAAGTGTTTGATGTAAAGTATGCAAATTCCATCATGATAGTCACTCCCCAATTAGGGCATGAAATATCTAGGTAACCTTGCAAATTTAAAGGCTATTTAAATTTATATTCTCCTCATTCAGATAAATTTATTATTTTGATTTTGATTTTTTATTGAACAACACTTTTTATTTGATGTATTTTCACCTATTTTTCAATAATATCTTTACTAATTAGAAATATTTGCATAAATTTGCAATAAAAAGTTGAAGATCTTAATAAAATTAAGGTATTTAAGTTGAAACAAGCGAATTTTTTATATCAAAAACAAACTTTAAAATGACAAATTTATTCGAATGAAGTAAATATGTCTTATAATTGTGTCTAAAATAGCTTTTTTCATATGTTTTTTTAGTAGGAAAAGATTAGGTCAAGAAAGACTTAACTTAGGGCATCCTTGCGGATGAGGGTTTGAAGCCCAATATTAATCTGAATCTGATTAGCACTAACAGCATGCCGAAGGTCAGTGATCAAATCCGCTACTTTGTTGCAATCACGAGGTGTATGGGTAAAACGAACAACCTCAAAGGATTGCAGAATAACCACAAATGTGTCAACAATTAGCCTTTCAATTTGACATGGACAAGATCTACTCTCTTTTAACGCATTAATAACAATAAGACTATCTATTAGAATGCATTCCCACATCTAAAGTTGGGACATATCTTGCCTAGTATATAATACCCTTGGGTCACTCCTCCTATTGTCAATTGGTTTTGAATAGAACCCCACTGGATTTAATATGGTATCAGAGCAGGTTTCGGTGTGGGTTCATTTCACGGAGTCTTCGGGCTTGCCGGCTACATGAGCCCATTCAAGCAGTCCGACCGAGTCCCAATAGTGGCGGTTTGTGAGCCTTGAGGGATTTATTCGGACTTGTCGGCCATGTAAGCATATTCAAGCAGCCTGCCCAATATAGGAGCGGCCGATCAAATTGTGACGGTTCGCTAAAGCCTTTGAGGGATTTTGTCCAAGTGTCAACTGGCCTGGGCAGTTGCACTTGAGGGGGCGTGTTGAGATATCCCACATCTGAAATTGGGAACTAGAAAGCCTAGTATATAACCTAATGAGCTACTCCACCCATTCAATTTCAATTTTCGATAAAATGTCTAATCTTAGCTTCGCAGCCTCGATCGGCCTGGACAACACGCTAATTTTCATTGGCAATAGCATTCATTGTGATCGTACCTCCTCTATCATCCCTAATAATATATCTCGTTGTTGTCATTTCATTGTTCTTTTTTGATCCATCGAAATTAATTTTAACAAAACCCTGCGGTAATTTGGACCAAGTCTTCTTCTTTATGGTAACCTTTTTTCTTGTATCTGAAGTAGTGTGAGAATGTTCGCATTTACTTTCTTGCATTCTCGCTTTGTCCCACATATTTATCTGTAATTTTATAAATTTATATATGTTTCTTATAGGCCCATCTATCGGCTGGTTAAAAATAGTTTTGTTTCAATAATATCAAACACTTCACCATATAATGCATAATTTCAAGAATACTCATTCTTTCATATGTTTAAATATCTATACATGGAGCTATTGAGAAATTGTTATAGACAACAACGGGATAATGTGTCATAAAATTTTCAAATATAATTCTATATATTATATACATTTTGTTACAAGAAATTTTTGGCATGGAAAGGGATTGATTGGAAAACAGGTGATGTACGACTACCAACTACTGGACTAGCACGTTATATATTCCGATAAAAGGCAAAAGAAAATAATAATTTATTCGACTTGATTACCTTGGAAGATCAACAAGTCAAGTCTTCTAAGTTCTAATGTTTAAACTTTTAATCATCTACTTGTTTGAACTTCAAAAAATAATGCTACAATTTGATCAATGTTATCTGGCGTGCATAAAGGGAAAATAAAACTAGATTAATAATTTCAATAATTACGTAATTTATGAAAGACTGAAATTGTCAAATTGAGAAGACAAAATCAAATATGGTAAATAAAGAGTTTGGTTCAATTGAAATAAAATTTTATCTTAAAACGTGAAACGAATGCACTTTTTCTTGTTCGTATTGTACTTTTCATACAAAAGTGCATTGTAAAACACTAAAAGCTAGTGCAATCTGAAAAGTGCACTATAAAAAATAAGAAAAGTGTATTGAATACTACGTAAAGTGCAAATTCGATAAAGTGCACTATGAAATAGAAAAAGTGCATTGTGAACTAGAAAAAGTGCATCCGTTTTAAGTTAAGAGTTCGTTTCAGGATAAGAGTGTTTCATTTGAATCAAACTCAACAAACTCAGTAAATAAATACAAAGGATATTTCCACTATAAATCCCATCAACAATAAGACATTTAAACTTTATAATTTATTTAAGGAAAAATTGATTTAAATATACCAAATTTTCGGGCAATTACCCCTTTCCCATCAACAATAAGATATTTAATAATACTGTTATTATTTTGGATATTACCTACAATGTTATTAATCTTACTCAAATAAGTCAATATATTTTTATTAGATATTTGTTTACAAAAATAATTTCCCCTATGAAATTGGAGATCAAAATTGATTATTTTCAAAAAAATAAATAATCATGCATGGATAGGATTTATATTTTTTAAAAACTTGTTTTCAAATTGATTGATCATTTTTGTCACAAAATTAAAAAAAAGGAGGGTCAATCCACAATTTTACACAAAGCGTTGACACTTTGAAGATAGAGTGTACAACGATATCCAAAGTATATTATATTTTGTGAAATTCGAAAATATGAGGATAGAGTGTACAACTAAAGTAAAGGTTGTGATATTTAGAGTATTTTTTTCATTTAGTAAATGTATCATGTATATCTTTTTTCGGGTGAAAAACATTGTTCATGAAAATTAAACCTGAATTTTTAAGTACTATTTTTAAAAATTTAACTACTTAACTAGATATTCAAAAATTGTATCACCTATGATGTGGTAACATGACCATAAAACAACCTATAATGCACCACCATATTTTAACAATCAAATGAAAAATAAAGCTCCACTTTTATATTTTTTTTTTTGGTCTTGCCTTTTTGGCTCGCCCGGTTCGATCGGTCGGACACCGCTCTACATCCGGACCGGGTACTTCGTGGCTCCATTTTGGGGGAAACCCTCCCAATATCAATTTTTCCATACATGCCGCCAGTGAGATTCGAACTTCGAATTTCCTACACAACATTTAAGGAGTCTAACACCACTTTACTACTAGACCAACTGAGTATTGGTAGCTCCACTTTTATATACTTAACATTGCAAGCTCTCCTGTCATTTTATGTAAAATGCTTTCTTATATAACTTAGCATTATTTAATTCCTAATGTGCATTATTTGATACAAAAAAATGTAGTCTTTCAATATATCTAAAAAAGTTTAATGGCCTCTCAATTATTGTAAAAAAGAAATCCCAAAATTAAAAAAACAAAACAAAAACAGGACATTCAAATATCCACAATTACCATTTGGCACATTAAAATACACATCTCATCACCTAACTTTTAAAAACTTTATGCTAAAACTTATAAAAGTGCTAATTTATCATTTTTTCATGCCAGCTCCAACCCACTATACATCAACCAAATCCACCCTTTTTTCCCTCCCTCTCTCTCCTCAACAATGGAAGACGCCGGGGATCCACCGTTCCACTGGCAACCGCCAACCACCGTCGTCTACCGCCGCCGGCGCCAGCCTTCTCCGCCGCTCTTCGACTCCTCCCTGGCCATCGTCATCCTCCCATGCGTAGCTCTCCTCCTCCTCTTCCTCCTCATTCACACCTTCAACCAGAAGCCAGTACAGACCGTACAGTACAGCTACAATCCCCAAAACTATCCGCATCCGATTCAAATCCCTCAGCCGCCGCCCCCGGCGAAGCCGGCGTTCTCCTTCAGGCGGAGCTGGGACTCTCTCAACGTCGTCCTCATCGTCGCCGCCATCCTCTGCGGCGTATTGGCCCGCCGGAACGAAGATCCGCCTCCGATTCCGCCGGAGAACATGAGCGCGAACTTCGGCGTTGTGCAGAGCGTTCCTATTGTGAGACCTGATTACAGGAATCAGTTTCCGTTTTCTGGATGTCAACATCAGCATCAGCATCAGCATCACCATCAACAACAGGTACAGCACCAACAGTGGTTTCAAACCGCCGACAATCGGAGGATCTACGGTGTTTCTCCGAGGCGGAGCATTGGAGGTATGCAGCCGGAGTTCGGCGGTGGACGGTTGAGGAGGACAAGTAGCGCTTATCCGGATTTCATGAGGGAAGAGGCTTCGATTTGGGAGGAGGAGAATCGACGGTTGAGATTCTTCGATGATTTTGGAATCAATTCGCTGTATTCTTCGGAGGAGACGAATTATGCTCGAAATCTGGAAGAGCAGGGCCCCGCCGCCGCTACTAGCGTCGAAGATAGATCCGGCAACGGTGACGGAGACGGAATCGAGATAAAGGAGATTCCGGTGGACGATTTTGCTCAGAGTACCGAAGAAGATATAGTTCTGGAGGATTCTGCTTCTGCTCATGTGTCCTCGGCGCCGCCAATGTCGCCGGCGCCTCCGCCACCGCCTCCTCCACCGCCTGTAACTCGGAGCCAGACGAAGCACACTTTTCAGTCTGTTCCGCGGAGGGAGAAGGTTGAGAAATCAATTCCTCCGCCAACAGAACCGCCTGCACCACCGCCACCTCCACCGCCACCCCCGCCTCCAACGCCTCCGCGGGAGCCTCTACAGCAACCGGAGAAGAAGCTTAGGCGAAAGAAAAGCAACACTACAAAGGAGATCGCTATGGTGCTCGCTTCGCTTTACACCGGGAAGAGAAAGAGGAAGCATCAGAAGAAATCGAACAGACAAGATCCTCTTAATTCCGATGAGAGAGCACCAGAACAGCGGTTTCCTCCACCGTCTCCTCCGCCTCCTCCGCCTCCTCCTCCGCCTCCACCTTCCGTCTTCAGCTTCTTCAAGAAAACCAGCAAGAACAAGAAGATCCACTCCGTCTCCACCGCTCCCCCACAACCACCTCCTCCACCGGCGCCGCCGCGACCTCCGCGGCGAAAGAGCCAGATCACTGTCAATCCGATCTCCGATCCTCCGTCTCTTCGAAGCACAAACTCCACATCATCCAGAAAACCGCCATTGCCGGCTCGTCGAAGCAACTACTACGACGGCGTCGGCGGCGACGAGTGTCCTCAAACCAACAGCGGATCTCAGTCGCCGCTGGTTCCAATCCCCGCGCCGCCGCCTCTTCCGCCGTTCGGGATCCCGGAGATGAAATTCTCCGTCGTCCGGGGCGGCGAGTTCGTACGGATACGGAGCACTCAGAGCTCACGCGCGGGGTCCCCAGAGCTGGTGGAAGATGAAGTTGACCTGACAACGACTTCCAACGTGGACG
The DNA here is from genome assembly GCA_964016875.1 of Fallopia convolvulus. Taxonomy (NCBI): domain Eukaryota; kingdom Viridiplantae; phylum Streptophyta; class Magnoliopsida; order Caryophyllales; family Polygonaceae; genus Fallopia; species Fallopia convolvulus. The sequence continues at coordinate 2,484,346 of OZ024720.1, forward strand.
CATCGAGAACGTCGGTTGAGAATGAGATCAACGGTGGAGATTCAAGTGGGCCCAACGCTACCTTTTGCTGTCCAAGCCCGGACGTGAACGCCAAGGCCGATACATTCATTGCAAGGCATCATAGTGGTTGGAGGCTGGAGAAGATTAACTCGTGGAGAGAGAAACGAATGGGCCCTGGCCCATAATTTAAAAAAAAGCCCAAATTCGGCCCAATTTTAAAAATTGCTAATCCTCAAGTATTTTTATGATTTTCTTGCTAAATCAATTGCGTATTTCAATTGGAAAACAAAAAGAACTTTCAAAAAAAATATTTGGGATTTTGGTGGGTAGGTTTCTAATTTGGTTGTTTAGAATGATATTTTATTTTTGGTGTGTGTGGGGATAAAGGATAAAATTTTGGTTTGTGAAAAGCGATAAAAGAGTAAAGACAAAGTAAGTGTGAGTGTGTGAGATAGGTAGACGTGGTCTTGTTTTTATGAGGTACCACGTCTTGGAGTCTTGTCTCTATATGGTTTGGAGATGTAAATGAAATTGTTGATTATAGTATTTGTATACATTTCTTTAAGTAATGATGGTATTTTTTTGGATTATTAGATAACCTCATTGTCCTATGAATTTATTGTATTAATTCGGCGATAACTACATAATCAACAAGATTAGCGTAGCAATAACTTGTTGATTGTATTTGTACACACTCGGCTAAATTACCTAATCTCATTGTTCACCTACGATAGGGTTCAGCTAGCTTATAAAATGGGGAAGACCATGGACACAACTCCACACGAATAAATGGACAGTTTACATAGAATTCACTAATGGAATACATAAAGGGTACGTTACTTGGATCGAGCACTTCCACCAGTTTCCAAGTCCGGGTCCGAAGATTGACGACCATCACCTTGCAGTCTATCACATACGGATGCCATACGACGTCGGGATCACAAGGATCCAGAGCCACCATGAGCCTCCTGCAAGGCCGATGCAAAGACGGGAAACAAAACTCCCCTTGCACTCGCCATTCGTTGACCACTCGCCGCCACACCATCAGCCTATCGACACCCGATGACCCGCCTTGGTCCATCTCACAGTATCTCAGCGTCTCTTCGTCACCCGAATAAATCAGGCTCATATACCCCAGACGAGGGTACCTGCGTTCGGGCAGAGGGATGCGGCCAAATCGGTCAGGGCTGTCGTAGGGATCATAAGTTATTACCATCTCCGCCCCACGAGCCAACCAATGCAGGACGCCCTTGTAAGAGAACGCCTCTCTCCCCATGCTCTCGTAGAAAACTTCTCCCGGGCCACGTATCCGTTTCCGAGCAGCCCATTGGCCGCTAACCGAGCAGAATATCTCCACGGTCGTCTCTGCGTTATCCTCGAGAAGAGCTCCGTTCGCCACGCGCCGAACGAGCACGATTTTGTACGACTCCGGCCTCGTGGCGATACAAAACAACAAGTCATAATGCTCGGTTGGTTCTGTCGGCTCGGGAATCGGTGCCCATTGCTTGGTCAGTGGATTGGAGACGTATAGGTCGAATCTCCTCGGCGTGGCCAAACAGATAGAGAGAATCAATCCGTTGCTGGAAGCTAGGATCAGATCCGCCACACCTTTCGGTCTAGAGGAGCAATAGCCTATGGAGATTGATGATTCGTCTTCGTCTTGACCTAAACTCTCGGTTGTTGACAAGCACCTGGCGTTCTTAGACAAGCCCCGGGGACACTGCGCTGAGGCTGGAAACAGCAAGAGCGCTTTGATGCCCGACGAAGACCGTGCACCCGGGGAAATCCGGAGTAGTTGTCGGTATCTTTTCGCAAACGCTTGATCGGAGATGATGGACTCGTATCGTTTGGAGATGCACTTATTTTGGAAGAGAGGTTTGATGGGTAGTCTTAGTAGAATTTCAGCCACAATGTCCTCTGGAAGCAGGCTCCACCAGCTTTCAATCCTTTCATCCTCATCTGATTCAAATAATAGATTACATAAAATCAATTAACTTGAATCAATTAGATGAACACTCATACAGTCAGGGAAGATATAATAACCTAAAATCAATTAGCTACAGACCAGCAAAATAAACAAATTAGATGAGCACTAATGAACAAGGAGACAATGAGATACACTATAGAGATTAATTAGCTACAAAAAGATCTAGCAAAGCAACAAAAGAAACAAGCTTTATAAGCAAAACACTGAAGAGATTATTATCTTAATAAAATTGTCAACAATGGAAGATAGGCAACACAATAGGCTGTAAGTGGATTGGCATTAAACTAAAAAAATGATCAATTAGCTATGAATTATCCAGCAAATTAATTAACAAAAGAAACAAACTTTGTGAGCACAAGGAGACACACTAAAGAGATCTGAAAAGCCATCAATTAACAAGCAGGAGCAATTGGGGGATTCAAATGCAGATCTGAAAAGCCATCAATTAGCAAGAGAAACAAAATTTATGAGCACTAAATAAGAAGGGGGACACGCTAGAGAGATCAATTCGATAGATAGCAGGAGCATATGGATAGATTCAATCCAGATCAGAAGGAATAATCCAAAAAGGAGAAGAAACCTGAAAAAGGGATGAGAGGGGAGGCAGTGAGAGCCATGCTCGCTGACCTGGCAACGGCGGCAGCCTGAGCATCATCGGTAGAGCGGCGTTCAATAGAAGAAGAACAGAGGAAGAAGAAAGCTGAGGCGCTCCTGGGCTGAGTTGTTGTGTATGGGCCGCGCGAAGAGCAATTAGAAGCAGGCCCATTTCCTCTCGACCCAAGTTTATGCGTCCAGCCCATTGTTCCCAAACCCAATCTCGTTCCGTTTTGTTGGTATAATCTCGACTCTTATTTATTTATCAATAATTATATTAAAAATTATTCTATTATAAATCGTGATTTATTTGGAAATTTAAATAAAAAAATGTTTCATAGATTTTTATAAAAGAGGTTTATGAAAATTGTTTGTCTATTCCACTTAGGATATTTATAATTTTAACAAATTATAAATAATCTTCTAAAATAATAATATTAATGAAAATAATATTATTAGGCATGTTTAGATTTTATTATTCAAAAATAATAGTTTAAGCTAACTCCATTTAATGAAAAATAGGTTGTTCTAATAAGTTAAGATAGAAACGAGATAACGAAGTTTAATATTTCGTTTCTATAATGTGAACCTCGGGTTAGGTCTAACTATCGAGAAGCTCTTCGTACGCGATCTTACAGACTCGCGGGAATTCTACCCGAATCGTAAGGCAAGTGGATGGACCTCTTGCCCTTCTCTTTTATTAAACGTGAATTTATGCTCCATTTAATATTCATGCTTAGCTTGTATGACAATGACTTGTTTGTTCAAATAAATAAACTTAGGTTTATTTATTGCTTAGAAATAACGATCTCGTATTCTTATTATTGTTTCGCATTATGCTAGCACTGAACTTTAGGACCGGTGATTTATGGTCGTATATGTTTAAGTGTCTCATTTGAGACCATACATGGAATAGCATAAGGACTGGTGATCTCGTATTCTTATTAAATTTTATTTTTTATTTTTTATCCTTCATTAATCCATTTTTAGTAATTTTACACCTCTTGCTTAAAATATCAACAATTTAGTTTACCGAACACATTCCGGATTATTTGGAAAATAAATAACTCATATTAGTATCCCATATCAGCATCCATAATCAACATCAACAACCATAAGTATCAACATCTACATCAACATCAACATCAACATCAACACAGATAAGTACCGATTTACTGAATAGAGCCTTAATCTACTTATCTACTATATATAAAAGCAATAAGGTTTGGAGTCTTCTCATTACGCCACCTAGGATTTCGCCACATGTCGATCCTATATTAAGCCACCTCAGGTTTTTACACATGTCATTTTCTTATAATTTAGATGTCTTTATAAACACTCCATGTCATAGTCCACATGTCAAAAAATTTCCATGTCATTCATATGTTATGTAAACATCATATTGCCACGTAATCTAAAAATCTCAATCAATTTTTTTTATTTGTTTTATATTGGATTACAATAATATTTTTTTTTAAATTAGTTACATATTTCGAAAAATTTACATACAAAAATATTTTTCACCATATCTTTATGATCCTAACAAGTCTCCAATATAATCTACCAAAAAACCTCCTATAAATATATAATGAGATCTCATCCTATAATATTTTTAAACTACAAAATTAATAATAGATTATTAATGATTTATATATATGATATGATCACATACGTACATGTCAACTCAATTTTATTTGCTAATCCATATTAAATGTCCCATTATTTTCATTTTTGCTATCAAAATCTTTAGTTTAGAATTATGCTTTTTCTATAAGATTTATATAAATCATCAATTCACAATTACTATTTATATTATATTTTAATTTATTAATATTTTTTATAGTATATCTAAATAAATATAGAGTCATAGTCATGCAGGACACAACGGGGACAACTAGTACATTTAATAAAAAAACATGATACACCAAATTTCTTTCAAAAGTGCAATTTATAAATCCTAGTTTTCTACCATTTTCAATTTCAAACTTAAACCTTTGTTACCCGTCCTTTACAATTTCAGATTCATAAAAGACAAATAGAATATAAGCAATTTATTTAGTAAAAAATTAAAGAAATTACCTTATAAGTTATAAGTGATGCTTTAAGTAATAATAGTATTTTTTTTCCATTATAACTTATAAGTGATTCTATAAGTAATAATAGTATTTTTTTTTTTTTGGATTATTAGATTATTGGTACATATTATGTGTCGTGTGCAACTAGTAGACCACTAAAGATTAATTGGTGATGCTACAATTACAGTTGTAAATATATAATATTTCTTATTAAAAAAAATCTTACATATAAAGGAAAAAAGGCTAAAACATTCCTTCTTGTTATTCTCTTAAAACTCTCTTGTCACCAATACTTATGTGCCTGAAATTTTTAACAATAAGAATGTCATCACACTACTTCTTGTTACTAAAAGTAGTAGCATGTACCTTTGTAGCTGAAGTTTGTGCAAAGGATGCCAATATGCGATCAAACTCACTAAAATTCGAATAGATTGAAACCGAGGTCGGTTAGAGAAGAAAATTGGATCTGAAAATTGGGCATTAATTAATGTTAGTCTGTTTTTTGTTAATAAAGACCTGAAAATAAGGTGAGCTAGTGCGGTGCTAAAATAATAATAAATAAATTAGGATATAATAAGATAAGGAAATTAGATAAAAACACATAAGGCAAGTTTAGAAAGACAAAAGGTGAACTTATGTGATGTAAACAAAGCTAAACTCGACACCAACAAGAAGTGCAGACCTAAGGTGTAATCTGAGCATTGACTCACGATCGTGGGGCCTGTTGGATTTTGGAGTCTGATTGAGATTCAGAAGTCGTTACGATGACGCAAGCTAGGAGAGGCAAGAACGCGATCGCGTTCTGCCAGTGCATCCCTACATAATGCCGACATAGTGTGGGGGGGGGGCACCCAATCTTGTTTGTTACCTTTCTTGGAGGATAAGATCCACAAGATTTGGTAAGTTGTTATTTAGTTGCCGAATAAAAAAATAAGAATCGACGTTTATTTTTAAAAAAATAATAATACAAAAAATTTGGTGGTGACACACAAGCCAAAATAAGGCAAGTGTTCTCATATCTTCCAAGATCACAATCGGCCACAAACTTCTCTCTCATATCTCATATCCTACCATATTGTTTCTAATTGATTTGCATATCTTTCTAATTGATTGCATATCTTTTGGTTAATATTTTTTGGTTGCCATAATCTCGACCTTTAATAGCCAACGTCCACGTCTCTATCTTCTCTTCTCATCTCTTGTGTGCGTGCTTGTCTTGTTGCTTTACACTTCTTTATGTATTGTCAAGATCCTAAGCCTCCCTAACCCATCAAGCCTCTTGTGTCCGTGCACTTAGACTACTTCGGTTGGTGAGTCCTACAAGGTCTCGACTTTTACTTACTTTGATTTCTTGGGACTTTTTACTCGTCTATGGCTCATGTTGTGATAGGTATTCACCGAAGACACTTTGCCAGGTATAATGACCCCGGAGCGTTTTTGGCATGGGCAAAATATATGGCCACCTACTTCGGTCAAAGAGACTATAACCAAAATGAGTAATTTTAGATTGCAATTGGATGCTTTATCGGCTATGCTCGTAAGTGGTTTGCACGAGTTGAAGATGATAGATGGTCTAGGCATCAGCATCCTATTGCGACGTGGTCATACCTTTTAGTCCCAAAGAGAGCGTCGTTGGACAAGGGCCACATGATATCGACACCGACACCTAGTTATATCGTGTCGATCGAGTCCATGAACGTGCTTGTTGCGCCACCCAAGGCCGTGGTTGAGGCCATCGTGGAGCCAGTCGTGCCTATTGTCCCTCCCATGACCATGTTTAATATCCGCTCTTTTAATGAAAGGATATTACTCTAATTATTTCGACTTATTAAAAAGTGAAAATGTTACACTTGATTTAATTCCACTCTAAGTGAATAAAACTTGCAAAAATAAGATTTATGCTAATAAAGGAATTATTGGCAAGTTTAATTGTATTTAGCGAAAAATTTAAATCTTTTAAAAAGAAGTGTAACAAGAGAAATGTTGGGCAAATAATGGCAAAGATAAAAGATTGCGGCAAGACTTGAACCCAATATCTCGTGCAAGGAGATTGGATGGTTAAACCAATTTCACCAATTTCACTAACATGTGAATTGGACCTTGTCTTCCTCATAAAATTGAGCAGCCACCTCTTGCTTCGTTTTGCCCATTCGGGCACCGCCTTCATCACCTAGGCGTCAAAGCAATGTCATGGCGGACACCTCCCTTACCTACGCCCTAGCCCCGCTGCGTCATCATCCCTTTTTGCACAACATATGTTGCCTCGGTTTTGGGTCGACGGGTGTTGTCACAAGCCAAGCAAGCCTTGTGTCGATCTTCTAGCATTTGTGTGACCAGGAAGAGAGGCGATGAGAGGAAAGAAAGGTCATAAAAGGGCTAAAAGGTTTAATCTCGAGAGGAGGGAGGAGAATTGGCAACCGAAAACCAAATCCCGGATTTTGACCTAGAATTGTTCAAAACTTCAAAATTAGATTGTGAACCTGTTTCTCAACTAAAAATCGTGATTCAACTCTCTAAATTTCGAGGATAGAGTGCTCTACAATAACCCTCAATCAATTGTAGGGAAAGGATTCAAGAATCGGGTCAAAAATACACCAAATCAAATCGTGGTACTGATTTTCCAGATTTTTCAAAGATTGGTGACGAGGCGTTTTCTCGGGCTTCGAGCTCCGTCTTCAAGCAAGTATTCCGGATAACTTTGCCAACAGTTGGAAGGTGGACATGCAATCTTCAGACTATCGCAAGTTCCGTCGCCACCCCGACCCTAGTGTCGCCTCCACGAGTCGGTGAACAGAAGTTCCCGAGCAGCTTTGCTGCTGGTTTCATTTACCTAGAAAATTCAGCGTCAACGAATGATTTTCGTCGCATTTTTTCTCCGTCTTCCGGCAACCAATATCGGAGCCGTTGCCAACAGTTTGAAGGTGGAAACGTGGGCTTTCCACTATCTCTTATAGTCGCGCCAACCTATGCCTGGTATTCCTCCACAAGTCGACAAAGATGGCTCAACGAACATGGTTTTTCAACTTTAACTTTCGAGATGACCACGAGCTGTTTTTGTCGCCTCCGTTCTCCGTCGTGCTCCAGAAAACTAAACACCCATTGCCAACAGTAGGAAGAGGGTATTTATTACTTCCAATTGTCGCTTGAATGAACCAAAACGGATGTCAGACGAAGGTGCTAGACATCGATGAAGTTAGCTTGTTGCTCACTATTTATCCGAGCCTTTATGTGTATTTAAGTAAAAAAGAAAAGAAAAGTGGGGAAAAAAGAAGGAAAAAGGGAAAGGTGTGTGGACCCGGATTTGCCTCGGATGTGTGACATGGATTCCGATGGATCGTCTTGATTCAGAAATTGCCTCGTTTTGCGCATTGCATTGTTTTGCGTGCCACCTTGATTTGTGTGCAAGCAAATCCTGAAAACGTGTTGTTAGGTAATTCCCGCCTTTCGAGCTTGACTTATATTATACAATGATTTTTAGGATAAGATCATTCAAAGTTGGATTTCCGTATTAAATCTCGTAAAGCGTAATTTATCGAATTGGTTAAGTTATAAAGCCAGATTAAGTCAAGCAAGTACTTGACAAATTATAAGGACATAATAATTTGTAGTTAATCTTGAAATGGAAATAAATTGATTATAATTTATTTTTATATTCTTTTCCAGTACAACCCGAGCTCAAGTCTTGGATACATGTCGTCCGAGATAGAACTAATCGCTTTAAGTGGAGATATCTCGTATAAGGCAAGTGTACGGTTCTCTCTTACATTATTGTTATTAAATGAGGAATTGAATCCCATTTAATATTTGTGTTGGAAACAACTTGTGTGCTTAATAAAATATGATAGGTCGTTATATTTGTTAGAAATAATGACCACGTTATTTATTCAGTTTCGCGATAGAACTGGATTTAGGTCCGTTATGTGTGGCCTTTTATGTTGTCTCATGCTGAGACATTATTGTGAAGTAAGTTAGTTTTTCAGGGGTAGGAGCCGAGTCTCTGATGACCTCTTTATAACGCAATCTATATTGATATGTTTAGTTCGCTATCATATCCCAATATTCGGGTCATGACTCATGCCTCGCTCAACGCTGGAGGAGGTGTTTATGCACTCTAGCTAAGTGCAATTGGTACTAGGTGTTCGTTAATGATCATGGATGAAATAATCCCTCTCATCTTGACGTCACATGTACATGTGGATTCTCGGCGGTTTAAGCCGATTAAAAGTCACCAACATGTTTGTAAAAAGTTTTGAAAGTAATATAAGATAAGTGCGTTAGGCACATTAATGTACCCAGATGGTTAGTCTATTCGATAACCATTCTTGCTCCCGGTTATGAATGATTCTTAATCAAACTTTGATTAAGTCAATCTGATTAGTCGATAGAGGCTTTTCAAAATGTTATGTAATTAATATGTGTTCCCAACAATTGTTCATGTTTCATAAAGGAACCACAAATTGTGGTGTCCTACCTCTTAATTATGCATACCTCATTCTTATCTTCTATGGGACTACTAACTGTTGGATCATCGACCGGTTATCATTCGGATTACGATGCTAATATGTTTAGTCACTACCATAAGAACCAGTCAATTTCTCCACTTGCTTAGTCTTTCATTAGACTAACCCGACCACCATATTCAATTGCATGGTCGGATGGTGTCCATCGTTGTATACGACACATCAGGTATTTCTTGGAAGTTGATTTGAGAAGTGGATCAAGAAGTTGAAGAAAAGTTTCCAGAAGTTGTATTTGAGTGAAGTTTATGGTTAGGCCACTACAAAACTAATGTTGTTATAAGACTATTTGTATTTATTCCGCTGTAACGTTTTCTTAACTTTGTAAAGTTGGAGTTGTCAAATAATAAAGATTAAGATCTTTTACAATATTTTGTGGTTTCCATTTTCATATTTCTGTTTTAAATGACTCCAGCTTTTGGATTTTAGTTTGTTCGGTCAGTTTAAAGCCTTGGGTAGCTTCAGTTTAGTCTTAATCGAGGTTACTAGCGGTAATACCTCCAAGGTAGGAAGGGGGTGTTACAATGACATCGGTTGACCTTGTCGAGGTCACCGAGGAGGCAGCGCCTGCCCTCACTCCTACCGCGCCCATCTTGGCGCCAATCAACTTCTTGATTAAAAGGCAAGAACTTCCAAAATTTCCATTGGTTTTTATACTAATACGATCCTCCTTGTGTCTCCTAGTGAAATTTTGCAGGAAAAGTCGAAAGACAAAAATCTAAGCCTAAGGACATGGACACGGTGCCACGTGCGCCAACACAAGGACACTCGCCACTTTTGTCACTTCTGAGGATCATACAAGCGTTTTTGAGTTAATGGACCAGATTTTGGAAAAGAAACGGATTGGACCAGAGAACACTCACGGGAAGTCCACAAGGCATGGCAAAACAGACCATCGGCACCCGGTGACGCGCCAAAATTGGGCCAATTGGCCAAATCTGCATTTGGGGGAATTTCTTTCAGTGCACCTGACCTTGATGGTCGTAAAAATGACCAACAAACTGATTGGAAGGAAGAACGCCCATAGGAGATGCCTTTGGCCCGACCAAATGCAAAACAGGCCTCCCATAGGGCATTGGGCTACGCAGATTCGGTAAAACGAGTCTCATTTTCAAACCAGGACGAATTCTCAGGCGCGATCATTACCATTCTTCAAGACATCCAAGGAGCTACAAGTCATCAAAAAAGAGCCTTTGGAAAATTCCGAACGAATGAGGGTGACAAGCCACCCCAACTTGGGTTGTCACCGATGCGTCTTATGCTCGCCCATAGGTGCTAGGTGATCGGGTCACTTGAAGGGAGTTTTCTTGTTTTATCTTTTTCCATTATTCAACCTTAATATTGTTAGAGAACCCCCTCTACCTGATTTTTTCTCTTTTCTCTTGCAGGATTATAAGGATGTCAAACCGTTCGTTGCTATCCTCAAGGGTCCAAGAATTAACTCTTACTACGTTGTTCACCTTACACGTTTCCCCTCCGACGTTCGATGCGAGGATGCGTCGAATCCAAGTGAGGGAGGATTATGTTTACCTGCCCTAGTTCGAGGGTCCCGAGACCATGGCGCCCCCTTGGGCTAACCCGCATCTCTATGCCACTCGTGCCAAGATTCGTGGTCCACCTCACCATCGACACCACGACCTCGGATGCTCGATCCATTCCAGACTCGAGTCCTCCCGTGCCAGTGGACCTCCCCATCTATGTGCCACACTTGAGTCCTGCAGTGCCAACATCGTGCCACACCGTGCCATTGGGTCTCTCCGGCACCGCGCCAGCCTCGGTGCACCCAATGTCGGCACTTGAAGTTCTCACACGTGCCTGTTCACGCCAACCGGCCTTGTCACACAACGTCAAGACATGTCATGGCCTTGTCACGACACCCTTGTCATGCCTACCATGACATCCTATCCTTTATTACTATTTTTAGTATTTGTTTCCCTTTCTCAAACCTTCTTTAAGTGTTGCTTATTTTAGTGTATTGGTTAATGGGCCTTTGGGGCGTTGGGCCTAGCTTGCATGCTAGCCCTAGCCGCCACTCTTTGTAACCCTAACCCTAGTTAGGAAGGAGCCTTCTCTATATAAGGAGCTCTCTTTCTTTGTATTCCTCACGCTTGGTTTAATTGATAATGTTACTCTATCGAGATTACTCTAGAAACTATCGTTCTAGGTGTCATTCCTCAAACCTCCCTTCCTCTTTCGATTTCTCCCTTGAATTCGAGCCTACTCATTGCTACACTCTAACTTCTCTCTTGATTATAGGCTTTATTGCCTCAAACTATCGCTTCCGCCTTCGCGAGACCTACTACGAGTCCAAGATAAAGATCCAACGGTGAATCCGGAAACAGGTTCACATCACAAGGGGATATCATTCTTTTTAGTGATAGTCAAAATACCATTCAGTTGGCTAAGAATCCGTCGTTTCATCCAAGGACAAAGCATATTGAGGTGAAGTATAAATACATACGACATCTTCTAGAAAGGATATCTTGCAGCTTGTAAAGATTTTAGGAAGTGAGAATCATGTTGATATGTTGACTAAGGTTGTGACCTTAGGGAATTTGAAGTTGTGCATGGCTTCAACGGGCCTTGGAATCTAAGTTGAAGGCTTGGCACTATCACTACCTAAGCGGAGGATCAAAATGAAGACAACTATAATTGAAATCAATCTCCATGTGGGAGATTGTTGGATTTTGGAGTCTAATTAGGATTTGGAAGTCGTTACGAAGATGTGGGTTGGAGAGGCAAGAATGTGGCCATGTTCTGTCGATGCATGCTCGCATAATGCTAAAAGAATGTGAGAAGAGAGTATGCAATCTATGGAGGGGCAAGCTGCAGCCGCATCTTCTTGGGATGCGACCGAGTACTCCCGCTTGTCAGGGAGATGAGAATTCTTATTGAGTAAGAAGAACGAGATCTTAGGGGTTTATTTTTTCTATCTTTGAGTCCCTTTGAAGACTTTTCTATGTGTAATTATTTTTATCTATTTAAACCCTTCATTGGTTATTATAATTGTATCCACAAATTGAGAGTGAAAATGCCTAGCTTATACGTAGTCATTCTGAGGAACTGGATCAATAAATTCTCTTGTATTCTTGTCTTATTTCTTCTTTCTCTATTCTCATGTGAGTTTTGTATGTGTTTTCCTTTACTGTGTGCTAAAATTGATGTAATTCTTCTTGTGCAGATGGGAAAGAAAACAAACGGGTTTGCTTGGCTTTTTATTTATTTGAAGCTTTTTTTTTATAATATTTGAAGGATGGGCATAGTGCATGAAAGACATAAGTTTAAGAGGACCAAACACCGTCGGACAATTTTTGGCAGGGTATCCTTATAAAGATGACCTTCAAAATTCAGAGATCTACTTGCATCTTTTTTTGACATCCCCAGATCCGCTTGAATATAATATATGTCAAAGTATGTCCCACAGATGAAGGTCCGTTTGAAGCTCTTTATACGAAGAATTTTGAAAAAAAAGAAACCATGGATCAGATTCCCTTGAATCCCAAAGCCAAGGTTTAAAATGGTGAGAAGAATTTAAACAACTTGGCCATAAAAAATCAGAGAAGATTCACTTGAATCATGTACCCCTGATTTAAAATGGCATGAAGAAAATCTGAACATGATCGAATTTTAGAGAGGGATAAGTAGAGCACAAGTTTATCTTCTACCTTCTTCATCTCTTCTTACTCTTGCTTTTTTTTCCCTTAAAGTAACGTGTTCCTTTGCTTTGTTATGCTATAAGCTTTCTTCTTCGGTTGAAAGTTCCAGTTCTAAGTTAGCTGATGTTAAAGCCCTTGATTCTTTTATGCATTAAAATTTGAGGCTCTATGTGGAGTGATGGATTATTGCCTCTTTGGGGTTGCGTATGATCTGATAAATGAAAGGAGTATTGCAGATCTAAAGAACATTCTGATTCCTCCTTTTAGGGCGTTAAATGAGATGAGAATTTTGAGCACTTCATCCAAGATGGTTGAATCAGAGACAAGGTTGAAAGATTCGATGTTAAGGAGACGTTTTGCTCTCGCTATTATGGTTCAGGCTAAAGTTGATGGATTTCAAGATTTGATTGGTTTTGCACTGCAATGAGTGGAATACATTGGTGCAATGAGGATGAGTCTATCATTTCATCATAAGAAGTTGTTGAAATTTTCTATGTATGCCAAGGATGAGGAGAGTACCCCTACGATGAACACCATATCAATAAAGAGGTCAAGTCTTTTGAGAGATTCCGTTCTTAAAATCTCCCTCATTCCTATTCCTGGTTTCAGATTCAGATTAAACATCAAAGTTAGAGAGAAAGTGATGTTGGATTTGGTGTGGTGAGGGAATGTGTTTTGTTGATTTGTGAGCAACTCTTCGACAAGGATCTTGGTCTATTTGAATACTGTGGACCGAACCAAAGAATCAAACCCTCCCCATTTAGAACTTACAAAATATTCTTGAGAAAAAATGATTTTTGTATTTCTATCTGGTTAGCATTATGGTTTCTATTGCCCTCTCATTCTCTCCCTTTATCTCGGTCATGCCCTCAAGATCTAAAGAAGTGGTTGTAATGGATCTAAAACTTTATTGGCAATGAAATTTAAAGAAGTGGTTGCAATGGATCTTTTCTTTGTAGGGGACGATGGCACCCCATTATGTAACAGAGGTCACAAGAGACTAGTCATTGTTAAAAATCGAAAATCATATATGGAAAGAAGGTTATAACACAAGTTCGAGATTAGTATTTTAGAAGAGCTACAACCATTTCACTTTGGCTTCAAATCTATATTTGAGGATCAATATGCAAACAACGAGGATTTCTTAGGTTTTTAAACTTGGATGATGAGGATAGCCTCTTAGGAGAAGGGAAGAAGTTGTCTATTGGAGAATGAAAAAGGAGTGTTATGTATGTTGGATATAGTGAATCTGATATTAAATTCGGTTGGTTTTGGGAGATTGTTAAAGAAATGTTAGAAGATAAGAGGAGAATCTTTTTATCGTTTTTTAATTCCATCAAATTTCTCCCAATTGATATCTTGGTGGTTTGAATACTCATCCCACATTGGCTAGATCAGAACAGATTGAAAAACTACCTTCTTCACATACGTGTGTTTCAACCCTATACCTTTCAGCCTATAATTCAAAGGAAACCATGGAAAAAACTTGAAAATTATATAACCTCAAAGATGGCTTTTGAGGGGTTTCGTTTTATATGTTATGGTAACTAACACTCTAGACACTCCTTGCAAAATTCAATGTGTATGACAAAAACTCCATGTAATTGAGATCAATAGTGAAACTCCATGTAGTTGAGATCAATAGTGAAACTCCATGTAGTTGAGATCAATAGTAAATAACTAGATTCCTTTATTGTCCTCCACTTCGAACTCCATGGTAATCTCCTTAAATCGGGTTTAAGCTCTTCCTAAAACGAGCAACAACCTTTCTTCAACCAACGTTCATAGTTGGAGTTTGACTAGTTTTAATCCAAAAACTTAGATGCTTATGTTATATTTGTTTCAGCTTGCTTCATTTCCTTCTATGTCGACCACTTCTGCCTCCTCTTGTACCAAATTATACAACTCGATTATGACTAGTATTACAAAGCTCTTGAAGACCACATAAAGCCCAACACTTTAATCCTACATTTTGTAGCTTCCTCACACTACCTTACCAGTTCTAATATTATGATCGGGTTTAGCTTCTGTTAAACTTTATACTTAGTTAAAGAACTAAAGTACTATAAGTCCTTCGGTTGGCGGTGGCGGAGTCGCGACGTGTCACCTACACCCTATATGCAATATGTCTACCCTAGTTTAAATATTTTGAAAACACCGGCCGGTTTTGGTTTTAAATTGGACCTCGGGTACACTCATTGGTCAGTTCCTTGTGGCCTGTTGTCAACCTGGCTCTGATACCAAATTGTAACACCCCTTCTTTCCAAAGGGCACTACGTGGTAGTAGACCTTACCAGGTACTACTTAGGTGGGTTAACAACAACACTTCAAGATCTTACAACGCGGGCACGACGAAAAAACAAGTAAAACATCCAACTTTCAGATTTATAAAACTGAATATAAAACATGTTTGAATGCCCGAATGCATAAACAAAATTGCCAAGTAGCGCTTCCCGAATTTTCCTCAAAATATTCCAAACAACACTTGAAAATTACAAATAAAATAATTCAACAGAGCTAGTAATAATAAATCCTCCCGAAGTACACCCGCAAAACCCAAACTAATGACACATGCGTCAATGATCCACTCCACCATCCGGCCAAGGCTCCTGCACGATTTCCTGTGACGTACCTATAATTGGAAAAATAATCTCCGAAGGGTCAGCTACTAATCTACCAAGTTAGATAATGTGCGGAAATTATAAGACGTTTAAAAACAGTTTTCTATAGTCAACAACCAGAATCCACAATCGCAATCATAACTCTAAAGGCCAATACCTAAATTAGACGGTTAGTCACATATAAGCCAAACACACATACACAGAATCGCACAATTAAAGCAACATAACTCATTCTCCATCTCGTATTCCAATCCACAGTGTAGAGGCAGGCCCTCCCATTCCTCGATCACATCACTTCTTTCTTCTAACCTCGGCTAAGCCTCCACTGGAGCACTTGCCAAAACACATAGATAACATTTTCTTTTGAAGGGACACGGTTTCTCTGTCACACTGACCATACATAGGCAGCCCTTCCTCTCCTTCAGCTACGATGGTCGTGCCGGAAACGGTACCAACCCAGAGAAAACGTTCAAAAACTTATTTCCGATAAAACTCATTTAAAACCAATTTGCACACAACAAACAAGCAAGTCCAAAACATTTCAAAAAAATATTCGGGACTAGTTCCCAAAACCAATCCTATAATAACAGAACAAAATCTAACAAGATATGATAGAACCGAGCAAGTCGAGAATGACTTACCTCTTTACTTGATCCATAGCTAGCTGATTTTTAAAGTTGGAGAATTTCAAAGAATTAATTCGGTTTCCTGGTTATGGTAACAACGAGTGTCAACAACGTGAAACTATTGGATTAAAGAAAAAGGAGATATTAGCTTATGAATTAAACGAACCCCTCTAATAGCAAACAATTTCTTACTTAACCTAACTCGTCCCTAATTACTTGTATACGTCTTCTCTTACATAATTCCAATTATCTAAACCATAAACTAGCAACCACCGAAGTCGAGACCAGTTAGCCAAACAAGCTACACCATTAACTAGCTAACCACTAACTAGCCAAACAAGTACCACTCAAGAATTTTCTAGACCTTTTTACGTACAATTACTCCTAACTAGACATAATTAAACCTTAATTACTACCTAACACACTTCCATACTAAACCTAAACACTAACTAAAGATCAACACCCTAATCCTACCTCTAGCCTTCAACCACCCTAAACCCAACTCCATTGCCACGCTAACCAAAAATTACTTAGCTTGTTATTCAGTCGTACCCAAAACGACCTACGCCTACACTCGATCCGATCACTCAACGAGGCAACCATTCAAATTAAAAGCCACACCCAACGTGAAAAGAAGAAAGAGGAGACGGAGAAGAGGACTCACCAACAACAATGGAGTGGTGTCCCTCGCGAGTGTCTCACCGACAAAGACCTCGAACAAAAGCGGTGAAGGCTTAAATCAATCGGCGACAAGGAAATCGATCGGTGATGACAGAACCGATCGGCATACAACTATAGAAGGCGAAACAGAGGAATAGGATCGGCGTTGGCTTTACCTGGTAACACCGGCGCAGACAGGCCGGAGATGAACACCGAGAGGGTGGACGATGATGCCTCCTATTCGATCAACCAAGCCTAGTTCTTCGAAGACGCCCAACTCCGTCATTGGCGATGTGAGTCCAACAACCGCAGCTTTGATCGGAAGGGCGAGGGAGTCGATGCTACTCAAGGTTCTAGGGCGTAATAATCGTGAACGAACTTGGTTTGGAGATTAAGTAGTTAGGATATGATGGGCTTCGGGGATTAAGTAGAAGATAGATTTGTTTATAGAAAAATAATTTTGTTTAAGGATAAGCTTTCGTTCGAACGTTTAGTGGTATGTTAAGTGTGGATATATATAACAAATTATGTCAACACCTATAAACCGGACTAATGTGCTATTGACAACTATATATATGAATATTCTTTATTGAACGGTGTGTACTAAACAGAGTATTCTTTCCCAAGGGTTACTTGCCGGTCACGCCACCTCGCAACTTGTGCTATAAGAAACTCGTTGTCTCGATCGAAAAAGGAAAACTAGCTCGACTGTTACATCATTCGTATTGACAAGTTAGCTTTAAAGCACTCCAATGGACAAACAAAGGTTAGATCAATGAACAAAAAAGGTTATATCAATGAACAAATAAGATATATTAATGAACAAACAATGGTATACCCATGAACAAAAAAGAGTATATCAAAGAACAAATAATGATATACCAATGAACAAATATTAGTATATCAATAAACAAACAAGGTTATATCAATGAACAAATATTGGTATATCGAAACTAACTATATGTGCATCAAAAACTAGATAATACTATATTCATACACATACATAAGGTTAAAATATAAAACTAAAAATTAAAAAAAAGTTCAAAATCGATGAACAATGTTATCAAAAACTCGATGCACAATGAGTTAGTATTGATGAACAAATGGTGAATATTGATGAACAAATCGCTATTTCTGATGAACAAAATGGGTATGTCTCATAAAAATGTATTTTTCGAAAAATACGTGAATAATACGGGAAAAATTCTTCTGTACCGTATTTTATTGAAAAATACGGGAAAAATTCGCTCGTGCCGTATTTTATCCTTTTTAATGAATGTTTAATCAGGGGCGTTGATTTTTTGGAAGGGACAAGCGAGATTTATTCTTAATTCTCACCTGGGCGCCCATTCACACATGACTCTTTCTCATATAATATATACAATATATAGTTTATGTTAAATTATATAGTTTTGGTGGTGTTTCTCAAACCATGTAGTTTAAATTTTAGTTTCATTTGCTTGTATAATTGATCAAATAAACGAGATGTTCATGGATTCATCTCTCGAAGAAAATAAATGAGAGGTTCGCGAGCAAGCTCGAAATCGGTGAACATTTAAATGAACCAAGCTCAAACAAGATTTTAAGTTCATACTAAGCTTAAATAATTTGGAATTTGGAAATTTTAATGTAAATTCTTTTCATCGTCGATTGGACTTTGGAAGTAAATGTTTAATAATTTGATTGAAATTATAAAAAGGGTAAATTTCATCAAACCACCCTTAAAATATGATTGTTTTCATCAAACCACCCTTAAAAATGATAATTGTCCAAAACCACCCTTAAAAACATTCTGTTATCACAAGACCACCCAATTAGTTCCTCTCGTTAAACTTCCGTTAAAAACTAATGAAAGATTTTTATGTTACAAGTTCGTTTAAAGATAATCTTAATATTACCCATGAAAAGTTCAGATTTACTGTAAAAACATACACAAAGGCAAAAACCAAAAGATTAGTAATAACTCTGGATAGGCGCCCCTAGGTCTAGACCTCTTCCCCGTGATGTCTCCGGTGTACATCATCCACTATGGCTGTCGGTGTCGAATTATTTTTACAATTGTCCACTTTCTTCTTTCAATGAATACTTGTTTGTTGATTGAGTTACTTGCATATATGGGGAAAATCCACCATAGATTAGGAAAGAATTGCATCATGTGAGTTCTTGAGAGATTCTATTTGGTGAGTTAGTGAGAGCCATGGAATTTGAATAAAACTCTCAATGTGAAGTTGATTTGACAGTTTGATGAGCGGTAGGTGATATTTGCATGAAAGCTTCAAAGTCTACTCCTTTCTTATTGGGTTCATGGAGGCGAGTTTGTGAGAGACCATGGAAGTAGAATAGATTGGGATGAAATTGAAGCTACTCCTTTCAAATTGGGGTTGATTTCCTTGCATTTGTGCTTTAGGGTTCTTCTTTTTTTTTTGGATCTGCAGCGTCTTCGATTTTATTTGATGTGAGCTTTTATTTTGCTTTTTTGTTTTAATAGAAATTAAAACTAACGTCAATTTAACGGGAAAAAGTACGTCGGTGGTCATGTGATAACGAAGTACTTTTCATTGGTGGTTTTGAATAATTTAACTTTTTAAGGGTGGTTTGGTAAAAATAATTATATTTTAAGGGTGGTTTTGAGAAATTTACCCTTATAAAAATTTGTATTTTTTATTAAATAAAAATACTTAAAAGTCACTATAATAAGATCAAGAAATTTAAACTTAAAATCTAGTGATTATATTTTTTGATTAACAATCAAGTGATTATATTGAGGCTTTAGCTGAAATGTATTTATGAAATTCCTTCCATATTGAGGCTTAGCAAGTCACTAATGAGTAATGAGTGATAAATGCCAAAATAATGAGCAAGTCTAACACACTAATCAGTAATCAGTGATTAATCCCGTTGAACATTCAAAAAGTTTAGGGCACGCCGCCAAGCCCTTCGTTATTTAAATTCTTAGAAGCAAAACCAAAAGGGGATCACCGGATCAAGAACAGATTTTTAGGGTTCTTGACGAAATCTGCAAAATCTATTGTTGAGGTCTTCCTTATTCATCTGAATCTCGTCGTCTGCGCTAGCTCCTTCTCAAATTCTCAATGGCTTCTTCTTCCCTCTTCCATCCCACCACCTCCTCTCTCTTCCAAAACCCCACCCCCAAATCCACGCCCCGCCGCGCCTTCTCAATCTCCTGCACCTCCTCCACCGCCGCCGCCGGAAACGCCTCCGCGCCACCGCCTCCGGAGCCCCAAAAGCACCGCCGCGGCGCCGCCGAGAACATCAAAGACGAGGCGCGGCGCAATTGCAAATCACACGGCTTCTCCGCCAAGTACGTCCCCTTCGACGCCCCCGCCGGCTCCACCGAGTCCTACTCCCTCGACGAGATCGTCTACCGCTCCCGCTCCGGCGGCCTCCTCGACGTCCGCCACGACATGTACGCGCTCTCCAAGTTCGACGGCGCCTACTGGCGCAAGCTCTTCGATTCTCGCGTCGGCAAGACCACGTGGCCCTACGGATCCGGCGTCTGGAGCAAGAAGGAGTGGGTCCTCCCCGAGATCGACTCCGACGACATCGTCAGCGCCTTCGAAGGTAACTCGAACCTTTTCTGGGCTGAGCGTTTTGGTAAACAGGCTATGGGGATGAACGATCTATGGGTTAAGCACTGTGGAATTAGTCATACTGGTAGCTTTAAGGATCTTGGAATGACTGTTTTAGTTAGCCAGGTGAATCGATTGAGGAAATTGAAGCGTCCTGTTGTTGGAGTAGGCTGTGCTTCCACCGGAGACACGTCGGCTGCGTTGTCGGCTTATTGTGCTTCCGCTGGAATCCCTTCGATTGTGTTCTTGCCTGCTAATAAGATCTCCATGGCTCAATTGGTCCAGCCGATTGCGAATGGGGCGTTTGTTTTGAGCATTGACACCGATTTCGATGGGTGTATGCAGTTGATTAGAGAAGTGACCGCTGAATTGCCAATCTACTTGGCTAATTCGCTCAACAGCTTGAGACTCGAAGGGCAGAAAACGGCGGCCATTGAAATCTTGCAGCAATTCGATTGGCAGGTGCCGGATTGGGTGATTGTTCCTGGTGGAAATTTGGGGAATATCTATGCTTTCTATAAAGGTTTCAGAATGTGCAAAGATTTAGGGCTTGTTGATAAAATGCCGAGGCTAGTGTGTGCACAGGCGGCGAATGCCAATCCCTTGTACTTGTATTATAAAGCCGGGTGGAAGGATTTCAAGGCCATTAAGGCGAACACCACGTTTGCTTCTGCTATACAAATCGGAGATCCTGTTTCGATTGACAGAGCTGTTTTCGCTTTGAAGAATTGTGAGGGAATTGTGGAGGAAGCAACCGAGGAGGAGCTGATGGACGCAATGGCGCAGGCCGATTATACTGGCATGTTTATTTGTCCGCATACGGGTGTGGCTTTGACTGCTTTGATGAAGTTGAGGCAGAGAGGGGTTATTGGACCGAATGATAGGACGGTTGTGGTGAGCACGGCTCACGGGCTGAAGTTTACGCAGTCGAAGATTGATTATCATTCCAAGGATATTCCTGATATGAAGTGCAAGTTTGCGAATCCGCCTGTGCAGGTGAAGGCGGATTTCGGAGAGGTTATGGATGTTTTGAAAGGGTATTTGGATAAAAGTTCTAAGGTTTAGGTTTAGGAGAGGATTTGAGATGTAGTTTGGTGTTGTTGTACTTTGTTATGTTATGGTTTGTTCTGTCATTCACCTTGGAGGAAAGTGTGGCAATATGAGTTTGAATTTTTAGGACCTAAAATGATGCTGAATTGGCCAAGTTTTGAACTTGTTCTGTAATTCCTCCAAATAATAAGAGTTTTGTTATGCAGGATGAATCTCTCTTGTTTGCTGTTATTTTGTTATGCAGGATTAAATTGTTGTTTGACGATAAATTGTAGCCTCAAAGCTCCGAATTTTTGTATAATTACACTGCTTGTGCACTATGGACCATGCTAATGACTAATGAGATTTCATTTTTGAGCAGATGGATTCTATGGGATATGTACTAGAAGATTTTAAATTAATCATTTCTAAACCCTCGCATGAGGTTTGCATTATCAAATTATTTTGGACCAGAATCATCACATCATATTCTCAAAAGTTTTATTCATTGATTGGTTTAGTTTAGTTACACTTTCAAAGAGTTTATATGCAATGACAAATACCTTTACTGTGTTGAGTGTGCTGACGTGGCAAGTTTGACCCAGCTTTGACTTCCCGCGCTTTTGTCAGCACTGGCTTAAGTAGAAGCCATTAGTCCGACGACTGTATGCAAAACGCAAATCGGATTCTATGAGGAGAGAGTATAAAGCTACTGAACGGAGCTCCTGTGAATCTGTGATCTTCAGAGTCTCCGGCGACGACCAAAAATCTTCTCCGGCAAGGGATGACGTCGCGCTGGAGGTGTCGAGGAAGTCGGCGAGTTCTGCATTCCGTCGGCTCAGGTTGGTTCAATCATGATCATAGTCTTTCCATAATTGAGCTTGGGAAGGAAAAAAACGTTAATTTGAATTTTGATCATAGGTGTGTCAATTTAGGAAAAAATGTTGCTTGAATTATATGGATTAAGGATCCGGATCTAGTTATAATCAATTAAGGTTAGAATTTGAATTTTGAATTCGAAAAGTCAAGTATTAAATTCAGATTTCCCCCTTCTTGGTCCAAATCATACTCTTCGAAGCCCTAATCCAAACCATACTCTTCCGACTTCCCGATTCTTCATCGTTTTTATTAACTGAATCTCTCCGAGCCTTGATTTTGCAGGATTTCACCATGGTGGTCACCAGATCAATGTCTGGAGCAACGAAGAAAGCTGATACGAAGTAAGTTTTATTCAAATTGTATTATCGTTACTTGATCACGATCAACTTTGTTTCAGATCTATGATATATATTTTCTGTGTTCAGGGTTTATGTGAATCACAACGCCGCTGAGAGAGAGAGATCACCGACAGAAATAGAGGACGTTGATACGAAGTAAGTTTTATTCAAATTGTATTATCGTTACTTGATCTCGATCAACTTGGTTTCAGATCTAAGATATATATTTTCAGTGTTCAGGGTTTCTGTGAGTCACAAAGCAGCCGTTGAGAGAGAGAGAGCTTGGAGGGAAAGAACGCTTGAGAAAGTAATACGTAGCATAAAGATGAACAAGAAGCAACTATACCAGAAAGCAGCCGAGCTTTTCCTGTAATTTTTTATCTTATATATATGTAGCCAAGTCATTTATTGATTCCTAATTGATTGTTAAATTATCAATTAATTGATCCACTTGTCTGTTTGTTGGTTTTGCAGCACCCAGGCGAAATGTAATAGACATGTGGCTCAGTCTCCTCTCGTAAGACTTAAATTTTGTTTTAACAGTTAACTAGCTTTTTTTTGATTGAGGTAGATCATTTCAATCAGGCTAGAGTATGTGTGCACAAGGGAGACTACTTATTACTGTTTATGGTGGTGTTGAATCGATGTAGTAGTACTAGATTACACAATCTGAGCGATTATATCTGATGCTTTTGTTGCTATGGATTTGATTTGCTGTACAAGGTGGTATTAGTTGATTTCTTTCTGCACACTGATGCCAAGGGATTAAAATGTCTGTTCTTAGAGGATTTATGTGCTAGAGATTTGTTTGAACCTTACTTGCTGAATGCGGACACACACACTCTGTCAGTTAGAATGACAAGTAGTAGTTTGTTTCGAGGAACCTTTGTCATGCTGTGAATTAGTTACTCTAATTCTTGTTGTCTTGACGCTTCCTGTGTCTAAGTATTGTTCTAGGCATCTGGTTGTGGACATAGTTATTGTTGTGTACGCGCTGGGGTCATTGAGTTGCTAGATGTAGCATACACCATGAACTTGTACTGCTCGGAGTAGCGCTGGGGTTTATCTTGTGAATTATGGCCACAAAAGTATCTTGCTTAAGAATTGAGCTGACATGTGTGAACTAACATCTTCATCAAAACCAATTTGCAAAAAGCCAAGTCATTTATTGATTCCTATTTGATTGTTATATCATCAATTTATTGAGCCACTTTTTCTGTTTGTTGGTTTTACAGTACCCACACATGACTCAGTTCAGTACCCAAACTGACCATCCTTTTGTTGAATTCCTCTCGTAGTCTTGGCATTTTGTTTTAACGGTTAATCAGGATAGAGTATGTGTGTGTGTGTGCACAAGAAGACTACTTGTTACTGTTTAAGATGGTGTTGAATTGATGTAGTAGTAGTATGTTTAAGATGGTGTTGAATTGAATGGCACTTCACTCACTGGGTAATGCTTTCACTTTTCTTATGATTAATTAGTACAGTATATGATACCAAATCTAGTAACGATTTCATGTTTTCTGTGATTAATGCGATCCTAAATCTATAAAAATGGTGCTTGGTAGCTATTTTGTTAGGATTCAGCAAAGAAATTGCAGTACAACTAGGAGTCTAGGACGGACCAAGGTAGAATTTATATTTTAGGTAGACTAAAATTTTCTAGGGGGTTAAATTATTTTAATTTAACCAATTTATTACTAAATTTAGTTGAATTTTTATTAAATCTAGCTTGTATTTTTTTATTTGTTATTCTTTAAGGTGGGCTGGAGCAGACGCAAATCACCCTCCGTCTGTCTTGAGTAGAACCTTCCCATATTTGAGATATATGTGGACAAAGAAGAATGGCATGTCATTCTATAATTGTGCTGAATTGCTAATATTACAACTAGCATGTGAAATCATATGCCGATCAACAAGTCTTGTTTTTACACTTGGGGTTGATGAAACTTGAAAGCATTCTCCAAGCAAAAATATGGAGCTTAGGAGGAACATTTAATTTCCAAATCAAAGGCCAAAGCCAATCGGATTGATTCAGGAACATGAGAAACATTCTAGCAAGTAAACAGTATATTAGGATCCCAAGCAAAAGTATCTTTGATTGATCAAGCTTGAAACTGTTAATGTATATGATTAGCACCATTCATAGGGGATGGCAATCGGAAACCAGTAGCCCCATTAGGGATCCATTTATCCCTCCATGCGGATACATCAAAGCCATTCCTCAAATTCAAATTCCTAAACCTCATTCCTCCTCGACGCTTTGGATGACAGAGGGCCTCCCAACTCTTCCAATGAACCTTTCTTTGAGTACAAAGGCGCTCTACTACTACTAGAATTTTGCAAGCAAGGAATGGATACATGGAATGGGGTTAGGAATGGGTTAAATCCATACCAATGTTTGTTTTAACTAAAGGATGAGAATGAGTGATTATCATACAAAGAAAATACACTAGATTTCATACCCACCTCAAGCTTCAACACGAATCCTCTATTCCATAATTGTGTTCCACTTCCATGTTACAATTAGCTATATAAATATTAAATTGATGTTAAAATTTTTTTAAAAAATATATTTATATTGTAACAGAGGATTAGCGCTGCTCAAACTTAAGGTATGAGTGATTCCTATCCCAACCCGATACCTTATTCCAACCCGATTTCGAGTATAGAAACAAGCGAGCCCGTGTTAAGAATTTCGAACACACTCATGATATATAACAAAATCGCTTGCAAGACTGACTCAATCATGACTTCCGGACCAACTTGGGAGAGAAGTTTTTCTTTCCAACCAACCAAACTAAAGATGACTTTTTAATAATTACCAAAAAAAATTGATTTTTCAATATTTTCAAATAAGAATCCTGAAAGCCACTATATTAGGCAATTTTTTTCCAGATTAGATTATTATTATCCTTCCTACATATAATAGCGTATTTTTTTTTACAATAAATGCACAATTATAAATACAATATGTTTCAGGTTTTTTATTGTTTATTTAATTATCATTATACTATAAATAAAGTCAAATCCTTCTATTTAATGTGTCGTTCATCTAAGTATACCACATATGAATTTTTTATATTCTTAATTACTCTTATGTCCTTCTCATTTATAGACAATTACATAATCTAGAATTACATTATTCACAATTATCCCATACATAAAATTTCCTTAATTATGTCTAATATCTTTTTAAAGATTGACTATTTAAAATTGGCTTATCAGTAAAATAAAAGTGTTAATATGTTAGAATATTTTTTTTAAATAAATTACTTTATTCACATATTTCATATATAAAATTGTCTTAATTATGTCTAATACTCCGAAAATTTTTAAAGATTAATATTTGAATTTGACTTAATATTGCAACAAAATAATTTTAATATCTTAGAATAACTTATTAAATATTTTTAGAATATTTTTTAATTCTCTTGATAGTGAGATAAAATTCTTTTAATATTTAACTTATTGTAGTGTATGGCACGACAAGTTTAAGCTAGTTACGTTATAAACGAAAAAAAACTTTTTGTGTTACATGTGAAATGTTACATTTTTGCAATAAAACAGTACATCAAAAAGAATTTATGCTATCTTCTAATTAACTAATATTAATAATCATCTTAACAAAAAATAAATAGGTACAATTTTGTTTGCATTTCCTAAATAAAAGTCTATTGTATGAAGTGGTATTATTTAAATTCTATTATAACATTAAAATATTGTAATATTAAAAATTATTACAAAAGTAATGACACACAAATATAATTTTGCAACATTAATCTTACATCTCAAAATACCTAAAAATAATATTTTTGCAACCCGGGAACTATGTATTTATTTGTTCTCTTTGAACATAAGTTTGAAATGGGGCGCGAGCTTCGCGCGGCAACATAGCCACGTCAGCAATTCATGATCCGCGTTTTACCTCTCTAAACATCTCTCCACCGTTGATTGCCTCCCATCATCAACGGCCAAGATTTCGTCTTAACCCCTTCACAGATTTTATTTCTTTCCCGCCTACAAAACACCATCAACGGCCAAGAAGCATCCAGGCGCCCTACTAGAATTTTGCAAGCAAGGAATGGATACTATCAATTAGTGTGTTACGAGTTTTGAACACACTCAATGATACTCCAGTATATAATAGGATTGCTTGCAAGACTGGCTCAATCATGACTTCTTGACCGATTTGGAAGATAAGCTTTTCATTCCAACCAACAAACTAAAGATGATTTTTAAATATTTTTAAATAAAAAAAACAGAAAACCACTATATTAGGCAATTTCTTTCCGGATTAGATTATTATTATCCTTAGCTAAATGTAAACGCGTATTTTTTTTACAATAAATGCAAAATATAAATACAATATGTTTTAGGTTTTTTATTGTTTATTTAATTATCATTATACTATAAATAAAGTCAAATTATTCTATTTTACGTGTCGTTCATCTAACTATACCACATAGGAAAATTTATTTGACTAATTATTCTTATGTCCTTCTCATTTGTAGACGATTATATAATCTAGAATTTTGTTATTCACAATTATTTCATATATAAATTTCCTTAATTATATCTAATATCTATTTAAAGATTGACTATTTAAAATTGGTTTATCACTAAAATAAAATAGTGATAATATTTTAGAATATTTTTTAAAATAAATTACTTTATTCACAATTATTTCATTTATAAAATTGTCTTAATTATGTCTAATACTCCGAATAATTTAAATATTAATATTTGAATTTGACTTAATATTGCAACAAAATAATTTGAAAAATATTTTTTAGAATAATTTTTAATTCTTTTGATAGTGCGATAACATTCTTTTTAATATTTAACTTATTGTAGGGTATGGCACGACAGGTTTAAGCTAGTTAGGTTATAAACGAAAAAAGAAGACTTTTTGTGTTACATGTGAAATGTTACATTTTTTGCAATAAAATAGTAAATCAAAAAGAATTTATGCTATCTTCTAAATAACTAATAATCCTCTTAACATAAATAAATAGGTACAATTTTTTTGCATTCCCTAAATAAAAGTCTATTGTATTTCGACCAAAAAAATAAAAGTATTGTATGAAATTATATTATTTAAATTCTATTATAACTTTAAAATATTGTGATATTTAAAAATTATTACAAAAGTAATCTATTATATTATATATAAAAGCAATAAGGTTTGGAGTCACCACGTTGCGCCACCTCATCATTTTTCACATGTCGTCACGAGAATGTGCCACCTTGGATTTTACCACATGTCATCTTTTTATTAAGTCATGTCATATAATTTTTTATACATCATATACCACTTCATACGAGTATTATTTAAGGTAATTACTATTAACTTTTTAGAAAGGAAAATCTTTCCCTTATTTATAGCTAATAAACATAATTATCCTAACTTTCACCTAATATATCTTACCAAGTTGTTTCCAAGATCTTTTTTATTGTGTATTTTAATAATATTAAGTTCAACAAATTTATTAATAATCTTATTTTGTTAATGGTCTAATCTTATAAAATATTACCAGATCACTTCATGAACAAATTGTATACAAATCAAACATATAATATATATTATTAATTTAATCATATTAGATCACTTGACCAACACTCTATTATTATTCTTTATATTTAGTATTTTACTAGTTGTCCCCGTCGTACCCTGCACGACTATGAATCGATATTTTTTTTTAAATATACTATAACAAAGATATTAATAAATAAAATATAAATAATAATTGTGAATTGGTGATTTATATAAATTGTAAAAAAAGCATAATTCTAAATTAAAGATTTTGATAATAAAAATAAAAATAATGGGACATTTAATATGGATTAGCAAATAAAATTGACTTGACATATTATAGGATAAGATCTCGGTATATATTATAGGATAAGACTCGGTATATATTTATATTATAGTATAAGATCTCGGTATATATTTATATTATAGTATAAGATCTCGGTATATATTTATATGAGTTTTTTGGTAGATTATATTGGAGAGTTGTTAGGATCATAAAGATATGGTAAAAATATTTTTATATGTAAATAAATTTCCAAAAAAACATTATTGTAATCCAATATAAAAAAAATTAAAAAAATTGATTGATATTTGTAGATTATGTGGCAATATGATGTGTACATAATATATGAGTGATATGGAAATTTTTTGACATGTGGACTATGACATGGAATATTTATAAAGACGTCTAAATTATAAGAAAATGACACGTGTAAAAATATGAGGTGGCTTAATATAGAATCGACATGTGGCGAAATTCTAGGTGGCGTAATGAGAAGGCTCCAAACTTTATTGCTTTTATATATATAGTAGATATTACATCGATATTATTATGTTCATCAATAAAATATAATAAAATATTTAATTAATATTATGCATCAAATTAACACAATTCCGTGCAAGATAATGGCAAGATTATCACAATAATTACTTCGTTCTTACCTAGAGCAAATTAACCCTAACAAAATCTACCGATTTAAATGAATTAATTTTAATCTCAATCGAAATTAAATATTTATCCCCCAAATTGAAAAATAGCTAACAATAATATTTATCACAATAATTAATAGTTTCCGGTAATGTTTTTTGATAATATACGTACATGTCAAGTCAATTTTTTTGGCTAATTTATATTAAATGTCCCATTATTTTCATTTTTGCTATCAAAATCTATAATTTAGAATTCTGTTTTTTTTTTACAATTTATATAAATCACCAATTCACAATTATTATTTATATTTTTTTATTTATTAATATATTTTTATAGTACATCTAAAAAAATTTCGAGTCATAGTCGTACCCTAGGGACAACTAGTGACACACAAATATAGTTTTGCAACATTAATCTTACATCTCAAAATACCTAAAAATAATATTTTTTGCAACCCGGGCCTATTATGTATTTATTTGTTTTTGAGCATAAAGTTTGAAATGGGGCGCCTGCTAGCATTCGCGCGGCAACAAAGCCACGTCAGCAATCCATGATCCGCGTTTCACCTCCCTAAACATCTCTCCACCGTTGATTACCTCCCATCATCAACGGCCAAGATTTCGTCTTAACCCCTTCGCAGATTTTCTTTCCCGCCTACAAAACACCATCTTCTCTTCCGCCATTTCCCTATCTACTTCACCAAACCTAAATCCCAATCTCCCAATTTCTCTCTCTCAGCAATGGCACGAACCAAGCAGACAGCACGAAAATCAACCGGAGGAAAGGCGCCGAGGAAGCAGCTCGCCACCAAGGCCGCCAGGAAGTCGGCTCCGGCCACCGGCGGAGTGAAGAAGCCCCACCGTTTCCGCCCCGGGACGGTGGCTCTTCGGGAGATCAGGAAGTACCAGAAGAGCACCGAGCTTCTCATCAGGAAGCTTCCCTTCCAGAGGCTCGTCCGTGAGATCGCTCAGGATTTCAAGACCGATCTCCGGTTCCAGAGCTCCGCCGTGTCGGCGCTCCAGGAGGCGGCAGAAGCTTACCTGGTCGGTCTCTTCGAGGACACCAATCTCTGCGCGATTCACGCCAAGCGTGTTACTATTATGCCGAAGGATATGCAGCTCGCCAGGAGAATTAGGGGCGAGAGGGCCTGATTTGCTGAATGAGTTAGGGTTTCTGGTTCGTTGTTTTGTGTTCTGCGTTTTTTGTTGTAAATCAGGGGGATTTGGTTCAGATTGTGTGATGAATTGAATGGTTTAATTGTGTGAATTCTAAGAGTTTGTTTTCTTCCTACCATTATCATCGGCATTATGGATTGAAATTACTAACATTGTCACTTTCCACTCAGAAATTAAGCAGAAGTAGTAACTTACTGATTTGTAGCAACACATCTACGCCATTCCTAATATGAGATACGAGAACAAACCTAAATGATCTGATTTTCAAAGAGAAAAATAAACTGCAGCTTGAGATACGTCATACGTGTATTTGAGAATTGTATTTGTACCTGGTATTGTTATCCTTATTGAGATTGAGATACATGTCTTTGAAATTGATACCTTCCATAAAAATATGGGGGAGCTTTCATACTTACTGATTTGTTCAGTGTCTTTCCATAATTGAGCTTGGGAGGAAAAAAATGTTAATTTGAATTTTGAGTTTTGAAATTTTGAAAATTTTAATATCCGATTTCCCTAAAAGATATCACATACGGAGTAAAATCTATCTTAGGATAGTGTGCTATCTTTATTAATATTATATCTTGTAGTAGGACAATTGAACTGTATATAATCTTGTACATCATCGATCAATAGAAACAGAGAGAAAGTTTCGCAAACCCTAGACTTATATTCCCATCTTTAAAAGCCCTAACCCACTGACTTCTCGATTCTTCATCGTATTCTACCGTTTTTTTGTACTGAATCTCTCCGATCGAGCCTCGATTTTGCAGGATTTCACCACGGTGGTCACCATGTCTGCTGGAACAACTAAGAAAGCCGATTCTAAGTAAGTTCAATTCAATCTTAATCTTATCATCATTAATTGATCTCGAGATGTATATCAATTTGGTTTCCAATCTCAATTTTGCGTGTTTAGGGTTGCCGAGAGAGCAAGAAAGAAAGCAGCCGCTGAGGCTGAGAAAGCAAGAAAGAAGGCTGAGAGAGAAAGAAAGAGAGCAGCTGATGAGGCGCTAGTTACGAAAGACAGAAATTAGCACGGCTTGAGAAATTTATACGTTCAATAAGGATGAATGACGAGCAACTGCTCCGGAAAGCAGCCGAGTTTTACGTGTAATTTTTGACTTGAAATCGCTCATCCCCTCTATTCTTCAGTCTTCCTCTTCGTAGGTTTTGATCTGATTTGGTTTAATTACAGGACAAACACGTTCCTTCCTCAATATAAGAACCATCCATGCGCTAAATATAAGAAGAAGCATCCAGGCGCCGCCAAAAATGTAACCATGTCTTTTTAGGCTTTTAGCATCATCCAATTCCTCCATTTTTAACTAATTCGTTTCTTCTTTTGCTTTTCATTAAATAACATGAAGGGCTTGGAGGTCGTGTGGTCTGTATTGAGATATAAGAATGTAGGAAATTGCTTGACTTTTATTAATGTGAAGATACGTAATTATACAAGAGAGCTTTGAGAAACCCTAGGATAAGTAAACTAGATTAAGCTAGAATAAAAGAAGTAATCTGATAATAATTCTAACAGAAATCCTAACAACAAGATAATAGATTTAAATCTATTCCTAATATCTCCCCTCAAGGTGGACTCTCAGATGATAGGCCAAGCTTGATCAGTAGTTCATGAAATCTTGTTTGTGGCAATGGCTTGGTAAGAATGTCTGCCAATTGTTCTGACGTGGAAATATGGGCAACACGGAAAGTCTTCTTCTGAACGTGTTCTCTTATGAAGTGATAGGCTAGAGCTATGTGCTTCATTCGAGAGTGAAATACCGGATTAGAGCTTAAGAATGTCGCACCCAGGTTGTCACAATAAATGGCAGGTTGTTGAGGAGGCTGAATTCCGAGTTCTGAGATCAGGGATATGACCCATACTAGTTCAGAAGCCGTTTCAGCGAGAGCTTTATATTCGGCCTCCGTAGAGGACCGAGCCACACTTTTTTGTTTACGGGAACTCCACGATATAGGTGTAGCACCAAAGTAAAGTATGTAACCCGTAGTTGATATGAAATCATCTTTGTCCCCGGCCCAATCAGCATCAGAAAGCATGTAGAAGGGGCGGACTGATAGAAGAAATATAAATGCCTTGATGAAGTGATCCAACAAGATACCGTAAAAGTCGTTTCAATGCAGCCTAGTGTGTAGAAGTTGGCTCTTGCATGTACTGACTCAATTTATTGACCGTGAAAGCAACATCAGGCCAAGTTAAACAAAGGTATTGTAAACTCCCTATCAAGGATCTGTAATCGGTTGGAGAAGGCAATAGGTCGCCACTATTTTTTTGGAGAGGAGGCGAGACTGATAATGGAGTTGAGACGAGCTTAGTTGTGTCCATTCCAGCCTTGACCAGCAAGTCCTGAACATACTTCCGTTGGGATAAAAATATGCCTTTAGGTTTAGGAAGAACCTCTACCCCAAGAAAGTATGACAACATGCCAAGATCTTTTAGAGAGAATTTGTCAGCCAACCGATTGATGAGTTTCTGTATCGCCTGACTTGAGCTTCCTGTAACTATAATATCATCTACGTAGACAAGCAGATATATCAGGTCTGAATTTGATCGAAAAATGAATAGAGAAGCATCAGAGAGAGAATTTTCAAAACCAAGGTGGAGAAGATACAGCTTGAGCTCCTTGTACCAAGCGCGCGGCGCCTGCTTTAATCCGTAAAGAGCCTTGTGTAATTTACAGACATGTGTTGGACGATCCTTGTCAATGAATCCAGGTGGTTGTGCAACATAAACATCTTCATGCAATGTGCCCTGTAAGAAGGCGTTGTTGATGTCTAGTTGTTTGATTGACCATCCGTTGAAAACTGCAATGGAAAGGACCACACGAACTGTAACTGGTTTAATGATTGGACTGAAGGTCTCAGTGTAGTCACATCTGGGTCGTTGATGGAACCCTTTTGCAACTAAGTGAGCCATGTACCGATCGATCTTGCCATCGGGATGATACTTAATCCTAAAGACCCATTTACAACCCACCAGATTTTGACTGGGATGATTTGGGACTAGGGACCAATTATTATTGGAACAAAGCGCTTTAAACTCAGCATCCATAGCAGCACGCCACTCAGGTATTTTGAGAGCTTGGGTTATAGTTTTTGGTTCACTGAGTGGGGAAAGGGTTGTATGAAGATTAAGCTTTTGTATGGGTTTGGTAATATTATTTTTGGAACGAGTAACCATACCAGTTGGATTTGGGGGAGCTGGTGCCGGCGGATTAATTGGATGCGGATTTTGTGGAATGGGTGGGTTAGAATTAGGGTTTGTATGAGTTTGGGTGGGTCCATGTGAGCTGTGTGGATTTTGAGAAGCTGACGGCTCTTGAATTAGAATAGGGTTTGGAGTTGCTGAGGTGGTGGAGGTTTGTTGGATTGGTGGAACAGATTGTAACGCCCCGACGTTAACGTCGGGGCATTACTAGGTAGTTGACCCTAACGGGTCCTACCTGAACGGGTTGACAACTAGAATATCTGGACCTTGCAACTCGGGCACAACAAGAAAACTATTTTAAAACATCCAATTGTCATTCAAACAAACCACGTTTTTAACAATGTCCTGCATGAATCCCAAATGTCTAGCCAAATCACATTCAACGCCAGAATCTAATAAAGTCAGCAACATATCAAAATATCCAAAACAACTGGGAAGACTAAACTGAACTCCCAACCCCTTTCAGTGACCTAGTGACATACGTCAACGATCCGCTGCAGCATCTGACCTAGGCTCCAACACCGGACCTGTGTGAGTACCTGGAACTGAAAAATAAAGTCCCCGAAGGGTCAGCTACTACCCTAGGCAAGCTAGATAACACACGGCAATAGTAAGACGTTTGAAAAAACAACAATTATTCAACAACATAACTTTTAACAAGTGAATTGAATAGAACAGAATAGGTCAACACACATTTCACAACCTAGAGAATATGAGAAAGGAAAGGCAATGAGACATACCATAATCAAACTAACAAGCACAAAAGTAAAGCATTTATAATAATAACCAACACATCGACAATCAACAAATGAAGGAAGATACAACGAATACACAATTCATTAAGCATGGCAAGAATTCACAAGGTCGGAAAACCAACTAAGTAATTACACACACGCACACAATAAAACCACAATCCTATTGGGAAATGCCATTATTCCTTCCACCACCGCATTCCCGTCTACGACGCTAACTCACCTGCGCCCGAGTGCAGAGGCGGGCCCTCCCACTTTCCATGTACGTCATCCTTCCAACCCCTGGTCAAGCCTCCACTGGAGCACTTGCCAAAAACAAACAATCAATTTTTATTTTTAAAAAGGCCCGGCCGACACACGACCATGGCTAGACGCCTCTTCGCCACCGACAATCGTCGCACATGATCGTGCCGGTTACGCTGCCAGCACAGAGAAAGCAATAGTATTTCTTTTACGAGAAAACGTTTAAAACAGAAAGCACGCCACATCATACAATAAAATATTTCGCAAGGAAAACATACATTCGGGACTAGTTCCCAAAACCAATCTCACAATCACGGCATGAAATCTAACAAGACTAGAATAGAGCCGAGCAAGTCGAGAATGACTAACCTGGAAAGCGATCCTCGAACGACGTAAGTAATGCGGCGATACTAAAGACCTTGCGAAGATCAGGTTTGCACCAACTCGAGCAAGACGGGGATGGGGCTTTCGAGCTAGGTTGCTTTGCCTCGGGAATTGGACTGATCCGCTCAATGATCTTGACCTCGAACTTTTGGGTTGCCTTGATTTCTTCGACGGTGACTGGAGGAGCAAACAGTCAAAGGTGGTTCAGCACGCAATGGCTCTACGTCTTCGATTGGCTTGAGCCTTGAGCTCGACTACGAAATACCAGATCGGCGAGGACTCGCAGCGGCGAAGTCGAGGAAGCGACGGTAATGACTTGCAGCGGCGTCTACTGAACGGCGAGGCAAAGACAAGGTGGGATGAGACGATCGATGGATTTAGGGCGCGTTCGTCAGCCGTGACGATGTTTACCGGTGATGTTTGGCGCACGAGATGCCGACGACGAACGCTTAGATAGCTAAGCCTCCTGGCGTCTCAACACCACCGAAGCACCGAGGAGAGTTGATGGTGAGGACGAGGAGCAGCAAGGAATCGGAGGGTCTTCTTCCTTCTTTTTCGAGCGGCGCCAGGAACAGAAAATGGAGGCAGAAGCGTAGGGTAAGAAAGGGAGAGGCACGAGAAAAATGGATTCGGACTTTTCTTTGACAAAAGGATGGGCCTTTTGGCCCAAAAAGATAAAGGAAAGTCAAGTTGTAATAAAAAGAGGTAAATTAGAACGAAGGAATTAATTGTTGGGTTTCTCGAACTCCCGAGTGCTACACAGATAGAGGCGAAAGATTTGATTGATTATTTGTTGAAGATATTGCGTTGGAATTTGGGGTTGTTTGGATAGGAGAGAGTGAGAGAATTGGGTGAGTTGTTAAGGATAAGGGGGAATCCGATTGATTGTTAATGATGGGTCCCATGGGCTGATTTTGTGGGTGATTTGATTGATTGGGTAAAAGCTGGTACATGTCCAGCGGGAGATTAGGAATTTGTTGATTTTGTGGATTTGGTAAAGGCTGGTGCGTGGGGCCCGGCATCAGATTTTGGGTGGGAGATTGGGAATTTGTTAAAAGGCTAGGATTTTGTGGGTGTTGTAACGGAGGTGGAGATTGATTATTCTTCAACAAAGGCAAGGAAATTGAACCCCATTCCTCACACTTTGTATTAGAATTTGTTGGCAAATTTGTTTGGGTTTTGAATGGAAAAATATGTTCAATGAAATTTACATGACGAGATGAATAAATTCTTCTCGTGTTTGGTTCCATACAAAGGTAAGCACTTTGGGTTGGAGAGTATCCGATGAACACACACGGGACGGAACGAGGTTGAAGTTTATGACTAGTATATGGTTTTAACCACGGAAAGCACAAGTAGCCAAAGCTTTTTAATTTTGAATATTCCGGTTTTTTATCCAACAATTTTGAAAAGGGTGATTCATAAGACAATTATTTTGTTGGAAGACGATTAATTAAGTAAACAGCAGTTGAAAAGGCATGAGGCCATAAATCCATGGGCATGACCGATTCATTAAGCAAAGTTAATCCAGTTTCAACAATGTGTTTATGTCGTCTTTCAGAAATACCATTGTGTTCCGGTGTATGAGGAGGTGAAGTAAGATGCGTTATTCCATTTTCACTTAAAAAATCTTTTAAAGAAATATATTCACCTCCATTGTCTGAATACAAAATTTTAATTTTTTTTTTGAAATAATTTTCAACTAATGTTCGGAATTTAATGAATGTATTTTTGGTGTCCGATTTTTTCATTAAATTATAAATCCACGTATATCTTGTGAAATGATCGACAAAAATAACGTAGTATTTAAAACCATCATAAGAATAAACCGGAGATGTCCAAACATCAGAATAAATAATTTCAAGAGCATAATGTGATACAATTGTCGAATCTGCAAAGGGCAGCTTATGACATTTGTTTATTTGACAGGAAACACAATGAGACTGCTGAATTAAACTAGTTCCTAAATTGAAATGACGTTGAAGATATTGAAAAACTGCAGTGGAAGGATGACCCAAGGAATGATGCACTGTGGCTGGCGATTTTGAAGAAGAAAAGTGAACGACTGGTTTTTCCTGTGGCCACAAGTAGACACCATCCACACATGGTCCTTTAAGAATTGTTTGGCCCGAATTGAGATCCTTAACATGAAAACAGTCGGACAAAAACAAAACAACACAATTATTTTCAGCACAAAATTAAGAAACTGAGATTATATTCTTTGAAATCTTAGGAACACATAAAACATTTTTAAAAATTGAATGACCGATGTAAAGTTTGAAAGGAAAAAGAACCGGAATGTGTAATTGTCAGACCTGTTCCGTCGCCAATGTAAAGTTCATCGGGTCCGGTATAAGGATTGTGAAGAGCCAAGGTTTCAAGGTCATAGGTGGCATGGTTTGACGCACCAGTGTCCATGAGCCATTGGCTCGGTGTGTGGTGAGCAAAGGTCATGTTGGCTTGTGGAGCGGGCTGATTTGGGAAGCGATTGGAAGGTGGAAAAGTGACATTTGGGTAATCTTTTTTGAACTGTGGGCATTGATTCACGACATGGCCACCAAACTTTTTACAGTATTAGCACCGTCCCTGAAATGGTTTATACTCGTTTTGTGAAGATTGGTTGGAAGTAGGGTGTGGCGGGTTGTTATGGCTAGGAGTGTGCGGCTGCCACGATTGTGTAGTGTTCGGTGTCTTGTTCTTGTTCTTCCCTTTGATTTGAGCGTTTAGAGCGGTAGCCGGTGCCCCGTCGCTAGCACTCTCAAGCTTTAAAGCCAGTTCTTTGAGAATAAGCCTTTCATGAAGCTCGAAGTAACTGATCGGCGTTCTCGATTGTTAACACCGTCAATAACGGATTGATAACTAGAATCCAACCCTTTCAGGATGAAGTCAGTAAAATCCTCTTGATTGACAGGAGCACTAAGAGAGGCCAATAGGTCAGCGCAGGACTTCATGCTTTGCATGTAATCAGCAATGGACGATGATCCTTTCTTCATGGCTCCAAGTTTGGCTTTCAGTTGTTTCTTATGTCCTCTTGAAGCCGATGCGAAGGTCTGCTGTAGCAGATCCCAAACACCTTTGGCCGTGGTTTCTTGCGTGACGAGGTTAAAAACCTGGGTCGTCAAGGTGCCGAGAATGGCACTGTGGAGCAAGTTATCCTGCCTCTCCCACGTCTGGAAAGCCGGGTTGTCCACAGTGGCATTCTTTCGCACAATTGTAGACGGTGGTGCGGGGTGAGTACCGTCAATGAATTTGAGCAACCCATACCCTTTGATGGTGAGTTTGAGTTGCGTTTTCCAGTTGAGGTAGTTTGTGGAATCAAGTTTGACAATATTGTTCAAGTGAATCACCGAAAAAGGTTGATCCGTTTGGAAAGGATTGGGAATGGTGATTTGAAAATCAGCCATTGTTTGTCGTAAGGACTTTTTGTGATGATCTGCCTAGGATCGTTTTGAGGCATATGATACCATATTGAGATATAAGAATGTAGGAAATTGCTTAACTTTTATTAATGTGAAGATACGTACTTATACAAGAGAGCTTTGAGAAACCCTAGGATAAGTAAACTTGATTAAGCTAGAATAAAGGAAGTAATCTGATAATAATTCTAACAGAAATCCTAACAACAAGATAATAGATTTAATTTAAATAAACTTAAAATAAATCTATTCCTAATAGTCTGGACATCGTGAATTTAACTCCCTGGCTGATAGTGTAAGCAATTTTGCTGATTAGATCTGATCTAACATTTTCTTCCTATTGATTTCATTCTCGGTCTTTCAGGACAAAGATTCGTACCTTGCTATGGACAAGAAATATGAGGAAGAAATGATTGCCCACGCAGAGGATTCCTTCAGGTTCTTGTTTATCCTCTATGAATGGTTTATGAATCAAATGGACTGAATTGCATTACTCTTAAGAATTTGTTGGTTTTGTAGAACCCGCACAGGACTCAGTGCTGTTTCCGTTAGGCTGAGTTAAATTAGCAACAGGATGGTCAGTCCCCTCTCTTAGGACTTGTTATTTTGTTTTAACGGTTAACTAGCTGTTTTTTTTATTGAGGTAGATCTCATGTCGGTCAGGATAAGAGTATGTTTGTGTGTACAAGAAGACTACTTGTTATTGTTTATGATAGTAGTACTAGATTACACAATTTGAATGATCATAACTGATGCTTTTGTTTCTGTTGATTTGATTTGCTGCACAAGGTGGTATTAGTTCATTTCTTTCTGCACACTAATTCTGCAGGACGGATGTTATAATAAAAAGTGGTCATAATAACAAGACGGACTTTATAATAAAAAGTCATAGTCTTCTTAAACAAACAACATAATTTAAATGATTGAGATTATATTAACAAATTAATAAAATTACTCTTTACCATTTAACCGATAGGCCACCATATAAATAGGCCACTCAACGCAACACAATCCAACTTATACTCTTTGGCTCTTTGCTACAATCCAACTTATACTCTTTGGCTCTTTGCCATTTATGGTAATTTTAATACATGGGCTCTTTTAAATAATTATAATAATTATTAATGTTCTAAGACGAAAAAAACGTGTTAGATATTTTGATTGAAATATTTTTTAAATTTGCATTTTAAAATATAATCTTGAATTATATGGTGTCCACTATGATGAAATTTAATTTGGTAAAAAAATTTTCTCTCGTTGTATTTGTTAGAATTTTTAATAAATTTTGACATGAGATCATTGGGTTATTAAAAATATTATGAAAAATAATTAATTGAGTCCATGAACTTTAGATCCTTTAATACAATTTCATGGCTTTTAATATTGAGTTAAGGAGATTATTTTGTCATATAATATAATTGACATTATAAAAACAGGATGATTTTCATAAATTAAATATGTATAGCAAACGCACCTTATGCAAAAATTTTAAATGTTATATATAGATGTAGGTTATAGATTTTAACTAAAATGTTATTTAAGAATTCAATATAGTAATTAGTTTAAATGAGAGTAAAATTCATTTATTTAAATATTTTAAAATAAGAATATGTTTGTGTCTTTGCACTAAGTGTATTAAATGTGGTTGTAATTATTTTGCAATGATATATATATATATATAGATGGAATTTTTATCAAATAGATAATGAATCATCATTAAGTGCATTAAATGTGCTCGTGTACACAAAATTATATATATGTATTATAGATTTACATTAATATTTGATTTCCAATGAACTAATACAAATAAGTAAACATATAATAAAATTAGATGGTTATGATGAAATCTACACGTACACTACGACATTTTATAAAAAAATTACATCATTTTAGATCGCTTCTGAAAATGATATTGACTCTAATTTCCATTATTTTGTATCAAACGACTAATGTGTTGGATTTTAACTATTTTATATATTCGAAAACTTAAGTTAATCGGTAAAGTTTTAATTTTTTTTATATACTAGTGATATTTGTTATGTGAAACTAATGTGAGAAGTCTCCTAACCAAAGTTTCAATTTGAATTGTTTTTTATTGGCATTCCCACTTGTTAATTAAAATTTGCAATTTGCAAAGTCAAAGCAATGTCTTGATTTCCATTTATCGAGTAAGGGTTCGTTTAGAACTTTAGATTGCTACATCTATCTACATATTGATTTGTATTTATTGTCATTTAATACTATAATATAATTTAAATTTTTATTGCATAGTTAATATTATATATTAGAAGTAAATAAAAAGAATCTTATTAATTGCGTTCTCTTTGTGGAGTTAGTTTTTTATTACAATCAATGTGGGCCTTAATTATGGAAAGAATATATCACTTAGTTAATAATCTTAAAAGATTTTTTACATAAACAATATTTGTATAAAATAAACAACAAATTTATTACAAACAAAATATATTTAATATGGTATTTTATTGGAATATTACAACACAATTTTATTGCAATAAAAACCCTAAACATCATAACACTAATTGAATGTCAATTGTAAAAGCATGTGATACTTATGTGTAAAAAAGATATACAAATTTCAAAAACTTCATTAATGGAATATAATATTTGAAAATACTAAATACGTAAACAAGTAAAAAAGAATTTAAATAGAATTATTAACACGAGCATATACTTCTAGTTTAATGTAATTTAATATAACTTAAATTATTAAATGTATAATTCAAACATAATGCAAGTTCTATGACTTCTCACTTCAAATGGGAGCAACCACCAAAGGAGGAGTGTCATATCCCAGAACCGATTAAGGAGGAACCACCAAAGGAGGAGGGCCCAAAGAGCAAGAAAATGAATGAAATGGATACGATGGAGTGTAATAGTTCTAATTTCCGAAGTATTGACCTTAAAAATGACTTGGAAACACATGGGAACACCCACTTGCAACCTATGAGATTTTGAGATGAATACGAGGGAACAAGCACCCAAGTATGATTAGCTTGAAGGGCATCAAACTCCGATTGCATGGCAGCCCACCAAAGAGGATCTTTGAGAGCTTGGTTAATAGTTTTGGGTTCGGTTGGGTGGGATACGTGAGTGTGAAGGTTTAGTTTTCGAATAGTTTCAAACCGAGATTGGTATGTAGTAATGGTTTCTCCAGCCTTCATCTTGAAGTTGTAGAATTTCTTCTTGGCCTCCTTTTGGTGACTTTCCTTCAGATCTACGTTGCCGATATGCATATGTTCAATAGCCTCCCATGC
Source organism: Fallopia convolvulus (assembly GCA_964016875.1). Lineage (NCBI taxonomy): Eukaryota > Viridiplantae > Streptophyta > Magnoliopsida > Caryophyllales > Polygonaceae > Fallopia > Fallopia convolvulus. The sequence continues at coordinate 2,525,856 of OZ024720.1, forward strand.
ATCCTTGGTAGTTTTGCAATTGGCCACCCTTAGTAGATCTTTAGCGCCCAAAACATTGTTCAACAACATCTTTGCCTTGAAATTCTTCTCCATTCCTGTCCATTTAGTTGTACCCCACTCAAACTTTTTATTCTTTTTGTCCGTAGGAATGATATAGTCTCCATCTTCAATAACTAACCAAGCTTGGTAGTCATTACACTTGAGCCATGGTTCGAAAAGGATCTTCTAGTGATCATACTCCCCAACAACAAGCAATGGAGGCTTATTGTTTCCAATCCCGAAGTTGTGAGTGTTGTTAGTACTCATCCTGTATTCTTGCACTAACACACAATCTAGAGCAAACCTGCTCTGATACCAATTGTTGGATCATGACACTTTAATAACAAAGCAGGAAAATACTAATGTTCCCTGGGTAGCAGAAATAAACAATAAGAACATAGTATTCATAGAGGAAAACTTTCTGACCGACCAACAAGTCGTAGAAAGAAAAACCTCTACCCGTGAGACTCCTTCTTAGAGGATTTCAATAGAATACTTTGTATTAATTAAGTTTCAACGGTTACAAGGCAAGTCAAGTTCCCTGGTAACTAAGACACCAACCAAAGTTCAACCAACTAGACTTCTTCTGTCGTAAATGTACACCTAAATGAAAGTAAACTACCAACCTGAGTACTAACTCAACTGTGGGTTCTTTACCAGAAAAAGCCACACACACTCGAACACTCGAAAATCTCTCTTATCAAGTTCGTCGTTAATCACCTTACTTAACTCTATCTATAACCTAGCTTTATATAAGAAATATCAAGTCCGATCTCGCACATAATTCTTGTCTAATTACGCTGATATTCCACTTGACAAATACTACTAAAATAGGAGAAAGTATTTTATGATGATTTGTATCCTCAACCATTTCTATTTTATCCAAAAATGAATGATATCGAATTTCCCAAATAACATCGTGCAAGCTTGATCTTCTCAAGCAATCACCCATGGCTGACAAATGTTCGTGGAAGATCACTCGTAGAAGATCTGGTAACTTGCTATAAATAGAAAGTCACGTCCCTTCGAGATGCGCTTTCTTAATCCGTCACTCATTCCCTCTATTGTTCCTCACAATGTTCCGTCACTCTTGACAATGTACCTGTTTTTCTGAAACACTTACATGTAGAAGCAAATTATACCATCTAAGTTTGTTATCATTAAAACTAAGAGAAATCATGGAACAACGAATGTTCCAACAAATAGAATTTAGTCCAAAAGCAGTTTACTAGTAGTTACAAATGCAAGGATTGGAATAAATCACCATAAAGAGATCCATGTCACACAATCAAGGTTAATTGTAAGAGAAATTTCAAGTCCCATTGATACATCATATATATTTTTTTGTCTCGAGCAAACCATCAACCATCAAAGCTAGACTTCCCACAAGAATAGATCCAACCTTACGGTCCATACCAAGGTGTTGCAGTTGTGCCCATATTACAAAAACAATGTACACACGCAATGATCACTTTATTATAGGGGTGTTCAACGGGTCGGGTCGCCCGCGACCCGCACTGACTCGACATGCAAATTGCGGATCGACACACGACACGTGCGGGTCGGGTCGCGGGTTGAATTTTTTTTATTTTGAGGGTCGCGGGTCGGGTCAGATTAGACCTGCACAGGTTGCGGTTCGACCCACGACCCGCAATATTTTTAAAAAATATATTTTTATAATTTTATTAATATATAAACTATTTTTTTATAAAAAAACCCATTGGCTTTACAAGTCGACCCGCAAACCCGACATGTTTTAAAAAAATACATGTGTTTAGGTAAAAAAAAATCAATTTTAACCCGATTAACTTAGTCAAACGGATCAAACGGGTCAACCCGCGACTCGACCCATTAGACCCACAACCCGCAGATCGGGTCATGGGTTAAAAATAAATTATAAAACATAGCTATCATATTCACGGATCATATTTAAGGTACTTTTTTGAAGAGCACTATCTATCTATACATAAAGTATAAAACAAAGCTAGCATTCATATAATCGATAATCCAATAAGGGTACATAGGAAGAAAAATTATCATTCAAGGCACAAAATGGAGAATAAAAGGCATTAACACATTTACTGGTGTCCCCCGAATTCTAAAATTTACAATTCGATTCATGAGTTTGGTTCAAATGAAACAAACTCTTATCCTAAAACGTGAAACGAATGCACTTTTCCTAGTTAGTAGTGCACTTTTTATACAAAAATGCATTGAAAAATACAAAAAGTGCACTACGAAAAAGTGCACTACAAAAAATATGAAAAGTGCACTAAAAAGTACGAAAAGTGCAAATGCGAAAAAGTGCACTCTGAAGTAGGAAAAGTGCATTATTAACTACAAAAAGTGCATTCGTTTCAGGATAAGAGTTCGTTTCATAATAAGAGCTTGTTTTATTTGAACCAAACTCTTCGATTCATATCCAAATATATTTTTGAATAAAAGGAAGCAGCTTTGCTCAAAGTAACTGCGTTTGGTCTTCAAAAAATAGTACTACGTACTCATTGGTATATTTGTTACATGCAAATACCTCGGATCCTAATAGCACATTGGTATTTAACCCTCATCTCGTTCGATCAATATCCCGGATTTAGCATGCCCGTGTTATAACATGTATCATTTTTTTTCCAAACTAGAATTTAATCCGGAGTGTGCGTGCACGCCCGTGTTATAAGTTATGAGTTATTATTCGACAAAAAAAAAGTTACGAGTTATTAGGCCATTTTCGTAGTAGCGAAGGCAACAATGGAAAATTATTGCACAAACAAAAAATTACAATACAACACACACAAACACACTAATATATATAAATATATTTATTAAACAAAAAAATAAAATTTCACACACTAATATATATATATATATATATATATATATATATATATATATATATATATATATTACACACACAAAAAAAATTACACTCAATGACATACAAAGAAAAGAAAAATTACACAATTTTAGGTTTTGTTGTTTCGCTTAAAGTGATTATAGTATTCTACGACCGCTCTAATCAGCGGGGGAGGGAAGGCCAACATGATCGGCAAGACACAACTAAGGATCATGAAATCGGAAAATCTATCTTCGCAACGAACAACTGTCTGGAGTTTGTTTGTTTTTATGCGTTCACATCACTTGCTAGTTCTTTTAGCGTTACATCTATTCTTACTATTACCTACGGTTTTCCTCTTTCTTTAGTTAGTCAATGCCCTACTCTGTTTGTTTTTGGGCATGTATACAATTTCCCTAATTGCAATATTTCATCGGGGAGACCGCATTATTATGTTCCTGAGCATGTTGGCCTTCCTTCCCCCACTGATTAGAGCGACCGTAGAATACTATAATCACCTTAAGCAAAACAACAAAATCTATAATTGTGTAATTTTCCTTTTCTTTGCGTGTGATCGAGTGTAATTTTTTTATTTTGTGTGTAATATATATATATATATATATACTAAGATCAGGTGAGGAGGTCTCTTAGCGTAGATAATTATGATGCTTCTCAACCATTAGATCTAACTTTATTAAGGGATAAGATTATTTCTACTTATGATTTATTAAAAAATCAAGAAATCAAGTTACGTAATTATAGGATCTGGCAGATTTATTTTTGGAAAAATATCAACTTGTTCATTCTAGAATTTATTATTTTTCTTATTCTCTATATTTTACGAAAACCTATAGGATATGACTGACTATACGGATCCTTAGTTTGTTCATTGTGTGATATTAGGATGTTCATTTGGTTAGTATATTTGTTCATTTGAACATAAATATATTACCCGATTTTATTTGTGCACGATATATTGAGTAGATGTTCATTTATTCTCTATACTTGTTCATTTCATTAATTCAATCAATGATATTTTTTTGTTCATTGTATAAAATAGTTTTGGTAAATTGTTCATGACACTTGTTCATCTATTTGTAGTATTTAATGGTTTGTGCTTGCACCGTCAAATCCTCTTTTGTTCATTGTGTGATATATAGTTGTTCATTTAGTTAGTATAATTGTTCAGTTTAACATATCTATATTACTCGATTTTCTTTGTTCATGATATATTATATATATGTTCATTTATGTGCTATACTTGTTCATTTCATCAACTCAAGTGATGATTTTTTTCAACCGTATAATATAGTTTTCGTAAATTGTTTCATGATACTTGTTCATCTATTGTAGTATTTGTTCATTTTGATATATGTAATTGTTCATTAAGATGGTAACTTGAAAATTGGTAGAAATATCGGAAGAAATTCAGCAATCGAAGTCACTTGAAACTCCTCCAAAAACCGTGGGTTGTAGATGGCGATTGTAGTTGTACAAGTTGGAAGATTTGAATGAACAAATTAGGGTTATTAGAAAATATCGGTAATTAAAGATAAGAAAAATCATATCTCGTAGATTACGTAGTTATCAAAATAATTTTTTTTATTTTTTTTTTTAATTTTCAATGAACAACTTCTATCCCTTAATAAAACTAGATCTAACGGTTGAAGAGTCTCCTAACTATCTACGCTAAGAGGCCTCCTCACCTGATCTTAATCCTATATATATATATATATATATATATATATATATATATATATATATATATATTAGTGTGTGTGTAATTTTATTTTTTTGTTTAATAAACATATTTATATATATTAGTGTGTTTGTGTGTGTTGTATTGTAATTTTTTGTTTGTGCAATAATTTTCCATTGTGGCCTTCACTAAAAAAAATTAAAAAATTAAAAAAATTAAAATTAAAAAAATTAAAAAAAAATTTGAAAAAAGGTTCTTAGTCCTGAGGTACCATATTTAAGTGCAATTGGTGCTTTAATGTACTTAACTAACAATACGAGGCCAGATATTTCTTTTGCAGTAAATTTGTTGTCCAGGTATAGCAATGCACCCATAAGGAGACATTGGAACGGGATCAAACATATATTTCGCTATCTCCGAGGAACACATGATCTTGGGTTGTATTATCGTAACCAAAGGGATGCGACCTTAACTGGATATGCAGATGCAGGGTACTTGTCTGACCCACACAAAGCCAAATCATAGAAATGGCTATGTGTTCACATATGGAGGCACTGCCATCTCTTGGAGATCAACAAAGCAGACTGTGACTGCCACATCATCAAACCAAGCAGAATTAATTGCTTTATATGAGGCAAGAAGAGAATGTGTGTCCCTTCGAGCAATGATTCAATTCATCCAGAAAGAAAGTGGAATGAAGCCAATCACCGATGATCCAACAATATTATATGAGGACAACTCAGCATGCGTTGCTCAAATGAAGAAGGGCTACCTCAAAGGAGACCGCACAAAGCACATATCTCCAAAATTCTTCTCCACTCGTGAATTGGAAGAAGCTGGTGAAGTGGACATCCAACAAATTCGGTCAAATGACAACTTGGCTGACTTATTCACAAAGTCTTTAATCCCCAAGAAATTTGGAGAACTGGTATCCAGAATTAGAACGTGCAGACTTCGAGACATATGTTGAAGTCAGGGGGAGTATCATACGCGCTGCACTCTTTTTCCCTTCGATCAAGTTTTTATCCCACTGGGTTTTGCTTGACAAGGTTTTTAACGAGGCAGCATCAAGGCGTATAAATTGGATCAATGGTTGCACTCTTTTTTCCTTCGTTCAGGTTTTTATCCCACTGGGTTTTTCCTGACAAGGTTTTTAATGAGGCAACGTTTACGCATATCCCACAACATCAAAGAAGGTGAATATTCAAGGGGGAGTGTTATGAATACATGTATACACATGCAATGCTACAAGTTACCCTTAGTCTTTCACCTTTTGCTTGTATACATAGATGATTTAACATGTAATATTGTATAGTGCATGACTGGAAGTAACTTGTACAAGGTGAATTATTCACCTTCTTCACCTCCTTATTTTCATGCATAAATCATGGAGATTCACCTAAGTTTTTACCTCACCTTTGGCCTATAAATATGGTCATCATTCATTGTAAAATTTGCACCAAAGTAGAGTAAGAAATACACTCTCTAAAGTTCTTACTCTCCCTCTCTCTCTTCTAATAATCTAAAAATCCTCATAAAATTTGTTTAAGTGTTCTTTCCAAAAATTAAAGTGATCTCGCTTTCATAAATATTTTCATAACAAAAGTAACTTTCTTACCCTTTTTTTTACTGCATAAAGAAAATAGATCGATGATTTATATACGTGTCATCATTACGTTTGCATACGTACTACTCCCTCCGTCCCCATTTGTTCGTCCTAAAGGACGGTTTTTGTGCTTATTAAGGAAGGTGTAAAGTAGTATTGGTAATTGGGAAAGTGGGTAAAAGTGAGATTGATTGGGGGTATGTTTGTAATTTTATAGGGATAAAAGGTGTAAAGTAGTATTGGTAATTGGGAAAGTGGGTAAAAGTAGGGGTAATATTGTAAGAAAATTATAGATATAAAAGGAAAGTGGACAAACAAAAGGGGACGTCCGAAAAGGAAACTGGACAAACAAATGGGGACGGAGGGAGTAACTTAGAAAGAGTGATAACATGTGCCCAACACACCAAGACCACACGATTCAATTATCACTAACATGAGTACCATCAACATGTATCTTTTGTTGGAATAAGTTACAATTAGTATTAGACCTATCAAAACTTGACCCGATCCGAAAAATTGACCCGTTCCGTTCGAAGTTTTTCGGGTTTAAATCCGACCCGAAAATCAATGGGTCAAGAGTAACCCAAACTCGGTCGACCTGGAAAAAACTGACCCAATCCATTGGGTTGACCCGGCCAACCCGATAAAGTATTATTTTAATTAAAAATTCAATATTTTATATAAAGTTATTATTTTATTATTATTAAATAATATTTTATATAATATAAAATAAATATTTTAATAAATATAAAGATAAAGGTTAAAAAAAATTGACGATCATGACTCGTTGGATCAACCCGAACCCGTACCAAACCCGTAACAACCCGGTCCATATGAACCCGAAAATTTACGACCCGTGACCCGTTTTGACCCGAACCCGAACCCGAACCCGACCCGCCCGACCCATTTGACAAGTCTAATAGTATCCTTGAATTTAAGGATATTTTAGTTAGATCGATCCCCAAGATTGTCTTTGTGTTGGTTTACTTGAGGTTTTAAATTTGTTTGTTCAAGATTTTTTCTAGATTCGCACTCTTATAGTGTAGACTGTAGAGTGATCAAATTCATGTCCAATATTGTAATCTTCACTTTCTACCAAAAATAGTGTAATCTTCACTCTCAAAAATATTGTCCTGCGTGGCACTATAAATAGTGATTTGTTATCACTGTTACATTAAATAACACACAGAAATAGAAAGAAGAGTTTTCTATGGATTTAACCATCTTTTAAACTTGAATGGGCATTTCACTCACTGAGTCACTGGGTAATGCTTTCAGTTTTATTTTTTATGATTAATTAGCGTATGATACCAAATCCAGTAATGATTTCATTTTTTCTGTGATTAATTAGCATATGATATTAACTCCAGTAATGCGATCATAAGTCTATAATTATACCGATCAACAACTATTGTTTTTACACCTCCAAGCAAAAATCTGGAGCTTAGGAGGAACATTTAATTTCCAAATCAAAGCAAAAATCCGGTTCCGGTCCCGGTCCCATGTTACTTGGAATTGGGGAATCGGCGTTCCAAACCGTTGGGTCCGGTACCAGAACCAACGGTTAACTAGCTTTTATCAATGGGATGTGCAGTCCCCTTTATATAGATATAAACATGTTTTGAGATCATAACTATTTTTTTGTGCATGTATAATAAAGAGATGATGACAAAAGTTTTCTCAGTAATAAATCCAGTTCCTAAATTTCACATAAACTTTTGTCTATATCCAATAATCTATTTTCCTTCATTTTTCCAAGAAAATGTCATGAAATTCTAAAACTAGCCACAATGACTAACAAAACCATAGCTTAGATTGCAATCTAAGTACAAAGCTTGAAACCAACAAAACCTCTAATAACCACAATGACTACTATATAATAATCAGTTCATAGTAAAAGCTCCTTCATATAAGTGAAAAATGTTTCAGAAAGAAGCAGCTAATAAGTGAAAGACAGACAGATCAAAACATCACAACAACTTACTCATGAAAGAACCAAATTAATTGCAAGCTACAGCTACTACACTGCAAATGTACATATGTTCATTTCTGAAAATGAATATCACCTGCCATGTGTCTTGCTCTTATTCGACGCTTATTTGTATAATTGTATTGTCAGCAAACATCTTCCTTCCTATTCTATGTACAATAGCAGAATATGCCTGCTTTGTAGAGCTGGTGTTTCCATCAGCAGCCATCATCAATCTACAGATACAGAAGCTTAACCTATTCAGGACATTCTTCAAATCTATTCAAATACACAACAAGCCAGACTGAAGCTTTTATGGAATATAGGCAGTTGTATCATCTAGCATATGTGAGTCAAATCCACTGCCATAATAATCCATTCCAATTTCAATAAACACTTCAAGGGCATTCTTCAAATACATCCATGTTTATGCATTCCAATAGTGCCGATGTTGTGCTTGAGTTAGACGAAATCCTTATGTTGTGCATTTTCTGAATCAGCTCCTTCACTCTTGCACTTTCCTTCTCATGAACAAAGCCACGTATCAATGTACTATATGTCACGACATCAGGGGAGCAACCCTTGGCTTCCATTTCAACAAACAGATTGTGTGCTTCCTCCAGCATCCCGGCTTTACAAAACCAACGTATCAATGCATTATAAGATGCCACATCACACTCGTAGCCACAACTTTCCATCAAGGAAATCACATTATGTGCCGCTTTGCAATATCCAAGGTTGTTAATTATAATTTTGAATGTTACTGCAGTCGGCAAAACACCTTCACTAATCATTGTCTCCAGTAATGTGTTTGCCTCCTCCACATTTCCAAAACGGTAGAACCCATCAATTAACATATTATAGCTTATAGCATCGGGAGAAATTCCACTATTTTGCATTTGCAGAAAAAGATCTTTAGCCTTGTGCATGTCTCCTTCCTTGCATAATCCATCAATCAAAGCATTGTATACAACTTCATCAGGAGAAACACCACGAGGCAACATTTCCAAGAAGAGCTTGTGAGCCTTGCCTATATGTTCTTGCTTACACAGTCCATCAATCATGCAAGAGTAAACATAGGCATTCGGAGCTATACCAATATCCTGCATTTCCAGGAAAAGGTCTTCAGCCTTATCTACATGTCCTTCCTTACACAGTCCATCGATCATTGTGGCATAAGTAACTCCATTGGGACGACAAGCACCACTATTGTCCATCTTTTTCATGTTTTTAAATAAACTCAATGCATCTCCAACTTTCCTCGAAAGAAAAAGGCCTTTCAACAAGATATTTAGAGTCACAACATTGGTAAAAATTCCCCTCGAGTTCATGTACGAGTTCATATCTTCGTACAAACTCAGCGCAGTTTCGATCTTCCCAATTCTGCAGTACGCATCCAGTATTGTGCCATATGTAACATTGTCAGGGAACTTGCCTCTTGAGATCATCGTTTGCAAAACCTCAGTCGCTTCTTCCAACTTGCCACGCTTGCAAAGTAGATCTATCATAATGGTATAAGTCACCGTATTGGGATAAACACCACGATCTATCATTTCAGCAAGGAGAGACTTAGCATCTTCAACCATCCCTGAACGAAACAACCCATCAATCAAACAACTGTAAGAGAAAACATCTGGACAAATCCTTGCATTCTTTCCTTTTGCTTCAACCATAAGCCACTCTATACAGCCACCATCAATCAGAGTCTAAGAAACTGTCCTTGGCATACAACTCTCTTTACCATGCACCATCTCTCGGTGTAGCTGAAGAGCTGTGGCAACATTCCCAGTCTTACACAAGCCGTTGAGTATAGTATTGTAAGTAATAATATTAGGAGGGCATCCCAGCCGAGACATCTTTGAAAGCAAAGCAACAGCTTCAACCAGTTTCTCCTCCAAACACAATCCCTTGGCTAATGAATTGAAGGAAAAGACATCTGGTCTATATCCATTCTTCAAAATGACGCCAAAAGCAGAATACCCAACCCTCCCTAATTTCATACTAGAATAGCAATTTAGCAACATATTCATGATGATGAGATTTGTTCTCAGCCCCAGAACACCAGAAACATGCTGCAGCTTCTTGTAGAAGAATATAGTGATAGAGAAATGCTGGCACTTAACTAGAGCGCTGAATAGCTTCCCGAACCATGAAATTGGCGGTGGAGGTCTCACACAAAGCATCTGATTGAAGATATATTGGGCTTTATTTATATCAATTTTTCCCGATTCACAATCAATTTTCAAGAATTCCCGAATTGAAGGGAGCTTTTTGGGGATGCCTCGCACGGACATTCTTTGGAGGTGGAGAAAGAGAAACTCCCACTAGTAGTCAATTAGGGTTACAGAATGCCCCCAAATGGTCGCTGTAGATTGTATATATGAGTTTCCATTTTCGAAAACTCAAAAGGATAGAGGAAAAGTAGAGAATTTACCATGTAAAACTGGGAGGTTTTGTTTTGATGCACCAATGGAGGCGGAAGAGTCGACTGCTACACCAGGTCAACAAATGGACGGGGGCGGGGTGCGGGGCTTGTTGATTGCGAAGGTTCAGTAATTCTGAAGGACGATGGCTGATGTGGAGTGGTGCTTTTGGTTCGTTTGAAATATTTCGTGGGACCAATTTTGATGAGAAGGTTTCTGATGATGGGCTGTGTTGGATTTGATTGAAGAGTGCATGGGTTTATATTGTGGGCCGAAGTCTGTATGGGCCGGAAAGCTTGCTTGCAAGTATTTCAACTGATGGACCGCATATCTATCAATTGAAGAGGGAAGAGTTTACTATTATATAAGTGAACAAATATAAAATTCATATTAAATTAAACAACAACAATGACCCAGTGTACTCCGCTTCAGCAGAATCTGGGGGGCCAGGATAGGAACACCCCTGGCTTAAAGCTGAGGGGGAGTGCCCTGAAAGGCCCGGGTAGGACCCCCAACCAGAAACCTGAGAGCACAATACCACAATCGACACCCAAAACAAGCAACTCACCACGACACACCAACTCAACAGAAACACAGAAAAAGACACACACAACAAAACACTAAAACGAAGACAGCAAAACAAAACAAAACAAAGCACATGAGACTGTCTGTCCTGACAACTAGTTGTCTGCCACCTTAATCTTCTCCCTCCATCTGTCCCTACATACTGCTAACTCTGTTGTGATCCCCAACTGATCCAAGTCCTGCTTTATGCTGTCCCTCCAACATTTCTTAGGTCGTCCCCTACTTCTCCGAAAATCTCCCAAGTCCAAACTTTCACACCTACGGACAGGCTCCCCCATACCCCGCCTCTGCACATGTCCGAACCATCGTAGTCTGGATTCTCTTAACTTATCCCCTATATTGGCAACCCCCACCTTGCTCCTGATCTCCTCATTTCTGATCCTGTCCCATAACGTATGCCCACACATCCATCTCAGCATCCTCATCTCCGCTACCATCACTCTCTGCTCCTGTACCCTCGTGATTGGCCAACACTCTGTCCCATACAGAATGGCTGGCCTGATAACTGTCCTATAGAACTTGCCCTTGAGCTTTAGCGGTACCTTCTTATCGCAAAGCACCCCTGAAGCTGCCCTCCACTTTTGCCAACCTCTCTGAATCCGATGCGTAATATCCTCGTCGATGCCTCCATCACTCTGCAACACTGAACCCAGGTATTTGAAGCTATCTTTCTTTGTAACGATATCGTCCCCTAGACGAACTTCGCCACTGTCATATTAAATTAAAGTAATTATTATTTATATAATAAAAAGATTAACTTCTTTATGCATGCATGCCTTAAAAAGATGTTTTAACTCTATTTTTAAACTATGCATGCATGCCTTACAAAGATGCTTTAACTTTTTTTGTCGCTCTATACTTTTTCGACACTCCCATTATTTCTCAATCTTGGGATTATTGTTATAAAATCTTAGAAGTTTTGAGAGTATTTCATGATGCAACATTAACTCTTAGTCATGTTTATAAACCTTCAGCTCATTTGTTTTGTTTTGAAGCATTGTATGTGGCGGCAGCCTTTTGTGAGGAGCGTAAATTTCCCGAACTTTGTGGTTCTATTGATGCTATGAAAACGAAATGGTTGAACTATTATAAAGCAATATTCTAAAAACGCTAGGCGGGCCCTGGGCGGAGAGGGGTTGCCTAGCGCCTAGACGACCTAAACGATTGCTTAGGCGGTTTTAGGCGAGCGCCTAGGCGGGATAGACGGCTAGGCGGGTTGGGACCTTCCAGCGCCTAGGCGGGGCCTGGATGGGTTATTACGAGGCATTGAATTTGGATTTTAATGATAATAGTGTTAGTGTTGGAGATATTATTAGTAAAGTTAGAAGATCAATTGAGGAATTGATTGTCGAATATTCATCTAGTTCTATTTCTTCTTCTCCATTACCTACACAATCATCCTCCTCTTTGAGCTCGAGTCTCCTCAGTACTACTAAAAAGTGGGTGCTAGTATTATACAAAGCCTTACCTAGAGACCGAGAAATTCGAGCTCGAATGCGGAGTTTGAGACATATCTAACAACCCACTTTTGAGTTTGGTGAAGAAGAATTTGATATTTTAGCTTGGTGGAAGACCCACAAGAAGACTTTCCCAACTTTGTTCAAGATCGCGGCTCAAGTGTTTGTTGTTCCCGCCTCGACCATATCGGGAAAGTAAACATTTAGCGAAGAAGGACACGTTTTAGATGCAAAGCGATCGAACTTAAAACCTAATGTCTTGGAAGCCCAAGTGTGCTTGTGTGATTAGAAGAGGGCGGAAATTCGTCAGCAAAAGGCAAAGGTATCCGAAACTTCCGACTCGAACATCCTAGACTATGACTCCAAATCACAAAGCGCTTCCGCCGGTTCCAATGGATTGAAGTAGATGGTAAGCAAAGCGGGGTTTCATATCGAAGGTAAGAGAACACGTGAGCTTTGATTCCTCTATAACTCCGAGAGGATACGTAATCAAGTCCTTTAATCATCCAACTTTTCCTATTAGTTGTGTAGTTCACGACACATTTTCTATACATTTGTCTTGATCCGCAATCGATGTTTGTATTCAGCGATCATAGTTATACAACATAAGGTTCTGTTTTTCCAACAGAACCAAAACCGCGATCGCGGCGTTCTTTAATTTTTGTCAGTCCAATATATTTTTATTTTTTATTCTTAATATTTCCAGTTCCAGAACCATCCTCAGAACCGGGACCATCGGTTTCCAAATCGGATCCATGTCTACATCCCATCAAAGAAATAAAGAATGAGTTTTGCTTATTCTCATGATCAAGGTACATGTCTTGGCCAAAAGAAGTAAGAAAGGCTGCGATAGTTGATTTGTGATTATACTACATTCTGCCTGATTGCTTGAATCTATAAAGCGGTCTTTTAAGTTTACGGGTTTTTGACGGGTCGGGTTGACTAGGTCTAAAACATCGTTTTGTATGATTATTAAAATTAATTTTTAATTAATAATAATATTTTATTATAATATATATTTTTTAAGTATTTTAATAATAATATATATTATAAGTTTCAAAATAAATTCTATAAACGTACTAAATCGGTTAACCCAACGAGTTTTGCCTTCTATCAGGTTCGGTTTATTTCGGGTTTCGGGTTTAAATTTTCAGGTCTTGGTCATAAAATTATTGGGCGGTTCAAGTTTAGTTTGCGAGTTAGCCAACTTTTGACAACTCTACCCTTAGGGCATAGGCTAGAAAAACCGATTACTTAAATCGAATTTCAAAACCTTTCTTAAACCTTTGAAAATGTTTCCACTTCCAAAGAAAAATCCTAAAATCTTCACCTTTTAATAAATCTTGCATTACTATATCTATGTGTTTAGAGTTCAATTAATTTTTTTTAGTCGAACGAGAGGCGGTACTATCCGTCCCCTCAAAGGAAAATTTTATTAATAAAAGAAATGAGCTACGTAGTCAGCAAGCAGAGGGTAGCTCGACCCCTAACGTCATTAGACAACAAAGAAATAACACTCTCCGGCGGATCACACAATACATGAAAACCTAAGCTAAAAGAAAAAGCTAAGCTAGCAAGAAAATCTGCAACAGAGTTAGCCTCTCTATAAATGTGTTGGAACTGGATAGTCCAGTCCCTACTGAGTAAGCCTTGGCACTGAGCAACCAGTCTAAATAAAGGGTGATAACGATCCACAGGTTTATATAAAAGTAGACACACAAGTTGTGAATCTAATTCTAAATAAACCCTCCTGTAATCCCAATCCCAAGCTAAACGAAGACCATGTAAAACTCCCCAAAGTTCAGCCATAGGAACTGTGCACATACAAATGTTATGGACAAAACCAACCTGCCATTGTCCATTAGAGTATTCTCAGCCATTGACCACTTGTTGGTCATGGAGAGAGAGAGAGAACAAACAATTATTAAATGAAGAGAAAAGGTAGAAAAAATTTCATGACCTGGTCATGGTGATAACCAGAAAAAATTTTAGTCATACGCTTACAACCTTACACGTGTACAGATGGTGAAAAGCTTCCACCACTTTTGAGAATAAGGAGAGAGAAAATATATATTTTATTTTGATGACCAAAAAAATTTGGTCCACCACTGCACATGCTCTTAGAGTCTCGTATAACTCCTCCGGCCGCCGTCGTACCGTCTTGTCTAATCAAACCATCAGTATTGATTTTAATCCAATTATCCATCGGTAGCTCCCACAGAATGTAAGTATCGGTTTTAGATTTCAATTATTCAAACCTTCAAAAGTCTTCCTTAACGAGTGATTAACAAGTTAATCTAACTTTCTACATATATGGTTTGATTTTTGCTTCTTAAGTTCTATCTTTTTATAACCACAGAAAGGGGAACTTTAAAGTGTGAAATCAAAAAAAAAATTATAAGTTTGGAGGCCTTTTTTTTTATTATTATTGTGGTTGGGCTGGGAGGTTTAATTAAAGGCCTTTTGGTTTGCAAGTGTGGCTTTTTCCCTACATCCCTAATTGAGGGTTTATCTGTAAAGTCTAACTAATTAGGCTGTCCCCAACTTATTATATTTGCACCTTATAACCTAGTTAATTGATCTTTTTTTCCAAAAAAATAACCTAGTTAATTGAGATGTCTTCCTCCCCCACCACTTAGCCTCATAATTTTAAATTTCCCGTCTCTTATAATTTTTTGTTCAACAATATTTTTTATTTGACATTTTTTACCATATTTTTTAATATTATTTTTGTTAATTAAAAATGATTATGTAAATATATAATAGAAGGAAAAGATCTCAACAAGAGCGAGTGTATTTAAGTCAAATTACATAATTTTTTAATTTTTAAGACAAAATTTAAAATGATATGTATTTCTGAACAGATCATAACAATAACCTAAATCGGAGGTTAAAAAATTATTAAAAGACATGTCACTTTTAGATTGGACCACACCACATTTTTTAAAATTAATCTTTTATTTTTTGATATGATAAATAATCTTTTATTTTTGTATATGATTGATAGAAAGATCATTAGGATATTTTTTTAAGCTATCATACAAATTCTAAAAAAAATACTTTTGCATATATCAAACTTTAAATAATTATTTTTAGAAATGATAGTGTTTTCGTAGATCGTATATCTTTTTCTTTATAAAATCATTGTCAATATGAATTTAAAAAAATTAAATAATACATATTTTTTTATGCTATCATACCAATTCTAGAAAAAATATTTTTGCATATACCAATTTTTAAATAAATATTTTTAGAAATTATAGTGTTTTTAAGATAAGATATGTATAGCTTTTTTTGGATTCGAAATATCATTGTCAATATGAATTTTAAAAAAATTTAACAAATATAATTAAATAATACAGTAATTTTACAAGTTTCTTAAAATATCGTTGTCTATATCAAATTTTAATAATTATTTTTAGAAATAATAGTTTTTTTATAGATAAGACACATATAATTTTATTTAAATATCCTTTCCAACATCAATTTAATCAAAACTTAACAAATTTAAATAAATAATAAAATAATTCTATAAAATCCCGTGCAGGGCACGGGAACTAAGACTAGTATATTATTCTATTCGTGACTAGACGTACGTAATCTAAAGAATAAGTATTATAGGAAAAATTAGTTTCAAATTATTAAAATATAACTATCTTTACAACCTATAAAGTTGTCCCTCATGGACAAATAAATGCTCTTTTTTATTTGAATTTAATTTCCTAATAAACTAATACATTTGAACTTCTACTATCATAATTTTATTAGCACTCCTTTGAGTTTCTAATTTTTCTATAATCTTTTAAACTTCCTTTTTCAATGTTATAACAACGCTCTACTAATTTATTTATTTTGTAGCATGAAAATTACAAGTTTATTGAACCTTCATATTGTACATTAAATTATCATTAGGTATTTCAAAAATAAAAAATCATCATTAGGTATATATAATCTAGCTTGGGATTAAAATTTTACTTTAAATGATAAAATTTCTGATATTATAAGTAATCAAATACCTTTATATTAATTATAATATTGTCAACTAACTTTAGATTAACAATATCAAAAATATTTCATTAGGTTGTTTTGCGAAGATCTCTTCAACCTTTGTATAACTACTCCTTGCAATCACTTGAGGGGGTGACATTAAGAATTGATGTTGATTAATGAATTTCACTTGTAATTGTAAGTTGCTAGACTATATACATTCCAACACATTAATATTAAACTCTTAATTGTAAGAAGTCAAATGAGAAATTAGAAGAATATAACTGAAATAAAAACTTAATTGTTTAAGCAATATATTATACATAAAACAAATTAAAAATTAACTCCACTTGACATAATAAATATTCAAGTTTTACTAATTACACATATATTTTGAATTCTAATTTAAATTATTAATATACCCATATAAATCTAATACATACATACACATTCAACAAGCATATAAATCCAATACCCGTCCAACGGACGGGTAAATCCATCTAGTTGAGTACTAATTAAAAAAATGAAATGTATAAGAAAAATGAGTGTACTAAAAAAAACAGTACAATTTTTCAATATTGAAGTGATTTAGTAAGGTAATCGCTAGAAGAAGCCAATTGGAAACTGAATTGTAGGTCACTTCACTTGTAATAAGCATATTATATGTACCATAGCTAGTATTGTTATCATTGCGATCATCACCTAGCCTATTCAAAATGTTGTTTAAGCGATTATTAAAGTATTAATTGTGTATATAGAGATTCCTATATGTTTCTTTTGCCCGTTAATTATTGTGGTAAGTGGTAAGGATTTAATATTTAATTAGTTTTTTTTAATTGGTTTGTGTGGTTTTTTCCATTGAATTGCTTCCAAATTGTACCTAAGTGACATGAAACTTAAAAACACAAAATATGGAGCATATGAAAATTATGACACATATCAACCACCTATAGTATGTTCACAATATAAGAAAATGTCTTTCTAAATGAATTCACTTCACACATGACACAACCAATTAAAAAAAAAACTATTCGAAAACAAAGTTTCAAGTATATGAATTTATAAAAATAGTTTTATCGAGAAAAATCCCTCTCAAAAAATAAAACAAAATCCCACTCTACATCCCTAGTAGAGCACAAAGTGGTTGCCTAAATTTTTCGTGTGATTTGGGTTGGGTTAACGAATGGGATCAATTTTTGATAACTTTATGTTTGTTGAATGACCCAAAAAAGAACCTTAAGATAAGTTACAGACACAAGAACAAACTTACTAATGGCAAACTCTTCAAGTGTCAAAGGAATGCCATGAGCTGAGAACAAAATCTAGTGTCAAGGGCAACCAATGTAGATCATGTACTTCATCCATAAATTTTTTCTCAAACCCAATAGATTTTGAAGCCAAATTGAAAGAAAACACATGTGCAATGATATAATCAGTGGCGGAGGGAGGGGGCGGTGGGGGCGGCCGCCCCACCGACGACCGGAGGAGCGACACTATAGAGAGAACCGCCCCCAGGATGGGGCAAGGGCGGAGAAGATAGGTGGAGGGAGGGGCGGATCCGTAGGCGACTAGGCATTTGGCTTGAAGGTTGGAGTTGAAATCGGAGATCGGGAGATCTGGAGATGGGCCGTCAATCTCGGGAAATTTTGATGTGGAGAAGCTTGCCCATCTTCCTCAATTTTATCAAAATGACTTCTAAAAAACGGATTGTTTATTGATGTCTCAAGAGCTTGAATCAGTTGTAAGTGATATTAAAAGAGATAAGCGCTTCTCTAATGTAGAGGACTTGGGAAGTCTTGCAAAAAAGAAGAAGGAAACTGGAAAAGATAGAATTTTTCCATTGGTGTATCGTTTGGTTGAATTAGTTTTACTACTATCAGTTGCTACTGCATCCTTTGAGAGAGTATTTTCAGCTATGAAATATGTGAAGAGTGATTTGAGAAACAGAATAGGAGATGAGTGGTTGAGTGATAGCTTGACAGTGTTTGTCGAGAGAGAGATATTTGCATCAATTGATAATGAAGCTATTTTGAACCGTTTTCAGAGTCTAGACACTCGTAGATGTCAATTGTCATGTAGTAGAAAAACAAATGCATCTTAAATTGTATTTTTTTTGTTAAACTACCTTGAATTTACTTTTTGTGTACTTTATATATTCGATATTTTTTTATATATGTCTGTATGTTAAACTAGGCGTTTTTCGAAGGAAGGTTGTTTGAGGTTCGCCCCTACCCCTTCAAAGTTTTTTGGCTCCGTCACTGGATATAATAGTCATTATATTAAACGGCTAATAAATTTCTAGTTAAGATTAGTATATAAAATTTTAATTATCAACTACTAGAATGCGGGATTATTTGTTTTATAATGTGAAAGTAACAACGCATTCATTGATTCGGGAAAGTAACATCACGTTTATTCAATCGGTCAAATATGAAAACACACCAGAAAAAGTCAACATATAATACATTTCATATGAGTAGGGTTGTCAATTGGTCGGGTTATGGGTGGGTGGAGCACTTCCACCACCCGACCCGCAAGTTAAAATATCCCACCCGGCCCACCCGTCATCCGTGAAATGTTCTACCCATCATCCAAACCACCCGTCAACCGCTGGTTATATGGGTGACCCGTTCACGCGTATAATCTTTGTATAAGCATTGTATTTTGTATGTAAATAAATTGTCATACATAAATTAAAACAAACATCCATAATCCATACATAAACAATAATCGATGTATAACCATTGTATTTTATGCTATTGGTGGTTCTGGTTGAAAAGAAGTCTTCAAGAGAGAGGTCAATGACTCAGAGGTGGTGACTAGTGATCGAACGATAATAGTGTGTTATCAAGTGAAAGATATACTAGGGTTAGAAGTTAGAATTACTTAGAAAGTAGAGGCAATCATGTATAAATAAATGGCCATTATAAGAGCTTTCTGAGCCTTTGGGTCTTCCCTGTCCTTGGACTGGGGCGCCAACCCCTCACCCTAAATTTTTCCGATCAAAAAATGTATAAATAAATGGGTTGAGAAACAAGTGAGCTTATTTATCAAAGACCCGAAATGGCTTATATGGTGACTTTAAAGGCCTACACATGTTAGAAATTATGGGCTAAAACGGGTTATATGGGTGGTTTGGGTGAAACGGGTGATGGGTCGGTTGACGGGTCGAGTTATTGGGTGGGTTAATTTGGTGATAAAATCTTACCCTTACCCGACCCATAACCCGTTTCGCCCATCACCCGAACCGCCCATCACCCGCTTTGATTGGATTTCACCCGTCTATTTCAAGTTGGTTAAACGGGTGAGTTGGTCATCCATGGATAATTGACAGCCCTACGTATGAGTGTGGCTTCATTTTTTCGTTGCTTCAAAGTTGGAAATGAGCATTAAAAAAAAGAAGAAAATGTTATTTTTTTTTTGTGCAAAAGAAAGGGAAATGTTATTAAAATATTACTAATTTTGAATTGAAAATTTCATAATAATGCAGAATATTCCCTTTAATATATAATACGTCGCAATGGCACTAAATTAGTAGCTAGTTTGGAGCTTGTACGATAATTTTTTTTTCATAAATAATTTATATATTTTATAAAAACTTTGAATACATTTTTCAAAAATTTACAATTTTAATACAATATTTAACGACTTCCGATTGCATTTAGCATTATTATATTTGATTCATTTGACATGTTGAACCCAAATTCAAAATCTTATTACAACTTTTTTTATATAAAATAGTATATTAAATAGAGTTTGGTTCAAATGAAAAAAACTCTTATCCTAAAACGTGAAACGAATGCACTTTTTCTAATTAGTAGTGCACTTTTCATACAAAAGTGCATTGAAAAATACAAAAAGTGCATTACGAAAAAGTGCACTATAAAAAGTATGAAAAGTGCACTAAAAAGTACGAAAAGTGCAAATATGAAAAAGTGCACTCTGAAATAGGAAAAGTGCAGTACTAACTACAAAAAATACATTCGTTTCAGAATAAGAGTTCGTTTCAGGATAAAAATTTATTTAATTTAAACCAAATTCATATTAAATAATGCATCTAAACATACTCTATAGATCAATCTACTAAAACAAACACGAATCATATAAAAATTCAGAAATATAAAAATATAGATAGATGTATCATACACTCAATTGACTTTTAGGATAATAATTATTCCAACCGAACTCAAAATAAGACCAAAAAATGATCGAACCTCGTTATCTTGGATGGAAGATGACGAAGGAAGCTAGAAGGTCGGTGTGGACGTTTGACGGTTATACTTATTTTGGTCTCTCTAATTTTTTATATTATCGGATTTTCTAGCATATTTGATGTGTTTTTCATTTTTTATGGTAAATTTTCACAAAATGAAAGTCTTAACCTTTTTTTTAGAATAAAAATAGATGATTTTATATATCTAATTTCGTCAAGTTAATAAGACATCGGGGAATCGAAGATAAATACAAATATTCGGGAGTTAATTGTAAATATAAATGAGCTAAGTGCAACCGAATTACCAAATCGACTAACATGAGCACATAGTGATCTAGATAAAGAAGAAAGTAATACATTAACATCTACTAAAAAACGACACCAAAGTAGAATAGACTAGGTGAGCCATTGTGAATACAAAACAGTAAAATTAATGTTTTGACTAAAGTAAATCTGCAATTTAAGCATGTTTAATTACTTTTTGACCGGAAGCTCTTTCATATCAACTGAGTAAATCAATTAAAATCGAGCATTCGCTTGTCATTGGTATACAAATCGAGGAACCGTGTAATTGATGTGTGAGAACCACCATAGTGATTAAAGATGAGAACACTAGTTGGACATGCAACACATTAGAGACATTATTAATTAAAAATGTTATATTTAAAAATTATTATGTGCAAATAACATTCAATATAATAATTTTAGGAGTAGGACCATGTGCGAATGGTTGTTTACCAGCGAAATGGAAAAAAAAAAATTGGATCCAAAAACGATCAATGTCCAATATAAGATTTTTATTAGGGGAGACGACATGTTTGTATTTTTTCTGAGTTATTCGCATATTTCTTTAAAACTCGATCATTTCTGGAGATGAGTGTGCATAAGTTTTGTTTTGAATGTGCATTAAAAATAGCTGAATGTACGTGGCTTTTGTTTTTTTAACCTTAGTTATGTACCATGAATGACAACTTGTATAAAGTTTCGCTTGTAAGTAGTTATTTTTGATACACATATCATTAGTTTCAATGCACATACATAAATAAGATGTATTTTTTGATTATTTCAATGCAAATATGGTTAGTTTCGATGAACATATATAAATAATACACTTTTTCCAAATGATTTTGATGCACGTATCATTTTCTTGCATGTACAATCATGAATCTATGCACATAGTTTTGATCCATATACAATCAATTTTGATTCACCACAAAATACACTTTTTAGTTGTTTTAATGGACATGGTTCATTTTGATGCACATTCGATTAGTTTTGATCCATATACAATCAATTATTTCGATGCTTTTGGGTTCAATTAATTATGAAACTAGACAATCTAGCAAATGATAAAAACACTTTAATTAAGTAAATGACTTGTAAAAATAGTTTGTATACCGTCAATTTTCAAATACACATAACTTTTTACTCAGGTGTTAGATTAAAGCGTATAAAAATATCAAATCGAAGCTCTCGACAAATGGAACATATATACTAATTTTCAGTATATATGTTCCTTTTGTCCCACTATAGTTCCACCTATGCATTTCTCGCCCCATTATAGTTCCACCTATGCATCTGGCCAATTTTAATGCACAAAATAAATTTTATTACGCAAAGAATTTTGTTTTGATGCACATAACACGTGCATTCTCGTGTCTATTTTTTTCGAAAAATACACGAATAATTCATAAAAAACCAGTTTGTGTTGTTTTGTTTTGTTTTTAATTAAATGATCAACACCAATACCTCTTCATACAATACCTCTTTATTCATTCTCATTTCACACCTAAAAGTATCCATTCACTTAATTAGGGCTCTTAATCTATATATTCCTAATTAACCTCATGACATAAATTAGAAAAAAAATGTTCCATTACAAATTAGGAGTATGACATTTTTTGGATGGTCGGAACCGACGAGCCGTCTTCGGAAGTGTATACGGGAAAGACGGTGGGATTCTGGGCCCCACTATCCTAGTCGAACTAGGGCCCACTCTTCTTATGGAGGCTATCATTTCTTTCTCCTCTGTGAATTTATTTATTTATTTAAATAAAATTAAAAAAACTAAAATTAAAAGAAAATATAAAGGTGGAATTCTTTGTTGCATCATGCGCTGGCCCACACCCAAACAAACCTGGAATAACCGCTACAGCCCTAACAAAGCAACTTCGTTGAAACATACCCCTGCAAATGAGGAGAGTTCAGGTGGATTATTGTAATTATATAGAATATTATTGCCCTTGTTGGCTCGAGGTGGATTTTTTCTTCCGAATTTGCTGGATTTGGGTATAATATTGCCATTATTCACATTATTAAAAAAACAATATATAGAATAAATACATAGAATGAGGGCATTGAGAAATAATATAACGTTATTCGATTATATTTTTATAAATTACAGTCTTGTTCCTACTAAAAAAATAGTCTTATTATCCCATGAGCTATGAGGTTATGTCAGTCATTAATAGAGTTGTCAAACGGGTCGGTCAAGTCGGGTTCGAGTTCGGATTAATTCGGGTTCGGGTCGTATCGGGTCATCGGTCAAATCAAATCGGGTAATTTTGGGTTTTCGGGCGGGTCGGGTCGACCCAACATGTCAAGAAAATCGAATTTTTTACAATTATTAAAATATTATATTGTTTAAAAAATCATATTTAATAATAATCTATTGTTTTTATATAATAATAAAATATATTATAATTTTCAAAATATATTTATATACATTCTAAAAATATAATAAATCGGGTCAACCCAACGGGTTTTGAGTCTATCGGGTTCGGTTTATTTTGAGTTTCGGGTTTAGATTTTCGAGTCTTGACCCTAAAATTTTCGAACGGTTCGGGTCGATTTTTTGTATCGGGTTAGCTTTTGACAGCTCTACTCATTATTAATGTTACATTTATCAATTTAGTTATAGTTTAAAAAATATAAAATTCAATATTTTGAGTAAAGTCAAAGGCTTTGAGCTCCCTACAAAATTATGGATCATCTCAATGGAGAATGTGCTTGTGGCCTTGTGTCAAAGTTGGTCAATTTTTTTAATGAATGTTTTGCATTGCATTATTTTATATGGTGGTAGAGTGCGAGCATAGTTGTTAAGTGTAACTTTAGCATACTCTAAGTTGGTATGTTAAGTGTAACTTTAACATATTTTAAATGGTTTGATTTGGACAATCTAGTTAAGCGGTTAAGTCTATAAAAATAGTATTTAGAGATCTTCAATTTAATTTTTAAAGGCAATATCATATCCTTCACCAAAATAAAATAAAAAACTTATTCTAAGTGGTTTAGCATTTCAATAAATGGGTGGTTCAAGCTAATGTGTGAATCTTTGTATTTTTATGAGTATTTGCTTGTATATTTTTTTAAGAGAGTGCATGTAATCTCTATCTGTATTGTATAAAGTACAAACAATCATCCTTAGTTAATTAGTGATATCATTTGCATCATATTATGTATATAGTTCAAGTAAGCATGTAACTTAAATTTGTTATAAAGTTGAAAAAACAGTGAATAAATGTAATTTTCTTGTATAAGGCATTTTTATGTAAAGTAGGTTAAATTAAGTTGATTTAATTATAATTTAGCTTGTAATAAGAGGATGACAAAATAAACAATGAATTGCAAGTTTGCAACGCTATACGCCTACACCTAAATTTTAACAAGCTAATGAAAAAAATACAATGGTTAAAATTACTCTAGGTTAAAACTAGCGTAAGTATCCGCGCCGTACGCGGATCTTGTTACATTTTTACTTGGATTTTATATCGAAAATGTATCATTTTGCATATTGATTCATTACATAGTCATATTAATAGAATAAATATACAAAATAAAATGTCCTTATATGTATATTATACTAATACTAAATACAAAAATGAATTAAGTATGACCTACAAATTGAATATGATGATCAACCAACTTTTAACAAAATTTTGATAAAAGATTTGAACGTAAATTGTATTTACTTAAAGTAATTTATTTTCATCAATTTTATAATTAACGCGCGGTCTAATATTTTAAATGAGGTGGCTTAAGGAGGAGCGGCAGGAAAAATGAGATGACTTAATGTGGTGACCTTATTTCTTACCCGATACATATGACAAAAAATGAGGTGAATTAACATGTGACAAAAAAAATTAATAGTTGAGAACTTGGTACAAAATAAAATAAAGTATATAGGAATATGTGTAGGTTTGAAGAGAGAGAACTTGCAATTATAATTTCAAGTTTGATACTGTAGATTATTTTCATTTTTACCGATTTGAGCATAATTTTAAATCTTAAAATTCAAAACAGTGGTAATTTAAAATAGTAGTAATTAACGATTTTATAAATTAAAAAAATTATAACTTAGATATCTTTCATTTAAAATAAAATTAGTTGTCAATATATATCATACTCGATGATTATAGTTTGTTTAGATATTAACCAAGAATCTCCATTATTTATAAGATATTATAAAAAAAAGTTATTTTCTATATTTTAGTTTGGTAATATATTCTCCATTTTGATATTATATCTTTTATATATTTTTGTTTTAGATTTTTTGTATTTAATCCACGATTTTGTAGTTTGGAAATCCACGATTCTAGTTTGAAAAAGTTTAATTTGGTATTATCTTAACCAAAATATTTTATATATTTTAAATAAAAAAGTTTAATTTGGTATTATCTTAACCAAAACAGTGCCATTGAATCTTTTTTTTTAACAAAAATTAAAATAATAGAAATCAAAATATTAAATCCAAAAACTGGAAAACTCTAAGGAATGGATAATCTTTCAGGAATATATAAGGAATCAAAAAATTTGTATCCGATCATGGAAACTAACAGATTATCTTAGGTAATTATAAGATTTGTTTACAGAATCTAAATAAATACTCCGTAGTAGATAGGTTCAATGGCACTGACATTAAAAATAGTAGATAGGTTCATTGGCATATATTGTTTAGAGTCTTATACATATTTTCTAGGTAAGACATAACTTACGAAGTACTAAAAAAATGAATTAATTATGGGTTAATTAGTATACATGTTTTTTTCCCCTACTGTGCAAAACTATCCTATGATTTTTTTTTTTATTTCTGATCCATCATGGTTGTGCAAATCTTCCAAAATTACAATAATCTAGTCGTTAAAAAACATCATCATTTTATTTATATTTTATAGAAATTCACGTTTAA
Source organism: Fallopia convolvulus (assembly GCA_964016875.1). NCBI lineage: Eukaryota > Viridiplantae > Streptophyta > Magnoliopsida > Caryophyllales > Polygonaceae > Fallopia > Fallopia convolvulus. The sequence goes on from OZ024720.1 coordinate 2,551,852, forward strand.
TTAAATATGTTAGAAACTTCCAAAATTATAATTTGTATTCTTTCTAATATATTAGATGATATCAAAACTTCCAGATCTAATATTTGAATTCATAAGATTTGTTTCCAAAATTACCAACTTATTTGTATAATTATATGAATTAATGAGGAGATGACACGTGTCAAAATCCAATATTGCGTGTTTTAGGAACGAAACGTTGCAAAAGCTGATGTGACGCAATGTGGTGGCTTCAAACTATATTGTTTTTATATATATAGTAGATTGTTGTATCATATCAAGACTTATTACTTATATGTGATGGTATTCAAAACTTCAGACTACATAAGAAAATAAATATTAACTATATTTTTAGTATGAACTAAACTTTTATAAAAAATATATTTTTAAAATAAAATATGTTAATTAAGTAGTTCCCATGAACATAAAACCATTAAACTATTGAATTAAGAAAAATTATAACAAATTATTTTAAATTAGCTTTGTCAAATTATTTAATTTTACATATAATCTAATTTTTACCGAAACATTATATTAAAACAAATAGATTTTTTTTTGTGCGTATTCAACCTAATAAAATAATATTTTAAAATCATGGTGCAAAATAAATTATGATCTTTTGCTAACTAAAAAATTATTTGCTTAAATATTCTTTCATATTTCATTAACAACATCGAAATTTGAATCATATCAGATGACCAAACCAACTTTTGACGATAGTGTTAACAACTTTTAAAAAAAAATTGGGTTATTGTTTGAAGATATTGTTATGGGTTATAGTTTCCTAAAGTTTTGTGAATCTATGGATAAAAATAATCAGTTATTATCATTTATTAAAAGTAAATGCTTAAATTAAATAAAGTAAGTATTTTTAATTAAGGTAAATAAGAAGATTACCTAATTTAATTCATTAGTTAGGATACAGATTTATTTGTTGACATATTTTATAAAATAAAAAAATAAAAAAAAATAGGTTAATGACATGGTAATGATGTGGCATATGAAGTTTTAAAATTTTTATGACATGGCTTAAGGAAAAGGTGACATGTGGCAAAAGTTGAGGTGGCGTATTCTCGAAACGACACGTGGCGAAATCCTAGGTGGCGCAATGTGGAGGCTCCAAACCTTATTGCTTTTATATATATATATATATATATATATATATATATATATATATATAGTAGATTGATGAGATATTAACTCTTAATTTATAAACAAATGGTTAAAGTTAATTTCTTTTTTTTCATATTTTTTATAATTTTTTTAAATTTTTGTAAAAAGGCTTCATAATGAAATAACACCCTTCTACTCTCATTTTATAATACTTTTTCATCACATTTATAGTAAACAAAAATTTAAATCTTCCCTTATTCTTATTTTTTAAAATAATTTGTTTTTAAAAAGTTGATTTGAACAGGTAAGAGAGAGAGAGATGGTGTAGGACGCCATGGCTGTCCCGCCCCTCTTCTTCAATAGGCCCCATCTGCCCACTCAACTTTTTGAGAGAGAGAGCTACGCTTTACAGAGAGAGGGCAATGTATATTTGTGTATACTAGAAGGAAAAGCTTTGAACTTTTGCTTTATACCTTTGTATATATGGTAAAATTTCTCCATTTATTATTCGCTTATACAGAAGGAAGAAGAATTCTTTCATTCTTTCATCCAACAAAACCTGAAACGAAACAACTCCTCCGCCCACCATCCTCCTCCTTGTTTGCTCAAAACACAGAAAGCTCCAAGCTGAATTGGATGAATCTGATCTGACCCAGTTGCAGTTTTGAAAAGATTTGGGTGATCTTGATTTCTGCTTTTCAATGGTAAGCAACTAGAGAAGGAGCTACTGTTTTAGTATTTTTCACTTTTTTTTTTAAATCCAATTTGGGTAGTGATGGATTTGTGCTCAATTGATTGAGAATCCAATTGCTTTCTCTCAAGTGTAAATCCTCTGCCTGAAGCATATTTATGGGTGTGTGTTGATTTGGTGATTGAAATTCGATGATGATGATAACCTGGTTTGAGGAGGAGGAAATTCCCATGGTTGATAGTTCATGGTATCAAATCTGGGGAATTCATGGAATCATGGGTTGCTATATCAGAGGGATTGGAGAATGACTCAATTTTATTTTATGGGTTTATTATCCTGCTCAGGGATCTGTGATTTGATCAGATGTAAAATTCATGTAGTTGACTTGGCACAAAAAGGTTAGAGCATAAGGTGATTGAGAGCTTGTTTTTTTTAGTCTGTCCAATCAGCATCTCCCCAGTTTAAGGGATTCAACCAGTGATGTCTGATGACAGCTCACAGGATTGCAGTTTGGACCTCTAGTCAGAAAAGTTATGAGGCCATAGTATTTTTGGATCATAGACAAACTGACTTGTTTCAAAATGCAGTCTTGATTTGCTTGCAGAATTCAATTTCTATCTTTACTTAGGTTTTGAAGCTGGCCAACCTCAATATCTCCAAGGTTGCCCCTTAGGAAAGGGTTTTAACTGCAATGACTTGAGAAAGGATGGATTGGATTTCTAGTAATATAGGCATTTTAGAGGGCTCTTTGCAAGCAGAACCTTGATTTAGGTTTCTATAAATGTAGGCGGTTTAGAGGTATTATTGAAACTAGATCATCCTTTCGGGTGCCATTGCTTGGTATATATTTTATTTTTTTGCATCTTGCTCAACATCATGTGGATAGTTTGAATGTAATATGCAGAATGATGGTCTAATTCCAAATTGTATACAAGCTTCTCACTTCTGAAGTTTGTTGATATACCTTTATGATTAAGGAAATTAGAGCAATTCTCTTTATGATCAAGGAATTTTGAGCCATTCATTTCATAGAGTAAATATGCCTCTTTTTTTTTTCTTTTTTTTTTTTGAAAATGAGAGTAGCTCAGGAACTAACATTGTTTCACTCTACACTAAAAATTGGAAAAAGCAAATTATTAAGCATTGCGCTTGTCTTTGCAGGCTACAAGTGATAACATTATAGTAGGCTCACATGTATGGGCAGAGGATCCAGAATTGGCATGGATTGATGGAGAAGTCACCAAAATCAGTGGTCATGAACTTCATGTCCACACCACACATGGGAAAAATGTGAGTATTGCTAATCTCAAAAGCCAGTGCTGGTCTTTGTTTTTTTGTAAATTCCCTTTCTTGCAACAAAAAGCAGGAAACCCATTTATTTCCCCTAATTGGAAGATAGATGATGTGTACAGCTTTGATTTGTGCACTCGATAAGGACTGTTATTTTATTTCATTTTTTCAATGTATTTTATTTTTGCTATAAGCTAGCTCTTGTACAATCAGGTTGTCACAGAAGTTTCAAAAGTATACCCAAAGGATACAGAAGCTCCTCCTGCAGGAGTTGATGACATGACAAAGCTTGCTTATTTGCATGAACCTGGAGTCCTCCACAATCTAGCCACCAGATATGAACTTAATGAAATATATGTAAGATTTCTTAACTCACATTGTTCCACTTTACAAATATATAAATTTTGTTGTTTTGCTACTTATTTACCATCCTTGCTGCCAGACATATACAGGAAATATTCTGATTGCAGTGAACCCATTTCAAAGGTTACCTCATTTGTACGATACCCACATGATGGAACAATATAAAGGAGCGGATTTTGGGGAGCTAAGTCCTCATGTCTTTGCAGTAGCCGATGCTTCATATAGGTACTCATGTCAGGTGGATATAGCAATTGCACCAAGGTTATCAAATAATCTGTCATTCATCAAATTTGGTACATTTTTAAACAGGGCAATGATCAACGAGGGTAAAAGTAATTCAATTCTAGTCAGTGGGGAAAGTGGTGCTGGTAAAACTGAGACAACGAAAATGCTTATGAGGTATCTTGCTTACTTGGGAGGTCGAACGGGTGTTGAAGGACGTACAGTTGAACAACAAGTTCTGGAGGTAAGAATTTCTGATTATATCAACTAAATTATTGAATTTATAATGATTTTTCCCCCCTTATTGGTTTATTTATTGATTTGACAGTCAAATCCAGTTCTTGAAGCTTTTGGTAATGCTAAAACTGTAAGGAACAACAATTCAAGGTGAGAATTGCTGTAGAGCTGATAAACTTTGGAGTATCACTCTCTCAGCATGGTTATTTTGGTGCTAGAATTTAAAATTGGTCTTTTGACATGAATTACAGTCGCTTTGGGAAATTTGTGGAGATCCAGTTTGACAAGAATGGGAAGATTTCTGGAGCAGCTATCAGAACATACCTGCTTGAGAGATCTCGTGTTTGTCAAGTTTCAGATCCTGAAAGGAATTATCACTGCTTTTACCTCCTCTGTTCTGCTCCAGCTGAGGTATAGATATCCTAATGCCTTGTGATCCTTTCTTTATAATGTTTAATTATTTTAAGTACTTTCAGCAGCAGGCCTTAATGTGTTTATGGATGTTTGTAGGTCAGAGAAAAGTACAAGTTAGAAAGTCCTCAAAAATATCATTACCTAAATCAAACAAACTGTTATAAGTTGGATGCAATTAACGACGCTGAAGAGTATCTGGCAACTAAAAGGGCAATGGACGTTGTTGGTATCAGTGAAGAAGATCAGGTTAGTATCACTTTCTCGGGTCTGTCTTGTTTACACTTGATAATGCATTATCTTGCAATATAATGCGAGATTTTAATGCCATAGAATGTATTATGATGCAAGATTTTCTACACAAGTTTATTTCTTCCTTGAGATTACTGAAGTCAATATTCTTCTTCAGGAGGCAATTTTTAGAGTGGTTGCTGCAATATTACATCTTGGGAATGTTGAGTTTGCAAAAGGAGAGGAGGCAGACTCTTCCGTTCTTAAGGATGAAAAGTCCACATATCATCTTAACACAACTGCCGAGCTCCTTAGGTAAGGATTATGGATCCAAATTCTTACTTTTGGTCTTAGCTTTTAAGTTTTGATGTTCACTTGGTTCACAAAAAATGTGTGGTGCAGGTGTGATGTCAAGAGTTTGGAAAATGCGCTGATTAAGCGTGTCATGGTAACTCCAGAAGAAGTTATCACACGACCCCTAGATCCTGGAGCTGCTACAATCAATAGGGATGCTCTTGCCAAGACTATATACTCCCGCTTATTTGATTGGTACATTTTCATATACTATAATTTTTTTACTTGTCAATTGTCATTTATACAAAATTATATGGATATTTATTTAACACTATCAAATTCAAGCTTATAAAAATGATTAGATTGGCTGATGACACAGTGTATGGCATCTGTATAAGCATTAGTTTTGATTCAAAAGAGCTAATAATCTTCTCATTTACTTACAGGCTTGTGGACACAATCAATGTATCAATTGGACAGGATCCGCAATCAAAGTCAATTATTGGGGTTCTTGATATCTATGGGTTTGAGAGCTTCAAGTTCAACAGGTAAAAGTAAAAACAATTAATTTGTATTTAGTATTCAGACTGTGGCTGATTTTGAACTAAATTCTCGCCTTTCAGTTTTGAGCAGTTCTGTATCAATTTTACAAATGAAAAGCTGCAGCAACACTTTAACCAGGTTAGCTCACTTCAAGTGAACTCTTGGACTTGACCGTTTTAGCACCAAGTTCCTTTTTGACTGAGTATTTTTCGATCTACTTCTTCTTTGCAGCATGTCTTCAAGATGGAGCAGGAGGAGTATACAAAAGAAGAAATCAACTGGAGCTACATAGAATTTGTTGATAACCAGGATGTTTTGGATCTAATTGAAAAGGTATGTGGATACTGTTTTAGAACTTGTAAACTTTTTCTTGGCCCAATAAACTACTAAGGCTCCAATCAGTTAACACATTTGCTTGAAACAATATGGTTCTTATTTTTATATAAAAATAGCTGTATTTGTAAACAATATGGTTCTTTCGGGCGTATCCCCTTCCCTTTGGGCAGGGGTACCCCCTTCCCTTTGGGCAGGGGTACCCCCTTCCCTTTGGGCAGGGCTACCTCTATGTTGTTGTTGTAAGCATATGCTAAAATGAAAAACTTAATGATACTAAAATCATTTTAAAATTGCCTCCTAACTCCTATGACTGTACTTCATCATCGATGTTTGTCAATAAATTGCATAATATATAATGTCTGCGATACAATTTTGAAAAAAAGAATAACATCTAAAACTTTGTTTCTTCATTGGTTCCAATTGCTCATCATTCATGTTATACTGAGTAACAACTGATGGTTGATTTTATTCTTCCAGAAACCAGGAGGAGTTATTGCCCTTCTTGATGAAGCATGGTATATGCTTTTTTCTACCTTTATGTTGAATATTACATATATACATCACAAATTATACTAAGCTTTCCAATTATTTTCGTATTCTGTAATTTAATTTTTCAGCATGTTCCCGAAATCTACCCATGAAACTTTTGCTCAGAAACTGTATGCAACTTTCAAGAACAACAAGCGTTTCATCAAACCTAAGCTTTCTCGCACTAGTTTCACCATAGCTCATTATGCTGGGGAGGTATGTCACTTATACTCAAATAAAGAAATATTTCAGTAGCTCACAATAATATAATTCCATCGTTTCTTTGTGTATCAGGTCACTTATCAAGCTGATCAGTTTCTTGACAAAAATAAGGATTATGTGGTTGCTGAGCATCAGGATCTCTTGACAGCTTCAAAGTGCTCTTTTGTGGCTGGGCTATTCCCCCCACTTCCAGAGGAGTCATCGAAATCGTCCAAGTTTTCTTCTATAGGGTCACGCTTTAAGGTGCAGCCGAGATGCAATTCGTAAATGTTAAAATATAGTCAAGGATTTGAAAAATGTATAGTTATAAGAATTCATGGACGGGCTTATATAGTCTATATAAAATTTCTGTCTCTCTTCTGCAGCTACAACTTCAGTCCCTGATGGAGACCCTTAACTCAACTGAGCCTCACTACATTCGATGTGTGAAGCCAAACAATCTGTTGAAGCCTGCTATATTTGAGAATGTCAATATACTTAACCAATTAAGATGTGGTGTAAGCATACTGTTGCATTAGCCTTTTTCTTACTCTTGAGTCTTGACTATAATATATAGTCAATATTTCTCCATATTTAGTAGGTAACTAACGGATGTGACTGTTCTTGTTATGTTGCAGGGTGTTCTTGAGGCCATTAGAATTAGCTGTGCTGGTTATCCTACAAGAAGAACTTTTGTTGATTTTCTTCTCCGTTTTGGTGTTCTTGCTCCTGAAGTTTTGGATGGAAAGTAAGTCCTTTCAAGATATTTATCTCAGTTTTTGTTGGAACAATAAATAAAATGTCCCACCTTTCATACTGCTTACATCCAGAATATTGCCCTATGCTTCTGCTTACATCCAGAATATTCTCCCTGTTCATGCTAAAAGTTGATTTTACACATCTCATCCCTGTTGAATATATATGTCCAATGTCTCAGATGGGTATGAATATTTGTATTGAATCCAAAATGGATTTCACAAAGCTTTGCCTTGGTTTTTGTTTTGCTTTCTTTTGCACAAAGTTTGTTTTTTGTATCTAAGAGATAACACTAACATCAATTTGGCAGTTCTGATGACAAGATTGCATGCCAAAAGATACTGGATAAAATGGGGCTATCGGGTTACCAGATTGGGAAGACAAAGGTCTTCCTAAGAGCTGGTCAAATGGCTGAGTTGGACACAAGAAGAGCAGAAGTTCTAGGGCATGCAGCTAGAATCATTCAAAGAAGAGGGCGTACTTTTATTGCTCGTAGGGAGTTTGCCCAACTGCGTAACGCTACTATTCAATTGCAATCTTGCTGTCGAGGTATGTTAAGTACAAAAAGTTATTTTAATTTAAAGTCTTGATTTGGGTACCAAAAAATGTCAGATATTTATTGATGCCTCCTGCTTTTGATGTTGTATTAATCAGCTAAGCTAGCCTGCAAGCTTTATGAAGGCTTAAGCAAAGAAGCAGCGGCTTTGAAGATACAGAAGAACTACCGTTGCTCTATTGCTAGGAAGTCATATTCAAGCTTGAGAGTGTCTGCAATCACATTGCAGACTGGATTCAGAGCTATGGCTGCTAGGAATGAATTTAGATTCCTAAAGCAGACAAAGGCTGCCATTATTATCCAGGTTCTCTCTTCACATCCAAGTTTTTTTTTGTATCAGTGTTTGACATGTTAGACTAATTAATGTCTTGTGGCTTCCTTGTAATCTTGCGATGTAGTCTCGAGCACGGTGCCATATGGCAGTTTCGTACTACAAGAATCTACAGAAAGCTGTTCTCTTAACTCAATGTGGTTGGAGAAGAAGAGTTGCTAGGAGAGAACTGAGAAATCTGAAAATGGTCAGATTTAAACTCTGGATTATGCTTAAAGTTATTGCTTTTAAGCAAAAGTATTGAACTTTTTTTTAACTCTTATATCTTGTGATTAGGCTGCAAGAGAAACAGGAGCTCTCAAGGAAGCAAAGGATAAACTAGAGAAGCGTGTTGAAGAACTCACATGGCGTCTGCAATTTGAAAAGCAACTAAGGGTACAGTTCTTCTGGTTTTTGTGTTATTAGCCACTTTATTTAATTATTTTAACAATTATGATGCCTAAAATTGTGATTTGCAGACCAATTTGGAAGAAGAGAAAGCCCAGGAAGTTTCCAAGCTACAGGAAGCTTTGCAAGCAATGCAAATGCAGGTGGAAGAAGCAAATGCAAGAGCAACAAAAGAACGAGAAGCTGCAAAAAAAGCAATAGAAGAAGCGCCTCCAGTAGTGAAAGAGGTTCCAGTAATGGTCCAAGATGATGCAAAGATTGAATCATTGATGGTAGAGATTGACAGTCTTAAGGTATATACATTTACTAGTTTAATCTATTTTGAGGCAAGTAGAAGTTGGTTGTCCATGTGTCGATATTAACGTCTTATTATTAATTGCAGGATTTATTACAAACAGAAAAAATGATTGCTGAAGATTTGAAAAAGGTTGTCTCTGAGTCTGAAGCTAAAAGCGCCGAGCTGGCGAAAACAGTGGAAGATAGGGAGCAAGAAATCAATCAACTTAAGGAATCTACACAAAGGTCTGCACATGCAAATCTCGAGCTCAACTGGGTTATTATTATCTGAAAAATTCAGCAGGCACTTGGGCCTAAAAGATTTAAGTTGTATCCTTAAATTTGCACCTTTACTGTCTTCTCGTCTTTGCCATTGATTCATTTTGTTGGTGTAGGCTGGAAGAGAAACTATCAAATGCTGAGTCTGAAAACCAAGTGCTTCGTCAACAAGCCTTGACAATGACTCCTGCAAAACCAGCATCAACACGTTCCAAGACAGTGATTCTGCCGGTAAGGAAAGAGATGCAAAGACATAATACCCTTTTTTGGATAGCTTAGGCTATCTTTGGTAGATTGCTATTTAGGAGCTTCAGATTTTAGGAGATTATTTTCTCCAAACAAAGGCTTTTAAACAAGACGGGGAAGTTAAATGGAGCTTGAATCCCTTATGCTCACTAGATAGACTAACTTTGACTAGAGCTGAATATTTTTTTCTCTTTAAATGCAACCTACTTATAAAGTTTGTGTATTTTTTTTTTTGCAAATTTATCAGAGGACTCCGGAAAGTGCAATTACTCCAAACGAAGAGGCCAAAACTTCACCGGTAATTAATTTGTATATTTATTGTTTTGTTTAGTGGGTAGATTTCATTCTTCTTATTTCTAACTATTCTATATTTTGTATTGTTATCTCAGGATACTGCATATTCTGTTGCATCAGAGGATACACCACAGAGATCTCTAAATGAGAAGCAACATGTTAGTATCATTAACTTGGATGAACAAAAACAGTACATAAATTGTCAAAGAAAAATCTGTGTACTTATTAATGGTGAATCTTTGTGTAATATTTCAGGAATACCAGGATCTGTTGATCCAATGCATAACCCAAAACTTAGGATTTTCAGAGGGCAAACCGGTTGCTGCATGTCTCATATACAAATGCCTTCTCCACTGGAGATCATTTGAAGTTGAAAAAACCAGCATTTTTGACAATATAATCCAGACCATAAGTTCAGCCATAGAGGTAAGCTACAATATTAAAAACTCTCTAATCTTTTTTATACCAGATTTTATTATTATCTTCGGATAAGTTACAAAATGTTCTTACTCAATGTAGGCGACTGATAACAATGAAGGATTGGCTTACTGGCTATCTAACATTTCCACACTGCTTTCTCTGCTCCAACAAACACTAAAAGCATCTGGGGCTGCTAGCTTGACCCCACAACGACGAAGAACTATGTCTACCTCACTATTTGGTAGAATGTCATCGGTAAGTATACTGAAACATTACTACCTTTGTTAGTAAAGAGTGCCATTTTAGGCATCTAAGTTTGTTAGGAAATGCTGTCATTTTTTGTCGATAAAGGGAGCATATTTTAAATAGAAGTGTTTGGTTTTGGCTATCTTTTCTATGCACTCTGTCTTATGATCTGCCCGGTGTTTTGCCTTGTAGCTTCGAGCATCTCCTCAAAGTGGTGGTGGGCTGTCATTTCTTAATGGAAGGAGGCTGAGCAGAATGGATGATGTTCGCCAAGTTGAAGCGAAATATCCAGCTTTGTTGTTTAAACAACAACTTACCGCCTTTCTTGAGAAGATATACGGAATGATGAGGGATAACCTTAAGAAAGAAATTTCCCCGATGCTCGGTCTATGCATCCAGGTCATTTCTCTATTGCAACAAGTTTTGAGCACATGCCCTATTTTAAGTGGTAATCCTTGTTGGATGGATGTATTTGAGTGTAAAGTTAATAAATAAACTACTCTTCTGGAAAATGAAGGCACCTCGCACTTTACGGGCAAGCTTGATTAAAGGTCGCTCCCATGCTAATGCTGCTGCTCAACAAACTTTGATAGCTCATTGGCAAGGCATTGTAAAAAGCTTAAACAGGTCGTTGAAAATGATGAAGGCAAACCATGTAAGTTTTCAAATTCTCTTATAGAGGCTGCGAATAATCTCAGAGAGAGATTCTCAATCTTATTTGACAAGAGTTTTCTTTTGACATTTTGTGTTTGTAGGTGCCTCCTTTTTTGGTCAGAAAAGTTTTTTCCCAAGTGTTCTCGTTCATCAACGTTCAATTATTCAACAGGTCAACATTTTCAATACTTGAACTTAGGATCCTTTCATATAAACACACACCATTAGGCTATACAAGGCCTAGATTTGATGCATGCCCTCATTTTATTTTTACCTCCAAAATCCCTTCATCTGCATACATAACATTATGCACTAAAACCAGTTTTGTTCAACTCATTGATCACAGTCTGCTTCTGAGGCGCGAGTGTTGCTCATTTAGCAACGGTGAATACGTGAAAGCCGGTTTGGCAGAAATAGAACAGTGGTGCTGTGATGCCACAGATGAGGTAAATCACATTTTTTTTCAAATCTTATCTAATTAATTGAGCCTATATTTACCTACTCTCTCACTTTTGTGTTTGAAGTATGCTGGCTCAGCTTGGGATGAGTTAAGGCACATTAGACAAGCAGTTGGATTTCTTGTAAGTTGGTTCTTGAACCTTGCTCTTATTATTCATCTCATAATTTTTTTTTTGGGTTTATGAACTTGTCTTGATTCTCTTTCTAATTTCAGGTCATACATCAAAAACCCAAAAAGACATTAACCGAAATAACAAAAGACCTCTGCCCTGTAAGTAACTCTTTCCTCTGAGATAATAATCCTTTCAATTTTTGCTATCATTCAAACATTGCTAATGTGTTGATGCAATTTATGCAGTCACTCAGTATACAGCAGCTGTATAGGATCAGTACAATGTACTGGGATGACAAATATGGAACACATACCGTCTCCTCGGATGTAAGCTTAATTTTGCTGATTTTTTTAAAAAATTCTGTTGCTATTTTATTGGCGGGAAAACATTGTGAGTGTGTAATTTTGGTTAAATAGGTTATTTCAAGTATGAGAGTTCAGATGACAGAAGATGCAAACAATGCAGTGAGCAGCTCATTCTTGTTAGACGACGATTCAAGGTTTGATCATTGACTCATTGTCCCACCTTAAATCCCTAATTTTTGGAACAATTTCTCTTTTTATTTTTACTAATGATATAAGTTTTTGGTCCTAAATCAAATGCAGCATCCCTTTCATTGTGGATGAGATATCAAGTTCCATGGAAAAAATGGATGCAGACGATATCAACCCTCCTGAATTGATCCGTCAAAACTCGGGGTTTTCGTTCTTGCTTCCACACAAAGAGGAACAAAGAGCTTAAACCCTCCTACATATACGAAAAAGTACGAAAAAAAAAGGAAAAGAAAGTAGCTTTATTTTTAGTAGGGCATCCGTGGCGGATGCCCTACTATGTGAATCTTGGTCGAATTCGATTCTTTCTCCCATGTTGTGTTGTAACAATGTGGGTATTCTTTAGAGGTGTGTATTTATGCCTCAAATGCATGAAAGAGTCTGAATTTTTTGGTATATGTTTGTTCATTTGATTTTGGTTTGATTTTTTGTTTTTTGGGGTACCACAAAGGGTGGAGGGTGCTCTTGCATATTGGTTTGTTTAGGGGGTTTGGTATGAGGTTTTTGAGTCTCATACATGAGTGTAATTATAGGTAGTGTGCCAATTGCCAAATCATTTAGGTCAAATTTTTGTGATGTGAATGGAAATATATGAACTCAAGAGTCAAGACTTATGTTTTTGTATATTGTTTTGTCCTTGGTAAAATTTATTGTGTTATGTGAGAATGTTGGGATGAAGATAATTATTTTTTTGTAATTTTGGCCTTGGTTAAAATTAAAATTCCAAGAAAAAAACATCATTTGCCCAATGGAATGTACTATGTAGTATGTAGTGTGTTCTTATAGAGGGAGATAATGAATTTAATTCCATCTCCCTTGTTGCAAAAAAAAAAAAAAAAAAAACCATTTGCCCAATGGAATGTAGTTAGTAATGATGATCAGAATTATGTTTTTTTTCCAAGTATATGATCACATTTGTTTTCATGAAACATGCCAATTGTTCAGCTTCAAAAATACATGTCAAATCCATAAAGTAAAAGCCATGTCAATTATTTCAAAAATAAAATCTTTCTATTCAAGTTTAGTTGGGTGTGTTTCTTAAACTTACAACTTGATAAATGTTCAACGTTGATTATGAAAGTGTCAAGCTGGGTGGGGGTGTGTCAAATTTGCTTAATTAGTGGTTTAAATATTCAAATTTACTCATATGTGATGTGTTTTTTTATTTTCATTCATACTAACAACCTTAATGCAATAAAGATCCTCTGGTCCACTTTTAGTCCATTTTTGTGGTTTACTTGTTTTGATTGGATAAAGTTAATTATTTTATTATTTTTTTCTAAATATAATAATATTTTTATATTTATTTTTCACCAATCAAAACAAATGGACCACAAATGAACTATACAAAGTGGACCAGAAGATCTTGGTGAGCTTAATGGACCATGAATGAAACTCGTTAAGCTTGTTAGACGACCTCGATACAGGACTATCCATGCTTTCTCAGCATAGCAAGATTGAAAGATAGAAAGAAATTGTTACAGATATAAAGAGCTATTTGATTGACCGATTTGCAAAAGCTAACTCAACCCGAAACCGACTTAAATAAATTTAGACTAAACCAAAACCAAGATTTGCTTAACCGATTTTGACCCGATAACCCCGATATAACCGATAATTTACACATCCGACCCAACCCGATCCGACCCGGCCCGAAAAACCCGATTACCAATTATACCCGTTACTGATCGAAACCCGAATGATCCGAAATCCGAATAACCCAACCGAAATCCGATCGATTTACCGAATTGCCACCCCTAGCTATTTATACCTTACTGATTTGTGTGAGCTTCTCGATCGCTCATAGTGGGAGGGAAAAATTTTCTCAAAGTTAAGAGAACGGGAGGGATTGACAAACTTAGAAATTAACTTCTCTAAGACCATGCATAGGATATCTACTTAATAGTATTCTCGAGCAAAAAATGATACAAATTAACTTAGAAATTAACATCTTAATTATATAATCGTGATACAAACTTAGAAATTAGAAACACAGAGGAGTTTAGCAACCAAATGACCCAACGACAACACTTCTACAAAACAACAAAATGAAACGACATGGCCAGGTGATATATAATATTTTTAGAGTAACTCCAATTCACATAACAAGCCAGCATACAAACACGCCCACAACAAACCTTTTCTTCATTGTAAATGATTCTTTTACGTAGTCCTAATAAAAGAATTTTCCCTCAAGTCTTGGTAGAAACGGTTTACATATGCCTCGGCCGCTTTAATATACGGCTCTTTTTCCTGAAACAACAATACAGTCAGCAATCAGATGAAGATGATCTTAATTTGTGGAAATTTACTTACACTTTGAGACATGGAATCCCACTTTTACTTTCCGATTTCCATGATGTGAAATCTATTGAGGGGGGCTAATTTGATGAAAAGCAAAACAAGTGAATAATTAACAAACTTGATTATTTAACAAGGCGGTATTGAATTGAATTGATCTAACAAAACAAGCACATCTTACCTTGTGCATCATCACCTTACGCCTGTTCGATTTTCTATATTCGGACACAAATTCATCACTGCAAATATTTGGGCACAAATCAGATCAAACCGAAAACACAAGATCAAGTAGGAAGAGAAAAATTGAAGCAAAAACAGTTACAGGAAATCGTCGAGTGCTTGCGGTTCATAATCATCGTCTTCGACAGCAGGAGCTCTAAACATTTCATCCCTGTACACATAGAGAGATATCATCAGATCTGATGATACCAGATTGGGATCAACTAATGACGTTGATGCATTTGAATAAACTTACTCAGGATCCATCCAGAGTTCAGAATCGGACCCCTCATATAGAAGAAAAGGATCATTCTCTATCTTAAATGTTGCTTCCTTAGAACTTGCTCTGTATATGCATATATAATTAATAGATATCACATTAGAAATTAACCATCAATTAATTAACAATGCATTTGATTGATTGGATGAAACTTACTGATCAGTATCATCAGCTTTCTGAGTCTTTTCAGACATTGATCTGGTGAAATCCTGCAAAATTAGGGTTTTTAGACATTTAATTGATTGAATGAAACTTATTCAGCATCGGAGAGATTCAGTGATGAAGAATCGGGAATCGGAAATTAGGGTTTTGAAAAATTAGGGTTAGGATTTTGACCTGATTCAAGTTAGGGTTTGCATGGGCTTTCTCCTCCAAGGCATGTCGCAATCGGAGAATCTCGTCGCGAGCCGCCGTCAGATCTCGCGTTAAGGCGGCGTTTTGCTCTTCCAGCTCGGCCTGCCGGCGTCTGAATTCTAGTGAGGCTTCATCCATTTCCTGAAATCTTGATTCACAATTTTACTCTTTTGTGCAAGATAGGACCAGGTAGGGTTAGGGTTTAGAATATATACGGAACAAAAAATTGATCAAAATGAATTACTCGGGTTTAATATACGGCTTGTGCAAGTCTCACATTTTATAAGAGTTTAAGTTTGAACAATTTTTAACTTATCATTAAAAATATTTTGACCAACAAGCATGGAACATAGTAAGAGGGGCTACGCTTTCCTTCGCTGAGGTCGAGTGTTCGACTCTCAGAGGAGAAATGAACTGTCTCGTGTCACGAGACTCGAAATCCAGATGTAGGCGTTTGATGGAGCAAAGCTTCTCCGCTGAACTGGGGTGACAATGACAAAAAAATTAAAAAGATTTTGATTATGTGAGTGAAAAAATGAATATTTAAACCACTAATTAGCAAATTTGACACATATTTTGATTATGTGAGTGAAAAAATGAATATTTAAACCACTAATTAGCAAATTTGACACACCCAACTTGACACGTTTCATAATCAACGTTAAACATGTATCAAGTTGTAACTTGAAAGAAAATACACCCAACTAGACTTGAATGGCCGGATTTTATTTTTGAAATAATTGACATGGCTTTTTTTATGGAATTGACATGCATTTTTGAACGGAGCAGTTGGCATGTTTCATGAAAACAAATGTGATCATAAAGTTTAAAAAAAAGTACTCATAAGTCATATCAACAAAAAAAAAGCGATAGCTTTTAAATGGTTTTTTTTTGGAAATTGTAAATATATTTCCAAGGACATAAAGGATCAAAGAACCATATAAAAAAGTCTTATACAAAAATCGAAGGACACAAAACAACTCAATCAGGCTACTAAAAGCCAGCTCAAAGAAAGCACCTAAGCGAGGCTTTCAGACCAATAACAATTACAGAACACAGTTACCAAAACAGTCACAGAACATCAAGATGCTTCATCCATCCTAGTGGTTCTCTTGTTTGTGTTCAGCCTCCCCTTAATCTTGTACTTGGAATAAACTTAATTCAGATGTTGAGAAAAAGCTATAATTGTTGAAACCCGAAATAAACTAGCGCTAATATCGAGGCACTGGATTATTAAATTGGACCGAATAGACCATCACTTATTATAATGGTGATTCGAGATTACAACTTATCAGATTGCTTGAGATCTTTATATTGAGATTCGAGATCTCTCTATCAAGATTCAAGATCTTTATAGTGAGATTCGAGATCTCTCTATCAAGATTCGAGATCTTTCTATTATAGCGAGATTGCAGCTACTAAACTATGAGATTGCAACTACTAGACTATTTGAGATCTTTCTATTACAACCTTGAGATTGTAGCTACTTGATTATCTGGGATCTTTCTATTACAACTTTGAGATTGTAGCTATTGGATTGTTCGTGATCTTTTGGCAGATGAGTGGAGTTGCTTTGTGGTGAATTTTTGTGACCTTCTTGATTGTAGCGTAATCTTCTCGATTGTTTCAACACGTCGATCTCTGCAAGCAAGATAGATCTTGAGTTAGAGGTATTTTTCGACCCCTATAACATTTAAGCTCTTTCCTTATTTATAAGCGCTTGGGAAGTGAAATTTTCATGATTTTCCGATGTGGGACGTGCGAGCTGTTACTGTTTGATTGGTCGAGAGAGAGGCGGCCTTTGGTTGGTCAGAGAAGAGGTGGCCCTTAATTGGCTAAGCGGGGCGGTCATGTCAGCTTTTGAGTATGCGCAGTTCTTTGTCTTGCAAACTTCCTTTTTTTGGGTCACATTGTTGGTCCACTTTCCATCTTAGTGGGAAGTGCGCGATGTTTGGCTTTGCACTCATCTTTGCCTTGGATTGCTTTGTTGGTCCACTGTCCACCTAACCATTAGTTCTTTTCAGATTGGTGTAGGAAAACCTCTGGGATGCATTTTCCCAAAGTTCACTTGTGGGCCCGACCTTGGACTTTCCTTTCTCGGATTTATCTCGATTTACTTTGTCCTTTTGTGCGTTGTTAAATCCGCGCACCATCGATAATTGTATCGCTTTTTCAATCATATATATGCATGTTAAGAATCCATCCACATTTTTCTACCAAAAAAAAAAAAGAATCCATCCATATTTGAAAATTTTTGCTAGGTTTTCTGTTAGGATTTATCTTTTCTAACTTGGTATTAATTACATGTAGATTGCAAGAACTTGAAATATAACAATTTTCTCATAAGAAATCACCACTTCTCCCTAATCTGCTATAGCGAAACACCTACTTTCTCTAAAGCAAGAAAAGAGCATGACCCCGAATTTCATTGTGTGTGTGGCGGAGACAATCATTCAATCAATCAGATGAAGACATGTTCGAGGCGAGCTAGGCAGGGGGCTCGGGTTTGTGGCCGATCACATGGCTAACCCTACGGGCCGATGAGAGACACAAGTGGTTTCCTATTCTGGATTTTCGCCATGAAGTTGTTATGAGTATTTACGAAATTGTTTATATGTTGAAATGCAAATGTGTGAAACTAGCTAGTAACGATAGTAGACCTTATTTGAGTCTCATACATGAGTCTCTAGATTTACGTCTTTGTATATTTTTTTCTCCTTGTTAATTCATTGTCGTGTTATGTGAGAATGTTCATATGAAGGTAATAATTGTTGTAAATTTGACCCCGGTTAAAATCGAAATTCGGTTTTAAGCATGATATTGTTAGGAACTAAAATTCTAAAAGCGAATTAATAAAACCTATTTATAAAATCCAGTTTGAAGTTAGAAAAATCCAGTTTGAAAGTCTCAAGTTAGTTAGGTGTGTCAAATTTGCTAATTAGTGGTTTAAGTATTCATTTTTTTTACTCATATTTGAAGTTTTGGGCTTTGGATTTTCAGCTATTTTAACTTGAAAATAATCAAAATATTTTTAATGACAAGTTAAAAATTGTTGAGCCCTAGCTAAAATAATAAAATGTGAGACTTGTTGAGCCCCAATTCTTTGTTCCGTATTTTAAACCCTAAAACCCACTGATTTCCGGCTCTGTTCGTCGTGGTTGATCTGCGCGCTCCTTTTCATTCAGGTAGTTGCTGCTTTCCTTTAATCACGTACAAAACCGCAATTCTGATCACAGTGATCGATTTCATTCAGGTACGTCGGGAATGGAAGAAGCCTCGCGAGAATTGAGCCGGCGGCAGGCCGAGTTGGAAGAGCAAGTCGCCATGCTGAACCGAGATCTGGCGGCGGATTGGAATGAGATTGTCCGATTGGGACATGCCTTGGAAAAAGCCCACGGCAAGCGTCCTCGGAAGACGGAAGAGGAAGTCGCCGAGCTAAGCCGAATTCGGACGGCGGCTCAGGATGAGATTGTCCGATTGCAAGATGCCTTGGAGAAAGCCCACGCCATTGAATCGGGAAGCCCTACGTCAGAAATGAATTTGCAGGATTCCACCAGATCAATAATGTCTGAAAAGACGACTCAGAAAGCTGGTGATACTGATCAGTAAGTTTCGAATTCATTCAATCAATCAAATGCTTTGTTAATTAATTGATGATTTCGAATCTGATATCTATTAATTATATATGCATATACAGAGCAAGTTCTAAGGAAGCAACTTTTAAGATACGGAATGATCCTTTTCTTCTATACGAGGGGTCCGATTCTGAATTCTGGATGGGTCCTGAGTAAGTTTATTCAAATGCATCATATCGTCCTTAGTTGATCAGATCTGATGATATCTCTCTATGTGTACAGGGATGAAATGTTTGGAGCTCCTGCTGTGGAAGACGGTGATTATGAACCCCAAGCACTTGATGATTTCCTGTAACTTAATTTTTTGCTTCAATGTTTTTCTTCCTATTTGGGATCGTGTGTTTTCGGTTTGATCTGATTTGTGCCCAAATATTTGCAGTGATGAATTTGTGTCGAATTATATAGAATCGAACGGGTTTGGGGTGATGTGCGATGTAAGATGTGCTTGTTTTTTTAGATCAATTCAATTCAATTCCCTGTTTGTTAATTATTCACTTGTTTTGGTTTTCATCAAATTAAGGTCCCCGTGGATAGATTTGAGATCAGGGAAATGGGAAAGGAAATTTGAGATCAGGGAAATGGGAAAGGAAAAATGGGATTCCATGCCTCAAAGGGTAAGTAATTTTCCACAAATTAAGATCATCTTCATCTCCTGATATGATTGCTGATTACTGATTGTACGTATTGTTCTTTTGCTTTCAGGAAAAAGAGCCGTATATTAAAGCGGCGGAGGCAAATATAAACTGTTTCTTCCAAGAGATGAGGGAACGTTCTATCAAGCGTAAGAAAAAGAATGATTTACAATGAAGAAAAGGTTTGGTGTGGGCGTGTTTGTATGCTGGCTGCTTGTTATGTGAATTGGTAGCAAGTGTTGTTGTTGGGTCATTTAATTTAGTTGCTGTTGGATGCCAGTAGTAGTAGCACTTGCTGAACTCCTCTACATGTGTTCCTAATTATATAATTAACAAGTTAATTTCTAAGTTTGTACTATCACTTTTTGCTCGTGAATACTACTTAGAGAAGTGTTAGACCACTCACAATGGTGGTATTTTAACATATTAAATGAATAGAAATTTAAAGAACAGTAAAATTACATAGAAGCTTGAGCCATTTGGCTCTTATTTCAGTCTCCCATTTCTATCTTCCGTCTCAACTTTTTTGTCAGGTTGGCCCCATATCTATATATTTATATATAACAATAAAAAGTTGTGTGCGAGGTGCATTTATTGCACTTGGTACACAAATTTTATTACACTAGTACAAAAACACGCTCGGATGGCGCTATTTTTACACATCATATAGCGCTATTTCATGCGTATTAACTTTGACTGCATTAAAAGACGCGGATGACACTTTTTAAAAAGCGCCATAAAAAAAGGACACGGATGGCGCTTTTTCAGGAAAAAGCGCCATAAATGTCTGTTTTCATATGGCGCTTTCTCTAAAAAAAGCGCCATAAGTATCTGTTTCCAGATGACGCTTTTTTCAGAAAAAGCGCCTTAAGTTTTAGTATTTTTTTTTTAAATAAATGTCGAACCATGCCAATTAGCTCCCTGTTTTGCACAACATATTCTATAAAATAAATGAGCCATTCAAAGACCCTGCATCCATGCCCAATTTTTTCACATCATTTCCATCCAAAATTAATGAGCCATATATTCCATAACACAAAACCTTCTCCGTGTACATAAAATTGTCAACCATATCCAAAATAAAACTCGTGTTCTAATTCAAAAAACATAGCAAAAACGATAACTAGCTACTACATTAACACCATGTTTGTCCCTTAGACTATTATCCATAACAAAATAAATCAGTCAAACTACTTGTGACTATCCCTTAAATCTATCAACCAACCATTTGCAAATAAGGTGCAACATGCCCAAGCCACTCATCTGTTACCTCATCAATCTGTTCTTGTGTGTATGAATCCGATGAGCCCGGAAAATACTGCGTTGAGAATACATAAAAGTATCAATACATTATACAATAGGGGAAAAATCGAATTTGTTCATACTTAAAAAAACATACCGATTCTGGAATAGTTTTAGCACCATATTCAACAATGTCTCTCATCATCCGACATATGAACAAACCACATAGCACCATGTTTGGTTGAAGGGGACACTTCTACATCACAAAAGAAAAAATTATGTTAATATTTGCTATGTTTAGTTGATCAAATGCATGAGAAATTTGTTTAGCTGGCCATTTGATCAAGCTGTTTGCCTAAATAGATGGGTGAAGTCATCATCTTGGATTGCTGCCAAGAAAGCTGATGTAATGTATTCTTTTCAACAGTTATGTAAATGCTAATTATATATAGACGATACCAACTCCTTCATAAAAAAGGAAACTGAGCAGCTTGGAGATCACAAGTATAATTATATAAACTAAAGCTAGAAATATATAGAGGCCTGACCTTTATATTTATCCATGAAACACTAGATTTTGATTTGAGTACCCTTGTTTGAAAGGTGTTCAATGCCCTGCATAAAAAAAAATGTCCACAAGTATAAATATAATGTGCTAATATGTGTATTAATTGAATGAAAAATACAAGTATAACTAAAACACATACGTTGTGCACATTTTCGCAAAATCTTCGGGAATACTTCCTCTCAATGGATCTAACCAATAAACTTTATTCTCGTGAGGATTAATCATGGCTAACATCCAATGACTCCTTAAAATACCAAACCAATAAGTAAAAAATATTAGATCGATCAAGTAGTTATGAGGAAGTTTAAAATCCAGGCCAATTACTTGTATGATAGAGAGAAGAGAGAGTAAAACTTACCCAGAATTGTATGGGGCAAGCCATAGCGATTGACTGGCATGTAATTGACACATTGCAGATGCCATATATATGGCTCTCATATCACTTGTGTCATCTTTTGCTTGAATACTTTGTCCATTTTCATCAAGAACACATCCTAAGCGTGTTGGACAGAAAAACAAATGCGAGGTCGGCTTGTACTTAAAATACAAAAATCTGCATTCCATTAAACATAGTTATCCAACTTTATCTAAATGTAAAAATATTAATATAGCAGTTAAAAACAATATACACACATACCTTAAATAAAAGCTAACATGTATAGCTTCAATTTCCTCTTGTTTTAACCACATGGAAAGCACATCATTTCCTATGAACAGCTTATGTGTGTGTTGAAGGATTTGTTTCTCCATATCAATTTGCATGAGAAACCTCTTGCCCTTAGATAACATCGACACACATCTTTGAAATAGATCAGATTTCCGTGGTGGTTTTTGACAATTCCCATTGTGACCTTGTATTGGCTCAATTCTAGAAGATGCTCTGCTGCCTTTTGAGCTTTCAACATCCTGAAACACATAATTTATTAGCAAGCCTTAATTTAACCTGTAGAAAGAGTAATGTAAAAGTATAAATTATAACCCGTAAAGTGTTTCACGTACAGTATCAATGACAACAAGTGAAGTAGACCAGCCAATTATAAAACCTGGGGCATGCGAGAGACAAGTGACCTCAGCTGTTGGGTACGGCACTGACACCTCTCCACATGCAGGGAGAATAGTGTCTACAATAACCTTTAGCACATCATTAGCATCTAATTCTCGACAATGAAGCACTGATTTGTAGCCAGCTCGAGGAATAAACACACGTCCTTTAGCCACCTCATGTGTTTCATTTGGCCAGAATAGAGTGCATTTTTTTAGCACTTCCTGCACATAATATGATAATATAACAAAATTGCTATTAGAGTTTATTGACTTTAATATGAAAACAGAATTTAATAATGCAAAATATGAAAACAGAATTTAATAATGCTATTAGAGTTCATACTTGTTGTTGGTTCTCTGTTACATTAGAATGTCGGTTCTCTTGTGAATTAGAGTGTTGATTCTCTGGTGAATTAGAACCTACTTCTGGGAGACTATTACTTTTTATCACAAGTGGTGACACTTGTCCTTGTAATGGAACTTGATTTTGCATGAGACTCCTGAGATCTGCTATTTGTTGTTTTAGATCTGCAACTTCATTCCTAAGTGTTGTAACCTCTTGTTTAGACACGGACTCTCTAGGCTTAGTTGCACCAAAATAAAACAAAAGATAAAAAATCCTAGGTATTATTAAGTATTCACTCTATTCTAATGTTTATATACTATGCTCTATACCAGCCTGAAAAGCTGCTGGTGACTATTCTATTATTGATAGCAATACATGAGTAAATTCGATAATGCACAACTCAGGAGAGTTACTCACAATTTTTTTTGCAACCTCAGCCGTTTCTTTGTCATAATAAATTCCTTCTTGAGCCTGCCTTGCAATTTTCCACATTTCAGCTCTTGAGATTATACAAGTCTCTGGATCCTTGCCTTGTTCTTTCAACTAAATAACAACATTAGTAGTATGTTATATAACACTAAAAATTAAATCAAAGTACCCTTTACAAAATGGATAAGCAATATTACCACTTCCCTCTCTTTTCGAGCATATCCCTTTTTTGAAAGCCTATAAGGATACTTGATCTGTTTTGCACGTGCAGAATTTTTACGACTCATTTCCTACACATATAGGAAAAAATTTATAAGTATATATAAGAAAATAGGAAACGTATTTGGTAGTGTAATTAAATTACCTGGAATTCCTTGGTACATCGACGTTGAACATATGTTTCCCATACTTCTTGTTTGATAAATTTATAAGGAGGATCTACACGCAAGACTCCTTCGTGAATCACAAATTTACCCAAACCGCATTTGAAGTTTTTCCACTTAGTATCAACACTTTTGAGTATGTTCTTCTCATTCATGACTGGCGGGATATCAAATGCTTTCTGAAATTGAAAAACAGATTCAGTTGAAAAACAAATTACAATATACTCAATTGAAAAACAGATTCATGCTAGATAAATGAAAAACCAGATTTAAGAGGGATAATTTAGTACCTTGACAGTTTCATATAGATTCCTTCAGCAAGTGCACCAGAATAATAACTTCACAAATAACGAGGAGAGCGCGAGCTGCTTGGCAAGTTGTTAGGATCCTGTGCAGTTGTTGTATTGTCTGTTGCCTTAAGAGATCAGCCTGAGTAATAATAAACATAGAAACCAAATGAATTAGTGAATTAGATCTTCACCACATAACAAATAGTAAAATTTTAAATGGCCCAAGTACCCGGAACTAAAACACTTTCATGGTTCAATTCATGACCCACGTGCCTAAAAGTTTGCAGCAATAACATAAAAATGTTCTAAATACCATTTGTTCAAGCTTACTCTATCCTAGATATTAGATCATAACAGAACTCTATAGTCACCAGACAACTTACTTATGGCTGGAGGGGCTAGGATGTCAAGAAGCCCTTTCCCTCATATAGGTTAACAATATACTACATTCAATAAAGGAATGAAGTAAGAGTATACCAATCTAAGATGCAAAAGAAACCATGTCAAACCTTCACATCTCTGAATTGGCCAGCCAAAAAGTAAAATCCAAGTAGAAATATCCATAACAATAAGCAAATACAAGACAAGCAGGCAACATAGAATGTCGAGCATTGAAATAGGCTCGGCTCAACTTTCCTAAATCACAAAGCTTGACATCTAACTTACATAGCTCTCACTGAAAAAGTTCAGGTACAAAAATAGAGTGTAAGGCCAACATAACAACAGTGTGCTACAACAAGAAGCAGTCGGCAATAACAAGCACAAAATAATAAAAGGGAAAGGGAAAAAAATCAAACAAATCCATTTGGGTGGAACGAAATTCACAGAAGAAAAGATGCCACAAATAAAACTAAGCAAATTGTCGCCACAATCAACCAAAATAATCAGTTTAAGAATCCAAATTCGTCAAAGTTTTCTCCCCAAATTCGTCAACTATCATCTCAGCATAGCCCCCAACTTCTGTAGACTAATTCAATGTGGAACCTCGAAATGTAGTTTCTTTCTATAAAGTTTCGGGACGAAACTTTCTTAAGGGGGGTAGTATGTAATATTCGGGTTCGTTTTTTTCTTTTAGGTCGGAAAAACGAGTTTCATAGTTAACGCAAGCAATCGAGTTCTGATTTCACAAGTAACCTCGGATTATTAATTATTGATCCAATGAATTATCCGTTAAACAAGTTAAAATAATAATAATAATAATAATAAAAATAAAAATAAAAATAAAATGTATATATGTATTTCTCTATCCAAGATCTATCTTATCTTCTTGTAAATTAGTCCGATCAATCTATCAACCCCACCAAACTTTATCTTATCTAACTAATTGGTTAGGCACTTAATCTATCTTTCCCCAAGCCTCCTTAGTTTATTTGTTCCGACTTATAAACCGAGAGATCAGCGTTTTTTTTCTTTCTCGCCACCAATCAATCTTCAAACTCCACACCATCGTTGGAGCTCACGGAGGGATCGTTCTCGGAATTGCGCTCATCGTTCACACGCTCCCTTGTTCCGGTAAATTCCTGCCTTCCTCTAGTTGTGTCCGATTGTCGGTGATTATTTCTCCGGCACCGTTCACTCACCTTCTTTCCCCTTTGGTAGCGTAGAGCCGGGCAAGCGCCTTCGCGCCGAAATCGACGACGATCTTTGCCTTCCTGCGTCGGTCACTTTCGCCACCTTCGCAATCGAGTCGAGTGTCGTCGTGATCGAGTGGCGTTGTGGTCAAGCGTCGGCTTGCAATTTCACGTTGTGCCAGCCACCGGTAAGAGTCGATCGTCTTCTTTATGAGTCGTTCTGTTTTTCCTTCCTTGACCTGGTTCGGTTGTGGGAGTCGGGGATTAGGCGTCGTTGAGGGGCGGTGGCCGAGTCGGGTGTGTTTGCGTAGGGGTTAGCAGGGGCGGGGATTTTTGTTTGGTTACAAGAACGCCGACGAAGGAAAGCGGGGCGAGTCCTGTTGTTCGATCGGGGAAGAAAGGGACGGACCCCACCTTTGAAAGCCAACACCTTTCGATATCTTTGGAATGGCGGTGTTTTCCGAGGGGAATAGAGGGTGGAATTGGGTTGGGCCGAGAATTTAGGGAGTGGGCTAAGTGAGGTTATCATTGGATCAAATTTTAATTATGTAGGCTGGTACTATATAGCAGTATTGTAAGTGGCATTAATTTAGTGTGCGAAAGCATATAATTTTTTTTATTATTATTTTTATCAAGTACTTATCTATAGGTTATATATATATATATATATATATATATATATATATATATATATATATATATATGTACGAGTATAGTTACTGGAGTGATAGTTAGTAGAGTGTGGAGTTGTTATAATTTAACTATTGTAGTTTAGATCGCGTTCTAGGTCGGGTTCGTAAGTTAACGGTTGTTTGTTTGGTATATTGTTAGAGGAAGTATGGGATGAACCTAATTCTTTTTGTCATGTTTATAATTCTTTTAGGAAATCGTTTTTGCCACGCTCTTAATTCTGTTTCCTTCAAAGGATCCCTAGTTTCGAGGTAAGTCGTTTTTCGACTTGCTCGGTTCTTCTCTATCCTGTTAGATTGCATACCGTTATTGTAGGGCGGGTTTTGGGAATTAGTCCCGAATACCTTTTTAAATTGTTTTGAACTTCTTGTTTGTTGTGTGCGTTAATGATTTTAAATGTGATTTAGCGGAAAATATTTTGGAACGTTTTCTCTGTGTTGGTACCGTTTCCGACACGGCCCATTGTAGCTGGTGTTGAGGAAGAGTTGGCTACTTTGACCCGTGTGACTGGGAAAAACCGTGCCCCTTCAAAACGAAAATTATTATCTGTGTGTTTTTGGCTAGCGCTCCAGTGGAGGCTTAGCCAGGGGTTAGAAGGGAGATTGTGAAGTGGAGTGGGAGGGCCTGCCTCTGCACTCGGCGCGGTGATGTACGCCTTGGAAGTCGGATTGTGAGATGGAGGAACTGCATTGTTATGAGGTTGTGATTGTAAATGTGTATGTGGCTATGTGTGACTGATTATAACTAATTTAGGTATTGGCCTTTAGAGATATGATTGCGATTGTGGATTTGTATGCTGACTTTGGAAATGCTTTCAAAACGTTCTGCAATTTCCGTATTCTCTCTAGCTTGGTAGATTAGACGCTGACCCTTCGGGGAATATTTTTCAGTTCCAGGTATGAATCAGGGAGCCGTGCAGGAACCGAGGCCAGATGGCGGGCCGAAGCGGTAAAGAGCGCGTGTCATAGTGGGATGGGTTTTACACTAGTTTATTTATAATAGCTAGGATGTTGATTTTATTGCTAAGATGAAGTTGGTATTATGTTTCAATTATTATTACTTTGTTTGATTAGTTCAGTATTAGTAAGCGTTATGTCGGATTTGAATATTTAGATTTTCGGGAAGTCATGCATAATTACGTTTTCTAAGTTTTACTAAATAAAAGGTTGGATGATTTATTAAGTTTTCTCGTCGTGCCCGCGTTGTAAGGTCCTACAGTGTAGTTGTCAATCTAAATAATAGTACCTTGTAAGGTCTATTCCCTAGTAGCGCCTCGTCGAAAGACGGGGTGTTACAAATTGGTATCAGAGCGAGGTTGACAACAGGGCACATGGAACTGACCAACGAGTGTACCTGAGGTCCAACTTAAAACCTAAAACCGGCCGGTGTTTTCAAAATGTTTTTACTGGGGTAGTCATGTTGCATATAAGGGGTAGGTGACACGTCGCGACTCCGCCACCATCAGCTGAAGGACCTCCGGTAGTTTAGTAATTTTAACATTCTAATTCTAAGTGTCAGTTGGAAAAAATTTAATCTCGTTCGTAGTGGTATAATTATTAAGGAAGTGTGAGGAATCAACAAAAGTAGGATTGTAGTGTTGGGTTATATGGTCTCCAAGAGCTTCGTAATACCATCATCGAGTTGTTGAATCTAGTACAAGAGGATGTAGAAGTGGTCGACATAGAAGAGAATTTGGCAAGATGGAGTAAATCTAACCTAATCATCTAAGTTATTGGATTGGAAGTGGTCGAACTCCAACTAGGAACGTCGACTGAAGAAAGAGGTTGCTCGTTTTAGGAGGAGCGGAACACCTGGCTTAAGGAGATTATCGTGGAGTTTGGAGTTGAGGATAATAAGAGAATGTAGTTATTCACCACTAATCTCATTTACACAGAAACGGATCATACAATAAGTGAGTGGTAGGTCGAGATCAACTCATTGACAAGGTAAGTTCATGCATTTTGAATATATGAGGACTACATTGAAGTATGTGTGCGAGACAACGAGAATGGTAACTCCCACATTGGAGTTTGTGAGATTTAGCAGTGTGAAGGTAGGGAATGAAGGACTCAATGGAGACTATGACATGAATTCTCATGGAAATCACCGTTGGCAAAGTTATCGGAAAACGAGACACAACTACCTCATGGATACCTTTGGCTAAAGAATACTGTGCTTCATGCTTGCTTGAGAAGAGGAAGATTGGGAAGTGCCAGATGAAAAACATGCGTAGTTAGTAAGATATTGATGGACGGTGGAGTTAGATCTGGGTAATAAGGAAGTTTTGTGAATGATTCTCGAGAAAGTATTAAGCATAGCATTGCACTATCCATTAAAGGAAGACAGAGCTAAGAAAAAAATACTCACAACAACTAAATCCAGTTTTGTTGATGGGAGATGCAATTGAACTAAGACCATGACCTGGAAACATGTTGTGGGGAACTCACATTCATTGAGTGTTTGGGATGACTTGAATGATGAGTTAACATAATAAAAAGAGAAGGCTTTGTTGGGAGCTAGTTTGAACTGAACATGGAGTGTAGACTCTATTTTGTTATGGGTTCATCGAATCTTGATGAGTATTTGTGCATGGAAAGAGGGATTCACAATGTTTAGTCCTTGGAAGGAGGTTTAGACTATTAACATAAACAACTAAGGAGCAAAGATCGTGTAATAATTAGCTTTATGAGTGACTTGGAAAACGAAGGATAAAGGCCTTTTGGTATTGACAATAATACAAGGAAGATAGTAAGAAGGAATCAACCCAAGGGGAGCTAAGGATACTATCTAGGACACGAGGAGAAGTTAGCTATGTGGTTGAACGTGGATTGTATTGTTTCAGGTTAGCAAGTTCGTCGCAAGTAAAGTAGTGCATGCGATTTCTGGATATCTAAGTCATGTGAGCATTGGAAGATGTTTACAAAGCAAATGAGAAGTATATCTTTTTACCGACATTGAGTCGAGGATTAGATTAGTCAAGCGGGTTTCTTAGTGTTGGGACCAAATTGTGATGCTAGAATCGTATACTCAAGTAAAAGATCTATTGGAGAAAGAGTAGATACACCAACTCCACCTTCGTGAGAGGTTCTGTTTGGTTCGTAAGGAAGAAGGTTGAGATAAGGAAATCATGTATAGACTGGTAGAAGTTGAACTTGACATTACGATGGAGAATCGGTTGTCATGAAACATTGGTTGGGTGGATGACCATAGTGAAGCGTGACAATTCTCCGGATTCGGTTAAAGGACAAGTTCTTTTTCAGTTGAGAACTTAAGAAGAGGATGTACCTAGGCCAAACCGGGAGTCGAGTAAGCCACTTGGGATACTGAGTCCAAGATGAGAGAGTTACCCAGAGTTCTACCCGGGTTTAGTAGATGTGTTCGAGGGGAGGATTAGTAGTTAGTGAGGGTGCAGAGTTGACGTTTGTTAGCATGACTGTCTTTTATTCTGACTGGACTGTTGGATTGCTTGGTTGTCGTGTTACGTGTTCTGGATCTCTAGTACTGATTGTGTTTTCTGTTCTTTATCGATAAATTTTGGTTCGAGGACGAACCCCTTTTTAGGGGGAGAGGTTTGTGGAACCTCGAAATGTAGTTTCTTTCTATAAAGTTTCGGGACGAAACTTTCTTAAGGGGGGTAGTATGTAATATTCGGGTTCGTTTTTTTCTTTTAGGTCGGAAAAACGAGTTTCATAGTTAACGCAAGCAATCGAGTTCTAATTTCACAAGTAACCTCGGATTATTAATTATTGATCCAATGAATTATCCGTTAAACAAGTTAAAATAATAATAATAAAAAATAAAAATAAAAATAAAAATAAAATGTATATATGTATTTCTCTATCCAAGATCTATCTTATCTTCTTGTAAATTAGTCCGATCAATCTATCAACCCCACCAAACTTTATCTTATCTAACTAATTGGTTAGGCACTTAATCTATCTTTCCCCAAGCCTCCTTAGTTTATTTGTTCCGACTTATAAACCGAGAGATCAGCGTTTTTTTTTTCTTTCTCGCCACCAATCAATCTTCAAACTCCACACCATCGTTGGAGCTCACGGAGGGATCGTTCTCGGAATTGCGCTCATCGTTCACACGCTCCCTTGTTCCGGTAAATTCCTGCCTTCCTCTAGTTGTGTCCGATTGTCGGTGATTATTTCTCCGGCACCGTTCACTCACCTTCTTTCCCCTTCGGTAGCGTAGAGCCGGGCAAGCGCCTTCGCGCCGAAATCGACGACGATCTTTGCCTTCCTGCGTCGGTCACTTTCGCCACCTTCGCAATCGAGTCGAGTGTCGTCGTGATCGAGTGGCGTTATGGGTCCATTTACATATATCAATTGCTTAAACTATATTTTTTGTTAAAATATTGTGTAAATGTTATAAGTATTCAAATGTATAATATGGATTAACTACACATACAGATTTTCTTAGGATGCTTATTCTCTTATATGTGTACTTATTGTTCACCCTTAATTACACCCCTATTTATGTATATATATGTTTAACCAATTAAATTTCATGAATTGACCTATATGTATGGTAAATATTTAAGATTCAAGTCACATGGTGAACATTATGTCTAATTTTTGTAGTCTTATTTAAATTGCTTAATTTTTTTGTTAAAATATTGTGTAAATATTATAAGTATTTAAATATATAATATGAATTAACTAAACATAGAGATTCTCTTAGGATACTTATTCCCTTATATGTGTACTTATTGCCCACATTACCACCCCTAATTACACCCCTATTTATGTGTATATATGTTTGACCAATTAAATTTCATAAATTGACCTATATATATATATATGGTATTGTACAAAGAGATCCAATTGGTTACACATTTCCCCTCTCTTATGTCTACTATTCTCTCTATGGTTACAATTAGTTTATAAATAATTACCAACATGTTCAAATAGCTCAAGATAGGTATAAGTTATTTTTTCTCTATGTCTTACTGGTTATTGGGGTCTTAATACTATTATTATATATGTATTAGTGTAAATCTCTCCTTCGATATTATTGGAAGTCTATTCTCATTAAAATATAAAAATAATATATTGAATGTTTTTTGTTATATTATTATTTTTTAATATCATATTGGTGTTGCTCTTTATTATCTAACTAAATTATTGTCAACTTATATCTAAAAAAAATTTCTTCAAAAAATAACAATTTTTGTCAATTATGATTTGTTATTTTGCCTCTATTGTTTTGTGAAATGATCATCGGCTTATATTGTTTAAAACAAAATTTTTGAGACTAATTATTTGATTTTTTTGTTGTTGTTGGTGATCGAACAGGAGAAGGTGGTACTTTGTATATTCTTCTCGGATGTTGTTCAGATTGATCTTG
This sequence comes from Fallopia convolvulus, assembly GCA_964016875.1. Taxonomy (NCBI): domain Eukaryota; kingdom Viridiplantae; phylum Streptophyta; class Magnoliopsida; order Caryophyllales; family Polygonaceae; genus Fallopia; species Fallopia convolvulus. The sequence continues at coordinate 2,583,216 of OZ024720.1, forward strand.
GTTATTTTAGAAGTGAAAATTGCATTGGTTATGCGATTGTTATTTTTATATAAAGTTTGTACATGACCTTTGATGATTTTTCCATAATATCAAAATCTGATTAGTTTTTTCCTTTATATTTTCTATTTGTTTATATCAATTATTTACAAATGTATGTGTCATTTTTTGTACATAAATTGCAAAATTTTGATTATGAACTCAATAGGATTTAGCAATTTCTTTCTTTGAAAAAATCATAGTTACTTCAAACAAATATGATTTTTCATGCCTTACTATTACCCTACATATTTAACATTATATATGAAGTATTTTATTTACTCATAAATTAAATAAATCATAGAAAAATTAATATAATTTTTTAACTTAAACGTGTGAAAAATATCAAGATTTATTATGGAGTAATTATATAGGATGTTTGTAACATATCTTCTTTATTAATATCCATTAATGTGTAATAATCTCATATAAATTTTAACCAAAAATAGATTTAATTTAAATCAATGCTTGAAACATTTGGTCTAATAGTTAAGGTCTTGTAATTTAAATCAATGCTTGAAATATTAGAATCCAAATACACATATGGAGATAATTTTTATCATTCATATTTGAAAATAATTTAACCAATGTCGTATCAAGACAATGTAATCAAGGCCACAATAATTACATTCATGTTGTTACACGTTTGCTCATATCTTGTACAACTCTACCAATTTTCAACCTATCAACCTCATGGTCAAACTTCAAACAATATATCATATATTAGTAAGTGCATATGAATCTTATAAGATTTGATATTGTAAGTATTTACTCCTTATATGTGTTAGTAAAGTAGAAGAAAATGTCCCTGCATCGCACGGGTCTGTTTTCCTAGTTTTGATAATAAATAATAGTAAAATATGGGTTTTGGTGGTGGTCACTGATGGAGAGTGTGATAAACCACACAATTTGCCCTTCATTGTAAATAAATTGTTTTAGGCTATTTTTGAATCATGAAATAATCTTATTGGTTCAAACAAATATTTTTAATATTTTTATTTTTATTTAATCTACCTATAGACACCAATATTGAATGGTCTTATAATAAAAGAAAAATTGGCATAAATAATAATTATAAGAAAAATAATATTTTAAAAATAATCTTTGTATTTTTTAGGTAGTTAATTTTATGCATTATAAAAAATAACATAATAAATATATTATCATTAATTATAAATAGTATAGTTGAATAAATAAAATAAAAAATATAAAAAGTAGTTGATTTAAAGAAAGAAATGAAGATGTGGGTTGTGGGGAGAAAGTGAAAATGGGATTTTAAAATAAGGTGGAGGAGTGAGAAAATGGGATTGGGGGGGGGGGGGGGGGGGTTAAAAGCTCAAAAATGAGATGACCATTGTAAATGCTCTTAGCTATAGTCAACCTAAATGCTTTGAAGATTCCCATAAGCCCTAGCAGGAAAGCCTTGAATTCTTATGAAAGGCCCAAAATTGCCAATACAAGTCATTCTAAATTTCCCGCCAAAATACCCTACTAGAAAGTGTATTGATAAATGCCCGCATGATTGAATATAGTATAACGGGCTTTCTAACCTATGCCCTTTAGAGTATTGTTAATAATTGTCCGAAATTTTGGTCATAGAAAAAAAAGAGTATAAAAAAATATTTAAAAGGGAGTGATGAAGAAATTTGAAGAGAGAGGGTATTGTTTTGGTCATTGTGATGACCAAAACTCTTTTCTCATCATTGAATGACACAACGACAAAAGGACAATTGTCATTGGAGAGAAGAGAATGAAGATTTTAAAAAAATGAAAAATTTAAAATGGAAGAGAGGGGAAACATTATTTTAATTTGATGACTAAAATTTTTTAGGCAACCATTGTATATGCTTTTAGGGCATAGGATAAACATTCTATTTTAGAAAAATTTGTTATTTTTATTTATTTAGGATTTATGCATTTCTTTTTAGGGTTTTAGTTTCTAAAACCAGGTTCGATAATGTAAATGCACTAATCCTGAAACTGCATGAGTTGTTTTCCAAGAAAAGTATATGCAAACAAGTATAGGTGTCAAACGTGTCGGTCAGGTCGGATTCGGGTCGTAACGGGTCATCGGTCAAATCGGGTGAGGTAATTTCGGGTTTTTGGGCGGATCAGATCGACCCAACAAGTCAAGAAAATCGAATGTTTTATAATTATTAAAATATTATATTGTTTAAAAATTATATTTAATAATAATCTATTATTTTTATATATTTTAATGATAAAATATATTATAATTTTCAAAATATATTATATATATTCTAAAAATATAACAAATCGGGTCAACCCAACGACTTTCGGGTCTTTCGGGTTCGATGTATTTTGGGTTTCAGGTTCAGATTTTCGGATCTTGACCCTAAATTTTTTTTGTGGTTCGGGTCGGTTTTTCGGGTCGGATCATCTTTTGACAGCTCTTAAAAAAAAGTTACCGGCCAAGTTCATTCATTATTCATTTGTCTATAACGAGATCCAAGTTCATTCATTTTTTGGTCTAGCGGGCCGATTACAAGCTTGTCCTTTTTTTTTATTTGTCCAGCGGGCCTGTCCGTAAACAGGCCCAAGTTCATTCAACTATTTGTTTATTTGTTATAGGAAAATTGATTCATCTGAGAATCACCAGGACGGAACGACGGACTCGGGAGAAAGAATCCGAATCCCTCACTGCCGGCATATCTTCTCTGCCTCGTCAAATTCTGCAAATTCGTCTCCAAAATTGATCGGTTAGAACATGTCTATCTCAATTGAATTTTGTTTTTATGTTAATTTCTCAATTGACAAAGATCCAAAATTTTCATTGTTTTTGTGACGCTGGCTGAGAACTCCCGGCCGCCTGCCTCCGCCACTGATAGCAAGTGAATATCGTACCTGATTTCGCAGCTATGAATTGTCAATGCCTTAGTGTTTGATTTGCTTGAAATTGGAAGCATTCTTTATGTTAGCTAGGTTTTGAGGCCTATATGGCTATATTTTTTTTTTTTTTGATCCGGTAAGATTTAGGATAGCCAAGTACCACTTGAACTAGCCTAGAGCACCCTTGAACGGGTGAGAACTGATACAGTTCTAGAGAAATTAAAGATTTTGGTTTCGTCACCGGTGGGTGTCGAACCTGTGACCTCGGGGTTCTTCCCCAAGGCCCAACCAGCTCGACTGGGCTCCTCACCCAATAAGGGTGACTAACCCAATAAGGGTAAATATAACAGGGTGAAGCTAATTATGGCTGTTTGACTGGCTAATATGACAGGATTAAAAGCATTGTTAATGTTGAGTGTAATATGAATTCAGCAGGTGCTTTATGATGGCTGGTCAGAAAAATAGTTATGGAAAGCGAGGCGACTCTCGCTCTGAACATTCTGATGATGGGAGAAAGAGAAGAAGAAATTCTGGTGAGGATAGAGATTCATTTACAATAGCTTCAGATGACACTGTTTATCGATACTTGTGTCCTTCAATGAAGATTGGAAGCGTTATAGGGAGGGGAGGAGATATTGTTAAACAACTAAGGGAAGATACCAAATCAAAAATTAGGATCTGTGAGACGGTGCCTGGGAGTGAACATCGTGTTATTACTATTTATAGCTCAAGTGATGAGACCAATGACTTTGATGAAATGGATGCCCGTGTTTGTCCGGCTCAGGATGCACTCTTCAGGGTGCATGATAGAGTTGTTGCTGAAGATCTTTCAGGTAATGGTGATTCAGAAGGAAATCAGCAGGTCACAGCTCGTCTTCTTGTGCCATCTGATCAGATAGGATGTATTATTGGAAAAGGTGGGGATATCGTTCAACACATACGAAGTGATACTGGTGCTCAAATTCGTATCCTGAAGGATGCTCATCTCCCAGCTTGTGCATTGAGCTCTGATGAGCTTGTTCAGGTAGTATATGTATTATCCAACTAAAGAACTGACCAAAGAAATTTTGAATAAAAGCTGATTTTTTTTATGGATGATACATTGATACTAGCTTTTTCAGCTTATGAAAATTTCTTCATTTCTTATCTTGAAAACCCTTCAATGGACAGGGCTACTTTAGCCATATCTTCACAGATCCTATTTAAAAATTAAAAAATTGAAGGGCTTATTTTAAATTTTTCCTTTTTAGATTTCGGGGGAAGCTTCGGTCGTGAGAAAAGCCCTTTATCAGATATCTTCTCGCCTGCATGAGAATCCATCACGATCCCAGCATTTGCTTGCATCTTCCGCACCTCAAAGTGTCTATCCATCTGGCGGATCACTCATGGGACCAAATAGTGGTGCTCCAATTATGGGTTTTACTCCACTTGTAAGCCACTATGGAGGATACAAAAGTGGAGGTGGCGACTGGCCCCGTTCATATTCTTCTCGAGACGAGTCATCATTCAAGGAGTTCTCTCTCCGATTAGTTTGCCCTACAGGAATCATTGGTGGTGTTATTGGGAAAGGCGGTGCTATTATTAACCAAATAAGGCAAGAAACACGAGCAGGTATCAAAGTGGATAGTTCGAGTGCTGAAGGTGATGATTGTCTCATACTCATTTCATCCAAGGAGGTATGAACTTTGTTACCCAGTGCTATTTTTGTGAAAAACTTTTTAAAACTTGTGTCATTTAGATTATTGATCTTTGCAACAGCATTTTGAGGACCAACTCTCTCCAACAATAGAAGCAGCAAGGCGCCTGCAACCTAGGTGTAGTGAGAAAATTGAGAGGGATTCTGGCATTATGTCATTTACGACTCGCCTTCTTGTTCCATCATCACGGATTGGCTGTCTTATAGGCAAAGGGGGGTCTATTATAACTGAAATGAGAAGGATTACAAAAGCCAACATCCGTATACTGTCGAAGGAGGATCTTCCTAAAATTGCAGCTGATGACGAAGAGATGGTGCAGGTATGAATTCTTGAGCCAAAATATATCAAGCTAAGAGATTTTTCTTATCTGTTCATTCCTCTTTTATAGTTGGTGCTGTGGAAGTATATGAAAATTTTTAAGACCTTCTCTTATCCCCTTTTATGTTTGGTCATTTTAACTACAGATCTCTGGTGATCTGGATGTGTGTGAAACTGCTCTCATGAACATAACAACACGACTTAGAGCAAATTTATTTGACAAGGAGGGTTCATTGCTTCTTCCTGTGGTTCCATATGCCCCTGCACCACCAAATGCTCCTGATTATGATGATAGGGATAGCCGAAGACATGGTCGTGGCTACTCAAGTGGCTATGGTGGTTCTCGAGACTACCCTTCTGCTGATCCATACAATAGCTATAGTGATTTGCAGGTAGATCTTATCTTGCATACCTCCTAATTGAATGTGAAGCCCCCTCACCCTCAAAATTTCATGTATATTCCCTACATATTTGTATAGATAGGCTTCTTTTAACAGTCATACGTATTGATAGTATTTTGATAACCGTTCTCATGGTTTTGCAGAGAGAAGGTGGTGCAAGTGGTTATGGGATGTACGGTGGATATTCTTCTGGGCGTAGTGGTGGTTCTGGGTAAGATTTTTGTTCTTTTATGGTTCTTGTCATTTGGGATGTTCAGTTTGATATAACCGTGTACTATTAGGGGGCAAATTGAACTGTTCTTACATTTTTCTGGGAGATGCCTACGTGTGCAGTCATGTTTTTCGTAAGGAATTATATAATTATGTATTGGATGGGACTGACTACCAAGGAATTAATGAATTATGCCAATATCATGGGAATAGGGTACTGAAAGAAGCATTCTAGAACAAATAATCAGAAAATTACAATACACGTGTGCTACTCTGGTTGACTTAGGATGTCTTTCAATTGATTGTATTTTTTCCTGGTTGGCTTTAAGTGCTTTTGGTATTGATTAAAGCTTTGTTTGCAGGTTGTCTGGACAGGCCCCACGTCGAAAACCTTATTATTAAGGATGTACGATAAGCAGTGGCAGGTAACTGACTGCTTACTCTTAACTGCTCAGCTGCTTTAGTTGTTGTTGTTGTAGAATATGAACATAAAAACACTGCCAACAGCTTTGCCTAATCAGAGATGCACGAGTATTATAAGTTTGTTAGCCAGCCTGTCTCCACGTTAAAAAAATTCTAATGCTTATGTTTTCCCTGTCCTCATTTCCCTTCCCATAAAACAGACTGAGACTATGAATGAAGCCTGCAAGCCTGCCTCCTGCCTCCCCGATGAAGCCTCCAGCCAAAACCAGAAGACCAGATGTAACAGGATTTGACCAACAAATGGCCTATCTTGATGCTTTTTAAGGCGACCAATCTATCAGGAGAACTTCACCACTGAAACTTGCCATGTCCATGACACCAAATTACCAAGCTCTAGTTCCATGTTCATTGGAATCCTCTTTAGCTAGTTTACCTTTGGATGTTCTTTAATAACACAAAACTTGCTTATTCCTTCCAATGTTTTTTTTGCATGGCCTGCAGTTGTGTGCTTCAGTAGTCAATGTTAAATTGTTAACTAGATGCTAAACTTAGCATGTTTCCCTTTATTCCCAGCGGAGTTTTCTCGATTTTATGTTATTCAATATGTTTTCTTTCCAACTTCTAAATTTGTAAACTTGTTTGGTCAATTGTGATGTTCCACTCCCTTAGTTTTAGTAGCGTCTGATGAGGTTGCTGTTTTCTTTACTCTATTGTTTCTATTATCTGACTACTTTGGTGCCTTATTCTCTCTAGTCCACTTCTACTGTTTTTTGTAGGGCATATTTTCTAGTTAGGGGGCCTTTAATTGAGTATGCAAGGGAAAGGGTAGTATACAGTGATATGTTTTCTTTTTCTTTTGATAATGCAAATCACAGTTTGCATTATGAAAACATACAAGGTCAAATATTGGAATTTATGTCACAATGTTAATTTCCATGTAGAGAGTATGGATCAAAGGGAACTATCCAATGGAGACGGAAATGGTTAAGGAAAACATAAAGTTTGCATATGAAGTCCCCAGCAGAGAAAAAGTTTTGATATGTAAAACATACAGAATGATACTGAATCAATCAGTATCATTCTTTTTTACAAATGACAAAATTTCAGTATATTTGTTCAGGCGTTTTGGTTAATATGTTAGAGATAGTTGTGAAGATGGTGAAAGGGCAACAACATCCTTCGAGTTAAAAGGATGTTACCTCTGAGTGAGACAATACATCATCGGCTCATTCTTCGTGAATATTCTAAGCCAATAGGAACTTGGTTGTCAAACTTCATAGCTGTGTAGGCCATGTCAATCCTCATACTTTGTTCTGTTAACTCTAGTTCTCATAGCAGCCAACCGTCAGAGAAGATTCGACAGTAGTTTCCCTAGTGGGCTCTATGCAGGATTTGTGAATCTCTATATAGAACTTTGGCTTCTAGCTTTTCAAACTAAAAGATTCGAAATCTCTCCATTTTCTGTCACCTCAAGAGTTACTAAGAACAGTCTCTGACCAAGTGAAAATCATAAACATAATCAAATTACTGTTGTAAAAGCATCCTTGCTGTGTGAGGAAAGTTTGAGAGTATACTCCTTTAACTCTGTTTTTTTTTTTCCTGATTAGAAAATGGTAAGTTCAATGGTTATTGGTTAGAGACTTAGAGGCATGGAATACTCGGCGTATTGCACTTAGATTTTTGAATATCATAGTGTAATTACTCACTGCAAAATTTACAGTGAGGTTAGAAATGGAAATCCCTATCCCAGGAAAAGGGAATGTTAAGAAATCATAGATAATAAAGACAAATCCCTGCTGATTTCCAATGTATGGATGGGGTGTGTTATAATGGATATAACCTAACACTCCTATTGTGGCTTACTGGTTTTTCAAGCCTAATGCAAAAACAATCTCTCTCTTCTTGATCTTTTTGGTGATACTTAAGTTGCACCAGATAATCTTCAAATGCAAATATGTTACCTCAAGCCATAACATGACACCATAAACTACACCGTATTGGACTTAGTTTCAAAACCCAAAGAGATTGTTTAGCTTCAAGGTTGCTTAAAGGAAAGCTTTCAGAGCAAGTTCATCTTCAGCTCCAATTGAAGTTTCAGGTATTAGCAAAATGGAAGATGAAATATGAAGAGGTTCGCTTTAACATGGACAAGAAGCTTTGTTGGGCATTACCGTTTATTCTGTCATGGGAAACCACGGGATGATGGTATGTATCTATTTTCCATCTTCTTTTCTCTCCCATGCATGCTATATATGTATATTCAGTTTGGGGCGCGTCCTCATGCTCATTGGCTTTTATACAATATCTTTGAGATGGATATAACCCCTATATCAATTTTGGTGCATTCTAGCTAGATTCAGTTATCATTTCCTTGGGTCTTTCCGGGCGCACCCCCCTTTGCGTTAAGCCAGGGGTGCCTCCATGTTGACCCCTCAGATTCCGCTCAAGCGGAACTGCACTGGGTATATGATGATGATTCAGTTTAGTTTTGTTGCAAAATATGATATTCTGAAGTTAAATCTTAAGAAAGTACATATACTGATATACCATCTTCAACGAGACGTATCAGCTCCAAAACAGCTCTTCAATCATATACCAAAGTTTTTCTTGTGTTGTTTTGTCTTCAAAAGAAGAATTTATCAGCCCACACTTGATATAGATAGGAATTACAGTAATTTCATATAGACATATCTGAACTTGATTCTGATACTTGTTATGAGGGATTAGAGACTTGTATTTATATGTACACATTGCAGGTCAAGTAAGGTTTCTGCTTATTGTAATAGTAGTTTAAGGAACTTTTGATATGTCAGATACTAGTTCTTTTGTGAAATGCCATAGCTTTTTTATGAGAAGATGCCAAGAATCAATGTGCACAAAGAGAAAAGCTCGATGTAGACGTTACTACGTTAGTAGTGTGTTCTTTACCGGGAAAAGCTGTTTGATGGAGGCAATTTGCTGAAACTGATACATCAGTAGAACTAATAATGTAAATATAGCAAAAGAGAGGTCTTGTGTAGGGATTTATGGCAAATGTGCAAAGGTGAAAGTGCACAAGAAATAGCACTTTTTGGCCTTGCTAAGTTGTGTCCTGTCCTTTCTTCTTCGTATTATTATTGTGTATATGTTGTGATAAGCTGTACAATGATAATAGTATGTTTTAGATATTGTACTATTCAATTATTAATAATTCAAGAGTTAGGGCATGTTTGGGAAGATAAGGAATTGGTTTGTATTTGAGAATTGCTTGAACATGGAAATGTGAATGAACCATTCCTGTTTTCAGTGCACCAAGTGGTCCCTCTGTGAAATATGAATCGCTTGAAAATTGGGAGAGAATGAGCCTAGTATAGAATGCAACACAACTGTGCTTATTGTGTGGACCATGCAAAAATCATGGTAAGAGAGGAAAAACAAGAAGAAACAAAGTATATTCATACATTATATCAAAATAAACAAAGCAATTACCTTAAGACTTGTACAAGTTTTAACCTCATTTATGCCATAAACGGAGGTTTAATGGTGGAGGCATAATTAATTTGACCTAATCACAAGATTTTTGCCAGCCTAAACTAGGTGGTATTGGTATTTAACTATGCAACATATTACTTGATACACATTACTGGATTTGGTATCTATACTGATTAATTAAACATAAAAACATGAAAGCATTGAGAGTGAAATGTTAATCAAGTTTAAAAGATGATGAATTTCTCTATTCCAAATTACCCAAACCATCTTTTCTTATCCCTATATCATCATCATTTGATTCAAGAAGAACAATTGGGAAGTTCAACAAGTACTACTTACTATTAATTCAACCTTGTGCATCAAAGCAAATCCACAACAGCAAAAACACTGAATGATAAGTCCTCTAACCTGATTGACATGTTCTACCTACCTCAATCAAAAAACTACTAGTTAACACCATTAAAACTAAAACTAAACTAAAAAATTTCAATTAAAACATCATGTAGCTACAAGAGGATAACTAAAAAGACAATTCAAGAACCAACTTGAAGATGATTATAGTTTTGACCTAGAATGGAGGAGCGAGGACGCAACAACAAACATGCCCACAGCAAACCCTTTATTCGTCGTAAATCACTTAGACCTAGTAGAACGACCCCTCATTTCCTTCCGGAGTTCGATAAACTGTTCATTGACCTCATTAATATACTTCTCTCTAATCTGAAACAGAGATGAAAAGAACAAGAAATCAAAATTAATTAATCAATCAATTAAAAAAGCGCATCATCATAAAACAAGAAACCCTAGAACCTTAAATGATGGTTCGACTTCACTAGAATTGTAGTCGGGATCCACTCTATCCCTAACAATGAGAAGCAAAGGAAACTCCAAGACTGATTCTATTACCTGTTGATACTTCTTCTTATGCTCCTTCCCACAAACGGTTTCAATTACGAACTCGTTTGAGAAGATACAGTTGGTACACTGCTTCCAAAATATCGATGTATCTATGTAATCGCTCCGAATACTGCTTTCATTAATCTTGTTATCTATTTTGACCTGAACTTCGTCCATTTGGTCATTGTCGACGACGTTGAGGAGGAACTTTTGTCAAACCACGGATACCAAGTGCAATCTCGGTAAACCTATAACACCACGATGGTTTATAAGAGATTGAGGTGCTACTCATGTCAACAAAAGTTCTTCCTTTTCAGAGTTCAAGTGAGGACAAAGAACTCTAAAGTTAAGCGTGCAGGAGCGAGAGTCGTTCCAAGATGGGTGGCCTCCTGGGAAGTCCTTGGGTACGCATGAGATTGCACTTCTAAAGGCTCAGACCTTACAAATGGTATCAAAGCCGGTTCTAGGTTACGAGTGTACTTGGTCCGGATGACGGTGACTCGACTTAGAGCACAGTCTTTAGGCCTTGATGAGGACGTCAAGTATGTAGGTGGGTGAGATTATAACATCCCGATGATTTATAAGAGATTGAGATGTTACCCATGTCAACAAGATGACCTCCTATCAGGACAAAAACTCTAAAATTAAACTTATTAGGATGGGTGACAGTCTGAGAAGTCTTTAGATTAGCATGGATGTGATTGCACTTCTAACGGGTCGGCCCTTACAAAACCATCCCAATGAAAGCTTAAACAAGTCTATAAGGTTGCATGAATTCGAAGAAAATACTTTTACCTGCCTAATTGAGAAATTGAACCAAATGAAAATGGAGTTTATCATGAAAACTAAGAACGAATCTAAACCACCCGATTGAAACACTAGAAATGAATCTAGGCCATCCAATTAAAAAAATAAAAAAGAAAAAAAATGATTTTTTTTTATTTTCTTACTTTATTTTTAATATCTTTTTACGTATGTAAAATGATATAAATCGAGTATGAACATAAGGCCATAAAACGTGAACATGCAATACAATTATGTGAACATACCTATATTATATGTGAACGTATACTAAATTTTTTGAAGCTAAAATGTGGTTATATGTGAACAACCCTTGCAATAATGTGAACATGTGTTTTTGGCAAAATAAAAAAAATATTTTTTTATTTTTTTAAGACGTTTAACGCATGTATTATGATTTAATCGAACATGAACATATGACCGTAAAACATAAACAAACAGTACTAATATGTGAACACACTTGTAATATATGTGAACATATTATAAAAATTTTGAACTGAAAAATGCGATAATATGTGAACATGTCTTATAATAGTGTGAACATATGCATAAAATATGTGAACGAAACTTAAAAAAATCAAATTTCGTGTTTTTGGAAAAAAACAAGCGAAACTAAGAAAAATTTTAGAAAATTTATTTTATTTATTTTATTTTTTGTTAAAATCAAATCCCATGTGAATCAACCTCATGTAGTGATTTCTTATAAGATTTTAAGTGGAGGGAATAAATCAATATCATCAATATCAATATATATTACTAATAACTAAAGCCGAAACAATTTCTGCCACCACATTGCTCCACATCTCCCCTTTATTAAAACAATAACTTTTAATTAGCTAATTGAAATATAAAATTATTAAAAAATAATTATGTAAAAAAAGTTATCCCCAAATAGACATAAATAGATAAAGAAAAGAACATTATATTTATTATATTGGTAAAAGATAAATAAAAAAGATTCCAAAAATTTTGTACTCGATATGAAATATATATCTTTGAAATGAAATCTATAACTATATATTAAAGTTGTAGCTTTTCTAACCACCATATTAATTCTGATCCACCTTGTATTTAAAAAAATTATTTATATGTTTCCAATAAATTCCTTTCTATTTATTTATGTGGAAAAAATTAATTCGAATTTTAATTAAAATTAACAAGAATTATTTTATATTTATCTTTCTATCTATTTATAAAAAATAACTTCAATAAAATTTTGATTAAAAAATGTAAATTTTTTAAATATCTATATAATTACTTGCCTAAATTAAATTTTTATAAAAAAATTATATTATCTTTTTCTTAATTCCTTTTTGGATTTTTATGTAAATATAGAAAAAAAAATTGTCTTTAAAAAATTCTATATTTTTTTTATCTTTTCTTCTTAATTACGTTTTAAAATTTTTATTGAAAATATTTTTAAAGAATTGAATTTGATTAATTTTTTTAAGAATTTACATTATTTTTGGCTTTTTATTTATTTTTGTATATTTACTTTATTATATCATATTTATAATCTATCTAAAAATTGATGAGTCGTAGTCGTGCATGTCACGACGGGTACAACTAGTATCGTAATTCAAGTTGAATCCTTCTATCTTAAGTGTCTTCGTCTTAACTATACCACGTAGGGGTTTTAATTTTTCCATTTACCTCTTTGTCCTTCTTTTATTTAATTATTTACAATTCTTATATTATAATAATATTTTTTATATTACTTATATTCAATTATAATTAGAGATTTTAAAATTTGACAAGTTGCATTAATAACATGATCTATAATGGAACAATTTATTAAATATAATCATATTACTAAGACTATTAATATACAATTATATTTAGAGTTCTTAAAATTTAGCAAGCGATAGAAATATAATCATCATTATAATTTATAATAATATTAAGAAAATAATATTACTGTCTTTTTAAAATATTAGGAACATAATTTTTATATTTAGATTAGGAAAAATTATTCAAAATAAAATCAACTTTTGCCTATTGATCCAAAATAATACGAACTTTTAAATTGACAAAAAATAATACCAACTTTCATTGTATTAATAAAAAATAGTACAAATACATTTTCGGTGGAGATTTCGGCAAAACACATGACATGTCTATCAAAATTTGTTGACTAAACATTAAAATATATTGATGGCTAAGACTTTGATGTGATTATTACTCACTATCATCGTATAAACTACCATTTTGCATACAAATAGTATCACTTTACATTATATAAATTTTCATTTCACCTTGTGGCATCAACGATAATTGATATTATTAATTACCAACATATTTCAATGTCCACATCACATATCTTGCTAAAATTTTCATAAAAAACACCGCTATACTATTTTTGGTTAGTACAATGAAAGTTAATATTATATTTAGTTAATACGATGAAAGTTGGTATTATTTTTAGTCAATATAAAAGTTCGTATTATTTTGAGTCAATACGTAAAAGTTGGTATTATTTTGAGTAATTTTTTCTTTAGATTATTTTGAAATAATTATAATATTCAATTTATAAATTTAAATCAAATATATAAATCTATATGTGTGTATAAAACATATTTTATTATTATAAATCCCATACATCGACTAGTTGTTCCGAAACTCAAAACAATTATTTTTTTTTAAAAGGATATGAAGTTCTTACAATTATAAAACAAGTAGTTCCAATACTTTCTTTTTTTTATTAGGTAAGGATTAGAGTTGCCACAAGTATTACTTAATACAAGGATATAAAGTTTTTTTTTAATTATAAAACCGCCGCCACAAGTATTACTTAATACAAGGATATAAAGTTTTTTTTTAATTATAAAACCGCCGCCCCTGGGGTTCGAAACAGTGACCTCGGGGTACTACTCCAAAGGCCTAACCGTTGAACCAAATGTCCAAAGGCAAAAACAAGTAGTTCCATATATACGAGAGTACAACTACTACTATATATAATATATATTATTTATGATTTTCCTTTTACATGAAACCCATGGGGGGTAAAACATTGAAATGAAACAATACTATTCAAAAGACAACCTAGTTTGCTCATAAGAAACAAAATAAAATCACAACGGTCTGAACCAAGACGAAGTGATGCTGTTTTTTGGTGCTGCAAATTCAGAAAATTGGTGCAAAATGTGTTGTATAAACTCATTGTTTCCATGATCCGATCAAATTCATCCATGAACCTATAGCATGGCGTCAAGCTGTGTTTGCAGATCCTGGGTGGAGACCAATCCAATTGCTTCAAACTCCTCGACGGAGTACTCGGATTTCAGCATCAATTCAATCTGGGTATGTGCTTCAATTATATTTGTCCTGGACAAGAAGAAGAACACATCCACAGTTGAATAGGAATCACAAGGCTTATATGAATAAACTAGTGCGTCGATAAAGCCTCGAGTTTTTACTATCAATAACAAAAGCTGTCAAAGATCATAGAAACATGGTTGTCTTGAGAAGTAAGGTATACTGTTTTGGAGACGAAATCGTACTTTATGGGCTTGAAAAGAACGGATCGTGTTGATGGATTCTGGAGATAAAGGTTCAGCTTCTCTATCACCTTTGGTAAATCTTGCTGCATGGCGGTTCTTACCTACAAAAAACGAGCGAAAGAAGGATTCGTCGAAATCATTATACTTATCATCACTAGTGAATATAACCAAGATTCCAGAAGGTAAAATATATATTATAGAATAGAATTTGGATCCCAGAAGGTAAAATGTATATTATAGAATCAACCGAGATTCAAAGTTGCAGATTAAGCAGGAACAAGCAAATTGTTCAGATGGTGATAGTATAATGTTATCCATGGTTGATGAATTTGACATCTTTAATCGATATTCCTCCAGATTCACACCTTTCCTTCCACTCTATCTCGCTTAAAATTGAGGGGAAAAGATTTCAGATATTTCAAGAGTAGTATCAGGTTAAGAAAACTAGTTAAATCTGGTAATTTATTAGAAGTCCAGGGGTAATTTCGACTCTTCACACAGTAAAACGGAAAGTAGACAGAATATGGTGAAGAGTGGTGAATTCTTAATGAAATGCATTCACTGAGTGACTGAAAAAAAATTGTTTATACTTTATACCGGGTGGGGTTTCTCACCATTTAACATTAAATATAAAATTCTTGATGCTGAATGAAGTGCATTGTTAATTTTTGAAGGAGAATGATATGTACCTTCTCGACGAGTTCAGCCACCTTTTCTGGAGTTGCAAAAGCTTGCTCCTTGAGTGGTTTGGTCCTTAACGGATCAATGTTCTGGTTTTGAATGCCAAGGGATGCTGTACCTTTCACAGCTGTAACCTACAAAGATTATCGTAGAGGTAAAAACCTTAAATCCGCTATTTCCCTTTTGGCAATTAACAAACAACCCTTACATATAATGAGCAACTCAGTAATATTCTTATTCAGACCTTAGCAACAAATGAAAGTAGCGGGTCCACAATTTGTTTTGTCACTGCCATAATGAACTCCTCACAGGTGGCTTTAAGAATCTTCTCCAATTCCTACAGTTTGGATAAAAGTATATAGTGGTAATCAAAGAGTCAGTAGCTAACACAGTCATGGTACTAAAGTAGTACATAAAAGGCAAATGTAACATTAAAAATGTAATATATTTTACAATTCCTCAAAAAACATTAAAAATACACCAAACCAAATGGAAACATGAAACATGGTTGCCTTTTGCAATATACCTTTTCTACCTATCCATTTAAAACAGAGTCAAGTCAAACATAGTTTTATTAAGAACAATTGGTTTTAAACTTAGCCTCCTCATACTAGTACGCGACCACATTATTAACTAATAATTAACAATATGACCAAAAAAACTACCCGTCCTGTCAACTCACCACTTATCTCAAAAGCCACTAAATTTTACAATAGGCCTTAACTTCAGCCCACTTAATAAATTCGATTCTGGTGAAAATTAAAATGCAAAATGTAGAGTTTGGATTCAATCGTTACTCCCATATCACAGCAATATACATGGGTGTCGTAGGAGTTCAAACCAATTTAAGTAAGGCATAAAATTACGTGCATATATACGTATGCATGTACTACTACCCTCTTCAAATTGAATGACAGATCACGAAAGTTATTTGGCAAGAAGCTTTCACACTCAGGCCAAAAATCAAGTAATTGTATATATAGCAAGAATTTGTTTCTCTAATGTCTTCATTCAATTCTGCTGCTGCAGTTTGGTCCATATATTCCATATAAGTTTTTCCTTGCCCAGCATATAAGGAAGAATGGGAAAATATTGATAAACGATTACTTATATAATTCATCGTCCATCAGAAGCGCTTGCACATGCCAAAGGCAAAAAGGTACTCTATAAGGAAGGATTTCAATGGCCTAGTCCAAGAATATGGGAATATTGAATGGTCACCAACCCTAAAATTTGCTAAGCTTTGTGTACTATATAAGTATAATCATTCCTTAATCAGACAATGAAAAAACCATCCAATGTGTTTGTCGCAAAAAAATTATATTTAGTTTAGTTCATTGTTGTTTACCTTTTTAGCATCCGTTTGACTTTCCAGAACTCGTGGAGAAAGGGTCCTTGCTAGTGATGTTGATCTTGACCAATCAAAAAGTGAGACTTGTCCTCTAAGAATTCGTCTAAGGTGTTCCTGCAGTTGAAATTGAGCAATATGTAAAAAGAGAATTTCATTAAACTTGTATATTTCTTTCAAGTACTTTAAACATTAAGCAAGTAATTCAAGCATTCTATGTGACCGTATGAGAAACACACTAGGAAATGTCTCAACACAATCCATAATCATCTCTAAAATGCTCTTGAAGCCAGGGAAATCAAGAAGAAAGTCAACTATAAGACTTCCAACATCAAGCCAAGGAAATTAAAAAAGTTGTCCATTTTAGTTTCCTTTTAGGAGTTAAAACAAAAGGGCTATGAGATTCAAATGTATATTCTTAAGTCTAAAATAAGCATAGTGTTGAACTTTATTTTGGTTTTACTCTCCTTATGGAAGAGGGAGGGGAGACAACAATTGAAGTGCTGAAGAGAACAGCTCTGATTATTGCCCTTCATGGTCTTATTCAAAATTTCACTTTAATTAATATCAGACCATATGACAAAAAATATCAAATCGCAGTTTCCTATATCATTTGACGATGGCTACAGAGTACATAATCCATGTGATAATATATACGAACAACAAAACATAGAAGAATCCTGCCAAGCATTTTGCAGTCATACAAAAATAGCATCAGAAACCTAAGGGGTCTTAAATAAAATAAATGAAAGCTTCCCAACCAAATGACATTATGCGTGTACAACAAAATATATACATACCAGCAAATGTGAGAAATCAAGCTCCTTGTGAGTGACTGAAAATTCAATATCGAATGGTGCAATCTATAACAAAAGTTTGAAGTTAGTCTTCATTAGAATAAAACTCCGAAAACAAAAGCAACAATATAGACGAACCTGCTCCCGTAAGATAAGTAGATGCTTTATGAGGAAAAGCTGCGCATCAAGTGGTGATGATTTCTGAGAAACGAGCTTATATGCTTTCTACATTGAACAAAGGGGCAGATAATAATTAGAAGAAGAAATGTTTAGTTCAAGAAATAGATTACAAAAAAAGGTAGCTTGTATGTGGAAGTGTTGACTTTTCTGAAATATGGATATCCCAAACAAATAAGATTGTTTTTGAATGGCTCATGAATTATTGTCATAGAACTGATGCCAATGCATTTTCCACTTACTTGAATTGACACCGAGCAGACTTCCACTGCTTCCTGATACAAAAATAATATTGCAGTCAGTAATTTCGAAAACTGTCAACAGGCCATAGACTTGGGAATGATAACCCTTAGAATGCATAAAATGGTAATACCTGTGCAAGGCCAGTGAAAACAGCAGGTTCTAGACAGCGATACAACTTTGAGAGAAGCGAGATTGTTTTCTCCAATGGTGGGTACCATGTTCTTGAAACATCTTGATTGACATCTGTCTGCATAAGATAGAATAATTGTGTAAGGGAAGCATATACATTACTAATATTTGTACTAACAACAACACCAGAATGAGAAACAGAACTACTAATATTAGAAATGTGGAAGTGTTTATTTCAGAGTTTTATAATATCCTGTGTTGTAGTGTCTTTTAGCATGCAATCTTGTATTTTATTTCTTCAATGTTGTAGTGTCTCTATTTTGTGTCTATAGACTACTCCAAATTGTAAAATTACTGACATTAAAAAGCCCATACTTAATGATAAGATATTCTATCTTTTAGCATGCAATCTTGTATTGTCTTTCAACATGCAATCTTGTATTTTATTTCTTCAATGTTGTAGTGTCTCTATTTTTAGTGTCTATAGACTACTCCAAATTGTAAAATTACTGACATTAAAAAGCCCATACTTAGTGATAAGATATTCTACAAAAAAAAATCTTTGAAAAAAACACACACTACCATATAATCCAATCGACTAAAATTAAAAATATCAACTCACAGAATCAGATTCCTCAGCATCCTCGGGAGCTTTCTCTAGTTTTGAAGGATAATCCACATCTTCGCTGAGAGGAATATAATTTGCTATCTACAAGCAATAGAAAATAGTTTGAGATTCAATGCAACAACACAAGCTTTACTCCTGAGAAACAATGTCATAACAAAGTGAAAAGTTCAGATTAGTATGATGCTCAAAAGCAAATTTCAAGCCAAAAAACTCCATCCGAATGAACTTTTCCATGTGACACCCAATATGATTAAACTATAGGATTATTTTTGACATAAAATTACAAAAAACAAGTGTACACAATCTTTCACCTAGTTTTGAATCCATATTGGAAAGCTTTTTACACCATATCCACAATTTCAAAGGTCAACATGTCAAACATGAACCATTAATAGACAATTCAGAGAACTAGGAAGGCAGCGCCTTAAATGATTAGGGTCTGTTCTTCTTTTGCATTATAAACAACATCTACCCGGGTAAATTTCAAGGACATTATAAATAAAAATTTATTTATCTTTATAATGTTAAAGAAGAACAAACCCTAAATTGTGTTTTATTGCTATATGCCTATATCAAGCATTGTATACACAAACCTGGTAGTATCACTACAGCATATTCAGCTTGTGCCATTATTGATAAATATATATCTCTTTTATGTCCATTCATCTTCACATGCTTAATTAAATACATGGGTAGGGTATTAAAAAATATTAGAATATAGAGCCAGAAGGAGCGGCAGTGTTGCTATATGCATCCAAAAACCACAAATATGTCTTTGATACAGACATTTTTTAATAAAAAAAGGTCTGCAATGAAGGGTATGTATTTTACAGCACTTGCCTCATCCCGGATATGAGTTCGAGCACGAAACGTCAACCTTTCATGAACATCTGCTAGGATCCTTTGAAATGTTGGGCTCAATCCAGCAAAAGATTCACTTCGTCTGCTAAGCTGCTCGCCCAAGATCTCGACTTTAAGAACATCAATGAGTTCACATAGAAAATCTAGGTTTGTCTCATGAATAAATCTAGACCGTAGTGTATCATACAAGTAAGTACATCTGCAAAATAAGTTAATGGAGAACAGTTTAAAACATATTATCATAAGGATCCAATAGAAGATTATAAATGTACAAAAACATTTAGGAAGAAGTTCAACAAAAACTCGATTAAAATAATTACTTCTTACAGAAATGCCATTCATCCGTGTTGCAAACTTTCCGCATGTATCATTGAGAGTGCTAGTAAGTTCCTTTCTCCAGAATTCATATATTTAATTCCTATTTTAGCTGTGATTTGTTTCTTCAATCCATCAACCATTAACCAAATTTATTCATCATCATATATCTCTTGCTCCAATGCCCCGAAAATTCCAGGCATAGTTTTTCTATTGTCATGCTACAATAATCATCCATTAATATGATTGTGACGAGCCTATAAATTGGTCCTAGCCTCAACCATGATATCATTTGCTATACAAGAAGGATGCACAATTTCACAACAGTAACTACTCAGAAAAGGAAGACAGCTCAGTTTCAAGCAAACAGAACAAATTTGTAACTCACAGTGGATCAATTAATAGCGCCATGCTTGAGATATCCTCAGAAGAAGATGGGAAAAAATGACTGAAAAGTTGATGTTCAAGCTGATATACCTGCAAAGATTTCATCATTTGGTCAACAAGATAAAACTATTATTGACCATAGAAATGAGCAAAAACATATGTCAGTGTCGGACTAAGTTTTATAACAATGTGCTGTTAGCGTTTACTCTCAGGGGCATAAAGTTTTTTCTTTTTCATTTCTATTACCACCACCCATTAGTATTTGCAATTGTTAAGTAGCCACACAGGTTTTTCATTTATCAGTTACAGGCATCAAGATTTTAGAACATGTTCCCTGATCCAAATAGTTAAGCATACTAGTGCCAGCAATAAGCAATAATGCATGAAAATCTGCTTCCTACAAATTTCAAGCCTAATGACATCTTGAGATATCCCATCATTTTTCCAATGTGAGATAGTTGTCATTTGTAAAGTATTATACACCTTAAACATGCAAAATTGATCAAATACAGAAGGAGGAGGCATCAAGGTTCAAAGGACTTCGCCATAAAAACCACCTGCATGAGGTATGTGCAGCCTGATCGAGCCAACGATGGAAGTGCTTCTTTCCTAGCAAAATCTGATATCCGTTGTTGCGCCATACCTCTAACCTTGATTGCATAGGAAAAGTGAGCTTTACGAGGGGAAACATGAGTAATAATCAGAAGCAGAGAATGAAAGCATACTTTGTCAGGACCATTAAAGACACTCACCAAGGAGAGGCGCTGCTCACAGAACAACTTGTGACATTCAGCAAGTAACTGAGAATATTCTTTCCTTGATGATCTGCTTTCAACTTCTTCCAAGACAGGTTTAAGCTGCAAATAAATCAAAGTAATATTTTAATGAGCATTAGTCTTCGCAACAAGTCAATCATCCTCAAACACAGAAAGGAAACAATTCCTTCCCGTCAAAGAGAAGATCAATCGGTTTTAACATATAATGTAACTCTCCTGTTCAATCAACCAAACTCAACAAATTACCTCACTTGCAGCAGCCTTATAGCGAACATAAATTATAGATGCCTCTGCACCTTCAGAAAGAGCATTCTTGTTACTACCAGTGTCTCGTATTGCTCCATGGACCTGATGGAGATGATTAAGAAAAGTGATGGATAGCCACATTCATTAAGGTAAAAATAGGCAACACAAATGTGTCTAAATTACCTGAGAGGATGCACTTTTGAGCACAGAATGAACATGTGACCGAATCATACTCAGGGCTCGAGACTGTTATAGTAGCAAGAAACATTTAATGTCAGATTTTAGGTTATCTCAAAAAACCCAAAATTTACAGGAACAACACTTTATCTAGAAGGCTGACATATACATAGAAAAGCACTAGTTCCTTGTGATTGCTAAAACCAACAGACCTGAAGTTGCCGGAATTTGACCAAGTAAACACTAGATTCAGCATATTGTGGATTACTCTCAACATACCTATACCATGAGAAAGAAGACTCAAAAGTTACCATCAATATTTCATAAACAATGAAAATAGATGAATAAAGAATGCTCAATATGTTGAAGAGTATTTTAAATTAGTTAACACTGAGGAGAGGGAAGCAGCAAACTTATGAACTTACGTTATGCACTCATCAAGGCGTTTCAGCAGTGTGAAGAAGTTCTCATGCTCTACTTTCATTGTTGGAGAATGAAAGCTGGTTGCAATCTACAGTAGATTTGATATGACAATAAGTTAAGGAACATGCAGATATCCATTTTTTTAATAATCTAAACTCCTACATCAGAAAAGTCAATAAGAAATGATGAAAAAACTTATCGGTAGTAGAAAAAAAAGCATGGCAGTAGCTTGTTTACTTTACCACAGTTACTTGCCATCTTAATCCAAATAAGACCATGTTAATCAATTAGAAATTTTCACTAATTCCAAGCTCATAAACAATGAGTGTTTATGTTTTAACCTGGCATTATCTAAACCCCATTCAAAATCTTCCATTTTTTCTCTTGCAGAACTGATTTAGAAAGGTCGTCTATGAAGAAAAAAGTTGAAAACAAAAAAGACCAATAAATATTCAGCATTCTCAAATATTAACTAAAAATAGGACAAGAATGCTCTCAGACCAAGATGATCTAGTGAAGGTAAGCAGAAACTGTCTTGCAAGTGCAGTTGTGTAGAGGCAATTACAGAAGGATCAACTGGTCAGTTTAGTACCTAGAATTGAATGTTCACTCAATCCACAACTTTTTACTCTATGAACATGTACAGAGAAAAAGGTGCCTCACATGAAGATAGAGAAATTCTAAAATTAGGGCCTAAAGCAAGTATCCCATAGATTATCTACTTGTGAATAAAATGCAAATTAATTCATGATATGTCAAAACTCACATTCTCCAATTGTTCAAAGAAGCTGAGCTTGCTATGAAGTGCATCGGCAAATTCAATTAATCTCTGCTTTTCTAGTACCTGCAAAGCAGATGTTCAACTGTTAGAAAAGAGAAAAAGACAGCCACAAGGCTTAGCACAAGTCTCTCTCCAAGCTCAACAATTACTGTTCAAACTAGCAAATAATAGACCTTAGCAAAAAGGCAGAAGAACTTTTGACATTCAAATGCAATCTGAGTGAGTATTCTTCATCATGATATGCTGATTTCAAGAGTAAAGATAATACCAGTCTGTCGCATGCATCATGAAGGGTTTTTGTCTTGGTGGCTACTGCTTGATGTTGCAGCTTCAATTCATTAAATAGATCAAGTGTATCATCCACCTGCACGTAACATTACTTCCATTGTTCATATAAGGAGCCAGCAGAAGACCGACCAAATATTTTAGACTATAACAAATACTTCCTGCATGAAAAATTAGTTGATGACTCATATTGTAAAGTTCATACACCAACCTGCTTAAGAATGCCATCACATATGTTTATGCGTTGAGTTAGAGTGTCCACATAATGCCGATATTTCTTCTCTGTCTAGAGCAAATATAAAAAAAAGAAGCAATGTGACATCTTATCCTAAGGCACAAAAACAAAAGGCTAATAATTAGGAAAGTAAATATGCAACCAACCTCCGCTTTCATAGCCGATTCAAGATCAGTGAACCATTTATAAAACTGCAGGAATAAAAAAAGCAAGCAAAATAAATAATCTTTCATCTTTATTACAACTACAATGACCACATAGCTATGATATCCTGAATATACAAATCTGTAAAATGAAGAGCATTACCAATAAACAATCCCAACTTTAAACACCCAAGGTAACCAATTAACAATATGTCAAAAGATTCGAAACAAATCCATTATAGTTATTGAAGATCTCAACCTACAGAAAACAAACAATAATGGTTAACGAATCTCACTTGATTTGTGTTGACTAAGACTGCCTCTACAGCTAGAGAATCCTCTGAAGATGCTTCTTTGGTACTCATGGACATATTACGTTCTTGATCTATTATGCTTTCTTGTGCCTGTTAATAAATTAATGGTTATGTCCAACTATCCCAAATAGATATATGAAGTGAACAGAGAAAAGTATGAAAGAGAACTCACCAAATTGGAAGGAAATGGACGCTCAGCAACTGCATGAGATAATGCCACAATTGCTGCTTGCTGTTGTTCTGTTAAAGGAGCATTCTGCATCAACAAAATAAATCAAAGAAGCTTGAATGTGAAAGAAATGCACATTCATATTTCTTCCTAAAGGATCAATGTTTTAGGGTCTAAAGCTAAGCCATTGCTCAAGTGAGTCCCTATTCATCCCTACTTTATTCATTACTTTTTCTCATTTTCTTTGTTCCAATTTCTTCCCACATTAATATCAAAAAATGGAATCTATTCCCGCAATTGAATTTTATTTTGCAGTCAAAAAGTAGTGGTCGCTTTGCGGCAATAGCTCATTTCACAAGAATGCAACTTCTAATGTCTTCATTATATGATATTTCAGCCATTTAACATGACCACTGAGAGATGCAGTTTTTTCATTGCTTAACCATTTCCTTAGGTGTGTCAAAAAACCATCATTTCCTCAGGGGCAATGGTTACAGAAACCGCAGAAATAGAACAATTCTCTTGATCTATTACAATATCTCACCAGTTAACCACACACTTCCACGCAATTTGCATACAAGTCACAGACAATAAACTACTTCTGGAATCCTACTAATCAAACACAACTGTCAACCTTAGATTTCAGGATCAGATCTGGATCCCAGTAAAGCTAACATTTTCTACCTCGGTACGAATACTGATCATAACAAGTAAAATCTCTGCAAACAAATATCTGATACGAATAAATGTATAAATAAGGGCCTAAAATAGAGAGATTCGTCGAAACCTGTTCCCAAGAGGAAGCGAAGTTGTATCCCCTAGAAACAGCTCCAGCTCTAGGAAGACTCGACGAGCTTGTCCTTGCCGGAGACATCACAGCACTCCTCGCCAATTACACTGCTCAACACCAAATTCACTAGTAAACAAACACGTCCGGTTGGATCTACGGATTTCAAAACGAGCCTCGTGAATCGAACATCGAATTCCAATTCCGTTCAAAATGGAAATGAAATCTGAGTTGCAATTCGGCAGGATGAACCGTAGTATGATTCAAAAATCAACCAAGAATTCTTCAGCAGCGATTCGAAGAAGATAATGAATGAGGCGAGAAGACGTACCGGCGCGAGAGATGGCGCGAAGTAGAGGAGATGATAGATCTCTAATGGATGTTGAAAATGGAGATCCAACTGTTGCTTGCTCCAACTGCCACGGCCAGAAACCCGTCTCTTCTTCAATCGCAAATTTTACATCCTCTTACCTCGAATATTAGTTTCTTTTTCATTTTGCTAAATCATGAAATTTCGTTTCTACAAAAAAAAAATAATGAAATTTCGTCTAGAAATATTTAGAAATTTTTTCTTTGAAACATATATTTAGAAATTCATTTGAAAAGACGTATTTTATTTTAATTGTTTTCAACTTAAGGTTTTCGGCCATTGGATGTAAATGAAATTCAATATTTCAAGGAGTTTAATCAACATTTTTATGAGGACGTGAGTTAAAAGTAAAAACTAATTAGTTAAGAAAAGATATTTAATTATTTTTTAAAAAATATAAGATTTTTTTATATGTTTTTAGTAGAATAATGTTTTTAGAGCAAGGTTCTTAATAAATTCCTAATTTTTTATTAAAAAGATAAGTTGATTTTATATCTACTCTAGACATAATATTAGCTTTCTATTTGAATTTCTTAAAAAATTTGTGATATATAACTATATACAAGGGATGATAAGTGTTGGAAGTGATAGTGGTAAGTATGAATATAATGATACAGAAGTAATACATAATAGGTTGATCATTAAACTCTCAATCTTAGGCCCTTGGCAAAGGTGATGCGCTCACCCTTGGCGCCCCCACCAACCCTGCCCTGAGTCGTTGGAGGAGGTAAATCGCGAGGTATAAAGGTCTCATTAGTCTCAAATGAGTGTAATTATTTGAATTTTTTTTAGAGAGCTCAATTATTTCACCTTAACTAATAAGAAATAAGTTTTGCAAGTAAGTTAAGTATTGATGCATTTAGAAACTAAGTGATATTTTCTAGAGAGAGTTCAAGTATATATCTACTCAACAGACGTACTATCTTGTTTGAAAATTTTGTGGTATAATTAAGGGATGACAAGTGTTGGTAGCGGTAATGGTGAGTACGAATATAATAATACCGAAGTAATACACGCTGATTCAAAATGATCTCCAATCGGAAGTTGTATAAATTATTAATGCATTTCGATGAGACTCTATGTGTGACATTCTCCTTTTAAGATAATATTTGCAAATATGAAAAGATTATTTGAACCTTTTTAGAGAGCTCGATTATTTCACCTTAGCTACTTAGAAATAAATTTTACGAGTGAGTTAGTTATTGATGCATTTAGAAGCTCAGTGGGATATTTTGGAGAGAGTTCAAATATCTACTCAACATACATATTAGTATTATTAGCTTACCGTTTGAAACATTTCTGCAATTTGTGGTATAATTAAGGGATGACAGGTTTTGAGAGTGGTAGTGGTGATTATGAATATAATAATACAAAAGCAATACACGTTGATCAAAATAATATCTAACCAGAAGTTGCACAAATCATTAATACACTTTGACAGGACTCTCTTCGTATCCTTTTTGACTTTATCTTATAAGATAATATTTATAAATATGAAATACATTAACAATAGAGAAAATAACAATAGAGAAAATGACAAAGAAAAAAATATAATGTTATAAATTAAAAATAAATAAAATAGGACATCTAGTAAACATAATAGTATAATGTATAAAAGTATTTATTAAAATAGTTTTTAAAATTAACTTCTTATGATTATATTTTTTTAACATGAGTTTTGCAGATTTAAAACAAATAAAAGAATTTCCCTCTCTTCATAGTAGTCACCACACACCTGCCATCGCTTCTCTCTGAAGACCGCCGCCGAATGTCATCTTCCTGAACCAGAGACCTTTCAATCCAAAACAACCTCCATGATTTCTGCATCTGCAAGATCTCTTCTCTCCCACAATCTCAAATTCTCCTCTCTCCCTTTCAATCCATCCGCCATAGCCACTCCTCTCCTCCTCCACACCCTCACATTCCCCAAATTCCTCACCTTCACCCCCATCTCCCCCAAATTCCACCCCCGCATCAAAACCCTAGCCACTCAAACCCTAAACAATGAACACTCGCCAACAATTCGCCCCCATTCGTCCCCAAACGTCGTCGACATCCTCCAGGAGAGAGGCCTCCTCGAATCCGTTACCAGTGAAAACCTCCGATCGGTTTGCGCCGGGAATCATCCCCCGTTGAAGGTGTACTGTGGATTCGATCCGACCGCCGAGAGCCTCCACCTCGGGAACCTGCTTGGAATCATCGTGCTTTCGTGGTTTCAGAGATGTGGACACCAGGCTGTGGCTTTGATTGGCGGAGCCACTGGCCGGGTCGGGGATCCCTCCGGGAAGTCGTCGGAGCGGCCGGATTTGGATTTGGAAACCCTAGAGAAGAACATGAGAGGTATTGGTGCTATTTTGAATGGAATTCTCGGGAGGTTTGCCGGTCAAAATTCATTTGCTATTCTGAATAACTACGATTGGTGGAAAGACGTTAGCTTGCTTGATTTTCTCAGAGATGTTGGGAGATTCGCTAGGGTTGGGGCAATGATGTCAAAGGAGAGTGTGAAAAAGAGGCTGGAATCTGATCAGGGAATGAGCTACACTGAGTTCACATACCAGCTCTTGCAGGGGTATGATTTCGTTCACCTGTTCAAAAACCAGGGTGTCAATGTTCAGATTGGAGGGAGTGATCAATGGGGAAACATAACTGTTGGAACCGAACTGATCCGAAAGATCTTACAGGCAGAAGGCGCTTACGGATTGACATTTCCACTCCTTCTCAAGAGTGATGGAAACAAATTTGGAAAATCTGAGGAAGGTGCAATTTGGCTTTCTCCCACAATGCTGTCTCCATACAAGTTCTACCAGTACTTCTTCTCAGTCCCTGATGCGGACGTAATCAGATTTCTAAGAATCTTAACTTTTATGGAAATGGACGAAATTGAAGAGATTGAGATGGAAATGAAAAGGCCAGGCTATGTGCCAAACTCAGCACAGCGTCGGCTTGCAGAGGAAGTGACAAGGTTTGTTCATGGAGATGAGGGTTTGGAGGAGGCGTTGAAGGCGACTGAGGCGCTAAAACCGGGTGCTGAGACGAAGTTGGATTGGAAGACGATTGAGGGGATAGCTGAAGACGTGCCGTCTTGCTCTTTGAGTTATGATGAAGTGATCAACATTTCGGTTGTGGATTTGTCGGTTTCTACGGGCTTGCTTGATAGTAAGTCGGCTGCTCGGAGGTTGTTGAAGCAGGGTGGATTGTATTTGAATAATTGCAGGGTGGATGGTGAAGGGAAGAGGATTGAAGGTGAAGATATTGTGGATGGGAAAGTTATTTTGTTGTCTGCAGGGAAGAAGAATAAGATGGTTGTGAGGGTGTCTTGATACTGTGTATTGTTGTCTCAATTTTGATACTGAATCTCAATAGACATAATTTTTTAACTTCAGGAATCAGGATAGTAACTGTATTATACATTGCTGTGAGTTATGATTGCACAAGAAGTGTCGTCTCAATAATTTGTCAAGTGATTCAGGTTGATTTGCTCGTTGTTACAAGGGAGATGTGCAAGTTTTGTATGGTAAATTATCTATTGCTTTTTTAGATTCATTTCTTTGATTGATGAATGATACAAGTGGAAAGTGAAACTACATGATCCAAGTATCCAAATTGGATTTGCTTGGTATAATGTAACCTAAGTTACCTGGAAACGTCGTTTCGTGTCATGTCAAAAACTAGTTTTCCAAGTGTGAAATTATGGAAATGATACGTTCATGTGTCCATTTTGCCTAACAAGCAACGTCTACAAAGTCTGAACTCATACAAGCATCGTCTACAAAGCAAGTCCTATGTTACAAACTTACAAATACAGAAGAAAAAAATTGTACTGAGATTTAAATCAAGAATCGGGCAAACACAAACGTTTCAATTGCCCATTCATTTCAATAGTAGTCAATCATATAAATAGGAACAGACATACAAGATCAGATATGCCTCTTTCTATTACACACCTAAATCACTCGAATATAAGTCATCAGCAAGCACAAGGAAAGGTCAGCCTAATCGAGCATATTTGGTCAAAAAAGATCATTGAACACAAGCCTGGCTAGGAGTACAGTATCTTGATGTGGGGAAAAAAGTCCATTACTTCACAAGGTGCACTTCCCTGCAATAAGCAGCATGGATCTTTTAGCCAAATGAATGCCCGACTGACAATTCCTTAAAATTCGGGTGCCAGCTAGTTACCTTGAATCAGAATCTGAAGAAACAAATGCAAGTTAAATAATTGAGGGCACGGTGTAGAGCAAATAAGCAAGAATTAGAACACATTCAATGTGTTAGCAATGAAAATTTAAAACCATTCATTCAGTCTTATGAACCAAATTGTATACAGAGTATTTAACAGTTCAGAAAGCAGGAAAATCAAACAGAGTGTATGTTACCATCGTTTGTTAAGGAAGATTCTTGATGTTTCTTCTCAACGACATAGTCTTTGATAAACTGCTGCACTGTCCTCCAGTAGTGGTCTCCACCGGATAGCCATGTATCCATATGCATACCATTGGGGAATTCAACAAAAATTCTATGTTTGTTATGTGCAGCAGCTGCTTTTGCATACAACATTTTCATGTGAAACGGTGGAACCATCTCATCTTGCAGTCCTGAAAGGAAAAGTATTGGCTGTCTGATCTGCAGAGAGTAAGGTAAGAATAAGCAATACTATATAAATTGCAAGTAAGCAACTATGTAGGCAGTGATCTCAATTTGGTAAAAACAAGGTTCACTTACATATTCAAGAAAGGGGGAAAAAAGGCCAGCATCATTGCTGCTCTAGTGATTTTAACAACATAAGCACTAGTCTACTCAGTGAGTTTACTATTAAGGACCATAATAAATTTTATGAGGTATACAAATAGAAGTCTAGGGAACACCAAGAAAATGTTCAAGTGTTGCTTTGTAAAAGAGTCTTGGCGACAGATCAACAGCTATGTCTAGGCAACTGCCTAGAAATCACTACATTGCCTAGAAGCATATTTCCCACCTTAGATTCTCATGATCCCAATTGTTACTTACTGCTTACACTTGCAAAATCTGGCTTGAAAGAAAAAAATTGTTTGGTGCACTTGCCTTCTAACTTATGAGCTATATACACCAGATAAGCTTGCATAAAAAACTTGACATAAGTAAACATGATTTAGGCAATTCAATAAGTCTTAATTTATGCAACAAAAGCATACCTGGCCAACAATATCAATGGTACTCCAGGGAGAACGTACAGCACAGTTCAGAACCTTGATGCCTTTTGAGCCACTTCCACCAATAAACCACTTAAGAAAGGGTAACAGAACTCCTGCCATGTCTAAGATAGAAGTGAAAGTGTTTTCCAAAATCAGGGCAGCAACCTGAGGTTCAACCAAGGGATTAAAAAATCAAGATAAATATTGGATGAATCATCAATAAATGTAAACTCGGTAACCTAAAATAGTTTGTATGGTAATTTGACAAGTTCTGATATTACCATCAAGCAGTAAACAAGCAAGACAGCAAGAACCTATCAGAGAGAAGGTATAATGCAAAAGAAATGCAAGACGACAGAGAGAACAGCAAGGGGCATAGATAATGGAAGGGAGTAGGAACTAGGAATGATGGTAGAGGAGGTGGGATCACTAGAAAAAATCAATCATAACTATATACTAAAGCGGAGGTTAAAAAAATTATTAAACGACACATGTCACTTTTAGATTGGACCACACCACCCCTTTTTTTAAAACTAATTTTCGACAAAATAACCACTAATTTTAAAACTAATCTTTTATTTGTGGATATGAAAAATAGGAAGATTATTAAGATATTTTTTGCTATATATTATACAAATATTAGGATATTTATTTTATTTTTAGATAGAATGCATATGCTAAGTTTAGATATTATGCTTATATTTTTCTAAACATGTATAATTTTAAAAAAATATCTTTACCCATATCAATTTAATCAAAATTTAAATTATAAAAATAAGGTTCTATAATTCTGTAAAACCCGTGCAGGGCACGGGGACTAAGACTAGTTACATTAATAAAGCAAATGCTGCACTTCAGTTCAGACTACTTTGTCAAACCAAAAATATCCTGATGTAGGTATTCAAATATGCCACATATGGAATGCGAAGATTAAGAATGTGTTTGGCAAGATCAAATGCCATCTTGTTAGCATGTTTTTACCCTAACTAACTTTTATTAGGCCTTATAAGCAATAAGTATTATTTCAGCATGACACTAAGCACACCCTATGATATCAGCATATTATCTTCTATCTTTCTTTATACCGTGAACCATAAAACTATTTTCTTTCAACCGTGAACCATAAAATCATTCAGGGAAAAGAAACATGGACAAAAGGCTGACCTTGTCAGGATTGTTCTTGGTAAGCACAGCTCCAACTGCTCCACCGAGTGACCTTCCAAAGACAAGTATTTGGGATGTATCTATATCAGTTCTCTCCATAAGATGATCCAATGCTGCCTAAACATATCAAAAGATTCAAGTTGATCAATGTATAACTCACGACAAAAAATTGAAAAAATATAGCACCACAGTGGGACAGCACACCTGGGCATCTTTTGTGATCCCATGTTGAGAGGGAGAACCATCACTTGCACCATAGCTGTAGATAAAAACTTAAGTGAGCATCAATATCAAAATAAAATCAATAGAAGATCCCAAACCAAGATATTCATGGCAAGTACAAAGCATACCCTCTGTAGGAAAGCATAAAAACATTGCAGTGCAGCTTCTGCAACATAATCCGAACCATTTCAAGACGGTGAGCAATATCTGCATGGATCTAGTGAAGGTAGTACAAGAAATTGAACAATCTTAAACACCACATAACTTAAGATGCAAACGATCAAACCTAAAGCTGAAAAGGTCAGCATGACAAAAGGATACTGCCAGCGTTTTCTTGGAAAAACAGAATAGTTGGACCTACAAATGAGCAATATACTCTCAGAATTCACCTTGATCATTCAAAAATACATATTAAGCATTTTAACATTGGATGAAATAGCAAGCATATAAAATGAAAATGCAAATATGGCATATAAACAATACCAAATCCACAACACAAAAGACCTTCTACCAATAATGAATTCCCCAAATTAAAAATGGAATTCACTAATTAAATCATACTCCATTTTAAGCAAGCAAATTCGATGGTCATAAACATCTTTATTCCATGAAAATAAAAGAAGAATCACCTACTAAAAATTCAAATTGAGCCTATAGGTTTTAAACATTCTACACAACCAAAATGCCAGGGTCCTAAAGTCCCAAAACACCTGGAAACTATGCAACATAAGGAAGCTTTTCTGTATCTCAATCCACGTAGATCCATATCATATACATGCACTGATGGATGGGAGATACACTGTTTGGTACAGGAATGTCAAACTCCTGTCACACTGTTAAATCTTCTCTCTCCATTCATTTCTTTTTCATTTGTTCTTCCGAAGCCATGAGAGTCTTCAAAAACACACAATCCACACTATTCCCTCTTCTCACCGTAAGGCAGCAACTAAGCATCAGATGCGGTATCAACAAACAAATCGAGACACAAAAGTGAAAAACAAAAGCAGATTGGTCCATTTCCCAGCTACTTGCACCCCAAAAGATTCAGACTTTCCAGGACTAAACCCTAATTCAATACAAAATCTCTTTCAACAAACAGAATTTCGACCATTCTAGAAGCTCAAACAACCAAAATTCCCATATCTAAACCCTAACCATTCAAATCTCAACTATTCAACAACACGAATTGATCGGAAAACGAAATCGATCGACGACATAGAAATTGACCTCGGTACTCGGGGGAGAGCCTGATAAACCAGGCGTGGAGACGTACGCCGTCGGAAGATCGAAGCCATACGTCTTCATAGAGAAGGCGAAGGCGAGCAGGGGTGATGGGGTAAGACTTGGAGAGACCAGGCAACACCGGCACGTAGACAAGTTTCTCCTGGAACGCCACCAGCAGCGCCACCCCAGCCACCACGATGCCGCCGACGCCGTAGAAAATCGCGCTTATGTACGACACCATCTCCTCCCCGTCGGTGGAGCTCTCCGGTGAAGAAAATGGTACGGTCTTGAGAGAGATCAATCGAGCGTTACTGGAGAGAAGTACAAGGGCTGCGATAAATCAAGATCAGACAGTGAAAATGAGAATTACAGTGATGTGATGTGTTGTATTATTATTGGTAACCTTTGACGTACCGAAAGTTTTGGTTAAATACTTATTTGGAATATATTTATATAAATTATTTTCTTTTTGAAAAAAATAACAATAAAAATGCCAGAATGCATTTTTTAGTGTTTTTTTTTTCTTTTTCGTATCATTGAAATGCGGTATTACTAACTTGTTTTAAGTTTTTTTTTAAAAAGGTGGCCTGTAATAGGAAAAAGATGAAGGTGATATGACTTGTTTCAATTTGGATGGTACAAACCAACAAAAAATAATTTTTTTTTTGGAATCATTGAAATGAATATTATTAACCAATTATGTCAAAATTTGTAAGAAGTGGCTTGAACGCGATTGCAAGAAGTTTTTAGAGTTGATTAAAGTTACATCAATCAAACTTATTTCCGTAGGTATATTTTAAAATAATTTTATTTTTAATTTATTATTTAAATATTTATTTCGAATAAATTTTCATGATTGAATCTTATTTTCTTTAGTAATAAAAATTATAAAATTTTAATTTGTTTAGAAGAAAAGAGTGGATGGTAGTTTTTGAGATAGTGGGGAAGTGGTTAAGGTAAAAGTGGATTAAAAATGAGAAATAATAAATTAAAAAATATTTTAAATTTGTCATGTGACTCAAATTTTTACAAAGACTTGGTTTTTGCTTTATATTTGTACTAGGGTAGATTTAATGTTTAATATAAACCTAACATATATAGCCCCCATATTTTAAATAAATTACTTATAAAATATGTTTATAAGGTCATCAATCGGTTAAGAGTTGATTCGACCTGAATCGTCCGAAAATTTCAAAAATTAAGATCCAAAAATTAAATCCAAAACCCGAAATAAACTGAAGCTGATAGATCCGCAACTCATTGGGTTGACCGATTTAATATATTTATCGAATTTATAAAATTTATTTTTAAAAAATTACTTAAAAAATTATATATATAGAAACACTAACTAGGCATTATTATATCCCTTATTTTTAGAACGAGTAATGCACGCGTATGGATTTCATCCCAAATTTATAACATGGATAATGCAATGTGTAAGTACTGTAAAGTCTTTTGTATTAATAAAAAATGAACCAACAAACATTTTTTTACCTAGAATGAGGATTACGTCAAGGAGATCCATTATCCCCATTACTATTTATCTTGGGTGATGAAATCCTAGTACGTCGATTGCATAAGGAAAGCATGACTCATCCCAAAAATGTTGGATTTCAGATTGTTCGAGGAGGCTAGGAACCAGGATTCCGTTTTTGTCATTCGCATACGATATAATAATCTTTAGCCCAGCATCAATAGTAGCGTTTAGGAATATCAAATGTATTTTAGAAGACTTGTGATATATCAGGACAAAAGATCAATTTCCATAAATCAGCGTTTCAAACGACTAAAGCAGTAATAACATCGACGAAAAGACTTCTCAAAGAAGAAATAGTTATACCTCATACAAGTTCTTTAGAAAAGTACTTAGGATGCCCTATCATAAACTCAAAAGTAATACGGAGAACGTTTGAACTGTTATCAGATCAGTTGAACAACAACTCTTGAAATGGAAAGCTAACTCTTTATCTCAGGCAGGAAGAACAACCTTAATTAAATCAGTATTGGCCACAAAGCCTTTTAAACAAAGCAGAACTTCATGTTACCAGAAGGAACGTTAAATAAGTTAGATACGGTAAATAGAGAGTTTTTCTGGAATAAACCGAAAGGACACACTCCTATTATAGGCTGGGACAGAATATGTTGCCCGAAGAAAAAGGGTGGTCTCGGCCTTCGAAAATCGGTTCACGTCAACAAAGCTTTACAAATGAAATTATTGTGGAAAATTTTAGTAGAACCAAGGAACATTTGGGTTCGTATTGTATCGGAAAAATATTTAAAGAACACAAACTTATTATAATATACACATCCCTGAAATGCTTCATAGCAGTGGAAAAAATTGATCACGTTAAAAACAGAATTCCAAAAAGGACTAATTTGGCAGATAGGTGATGGAAAAACCGTTAGGTTTTGGAAAGATCAATGGGTGACCAATCAGGCACTATTAGATAATTGCCCTGAAATACCCGACTCGGATATTAATGCCACAATATCAGTATCTATTGACAAAGATGGACGATGGAAGGACCAATAGTTATATAGAGTATTACACGCGAATGGGCAGAACGAATTATGGCGATATTAATTCTGAAAAGCCAAATTAGAGATAGATTATATTGGTTTCCCATCAAGAATGGATGGTTTTGTACACACTTTGCTACTTCTTTCATATCGCATGAGCAACAAATATGTGACTGTGAATTTGAATGGATTTGGAACTTAGATATAAGCGCAAAATGTTATTTGGAAATTTGTTCAGATGGATTACCGACAAAAGATATACTAACTCAACGCCACACGACGGTAACTTCTGAGTGCCTGCTATGCTCAATTTCAAATGAAACAACAAAGCATTTAGTGTTGGAGTGGCCATTTAAGCTACAAGCATTATATCAAGTGGATCATGATTTTGTTGCATCTTTAACCAACGGATTAGGAAATGACCAATGTATGAAGAAAATTCTAAAGAGCATGAAAGAATCAATGAACTCCCATAAGTTTAATGAATTAATTATAGCTTGGTGGAGTATATGGTTTTACAGAAACAGAGCAATATTTAATCAACTTTTGCATGGATCTTCAAGAACCATAGAAGACTTCATAAGAACCCAAGTATGATGTTGAAAAAAGTAAAAGACAACTTTAATGACGATAATGGCGTACCAGTTCGAACTACAACTAAGAGGGAAGACAAGAAATGGCATAAACCAGAACATGGATTTGTAAAACTTAATTTTGATGGATCTAAAAAACAAACTGGCAACATCAGACTATATTATTCGGGATCATAATGGACAGACTATTTCGATGAATGCTTTTGCAAACAACCACTGGAGTATAATCCAAGCGGAAGTTACAACAATGTATGAGGCTGTATGTGAAGTCGGGAGGAGAAATTTGGCCAAGATCATGATCGAAGGAGATAGCCTAATTGTTATAAAAGCGCTATGAAGAAATAAATCGTGCCCATGGCAAATTGAAATCCTAATATCCGACACACTGGTTTTGTTGTAGTCGTTTGAGTTAGTCAAATTTTCACATGTACCTCGTGATTGCAATAAGGTTGCAGATTTGATTACGAGGCTACGTCATTCTTGTAGTTATCATTAAATTCAAACACACTCAGGACTTAGGTCCTCATCCGCAAGGATGCTATAGGTTGATTTTATCATCCTAATTTTTTCATATTCTAAAAAAAAGAAAAAATTATAGCCCTTATTTATAAAAAATACTTATAAAATTATATCTATAAGGTCATCTAATATTCTTATATTTTATACTATACTAGAGTATTTTTGTTAAAAAACCTTCTTCAATTTTATTAGAAAATATTTATATTTTTAAATTTTAAATGATGCGTTATTGAAAAATTTACATTGATAGAAAATATTAAAGATATTGTTTGGAGTACAATGTGCATAATCTTATTTCAAAAAAAAAAAAAACAATGTGCATAATCTTGTTATTTATCTTTTGCATATAAAACGGAAAATCTATGTCGATATTTCGCCCAGTTGCTCCTTCGTTCTTGGTCGGCTTACGCGCTAAGGAAGAGGGAAACTTCCGACTTCAAGGAAGGCTTCATCCTTACGCAAGAGGGAAATCGCCGTATATCAGGTTGATCGCCATCAGATTGATTGAGCTCCGATCACACCACGATCAGCTTATTTTTTCGGTTTTGATTGAGATTCAATTTGAGGTCAAAGATGAGTTTCTTATTCGGAAAGAGAAAAACTCCTGCAGGTTCTCCCTCTCTTTGATTTTCTATTTCCAATTTCTTATTTTATTGATTCCGTTGTGCGGTTATTTGATGGATCGAAGCTTCAATTTGCCAGTTTTCGGCAATTTTAGGACCTAGGGTTTCATGTTTAATGGGATTGATGGTCTCATCCCTTTGTTTGATCTTAACTTGTTTCAATTCCATCTTGCTGGTTTTGTTTTCTCGAAATCATTTGTGCTTAATCTGCTGGTTTTGTATGATCACAGGACTTGTACGAGAATTTGAATGTTTAGATTATGCTGTAATAATAAGCAACATGACTTTTGTATTGATTTTGCTTGTTAATAGGCAGCTTTTTCAGTTCTATGTTTGTTTGTTGTCTTAGATAAAGTAATTATAAAGATTTGAAGCTTGTTGGTGATGTTATATCACTGAATGCTGTAGTAATGGCGTTGAACTGGTTGATGTAATGTAATGATCTTCTAATACATGTTTGGGGAATCCTTGGATGTATCATCCATTTGCAGAGCTTCTGAGGGAGAACAAGCGCATGCTGGATAAGTCAATACGGGAAATAGAAAGGGAACGACAAGGTTTGCAAACTCAAGAGAAGAAGCTGATTGCTGAAATCAAGAAAAGTGCCAAGCAAGGGCAGATGGTTTGTTGCATTCTTACTCCGTTTTCAGTTTTCATCAAGTAGTTGTGGTGTGATTCATCTTTCAGTTTGAATGTTTCATCTAGCATTTGTTGCATACTTATCCTTTTCTTGTTAATGATTCTTGGACTCCGATGGAATTTGTCTATGCCAGGGAGCTGTCAGAGTGATGGCAAAAGATCTTATCAGAACACGCCATCAAATTGAGAAGTTCTACAAACTGAAATCACAGCTTCAAGGTGTTTCCTTGAGAATTCAGGTGAGTTTAGTTTTGCTATTTTGCATTGTTTTTCCATATATATTATTAGGCTCATATTATGGTATAGGGGGTAATGTAATACTTGAATCATATATGCCCTCTTGTTTTAGTTTGCTTATTAGCATACTAAATCAAAGACAAGTTTTGTGTTTATAATTAGCTTGTTGAAATTTCATAATGGTTTTATGTAGATGAGAAAATATGTTCAAACTCTGAAATTATGTGTTTCATTTAAATTTACCTTAGCTGGAGCAATATGTTTTGGGAAGGGGCATATTCCTAATTTGAATAGGATGGTAGCTCAAGACTTAGTCCTAGTTTACTAATTAGTCGATAATCCAATAATTCTACAAGAATTCCACGAGTCTGCTCGGAACCGCATCGAAACCCGACTCGAGACTTTGGGTTATCTGGGCACATCCTTCATGAAATGGTTCCCATATCATATAAATCCCGGTCTATGCCAAAAAAGAAGGGAAAGCGCCCAACTCTCACATTTCAATTGACTAGCTTACTCAATCAGTGAGGTTTTGTGTTTGTAATAGCTTGCTAAATATCATAATAGTATTATGTCGAAGAGAAAAATATGTTTAAATTCTGAAATTGTGTGCCTACCATTTCCTTTTTACATATGCTAGAGCAATATGATTTGGAAAGTGGCCTAAGTCCTATTTGAATAGGATGGTAGTTCAAGACTCTTAGTCCTTATCGCTGTATTCGGCATGATGAGATACATTTTCATACTCCTAATTAAAAGAATTCCCAAGTTTCATCTTACATATTCATGCTACTGTTATTATATATCAATTAATATCAATTTGTGCAGTACGTTTTGTCTAAGCTGAATGGTATTGCTATTTTTATTTCTCTTTTACTTAGTTTCGGTTTGTCATTAACTAAAATGTATACATTCCCTACTCCAACAGACACTGAAATCCACACAAGCCATGGGAGAAGCAATGAAAGGGGTCACAAAGGCAATGGGCCAAATGAACAGACAAATGAATCTACCATCACTACAGAAAATAATGCGGGAGTTTGAGATGCAAAATGAAAAGATGGAACTTACTAGTGAAGTTATGGGAGATGCCATTGATGATGCTCTTGAAGGTGATGAAGAGGAGGAGGAAACTGAAGATCTTGTTAGCCAAGTTCTTGACGAGATCGGAATTAACGTCAACCAGGAGGTCCTTTTTTCCCCTTGTTCTTATTATAAAAAATTTTAAGAAAAATATTCTGATTGTGAAGTGTTATTTGCAGCTTGTAAATGCACCCTCAGGATCTGTATCTACACCAGCTGCAACGGCAAAGGCTCCACAAGCTGAAGCAGCTGCAAGTGAAGATGGTGGCATCGACGACGATTTACAGGCACGATTGGATAACTTGAGGAAAATGTAATGCAGCTTGAACTGCTTGAGACTTGTGTTTTGGTTGATGTGTATGTAATTCATAAATGTCACAAAACTGCAGAAGAAAAAAGTGTATGTGTTTTCTTTCTGTATAGTTAAGCATACTATGAAGATTATTGAATTTGAATTATCTTATCCGTTTTATTCACTAAAATTTCAAATTTTACTATATGATCTCAACAGTCTCCACTGATGCTGCATTTAAGTTCAGAATTCTGAGTTGGATTTCAATATTATTTTCTCACCAAACGTATATAATTTACTAATTACTACGATCGTATCTAAATATTCACGTAAATTAGTTCATTTTTTTTTCTTATGGACAGTTTGGAAAATATGTAGGTCGACACCAAAATCAAAACCATTAAATAGTCAGACAAAACATGTTTTTGTTCCATGTTAATAATTTTGATAAAAAAAGTATGCAACTAATCTAAACTCTAATGTAGGCCTAAACTCATTGCCTCTTCTTGCACCTAAACTCAATCTCATATCAGTAATCTAACGTATGTTTTCTAATGAATGTTTTTATTTAATTTAATTAAAATAAAATTTAGTTTAATGACAATTAAAATAAATCATACTCCGTATAAAATATCAAATTAAAAATATTTTGTATACAGATTGCATGCTGTACTGTGCAATAGCTAAGAAATCACGTTCATCAAATTTTTTCCTTTCCAATAAAAATGTTCTGTAAAATTCAGTGCATAGACGTCACTCGATTTCCCCTTCTCCCTACCACCTCCGCCTCCCAAATCTCTGTTAATGTACTCTCCCCTTCTTCCCTTGAATTTCTCGACTCCAATGGCAAAATCGGGGTGCACTCGTCCCCCGCAAACCCACCAAACGGAGTATTCAAGAGAACTTCCAAATTCCGCAAAAATTTACGCCCTATCGGCGTCTCTGTGCCCGTTGATAAAGACCGGCTGAATCAGGAGCCTGTTGTTCAAGGACCGTATAGAGATCACCGGAAGATTTGGGTGAAGTCAGGAGGAGGACAGAATTCGAAGGCGGGAGAGATGCACACCAAGTGTTCGACGAAATGGGCTTGTTACGGGGGCCGCTTACCGTCGATACTCCGGGCACTGGAGAGCACCAGAGACCTAGATAAGGCGTTGTGACCTTGGAAGGAGACGCTTAGTAACAAGGAGAGGAGTATCATTCTAAAGGAGCAATTGAGTTGGGAGAGGGCATTGGAGGTCTTTGAGTGGTTTAAGAAGAAGGGAGGCTATGAGTTAAATGTAATTCATTGTAACATTATGCTGAGAATTCTGGGTAAAGCCAGAAGATGGCTTGAATTGGAAGAGTTATTGGATGAGATGAGGAGGAAAAGTATTGCCCCCGATAATGCAACGTATGGAACTCTCATTGATGTCTACATCAAAGGGGGTCTTAGGGAGGAAGCTGTTGCTTGGCTGCAGAGAATGGATGATGAAGGGATGGAGCCTAATGAGGTCGCGATGGGCACAGTTGTACAAATGTACAAGAAAGCCGGGGAGTTTAAAAAGGCGGAGTGTTTTTTCAAGACTTGGTTTTCCAACAAAAATGGATGTGGAGCTCACCCTAGGTTGAAGTTGAACACGTACACTTACAATATCCTAATTGATATGTATGGGAAAGCTGGGCAGGTTCTAGAAGCTTCTGAGATGTTTGAACAGATGATCAGAGACGGGGTTGTTCCTGACACCACAACGCTGAACACGATGCTTCACATGTACGGTAACAATGGCCGGTTGAAGGATGCGAGGTTGCTGGTGCAGAAAATTGGAAGATCTAAAATGCCAGCCTGATACTAGAACGTATAACACCCTCATATCACTTTATGCGAGGCTTGATGATATCAATGGTGCAATTAGCTGCTTCATGATAATGAAGAAGGCTTCTCTTGATCCAGAACCTGTGAGTTACCGCACACTCTTGCACGCGCTTTCCGTAAGGTGTATGGTAGATGGAGCTGAGAAGCTGGTGCAAGAAATGGATGAAAAGGGTCTTGAAATTCATGGATTCACTCAATCAGCACTCACCAGAATGTACATTGAATCTGGGATGCTTGAGAAATCATGGTCATGGTTTGAACGCTTCCATGTTCAAGGTAAAATGAGTTCAGAGTGCTATGCAACCAACATTGATGCTTATGGGGAACGTGGATATTTTGTGGAGGCTGAGACAGCGTTTTCCTGTTGCCAAAATCAGAACAAGGCAAGCGTTTTAGTATTCAATGTGATGATTAAGGCTTATGGAGTCGGTAACATGTTTCTAGAAGCTTGCCGGTTGTTTGATAGTATGGAGCATAAGGACGTGATTCCAGATAGATATACTTATGTTTCT
The DNA here is from genome assembly GCA_964016875.1 of Fallopia convolvulus. NCBI lineage: Eukaryota > Viridiplantae > Streptophyta > Magnoliopsida > Caryophyllales > Polygonaceae > Fallopia > Fallopia convolvulus. The sequence continues at coordinate 2,624,746 of OZ024720.1, forward strand.
TTGATATTCATTCTGGTTGGTGCTGGCCTACCTCACATTGCGAAACCCTATTTGCTTAAGATGCAAGAAGCGGGTTTGGTAAATGATTGCACCCCGTATTGTGCTGTGATCTCAAGCTATACTAAATTGGGTCAGCTGGATTTAGCAGTAGAATTATACAATGAGATGATCAGATATGATGTGCAGCCTGATGTTGTTGTATATGGTGTACTAATAAACGCATTTACTGAGGCTGGAAATGTTCAGGAAGCAGTGTATTATCTCGAGACTATGAAGAAGGCCGGCTTATCTCTTAACACTGTCCTATGTAAAACCTTGATTAAACTCTACACTAAAGTTGGATATTTGAAGGAAGCGGAGGAGGTATATGAGATTTTAAAATCATCTGATGATGGTGATCTGGATGGTTACTCTTCAATCTGTATGATCGGCATCTACACAGAGAATTTAATGGTTAAACAAGCGGAAGATGTTTTTAATTCGATGCAATTAAGAGGCGTTGCCAACGAGTTGTCATTTGCATTGATGTTGGGCATGTATAAAAGCATTGGAAGATTTGAAGATGCAACAGAGATTGCAAACAAGATGCGGGAGCTTGGTCTTCTTACTAAGCTGTCGAGTTACAATAGTGTTGTTGGTCTCTTTGCAATGGATGGGAGATTCAAAGAGGCGCTTGAAGTTTTTGAGGATATGGTCAATTTATCCATACAGCCTGACGACTTCACATTCAAGCCTCTTGGATCCATTCTTTTGAGATGTGGAGTTCCAAAGCAAGTTGTTGCTAAGTTGGAGGTAACGAGGAGGAAAGATGCTGAGGGCAGTTTGAATGCTTGGATGTCAGCTCTTACTTCTGTTGTAGTTGGTTGTGATGATTTTAGTGATGAGAATAATTACCGAGTAGAAAAATAGAATCCAACGAGACTTGGAGAGAGAATTCTTCACCACCAATGTTTACAAATTCGTCTCCAGTATTGATCGGTTTGAACTTGTCCTTCTCAATTGATTTGTATTCCAAATTCGGTTAAAAATTCACTGGATTGAATCTCCCAATTGCGAACGAACTGAACTATTTAGTTTTTCCCCTCCTTCATTCGTGCTCTTTAAAGTTTGTTTCTCTTGTTAATTGATGCCTTTCCTATAGTTGATGGTGCGCAACGTCTTGGACGTACAAATTGATAAGGTGATCCACTAAAACAAATGCATGTATGTTTAAAGGGCCCAACGGCATCAATTTTATGAGATGGGCAAGCGAGGGCCATTATTGGGCTTGGAAGAGATTAAATAAAGGCCTAACTTTCAGCCATGTTCGAATGAGCCAAAATATAAACTTCAAGGAGAAATTCATAAATGCCGTCAGAGCACCCCCAAGAGATGCTCCAAATTCTTGAATTTGGTGCATTTGGGGATTCTGGACCTATTTTAAGGTCCAACAAATTCTCCATTACATTCTCCATTTTAGAGAAGATTTTCAAAAGTTGAATCCTTTTCTCTAAATTTGGAGATATCTCTAAATTTTTTTAGAGAATGCATTAATTGTATATTAAATCATGTCTTGTCCCAATTGGGGCACGAGAGCGAATTAGCGGCGATTGCTTCTAGCCTTCTCCGATTCTGCTTTCCGTCTCTCCGGTTTGGGGCTGTGAGGGCTAGGGTTCTCTCGCCGATATCGTGCGGGTTTCGCCAGTGGTGGAAAGTGCACTTAGGATTAGGGTTAGGGTTGCAGATGGCTGATCAAAGCAAGAAGAGAGATTTACAGTTGACAACGGATGAATTTGTGGAAGTTGAGGCAGTAGTCGATCCAAGCAAATCGAGTGGTACGCCAGATAATGCAACGTTGGTAGGGTCATTGATGACAACAAGTCCTTTTAATAGCTATGCATTAAAGGCTACTATGAATGGTGCATGGAAGCTTCGGAGGGGTTTTGTTTTTCGGGAACTACGCCATAACCTTTTTATCTTCAAGTTTGCGGAGAGCGCTGATAAAGAGGCAGTGCTTAAAGGTGGTCCATGGTCTTTTGACAAGGCATTATTAGCGCTTAAGGAGCCTGGTTCGGAGCAACCGTCTAAGATCGTTGTTGATACGGTCCCGTTCTGGATTAGGGTGTATGATTTACCCATCGATGCAATGACAAAAGAGACTGCGGAGGCCATCGGTAGGGCTTTTGGAGGTTTACAGGAAATTGACGAAGAGGAATATCTGGTTTGTGCTCGGTTTCTTCGAGTTAGGGTTTTGGTCAATATCTTAAAACCTTTACGTCGAGGCCTGATAATGAAGGTGCAGGGAAGAAAGATATGGGTGGATATCAAGTATGAAAGATTGTCAAATTTTTGCTATTCTTGTGGTTGTGTAGGACACGTAGAGTTGGATTGCCAGGATGATGAGACGAGAGGTGTGCATCAGGAGTATGGTGACTGGTTGAGGGCTTCGCCTCTTCGGAAATGGCAACCACGATCAGAAAGAGAGAGAGAGCAAGAACGATCCATAATCGTTGGGCTGAATGGAGGAAGGGAGAGCTGCTCTCAGGGGTCAAAAACGATACAAATAGCCGGAAGAAAGTCGTTGTTGGCCTTACTGGATGCTGATGCTGATGCTGATCCGGGGAAAACACAATCTGATGAACGAAGTTCGGAAAATAAGGAGCTGCAGGAGGTGACAAGCCAGGTGCAATCGCAGTTGGAGCGAGTAACATTGGAAAGAACAGAGGCTGTCGAAAGTGGGGTTGAAAAGTCTGCTGCAGAAAAGAGTAAAGGAAAGGAGGTGGTGAATTTAGAGGGAGTAGGGGAGAAGATCATCCCAACAGAGGAGAAGGGTAATGATAATGCACAAAAGATGGTTTTCAAAGCCACCAAAAGCGGGGAAGGCAGTGAGGGAGATTTAAAATCAGTGAAGAAGGGGAAAGATTCAAAAAAGTGGAAGAGGTTAGCTAGAGGTGATGGAGTATTATCTCAGACTAGGCAAGTTGAAAAAATGGGGAAGAGGGACAGAGGTGATGGAGAGTGTGAAATGAGGGAGGTTGGTGAGGGAAATAAAAAACAAATTATCGATATATCGGCGGGAGGGGTAAACCCCTCTTGCCGGGGGCCATGAGTATCCTAAGCTATAACTGTCGGGGATTGGGGAAGGCCCGTGCAGTTAATAGACTCACTTCTTTAGTGAGAAGAGAGGCCCCAAAATTGGTTTTCTTAATGGAAACCAAATGTGATCGGAAGAGGATGGAGTTTATAAGGGATAAACTAGGGTTTGCTGGTTGTTTCTCGGTGGATTGTATCGGAAGGTCGGGAGGTTTGGGTTTGTTTTGGGAGAGTGATGTGCATGTTTCAGTCTCCACGTACACGGCTCACCATATTGACGCTGTTGTTAAGTGTACAGAGGGAGGAGGGGAATGGCGCTTAACGGGGTTTTATGTTTGGCCTCGGAAAGATGAAAAACATTTTTCTTGGTCATTGTTGGATCGATTGGGAGAGGAGCAATGCAATGGTTGGCTTTGCATAGGAGATTTCAATCAGGTGTTATGTGAAGCTGACAAACAAGGGGGTCTAAAGCCGGAAATCAGAGATATTGCTTCTTTTAGGGAGGTGCTGGAGAAAAATGGATTGCAGGATTTGAGTTTTTCAGGCCCAAGATTTACTTGGGATAATGGGCGACTTGAAGATGATTTTATTGCGGAACGGTTAGACTTGGCTTTTGCTAATACAGCCTGGTTTGATCTTTTTCCGGGTGGAAATACTCGGCATCTCGACAGGGCAGGATCTGATCATCTTCCTATCAAGGTGGATTTATTCCGGGAGGAAGTTTTTACAGAAAATGGTTTTCGGGGGAAAAGACCGTTTAAGTTTGAGGCTTTATGGACGATTGATAATGGCTGTGATCATGTGGTAGCAAATGAGTGGAATAATCCGAGGTTGAATGCTGTTGTGGATGGAGTCACGGGAAAGATAGATCGATGTGCAGAGGCACTTAAGGAATGGAACAAGAAAGAAATCGGTAATGTGGTTTCGAGATTAAACAGAATCCGAGATCAGTTGAGGGAATTGAATAAAAGAGGAGTAAGTGGTGCTCTTGTTGCCAGACGTAGGGAGTTAGAGAAAATGGAGAATGACTTAATAGAGAAGGAAGAAGTTTTGTGGTTTCAAAGGGCTAAGGCTAACGAATTCAAATGGGGGGATAGAAATACAAATTTTTTTCATCAAAAGGCAAATGGGCGGAGGAAGCGCAATAAAATTAGATGTTTGTTTGACTCAGATGGTATGGCATGGCGTAGTGTAGAGGGTAAAACCAGGGTGGCTGTTGATTACTTTTGTAAACTCTTTACTTCTGATCTTAGTGCACTTTCTACCACGGTTCCTCAAGGAATCTCGCCTATCATATCGGATGAGGAAAACGCCGAACTCTTACGTCCCTTTATTGGAGAGGAGGTACATTCTGCCCTTTTTTCTATGCATCCCACAAAATCTCCTGGCCCTGACGGCATGTCTGCTTTATTCTTTCAGCATCATTGGAATATTATCGGTCATGATATTGTGCATTTCTGTATTAATATTCTAAATGGTGCAACTTTTCTTGAAAACTTGAATCATACTTTTATTTCCCTTATCCCAAAAGTTCATGAACCTATAAAAATGCAAGATCTTCGGCCTATTAGCTTATGCAATGTCCTCTACAAAATTATCTCAAAAATGTTGGCTAACAGGTTGAAAGGAGTGCTTAATAAAGTGATTTCTCCTTCCCAGAGTGCTTTTGTTCCGGGAAGATTAATTACTGATAATGTTCTCTCAGCTTTTGAAAATTTTCACTTTATGAAGAATAAGAAGACCGGAAAACAAGGCTTCATGGCTCTCAAGTTGGATATGGCGAAAGCATATGATAGAGTGGAATGGAAATTTTTACAGCAGATGATGGTGCGGTTGGGTTTTGCTTCTAAATGGATTGATTTGATCATGACTTGTGTTCAGAGCGTTTCTTTTTCTGTTTTGATGGAGGGCTTTCCATCAAAGGTTTTTAAGCCCGATAGAGGATTAAGACAGGGTGATCCTCTATCGCCCTATCTTTTTCTTCTTTGTGCGGAAGGCTTTGCTGGCCTTATCAGGGAAAGTGAACTGGCTGGTCGACTAAATGGGATTAAGATCGCTAGGAGTGCTCCGTCAATTTCTCATTTATTCTTTGCTGATGATAGTGTGCTTTTTGCAAGAGCTACTTGTCAACAGGCGCGTGAAATTGCTAATATCCTCCAGGTTTATGGAGCAGCATCAGGACAACAAGTGAATTTTGCAAAATCCGAGCTTACTTTCAGCAAGAATGTGTCGACTGATAGAAAAGACGAGATCAAAGAAATCCTGCATATAAAAGAAGTTGACAAGCATGAACGTTATCTTGGTCTTCCGACTATGGTTGGGAGATCAAAGAAGGCCATATTTCAACAAGTAAAGGAGAGAGTGTGGGAGTACGCTTTCTAGGGCAGGAAAGGAAGTTCTGATTAAGGCGGTGGTTCAGTCGATTCCGATGTACACAATGTCTTGTTTTATGTTGCCGATTGATCTTTGTCACGACATCGAAATGATGATGTCAAATTTCTTCTGGGGGTCAGGAAATCATAAGAAAAGAATTCACTGGATGAGTTGGAAGAGATTGGGCTGTTCAAAGGAGAGGGGTGGTCTGGGATTTAGAGATCTCCATGCTTTTAATACCGCTCTTCTAGCTAAGCAAGGGTGGAGAATTATTCAACAGCCTAATTCCTTACTTGCAAGGCTGTTAAAAGCTAAATATTTTCCTAATAAAGAGTTTTTGCAAGCTACGGTAGGCTACAATCCTAGCTATACTTGGAGGAGCATTTTCAATGCAAGGACGTTGCTCGAGTCTGGATTGGTTTGGCAGGTGGGCAACAGTTCTTTGATCAATGTTTATAAGGAGCGTTGGATCCCTAGAGCTAGTACTTTTCGTATTCTTTCTTGTCCGGCTGTTGGTGATGAGAATTTGCGTGTTTCTGATTTAATTGACTGAGAATCATCCTGCTGGAGGGAGGAGGTGCTAGCTGAAAAACTGTTGCCAACAGATGTGGATGCTGTTACAGAAATTCACTTGCTGGATTCGACAGTTGAAGATGCTATTTACTGGTTTTATGAAAGAAATGGTGAATTTTCAGTAAAATCGACTTATCATCTTTTCATGAATGGAAATTCAGCTTCAAATGCTTTGTGTGAAGGGTCTGATGCATCGCTAATTAAGTCATTTTGGAGAAAGTTATGGAAAATTCCAGTGGCACCTAGGGTCCGTAATTTTCTTTGGAGGGCTTCGAAAAATCTTCTACCTTGCAAGGATAATTTGTACCAACGAAAGATCACGTCTGATCCGTTATGTGAGCTTTGTGGGGTTGTTGAGTCAACTGGTCATGTACTGTTGGGATGCACTCTGGCTAAGGATGTGTGGAAACGATTTAAAGTTCTCAAGACGGGGGTAGCTGGTGATTATCACTTCCAAGACTGGGCAGATTGGATCTTCAAACATCATGCTGATTATAATCGTGTGGTTTGGGCTCTGCTTTGCTGGGAAATCTGGAATGAGAGGAATTCACGGCTTTTTTCGGATTCAACGAGAAGTGTTGATGATCTGATTTCTGCAGCTACATCATCAGCGGCAAAATCAATTCCAATTGTGTCACCAACTCTTACAAAAGAGACTGGTGACCTTGTTCACTGGTGTCGGCCTGAATCGGGGGTGGTCAAAATTAACTGTGACGCCTCGGTTACAGCTGGTGGCTGCGGCATTGGAGTTGTTGGTAGATGTGCTGATGGGAAACTGGTGTTCGCTACTTCAAGGCGTATCCAAAGGGGTTCAGAAGTAGAAGTGGCTGAGGCAGAGGCTGTCTTATGGGGGTTAGAGTTGGCTAACCAATCTGGATTACAGAAGGTGATTGTGGAATCGGATTGTTTGGCTCTGATCAATAAGCTCAAGAAGGGTGTGCTGGATCGGAAAACAATTGGTGTCTTGGTTGCTCGAATTTTGGCTAAATCATGGGATTTCGAGGCTTGTCAATGGTCTTTTACTCGTAGGGAAGGAAACAAAGTAGCACATTGGATGGCTTCTTATCTTTTTTCTATTCCAGTTTATTTCTGTTCGGATTCTAGTCTTCCTTCGGGATTGTGTGACGCTCTTATTGTAGACTCTTTGTTTTAATATAAAGGGGTGTTTTTATCAAAAAAAAATTGGTCAATTTCAAATTTATAATAGTAGTTTATATATAAATAAAATAATGATAAAAATATAAATCTTTAAAATGGAGAATTTGTTGGAGTTAGGACATAAAAATTTTGGAGAATGTGGGACTTTCTTCCCCATTTTGGAGAAATTTTTAGAGCATCTCTTGGGGATGCTCTCACACATCGGCCGTGTGAATATAAAGCAAGCAAGTAGGTCTCACTTATATATATAGCAAGGCTATGATAAAATTAAAAGGATCGAAAAGCCTCTCCGCGTTAGGAATTTTTTCCTGTATGGAATTCCGAGAGTTAGTATTTATTATAATCCCGTTTATAGCGTTAGTATTTATTATAATCTCGTTTATAGCGTGGTTTATTTCGGGTTTCAACAATAGTAATTCTGAATCATTCTTCAAATTTATCGAGTGATACTGCAAATAAGGAGGGTGATGATGGATAGTTTGGGTACCGAAATATTTGGTCTGTGTGCAGTTGAAGGGAAATAAGGAGGGTGATGATGGATAGTTTGGGTACCGAAATATTTGGTCTGTGTGCAGTTGAAGGGTACATTGGGTTTGGGTTTAAGAAAAATATTCCGATTGTGAAGTGTTATTTACAGCTTGTAAATGCACCCTCAGGATTTGTATCTACTTCAACTGCAATGGCAAAGGCTCCACAAGCTGAAGCATCTGCGAGTGAAGATGGTGGCATCGACGACGATTTACAGGCAAGATTGGATAACCTGAGGAAAATGTAATGCAACTTGAACTGCTTGAGACTTGTGTTTTGGTTGATGTGTATGTAATTCATAAATGACACAAAACTGCAAAAAAAAGTGTGGTTTCCTTTCTGTATAGGTAAGCATACTATGAAGATTATTATTGATCATGAATTACCTTATTATCCGTTTTAGTGGTTATATTGTCAAATTTTACTAAATGATGTCAACAAGTGTATGTGTTAATCAAGTCTCGACTGATGTTGCATTTGAGTTCGGAATTCTGAGTCGGAATTCAATATTATTTTCTAAGAAATATCATTTAATTTATTCGATCGTGTCTAAATATTCAGAAAAAAAGTATGCAACCACAACACAACACCACCAATCCAGTGTGGACTTGCTCTGGCAGGGTTTGGAGGCCAGGATGTACCCACCCTTCCCTCGACATAAGAGTCAAGAGGGTGTGTAAAAAAGGTCTAAGGACCAAAAACACGAAAAATGAGAGAGAGAGAGAGGGAGGGAGGGGGAGAGAGAGAGAGAGAGAGAGAGAGAGAGAGAGAGAGAGAGAGAGAGAGAGAGAGAGAGAGAGAGAGAGAGAGACGGGATGAAGGTCATTCCTTGCCGGCTAAAATAGCTACCGCTCCTCCACCGTAATTTTCTCCCTCCAAAGGTCCCTACAGTCTGTCAGGTCCACTAAAATATCTAGCAAGGCGAAATCTTGTTTTATAACTTCCTTCCAGCTCTTCTTCGGTCTACCTCTGCCCCTGCGAAAATCGTTGAAAATCAACCCCTCGCATCTACGTACCAGGGCCTCCGGTGGTCTGCTTTGTACGTGACCGAACCGGTGCAACCTCGATTCTCTTAACTTCTGTCCTATACTAGCAACTCCAAAGTATATAATTTGTACTACGCACCATCCATGATCTTGAATTGCACAACATTTGTCCAAACTCGATGATGCACCACTATCTAACAAACCTTTGGGCGATGATACATTGTTCAACAAAAAGAAGAGATTCATGGCACCAAGGCACCAACTTGTAATCTATCAAATACAGTGATACGGGTTACATACAAGTGACATCGGGTTTGCTAGGATTCAGATCCCCTGCGAGTCTACAACAAGCATGATGCAAACAAACCTCGCCTTCCAAGCACCATTCGAAGTTGTCGTTGGCTCGCCACGCCATAAGGGAACGACATATCAAAATGGCGAATGGAAGGCGGGTTTTGTTTCCTATTTTTGTAATATGCTTGTTGTAGACTCATGGTGATATCAACTCCTTTCAAACGATGTCATTTGTCATTTGTCATTCGTATGTGATAGACTCCTTCCAAACTCCGCCCTAAAATTTTACTCCGTATTTATTACATTATTTTGTAACTAAAATATAATTTTATATTCTTATAACTAGGTTAAAAAATATGTGTATAAAGTTTTTATTTGTATTAATACCAATCTCGAAAATAATTTATTTTTAGAAAAAACAAATAACATATTCATATTAAATTATATTATATTTTCATAAATATTCTATTTATAATAAAAAATTATAATTTAAATCATATTCGTGCATGACCTACCAAGCTCAACTAATAAAACTAAAAAAAATAATCATTTTAAGAAGACAACTATGACTTTTATGGTAAGTGCCCGTTTAAATTCTCAAGATAATGTATTAAATTACAAATATTACATTAAATTTAAATTTTAATACAAAATAACATAAATGGCCAAAATGCATCATTTTTTAGGACCCTAATTTAGAAAACAATACTCTTTTTTTTTTTTCTTTACACAGGCCCAAGTTCATTCAACTGATAAACAAGAGGAACCAGATAGAATCAGAGAGAATCAGAACTGAACGACGACGGACTCGCGAGAGAAAGAATTCTTCTCAGCCTCGTCAATGTCTACAAATTCGTCTTCAAAATTGATCGGTTTGTACTTGTCCTTCTCCTTCTCAATTGATTTGTATTTCCGAATGTCCTTATGTCAACTACGGAGTATTTAGTTTTTCCCCTTCTTCATTCGTGCTCATAAAGTTTGTTTATTCTGTTAATTGATGCCTTTCCTATAGTAATTCCGAATCATTCTTCAAATTTATCGAGTGATAATACTGCAAATTCTCTTTGTAATTACGCAGGAAGGAGGGTGAGGATGGATAGTTCGGGTACGGAAATTTATGGTCTGTGTGCAATTGAAGGGGACATTGGGTTTGGGCTTAACGATGCCGATTTCTCTGATCGAGTGCTTCTTCTGGATATCGTAGATGATTATGGCGCTTGTTCAATATTCAAAACTTTGAACATTTGTTCTCTCATTCTAGCAGCAAAAAGTTCATTCTTTTACAATGTAATCAAATTTCAATCCTTTTTTTTTTGTAATTTGGTTAAATGATTATCCTGCCATTGTGGTCTGTACATTAACAATTGCTCATAGGTATTCAAGAACAGCGGTATAAGAGAATCACAAAACAAGGATGATGTGATTATCTTGAGCATGAATGCATCAGGTATACATGTGCTTGCTTGTTCTTAAGAATGAAAAATTTTAAGTTCTAAGTATAAATATATATATGTTGGAAACACAGATGAAGCAGCTTTTATGGACATGCTACGCTTTATGTACGGCGAACCTCTGAATGCAACCACAAGGGATGAGTTGTTGGATTTGTTGATGGCTGCTCACTTATATAAGGCTCCTACTTGTATCCGACATTGTGTTGATTTGATGCTTGAGTTGCCCATGTCATTAGAATGCGCACTTTTGTACCTCGAGCTTCCTTTAAGTCAATTTGTGGACGAAGTAGCACTTGAGCCGTTACTTGCTGCTGCAAAGCAGTATATTGCTTCCCATTTCAGGAATCTCGCCAAGTAAGTTGTCTGCAATTGCTTTATTATCTCTTCTCCTAGTATATTACAATGCACATCATCATCATCATTAACCCAGTGAGGCTCCGCTACAGCGGAATCTGGGGGGTCAAGATGGGATACCCCTGCCCAAGGGAAAAAGGTACGCATGATAGACCCAAGAAAAACTGAAATTCAGCTATGTGACTATAATAGCTGAATTTAGTTAGAATGCACCAAAATTGATATAGGGACTAAATCCATCTCAAAGGAACTGTATAAAAGCCTTTGAGATGGATTTAGTCCCTATATCAATTTAGTTACAATGCACGATTACCGTATTTAATTTGATTTGTGCTGATTCATTCTTGGTGACCTTGAAGTTCATGTCTAGAGGCGGCGTTGTCCTTGCCACTTGCTGCAGTAAAAGTTGTTCTGGCGACCGATGGTCTCAGAGTGGACTCGGAAGAGAGCGTTTTTTCTTTTATTGTGAACTGGGGCCATAGGCATTTTCCTGAACTGGGAGAGCGCCGCAGAATCCTCACTGATCACTTGTTGCGATACGTATGCTTCTCATACATGAGTTGCTTCCGGTTGCAGGAATTCTTGAATAGCCCTGACTTTTACTATGAACAATTGTCGGAGCTCGTAATGAATGCCTTCGCCTCCAAGGCTGAAGCCCCCTATGTGAGGCACCTATCCGGTTTTCCAAGACATGTCTATGAATTCCGGCTTATTAAGGTGTTGTCGTTTGAGTATTCTCGGCCTTGTTGTGTCGTCTATCTTGACCTAATGGAAGAAGACTTTGAAGACCTATTCTCATCGAAGCGAATCTATTCTCAACCATTCCGTCTGAACGGACGACAATTTCACCTCCTTGCACAATGCCAGCCGAAACCAGAGAACCCGGATGACCACTTCTTTGGTCTATACCTGGAAATGGAAGAAGACTCAGCGCCTTGCACATTAGATTACGAGTTTGCTGTGAGGACGAAGCCATCAAAGGAGTTCCAAATCCATTGGAGGGTCGACGAGCAGCCCTTTATGGGCGTGACAAATTCATTTAGGCAGGAGCGGCTCTTCAATTGGTCCGACTTAATGAGTGATGAAAGCGAGTATATCATCGATGGGATCTTACATCTTCGAGCCCAGATTATGATCAGCAAGTGACTAGTTGTTCTCAGGCTTATAATGGCACTTTGCCAGAAAACTGGCTATGATCTTGGAGAAAACTAGTCATAGAAGATAGAAGAACCCTTTTAAGCTGAAAAATAACCCAATTTTAGTACCAAATGCCTTTGATATGGAGCATACGAACCAAACTGCAGCAGCAGAATTATTTGAAGACATTAGAGAACAAATTCTGGTTATATATACAATTACTTGATTTTTAGCCTGAGTTTGACAACTTCTTGCCAAGCACTACATATTCGATGTCTTATTTGCTTGCCATTTGCAGGGAAACCCAGAAATTATCTCGTGTCCAACATTTGGGCCGGCCCAGATTATTGTACTAGTGGGCCATTGAGTAATGGGTATTGGGCCCAAACCCTGCAAGCCCATTTGAAGAGGCCCAGAAAGGTCAGAAATCCGAGATCACATCTAGCCCAAAGGCGAGGATCTGGGAAGGAAGTGGGGAGAGGACGAGCGAACGTAGGGGAAGGATCAGAAAGATGGTGGGAAGCAACCGTCAAGTCATGGGGAATAAGAAAAACGGAGAGTGTCGCCTCTCTTTCGACCAAAAAAAAGAGGGGTGCGAATTATAAGACATAGCAATTGTAATCTCAAAAAGTTCTTTTCTCTTACGTTTGAATCCATTGCTTAATCTTCGATATCCATAGTTTTCCATTCCTGGTTGAGTGAAATGGTTAGATCAATTCCACACTGCATCAGGATGCGGAATTGGCCATTGGCAAATTTTTGTCCTAAACAATGGGTTATTCCCCATTCTCTTTCCACAAAGTAATGTATTCGTTTTTTTAGTCCGATTGAATACATTTAGGCCCCGTTTGGTATGCTGTTGGAATCAGATTGGAATTAGGAATCGGAATGGGATCAGGAATCGGAATGAACCAATCATGTGACATATTGTTAAGTTGTTTGGTATGCTGTCGGAATAAACCATTGCTGAGAATTATGGTTTGATTTGGTTTAGACCTTATAATTTAGGGTTTATGAATTTTATAATTTATTATTTAAGGCTTTGGAGTTTTAGGATTTTAAGATTTAAGATGAAAAATATTTTTTTTTTGGAATGGATGATACCTTCCATTTTTTGGAATCAAATTTGCATGAAGGTAATGTCGATTTCAGATTTTGGTAAACCAAACAGTATACTGAAATCAGTTATTTTTTTATTCCCATTCCTGTTCCCAGGAAATCGAACCAAACGAGGCCTTAAGAGTTATTCTTATGCCACAAATCCTCGTATATGGTTGAAAATACATAATATAATGAACGAGTAGTGACATTGAATTTGGGCCTCCTAGACTCCAAAGTGCAATTGTACAAAGACAAGGGGATACTACGTCATATCATGACAAACCACATGTGGCTGAAACAGCAATTACTTTTAAACTTGTTTATGAAAGAGATTTCATTTCGAATCTTTTGTTTTTATTGTAGAAGATAGAAGGATGATTTGGAGAGGTGATTGTGACAAATCGGGTGTCTTCATCTCATGTGGATCAAGCTACTTTGATATATTCGACGTAATCTACACTATTGATAAACATATCCATTTCGTTGAATTTGGATTATTTACGAGTATAATGTATTTTTATTGCAAATTAAAAAAAGTTGTTTAGCTAAAACGTTAAATATTATTGCATTAGTTTAAGAAGCTATCAATGACGTCGAGAAGAAGAATGTTACTTGAGTATTCAACAAAAGGTGTAAGATCCAAATTCTAACTCTAAATATTATTTGCATGAATTAGGTCATACCTAAGAACTTGTATGAGAAATGGGTAAGAAATTAGAGTTCCTAAATGGAAACAATAAAAAAAATAGTTCAGCTAATGTGCGCCTATTAATAAACTAAATTTGGAAGCTATTTCAATAAAAAAACAGTTCAGCTAATGTGCGCCTATTAATAAACTAAACTTTTTATTACATGATCACATATTAAAAAAATCCTAAAATGAAAATGGATCAAATTGTCAGATTCAATGAGAGAATTTTTTTTTCCGAATGAAAGGTAATTCATTCATGTTGAGAAAAAAATTTACAAAACAATCATAGCTATCCTAATCTCCCTTCTTTTTTTTTTTTACTGAAAATAGACTTTTTAATTGATTTTTTTAGCATGAACAACAAAAAGGCCTCCAAAGTGAAACCAAACTGAAAAATACTTTTTAAAAAAAAAAAAATGTTTTTGTTTTATAGACATTGTTTAGTATGTACCACCAGTCCACCACTATGGCAAATCTCCAAAGACTCCAATTTATGATAAGTATTTTTTTATTTTTTCCTATATTAGATGTGTTCCAAAGACTCCAAATGACCAAAATTAATTTTCCCTTGTCTGAGATTCTATTATGATGGTGGATGGAGAGTGATTGGGAAAAGAAAAAAAAATATTATCATAAGAATCAAAACGGAGACTTCATGGTACTATTTCGTTCGACTAGATACCCAAAGGAAAACAAAAGGATTTATTTAACAAAGAAAGATTCTTTTTTTTTCTACAACCAGCATCTTTAAGGGGGGTGGGGGGCTTGAGGGCTTCATACATTTTACATTGAGCTTTTGCTCAAATTCTGCGCAACACACAAATCAGAATATCATGGAAAGGTGACTTCTAAGCAAAGTGTGCAGTATTTCCCTTTATTTGAGTATTTAACTATGGTAAGGAAACAAGCAGAATCTGGCATTTCTAAAGGCTTCAGTTATCATAAAGTCATGATCCAATCCACTTGACCCAAGAACTCCAGATTTAGGGTAAGAACTACTTAAACCTTAAATGACCAAATTAAGGTAAAACAATCTCATTTGAATATACCTCAAATTTAAACAGCAAGAGCCAGATCTTTGCTAACCTAACCCAATTGACCCTAAAATTTTCAGGTCAACACCTTGCAAGCCCTAAATTAACAAAATTCCCAATCCAAATCCAACTGTACATTTTAAGACCCATTTTTTAAAATTGGATTTATAGGCTTTCTGACAACAATTGTAAAATAAATAAATAAAGGAAGATCAGAGAGAGCAATCTGATTTGGGCTCCATTATAGAACCAACACCCTTCTTTTCCAGCTTTCTTTGCTCTCTCTAATGGGGACAATTGACAATCAATAATTAGCACATGATCTTATTATACATCTTACTAAAATACTTTAGGATGTCATTGTAATGTTAATTAAACACAAGACAACTCATACAAGCAGTCTTCAAAGGATTCGATTCTATCACCCATCAAGAAGCATGCTTTTTTTCCCCCAATAATATCCAGACACACAAAGTTACAAGCCCAGGGAGATTGTAAATAGAATTCAGTATGAGAAAGACAAGTTCACTTACTAAAAAGTACTTCTTTGTGTAGTCCTGCAATTTTTTGAGGGATGGAAGAAAGAATGTTCAGCCCAAGATGCCGCTTTTCATCAACCGAGCCGGTTTCTCTTGTGGGCAGATTTTGCATCTGATGACCGCAATCCGCCGCTGGAGTCGCCTTCTGATGAAGCGTCCATGGATTTGGTAAAGGAGTGAGATAAATCAGCATAAAGATCAACCACCCTTCTTATGTTGTTGTTGAGCTCCCTAATTAAACCCACATTTCTGCTTAAATTATCAGGAACTCTGGATTCATGGTTTTGGTTGATTTCATTGATCAGCATCCTGTTCTGATCGAGTATAGTCTGGACTTGCACAAAGTTTTTCTGGAAATTCTGCATGACTTTGCCATCCAACTGAGTTTCGTTCCCAAACCCGGAAAATGTGTCTCCTTCCATCACTATTTGAAGATTATGAACGGGAAATCAAAGGCAAATGCAAGGGCTTCAATTCAGATTCAAGAAAAGTCACTATATGAGCAGTCCTGTAAAATCAGGCCAAAAGACATGATATAGAACATAAGAATAACAACAAAGACAAGACATGGCAACATCAAATGAAATTGAGCCACTTTGAATAGGATAAAGTATTGAGGAGATATGAAAAAGTATCTCCATACACTGAAATATGCTCATCACCACATGTTTACACATATCAAAACCCAAGGAGAAAGACAAAGGAGCTTTGAGAATTATTGTAACACAACTTTGAGCAAAAGGAGACAAAAACTCTGAAGTAGAAGCCACATATATGTCCCTCCTAATAAGCTGTTTGCTTTTGTCCTCCTTCAAATCATGTACATCCCAAAGCCACAAATCCATTTCTTTACATTAAAATTATATTCTCCACAATCACAAGCATGAGAAATTCAAGAAAAAAAGTAAGAATACATTTAGCTGAAGAAAAGTAAAAACTCAGATTATGGGCATTTATCTTGAAATCATCAATGTTTCACCTCTTTTTTTCCCTGGGCATGATGAGATGTGAAAAGCAGATCCCATTTACCATAAAGGGGAACCTTTTTCTCATGTACCCAGAAACACCCACCTAAAGTTTCAAGTTTCAGAGAAGAATCTCTATGACCATGAACTCCAAAGAAAACAACACAGTAGTCATGATTCACAGCATTCAAGGCAAACAAAGGTATGGGCACTACCACTTTAAAAATCAGTTCTTTAACTGATTAAACCAAATGTAAATCACAAATTCTGTACGCAAGTCTCACTATTCATTTTAATTCTGAACAACTCATACCACCACTATTTGAAAATCTAGGTTAACAGTTAACACCACATGAGACCATAATTGCCGGCTCATAAAAGAAATTTAAATAAAAAAAAGCAATACTTTAACGAAAAGAGAAAATTGAAGAACAATAAAACAAATCATACGCTATCGAAGAAAAAGTCAAAAAGGAAATCAAACAAATAAGAAGCGGAAAGGCACGAGCAAATCCATTAACAAACGGAAGCAAAAAATCTCAAACGGAATTAACGAAACGACAAAAGAAAAAACTCCATTCATGTCGATATCATTATCAATCTAGCAAAAACTAAAGAAGAGTAAATCTAGGTTTAACTTCGTACCTTGGAAATCCGGGGGCATTATCTGACGAATCTGGAGGGGGCGATGGACAAGACAGGAAATGAAATTCGAAGCAGAAATTGAAAGATGAAAAGGTGAATTCGAGAAGAGGAAGAAGATCGGACGCGATTGAATCGAATCGAGAGGGGGAATCTGGAGATTGGACAGTGAGAGAAGAAGCTATGGAGAGAGTCTCGGAGTCTGTTGTCTTAATCTTCGCTCTCTCTCTCTCAGACGCACTTCTTTCGCACCTTTTACAATTCAAGATTTTGCCTTTTTTGATTAAAAAAATAAAGGAATTTGGAAGAATAAATGTTAGGGGCTGTTTGGTAAATAGAGGAGGGGTGCAGGGGTGAAAACATAATTATGAGGAGATCATTATAGTAATCAATAATAATTTCATAGACTATGGTTTAGCTTACAAAATGTTAATGATTGTGTTGAATAAGGAAGCTATTCTTAACTTTTTTTTCAAAAAAAGAAATCAAAGTTGTAGTTAACTAGGGACTTGTTCTACTTTGTATGCAATTTTTGTCAATATAGTAGAATAATTAATTGTTCATTTAGTTAAAGGCAGCAATTATACATTTCATACAATAAGTGTTTATAGACCCGGACAACAAAAAACCACACCAATTGTTAAAAGAAATATGCTCTATGGCTTTGAAAGTCGAAATTGAAAAATGCTCACCAACGTAGGGTGGTGCATTTGGTACTTTAAGAATAGGAAATTTTTTGACAATAACAATGGCCAAAACTTATGTGCACAAGTAACATTTGCGAGTTTATGCGCTCCCAAATTATTGATTGGAAAATCGCCAATGAACTTTGTTAGTTTTACTTAGTGTTGTTAGTTGAAGGTTAGATTCGGCTCTTGTAGACCCCGAAGGGTAATCAAGACGATTGAGTAGACCCCGAAGGGTAATCTCGTGAGTAGACCCGAAGGTAATCTCGTTGGGTGTAGACCACAAGGGTAATCACCGTCGAATGTTGTTAGTTTATGTTAACACAAGTTAAAGCTTTAAAACCATAAACAACATGACTTGTCTAGATAAGGCAACGAGTCGAATGATTAAATCAATCTTTCCTTCAACGTTTATTGCCCCTATTAATATGCCAAGGGTATAACCACAATAACGTTGCAAGATAAAACGTTGATATACAATGAACATGCGGCAAACATGTATCATCATTGCATATATACGCACCTCGTTCTTCAATAAGTGTCTTGTGAATTGATGTATAACAATCAAACACAACACTCGTGATTTTATTAGAACTCACGACCCTCTTCAAGAGAATGAATTCTCGAAAAAAAAACCAAGTGAGGCTCAAGCCTCTATTTATAGACAAAGGGGTGGACGGTTATGGAGAGAGAAATAGGAAGTTAATTTGTTGAGAAAATTAAGGAGAAAAACAAG
This sequence comes from Fallopia convolvulus, assembly GCA_964016875.1. Taxonomy (NCBI): domain Eukaryota; kingdom Viridiplantae; phylum Streptophyta; class Magnoliopsida; order Caryophyllales; family Polygonaceae; genus Fallopia; species Fallopia convolvulus. The sequence goes on from OZ024720.1 coordinate 2,643,069, forward strand.
GAGAACAAATAGGAAAGTTGTTGTAACCACCTTGGTAACTTCCCTTAACTAACTTTCAAATTTCAAACTTCATCCTTATCCAAATCTCAAGAGAAAGCCCAAAAAGGCCCATGAGGCGCCGACCCATTTCAAGGGGAAGCTAGCTCCGAGCTAGCTTGTCGCGCCCACACGCTCGAGACATGAAATGTGTGTCTCGTCCCTACGAGGCTCGGTGAAGCTTTCGCGAAGCCAAAAGGTCAACGCCCTAGCTCAAACCAAAAACAACTCCTATCTTGAGCTAGCTTAAAACCGAGGTTCCAAGCTTTGGTTAGCTCTCAAATTTTGCCACATAGTCCTTGAGCTTTATTTCTCAACCTAGGAATCATCACATTGCAAATTCATTGCATGAATCAAGCCACATTTGCAAAACACTCAAAACAGTGCCCTCGGCGCGCCTAGCCTAACCGCGGCTGTCGCGCGCTTGCACCATCGCAGCGGCGCGCCGGTGCTGGTGCCTCGGCACTATGCGCGCGCCCGCTGGTGCGTCTCGGCATGTCACGCCGACGCACGGTGCTTGGCATACACGAGGTTCTCGCCTCGTCCTTGGCCAGCCCTAGGCCGTGAACCTCAACTTGGGTTCAATCGATCAGGGTGCGCCTCTAGCGTCCTTGCCTCGATGCCACCATGATTCCAACCTCTCTTACAACCCTTAGAACCACCATTGGGCCGATCACTAGGCCGTGCCTCCCGCACGCCCCAAGCCTAAGCGATATCCTTGGTAGTTCACACACTTATCCATTCATGACTCACACCAAATGAATTGATGACTTTCACAAATCACCAACAAACTTGACGAGCCTTTTCGCGGTTCGGATGCCCTTAAAGGGACGGAAAAAAAATCAAAGGCACAATGGGAAAATCCTAAACATAACTTCATTAAATTTAATTTTGATGGTGCAGTTAGTTCAAATGGTGTCTCTTTTGTCATATTCATCCTTAGTGACCACTCTGGCTTGCTTATCCATTTCGACGGTGGACTAATCGATCGTTAGTCCGCTCTGATTACCGAGGCAATTGCTCTTCGACAGGGAATTCTTGAATCCACCTGATGTCGCATTTTCCACATCCAGATCGAGGGCGATAATCTGAAGCTGGTTAATGCCATCCTATTTTATAATTAATTTCGTACATTTAGAAGTTTTTTTTATGAGGGATCCACATTTGATGGTAAATCTCGGGTTTGTAAACTATCTAGCGAAACGTACGAACCAAGTAAATCGACTTATGTCGATCGGATCAACCTAATAAAATGAAGAATAACGAGACTTATTTTTTCGTTCAAGTAAAAAAGGAAAACAAAGATCAAACATCGATTCTTCCGACACTTCCATGTCTCTTACCAGGCTACCAGTAAGCCACCACCCCATGTGGAGCAACTTGTACATATTTAGAAGTTGTTTTGTTCAACTTCATTACTTTTACTCGGTGATATGATTAATAATGGTCCCTTGAGTGGGAAAGATTTACAACTTTGGCACCTTGGTGAAACTACATTAAAATTTAATGATTAACTAAATTAAATTTTATAATACATTAAATTTATAGCAAAACATTTTTCCCTAAATGCTTGCAATCTAAATGGACTCGATACCTGAAACTCTTCAAATCTCGGTATCACTAGGTGGAAAATTTTCCAAAGCCTCGTTATAGAATTACACAAATCACATTACTTTCAAGTGAAATTTGCTCAAACTTTATAACCCTTAAGTGGAATTTATTCTTTCAAAAATTGAAAAAAATGGTAAGGATCAACATAAATTTAGGAAATCTCTACCAATAACGACAATTATTTATTTGGTGTTATTAATTACAGTCATGTTCTAAAAGAGTTTTATAAAAACTATATATGTATTGCAATCATATTCAAATAAGCCCTATAAATAAATTATAAAAAATTATGTATGTATTTTTTAGGATAAAAAACATACATTGATATAATGATATGGAGGTAGGCATGTCAAAAGCTGATCCAACCTGCAAATCCAATTCGACCTGTCTAAAAATTTCAGGTTTTAACCCAAAAAATTGAACCCAAAACCCAGTTTAAACCCGCTCCGGTTGACACAAATCCGAAAACCAGTTGGATTGATCTGATTTGTTATATTTCAAAATATATAAAATTTATTTTAGAAATTATAATATATTTTATTATTAAAAATCTGATTCTCTCGATCTATTGGATCGACCCAACACGCCCGTAAATCTGCAACGAGCCGACTGAATTTGACCCGTGATCTGTTATGACCCAAATCCGACTCAACCCGAACTTAAAATGACGTGATTCGAATCCCACTCGACCGATCCAATTGACATGTCTATATGGAGGAAATAAAAAATATTAATAATGTACTATTCTCATTAATTTTTTTCCTACCATTCTCCAAATAATCCTTTCAACATTTAAGAGACTTGAAAATTCTAATATTCCAATGCGGTTTTGATTGGATGCGGTGCGAGCACAGGCGTAACGACAAGATTTTGTGTCGCACGGTGGAGATGTTTTAAGATAGGGATTGGATGTTTCCTCATTGGGTCCCACTATTAAGATTTCTTAGTTTGGCCACAATTGTTAGCTTAAAATGTGACATGTATAACGATACTTTTTTTTCTTTTTTGTAGAGGCAAACTTGATGTTTTAAATAGTACAATAAAGTTTGGGCACTACTACTAGTGCTTTAAACCCATTTTGTGAGATATTCCTATCAAGGTTATTAAAATCGAGATTCTAGGATCGGATTACGGAAGGTTTTATGGATCGGATCGTAAAATCGGAGCGTAAGATCGTAAGATCCTATAATATCACTAAAACTAATATAATATAGATATGATACAAAAAATATAGGCATTAAAACCAAAAAATATATAATTTTATTTAAATTTAATGATTATAATACCGAAAAATTGACATTCCAAACTTATATATTCACAAGAAGCACATTTAAAGATATATATGCTCACATAATAAGAATCGAGGAGAGATTATGAGTCTTTATTAGGGGGGAAATATTGTAAATTCAACAATTGGGAGTCGGAAAGATGGAAATTGGGAGGTAAATGAGGTTAAAAGAGACAAAATGAGCATTTAAGGGATGTAATTTCACTAATAATTAAGCCAATTGGTGCTAAAATAAATTTTATAAGCTCAAAGTAAAAAACTAGGTAGGATCTTAAGATTTTATACAGGATCTCATAAGATTCTATACGATTCTACACGATTCTATACGATTCTACACGATTCTATACGATTCTAACACGATTCTACACGATTCTATAACGATTTTAACAAATTTCGATTTTGATGTACGATCCGGATCAAAATCCCATATGGGATCGTAGGATCTCACGATTTTAAGATCCGGATCTCGATTTTAATAACACTGATTCCTATATCGGTTTTTATAAGTATAGGTTAAGTATTTTATTGTTAGAAATTAAAATCTTAAAAGGAAATTGATAAATTCTATTTAAAAATTAAATTAAACTTAAATTAATAAAATTTAACAGAATATTTTCATTATAAGGTTCTTAACTTATGTCTTTAGGACACAGGTTAAAAAAAATCGGTCATATATTATAAATTATAAAACAATTGAGTTTATAATATACCCTAAAGTCCAAATGAGAGTCATCGTATGTGGTTATAACTTGTTAAAAAAACTTAGAGTTGAATCTTTAATGGGTAACAATATTTGATTGAATTCATGATTAAAATAAAAACTTTTAGGGCTTGTAACAAACATATAATTTCGATCCCATTTCATAAACAATTAGGATTGGGTAAAAAATTTTAAACTCTTTCACAAACCCGATAGAACCCGAAACACGTTGGGTTGACCGATTTAGTATATTTATAGAATTTTTAAAATTTATTTTAAAAATTATAATATATTATAATTAAATAGTATTATTTAATTAAAAATTGATTTGAATCTACTATATATATATATATATATAAAAGCAATAAGGTTTGGAGCCCCACATTGCGCCACATCATCTTTTGCCACATGTCATTCCTAAAATGCGACACATAAGATTTTGACACGTGTCATCTTCTCATTAATTCATATAAATTATACAAATAAATTGGTAGTTTTGGAAACAAATCTAATAATATCATCCACTATTTTAGAAAGAATCCAAATTGTAATTTTAGAAGTTTCTAGCATATCTACCATGTATATTAATTATTCTTTCCACTTCATATTCCACATGGAAAATTTTTTCCACTTAATTAAAATTTATTTTTATTTCTCAAATTTAGATAATATTTTAATTTTTTGTAGGAGATAATATCTTACCTAAAAAAATTTAACTAATGGTTCGATTTTTTTCCTTATAAGCCAATAAATATATATATGCTCAATCTCATCTCTTCCATATTTTTTTTCCAAAATTACAATTTGGATTCTTTCTAAAATATATGATATTATAAGATTTGTTTCCAAAACTATAAATTTATTTGTATAATTTATATGAATTAATGAGGAGATGACACGTGTCAAAATCTGATGTGGCGCATTTTACGAATAACATGTGGCTAAAGATGATGTGGCGCAATGTGGTGGCTCCAAACCTTATTGCTTTATTTTCTTCATATTTTATCTCCTTCTTTTAAATTAATCCTATTTATCAAATATTGTCAAAGAAAATGAGTAATGTAGATTATTTTATCTTAATAATCTATGTTTATTCTCAATTTTAAACTTAATAATCTAGATTTAATTTATTTTATTTGATTTAAAAATAATAATTTTTATACATATTACGGGCAATAAATTACTTACATTAAATTTTATATTATATTTTTATTTATTAATATCTTTTTTATAGTATATTTAAAAAATATCGAGTCATAGTCATGCAGGGCACGACGGGAACAACTAGTAATCATAAAAAAGGATATTTGAGACTCGCTGGTCAACCCGACCCGACCGAAAACCCGCTATAACCCGACCCTATTGACCCATAACAAATCCGATTTAACCCGAATCCGAAATGACCGAATCCGAACCCGCTCGACCTGACCCGATTGACTGGTCTAATCCTAACTATTAAATTTCATTTTAACGGGTGCTCAAATTTTCATATAAATTACTTTGGGTGACAAGGTTATTTTTTATCCGGATAAAAAATTGTTGTGTCAAACCCAATTCCCAAATTAAAACGCTACCTACTAATTCAAATGTCACACAAGTGCACGTCAAACGGATAACAATTTCCCCTCAAGAAACTTATCTTAGTGACGACGAGTGGTTGGCATTGTACGTACTACATATTCAAAATTCATTAAGCATGGGTTAGTAGGAATATCGGCATGCCAACTATATGTCTCGTACTTTACATAATGGATATTTAATTCATGTCTGTCCTAGATTGTCCCTTTAACCATCAAATTTTGTTAAAATAGCATGTGTAATTATTGAGTTTAGGTAATGATTTATAAGTAAGTTTTGATGTTTGTTATTGAAATTCATACTCATTGGTAGGGGTATTCAACGGGTCGGGTCGTGGCCGCACTGACCCGGTCCGTAATTTGCGGGTTATGGGTCAATCTGCGACCCACGATATTCTTAAAATATATATATATATATATTTATATAATTTTATTAATATATAAACTATTTTTTTATAAAAAAATCGGGTCGACCCGCAAACCCGACCTGACCCGCAATGACCCGATCCGCAATTTGCGGGTTGCGGGTCGACCCGCGAGTCAGATTGCGGGTCGAGTCACGGGTCAAAAGTAATTTTTTTGCGGGTCGCGGGTCGACCCGACCCGACCCGTGAACATCCCTACTCATTGGTCTTTTTTTTTCTATGTTAAGTTTCTTAATTCATTAGATCCAAGTAGTGAATAATTTGAAATTTTAGAAATTAGGCGTCATTTATTTCTATATCCTTGGTGTAGGAAATGAGTTTAAAAATAAATCCAACTCATATTAGTATTTGCTTTAACTAAAGAGAATGGGTGATTCTCGTTTGTTTTTATATCCTTGGTATAGGGAATGAATTCAGGAATAAGTCAAACTCATATCAATGTTTGCTTTAACTAAGAGAACGATAATGGGTAATTCTCGTTTGTTTCTATGCATGTTGATATAAGGAATGGGTTTAGGAACGATTCAAACTCATACCTTTAATTAACGGGATGAGAATAAGTGATTCTCATACTAGTTAAATACACTTGAGTTTATACCCAACTCAAAATCAGAGTATGAGTGATTCCTATTTAAATTCATTCTTGATTCTAATAAATCTAACTCTCGTATGAAAACAAATGGGTCTTATAGTAGATAAGCTTGATTACTGAATTACTTAATACTTGTCAAATGTTAATAAGAGGTCAACCTTTAGAAAACGGAATAGTATATTATTAACAAATCTTTAATAGCTTTTTTAGGTGTAAAACATAATAGAGTTCTTACTTATAATGTTTTCCAAGAAAACAGTCTAGTTGTATCCCTTTACCCATACCGGCACAGAGTAAATCAATGTCCCCAACCCAAATGAGACTCCAATGGTAACGAGTACATATACATATGCCCTCCAAGAATGGCTACTCGCTCTCATTGCATTGAACTCCGCCATCATAGTCGATACCGTGCTCAAACATCCTAAGAAGCCGAATTGAACCCCACTCGCAACTGTCACGCTCGTCTCAGTATTCACCTAACACGACACTGTTTAGGTGAAAACACGTATCGAGTAACCATAAAGAATCATTCGAGGTAGAAGTATGAATTTATTACGTACTGCTTTCTTTAGTGTCGCTAGGGCAGCCATCATACATGCGGCAGAGACATTAGCCATTAAGGTCCCGAAAGGAAGCCACCTCCCCCAACCGGTCCTCCCTAATCCACGACCATTGAATCGGGCTAGCCACCATCTAACCCAGACGCCAAATGGGCCAACGAGGCAACCCAACCAAAGTTGGGCCTCGGTTCCTCCATCATGGAACTCTCTTGTCTCCATGGTCACACTCAAGGCCCACAACGTGCCCCACATTAATACTATGACTAAGATAACTACCATGTGATGCCAAAAAGTGTTCACTCGAAAATTGTGTTTACGGCAAGGTGTGTTGGTTTGATTGCTATTCCCGAGCATTTGGAATAGCCATCGGATTCCTTGAGCTGTCTCAATACCAAGTATGATGGAGTATGCAACAAGAAAGAAACCTGCGAGAATAAACTTGTGAGTTGAGAAAATACAACCCTAATTGTAAGTTATAAATAAGGTCCATAACCCGATGCAGATAATATTAAAATTAGACATTCTCACATGCTACTTGAACATATTACCTAGCAAAAAGCCTAGGATTGCAAGGGTCCAATGGCCCTCGACACTAAGATCTAGCATTTTCTGGTTCCAGCCGCTGAATGTCGTAAGACTTCCTAAGTAACCGGTCGAGAGCCCTATGGCAAGCTGATCGGACACATTGGCTATGTCGGTTTTGAATACAACTCCAAACCAACCCATCAAGAAAGAACCAATCTTAAAACAAGACTTACATATTAGAATTAGAGATTCGATCTTACCAAACTATCTAGGTCTCAAATCTTCAAATGAAATATAATGAATAAAGGGTCAACTTCAGGCTTAAAATATAATGATACCATATTGGAAGGAAGATCGAGGTACAAAATACTTCCATCATGAGTTGCACCGATACCTTGAGGTCCAAACACTTCTTGTAGCCAATACCTGGTAATTACCTAGCTAGACAAAAGCATGACATTAATTTGGGTCATTCCAAATCATTATAGAACCATTAAGGCTTTGTTTGTTTCTATACCCATGGCCATGGTATAGATAATGTTGTTAGAAATGAGTCAAACTCATACTGATTGTTTATATAAGAGAATGTGAATGAGGGATTCTCATACCAGCAAAATAAACTAGAGTTTATACCTATCCCAAATTTAAGGTACGGGTGATTCCTGTTCTAACCCGATACCTCATACTAACCCGATTCCTGTTATAGAAACAAACAGAGCCTAATTTATAATCGGTTTCTCTATAATGTCATCTAAGAACACATGATAAACATTTAAGATTAGAAAGATTTGGTTAATTATTTTTTTTTGATATTATTTAAGATTTAGTTTATAAAATCTATTATTTTTCTACTAGAGTTTAGTATCTAAATCAAATATTTTATAATATGTCCTTATTGCACATCATAGAAAAACCCATTCATAATATCCAAAAATTGTCAATCAAAAGCATGATATTTTGAAGAAATAACAAAGTAAAAGTAAAGTTAATTACAAGTTGAGTTACAATACTTAAGATAGCTAGGAGGAGAGTTGTACCCCAAGAATCCCAAAAACTGACAGATGGATCATGGAAGAAGCATACTCCAACCATGGAGGAAGAAGTTGTTTCATGTCTTCCTATAACCAAAACACAACAAAGAATAATAAAAGGGTATTAATTAGACAAAAAAAATAGTCAATTAATAATTAAACCAATAACTTAATTACCTGTTTTTCCCCATCATTAGAAAGCAACTTTCTATCAAGAGAAACCTTCTTATCATTCTTATGCAACAAAGGATGCAACATTGAATCCTCCGGAATCGGTACGATAACTCCTTTTTCAGTAGCAATATCATCCTCCATTAGAGCTAGAAATGGTTGATGAGCAAGTTTGTGCACAATCAACTTAGCATTGATATACAAATGACAGATCAATCAATGGCGGATGAGTTGTTGTGAGGAGATATATTTTGGAAGGGAGTGGACATTATATTGTTTGATGAATTTGGCAAGATCAATTTGTCTACATGCACCAAAGGCTTGAGGTACAATCAACAAATGAGTGGCTAAGACTTTTCAACTTCTTTTCTTGTTTAATATTTTGATAAATATAACATGTTCTTTTTTTAAATCTCTCGACTGGTTCAATCGGTCAGAGCCGCCCTACATCTAGACCTAATATTAAAAATGCCTTCAATGAGGGTGATCCTTTCAATTCAGTCTCTCCATATATGTCGCCAAGGATATTCAAACTAGAATATTTGGACAAATGTTTAAGGGAATCTACTACCTCTCACGCTAGCCCTGCTGATGTTCTAACAACAACACTACCAAGTATAGCTTGTTAGAGCGAGGTTTGAGGGGTTTGGATGTACGCACCGACCTTGAACAAGTCGATGGGGTATTTTCAATGGACCTAAAAACGAAAAATTCGAAGTGAATTGGAAGTCAATACAAGGCAAAAACATACTTAGGCAATGCAAAAAAAAAAAAGGTGTCAAACCCGGGTCATAGAACTTCTATGACCTGGTTTTGATGAATCCAAAGGTTCTTGGCCGAGGGGGCACAAAATAAAAATGACAACGATTTCGACCGGGTAATGACTAATTAGTATTAAAAAAACTCTTAAATTTTTTAATAAAGCTCGTTTTAATTATAATTTCTTAATAGTAATATAAGCTTCTTTTATTTTATTTTTAATTTGAAGAGCTTAAATTTACAAATTTGTAATTTAAAGTCAACATAATTCGGTTAAAATATTAAAGTGATGTATAAAGTGGGTAAAATATGTTATTTGATTAATATATTTTTCCACAATATAATATGGTGAATTAAATTGAGAAAAATGTTTTTAAAAGTTTTTAATCAAGTAATAATCATTAAGAATGAAAATGTCTTAAATAAGAGTTTGGGTGAACTTTGAAATTAGAATTAAATTACAAGGTAACACACATATGATGATATGAATTAAAAAAAAAGAGTGAGCATAAAATGTAATTTCCTACAAACTACACAACTTTCTTCATCTGTTTTTCATTTTATGGTTTAATTTTATATGTTAAATTTAAACTTATCTCATCATGTATTTAAAACGCTCAACTGGTGAGTGGTATATATTATATAACATGTTCTTTGACCCTATCAAAATAAGTATCTATTCAACACGAACAAATCACGCCAAAACTTGGGAACTTGGGAGGAAGGCAGAAGGGAAACACACCAAACACAGAAACACGAGCAAACACTTAATTATACTAGTACAATTAAGTTACATGCTTGCTTGCATATCGATCATAAAATTCATTGGATCTCAACCACCCAAAAATTGGATTATTTAGTACAATTTATACTACAAATTTATATAAACTAATAATAAATTATGCAAACTTTTTAATAAAAGCGCCTAAACATATACTGGTATTTCTTTGTGTACCTAATTACTTGTCTATAGTTCCTACATTCTAATTGTATGATTTTACGTGGACATAAAGTTTGTTAGACATGTCAGGTCGATACATATTACTTCAATGTCATGAATTAAACCAACATAAACACATGTCTAGTTGTAGCCCTTTACCCATACCGGAACAGAGTAAATCAGTGTCCCTAATCCAAATGAGACTCCAATGGTAATGAACACATATACATAAGCCCTCCAAGGATGGCTACTCACTCTCATTGCATTGAACTCCGCCATCATCGTCGAAACCGTGCTCAAACATCCCAAGAAACCGAGCTGAACCCCACTCGCAACCGTCACACTCGTCTCGGTATTCACCTGAAACCACGCGAAATACGAGAAGCCCGTATCAATCAACCGAAAAAACAAACGAACAAGAGACGGGCGTTGAAAATTCGGTATTTCTAACCCTTAGGGCATTGGTTAAGAGTGATGTTATTGGAAATTATTATCTATGTTACCCGGAAACTCTAATAGGGTAGCGTTTTCTCTGAAACCACACGAAATACGTGAAAACCATTATCAATCAACCGAAAAAACAAACGAACGAGAGATGGGCGTTGACAATTCGGTATTTCTAACCCTTAGGGCATTGCCGCATTGGTTAAGAGTGATGATATTGGAAACTGTTATGTATGCTACCCGGAAACTCTAATAGAGTAGCGTTTTCTCTGAAACCACACGAAATACGTGAAACCTATATCAATCAACCGAAAAAACAAACAAACGAGAGAAGGGCGTTGATAATTCGGTATTTTCTAACCCTTAGGGCATTGGTTAAGAGTGATGTTATTGGAAACTGTTATCTATGTTACCCGGAAACTCTAATAGGGCAGCGTTTCCTACTTCGTGTAGGAAACTCGGCCAACGGAAACTCAGAAACTCATTTCTTAGTGTAAAATTAAGACTATTATCCTCTACAAACCCTAAACAAATAAAATCCAACACAATATTTCATCCCCATCATCGCCCAGTAAAGTCCCGCTCCAACAGGATCTGGGGGGTCAAGATGCGGGCACCCAACACAATATTTCATAATTAGAAAAAAAAAACTGATGATGATTACGTACCGCTTTCTTTAATGTGGCTAGGGCAGCCATTATACACGCAGCCGAGACGTTAGCCATCAAGGTTCCAAAAGGAAGCCACTTCAAAAAGCCGGACTTCCCTAATCCGCGCCCATTGAGCCGGGCAAGCCACCATCTGACCCAGACACCAAATGGGCCTACGAGACAGCCCAGCCAAAGTTGGGCCTCGGTTCCGCCATCGTGGAACTCTCTTGTCTCCATAGTCACACTCAAAGCCCATAAGGCGGCCCACATTGCTACTAGGACTATGATAACTACCATGTGACGCCAAAACGTGTTCGCCTGAAAACTGCGTTTAGGGCACTTTGTGAAAAGCCATCGGATGCCTTGAGCTGTTTCGATACCGAGTATGATGGAGTATGCAGCAAGAAACAGACCTAAGCGGAATCGTGAAGGATAAAAGATTTAAGATCAAGATTGTAATTTTATAGAAAATGAGAGGGTGAGAATTTAATTACCTAGCAAAAAGCCTAGCACTGCAAAAGTCCAGTGGCCTTTGACACTGAGGTCTAGCATTTTCTGGTTCCAACCACTGAAAGTTGTAAGACTTCCCAAGTAACCGGTTGAGAGCCCGATGGCAAGCTGATCGGAGACACTGACTATGTCGGGTTTGAAAACTACACCAAACCAACCCATTAAGAAAGAACCAATCTGTAATGAAGACAAACCACATTTCAAAACTCTATCTAATTTGGTACTCCAGTGCAACACATTCAGGAAAAAAAAAATCAATGAGGCTTTGAAGGAGCAATTTCTATCCTAATGAAGCAAAAATCTTCTCTAGACACATCGCATGACATTAATTCACCACATCAAGTTTAATACAAACTTTCACACTATAGACCATATCATATACCAACTTTTAGTAGCAGATTATTAATGGTATCATACTATTTGGCCCTTACTTTGTTTAATCAAAACTTTCAAGATTTTTACAGCCACCAGTAAGAATTGATATATTCAGAACTGCCTAGAAGCAGCTTGTCAGGACGCCATTTTGAGTTAAAAAAGAACTTCAAATCTAGACCATAAGCTTGCATTTTACATAAAAATGACTCAACCAGCTTTTCTTCACAAAAAATAAGAATGCTGTGGAGATGAATTATGATACACATGGTGATGTACTAAGCTGATTATGAATTTATGATACAAGCATGTGTGTGGAGGAAGTGGAGAGAATGACAGAGATGTTACCATGTTGGAAGGAAGATCTAGGTACAAAATACTTCCATCACGAGTAGCACCAATAACATTTGGTCCAAAAAGTATTTGTAGCAAATACCTGGTAAGAACCTACAGAGTAGCAAGGCAAGAGTCAGAAATTTGTAATTCCGAATCAAACGAAGCAATCAATATAAGCACACAAGGCAATCATAAGATCCTTAGTTTTGCAATCAAGAAGAGGGCGGGCATTTTCCTTTAGTTTAGTTGAGGGACAAATGCAGATGCATCAGCTTTTCATTGAGTATGAGTGGATCATCAAATGCAAAATGAGCAAGCTCTTCTGGAGTTAGACGTCTTATAATGTAATTTAAGGTGCAGACAGTGTTTAAAAAGGCGTTAGGCGCGCCTGGGCCATGCCAGCGCCTGCATCAGGCAGGGCGAGGCCGCCTGCATAAGGCGGTCCCTAGGCGGCTCAGGCGCACTAAGGCGGCCAGGCAAGCCTAGGCGACAGGCAATGCGCCTTATCCTGATTTGCTTGAAAAATAATGTTGACGATATAAAAAAAAGGATAGAATCTCAACAAATCAACTATATATCTTATCAATATATATTAATATCTTTTATTTTCCCAAATTGAAGTTACTGTGATATTTTTTTATATGCAATTATCTATTTTCAAAGATCTCAATATCCTTTCTTTTCAAAAAAAGAAAAGATCTCAATATCCTTTTATTTAACTATATAATCATACGTGTATCTTTTTCTCCTTACACAACTCCTCTCCTCTATCTTTTTCCATTGTTCAATACTTCATTTATTGTCTGGCTGTTGGACGTTTGAGACTTGGAGCTCCTGCTGCTGCAATACATAGGGGATATTGATCTTGACCTTCATTTAGAACTTTAAATTTAATAAAAACTTGGGTTTTTTCTTTAAAAATATGTTTTTATATCATACTTAACATTATTTTGTTTATATTTATTATTTACCAAAAATTATGTATAAGGAGAGCGCCTTCGCCTTAGAGGCGCGCCTAGGCGATCTGGATGGTCCATCGCCTAGGGTGTCGCCTTGCCTTTTTAAACACTGGGTGCAGAAACATGTTTCTCAAGATTCTTTACCAGAGTGAAACTCAAAATGTTTTTTAAACAGTGAAATAAGATGAAGGAAATGATGTTATGCTGAGAATGAAAGAGGATATATAAAAGAAAAGCTGATATGTTGAAATGTACAAAGATACAAGGAAGGTGGACGCCTGTTCTCTAATAGGTAAAAGCTGATATGTTGAAATGTAATTACAACATAATTAATGATCAGGTTAAGCCACTAAACATAGAGAAACCACTACACTGTACAGGAGGAAGATATGTAAACTGATTATTTTGAAGAACTAGAATGTCACCAAACCGTGATGAATTTACTACTACATAATTACACTGTAACATGCCTATGCAAACATGAATTCCACGAAGAATGTAATTAGATGCCTGTCAAAATTTAATTTTCCTTTCAAAACCTATCAAATACTTTTCAAAATATATCATGACATCAACTGGTCATTGATGAGCTAAGAAGCAAACAGAGCTTTATTTCCACACGTCCTTCCTTACTCTACACTGATCCGATTCTAATAAAAATGGATGTTGAGCATTTTAAATTAGACTTTGATCATGCAAGTTGCTTCTTTCTTCCCATGAAAAGAGCAGACAAGACTTTAAATACTCAAATCCATGAAGGAAGGTAGAAGAGTTACCCCAAGAATCCCAAAAACAGACAAATGGATCATGCAAGAAACATACTCCAGCCATGACGGAAGTCGTTTCATCTCCTCCTAAAGATAAAAACACAACAAGTAAAATCAGACTGATGACCAATAGTGTATAAGAAAGTATCTAAAAAACCAACAGTAAACAAAGAAATCCTTTACTCATTCCTTTAACCGTTACCTCTTTTTTCCCATCAGAAGGCAACATTCTATCAGTGGGAAGAGGAGAAACCATTTCAGACCGTTGGGGGGCAGCAGTGTTCTGTAGTGAAGACTGCAGCAAAAAATCCTCTGGAATTGGAACGACGACTCCATTTTCAGTAGCAAAATCCATAGAGAAACGACAACTACCGCTTTCACTATTTCTATTGCTATTGAGTGCTCTATCACCAATATCTCCTGCTTGTGAGACACTTTCACTTTCCTCATCCTCATCTACGTGTGTACGAAGGCGTCCAGATAAACTAAAAGACCTTCTTCTCAGGGATGAACTAGTGCTGCTTTGCCGTCCCAATGACTCACTGTTCCTTGTCTGAAGATCACTAGTTTCTAGATCCATAATCCTCATATTTGAATCACCGGGCAACATTACCCTGCTAGTATTTATAAACATCAGCACATGAGTAACACAGCATTAAAAATAAAACAATCTACAGCGCAAAGAACGCAGGATTCAAATGAAAAAATAATCACAACATGGTTCATATCCCTGCTGAAAGACAACATAAGAATTAGCATTCAAGAGACGCATTGATACTTTATACTCATAATTGCTAAGAAATAGTTTTCATATAATGGTACTTTGAACTTGCAACAATTTGAGATCATTAATAGAGGAATCTCCAGGTTGTTTTAGTGGACAATAAAATTTGTCCTGGGCATTTATTCATACTACAAACAAACAAAATCCTGATAGATGATTACAAGAAAGACAGAACATTGTACACCCTTACAAAACTAGAATGCATAGGTTGGGTTTAATACTTTAATTTATTTCAAACTTTCAACCAAAAAAAATTTATTTCAAACTTTCGACATTAGGATGTCCTCGTACTAAAATTTGACACCACAATGAACAATAAAGCTAAGAATAAATCAACATTCCCACCACAATCCACAACTGTTTATATTCATATCAACAGTTCAAATCAACAAACAACAACCACAGATGTATGTCAAAATAAGAACAAGATTATGAAAAGGTGTTAAAGCACACGTAGAGCACTCACAAGTCACAACCATTAAACTAATGAAAAGACAAGCGAATTGTTTTTTCAATAAAAAGGGAAACTAAACAAATTGGAAATATAGAAAAGGCCACTCTTGTAATTCAATTGGATGAGATCTTCATATCGAGCACTAAACTCAAACACAAATAAGCTTTCAGATTCTTACAATTAACAATTGCAATTTCATAAAAGAGCACATGAAACATCATCAAAAAAGGACATAACGCACTTTGGCAGCCCACCTTTTCTCCTCTCAACTCAAATTAGCCCCCCCCCCCCCAACCCCAAAGCAAAAAGACACGCGATTTTTCCAAGCCATCTTTTTTGAAATCATTATTAATTCTCCACCGTCAATTCATCTGTCCCACATACACATACACAACAAAACAGTGAAAAAGGAAGTAATAAATCCATCAAATCCAAACATGTACAGAGTAAGAGAAAGAAAAAGGATGAGCCGGCGATTTCATACAGTAGTAACCGCGTTCGGCAAATCTCCACCAACAATCTTCTGTTTGTACAAATCGATATCCGATCAAACTCACTGAAGTCCCGAGGAAAGCTTCAATCGAATTGTCAATGGCGGATGTATAAGAAATGAGCTGAGGGTTTTCAATTTTGTTATTTTTTTTAGTTCATTGAATTTTAACTAATTTTTATGGTCAAAGGGTGTGTGAAATGGGCCGAGGTGGGCCCATTAGCCCACCAACCTCTCTTTCCCGCAAATTTTGTTTGTTATTTTTTTTGTTGGAAAATTTTGTAAAATTTTTTTATCCACAAAATTAAAGTTTCACATAATGCTAGTAATCTTATACTCCATCCGTTCAGAAATACATGTTGTTTTAGCTTGATTTTTTTGTTCAACAATACTTGTCATTTAACATATTTTTTCATAGCATCCTCATTAATTAAAAATATATAGATATATAATATGATGAGAAATATCTCAATAAGATTGAGGGTATTTAAGTCAAATCATACATTTTTTTTATTTTTAAGACAAATTCTAAAATGACATGTATTTCTAAACGGATCGAGTATCATTCAAGATAATGGGTATAAAATTGAACCGGATTGAAAACCGATTTTACAACAAAAAACATGGATCAAAAGTTATCGGTTCAGTCCGAAATCGGAACTTGAACCAGTTTCTCTAGTAGATAAAACTAAAAGTTATTTATTAAAGTCAATTCTTAATGTCTATAAGAGATCGATTGTTAGTATATTAGAATGAAGTCCAAGCAAAAGCCAAAAACGCAATTGAGACTAAGCAAAAAAAAAAAGAGTGAAAGAGACGAACCGGTTTCAGTCTGGACCGAATTTTATTCTAAGGTTCTTATTAATTTGGGCTTAGAAACACTAATGGGCCGGAATTGGACTATGATATTTGGGCCTACTTGAATCTACGGATCCAAACGATTTGAAACCCATGAAACTGGGCCTGGTATTTCTTCGTTTTCATTCAATTTCTAATACAAAACTTACCAAATAGTACTATCTACTATAAGTAGGTTTATAATCGAACCAAGCCGAGCCAAGTTTTGAATTGTTCAAGCTTGACTAGCTTAAAAATAGGCGAGCTCGAGCACGAGCTCAAACTCTTGTTTGAACTTGGTTAGTACAATGAAACTAAAAATTGAATGATACGGTTTAAAAGACCACCAAAACAATGTAGTTTTACTTAAACTATGTATATATTATATATTATATATTATATATTATATATTATATATTATATATTATATATTATGTATATGTATATAGTGGAGCTTGTTCAGGAACATATAATATGGCTTGTCCATTAACGTATACTCGAGGTTGCTCATAAGCATATAATCGATCTTGCTCATGAAAAAACAAGTCGAGTTTTCTTATGCTCGAGCTCAGCTCTTTTATTTTTTGATCCTTAGAATTGTGTTCAAGCTCGGCTCGTTTACCAATCGAGCCGAACACGTACAAATAAGACTTAACCGAGCATTTGAGTCGTATACAAACAAGACTTAAACGGACATTAGAGTCGAATACGAACAAGACTTAACCGAGCATCTAAACCGAACACCGAAATGCTCACAGACGACTCTATTCATTTAGAGCCCATACAATGTATTAATTTCGTCTTTCACCATTCTATAGGAATGGCGACACCGAGTTTTATTTTGGATTTTTAGAATGATTCAATCATTCAAAACTACTTTACGTCTGAACCAAGTACATTATTACCCATTAAAGGAATAGACTCTTTAATCCACAAGGGAGTTCAAACCGCCCGATCAAAGAATTCGAACTTAAATCTCTGAATATAAAACAAAGTATCACAACTACTAAACCAAATTGTAATTGGTATTGCACTAGTCTTCTTTAGATTCAATTAGTTGTAGTACTCTAAAAGAGCATTGTTTTCATGGTCGATTTTTTTTTGAAAACATTGTCGATAAGAGTCGAATCGGAGATTTTTAGATACTATTCTTAGAGACTTAATCGTTTAATTAGATGTCTCTTAAAATGTAATGTGAAGTATTAAGAATTTATGTTAAACCATACGCAACTCATAAACTAGATTTTTTAATTTTGTTGCAAATTAATATAGACTACTCTTACTTGACTTTTGAGTACTACTATAAGTGAACACCTCAAAGAGCTAATCAATGAAGTGTATTACGTACTAAAAGTTAAATATATATATTGTAAGGATTAATTATCGTGTTGTACGCATATGATTAGACAAGACTCCTTCCTAATTTTGTACGCCATGCATCATATGAACCACGTTTGAACAATCTTTTACAAGAGTCTAGAAAGGCCAGTTTGAATTATTTGGATCCTTCCTAACAACTAGTTTGCTATAATTAGGTAATAATTTAACGCTTTTTGACCCAAAATATTCGTTTATTATTGGACACATGTATCAAGCTGTATCTATTGTATATATGATGTTTACACCTGACAAAAAAAAATTATGTTTATATAAACATCTTACGGTAAATCAGACTAGAAAATGAAAGTTTGTAGGTTTGTAGGGATGAATGGATGATAATGGGTAGGTTTGGGGCGAGAAATACTCTCTCCGTTCTCATCTCTAACTAGAATTTTGATCCTTGCCTTTGTTCTCATTTCTCGTCGGGAATTAAAAGTACCCCATTTAGGACTCTCATAAATTTCTTCGGTTTAAACAAACGAGCAAATGGAAGTTTTAATTTTTGTTCTAATATATGCAGGGATGACAATGACTCGTGTTCAGAAAGAGGAATATTCTCCCCGTTTCCATCCCTATTTAGAATTTTGATCCCATCCCAATTCTTCGTCAGGGATTAAAAATCGTCCACGTCGGGTCCATGTACCCATCGGGAATCCCCATCCCCATTTATCTACCCCATTTAGGACTCTCGTGGATTTCCGCGCTTAATTCCCCCTTAACTTCCAATAGAAAAATTACAAGTTCTTTAATAATCTTCCTGAAAAATAAAATATTCTATTTTAATTAGAGTTTCAATAAAATAAAAGACAAAATAAATAAATTTAATACAAATAAACTTGATTTTTAATATAAAATTCTATTAAACATATGAATTTTTGTAAGTGTAGGGGTGTTCAATGGGCGGGTTGACCCATAACTCAACCCACCCACAATTTTACGGGTTACGAGTCATATTTTTTAGTTTATGGGTTACGGATCGGGGGTTTTTAGTTTACGGGTTATGGGTCGACCCGTAAGGTTACGAGTTGACCCGTAATATTAAAACAAACAAAAATTTATTTTTATAATAAGTGAAAGGGAGAATAAAAGTTTGTTGGTTAAATGGGTCAAAACAGGTCGAAAAGGGTCAAATGGGTCAAATTTATGAGTAAAAAAGGGTCGGACGGGTCAAATTTGACCCATTTGACCATTTTCAATACATTTGACCCAGTCAAACGGGTCAACCCACAACCCGACCAATAAACTCATAACCCATTTTACGGGTTGCAGGTCGGGTCACGGGCCGAGTTTATTTTTTTATGGTCAATGGGTCGACCTGTAAAACTGGTTGCGGGTCGGGTCGGGTCGACCCGTTGGACAGCCTAGGTTCAGAGTGGGGGCAGGGAGGGGACTCCTATCCTCGTCCCTATCCTCATGCGAGGAATTTATTTTCTCCCCATACTTGTCCCTATACCCGTTTAAAATTTCCATCCCGAGAGGGGAAGGAAATTCCTACGGAAAACGGGAATCCCCGCTCATTGTCATCCTTAAATGTATGTGTATGTCATGGCATGTATATTTTCAAATTTGATAAACATAATCTAATTGTTTTTTTTATTTATTTTAAACTAGTTGAATCCCCGTGATACTCACGGGATAATTTTACTAAAGATTATACAATATTATGGTATTCATTAAAAATTCAAAACACTTGTATACAATATCGTAATAAAATTATGTAATTTATAAAAAAATCTTTAATATTGTGCCCCATATTTTATCAACATATAGATAAAAAATATTATATACTTGAAGCCCGAGTCTTGTTAAAAGATAAAACAAATATGCATAAAATTAATATAAAAAATATTAAATCATGTTATTATCAACATATAGATAAAAAGTTTATATACTTGGATCCCAAATCTTGCTACAAGATAAAAAAGATATGCATAAATATCAACACATAGATCAAGTTATTATCTTTTAAAAAATTGGATATATAAAAAGAATGATACAAGTAATTATAATATTTATTATTAAAAAATATAATATTATTTTATTAAAAAATGCCACATGGCACAACTTTTTCATCAAACATGTTTTCTACTTATCGATAAAAAAATTTCAACAATCTGATAAAAATATTTTAGTATAATCTTAAGATAGCATATATAATATTGCTTATCAATATCAATAAACACAAATAGAAAATTATATAGATAAAAATTTATTTTGATACATTACTTATTTTATAAAATCTAAAATAGTCGTTTTTTGTATTTAGGAATTTTTGAAGAATAAAATCAATATTTAAATACATAGATGGAAAATGATATATATTATCTATTTTATAACATGTTTAATCTTACCCTAAAATCTTCAATCTTTATAGATTCATTAATTATTTAATTAATTTTTTTAAAAATATGTGCATATTAATTAATTAATTTTTATTTTTTTTGTATGTGATACTATATGAAAGAATCTACACATACAATATATTTTATAAAGTGGTTAAGATAAATCGTTATTTCTAGAATTATTATTAGAGTATAATGTGAAGGGGAGTTTCTAAAATTATTATTGACTTGATTTCTGCTTTATAATGTATTAGGGTAGATTTATTTTCTAGGATACATTAATCATTATTTAGGGTAATAGTTTGAATGTAGTTTTTAATTTTAATCTCTTAATATGTGTTACACATTAGATTGACCCTTTTTTTATAATATTAGTTGATTATAAGAATATTACAATTATCATTTAAAGCAATATTTGGTTACGAGACAACCAATTAACGAATTGGCAAGCAATTTCTTTAAATTTAAAACAAACTCCAACCACCAAATCGTATAAGAATTATATAAAGCAATATAATACTATTAAGGTACGCCACAATATTATCCTGATATCAAGAAAATCTTCAAATTTTGTCTTATTTCGTAAATATCATGTATCAAAATTCTAATGAAAATCTTATTATATAATTAGTACTTTACTCCAAATAGTCGTACTAATCAACATTAAAAAAATGGTAACTAGGAAATTAAAAAAAAGGATTTGTTGGGCGCCAGAGGCGGGATGCAGTGTGATCTGTGCTTTTATTGGTTATTCATCGATACCTAATTATATTATTAGTGTAAATTATTGAGATAAAGTTGGTTTAATTTTATAATAATGATATAAATTCTCACTACGTCACTCCCCCAGCTTAGCATATTCTTTATTCGGAGGAGTACAAACAATAAACGGGTAGCATATTCTTTTATTAAATTTATTTAAATAGAAATCAATGAAAATTAATATTAATTGTTTTACTAAATAGTATCCACGCGCGCACTCCTATTGTCTTTTACCTGCGTTTTTTACTAGATATTCAACTTTGATGGTAAACTTCGAGATTGTAAATAAGTTGAGAAGGATAAAAAATTAGGTAAATTGGCTTGTTCCGACTGACTCCTCGATGAAACGAACTGAAAGAAGAATAACGAAATTTATTTTTTCACTCAAGTAAATAGAATCGAATATAAAATCTCCGAACATCACTTTGTACCTTGTATCACTAGACCACCACATATATAAAGCAACTTCACTAGACTATCATATTATAAGAGACCAATTTGAAAATATTATAAGCATAAATGCCAAGAAGAATGATTTATGGACAATGGAACAAGCAGAAGCTATGGGGTTATTTGAGGCCATACGGGAAGCTCATAGGAGGAATCTTCGGCATATAGAAATTGAAGGTGATAGCCTAATTGTAGTCAATGCGCTTAAGAGTAGTCGATCCTGTTCTTGGACAATTGACATGCTAATAGTGGATATTCTAGCCATGTTGCAGTCTTTTGAGGTGGTAATTACCAAACATATACCTCAAGAATGTAATTTTGTGGCTGATTTGATTGCGAAACTACACCACGTTTGTAGTATCAGTCAGATTGTAAACCATGGAGGGGTCCTGATCCTCATCCGTAAGAATGCTCTAGGCTGACCTAGTCGGCCTAATATTTACCTGTTCAAAGAAAAAAAATTCACTAGACCATCCCATATACCTAGAGGCTAGTGTACAAAACTTCATGTTACACATATCCATAGAATCATGGCCGAGGCATGGAAGAATTAGCATATGATTTGGTCACACTCAATCTCCAATGTGATGGCAAGTTATACTTGGTCTCTTCTAATGATGGAATAAAAAATTGGTAAAAAAGAAAAATTATATACCACCAAAATGCAAGCACAAAATAATATTGAAAATTGATGAAAAGCATGGAAGTAAAATTCTTATATTAGCTACCACTTCACTCCAATTCAATAAAGACAATTTTCAAAAGTGCAAACATATATATACACATGATTCGCAATCACACACACATATATGTGCGTTATACATTCCAAAGAAGCACAAATTACCATTATTTGAGCAAACAAAACATACAAAAAAAAAATACTAGCCATTATTTTGGAAGTTCTCAAAAGGTTTTAAGTAATATATGATTTGAAAAAAAAATGTAAGGTGAGCGCTTTTGGTATAAAAAAAATACTAGTCTAACATGAGTTGTTAGATTTTTTTTACTAGCAATTAGGCCGCGCGTTGCGCGGCGATTATAAGACGGAGACTTCATTAGTGTAGAGATATAAAAATGGCATTTTCGTAAATTTATTTAAAGGGGCATGATTTTTTTGGAAAAGGAATATGACAATCACATTTACGTAAATTTATTTAAAGGGACATGGTTTTTTTTTGGAAAAGGAATATGAAAATGGCATTTTCGTAAATTTATTTAAAGGGGCATGGTTTTTTTGGTATTAATTTGCTTGACTTCACGCCATCCAATGTCTTAAAACCTGTTTTATTACGTTTACGAGCTTTCTTCACAACTAAGAAACAAACTTATCCGAGCTTGCTTACAAGCGAAGTTACGTCGACACGTTTTTCGAGACATGTCTAAATTACCCGTTCACATCCAAATATCACATAAGTCGATCACGCTTTTCCAAGAATATATATCCCGAGATTACTTAAGAGCTAAGCAAAACCTTTTGGTATTAATTTAAATGACTTCACATCATCCAATGTCTTAAAACTTATTTTATTACGTATACGAGCTTTCTTCACAACTAAGAAACAAACTTATCCGAGCTTGCTTACGAGCGAAGTAACTTGGACACGTTTTTCGAGACATGTCAAAATTACCCGTTCACATCCAAATATCACCTAAGTCGATCACGCTTTTCCAAGAATATATATCCCGAGATTACTTAAGAGCTGAGCAATAAGACACGGATTTCAAGGAACATTAAAATATCAAAATTATTACTGAGAAATAATGAATAATGAATTAATAACAGCCACACGATAGTAACAAGAGAATTTTATATAAATCAACGGTCGGATTTTAATGCTGTGTTTGCTTTTATAGTAGTAAGGAAGTAAGGATAAGGATTTGTAAAATTCGTATCATTTGATTTGTCACTCAAATGAATAAAATTTAAAAATTAATATTTTGAAAGTAAATGTCATTTCATTGAGATAACGGTAACGGTAAAATGTTATGGCATGGCCGGGATAGTTCCACAGAAATAATATCTTTTCATAATCTTATTGTAGTACAGCCTTTTTATATAATTCTTATGAATTACATGTTTGGTGAAATTGGTAAAATTGGTGAAATTACATGTTCTTAACTTTTAGAGGTTGGACAAAAAAAAATAGTATTAGAGTATATTGAATTGACTATTAAATTGGCTAATAAGCATCAATTTCATTCATCGTGTAAGGATATTTAACGAGATAATTGTTGAGAATGCTCTTCTCACATTTGAAAATTAGGATTAAATATATCTATTATATAAATTTTGGGTTACTCAACTTATTATCAATTGGTTTTAGAATGAAACAATATCGAACTTTTACAGTAATGTTATAGACATTTTTTTCAATTTTTAATACATCAATACACAACCGTTCATATGAGTGGGTAAATATTTGGGGCCCATTAAAATGAAAATGAATACGAAACTAAAATAGTGAATTTTGATGTGTTTCTAGATGAGTGTGGAGAAATTCATTTCTCTAATTTTGAAATCTAAGTTTAATAGTATATATGGTAACAAAAGTAGGTACGTAAAGTAATGGAATATGGTTGCAATTCATTACGAAATAAATTTGACATTAAATTGACCCTTTGTGGCATAATAATGGAGAATATTAAGGGAAGTTAAAAATAATCTTTTTTTTTTATGGTGCCTTCAATTTGTAGCTAAATTTGATGAAGGGAACTAGGGAAGTTAAAGAAAGATTTAGTTTGAAATCTTGAATAGAGTTGATGAAATTTTAGTCATTTTACATTAATAAGATGACAAGGTTACTTCAACCAAAACAAAACAAAACAAAAAAGATCACAAGGTTTCTATAGCTTTTTTAAAAAATATTTTAATATGATTTATTATTAAATATAATTGTACTAAAAAACAATTTAGTGCTCGTTTGGTTAAGCATTTTGTAATGATGACGACATATGGATGTGATATTGTGCATAATATCGGGACATGCTTGATCCCTAATAGTTTTTGTATTTTTCAAAATCATATTTATAATATTTTCCAAAATCCAAAATCATTTAGTGTATTTCTTCTATTAATGAAGCTTGTGAGAGAGTGTTATCTTGTGAGAACTTGTTTTTCTTTATTCGATTACACTCAAATTTTTAATTTTCGTTTGTCAAGATTCAAGACGTTATTGGTAAGAAACTTGACTAGTTATAAAGGAATATAACTAGTTAAGTTTCTTACTAATAGCGTCATGACGAATAAAATCTAAAGATCTTGATTATATATAATCGAATATGATCAACCGTGAAAAATTAGACTAAAAGTTTAATTTTAGCTGAATTAATAGACTCCAAGATATATAGTGGTTAAAAAAGTCACATCAATCCATATTATTATTTAAAAAAAATGTATTGTGAGCACTTTTGGCATAAAAAAAGTTAGAAAGCGACTTATAATTTGTATAACTTTTTTTAACGAAGCAAAGCATCTCTTTTGTACAAGATGTTAGAAGGAAGCATACAACACAGATATAGGTTGTACTAGACGACCCATACATGAAAGAGAGCCCCAAATTTATTGGAGTCATTATTTATACATAGTGACATTTTTTGTCTTATAGATTGAATGGTAGATGTGATTTTTTTTAGCCATTGTCATTTGACACTTTAAGATGTACTAGTAAAACATGAAAACGATAACGAAGTGTAGAGAAATGAAGTGCGTTTTAATGCAAAAATATATATTAGTATTTCTTTGCCAAAAAAAAATTACGAGAACTGTTAGAATATGTCCATCCCACATCTAAAAGTTGGAAGTAAATTGGACTAATATATATAAATCAGTGGATTACTCCTCATATTGCCAATTGGTTTTAGGATGGAACCCCGCTGAGCTAATAAGAACAATAAATACGAAGAAAGACACATAAATTTAACGTGATTAACTTATAATGTTGTTAGTTACATCCACGGACAAAGAAACATAATTCTTATTATAAACTCTGAAATCCTAATTCGAATAATAGGTTGGCCTAAAAAGGTTACGATAGATCCAAAAATAGAATACATAATATACTGTTTAATTTAATTTTGACGGAGACGCGACCCCCGAATCCCTGCCAGAGAGGGAGCAAAGTCCTCTACGACCTTTGGTGTGTCAGAAGCTCCACTCCCGAACTCTTATCGTTACTAGTCAACAACGGATTCAAGACTGAATAACAAAAGATTTTAATTTTCGAACCTCTTAATACAAAACCGACCGTACTATACATATTAAACATTTTACCTCGCATCATACAATTAGTATCTATATGGGTTTCGTCAAACCTGATTTTATTAGTACGAAGGCAGGAATTTTGTATATAATTATGCCTCTAGAAGCCCTAACGCATTCAACGTGTACAATATTCAAACATTATTTCTAAGAATAATACTTGAAAACAGGCTAAGTTAATATGCATGGATCTCGATTCTCAATTTTCCATGTATGTCACATGTCAACATAATTACAAGTGGTTTCACGTTAATGACTAATTAATGGACTAATTTTGATTTTATCGAGGATCCGAATTAACGCACAACTCCACTAGAAATAAATCCCACAATTACCATTAGTTTAATTTAAGTGGCTTAACAAAACTTATTATCCCTCATTTGGTTGGATGGGGACAATTTAAATTCATGAAAATTAAGTTTTACAAAGTAATTTTTCTAAGATTTTAGATCGAGGAATATGCATATATTTAAATTAAATGATTTACTTATTTATATTATTTCTCCTTTTTTTTTGGTCTGGATTATTTCTCCTTTTTAATTTACATTTTGGGATGCCTAATTATTATTAACGTGTATTCATGGATCATGGATGTACACTAGAAAAATCCATAAATAAAATTGTTGTACTTTGTGGTGAATATGGAAAGCTATGATTTTAAGTTTGAATCGTTTGTTCAATTTGTTGCGATTTTTCCGGTCGTCTTTTGGCTAACTATTTTTTCGACATGTTCCACATTTATAAGGTCTGGGGGGATGTAAAAAATTTTCTTTGAGAAACTTATCCGCCGAAACCAGGTGTGTGATCCGAATCGAGCTAGATGTAGCCAAGACGAAACTCTGGTAAATCAGCGGATAACAAAAAAAAAAGCATTTAAATTACATTATTAGTCAAAATGTAATGTAAATGTATGATTATTGGCAATCCAAACAAGCCCTAATACACAATTGATCTAGTAATAAAATAACGATAACCTTAACTATTGCCATGGAAATTCGTGTTCGAATCTTACAACCGACATGTATATAAAGATGACAGCTGAGTTCCATTCATTCATTCTACATTCTAACGGTCTAATGTCTTCTATGATCCAAGGTTAGAATAATCAAATTATGTGTATAAAATATGAGTAGTGAATCATGAGCCAAGTATTTTAACGCAAAACAATCCATTGATAATGATATGCATCGAAGTTTTCATTATTTACTGGGGTAATACAATACTATATTTTATGGACGGATTCATGATTGTCTAAAAGGGACAAATTATTTGAAAAATAAACAATTAATATCATCATCCTATATCAGCATCCAAGATCGATCAGCATCAGCAACCATAAGTATCAGTATCAGCATCAGCATCATCAACTTTATCAGCACCAATAAATACCGAGTTGTCGAACAAAGCCTAAGTTGTACACAAAAATTAAAACTAAAGATAGTTTGACATAAAAATAGAACATACAAATTAAGATACATGTGATAATTCACATCTACGATTATCTAACTTTGAAAACAATTCAAAATAGAGTTGTTATCAATACTTGCAAACATCTCCCTCTCGATAAATACCACCAACCTAGCATTCAACTATTTATCTCCCATTTTGTTTCTCAAATCACTCCTCACAAGTTTCATGATAGAAAATGCTCTCTCAACCGACACAGTAGCAACCTGTAGGAGTAAAGCTAATTTCACTAAGCGATAGGTCAATGTAAAAAGTTTATCTTTTACAGTTTTCTTCATCTTCTTTGCAAGATTCTCGAAGTCCTCGACATCAGGGAGTCATTTATCTCTTCTCAAATCACTTTGAAATGATTCGAGTTTTTGAGGCATTAATGAACAATCCATATTTGAGAAGTCACGTGGATAAAAAGTATGGAAGATGAGCAAGCTTCTCCATATCAAAATTAGATAATCTATTTTTTGGATCAAGACATGCAAAGCTATCAAGTAAAGTTGTGTTTGCTTCAGAGAAATGATGATTCAACTCTAGCAGAATTGAATCAACCACATAGCATTTTAAGAAGAGTTATTAAATTAATTAATGTACAATTTTAATTAAGAAATGTAGACTAAATTTATAACTTTTTTCGTTACCTCGATAAAATTTTAAACTTGTAATGTTTACGATTGTTATGGACAATCCGTCTCTCTTCACATGAACCAACCTTGGAACTATGTCTTCCATACTAAGTACTAGAAAGTCATTACCTTGACAAAACATCTCCACTTTTTTACTAAACCATCCCATCTAGAATCTCTATAATCTTGTAACTCATCCTTCAAAATTCTAATCTGATTGATAACATCTAATATTTTCATCCCTTTCTTGGAAAATCAAAGATAATGTATTTGCCAAACTCAACAAACGCTTCATCAAAACCATATGAAAGATAAACTAATAACTTTGCATTTGGCGAAGCACACCTCTGACTTGTGCACGTTATTCACGATCAATGTCATCTACAACACAGTTCCGAGAACGCCTTGAGCATCTGGATTGATCATGTTTTGGGTCTCAACGACGAGAGTTGGCGGAAGCTTGTGAGATTTAAAGGGATCTCGATCTTTAAGAGATAAGAATGTCAATCCAAGAGAGGAACAACTAGAGGGAAGTAGGTTTTGAGGGAGGATTTTGACACAGGAATCCACAAAAAATGAGACGTTTTCAACTTTAGTAAATGAAATTCATATTTTGCGAGAAAATCCTTATAAAGGGGCGACTCCTAACCCTAGATAGAACTAAGCAAGGTGGCGGGCTTGGGCCAAGGATGCAACCACCCCGGGTTGCCTATGGGGACATTTTCAACTTAACTCCTTATGCAATATTCAACACTCCTTCAACCCGATTTGGGGCGGCCGCCCCTGCCCACCCCTTAAATTTGCCCCTCCTACCTTTTATTAATATATTCATTTTGAGATTATGTTTTCACATCTAAAACTTGGGATTAAAATTACACAATTATATGAAATACTCCACTTATTGTCATATGGTTTAAGTTGAAATTTTATTGTATTAGTTTGCTAAGCTTAATATATGAACAACTCTTACTATATCAGAACACGGGTTTTCATATGACATCAAAGTAGGTCTGGTCCTAAGTGTGTTTCTCGACTGTTTGGGTTAGGCTTAGCAAGTGATGTTAGCCTCCCGTTTGTTTGGATTTGGCTAGCTAGTTGTCCACTCGTTATTTGGGTTGCGTTGGCTAAAATGAGATTGAGATCGATGTGAACACCAATTGTTGGATCAGTGTTAGGAAACTAACACTTGAACAATGGTTTCTCCATTCGAGCAATCGAAGTTTTGATAATGACAAACAGATGGAACTAACTCCCTCAACAAGCGATTTCAGGAAAGATAACAAGTTCACAGGAAAAGCAAGGGAAACGTTCTATGTCAAGCCACCTGCATACATGGAAACTGAATGAAAGGATAGTGAAGACTTTTTACTATTGTCTTGGGCCGCAAGCCAAGCTCCGAATGAACAGAAATGCAAAAAGGGTACGCTAGTCTTTTTAAATAGTGTCGTACTCTCCAAGACAAGAAGGGCAAAGACATCAAAACTAAAGATGGAAACTCTATAAATAGAATGCGACGCCGCTAGGTCGAATAAGCTCTTGAATGAAAAATACGAGATCCACAAAAGGAAAGGGAGAGAAGCAAGAGCCTGAGCTGATTCAGTGAAAAACAACAATCCAGAAGTTCAAGGAAGGAAGTATCAAGTGATGAAGACTGCGTGTAGATCTTCGTCTACTTGAAGAAGGTGGTTCATGTGCTAAAGGGAACTGCACAGGAACAAGTAAGGTTCACTATCTATATTCAATTGTGCTTAGATCTAGGAACTACTATGTCTTAGTCGTTAGTATTGTTTGTAAGTGGGATTGCGAACAATAGAGAAGTTCGACTTTGTATTGTGGAACTTGAGATCTATCAATAGAATATAGTGTGTGTTCAAAATCCTCCAATGGAGGTAGAGGTTTACTCTTTAGCTAGTTGGCTAAAGAGGTTCCTCTATAAGGAACTGTGTCCCCGTCTCTAATTTCCTGTTTAAAGTTGTGTTACATTATTTCGCTGCGTAAGGGAACTGTCACTGGAACAGTTCCCGATTGTTTTGACTAACACCGAGCTACGATCCTACAATTGGTATCAGAGCTTGGCTCTAGATTTTCTGTGAAAACTCGCATGATGTCTACAGGAATGTCTTCAGATCTCAGTGATGTTGGACACGGAAGCAATAAACCACCCAGGCTGATCGAAGGATGCTTTGAGCGATGGAAAGGACTGATGAAAGATTGGATACGAAGCCACAATTATCAGGCATGGGCTGTAATCGAGAGAGGGAACTTCACCATCAATCCACAAATCGAGAATGATCTCACAAAATGGGGGCCAAATGAGTGGAATTGTATGGAAGCAAACTGCAAGGCAAAGATGTACCTCAACTATTCCATGAGTGAGATTGACTCAGCCAAGGTTGGAACCTAAAAACCGCTAAGGAAATGTGGGCTGCAATCGAGCAGATGCACATGGGAAGCTCAGATCTAAAGGACGATCATAAAATGGATGTTCGCCAGGAGTTCTACAATTTCAGGATGGAACCCGGAGAGACTGTATCATCATATCAGTTCCATTTCGAGGGACTACTGACTAAGCTTGAGAACTTGGGAATCTCACAAAGTGAATTCACTGAATGGATCAAAGTCAAGAAGGTGATAGATGGTCTTTTTGGTGAATGGACTCATGATCGAACAACATTAAGAGAAAATCCATCCAACAGGAACCTCATGCTTCATGAGATCTTTGGAAAACTGAAGACCTATGAGAGAAGAAGGAACTCCGACAAAGTTCAAGACAAACCTGAAAAGGGAATTGCACTTAAGCTTCAAAAAATGCTTAAGTCTGTTCAGGAACAGTGTGAAAAATCTGAAGATGAGGAAGAAGATGACATAGTTCTCATCACAAACGCACTACGCAACCTCTACAAGAAGGGAAAGTTCCAGAAGAACTACGGAGGGAACAGTCACTCAAGAGATTATAACAAGTCTGGAGAAAAGGATGTAAAGGATATCACGTGTTTCAAGAAGGGTCACTATGCTAAGGCTTGTCCTCTGGGAAATGACGAGAATAAGTCTGGGAACAAAGCTTACATAGCAACATGGGATGATTCTGATGATGAAGATCATGAGGCTTGGGCTACACCAAACATGTGTGCAATGGCTATCAAAGGAGATCCAAAGGAACCTCAAGAGGATGTGAAAGCGAGGGGGAACTATATGTGGTTCATAGACAGTGCATGCTCCAACCACATGACAGGAAACATGAACATTCTAACCTCGCTTAACACCCAAGTTGAAGGAGGAAATGTTTCCTTCGGCAACAAAAACAAAGGGACAATTCAAGGATCAAGGGAAGTAAAGCTCAACAAATCAATCAAAGTCAATAATTTCAATCTTGTGGCAGATCTTGGGTACAATCTACTGTGTGTGGCACAACTCTGTGATCAAGGAAACAACATAGTTACCTTTGATTCGAATGAATGTCTAGTTGTGAACAAAGAGACGAACAAAGTTATTCTTAGAGGGAAACAATCTAATAATGTTTACATTGTTGATCAAGATTTTCAACCTCCAAGAAAGCTATGTCTCACAGTCTCCACAAGTGATACGGATCTCTGGCATAGACGTCTTGGTCATGCAGGTCTAAATCTCATTCAAAAGTTGTTCATGCAAGATCTTGTGGTTGGCTTACCAAAGATAAACCCAGATACAACAAAACTGTGTGATGCTTGTGCTAGGGGGAAACAAACTCGCAGTTCCTTTAAACCAAAGAAGAATGTCAGCACTTCCAAACCTTTGGAAATGTTACATATGGATCTATGTGGTCCAATGGACACATGTAGCTATGGAGGAAGCAGGTATATGTTTGTTATAATAGATGATTACTCACGTTTTACTTGGGTTATTTTCTTGTCTTCCAAAGGAACAGTGTTCAAGGAGTTTGAAGTATTTATAAAGAAGACAGAAGTCAGTCTAGGAACCAAGCTGAAGTCAATACGCTCAGATCATGGAACAAAGTTTGACAATTCAGCCTTCCTAAATTTTTGCAATGAACATGGAGTCTCTCACAACTTCTCTGTACCAAGAACTCCACAACAAAATGGAGTGGTCGAAAGGAAGAATCGCACCCTGGAAAATATGGCTCGAGCCATGATGTTAGAAAGTGGAGTTCCATCAAACTTCTGGGCAGAAGCAATTTCAACCTCAGTCTATATCCTTAACAAGGCTATGATTCGACCTTTGTTGCTTAAAACTTCCTATGAATTGATCAAAGGCAGAAAGCCAAACATTTCCCATCTCAGGGTTTTTGGTTGCAGGTGCTATATCCATAACAATGGGAAGGATGCTCTTGGAAAATTTGACCCACGAAGTGATGAAGGAATCTTCACTGGATACTCCCTTCACAGCAAAGCATATAGAGTCTACAACAAACGAACCAAAAAGTTTGAAGAAAGCATCCACATCATCTTTGATGAAGATCCTATCCATCATGGATCCTCCTCCAAAGATCCACTCTAAAAAACAACTGTGAAACCTTTTACTATACCATGGGAAACAACAAGGGAACCAATAGAAGAGGATGATGATCTGAACTCTCGAAGAGATGACTCTGAGTACATCAATGGGAATGAGCCTCAACATGAATCAATTTTTGAAGAAAATCATGAAGAAAATGATGCCACGGAGCAATTTGATGATCCTTCAACCAACTTTCCTAAAGAAGAGGATATTCCACCAGAAACAATTGAAGCATCAACTTTTTGGGAACAATCCTACTGCTGAGATTCT
This sequence comes from Fallopia convolvulus, assembly GCA_964016875.1. Lineage (NCBI taxonomy): Eukaryota > Viridiplantae > Streptophyta > Magnoliopsida > Caryophyllales > Polygonaceae > Fallopia > Fallopia convolvulus. The sequence goes on from OZ024720.1 coordinate 2,675,930, forward strand.
ACACACCCTACCTGAAGCAAGTTCCAGTGTTCAAGAGGAACTTCCAGGAACAAATTACACCTCTTGTTGAACCCAAAAGCATACAGGAAGCTCTTAAAGACCCTGATTGGATTCAAGTTATGCAAGATGAGCTCCATCAGTTTGAAAGACACCAAGTGTGGAAGCTAGTTCCAAGACCATCAAACAAGAATGTCATCGGAACTAGATGGGTCTTTCGCAACAAGCTGGATGAGTCAGGAAACGTTTCCCGAAATAAAGCTCGACTTGTGGCTCAAGGTTACAATCAAGAGGAGGGAATCGACTACGAGGAAACGTTTGCACCAGTTGCCAAAATTGAAGCAATACGGTTACTCATTGCCTTTGCAACTTACAAAGGATTCAAACTATTCCATATGGATGTGAAGACAACCTTTCTCAATGGCTATCTACAAGAGGAAGTTTACGTGAAGCAACCTCCCGGATTTGAAGATGACAACAAGCCAGATCATGTCTACTTTCTTGAAAGTAGAGCTCTCTATGGCCTCAAACAAGCACCTCGAGCCTGGTATGATAGATTTGCTTCATTTCTATTATCCAAGGGTTATCAACGAGGATCTATTGACAAAACACTCTTTTTGAAGAAAGAATCAAGTGACATTTTAATTGTGCAAGTTTATGTTGATGACATAGTTTTTGGTTCCACTAACCCTGTACTTACAGAAAAATTTGAGAAACAAATGAGTAGTGAGTTCGAGATGAGTATGGTAGGGGAACTCAATTTCTTTCTAGGTCTTCAAATTTCTCAAACAAAAGATGGCACCAAGATTCATCAACAAAAATACATCAAGGAAATGCTATCCAAATATGGGATGGACACTGCAAAACCCATCAACACTCCGATCTCACCTAGCACACGCCTTGATGCAGATGAGAATGGAACTAGTGTCAATCAAAAGCTCTTTCGAGGAATGATTGGTTCCCTTCTCTATCTCACCGCTAGTAGACCGGATATCATGTTCGCTGTCTGTCTTTGTGCACGGTTCCAAGCAAATCCTAAGGAGTCACATTTGAAGGAATTCAAAAGGATCTTTCGCTACCTCAAAGGGAGAGACAACCTGTGCCTATTGTATCCTAGGAACAATTCCTTTGAACTTGTCTCCTTCACTGATGCTGATTTTGCAGGGCATCTAGTCGATCGAAAAAGCACTTCAGGCATGGCACAGTTCCTAGGAGACTGCCTAGTATCTTGGGGATCAAAGAAGAAATCCTCAATGGCACTTTCTATTGCTGAAGTTGAATACATAGCCGCGACTGCTTGCTGTTCCCAAATCCTATGGCTCAAGTATCAACTTCTAGACTACGGTATGTCTCTTGGAACTATTCCTATTAAATGTGATAGTACTAGTGCAATAAATATCTCAAAAAACCCAGTGCATCACTCTAGAACAAAGCACATAGAGGTTAGGCACCATTTCCTACGTGATCACGTAGAGAAAGGTTCCATTGAGATGGTTCATTGCAGGACAGATGAACAAGTTGCTGATATTTTCACCAAAGCATTGGACAGACAACCATTTGAGCATCTTCGGATGCTCTTAGGGATGATTCTCTTACATTAAACAAGTCCCGGTCCATCTTTTCCCTCAATGATTGACTAGTTTAGCATTAGTATGACTAGGGAACTGTATGGTTTAGCAACTGTCATTTTAATAATTGCTCTTTGCATGAAACTTGTTTACTTCTATGTATGGGAACTGATTCTTAAAAGCACTTTGTTTCTTTCGGCCCAAAATGATCAACTTGATCTTATCTATCCCTCTCTACAAGCCGAAAAGATGGTTGATCATAAGACTTGTCCCATAAAGCCCATCCAGGTAAACGTTTCCTATGAGCCTCAATTAATTGATGAACCCCCTTTCTACGGGATTCAAGTACCTGGATGATAAAAAATATTGTTAACCTACCCATATTTGCTTTGGATACTTCTCTTTGTCTTTTCACAAAATACCTTTATGTATCCAAATATGGCCTTCCGTTACTTGTTAGTGGAAATAAGGTTGGAAAGGAAAGGAACTACTTCAAATCACAAGGGAACTACAAGGATCTTTGAAACTCAAAGCGTCTCATAGCTGTATTATTGGAAAGAGAAAAGGCATTGGAAACTGGGTTTTGAATCGACAGGTTGAGAAAAAGGAAGTTTCAATCCGCACCGTTTATCTTGCTACTTTGGCTCATTTTCCGCCACGTATCTACTGTTGATTTGGAAAGAATCTTATGATGGAAGACAACAAATCTCTTCAGTTACCCTTGGTGTAACTAAATGCGACTCTCAAGGAAACTTGGTAACCTTCTCTTACCTTTTCAAATTTCCTCACTATCCTTACTTAACCCTTCTTCCATATTCACTTTCAACCTCATCATCTTCATCTTTACTTTCTCTTCTGTAAACCCAAATCTCCAATTTCCTAAGTCCAAAATCTCTCGAATACACCAACCTTCAACAATGGCCAATCAAAATCAACCCAAATACACCAAGCTTCACCCAAATCTTCTTATCGAGCATCTTCTCCACAACGACCCAGTCTACCTTCAAGAAAAACTCCTCACAAACCTAGATCTTGACCACCATGAACCAGAGTATATTTTCGATGTGAAAGAGCGTCTCTTCTCTCTTTTACGAAAGAAGGATGGTCAACCCCTCTCACTCCTCAAAGCTCTCCACCCTCCACTCCCAGATCTGAAATTCCGGTACTCACCATGAGACCGGATGGTTCCTCAACCCTTACTATTAATATTGAGGGAGTTCAAACTACAATCCATGATTCTAACCCTACCTTGCTTCTACAAAACTCCTCTCATTCTTCTCCAAAACACCATACTCGGAATCCATGACAACCTAAGTCCCAAAAGAAGACCAGATCCCTTGGCCTCAACTTCTCAAAACCCAAATCCTCAAAACCAAAGTTCCCAAGCACCCTCTTCTCTTCCAAAAGCTCCCTCAATCCCAGTTCCGCCTCACAGGGAACTAGATCTCTCCACTCTCGATCAAACTATTTCCCAATACGAGAGAGAAGAGTTCCCCACCTCACATGGAACTACACCTATTCAACCTGCCCAACCTTCTTCTTCCTCCACACCCTCAAAAAGAACCTCTCCTCAAGCTTCTCCTCCCAAAAATCCCACTGGTCAACGTTCAAGAAAGAGAAAGCTCAGGAAACTGAGTGAAGAAGAAGAAGATGAAGAAGAAAACGAAGAGGAACTACAACCTCTTCTCTCTGAGCAACTGCGGGCTCTTAACCCATCAACATAATTAGTTACTGTTGAAGCATCCGATGATGAGATACAGGAGTACACAAAGCCTGCTCTTCAAATCGGCTACAAGGAACCGCCATCTGGGCGACCTTCAACGAAAGGCTCTAAGAAACAAAAGGTGGAGGACAAGAAAGAAAAGAAGGAAAAGGAAAAAGAGAAGAAGGAAAAGAAGAAGAAAGAAGAGAGGAAGTTGGTTATTCCTATGATCGTCACCTCCGCATTTCTTCAAGAGCATGAATTCAACGAGCTTCAAGAACTCATCCAGTTCTAAGGATGGGAAAAGCTCTGCTCCAAACCAGCAAAGGTGGATCAAGCTCAAGTCAAATTCTTTTACTCCAAATTTACCCTAACAAAGGGAACTAAGCTCGACCCAGTCATAAGGTGGAAAACAGAAGAGGATGACTTCACCTTCACCTCCGCCATGATCAACAAAATACTCCAAGTTCTTGGAGAAGGCTTCGACACACTTCCCCAAAGACCCTGAAAAGATACTGATGGAAGAGAAGCTATCCTACAAAGGCTTCTAGGTCATGTGCCTGCCCAAGGCAATAGGTTCTGACTCACAGTTTGAGTCAATTAGGGAAGATGGAACATCAGTACATCACTCGGGTAGTGATTCCAAGTCAGGAAAAGCGAACAACGCTGAATTCAACTGATGCGGTTCTCCTGGATCTCTTCCTTCGCAAAGAGAAGATCAATCTTCCTAAATTCATGATTCTTCACATGTGCAAGTGTGTTTCAAAGGATTCTCACGCACTTCCATACGCTGCTGTGGTAAAAGAAATCATGAAGAGGAATGATGTCTATCATCCTCAGGAAGAAGAAGAGCTTGGACAAGAGATGGATATGTCCAACATTTTAGGAATGAAGCATTCTCAAGAACCAACTGATGATGTCCATACCACTGTGTTCATAGAACAGGGAGATTTCAAGACAGCTCTCCAAGCTTTCAACCGTCTGTGTGGGGTCAATGAGCGGATTCTCGATGTTCTTCTAGACATCCAACAAACAAAGGGAACCAACAAGCACATTTTTGCTGTTCTCCAAGATATTCAGAAGAAGTTGTCTTCCTCCTCCTCCTCCAATCCATGAACAAGCCCTCTACAAAACAATCCTTAGCTGTTTTCTCCCTCCTTCAATGCTATTAATGAATCTGTTCTTGTACTTGCTTAAACGTTGTTTCAATTGAATGCATTTTGCTATTATTCTCTACTTATGACTGTGCTTCACTTGCTTTTCCTTGCTTGTTTATACTTAATTCTTTTTGATGATGTCAAAAGGGAAAAACGTGAAAAAATGCAGAGATGCGTTGTCTAAGAGAATACAGAATAAATAGCCATAAGCTGAGGGGGAACTATAAAGCTTAAAAATCTTAAAAATTGAACTGCTTATCCATTTCAGGGGGAACTAAGTATCTACAAAGAATTGCTTGTGTTATTCTGGTGTTTAATTTCTTCTATCTTTCCTGAATCCCTGGCTTGCATTTTACAATAGTTTGTCATCATCAAAAAGGGGGAAATTGTTGGATCAGTGTTAGGGAACTAACACTGGAACAATGGTTTTTCCATTCGAACAATCGAAGTTTTGATAATGACAAACATATGGAACTAACTCCTTGAACAAGTGATTTCAGGAAAGATAACAGGTTCACAGGAAAAGCAAGGGAAACGTTCCCTGTCAAGCCACCTGCATATGTGGCAAGTGAATGAAAGGATTGTGAAGAATTTTCACTATTGTCTTGGGCGGCAAGCCAAACTCCGAATGAACAGAAATACAAAAGGGTATGCTAGTCTTTTTAAATAGTGTCGTACTCCCCAAGACATGAAGGGCAAAGGCGTCAAAACTAAAGATGGAAACACTATAAATAGAATGCGACGCCACTAAGTCGAATAAGCTCTTGAATGAAAAATACGAGATCCACAAAAGGAAAGGGAGAGAAGCAAGAGCCTGATCTGATTCAGTGAAAAACAACAATCCAGAAGTTCAAGGAAGGAAGTATCAAGTGATGAAGACTGCGTGAAGATCTTCGTCTACTTGAAGAAGGTGGTTCTTGTGCTAAAGGGAACTGCACAAGAACAAGTAAGGTTCACTATCTATATTCAATTGTGCTTAGATCTAGGAACTACTATGTCTTAGTCGTTAGTATTGTTTGTAAGTGGGATTGCGAACAATAGAGGAGTTCGACTTTGTATTGTGGAACTTGAGATCTATCAATAGAATATAATGTGTGTTCAAAATCCTCCAAGGGAGGTAGAGGTTTACTCTTTAGTTAGTTGGCTAAAGAGGTTCCTCTATAAGGAACCGTGTCCCCGTCTCTAATTTCCTGTTTAAAGTTGTGTTACATTATTCCGTTGCATAAGGGAACTGTCACTGGAACAGTTCCCGATTGTTTTGACTAACACCGATCTACGATCCTACACCAATTATTGTACTAACTATAAAAATAGTAAGATGTTAGAATCATTTGTGCAAGGCCATTTGACACTTACGAGGTGTATTGAAAATATATTCCTACATCTAAAAATTGAAACTTAAATTACCTAGTATATAATTGTATGAGTTACTTCACCTATTACCATATAAGTTTAGATTCAAACCTTATTAAACATGTATGCTAAATTCAATACACGAACAACGCTATTATATCGACCAACAAACTATAATAATTAGGGATGTGCAACGGGTCGGGTCGCCCGCAACCCGCACTGACCCGACCCGCAAATTGCGGGTTGTGGGTCGACCCACAACTCGTGCGGGTCGGGTCGCGGGTCGAAATTTTTTATTTTGCGGGTCGCGGGTCGGGTCAGGTCAAACCCGTGCGGTCGCGGGTCGGCCCGCGACCCGCACTATTTTTAAAAATATATATATATTTTATAATTTTATTAATGTATAAACTATTTATTTATAAAAAATCGATGGATTTACGGGTCGACCCGCAAACCCGACGGGTTTTTAAAAAAATACATGTTATTATGTTAAAAATTAATTTTTTTAGGTTAAAAATTAATTTTTTAGGTAAAAAAATTAGTTTTGACCCGATTGACTTAGTCAAACGGGTTGACCCGCGACCCGACCCGTTAGACCCGCGGCCCGCGGGTCAAAAAAAATAATTTACGGGTCGCCGGTCGACCCGACCCGACCCGTTGTTCATCCCTAATAATAATATATAATATGGAGTTAACATAAATAGAATTAGTCTTTTAGCACCATCTAAATAGTCCTTATAGATTAATAATTGATTTGAGCTATATACACTTTATGTCTAAGAAAACCCGGTCATAGTTTATTTTCTCATACTAATTAAAACAAAAATTTCTTACATTCTCCCGGTTTTTACTTAACCTCCTAATAATGTTTGTTTGATTGCAACACCATTAACTTGACGTATACTTCATCAGTCCTGACATTGCTAGATACTTAACTCTGTCTCTATTGTTATTTCCATCCTACAACTGCAAACAAACTCACAATAAAAATTGACTCGAATAAAAAAAAATGTTTGTGTTACTTCTAACTAGTGTTAGTTATATCATACTTCTGAATTTACGGGTTTTCAAAGTCTTTATATAGTGTGATTTGTTAACTCGATCTTGTTAATATATCTTGAATCTGAAACTCCTGTTGCACAGAGTTATCGTGGAACTCTCACTGTTCGATTAGTGAATCGGGAGTTTTCAACGGGCGAAGAGCCTCTGGGTTTGGGGTGTGTGAGGGCGAAGTAGCCCCCGATGCAACATAACCTATCTTTAATTATTTGGCATATCGTTATCTATTTGGATATAGGGCCCAATTTGATTTAGGTTTTCTAGAGGCTCTATATATTCTTAAAATGCCTTATAATTGTATTTTGAAAATCTGGTCTTCTTAATAAAATTCTTTTCTCTGCCTAGTGGACATAGTTAACGCATTGTTAGTAAATAACGTTAAATCTCCGTATTCTTTGCTGTTTTTCTAGTTCGTTCTCACATTCGTTTTAACAACTCTTTTATTTTGTTTGCTGCCCTGCATGGTGTATGTCATTGCTTTCGTCTTTTTTCATGGCATTTTGTCCAATTACCAAGTTCTCTCCAACTTTCAATATATCAAGCTTATTTTATAAATCGAATTCTTAAAAATATATTCAATATTAACTAATATATCTCTTAATGCTTATAACCACTACTCTAAAAATCCCTTCTAACTAGGCCCTGTTTAGGTGTTGGAAAGTCCTAGCTCGCCTAGTTGTTCAGACCGCCTAGGCCACTGTTCATGCCGTCTAGGCGTTAGGCGGTCCCTCTCCGCCCAACGTGGTTTAGAACATTGATTATAACTTAAAAGACCAAATAAAAAACTAAAAACTTCCGACCACAAAGAAGTGTAATGTCTACTCAATTTGCTGTTTTTTTTTCCCTAACTATTACAAGTGTACAAGGCGTGATAATGAAGAATTACATCCCGTAAAATTAGGGTTAAGAGTTAATACATGAGATGTACAAATTTGGAGGGGTCCAAAATCTCCAAAGAGAATCAAACCCATCACATGGTTTTCTGTCAAAAATAGTAGTAGTATAATAAGTCACACTCTTAAAAGGTTATAACAATACAAAAGTCTTCATATTTGGTGAAGATTTCACCATCTACGAGGTTAATGTGTGCATATATGATCCAAAATTCAACATATATGCCAATTAAAGTTGTGGAATTACTTGAAATTACTTGAAATTTCAATAATTAGGGGGCTAATGGCTCTATTATTGTGTCTGAACAGATGACCTAATTAAACAGGATTTGTCGCTTGAAATTGGATCTTTTCAATATTAGTGTAAGTTTTGTGTATGTTTTAAAGTTGGGCATATTTTCAAATCCACCATTGCTTTATAATTAGCGCGCGGTTTTGATTATCATTTTTGGTGGAAACTCAATTATCAGGTTTACTAATGTGTATCTCAACTTTTCACTAATTTTATGTAATTTATTTGATTTTATTATTATTATTATTATTATTATTATTATTATTATTATTATGACTTTATTTTAAATAATAATATTTCCATTATATTAACAAAAATGAAATTAACAAATAATTTTTTTTGTCAAGTATGAGACATTTAAGCCATTAAACGAGGGAGGGAGATTCGGACATGCGACTCACAAATATTATTGTGTATTGGTTGAGTTAGTGAGTTTTGACAAAAAAAAAACAAAAAACAAATAGTTAGTACATAGTGTCCTTAAAATCTTAACATATAATTTTAAAAAAATAAAAAAAATATTATTTAGACAATTTTTTAAAAAAAAACGTGCACAACCTTATAATTTAACTAATTTGATAACTAAACGAACTATTTCCATTTAAAAAATTCCAATATCCTTAAAAAAATATAATAACCATACAAAAAAATTAAAGTTAAAAAAATTAAAAGTTAAATAATTAAATTAAATTGGTAAGTGATGTTGTGTTAATCCAAGTAGTGCAAGGCTAAAAAGGTTGCTACCCAAATAAGCTTTTTTTTGATGACGCAATTAAACTTTTTAATCACTTTGTGAACATGGAAATGGAAGGAAGAATTTGTCACTATCCAAATACTCTTTTAACCAATAAAACGTAATTTATAAAAGTTTTATGGAGTTGGTGGGCAACTGGCAATTCATGATTGGTAATACAGAATTACCAAATATTTAATTTTTTTATTTTGTAAAACGTAACAATTAAAAAAAAATATACATTCTTCTTATTCATCGCGTATAATATACACTGTCAGCTGGAATAGCGGTCAACTTGAAATATATGATAAATCAAATTTTAATGTTCTAGATTTTAAGGGGTTAGTAAACAAAATAAAGTCGCTGTTAGATTATAAGTTGGATCTTATTGAATAACGTTTTTCTTATATAGGTCTAATAATCCATTTTAGTGATTATAAATTCCAGCTATTTTAATTGGTAAGTTTTATGCCACGATCATGCGTTTTCGACCAAAACAAATGTTATTTTATGTCAATGTAGTAGAGTGGAACCTTGCTACAAAATTAATTGAAAACTACATCAAGGGAAAAGACTTTATTTAAAGGTAGATTTGACTAAATTTTGATTTTTGAATAATATATTTTTATTCCTTTTAATTTTAATATTTTTTAATTGTTTTTTTTTGTGAAAAACAAACTTATTTTAGTAATTAATGTTTTAGATCTCCGTTGATGAAGCTCGAGAGAACATGATCGAAACCAAATAAAATTGGTAAAATCCAAACCATTAAAAATACAGTAACAAATATTTTTTTTCCCTTATTAGAATGCAAATATGAAGTCTTAAAATAAATTGGATTATAAATTAAGTCCCCAATAAAATTTGATTTTTTCAATATAAATTAAATTTTTTGATAAAATAGTAGACGAAACATTATAAAGCTCACTAACTTCAGGGTTTACATTGTACACTATTTAAGGCTCCGTTCGACAAAGGGTAGTTGATGTAGTTGATTTGAGTTTATAGAGTTGATATTTTGCAAAAAATATAAGGTTGGGGGAGGTACATTATGTAGTTGATGTAGTTGATTTGGGGTAGTTGAAATTTTTTTGACATTGCCGAACGGAGCCTTAACGGTTATAAGTTGTTTATGGTTTAAAACATGAACAAATTTGTTTATGGTTAAAAACCGGTGATGGGTCACCTTCTAACCGAAAAGTTGACCGAAATAAATATGCGACTTGTCGGAATTTTTAACCATTTTACATATACGGTCGGGATTCACCTTTTATCCCAAAAGCTTAAGCCAATTGGTAGAAATTCATTCTTCCTTATATGCTAGTGGTTTTTGGTCTACGAATCTTGATGTGGAAGGTTCTCCAACACACCCCTCAAATAGTAACTAGCATGGCCTAGTTATCGCTTGAAATTTTTTTTTGACGAGTCTGGTGTATAAATGCTAGTCTATAAATGCTACTTATTAACATCTCAATCTCTATTTTTAGCTATATACTCATTTTTTTCCTTTACCAAAAAATAGAACCTGATTGAACATGTTAGATTCCGGTTCATCCCGAGCCTGAACCACTTTTTTGGTCATTTGTACTCTTTTCTCGTTTGTTTTGGTTGTTTAGGTTGTGTCTTCTCTTAGTCGGTCTCGATTGTCGCCTCGTGCGGTTTCCCATGTCTGTCTAATTACCGAATTCTTACCCTCGTCAAAATGTTAGATTTCAGTTATTTTTTAGCTCGTTTTTTCATTTTACCAAGAAAACGATTCCTGATTAAACATGATCTGATACCATGTTAGATTCCGGTTAATTACGAAAAGTTGTATACAATTCGTAAAATTATGCAAATTTTCCGGGCAGATTCCGTAATATGCAGTGGCACTTACTTACAACACCAGTTTTCTTTATTAATTTTTATACAATTCTCCCATTTTTTAAAACAACAAATATTTCAGTCTCTCTAATATTCGTATGACTCTCACACAGGACAGGAGCTAGTGACTACGATGATCACCGCTGAATCTGCTGACGCTAAATGCTCTCGCTTGGTTCTTCGTGCACACAAGTGGGGTTTAATATTTGTATATACGCACGTTGCCGATCTCCATCATTAAAACAAAATCAGCCCTTTTCCCCTTTTCTTTCTTTTCTTTTCTTTTCTGTCTGCCAATTCATCGAACAGTTGGTGTGCATAAATTCGGACACACACACCTTCCCACTTCCCACTCACTTCACAGTAAAGTGACCCAGATACACAAAAGAACGCCCAAGAGAATGGGAAGGAAGCCGTGCTGTGCTAAAGAGGGGCTCAACAAGGGAGCTTGGTCTGCAAGAGAAGACAATCTTCTCACTACTTATATTCAGACTCATGGAGAGGGCAAGTGGAGAGATCTTCCACAACGAGCTGGTACTGGTTTTCTTGTTTTCCTTCTTCTGATGCTGGTGATTGATGAAATTGGTCTTGTTCAGGTTTCAATTTGGGTTCAAAATGTGTTTTTTTTGCTGTTTGTTAGTGGGTCGTTCTTGTTTCTGCAGAAAGTTGACAGCTTTTGAGGCATTTGCATGCGAAATGCTGAGTTTTTGATCTTGTTAACAGAGATTTTCTTGTTTTCCTTCTTCTGATGCTGATAATTGCTGAAATTGATCTTGTTCAGGTTTCAATTTGGGTTCGAAATGTGTTCTTTTTTGTTGTTTGTTAGTGGGTAATTCTTGTTTCTGCAGAAAGTTGGCAACTTCGAGGCATTTGCTTCCGAAATGTTGAATTTTTGTTTTCTTGTTTTCCTTCTTCTGATGCATATAATTGGTGAAATTGATCTTGTACAGATTTCAATTTGGGTTCAAAATGTGTTCTTCTTTGTTGTTTTTTGGTGGGTCGTTCTTGTTTCTGCAGAAAGTTGACTACTTTTGAGGCATTTGCTTGCGAAATGTTGAGTTTTTGATCTTTTGAACAGTGAGATTTATGTTAAATTTGGTTGCAATTGTTCTTGATCTTGCACAGCTTTGGTTAAATGCATATATTTTGTTAGTGGGTTGTTCTTGTCTTGGCAGAAAACAGAGAAATTTAGGCTGAATTTGGTTGCAAACTGATGAAAAACTGTTGATCTTCTTTTTGGAAGAAAATTTTGGGTTGCAATTGTTCTTGATCTTGCAGAGCTTTGGTCAAATGCACATATTTTGTTTGAGGGTTGTGCTTGTTGAGGCTAAATTTGGTTGCAAAATGATGAAAAGCTATTGATCTTCTTTTTGCAAGAAAAGTTTGGGGCTAAATTGATTTGCAAAATGCTGGGTTTTTTCTCAGGTTTGAAGAGATGTGGAAAAAGTTGCAGGCTTCGATGGCTGAACTACTTGAGACCTGATATCAAGAGAGGAAACATTTCTAAGGAGGAAGAAGATATCATTGTCAAGCTTCACAAGCTTCTTGGTAACAGGTAATCTTTAATTCCCTCATAAAATTGAAAGATTCAATCTTTCATGTTTGGATTAAAGCTTAATTGAGATCTTACAGAAACAACGCAAACATTATTCAAATTTGAGTTAATTGAAGGTCTTATCAAAAGATCTTTTGATCCAATTATAGGCCTGAACAAATTAGAGGTTAGGGTTTATCATTTCTCGACCTGGTTAGATGGATCTAATTGGGGCAAAAAATGATGAACTACAATTGGATCAAAAGATCTTATGATTAGCAAAAATTCTTTTGTTGGGCAATCTTTAAGTCCCATTTTCAGTTTTAGCTGATTTATGACTTTAATTGAAAATGCAGGTGGTCACTCATTGCCGGAAGGCTACCAGGCCGAACCGACAATGAAATCAAGAACTACTGGAACACGACGCTAAGCAAGAAGCTCCAAAAACCCGAAACCGACCCACAAAACGAGAAGTTCTCGTCTCGGGAAAACACCCAGAACGAACCGACCCAATTCAAAGTGGAACGACACGAGGTGATCCGGACCAAGGCCGTCCGGTGCACGAAAGTCGTGATCCCGAAGGCGTTAGAAAATGTGGAGTCGCCAGCCTCATCTTCCTCCACGCAGCCCTCGAATTTCCTGATGGATTTCGACATCAACGATCTCGTGATCCCCGAGTTCGAGAACCCGGAAGATGACAATGTGGTTGGGGATGACATGGGCTGCTTCTCATTCCTTTCTGATCAGTTTCATGTGGATTATGAGGCTGATAAGGAAGGTGAATTTTGGGGATTTACTGATGATTTTAGCCAAAGTGAGGCATTTGCTTCTTTTCTGAACACTGAAGAGCATTGATTTGGAAGTTTGATGTTTGATTTAGGTCAGTAGCTAGTTTAGTTCTGACAAGTGACACCAATATTAATGGGCTGTTTTTTTTTTTTTGTTATTTTTGAATATATTGAGATGAATATAAGATGTAATGTAGGCAATGTAGCTAGTTCAATTGCCAAGTTGTGATCCCAATTTCTACTGGTGTAGGTTAAATTTAGCATGTGGAAGCAATAAATGTTGGGTTATTTCTGCCAAAAAAATAAAGAAATGTTGGGTTATTTATGATTTCAGTATTTTTTTCAATTTTTTTTTTTTTGCTATAAAGATTCTCTGACCTCCAATCTTGAGGGATGTGTAATTTGTGTACTGACCGAAGGGCGTTGAATGATTAACCCAAAGTTTAGAGCAACAAACATTTATGTAACCAAACCAACCGTACCTAGCTCATCTAGTCATGTACATGGTTAACAAACCGAACCGGCGAACCGAAACCTTACACAGGGTCGAACCGTGGGTTTCGGGTTTGAACTAATGGTTTACCGAGTACTCAATCCCTTGAACACTATTCTAAAAAATGCTAGGCGGACGCATACCCTAGGCAGAGAGCGACCGTATAGTTCCGAGGCGGTTTAAACGGGTGCCTAGACAGACTAGACGGGCTGGAAGGCTAGGTGGGCTAGCACCTTCCAGCGCCTAGGCGGGGCCTAGACGGAACTAGGCGGTTTTTTTTTAGAGCAATGCCCTTGAATTGGAACTAACTCAATGGGGTTGAATTGTCGGATCTGGACCGGTTCATGTTTTGATCCGCCCGATTTACATGACTAGTTTGACTTTCTCAACTCGATTTTTTTTTTTATAAAGAAAGAAATTCGATGTACTGGACATACTTGATAGATCGAGAGACCGAAAATTTAATTTACTACAAATTAATATTTCACTCATAATTCATAGCTAATTGACTCTTAATGTGGCACATTTAGACTCCAATGTAACTAGTGAAAACCCTTATTCATACTCTGTTTTATAATATTTGTTATTTTAGATTTTGACATCTACTTTACACATTTATTCTTGTATTACTCACATTGTTTATAAACAAAGAATGATACGGAGTAGTTTGTACTACCTCCGTTTCACAATTTAGGGGCTTTTAAGCTTCAATTTTTTTTTTCAAAATATAAGTCTCTTTTTAATTAATTAATACTAAAACTTGTCAAAAATAACATTTAATTAATGTATTTCTAGTTCCAATGTACTTATAAATACTAAAAAATGTCACCCATTGAGTGATATTATATGATTTAATCTCATACACAAAAAATAAAATTTCATCAATTCCACCTTGAGCTTGTTTTAATATGGGTTATGCTATTTGCCGCCCCCGGAGCAATAAATAAGATCTCAAATATAAAAGGTTATCTATTTATAATTTGTAATTTTATTTGTTCATATATTAAAAAGGAATTTTTTTAAAAAAATAATCATTATAAATCAAAATTTCTCCCCTCATATTATTTTAGGCAAGTTTATACACTCTATTTAATTGTTTTTTTCGATATCTATATGGACACAATTAATTCATCTCATGTAAGTGTATTGTACAACAATTCTGTTTTTGGGTCAAAATACTTGACATCTCTAAACTTTAGAAATTAAATACTTTATTCATGTGTTGCATGTTTTTACTTTTACAATGAATTAATAAACAACATTTTAATTAAATTTGATTGGTCAATTCTATAGGAGTATATATTTGTATGCGTGCTTTCTGTACTTAATTATAGTTGCTTATTTCCTTTATGTTTAAACCTTTTTGAGATTTTTAGAAAGTAATTAGATAATTAAGATTATAGAATTTTATTAATGAATTATAGAATTTTATTGATGAATTATAGAATTTTTGGATATAGTGATTTTTTTTCTGATCAGAATATAGTGATTTTTTTGTTAGGAAAAGATTTTTATGTTTCCTTTTTAAATTTTGAAAAAAAATTATAAGTTTCAATAGATAAGCTTCTATATTTGGGATCTTAGTTGTCGCCCAGGGGCAACAAATAGCAAAACCCTTTTAATATATATGCAAAGTTCTAAAAAATCCTAAATTGCGAAACGGAGGGAGTACTAAAGAGAGTTGACTCATGTGGTAAGCGACATGCTCCACATCTACGAGGCCTAGGATAAAAAAAATCCTTTTAGAAGGCTCACCCGAGTCGAGTTGGACATAGCCAAGACGAAACATTGAGTAATAGTTTACGAGAAATTAAGTTGGAAAATTAAGTAATTATTAGAATCATCATAACTATAATCTAAAGCGGATGTTAAAAAAATTATTAAACAATACATGTTATTTTTAGATTGGACCACACCACCTTTTTTTAAAACTAATCTTTAATTTTTGGATATGATAAACTCGTATCCATATTTTTAGAATATAGGATAAAAATCTCATTAATAAACAATCTCTTATTTTTGGATATGATAGATAGGAAGATCATTAAGATATTTTTTATGTGATCATACAAATTCTAGAATAAATACTTTTGCATATATCAATTTTTTTTTGAAAAATCATTGTCAATATGAATTTAAAAAAATTAACAAATATAATTAAATAATACAAATTTTACAAGTTTCTTAAAAAATATCTTTTCCTATATCAATTTTTAATAATTATTTTTAGAAATGATAGTTTTATTTAAATATCTTGCCAATATCAATTTAATCAAAACTTAATAAATATAAATAAATAATAAAATAATTTTATAAAATTTCGTGTAGGGCACGGGAACTAAAACTAGTGCTCCCTCCAATTCTCAATAGTTGGGGTTTTGCCACTTTTCACACTTTTTAAGATTAACTTAAAATAGAAATATTAAAATTTATTATCTTAGACTTTAATGATTCAATGTAAATTTTCAATGCAATTCTAGTAAGAATTTTATTGAAACTAGAACAAAATAAATGAATTTATGATATTTTTAGAATGATTTAGCATTAATTGATTAAAAATGATCAAATATTGTGAATAGAGATTTTAAGCTAAAACCCCCAAATATTGTGAATCGGAGGGAGTATATTGTATATTTAGAGTATTCGTAATTACAATTAGGTAAATTTCAAAAAATAACGAATATTCTGCTGATAAAATGCACCATAGAATTTTTTATTTTCGATCTTGGCATTATACGTGATGAAGAATTGAATCTAGGCCATAGAATTTCTGAAGCCGCTACAGTAAAGAAGTAAAAAATGATTGAATAAAATGACGAATCAAAAGCTACTGACATCTAGACAAATGCAATGAATTCTGTATTACATCATGGACACTTTTTTCTCTTGGTCAAAACATTGTTTGGACATCTTTGTGATTGAATAGCATGACAAATAAAAAGTCTCCATTATCTCAGTGTTTATCAGCCAATACAGTGAAATTTTGCAAATGTGTACATATTGCATTTTGGGTGAATAGTCTTTGTTTTGTACTAATTAAGTAATTATAACTCAAATATTTCCCAAACTATCATTAAAAGGTGCTTGGCATTAACCAATTTCACACTATAGTTGAAGATTTCAGTGTCATCACAAGCCTGGCCTATTATTCGTCAAAACGTACTGTTAAAATGGAGTACGTGTTATTAATATTACAATTAGGGATCTAAAAAATCTAAGCAAAAAAACTAGTGTACATCTTAATTTGGGTCAAGATTAGGTACAAATGGCCGCTAGGGTGTGAAATGAGAATATATATAAGGAAAGTAATTTGGGTGGTCACTAGTGAGCTAGTGAACGACCAAGGGTATCCTGGCGGATGAGGGTATGCAATCTCAGGTCATCTGCGAGTGAAATAGAGGAGAAGCGTCGGAAAGTGTCCGCAATGTAGTCTGCCACTGAATTGCACTCACGATGCACGTGCGTGATACTCCAATCCCGAAAGCAAGCCAACAAGCAGTGGATGTCCGAACGCAACAACTCGATCTCCCACGGGCAGCGCCAGTCGCCAAGCACGACTTTGACCAGCTCAATATTATCGCCTTCAATTTGAATCCGGGAGATACCACGAATGATAGCCTCATGTAGTCCCTGGCGCAAGACGGTGGTCTCGGAGATAATCACAGACTGTCGACCAATCAGTCCTCCGTCGAAGTGGATAGGGGAGCCACCAGAGTTCCTGAGGATGAATCCGAACAAGGTCACGCCATCCGAGCTAACTGCACCATCAAAATTAAATTTAACAAAGTCATCATTGGGTTTTGCCCATTTAGCAGTCCTTCGTCTGTGCCTAGTCCTCACGGACTGGGAAGTCGTGCTTTTGTTTTCTGTGGTTGATGCTAGCTTCCAGTCTTTGATCTGACTACGGGTAAGTTCACAAAGAAACCCTACATTGTTCGGGATCGGGCTATTGTCATTTGTAAAGGTTCTTTTGTTTCTAGCGCTCCACCAAATAAAAAAAAACATGCACATTTATGTATTCATTATATAAAAAAACATGCACATTTCAATTAAATTTGGATTCACATCTAGTATAAAATATGTGCATATTTAGGTCAATATTTATGCATGTACACATAGGCAATAATTTATGCAGTTCAAAAATCACACACACTATTACAAAAAAAAAGATATATGAAAATCTAGTACAAATTAAATCGATGCACTTTTATGTCAATATGTATGCACACATAAGCAATAAATCATGCACATCTAGTTAAAAATCACGCACATCTCAATTAAAATCGATACACACCTAGTAAAAAACATTTGCATATTTGGATTAATACTTATAAGCACAACCAAATATTAATGCACATAGCCCAATCAACACCACTGTAGGCATAGAACTTCAAATCCGAAGAAGAAGAAGAAGAATAGAAGAGAGGACATTCTAGTGTCCCCTTATGTTATCTGAACAAGTACAAGATTACTTGCATATGAGGATGACGAGGAGAGACTAGAAATTGACTCAGTTGCTACGTAGTATAAAGAATATTTGGACGAGACAAAGCCAAATATAACCGTCTTCTTATGAAACACCTATAAGATTCTGGATCATCAATATAATCTCGAACATCTAGAGACAATTGTAAACCTTTTTGCATAGGGAAGGCAAAGGCTTTACAATTCAACATATTAACATTTGTAAAAAAGATTAACCACATAATTTCTTTGATTAAGAAGAATATCCTAATCAAAACAAGATATCTATTCCAAGTAAATATCTTGCAAGTCCCAAGTCCTTAATGGTAAAGTCTTTGTCCAAAGAAGTTTTAGTAGAAGCAATGACAACAAGATTGTCACCAGATAACTACAAATCATCATCATACACTAGGGCAATAGTTATTTGTCCAAAGAAGCTTTAGTAGAAGCAAGGACAACAAAATTGTCACCAAAATAACAACAAATCATCATCATACACTAGGGCAATAGTTATAGAAGATTCATCCTTCTTAATAAACAAGGATCGGTCTTGTTTGAATTGAACAAAACCAAAAGACACAAGGTGCTTAATGAATTCTATGTGAAAGAATATGGGTAAATTCCCCCTTGGGGTTCTCTTCTCATTATCATAAAATATATATACAAGAGTGTGCCTTGTGGTACAAGTTAGGGTAATATAATACAATATAAATATGTGCTAATACTCTCCCGCAGTCGAAACTGGGGGTTCTCTAACTATAAGACTGTCTCTAAAATCTAGAAACAATTGTCGAGGCAACCCTTTAGTAAAAATATCTGCATATTGATAACGAGAAGGTACATGAAGGACCCGAATATGACCCAAAGCAACCTGATCCCCGGACAAAATGTATGTCAAGCTCAATGTTCTTAGTGCGTTGATGCTGAACCGGATTTGAAGCAAGATACATGTCTGATACATTATCAGTATACACAATAGAAGCATGAGAGAGAGGAACATGGAGCTCAAGCAGGAGATTACGAAGCCAAGTGCGCTCTGCAACAACATTGGCGACCCCACGATATTCAGCCTCAGCACTAGACTGAGATATGACTGATTGTCGCTTGGCGGACCAGGAAACAAGTGTATCATTGAGAAAACACAGTAACCTGAAGTAGACCGCCGAGTTGTAGGACAACCAGCCCAATCAACATCTGTATAAGCAACCAAAGCAAGCTAGAGTAGAAAATGCAGAAATGTTCGTACCAAGAGAGGGAGTGCCATGAATATATCGAATGATCCGCTTAAGTGCTGACAACTGACTCTCCCGGGGTCATGCATAAATAAACACACCTGCTGAACTGCATATGAAATGTCCGGTCTAGTGAAAGTAAGATATTGTAACGCACTAGCAAGACTGCGATACAACGTAGGGTCAGCGACAGGGGGCCGTCATCTGCAGTCAATTTAGTTGCCGTGTCGACAAGAGTGACTGCTGGATTACAAGATGACATGCAAGCACGGTCAACAATTTCTCTGGCGTATTTTTCTTGAGAGAGGAAAAGGCCGGTCGCAGTACGTTTTGCAAAAACGCCAAGAAAATACGATAGAGGGCCCAAATCAGACATAGCAAATTCCTTTTCCAAGAAGAGAAATGATGTGAGACCGTAGTGAATTAGTAAATGCGGTCAGAATAATATCATCAACATATAGCAGAAGAAAAGTTGTAGCATCCCCTCTACGAAATATAAATAAAGACGAATCAGAGCTACTGCTGACAAATCTGATGCCAAGTAGAAAGTTAGCAAAATGTTGGTACCAAGCCCTTGGGACCTGCTTGAGGCCATACATAGACTTTTTCAGAAGACAGACATGTTCAGGCTTGCTAGAATCAACAAAACCAGGAGGCTAAAACATGTATACAGTTTCCTATAGAGTCCCATGTAAAAATGCATTCTAAACATCAAGCTGATGAATAGCCCAAGAGCGCGAAACAGAAAGATGCAAAACTGTCCGGATAGTGGCCGGTTTTACAACCGGACTAAAGGTCACATCACAATCAATACCAACCTCCTAAGACCGACCATTAGCAACCAGTCGGGCTTTATACCTCTCTAAAGAACCATCAAAGCGAAACTTGTGTCGAAACAGCCACATACAACGGACCACATTAGCCTTTGCAGGCTGAGGAACCAAAACCCAGGTTCTATTACTAATAAGAGCTCGATATTCATCGTACATGGCAACGTTCCAAATCGGGTCTAAGAGGGTTGTTTTATGGGAGGTGGGAATGGGGGATAGATGTGGGGAAGGTTTAGTTTGGACATTAAGGTCAAACAAACGACGTGGTTTATGAATACCGGCCCGTGCCCAAGTGGTCATCAGATGGACAACTGGGGCTCGGGGAGGTCGAACTGGTGAATCAGCGAGTGCAGGGGACAAACCCGCTCTCGCAGGGGTATGGCCTCGGCCACAGGGGTACCGCGCTCGCGGGAGTATGGGCACTCCTGCGGGGGGTGACCGCGGTCGCGGGGGGTGAGGCCGCGCCCGCGGTTTGGCTAGCAGAGGCGAGGTTTGAATTTTGAGCCGGGGGAGAGGGCATCAATGTCGATTGAGGCACATGTTTGGTAGGCGAACTCGGGACATAGTGGAGGTAAAAAGGATGAGTAGGGTTGTCGGTTTGTAGGAAATCAAATCTGATGGCCGAGGGTGGTTTGAATTTGGAGAAGGGGAAATCGTCTTCATTAAAAGTAATATGACGGGACAAAATAATCTTGTGAGTTTGAAGGTCAAGGCATATATGTAGCCTCTATGATTAGAAGGGTATCCTAAAAAGACACATGGAGTAGACCGGGGTTGAAGTTTGTGAGATGTGACAGACGAAAGGTTAGGAAAACAGAGATACCCAAAAACCCGCAGATGATTATATGTGGGATTGACATTATAGAGGACTTGTGTTAGACATTTATTTTTGAGGGTGGAGGTGGGTAGAATATTGAGAAGATATGAAGCCACATTAATGGTGTAATGCCAAAAACGAGGTGGAAGAGAAGCATGAATAAGCATGGTCCGAGCCATATTGTTAATGGTTCGAATAATGTGTTCTGCTTTGCCGTTTGTGATGATGTATGTGGGCAAGAGAATCGAAAAGTGATGCCATGGGTACGAAAAAATGAATGGAATTGGTTATTGTCGAATTCTTTTCCCATGTCACATTGGAAAGATTTAATTTGAGTATGAAATTGGGTTTTGAAAAAATTGTGGAAACGCACAAAATGCTCAAACACTTAAGATTTATACTTAAGTGGAAAAACCCATAGGAAGTGAGAATAATCATCCAAAAACAATAGATAGTATTTATGCCCATCAATACTAGTAATAAGAGACGTCCATAAGTCACTGTGAATAATATCAAAGGCGAAATAGTAATTGTAACAGATTTATGAAAAGGTAATCTAACATGTTTTCCTAATTGACATGACTGACAGAAAAACTGAGGCAATTTGCCTTTATTGACTCGAGGAAAAGAAAACTGTTGAAGATGACGAAAAACAAGAGCACCAGGGTGACCGACACGAGCATGCCAGATCGGCTAGGACATGGCAGACAGAGATACTAAAGATGACTTGGATGGTTGACTCGAAAAAGGGTAGAGTTCGCCAGAACTATTACATCTCATTCGATTGGTGCCCGTTTGAAGATCCTTCACAAAAAAGCCAAGAGGGTCAAATTCATCGGAAACATTATTGTCATTGGTAAACTATCTAACAAAAACAAGGTTTTTGATAATTTGAGGTGCAACAAGAGCATTACGTAGATTTAAGGGTGATGGGTGGGCTGGGATTGAGACATTTCCTAAACCCGAAGTTGAAATCCGATGACCATTTCCGACTATTATCGAATGTAAAGGACTCTTAGAAGTAATAGAGGAGAGTTTACCTGGATTGTTGGCCATGTGTGAGGATGCTCCTTTGTCCATGTACCACGCATTGTCCGGCGGGTATAAATTCATAGTACTGTAAGCCTGAGCGAGATCATTCGGGTTTGAGTACACGAACCCCGGTGTCATAAACATGGCATTAGCTTGTGGTTGTTGCTGAGGAGGTGCGGCGCCAAGAATGCCGCATTAGGTGTGTTCGGGTAAGGGTAAGGAGGCTGGTTCCATGCCCCGAAGGGCCATTGGTTCTGATTTAGGCTAGCCGGAACCGGGATCCAGCCGTAAGGAGTTTGCTGGAAGTTTACTGCGCCCACGCCCGCGGTGCCAGACCCGCGCCCGCGGCCACCTCTGTCGTGCCCGCGGGCTGTACCAGATCCGCGCCCGCCGGTCTCCTGTGGAGGAGAGGTTTGCGTTGGCTTTTCCGGCGGTGGATTGGAGGAGGTCGAGGCCGCTGTCAGAGCTTTGACATCGGCGGCAAGAGCGTCCCGCTTTTCCCGTCGGGTCTCTTCGAGTAAGACCATCGATCGTGCTTGAGTGAAATTCAGCAATGGTCGTGTTTGTTGGATGAAACTAGAGACCGTATCATATTCAGTTGACAATCCGGCAATCATCTGAATAACCATCTGACGTTCAATAAGAGGAGAATCAACATTCTTTAAATGATCAACAAGACCCTTGATTTGTTGACAATAGGCTGAAACAGAGGAGAATGATTCCAAACGACAACGGGAGAATTCATTCTGAAGATAGACAGATCTGGTCTCTTTGTTATCTTGGAAGAGATTTTGCTACTTGGTCCATGCCGAAAGAGTAGTGGCGTCGGACTCTAGGATTGTGAGGAGCAGATCCGACGATATCATATCATAGATCCATTGAAGAATGATTACATCCAATTGATCCTAGAGAGCATCATCAACATCAATGGGGCGAGGGATTGACGCGTCGATATGACCGAGAACGCGATGAGCACGAGTAGCGACTTTGAACAATTCAGCCGACAAGTTGTATTTCGTATTGGACACATCTAAAGTGATTGGAATGAGATTTTTGATGTTGGAGATGGCTAGGGATGAATGAAATGCCTGTTTGGATCCATGAGATTCGCTTGTCTCAGTGTGTTCCTGAAGAGCGGGAAGCACCAGATCTTTGTTCTTCGGCGTTCCGTCGCCGGAACAGTCGTCTCCTGTTTTGCCAAACATGGCAGAAGGCGAATTTTTGTTAGGGTTTGATGAGCCGAGGGCTGCGACGTGAAGGACAGGCAGCGGCCGGTTCTAGGACCAGTCGGTAGGAGAGGCTGGGGGTGCAGCACGCGACGGAAGGTGGCCAGTGGGGCTGCGCGGAGAGAGGGCCGACATCAGCAGCAGAGGAGGGGTGGGGTCGAGGATTAGGGTTAGGTTCCTCGTGATACCATGAAAGAATATGGGTAAATTCCCCCTTGGGGTTCTATTCTCATTATCATAACATATCTATACAAGAGTGTCCCTTGTGGTACAAGTTAGGGTAATATAATACAATATAAATATGTGCTAATACTATGTTCGACTATATACAAACTTGTTTTAAGCCATATAAAGACTTTTTTAAAGTCTACAAACTTGCCCAGAAGAAGCATCTGAGTAACCTATTGGATGATGCATATATACCTCTTCTTCATAAAAAAATTCATGCAAAATACATTGTTGATGTCCAATTGATGAAGAGGCCATGGTTTAGCTATTGCAAGAGCAAGGAGAACCCTCACGATGGTGAATTTGGATAAAAGAGAAAAGGTGTGTGTTTATAATCTTTGTCCTTGACTTGATTAAATCCTTTTGCCACTAGTCTTGCTTTAAACCTTACTACTTGCCCATTAAGATAAAATTTGACCTTATAAATCCATTGGGAACATGTGTCTTTCTTGCCAAGTGGAAGGGAGGTCAATTCCCATGTATCATCAAGCTCTAAGGCTTGTAATTCCTTATCCATAGCGTTTACCCAATGAGAATGTTGCATAGCTTCCTTATATGAAGTTGGTACAGAAATAGAAAGTACAAAAAAAGGAGTGAACAAAATCACACGAGTAATGTTGGAAATCCTGCATGGTGAATACTCCTGACGAGGAATTCTAAGCAAAGGCTTGTTTGTTAGGAAATTGAGAACAAATGTCCTATTTTCCAATTTGTTAACAACAAGTGCATTTCGATACTATATACTTGATCATGTGATCTCCTTTAGTTTCCCAATCTGAAGAACCATATGGAATGCATACTTGATTATAGCTAAGGGAGTTGAAGATAAGATTGTAATTCTTACATTGGCATAAGCATCTTCCATGAGAAACCACATCATCTTAGGTTGAGTTTCTTGTTCAAACATTTGTTTTATCAGAATACAAGTGCACTATTCATTGCTCTACGAGTGAAGATTGGAATTCAAACAATTGAATTTCATCCCAGACTCTTTTCAATTTATTGTAATAAGTTGAAACGTACACTTGTATTTTCTTACCTTATATGACTCAACTCCTTCTACAACTAGTATATCAAAGGTGCACTTGACTCTTCAAAACATTTTTATATTTCATCCCATAATTCCTTTGATTATTTAACATACATGAATTTATCATTAATAACTTCATTCATAGAATTGATTATTCAAACCATCACGAAGCAGTCATAACAAATCTATCTTCCATATTCGCAGTCATAACAAATATATCTTCCATATTCCTTAGAATCTTCTCTAGATTTTACACATGATCTAGTTATAAAACCTAATCTCATATTGGATCCTAATCCAATTTTAACAAATTTACTCCAACAATGAAATTTTTCTCCATTAAACTTCATAACAACAAGATAAGTAATTATTGATGTTATGAAAGTCATCGGTCCCTCTTTGTGTAAATAATACATGTGCAGATCATGATCATTCCTAAAGTGATCTAAGGGTTTTAAGAGAAAAGAAGAGAAGAGAAGTGGTCATAAGAAAGGATCACCAAGCATGGATACGAGGTTTGGATAGGGGTCAATGCGCCCTATGCTCAGGCAAGGGCAACCCCAATGCTAGGTGTTAGCGTGGCTAGGCACAAGTACTATGCTTGGTAATGGCGTGCTTACACTAAGAAAGTGGTGCGCCAATTGCCAGTGTTGGCATGACTATGCTGTGGCGGGTTCACGTATGGTTTTGGCGTGCTTATGCCTTGGCACGAAGCGATTAGTGTTCGTTGCTAGCTCATTCAAAGATAGGCATTTGGGTTTTGGCAAGGAAGGTATGAATGTAGTTTTGTGCACTGATATTTAGAATGAATGGAAAGCTACTCTAAGCTTGATGTGAATGTCGTTGACAAATTATGTTTAAGAGTGGCCTAGCTAAATTAGCTTGGCACCTTGTTCCATGAGCTGACTTGGTACCTAGCTATAACTTGGTTAAGGAGCCAGCTTTAGGCTTTAGCTAGTGATTAGCTTTAGCTTCGCTTTTCTAGATTGAAACCTATCTACATTATGCTAGCTCAATGTTAGCCTCATGCTAGATTCATCATGCATGCTAGCCCAACACAAAGCTTAAGCTATCTAGGGATTCAACTCTATGCTAACTTGGTAGCTAGCTATATTAGCTTGGACCTAGCCCATGTGGGCCTTGGTGGGCCAGCCCTTTGGGCTTGGATTTGGGCCTACTTGGGCTAACCTTATGGGCTTGGTAATGGGACAAGTGGGCTGCAATGTGGGCTTTATCTTAGACTTTGTTTGGAGTGATTTCAAAGTGTTGTTGGGTCTTCATTTTGGGCCAAGTCATCCAGCCATATAGGGCTTTATTTCAGCCAAATATGATGGGGAATTTTGGGGAAGTTGAGAGTTAGTTGTGTAGGATAAAGTTAGTATGGAAAACTACTAAAGGTTTTAAGAGAAAAGAAGAGAAGAGAATCGAAATTCAGAAGAACTGCGCGGAGCGACTGTTGAACAACTAGAAAAAGTTAGTATGGAAACCTACTAAGTGAAAACTTTCAAATTCAGAGTGGTCATAAAAAAGAATCGCCAAGCATGGCTCCGAGATGTGGATAGGGTTCAATATGCCTAACCCCACGCATAGACAACCCTAATGCTAGGTGCTAGTGTGGCTAGGCACAAGTACTGCACTCGGCAATGGCGTGCTTACGCTGAGAAAGTGGCATGCCAATTGCTAGTGTTGGCATGACTACGTTGTGGCAGGTTCATGTACGGTTTTTGTGTGCTTATACCTTGACATGAAGTGATTGGTGCTCATTGCTAGCTCATTCAAAGATAGGTATTTGGGTTTTGGCAAGGAAGGTGTGAATGTAGTTTTATGCCCTATTATTTAGAATGAATGGAAGCTACTCTAAGCTTGATGTGAATGTCCTTGACAAATTATGCTTAAGAATGACCTAGCTATATTAGCTTGGCACCTTGCTCCATGAGCTGGCTTGGTACCTAGCTATAACTTGGTTTAAGGAGCCAGCTATAGGCTTTAACTTCACTTTGCTAGCTTGAAAACTAGCTACATTATGCTAGTTCTATGCTAGCCCAACTCACATTTTAAGCTATCTCGAGATCCAACTCTATGCTAACTTTGTACCTAGCTCTTGTGGGTCTTGGTGGGCCAGCCCTTTGTGCCTTATTGGGCCGGACTTTTGGGCTTGTTAATGGGCCAAGTGGGTTGGCAATGTGGGCTTGCAAATGGGCTAGATCTTGGGCTTTGTTTGGAGTGATTTCAAGGTGTTGTTGGGTCTTCATTTTGGGCCAAGACAGCCGGCCATATAGGGATTTATTTCATCCAAATATGAAGGAGAATTTTGGGGAAGTTGAGAGTTAGTTATGTGGATAAAAGGATAAGGTAACTGTTTTCAACCTCCACAAACTTCTCAACTTCTAGAAATCGCTTTTAACCGCTTTTAACTTCTATTAACCTCCACTAACCTGCACCCATATTCATCTATAAATAGATGGGCATGTGCACTCTTGAAGGGAATGTTTATGGGGTGAAATTGCATGAGCAATAAGTTTTTCTTAAGTACAAGGAAAATCAATCGTAAACACTTATACACGAACTAGGTATGTGTGTGCATCGATGATTTGGTTTTCCACCTTTTTATTGGATGGAATGTTTTATCCCACGACATTGTTGCGTAAATCATTAGTATGAAATATGGGCAATAAATATTAAAGGAAAGCTCGAACCTTTGAGTGACTCGTTTGCCATTATCCAATACAAGTTTAATAGCTAGTGGTGATTTCCCTCGTGGCCTACACCCTTGAGATTACCTTCAGGTCTACTCATGAGATTACCCTTCGGGGTCTACTCAACTAGCCTTGATTATCCTTATAAGATCTACTAGGGCCGACTTTCTTCAACTATTTCAAAATTCCTAAAACTATCAATAGTTACCTCCGGTTTCAGACATCGTGTTCCTATTTCGATCGATCCTTGTAGCAATATCTTCAAGATCGTTGGTCATGATTCCTACTTTTGATGTCGATGTAAAGCCCAAGGCTTTAGAAGCGCTATCCCATGCTAACCCGAGGACTTCCAAGGAGGTCACCCATCCTGGTACTACTTTCGCCCCTGCACGCTTAACTTTTGAGTTCTTTGTCCTCACCCGAACCCAGAAAAGGAAGAGCTCTTGTTGACATGGGTAGCACCTCAATCCCTTATAAATCTTCGGGGTGTTACAATCTCCCCCACTTAAGCACTTGACGACCTCGTCAAGGCCCAAGGACCACCCTCTAGGTCGAGTGACCGCCCTCCGGGCCACGCCAACTCGTCACCCAGAGTCGGCTCTCATACCATTTGTAAAGCCCGAGGCTTTAGAAGCGCTATCACATGCCAACCCGAGGACTTCCCAGGAAGTCACCCATCCTAGTACTACTCTCGCCCCTGCACGCTTAACTTTTGAGTTCTTTGTCCTCAATCGAACCCAGAAAAGAAAGTGCTCTTGTTGACATGGGTAGCACCTCAATCCCTTATAAATCTTCGGGGTGTTAAAGTCGATTAGCTAACAACATAAGTAAATCTCAAGTCTCCTTTCAAAAGAATCTTCAACTTGATGTGATGAACTCAAAATTTCAATCTGCTAGAAAAAACGATCTTCTTCCAATCAAATAAGCTCGATCAAAGTGAAGAAAAATTCCAACAATCAACCTATACCATTCAAAAAAAACAAAATCGTAAGAAACGTTAATTGAGTTCAATTAAGTGATCAATCTTCACGAACCGATGAAGGACCAAAAGAGGAAGAGAGATTGAGAAAATTTTATCATATTAATTGAGTTACAAAGGTACTCTAGATATATATACAAGAGACTAGAAGGTTCTTTAGCTAAAAATAACAAGACTAACCACTTGGCTAAACACTAACTTACTTATTAAGCTATGCAACTAACAAAGCAAGTAAGCATATGGTTGTAAAGTCAACATGTTGAGGGTGAAGAGCACAGGTAGAACTCATTGGTGAAAGGATCTCGTGTTGGCATTGTGATGGCCAAGTTTTTAAGGGTGTTTGAGATCACTCGTTGATGGAAAGATTGACTTATACATTGCAAAAAAGTGTGATTTGATACCTATTGATGTGATAAGCGAGGGAGAAACTAGTCAAGAGCTATTCGTTGCAAGGCTTAAGGCCTTAGAAGCGCTATCCCATGCCAACCCGATGACTTCTCAAGAAATCACCCATCCTCATACTACGCTCAACTCTACACGCTTAACTTTAGAGTTATTTGTCCTCACTCGAACCTTGAAAAGGAAGAGCTCTTGTTAACATGGGTAGCACCTCAATCCCTTGTAAACCATCGAGGTATTACAATCTTTCCCACTTAAACACTTGATGTCCTCGTTAAGGCCCAAGGACTGCCCTCTGTGTCGAGTGAACGCCCTCCGGGCCAAGCCAACTCGTAATCCAAAGACAGCTATGATACCATTTGTAAGGCCCGAGGCCTTAAAAGCGCTCTTCCATGCCAACTCGAGGACTTCTCAAGAGGTCACCCATATTGGTACTACTCTTCCCCTTGCAAGCTTAACTTTAGAGTTATTTGTCCTCACTCTAACCTTGAAAAGGAAGAGCTCTTGTTGACATGGGGAGCAACTCAATAACCACCGGGGTATTTCATTCACGTATGAGGGAGGACCTATAGAAGTTGAGAGAGAGATCCTTTCGGAAGAGTGTTAGTGACTAGATTACCAATATGATCAATGATGTTGTTGAGGATGATGTTTCCTTGTCAATGAGTGGAGAGGTTGTCATGTCCGAATAGGTGATGGATGCCACCATGATGCACATGTGTGGAGATAAAGCTTGTTTGACACCTTGAAGAGAGAAGGAGAGTTTGGTCACCTCAACTTAGATGATAGTAGGAGGTTGCCGGTTGTAGATACCATAAGCGAGAATGAGGCTTCACAGTGATACAAGCCACATTTTACATAATGTGAGTGGTGCAATGTGTTAAGGAAAGACGCTTGATCAACAAAGGTATTTAGAAAGGACTTATAATTGTTAGAGTGAAATGTTTGGATACGAGAAAGGTATTTTGAAATATTAATTTAGGGATGAATTTTTAGAGTAGTAATGAATATTTCCTTACATTTGGTGGAGAATGGACTTATAATTAGATTGGATTGGGCCAATACTCACGGAGGGAGTTTCCGTCCTATCTGTGATAGGCTCAACACATAAACCCATGAGGTTCCATACTAAAATCAATTGGTGATAGAAGGAGCTCTAGAGATTATATTATATTAGGCAAGTTTATGTCCCAAATTTACATGTGGAAAGTAATATTCCAACACGCCCATTCAATTGGTATCTAGACTGGTATAGTTGTTACTTGACAATACGTCTTATGGTCGACTAGCCAAGATAAGTGTCGTATGGCCGACACAAGCCAATATTATGCCTTATGGCCGGCAAGACAAAATGGGCGGGTAACATTCGCCTACCCTTAACAACCAAGAATTGGGCCTAGGACCAAACCTGCTCTAAAACCATGTTAAAGTCCATGGGTCAATACCGACGGAGGGGGTGTTTGTCTTGTGTGCACATACGCGATAGGTTCTACACATAAGCTCATGGGGTTCCATCCTAAATCAATTGACGATAGGAGGAGTAACCCAAGAGATTATATATTAGACAAGTTTATGTCCCAACTTTAGATGTGGGAAGTAATATTCCAACAAACAAAAAATAGGTTGCTTGGTTACATGGATGGAAAATTAAGCCCATCGAAGAATGGAAAAACTGTTATATTAGTGATGAAAATCGATAATTGAAATTCTTTAAAAGTTGGGTGGATGGCAAAGTACACATAGAGTAGAATTACCTTGTTTTTTTTGTGAAGGACATGCTATGAGAGTCGAACTTTGAGTACTCCTTAGCGGCTTAACCATTTAATTAGATATTTGAAGGCTAGTCGAATTATCTTTAAACCGAAATTTCACCTATTTAATAGGCATGTACCTTAGCATTTTAAAGCATGATTCAGCTCTAGCTTAGCATTTTAAAGCATCATTCAAGTGAGTGATAAAGTTGATGGTGGTGGATCGATGTAAGCTCAATTGGGAGTGTAAGACATAGGGCTGGTCATGGGTCAATAATTTATGGGTGGGTAGAGTCCTTCCACCACTCGACCCATGAATGAAAATGACTCACTCGATCCACCCATATCCGACAATCCCATCACCCGTGGGTGAGTCAGGTGACCCACCACCTGCAAAAGAAAATAACATTCAACTAACTAACAGACTAAAATCATTCAAAAGTTAAGAGAGTGACTAACCGGTAGTGACGCTGAGAAGGGGTAGAGACTGGAATGTGTAAGATTTGGGGAGTGGTGGTGAAGTAGAGAAGCAATGAAGGGGTGCGGCCGGAGTGAGAATGACTAGCGATGCAAGAAAGTTACCGGTGGTGACACTAAGAAGACAATAGCGAAGACGCAGAGAAGATGTAGCTTAATCATAATTCAAGTGTAGCTTAACATTTTAAAGCATCATTCAAGTGAGTGATAAGCTTGATGTTGGTGGATCGATCGATGTAAGCTCGATTGAGAGTGTAAGAAACTATAAGACGTGTAAATTGTACAGAGGTTCCGATTGTTAGATAAATGTGTTACTAATACGTTTTCTATTTCGATGGAGAATTTAACTTTTATGATCATATTCAATATGTGTAGAATTATCAAATCTCTTAAATAATGAAAACTCAACTTTATTCAGTCACTACAATTTGATTTTACCCATATCATAAGATTAATTAATTACCCATGCCGATCGTAACCTTTGTTCGTATTCACCACATGCATCCTATAGCTAATTGCAAAAAAATTATGACGTTGAGCCACCCATCTTTCAACTTATCAATTTAAAAACTGCTAATTGAAAAAGCTAGCTGTACATGATGCTCTAAGCAAAGCAGTAATTTGTATCTAAATATATAATTAAAAGAAAACCATCTACTTTAATTTATTTGGTCAGAAATAGAAGAAATACTTTGTTTTAACTCTGAACATAATTTCTCAAAAAAGAATTGATTAAATTATAATCTTGCAAAATCATTTCAAAATTTTAGGTCACTCTTGAAAAAATTTCCATCGTTGAGCTGTGAAAAGTCAATTTTCTTTAAAAAGAAAATTATTATTTATATATGATTCAATTCTTATCTAGTATTCTTAAACTATGCCTTTAGGACATAGGATAGAAAAACCGTTCATATATATATATATATAAAGTTCTTTTTTATCTTGACATACAACTCTGATATTTTTGTATTTAGAGAAGAATGAAAGAAAATAAATTTCTATTTTAAAAATATTCCTTTTTTTTGAGAAATAAATAGAAAGTTGAAAGTCAATTTTTTTTTTGTGTTAACATATTTAAACACTAAATATTTATTTTCTTTCCATTTACATTTTCATAATGTATATGCAAAGAGACCCTAAAAATTGTGTTAATTTTATCTAGAAGACTTTAATTAAGACCCTAAGAAGTGCTAGTTTTAGTATTTAATTGCAACTACACATCTTATCATGTTTATTAATAAAGCCTACGAATAAATTAAATCTCGTATGTGTCAATAGTACTCGAAGAGGTAAATCCTATGTAAACTTTAATTATGATTGATTTGTGATTTCAACAAAATTATGATTGTATTTGATGGGTGACAAGAAATTTAAAAAAACCTACTTGACCTATGCAATAGAATGGAGACCACTTCCCCACGTACTATTGCATGGCAAACCTATACTAGTGCAAAAATAACAATTAAACATACTAGAAAGAAAAGACACTCATAGAAAGGTAAGACCAAGACTCCATATATGCATCTACCCGCCACTAAACGACTAAGGGGATAACATAATTTTTTGTATTGATAGCGAGAAGATTAAGTAAAAAATATTAATTTGCAAGTTAGGTGGGAAAATCAGAATATTTAACTATGTATTAAAGAATACATAAAATCTTGGCGTGGGGCATTTTTTGCACTTCATTTCAACATATTTAAATATACAAATTGTATTAATTAATTCAACGGTGAATCTAATGTTACCAAACGTTCTTATATAGATTTGTTAATGTATTAAATTTTTAAAAATATCCTGAAATATTATATAGTATTTGTAGGATCGTTGTTAGTCAAGACAATTGGGAACTGTTCCAGTGACAGTTCCCTTACGCAGCGGAATAATATAGAACAAGACTAAACAGGAATTTAAGACAGGAACACAGTTCCTTATAGATGAACCTTTTTAGCCAACTAGCTAAAGAGTAAACCTCTACCTCCCTTGGAGGATTTTGAACACACACTATATTCTATTGATATATCTCAGGTTCCACAATACAAAGTCGAACTTCTCTATTGTTTGCAATCCCACTCACAAACAATACTAACGACTAAGACATAGTAGTTCCTAGATCTAAACACAAATGAATATAGAGAGTGAACCTTACACGTTCCTGTGCAGTTCCCTTTAGCACAGGAACCACCTTCTTCAAGCTGATGAAGATCTTCACGCAGTCTTCATCACTTGATACTTCCTTCCTTGAATTTCTAGATTGAATGTCTTCACTGAATCAGCTCGGGCTCTCGATCTCTTTCTTTCCTTTTGTAGATCTGGTTTCCTTGTGTGCGAGAGCTTATTGAGATCTAGCGGCGTCGCATACTATTTATAGAGTTTCCATCTTTAGTTCTGAAGCCTTTGCCCTTCTTGTCTTGGGGAGTACGACACTATTCAAAAAGACTAGTGTATCCTTCTTCATATCTATTCATTCGGAGCTTTGGCTTGCCGCCCAAGACAATAGTGAAATGTCTTTCTTGTCCTTTAAATTACTTGCCACGTACACAGGTGGCTTGACAGGGAACTTTTCCCTTTACTTTTCCTGTGAACTTGCTATCTTTCCTGAGATCACTTTGTACAGGGAATTAGTTCCATTTGTTTGTCATTATCAAAACTTCGATTGCTCGAATGGAGAAACCATTGTTCCAGTGTTAGTTCCCTAACACTGTTCCAACAGTATTGAAGTTTGAATCGGTAACTTCGTGAAGACAGAGATGATTTGAATGTGCATTGTAATTTGAAATAAGGGAATGTTATAGGAGAATATATCGAAAAGCTAGCTATATTATCTAGATAAATATAGGCAACAATTAAGGATAGTAACTATATAATGTTGTAAAAAAAAATTCTATTAAAATAGTCAGAAAAAAATAGAGAGATATATACTGATGATATCCAGCCTAGGCCTAGCCGAGTCTTATCGTTTCTATTGTTGTATTCATTTATTTATAATATGTTACTTTATTTAATATTATGTGCTTTTTGGTGTGGGCTTGTATTTGCATACATTGGCTAGTCTGAAAGTTCTCCTTTCAGAGTTTACATGAGCCGCTTCTATATAAGGCTACTAGAACTATTGTATTTCTCACGTCCGATAAGATTTAAGCCAAAGTTTTAAGTCAAGTTTCTCCTCCCCTTTGGCATGGGCATCAACCCCTTTCTAACCCTCTTCCTCTCCCTTGATTCTGCCTCGTCCCGCTTTCGCTCACACGAGCACAAGAGGCCAGCGAACCATCATCCGGTGATTCGTACTGATCCCCAGTTGCTCATCTGAGAAGGATCTTGGCACCTCGAGCCTAGATTGGGCTTATCGTGACCCAACTGTCTCAGGTTGCTATCAAATTGGAATTATAGCGGCTTACAAGACCGTAGGATCTAAGACTAGTTGATAGCAACCTACAAATGATAGCCTCAAGGATCATTAGATATGCAAGCCACTCGGATTGACTCAAATCTTATGAACAAGGGCACACCAAAGACTTAGGAGCGACCAGATTTGGTGGGCATGCAAGCTATACACGTCCTCGATAGAGAGGACTCGGCAAAAGGGTGCCGAACAAGGAAAGGAGACCGATCTGAACTGCAATCGATTCACAATAAGGGGTCCAACAACATGGTCCCTTGTGGCACACAACAAGCCACGAATTGGCACACTCACAACAAGGTGTGCTAGGACATGATGCGAGTAAAGTCTAGGCACTAAGGGTTGTAGCTGGCCTTTAGGGCGGTGATGTAGTCGAGAAAGAGAAAGATTGTCAAGAGAAGATATGGAGAGGAGAGGGGTGACGTTAGGGCTGAAGAGTGATATTCATTCAAACTTATTTCCAATGTGCGAATACAAGAGTGTTAGGAGAGCCTTATATAGGTAACTCCAAAAACCTAACAAGAGACTAGCATGGGCATACAAGCAAAAAGATGCACACGTCCCATACATAAATAAAAGATGTAAAAGAACAACAACAACAACGACGACGATCGACGTCGTCGTCGTCGCCGCCGCCTACGCCAACCACCACCGTGCGCATCACGTAAAGAAGGGAAAAGAAGTCCTTTGCGAAACTGCCTTGTGCATCACGTGAAAAAGGGCATAAGTGTCCATGAGTGAGGATAGTGCATAGGGAGACAAGGGTCATTACGATTCATACCTTGCTTCCCAACTAGAAAAGAATACAGTTTTAATTTAGTTCTTTACAAGGACAAGTGCCCACTTAGTATAAATCGATAGAGATGCACTAGAGTTTTGGTGTGCTTGAGCAAAAAGAAAATTCAAATCTCGGATTGAGAGCACCAAGAACATCAAGAAGGTTTCCAAAGAAGAATAAACACGCCAAAAAAGATTTTATGGTCTCAATGACGACGAGTGACAATTTCGAAGCTAAAGAGAACTACGATGGAACTCGCAAAGAAAGGTTTGGTCTGAGTTGTTTTGATTCTGTTGTTTGCTTAGAAACTAGGTCGATAGGCTCGTTAGTGTTGTTTAGAAGTTTGGTTGGTGACTTCTAGGAATAGAGAAGTTTGAGTCTTGTTGTTTGTAACTAAGGAACAATCAATAAAAACAAGAAGGTCATTCAAAATCCTCCAAGGAAGGTAGATTTTTACACATACAGGTAGTTGGTTTAAATAGGGTTCCTCTATAAGGAATCGGAATCGTGTCCCTATGCTTTCCATCCATCTTTACTTACTTACCTGTTTGGATGATTATTCTGTTGCATAAGGAACCGTCATTAAGACGGTTAGTTGACCCCTTTCTAACACATAACTTTTCAACAATTGGTATCAACGCCTAGTTGCTCTAGATTGTTTGTTACTTGCAGATAACTAAGGAACAAAATGACCTCTTCAACAAGTGACGATGTTTATCGCAACATAATGGAACTACGTTCTCTGTACTCCAAGAGTAATCTCAAAGGAAGAGATGATGTGATTGTTTCTTCTACATAACTAGAACTTGGGAGAGGAACAACAAAAAGTACTTGATGTCTCTTCATCTAAGGACTTAGTGACCAAGGAAAAGGAGAACATCATTCGAAACTATTCCAAGAGGAAGGACACATATGATGAAGATTCTTCCATAAAGGAGAATGAAAAAGAAAAGATGTCTTCTTTTGTTGGTGCATGGGGAAACAATGTTGATGATAGATTTTATGAATAGGCAAGTCCAACCACCTGTTATTTCGCTAAAGGAAAAGAGTACATCAGACTCCAAGGAAGAGGTAAGTTAAAGCTCCTACCTTTTTAATGCTTTGAAGGATTATAGGTAAATTTCCTTGAGAAACTTTATTGAGAAAATTTTGAAAAGGAGAAACTGAAAGAGGAACTTGAAAATATTGATAGTTATTCTTTTTTTTTCTTGTGATCAAAGGTAAATCATGTGATCAAGGTGCACTTTGTAATCATCCAAAAATGGTGAACCGAGCTGAGAAGAAGGAACCTCATAGGAATAAAGGTTTCAAGAGAAAAAGGCACAACCTAAGTTCCAGCAAATCGGGAACTTGGATAGACATGGGCACCATGCCTTCAAGAACATTCGTAAGCTTGCTAGATCAAGGAGTAAGGACCAAAGTGTGCAACAACCTAGGAAAGGTAAGTATTCAGTTCCTTCAATGCGCTCTTGTTCTATGAAGTGTGGAAACATTGAGTCTGTTAAAGTGAACACTAACCCAAGGGAACTCAAACTTGTTTGGGTGCCCAAATTTAAGACTTAACTTTGTTTTACATGGAGATGTGAGGGAAACAATATAAGAAGAAGATCTTCTTTGAAAATAATCTCTCACCACCTCAAGTGGAAGTGAGTTGGGAACTCACTTGATGTGCAAGAACGGGATCACTCAGGGGGGACAACGTTAAGATCTCAATGTTGGTTCCACAACACAATGAGGTAACTATTTCTAAGAAAAAAAATTTGCCCATCATTCATGCATGGGAGCAATGAAATGGATCTTTTGGATACTTCCCTTAAAGTTGGAACTTTAATAGAAATTTCTTTGAGCATTTTCTGATGCTCACGGGTATGTTTGACTTTAGATCAAGTCCTGGTTTGTTATTTCTTCGGTGATTGGTTAGAAAATTCGATTCGTTTTTTGAGAAACTGTTTAAGAAATGTTATCACCATGATAAAGTTTACTAGTCTAAAGCTTTGATTCCTTACATTCATGGAGCTATGTTATCTTTTAAAGACGAAAATGATCAATTGAATCTTTTCTAACCCTTTTTACAAACTGAAATGATGGTTGATCATAAGTCGTATCTCCAAGCCGTGTATCGGGTAAAATTTTTCTATAAGCCCTCTTGTTGAACCCCTTATTGGATTCAATTACATGGTTCCTTATTTTGTTGCATATCTTTTCTATATTTGTTTAATATGCTCTTATTCCCCTCATATCCAAACCTGGCCTTTCTACTTGATCAATGAAAGTAATGTGGAACAACAAGTCTCTAGAAAGGTTACCTGTCATTAAGAAACTTGCTAAGAGGAATAAAGTCGAAAGGCAAACATGAATTACTTTGGGAAAAGAATCAAAGTTGGGAAAGCGTGTAACCGATGAGACAAGGTCTTAAAGAAGAAAGAGTGATTTGAGGCCAAACATTTCTACCATCAGTATGCGCACCCAAGGAAAGGCTAACACGTGGGAGTTTTTTATCTTTGAAATGGAAGTCGAAATGATTAAGAATCTTCGAATTTTTTTTATCTCAGAATTGCATTTAATGAGAGATGCCTTTAAAACGGTAAGAATGTTCTTTACCATTCTACCCTTTCCTTCTTGCCCATTAAAACCAAACTTTACCCATGTCCCCTCCCCCTCTACCCCACCATCTTCAACCTACGACCTTCCTAAAAAAACATTCTATCTTTTCAAAAGGCAATAAACCCACAAAAAATGGCCGATCATCCCACTCAAAACTCTCGCCTCATAAGAACCCTTATTGTTCAAAACCCTCAAGTGCTTGAAGTTGTCTTGCTTCAAGAAGAGGACATGATGGATCCCTTATACAAAGCGGAACTGTACAAAGGACTTGAAATGTACATTTACTCCCATATCTATCCCAAGTTCTAGCCCAAGAACCACAAAATCAAGCAAACCCTCCTCAAGAACAAAGTCATGTTCCTCCACCATAAATTCAAGAACATAACAAAACCTTGACCCTCAAAACCAGCCTCCTCTACCACTCGAATATATTCCTCATGTACTCCTCCTTCCTCCTATCACTAAACCACAAAAGGACCAACCACAAGAGGATATCAATGATACCGAACTCCCAATTCCGAAACCAATGTCTTCGGAAGATCACCAAGACATGGAAGAGCTTGAATATGAACTAGAATCTAATCCAATTGTTCCATCTTCCTCTCGATCCTCAAAAAGGAAAATTGAAGACATTGAAGAGGAATAGTCCAATAAACAAGAAGATGAAGATGATGTTGCGGAACAACATTAGGAACTAATCATGTCCGAGGAAGAATCAGATGTTGAAATTCTAACAATCAAAGAATTCTCTGTTGAGAAGAAAACTAATCCTAAGAGAATGGTGGAAAGGAAGAGCAAAAGGAATAGTGCCAAAAAGCAAAAGGTGGAGTCCACCAAAGGTTCTTCCTTAGGGGAAGAAAAATTACTTGTTCCCTTGGTGGTTACAAAGAAGTTCCTTCTGGAACATGGATTTAGGGAACTACACAAGTTGTTGTGCTTCCAAGGTTGGGAAAATATCTACTCAGAACCATCACTTGTTGATCTAGAACAAATACGACTCTTCCACTCGAACTTCATTCTCATCCTCTCAACTGATGGAAGTGAGTTTAGTGGACAAGTCAAGATCAACAATGAGGAGTTTTCTTTCTCTGATTCTCGTGTTCATCGATTCCTCAAAGTTCCCATGAAGGGAGTAGATGCACTTCCCCTAAGTGGATGGGGAGATTTCAACAAAGATGCCATCCTGAAACGTCTCTACAAAGGAAAAGTCCCCAAAGACCTAACTACACATGGGCTCTCTCAACTGGGAAATATAGCTCATCAATACATCACCAAGGTGGTGATTCCTCTTCAAGAGAAGTGTACCTCTCTAAATATCCAAGATTCCATCCTTCTTTCTGCCTTCCTTCGAAGAGAAAAGATCAATCTTCCACGCATCATTCTTGGACACATGGGGAAATGTGCTTCCAAACCTATGTACTCTCTTCCCTACAAAACACTTGTGAAATGTCTCTTGAAGAAGGAAGAGATGTATAACCCAAAAGAAGAAGAGGAAATAGCCCAAGAATTGGATATATCTCACATCCAAAGAATTGGACATGCCTCCAACTGAGGGAATAAGGAAGATAGATGATGAGGATGAAGGAACCTTTGCTATTCTGAAATATCGTTGTTATGCTAGTGAGCAAATTCTGAGTGTAATCATGGAAGTTAAGGAAAAGTTGGACCATGCTCACCATTGATCAAGTTCCATTTCACCTCCTAGTCCCTTTATCCCCCTCCTTTTGTACTTCTTTGCTTTTGTCTTGCAAAATAGTTCCTTGCTATGTTATCGATTCCTATGCTTAAGTAATGAATTATCTTTTAAGTTGTGTTGACTTCTCATAATTTGTTTTTCGGCTTTGCATTTTTTTTCCTTTTGATGATGCCAAATGGAGGAAAGATGAATTATGAAGAGATGTGTAATTACTTCCACTAAGGGAAACTATCTTCTAAAGGGGGAATTGTGCATTAAAAATCTTGTTCTTTTAGGGGGAGGGAGCATCATTTGTATATGCTTATTTAATACTTCTCACGTGTTTGGTTGGTTTACCATTTTGTAACAGGTTTGTCATCATCAAAAAGGGGAATGTTGAGACAGTATTAAGAACTGTCAAGTTTCGAATATTAGATCAATGATACATCTAATTGTTTTGATGATAAAAAAACCTCATTAGGAACTAATGTTGGTATAAGCATTCTAGGGAACTATAAGAATACATGAACCCATGAAGGAAATGAAGAAGTAAAGTTGTGGAACCGTTCCTAGCAAAGCATGTCCTACATATCAAGAGAAGAAGGGCAAATAAGTCCTTTGCAGAATTGTCTTGCACATCACATGAAGAAGGGCATAAATCTCCACGAGTGAGGATAGTGCATAGGGACACACATGTCATTACGATTCATTCCTTGCTCCCCAAGTAGAAAAGGGTAGAGTTTTAATTTAGTCCTTTGAAAGGACAAATGCCAAGTAGACATGCACTAGGGTTTTGGTGTGCTTGAGCTAATAGAAAAATCAAATCTCAGATTTAGAGCCCCAAGAACATCAAGAAGGTTTCCAAATAAGAAGAACAAGAAGAAGAAAGACGTGAGTGGAGATCGAGTGTATGATCTTGACAATGACGAGTGTCGATTCCAAAGCTAAAGGGAATTGCGACAGAGCTCACATCGAAAGGTTTGGTCTAAGTTATTTTGATTGAATTGTTTGCTAGGAACTAGGTTGATGGCCTCATTAGTGTTGCTTAGAAGTTTGGTAACTTCTAGGAATAGAGAAGTTCGTGTCTTGTCGTTTGTAACTAAGGAACAATTAATAAAATAAGAAAGTCATTCAAAATCCTCCAAGGGATGTAGAGGTTTATACATTCAGCTAGTTGGTTAAAATGGAGTTCCTCTATAAGGAATCTTAATGTCCATGTGCTTTCCATCCATCTTTACTTACTTACTTGTTTGTCTAATTAATTTCGTTGCCCAAGGAACCGTCAATAAGATAGTTTGTTGACCCCTTTCTCACACAACTTTCCAAAAATTATGCAACATGAAAATAAAGTAGTTTAAATGATTGATTATTTAATTTTGTATGCAATCCATCAAGGTTCACTTCTCCATAACCCCATTTTAGTGTTTTTTTTCATTCACATTTATTGCTTTCCTCCTTAAATTTTTTTATATCGATCATTAATCAATAATCATTGATATGTTTGTATTTAAGTGTATTTAGCAACTAAATTCGTTGGCGAACTATAAATTTTATTGTACAACCGTTTGAATTTATTCTGTGTCCGTCTCTGCTTGGAATAGTATTTTTCATATCCACACTCTTATGAATAATACACGCTCCTCTCTTGATATTTGGGACAATCGATCATCTAACTAATAGAGGATGTTCCTTGTATTTATATGTCACAAGAGTCTTTGAGAAATGACTTCATTTTGAGGTCTATGATTCTTAAAATGAATGACAAGCCCAACTAGTAATTGTTTTCCACACATATATGTTTGGAAAGTTTTGAGTTATCAATCTCCACTTGATTTGAGTCTTTATTAATTGATTGTAGTGCTTGAGGGCTGCCTAGAAATTAACTCTTATTGTAAGGCCATCTCTACATAAATGGAGAATTGTTACCATTTCTGAAAAACACATGGACAAATGCGATTTTTCCTACAAAATAACAAAATAAAAGTACAAGATATATTATTTAATACACACTGGGCCAAATGATTACATATTGTTAGGCCAAAACCAATTTAAAAGAAGAACCATAAAAATGCATGTTTTGCAGCCATCAAATTTTGAAATAGTGAATCGGTTTGAATTGTTCTTCGTGGCTGCCAAGTGCCAAATGAATGGCTTTCTTGATAGCAAACGTATAGCTACCACTCTTGTCCTTGAAGAAAAAAGTGTCATCTACCACTCTCAATATATGTGTAGATATTTGAAGGTCACATATTATTTCGATTCAAATTTTCTGTCCCATTTTGATGTCCTAAACGCTATCACACTTATTGCGTATATTTTAAGGCTTTTTATTATTTTATTAAACAAATAATTATTGCGTATATTTTATTATAAATAAAGAGGGGTTCAGAAGAACCACCCTCTTTTTGGCCTGGTGGATCGTAGAGATTGGAACATCCAGTTCCGACATATCTACCGTGAAGTGAATAGCGTTGAAGATTGGATCACTTCATATGCTTTTAATTTAGTTCTAGGTTTTCAATTTTACATGTATTGTCTGCCCTGCCGGAGGGAATTTGTTTATTGCTCTTAGATAATGTAAGGGGTTCGGCTATCCCCCGTTTGATGACTACTTAGCCTATTTTCTTTTTATTAATAAAATTCCCCTCGAGGAAATGGAGAGTGCCGCCTCTCTTTCAACAAAAAAAAGATCTTTTTATTATTTTATTAAATAAATAATCATATTATTTACTCCCTCCGATCCAAAATAATTGTCGTTTTAAGAATTAAGAAAAACATTAACTAAACTCAAAAAGGTAATTTCTTTACAAATTTTACCACTCATCACCTTTTTTTTGAACCAATGAATGAATAACATTAATTAATAAAAACACATTCCAATAACAATTCTTATAAATCACTCCTAATCAATTGCCTAGAAAACCTAAAACGACATATAACATGGATCAAATTTCCTAAAACGACAATTAATTTGAATCGGAGGGAGTATATATTTTCCCACTAATCACAATAAATAAGACACTAATGTTACACTAAAATGAACAGGATTTTGACTAGTGCTAATTGATGGGTTCAATTTTAGTCAAAAATTAAGTATATAATCTATATAATTAATTAAGTTCAAAGTATATATACATATAGTTAGGGCATATTCCACTTGCTTTCGATATGCACTTTAGTCTTTAATGCACGAGTGGGACATATTTTTGGAAACCCTCGAAGGGTTTCGATCGTGTACGCATAAATGTATGATTACTTGATTTGTAAGCAATTAATTATTGTTGAAATTAACGATTTTACAATCCCTTCTGGTATATTCATTCTCAATACCTAGTTAATTATTCTTGAATTGGGAGTAATTAAGGACACACGAAAAAGAAAACCTAGCACATTCATGGAGACTTTTTGTCAAGTGAGTTGACCGTTCATGCAACAAAGATGTCAATTGCGTAAGGCATATATATGCATACAAGATAGCTTTGGATTTGAATTATTTGTGTGTCAGATAATTCCCGATCATGGTCAAAAGTTGCCCGATCTTAGGGCTGTTTGGATCGCACCAGATAATACATAATCTTGTATTATATTATATGTTATTTTACATTGAGTCCTGCATTATAATGAAAAATAATATATTATCTGGTGCAATTCAAACATGTCCTTAACTCAATAAGTTTCAAGGTAGGCGATTATAGACAATTTTTATTTGAATGAACGATAATTCATTTATTAGTAAGAAAGGAGAAATTTACAAGATATCTGGACAAGTCTAGGTATTACAAAATTATCATCGGTTTGAATAAATATTTTTAGTGATCAATGATATCAAATTTTGAAATTTGCATATGATACCATGTGAGAAAGGAAAAAATGTACATACAAGAAAAGTGTGTTGTGAAAGAGCAATCCTTTTTAATGACATGATATTCATAGTACAAAAAGCACTTGGGCACAGCCCTTACATTTTACATGCGATATCAATCATCACAAAATTTTCCTTTACTGCAATAAAAATCTCCACCCTCTATTTAGCTCAAATACAATTTCTGATCCTTTAATCACGCACAATTCATAAACAAACTAGGTCTTTCTATCTAGGTACAGATAGTCTGCATCTTCACAGACTCGTCAATTTCACCGAGTTTGAATGAAATTTCCTTTTTTTCTCCCACTCCATCTAACTCGAATACAATTCTAACATAATTAATGATAATCATCGCACAATTTATAAACAGGGTCTTTCTTTCTCATACAATTTCTAACATAATTGAAATTAGTTATCTTTACAGACATGTCCATTTCACCGAAACTAGATGAATTTTCCTTGTTTTAGTACAATTAAGAAAACAAGATATATATTCACTTGGAAAATCTATATTGAAAGCACGTACAGTCTTTTTGAATAACATGATATTCGTAGTACAAAAGCACTTGGGCGTTTCTACATTTTACATGCGATATCAATCAACAATCATCACGAATTTTCCTTTACCACAATCAAAGTCCCCATCCTCCATCTGCCTCGAATACAATTTCTAACATAATTGATAATAATCACGCGCAATTCATAAATATGGTCTTTCTCTATCTACGTACAGATAGTCTGCATCTTCTCGGTTTCACCGAGCCTAAATGTAATTTCCTTTTTTTCCCCACTCCATCTAACTCGAATAGAATTCTAACATGATTAATGACAAGGTCTTTCTGTCTCGTACAGTTTCTAACATAATTGAAATTAGTTATCTGTTACCTTCACAGACATGTCCATTTCACCGAAATTAGATGAAATTTCCTTGTTTTAGTACAACTAAGATAGCAAACTATTCACTTGGAAAATCTATATATATATATAAAACTAAGCAAGGTATATATGGTACATAAATTATTTTTACCAAGTCAGTACGATCGATTGGCTATCAATTCCTTTATCGACCATATCCAACAACTCTATATATACATTAATTGATGCAACTTGTTGTATCCATCCATGATCCATACATGTACTTTTGTTACATAGGGCTAAAATTGATAGACGTACACTATATATAGTTTCTAGGGTTATGAGCAACTTATTAGCTAGGTAGTACAAAATGTTGAAACATGAATGCATGTGAATTGTGAATGGTACATTTACAGAAGCTTTTAGTTTATAGAAAGGATAGAGACTTGGACGGACCAAAATGCATTAAGTGGACCCCTTACATAGTACAATGGTGACATTTTGTGTAAAATAAGGGCCCTTTCTGTTATTTTTAAAAAAAAAATTCCATAGAAGGAGAGACTGTATTCTCGGGCTCCTCAACGGAGCATTTTATTAATATAAAAAGTGGGTTAAGTAGTCAGCAAACGGGGGATAGTCCAACACCTAACATCAGCAGAAAGCAAATAAAAAACACCCTCGGGAGGGTCACACAATACATGAAAGCCTAAACTAAACGAAAAAGCTAACGAAGCAAGAAAGTCGGCTACATAATTGGCATCTCTAAAAATATGACGGAACTGAATAGACCAGTCCCTAGATTTTAAGCAAAAGAGACACAAGTTACGAGTCTAATTCTAAGCAAACCCTCATGTACCCCCGCTCCCAGGCAAGTTTGAGGCCTTGTAAAGCACCCCAAAGCTCGGCCATCGGGACCGTACACATTAATGAACAAAACCTACTTGCCATTGTCCATTCGCATCTCGAATAACTCTACCCGCAGAAGCAGTGCCATCATGCCTCACCGATTAATTTTTAAAATTATTTTTTTACTATTGTTTCTTTGACATTGTTTAGGTGTACGTGTTTGGAAGTGTTGGTGTAAAATCCAGGCTTCATGGGTGTGTGAGGGAGTAAGCACAACCAACGTTCAAGGCCGCCATGGGAAGGAAAGTTAGTTATAGTTAAAAAAGTGTTAC
The DNA here is from genome assembly GCA_964016875.1 of Fallopia convolvulus. Lineage (NCBI taxonomy): Eukaryota > Viridiplantae > Streptophyta > Magnoliopsida > Caryophyllales > Polygonaceae > Fallopia > Fallopia convolvulus. Next base: position 2,720,878 of record OZ024720.1, read on the forward strand.
ATTATTGGGCCAAATATGAGAATATTATATTATGTCCTATAAAAAGAATTAATCTAGAATAGTATAGTAGTAGATTGTATTTATGTGTGTGTGTTCATGGAAGTTTCTTATCATGAGGTCATTCTTGACTTTTTTTTTAACGATTGTAGGAAAAATTCTGACGAGATTCTCCATTGATAACATGTATTGTGATTGCTTGTTTGAAAGTAGGAGAGTAAATCAATCAAGTGAAAAAAAATTAAAAAGTTTAATTAATTAACTTTCACTTTATTGAAGAGGTTTTTTTTGTCCAAGTTAATTAATTATATGATATGATGCAACAATTATACGCGTTAGTCTATGATTTAGGATCATTATTGTTTTGGTTAGAAGAAAATTATAAGTAGGTCAAATCATAATAACTCGTGCAAGCTAGCGTATGTGACTAGTTTTCTATTATTAAAAATTGCTGTTTACCTACGTAATTTGTATTCTTTTTCTTCATTTTTATACAATTTTTCTAACCTATATTCTAGAAATATACATTAAAAATATAGATGAAAAAAAAAATTAAAAAATAAAAAAGGTTAAATTATATAATTTAAAAATTATTTTCATTTCAGGGTTCTTAAAAATATATATTTAAGATTTTAAGGGCATGGATTAGAATTACTTTTGTATTATATATCTATGGGATTAACAACTTAGTATATATGGATTTCAAACTCCATTAGACACATATTTAATTTTATAGTTTTGATACGTAATTACGTATACATTGAGATGACATTATTTAATGCTTTTTTGAATAAATTATTAACTTTCTCACTTTCACGCATATATAATTGAAAAATAGTTAAATAATTGGCATCTTAGATGTTCAGGATTTTGACACCCGGAATATCTTGTAAGCATTATTATTTTGATTTCCTTAATCATGTATTCATGTTATAGTATTTGTTAAATCCATAGATATATAGTACCATAGTATATGACAAAAGTTCAGATACACCACAATTTTAGTCAATTATTATGACTAACAATTAATTCCTAATTGGGCCGACAATTACGTAAAACACTGTAATATATGATTATGTGGCATATTATCATCTATTAATCCAAATTACTAATGTGTACTCGTGCACACGAAACAGTTTATACTCTATATATAATATATATCATTCGGTTTTTCTAAGGGGCATATATAGTTCATTGTTTAAAAAATATATCATTTTTATTTATTTAGGATTTCTAGAGTATTTTTGAAGGATCTTTATTTTTTTTAGAATTTAATTATTAATAATAATATTTTTAATCTATATCTTTTTTTTTTATCTAACGGAAGCTGATATTTTAATCTATATCTCTAGGGCAAAGGTTAAAAAACAGTCCTCATTTCAAACAAAAAAAAACACTCATTAGGTTAAGGTCCCTTATTTGAAAAAAAAAATTGCCATGTTTTGTTTATCAATTTTAATAGCATAAAATGGTAATATATTTTTAGTTTTTATTTATTTAGGTTTAACTGTTTTTTCAATAAGATTTATTTATTTTCTTTTATAGTTTTAGTTCGCATTATTAAGTAATCCAGATAGACAAAGTGTTTATCTATTTAAGATTTATAAATTATTTATAAAGGATCTTTAAATTTTTCAGTATTCTTAAGTCTTAATCTATGTCTTTAGAACACAGGTTAAAAAAAAATCTTCATTTCGAAGAAATACTCATTACTTACATGAATAACACTTTTAATTAACCTTTTTTTAATGTTCTCTTAATTATCTCATCTCTATTGTCAACAATACAACGTACCTTAGGAAGGATGGAACCAGGAAATTAAATTTTTTGCATTCCAAATTTACATTGGTAAGCTAAATTTACTTTAATTACACTTATTCAACACTAAATTTAACTTACCAGATAAAAAAAAACACTAAATTTAACTTGGTGTGTTAAGTATACCTTAACTTTCACTAATTAAGTTGGATCAAAACCTTGCAAGCAAGTTGAATATACTTTGCAAAAACGCTCTCTTCTTCCCCACCATGAAACCCTAGTTGTCGCTGCCCGTTCCCTCAATTCCACTCCGGCCAACGGGGCTCCGCCTCCAATGGCCCGGAAACGCCCCAAAACTCGCTCTATTACTCTTTCCTCTCTCTCTACTCCAGACCCTTCCTCCTGCTCAAATCCTTCCCAGCCCAATTCCCCCTCCTCCCCCTTTGAATCGATCCCTGAGGATCTTATCAAGAGCGTCAATGCACGCCTCTCCAAAGAGCCCCCACCGCCTAATCCGGCGAATCTCCTAGAATACCCTGCTCTAGCCCCTTCCCTTGTCTCCGCCCTAAACCCAGCTCAGCCCGTGAGCGCCTCGACTCCTCTGCCTCCTCCCTCTCCTCCTCCCCCCTATTCATCGAACCAGGCCGAGTCCCTTAAACCGACCCCTACCCCAGAAACTTCCAACCCACCACCCCCTCGCTCTTATCGAGAAGCTGTGGGAATTCATAAACCTATCAACCCCAATCTCAAGCTCCAATTTGTGGAAGGCATCAAAGATGGAATCATTGACTATATCCATGAGGATATTGCTGATATGGAGGAGAGATGGAACCTGAGTCTTGTTGGCGCCCCCATGGGTGGCAAGATAGCCTTCAAAGCAATGGAGCGCTTCATTCTCACAGCTTGGACTGGTATCACTCCACCGAAACTATACCTGAATGATAAGGGGCTCTTTCTATTTTGTTTCGCCAAAGAAGAAGAACTGACTCATGTGCTTGAAGGTGGCCCTTGGATGATTGGAGGCCTCAAACCTCTCATTCTAAAAAGATGGCACACTGATATGGAGCTAGACCTCTCTTGTCTGGATACCATTCCTTTGTGGATCAGCCTCCCCAACCTAAAGCTGAAATTTTGGGGTGAAAATATGCTATGCAGAATAGGCTCAGCAATTGGAAACCCAATACAAATGGATACCCCAACAGCTTTTCAAGACAGAGTTTCCTATGCCAGAATTTTGGTGGAAGTTTCGGCCAAGGATGAACTGAGAAGAGAAATTTGCCTTCGGGATGCACAAGGAAACATTGAACACCAACAAATCCAATATGATTGGCTCCCATGGCATTGCACTCGATGCAAGACGTTTGGCCATCGAGACAAAGACTGCCGAAAGGTGGCAAGTGCCCCCAATCAGCCCCGTCCTCCCAATCCTTCGGCAGGTATTCTGCCGCAACCGTCGTCTGTACAACACAAGCAACCCCCCCCAGCACCGTCTACTAACCCCATTTCTCCACCTGAGGCAACTCACCAATCACTCCCTTCCTCGATTTTGACCACCTCGACCTCAAAAACAACCTCGGAGGCTCCAAGCAATACAGCCCAACCCCCTATCCTGCCTCTCCCGCCTCCATCAGCTCGCCTACCTCCCTCCTCCTTCACTCTTCTTCGAAGGAGGTCTCGTTCCTCTTCTCCTTCCCCTTCGAAACCCTTCTATCTTGACAGCTCAACCCTCCCAATCCCCTCTTCTTCGAAGGCTAACCCCCCTCGTGCTTCTCCTACAGCTAGAAGATCTAGCCCCTCCCCTCCCCACACTTTGGTTAATAATGATTAGTACGGCAATAGGCTGCTGGAACATTAGGGGCTTGAACCACCCCTCCAAACAACATGAAATTCGCCGTCTCATCTCTAACCACAATCTTGACATACTTGCTGTTGTTGAAACTAGAATCAAGCCACATAACCTTGATGCTGTCATGAAAAAGATTTCTCCAAGTTGGAGCTACGTCTCCAACTCCAACTTGGCCAGCTACACTCGAATCCTAGTCACTTGGAATCCTCGACGTGTTAGCTTCAACATAACTAGCATAACTGAGCAAATGATCTATGGTTCCACTTGTGACCTCTCTACCAACACAACCTTCCAAACCTCCTTCATTTATGCACATAATGATCCCACTGAACGTGCTCCTTTATGGCGCGATCTCACAGATATCAGCTCCATTCAAAATGCCCCCTGGCTCCTCGTTGGAGACTTTAATGCAATGCTTACACCGTCGGAAAAATTGATTGAAGGAGCTAATGCTACGGGAAACAATCTCACTGAGCTGAATTTCCTCTTTAACAACTCCGACCTGGCTGATATGAGACATTCGGGTGCTAAATTCACTTGGAACAATAAGCAAACCGATGCAAGACGTATATGGTGTAAGCTTGATCGATCCCTGGTCAATGGACTGTGGCTTTCTATCTTCCCAAATTCAAGCACCTACTTCGGCTGTCCAGGTTTGTCTGATCACTCCCCTGCTATCATCAGACTTGGTTCCAACCCCTCTAAACGTTCTTACCCCTTCCGTTTCAACAATGCGTGGGCCTTGCACAACCTTTTCCTCCCCACTGTTGCCCATTGCTGGAGCGCCCCCTGCCCAGGCTATCCAATGTTTCAAATAGTGTCCAAACAGAAACTTCTAAAACCATACCTTCGGAAACTCTCTCTTGGGAGTGCCGACAGCATTACAATTATGATCTCAGCTCAAAGAAACAAACTCCTTGAAACACAAGCCCTTCTGTTGATCACTCCATTTGATCCCAACCTCCACAAGCTAGAATTTTCCCTAACCAAAGAAATCCTTGAGCTTGAAAATTCCCTCAATGCTTCTCTCAGACAACAAGCCAAACTCACTTGGCTCAAACATGGTGACCATTGCACTCGTATTTTCCACAATTCCATCCGTGCAAAAAAACACTCAAATCAAATCTCCTCCCTTGTTGATATTGATGGTTCCACTGTCACCACCACAGACTCCATAATTAATCTCCTCCTCAACCACTTCAAAAATCTTTTGGGTTCTCCCATCACCCCCCTCCCTTTCAACCCATACCTTGCTGCCCCAGGACCCCAACTGGACCTGTATCAACTCTCCCTCCTATCCTTGACATTCTCCCCGGAAGAGATCAAATCTGGTTTCTTCAGCCTAAACTCAAACAAATCCCCAGGGCCGGATGGGTACAACTCCTGCTTCTACAAAAAAGCTTGGGCCATTGTTGGCCGTGACCTCATCTATAGCTTACACGACTTCTTTCGGAATGGAAAGCTCCTCAAAGAATTAAATCACACTGCCATTGCCTTAATCGCAAAGAAAACCAACCCTTCCACAGTTCATGACTTTCGACCTATTGCCTGCTGCAACACAATCTATAAAGCCATAACCAAGCTCCTTGCCAACAAAATTAAACCCATACTCCCTTCAATCATCTCTGAAACCCAAGGAGCCTTTGTCCCTGGCCGCTCTCTCCGGCATAATGTCCTTCTTTGCCAAGAAATTCTAAAGCACCATGACAGGAAACACCTCACTGCCCGTGTTGCCATTAAGGTAGACTTCACTAAAGCCTTCGACTCCATCCATTGGTCCTTTATTAACCATGTCCTCTGGTTCTTTAATTTTCCACAACCCCTCATTGACAGAATCATGACTTGTATCACAACCCCCACCTATTCCATTCTCTTCAATGGTGAACTTCTTGGCTATTTTCAAGGCAAAAGGGGCATCCGACAAGGCGACCCTCTTTCCCCTTATATCTTCATCCTTGTCATGGAATTCCTCAGCCGCATGCTCACTAACCTTACCACTAATCCAAATTTCTCTTTTCACCCCCTTTGCTCCTCCACACAAATCACCCATTTATGCTTTGCTGACGATCTAATTATCTTCTCTAAAGGTGATCTCTCATCCATCCTTGCAATAAAAGAAGTCCTTGATGTCTTCGGTTCCATGTCTGGCTTGACACCCAATCTTGAAAAAACACAAATCTTCTTAGGTGGCAGCAACTCAGAAACTCTTGAAGGAATTCTGCACGCCACAAACTTTTCAAAAGGCACCCTTCCTTTTAGGTATCTTGGAGTTCTCCTAGGTTCACGTAGCCTTCTTGTCCAAGACTACACCAAATTGATTGAAAAAATCACCTCCAAAGTTCGATCTTGGTCAACTAGGTGTCTCTCCTACGCCGACCGAGTTGAATTGATCCGTTCCATTCTCTATGGCATACAAAACTTTTGGAGCAACATCTTCCTAATTCCCAAATCTGTCCTCAATAAAATCCAAACCGTATTCCGCTCTTACCTCTGGTCCGGAAAAGAGAACTCGCATAGAAGCCTGATTGCTTGGAATGATATTTGCAAACCTAGAGAAGAAGGAGGCCTAGGGTTCAAAGAATTACTCTCCTGGAATAGGGCTTCAATAGCTAAAGCCATCTATGAGATCCATACCAACACAGCTAACATTTGGACAAGATGGGCAAATATGCACTTTGGACAAGGTTACAACATCTGGACCATTCCAGCTCGGAGTAATGATGGTTGGATGTGGAGAAGCTTACTCAAAATTAGAGACCTTCTGCTCCGTCGTGCTGCTATATCGCACATTGACGAGATCCTAACCGACAGTCACGGTAAATTCTCCACCAGATCTGTTTATGATGTCCTTCGGAATCGCAATCATATTTCACCCTGGCTCTCTGCCATCTGGACGAGCCTTAATATCCCTAAATGCTCATTCATATCCTGGATTGCTATCAAGGGTCGTCTCCCCACTAAAGATAGATTACACAGTTGGAATCTCACCGATGACACCGCCTGTGTTCTTTGCCATCACCATCTTGAATCCAACTCCCACATTTGGGGCAGCTGTCCTTTCTCGCAGGCTATTTTTGATAAAATCTGCAACTGGATGGGCATCACTCCTGCAGCCAGAAACTTAATTCACTGGCTGCATGAAATTGGTTCAGTTCGAGCAAGAAGTAACAATCTCCATCGCCTCACTCAAGCATCCGTTGCTACCATGGCTATCTACCTTATTTGGCAAGCAAGGAACAACGCGATCTTCAACCAAGTAACACCCTCGGAGGATCTTTGCTTTCAAGCTATCAAGAATCTCCTAAGAGCCACACTTGCTGCAATATGTGACAGAACTAACCTAGAACATAGTAATTGGATCAATCACGTGCATACCCTAGGCTAGTGAGCATTTTGTAATTTTGTCCTACACTCTCTTTTGTCCATAGAGTGCTAAAACCTGCTCATTGAGCGCTTTTGTATATCCTTTCATTTCAATATATTTACCTATTTTTCAAAAAAAAAAAAAAAAAAAAAAGTTGGATCAAAAAAACTTTCACTAATTAAGTACTATATTTACCTTAATTAGAGGTACTATCAAGTAGGGTCATTTGCGATTTAGTTCACACTGTATTATTTCGGGGTCAAGTCACTTTCGTGTGGGGTAAAAATTGTAACATGTCATTTCGTGTCCATGATTTTTTTTTATTATGTCAAAAAGAAACCCTAACTAAGACTATATATAACAAAACAAAAAACTTAATAATGGTTAATCCATAATTTACAGTATGGTCACAAATCACAATTTTTACTGACCAAACTTATGTTTGATCTACCTCCAATTGACAAAACTGCTGACTCAAGTAACTTTCAACTTATCATATAGTTGAAAATACAACTTAATACTTACATTAGACCTCAGTAGAGCTTTTAAAAGTTGACTCGACCCGAATCACCTGAAACCTAAAATCCGAAATAAATCGAATCCGATAGACCCAAAACCCGTTGGGTTGAAACTCAAAAATCCGTTGGGTTGATCCGATTTAATTTGTTATATTTTCAGAATATTTATAATTTATTTTGAAAATTATAATATATTTTATTATTATAATATATATAAATAATAGATTATTATTAAATATTGTTATGTAAATAAAACAATTTTTGAATAATTGTAAACATTCGATTTTCTTAACCTGTTGGGCTGACCCGACTTACCCAAAACCTGCAACGATCCGACCCGATTTGACCCGTGACCGGTTACGACCCGAATCCGAAATGATCTGACCCAAACCCGGCCCAACCGACTTGATTGACATGTCTAGACCTCAGACATTAGGTTGCAACTGCTACAATGTTGCATATTTCATAATGTCTTTTGTTCATATGTATTTTAATGTACATATTGATTACAACTATGCAACAAATTTGGGTATTTTTTATTGCTTATGTTTAATTAGTAAAGGTATTAAACTATAATTCAACCCTAATATCCATTAGATTTGTTTAATTATTTTTACCTAATAAGCTATATATAGCTAGCCTTTATAAACATATACTTTTTTTTTCTTTTTATAACTGTTCATTATTTTTAGTGAGGTATCCCTCACCACTAGTGAGTAATGATCCAAATTATGTAGTCCCTACTAATGCAAAAGGTGAAGGGGAAATTGGATTGATGCTTATTTTTTGGTTTAATGAAGCCTTTTGAGAATTTTAGTACTATAACACTTTTAAGTTTTAACTTATATTTGCATGTACATGATTTAAACATATAAAAAAAACACTAGGCATTTTAAAAATCTTTTAACTATACATCATACTAGGATTTAACAAGCTGGAAAGATATGGCCCCCTGATTTGTGTGCACATGCTATGCTAATTAATCCCCACTTGTTATGTTTAAATACCCGCATTAAAAATTTAAAATATAATAAGCAAAAGCCTACAAATACATATAATTGTCTTTTTACCCCCTCTAATTTTTCATTCTAATTAATTACATTTTTTTGTTAATTTTGTGGCTGATTAAAGTCTTAGTTGATTCAACACGTACAACAAGTTAACTGAGGGTAATTATATATCTTGTCCACTAGTATTATGTTGCATTTCTTATTCTAGTTTGCAAATTTTTAACAAAAAAAATGTAAAATAAGTTTACTGTTATTCTTTTTTATCTTCAAGTTCGGATCGGCCTATAGATTATCTTCCACTATTAGCTTAGAAATTTGCCTCCAATCACAGTCACCAAAGATCGTTGTTTATTTTTTTTATGGGTTGGGCTCGTCCGATTCGACACTAACAGAGAGGCGTCTTCCTATTCTACATAGATTGACGCCTTTTCTCATGCGCTTACCTTAGAATTCTCATTTTGCATGCAGATTTTTTGGATTTTTTGTGTGCAAAATCATTTTAATTACTCGCAGATTTTTTATGTGCAAAATCAATTTAAATGTAAAATTTTAATTAATATGAGGTTAATAGTTATTAAATTCTCTCTCTACGAAAAATATCAAAATAATAATTTAATTATTGGAGGTTAATTCTCGAGACCAAGCTCCTATTTTTTCGAATCCCTTAATACAAATTAATAAACCCTAAAAATTAAAATTAAATCTAAGTTATTAATTTACATTTAAATGGTGCAGATTTCATCAACTTCACCTATAAAGTTAAATTACAAGTCTATAGTCTATTTTTCAATTTTTACAGCTTGACTGTTGATAAGGAGAATTTAAATTTGTGACCCAAGATCCTTATCGTCGTCAAATTAATGAGTAATTTATTGAGTCGGATTTTTGCTACTACACTTATATACTTGTACATATTTTTTTCATTACTCCAAAAATGGTTTGAATGAGACTAGTGAGTCGTGTGATTTATGAGTTGGACCAAATAGAAAAATTAATTACTGTACAATGTATTGGAAGTTCTTAGAAGCTAGCTGCATTAATCTCACTGTTTGACTAGTTAAAATGCTGACCCATAATTTTTTGAAGTATTTCTAGCCTATCTAGATCGTTTACTACTTAATAACATGAAGTATGTATATTAAATGTTTGGTTCAAATAAAATAAATTCTTATCCTGAAAAATAAAATGAATGTATTTTTTCTACTTCGTAGTACATTTTTCCTACTTCGGAGTGCACTTTTTTCGCATTTACACTTTTCGTACTTTGTAGTCCTACCAAAAAAATACTACTAATGCTAGTGATTTTCAAGTAGTTGAACTAATTCTCCTTAAGTAGACTTTTTTTTTGGTAGAAATTCTCCTTAAGTAGACTGACTTTGGTATTTTTGGAAGAAGTTAATTATTACTCGATTGTGTTATATTTTCAGAATATATAATTTATTTTGAAAATTGTAATATATTTTATTGTTAAAATATATAAAAATAATATATTATTATAAAATAAATTTAATAATTTTAAAAAATCGATTTTTTTACTAGTTGGGTTGACTCGACCCGTCCAAAAACCTGCAACAATTCAATCCGATTTAACCCGTGACCGGTTATGACCTGAATCCAATTCTACCCGACCCGACTGATCCGATTAACATGTCTACCTCTTAGATAGAAAAGTCCTTATAATAAATATGTTTTCACTCCCAAATATAGATAAGTATATCACATTATTTTGTTATAATCATGTCGTTATAACTCTTGCAATGTTCTCATCATCCAATTTACCATTTGCATTTAAACACTTCACTACTCAAATATCATTACACTGTTCCGTTACGTCAAACTCTTACAACACACTGAAAAAATATCAGACGAAGTAGCTAGAAAAAAAAAAATCAAACGACCAACCATGAGCAAATGTAGGCCATGGACTTAAATAGCTACAATACGTACGAGTACGTATATATATACACATTACATTTACTCTACATACCAAATAATGCACATACTCCTTAAAAAAAATCAATGCACATACAAAAGGCCAACCAATATTTCGCAAGAATTATTTATCTTAGCGGAATCTGATATACAATAAAGCAACATTTTCATCTACAAAAAGGCCAACCAAATTTTCGACAAAAAGAAAAAAAATAAGGAAACTAATCAATACGATAAAAAAAAACTGACATGAAATATACATCTTTCTGTTCTTTTTTTTTGTACGATACTACATTCTTTTTTTTTATTATTACTATTTTTATTTTTCACATTTTTTTAAAACACGCATAAAATATAGAAACGAGAAAATGTTAATTTTTTAATATCTAATGAATTATATTATATTTTTCAATGTGTTTTTAGATAAAAAAAATACAATGCATGTTGAAATTAGAAATATAATACTACTTTCGTTCAGAAATATACTAGTATGTATTCCTGTACCTTGTACGGATTTTTCTTAAATAAAATATTAATAATAAAATATTTTCAAATATATTTATTATCCGAGAAAAATAATCATGTAAATGCTTAAATATAAATTTTGAAAAAATATTTAAAATCAATAAACTATAAAAGTTGTTTATGTACAACACTAATATTTTATTAGTATTAGGAATTAAATTAATATCCAAAACATGATAATTTATTTATTTATGAAAATAGATTAGTAATAAGATAAATACCGATTCTATCTAAAAATAAATATTTTAGAATTTGTATGATAGCATAAAAAATTATCCTAATGATTTTCCAATCTATCACATCCAAAAATAAAAGATTGTTTAATAATGTGATTTTCTATCATATATTCTAAAAACATGGATAAGAATTTGTCATATCCAAAAATAAATAATTAGGTTTTTTGAAAAAAAAGTGATGTGGTTCAATCTAAAAGTGACATTTGTCATTCAATAATTTTTTTAACCTCCGCTTTAGGTTATAGTTATGATGTAAGAAATTATATGATTTGGCTTAAAAACTCTCAATCTTTTGAGATCTTTCCTCTTCTATTAAATATTTAGGTTATTATTTTTAATTAATAAACATATTATTGGAAAAAATGTGATAAAATGTGTCAAATGACAAGTATTATTGAACAAAACAATCAACCTAAAACAACATGTATTTCTGAACAGAGTGAGTAGTAAGAAAATTAAATAAATGTGTTATTTCAAAATATTTTATTATTAACTAAATAAAAAGGGATAATTATTATGGAATGAGATTTTGTACTAAAAAACTCAAATATTATGGAATGAGATTTTGTACTAAAAATATACTAATTAAATAAATATTTTATTTTTAGAATATTTTGTTATTAACTAAATGAAAAGGGACAAATATTGGTAAAATAAACTTTTGAGCTAAAAAATCTCAAATATTGAGGAATCAAACAATAAAACTGTTTCACTTTTCCACTCTCATTTAAAGCACGTTGTTTATAACGTGTGGTCACCTTTTACAACCATAAAACAAAAACAAAAATCAAAAAAAAAAAATCAAAAAAATCAAAATTAAGTGCAGTATTTAAGAAGGCACACCACAAGAACTCTGCTCCCAACTCAGGGGAAATTAATTTGCAGGGTCTCTTCTTCCTCTTCAACTCAAGCCCCATTGAAAGAGACTCTTGCAACCCAACTTTTAATTTTCTCCTAAGAAAATCTCATCAAATTCAACATCTCAAGCAAAAAGAACTAATCTTTCCTTTGTAAAATCGAAAAAGCTAAAAAGGGTTGCTCTTAAAAATGGGGAGAAGTCCATGTTGCGCGAAGGAGGGGCTCAACAGAGGAGCTTGGACGGCCATGGAAGACAAGGCTCTCACTGATTATATCAAGATCCATGGCGAAGGACGGTGGCGTGGGCTTCCCAAAAGAGCTGGTTCGTTTTCGTTTTTTTTTTTTTTTTTTGTGTGTGTATTTTAGGGTGTACGGACGAATAAAACGATGCGTTTTGTGTGGTTATAGGGCTGAAACGGTGTGGAAAGAGTTGTAGGCTGAGGTGGCTGAATTATCTTAGGCCAGATATAAAGAGGGGGAACATCACAGCTGATGAGGAGGAGCTCATCGTCAGACTTCATAAGCTACTGGGTAACAGGTAATTTAATTTGACTTTTTGTGTAATTTTTTTTTTTACCACTAACATATTTTGATAGAATAATGATGTGAAGAAGTATTGTGGTTTAATGTTACCTAACTCATTTGACCGGATGATCATTTAAGCAAGTATAATAATTGCAATGAGATTTTTGTGTTTTATTAGATTCATAATAGATAGATGGGCATGCTAGATCCAATTTGTGGGTTTGGTGGAAGTGGGATTTAAATGAAGCTATGGTTTGGATGTTTGATGTTTGTTTTTGTAGATGGTCGCTAATTGCTGGAAGGCTTCCAGGGCGAACAGACAATGAAATAAAGAATTATTGGAACACGAATCTGAGTAAAAAAGTTCATGATGATCGTCGTCATGGTAACGCGAAAGAGGAAGAGAAAAAGAAGGATTCGAAGCCGTCATTCATTGCAACTCAAATCGCACAGCCTCAAAAGCCGACTTCTAACGTGGCCATCCGTACAAAGGCGTTCAAGTGTACAAAAGTGGTCATCAGCCCACCACCACCACCAGCACCAGTACCACTTCCACCGCCGACACCACCAGCACTGCCCGAGCAGTGTAGTATCCCTACGAAGGACCCACCTGCCAAGACTGACACTAACTTTAACACAAACAACCCTATCTTATCAGAGGAGTTGCCGGAAGGCCCACTTCTGGACTTTCCAGCGACCGACTTTAACATGATGGGCGAGCTTAGCTTTTTCGAGTTTTTGGACTCGCAACAAATGTTGGACATTTGTCGTGATCTTAGTCAAGGGACGACGAGCAACGAAGGCGACCAGTGTTCTCCCTCGTCCACACTCGAGGAGCCAATCGTTTTCTCCGAGGAGATGATGGAGGACTGGCGCAATTGTGGTCTCGAGACATTCGGGCTAGAGTTTTTACTTGGAGCGTAAAGTTGTAATTTAGATAAAATCCAGTAACTAGTATAAATAATCACCTTATAAGGGGCTTATATGGATGCAAATGAAGTTGCATATATAATTAATGTCCATTCTCAAACACATGGACGTAAGCAAATAAAGTTTAACTACGCATTTGCATATACACACGTACTAGCTCCACATCTAAAAAAAGAGCTTGTGCTACGAATAATGTGTACACTTTATGCTGGCATCTTTATGTTTTTTTTTTTTTAATCCCTTATTTTCTGTAGCAAATCATCATGTAGGTAGGAATCTTTTTTTGTTTTGTTAGTGTGCAATTGTGTATGTGTAGTCCAATATATTAATGTGTAATATTATATAATATATTATGGTGTGTGTAGTCCAATATATACGTACTCTTTGATTGATAAATAAGTGTCTCATGATTCTCGATCTGTAATTAATTAATCATACCATGTATATATGTATGTGGCTGTTAGAAATCTAATCATTTTAAGAATTATTTCTCGTGAAATGTGGGTTGTTTCGGATTTAAATTACATATGAAATTATGTTATAAATAGTGAGAAGAAAAGAACAAATAATTGAAGTTGACTTTAGCTGGAATGATGCTAGACTCTTGCCAAATAAATTGATAGCTATAATTGGTTTGAAAAATCTACGTAATCTGATTTGAAAGTATAAAAAATTGAAAAAGAAAATCCATACATGAATATTGTATCAATAAAACCAAATTTTGGAAGAAAAAAAAATTATTGCGTTTTTGAAAGGATTCGACCAAGAAATCGACCCGCTTTTAAATATCGTTAGTACATCAATCTGCTGGTTGTCCGCGGTATGGGCTCGATGATTAATTACATATCCGATTTGCCATATCTTGAAATCGTATAATAGTATCTTCAGTTTCAATATAACGCACTACATCTTTCTCAATATAAGTTATCAAACAGTCATTCATCGACTCATATCCGAGCCGATTGCGTAGTGAAGTTTTAATAAGCTTCATAGCAGAAAAAGCTCTTTCAACAATAGTTGTAACAATAGGTAAAACCAAACCTAACTGCACCAAAAGATATACCAAATGATAGACACGATGCTTCTTTGTCTGAACCAATTTTCTTGAGAGCTCACCAATACTTGTAAGGTTGACAAAGCGATCATCTGAGCGCACATCAACAATATAACAGTCCAGTTGTTGCTCAAGTGTCAACAAATCTACATCTGAAAAGTCATCTGCATACAATTCTGCAAATCTAATCAACTTTGCACTATCAAATGTCGAGAATGCTTCACTCGGATCAAGACATGCATGACATGCACAAAAGCAACTCGGTATTCACCTCATTGAAGCGACTATTCAGCTCAGAAAGTTGCAGATCATTTACTTCATAGAACAAACCAGCACGATAGTAATGTAGATTGGTATCTTGTTGAAGGTTTCGATGAGCTCTTCCTGGAATGACATAAAAGTCTTCCAACTCTAGGACATCAATTTTCTGCTTGATGTAGAATGAAACAACTCTTTCCCAAAATGATTTCCAACCTCCATCTCTCATTTTTTTTTGGAGAAGTAGCTTTGTGACGACTTTGACAAGCTTCATTGCATTGACGATATCTTGATCATTTTTTTTGCAACGCTTGTGACAACTCATTGAAACTCCAAGAACATTCTTCATCAAGAATAAGCAAAATGCAAATTCAAAGGACATCATGGAATCAAGAAGGTTATCTACTTGAGCTCTTTGGCTTGGATTTGAATCCTTCTGAATAGCTCTAAGCACATCAATTATTGGGTCATTGTTGAAAGGGTTTCCCGACAACAAATAAATTTGTAGTCAAGACCCCGCTGAGTACAGGGAGGTCAGGTTCGTCCACGGGAATTAGAAGAATCTATGTCTAGCTACTAATCCTAGCAAAAGAAAACAAAAAAAAGCAACACACTCAAACAAGTGCTCGGCACCGACCCACAACAGGTCGTAACCGACCAACAACTCAACACAAACGCAGGAGAAAAACAAGGGAGACAGGAGCTCGGCACCGACCTGACAAGGGTCGTAACCGACCTATCCGAGTAAGAGAAAATTCCGAGAAACCAAATTAAAGAAGATCTAGGGCAAAGGATTCACCACAACAAGTTTATGCATGCAAACATGAATCAAAATCAACCATAAATAATCCCATTAATGACTCTCGTCATGATAAATCAAGTAAAAATCTTAACTCTCATAAAGATCTAAACTTGCAATCCTACTTGTTTCCTAAAGGTTTAACTTTCGTTTCAACCAAATATAATCCAAATTCACAACTAAATCTTTCGATTCACTCATAAACATGAACATGCTTTGACTTTCATCAAGGAATTGATAGCAAACAAGAGGATAATAAATAGAGATTAAAAGAGATGGTTCATTCAAATTTTCATGCCCTAATCATGCATAACTCGTCGGGTTTCACCCCAACCCTAGAAAGTAGACTACTCACGATCCATAAAACAATCAACAATCTCAAACGGAAGAGAAGACATGATTCAAATTAAACAAACTTCAATTCAAAAGCAAACTTACAAACTTAAGCAAACCTCCAAGTCTCTCTAATTGTCCAAGAGCTTGGGATCAAAGAAAACTAGAAAACCAAACTTGCAACTTGTTCTGTCTCCACAATTAACCCTAAGAACGTTTCTCCAAATCAGCCTCCCCTTTGAAATAAAACCCTAGAGATCCTTATATAGTGGTAGAAATAAAATCTATATGGAAACTAAACTCTATCTTAAAAAGGCCCATATATAGAACAATTACTAAACCAAACTTAAGGCGCAAGTAATAATTCGGCAACACACGGAGTGGGTCATCACCGACCATGGCTGGGTCGTCATCGACCTCTGGCTGCACTTAACTTCTTCATTTCTTGCTCAAAACTTGCTCCAATGCTTGACTTTTCTTCATTAATTCTTCTTCAATCGCTCTTGGCCTTTTAAGACGTCCTTTAGCTCCTTCTTTACGCACTTAGATCTTGAAACCTTCACTCTTAAATCATCAAACCTTCACATGTATTAACTCTTGCTCTTCTATCAACATCACCACCAAACAACTTCTAGCACCACCTCCTAGAAAGCTTTAGAAAACGAAATATCTCCTCCTCAACGCTTCAAAGACCTACAAAACATCAAACAAACTTATGTAGACTCCATATCTTAAGATAATATGAAAATCCATAAAAACGACTCAAAGCAACACAATAAACTTAGAAAATACTCAATCCTAACTAGAAAACTACCCATGAAAACTAACTAAAAAGTGTGACATCAAAATACCCCATACTTAGACTTGCTTGTCCTCAAGCAATCACTTAGCATGCATCAAAACCAATAAACAAAACTCAAGAATCATCTTGTAGGAAAAATAAGCACAAGTAGAATAATGAGCAAACAACTTCCACATCCTAGCATACATGAACATTCCAAATAATCACAATCCAACCTCACCAAGGAATGTATTTCACTCAACTCTCAAAGTGTTTCGGGTATAGCAATGATCTCTCAACTCAATTCCAAGTACAAAACCGCATAGTCAATGGAACTTATATAAACAAACTCTCCACCGAAGAAGTCAAAACAAGTCAAATCATCAAATGAACTCGGGTGGCTCAATAAAAACTTCAAAGAAGTCTCTATTCGGCCGGGTTGTAATGGGGCTCGGTAAAAACAAAGGGTGTGGAAATAATTTGGCCTTGTGGTGCTAACTAATCCGGGAATCAAGACTCCTAGACTATACATCACTCATCCAACGTTCTTTCCTCCTCTTCAATCACCAAACACTTAAACTTTACAATACACTTCCCTTTTTCACCTATCATCATTCGTCTTTCTTCCATTCTTTTGAAGGCCTTGGACTCTTTGCATTTATTATATGGAACTTCTCTCTCTTTTTTTTTTTTACTGGGGTGATCGGCACCGACCCACTTTGGGTCGGCACCGAGCTACATACATGCATTTTCGAGTCCAAAAACCCTTCATTCCTTTTGATTTTCAAAGACAACACCCTTAATCTACCTTTCATAATCTCTTTGTTTTTCACCCATTTAAATCATAACAATTTTCAACAATTTCTTCTAAGTCCTAATTCCCGGATCAAAGAGGTCAAGCTTATCATGGCTAGGGAATTCTTTTTGTGGAGCTAAAAATAGGCTTTAAGCTCAAAAAGAGGGGCTACAAAAAGAGGGATCATGTATAGGTAGGAAAAGGAATACAATAGGCGTATAAAAATGAGTTCAAAATCATTTGATTCAATCAAGTAATGAGCATATCTCCATTGGTCTCAAATTTTACAATAACCATGCCATTGTCAATTGGTATTTTTGCACTTGGAAGAGTATTTCACACATGAAAGAGAAAGGAGTAAAAATGTACATCCTTTATAGGCCAAAAGATATCTCACTTAGGTTCACTTTTTGTTGGATTGCTTTTACTTAGAAATATGTATGCTCAATTTTCATTATAAGCTCAAAACTTAAAAAGCAAGATCATGGTTTAGGTGATTCTTAAAGCATGTCATTGGGATTACATGATAATGCAAGCAATTTCCGTCCTAGAACATCTAAGGAATAGGGCATTTATCCATCTAAAAATTCCAAAAGAAAAAGACTCAAAACAAGACTAAACACAACTAAACACATATTAACACAAAGCAACACATGACTTAAACAAATAAAGACTCATACAAGTAATCTCCCAAACCACCCCATACTTAAACATCAATGTCCCCATTGATTAAGAAAGTAAGGAGAAAGGAAAGAGAACTTACTTGGACACAACTTGAAGCGTTGACATAGGAGGAGAATCATTCTTGAGGAGGTTGAGGAGGTGGTGGAGCTTGGTAAAGGTATTGCCCCAACCAATGGTTGAATTCCTCTTGAGCTTCTCATCTTGCGACATCCTCTTTATGGTCTTCATAATACTCGATGCGGAAGTCGTGGAGCTCTTGTTCGTGGTTGATGAATTGGTTGTGGTGGTGGTTGAGTGCTCCATAAAGATGGTGTTGGTGAAGCATAAGAGCATCCATTTTAGTCGAGAGAAGAGAGATATCGGGGTTACCGCCCGAGCTTGAACCGGTATTGTACGTGCCTTGTCCTTGAAAGTGTGAGCCACTGGACCCATCAAAGCCATATGGATGTGGATAGTAAGGGACCATGTCAGACTGAGGTCCCATTGTGTAATCCATCGGGTCGACACCGGGCTGGTTGTGGTAATGGTTGTCCACTGGAGGGTCGCCACCGACCCCATGATGGTCGTAACCGAGCGGGTGGTGGTCGTCACCGACCCTCTGGTGGTCGTCACCGACCTCCCCAGTGTGGCTCCGTGTTGAGTCCAAGTCGGAAGATGCTCCTCTTGGCGGTGGATTGGGTATGGCTCGGCAGAATCTGTTGGGCTGGCGTCTAATCTTCTTATCATCCCGGACTTTGGCTCTCAAAGGGTAAGGAGCGGGGGCACAAGCATCGTACCAATTAAGGAGATAGAAAAGCTCGAGATTCTCCTCGGTAAGCACCACATCACGAGTCTCATGCTTGCTAATATAGAACTTGTTGATGTAGCCGGTGGGAGATTGAGCAATCACCTTAGAATTCACGAAATACTTGACGTCCATAGCAATGACCGGTTTTGAAGAGTAAGCGGAAAGGTTGACTTTTAAGGCCTTTGCAAGAATAGCGACAAGCCACCCAAAGTAGGTAGTAGTGTGAGTCTTTTGTCTTTGGTGGTTGATGACGGCCGTAGCATACTCAAATCCCAAGTTCATGTGAATGGTTGGCTCATAGAGCATGGTGGATAAGCATGCAATTTCTTGCTTGTGTGGGCGTGAGAGCTCATATCGTGGCCAAATGGTGGAGCCCAAGATGCGAAGGATAATCCGGAAAACCGGACTTGCAATGTAGACGCCGGGAAGGTGGTTGGTGGGATACTCTTCTTTGCCGGTGAGGTATTGCCACAACTTCTTGGCGGGAAAGTCCGTTTGTTTGTAGGGGCCGAGTGGGGCACGGAAACCTAAAATCTTGTTGAATTTCTTGATGTTCATCTCATGCCCTTCATTACCAAGTTGGAAAGTGATCATGGAGCGGTTGAAATCGTCCTCATTCCGGTATAAGCAAAAATTAGACATGAATTCACATGTAAGTGCCACATAATGCTCCTCGATAGGATGTAGAATGAGGAGTTGAGCACCAATCCAAGAGAAGGCCTCGAGCACCTCTCTATGAACACCGATCTTGTCGGCCCTGGCCCGTTGATAAGCTCGGACATTCACATCACCGTCCCACATCTCAATAAACCGAGCTCTTTGATCTTCCGAGTCAAACACCACCGTATCCACTTTTTGCTTGTTCTTCTTTTGCTTCTTGGTTTGGTGACAAGAGGATGAAGCCATTGTCCTACAAAACATTCAACAACTTTCCAAGATAATTTCCATAGTTTGAAAGAACAAGGCCAAAACACAAGACACACATGTCAATTCCAAAGAAGTACCCCATACTTATTCAAAGGAACATGCTTAAATTTAGAAAGGATCTCAACCTAGCATGCTTAATCATGAAAAGTAGATAAGTAGAGGGAAAGATCAAGCTAAAAGCACCCCAAATCATGGTAAAAATAGCTCCATTATCATGTATGAACAAAGGGACACCCGTCAATTGGGGTCGGTACCGACCCTTGGAAGCATGGTGTCGAGCACTTTCAAAAATTTAGGAGCTGGTGGGTCGTCACCGACCCATGGGGGGTCGACATCGACCATTCCGGGCAAAAAGAAGCCCTCAAATTCGATTCTTGTTCATGAAAGTGTACCCAAAAACTCCGAAAAAAATTAAATACGCCCTCAAGCAAACAAACAACCGAATATGCATCAAGATTTCCACATACAATCCCCAATTAATCATGGAACGATATAGATCTAACCACCTAAACATGCAAACAACCCAAATCTCCATATTCAAATACAAGACCGCCCAAAACTTAGGTTTTCAACTAATTCCTCAAACATAAATCAAGTAAACTTGAATATAAGATCAAAGGAGTAGAAAAACATACCAAAGATGAGCAAGAGTATAAGAATGAAAGTAGAAGGGGGTCATCTACGAGCACCAAAGTGGTTCGAAAAATTGAAAAATCGTGGTGGGGGTGAAATTTTCGGTTTTTGTTGAATGATTTGGAGAGTTTATGTAGCACAAGGGAGAATTTTGGTGGATTTGGGACGGGGATGGAGGATTTTGTGATGTTTGAGAGGCAAAGAGAGTGGGAGGAGCAATGGAGGTTTGGAAGGGGAGAGGGGTCGGTGTGAGGGAGCAAGAGGTGGGAGGGGATAGGGTTAAAAAGGGGTAAATATTTGAGGGACTTACCTGCAATTTCCAATTTTCTGAAAATATTTACCATATTTGCTTGGAGGGGGTCGATGCCAACCTTGAGTGGGTCGGTTACGACCATTGATTCGTCCCCATTGCTTGTGTATTTCGGCCCCCTCAACTTCTCCCGCCTCTCTCAGCTTCCTACAAAAAGTTAGTGGAGAACCAAGACAAGAAAACTAGCTATTCTATACTAAGAAAAACAAATGAAACTAAACTAAAAAGAAAAATTCAAAATAAAAACAAAGCGGGTTGCCTCCCGAAAGCGCTTAATTTTACGTCTTTAGCTAGACAGGTGGTACCTCTACTTAGTCCGAAGATGTGAGAGCCCATGTGGCTCGAATTTCTTCATCGGGTTCGGCCCTTGCAAAGTATTTCTTCAATCGATGCCCGTTGACCTTAAAAATCCCTCCATTTTCATCTAAAAGTTCGACCGCTCCATGTGGATAGATGTGATGGACAACAAATGGTCCACTCCATCGGGATCGTAATTTTCCGGGAAAAAGTCGAAGTCTTGAGTTGAAAAGGAGTACTTGATCACCCTTGTTGAAGGTCTTCGGGATGAGCTTCTTATCATGCCACTTATTGGTTCTTTCTTTATAAATCTTGGCATTCTCATACGCTTTAAGCCTTAATTCTTCCAATTCTTGCAAGTCCATAAATCTCTTTGCTCCGGCCGCGTCAAGATCCATGTTGAGCTCCTTGAGAGCCCATAGAGCTTTTGTGTTCGAGCTCGACGGGCAAATGACACGAATTGCCATACACAAGATTGTAAGGAGTAGTGCGAAGTGGAGTTTTGTAGGCGGTGCGGTATGCCCAAAGTGCATTATTTAACTTGGAGGCCCAATCTTTCCTTGAGCGGGAAACCGTCTTCTCCAGGATGTTTTTTATTTGTCGGTTGGAGATCTGCACTTGACCACTAGTTTGGGGGTGGTAGGGAGTTTCTACCCTGTGAATGACCCCATACTTAGTCAAAAGTGCCTCAAAACTCCGCTCAATGAAATGAGAACCGCCATCACTAATAAGAGCTCGGGGAACACCAAAGCGGGGAAAGATGTTGGTTTTCATAAACTTGGCCACAACTCGTGCATCATTAGTTCTCGTTGCTATGGCTTCAACCCACTTAGACACGTAGTCAACCGCTACGAGGATGTACTTGTATGGACCCGAAGAAGGGAAGGGTCCCATGAAATCGATTTCCCATACATCAAAAAGCTCAACTTCCAGAATTCCTGTGAGTGGGTTCTCGTTCCTCCATGTGATATTTCCCGCACACTGACACTCATCACAAGCCGTGATATAAGTATGAACATCTTTGAAGAGGGTAGGCCAGTAGAATCCGCTTTGAAGAACTTTTGCGGTAGTCTTGAATCCCTTAGCATGGCCGCCCGTTTGAAGAGTGTGACCCTGTCGGATTACCCCCTCAATTTCATCGTCCGGCACACAACGCCTAAAGATATGATCGCTCCCTTGCTTGAAAAGGTAGGGATCGTCCCAATAGTATTGCTTGGCGTCGTGGAGGAACTTCTTTCGAGCTTGGGAAGTCAATCCATCGGGGATAATTCCTCCTACAACATAGTTAGCAAAATCCGCAAACCAAGGAGTTTTCGCCCCTCGAATAGCATAGATAGAATGGCAAGAGAGCATGGGAGGAGAAGAATGAAGAATAGTGGAAAGTACCGAAGAAGGGTTAGAAAAATGACCTCGATTGGTGGTGGTGGGGGTCGGTGCCATCCTTCCCAGCTCGGTGTCAGCCAAAATCTGTATATGGGGGGTCGGTGCCAAGCCAGCAATGGTCGTCTCCGACCCAGTATTGGTCGTCTCCGACCCAGAATTGGTCGTCTCCAACCCAGTATTGGTCGTCTCCGACCCAGAATTGGTCGTCTCCGACCCAGCCTGTGTTGTATCGATCCGTAAGACTTCATTGCTTAATAAAGTTTCATCCGGGCGAGAGTCGTTGATGGGTATTGTATCTCCAAACTCCTTAATGTGTTCCACGGGTAACCGAGAAAGGTGATCCGCCACAAGATTTTCCGCTCCTTTCTTATCCCGTATTTCAAGGTCAAATTCTTGCAATAGAAGTATCCATCGGAGCAATCTCGGTTTGGCGTCCTTCTTATCCATAAGATAACGGATAGCTGCATGATCTGTGTAGACGATTACCTTGGAACCCACCAAGTATGACCGGAACTTCTCAAAGGCAAACACAACAGCTAGGAATTCCTTCTCTGTGGTCGTGTATTTGCTTTGGACCTCATCTAGCGTTTTGCTCGCATAATAGATAG
Organism: Fallopia convolvulus; assembly: GCA_964016875.1. NCBI lineage: Eukaryota > Viridiplantae > Streptophyta > Magnoliopsida > Caryophyllales > Polygonaceae > Fallopia > Fallopia convolvulus. The sequence continues at coordinate 2,744,027 of OZ024720.1, forward strand.
CATGAAGCTTCTTCTCCCTTCTTTGCCCAAGGACTGCGCCCACGGCGTAGTCGCTAGCATCACACATGATCTCGAAGGGAATGGTCCAATCCGGAGGTTGCATAATAGGAGCCGATACAAGTGCATCCCGGATCCTGTGGAAAGCTGCAAGACACTCGGAAGAAAACTCAAACACAACATCCTTCATTAATAGGTTAGTTAACGGTTTGGTAATCTTAGAGAAATCTTGAATGAACCTCCTATAAAACCCGGCATGTCCTAAAAAGCTCCTAACATCTTTCACTGAGGAAGGGGGTGGTAATTTTTGGATCAATTCAATTTTAGCTTTATCAACCTCAATCCCCCTTTTTGACACAACATGACCTAGAACAATTCCTTCTTGCACCATAAAGTGACATTTTTCCCAATTAAGTACTAGGTTAGTTTCCTCACATCTCTTAAGTACTCTAGTAAGATTGGCAAGACAAGAGTCAAAAGTGGTACCGTAAACCGAGAAATCATCCATAAATACCTCCACAATGTCCTCAATCATGTCGGAGAAGATGGCCATCATACACCGTTGGAAAGTGGCAGGGGCGTTGCAAAGCCCGAACGGCATCCTCCTATAAGCAAATGTGCCATAAGGACATGTGAAGGTGGTTTTCTCTTGATCATCCGGATGTATCGGAACCTGCCAGAAACCACTATAGCCATCGAGATAACAAAAATAGTCATGCAAAGCTAATCTCTCTAGCACTTGGTCAATAAAAGGCAAGGAAAAATGGTCCTTTCTAGTGGCGCTATTTAGCTTCCTATAGTCTATGCACATGCGCCAACTAGTAGTAGTCCTAGTGGGGACTAACTCGCCGTTTTCATTCTCAACAACGGTAAGACCACTCTTTTTAGGCACAACATGAACAGGGCTTACCCACTTACTATCCGAAATAGGGAAGATGATACCTGCATCGAGCATTCTCAATATCTCCTTTTTTACCACTTCCTTCATATTTGGGTTAAGCCTTCGTTGATGCTCTATGGATGGCCTATGTACTTCCTCAAGAAAAATACGATGCATACACAAAGAAGGTGAGAGGCCACTTAAATCCTCAAGTGAGTAGCCAATGGCCTTCCTATGAGCCCTAAGAACATTCAACAACTTTCCAACTTCTTCCTCATTAAGGTTAGCATTAATAATCACAGGAAAAGTGGAATTAGGGCCAAGAAACTCATACCTCAAAGACTCGGGAAGAGTCTTAAGCTCTGGAGTCGGTGGTGGTGGTGTAACAATTTCGTCACCCTTCTCCATTTTGAAAAACTCTTCATAGTAAGTAGTATCATCTGCCTCCAAAAGGGTCGGCTCCGACCATAGGGAGGTCGTCACCGAGCCAGAAGCAAGCATAAAATCTTCAGCAACGATCGAAATGGGGGTGGGTGCCGAGCTGTAAGTGGTCGGTGCCGACCTAGAGATGGTTGGTGCCGAGCAGAATGTGGTCGGTGCCGAGCAAAATGTGGTCGGTGCCGAGCAGAATGTGGTCGGTGCCAACCTTGCATTTTCTTCTTCGGCTTTAGCTTCACTTGTATAAGCTCCAAACAAACGTTCGATCGGATCCTCACAGTTAATGTAGTCCGAGCGAGTGTACAACATCTTCACTTCCATAGCTTCACCGGTTTCCTTCATGGTCGGATTGAACCGGAACTCAACCACCTCATTGCCGATTTCAAAAGTAAGGAGACCTTTCTTCACATCAATAATAGCTCCAGCGGTTGCAAGAAAAGGTCGCCCAAGAATGATCGGGACGACAGGGTCTTCCGGCATCTCCATGACAATAAAGTCATTAGGCACAAAGAACTTGCCGACCTGAATAGGGAAATCATCAAAAACTCCAGTGGGTCTAACACAAGAACCATCCGCCATATAAAGCTTCATATTCACCGGTACCAAAGGACCCATGTTGGTTTTGGACCATATAGAGAGAGGTAGAAGACTAGCACTTGCACCAAGATCACATAAAGCTTTAAAGCGATGGGCACCTATGCCGATAGTGATTGCAAATTTAACCGGATCACCGAGTTTCTTTGGAAGCTCTAAGGATCACACCTCATCAGTTAGTTCGGACATAGACCGCTTTTTGGACAAGATATCTTTAAGAAATTTGGTGTAGGTGGGCATCTCATTCAAAGCTTTAGCAAAAGGAATGGTGATGTTAAGACCTTGAAGAACCTGCACAAAACGCTTGAATTTGCCATCCGTGGAATCTTTAGCCTTCTTGGATGGGAAAGGAAGCACTTTTATTGTTGATGTAGGAGGGACGGAAGGAAAAATTCCGGGAATGAGGTCGGCCACGACCTGAGTTTGGTCGGTGACGACCTTATCTGTGGTGGGAGGAGGGTCGGTTACGACCTGTGGTGGGTCGGTGATGACCTGTTCCGAGCTTGGCCGGTCATCTTCGTCCTCCTTGTTCTTGCTTGTTCCTCGGTCCGGTAACTTCGTTCCGCTTCTCAAGTGAATTGCAGCAATTTGTCCTCTCGGATTCTCATCAGAATGTCCCGGTAATCGCCCTTGCGGCCGTGGAATATGGGCCGCTAAATCACCAAGTTGAGAATTCACATTCTTCCTCCAAGCCTCAAAGTCACCCAATCGGTTCTGAACCCCTTTAAGATCGGTTCGGATTCCATTCATATCGGTTCGGATGCCATTCATTCCTTCAAGGAGTCCTTGTGCCCAAGTTGGTGGCTCTTGAAAACCGGGAGGCCTATAGGGCGGGGCTCTCTGCTCTTGTGGTGGTCCTTGAAAACCTTGACCATAGCCATTGTTGTTCCATTGAGAAAAGTTGTTGTTGTTTCTTGGATAAGCGTTGTTTTGGCCACGGTAGGGTCCTCTCATATAATTTGCTTCCGCATAAGCCTCTGCAGCTCGGACTTGTTCCACGTTTGTGCAAGAAGAAGTAGGATGAGCAGGGGAACCATATTCTTGACAAGGTTGAGCGGTGGATTTATAGTGGCCCACTTGCTTCTTAAGCCGGTTTATCTCATCTTGCATAAATTGGAACCTCACATCTGGATCAATTGGTTCGGCATTAGGATCATAAAGCTTCTTCATTTGAACCCAGGCGGATTGTTGAGTGCCATACATCGCATCATAGTCGGTAAGTTTGTCCAACAAGGCCCAAGCTTGATCGGGATCCATCTCAATGAATCCGCAGTCAATGTGAAGATTGATGCGGTCCTTAGTAGCGGCATTGATTCCCTGAAATAAAATCTCTTGAAGCACATAAGGCGGTTGTCCATGAGTAGGACATTGCCGAAGAAGTTCTTTAAATCGCTCCCAAGTTTCCACAAAAGTTTCATTGGGAAGTTGATGATAAGAAGTAATGCGCTTTCTTAGCTCTGTAGTCTTAGTTGGTGGAAAGAATTTTGTGAGAAACTGATCATGCAACGCCTTCCATGTATGAATCGATTTGGAGGGCAAACTTTCAAGCCAAGTAAGAGCTTTTCCGGCCAAAGACCATTTGAATGCTTTCAAAAGCACATATTCTAGCGATACATCATCAGCCACAATAGTGTCACAAAGGTCAGTGAAGTTCTTGATGTGCTCCATGGGGCACTCGGTGGGCTTGCCTTCAAATTGTGACCTCTTGATAAGAGTGATGAAGTGTGACTTGATCTCAAAAGCGTGCTCAATAACAGGGAGTACAATAGCAGATTCAGGAACTTTGAATTCAGGATGCATATACTGCTTTGCATTACGTGGAATAGCATTGAGCTGTTGTCGAAGGAGAGTAACAGTAGTAGTTTGATCATCACGTTCTTTCTGAATACCTTCCATCTGAAGGCGAAGATCAACCATCTGGCGAGCAAGTTCCTCAGTGTTGGCCATTGCTCGTCGTTCTCTCAGCTTGCGGTGAAGGGTTCTCTCAAGTTCGGAATCAAAGGAAAAAGGTCGACTTCCCTTCGCGAACTAGAGGGCATGCACCTACACACCTTCAAAAGGAAACGAATTAGTAAACACAAGAGGGTATGGGCTATTCCCAAACCCAAAAATAACTAGAACTAATTCCCCGGCAACGGCGCCAATTTGTTGAAAGGGTTTCCCGACAACAAATAAATTTGTAGTCAAGACCCCGCTGAGTACAGGGAGGTCAGGTTCGTCCACGGGAATTAGAAGAATCTATGTCGAGCTACTAATCCTAGCAAAAGAAAACAAAACAAAGCAACACACTCAAACAAGTGCTCGGCACCAACCCACAACAGGTCGTAACCGACCAACAACTCAACACAAATGCAGGAGAAAAACAAGGGAGACAGGAGCTCGGCACCGACCTGATAGGGGTCGTAACGGACCTATCCGGGTAAGAGAAAATTCCGAGAAACCAAATTAAAGAAGATCTAGGGCAAAGGATTCACCACAACAAGTTTATGCATGCAAACATGAATCAAAATCAACCATAAATAATCCCATTAATGACTCTCGTCATGATAAATCAAGTAAAAATCTTAACTCTCATAAAGATCTAAACTTGTAATCCTACTTGTTTCCTAAAGGTTTAACTTTCATTTCAACCAAATATAATCCAAATTCACAACTAAATCTTTCGATTCACTCATAAAAATGAACATGCTTTGACTTTCATCAAGGAATTGATAGCAAACAAGAGGATAATAGGTAGAGATTAAAAGAGATGGTTCATTCAAATTTTCATGCCCTAATCATGCATAACTCGTCGGGTTTCACCCCAACCCTAGAAAGTAGACTACTCACGATCCATAAAACAATCAACAATCTCAAACGGAAGAGAAGACATGATTCAAATTAAACAAACTTCAATTCAAAAGCAAACTTACAAACTTAAGCAAACCTCCAAGTCTCTCTAATTGTCCAAGAGCTTGGGATCAAAGAAAACTAGAAAACCAAACTTGCAACTTGTTCTGTCTCCACAATTAACCCTAAGAACGTTTCTCCAAATCAGCCTCCCCTTTGAAATAAAACCCTAGAGATCCTTATATAGTGGTAGAAATAAAATCTATATGGAAACTAAACTCTATCTTAAAAAGGCCCATATATAGAACAATTACTAAACCAAACTTAAGGCGCAAGTAATAATTCGGCAACACACGGAGTGGGTCATCACCGACCATGGCTGGGTCGTCACCGACCTCTGGCTGCACTTAACTTCTTCATTTCTTGCTCAAAACTTGCTCCAATGCTTGACTTTTCTTCATTAATTCTTCTTCAATCGCTCTTGGCCTTTTAAGACGTCCTTTAGCTCCTTCTTTACGCACTTAGATCTTGAAACCTTCACTCTTAAATCATCAAACCTTCACATGTATTAACTCTTGCTCTTCTATCAACATCACCACCAAACAACTTCTAGCACCACCTCCTAGAAAGCTTTAGAAAACGAAATATCTCCTCCTCAACGCTTCAAAGACCTACAAAACATCAAACAAACTTATGTAGACTCCATATCTTAAGATAATATGAAAATCCATAAAAACGACTCAAAGCAACACAATAAACTTAGAAAAGACTCAATCCTAACTAGAAAACTACCCATGAAAACTAACTAAAAAGTGCGACATCAGTCATATAAAACAATCAAATTCACCAATATTCTGTAGTGAGAATTGCAACGTTTTTGCCCAACTCAACCCAAAGATACTTCCTGATTTTGTCCCCTTCCAGACAAGATTTCACCTTCATTAAGCCCTTTAGCTACTAGCTCAAAGGATTTAGCTCAAAACATGTCATTTCTTTTGCATGATGCATTAACAATGTTACGCAACATAGAAATTTCATAGAAAAACTTCTCTACTTTTGCCAATTCTTGAGCAACAACTACAAGTGCCAATTGTAACTGATGAGCAAAGCAATGAACATAATAAGCAGATTGATTCTCCTCCATTACCAAGCTCTTCAAACCATTAAACTCAGCTCGCAAATTGGTGGCTCCATCATAACCTTGTCCACTTATATTAGAAATACTCAGCCCATGTCGAGAAAAAAGAGCCTCAATATGTTTTTTCAATGACAAAGCAGAGGTGCCAAGAACATGAACAATCTGAAGAAAACGCTCAAGAACACACCATCTATCATCCACAAAACACAAAACAACAACCATCTGTTCTTTCACTGATATATCACGAGCTTCATCAACTAAAATCGAAAACGAATTATCACCCAAATCTCTAAAGATTGCATTTGTTGCCTCGACAACGATTGCATTGATATAATCTTTCTGAATCATAGGTGAAGACAATTTCACTCAAGTGCATTACCTAGTGCAAATCTCTTAACTTCATCATTATGGTGGAAAGGAAGTGCAAAAGTTCAAGAAAGTTACCTTGATTACTCGACTCATCAGATTCATCATGTCCTTTGAAAAGCTAATCCTTACACCAAAAGAAATCAAATGCAATCAATTGAGGCAGTTAATCTGACACGATAATCTACCTGACTCTATTTTGATGATTAGATAGACATACGTCTATATGTTGTTTCTGAAGCATCAAATCTTCACAAGCACACACACATCTACTATGAACATTGTTATGATCGCCAATATGAAACCCAAATCGTTCTTTTTTCCTCCAGTTTTTAAACCTTGTCCCAACAAATGAATCACCACCTCGTTTTCCAAGATCGGGTTCGAAGAGATAGCAAGGTAAGCAAAAAGCAACATCTTTAGATATACTATATTCCAACCAAGAACTATACTCATTGAACCAATCGGGAACAAATCTACGAGTTTGATTTCCAAATATAGTTGCAGGAAAATCATGATTTCTAGGTTGACAAGGTCCCTTTTGCAAATAACCTCGTCTAACCCTTTCTCTATCCTTCAAATCATAGTCAAATATATTCCTCCTTAACCTTGAATCAGCAGGCAAATCACCATATCCAACCTCAACATCAACAGTAGACAGATTTGCCATTCTTGGCGGATCAACAATAGACAAACTCGGAAAACTTAAAGGATCGAGATTAGAACTAAAACCTATATTTTGTGAACCCCCAATAGGTAGAAAAAATCTCTTCATTTCTTAAACAATTAAAGAACATGAACATCAAATTCTAAATTCATAAACAATAACGTAAGTTCCTCCATCAACAAATGTGATAAATACAACACACATAAATAATTTGAAATCATCAATTTAGCACACACAATTACACAAATAACAATTCATCAACTCAACACACAAACACAAATACCCTAGAATATGAAATTAGGGCTAACACAAATTCATCAAATCTAAAATTGGGGCTAACACAAATATGAAATTGAGCACACACACAATTCATCAAATCATTAATCCATAGAATTCAATTTGAAATTGGGGCTAAAAGCCTAACCAAATCTGAAATTGGGCTAATATGAAATTGGGGCTAATACTCCTAAAAGCCTAACACAAATCTGAATAGAAGAAAGGAGTCGTATTGTCGGAGGTCTACCTTGCTGGAGACTATAGTGGGCGGCCGAGTGGCAGGAGTAGAGGAGAATGATTGAGGAGCAGTCGCGGCTCAAGCAGAGGAGGTTGTTGGACGCCTAGACTCGCGTGTTGAAATGCTGCTACGTGCAGATTCCAGACTGACGAGAAGGCGATGAGCTGATAGGGGTTCGAGGGCACGGAGTCCCTGACAAGTCCAGAGATGATGACACATTCCGAACTCGTTCGAGCCTTTGAGGACTTTAGTGTTTGTTCTGTACTTTTGTCGCTCAACGTTCTGGCCTTCTTCAACATTCTAAACCTAAAAAAATCATTTTTTGTATATTTTAAATTTTTTGAAGAAAATCTTAGTGGGGGTTGTAGCCCCCACTGGGAACCATCAAATCCGCCATTAGTCAAGACAACTGCTTGTGCTTATCTTCGAGGGTCGTTTTGATCATGGAAGCTTTTGATACGGCTATAAAAGCCTGTAAGCGAGCGTCGGTTGGGGGTTGCAGTCCATGTTAAGCCGGCCAAGAATGCGTCTTGGAACCCGCCGCTTGTGAACTGGGTTTTGCTCGATACAGATGCTATTTGTAAGGGCAACCCGGGAATCTCGAGTGATGGGGGTGTTTTCAAGGACCATACGGGGGCGGCAAGACATGTGGTTCGATTTGGAGTTTTTTTTTGAATGGCAACTAAAAGATATGGTATTTACCAAATCCTTGCAAAAATAACAAGAAAATGGCAATAATATATCCAACCAAGGATTTGATTCATACATAATATTTTCTAACAACCAAAAAGGATAGTGGATTAAGATGTCGAGTCAAACAATAACAGCACGAAGAACATACAAAGAACAACTCGATTATGCAAGCAATTGGGAAGGCAAAAGAGCATGCAAATTGACACAAAATCAAAGAGCAATGAAGCAATCGAATTCACCAAATACAAGCATTTATGAGACGGGTGTAGGTTGTTGTTTTTTGTTTTTTTAACAATTAACGCAAGAAGAAAATTTTTGGGACCCTAGATGAAAAAAATGATGGATATAGTGGATTAAAGGGCAAGAACATGCAGCGGAATGGGAGAACACGTGAACATTGAACATAAAGAGTGAGATGAGACTCCACACAATCTTTAGCTCTAACACCAGTTGATGTGAACTCGTCTTCAATGAAATCGAATCCACGAAGGATCTTTGTCTTGGATTGTGTAGTGGGTCTCTAATGGCATTGCGAAAGGAATTTATGTAATTTGAAGGTTGTTCGAGAGGGGTTGAAAGGAGAATAAGAGATAAGAGTTGATTAATTTAAGGGAGAACCGATCTAGAGGGAAGATAGATGGAGGAGGGGTTGACGCACGATCCACAAACAAGGACCAACCTCTACTATGTTATGGATTCATTATATACGTGAGAAACTACAAAGGGATGTGCCTCTTATATAGAAGATGACACACGAAACCCTAGATCTAAAAGGTGGCGGACTTGGGCTTGGATGCAACCAAGACCTAACATCCATAATACAAAAAATAACATAAAACATAAGTAAAAGTCTCAAAGTAGCAACAATACCATGTTAAGACATGTCAAGGGCCTTGCCGCGCGTGTGTAGGCACATCGGCGTAACGCTTGCATCGTGCCACGATTGGCACGGCAGGAACCTCCAATATCGAGGGGTACAGTATTGTGGGATGGGCTAAGGTGGCCGCCATTGTCTTGGGACTCTCGAGCTAGTCAGAATCAAATGTGACTCTAGGCAAGTCGCATTAGGCTCCTGGACAATAAATTGTTTTTTTTCTCAACATGTCAAATAGGGCTATCTGATCTTCTTGACTCAAGTACTCGCTTATCAAAAAGCAACAAACTGTATTTGAGTTCGTCACCAGCACCCACACGAAACGACCAAGAGATTAGTCATCGAGACTCGCATTTGACTTAAAGTTTGGTCCTTTGCAAAATGTCGGATCTTCATGCTCCAAAACAGCCTTCGAGACCCACATATGACTCAAATTATGGACCTTTGCGAAGTGTCAGATCTTCATGCTCCAAACCTAATTCCCCAATGCAAGTAGGTTTAATCAGGAACATCACGCGCGTCATGCCCATTGTGCTTCGTTCTTGGCCTATCATCCACTATCGCGGATCGATCGTGGTCGGTCAACACTGGTATAGATATGCACCACTCGTGCTCACTAGGGTCCGACTTCCCTACGGATGGCTCCATGTCGATCCGTTGTTGATGCACATGACGTTGGTCTCGATTGATCTAGTGTGAACGCGGATGACATCGATTTCATCGGATTTGGCATGCACGATCGCGGCTCGTACGTAGGCTCGACTTTCGGATTTGAGTTGGTGAACGTGGGATTGACCTCTTTTTCCCACAAACGACACCAATTTGTTTTGACACAAAAATCTCCCAAAACCTGATAGAAAGGCAACAAGAAAAAGAAAACTTTTTGCATGAAACTTCAAATTATCCTTCTAATTGACAAGGGTACCTTTTTTAGGAAAAGAATAGAGGCTAGGGTTTCGGGTAGCATTTATTGGGCTTTTATCCTTCCTAAGCCCATTAGCTATGATATTTAATATTTTCAACATAATTAATACACTTTATCAATCAAATTTTTATAAAGCAAAAAAATAGATCGAGTAGCACTTCATAACTTGCCAAATTTATTTATAAAATAAATTTTATCTTTGCAAGTTTTATTTATTAAAAAGTGAAATTAAATAAATTGCGATGTTTTAATAATTATGAAAGCATAATGATTATGAAAAATATTTATATTAAAAGACAAATATTAACCAAAAAATAAAATTACTATTGAAATGTTATTTTAGCACAATTCATTTCCTTGCATTACAATATATCTTAAAACCTGGAAAATCCCATTCTTAATAAATATTCGTCTGATTTATTTTATCTATGGGCGAAATTATTTTATAGAGAAAGATTTAATAACTATGATTGCATAATAATTAAAATAATTACACTTTATTCTTCTATAAAAGAGTGGGATATTACATTTACAAAATGTCCAAGGATTGCAACCAACAATCATTACCAGATTCATCTTTGTCAATCTTCACAATTAATGTAGGTTTTTATGGTATTATGTGAGCATTTCTTGACATTAAGCTTTTGTTATGAAAGATGTTGAGAATAATAACCTATCCCGGGCCACATTTAAAATCCAAAAAGATCAAGCCAAGCATATATACTCTTTGGTTACTCCTCCTATTTCCCATGGGCTTATTTGCTAGGCCCATCCGCGCATGTGCGCCCATACCGACACGTCCCCAGTTTATCTACCTGTCGGACCCACAAACTTTCATATGGTATTAAAGCGGTTCGGTCAAGGGCCCCATTATCTACCTTGGGTTGGGTTTAGTGAGTTGCTACCTGCTCGTTATCTACTGTTCTGTCTTGGGTTGGACTTAGCGAGTTTCTACCCGCCCGTTAGCTACTCTTCTGTCTTGGGTTGGGCTTAGCGAGTTGCTACCCGCCCGTATTTACTCTACTGTCTTAGATTGGGTTTAGCGAGTTGCTGCCCATCCGCTATCTACCCTTACTTAACTATCATAGTCCAAGTGTCAAGTGGGCATCTTAGTTGCACTTGAGAGGGCGTGTTGAGAATAATAACATATCCCACATCTGAAATCCAAACAGATCAAGCCTAGCATATATACTCTTGGGTTACCCCTCCTATTTCCATTGATTTTAGGATGGAACCCCATGGGCTCATGTGCTAGGCCCATCCGCGCATGTACTCCCGTAGTGACACGTCCCCAGTTTATCTACCTATCGGGCCCACGGACTTTCATAAAAGAGAGCTCGATTTCTAGCATGCCAAAATCATAGGCAAAAGTGGTAGATCCCATAGATGTTTATGATATCTCATGTTTTCCTTGGTCCTCTATTAAACCATTTGAACTAGCCTATACGGTTGTCAATTCTTCATGGGATATATGGAGCCATTTGAGGAGTTTGTTGAGTACATTATTGAAGAAGCTACATTGGGTCCAACGATGCTATCCAAATTAATTAGATTTGCTATAGAGGACACATGTGGGGTTAGTGACATGAATTTCTCTCTAGATTGATTTCTGCCAAGGGGTTGTGGAGTTGGCTAGTTTAAAAAGGTAACATGCCTTTGATGTTTATAGGTAAACTAAAGCATTACTAAGAGGGTTCAAAGCTCAACATTTCCAAAATAGTGAAGTAGACTTAAAACTCAAATGCATTAGAAAAGATCTATCAAAAAAATTGAAGAATCTTTAGAGGAAGTTTAAGGTGCCAAAAAAGGGTCCAAAGCTCAACATTAGAATGATCTAGTGTGAAACAAAAAGTCAATTGAGCCAATAAGCAAACTTAATTAACTTGAAACATAACCAAATTTTAGACCACCCTAAGAAGCCTATTACTAGATATTTTATAGCATAGATGAATGATGAGAATTTAACACTTGCATCTTCATGTTCAAAATCGACAAGGACAATCTATTAGGATCTAACAAGATGAGTCTAATTTGAAAAGATCTTGCAAATCAATAAAGTAATTGTAGGATACTTCAAATAGGATAATTTTCATTTATTAGAAAAAAATGATTAATCCACAACTCAATTAGTCTATCTATAGATGCAAAATAAGGAAGACCGATATGGTAGAGAAGAAAATTTAGTTCGTGCAACCAGCACTAACCCTGCCTAATAAATAAGCCTCATTGAAAATAAAACGATTGTAGAAACCTATACAATCCATCTTCTTTGGTAGGCATAGTATCTCCTAACTTCATCCATGAAATTTTCTATATTGATGAGAAGAATTCTTACCAAAATTTCGCTATGAGACTAAGGATCACATAATTAAGCCTCTAGCTATAAGAAACCTCGTGATACAAGTAAGGATGTTCTTATGTTGAGAATAAAACATATCCTACATTTGAATTCTAAACAAAATCAGCCTAGTACATATATTCTTGGGTTCTTCCTATTGTCAATTGATTTTATGATGGAACCCCACTGGGTTTATGTGGTGGGCCAAACGCACATTTACGCTTGTACGAACATGTCCCGAGTCTACCAACCTATCGACCCATGGACTTTCTTCATAGTATCATAGTAGGTTTGGTCTTGGGTCCATTATCTATCTTGGGTTGGGCTTAGTGAGTTTCTACCCGCCCATTATCTACCTTACTTAACTACCAACTATCTTGTCTTGGGCTTATCGAGTTGTTAACCACCCTTTTATCTACCTTACTTGACCTACCTGATGTCCGCTTTTTAGTCATGTTTTTAGGGTGTGTTTTAGTGTGTTTGAGTCTTTTTCTTTAGTTTTGTGTTTTGTTTTGAGTCGTTTGTGTAGGTTTTCGTATTTTCATGAGATATGGAGTCTACATAAGCTATGTTGGTGTTTTGTAGGTTTTTAGAAGCTTTTTGGAGCACTTTTGAGGAAAAGAGCAAAACCGAAGAGAAGCACTTAAGGAAAAGCTCAAGATTGAAGAGAAGATGAAGATTAAGTGCTCAAGTAAAGTCATTGAAGATCAAGTTTGAGCTTAGAAATAGATAGAGAATTTCGTTACAAGAACATAGGAAAAAGAATCGAGTCAAACAGAGTTGTAACAAATCCGCTACGCAAGTTTTACTCAAGGTTATTCGTAGTGCCTATCAGGGTCGTGCTCGACCCAACCAGAGAACAAGCTCTCAGGCGCGACCCTATCAGGGTCGTGCTAAATCCAAACAGAAAGTGAACCCTCAAGACCGACCCTAAGGAGGGTCGTGCACGACCCACTTTGTGTCGTGCATGGCGCCGACTTTGCCTTATTCCGTGATCTTTAATGATATATTCTATCTTTGTATTTTAGGAAGGTTGTTTTATCTTGTTTCCTAGTTTAATTAGGGCTCATTTTCCTCTATAAAAGGAGGTTAAACCCTTTAGTTGAAAGGTTCCAGTTTTTAGTTCGATTTTTGTTCCGTTTTTATTCGCTTTTGGATTGAGAGGAAGACTTGGGGAACAAGTTGGAGAATTTTGTAAGACTTCTTAGTTTTAATTTGAATTTTCGGTTTGTCTATTATGATCATGTCTTCGTTCTTCTTTACCATGTGTGAGTAGTTTTCTTAGATTTTAGGGTTGGGTGAAAATCCAACACGATCATGCATGTCTAAACTTGGATTCATGACTTGAATGCTTGAAGATCATATCTATCTATTTTGTGCTAAATTCCTTTGCGAAAGTTGAGGCATGTCTTGCGATTAACCTAAAAGCGAAAGTGTAAAGTTGATTGCTTGACTAGATCTAATAGGATTATTTGCGAAAGTTGATATTCCTAGGTTGATGGATAGATAGAAAGTTGTTTAATTTGCGACAGTTGATTGAATAACTTGAATTGTTTGCGAAAGTTGACTCTTCTATGATCATAATTGCATGATAGTTGTGAATTCTTGTTGAAGGCATGTATGGTTGATGTTGTGGTGGCCCTAGCCCTAGGATTGCCTTTTTACATTTGCTTTAAACTTATTAATATTGTTTCGATCTCGACCCACTAAGGTCGTGCTCGAGCCTAGCCCTTGTTTGTGTTCGTTTGTGTGTTTTGTCCCCAGGATCGACCCCCATAGGGTCGTGCACGACCCTAATCAGTTCGGTCTTGACCTTGTTTTGTTCGTGTTTTCTCGCTTTTCGTAGTTTATCAACTAATATTTAGCCCTATTCTCATTCACGTGGACGAACCTGACTCTCTATACTCAGCGGGGTCTTGATATAAATTTATCTGTTCAAGAAACCTTTCAACACTACCCGATATCCATGTGTCAACTTTCAACTGGCAATCCCAATTGCACTTTAGTGGGAATGTTGAGAATAAATCATACACCATATATGAAATCTAAAGAAAATTAGCCTAGTAAATATACTCTTGGATTACTCCTATTGTCAACTGATTTTATGCACTCATACGGACACACCACTCAGTCTACCTATCTACTGACCCACAGACTTAACATTAGTCTTGATAAAAACTTCCATGCACACACATAACGTTTAATATATATGTAGATCAGGAGGAAAAACAATTATAAGAATGTATTTGAATAGGAAGTGTAATCCTTCTTTTGTTTTAAGATGTGATATTAGAAACAAATCAAATTTATATCACTAAAAAGTCTCAAGTATTGCTCCCTTAGTGATATTTGAATAAACAAGACAATCCTCAACACCAAAATACAATTGCATAGAAATTTTTAATGTTTGCTTGGATTAATCTTAATTATTATTTGACCGAAATAATTATGGTCATTGGAATTATTGGAGCAATGGCAATACCTTAGTTAGTAAAAAAACTTTAACGGCCAGGTGCTTTTATTGGCTTTTGCTGAAGACAAAAGTTTTTATATAATATCCATAAAACGCTTTATCAAATTATTTTTTGATAAAATCTTAAGTCTCGGCCCACAAATCTATACATATTACTTGTTAAACTATGTAGACACTTAAAATGTTACTCCCTATATTAAAGTAAACTTGTCGTTCTAACTTGATTTTCTTGTTTAATAAAAATTATCATTTAATTTATTTTAACCCATTTTTTTCAATAATATATCTATTAATTAAAAATATTTATATAAATCTACAAAATAAGTTGAAAATCTGAACAAGATTAGGGATATTTAAGTCAAATTAAATAATTTTCTTAATTTTTAAGACAAACTCTAAAACGATAAGTCTATCTTAACAGAATGAGTATATGTAAGAAACCATCTTCTGAAAGGGTGTTCTTTTTAAAAAATATCTTTATACAATTTTATTTTAATAAAATCATCTTTTATATTATAGTTTATTAATTTACAAAATCATCCCTAATGTATTGCAATTTTCTCAAATAATCTAACATATATGCATATTTATATATCAAATGACAACTAAAAAAAAGATAAGTTACTTTTTATCATTTTAAAAGTTAAAACTACATATTGGTTGATTTATTACACTAAGAGATGCATATAAAACAACAATATCTATAAACTAAATAAATTATCACTATTTTTAAAGTCATTTTTGGTGCTTTATTTTGAAAAGGGGGAAATTCCTTCTTTCGAATTTGCGCGTTTTTCTTTTGGTGTTCAAATTTATTTGTATTTCACTTGGTATCCCTCAAGTTTTTATTTAGTTTGTCCCGTAACCAATCTCACTCAAAATCTAACTTCCGTCAGAATAAGTGTAGTTCCGTCCAAAAAAAAATTTGATACAACATTGTTGTTCTTGTTGTCATGTCTAAAGTTCTTACATTACCTCATGTTCCCTTTAACGGAATCGAAAGTTTTTCAAGCTGCAATCATAATTTTTTTTATCTTCCTTGGGGCTTTCCGTCTATGCACTCTTCGTAGTGATGTCGACAACCAGAATTTATCTTTGTCACCATTGATAACGGGCATATCATACAAGTCCAATAAGGTTCTAATCTAATACCATATGACAATGAGTTGAGTAACTCGTGAACTTATATAATAGATAATTTAAGTCCCAAATTTTCCATGTAAAAAACTCTCAACAATGTCATAGACAACATCAAAGACACAATTTGTAAGCTTTTAAATCCAAGGAGTACCAATCCCTATTTTAAGCATGATTTACATAAAATAAGGCCACTCTAAACCGCCAAAGGTCTTAATTGTGTCCAATTTGAGAGCCATGACATCTCTATTGCCGTGTGTTTTAGATTTCAAATGACGGAATGCTTCAATCGCAATAAGGCCTTTGCGTTTAAAAAAAGGCAAGAAGAAAGGGTGCACTTATTACCCCACATAGGGTGGCCTACTAGTAAAAGTTATGGGGTATTGGAAGGTCTTATCTTCAATCTTTACCTTTTCCCCTCTCTTCTACTATTAAATCGAATTGGTCGACGTAAATTAATTTACTTGTTTCGTACATTTTATTCGCTTGTTTACAAATTCAGGGTTTAGCATTAAAAGTAGATTCCTTTTAAAAAAGGTGCAAAAATTCATGAGTTTAGTTAAAAAGTGTAATTTACAATCATACCATAAAATCACATGTACGAAATGATGTGGAAAAAAAGTGAAGAATAATCTGGGATAAAGTGCACTAATTATTGATGCTTTTCACTTAACTAGCACCCACTTCCTATAACATTTTTTTTAAATGAAATAAAGACTCATCGAGAAATATTTTGAAGATTCTCCTTGTTTGCAATTTTTTTGATAGAAACCACACAACTTCATTAACCAAGATCAAAGTCTAGTATATCATAAAACTCAAGAGGAAAATAAAGACTACTAGAAACCACAAAACATTTGCTAGGCCTCCAGCGACTAAGCCAATCAACTGTTTTGTTGGCTTCCCTTCTACAATACATCCATCTACTAAAAAGAAATGAGTGACTTAGTTCGATAGCCAAAACAACTACATCTCCATATGCATTGTGTGGAATTTCTCCAGCATTTACTTTCTGAATTAGACAAAGAGAATAACACTCCACACAGATTTTCGATCTCAAAACCAAAGGATGCTACAATTTGAAGACCCCATCTAGCTGCCTCTGCTTCCGCCACATCAATCTCAATTCCGAATTGAATTCGTTTTGCACCAGCGAAGATGGTTGCACCACTGTCATCCCTACCAATAACTCCTATTCCACCCTCATTCTTCTTTACTTCTGCATCTACATTGATTTTTATCCATCCAGGTGGTGGTTTTCTCCATCTATTCTGATCATCTGAGATGATGTTGGACTATTTAGGAGAAGATTCGTTGAACTTGCTAAACTCTGAAAAACATGACATACCATTGGAGAACAGTTGTGTAGGACGAAAACGATGGTATAGAGCATGCATTACACTCTCTTTCTTTTCACAGAACACACACCTCGGCTCAGCCAAAATATGTCTTTTGTTTAGGTTGAATTTGCATGGTAGAATATCTTGACCTGCTTGCCAAATAAAATTTCGAACTCTTGGTTGTATAGGTAGTCTCATACTTGGTTGCATAATGCCTTCACCCTGCTATTATCCAACTGTTCTCCAATCTCCCCTCTCTAAATTAATCAAGCAGTTGATAAGTAGATTTAATTGTGAAGATCCTATCACGAGAGTAATGCCAGATTATCTTGTCTTGAATTTGGTTGTCAACAAGGTGAATTCGAAGAATGTGCTTCAGCCTCTAAGAAACATTTTCGTATTCGCTCTTCCATCCACTCGCCTATTTTCCAATCAATTAGATCCATGACCTTTAGATCAGTTGCTGCATTAGAGAAATGGCCAATAGGTCTGAACAAATTTGGTGTTGGAATCCAGTGATCTTCCCAAACTCTTATGTTTGCTCCATTTCCAACCTGCCATAAGGAACCAACAGAAAGAACTTGTCGGGCTTTATGAATGCCTCTCCAACAGAAACTCGGATTATAGCCTAAAGTTGCCTCCTTGAAACTCGTGTGTGGAAAATAGCGGACTTTAAATAGACGTGCCATAAGAGAATATGGTTCCTGTAAAATACGTCATCCCTAGCGAGCCAACAGAGCCAAGTTGAACATCTCCATGTCACAAAAGCCAAGTCCCCCTTCAGTCTTAGATCGACACAATTTCTTTCAGCACATCCAGTTGTGACTTGGAGTTGAATTTTGTCCTTGTCATAAGAAATTGCACATCAGTTGTTCAAATTCCCGGATTAGACTTGAAGGTAGTAAGAAACATGACATTGGGATCGCCTAAGCTACCGATCTTATAAGAACTTCTTTTCCTTCTCTTAATAGAAAAGTTGCTTTCCATCCCTTTAACTTCTTTCATACTCTTTCTTTGATTTGAGAAAAATTACCTTCTTGGAATGACCCACCAGTGTAGGTAGTCCTAGATATTTTTCATGTTTTTCCACTTCATGCACATTAAAAATACCTTGGATAACCTCTCATTGATCGTATCTCACATTTTTGCTAAACGACAACTCGGACTTGCTTAAGTTAACTTGTTGTCCCGAAACTGCTTCGTGGTGTTGGAGGATATTAATGGATTACGTCGCCTGTTAACAAGTAGTATAAGCAAAAATAATATTTGCATCCGCAAAAAAGAGGTGAGAAATGGTTAGGGAAGTCCGTGCAATACGAATTCCTCTTAGCTGATTTTCTACTTCACTTCTTTGAATCAAAGCTGAAAAGCCTTCAGCTACAAAAATAAATAAGTATGGAGAAAGCGGATCTCCTCGTCGAAGGCCTTTAGATAGAACAAACTCAGTTGATGGCCGACCTCCTACAAGGACTGAGAAAGATACACTAGTCATGTACTTCATTAGCAAACTGATCCACATTTCATTCATGCCTAAACTGCGTAGGCAATGTTCAAAGAAAAGCCATTCCACCCGGTCATACGACTTTGTCATATCCAATTTTAAAGCCATGTAACCCTTCTTCCCTGTTCTCTTGTTCTTCATAAAGTGAAAGAGTTCAAAAGCTAACAAGACATTATCCGTGATCATTCTCCCCGGAATAAAAGCACTTTGAGTCTCGGAGATCACTTTATGCAACACATTTTTTAACTTGTTTGCCACAACTTTTGAAACAATTTTTTAGAGCACATTACAAAGACGGATAGGACGGAAATCCTTCATACGAAAGGATTAGTAACTTTAGGAATCAATTAAATAAAAGTTTTATTGAGTTGTTTTGGAAAAGGAGCACCATTTTAAATCCTTAGGGCAAAGGAGATTATTTCAGATCCAACAATATGCAAATGTTGTTGAAAAAATAACGGTGACATACCATTCGAACCCGGAGATTTTGTAGGGTGCATTGAGAAAAGAGCAAAACGTACCTCTTCACCGGTAAATGGATGAGAGAGAATCAAGTTATCCTCTTCCATCAATAAAGGCAAGAGCCCTTGAGGATCCACACTAGCATAAGTCGTAAAATCAGTTTTAAAGAGTTCTGAGAAGTACTCAACTTCCACTCTTGCCATATTGGCTCTACTTCTCCATTACATACCATTGTCATCCACTAAACGCCTCAACTGATTTCTCTTCCTTCTCCCATTCGCCTTCTTGTGAAATAAGGCGGAATTACAATCACCCCATTTTAGCTCATTTGCTTTAGCTCATTGATACCATAACATTTATTCTTTTGCCATCAGATCCTTGTCCCGTTGTTCTAACGACCTTCTCCTATGTATCCACTCTCCTCGCATGCCAACCTTGTTCAGTTTTCAGAGTTCTTCTCGTACTACATTCAATTGCACACAAATGTTACCAACCTCTTGTCGTTTCCATTCCCTTAATGCCTTAGCACATCTTTAATTTCAATCTTGCTTAGGACACCATGCTCCACAAATGAAGATCCCGGATTGCACCAACTGTTATGCACCACCGCCTCACAGCCCGAATTAAGTGTCCAAAGTGCCTCAATCTAAAGAGCCGAGGGCTACAAGGATTCTCATCATGTTGTCCATACTTTGAAAAGATTCCACAATGATGGGCAAATGATCCAAACCATACCTCTCCAAATTTCTCAATGTACCATTTGGGAAAAGTTCAAACCATTGTTCGTTTGCCACCCCGCAATCTAACCGCTCTTGAATGAATTCCTCATCTATCCTCCCATTATCCCAAGTAAAGTGGGCAACCGTCCAATGCATTTACAGGAAGAATGACTAGAACTACAAGGCTCGGCTCGCGCAGGGGCACTCATTGAACATCCATAAGACCACAACGGTCTAAAACAGTACTAAAAGACATTATACCATGCCAAATCGGTTCGTTGCCTCCTTTTACTTCCCTTCTCAAAACCCGATTGAAATCGCCTGTTGGGCCCTCAGAAATTTGGCCCAAAAGGAATGCTACAAGCCCAGAACAATTGATCCAAGTAAATCGATAGAAGGAGAAGACGACGGAGCAGTCAAAGCAGAGCTGAAATCTCGGACCCCATGATCGACACCAACGGCTATTTCATTAACGATGGGGGTGAGATCTCCGGGATTTGCCAGGCATTTCAGCCAATGGTCGAAGTGGAGAAGAAGGGTATAAATAGAGACGAGGCAAGGATAGGGAGGACACGAACACTCATACTCGAAATTACTTACGAAAGCTCAAGTCTTTTTCCTAGTCTTTCTACTTCGCTCAAAGCATCCATTTGTATTTACAGAAGATTCACGATCTCAATCATAATATCAATCTTATCATTCTATTGCCATTTCTTTTCATGCCTTTCATCTTGTTTTACTTCTTGCTTGTGATTTATAACGCGTTACAAATTCTGTTTGGTTAGGACTTCCCACATTATAGCAGGTAACGCGTTAGTGCGATTATCCTGCTCAAAACAATTGGCGCCCACCGTGGGGCCTAGACAAAAAGAAGTCATGCTAAAACAGCTACAGAACCTTTCAACAAGATGGACGGAATCCAAACTACTTACAACCACGTAGGGGATCTCGACAATCAGGAGGGCAATGAGGAAACCAACAACCAAGACGCCAGGAATATTGACGGTGTCAGGAATGTAGATGGTGTCAGGAACGTATATGGAATCGGGAATGTGGACGGAGTTGAGCAAGGTTCCGGAAACACCAATGGCAACCCAGGTACTTCCGAGCAACGAGGAGTTGGAGGAGGCGATGTCGATGTCATCATGGAACTCCAAGCAACAATGATCGCTCTTCAAAAGAAACTGGAAAGCCAGAAAGAGGCCAATGCCAAATTCACCGAGGTATACGAGAAGCAGATTGAAACTTTAACTAATGAGCGTAATTTGCTTCGATCTTAGGTACAATCAGCTCCTACCCGACCCCGAGGAACCGATGTGGTAGAAGGAGTCGCCAGATGATTAGATATGGACGACCCAAGTTTTGTAACACCTGATGTCGTCAGGCCAGTTACCGGGTATCAAGTAAAGTTAATTCTTTAGGGGCGATACGGGAGGATACCGAGGTTTCCCAATTACAGGAACGCCTTAAAGCCCTGGAAGATCGAATCACTCAGGTCCTAGGGGCACCTCAACTGATAGCGATGGAAAGGAGAGATGGTTACACCGATTCTCCCTTCGTGCCTGCTATCGCAAGAGTCGATATCTCCCGTAAGTAGCACGATTCTCCCTTCGTGCCCAAGCCAGATGAGAAGTTATACGTGTACTTGGCCGTGACCGAAGTAGCAGTTAGCGTCATCTTGATCCGTGAAGAGAATGAAGACTAGTTGCCCGTTTATTACGTGAGTAAAACCCTGCTTGATGCGGAAACCAGGTATTCCCCCATGGAAAACCTAGTATTATCTTTGGTAATGGCTTCAATAAAATTACGTCCTTATTTTGAAAGTCATTCTATCATCGTGAGGACTAATTATCCAATGAAGAGTATCATGTCGAAGCCAGAATTGTCAGATCGACTAACAAGATGGTTGATCCATTTAAATGGTTACGACATCACTTACGAGCCGAGAACAACAATGAAGTCTCAAGCGTTGGCAGATTTTGTGGTTGACTTCACTCCTACCACTTTAGAACAAGAAGACCAAGAGGTATTACATGTAACAAGGAGTGGCAAGTGGTTGATGCATACAGACGGAGCGTCAAATCAGGTTGGCGTAGGATTGGGGATAGTCCTGAAGTCACCACAAGGGGATAGGATAGCCCAAGCTATTCGATGTACGTTCAAAGCTACTAACAATGAAGTAGAATATGAGGCGCTTATAGCAGGGTTACTCGTTGCCAAAGACTTGAACGTGCAAGAAATTGAGGTAATTTTTTATTCATTACTTATTGTAAATCAAGTTCCGAACTCATATGTAGCCAGGGATTCAATGATGAAGGTGTACTTAGAGAAAGTCCAAGAGATCCTTAAATATTTCAAACATTTTGATATAAAGCAAGTTCCTCGGGACGCTAACACGCAAGCAGACGCCTTAGCCAACCTCGGGTCCGCAATCGACCCAAGAGAGTATGACAAGATACCTTTCGTGTACCTTGATGCGCCATCCATAATCAAAGAAGCAGATATGTTTGAAATTCAAGATCCTGATAAAGACGATTCGTGGGTAACTCCTTACTTAAAATGGTTACGAGATGGAGTCTTACCAGATGACAAGGAAGAAGCCCGACGACTTAAGGTAAAAGCTTCCACTTTCGCTATTACGAATAACATTCTGTTCAAGTGGATGTCATCAGTAATATACGCCCGATGCGTAAAGGAGGAAGAAGTACAAAAGGTGTTACAAGACATACACGATGGAGAATGCGGAAATCATACAGGGGGTCGCAACTTGGCGAGGAAGGCGAGCAGGATGAGTTATTACTGGCCCACCATGAACAAAGACGCAGTGAAGTTCGCCAGCAAGTGTGACGCATGCCAGCGTCATGGACCTATACCACATCAACCCTCGGAGTTGCTACATCCCATAACTTCCCCTTGGCCATTCATGAAATGGGGAATGGACATCATAGGAAAGCTTCCCCCAGCTTCAGGACAACGCGTCTACATCTTAGCAATGACCGACTACTTTTCAAGTGGATTGAAGCCGAAGCCTTTAAAGAAGTCAAAGATACTCAAGTTATTTCTTTCATAAAAAGAAACATCTTGAGTAGGTTCGGAATACCTGCTACCATAGTGTGTGACAACGGATCCCAGTTTATCAGTGACAAGACAAGATCATTTTGCCAGCAATACAACATCCAATTAGTGATGTCGACACCACGTTATCCTCAAGCCAATGGTCAGGCAGAAGCAAGCAACAAAGTAATCATCAATAACTTGAAGAAGTGACTCAAAGAGGGAAAGGGAAAATGGGCAGATGAGTTACCCCTTATTCTGTGGTCAGATTGAACAACTGCTAAGACTCCTACATGCCATACACCTTTCTCCTTGGTCTATGGATGCGAAGTCGTGTTACCGGTAGAAGTAACTTTGCCCACAATTCGGTATGGACTTACTACCGAGGAGTCAAATCTACCTAACTTGTTACACCATCTAGACACGGTAGATGAGTTACGAGATGAGGCATCAGTTCGTCTGGCGGCATATAGACAGGGGATAGCTCGGAGTTACAACAAACGTGTTAATGCAAAGGCGTTCCAAGTGGGAGATTGGGTATTGAGGAAAGTCTTTCAAAACACACAAGAATTAAATGCTGGCAAGTTGGGAGCAAATTGGGAAGGACCTTATCAGATCACGAAGATTGTAGGACAAGGAGCCTACGAGTTGATATCATGTGATGGGAAGACAGTCCCTAGAAGTTGGAACGCGATGAATTTGAAGTTATATCACTTTTAGAACGTGCAAGTCACAATAAGGTATACATCACATATTTTTTATTTTTTAACATTGCATTATTACGTCTTAATACATACATGAGACAACAACGATTCTAAAAAAACTAACAAGGGACGCCTTGTGATGTTACAGGCCAAAACATAGGCCCTCGTCTTATGATCATGCAACGATGTGCACACAATGACTAGTCAAAAGATGCAAGAGATAAGAACGCATAACACAAACTCTAGAGCAAGAGGAGTTTCGCAAAATGTTTGTAACTCGATTCACAATTTTATAAATTACAAGTATTTACATTCAGACAAATACATTATTCTCTTTCTCTCTGCATCTTACATAAAGAGCGCTTTTACAACGGGAAGTTTATCGTTAAACTATGAGTAAACATTTTTACAACATGTCGATCTATCACAAACACGTTGATCTTCATTCCTCGGCAGTAAACCTGTTCTACTTGCAAAAAAGATAAAAACAGATCCAAGACCATAGCAAATACTAAAACATTACTAAATAAACATAAACCCCTAAAAACCAACAAAGGATATAAGTTGTCCACATCAAGGCCCTAAAACGAGCGGCCATGCAAAATAAAGAGTTTTAACCCCAACATACTAGGGGTAGGATAAAGTTTAAGAGATAAGGGAAATAAAAGGAAATTATTCCTTGGAAACTTCCTCGGTTGGCTTCTGGTTTTCCATCTCCACCTGGGCCACTTCTTTGGCAACTTGTGAAATCTCGTCGACAAGAGAAGATTTCTTGGATGCGCTGGCCTCGTCAGGGAACAAGTTCTCGAACTGCTCCCTTTTATTCACAACATCCCAAGAGGAGTGTTTCCCAGTGGCGAATTCCTCTATTGTCTCAACACGAGCTCTGAGCGACCAGTAGTCAGCCGTGTCCTCAATCTCTTGAGCAAGAGTCGTGCCTTTCTTCGATGCTGCATTAAACTTGTCCTCCCACGCCTTAGACTCTCCAACAGCTTTCTCAAGGGCACTCTGCAGATCAACTACCTTCTTCTCCAGAGCCTTCTTCTCTTGCCCCAAGATGACCGACTTGTCCTTCTCAAGCTGCATACTGATCTTACACTGGGCCAATTTCTCGGGATAGTCCTTGAAGGTGTCGAAAGCAGCAAGAGCAAGTTGAAGACCCTGGATAACAAGTACAAAACCATCAAGAACCACGACTATTAACAGTAAAGATGAACAGAGTTGTTAAATACCTACCACTGAGCCGCTAGTATCTCGTCGAAGAATTCAGGCAAAGTAGTCTGGTGTCCCGAATCACGGAGACAATTCACTTGAAGCGGCATCAGAGATTTCAGGCATTTTCCTACATCCATGTCCAAAGACATCATGCTGTTAGGAAGATCAGTCATACGGGGGGATGCATTTCTCTTTGACGAGGGAACCTTTGGGACATCATATGCAGATTTTGGAGGAATAGCCATCACCGAAGAAGTATCAGCGGTAGAAGCTGTTTCCGCCTTCCTTTTCTTCCTTGCCTCAACTCTTTCCAAAGTAGATAACGCAACGGTGGATCTGGTAGTTCTCGAGCCTGGTAACATGCAAGTAACAGGGTTAGTTGACAAACAAAGGTGTTAGAGTAAAGAAAAAGGGAAAGAGCTCACTTCACATCTCTGTGTCTGTGGGGTCTAAGAAGCACGCCTGCACCAGTTTAGGGTAGGACCTTTCCTCCAACGGGATAGCTTCAATGTCAGAAATTACTTGAACCGACACTGAGCGTGGTTGAGGAGAAGCCAAATTTTCTGCATGCAATACAGAAACAATCAATCGTTAGAAAGAACTGAACAAGACATAAGAAGAAAAAAGAAACGCTGCCTGTTGATCTCCATCGAGTTTTTAAGAAAGTTGTGTCAATCCCCAGGGAAGAAAGCTTTACGAAGAAAAATTTGTCAGCCCAACCCCGGTCAGACTTGGAAATGTTAAAAATTAGGTCAGATTTGTCTTGAAAGGTTTTTAAAGTTAATCAACCCGGACCACCCTTGGAAAGGCGATAGTTATGGAAAAAGTCAACATCTTTGAAAGGGAGACCATGAGAG
Source organism: Fallopia convolvulus (assembly GCA_964016875.1). Classification (NCBI taxonomy): domain Eukaryota; kingdom Viridiplantae; phylum Streptophyta; class Magnoliopsida; order Caryophyllales; family Polygonaceae; genus Fallopia; species Fallopia convolvulus. The sequence continues at coordinate 2,769,742 of OZ024720.1, forward strand.
GAACACAACAGATCAACCGACAACAACAACCTCCAGACTTATGGAAGTATCTGCCCAGGGGAAATATTAAGAGTAGAATGGAAGTCGACAACTAACGGGGAGAAAGGAAAGCGATGGCCGATGCGGAAAGGATACTCATACAAGCAAACCCAGTCGTCGCTATAGAAGTCAACCCAAATTCCGGTGGAGAGGAAAATTTCTGCGGAAGAGGGAAATCCTACTGAGAACGCAAGAGTATGAGGGTCTTCTGAAACACTGCTTCTACGATGGAATGGAGTGAGAATTTTGGATGAAGTTAGGGAAGGAGGTACAGGCGGATCGAGGCAGCGAGAGATAGGGTAAGAACTAGAAGCTGCCATGGTTTAAGGGGAGAAGGGAGGTTGAAGACGAAGAAGCAAAGTAGAAGGAAATGTACCTGGACACCGAGAAGCATAACTGAAGTCTTAGAGGCCATCATGACTGCTATAAATACAGATTGATGGGACAAGCCTTTACGCACTACAACTTCTGAGAAGCAAAAATCAAAAACCCTATAAAAGCGATGGAGGGAGTTTTCCCGGGTCTTTGAGGGGGTATTGTTGGGCCCTCTGAAATTTGGCCCAAAAGGAATGTTACAAGCCCAGAACAATTGATCCAAGTAAATCGATAGAAGGAGAAGACGACGGAGCAGTCAAAGCAGAGCTGAAATCTCGGACCCCATGATCGACACCAACAACTATTTCATTAACGACGGGGGCGAGATCTCCGGGATTTGCCAGGCGTTTCAACCAACGGTCGAAGTGGAGAAGAAGGGTATAAATAGAGACGAGGCAAGGATAGGGAGGACACGAACACTCATACTCGAAATTACTTACGAAAGCTCAAGTCTTTTTCCTAGTCTTTCTACTTCGCTCAAAGCATCCATTTGTATTTACAGAAGATTCACGATCCCAATCATAATATCAATCTTATCATTCTATTGCTATTTCTTTTCTTGCCTTTCATCTTGTTTTACTTCTTGCTTGTGATTTATAACGTTTTACAAATTCTGTTTGGTTAGGACTTCCCACATTATAGCAGGTAATGCGTTAGTGCGATTATCCTGCCCAAAACATCGCCCATGCAAAGCCAAGCATTATGATTATCTTCTGCTAGTCGTTCAAATAGAGTCCATGATAGATGCTTGTCTTCTCTACTTGGCCAACCATAGAATCCCGCAAATCTCCATTCTCGTTAGTCACTTGTCTCTTCAATGTTAGCATCAATATGATGGCTTGTATATGAGCGAATTGTTACTTTAAGACTATCATCCCACAATAAACATAGTCCACCCGATTCACCAATGCTATTCACTACAATGCACCCCCTCAAAATTTAATTTAGATCTCACCTCCTCCATCCTCTTTGGATCACATCTTGTTTGAATAAAAACCAACACAATGTTAAGAACTGTCAAAATTCCACCAAAAAAAATAATTTAAAAGAACTGTCAAAAAGGAGGTTGTCAAGTATCTTTCTAATTAAGTGCGATGAAATTCATACTGTTAGGATTTAAGTCATGTATAATAAGTATAAGTGACATAGAGATTGGTATAGCAATGTATACATAGTTAATGGTAGAGAAAATATAGATTAGGGAACCGGGTTCAGATCCGTGGTTCAAGGCTAGTTTATTAGTGTACCGGATCATTCGAGCCACCCCGGTTTAACCGGTTTGGAGGCTTGACCGATTAAGGTTTGCTAATGGGCTTATGTACTTGAAAAAGATCTTCTCCGGATATGAAATAGGCCCAACTCGTTGATGGCCCAAATCGAGAGAGAGCTCGTCTCTGAAGCTGGTGAAACGATGCGTTTCGAGCTCGCCACTTACTATAAAGCCTCGCTTTGTGTTCTTGGGCGCTCATTCGTAACCTAGATCACGCGGCGCTTGAGAGAGCATTCCAGAAACAAGAGAGAGAGAGAGAGAGAGAGAGAGAGAGAGAGAGAGAGAGAGAGAGAGAAGTCGGAGAAGGTGATCTCCGGTGAGGCCAAGCGGTGGAGTTCTAGGTCGAAGTTGAAGGCGACGATCCTTGCTCGTTGAGATCTGCGGTGGCATTTTTCTAAAGCTTCATCCAGAAGCTTTGTGTAGCCTTTCAGGGGGCTGAAACCCTAATTCTTCTCTTCTTCTCTAGATCTCCTTGTAGTTCCTTGTATCTGAGTTTCTTTGCCTTGTTGTGTGTACGATTGTAACCTCTCTTGAACTTGATCTTTGGATAGTGGATTTGAGACGAATCTCCTCACTGAGACTCCGCGGATATAGAACTTGCTCGAACCGCGTTAACAAAATTTTGTGTTTTTACTGTTTTTCTGCTATTTCTGTTTATTTGCTTTTGTTCTTGAGTAGTTTGAGGTTCGAATCATATCACATACAAATAGTCCCATTTCAAGAATCATTTAAGAACTACACAACCATGATGTTATCTGAACTACAATTTGGTCCAAATAATAAAGACGGTTGCATTTGATAAAATGATGGAATGATAACGATTGGCCTCAATCACATACACCGATATTGAGGCCGATAGTCTACTTACACAACAATTTTTTTTTAATTTTTTTTCTCACATTTTAACTTGTGAGGAGTGAAAGATGTTGATTAATTTTCTTTATCTTCTTCTTATCTATTGGTTGAAAGAGAGACAATACTCTTTAAAATATCATTTTCCAACACTTGTATTGCAAGAATGGGAATAAAAATGTTTTAGTTGAACCAAAATTAATCACTTCACTTTTTGTTGTGTTAGTTTGTCTAGTGGATTTTCATTATTACAATTTACAGTATGCAAATTTCTAATAATTCAATCAGTGATTTTACTAATAATACCATATATATGTTTTAAGTGCACATTATAATTCGAAAACTAAAACCCTAAATTATACTCTATAATTAATAAATCCTAAAAAAATTGAATATAAAAAATTTGCAAAAACTTTTTCAATTATGTTTCTTATAACATTAGGGCACATTATAAGAAAACAGATAAATAAATTGTAAGAATGATGTGGGGTTTAGGTATTATTTCATGGGCTCCACCTTGTAGGAAAACTTTCAAATAAAAGATACAGACAAGTGAACAAAAACTATACTATATGAAAACATCTACTCTGGAAAAAATGCAAGCATAAATTGAAGAAAAAGTCAATAAAATTAAATTACTTGTTTAAGTTTAGACAAAAACACAAACTACTTTTTTTTTCCCTCGCGCCTGGTTCACCCGTACGGACTACATCCAGACCGGGGTACTGAATGGGATTACGGCAGACCCCTCCCAACGACATTATGGGGAATCGAACACAAACTACTTTAAATTATCAAGTAGGACAACACAATATTTCATGATTTCTGCTAAACAATATATTGTGTGATGGTAAATTAGTGGCTTTTACAAGTTAGACAGTGCAAGAATTAGAATATATTGCAAGTATAATTTGAAGGCTAGTTTGAAGTTTTTTTTTATAGATGAAAACTTTTAATTTTAAATAGTTCTAAATGATTTTTAGTGAAAAGAAGTAATTAAAAGATGCAATTTTATCATCTAATTGATCCATTTTCTGAATATATATATGAGTCATATAATCAACGATCGAAAAAATGAATTTAAGTGAATAAGAATGTGAAAAGCTAATCATCTCGACTTTTAAAGATAACTTCATATTCCTTAAGTTAATAACGTAATAACGTAAAGGTTAGTCTTACTCAATTTCAATTTTTCCAAGTCCAATTTACTCTCTCTATAGAAATTTTTACTAAATAGTCATGACACGCCAAGGTGCATAGTTAAGTAAGAATCATCGCACGATGTCGAGGATGCCATGGCATGCCAAGGCTCGATGTCAAAGGTGTCGTAACCCGACATCGGGCATGTCATAGAACGCCATGATCCAGCATCGGACATGTCAAGAACGCCAAAGCATAACGCTACAATACTATGGCACGATGTCAAAGATGCCATGGCATGGCATCATGACACAATACAAGAGTGCTATGGCACGACACCAGAAACGCAATGGCACAACGCAAATTGCAAGATATCAAAGTGTGCGAAAAAATCCACCGATTTTGGCGTTGAACGGTTTCGTCGGTTTTTTCATTTTATATTCTTATAAAGAAATTTTTATTCAACATTTATCAGTACCAATATAGACTGGCCGGTTTTACCAATTAGTCTTTGATAATAAAAGTCTAAATTACTTCGACCAAAAAAATATAAAAGTCTAAATTACTCTAGTATTATATTTTTCAATAATATAAGATTTCGATGGACGACAACCGTAATTCTTTTTCCTAAAATAATTTAGGAAACCATACACGTTTAATTTTTTAAATCTCTTCTAATCGTAAATTTGTCGGTTGGTAATATTACTTATGGCTGTATGCCTGTATGTATAATGTGTATACATATATCTACAAAAAAATACATATAATGTATACACATAGAAGCAAATAATTTAGAAGTACTGTACATTTCACCAATTTCAAACCAGAGAAATATTTCATTATAGATTTGGATTTTGCTGGAAATTAACTATTGGCTAAGGTACGTAATATTGGTAATAAGATTTTTATTCCAATTGTGGAGTCGGTATGAAACCTATCGAAGTTAAACAATATACAATTATTGTTTTTTAATCATTTGCATTAAGTAGAAATTTATCTACACAAATTCACCTGGATTAACATAATTTTTTGTAGTTTAAAAAATTATAATATAGTTTTTGTTTTGTTTTTTATAAGATAATAAGAATAAAATTAATATCATTGAATAATAAACAATCATGAACATTCTTAAGAATGAGAACTAGTATATATAATTCTCAAGTGATTTTAAAAACCTAGATGTCATTTTATAATTGGCCTGTTACGTCTCTCTCAATCATAGAGTAAAATGTGCTACTAAGAAAGGGTTATAAATGAAAAATAATACATGAAATAATAATCTATGGGACTGTCAATAACGATATACTTATATGAGTTGATGTTGATGTAGTTGATGCTGATGTAATTGATGTTAAAATTATGTGTTAAATCGAATTTTTTAACCTATGCCCTAAGAATATAGGATAAACATCTTATTTCAGAAAGATTTGTTATTTTTAACTATTTATCGATTTTAGTCTTTTTTCCGATGAATTTATACATTTTTTTGAATTTTTTTTATTTCAACTACAAAAATTTATTTTAACTCCCATTTTTCTCAAAGATAGTTCATTCATTTCAATTTTTTTAAAAGGCAAAAAGTCTTTTTACATATATTATGTCATTTTGAAGTGCAAAAACTTCAACCGTAAGGCTAAACCTATATATGACTTGAATGAAACATCAACCCAAGTAACTTTATTGTATGTAAATTGTCAACGTTCTAGATAAAAAAAGAACATAAGTATAAAGCAAGTAATTAAATCTACTACTACTCTCTCTGTATAAGTCTACTTGTCTTTTAAGTATTTTACACATATATTAAGACAAGAGTTAATATTACCACATTACCCCTATAATCTACTTATTTTATTTATTGAGATATGTGTGTAATTAATTGCATGGGTTATTTGAGGGTAAAGTTGGAAAATTTTAGATAAAATACTTAAAAAGACAAGTAAAATTAGACAATTAATTAAGAGTAGAAAGATAAATAGACTTATACGAAGGGAGTATTAAGTTGCCATTTTTCTTGTGCCTTGACTTGTTTTGTATACGTTTAATCATTTTTCAGAACTTTTCTTCTCTCCACTTTCCACCGTTCATCATTTCTAAGCACGTGGATGTGTAGTAAATTTAGATAAAGTAAGCATTTATGACGAACCAACAAGAAATGAAACTGATTTGGTACTCGTTAGCTCGATTCCTCTTATTTTGAGCTGTCACAAACTGGTTCGACCGACCTTGATTTGAATTGTCCGAAAATTTTGGTTTAAAGATCGAAAAATTTAAACCCAAAATCTGAGTGAATGAACTTGATAGATTCGTGATCACTTGTATTAAAGCTTGAAATCCGTTAGATTGACCGATTTAGAATATTTATAAAAATTTATATTGAAAAATACAATATATTTTATTATTAAATACATAAAAATAATATATTATAAGTAAAATTTTATTTTAATAATCATAAAAAAATTCGATGTTTTTGACCCTTGGTCAACTTAACACGTCTAAAAATTCGTAGCAACCCAACCCAATTTAACCCGTAATAACCTAAACCCAAAATACTGAACTCGAACCGACATTATCCGATTGACTAGTGTACCCGTTATTCACAATTTCATTTAACTATCATTTATCTTAGATTTTACTAAATTTTACCAAAAGCCTCCTCTATTATACGTTCATCTCTTACAAACTAAAGAATTTATTTGTATACAAGTATAATGACAAATCCATTCGTTGTATTGAAACTCGAAATCTGTTGAATTAACCGATTTAGTATATTTATAAATTTATAACATTTATTTGAAATTTATAATATATTTTATTATTAAATACATAAAAATGTTATATTATAATTAAATTTTATTTTAATTAAGCGTCCGTTCGGCGGACCTTATTTTGACCTTATACAGCTGTATTCAAGCTTATGGAAAACAAATAAAGTCGTTATGATCTGTTCGATAGTGGGAGTTGATGATGATTATGGTAGCTTATGGGAGTTGATGGTAGTTTATATTACACCCAAAATTTAATCTACCCCTCCCAAGCTTATGCAACCTTATGGAATTTATTTCCTTCGATTGCCCTTCACTAATTTAATTTTGGAAAATTTAAAAATTAATCTTCTCTTTATAAATTTATAAATATATTCTTTTTGGTAATTTTACATCCATCTTTTATAAAATCAGTCCCCATCAATTTAGTCTACCGAACACATACATGATTTTTTCACAAAAATAAGTTAATAATTTCAACTCCTAAAATTAACTTGTAAAATCAGCTTCAACCATTAAATCAGTATCAACATCAACATCAACTCGTATCAGGTTTGAAGTGCCGAACACACCCTTGACCTGTCTAAAAACCCGCAGCAACGCGACCCGATTTAACCTGTGAACCATAAAGACTCAAACTCAAAATGACCGAACCCGAACCGACATGACCCGATTAACAGTTGTACTCGTATTTCATAATTTTTACATTTAACTATCATTTATCTTAGATTTTACTAAATTTAACCAAAAGCCTTCTCTTTTATACGTTCATCTCTTGCAAACTAAGGAATTTATTTATTTACAAGTATAATCACAAATCCTTAATATATATATATATGTATTATCATTCAATATAAACCTGTGTATTAAGACTAAGTATATGATACGCAACAATTTATTATAATTGATTAGATTTTATATGATTTTATCTTTTATGTTAGGCAAGATATTGCCATATTATTTTCTATATACCTTGGAGTCCAAGAATATTATGATATGTATCTTTATATATTGGAGATTTCTCCATCAATAATGAATGAACAAATTAATTATTTTCAAAATCTTAATTTTCTATCTCTCTCTAATCTCTTCTATCTCTATTGCCTCGTCTAATTCTGTTTCTAATCTCAATCTCTTTTTCTATTTTCTCAATTTTCCTATTATCTACTTAATTCGGTATTAATACGATACTTATTTTTGTATCAGTATATGACTAAGGAAAAGAAAAACAAGCATATAAGCCAAGGAATCCATGGTACATAATTGAATAAATGAGGTGTCAACTCTTCTGGATATCGTGAATTGAATTTTAGGTGTCGACATATGATCTTCACCTAATAATACCTTCCTACAAATGGGGATTATATTGTTGTGTTAAGAGCAAATGCACGGACCACAATCAATTAATGGAAAGCCCAATGTACGTACGCTATATTGTCGTGTGTCACGTGGGTTTTGATAAATGCTACGAGTATATACAGCGCCGTGTTTCATACGTAATCTATAGCAGTTTCTAATTTAGATTAAGTGTCCTAATTTGGGAAGATTGTACTAAATTTTATGTATTTAGATTTATTTTTAAAAAAATAGGATTAATATTTTTTGCTATTTAGGGTGATATTTTGTCATTAGAGCATTCTTAACATATATCTAATAATGCATAGTTTATATAAAACGGGTTATATGTGGTGAATATATATAAGAGTATAGATATGTTTTTTTGGTCTTGCCTTTTGGCTCGCCCGATTCGATCGGTCGTAGACCGCTCTATATCCGGACTGGGTACTTCGTGGTCCCATTTTGCGGGAGATTCTTCCAATATCAGTTTCTCCATGCATGCCGTCAGTAGGATTTGAACTTCAAATCTCCTGGACAACACTTAAGGAGTTTAGCATCACTTTACGACTAGACCAACTAATAGATATGTACCAGGAGCCCAGTCGGGCCGGTTGGGCCTTGGGGGAAGAACCCCGAGGTCACAGGTTTGACACCCACCGGTGACGAAACCAAAAAGACTTTAATTTCTCTAGAACTGTATCAATTCTCACCCGTTTAAGGGTGCTCTAGGCTAATCCAAGTGGTACTTGGGCTATCCTAAATCTTAACGGATCAAAAAAATATATATATTATATATATCATCATTACTATATATTTAAACAAAGGTTAATTAATATATATATATAATTGTTACACGTTAAACCAGATCATTTACCGTTTAAAATTATGGTTGAAATTTAATTAGATTATTTTTAATTATTTATATTTATATATTAAATATAATAATTAATATAATAATTTAATTTATGGATAAGAAAGTTTTTCTTACATAAGATATATATATTTTCTTAAAAATATTCTTACCTATATGAACATATTTTGAAAATATGCTCATCTTCCTTGTTCCTTTGCTTGTCTAGCCCTTGAGCTAGTTTTCTCTTTTGCACAAGGGTTAGCTTTTTCGTTGTATCCTCGCCCTTGCTTTTCTTCCTCCCTCACTTCAAGATCTTTCAAAATGCTTTAAAATCAAAAGTAAACGGTATATTCATTCAATCATTGCCTTTTTCTTTTATTGTTGGATTTTTCACGTATTTTTTTAGTCCATCCGATTCAAAATAAGTGTCTTTTTAACACTTTATTTTTTATCCACCTTAAGTGTCGTTTTAATTTTTCTAAGCAATTGATTAGGAGAGAGTTATGAGAATACTTATTGGAATGTGTTTTTTTTTACTAAAAGTATTCATTCATTGGTCGATCAGTAATAAGATTGAGAAAAAATTTAAAATTTTGAATTTAATTAATACTTTTCTTAAAACTAATATTAAGATATAAAACGACACTTATTTTAAATTGTATGGAGTAGTTGAATTTACAATGGCTCTAACTCCGAGGGTTTAAAACCCTAAAATCCTCAATTTCGTGTTTTATTATTCTTCTTTGCATGTACGTAGAAGTTTTATTTCAATGAGAATTTATTTGGGGATTGATGTGGGTGGGCCTTGTAAAGAGATGTTAGGTTTGATTGGTGGCCATGGCTATGTGATTTTGTGGATCACAAGTTCACAACCTATTTGCCAAAGTGTCATAGTGAAGTTTCTCTTTCAGTCCTGCCAATTGTATCTTGTCAGTAGTTTTTCTATTGATTATTTCAACGCATACCACACCTTACAGATCGCAACTTCTAAATGTTATTGTAATCTATCCACGTTTATTTAGACACAATGAATGCAACTTGGTCTTGGAAAAAAACTATGAAGAAAATGATACTCTTAGGACTCGTTTGGTATCCATATCTTGATATATCTCGATATGGATATCAAACAAATATCAGGTATCACCACCATCAACATCCCTTCTCTCTTAGCCCATTAGGCTAGATTCTCCTATGAATTACTTAAATCCGAGATTTTGAATGGTCTCACCATCAGAGTTTGTTTTTTAACCCCCGTTAACGATGCTTCTCATTCCCAGCTTAATTTATTGATTAAAATGAGAGTGGACAGTCTATTATATGTAGAAATTTGTAATCGGATAATCTTTACATTTGTAAAAATAATTATGGCATAAATTTTAAGATTTGATATATCGTGTACCTATTTATATTTACCAAACAAGAGTTATGAGATATCGATGATATCCTTAACATACCAAACAAGAATTTACATATCAAAATTCATACCCATATATATCTGATATTCAATACCAGTACTGATGCGAACTCGTCTCGGAAAGGATTCGAGTGCCCGTTGGATCTTTGACTTGATTCGTATTGGGTCTCAAATGCGATGCGGAAGCGATTCATGATTAAATGAGAGGTTCTTTGAGAGGATTTGAGATTTTTGTAGAGATTCGAATTGATCAAATCAAGGGAGGCTCGATTTAGAAGGAAAGAGCTTCGAAGATTGACACACCAAACAAGAATAGAAGGAGCAAGGCTTCAACTTGTAAACTCCTAACAATATTAATGTGTAACCTAGCTATGGGCTTCCAAACTAGGGTTAAAATAACATAAAAGAAGGTTTTTCGTAGATTTACTTATTCATAAAACCTTAGGGATGTGTAACATATCTGTCATTAGCGTTTGCTATATTTTGATATCGACATTATATCTATTTTTCGGCATTGTAACATCCTTCATACACATACTTTAATATATATGCTAATATCAATACTGATATCTTATATATTTGGTATTAATACCAAACGAGTCCTGACGACAAATAGTATTTCTCAATCCGAAAAAGAAAACAAAAGTTTGTTTCCTCCGATCATATAGGAACTTGTGTGAGCAATGCAATGAAACAAATAGGATCTGACCAACCCAAAAGTGATACACAACATAATTAAAAACTTTATTGTTTGGATTTTTCCATTTTTGTTCGTGGCGGTTCTATTTTGTGGGTTTTCTGCATGTGGCAAGCAATTTGTCCTCCTCGTGGAATATCTATCACACCTCATTCAAAGTGAAGTTAGGGCGGGTACGTGGAAGCCTTTTTATGAGGGAGGGGTGAGTTTGTCTCACTTGTTTTTTGCTGACGACCTCATACTTTTTACCGAAGCGTCGGTCCAACAGGCTGCTTTAATCAAATCTACTTTCGATTGCTTTTGCCGCTATTTTGGTGAAGCGGTCAATTTTGACAAAAGTAGTGTTGTTTTCTCACGAAAAGTGCCAACAATTGATCGAGACATGATCAGTCAACGTTTGTCCATTGTGATTGCTGAGGATATTGAGCGCTATTTGGGCGTCCTAGTGGCTTGTGGCCGATTATCAAAGGACCGGTATGACTTCCTTCTTGAAAAAGTCACCTCTCGCTTAAGCAAATGACAAGCAAAGTATTTATCAGCAACGGGGAGAGTAACACTTGCTAACTCGGTTCTCACTAGTTTGTCGGTGTATGTGATGTAATCTTCGATGGTTACAAGATCGGTTTGTGATGCTATTGACCAAAAGGCATGATCATTTATTTGGGGGTCCACTCAAGACGCTCGAAAAATGCATCTGATCAGTTGGGATAAACTAATTCAGCCGAAGAGATGTGGGGGGGGATTGGCCATTCGATCAATGAGACACACTAATTCTGATCTCTTAACAAAGCTGTGTTGGATAATTTTGACGAAACCTACATCTCTTTGGAGTCAGGCGCCAACAAATAAAGAAAATGCCTCATTCGTTGTTGAGCTGGTCATCTTTTGTAGACATATCTTTGCTTCAGACACATATCCTCGCTGCCCAAATTCTAAGAGACTGTCCAAAGATTAGAGATGTTTGGTTGGCCTCAAGTGGTAATATGCTTCATCCTAACTTCTTTACCACCATGGAACCGAGAACCTGGATATTTCACAACATTCGGAGTAGCGATAGATGGAGCACTATTTTCGCCATTATGGTTTGGCACACTTAGAAAACTCGTAATTCTCTGGTTTTTGTGGGAAGATTAAGATCAACTCACTCATTTGTCTTCACAAATGTGCTCCATTGTTGATGCTTATGTTGTTGTTGAAGCTTTGTCGCGCCAGACAATGGCCCCTTCTCACAACTATGCTATTCGAGCACAAGATACCAGATGGTGTCCACCACAAGATGGTTGGGTGTATTTGAACACGGACGGAATCTCTAAAGGAAATCCTGGTTTTGTCAGAGGTGGTGGTGTCTTTCGCAATTCCGAGGGCTAGTTCATACATGCATACACTTTTAAGTGTGGTTCGTGCGATGCTTTAATGGCAGAACTCTGGGCAATTTTTCACGGTCTCAAATTTGCGTTGAGGATGGGAATCGTGCGCCTCCAAATTCAAACCGACTCATTACAAGCTGCTAAGCTGCTCAACAAACTAAAAGCCAATCCAAGCAGGCATGTCCACATGATCACTAGTTGTCGTACTCTAATGCAAACATCGGGTGTTGAAGTTCGAATCATTCATATCAAACGCTTAGCAAATCGAGTTGTCGATTCTTTTGCTAATAATGCTATTGCTTTAGCCACTGATTTCACTGAGTATTTTTACATTCCTAATTATGTTGTTGATTTTCTTAATTCAGATGTAATGTTCGTAGGAGGACTAGCTCTGTTTTATGACTAAAAAAAGAGTGTACCACTATATTACTTTTTCTATGCGAGAGAATAAAACTCTTTTTACACCGAAAATTTAATAAATACTAGCATATAAATTTTTGGACTACCTCTCTTATTACTAATTGATTTTTGGATTAAATTTTATTGAATTTTTGTGTTGGACCTATCACACTATACACACAAAAATACGTGTAAATCCCAATATTATATTAACCCATCAAATTTTAACACTGCAAACATAACAACAACAAAAGTATATAAAAGGGATAAAATCTATAGAATATCATCTAATAACAAATCCATCAAATAAAATCATCTCCATAATTATGATCAGTAGTGGTAATAGAGCACCCAAATGATCATGAAAAACACAACCTAAACCTACAAGAGAATCATCATTAAAATATGGCAATGTTTACATTAATTTTCACAATCATTAATGCTCATCAAATCGCTATGACTACTTAATAGCGCCTTTCATTAATCATAATCAGTGATAACTTAGATTCTCATTTCACATTTTATGATTTGTGGTTCAGATTCTAATGGACCAATCGAGGAAACACCAGATCTAAACCTAATCGATCTCACATACAAAGAACTAAGAACAAAAATAAAAGCAAAGGTAGGGTTCTAGAAACGAAAGGGCTTCGGCCCCCTTTCACGGTTGCAAGTCTTCTATCGGACTTGGTCTATACACCAGGAACACCGGAGATGAGCTATAGCCGGCGACCACCTCTTCTTCTCCCTTTCTCTCTCTCTCTCTTTCTTTCTCCTTTCACTCTCTTTCTCTCTCGGACTCTAGGGTTTGCGCCGTTGCAGAAGTGAGCTCCCAAGAAGCTCTCATGAGATTATATAGCTAGGTCATAACGAGAACAAGCTAAAACGCTGCGTTTTCCAATCACGTCGCCTCTCCTTCAGTTTTGGGCCAAGGACTAAGTCAGCGATTTGGGCCGAGCTCTTCATCCAAGATCATCAATGTGCAAAATCTGGCAAAGGATAGTGAATCGGTTTAAGCTGCCTCCAAACCGGTTTGACCCGGGGTGGCCACTAATTCCGGTTCAGCTATAAAACCAGACTCTACAAGTGAGATGAACCCGGTTCTGGTTTCCCTAGTTCTACCTTAGTGTTTTGACTCATACATTTGTACATTGTAATTAAGAATACATGTATGTATTATTACAACATATGCCCTCTTAATACAAACATGTTTCTACACTTTGAGCTCCAATTCAATAGTTTGATAATGAGAGAGTGGATATATATATATATATATTTAAGAAAAGTGAGAAAGTGGTTATGTGTTTAATTTAACCTAAATTAAAATTAATTATTACAATTTTTTTCAATAATTATCATATGGCACAAATTTTTACACTATCATAAGTTTTGCTTTAGTATTGTACTATAGTCCCAACCTTTTCTTAGTCATAAAGACAATTATGAAAAAAATAATAACGAAACTTTTTCGTTTTTTTGATGAATGATAAACCGACGTACATAATATTCGTTCGTATTTTGACAATGTTCGGGAGATTAACGTACATAATATTCGTTTGTATTTTTTGTATCCACCAAAAAAAATTCCGAATGAGATATCCATAACTGTGTAAATGATTTGGGTAAGTTTGGTAATTAGAAAACTTTTGGAGTATTTTGTATAAATTCTCAAAAATGAGTATAAGAGCCTAGCTTTGGGTTTCGACAAAAAAATAAAAGAGAATTATTTTAAGTATCGAATGAATAATGAACTTCTCTTTCAAACTTTATCCCCTTCTCATTTGAATTATTCTTTCCTCTTATTCTTCTTCTTTCTTTCATCTAATCTTTCCCTAATCTCTCTTATTTCCATCTTATTGTTGTTATAGTCCTTTGGGACATAACACACTGTCACAAATAAACATGAAAAAAAAAAACTATAACAGTCCTATTTTTATTAATGAATTTAAAAATATATTAAGTGAAAATCGTCATATTAAAACTGGTTAGGATTTCAATTAGGACTACATAAAAATCGGTTACATGAAAATATATTACATTAAAATCGATTAGTATTTCAATTAAAGATACATAAAAATCGGTTACATGAAAATATGTTACATAAAAATCGATTAGAATTTCAAAGGCTTACAAAAAAAATCAGTTACATAAAAATAAGTTTATAATAAATCCTTTTATTAATATATGCTCTAGGAGTAGGTAGTTAAATTTTTAGTTAAGGCTTTGTTTCGGTAGATTTTAAAAAAAAACTTTTATTTGAATTTATAATAAATCCTTTCCACGAGTTTAGTTTAAATGAAACAAAGTCTTATCCTAAAACGTGAAACGAATGCACTTTTCCTAGTTCATACTGCGCTTTTCATACAAAGTGCATTGTAAAATACAAAAAGTGCAATACGAAAAAGTGCACTACAGAAAGTACGAAAAGTGTACTGAAAAGTACGAAAAGTGCAAATCCGAAAAAGTACAAATCCGAAAAAGTGCACTCCGAAATAAAAAAAAGTGCACTACGAACTAGGAAAAGTGCATTTGTTTCAAGATAAGAGTTCGTTTCACGATAAGAGTTCGTTTCATTTGAACCAAACTCTCCTTTTTCACCCACTTAGTTGTTTAAATATTTTTCCCTTTTTTGAAAAATAATTAATCATACAAAAATATTAAAAATTTATAGATAATTAACTCTAGGAGAATATTTTTAAATAAGAATTCTTGTCTTATGATCTCTTAAGAGCATATGATTAAAAAATTATAAATAATTTACTAATTAATAGAATAAGGTTTTTAGTTGATTTACTTATTCATAAAACCTTATTTGCTGACATTTTGTTCAATATCACTATAAATTAGGATCCATTTGATATCTATATCAAGATATCATGTATATGCATCATAACCATTATTAGTGTTTGCTATCAAGATATCATGTATATGCATCATAACCATTATTAGTGTTTGCTATATTTTGATAAATCGTATTACGATTTTTCTAACCTATGCCCTTAGAGTATATGTTAATTAAGAAGCTTAAAATGGAAATTACTTGTTGAATTTTATTATTTAGATTTATTTATATATATTTTGTGGGGTTCATTGGTTTCCTATAGGGTTTTAGCTTCTAAAACTAGTGTACTTAACCTATGCCCGCTCTTCCTTAGGGTATAAATAGAAAAAACGATCTTAATATTCTTCATACACATACATTAATATCTATGCTAATATAGATACCCGATATCTTATATATTTAATATTAATACCAAATGAGTCCTTACGGCAAATAATGTTTCTCAATTCGAAAAAAAAAATTGTTTCCTCCTAGCACACAGGAACTTGTGAGCAATGATGCAACTAAACAAAATTTGTGGGGTAACAAATTTTGTGGGGGTAAAAAATGGATTTAGTTCCAGTGGAGTTGTATAAAAACTCTATCGATAGAGTTGAGAAGATCCTGATCGTTAAATAATAATTCAACGTCTAAGATTAGATTCTTCTCTCTCCATATCAACTTATAAATTTTTTTTTAAATTTTTTTTCCGACGGGTTCATTAATTTCCTATAGGGTTTTAGTAACTTCACCCATAAGGTTATTTAATAACTCCACCGGAACAGCACCGGTAAAAAATAGGTCCATCATTATTCTCAAATGGACCACCGATAGATTCAGACACACCATGTAAAGTAACTAAGTCGATCAAGGAACTGGGCCCAGCCCAAAACTGAGGCACAAAATAATTAAAAACTTTATTGTTTGGATTTTTCCATTTTTGTTCGTGAGGATATTCTATTTTGTGGGTTTTCTGCATGTGGCAAGAAATTCAGCTTAGCTCATCAAATTTTTAGTGCTTGTAGAAAAGTCCTAGAGAGTGACTGTGACAGCGTTCAAGAATTGACATGACACAATATGACACTGTGAAAGAAATTCTGAGAAAACTTGTCATGTATGTAAAGTCCTAGATTTTTTTTGAAATGGTTAAAAATTCGGTAACCAAACAAGCATGGTAAATCGAGAGACCACACAAGGCGGCAGCCGCGACCGACTAAGAAGACAAACGAACTAATTACCAAGCTAAAAGATCGAGCCAAAGATACAAACAACATAGAAGAAAGACTCAAAGCGAATTTAGGCTCGGGGTGAGTAAGCACGATAAGATACGCTAACAAACCGGTTACTCACGATAAGATACGCTAACAAACCGGTCAACCCAACTCGAGGTGTGCAAAACAAGGACAATCGACGTTTGCTCCACTGAGATGAAAGATCATTAGATGACACAGAGCACACAAGATGATCAAGCTTTGAATGATTCTGTTCGAAACCCAAAATTAAGTCTCGCTCTTTGGAGAAGTTCCAACACACTCGATCAAGACAAATCGGTCGACCTGCAAACAAGAACACCAAACAGACAACACGCAAGACATAAGTCTAAAAAAAGCTTAAAATTCTAAAGAGCCTGATATAAAGTCCTTTATGACTTACTCTTTCTATTGTCAAATTGTTTTAGGATAGAACCTTTTTAGACCTATGTGATGTAGGGCTGTCCAAGTAACTCGATCGACCTGCCCGTAATTTTACGGATAACGGGTCAAATTTTTTTAGTTGTACAGGTCGAGTAACGGGTCTGATTTTTTTTAGTTTATTGGTTTCGAACGGGTTACAGGTCGATCCGTAGTATTAAAAAAATAAAAATAAAATATTATTGTTGTAGTTAGTGAAAGAGAGATAGAATTTTACGGGTCAAACGAGTTGAAACTGACCAAAAAGGGCCAAACGCGTCGAAAAGGGTCAAATTGACCTGTTTGACCCAATCAAACGGTTCGACCCGTGACCCAACACATAAAGCGGATTGCGGGTTGGGTCGGGTCGACACGTTTGACAACCCTAATGTGATGAACCTAATGTGTATGTGCGTATGAATGGACGTGTGGACCTCAACTAACCGAACTTTAACACATTATTAATGAAAAATGCATATGCACAGTCAGTGGTAGAGCTAGGGGGTCCTGGGTCCGATGACCCCTCTACAACCACTTTTAAAAGCTTCAATTAATATGGGCAGAATATATAAACGGCCCCCTGTACTTGGGCCAATTGGTCATTTGGCCCCTTGTACTTTAGCCCTAATCGTTTGGCCCCCTATAGTTGCACATTGCGACCTATTAAACCCCTATCGAGCCACTTATCCCCTCTTTTTTAGGAGTTTGGTGCATGCACGATGATGTATTAATTGTATTGCCACAATGGCGATGACATGGATCCCATGGATGACATGGTGATGACATGATGTGTCATATTGTGTTGCCACAATGGCATCCATGTCATCGCCATTGTGGCAACATAATATAACACATCATCGCACGTGCACTACACTCCTAAAAAAAGTTGGGATAAGTGGCTTAATAGGGGTTCAATAGGTCGCAATGTGCAACTATAGGGGGCCAAACGGTTAGGGCTAAAATACAGGGGGCCAAGTGACCAATTGGTCCAAGTACAGGTGGCCGTTTATGTATTCTGCCAATTAATATGTTTAACCTAAGTTAAATGAGAATAGTAGAAGGGAAAACTAGGTCTAGCTTGCTTACAAACAAAAAAGTTGGAATTGAATTTGAGGTAGTGTATGAATTGAAGGTGCACGCCTTCACCTAATCCCCTCAAAATGTGGAGCCATGCATGGACCACAATCAATTCATGAAAACGCCAATGTATGCTATATATTGTTGTGTATCATGTGAGCTATGCTTAGACGCTACAACGTACTAAAATCTCAAATTATGATTACTTTTTTTTCTTTCTATTTAGATTAATGGCTTTAAATTAGAGCATTTTAAATATATTGCGAGCATAGCTTAGAAAGACTAGGGATGGAAATGGATCGGGTTATGCATGGATGACCCAATACCATCACCCGGCCCATGAAGTAAATGCTCCACCCAACCTGTCCATCACCCGTGAAAGTCATCATCCGTCAACCGTCCATTCATCATCCTTCGGGTTTTCGGGTGGGTCGGGTGAAATAATCAGGTGTATAATTGTACATATTTTTTTGGTATAGTTAATCAAAACAGGTATAATAGTTATTTTGCACCATAAAAAATAAAAGTGTAGTGCATAAAAAATTACAAAAACAAGTATAAAGATAAACTATTATATAGAATTCAACCTAATAAAATTTAATAAATAATATAAATATATAAAATATTCTTTACAAATTCAATACATTAAAAAAAATAAAGAATAAACTCAAATATATATACAATTCTTAAGCGGATGAAACGGGTCGGGTGGTTGCATGGATGATGGATCGGGTAGTGGGTCAGATGGCCCTTCACCCGCATCCAACCCACCAATTATTTAGTCCATCCGTCACCGATCCATCATCCGACTTGGATCGGGTTTTATTCATATATTTGGATCGAGTGTGAGGATGGATTGGGCGTCCATGGATGATTTCCATCCCTAAGAAAGACCAATTATATATGGTGAATATATCTGTCTATACATATTATGTGTTGAGTGATGGACCTTTTATTATACTAATATTGAACGTTTATACAAGTGTAGGAAAGTTGTGTTTTAGTCTAAATTCAAATTAAGAACTGTTTTTAGGACGGTTTCTTGGGCAACAGAATAAACAAATAAGCAAATAACAATGAATAGTACAGGGACATAGTTCCTTGTAGAAGAACTACATTTCAACCAACAACTAGTTGCATGAGTAAACATCTACGTCCCTTGAAGAATTTTGAATGGTCTAATTGTTTTATCGATTATTCACTAGTTACAATCGGCAAAATTCAAACATTTCTATTCCTAGAAACACTAATGAGCCTATCAACCTAGTTCCTAAGCAAACAACTTAAACCAAACATTTCCTTTCGATCTTCGTCGTAGTTCCCTTTAGCTCCGGAATCACCTTCATCGTCATCAAGATCGGACATTTGTCGTTGATGTCTTCTTCTTCCTTGTTCTTCCTTGGAATGCTTTTGGTGCTCTCAATTTGGGTTTTTTTCTATTTGCTCAATTATACATTCAGACTAAACCCTAGGTTATCTCCACTGGCAGATTTACATTGTGCACAGTGGGGGCTGTAGTGCCCACTAGGACTTTAAAAAAAAATATAAAAAAAACTAATTTTTTTAGGTTTAGAATTCTTCTATTTTATGGATCTTAGCCTTAATTTAAGATTTGTATTAGATTTTTTGCCCCAATTTTAAATTTTTGTTAGGTTTTTAGCCCAATTTCAAAATAAATTCAATGGATTGATGATTTGATGAATTGTGTGCATCGATGTGTGTGCTGAAATTCAGATTTGTGTTAGCCCCAATTTTAGATTTGATGAGTTTGTGTTACCCCTAATTTCATATTTTAAGGTATTTGTGTTTGTGTGTTGAGTTGATGAATTGATGATTTGTGTAATTGTTCAGGATATGAAGAGATTTTTTCAACCTTATTGGGGGTTCATAAAATATAGATTCTAGTTCTAATTCTGATCCATTAAGTATTTCGAGTTAGCCCCCACTGGTTCGATTCCTGGCTACGCCACTGGGTATCTCTATTTCTTTATAGTGAAAGAGTTATGGGACTTGTCCTTGCAAAGCACACAATTACAATCTTATCATTTTTCTCCTTGGGGCGTAAGACAAGCTTTCTAAAGACATTTTTCCCTTCTTCCCTTGACATGCAAGACAGTCCTTCCAAAAGACGTCTTTTCCCTTCTTTCTTTGATGTGCAAGACAAATTTTGTTAGATGGACAGTTCCTTCAAATTAGACTAACTGTTTCACAATTCCTTTGAGCTTCGTTAGAGGGGCAATTCCTTTCATAGTTCCTTTAAACTTCGTTAAAGGGACAATTCCTTTCATAGTTCCTTTGAATTTCGTTAGATGGACAATTCCTTTCATATTTCCTTTGAGTCTTCTTTCTTTGTTTTGCTTCTCCTGGAACCTTGAAAGTTGAAACTTCACAGTTCTTGTCATGTTCCTTGGATAGTTCATTTACTGGAAACACTTCATAGAAGACATCAAATGTCAAAGTTTGTTATCATCAAAACCCAAAGGACCAGGGGTTCCTTTTTTGAATGAAAGGGATAATTCATTCATGTGTATAGTTACAAAAAGTCTTCTAGGCAACCTAGAAGATACAAGGGTTTTCAAATTCCTATCTTTGAACAACATCTTTTGTACTCTCTATTGCTCTTTTTTCATCTAGCTTTGAAACAATTTCATGATTGATCACAATGCTAGAGCACTCATCACTAGTACAATCTTCCAATCTAAACACTTTGCTATTTCTAGCTCTCCTGATATAATAACTCACTGCACAAAAGCAAGTCATCCAAATGAGAAACAAGAAGCTCTTCCTATTGCTCATGCTTTCAAAGGAATGTATCCAATCATCAAATCTATTGTACCTTCTTCCAATCTTGGCCCATGAAAGAACCTTACTAAGTACCTCTTTGGAGATTTTGCACTTGAACCATAGGTGGTCCAATGATTCTTGCTGAGTGTTTGTATAAAGTTCATACTTGTCATCTTGCAGAATGCCCATATCTTTGAGCTTGTCTTTGGTGAGGACACCCTTACTTGCAATCATCCAAATTGTGAAGGACACTCTAGGGGTGTTGAGCTTGTCGCGGATGCAGCAATTCCATTAGATTTCTGGGCCCAAAGCTCTAAAACTATCATAAATAAGTTTCCAATCAAATCCACCATTTTTGCTCATAATGATGACTTGATTGGCTTCTTAATCATGTCTCTAGAGTGCACTCGAAGTAGACTTGTATTCCACTTCCCAGAAGGAATGGTTTCTCAGAATGACTGTATGCACCCAATGATGCCACACAATTTTAGAATTTGAGAGGAGGTCATAGATAAGCTCTGAGAAACTGACTTTGTTCCATGCTAAAAACTTCTTTTAGCCCAATTCCTCCTTCACTTCTTGGTTTACACACTCTATGCCAAGCAATGGGTGTTCTTCTTCCTTCTCCTTTTCATGGCCAAAGATAATTCCTAAGTAAACAAGTGATTTGCTTCACAACTCTTTTTGGGAAGACAATTTTTGCATCAATACTACAAAACGCGATAGAGTACAACTCTAACAAGCTCATATCTCCTAGCATAAGAGAGGTTTCTTGAAGCTCAAGCATTGATTGATGTTAGAGGAGATCATGAAGGAGAGCAGAAGATTGTAGTCATTGGAAGAGGCCTTGGCGCTGCATAAGGGTACTTCCAAATAAGTAACTAGAATCTCCCCTATCTCTAGGCTAAAGATGCAAGCAAGATCTCTAGCTTTTTGTACATCAAGCATGCACAAAACATTTTGGACTTGCTGGTATTCACTGTAATGCCTGACATGGCATGCAAGAGTGGAAGTCTCCAAGGGAGTGACCAATTAATCACCTTGCATTGTTCACATCTATTCGGCACCCATTCATATACAATCGCTTGTTCAATTACATCTTCATCCTCCACATGAAACACAATCTCCTTTCTCAAAGATTTTGTTGGTGAAACTTCCACTAAAATACGAGCAAAAGACAATCTTTCTTCATTTTCAGCCAGTTTATCAGTAAAAAGAGGTCTCCCCCAGCACACTTCCTATTTTTCAAAGAATGATTCATCCCAGAAGCGCACATCTAAATTTGGCAGAGTTGCCCAAACATGTGTGGTATCAAAGCATGATGGATTGAGTTTTACTCTCTCACTCCATCTCTTAACCAAGGTCCTTGTTGCAAGATCCAATTCAAATCTATCTCATCCTCAAATTTAAAAATGAACACACTTGAGTCTATTTTGATGATTTTGGGGATTTTAATTCCCTGCCATTTTGTTTGAATGAAACCTTACATCAAATGAAAGGGGATGAAAAATATCTAAAAGAATATACAAATATCTTTTGTATCCTAATACCACCCACAAGCTTATGAAGAGTCACGAACATGAAAAGTGCAAGAAAACGAGCAGTACCAACTGACTTAGTGAATATGTCATAGTCTATTCTTAAACACGAATATGGCGAACTATGAGTGACTTGTCCTTAACCTGTTCTCGAACAAAATAGTAATCAATCTTGATATGATTCGAGCGTTGATGGAAAATAGGGTTAGCGGACATGTAGATAGCACTCAAATTGTTGCATAAAAATGATAGAAGGTCAAGTAATTGGAGCTTTCAACTCAAGTAATAGTTGTCGAATCCATATAAGCTTAGTAGAAGTAAAGGCAATAGCTCTGTATTTAGCCTCTGTACAAGACTTGACTATTAAATTTTCATGGGCGATGGACTAGGGGTCGTGCATACGCAATTTCGGCACACACGTCTAGTGAAGTTTCATCCTAAAATCAATTGGCGATAGGAGAAGTAACACATAGGCTTATAAATTAGTCTATTTTATCTTCTAATTTCTTATGTGAGAAGAGTGTTCTAACATACTCTGCAAATACAACTTAGGAAACTGACCCAATTTAACACTTAAAGGTTCGAAAATGTCAGAATATAAAAAAACATGCGACAAGTTTCGAGCAATATTGGCATGACATTGAAAATTAGGATTAATAAAATTCAATATATAAGTATATTGGACTACTCTTTATAACGACGATTAATTTTAAGGTGAAATTCTACTAAGCTATACTGACAAGTCCATATATTATCTTACAACCTTTAATATGGAAACATGACATCGTTACTTTCATCTTCCGAGGAATGAGCACAAGCATGCACAATACAAATATTGAAGTGACGGAATTTTGTATGGATTGGAAAACACAAACTTTAGTGTACGAAGTTAAAAAATTTTGGAATATTATTGACTTTTGGTTCGTTCTCACCTAGTGGACCAAACTTAGTTGTAATTATTTTTGGAATCTGTACAACACTAAAAGTTATTCCTCAAAGATAAATAAATGTATTAATCTCCTCTATTCAATCTCCTCTAAATCCCTATCCAATCCCCTCAAAAAAAAAATATTATCCAAATACGAGTATTTACATTGAATTATATGTCGACGTCTGAATGCAGTGTACAAATCTTCAATTCACGGGTAAATTGTAGATTTAAGTTGATGTGCATGTATTTGTATCTCCTCTCTTGTTTGGAGAAAAATAGTGGTGGTAAAAATAAAAATTATCCACACCACAATAATGGGTTTAGACTTTCTCACTTCTATATCAACATGTATTCTCATTTCTAATGGACCGCGCTCACAATAATTCCTACTTTAATGGGTTTAGACTTTCCTACTTCTATATCAACATGTATTCTCAAATATAATGAACCTAATTAAGATAAGCTCACAATAATTTCTATAATTTGCATTCTCTCTTCATAAACAACTAACACATATAATTTATATTCTCTCTTCATAAAATCAATAAACCGTTTAAATGCATTTTCTCTTCATTATATATTTCCACCAACTAGCACATATCATTTGCATTTCTATTTTAATTTATATAATATACGCAATCATCTATGTCTACTTATAAAATCATCTATGTCTACTTTATCAGTAAAAAGAGGTCTCCCCCAGCACACTTCCTATTTTTCAAAGAATGATTCATCCCAGAAGCGCACATCTAAATTTGGCAAAGTTGCCCAAACATGTGTGGTATCAAAGCATGATGGATTGAGTTTTACTCTCTCACTCCATCTCTTAAGCACTAACAATTTCATTGCACCTACTAACCAAGGTCCTTGTTGCAAGATCCAATTCAAATCTATCTCATTCTCAAATTTAAAAATGAACACACTTGAGTCTATTTTGATGATTTTGGGGATTTTAATTCCCTGCCATTTTGTTTGAATGAAACCTTACATCAAATGAAAGAGGATGAAAAATATCTAAAAGAATATACAAATATCTTTTGTATCCTAATACCACCCACAAGCTTATGAAGAGTCACGAACATGAAGTTTAGACCGAAGTGCAAGAAAACGAGCAGTACCAACTGACTTAGTGAATATGTCATAGTCTATTCTTAAACACGAATATGGCGAACTATGAGTGACTTGTCCTCAACCTGTTCTCGAACAAAATAGTAATCAATTTTGATATGATTCGAGCGTTGATGGAAAATAGGGTTAGCGGACATGTAGATAGCACTCAAATTGTTGCATAAAAATGATGGAAGGTCAAGTAATTGGAGCTTTCAACTCAAGTAATAGTTGTCGAATCCAAATAAGCTTAGTAGAAGTAAAGGCAATAGCTCTGTATTTAGCCTCTGTACTAGACTTAACTATTAAATTTTCATGGGCGATGGACTAGGGGTCGTGCATACGCAATTTCGGCACACACGTCTAATGAAGTTTCATCCTAAAATCAATTGGCGATAGGAGAAGTAACACATAGGCTTATAAATTAGTCTATTTTATCTTCTAATTTCTTATGTGAGAAGAGTGTTCTAACATACTCTGCAAATACAACTTAGAAAACTGACCCAATTTAACACTTAAAGGTTCGAAAGTGTCAGAATATAAAAAAACATGCGACAAGTTTCGAGCAATATTGGCATGACATTGAAAATTAGGATTAATAAAATTCAATATATAAGTATATTGGACTACTCTTTATAACGTCGATTAATTTTAAGGTGAAATTCTACTAAGCTATACTGACAAGTCCATATATTATCTTACAAACTTTAATATGGAAACATGACATCGTTACTTTCATCTTCCGAGGAATGAGCACAAGCATGCACAATACAAATATTGAAGTGACGGAATTTTGTATGGATTGGAAAACACAAACTTTAGTGTACGAAATTAAAAAAATTTGGAATATTATTGACTTTTGGTTCGTTCTCACCTAGTGGACCAAACTTAGTTGTAATTATTTTTGGAATCTTTACAACACTAAAAGTTATTCCTCAAAGATAAATAAATGTATTAATCTCCTCTATTAAATCTCCTCTAAATCCCTATCCAATCCCCTCAAAAAAAAAATATTATCCAAATACGAGTATTTACATTGAATTATATGTCGACGCCTGAATGCAGTGTACAAATCTTCAATTCACGGGTAAATTGTATATTTAAGTTGATGTGCATGTATTTGTATCTCCTCTCTTGTTTGGAGAAAAATAGTGGTGGTAAAAATAAAAATTATCCACACCACAATAATGGGTTTAGACTTTCTCACTTCTATATCAGCATGTATTCTCATTTCTAATGGACCGCGCTCACAATAATTCCTACTTTAATGGGTTTAGACTTTTATATCAACATGTATTCTCAAATATAATGAACCTAATTAAGATAAGCTCACAATAATTTCTATAATTTGCATTCTCTCTTCATAAACAACTAACACATATAATTTACATTCTCTCTTCATAAAATCAATAAACCGTTTAAATGCATTTTCTCTTCATTATTTATTTCCACCAACTAGCACATATCATTTGCATTTCTATTCTAATTTATATAATATACGCAATCATCTATGTCTACTTATAAAATTATTAATATAGGCCGTAGGGCTGTCAATTACCCACGGGTGATCGACCCACCCGTTTAACCCACCCGAAATAAACGGGTGAAAACCCAATCAAAACGGGCGACGGGCAGTTCGGGTGACGGGTGAAACGGGTCATGGGTCCGTTAAGGGTGAGATTTTATCACCTAATAACCCGACCCATCACACATTTCACCCAAACCACTCGTATAACCCGTTTCAGTCCATAATTTCTAATATGTGTGGGCTTTTAAAGTCACCATATAAACCATTTCGGACTTTTGATAAATAAGCTCATTTGTTTCCCAACCCATTTATTTACCTGATTGCCTCCGTGCTACACTTCTACTTTCTAAGTAATTCTAATTTCTAACGCTTGTATATCTTTCACCTGATAACATATTATCATCGCTCACTAGTCACCACCTCTGAGCTCTCTCTTGAAAACTTCTCTTCAACCAGAACCACCAATAGCATAAAATACAACGGTTATACAACAATTATTGTTTATGGGATTTGTTATTGTTTATGTATGGATTATGGATATTTGTTTTAGTTTATGTATGACAATTTATTTATACATATAAAATACAACGGGTAAACGGGTCACCCATATAACCAGCGGGTCACAGGTGATTTGGGTGACGGGTAGGGCATTTTACCTTGCGGGTCGGGTGGTGGAAGTGCTGCACCCATCCATAACCCGACCTATTGATAACCTTAATAGGCCGTCCAACGGACGGACCAAGCAATCTAGTATTATTGAAAACTAGACTAATAAAGTTCAATATATAAGTATATTGAAAACTAGACTAATAAAGTTCAATATATAAGTATATTGGACTACTTTTTCTAACGTCGATTAATTTTAAGGTGACTTCTACAGCTTATACACTGACAAGTCCATTAGCTTACAAACTTTACTATCGAATAACGACAATACATCGGTACTTTCTTCCGAGGAATGTGTACAAGTATGCATGCACAGTACAAATATTGAAGTGACGGAATTTTGCATGTATTGGAAAACACAAACTTTAGGGTACGAAATTAAAAAAAAAAATTGGAATATTATTGACTTTTGGTTCGTTCTCACCTAGTGGACCAAACCTAGTTGTAATTATTTGTGTATGTAATCCATTGAAAAGTCGCCTAGATAACCTAGTTTTGTGATCTTTTGTAAAATTGATCGAATGAGTTACAAAATTGATCACGAGTGACTAGATAACACCAGCCACAGAACAAACTCATGCCAAAGTACGGCTTCTATATTTTGTCAGGAACTCAAGAAACAATTGTGGAAGTTATAAGAACAATTCTCTCTTTTAAATTAATTTTTTGAACATATAACTTGAACTGAATCGAACCTGAAAAAAATTGCACATGCAATATTATCCAAAAAAAACACTAGAATAACTAGTGGTAATAGCTAAGAGATGAAGGAATCAAAACTTTTTCACAATGTAAAATTCATTGTAATGGGGCAGCTGATTTTACGAGTAATCAAGCACAGAAATTTTAAATTATAAAAATGTAAATTCTTTTTTTTTTGTTGAATAAATCGGTGTGTGTAATATATGATTGTTTCTTATATGTGGTGCAAAGATAATCAAAAACCAATTGTGGCAAAATCTCTAGGGGAGAAGGGGCAAAAACAAATGATGATGATGAAACCTCAAGCAAAAATGGTGCAAAAAATGCACTTACAAAAGACTAACCCAGATCAGCATTTGCAAGGCCATCTAAAATCGAGTCGACACTTGCATCTGCAATGCTATCTAAAATGGAATCGACGTCTGGAGTTACAACAGCGTGCCTGTGGATTTGTCCCAAGTTAGACAAGCTCTTATCAATGGTGTTGATAATCACACCGTCTTCAGCAAACTTACAATCTGAACCTGGGTTAACCTGCACCAGATTAAGCATGTTGCATATTACAATAATAAGGTCATGAATGCTTATAAATAATCTACTAGACTTCTTGTTAATGCATCTTTGAAGTGTTGATCATGCTCAGAACCAATGACACGAAATGTATTATCAAATGCTTATATTGACAAGTAATTGAACAATAGGGTTAGTTTTGGGTCATTTGACTAGGGTTTTTTCGGGTTTTGGTCATCTTGTATCTGGTTACATCAGGTTTTCATTTTGTTAGATTCAAATGCACATAGAAGTGCATATATTGGTTCAATTCAAGAAGATTTTTGGTAGGGAAGGTTTCGGGCTTACATTGGATTCATGTCATGTATACTTAAACTTTACACCTGATTGTATTGCATCAAACCTTGCATTATGATACAAGATTATGCATTATCAAGTGCAATCCAAAGTCCAAATGAACCCCTAGACTTGGGTCAGTTTGCTAATTGAATATTGAGCTAGATTGGGTCAGTTTGCTAATTGAATATTGAGCTAGATCAGGTTTGGGCAGGCTATGTTTTTCTAAGCAAGATATTTTAATTATTAAGGTTTTGTGAGGTCCAATGTCAATAAATAAAACAGCTATAACAAGCAGAAACTAAATTAAAAAAAGTTAAAAGCTTGTCTATGGTTGCTAGTGTACTCACATCATAAAGTGCATCCCCAAGCTTGAGCTTCACTTTGCCACTATTGTATACAAGGAGTTTACCCATCAATCCTTGTGGTAAATCTCTTATAAAAACACATTTCCTTTGTGGTGGAATTGCAGGAGTTGGTGGATCTGAGCTACTGACTATCTCCTGCTTCATTACTGGAAGTGGAACCGTCTTTGGTAACTGGAACATCATCAATCTCGGCTCTGAAATCTCATCCTGCAAAAGAGAATTTAGACAAGTGCTACAAAAGCTGAATGCTTGATTGTTTGTCATATAAATGTGGCCTTTTCGGGATCTCACCATTAGACCAAGCTTATTTGCGGTACTCATTCGTTTTTCATCAAAGCTATCAAAGGGTGAGCCAAATTCCTCTTCATCAAGAGCATCTAGAAGGGGCAATAAATTAGACCAAAATGTTAATTCAACAATGCTATATCTATTTTTCAAGTCATGAAAACTAATCATGGTCACAATACAGTACAAATATTAAACTGTATAATTATGAAGCGTTGTCCAAATCTTGTACCTGGATTTCCACTATAAGGTGGGCGTAAAGGAAGAGTGGCTGGATAATAGTCATCATAGTCCTGCATTTTTCACTAGATCAATCAGGCACTAACATTGTAAGAGGGGAAAACAAGAAGAAAAGCAATAACCACAAGAAACAGTGAGTCGGATGCAGAAAAGTTCTCTACCCATGGCTCTTTGAATTCCTTCTTCGGCTTAAATCCGAAAGGATCTGCCCCATCTAGAAAAGAAAAACACAATGCATCAGCATCAACACATTCGAGTATAGAAGCTCAGATGTGAGTGTGTTTTGCAAAACATCAGGAGGTGCACCTTTATTTTTTGAACTACTAGGTTTCGAAGAATTGTAGTAATTGTTTGAACTGCCGGCACCAAAGGCAACCCGTACAGGCGCAGCTGCAAGTTTAGAAGACAAAGTGAATAAAAATGAGTAGAATCAATTGATCAGGAATGTACATGAGAATTTAATATTTGGCATTACAATTTATGTCATTACAAATGGTGTCCATTTGTACTCATAAAAGTTATAGGGCTGCCTATAGGTGTATATTAGAATTCCTTCTTAACTATCTATGTATTCTGTTATCATTTCCAACCGCCTTCAGGAGGATAAACTGCTTTGTTTCTCAACAGAATTTGAGATGCAAATATTCAGATTCATATCTTTATAGTAAGGATTTTGTTCCAACAACCAAACTATTCCTAGAGCTTGGTCTGTGCTGCCATGTCTAGCTTGTTTTTCAAACTACTCTGTAATCAGCATGTCATACTAAAACATGAGAATATGTCAATTCCGTATCAACATATATCAATTCATCTGTTTCAAACATTCAACAGCAATACGCCAATACTATAACTGAAAGTTTAAACTAGAAAATTTATGTTTGACCAGCTTGATTTATTTCATCTATTCCATGACCGGAACGAATCACGGAGCTACTAATTTAGCCAAGAGTTGGGATTCAGGTACTTAATTTGCATTCCAAGGGGTACCCACTCTAATCTGAATGCTAATGCCATCAAGTTTTCTCTAAATGTGAACTTTATCCAATAACGTCTTCTCTAACGTCAATCTACCCCCAGTAAAGAGAAATCTTCGCTAGTTCATAACTCAACCTTTGTATGCAAAAGCAAAAGAGTAACATCTCTTATGTAAAACATCCCCTCGTTCAAAATCAACTCACAAGTAGCACATTGACCATAAACAGAAAGACACGAAAGGGTTATCATGTAATATTTATAGAGGAGCTATATTTCTAAGAAGAGAGCTCACATTTCCTCTCGGTCTTAAACCTTCCTTGTGGTAAGCCATCCTATCAAATACAGGAAACTAAAGCATCAAAATTAATATTCAACTTCCAGCAGAAATTAATGTTATTCAATTGGAATTTTGCAGAACCAAAGATATGAAGTACATTAAAACGTCGAATCAGCTCTTTTGCCTCAGCACTCTCAGCATCATCAACCACTTCGCTGCAGCAAAAAAAAATACTGAATTTAGAGACTATATATTTAACAGCAACAGAGACACCTCCATTGATTAGAAGAAGAAGAAAAAAATGAGAAGAAGGAATCTTCCATACGTTTTAGGCTTAACAAGCTTTCGTGGTCGGCGAGTAGGAGGTTTTGGCACAAATTTCATCTACAAAAATAGTGAGGATTCAGGAAAATCTAACACTAAAAGATGAATATTCTCAGAAGGAAATGATAAAAACATTACCGAATGTCAAATACCTTCTTTGGAGCATTTGGTTTTGAATCCATATGAAAAACTGAGTAAGAGCCATAAAAACAATGTCAAAAAATCAATGCAATGAAGAAAAATCCACCAAATTATAGATAATGAACCATCAATAATATATCAACAAGCAAACAATGAATTAGACAATGAAACAACAGACAACAAATGGCAAAAGTGCAAAACCTCATACCAAACTATTTCAATCAAAAGATTCAAAACTACTCACACTCAGCAAGCTCAAGCAGCAAGCCACGAATCAATTTGGAAACTCATTCGATCAAATATATTGGGAGCACAAATATTTTGAAAATTTCCATCTGGGAATTTCACTATCTAACCAGAAATCTCCAAATTCGTGTTCAACACCACCATAAAACCATCACAGCATTCAAATTCAAATTCCAGACTATCAATAACTGAACCAATACCGACGGACTTGACATTGACATCGTTTTACAGCACAATCAAGCCAAATTCATCAATCATTCATAGAATCAGAAACTACATCTTTTTTCCTTCCGATTCTAGTGAAATTGAAAGCAGAGAAAACGACTGAAGATGAGAACGGAGAAAACTGTAGAGAAGCACTGACCAATCGACACCACCGCTGAACTGATACGAAGGTGAGGGGAGAAAGCGAGCGGCTCGCGACGAGTGTTGTTGCGGCGCGCAGGGAGCGGAGCAGTTAAATATATGGCATTTGGCGCGTGGTTTACACGCGCATACTCTCCTGAGTCGTGTTAGCTCGGCCCGTATTCGCTGCTTCTACTTGGGCCCACATTCTTCATTTATGACATACGGAGTATTTGAAAACTTTATACGCTTAAATCAGAAGAATTAATGATATCTTTTTTTTATTCTCAATTTATTGCAAAATAATCTACCCTAATCTACTATCTATCTATAACTATATATTAAAGTTGTGCCTTTTCGAACCACCAGAACGATTCTGGCCTCACCTTAGAATTACAAAATTAATTTTTATTCCTAAAATTTTAACTTTTTCTATTAGATTTTTCTTTAACTATTTAAATCTATCTTTAACATCAAAAAAATATCTATTTAATATAACGATATATTTTGAAAATTTCCTTATACAACGATTTAAGATTAAAGATAAAATATTTTAGAATAAATATAAATCTTTTAGCATATATTTTTTGACGAATTTATTTATAAATATTATATAAAATTAATGATAAATATTTATAATTTTAAAATCAATAAAAATAGATAATAAAATGTTTAATAGATGTATTAAAATATTTGATAAGTCCTAAATTTATATAAATAAAAAGTAATAAAATGTGAAGAATATAATATTTGATGAAAAAAATTATACATTCTACAAGCAATAAATTACTTATATTAAAATTTATATTATATTTTTATTTATTAATATCATATTTATAATGTCTATAAAATATCGAATCGTAGTCGTACATGGTACGACGGGTAAAACTAGTATATATAAAAGCAATAAGGTTTGGAGCCTTCTCATTACGCCACCTAGGATTTCGCCACATGTCGATCCTATATTAAGCCACCTCATATTTTTACACGTGTCATTTTCTTATAATTTAAACGTCTTTATAAATATTCCATGTCATAGTCCACATGTCAAAAATTTTCCATATCACTCATATATTATGTACACATCATATTGCCACATAATCTAAAATATCAATCAATTTTTTAATTTTTTTATATTGGATTACAATAATGTTTTTTTTGGAAATTTATTTACATATAAAAATATTTTTTACCATATCTTTATAATCCTAACAACTCTCCAATATAATCTACCAAAAAAACTCATATAAATATATACGGAGATCTTATCCTATAATATGTCAAGTCAATTTTATTTGCTAATCCATATTAAATGTCCCATTATTTTCATTTTTGTTATTAAAATCTTTAATTTAGAATTATGCTTTTTTCTTACAATTTATATAAATCACCAATTCACAATTATTATTTATATTATATTTTTATTTATTAATATCTTTTTTTATAGTATATCTAAAAAAATATCGATTCATAGTCGTGCAGGGCACGACGGGGACAACTAGTACATTATAAAGCAGAACCAAGTCTGTTGTAAAATTTGCGCCACGTGGCATTTTTGAATAAATTAATCTGAAATTATATTTTAATAAATTTTGTAACAACTTATAGTATTCTTACTATATATACTAAAATAGATAAAAATTTTATATAATTTTTATATATACAATTTTCTATCTTTGAATTATGTATTAGTTTACTACAATGGATAACATATTTATATAATTTTATATAAATAAATTCCTATGAGATGATATTTTCCATGTTAACTTAATATTTTTATTTCTTAACAAGATTTAGGGTTTTAATATATTTTTTTAGATAAATATTAACTTAATATTTGCATTAATATGATGCATTGTAATATAAGTAATTTGCTACTCATAAAATGTATAATTTTTTTAACAAATATTATATTTTTTATATTTATTACTTTTCATGTACATAAATTTAGAGATTATCAAATATTTCAATGTCTCTACTAAATATTTTATTATCTATTTTTATTAATTTTAAAAATTATAAATATTTATCTACAAAAAAATCAATATATATCTATAAATATATTCATCAAAAGATATCTGCTAAAAGATTTATATTTATTTTAAAATATTTTATCTTTAATGTTAAATACTTGTATAAGGAAGTTTGTAAAAGATATTGTTATACTAAATAGATATTTGTTTGATGTTAAAGATAGATTTAAATAGTTAAAGAAGAATTTAATAAGAAAAAATAAAAATATTAAAAATAAAAATTCATTTTATAAATATGGGGTGTGGTCAGAATCGTTCTGGTTCCTTGAAAAGAAACAACTTTAATATATAGTTATAGATTCATATTATTCTCGATGTCTCATATTCTTGATATCGTTACCAAACGAGCTCTTAGGTTTTTATAAGCATTTGGGTCTGTTTGGAAAATTGTCTGGTATGAAACCAGCTAGATCCAAAATCACCCAACCTATAGAAAGAACCTATTCAAATCAAATATAGATTTAAGAGATCAATCATAAATCAAGTGACGATCTTGCAATTGGGGCCATTTGATTTGTCAATTCAACACAACTGAACCTTTCCTTCTACTTCAGTCCCAACTTACAATTCTTTTTTATTTTTTTCTGGTCCTAAATATTTAAATGCATTCTCCGATTGCATAGGTCATAGCAGAAACGACCTTTTCCAATCGCTTTAAAGTTTACAATGTACAATAAAATAGAAAACAGTTTCTATTCACTCAGGAGAAGAGATACCCATGACTATATACAACAATTTGTAAAGAAGTAGAAAGAAACCATTGTTTCAATTTCACCTCTCAAGACACAACTGAAGAATCTTCTTCCTTCATACTTTCTTCCAACAATGGCGTGTTCGCCTTCTCGGCTTCAATGCTTTCCTCCGCATCGTTCTTTTTCAGCAAGATTCCTACAACCACCAACGACCACAATATAGAAAAACGGTAAGAGCTTAAGGGCTGAGCAAAAATTGGTCCGGACCAAACCGATCATCATCATCATCATATGCCCAGTATATCCTGCACAAGCAGGATCTGGGGGGTCAAGATGGGGGCACCCATATGCGCCCGATAGACCCAACCAAACCGATATATTTTGGAAATCGGTTTGCAGTCCAACCGAACCAAACCAGACCGGACTGAGAAAATATTGGCCCGGGCCTTGATCCATGATATTGTTTCCAGCCCGGTAATCTTTTTATGTCTGATCAAAACTATTTTCTGTTATATAAATCCAATTTATATAAACCAATTTTTTCCACATTGTGATAAAACCCAATTCATATGTTATATATTTGACAAAATGGTCCAGAACCGGACCGGGGATGAAACCAGACCGAGGGATTTTGGTCTGGTACAAGGCAATGGCATAGAGTGAAGCCAGGAAAGATATTGGTTACTACAGGTAGCAGTCCATTTTTCGAAAATTCGGTCCCAGTCTGGTCCAGTTTGGACCGATGCCCAACTCTAACAAACAATATGAAATCTCAAATAATAAGCAAGATACAGTTTGCAAGTATGAAACTTACCAAAGGACCAAATGATAGCAGCGATGAATAAAATCGATGTCAGAATCAGAGTCGTGGTCCTCCAGTTATTGATTTGATCCTGCGTCATACAATCAATGTTTGTTTCTATGGCTCATATAAAAAAAAAATTTTAAAAAAAACTCCTTATTGTTGACATTTTGTTGTAAGGTTGAAATGAAAAATGTACCTCGAGAACTCCAACAAGTGGTGCAGAAGGAACATCACCGAAAATGTGGATTGCTACAGTGGACATTGCCATAGACAATGGTCTTAAACTTGGTTCCACACATTGAAGATTTATGTAATTCACAGGCGCCTGTAACAGGAAACAATTTTCTTTAGCTTTCATCTGTGAATATTTCAAATCACATCATTTCCTCAACTGATCTAAATGGAAAGTAACAAAGAAAAAGTATATAATTTAACTGGGAATTTTATGATTTCAAAGTTCTAATAAGACAAGATTCATGTGAATATGCAGGAATAGACGAAATTGCTTTTAACATGACTTCATAATTGATGGTAACAATGAAACATACCTGAGTGGAAAATACGAGTAGTTCACCGATGGAGAACAGCACAAGGAAAGGTATCATGCTCTTAAAACAGAAGGCACTAAAGCAGAAAAACGCTCCAAGAAGTGTTGCCACGGTAAGAAGCTGCATAGAATTCCAGATAAGGTGGATTAATGATCATGGACAGATTTAAGGCTAATTTTATTCTGTAAGGTAGCCTCTAAATATCGTTTTATTCCAACCATACCAAGTAATCTTTATTGTTAAATGGGTTCACTCTCAGTAAATTTCATCCTATGGTTTGGTTGTGTTACTTTTCATAGGAATATAAGGAAATTAACCAAACTCAACAATAATGTTTTTCATATTTACCTTGAAAGCATTGTGAATTGTAGAGGTCATATAATCAAGTATCACTCCTCCAGCAACAGATCCCACGATTCCACATACCACAGTGATAGCACCAAATAGCATATCTGCATTCGTCTACAGAGGCACATGATCTAAGTTAATACAGTAAAAAAAATTGTGTAAAATCTATAAGAAGAAACGATTTATGTTTAATATGTTATAATAAAACCTGTAAACAGAGAAATAATAAAATCAGAGACATACCATATGATAAATATAATATCCCGCCTTTGGACCCCAGTATGAATATGCACCGAGAACAAAGTTGTACGCTATGTAACCTAAGGCAATTCATCAACAACCAACCATTAAACTTTTTCCTCTCTTGTTTTAAAAAAAAAATCCTCAACATAAACCTATGATTACAAGAAAAGAGAAAGCGCATACCTAGAACATTAACAACATAAACCTTGTCAGACAAGAGAACTTTCATGTCTGAAAAAAACCTTGAAAGTTGGCCTCCCTTCTTCACCTTATGTTCTGGCCTGCCATGAGTTGAAAATCCAATATTCAATAAGTTGAAACCTCAGACTAGAATAACATCAACAACACTTAAAAGTAGATTGGGTAACAAATATTTACATGGCAACTGCCATCAGACGTCCGTTGTCTAATTTTTCATCAGAATGTTCACCACCATTAGTGATTGGAATCTCTGAATCTGTATCCGCAAAAAATTTACATCACTGTCATGTTAAATAGGCTAGAAAATCATATGCTAGAAGAAAAAAAAAACATTCTTATATAGATGAACCTTGCTCAAGTGGTGCCATTGTATCACATGCCTTTTTGGATCCAGTAGGACCAAATCCTATAAAAATAACCAAGCAGGTAAGCAAGAGGGTAGGGGAGAATACACAGGGAACAGGAAATCAACTATGAAGAATATATACCTTTCAATTGCAAAGGTTTCATAACAAAACCCAAGATAGCAAATGGAAGCATCAAGAGTGCCTCCAACCAAAAAGCCCAACGCCATGCAAGATATATGCCAACCTGAAAATAAGAGTAATCTCATCATAAGCACCACGACCAGATCATCAGTCGAAAATAAAATACAAAGTTGCGCTGGACAACAGGATGACCCGTAACTTACCACTCCACCATATATGTAGCCAATTGCATATCCAGTAGGTATACACATATAAAAAGCTCCCAGCCACGCTGTTTTCTGAAGATGGCAAACAATTAGTGATTACATATGCAAGGAAATATGTAAAATAGTTAAACTATATTCATCCTAGGATTCTTATTTCGGTATATCTGAAGAAATAATATTGCTTATAATTTTCAATTATGTAAGATGCAAACAACTAAAAAGATAAAAGTGGAGTATTAAAAACAAGAAAACCTCTTCTAACACCAATAATATATTGATCTCCTATAGGCTAATATCATTACAATGGTAAAATAGTACCATCAATTTTAATCTTGTAAGGTGTGAATTTTACTATGATGTTAAACATAGTATTCATAGTTTCCTTTTTATTTCCCTTGGGCGATAAACATTATCATTCACGGGGATTTCTTATCCACATAGGAGTTAGGGCTACGAGTCTATGCATGTAATTCCTTCGTTCCACTGACTTTTGTTATAACAGGTCATTGGAGTTCTATAATTCTTGTTAGATTGTTAATGTCTTACATCACAATAACTCAACTGAAGTTTCTCTGGTAAACAACCACATAAGCTGGCCGCAATTGAAGTAGAGAGATTAGAAGAGAACCTGTGCATCAGGTGCATTATCATCAATGAACGGGGCTGCAAGACTGATAAATGAAGCCTCACCCACACCAACCAGCCTGGAGATGTAAAAGGATTTACATGAAGAATGAGATCAATGACGAAAGTCAAATTCAAATCTCTATTATGCGGTACTTACATGCGGAAAATGGTAATGGACCAGAAGTCAAGTGAGCACCCACATCCAACTACAGCAAAAGTCCAGACTGACAAGCCAACTCCAATAAGCCTGAAGGGATTGACACTGCAAACACATGAAGAAAAACCAAGTCAGGCTAAATGCTAAAAAATAAGAAAATTAGATCCGAACAAGGCCTCGTGAATTCCTCTAAGAAAATATTTGAAACTTCTACTATTCAATCACGTGGTACTTTATAAGGGCATCCCATTAAATTTTTTTATAGAATGTTTAGAATGTGTAGGCTTTCCTTGTTGAGACAAGGCCTTTCCCTCTTAATTAAAGGCTTGTAGTTTTTTCAATGATCGTTAAAAGAAGTTTTATTTTTCAAATTCTTGAAAATATTTAATAATGTCACAAAGAAAGAAAGACCATATCATATACCTCTTTGCTAGAGAAGCAAAAATTGGAGAAGCCACTAGCAGACCGACCATGAATGCAGATGATAATACACCATCTTCAAAGTTGCTCAAGTTGAATTCTCCCCTAGAAAGAAAACAGTCAAGTAAATTACAGCAGGAACAAAATATGCATAGACCATCAGAGACATTCCAAAAGTCAAGAAATCTCATCACCGAAGATGATGAATGGATCAGGACTTTACATACATATATAGCCAAAATACCAAATGAGCGATGCTAAAAGAGGAAGGAGAATCTGCAGTAAAATTCATTTAACTGACATTTACTCTTTTTCTTAAAATTGGTAAGAAGTTGCTCATAAATTATTGATTAGGTTGCAATTTTCTTTATATAGGGTTCTTTTTGTGCAAAGCGGCGTATATAAAGAGTGATGTTGTAAATTTGACCTCAAGAAAAAGAGCAAGGCAGTAGTAGATACACAGAAAACCAGAATGAATGATGGGATAAACTGGATGCAAATGAATGGAAATAAAAAAAACGAGCTTGGCTAAGTGACTCACTGAATTCCACTACCACCAGTGCATATTTCGCTCTCAGTACATGTCTGAAGACTCCCATTCACTCCATTGCTGGCTATTGCTCCTCGGTCAATGTAATTGATCAAGTTTATCAAACAAAATATGACAAGTAACCTGCAATCACAACAGAAGAAAGTCAAAAACAGAATTACTAATCTCTCACAAGTGCACAACTATAAACCAATGAAAACCAACATTTTTGCATCACGCCACAAACAAATAGAAAATCAATGCATAATCAACACAATTACACAAACAAAAGCTGATGTGATCATCCTCAGAGTGATTAAACAAACCCCTAATCCATGCTTCTCAACTAAAATCCATACTTTCCAATCAGCAAAACCAATCAAAATCCACCATTGACAACAACAATATCCCACTACACAAATATAAGCCACCCAGAATCTCAAAACTGCAATACTCACTTTAACCCCCTCAATTAGAGCAAATAAACAGATACGAAACATATACTGAGAAAAATTGGCCACAAGAGCACTCCAATTTCCAAATTAAACCACGAAATCAGAAATACCTTTTTGGAGTGAACCAGGAGGGCTTTAGGGACTCGTTCATTTCAGAACGAATCGCCATGATTTCGTGCCCTTAATCCGCCTCTACGGCGGTTAGCTGATTATTGGACGTGGAAATTCAGACTCTTCTTCCTCCTCGCAACGCATTCAGAGACGAAACATATCCAAAATCCTGTAGCTTTTGTCTTCTGCTCAAATTTTCTCTTAAATCATTGTCAATACTGCCGCTTTGACCGGCCTTTACGAATGGTAGTTGGAGCCTAGAGAGATTTTATAAATTGAAAAAAGTGTGAATCTTTGACACCGATTTGCACCAGCTTCAAGCTGGTGTCGTCTTCTTCTTCTCCCTGTAATTGTTGTCGGAGCTAATACTGGAATGCTTTCTGCAAATTAGGCGAAACTTCGATGGAGAAACTGGAGATAACAACGTGAGAACGGCGAGGTACGAAAGTTATCCCGTTGCGAAAGTTATCCTGATTATGATGACGTCAATCATGCTCTAAATTTTATTTTATTTTGTTTATAACAAAGAAGGAAGATATCTCGTTGACTCGTTCCAAAATACAAAAATCATAACCGTTGTCGCACATTGTGCTTTTCGCACCCTTTCAACAAGAGAGCAAGTGAACAACTACGGGTGTTCAACGGGTTGGGTCGCCGTAATTTACGCGCTACGGGTCGACCTGTAATATTTTTAAAAATATATATTTTTATAATTTTATTAATGTGTAAACTATTTTTTAATAACAAAATCGATGGATTTACGGGTCAACCCGCAAACCCGACGGGTTTTTTAAAAAATACATG
Organism: Fallopia convolvulus; assembly: GCA_964016875.1. NCBI lineage: Eukaryota > Viridiplantae > Streptophyta > Magnoliopsida > Caryophyllales > Polygonaceae > Fallopia > Fallopia convolvulus. The sequence continues at coordinate 2,809,786 of OZ024720.1, forward strand.
TTTTTAGATTAAAAATTAATTATTTTAGGTTAAAAATTATTTTTTAGGTAAAAAAATTAGTTTTGACCCAATTGATTTAGTCAAACGTGTCGACCCGCGACCCGACCCGTTAGACCCGCCGACCTGACCCGTGAACACCCCAGAACAACGATAGACACGATTGGGGGTAACAAGTGTTGTTGGGTCACTTGTAGATTCTATTGGAAAGTTTTTTTTGGATGAGGTAAAAATTCGATATATTAAAAAGAAACTCGCATATTGGAAATTGGTTAAGGAGAGTCTAAGGAAAGAAACATAAATAGATATTGGGACAATTTAAACAATTATCAGTTGGTCTAGCAAGATGATGTGTTAGGTTTTCTTAAACGTTTGTTTAGGAATTCGGTTTTGAAGTTTAGTCATTATTCTAAAAAACGCTAGACGGCAAGCTGGCTGCCTAGCGTCCAGCTGCCTAATCGGGCTGTCCAGGCGGCCGCCCGCCTAGGCGGATCCTCAAATTTGGTGGTGTAGGATACTAAAGGAGTTTTATGTTTGATATGTTATATAATAGTTCGTTAGATTTTTAAAAAAATAGACCCATGAGATTGTATTTTTAAAAAAGGCTCATTATCCCCTATTCAAAAAAGGCCCATTTACTCTCTCAACCCATAACAATCAAACTAGTAAATTAGGGTTGCACGCATGTCTGTCCCTTCATCTTCTCCGAGCATCTCATCAATGGCAGGCGGTTCTTCATTAATGGAAGAAGTTATTTGCTCGTGAATTAACTTGAGAATCAAGGAGACCGTCACAATTATAGCACTAGTGGACGAGAACCCGTCAAATTCACTGAATCCTCCGGTTCTTATCCTCTTCCTCATTGGTTCCCGCCTAGGAGCCCGCCTAACACTAAAACAGCTCTTATCCTCTTCCTCATTGGTACTGTAGAGACGAGTTGAATCCTCCAGCTCGTCTCTACAGTACCCGGTCCAGACGTAAAACAGCTTTGACCGATCAAACTAAGTGTGAGATAAAAAAAAGGTATTTCTATAATTACTTTATAGATAGACTCAATTGGGAGGGTCGCTCCATTAAAAGGCTAATGCATTATCCGATCTGGACGTAGAACAGCTTTGGTCAATCGAACTGGACGAGAGATAAAAAAAGGTATTGCTACAATTTGTGAAATAGAGTACTTATTTGCAAAAGAAATGTGTGAGAACTGATTATTTTCTACGGATTTTTAAGAAAATTAAAGTATGTTTTTTTATAAAAGTACCTTTTTCACCAAGTGTAGCAAGGCATGTACAAATAAGAAGAGTACAAACAGTTGAAAAATATAGCGTTGTTGGCAAGAGGTTAACATATCACGAGGTATGCAAAATGGATCGTTAACATTTCTTCTACCGAGATGAAGGGTATTTAGAAGCCTTGAAGCACATAAACGACATGACCAATACAACTTAGTTCAAAACCAAACACAATTCTAATTTCTCTGAAAATACATAAATCAAGCTCGACCTAACTTATTAAACAATAAAAATAAAAAAACCACCAACACCAACAACGCAAGGCAAAACACCAAAAAAGCCCAAAAGGCTCAAAAGTCCAAGAGCAAGAAATTCACGCAGGAGCCATATTGTTTGTGCATGGGAAAACCTAGATATTGTTCAGATTAAAGAGTAGAGGTCATCACTCAAGGGTAGTATTCATGGAATAGTGAATGAAGCACAAAGTGACTGTAGAGTCAAACTAATAAAGTCGATCAAAGGTTGGCAAAGCGGGCATGCGATGGAGTCAGGCAACGTGAGGTCGAAAAACAAGACATAGACGAAGGGTCTAAAGGATGGAGTCGGATTGATGAATCCGGTCGACCGAAGGGATGAAGGATAGTAGTCAACTCTACATAGAAGCATGAGGGTTTACATCATATTCAACAAATTGATTGGAGATTGGTTCAAACTCCCGATTTGGTGGTGATTTTGATTTTTTTTTTTCAAGTTTTATGAAAAAACTGGGTGTTTGGAAATAGGAACGACCTGATTTGGTTTTAGTATTTATATTTTTCTCTTACAATTTGTCTCTTTGGAACAATAATATTGCGATACACTTTCTATCATTCGGATCTTTCAATCTGATTTGAAGTTCCTTTTGCCTGGTGATACAAATAACTAAGGCTTATCACCAAGAGAGGAATGAGTGTGTGGTAGGCTTCTTGCCAAGAGAGAAGGTCTTCAAGAAGTCACTCGAGGAAAGTAATAGGCAAGAAGCCTTAAACAATGAGAAATTTTATTGGAAAGTTGCTAGATAATAAGTAGGTATATAAGACTATGATTATTTTTATATTGTCGATTAGTTTTAGAGAAAGGTTCTTTTTTTAAAAATAGGTTTTGTCAACCCCCATGGTGATAGCTTTCTTCAATCATTTATAAGGGTATTAAAGTTACTTGTGAGATGCTTAAGGGTAATGTGACGTGTCATCCTTTTACTTGTGCATGCGTGGAGTGGTGTCCTCGTGGTTCCATTCAAGCACGTACAAGGTGTATGCTAAACCAAAAAAATAGTTGAAATTATTTTTCCTATTATATAAGGTAAATTTAGCTTACTAAAGTTTTCAATTCTAGTTTGTATAAGGAAAATTCAACATATCAATATATACATATGACAAATTCAACTTATCAAGATAAATTTGGCTTACCAAGGTAAATTTCCTACCAAAAAGCTTCAATCTTGATTTCTAGATAATCATTAAGAAACTCATCATTCATCTTTTTATGCAAGTTAGTCTTGATGATGTTCATTGTAGAGAAGATTCTTTCCACAGTAGCGGTGGCAACAGGCAACACTAAAACCAACTCGATAAGACAATATGTCAAGTGAAAAGTGTTGTGAATTCCTACCTTAACCATCTTCTTAGCAAGAGCTCCAATATTTTTCAACTTTGAAAAAATTTCATTTCCTCTCATCTCAAAAATCCACAATATCAATCGATTTTTAAGCTCCATTTGATCACACTCTGAGAAATCTTGTAGATATAATTCCTCAAGTCGAAGTAGGTCTGACTCACTAAAGTTGGAGAACATATTCTTTGGATCAAGGCAAGCCATACATAAGAGTAATTACATGCTTGACTCGGTGAAACGATCCTTCATCTCTTGATTAATAAGTCAACAACCTACAATTAGCGGAAATATTAATTTTATGAATAATACAAAGTTAAATAAATAAAAAGAAACAACTTAAGTATCTGATAATGTATCTCAATTCAAAATTAAGTAGTGGTCATAAGTAATATCATGTCTAACACGTCTAAAGCAAAAAAAATCGACATTATCATTTATCTTCAATGTTGGTAATGACAATATTATGCTTAGCACAAAAGTTGTTGACATCTTATAATGCTTCTAACCAATTGTCCCTTAAATCTTGCAAATCTTTCTTAGTACTTTCAATTAAACTCACGACCTCCAAAATATTTTGATATTTTTGAAGCAAGAATTGTGACAAAATATTTGTCATCCTCAACACAAGCTTCATCAAGTGGGAAATAAAACAAATTCATAATTCATCATTTTTTTTACTAAGCTAGTGGCAAGGCCTCGAGCATCTGAATCAGTCCCATAATCAAATATGTTTAAAAACACTTCAATTTTTAGGGAACATGAAGATAGAATACGAACAATAGTTGTATAGTGTGAACCCTAATGCCAGATGAGGTAAGCTAGTTTTTTTATTCAAACCTTTTCCGGTAGAAATTTCACCACTTAGCAACCTCTTCACCAATTTTTCATGTATCTTTTGTCGGAATGGGTATTTTCTTTTGCAAGAAGCTCCAACCATATTCGTAATCATGGACATATATACCCAAAAAATCACTCACAAAGTTGTTAGTTTTTGAAACTTTCAGAACAACTAATTGGAGTTGACGAGCAAAACAATGGATATAACTTGCACATGGATTTCCGTTCAATATAAATGTCTTCAATCCATTAAGTTCAACACGCATATTAGAAGCTCCATAGTATCCTTGACCTCTAAGTTTAGAGATCGATAAATTATATCTAGCAAAAATTTCAGCAATGTCATTTTTCAAAGCTAAAGTGGTTGCGTCAACAGCATGAACAACTCTAAGAAAGCGTTCCACCACCACAACATGATTGTCTAAATATCTTAAAAAAATAGCCAGTTGCTCTTTTATCAAACTATCTCTAGCCTCATCAATCAATATAGAGAAGCACATATCTCCAATATCACTCATTGTGACTTATCAATCTTTGCTTTTGATTCTCGAAAGCAAAGAATGATGTAGCATCATTATTTACACTAACTTGAGCTCCCACATGCTTTTTAAATTTATCACAAGCCTTCTTCCAATTATGAAATCCCGATTTCACAAATACACCTTATCCAAATCTTCTCCCTTCACCCCCTTTAAAAAGATAGCACCAAAAACAAAATGTGACATCTTAGAAATACTATATTTCACTATTCCCATCTTTTGAACCACTCAACTTGAAAACACCTTGAAGTGTTGCCAAATAGACTTTGCACAAAAATCATCAGAAAGCGGTTGACAAGGACCTTTATCCACATATTATCTCCTAACATCATCTCTAATATTGGGAATCATTGATAAGCTTTTGTAACCCCTGATCACTAACAACTTCACTTTCACATATTCGAGCTCTTTTTGGACTCGATTCACCCACATTAAATTTGACATCAACACATCAATATTTGGTTCTTCATGTAATATTCGGTTTTGAGTTTCCAGTTAGGTCGGATTAATCGAGATGTTTTGACTCGCTAGTAACCTTGTATAAAGGAATATTTATTATTTATAATCCATTCTAATAATCTGATTGTAACACATTAGATTAATTACCTAATGATTTAAATACATGTTAAAAGGTTTTAAAAACTGAAGAGAATAAAAAAAACACCGATTCATAAAACGCTCTCTAGAAAAAACACCGATCTCTGTTGTTTGTTCCGTCTCTCCATGACGGACACCACCCCTATGGTGGTAGCCGTTACCCCACCGCTCTCCTCGCCTCAAGAACCTGCCGTCGCTCCACCTCCCCCACCGAAAACCTGGAAAGATCTGATTGTTAACGAAACCGGTCATCAAAGACCGACTCTTGATACTGAATTTCTGAATGGCAAAGTCGACATCAGTTTCCCTGGGGGTGATTTGGGTGATCCTGTTGTTTCAATTGCCTTAGAAGTTATCAATGTCCTTGCCGATGTTTGGAAATCTTCACTGATCGTCAAAATACTTGGTGGTTTTATTCCATACCATATTATGGATAAGAAATTGCGGGATCTCTGGAAACCTGCAGGAAGGATGTTGCTCGCTGACCTCCCCAATGGATACTACGTGGTGAGGTTTGATACTGAGAGAGATTATATGTTAGCTCTCACGGGTGGTCCTTGGACTATCTTCGGGCACTATTTGATTATCAAAGCTTGGTCCCCGTCGTTTAACCCAGAAACAGACACAATCACGACCTCACCAGCTTGGGTGCGAATTGCTAAACTCCCCCTTGTTTACATTGAAGAAGAGATTCTCATAAGGATTGCTGTTGGCATAGGGCGTCCAATCAAAGCTGATACGCACCTTGTTTTCAAACCGTTGCCGATTTGCGAGGGTTTGCGTCGAAATCGACCTCCAGAAACCCCTCAAAGGGACGATCACAATCAATGGACTGAAATTATACCTCGAGTATGAAGGGTTGAGTCTGATCTGCTTCAAATGCGGCCGGTATGGCCACCTTGCTTCGCAATGCCCCTCTAATGTGAAGGCGACTGTTGTTGCCGGTGATGTGATTACCACATGTTTTGATGCAGATACAACAGATGTGAACATCATCGAGACTAGTCAGGAAAATGAAACTGGTAATGCAGAGTACGGGCCGTGGATGGAAGTCCAACGGCGGAAACGCAAAGGGCAAGGTCGGTGGTGATGGGTCGCCGACAAGTAACTTCGGCAGCAGTAGCCAATCCCTAGGGACTAATTCCAAAAAAGACGCGGAGAAAATTAATGATGTTAACGTTGTTTCGGGAATAACTAAAGGAATTATGATGGAGGAGAATCCCCATAAGGAGGCGCCGACTTCGGGATCGGTGGAAAAGATTACGGGCGCGCAGATTGGTACTTTTGTGGCGTGCCAATCTAGCGGGGCTCCAAATCCGAACAAGAAGAATCCCAAACGACGTAGTAAGCCCAAGAAAACGGGAGACAAAGGTAAGACGGCCCAAAATGAGATGGGCCCTTCTAAAACCAAGCGGCCCAGACATGTGGATGAAAGTTTCTCTTTTAATCCATACAAAGCCATGGATAAGGATGCTAGTGGATCTCAGGCCCAATCCGTCCCATCTCAACAGAATTCTGAGAAGGCCCAAGTGGACACCAATACCAGTGTTAATCCTCAATTGCAAGAAGATAATTTGACCATTGCTGAGATTAGAAAACAGATCCTCTCGACCGGTACTATCGTTCCTGAGCATGGATGCACTGATGAATCTATGCAAGAAGGTGACGCGCAAGAGGGCGCGAAAACTAGGTGTTAGGTTTCCAGACGTTTCCACTCTTGTTAGGTTCCTAATGAAGTGCTTAATATGGAATTGTCGCGGCGCCGGTAAGCCCGGTTTCCGTAGGTCTATTAGATATCTGCTCAAACAACACAATGTCGATATTCTCGCAATCCTTGAGCCCAAAATCTCGGGTGAACTCGCTGACAATGTTTGTGGGTGTTTGGATTTCACTAACAATGTTAGGGTGGAGGCTGTCGGTTTCTCCGGGGGCATCTGGCTTTTTTGGAATGAGCCTAGGGCTCACGTTCAAATTATTCGCCTCTACCCTCGGTTCATCCACTCGCGTGTTCGGCTTGATGGTAAAGTTTTCAATCCGATTATTGTTTACGCTCCTCCTAACGATATTGATCGAGTTGTGTTTTGGAATTCTTTGCAGGACCTTACTCGTCAAAATATCGGGTCGTCGTTCTTTGGAGGGGATTTCAATTGTGTTCTCAACAGCTGGGAAAGTGTGGGCACGGTCAACCTGCTCTCTCCGGATACTGCGACCTTTCAGGATTGGGTTGATGATGCTGAACTGATGGATATGGGCTTCACGGGATCCAACTTTACTTGGTCAACGGGGAACTCCCCGGGTACGTTTAAAGCTAGAAGATTGGATCGTATACTTGTTAACACTACGGCTCGTTTAGACTGGCCGGATGCGACGGTTCTTCACCTCCCCAAGTTTGGTTCTGACCACGCGCCTTTGTTGATAAGTTTTGATCAGAAGAGAGCAATCAACAAGAATAGACGGCCCTTTAGGTTTCAAGCCGTCTGGACGACTCATGAAGACTTTAAAAATGTTGTCTCGAACAATTGGGATACTACGGTCGCCACTCCTAAAGCTCTTAGCATCCTCAGGGTGGCTCTTGGGAAATGGAACTCGGATGTCTTCGGGAATATTGATGCTAGGAAACGTACTCTTTTGAAGAGACTGGCGGGTATTCAGAAAGCTTATGCGAATGGTGCTAATCCTTACTTGTTAAACTTGGAGAATCAGCTGCAAACGGAATTGAGCAAAACTTTAGAACAAGAAGAGCTCCTTTGGCTCCAAAAATCGAGGGAGAATTGGTTAAGCGCTGGTGACCGTAACACGGTGTTTTTTCATATGTCCACCGTGGTTCGTAGGAGACGAAACAGAATTGAGACGTTGCATGATGAGGATGGGAACCTTGTTGAGGATGCTAGGAAAATGGAAGACATGGCTTTAGATTTCTTTAAGGCCCTCTACGCCCCTGATGTTGTCGTGGAGAATAATGGGGATATCTGCTCTGGCCCTTTTCCCCTGCTGAGCCCGGATACTTGGGGCTCTTTGATCGAGCCTATGTCCGATGCTGAAGTATTTGAGGCGCTGAAACAAATGGGGAGTCTCAAAGCCCCCGGGGTCGATGGTTTTCAACCGCTTTTCTTCCAAGAGTTTTGGACCTCTGTTGGAACATCAGTGAAAGAATTCGTCATGGATTTTTTCCACACTGGGCGACTGCCGAATGGGGTGAACGAAACCCTCGTTGTTTTGCTCGCTAAAGTCTCTAAACCGGAAAAAATTAACCAGTTCCGGCCCATCAGCTTGTGCAACGTTATTTATAAGTTAATCACTACAGTTTTGGTGAATCGTATGAGGCCGGTTCTTGCCGAGTTAATCAGTCCTATGCAAGGAAGCTTCTTGCCCGGGCGGCTTATCTCGGATAACATTGTGCTTGTCCAGGAACTTGTGCACTCGATGAGAAAGAAACAAGGAAGAAAAGGGTGGATGTTGTTGAAAATTGATCTTGAGAAAGCCTACGACCGTCTCTATTGGGATTTTGTGGTTGACTCCATGATTGAGGCCGGATTCCCTACTATGTGGGTCGAGTGGATAAAGGAATGCATCAGCTCAACGTCCATGAGATTGCTTTAGAATGGTGAAATGACGGATTGCTTCATGCCCACTCGGGGGATCCGTCAGGGAGATCCCATCTCTCCCTACCTTTTTGTCCTATGTATGGAACGTCTGAGCCACATGATTCGTTTGGCGATCTCGGAAGGTGATTGGAAACCTGCCAAGATCACTAGACGTGGGCCCGAGATTTCTCATGTCTTTTTCGCTGATGACGTGATCCTTATGGCGGAGGCCTCGATTGACCAAATCCGTATTATCAAGGATGTCTTAGGCAGGTTTTGCAAGGCTTCAGGCCAGAAGGTGAACACCTCTAAATCCAAACTGTATGTTTCCGAAAATGTGGGGCATGATATGATTGAGTGTCTGCGTGTGGAGAGCGGAATTGAGGTCACGGAGGACCTCGACAGCTATTTAGGCATGCCCATTCTTCACAAAAAAATGTCGACCGAGACTTTTGCTCCACTCATGGATAAAATTAAGACTCGACTGGCCAGTTGGAAAGGAAGATTTTTAAGCTTTGCTGACCGGGTTACGTTAGCAAAGTCTGTTCTTAACTCTATTCCCGTCTTCTCGATGTCAACCGTGGTATTGCCTAAGGAGGTCTGCGATGGTATCGATAAACTCACACGCAACTTCATTTGGAATCATGAGAATGATAGGCGAAAAATTCATTTGGTTGCTTGGAAAGATTTATGCAAGCCTAAGAAAGCTGGTGGGCTTGGCCTGCGATCTATGAGGGAGCTTAATTTATCCATTATCGGAAAGCTCGGGTGGAGATATTTGAACGACACCAATGGTCTTCGGAGTAGTGTTCTCACTGCAAAGTACATCTAAGGGACTGGGGACACCGTGCAAACGACGCCGTGCATCTGGAAAGGGATTCAATCCGGGGTGCAAAAGGTTGTTAACAAAGGGAGCCGATGGAATATTGGGGACGAAAGATTTGTCCATTTCTGGATGGACTGCTGGTTAGGGGAATGGCCTCTGCTGAACAACGCTACTACTCAGGTTGATGCTTCGATGTTGTACAAGAAAATGAGGGATTTCTGGATCGACGACGTTGGCTGGGATTGGGATCAGTTCGTTGGGATTCTTCCTCCGGAGATCCTGCTGCAGTTGGCCGTGATTTCTGTTGGGGATGGCCCCGGGGTGAGGGACTCGCTTGGTTGGAAATTTACTAGGGACGGTAGATACTCTGTCTCGACCGCGTATGAGGCTATTATCAACAACTCGGTTGTCGCTTGGAATGACGATGGAATATTGGGGACGGAAGATCTGTCCATTTCTGGATGGATTGCTGGTTAGGGGAATGGCCTCTGCTGAACAGCGCTACTACTCAGGTTGATGCTTCGATGTTGTACAAGAAAATGAGGGATTTCTGGATCGACGACGTTGGCTGGGATTGGGATCAGTTCGTTGGGATTCTTCCTCCGGAGATCCTGCTGCAGTTGGCCGCGATTTCTGTTGGGGATGGCCCTGGGGTGAGGGACTCGCTTGGTTGGAAATTTACTAGGGACGGTAGATACTCTGTCTCGACCGCGTATGAGGCTATTGTCAACAACTCGGTTGTCGCTTGGAATGATGGGATTATTTACTCCACTATCTGGAGAATCCAAGTTCAGGAACGGATCCGCACGTTCTCTGGCTAGTGGTTCGGGGGAGCGTGCTCACGAACAGTGAACGGAGGAGGCGCCATCTCACAAATTCTGATCAATGCCCCTTATGCAATGATGGGGCTGAAACCTTGCTGCATTTATTTAGAGATTGCTCCAAAGTTTTATGTCTATGGAACTCGCTGCAAATCCCTGAGGTTCTCACTGACTTTTATGTTCTTCCTTTTGCAGGTTGGTTCCGCGCTAATTTGATGTGCGGTTAGAGAAACGAGCAGGATGTCGAATGGAAGTCGATCTTTGCCACAACGATTTGGTGGATCTGGAAGTGGAGGAATGAGGTGGTGTTTGGTAACCCGAGCGATGTCCATGGCGCTGCTGAATTTGTTCTTTCTAGGGCCACTGAGTACAAGTGTGTTTGGGATTCAAGAGCTTCTTCGCTGATGGCGCCGCTGAGGTCTGAACGCTTTATTGGTTGGACTAAACCGGGACCGTGATGGGTCAAAATTAATTCTAACGGCTCGGTTCGCAACGATGGACATGCTACTGCTGCAGGCGTGATTCGGGATTCCAATGGCAGCTGGATTTGCGGTTTTTTTGCATAATCTCGACTTTGGGGTGTTCTTGACGGCCTTCGCCTCGCCTGGGAGAAAGGGTTCCGATTTGTGAGTCTCGAAACGGACTCGTTGCTGATCCTTGGTCTCCTAAAGAAGCCTCCGATTCTGACTCACCACCTTTTCAGCCTGGCCACGCAATGCCAAGGCTTCCTTAAGCGGGATTGGGACGCCCGCTTTGCTCATGTCTTTAGGGAAGCGAATTGTGTCGTCGATTCCCTCGCTAAGTTCGCCTTTTCTTTTCCGCTCGGGTTTCATGTCATAGATGAACCTCCCGAGTGTTGTGTTCCTTTGCTTTTGGACGATGCTCGTGGCAAGGTGACCCGTCGCCTTGTTTGTTTGTAGCCGTTTCCTTCGTTTTGTTGTTCTTTCCTGTAAGACTGTGCCTTTCTTTACCCAAAAAAAATGTTAAAAGGTTTTATCCATAAGTGGGATAAGTATATCTATAGCACTACCTAATTGATCCTAATTAAATAAATAAATAAATTATCCTAACAAACTCTATCCCTAATTAACCCAATCTTTGACCGATCTTATCGAGAAAAAAACCGCACGCATCAATCCTTCTTCTCCTCTGTTCCAATTCTTCACCGATAACCAACCCTAGTGGTGTCTTGACTTTATTTCCACCGGTGCGAGGACCACGAGCCGTCTCGTGTTGTCGCCGTCATTAGTTGTTCACCGATCACGTAAATCCAAAAAGGCCAATCGCCATACGGGATCGGAGTCGGCCGGGTAGTGCAAGACCCTTGAGATCGACATCGTTTAATCTGGTGGGTTCTCATATCATTCCGTTTTGCTTTGTCGGAGCCGTTTCAATCGACCGGTGTTATGGGGTGGGATCGCCGTCACACCACCAATCCCCGCCACGCTTGATCACTGGTAATGTTGTTCGGTGTTTCCTTTATCATCTACTTCCTGGTTTGTTGTGTGGACCGGCCGGTGGGGTGAGCGGGGTAGTGGTGAGTTAGGATGAGGGGTGTGTTATGTTTTTAGTCAAATTGTTTTAATATTAATTGTTAGTAGTAGATTAGTGGGGCTAAGTATAACCAGAGGCGAGGTTATGGTGTTGATTTATAAATTCTCGATCGGGTCAACAAGTGGTTAAGTAGGCTATGAGTGTGATCGGCTTTATGATCAGAGTAGTATCTTGTTGGAGGCCTAAGTGGAGGTTGATATATACATTTATTTAACTAATGAACCAGTAAGTTAGTAGCTAATAGTAATAACTAGTTAGTTGTGAACGAATTAGTTAATAGCTAGTTAATGTGGGGCAAATAAATTAGGTATGTAGTAGTAAAACAGGTTTATATGGTCTCGTTTTTTCTTGTTAGCATGGGGTCGGTTAGAGTTGGGTTAGTTGGCGGGTCGGAAAGGGTTACCCTTGTTAATCGAGTTCGTTATTTAAGAAGTTCCCGTTTAAAGCAAGTCGTTGGATTCAACTATTAATTCTTGTGCCGCCAATTAATCGTGCCAGGGATCCGTTTTTCTTCCTTCTTTCTCATGAAATTTCGGGATGTTAAAAAAACCCCACTTTCTAAGGTAAGTCGTTTTTTACTTGCTCGGTTCTTCTCTATCCTGTTAGATTGTATACTGTTATTGTAGGACGGGTTTTGGGAACTAGTCCTGAGTACCTTTTAAATTGTTTTGAACTTCTTGAATTATTGTGTGTGTAAAATGGTTTTGAACGCATTTTATCGGAAAGATATTTTTGGAACGTTTTCTCTGTGTTGGTACCGTTTCCGGCACGGCTCATCGTAGTTGGCGTTGAGGAAGAGTTGGCTACGTATGACCCGTGTGACAGGGAAACCGTGCCCCTTCAAAACGAAAATTATTATCTATGTGTTTTGGCAAGTGCTCCAGTGGAGGCTTAGACGGGGTTAGAAGGGAGATTGTGAAGTGGAGTGAGAGGGTCTGCCTCTGCACTCGGCGCGACGATGAGAGCCTTGGTGGTCGGATTGCGAGACGAATGAATTGCATTGTTGTGAGGTTGTATTTGTGAATGTGTATGTGGCTATGTGTGACCAATTATAACTAATTTAGGTATTGACCTTTAGAGTTATGAGTGCGATTGTGGACTTGGATGCTGACTTTAGAAGTGCTTTCAAAACGTCTTGCGTTTTCCGTATTCTTTCTAACTTGATAGATTAGTAGCTGACCCTTCGGGGAATATTTTTCAGTTCCAGGTATGAACTAGGGAACCGTACAGGAATCGAGGCCAGATGGCGGGGCGGAGCGGTGAAGAGCGTGTGTCATAGTGGATTGGGTTTACGATTATTTTCTTTAAGACGGATTAGGATGTTGGTTTATTTATTATTTTGCTGGAGTTAGTATTTGTTGAGAGGGTTTCTTGACAACAAATAAATTTATAATCAAGACCCCGCTGAGTATAGGGAGGTCAGGATCGTTCCACAAGAAGCAAGGTTGTTCGTTTATCACAAGTAGCCTCGTTAACGACGTTGTCAGGGTCGTTAACGAACCACTGAACACAAAACACTTCAACTAACGACCTAATTAAATTCGGTACAGAGGCAAGTACTCAGCAACGAAAATTCACTAGAGATAATTCAAATAAAACAAAGATCTAGGATTTAGGGACACCACAACATAGCCAAGCATAAAAACTCGTAAGAAGATAAGATCATGCCTTTAAACAGATAGAGTCATCAACTTTCGTTGACTTAGCAAGTAAATTAACAAACTTTCGCATCCTAATTCACTTAATTGATTGTTTTGGATCTAAAGCTTGAAACTTTCGTATTCAAACAATATCAACCTTCAAGTTACTAACTTTCTCTTTCAATCAAGTTAAAAACCTAAATTACCTCAACTTTCGTTTTGGTATAAGCACAACAAACAATTCTCAACCAAAGATAAAAGGCATTCACAACACAATCCTACTCATCAAACATGCTCAACTATGTCGGGCTTAACACCGACCCTAGAAAAAGAAACTACTCACTAATCATAACTAAGAAACTAAAAATCTCAATCAAAAGAAACATTGAAAACAAAACAAAACTCGAATTAATAAGAAAAATATCGTCTTACAGAGATTCAGAAGAAACCGAAAAACATCAAAATACCGAACCACAATCGCGACCAACGACCCCGGTGACTGTCGTCTACCGAGCCTCCTCGGTCCTCTCCGATCCGACTTTCACTCTCTCAACCCTTTGAAAATCTCTTCCTAAAAATTCTCCTCCAAAAGCTCCCCCCTTTCTATGCTAGATAGAAGGGGATTTATACTAAAAAGCTAAAAACTAAAAAGGCTAAAAGCTATAAACTTTCCTAAAAAGAGAGAAACAAACCCTAAAAGATAGAAATAAAATCTAAAAAGATATTAAAACCTAAAATACATATTCTAATAACCCAAAAAGATTCTAAAAAGATACTCAACCGACACGGAAATAAATTCCCGCTTAGGATCGGTGAATTATAAAATAAATACTTCAAATCTTCTCCTTCATGGCCTCGTTAACGAGCCTGGGCTTTGTTTTCTTCCACACTTCTTCTCGTGATCTCGAGCTCTGACTTCTTCAATCTTGCACTCCTCCGTCTTTTGCTGTAATGCTCCAAATTCAGCTCCATATAGCTCTTTTCCTCGCTAAAACCTACAAAATTCACAAAATAGCGTAGCTTCCACTCTTTTTATAGAAATATGCAAAACTACCTAAAAACACTCAAAACTAAACCTAAACTGAACAAAACTAAACCTAATGAGCAAAGAAAACCTACTAAAAACTATACTAAAAATGCGAACATCAAAATACCCCATACTTAGACTTGCTTGTCCTCAAGCAATAAACAAGACACTAACCAAAACCAAAACAAATCATGCTCATCAAGACATAGCCATCTTCTAAAAAGCAACATCTACATAGGAGAATAATATAGCAAAGACTATTAACATCCTCACACATATATGCACTTAAATAGACATAAGATAATACAATCCAACCTCTCTAGGGATATTGTGTTTCACTCAACTCTCAAGTGTTTAGGCTTATAAATTCAATCTCTCAACTCATCTTATATACAAAAACTCATAGAAATTGGAACTTATATCACCAATACTCTCCACCCAAGATTTGTCAAAACAAGCAAAGAATCATCAAGAGAACTTAGGAGGCTCAATGAAAAACTTCATAGAAGTTTTCATTCGGCCGGGTTGTAATGGGGCTTGGTAATAACAAATAGGCGTTGAAATATTTTGGCTATGTGGTGCTAATAATATCCGGGAATCAAAGACTCCTAAAAACAACTCACATCTCACCAAAAACTCTCATAAAAGATAACCAAACTCACTCTTCTTATGCACACTCATTTTTACTCACCCTTTATCATCCTAGAAAGTCTCATAACAATTTGAAAGAATCTTTGATATTATCTATTAAACTCAAATGCACTTCAACTCTTCACCTCTTTTTTAGCATTCTCCTTCTCTTTCCTCTTTTTTTTTCGCCGCCTCGTTAACGAACCCATATCAGGGTCGTTAACGAGATACCGTACATTTCTTTCTCTTCTTCTGACTACATCCATCAAAAACTTTATTTTGTGCATTTTTTTCTTATCAAGAGACCTTTCTTATTACATGTAGTAACCAGAGACTTCCAATCTACCCTTCCCAAATACCCTTCAATTTAAGCAAAATATAAGCAACTCTTCTCTTTTTAACACTACACAAAACTTACCTCTCCCATCTAAGTCCTAATTCCCGGATAGGGTCAAGGTTATCTCGGCTAGGGAATAATTTTTGTGGAGCTAAAAATAGAAGGTTTCAGGCTAGAATTGGTTATCAAAAAGAAGGAATAATGTAAAGGTAGATATGGAATAATAGGGCTTATGAAAATAAGTTCTCCATCATATGATCTTCACAAGTAATGAACTAAAAATCTTATAAGGGTCTCAAGAAAAAGATAACCATCACAATTCCAAGAGATAATATGCATAAAGAGAGTAAATCGCACAAGAAAAGAAGAGGGATTTTTGATGTTCTCCCTATAAGGCCAAAAATAACTCACAAGGTAAATTTTGTTGGATTGCATCATCTATGCTATAAAGTATATGTGCTCAATTTCATCAAATGCTACCAATAATTTCAAGTTTGAGAATCCGGCTATACTTTTAAGACATGCTTGCAAGGAATTATATGATTAAGTTAGCGATTGCTATCATAGAACTTAAGAAGGGATATCTATCAATTAGATTTTTCGAAAAATTTTCAATTTTTTTGATTTTTCTATATTTTTTCGACATAGAGTAATAGGAAACACATAAACACCTAGGACATAAGTTTTCTACTTTCTCCCACCCCATACTTAAAATTACAGTGTCCCCACTGTAAGAAAAATAAGAAGAAGGAAAAGAAAACAAAAAATTTAAAAAGAAAAAGAAAGACATAAATACTTACAAAGTTGTAAAAGTGGAAACAAGAAAAATTTTATCTTCGAGCTGAATCAACGGTTCGGTGGAGGAAAGTAGTGCTCAAAGTTCCCCATGAAGTCGTACATCGTCCTCCAATGCTCAGCGTCCTCCGCCTCTCTCTGACGCTGCCTTTGATCCTCCATCGACATGCGAGCGGAATAGACAGTTTCCCATCTATCCATCCTCCTATGAATGTGATCCTGCTGGAGGTGAAGCTGATGCATCCGTGCAGAAAGATCCTCGGCCCATGGTGGTGGTATACTCGATCCTGTGTACTCAGGCTGAGGAGGTGGTGGTTAGTGAGGCTGGAAATGGTCTTGATACATCACCGGGTTGTAAGGCATGAGTCCATAAGCATGAGGGTCGATAGGAGCTGGTGGTGGGTCGACAGGAGCTCTCGGCACCTCGTTAACGAAGCTGGGTGCCTCGTTAACAGGGTTGGGATGGGGTTGGAAGTGGTCGTTAACGAGCCTGGTGGGTTCATCAACGAAGATGTTGCCCCCTAAGACCTCTGTGTCGATGTCTTCTTCCTCGAAATTGAGCTCCTCAGTGTCGCCCTCGGTGTCGGCTTCTTCGGTGTCGTTGCCTACTACCTCGGTGTCCTCTTCTTCATCTTCATCTTCATCCTCATCCATGTCGTCCCGCTCAAACCGGGTTTCACATGGCCTAAGCGAAAGCTCTTCCTCCGGTTTAGGCTCCAATGGGTAGGCATGTCCCATCCACGCCTCGTACCAATTCGGTACGTAGAGAAGCTCGTACTTGTCGAGGGTGGGTATAACTATGCGATCTTGAACCTTCACCTTGTATCCTCCCTCGGCTTGAATGAAGACACCGGAGCTATACCAATAGTTTTTGTTGAGGAGTTGGGCGTGAGCCGGTGTGTAACGGGTGAGATCGACTCCAAGATTCTTAGCCAAGAGGCTAACCAAAATGCCACACCACACCTCCTTGGACTTGGTAGATTTTCCGATGTAGTAGAGCCATTCGTACCCCAAATTTAAGGGGTCGGGCTCCACAAAAAGGATGGTGCGGAAGCAAGCAACCTCCGTCCTTGTAGGTCGGTTCAACTCTCGCTTCGGCCAAAATGTCGCGGCGAGGACTCTAAGAATAATCCTGAATATGGGGCTGATGATGTTTGCCCCGAATAGCGCCGCGGTGGAGGATTGAACCTCCCCGGTGATGTAGCTCCAAGTGCGGGTCACTCGGTAGTCCTTCAATCTATAATCTCTAGATGGGTTTGGGAGCTCCAAGATTGCGTTGAACTCCGCCATTGTGAAGTCACGGTCCTCGTTACCGAGCCGAAACCGAATCCGTCCCACCGAGGTCTTCGACGAGAAGTTGGTCTCCAAGGTGGCCAAGAACTCGGATGTGAGGGCCGGATAGTGTGGCAAGCTCTCTTGCTTCAAAAGATGGGCGGCCCCAAGAATGATGAAAGCGTCTTTGACATCCGTGTAGATCCCTGTGGTGATAGCGCTAGACTTTGAGAACCATCGGGTGTAATGTTCCTTCTCCAGAAAATCTCGGTAGCGTCGTACTTGGCTCTGGGTGCTCAAAATCACATCATCCACTCGAGGTGGAGATGGGGACCTATGGTTCCTCCTCTTCTTCTGAGCTCGAGTAGCGGGTCTGCTTGAACTTGTCATGGATCCTACAAAATAATCAAGATTTTTCCAAGATAAGATCCACTCAAAAATAGATTGGTATGAGACCCCATACTTGGTCTCGAATTAACCTCGGAATTATTCGTTAACTACCCAATTGGGTCGTTTACGATTCTGGGCTCAGATTGATTGATGAAGCATTGCAGGGTCGTTAACGAGCCTGTGTGGGTCGTTAACGAGCCGCCGAGAACGAAACCAGAATTTTCGACTTTAATCTACCTCAAATTACAGCACAAATCAAGCATGCAATCTTCTATATTTTTCCACCAATCCCAAAGACGGGTATAAGCACCCCATACTTGCTCAAATACCCATCCCGAACATGCTAAAATTACCCAAAATTTTGACATGCAAAGTTCGAACTTAAGATTTAGAACAAGAAAAATTCATGCTTTCCTAACTAAAGTGTTTGCAATAGATAATCCAACATGAATAATTCTTCCTAAAACATGAACTACCAAGCACAATCAAGAATTTTTATGAACAACAATCAAGCATGCAAATCGACCTTTCTAAGAACACGATTCATGACACGAAATTTCGACCCTAAAGATAATCAATCATGCAATTTCGAGCAAAGGTTTAGAAATCATACCGGAGAATCGAGAAATTGAAGAACAAGGGTCGAAATCGGGGTGGTTAACGAGCTTGTGTCTCGTCGGTGATCGGTTTCCGAGCTCCGGTAACGACGGCCTCTCGGTGGTCGGTGGAGTGAGGGATTCCGAACCGGTGGGAGAGAAGGGAGAGGGATTGAGAGCTTTTTGGGTTTGGGGAAGTATGATTTTGAGAGGGTAGTGGTAGATTTGTGGAAGGGGGTAAAAGGGGTTTATATAGGAGGGGAAGGGGTAGAGGTGGGCGTCGGCTAGGGTAAAAGATAGGATAGATTAGGTTAAAATTCTTACCTGCCCCGTTTCTTGACGAGTCGGGTCTTCGAACCGGGTCGTTAACGACCCTGGGTGGGTCGTTAACGAGCCACCGTGGCCTCTTGGAGTGATTTTTCGATCCCTTTCTCCTGAAATCTTGTTAGCTCAAAAATTCTAATTTCTATCCTAACTAAAACTAAAAAGAAAAACAAAAGAAAGCTAAGAAATAATCTAAAAAGAAAAAGAAAATAAAAGAAAAACTAAACCTATTCTAAAAGCGGGTTGCCTCCCGTAAGCGCTATTTTTAACGTCGTTAGCCCGACGAGCTCCCTTGCTAGTTTGATGGTGGTTCATGTATAGCCATGTTGGGGTCTTGAGGTACCCCTCTTGTAGCCTTACAGCCTCTGTGTGCTTGAGTTGCTAAATTAGGCCCCTTTTCTTCTATTAGTACGCTTGATATCCCTGGATTGTCAGTGTAGTCCGAAAGCCAAGGTGGTTTGGACTTTTCTGTAATACATATAGTAGGGCCTTGGTTAAACTCTTGCACGTGGGACTCAGTGATCGACAGATGTGGCTCGGTAGGGACTGTTGTGTCGAGTTCGGGTTGAGTCAACTCTATTTGTGCGACTCCAACTGGGTCGTTGGCTTTTTGATCCAAGTTGAATTCCACACGTTCTTCTCCTATATCAAAAGTGAGGAGTCCCTTCCACACATCAACTCTTGCTCCTGCTGTGGCTAAGAATGGTCGTCCGAGAATTATGGGTACATGAGGGTCTTCAGGCATATCAAGGACGATAAAATCATTTGGTATAAAGAATTTTCCGACTTGAATAGGATAGTCGTCCACCACTCCTGTGGATTTGAAACTTGACCCATCTGCCATGTACAGATTCATGTCTACTGGCTCTAGTGGTCCCATATTAGCTTTAGACCAGATGGAGAGCGGAACAAGACTAGCACTGACACCTAGATCGCATAAAGCTTTGAACTTGTGGTTGCCTATGCCGATTGTGATTGCAAACCTTCCTGGATCTCCTAGCTTTTCCGGTAGAGCTATCGATCTAACTTCATCCTGCAGCTCTATAATAGATCTTTTCCTGCTAAGAATATCTTTCAAAAACTTTGTGTAAGCCGGCATTTCGCTTAGGGCCTCAGCGAATGGGATGGAAATATTAATGCCCTGAAGAATCTTAACGAAACGCTTGAACTTACTCTCAGTAGAGTCCATAGATTTCTTAGTTGGAAATGGAAGAGATTTCACCATTCTCGGAACCAAGTTAGGCTCGAGAGGTGAGAGTACCGGGTCGACACTAGGGTCGATTGGTGTCCTCGACGGGTCGTTACCGACCCAGGTGGGGTCGTTAACTACCCTGGAATTGAGAGGGAGGCTCGGTTTAGAAAACTTACCTGTGGTAGGGTCGTTAGGGACCCTCGGAGCCTCGTCATCCTGGTTTGTAGGCTCGGTATGTGCTCTCGCTGGCTCGTTAACGAGTTGGTTGGCGAGGTCTTGTTCCTCCTTCTCTTCAGCTTGAATTCTCTCCGGTAGTGTCTTCCCACTTCTGAGGTGTACCGCTGCTATTTGGCCTTAGGGTTCTCCTCGGGGTGGCCCGGGAGTTGCCCTTGTGGTCTTGGAATCCGTGCAGCTAGGTCCCCTAGTTGGGAATCAACACTCCTCTTCCAAATATGAACTCTCCCCATCTTTTATCTTGTCGGTTCAATTTGGCTTGAATGTCATCAACTTTGTTGTTAACTTCGTTGATGCTCTCTTTTATCTCCTGAACCCATGATGGCGTCTCCTGATGGCCTGGAGGTCGATATGGTGCAGGTCGTCTATCTGGTGGGGGCCCTGCGTAGTTTTGACTTGTATTCTGATTGCCCCATGGTTGATAGTTGTTCGACCTGTCATTATAATTAGGTTGGTTCCTGTATGGTCCTCTCATATAGTTCATCTCAACTATTATCTCAGCGGTTCTAACCTGCTCAATGTTAGTGCAAGCAGAAGTACTATGTGCAGAAGAACCACATTCTTGACATGATTGAGAGGATTTCAGAAAACTTACCTGTTTCCTCAGACGGTTGACCTCATCTTGTAAGAATTGATTTTTAACATCTGGGTCAACTTCTTCTCGGTTAGGTATGTAGAGACGTTTTTGAGTTTGTGGAGTTTGCTGGGTTCCATACATAGCATCGTAATTAGCCAGCTTATCCAACAGTTCCCATGCCTCTGTCGGGTTCATCTCTATAAAACCGCACGCAGTATGCGTGTTGATGCGGTTCTTGGTCTCGGCGTTGATACCGTGGAAAAAGATTTCTTGCAAAACATATAAAGGTTGCCCATGAGTAGGGCACTGTCTAAGCATCTCTTTGAATCTTTCCCATGTTTCAACAAATGTTTCATTAGGCAACTGGTGATAAGAGGTGATGCGTTTCCTCAACTCCGTTGTCTTAGCAGGAGGGAAAAACTTTGTAAGAAATTGATCATACAAAGCTTTCCAAGTCCTGATAGACTTAGAAGGTAGGCTCTCCAACCAGTTTAGGGCCTTTCCAGTAAGAGACCATCTAAAAGCTTTTAACAGAACATATTCTAATGAGACACCTTCAGCAGCTATAGTGTCACATAAATCAAGAAAGTTTCTAATATGCTCCATAGGGCACTCAGCAGGTTTCCCTTCAAACTGAGCCCGTTTGATTAAGGATATAAATTGAGACTTGATCTCAAAAGGTTTCTCTATCGCTGGAAGCACAATAGGAGATTCTGGCACCCTCAGTTCCGGATGCATGTATTGTTTGGCATTCCTTGGATAGGCATCAAGCTCTTCTTGTAGTCGCGCCTTGCCAGCTCGTTGACGCTCAGCTTCGGCGTCTGCGCCGTCCTTCTCGGCTTTCAGTGCATCCATCTGGGTCCAGAGGATCTCTAACTCGCGAGTCATCTCTTCTGCTGTGGCCATGGCTCGGTTTTCTCGGAGTCGACGATGCAGGGAACGTTCGGGTTCTGAGTAATAACCTGTGTTATCAAGCTAAAGCCTTCTTCGTCCTACCGACATACACTGAGAAAACAGACAAAGAAAACAAAAATTAAAAGCAAAAACGGGGTCGGACTATTCCCGAACCCAAAGATAAACTAACAACTCGTTGCTTCCCCGGCAATGGCGCCAATTTGTTGAGAGGGTTTCTTGACAACAAATAAATTTATAATCAAGACAACGCTGAGTATAGGGAGGTCAGTATCGTTCCACAGGAAGCAAGGTTGTTCGTTTATCAATCTACTAAAAAGCAAACAAAAACAAATAAAAACACTCACAAGTAGCCTCGTTAAAGACGTTGTCAGGGTCGTTAACGAACCACCGAACACAAAACACTTCAACTAATGACCTAATTAAATCCTAATTAAATTCGGTACCGAGGCAAGTACTCAGCAACGAAAATTCACTAGAGATAATTCAAATAAAACAAAGATCTAGGATTTAGGGACACCACAACATAGCCAAGCATAAAAACTCGTAAGAAGATAAGATCATGCCTTTAAACAGATAGAGTCATCAACTTTCGTTGACTTAGCAAGTAAATTAACAAACTTTCGCATCCTAATTCACTTAATTGCTTGTTTTGGATCTAAAGCTTGAAACTTTCGTATTCAAACAATATCAACCTTCAAGTTACTAACTTTCTCTTTCAATCAAGTTAAAAACCTAAATTACCTCAACTTTCGTTTTGGTATAAGCACAACAAACAATTCTCAACCAAAGATAAAAGACATTCACAACACAATCCTACTTATCAAACATGCTCAATTATGCCGGGCTTAACCCCGACCCTAGAAAAAGAAACTACTCACTAATCATAACTAAGAAACTAAAAATCTCAATCAAAAGAAACATTGAAAACAAAACAAAACTCGAATTAATAAGAAAAATATCGTCTTACAGAGATTCAGAAGAAACCGAAAAACATCAAAATACCGAACCACAATCGCGACCAACGACCCCGGTGACTGTCGTCTACCGAGCCTCCTCGGTCCTCTCCGATCCGACTTTCACTCTCTCGGCCCTTTGAAAACCTCTTCCTAAAAATTCTCCTCCAAAAGCTCCCCCCTTTCTATGCTAGATAGAAGGGTATTTATACTAAAAAGCTAAAAACTAAAAAGGCTAAAAGCTATAAACTTTCCTAAAAAGATAGAAACAAACCCTAAAAGATAGAAATAAAATCTAAAAAGATATTAAAACCTAAAATACATATTCTAATAACCCAAAAAGATTATAAAAAGATACTCAACCGACACGGAAATAAATTCTCGCTCAGGATCGGTGAATTATAAAATAAATACTTCAAATCTTCTCCTTCGTGGCCTCGTTAACGAGCCTAAGCTTTGTTTTCTTCCACACTTCTTCTCGTGATCTCGAGCTCTGACTTCTTCAATCTTGCACTCCTCCGTCTTTCGCTGTAATGCTCCAAATTCAGCTCCATATAGCTCTTTTCCTCGCTAAAACCTACAAAATTCACAAAATAGCGTAGCTTTCACTCTTTTTATAGAAATATGCAAAACTACCTAAAAACACTCAAAACTAAACCTAAACTAAACAAAACTAAACCTAATAAGCAAAGAAAACCTACTAAAAACTATACTAAAAATGCGAACATCAGTATTATGTCTTGCTTATTATGATTTCTAGAATAATTCAATATTAGTAAGTGTTTTATCGGGTTTGAATATTTATGTTTTCGGGAATACATGCATAACTATGTTTTCTATGCTTTCATTAAAGGAAAGGTTGGATGTTTTTATTATGTTTTCTCGTCGTACCCGCGTTGCAAGATCCTAAAGTGTAGTTGTCAACCTACTTAAATAGTACCTAGTAAGGTCTATTTCTAAGTAGCGCCCTATGGAAAGACGGGGTGTTACACTTCATCACGCTCATGAAGATTATTTGAAGGTTCGATTGTTGACTTCTTATTTCCAATCACAAGTTTATCCATAATCCTAAATAAAAAATAATTTTATTTAGTTACTCAAACAAAATCCCTTCAAATTTCAAACCTTCAACCCATACTAATTCAATTTAAGTATTCAACCAAATGAACCAATAATCAACTTATTTCAATCAATAATCTTGAATAAAATCAACCCAATTCCACAAAATATCCAATTCAATCATAAAATTTCACACTTTAATAAACATAAAAATAAAAATTACCAAGAGAGCTAGAGGACAATGGACTGGTGGGAGTGGGCGGCTGGGTGGTGACCCGACGACGGAGTGGGCAAGGTCCAGAGGCAGTCGATGGTCAAATTCGGAAATTCTGATCGAAGAAGACAAAAGAGGGTGGATCTCAGTCACTCGGTTGAAGTAGAACTGGGATAGTAGAAATAAAGTTGAAACATTAATAATTAGTAAAGAATTTTACTTTCAGGCAAAAAAATCGTTCAGGTTTTTTTCCCAATAAAACGACGTCATTTATCTTAAATTATATAAAAAGAGGGGAATTGGGAAAGGTCGTTTTCCTCCCCTCCCCCCCCCCCCCCATTCTAACCACCATTGCTTGAGCAGGGGCTGATGGACAATTACCCCTCACTTCTCGGGTAATACTGGCGACTCACAGGGGAAGCTGGGGCGGCCACCCCATCAAGCCCCCAGGTCCGCCAGTTCTCATTAATATGTGTTGTGATTTATTCTACCTTGACTGTTTTTAAAAGATTGTGTCGAATTTTATTGGTGGCTTTGTTCCCTTTGTTTGTTTTGTGCCTCATTGTAGTGGTAACACGTTTTGTACCATGTCTAGTCATGAATCAACTTGTCGGTATTTTAAACTTTTGGATTTTGTTATTTATACTTGTACTTGGTTTATTCGGAAATCTCATTCGCAAAGGAAGTATTGTGTTTGTTCTCAACCATGAATCTAATCTCACTTTAAGACAATTGTTTATCTTTGGCTAAAAGATGTATATTGGGTATTTTTCATTCATTTAAACGTCATTTTAATTTTCTTTTACTTTTATTAGAAATATCCCGTTTATACCGGGTTTCACCTGGGAGATGTTGTTGTTGTAGAAATATCGCTCACTAGTCACCATCCATCATAATTTTAAACCCATTCCAAAAGTTTTTGTGCTAACATGTCTCATCGTAGAATTGTTTTAAGTGTCACTCCCACTACGTTTCATAATGGTGATCAAACTTGGTGACATAGGCATGGGCATTAAAGTGCATGTAGAGATGCTTAACGACCAACACAGATTGTTGGAACCAGGGGCGGAGCCAGGAATCAAGCCCAGTGGGGGCTAAATATATAAAATACGAATCAACACTAGACAGATTTACCTTTTTGTTGGATCAACCCTAGACAAACTCGAAAAACGCTCGGGATTAGAAGTAGAACCTACATTTTGTAAACCCGCAATAGTTGTAGAAAAATCTCTTTATTTCATAAACAAAAACAATTAAAAATCATGTTCCGTCAACAAATCCAACAATTAAACATCAATAGTTACAATTGAGTATGATAAACAACGGAAGGAGGATTATATTAGGAAGACTGTTATTTATTCAATAATCATCCTCTCATTAGGATTATTTTTATTTTATTGTTATGAATATCTTTATGGACTTATGGTTAAAGATACTAGGGTTAGTTACTAGTCTCAAAATTTACGTAAATATTCATGTATAAATATTTCTATCATTCTTCAATAATAAACACAAACATTACTCTTTTTTTTTTTTTTAAATTCCAATGATGGGCACCATTTAGCAATACAACAAAAACACGTAATGATAATATAACTTGATTACATTCACGCTAAGATTTGGGCTGATAATGTGAGGGTCTAAATCAACTATATGACTGTTCTAGCTTGGCCTAAATGAACGAAAACACCTAATTTATAGTAAGAGAAACTGACTTTTTATCCCCCACTCTTTCAACCTTTAGCTTCTTTTTCATTTTTTTTTTTAAATCCAGTGGGAGCTACAGTATCCACTAGGCACTGTTTAGCTCCGCCATTGGTTGGAACTACACAAACCAATTTACTAATTAGACCTCGCGCGAGTCCAACATGTCACCACTCCTATAACGACATGTGCAATGCCCAACACATCCATGCATACATTAAAATTAGGGAGGTGTTTATTACCTAGGTTGCTATTGTTATCGACAATGTACAAGTTTGAGAGATGGAAGTTCAAGAGAAAATAAGTATAATTGTCAATCAAAGGAGAAGAATACGAGCATTTGAGTTCGAGCCAAATGAGCGAAGACAACAAGACGAAGAAAAGTGGGAGGCAATTTGACAAATGGTGAATTTGATCACCTAGAATTAAATATGTCAATCTATGCCTTAGAATATAGATAAAAAATATTATTTTAAAAATTAAACATTAAAAGGAAAATGATAAACTTTATAAAAAAATCTTCAATTCACCTAGTAAATTACACTTAAACAAGTCTTTATAAATACAAAACAATAAATAAAGAGATTGTTTAATGTATAAACATTTTTTTATCGCCAAATATCCCTAATAGGAATAAAATATGCGATTCTATTTTTAAACAAACGGACTCAATGAACCGGCACGCCAAAAATCTTATTGCGTTCACATGTATGAGATATCTATTTAGCGCAACAAATCACATAATAATAAGTTACTTAAACTTACACTTTATGTAATTAGATAGATAATTAACTAATACTCAGTTAGTCTAGTGGTAAAGTGGTGCTAGATTCTTTAAGTGTTGTCCAGAAGATTCGAAGTTCAAATCCCATTCACGACATGTATGGAGAAACTGATATTGGGAGAATCTCATCCAAAATGGGATCACGAAGTACCTGGTCCGGATATAGAAAGGTATCCGATCGATCCCAAAAAAAATTAGATAAATAATTAATGACAATCATCTTATAAAATATATGGACAACTCGAACTTGTGTCACACCCCATCAAAGTACAATATCCCTCCCAATCTCAACTAGACTAGTTTAGTACAAACTACAAACCCCATCTCAATTTCTCAACTCAACACTTATTAACAAAACCCTACTCCTAAAATTCAAACTCAAAATCCCCAAAATACCCCTACCCTCTCGTCTTCCCCTCCAGAAAAACCAGAGCGAGCGAGCACAACACACAGAGAAAGCGAGAGAGCAGAACCGAAGCCCCAAAAAATGGATCCCAACGCGCCGCGTGTGGAGGCGGAGCGGTGGCTAGGGATCTCCGAGAAGCTATTGGCCTCTCGCGACCTCGTCGGAAGCCGCTCCTTCGCGATCCGAGCGCGTGAATCGGACCCTACGAACCCTATCTCCGAGCAGATTCTCGCCGTCGTCGACACTCTAATGGCGGCCGAGAAGCGCGTGATCAACTCCGGCCACCACGACTGGTACTCCATCCTCCAGCTCTCCCCGCTCGTCCGCGATCCTGACCTAATCGCCTCTCACTACCGCCGCCTCGTCCTCCTCCTCAATCCCGAGCACAATCACCTCCCCTACGCCGATTTCGCCATCCGCGTTGTCTTCGATGCTTGGTCCGTGCTCTCCGATCCGACGAAGAAGTGGATGTACGACTCCGATTTGTCAATCTTCCTCCAACGCACCTCCGCGCCGCCTGATCCCGAGCCTGTCCGAGTTGACTCGTCGTCGTCGGCGACCTACCAATTCTTCCACCAGCCGCCGCCGCCGCAACAACCGCCGCCGCCGCCGCAGTGGATTCATCATCTCCACCAGCAAGAACAGCCTCAAGAGCGGCAGCTCTTCCACCAGCAACACCACCATCAGCCTCAGCCTATTTCGCCGCCGCCGCCGCCGCAACCACCGCAATCTCAGTGGCTTCCGCAAACGCAATCGCAGCTCCAGCAGCTTCTGCCGGAGCAACAACAACGGCCTTCTCCATCTCAGTGGCTTCCACAGCCTCAGCAACAACAGCAACAGCGAATCTCTGCTCCGCCGCCGCAACAGCCTCCGCAACGGCCGCCGCAGTGGCTGCCGGAGCAACAACTGCCTTCTCCTCCTCCACAACAACCACAACCGAAAGAGCCTCAGATTCCGCCTCAATTACAAAGGCAGCAACCACCACCACCACAACAAAAGCAACAGAGAAAGAAAACTCCACCGCCACCTCCTGCTCCTGCTCCTGCTCCTGCTCCGGCGCAAACAACGCCACCTCACCGCCCCCTTCAGCCGCCCCCTCAGCCACCCCCGATGCAGCCGCCTCAGCAACTCCCTCAACAGCCGCCTCAGCCTCCGCCTCCACCCAAGGAGAACAATGTGGCTAAAGAAAAGGCCACCGACAATGGTAATAATAAGAGGAATGATTGTAATGATTCTGCTAATGTGATTGATAATGATAAAATTCATGATGGTGGTGAGCCTGGTGAGAGATTTTGGACGGCTTGCCCTTACTGTTATTACCTATATGAGTACTCCAAGATTTTCCAGGATTATACCTTAAGGTGCCAGAATTGCAGGAGGGCGTTTCAAGCTGTCCAGGTACCAAACCCGCCGGGAGCAGGTGGCGAGTCTTCGTTCTGTTCTTGGGGGTTTTTCCCAATAGGGTTTTCCATGAATAGTTGGAAGAAGAGCATGCCCAATGCGAACGGATTCGGGTCGACTTGGATGCCGTTTTCGCCTATGTTTGCTTGTCCAGTGAAGGAGGTGAAGAAGAAAGTTTGGACGATTGTGGATGCGAGTGATGATGATGAGGATCTTGATGTTTCGAGTGATGATTCGGATTCGTCTGATGAATGGGGCAGTAATAGGAAAAAGGTGAAACGAGCGAATGGGCAAAGTAAGAAGAGAGGTAGACCACCGGGGAGAAAGAGTAATGCTGAGAGGGAGAAGATGGCTAATCAGCATCCGGTTGTCGGGGAGAACTCGCAAATTCCGAGGAATGATGTGGTTAATAATAAGGCTGTTGCTAGTGGTAGTTTGAGGAAGCAGACGGGTAAAGGTGTTAGAGGTAGGAAGAAATTGGATTTGAATGTGGAATTCAGTAATGAGGTTGAAGATCATGCCCCTGTGGCAAGAGATGGAAATGGAGAAGAAGTCGGGTTCTTTGAAGGTTTGGATGAGTTTTTAAGTACATTGCCAATCCTGCATGTTGTTGGAGATGACAAAGCTAAGCCTTCTTAGTTAACTGCATGATCCTTGTAATGTTATTATCATTTTCTGTTGTTGATCTCTTGTTCTGTAGTTTTTTTTTTTTTGTGTGATAATTATGTAGAGCACCCATGAATTTGGTAAAACCTGGTCACTGGTTTTGGTTTCTACCATGTAATTTGCTGGTGCAATGGCATGTCTATGTCCCTTAGTTTCAATAACAATATTATCCGGTGGTTAATGTCATTAGAACTACATCTGTTAGTGCTGCAATATTCTGTATACATTGTTTGTAATGACTGTTTGTAGAGTTTACTTTGACAGGTCTGGATAACTACCAAGGGATACAAAGAGAGGTGGAAGAAGTGATCAGGTATTTAGAGATTTTGACATGTGTAGTTTGTGCGTTTGAATTGAACGTCATTGATGTTAACATTCTGATTGAAGTTGAGTTGAAACTTTTACGGATTGTATATTCGTATGCCACATTGTGGGTTTGGCTATCTTGTGTAAAATGTAAATTGCTGTGCTTCTATTGAACTATACATAGATTTTACTGTGAAGTTGCTAGATAGATCCATTTCATGAATTCTTGGAAGGAAGAATTTGAACTTCAACTGATTGTCTTCTATTGTGCAAGAAAAATTGTTGGAAGTACTATGTTGGACTTTAGGATTCAAATATTTTCAAAGTCTGAACTTTAGAGCATACTGTTGTTCAGCGTGTCACTCATTTTTGGTAAGTTATGAATCCGAAGAAGAAAAATACTTTACTTGCATTGTTACATGAGTTTTGCATTTTGGTATTAGAACTTCTTGCTTCAACATTTTCCTGATATTTGTTTAGATATTAGCAAAAGAAATGTTCTTCTGGTAACAATGATAACCAGGACAGATATCTAAGCTTTCTGTTACAGATTCCATCTTCATTTTGCTGAGTTAAAAAGTTGCAGCTGCAAATGATATGTTGAGATTAGAATCGCCGATATCACAAAGGGGCCGATTGACCAGTAAGGTCCTATTAACACAATGAGATGTTTTTTCTGCTTCTTCTCATGTCATTGCTTTTGTGCTTATCCCACAGTTTCTCTTATAAAACTGATTTCAGGTGTTAGGGTTGCTTAATGTGTCAGATGATAAGTTTGACACACCACTAATCTCACTTCATGTGGCCATCACATGAATACTTCCATGTAGGAAAAGAAAATGTAAATTAATTAACTATTATTTTTTAATCTGCTTTAGGTTCTCCTGAGCAAAAGCAAAGTTCTATTCCTTTCTCAAGAAATTGGTTAAATTCTTGCATTTTTTTCAAAACATGTTTTAAATTTCTGAATTGTAAGATTCTCATACACAAGAATCTGTCCATGATCTGTGTGGGAAACATTTTTGGCATGCATGGCTTGTCCTTCACACTTCAGATGTTTTGGATTCAAACAGTGCTACTATGAAATTTGTGTTTTGTGTGAGCTTTACCGAAGCTTTCAGCTATGCAGATGTCTAATCTCCATACAGTAATTAATTAGTCAGTCTAACCAAATTGAATTTGGTTTGTTCTCTTTGATCCCCTGTAACTAATGCATCCTTAATTGCTATTGGAATAATTGATTTTTTCTGTTTATTCGCATGGTTTGTGTGGTTCAATGTTTTGAGACAAATTCATCTTCTTCTTTTTTCTTTTTTTCCTTTCCCCAAATTCTAAAGAAAAGAAAATTCGAAACCTTGAATACATGGGTCAATATAATGTAGAGAAGAGATTCATTTTTACCCCCAAAGTTAACAGATATTTAAACCTATAAAAGCCACATTACAAATAAGGTAAAGGTACCAAGGACTTAAAATTACAATTGCTCAATAATTGGTTGTATTGTATCCATACAATTGGAATATAATGGGAAAAAATTGTATGTTTTCCAGATATTTAGGGCATTCAAAATTTCAAACACATGGTTATAAACATAATTATTTGTGAAAGAAGAAAATCACCAATTAATGCACTGAATAATGAATCTAATACTGTCAATAATGTAGATAGAAGTACAGCGAACTTATTCTTGAGAAGCACTTGCAGCACTGAGGTCCACAGAAAGGTCAAGAGCCTAGAGAATAATTACACAAAAAATAGGGTTGTTAATCATCTAATCCTCTGATTGAAAATCCATCAAACACAATAATAAACATTTCATGTAAGTTCTAGTTCATTCATCAAAGTATATATATGATGTAAAGACTAATGACGAGAGACAGCTTAGTTATCATATAAATTACCTTGCCAGTAATCTTACTATACATATGAATCACATCATCTATAGTATTCTCGAAGTGTGTGGACGGATCATAACTCTGCCAAAAAAAAACATGAAACAAAGAATTATTGCCCAAGAACTTCATCAAATGGTTGAAACTGAGCCAGTTTAGTCAACTTACCACTGATATGAAGCAACTGTCGGTTTCAGGATCATTTACAGGCTCATATCTATCATACACATCAAAGAAGATCTCATCGACTTCCCCAAGAAGTTCGATTCCCGGCTTGAGCTCAGCCTCGGGCTCATCAGTCTCTGCTTCAGTTGTAACAAAGGCAATGTACTTGTTCTTTGGAGCCACATTGTGAGTGTAGGAGCAACAAAAGAGATACCTAGCAAAAATTTAAGCAATTTTCTTAGTGTAACTTTCAATGAATTATTCAAACTCTTATAAGGTTTAAAATCACATACATGTCTGATTTACGACCGAGTTGCTTCTGTGGCAAAATGACCTGAGCTGAGTGAGACTCGTTCGTGTTTGGAATAGGATGGCTCATTATGCACATAGCCCGAGCAACTCTTCCTACCTTCTTCACCTATTATGTGAAAGATGATCAAAACAAGCACAATCTCTCTACCCATATAATCTATTATCTACATGTGTAGGGCTTCTTTTGTTCAGCTTTGAGTTTCCGGTTTTTAGTTTTGGAACATTTTTTCTTTCTTATAGTTATCAAAATAATTGTTTCAAAGCGATAAAAAAGGCGTTCAAAAATTTGTTTTAAAGCTCAAAGTTGAACCAAACAAGCAAGTAGTTTGGCATTTTTAAGTGTATTTACCTTGTCAGATAAGTATGAAGGATCACAGACCACTTTCTTGCACTTTGCGGTTTCTCCTTGAGAGGAGACACCAATGGCCCTTCCATCATCGCCAAACTCCACCTGATTACACAGAAAGATGATGTTTGTATGAAAATATGTCAAAGTGAAAAAATTACTTCAAAGTGGAAAGTTTACCTTGCAATCTGGTTTGTTAAGCATATAGGTTCCACCATACACTGCACTTAGCCGCGCAAATGCCTGCATATCAAGAATAAATCATCATCATTCTTATAAATATAGACACTAACCATCTCAAATCTTGGGGTATCACAAAAGCGAGTAAAATTGATGAAGTAGATCATATATAAAAACATACCTGAGGCAATTCTCCTAGTCCATATTGTGGATAGATGTATGGAGATCCTCCACCAAATCGAGCCAATGAGTCAGCGTATAACTTTGAAAAGAAAAACCCTAATGTAATTAGCATCTTACTGAAAACTTGATCTAATGATTTTTAACTGCAATAGATATATTATAGTTACCCTTATTCTCTTGAGGAAGTCCCTAGCTGGCTGATCCAAGTAATCATCATGATTGTATAGTGCCAAGGCATGGCCAATGAAATCCACCGTATCATCTTCTAGCCCGTACTTCCTACAGACGCCATGAAAACAAACTTCATACTAAAAATAAAACCGATACATTCAAATAGGCCATGCCTAATGTAAATTAGCATTTCTGTCTTTCAAATTTGGAGAAGATTTAAAGAGCAGAAGATATAAAATTAAAGACTGAACGTACGAAATGAGGTCTCTGGCAGTAATTTTGTCCATATCCAGCCCCTCGTGAGATTTTGGATCTGAATCTTCGTAGTCTTGTACATAGATGAAGAACTTCCGAGCTCGTCTCTTCTCAAAAAGTCCCATAATGGGCGACTTTAACGCTTCAACATCATTAGCCGGAACCTTATAGATCTGGAAAATACAATGTGTTTATATACAGGAATCAAATCACAAGGAGCTAGCAAATTTGTAAAATTTCATATCATTATGATCTAGCTAACTAGCTTATACCTTGTTTTTGTTGTACACAAAGCTTCCATCCACAGCCTTAAAGTTTAGATACTTAGTCACATCTGTGTGAATAAGTGCACGAACAAAGGTGCCATTTGCCATCATGAACTACAAGAACCGAGACAAATCAAGAAACAAATCAAAGACCTAAAATTAGGGCGTATTTGTAAGACAGTGCATTATATCACATTGTAATGCAAGATTTAACGTAATATAATGAATTATAGTACAAGGTAACGCATTATGTGAATGTAATCCAAAAGCACAAGAGGAATGCATACCTTGGGTATCATGTCGACATTGTATTCCTTACTAGAACCCAAGCTTTCGGGATGATCTTCGTTTCCCTTGAAACGCTTCCATAGCTGCCCAAAGGCAAATGTGTATGGTTTCAGCAAATTTACGCTTTGATAGGCCTTCAATGTAAGGCAAATAGGGTAACAGATATGAGTTATGTTACCTGTTTAAGACTGAGAGAACTTGATTCTCCACCATAGTAATCATTCCTATCCATATGTAAAACCTGTAGACTCATATACAAAGAAAATCCATCATCAACCTGAAAATCTCCATTCCCGAATGAAACAAAATCTTTAATCAATTTGACCCAACTTGATCTATCTATAGCTTATAATTGAGTTTGATTTGGATTCAAAATCTACCCAATAATGTAACCTGAAAGGATCAAACCTATATAATCGAGTTCTACATGATCTAATGCAAAAACATATACATCAAGTATAATAGTGTCAGAACCTGAGCAAACTCAAACCGAATTGATTGAAACCGACCAAAACCAAACCTAATTCAAGTGTTCGAGTTACTCAAAATGATCTGAATTGATAATATAAACCGAATCTGTAAGCGATTCGGCTAGAGCATCCACTAATATATTCAAATTATGCAAAAATAACGACAGTTCATCCAATTTTCTTCATCAATTACCAGTAATCGACAAATCTCAGAATCCGTCAATTCACAAATTCGGAAATGAAATTCACAAAAAATTGAGCAATGTTTTTACCTTGAGGCCGTCGACGGAGAGAAGGCCACTGATGATGCATTCCTTGAGCCCAGTGCCGAGCACAATCACGTCGTACTCTTCATCCATGGCGGATCTGGCTCTACTTCAAGCTTTTCGAAAATCGGAAAGAGGAGAAATGAAGAAAGGAAGAGACGAATAAGATGAGGATCGGTTGAATTTGGCATGTGTAATTTTAAAGAAGAAGAAGGGGATGTGACTGATTTTAGGGCGAACGCCATGAACATCTCCCCTTCGAGCTCTGAGGGCGCCAAGTGTGAAGGGGGATTTCGTGGTGTGTTTTTCTTTTCCTTTCTTATTTCCCGCCCTTTTATTAAGGAGATGAAAATAGCATCATATGGTGGACCCCAGTCAAGGGCATGTTTGGGTGAGTCCTTTCTCTAAATGAGGTACTCCTATATAGTTTTAGTAAGGAGATGTAAAATTGCTCTTTGTTTTCAAGGGCTTATACCATCCCTAGCTTTGTGTGTGGCTCTTCTCTTGACCACCTAGATGTCACGGTTACCATTTTTCATGGCCTATCAGACTATTAAGTATGTTTGGTATTCCGAATTCTTATTTTTTTCAAAAAAATAAAAACGCAAGTTTGGATATACCTTAAATTATTGTTTGGAATCGGTTCATATAAAGACTCATCGAGCTCGAGTTCAGTTTCGCAAGCCGTTTGTTTAATGTGTTTATGAAACAATCTCGTGAATAACTGATTTTTTATACAAACAAATGAAACTAAAAATTATTTGAACTACTTAATTTAAATGACCATTAAAACTATCTAATTTTACTTAACTATATATATACATATATGCATATAAAATTCATAAGTAGAGCTTGTCGTATGATACATTTATAATAGAGTTAGTGCATGAATGTATAATCGAGCTTGCTCATAAACGTATAATCGAGTTTGTTCATAAGAAAATGAGTGGAGTTTTCTTGCGCTCATGCTCGACTTGTTTATCTTTCGAGCCTTAAAATGGTGTTTATGTTGGAATAAAGTGTTTATTCCCACATCGGTGGGTGGATGAAAATTACCACTAGTATATAAGAGGGTTGAAACCTCTATCCATTAGTTTAAACTTTTGGGTTAAAAAATAACTGGATGTCGACTTTATATGTGAAATGATTAAAAGCCTCAACATTTTATTTTGGCTTGAAATTTCATAGTTCAAGTTCGCTTATTTTACAAATCAAACCCGGCCCGACGAACAAAAATGTACAAAAACCGAGATTTAATCGAATTGAACACTGAATTTAAAACGGCTCAGTTCATTCAGAACGCCTATCAAACTTTGAGCTCATCTACTAAAAGGTAATACTAACCCGGGCCTGATTTTGGTGGGATCCGGACCGGTGTTGTTTTTACTAACGTGTCATTGAGATAGTAATGTTGATCCACTGTTTGTTGTGTCTACGTGTACCGTTATCTTTATCTTAATTATCGAAACGATGAGCAATCGTGGACGATCGTACGTTTCTGCCGTCTTCCTCTTCTTCTACTTGTTTCACTCTCTTTTAATTTCAGCTTGTCGTCTTTCAAAGCTAAGCACTACCTACTAAAACCCACGACTCAACACGTAGCCCACATGCATACGTCCTCCCTTCAATGTGCTTTGATTACTATATATATATATGTAGTATGTTATATTCAATTCATTGATGATGCATATGAATGAAAATCCAGCAATTGGGTACGTTTAATTCGATATATATAGATCGATCGATATGGAGACGACGGCGATGACGACGGAGCCGATGAGGAAGAGCGGAGGGCAACCGTATGAATGGTGGTTCGAGAGCCACGACACCAGCCTGGGATGCTCTCCCTGGCTTCACTCCGCTCTCTCAGGTTCATTTCCCGCCACCCAACCTATTTGACAGTTTTTTCTGTTATGAAAAGATATGGTGCCGCTTTGTAATTATGATGGTGATCATCCGTTCAAAGGATTTTTAGAGTATCTCCAATCTCCAAAAAAATTTCCATTTTCAAGAAAATGGTAAATTTAGAAAATTTAGTTTGTGTTTTATGTCCAATAATTTTTCTATCTATTTTTCTAAAATGGAGAGTGTTTTTAAAATATAACTAAACATCTCTATATTTAGAAAATTCACCAAAATATTTAAAATATAAATTAAATGTATATGTAATCATGTCTTCTTCTAATTGGTTAAATTAGATTTTATAGCATTATATAAATAAAAATAGTATTAATATAAATGTGATTTTTTAAAATGGAGAATTTGTTGGAGTTAGGGTATGAAAAATTTAGAGAATATGAAATTTTGTTCTCTATTTTGGAAAAAATGATAGAGTATTTATTAGAGATGCTCTTAGAAATTAGTTGTCTATTAATTTCCTATACAATTTTTTTTTAAAATTTTTCTAATATAAAGATATCAAAAAGTTCGTGAAAAAATGTGGGTTCAATTTTTTTTTTGGCTTTTTCTATTATTTTTAGAATATTTTTAGTATTAATCAAATAAAAAATTAAATATTATGAATAAGGATATTAAAATAAAAGATCATCTGTTATGATTCGGAGGAACTAATATTTAGGATGTCAATTACTCTCATTTCGAGTATTAATTTTTATATTGTTTATTTATAATGTGACTTATGATTATCTGTACTTCAATTGGTTCGTGTCTCTACTCTCTAGATACTTAATAGTTGTGCTTCTATGTCAGAACTTAATGAGAAGACACGGGAAATGTTAAGGATGATCGAGGAAGATGCCGATACATTCACAGAACGCGTAGAGATGTACTATGAAAAAAGGCCACAATTAGTTAGCTTCGTTGAGGACTTCTAC
Organism: Fallopia convolvulus; assembly: GCA_964016875.1. Lineage (NCBI taxonomy): Eukaryota > Viridiplantae > Streptophyta > Magnoliopsida > Caryophyllales > Polygonaceae > Fallopia > Fallopia convolvulus. Next base: position 2,846,476 of record OZ024720.1, read on the forward strand.
CGTGCACAACGCTCTTTACTTGAGCAAATCGCTCACCTAAGACATGATCATCTTTGTACTCGTTGCTACAACACTTCACCTCTTCCATGCTCGTATAAATCATGTGACGTCTCATTTCCATCAAAGGATCCATCCAAGGCAGCGCCTTTGGATGACTTGGATGTGGATGATTTCTTATCAGACGTTTGTCACGGAGACAAAAGCGAAGAAAGTGAAGAGATAGATGGACTCAGAGAAGATAATTTGATTTGGGATCAACGAATCATGGAAAAAGAGAGGACAATTGAAGAGATGCATCGAAGACTGTCTGAAAGTGAGAATACATCTGTTGAGCTTATGCGAGAAAATGAGAGGCTTAGAGTTGAAAATGCGGAGAAGAATCTGATTAAGAAGAGGTATGAGGTGGAGAGGGATCGGATGGGGATTGATTTGAAAGGCGAGATTGAGGCTTTGAACGATCAACTAGTGAAGATGGACGAAGAGAACGAAGAGCAATTTGAGTTCCTCGTCATAAGAGATGACGAGAAGAGGGAAGTTATAAGGCAATTAAGCTTAGTCGTAGAATTGTTTAAGGGTGAAAATGTGTTTCTCAAGAAAAGGCTTGCACTCAAGAGATGGTGGTTCTTTGATCCCCATATGTTCCAATTAAGTAGCTTGTTTGATTGCTAAGGGATATGTTTCAATCACTCTAGGTGTGTGTTATAAGAATGTTTTAATGGTTAACTCTTTGTATAAGTTATAGTTATGTAGCTCCTAGTGTGTGAACATAGTGTAGATGAATAAGATGTACAATATCTGTGTTTATGGGTTATTATTAGTTAGAAGTTTTACAATATGTGTGGGTTTTAAAATATTGGTAGTTTAGGTCTATAGATAGTTTTCAATCTCGTGACTTGATATAACAGTTTAGTTTTTTAAGCTAGAGTGTGAAATATGTGCGACATAAAAGTTATGTGTAATATAAGGTTCATTAATGATCGTTGGATGCACTCTATTTACAATCTATTAAAAGTCCATCGTAAAGTGTCAAAAGTGTCTTCAAATTAGAATTGCACTTTTGATGCTTTACGATGTATTTTTTGATGTTTTACGATACACCTTAATTGTGCCGTTTAAGAATGCACTTTTGAGGATTTACAAAAATTAGAGATTCGATCCTATCTAAATATCATAATGGGAAAAATTATAGATTAACAAAAAAACTTGATTTGATTTGTTCATAGATTGTAAAATCATAACTCATTTTTTCTATATATTTATTATGATTCATTTTTTTAATACCGGAACTCATATTGGAAAAGTCAAAACAATGATAAGATTGTCGAAAATATGTTAAGATTATCTCTAGACATATGTATGCAAATTATTTTTTTTTAGAAAATATGTTAATTGTTAAATTTTCTGTTCAATTTATTCGTTATGTACATATGGTCATATGGATCAATAACAATTTATTGTTAATTTTGTAATTTAAAAATATTATAGGATAAGATCTCGGTCTATATTTATGTGATTTTTTTTAGATTATATTGGAGAGTTGTTAGGATGATGAAGATATGTTAAAATCTTATCCTATAAAATACATAAAAAAACATTTTTATGTCAATTTCATGGAAATTAATTTTTACGAATTAGTTTTTATTTTGCTAGAAAATAGGTTAACCGTTAATTTTGTTGTTCAATATATTTGTTAACTTAAAAATATGATCATATCATATATATGGATCATTAACAATCTATTATTAATTTTTTAGTTTAAAAATATTATAGCATAAGATCTCGGTATATATTTATAGGAGTTTTTTTTGTAGACTATTTTGGAGAGTTGTTAGGATCATAAAGATATGGTAAAAAAATATTTTTATATGTAAATATCTCGAAATATGTAACTAAATTTCCCAAAAAAAAAACATTATTATAATCTAATATAAAAAAATTAAAATATTGATTGAGATTTGTAGATTATGTGGCAATATGATGTGTACATAACATATGTGTGACATGGAAATTTTTTGACATGTGGAATATGACATGGAATATTTATAAAGACGTCTAAATTATAAGAAAATGATGCGTGTAAAAATCTGAAGTGGCTTAATATAGGATCGACATGTGGCGAAATCCTAGGTGGTGTAATGAGAAGGCTCCAAACTTTATTGCTTATATTTTTCCTAAATAAATAATTTTTTAATTTTTCTTAATTAAATAATTTTATTTTTAAAATTTTGAAATGCTTAGATTTTAAAAATAGTAAGCATTTTAAATTTAATCTATAACTATATATTAAAGTTGTACCTTTTCGAGCCATCAAAACGATTCTGGCCCCACCTTATATTTATAAAATTAATTTTCATTTCAAATATTTAACTTTTTTCTATTAAATTCTTCTTTAACTATTTAAATTCTTTAACATCAAACAAATATCTATTTAGTATAATAATATCTTTTGAAAATTTCCTTATACAAATATTTAAAATTAAAGATAATAAATTTAAAATATATTAAAATAAGTATAAATATCTTTTATCTTTTAACATGATATCTTTTCACGAGTTTATTTATATATATATATATATTCTTTTATAATAAAAAAATTAATGATAAATACTTATAATGTTTAAAAATAATAAAAGTAGATAATATAATATTTAATAAATATATTGAAATATTTGATGATCTCTAAATTAAGGTACATAGAAATTAATAAAAAAATATAATGTTTAATCTTATCTAATCTTTACTTTATCGAGGCACAAAATGAGTTTGGCCCCACCTTAAATCAAAATAATTTATTTTTTAATTATTTTCTATAAATAAATTGTTCTTATATTTGTATTTCATATTTTATCATATCTTATTAATTATTAATTATTATTTTATTTAAATCTTATCACTTACTTATTCTAACATATAAATCTTTTTTATGCATATGTTATCTTTTTTAAATTAAATATCTATGAAATATCATCAATGAAAAGGAGAAATGTATATTATTTTACCTTGATAACTTTTTTATTTTTAATATTAAACTTATAACGTATAGTTATTTTATTTTATTCCAATTTTTTTTTACATTATCAGACGATAAATTAATTACATAAAGTTTTATATTATATTTTTATTTAATATCTACAAAATGGGAAACCATAGTCGTGCATAGCACGACAGGTACAACTAGTTAATATAAAAACTAATTAGTTAATACTCTTTACAAAGTTACATGTTTATACCCCTCTATAAACTATTACAAAAACGGATTTTCTAATCTATTATATATATAAAAGCAATAAGGTTTGGAGCCTCCACGTTGCGCCACCTCAGCTTTTGCCAAATGTCGCTTCAAGAATATGCCACATCGGATTTTTCCACATGTCACATTTTCCTTAAGCCAAGTCATAATATTTTGTATATTTCATATGTCAAGTCATACTTTATTCTGCCCCGTCATTTACATGTCATATTTAAACCTCTTTTACTTTTGGCAATTTTCAATAAAGATTATTTTTACCAAATCTGTCATTGTGTAATCTTTTGAAATAAAAGCCTTTTAAATACGAAAATCTTTTCATTAATGAAAGATTTTTATAACAAATTTCCTAAATAGATTTACATTTACCTACAAATCTTCATTAAAAAAATTACGTACAAATCAACATTAAGTGAACCTAATAAAATTTAATCTTAAATTGAATAAATATTTAGTTTAGTTACGTTCACACAATAGACTACTAATTAAAAATATTTATACTAATTTTTAATTTGTTCAAATTTTAAAGGAAATATTAACGTTTTTGTTGTAAAATTTTTTTTTAAAAAATTATAATAAGCTTTTAACTATCTGATGAATGTGGATAAATATTAACTTAATTTGAAAAAATCAAATCTTATTTACTGTCAAAATATTTACATTTAAAAATATTAAAGAGAAATATAATGAAGATTTGTTTCAAAAAACTATGATATTTTTTGTGAATAAATACTAAGTCAATTTTACACTATACTCTTATACAAAATTTCATATTTTCCTTATTTAGTTTCTTAACAAGATTCAATTTGAAAATCTATTTAAGTAATTTAAAAATAGATCATTCATGCAAGAATAATTTAATTTTTGATACAAAAAGACGCAATGAATTTTTTTATGAAACTATTTTCATAAAATCTAATTTTAAAAAAAAATTATTGTTTTAACAAACTAATCTTCCAAATCTATTAAACAAAAAATTGATCGTCTAGATCCTTTTAAAGAAGAAAACTAATCTTCCGATATCTCAAAAACATATATCTTTCTCCACCAAATCCCACAATATTTAAAAAAAAAGAAATAATTTATAATCTTTATACAATTTCCAATATTTTTTCTATAGAAACAGACTACTCTATGATCTTTTCCATATCTTTTTTTGTGATTATCCATGATTTGGTAATATTCTTGGGTTCATATATACAATTTTGTACCATTCTATGAAGAAGATTTTGTTTGACTATAATATATATTATGCACGTTTTTTAAATGAAAGTAATCTTAATCTAAAATAAAGTAATTAAGAATATATAATTAACACACCAAGCAACACATTTCACTCCAATATATTTAGAGAGTATCATTTTTTTTATTTAACCTACTTACCCTCTTGGGTTTAAAAAATTTTAAAAATTAATTTAAATGACCTCCTCATTATTAGTAAACTCACATTAAACTTAAAATAATATCATATTTCTTAACATAACCACTCTTTCAAACAAGATAAATAATATATTTTTCTTTCATTAGGGACCCATATTAATTTTATTAATTCCCTACACATTTAAAAAAAGTAGAGTGAATTTATGACTTATGATAATTATGTTAATTTATTTGTAATGTTATTAATGTTTTAAATAGATAAGCATAATTAATTCTAAAATAATTGATAAAATTTGTTAGACATTTTATGTGTAAATTATTATTATAAGGTTAAATCAATAATAAATTATAAATAAAAATTAGTTCGATAAAAAAAAATAAAATAATTAAAATAATATTTTGATTAAAAACATCAAAATTGTATCATTTTGATATTACGATCAATTGTATTATAATAATAAAAATTCATTTTGTAATTAAAAGAAGGGAATTTGTCTTATAAATCATAAAGTTCAAATTCTAAGTTTTTTTTAGTAAAGGTATTTTTTGAAAAATGAAGATTTTGGTCAAATTTATAAATCTTTTGCTATTTTTATGGAAATATTTTTATCAATGGAGAAATTTTATATCAAGACTCTATTCTTGAATAATTTGTTCAAACTACTTACAAAAATAAAGATTGGTTCAAAACTTCCAATAGCCATATTTATACTTTAATATGTTTTATCATCATGACTTATTTATTTTTATTTTACTTTATAAATTAGTTGTTAGTATATATTTAATTAATTATGATAGAGTATTTAGTTACCTTAATTTACAAAATATCCTACCTTCTCAATTTTAATTTTGAGCAAATTTTTTCTAAGTAATACTTTCTAAAACTACCACTAATAGATATTTTGAAATTCTTGAAAATTGAAATTTTGGGATATTTTAATAAAAACATTTAGCAAAGGTATTTTTTATAAAAGTGAAGATTTGGTTCAAACTATAAAATAATTTGCTTCCATATTTTAATGATTTTTATAGAAAATGTATTTTTTATAAAAATAAAGATTTAGTTCAAACTATAAAATCTTTTGCTACCTTTTATGAAAATATTTTTATCTTTGGAGATATTTTATTCCTAAATAGTTATTAGAATTGTAAAAATTATATACTTATAAGATATCTATCAAAAATATTTTTACCAATAGGGATAATTTATACTCGAATTACCAGTAGCTATAATTTATGTATAAAAATATGTAGTTTTAACCAAGTCTTTTTATTGATCAAACCTTTTCAATCGATTTTTCAAACTATTTTTTGTTATATAAGAGATTTAGCTATTTAGTCACCTCTTTTTCTATTGATAAAAAATTGTGTATAATATTGGATACATATTTCTATTGATAAATCATTACATAAAATTATAATTTTTCATATAAAATCTAATTAAAAATTTTAAGAAAATCCGCGCAGGGCGCGGGAAACTATGCTAGTATGAATTCTAATATTGGTAAATATGGATATTACTTGTTAATTTTGATTTTTTTTAAAAGGGTTCATTAATTCTAATTTAGGGAATAGTTTTTAAATAATTTTCAAAACTAGTATTACACATTAGACAAACCCATATCTAAAAATACAAGTTAATAGATTACTAGTAATTACTTGATTTTTAAGTTATCTTTTTCTCCAAACATTCTAGATTATTCTCCTAGATAGAATTATATCTAAATACAATTTATTATGAGAAGATATATTGTATCGTAATTTTATGCTACAAGATATCTTCTTTCCTAATTCTCTTATATAGAATTATATCTAAAAATACAATTCCATATGAGAGGAGATATATATATATTATCCTATTTTTATGCCACAAGATATATTATACTCTTTACAAAGTTACATGTTTATACCCTATATCTTGTGGCATAAAAATAGGATTATATATATATATATATATATATATATATATATATATCTCCTCTCATATGGAATTGTATTTTTAGATATAATTCTATATAAGAGAATTAGGAAAGAAGATATCTTGTAGCATAAAATTAGGATACAATATATCTTCTCATAATAAATTGTACTCCTATTTAGATATAATTCTATCTAGGAGAATAATCTAGAATGTTTGGAGAACAAAATAACTTAAAATCAAGTAATTACTAGTAATCTATTAACTTGTATTTTTAGATATAAATCTATTTAGGAGAATAATGTAGAATGTTTGGAGGACAAGATAACTTAAAGAGAAAGTAATTACTAGTACTCTTGTATAAATAGACATTCAATCCATGAAGTATTAATAAGATTCTTTTATCATCAAATACAAAGGGAAAGAAGGAGGAGGTGGTAGTAGAGTCGTTAGAAATTAGGTTTTGGGAGAAAAAGGATAGAGGATAAGGAACAATAGAAATATAGCCAGAGTCGAAGAGCATATTTCAATAGCGTTTTGAATTGTTCATGAAACTATTGACATGTTATTGTGCTTCTCTTTAACTCTGGATATGTTTCTATGTCGCTTATTCTCTATTTTGTTTCCCAAAGCATAATATTTAACGCCTCCACTACAACCTTGAGTTTGAATGTGAATCGATTAGGTGTTAGAGATTCGTATATTATGTTCTATCCGTACGAACTTAATGTTGTTATCTTCTTTCTTTCTTTTTTTATAAATCTTTAATTTTTTTTATAATCTTCTTTTTTGAATAGTGCATCGATTTCCATATGTGTGAATATGACTACGTAGATTCATGGATGGATAAATCTCTAATCCCAATTATTTATCGGTTCGGCTAATGTGTGCCCATGGACACATAATAATTATGTTCATTTTGAAAAATATTTCAAAACTATTTTCTAAATTGGAATTAAAAAATTAAAATTAATTAACAATAATCAAATTAAACAAACTTAGCATCTTTATTGTTAAAAATATAAGTTGTTTTTTAGAAATTGTTAAAAATTAATCAACCAAAAATAATTTATTCACTCTCCTCTTATTTGGAAAGTCCTCTAATAATTTGCAATTTATTATGCACTATCCGATCCTATTATGCACCGGCCACGAAAATTGCCATGGTGCTGATTGGTGCGTACCGAGATTGTTCAATACTCTACCGCCATTGCGATCCTTGGGAATTCTCCGTAGATAATGTTTCTCATATCCATGGAAAGGTATTTGCTTCATGATTGTTTCTACTTCAACGGGTTAATTAATTTGTGTCTCTAGCTACTTCAATAGTTGTGCTTTACTCGAGCAAATCTCTCACCTAAGACATGATCATCTATGTACTCGTCACTACAACACATGCACCACCTCTTACATGCTCGTATAAGTCGTGTGACGTCTCGTTCCCTCTAAGGACCCACCCAAGTCGGCGCCCTTGGATGACTCGGATGTGGATGATTTCTTGTTCGACGTTTGCCATGGAGACGAAAATGAAGACTTGTGAGAGGAATTTGCATCTATGCAAGTGAAAAAAAAGACTTAGAGAAGAGAGATTGGTTCAGGATCACATGATCATGGAAAAGGAGAAGAGGATTGAAGAGATGCAACATAGACTGTCTGAAGGCGAGCCTATGCGATAAAATGAGAGGCTTAGGGTGGAAAATATGGAGATGATTAATGATTAGTGAATCATGGAAAAAGAGAAGACGATTGAAGAGATGCAATGGAGACTGTCTGAAAGCGAGAATGTAGATATTGAGGCTATGCGAGAAAATGAGAGGCTTATAATGGAAAATGCAGAGATGAATCTGGTTAAGAAGAGGTACGAGGCGGAGAGGGGTCAGATAGAAATGGATCTGAAAGGTGAGATTGAGCCTTTGCATGCACAATCAATTAGTGAATATGGACGAAGCGAACGAATATCAATACGAGCTCTTCATCATGAAAGACGAGGAGAAGAGGGAAGTTATAAGGGCACTAAGCTAGGCGTAGAATTGCTCAAGGGTGAGAATATGTGTTTCTCAATAAGGGGCTTGTACTCAAGAGATGGCGATTCTTTGATTCTCGTATGCTCCAATTAAGTAGCCTTTTTGATTGCGCTTTTTTCTTTGTATAAGCTATTGTTAAAGTTATGTAGCTCTTAGTATGTGAACATAGCGCAGAGGATTTGTATTTAGGGTTATCAATAGTTTAAAATTGTGTAGATCAACATTTCTAGGTTTTGGAATATTTGTGGTTTAAGTGTATAGATAATTTTCAATCTTATGACCTAATATAACAATTTAGTTTTAAAAATAGTATACTAAACTAAAAAAGATAAATCCTATAATCAAAGAGTTTAAGAAATTTTAATAAATAAATTGTAAAAATACTTATAAATACGAACTCTTATCTCATTTTCTAAGGTATATTTCACAGCGTTTTGAATTGTTTATGAAACTATATGTTCACATTTTATTGTGCTTTTCTTCATTTCGGGCTATATTTCTATGTCGTTTATTCTCTACATTGTTTCACAAAGCATAATATTTAACACCTCCACTCTCACCTTGAGTTTAAATATGAATTTTTGTAATCTTCCTCATGGATAACAAATCTATAACTATATATTATAGTTGTACTTTTTTTAGTCATCAAAATGATTTTGACCCACCTCATATTTAAAAAATTATTTTTCATTCTAATTATTTCTACTTTTTATATTATTTTATTATTTCTATTTAATTCTTTCTTAAAAATATAATTTTTATCTCTATAATTGTCTACTATATTAAATAATCATTTAAAAGGAAGTAAAAATATAAAACTTATCTATAAATCTATCTAATTCTTATAAAAAATATGTTCTATTATATTTAATAAAATATTGGAAGGAAAAAAAATAAAATTTAACTAGTTTTACCCGTCGTACCATGTACGACTACGATTCAATATTTTATAGACATTATAAATAGGAAATTAATAAATTAAAATATAATATAAATTTACTCGTAGAATGTAGACTTTTTAATCAAATATTATATTCTTCATATTTTATTACTTTTCATCTACGTAAATTTAGTGATTATCAAATATTTCAATATATCTATTAAATATCTATTATCTATTTTTATTAATTTTAAACATTATAAATATCTATCATTAATTTTTTTATAAAATAAAATCACTATATATCTATAAATAAATTCGTCAAAGGATTTATGATAAAAGATTTATATTTATTTTGAAATATCTTATCTTTAATTTTAAATACTTGTATAAGGAAGCTTTCAAAAGATATTGTTATATTGAATAAATATTTGTTTGATGTTAGAGATAAATTTAATAGTTAAAAAAGAATTTAATAGAAAGAAGTTATAATAATAGAAATAAAATTAATTTTTTAAATTTGAGGCGGGGCCAGAATCGTTCTGGTGGTTCGAAAAGGGACAACTTTAATATATAGTTATAGATAAAAGGAAGAATAAAAAAAACGCTTATCTAAAAATCAATAACTATTAACTATAGACTAAAGTAATCCCTTTTTAAACCACCATATTGATTTTGGCCCCACTTTATATTAAATTAGTTATATTTTAATAAAAAATATTGTTATTCCTTTTACAATAAAAACATTAATAATTTAACATAGATATTTATAATGATTAAAAATATATCTTTTGACTATTAATTTTTTTTTTTTATTAATATCTACAATCTTTTTTAAATTATTATATACCTTATGAACACCTCATTTATTATTAGGAAAAATAAAATATTATACTTTCAGATGCGACTGTAGTTGTTCACTAATACTATCACCAATAATCCAATGAAGACCTTTGCGCATTAGTAACTTGTGGGCTAAGATAGCTAGTCAGGAAGACGGGTTAGAATATTTAAGATGAACTGAAAAGAATGAATGATTCTGAAGAAATTTCTTGACACCACTAAGGCCTAAACTTTAACTTGTGGGCTAAGATAGCTAGTCAGGAAGACGGGTTAGAATATTTAAGATGAATTGAAAAGAATGAATGATTCCGAAGAAATTTCTTGACACCACTAAGGCCTAAACTTTCTTCACATTTGGGACGCCAAATCTTATCCCATGAAATAAATAGACTACCATAATATTGATCGTTACGCTTCTAAAAAAAAGTTTTGAAAAGCATGAGTACTATTAGCTTTCAAATTAGTAAAATGAGCACCCAAATATTTCCCAACAACCATAGAGAACTTTGAAAAGTAATCAATTGACCAGAATCCAAACAGAAATTATGCAAAATATTCTTTAAAAGAAGACATGAAGCACGTGTGGCATGACCAAAAAGAAGGCTATCATCAGTAAAGAACATGACATGAATAATTGGGCCGTTTGAAGATGTTTTTATACTAGTTCCAATCTATACAAATAATATGTTGCGTGAATGACTCGTCGTGCCAAAAACATCTATACAAATAATAAAGATATAAGGCGATAATGGATTAATTGTCGTAATCCTCGAGATGGATTTTTTTTTTTTAACAAGGAATAGGAAAATTTTGAAAATACATTGTTGAATCCATAAAATCCATGTAGGTTGAAACCTAATTTTAAAAAAACAACTAATAAAAAGCTCACTCAATATTATCATAAGCTTTTTTCATATTAAATATTTCTTTTTTTTTTGCTTTAATGGTAAGTGACAAAAAGTTTCTCCTGAAAAACGGACATGATCCGATCGACTTAAATGAGTCAGCTGATATTGGACTTGAGACTAATCGACCCAAATTTCACCCGAATTCAAACTAACTTGACCCGACTTCACATTGCCATGACTAGATTGGTGGTTATCCTTGTAATACCCGTGTATTCGGATTTCCTTATTTAGTCGATAATTCTACTACTACTATTATTATTATTATTATTATTGTTGTTGTTGTTGTTGTTGTTAAATACTAATCCTTTTAGATAACTAGTAAGTCTCAATCTTGAGTGTTATAGTTTAACTCGTTTATGGGTAAGCCATTCTTCCGTTCCATTTCTTCAATATTCTATATTTTCTTTAAGCTTACTTCACTTGTGTAAGTCATGAGTGAGCCTATCTATTAGCCTTCCACCGCCATCTTCTTCATATATATGTGTGTTTATATGAGTCAATCCGTGTCTCCCGTTCGGCGTCACCGTCAACGGTGAGAAGTTCCATCCCTGATAGTTCATGTATTTTTTTTTAGTGTTAAGGTCTTGGCTAGTCTACTACCTAATCTACTAGTTAGCCGGGTTTGATTGTGAGAGTATATCACTTTCAATTGAATGTGTTTACTGGGGTGTTGATGGATTGAAACAAGGTTGAAAAAGAGTCATATACATGAGTGGGTTTTGATGGCTGAATATATTTATGCAAGGGTGATGTTGTTGTTATAAACAAATTGATCGAAGGTTATACGCCTAACTTCATCCTTTTCGTGCGTACATGTAATCAAAAATTCCTATGGGTATTTTAACTGCAATCGATTTTCTTATAAATGGGTTATATTAGATTTAAATTGGACTAGATTAATTAAGTTAAGTATTCATAATCGAGTATATATATATATATATATATAAAAGTACGTACACATGCATGTATTATTAAGAGTGTTAATATGAATCTTTTTCTTTAACTCTTAGCTAGATTTGTCTAGATGTCCTTTCTTTTTTTTTTTTGTTTGATTAAGTAAAGATTAGGAGGCGCTCCCTTTAAGGAGGGCGTCCTAGAGCATCCTGGCGGATGAAAACATTTAGTTCTGGGTGATTCCTAATGGCGGAGGTAGGGAGACTGTGGCTCAGTCTAGCAAGTTTATCAGCCACAACATTACAGTCCCTAGGCACATGGGATATTCGTACTGATTGGAATTCAAGGAGGGCCATACGGATATCAGTCATGATAATTTCTATTTCCCACGGGCAGTTCTTTTCACCTTGAGCTGCTCTGATTACTTGTATATTGTCACCTTCAATCTCTATGTTTTTGTATCTTCCCTGCTTTGCTAGTCTGATTCCATCTCTCATTGCTAGGGCCTCAGCTTTAACTACTGATATTCTTCCATAATTTTTTGTTGTCAAATTTATAATATTTCCATCACAATCTCTTAGTATGGATGCTCCTGAGGCTTGTCCATTTCCTAGTTTTGAGCCATCAAAGTTGCATTTTACTACCTGACGCGGTGGTTTTTTCTATTTCTGATTCACTTTCTTTTTGTTTTGTCGTCTATTGCCATTTATGTTCATGGTTTCTTCGTATTCATTCCAAAGTTTTGATCTTTCCCATTGTTCTCTTTGATTCTTAATGTACTGCGGTAAAGCTTGAATGAAATCATTTGGTGTTTGTTGGAAAATTAATTTGTTCCTTTGATGCCAAATACTCCACCACGTGATTGCCAGATCTGAAAATTCCTTTTTCCCTACAATATTGAAAAGTGCAGTTAGTATTGTCTTTGGTGTTTTATTTTGTGGATCATAGTTCCTTATTGTTTGTTCTAATTTTGGATTAACCATTTTAACTGTTTTAAGTGTATGAGGGCATGTGGTGAGCAAATGGGAAGTATCCTCAGTAGTGCTAAAGCACATAATGCATCCACCAGGAGTTGCAACACCTTTTTCTCTTAATCTTTCTTTGGTTGGTAGGCCATTACTACTAGTCTTCCATAGGAAGTTTTTAACTTTCGGGAGAGTGTCTAATTTCCATATCCAATTTACCTCGCTAGGTTCTTGATTCGCTGTTTGTGATATTAAGGCTATTGCCGAATGAGTTGAAAACCATCCGTTTTTACTAGACGCCCAATAGAGCCGATCTTTGATGTCATTATCCGGGATTGGGATTGTTTTTATAATTTCAACTTGTTGTGATGGTAGAACTTGTTCTAGTTCATTAATTTTCCATTGTTTGTTTTCTGCGATAAATTCTGACACTTTCATTCCGCTTATAATGGTTGATGGATATTTTGCAAAAAATTTTAGTGGTTGTTCCATTGCCCAATTATCTTCCCAGAATTTTATTGAGTTTCCATCTCCAATCTGCCATATGAGTCCTTTTTCAAATTCCAGTTTCAAGTTAATGAGCTTCCTCCATTGCCATGACGTGTTTGTTTTGATTTTATAGGAAAAAAGGGTATCATTCCTTGTTGTGATGGGATTGTTTTTCCATTGTTTGTTTTCTGCGAATTTTATTGAGTCATTATCCGGGATTGGGATTGTTTTTATAATTTCAACTTGTTGTGATGGCAGAACTTGTTCTAGTTCATTAATTTTCCATTGTTTGTTTTCTGCGATAAATTCTGACACTTTCATTCCGCTTATAATGGTTGATGGATATTTTGCAAAAAATTTTAGTGGTTGTTCCATTGCCCAATTATCTTCCCAGAATTTTATTGAGTTTCCATCTCCAATCTGCCATATGAGTCCTTTTTCAAATTCCAGTTTCAAGTTAATGAGCTTCCTCCATTGCCATGACGTGTTTGTTTTGATTTTATAGGAAAAAAGGGTATCATTCCTTAAATATTTTTCTTTAATTATCTTTACCCAAATATTATTTGGTTATGCTAGTATTTTCCACAGGAGTTTCATTTGTAAAGCTTTGTTCATATGCTCTGTTTTTCTTATGCCTAGTCCACCGTAGTCTTTTGGTCGACATATTTTATCCCAACCAATAAGTGGCTTGTAATGCTGATCCTTATTCCAAAAGAAAGTTCTATTTATCCTATCCAAGTCATCATGGATACTTTTTGGTAACATGAAGCTTTGCATTATGTAATTGGGTTTCATAGCCATATTAGATCTTATTAAGGGTGCTCGTCCTTCTTGAGAGAGTGCATTCGCCTTCCATTTTGTGAGTTGGTTGTTTGCCTTTTCTACTGTTTCTTTGAAAGTGTCTCGATTAACTTTACCATTAATGATCGGACATCCCAGATATTTTTCTAGGTTGGTCATTGTTACTATTCCCAGTGCATGTTTTATCTGCTCTTTTTGTTGGTTGTTCATATTTTTTGATGGTTGAAAGGCTGACTTATGGTAGTTAACCTTTTGTCCCGAAATTGCTGCATATTCTTCAATTATATTCTTGATTTGTAGCAAGCACCTTGGGTTGCTTTCGAGAAAATAATGATGTCATCTGCAAAGGCTAGGAACGGGATTCTGCACCCACCTCGCGCAATCGGAACTCCAATTGTGTATTTATTCCTTTCACATTCTCGTTGGAGCTTTCTTGTAAGGATTTCTGTGCCTATGACGAATAGGAAGGGTGAAAGCGGATCACCCTGTCTAAGACCCCTCTCAGGGAGAAACAAGTCAGTGGATCCATTGTTTACTAATACTGAGTAAGAGACTGTGCAAACACATTCCCGAACCCATCCTATGAACTTATTACAAAATCCAAATTTTCGTAGGACTTGGAACAGGAAGTCCCAGTCTAGCCTATCATATGCTTTTTCCATGTCTAATTTTACTGCTAGCCAACCATCTTTTGCTTTACTATTCCTAAACGAGTGGAAAATTTCATGTGCGATTAAAACGTTATCTTGTATGGCTCTATTACTTACAAAGGCTCCTTGGAGCGGGTGTATTAATTTGTTTATTATTCTTTTTAACCTATCTGTTATGATTTTGGAGATGACTTTGTAGACTGTAGAGCATAGACTGATTGGTCGATAGTGGTTGGTTGATGAAGGGTTATCTATTTTCGGTATAAGTGATATAAACGTGTGGTTTATTTGTTTTAATATGTTTCCATTGTGAAAGAAGCTTTTAACAGCTTTAATGACTGATGGTCCCACAATATCCCAATATTTCTTATAAAATTCAGCCGTCATTCCATCCAGTCCTGGCGATTTAAAGGAACCAATTTGCATGACTGCTGATTTTATTTCCTCATTAGAAATGACCTTTGTAAGGAATTCATTGTCTTCATCTGTGATTTCATTAGTAATTAAGTTAGGATATTCTTGTGTCAGAGTTTGGTTTGTAGGTTCTTTTATATACCTTTGTTTAAAATCTTTTCTGATCTCTTCTCTTATATTTTCTGTTCCAATTATATGAGTGCCATCACTTGTACATATTTCCTTAATAATTTTCTTATTTCTTCTGCCACTAGCTATTTTGTGAAAATATCCTGAGTTCGTATCTGATAATTTGATATGTTTTGTTTTAGCTCTTTGTTTCCAATATGTTTTATGAAAGTTAAGAATGCTATCTTTTTGTTTTATAATTCTTATTTGTTGTTGTATTATGTTTGGTTGAGGAGATATGAGGATTTGCTTCTGTAGCTCAATGAGTTTTATATCAATTTCTTTTAGTTGTTGGAAGGTGTTTCCTAGTGTTCTTTTACTCCAAGTCTTTGCATTTGTCTTAAAAAGTTGTATTTTTTAATTAACTTAAACATATTTGACCCTTGGACATTCAATCTCCAAGCTTGTTTCACCGCATTTCTAAAATCTTTACGGTGCATCCACGCCTTTTCAAGCTTAAACGGTGCTCCTTTTATTATTGTATCATTACTTAGTTCGACAGTAATTTTACAATGATCTGATGAGGTAAAGGCGTGGTTTGTTGTATGGATGCCAGGACACCATTGTATAATACAATTACTAACTAATACTCTATCTAGTTTTTCATAAATGTTATTTTCCTCAGTTCTATTTTTCCTCCAGGTAAATTGGTTTCCATATGTAGGGATTTCTATTAGTTCACAATCATTTTTAAATTTATGGAGTCGTTCAAATCTGTGTGGTTCCGGGGGGACTCCACCTTGTTTCTCACTAGAGTCTTGGATCTCATTAAGATCACCAATAATAATAGAAGGGATACTTAAGGATTCAATGTCACTAGTTATTTGTTGCCAAAAAACCTCTTTAGCATCAGCATTAGGTGGAGCATATACAAAGCACAAAGCGATAGTTTGTTTTGTAATCGCATTGTAGTACTTTAGAATTATGTATCTCTGCTCCTGAATAAGCAACGAGATTTCTTCATTTTCTAATTGGTATTCTTTCCACAACACTCCAATCCCACCAGCTCTGCCATTCGTCGGGGACCACACAACATTGTCAAACCCCGCTCTTCTCCATACCTGGTCACTTGGTAATTTATCAGTTTTGGTTTCGATAATTGCCATTACTTGAACTCTATTGATTTTACAAAAGGAGTCAACCTCCGACCAGAACGACTTCCGGCCTATCCCTCTACAGTTCCATGATCCTATCTTCATTATAATAAGTATTATTATTCTCCTTATTGTTCATACTTTCACGTTTAACCTCTGTTTGTTTAGGGATTCTAATTTGATCAACCCAAAGCCAGAAAAGATGGCAATTATTAATAGGCACTTCCAAGGAGCTCACCCCATTCGATCTTGAGTTTTGTTGAGGGATTTCATTTTGTCGCACATACCAGCATGCAAAATGCCGTGTGCAATATTCCTTTTTATGCATAATTTGATTCCATCTTTCTATTGTGACATGGAAGTCGCAGACCACAATCTTACAATTTTGCTTTCGAGAATGTATTTGCCCATATCTCCATTCTAATTTGACAGCATACTCTGAGCTAACCCTCACCTGTTCACGGCTAAGTTGTCGTAGGAATATTAACCGATATACAAACTTATATATACAGTCCTGTTTATATATACAATTGTTCCATTCTTTCATAACCTTCTGTTTTTTACATCTCATATCAGCAGGGATCTCTAACATTACATAATAGGCTTTTAAGTTGCAGAAATACCTCTTAATGCTGGGCGTTGTGTTTTGGGGTTCTCCTTCTCCTTTTGCCTGACTCTCATTTTCATAGGTAACATGTTGCTTCTTGTTCTTATAATTCCTCCCATAGCTTTCTTTTTCCATTTTCTGATGCATTAAAGGCCATTCCTGAGCAGTTCCAGATACAACAAAAACTTGCACCTTCTTGCATCTCACAGAGCCAGAGTGCAGATTTAGATCTATACTAGTTTCCATCACATTTTGTAAGTGACCGGTTTGAATCAAGTTTTGAACGTGGCAAATGTCTTTATGCATGATATCACTTAGTCTGTCACTCTTAAAGTGATCCACATAGGCTGTGATACACCAAAGGAAATTGGGAGTTATAGAATTCTCAATTATTTTGTTATCAATTATAGTTAGTATTTTATTCAGGCTAGCATTTTCATATCTTATATGTATAACATAGCCAGCATCATCATGCATTTTCTCCAAGAACTGTCTCAATTGAATCCTAACTTGTTCCTTAATAATCATAGCTCTCACAATCCTACACATATTTGCACTGCTAAAAAAGATTTTAGAATCTGCACAGATTATTGGACAAGTAGAAATGCAAGAATGTTTAGCCAGTTTCTGCACAAAAGTATTGTTTTTATCAGAGTAGTTATACAAATATTCCCAGCAAGAGGCCTTCCTATCTAACTTTCTTCTCCTTATATCATTACTTCTCAAATGCAAGTGAATAAGTTCAGTGCTAATAGTACTTCCATTTTGTTTCTCATTATTAATCCTAGCAACACTCACGCAAACAAACTCATACCAAATTATCCAAGGATTTGAATAATTCCAACTACTTTCATCACATTCAATATTCACCAGGTTACCATATCTATAAGACCTTAAAGAAAGCGCATTGAACCTGAGCAAAGTCATAAGGGTAATTCCAATGTTCATTATTTGCAACACATAGTCATAATTAACATATTTCCATATATTAAGTAGGATCAAATGGCTACAATCATTTTTACACATGTTTTCATACTTCATATTAGTCCTAGGAGCAAAATGAGTCATAAAAGGACCAACAAAGTGCCCCACTTCAACATCAGTAAAGAATAGAGGAAATAAACCAAGGAAAAGTGCTGATATTGTCACTAAGACAGTGGGCAAAATACAGATTGAGATAACATAGGAATCAATAGTAAAAATAGAGATAATGTGGTTTATATGCCAAAGACACAAAAATGGTCCTACAGCTTGCTTCATCATACATCTTTTCCTTGTTAAGTTAAACACCAACATTCTCAAAGCATATTCCACAATTTCTATCACATTAAATTTCCTGAGACTCTTTATTGCTAATTTGATCATTACTTTCATGTCTCCCCTTAGCATTGGTGAATGCCAAGAAGAAAGATAGGTTGTCAAAAACAGCTTAATTGATGTTTTCATGTTCTCTTTATCTTTGTCTTTCTTGGTTCCAATCAAACCATCAACACCTTTTTCTTTACTGGCACTACTATTTATGGTTTCCTCAACCATAGTAGGCCTAATGTTCATCATAACACTACCAATATTGGTCTCCTCAACCTTGGTGTGTTCGGGTTCAAATCGTTCAAAGGGTTCAATTACAATATGGTTCTCAATAGAAGTTTTCTTTATGTAACACAACATAGACAGAAGGCCACCCAAATCCATATATTGAATAGATAGGGAATTAGATAAGCAATATTTTGGTAAATAAGTAGGAAAAGAGGCACGGGACAAAATTACATCTAATCTGTTGCCCCAAGTTATCAATATATGTCCATAA
Source organism: Fallopia convolvulus (assembly GCA_964016875.1). Classification (NCBI taxonomy): domain Eukaryota; kingdom Viridiplantae; phylum Streptophyta; class Magnoliopsida; order Caryophyllales; family Polygonaceae; genus Fallopia; species Fallopia convolvulus. The sequence continues at coordinate 2,865,565 of OZ024720.1, forward strand.
AACAAGTACTTCTCTAAATATTCATGAAATTTGTGATTCAGGGAAGGATGCAGTAACTGACAGTACTTGGATCTCCAATGGATAGTGTGAATTTTACCTATGAAAGAGTTGCTAGGGAAGAGCCAGACACCGCACTTACCCTCTTCCTGGCATTGCTTGCGTGGTTTTCGCATGCCAGTCCCGCCATGCTTGTATTCCGACTTTTCCTTTTGACCCACGCTTGCACTAGAGTTCAACCGTGATCGAAGGCGAACGACTGCAACCCCTCTCACCAGCTTCGATCCTCGCCATTTCCCACCAGTTTTTAGTTGCCTTTGATGATAACTAGCCTTTGAGCAAAGCCTCTCGATTGTTATCCATCGTATTCTCGGATTGCGTTTTTTAGGGTTTGCACCGCAATCATAGAGCTTCCAATTAGGTTGACTAGCATTCCAATAGGGCTCAAAATTGGTAGTAAACATGCTTACATTGCAGACTTTAGCAGAAATTAGGCAAAAAAGGGTAAAGAATAAGGTGGGGGAAATGGATCTGGGGATTTGGGAGTATCGTCTGGTTATCGCCATGAGAGGCAAGGGGGCAAGGGGTTCAATCAAATAGCCCCATTAATCAATTAATCCAAATGTTTTTGTTTTTACTAGATGTCCTTTCTTAATGAACATTATCCTTATATCTAGGTAATTAGTTTGACCAAGTCCGTTTCGATATCCTTGGAAATTTTGCGTTTGATGTAAGTCGTCTAGACTTATTTAGTTATCAATTTTGATGTGTGTTGGATGTGTAGATATGATGTGTAGAACTGTATTTTAGTATTCATTCCTATATTATGTATGTCTATTTGAAAGTAATTCGTTATTTTAGAAAATATAATAGATGAATACTATTTTGTAATTTATTCGGATTTCTAAGCATTGGCACCTAACCGATACGGCTATGATTAGGGATAGTCGGGAAGGCGGAGACATCCCTAACTTAGTTGTATGTCAAGGAGGGCCCCTTCAAAATTATAATAACATGTTTTGGCGAGTGCTCCCGAGGAGGCTTGACCAGTGGTAAGAAGGTGAATGATGAGGGTGTGAGTGATTCAGATAAACGGTGGAGGCCGCCGTCCACTACCCCGCGTAAGGCTGGAGGATGCCATGCTTGTTTAATAAATTATGTCGATTGACAATTGATGAGTTGCGATTGAACAATTATTGAGACGAAAAGTGATTGAGGTGATACTTAAGTGAAATGATGTGCTATTATTAGTATGCATTGTATGGCTATAAGTATTATTATGTGTGTTTTATAATTATAAGTATTGTTGTGCGTTTGTTTGTTATGGTGAATGTTCTATATGTGAACTATTATATTACGACTCTTATTATGTAATTGAATAAATTGACTTTGCTTCTGCATGTTGCATTTACTATCCATTGCATATTGTAATTGTTAGCTAACCCTTCGGGGTGTTGTTTTTCTTTTAGGTAATCACTCTGGAATGAATAATGCTCCAAGGAATCTTCTCCAAGATGATGGGAGCCAAATCAACGTGGTGTGTCTTAGGATGTAGTCGGATAATATTTTGTAGGACTATAGGTCCTAGGAGTCTATGTTATCTTGTTAGGTTAGATGTTTGTAAATATTGGTTAAAGTCTAGAGATCAGAAATGAGAGTTGTGTTGGAGTGGGTTAATGCACACGTGCATGACTTTGTTACTTTTAAAGAAACATAGTTGACTGTTTTTCTTGTATTTCTCGTCGTGCCTTTGTTGCAAGGTCTCGCATTGTGAAATTGTTGTTAAATTAGCCTGAGTGGACCCAAGTGAGATCCATAACCCAGTGACATTCAGGTATTTAAAACCAGGGTGTTACAATACTAAAGTTTGAAATAACACATATCCGAATTATACACGACCACCAAGTACCTCTTGGTCTAGTGATAATTGGCACTAGCTCGCTTAAGCATATGTCCAGAGGTCTCTCTGGCGATGTGTATGCAACAGAGAGACTTGAGAGAAGCAACACCCCTAACGGGGTACAACTCAAATCCGGTCCGGATATAAGCACAAAGTGCCAAACCTGACGGGACCCAACCCATCGAAAAAAAAAATTATACCCGACCCAAAGAAATCCGATCTATAACCAAGCCTAACTACCCATTTACCATGTCTCGTTTCACCTTCTTATTGTTACAATTTTTTTGTTTTATATGCTTTTGTCATGGGATTTGCATCGACATAAATCTCTACTTTTGTTTGGGACAGGATAAAGATTTTTTAAAATTATTTAGTCTTCTAAGTATGTCAAAGGTAACTATATAGCTCCACTTTTCAGAATTTTTTATAATATAACTCATTAAATTCTCCTACGATACATAGTTTAATGTCCTTATTCATCTCATAAAGAGTTCTCCAAAGTAGTTCTTTTTTTATTTTTCGGTTCCAGTCCATGGTTACTAGATAGTAATAATTTTTTTTAGTCAAGTCTTCTACTAGTTTCATGAAGTTTTTACTTTGTTATTTGAAGGAAAATTTGAAAAAAATCACCTAATAAATATGGTAATTTAGAAAAAAAAAAAACCAACCAAGAGCTCTTAGCTCTACAATTACCATTGTGGTTTTCCATATGCACTACTAGGACGTTCTATTCTTGTTGGCTACAATATTTTTTTACTTGCCTTTTAACTCGCCCGGTTCGATCGGTCGAACACCCCTCTACATCCAGATCGAGTACTTCGTTGTCCTATTTTGGGATAGACCCTCCCAATATTTTTTATGAATGTCTGAATGTTGTTGGACTACTAGCCGGCCAATGGGCTTTGCTTATAAGCTTTTTGAGAGGGGTTGGAGAACATTTGTGCATTTTTTGTATCTTTTCAAAACTTCTTCTCTTCCTTCTAACTTTTCTTTTTTTCTTTATTAATAAAATTATTTTCTCATAAAAAAATGGTTTTCTCTCTAAATTAACTGCAGAAAATGATAAGAACCCTAGTTTGATCATAAAACAATCGAAATATGACGATCTGAAAGTACTGGATGAAGCAAGAGAAGCCTACCACTGCCCACTTTTCTCTCCAAATTTTCATAGATAGAAGTAAACGTACACATAACACACAATAGATGAATAGATAGGTGCATCAGCCTTATTAACTTATTAGTGTCTTTATTAGGGACTTAATTATTTGTTTTTATATATATGTATATATTCCTCTGCGTTAGAGAGTTGCAAAGTAGTGTAGGTAGATATAGATGATTATAAATATGATTGTAGGTGATACGATAATCTTTAGGATCCCGCACCAAAGAACTGTAAAACGTAATCAATAGAACGATGAAGGGAATAAGGGCCGATGGCCAGGGGAAGAAGGAGACGAGACATAAAAGGATACTAAAGAGAATTAGGGTTTCAATATTTTCTTCTCATTGATTGATAGATATTTTCTGAAATATAATATAAGGTATTTATAACCCAGGAAGGAGTTTATAAAACTCTATTTAAAAAGATTACACTTGTTGGAACAATAGTTGTTCCATGGTTTCTCTTAGTTTTGATGATAACAAACTTAGTAAATATAACTTGCTTCTACATGTAAGTGTTTCAGGAAAACAGGTACATGGTCACGAGTGAAGGAACATCGTGAGGAACGATGGAGGGAACGAGTGATAGATTTAGGAAGTGCGTCTGAGAAGGAACGCGGCTTTCTATAAATGGCTAGTTACCTTATCTTCTGCGAGCGATCTTCTACGAAGATTCTACAGCTGTAGGCGGTTGCTTAAGGAGATAAAAGAGAGGATAAGATCAATCTTCACACGATCTTATCTTGGAAAATCCGAGATCATTCGGTTTTGGGAAGAATCGACATGGTTGAGGATCCGAAATCACAAACAATCATTTTTCCTTATTATGTGGGATTTGTTAAGTGGAATATCAGCGTAATTAGGCAAGAATTACGTGTGAGATCAGACTTGACTTATCTTATAAATAGCTAGGGTTAGCTAGGGTTAAAGGTGTGGTTTTCGAGTGGTTGAAGACGAAGAACTTGAGAAGAGAGCTTTTCAAGTGTATGAGTGTGTGGCTTTTTCCGGTGAAGAATCCACAAGTAAGTCAGTAGTTTACTTTCGATTTAGGTTTACGCTTAGGGTTGTAGAAGTCTAGTTGGTTGAACTTCGGTCGGAGCCGTAGTTACCAAGGGAACTTTGGTAGGAGCCTTAGTTACTAGACTTGCCTTGTAATCGTTGAAACTTAATAAAAGTATTCTATTGAAAATCCTCTGAGAAGGAGTCTCAGGGGTAGAGGTTTTTCTTTCTACGACTGGTTGGTCGGACAGAAGGTTTCCTCTATAAATTCTGTGTTCTTACTGTTTATTTCCGCTGCCCAGGGAACCTTACTAGTTCCCTGTATTGTTACTAACGCGTCACGATCCAACAACACTAATAATAAATCTTAAGCCATATTGCACCGTATCAGTAGGAGATATCACAGTTCATCATGTCCATGCGCAGGGTCGAGCCTAGAGTGCTCATGGAGGTCGAGACCGTGGTTTTTATGAGGCAAAATAGTGCCCAAAGAGGGACAACTAGGAGTTATTTTCGTGGGTCCACCAATGATATAGTCTTTAGTGCTTCCAGGAGCAAAGTTGATGAGTGCGAATTGATCCCCTTTGAAAAGATATGCCTCGTGTTTTTTGTGGGAAGCAAAGGCTGCATCGATTCCGCTCTCAAAGATGGTGTTCTTCAAGCTATAATACCCTTCTGTGATCTTCTTAGGCCCGCCGATGAGCTTTGGTTGTTTATAGTTAATGACAGCGTATTGGTTCCCGTTAAAAATGTAAGCTTCGTGCTTTGCCGATGACTCGAATGCAGCATCGACACCCGTCTCAAAACTAGTACCTTTAAAGAAAGGGAACATCTCGGCTATGGTCAAGGGTCCTTTGATAATATAGTCCTTGGTAGTTCGAGGAGCAAAGTTGATATGAGCACATAGGTTGCCTGTGAAGATGTAGGCTTCGTTATGGTCATGAGACCCGAAAGCACAATCGATTCCATGCTCTGCAAAGCTCGTGTTTCCTAGGGAAGGAAAACCGTCACATATAAGTCGCGGAGTGCTTGCGATGATGTTTTTTATATTGCCAGGATCATAGATTATTCGCACATACTCATTCCTCATGAACAAGTAGGCTTCAGGGAAGTAGCGAGAACGAAATGCTGTGTTTATGTAGCTGTCAGTGTCTGGCACCTTCTCCGTATACCATATGGAAGTTGGACTTGGGTTGTTACTACTCGTGTTGGTTGGGAATACTGATCTTTTGTCCCTACTACTAGGTTGGGGATCAGTGTAATTGATGCTGAGTAGCTCCCTTCTATTATTTATCATGCAATAGTCTATTGGGTTTTGGATGGTAAGGAGTCTTCTTGTTGGGTGAGATGCAGGGTCGAAATATGGATTTATTAGTCAAGTCTGATCCACTCTCTGCCGTCCCAAATGCCCCGCCCTACATCATTTGAAATAATAATATAAGAGTTTAAAGCACGATAATCTATTCTATCATATCTTAATTTTGTAACATTTAACTTTTGATTCCATAAGAGTTTAAAGCACAACGTACAATTGTATAATTATTTCTAAAAAAACTTTGAGGACACATGTCACATTTGAAATACTCCATCTATCGGTTCAGAAATATATGATGTGTTAGCTTGATTTTCTTGTTCAATAATATTTGATGTTTGACATAATTTACCATATTTTTTCCAATATTATCCTTATTAATTAAAAAGAATAAGAAACATATAAAATAGAAAAGGAAAGATCTTTACAAGATTATGGAGTATTCAAGTCAAATCACACAATTTCTTAATTTTAGAGGCAAATCCTAAAACTTCGTATATTTATGAACGTAGGGATTAATAATATAAGGAGTAAAGGGTTTTACGTACGTGGTGCCAACAAGTCTGAAACGCTGAGCAGAGCGAATATATTGACTGTTGATACCAACGACAAAGGCGACTTCGTCTTGGGCTTGGTATCTATAATTGGCAAGAGTCTGAGCAACCCAAATGCCACCAGGAGCATATATCTCGTAACGCCATACCTCACGATTTCTATAGCTGCTAGTCTGGGGAGTCCACTCACTACTGAGGGTGGTGCTAACAAAAGCATAGTTGTTTCGGTGTGGTTGCATAGGTGAGCCTGCATTGTAGACGTATTCGCGGATGCTGTAGTAAATGCTGCTTGTAGTGTTCCCTTGTGCATTTGCTCGAAACCCATTTATGAACACTTGACTCGGTTCAAGAGAGCTCCACCGGAAAACATGTCAGTGTATGTCCTCTTCATTGTAGCCACTCCTATACACCACATTATCTTCTAGGTTGTGGAGGAGCAGAGTTTCTACTAACCCATCCGCCTCTTGCTCTCCTTCTCTCCCAACTGGTTGAGCTAGATGCGCTGAGCATCCCCTACTCATCTTATCTGTTGGGATTGCCATCCTTTTTTTTTTTTTTATTATCTTTTATAGACATAAAAATCAATGACAAGGGTTAAATCTCGGGTTTCCAAAATAACATAATTCTTTTATTAATTAAACGATTTTTCTAACCTATGTCCTAACCCTAAGGGTATAGGTTAAGAGCCTAAAATGATAAATTATTTTGAAATTGTATTTATTTAAATTTAATTATTTTTTCAATAGGATTTATTAGTTTCTTATTAGGATTTTAGCTCTCAAAATTAGTAGTACATAGGATAGAAAAACCGCTAATTAAATTAAATTGGCATACTAAATTTCACACGAATTCAAGAATACCCAGCACCTATATAATTAAAAGTTTTAATACATAACACGTTAAATTGAAGAATGATAGTACATACAGATAACAATGGAAGATTAATTAATTTTCAATGTTTTGTGTAGCTTTTCCCCTCCAAATTTATATGATTTAACAAACCATGAGCATCGAAATTTATCAGATCGATCTATCTCGTAAACTTTTACGAATGGGAGTGCATACTATGAGAGTAGAGTAACGAATTCGATCATAAAAATATTTATAACAAACGCTAGTAAAAAATGAAACGTAAACATTCAAGAATAGACCTTAGATACTCATACCTTGAATACATGAAAAATACCTCAAAGCTTTCTTCGTTGCTAAAAGATTATTAGAGATTTTACCAAATAGATGATCTTTTATGTTTTGGGTGGCCTTCTTGTAATACAATAAGGGTTTATATAGGCCTTCCAAAGAAACTAATTTGCCAGTGCTTAATCAAGGAACCCAAATTCGTCACAGCGACCTGTTTGGATCGCACAAGATAATGTATTATCTTGCATTATAATGTAAAATTTAATGCAAAATTATATTATAATATAAGATAATGCATTATTTAATTAGTGTAATTCAAACGGACCCTTAATTAGAATTCAACTTAAGTCATGTTCTAGTATCTTATGCTTGATGAATATCGACACTCACAGACAGTGTCCCCCGTCTTTTTCCAAAGGTAAGTATATTGAAATTAAAATTATTCTCATTCTTATAATTGGTCGTGGTGGTCACAAATCAACTATATATATAAAAGCAATAAGGTTTGGAGCCACCACATTGCGCCACGTCAACTTTGTCCACGTGTCGCTTCTAGAATACGCCACATCGGATTTTGACACATGTCGTCTTTTTCTTAAGCCATGTCATGTAAATTTTGACACGTCATATGCCACATCGTATTATTTTCACCCCATCACTTACATGTCATATTTAACTATAATGATAAAAAATACTTTCCTTATAAAAAATATTTTATATAAACAGATAACTATAGGCCTAAATATTTTGATAAATCTATGCTTTTTTTAATCAAAATATTTTCTTATAAGAAGTTTGGTCAAAATACTTTACTTTTATTGCAACTCACAATTTAAAAATTTACCATAACATTTTATGAGCATTGTATAAATTATTCTCATTATTTGAAAATTTACCATAATATTTTATGAGAATTGTATATATTATTCTCATTAGTTAGAATTAATAATCTAAATTTTTTATTTTATTTGATTTTAAAAAACAAAATAATTTTTATACATATTACGATCAACAAATTACTTACATTAAAATTTATATTATATTTTTGTTTATTAATATTTTTTTATATTATATCTAAAAAGTATCGAGTCATAGTCGTGCATGGTACGACGGGGACAACTAGTATAGTTTTTAAGTGGCCACCCCAATTGACACTAGTATGTTTTTATAGTAGTCTATGTCCCAAAACAAGTTACTAATTTATTTATTTCATTAGCAACTTGACTAGGGGTATCTATGCAAATTGGCATTAGTGTATTCCCCTTCAATTATTGATATTCTTATTCTCATTTTCCTATCAAAGGTATTTGTTAGTGTACAAAAATTTCATCTTCAGTGCACTAATTGAATGCTCCTTTCCTCTTCAGTTCCTAACTGATTCTCTTAACCTGTGACCTGCAAAACAAAACAATGGACAAAGGGGGTGGGGACCCCCTAAACCACCTTCGATGCCTAAGTCAAAAGTTCAGTTATCGAATTGAGCGTTGAGGAATAACAAGAAAGCTAGAGATTCAGCGAATATTAATTCCCTTGAACAATCGAGCTAAGCAAATATTAGCATGCTCAAGCTCTCAATATGTGTTTTCAATAGCCTGAGCGAGTTTTAGTCTATGAATCAGTATGCTTTCTCTACAAGGAGAAGACGTGTATTTATAATGGAAGAATGAGAGTCAGAGGGCCGAAATTTCTATCTATTAGGGCCGAAAATTATATGTCCTAGGGTTGGCCAACTGCCTTAAAGCTCAAACAAGGAATATTCTAACCTCTTCTCCAATTTAATACTATCTTTAATGAAAGATAAAATATCCCATTAAATTGCATAACCACCATATTTAACATAATAGGAAAATAGACAAAAAATAATAAATAAGTAATAATTAAAGAATAATTTTATGGCGATAGATAGAAAAACATAATATGGTAACCTATTTTTTACCTGCTCGCAATATTCTTATTCTCTTTTTTCTTATATTTTGAATACAGAAAATTTAGAAATATCTTCATCTCAAAATTAAATGAAGATTTAAAAAAAACTACTATTCATAACCCAGTAAAATTATCTCAAATTTTCTAAATTTAAAAGTAAGTCCTTATCCAAAAATTTACATTATCCCTGATGGTGCTCAAAATGGCAAAATAAGAAGTGGGTCCGGGGTACGAGGAATAACGGATCCGGCGGGACTCCCAAGATTGATTTCGGGGCCATTACCGTACCCATCTCTAATTTAAACAAACAAATCCCTACCTCCGCGAGGTCCCGAAACCTCGGTGACGAGGTAACGAGGTTGCACAAAAGCTGACAACCCCGCCCTGTCTAGACCACTCAGCGCTCACCGCTTCTCCACCCAATAAACTACTACCTCACACTCGACCAATCAAAGGGCATGATCTCGAGCGTCCCACATCCAACAAACACCAAAACTCATCTTCTCAAATCACTATAAATAGAGGAGAACCTCGCAGATGGCAAGGGGTCGAAAAACATCTTGAACTCAAGAACTATCTTGCTCGTTGAAGATCGACGTGTTGAATCATCGTCAAGAGCCACACTACAGATAAGCAAAGTCCACAAAAAGACTTCAAGTTGCACAAAGAATCCTCACACCAAAGATCTCGCCGCATCATCTCGCAAGCCACAATCACCACGCTCAAACTCAAACTCCTCAACCTCGCCACTAGAGCTCGTTAATCAGCCTGTTGGTGATAAAATCCTGTAGTGACTAGGAGATCTCGAACCTTGTTAGATCGAGATCTCGAATACTCTTTGGAGATCTAAAGTGTAATCTCGTGTGTCTGTAACCTCGCAACCTGTAATCTCGTTTGTTTGTAACTTCTTGACGTGTAATCTCGTCATAAAAATAATAAATAAAGAGCAAGTGTTTGCACAATCGAATAAAAGTAATCTCATTTCTTGTCTCATAGCGTTGGTTTATTTCGGGTTTCAACACTGGCGCCGTCTGTGGGAACCTCTTCATCCTAAGTAGTTTCCCGATTTGTGCAAACCTTGGCTTTGAATCCCTCAAAATGGCTTGTCCAAACAATTTCTTCCCCCAATACCCCGATAACATGCCCGAAACCTCGCAATGGATGAACACGGGACCACCGGGTTGTCCATTCGGGGTCCTCCGGGGTGGGCGTACAACGCACCACAAAACCCTTACCCATTCCAAGGGTACGAGTCGGGTGGTGCACCCCCGAACCCATATCCCTACCCGGGTTATGGGCAATACCAGCAGGGCTTCGTCCCTTCATACATCCTTGTGCCCACCCCGGGCCAACCGCACTCCGAGTACGTACCCACGTACGTCCACGAGCATGTGCCAGGATGTGAGACGTCAACCAACGGCTCGTCAACAGAGAGGCCTCCTCGGGACCCAATGCATATTTCGAGATCCTGCTCGCGTCGCTCAAGAATGCAGGACCCGGAGTTGTCCGAAACGATGGGGAGCATGACGCACACCCTAAAGTCGCGATCGCGACGTCATCACGTTGAGGCCGAAAGCCTCTCCCCGTTCGTGGACGAGATTCAAAGCGCGCCGATGCCCAAGGTTTCCATAGACCACAAATGGGGCTTTACGATGGCTCGGCAGATCCGGAGGAGCATGTGAAGCACTTCGCTGTCCAGATGAACATCAACTCCTACAACGACACCATTTTCTGGTGCGTCTTCCCAACCACCCTGGAAAATGCTGCGATGACGTGGTTCATCAGTCTCAAGATCGGGTCGGTGGCCTCGTTTGCTCATTGTGGGAGTCCTTTATCGCACATTAAAGTGGTTCAAGGAAGCGCAAGAAACTAATTTACTAATTTGCCAGTGCTTAATCAAGGAACCCAAATTTGTCATTGCTTAGAATTCAACTTAAGTCATGCATGTTCTAGTATCTTATTCATCTTTTTCCAAAGGTGAGTATATTAAAATTAAAATTATTCTCATTCTTATTAGTTGTGGTGGTCACTGATGTTCGCATTTTTAGTATAGTTTTTGATAGGTTTTCTTTGCTTATTAGGTTTAGTTTTGTTTAGTTTAGGTTTAGTTTTGAGTATTTTTAGTTAGTTTTGCATAATTATGTGAAAAGAGTGGAATCTACGCTATTTTGTGAATTTTGCAGGTTTTAGCGAGGAAAGGAGCTAAATGGAGCTGAATTTGGAGCATTGCAACAAGAGACGGAGGAGTGCAAGATTGAAGAAGTCGAAGCTCGAGAGTACAAGAAGAAGTGTCGAAGAAAACAAATCCCAGGCTCGTTAACGAGGCTGTGAAGGGTCGTTAACGAGGCCACGAAAAGAAAGATTTCGAGTATTATTTTTATTATTAACCGATCCTGAGCGGGAATTTATTTCCTTGTCAGTTGAGTATCTTTTTAGAATCTTTTGGGGTTGTTAGAATATGTATTTTAGGGCTTAATATCTTTTTAGATTTTATTTCTATCTTTTAGAGATTGTTTCTATCTTTTTAGGAAAGTTTATATCTTTTAGCCTTTTTAGTTTTTAGTTTTTTTTAGTATAAATACCCTTCTATCTAGCATAGTAAAAGGGGGGCTGGATTTTGGAGAAGTTTTGAGGGAGTTATTTTAGAGAAGATTTGTGGAGGCCGAAGGAGAGAGAGATCGGATCGGAAGAGGATCACGAGGCTCGGTCGACGACGTTTGTCGGGTGTTCGTTGGTCGTGATTTTTGGTTCGATGTATGTTTTTTCGGTTTCTTCTGAATCTCTGTAAGACAATATATTTTTCTTATTAATTTAAGTTTGAGTTTTGTTTCAATGTTTCTTTTTATTGAAGTTTTTAGTTTTTTAGTCATGATTAGTGAGTAGTTTACTTTTCTAGGGTCGGGGTTAAGCCCGACATAGTTGAGCATGTTGGATGAGTAAGATTGTGTGTGAATGCCTTTTATCTTTTATTGAGATTGTTTGTTGTGCTTAATACCAAGACGAAAGTTGAGGTAATTTAGGTTTTAACTTGATTGAAAGAGAAAGTTAGTAACTTGAAGGTTGATATTGTTTGAAAACGAAAGTTTCAAGGTTTAGATCCAAAACAAGCAATTGGGTGAATTAGGATGCGAAAGTAGATTAATTTACTTGTTAAGTCGACGAAAGTTGATAACTCTATCTGTTTAAAGGCATGATCTTATCTTCTTACGGAATTCTTATGCTTAGCTATGTTGTGGTGTCCCTTGTCCTAGATTTTTGCTTTATTTGAATTATTTCTGGTAAATCTTCGTTGCTGAGTACTTGCCTCGTTCCCGAATTTTAATTAGAATTTAATTAGGTTGTTAGTTAATATTTTTGTGTTCGGTGGCTCGGTAACGATCCTGACAACATCGTTAACGAGGCATCTCGTGAGTGTTTTGTTTGATTTTTGATTAGATTGATAGACAAACAACCTTGCTTCCTGTGGAACGATCCTGACTCCACTGTACTCAACGGGGTCTTGACTTACAAATTTATTTGTTGGCCGATAAACCCTCTCAACAAATTGGCGCCGTTGCCGGGGAAGCAACGTGTTGTTAGTTTATCTTCGGGATCGGGAATAGCCCGACCCCGTTTTTGTTTTTAATCTTTGTTTTCTTTGTTTGTTTTCTCAGTGTATGCCGGTAGGACGAAGAAGGCTTCAGTTTGATAACACAAGTTATTACTCAGAACTAGAACGTTCCCTGCACCGTTGACTCCGAGAAAACCGAGCCATGGCCACAGCAGAAGAGATGGCTCGAGAGTTAGAGATCCTCCGGACCCAGATGGAGGCACTGAAAGCCGAGAAGGACGACGCAGATGCGGACAAGGCTCGACTGCAAGAAGAGCTAAATGCCTATCCAAGGAATGCCAAGCAATACATGCATCCGGAACTGAGGGTGCCAGAATCTCCTATTGTGCTTCCTGCGATAGAGAAACCTTTTGAGATCAAGTCTCAATTTATATCCTTAATCAAACGGGCTCAGTTTGAAGGAAAACCTGCTGAGTGCCCTATGGAGCATATTAGAAATTTTCTTGATTTATGTGACACCATAGCTGCTGAAGTTGTCTCGTTAGAATATGTTCTGTTAAAAGCTTTTAGATGGTCACTCACTGGAAAGGCCCTGAATTGGTTAGAGAGCCTACCTTCTAAGTCTATCAGGACTTGGAAAGCTTTGTATGATCAATTTCTTACAAAGTTTTTCCCTCCTGCTAAGACAACAAAGTTAAGGAAACGCATCACCTCTTATCACCACTTGCCAATGAAACATTTGTTGAAACATGGGAAATATTCAAAGAGATGCTTAGACAGTGCCCGACTCATGGGCAACCTTTATATGTATTGCAAGAAATCTTTTTCCAGGGTATCAACGCGGAGACCAAGAACCGCATCAACACGCATACTGCGTGCGGTTTTATAGAGATGAACCCGACAGAGGCGTGGGAACTGTTGGACATGCTGGCGAATTACGATGCTATGTACGGAACCCAGCAGGCTCCACAAACTCAAAAACGTCTCTATGTGCCTAACCGAGATGAAGTTGACCCCGATGTTAAAAATCAATTCTTACAAGATGAGGTCAACCGTTTAAGGAAAAAGGTAAGTTTTCTGAAATCCTCTCAATCATGTCAAGAATGTGGTTCTTCTGCGTATAGTACTTCTGCTTGCACTAACATTGAGCAGGTTAGAACCGCTGAAACAATAGCTGAGATGAATTACATGAGAGGACCCTACAGGAACCAGCCTAATTATAATGACAGGTCAAACAACTATCAACCATGGGGCAATCAGAATACAAATAAAAATTACGCAAGGCCCCCACAAGATAGACGACCTGCACCATATCGACCTCCAGGCCATCAAGAGACACCATCATGGGTTCAGGAGATTAAAGAGAGCATCAACGGAGTGAACAACAAGGTTGATGACGTTCAAGCCAAGCTGAACCGACATGATAAAAGATGGGGAGAGTTCGATATTTGGAAGAGGAGCGTTGATTCCCAACTAGGAGACCTTGTTGCACGGATTCCAAGACCACAAGGGCAACTCCCAGGCCGTCCCGAGTTGAACCCTAGAGGCCAAATAGTAGCAGTACACCTCAAAAGTGGGAAGACACTACCGGAAAGAATTCAAGCTGAAGAGAAGGAGGAAAAGGACCTCGCCAACCAGCTCGTTAACGATCCAGCGAGAGCTAGTACCGAACCTACGAGCCAAAATGACGAGGCTCAGAGGATTCCTGACGATCCTACCCCAGGTAAGTTCTCTATACCGAGCGTTCCTCTCAATCCCAGGGTAGTTAACGACCCCATCACGGTCGGTAACGACCCGCCGAGGACATCAATCGACCCCAGTGTCGACCCGGTACTCTCACCTCTCGAGCCTAACTTGGTTCCGAGATTGGTAAAAACTCTTCCATTTCCAACTAAGAAATATATGGACTCTACTGAGAGTAAGTTCAAGCGTTTCGTTAAGATTCTTCAGGGCATTAATATTTCCATCCCATTCGCTGAAGCCCTAAGCGAAATGCCGGCTTACACAAATTTTTTGAAAGATATTCTTAGCAGGAAAAGGTCTATTACAGAGCTGCAGGATGAAGTCAGATCAATAGCTTTACCAGAAAAGCTAGGAGATCCCGAAAGATTTGCAATCACAATCGGCATAGGCAACCACAAGTTCAAAGCTTTATGCGATCTTGGTGCCAGTACTAGTCTTGTTCCACTCTCAATCTGGTCTAAATCCAATATGGGACCACTAGAGCCGGTAGACATGAATCTGTACATGGCAGATGGGTCAAGTGTCAAAGCAACAGGAGTGGTGGATGATTACCCTATTCAAGTCGGGAAATTCTTTATACCAAATGATTTTATCGTTCTTGATATGCCTGAAGACCCTCATGTCCCCATAATTCTCGGGCGACCATTCTTAGCCACGACATGAGCAAGAGTTGATGTGTGGAAGGGACTCCTCACTTTTGATATAGGAGAAGAACGGGTGGAATTCAACTTGGATCAAAAAGCCAATTACCCAATTGGAGTGGCACAAATAGAGTTGACTCAACCCGAACTTGACACAACAGTCCCTACCGAGCCACATTTGTCGATCACCGAATCTCACGTGCATGAGTTCAACCAAGGCCCTACTACAGAGGTTACAGAAAAATCCAAACCACCTTGGCTTTCGGACTACACTAACAATCCAAGGATATCGAGCTTGCTGATAGAAGAAGAAGGTCCTAATTTAGCCATTCAAGCGCACAGAGGCAGTAAGGCTACAAGCAGGGTATCTCAAGACCCCAACATGGCCAGACATGAACCACCATGAGACTAGCAAGGGAGCTCGTCGGGCTAACGCATAGCGCTTACGGGAGGCAACCCGCTTTTTAGAATAGGTCTAGTTTATTTTATTTTTCTCTTTTTCTTTTTAGATTATTTCTTAGCTTTCTTTTATTTTTCTTTTTAGTTTTAATTAGGATAGAAATTAGATTTTTGAGCTAACAAGATTTCAGGAAAAAAGGGGTCGAAAAATCACTCAAGAAGGCCACGGCGGCTCGTTAACGACCCACCCAGGGTCGTTAACGACCCGGTTCGGAAGACCCGATTCGTCACAATACGGGGCAGGTAAGTAAATCTAACCTAGTCTATTTTTTTACCCTAGCCTCCACCCCCTTCTACCCTAACCCCTCCTATATAAACACTTCTACCCCTCCCAAAATTCTACCACAATCCCTTCAAAATTTACTCTCAAACCCAAAACACTCTCAATCCCTCTCCCTTCTCTCCCACCGAGTCGGAATTCCCTACGCTAACGACCACCGGAGAAGCCGTCGTTACCGGAGCTCGGAAGCCATCCACCAACAAGGCCGTGCTCGTTAACTACCCCAATTCCGACCCTTGTTCTTCAAACTTTCGGTTTTTCGGTATGATTTCTAAACCCTTGCTTGAAATTGCATGATTGATTTATCTATGGGTCGAAATTTCATATTTTGAATCATGATTCTTAGGGAGGTCGATGAGCATGCTTGATTTCGGTCCTAAAAATTCTTGATTGTGCTTCGTTGTTCATGTTTTAGAAAAGATTATTCATGTTAGATTAGCTATTGTAATTCTCTAGTTAGGAAAGCATGAATGTTTCTTGTTCTAGATCTAAAAGTTCAATCTTTGCATGTCAAAATTCCGAGAAAAATTTTAGCATGTTCGGGATGGGTAATTGAGTAAGTATGGGGTGCTTATACCCGATAGGGGATTCGTGGAAAATAATAGAAGATTGAATGCTTGATTTGTGCTGAATTAGAGGTAGATTGAATTTCGGAAATTTCTGGTTTTGCTCTCGGCAGGTTGTTAACGACCCACCCAGGCTCGTTAACGACCCTGCACTTCATCATCGATCAATCCGAGCCCAGAATCGTGAGCGACCCAATTGGGCAATTTACGAATAATTCCGAGGTTAATTTTGAGACCAAGTATGGGGTCTCGTACCTATTATTTTTGAGTGGATCTTATCTTGGAAAATTTTCGATTATTTTGTAGGATCCATGGCTAGTTCAAGCAGACCCGCTACCCGAGCCCAAAAGAAGAGGAGGAACCACAGGTCTCCATCTCCACCCCGGGTGGATGATGTGATTTTGAGCAGTCAAAGCCATGTACGGCGCTACCGGGATTTTTTGGAGAAGGACCATTACACCCTATGGTTCTCGAAGTCTAGCGCCGTCTCTACGGGCATCTACACGGATGTCAAGGACGCCTTCATCATCCTTGGGGCCGCTCACCTATTGAAGCAAGAGAACTTGCCACATTACCCGGCCCTTACATCCGAGTTCTTGGCCACTTTGGAGACCAACTTCTCGACGAAGACCTCGGCGGGACGTATTCGGTTCCGGCTCGGTAACGAAGACCGTGACTTCACCATGGCGGAGTTCAATGCAATCTTAGAACTCCCAAACCCGTCAAGAGACTATAGCTTGAAGGACTACCGAGTGACCCGCACTTGGAGCTACAACACCGGAGAGGTTCAATCCTCCACCGCGGCGCTATCCGGGGCAAACATAGTCAACCCCATCTTCCAGATTATCTTGAGAGTCCTCGCCGCAACATTTTGGCCGAAGAGAGAGTTGAACCGGTCTATAAGGACGGAGGTCGCTTGCTTCCGCACCATTCTCTTTGAGGAGCCCGACCCCTTGAATTTGGGGTACGAATGGCTCTACTATGTCGAGAAGTCCACCAAGTCCAAGGAGGTGTGGTGTGGCAATTTGGTTAGCCTCTTGGCTAAGAATCTCGGAGTTGATCTCACCCGCTACACACCGGCCCACGCCCAACTCCTCAACAAAAACTATTGGTATAGTTTCGGGATTTTCGTGCAAGCCGAGGGAGGCTACAAGGTGAAGGTTCAAGATCGACTAGTCATACCTTCCCTCGACATGTACGAGCTACTCTATGTACCAAATTGGTACGAGGTGTGGATGGGAGACCCCTATCCTTTGGAGCCAAAACCGGAGGACGAGATCTCGCTTAGGCCTTGTGAAACCCGGTTTGAGCGGGACGACGTGGATGAATATGAAGAAGAAGATGAGCAAGAAGATACCGAGGTAGTAGGCAATGAAACCGAAGAAGCTGACACCGAGGGAGGCACTGAGGAGCTCAACTTTGAAGAAGAAGACATGGACACAGAGGTGTTAGGCGGCCACATCTTCATTGACGAGCCCACCAGGGTCGTTAACGACCACTTCCAGCCACCACCCAACACTGTTAACGAGGCACCCAACTTCGTTAACGAGGTGCCGAGAGCTCCTGTCGACCCACCACCAGCTCCTGTCGACCCTCATGCTTATGGCTTAATGCCTAACAACCCGGTGATGTACCAAGATCATTTCCAGCCTCACTACCCACCACCGCCTCAGCCCAAGTACGCAGGATCGAGTATACCACCACCATGGGCCGAGGATCTTTCTGCACGGATGCAGCAGCTTCACCTCCAGACAGATCACATTCATCGGAGGATGGATAGATGGGAAACTGTCTATTCTGCTTGCATGTCGATGGAGGACGAGAGGCAGCGTCAGAGAGAGGCGGATGATGTTGAGCGTTGGAGGAGGATGTACGACTTCATGGGGAACTTTGAGCACTACTTTCCTCCACCGAACCGTTGATTCAAGCTCAAGATGAAGTTTCCTTTCCTTGTTTCCACTTTTGTAAGTTTTATGTTTTTGTTTTTCTTTTTAATATTTTGTTTTCTTTTCTATTTCTTTTCCCTCTTCTTCTTATTTTTCTTACAGTGGGGACACTGTAATTTTAAGTATGGGGTGGGAAGAAAGTAGAAAAATTATGTCCTAGGTGTTTCTGTGTTCTATGTAGTTGTTATTTCTTTTAAACTGAAAAAAATCGAAAAATTCAAAAAAATTGAAAAAATTGAAAAATCCAAAAAAAGTTTAGAATTGATAGATATCCCTTCTTAAGTTCTATGATAGCAATCACTAGCTTAATCATATAATTCCTTGCAAACATGTCTTTAAAAGTATAGCCGGATTCTTAAAATTAAAATTTTTGTTTTTAGAAGAGAATAGCACTTGATGAAATTGAGCACATATACTTTATAGCATAGATGATGCAATCCAACAAAATCTACCTGGTGAGTTATTTTTGGCCTTATAGGGAGAACATTTATAAATCCCTCTTCTTTTCTTGTGTGATTTACTCTCTTTATGCATATTATCTCTTGGAATTGTGATGGTTATCTATTTCTTGAGACCCTTATAAGATTTTAGTTCATTACTTGTGAAGATCATATGATGGAGAACTTATTTTTATAAGCCCTATTATTCCCTATCTACCTTTACATTATTCCTTCTTTTGATAAGCAATTCTGGCCTGAAACCTTTTATTTTTAGTTCCACAAAAATTATTCCCTAGCCGAGATAAGCATGACCCTATCCGGGAATTAGGACTTAGATTGGAGAGGTAAAGTTTTGTGCTTTGTTGAAAAGAAAAGAGTTTATATTTGCTTGAATAGAAGGGTATTTGGAAAGGGTAGATTGGAAGTCTCTTGTTATTACATGTAAGAAAGGTCTCTTGATAGAAAAAAATGCACACAATAAAGTTTTGATGGATGTAGTGTAGTTAAAAGGAAGAAAAGGATGTATACGGTGGATCGTTAACGACCCTAATGTGGGTTCGTTAACGAGGTAGCGAATGAAAATTTTTTTTTTAAAAAAGAATAAGGAAATCAAAAAGAGGTGAAGAGTTAAAGTGCATTTGTGTTTATAGGTAATATCAAGAGATTCTTTTATTTTGGTTATGAGACTTTCTAGGATGATAAAGGGTGAGTGAAAATGAGTATGCATAATGAAGAGTGAGTTTGGTATGTTGTTTTATGAACTTTTTGGATGTGTGAGTTTTTAGGAGTCTTTGATTCCCGGATATTATTAGCACCACATGACCAAAAATTTTCCACTCCCTATTGTTTTTACCAAGCCCCATTACAACCCGGCCGAATGGAAGCTTCTATGAAGTTTTTCATTGAGCCTAAGTTCTCTTGATGATTTTTGTTTGTTTTGACAAATCTTGGGTGGAGAGTATTGGTGATTTAAGTTCCAATTTCTATGAGTTTTTGTATAAAAGATGAGTTGAGAGATTGAATTTATAAGCCTAAACACTTGAGAGTTGAGTGAAACACATTATATCCCTTGAGAGGTTGGATTGTATTATTGTATGTCTATTTAAGTACATATATGTGTGAGGATGTTAATAGTCTTTTGCTATAATTTTCTTATGTGTAGATGTTGTTTTATTATAAGATGGCTATGTCTTGATGAGAATGATTTGTTTTGGTTTTGTTAGAGTCTTGTTTATTGCTTGAGGACAAGCAAGTCTAAGTATGGGGTATTTTGATGTTCGCATTTTTAGTATAGTTTTTGATAGGTTTTCTTTGCTTATTAGGTTTAGTTTTGTTTAGTTTAGGTTTAGTTTTCAGTATTTTTAGTTAGTTTTGCATAATTCTGTGAAAAGAGTGGAATCTACGCTATTTTGTGAATTTTGCAGGTTTTAGCGAGGAAAGGAGCTAAATGGAGCTGAATTTGGAGCATTGCAGCAAGAGACGGAGGAGTGCAAGATTGAAGAAGTCGAAGCTCGAGAGTACAAGAAGAAGTGTCGAAGAAAACAAATCCCAGGCTCGTTAACGAGGCTGTGAAGGGTCGTTAACGAGGCCACAAAAATAAAGATTTCGAGTATTATTTTTATTATTAACCGATCCTGAGCGGAAATTTATTTCCATGTCGGTTGAGTATCTTTTTAGAATCTTTTGGGGTTGTTAGAATATGTATTTTAGGGCTTAATATCTTTTTAGATTTTATTTCTATCCTTTAGAGATTGTTTCTATCTTTTAAGGAAAGTTTATATTTTTTAGTTGATGTCGCACTTTTTAGTTAGTTTGCATGGGTAGTTTTCTAGTTAGGATTGAGTCTTTTCTAAGTTTAATGTGTTATTTTGAGTCGTTTTTATGGATTTTCGTATTATCTTAAGATATGGAGTCTACATAAGTATGTTTAATGTTTTGTAGGTCTTTGAAGCGTTGAGGAGGAGATATTTCGGTTTTTAAAGCTTTCTAAGAGGTGGTGCTAGGTGTTGTTTGGTGGTGATGTTGAGAGAAGAGCAAGAGTCAATGCATGTAAAGATTTGATGATTTAAGAGTGAAGGTTTCAAAGTTTAAGTGTTTGAAGAAGGAGCTAAAGGACGTCTTCAAATGCCAAGAGCGATTGAAGAAGGAACAATGAAGGAAAGCCAAGCAGTGGAGCAAGTTTTGAGCAAGAAATGAGGAAGTTATGTGCAGCCAGAGGGTCGGTGACGACCCAGCCATGGTCGGTGACGACCCACTCCGAGTGTTGCCGAATTATTGCTTGCGCCTTAAGTTTGGTTTAGTAATTGTTTTATTTATGGGCCTTTTTTAAGATAGATTTTAGTTTCCATATAGATTTATTTCTACCACTATATAAGGATCTTGAGGGTTTTATTTCAAGGGGGGGCTGATTGGGAGAAAAACGTTCTTAGGGTTTGTTGTGGAGACGGAACAAGTTGCAAGTTTGGTTTTCTAGTTTTCTTTGGTCCCAAGCTCTTGGACAATTAGAGAGACTTGGAGGTTGCTTGAGTTTGTAAGTTTTCTTTTGAATCGAAGTTTGTTTGAATTTGAATCATGTCTTCTCTTTTGTTTTTGATTGTTGATTGTTTTATGGATCGTGAGTAGTCTACTTTCTAGGGTTGGGGTGAGACCCGAAGAGTTATGCATGATTAAGGCATGAATGTTTGAATGAACCATCTCTTCTAATCTCTATCCATTATCACCTTGTTTGCTGTCTATTCCTTGATGAAAGTCAAAGCATGTTCATGTTTATGAGTGAATCGAAAGATTTAGTTGTGAATGTGGATTATATTTGGTTGAAACGACAGTTAAACCTTTAGGAAACAAGTAGGATTGCAAGTTTAGATCTTTATGAAAGTTAAGATGTTTACTTGATTTATCATGACGAGAGTCATACATGGGATTATTTATGGTTGATTTTGATTCATGTTTGCATGCATAAACTTGTTGTGGTGAATCCTTTGCCCTAGATCTTCTTTAATTTGGTTTTTCAGAAATTTCTCGTACCTGGATAGGTCGGTTACGACCCCTGTTAGGTCGGTGCCGAGCGCCTGTGTTCTTTGTTTTCTCCTGCATTTGTGTTGAAGTGTTGGTCGGTTACGACCTGTTGTGGGTCGGTGCCGAGCCTCAGTTTGAGTGTTTTGCTAGTGTTTTGTTATTGTTTTGTTTTGTTTTGTTAGGATTAGTAGCTAGACATAGATTCTTCTAATTCCCGTGGACGAACCTGACCTCCCTGTACTCAGCGGGGTCTTGACTACAAATTTATTTGTTGTCGGGAAACCCATTCAACAAATTGGCGTCGTTGCCGGGGAGTTAGTTTAGTTTCTTGTCTAGTTATTTTTGGGGTTTGGGAATAGCCCATACCCTCTTGTGTTTACTAATTTGTTTTCTTTTGATTGTGTGTAGGTGCATGCCCTCTATTTCGCGAAGGGAAATCGACCTTTTTCCTTTTGATTCCGAACTCGAGAGAACCCTTCACCGTGTTGGTAGGGTTTCTTGACAACAAATAAATTTATAAGTCAAGACCTCGCTGAGTACAGTGGAGTCAGGATCGTTCCACAGGAAGCAAGGTTGTTTGTCTATCAATCTAATAAAAATTCAAATAAAATCAAGCAAAACACTAACGAGATGCCTCGTTAACGTCCTTGTCAGGATCGTTACCGAACCACCGAACACAAAAACACCAATTAACGACCTAATAAAATTCTAACTAACACTCGGTACCGAAACAAGTATTCAGCAACGAAGATTTATCAGAAATAATTCAATAAGAACAAATATCTAGGATAAGGGACACCACAACATAGCCAAGCATAAGAATTCATAAGAAGATAAGATCATGCCTTTAAATAGATAGAGTCATCAACTTTCATTGACTACACAAGTAAATTAATCTATTTTCATAAACTAACTCACTCAATTGCTTGTTTTGGATCTAAAGCTTGAAACTTCTGTTTTCAAACAATATCAAGCTTCAAGTTACTAACTTTCTCTTTCAATCAAGTTAAAACTCAAATTACCTCAACTCCCGTTTCAGTATTAAGCACAACAAACAATTTCAATAAAGATAAAAAGCATTCAAAACACTATCTTACTTCATCAAACATGCTCAACTATGCCGGGCTTAACCCCGACCCTAGAAAAATAGACTACTCACTACTCATGATAAACAAATTAAAAAATTCCATAAAAACAAACATTGAAACAAAAACTCAAACTTTAAATTAATAACAAAAATATCGTCTTACAAAGAATCAGAGAAAAACCAAAACAAAACAATCACCGAACCACAAACTCGATCAACGAACCTCGGAAACCGTCGTCACCGAACCTCGTTACCGACTTCCGATCCGGCAGCCTCTCCTTCGGCCTTCCTTCTCCTTCAAAACTAGCTCTAAAACTCCACTTCAAAATTCGACTCCAAAATTCCCCCCTTCTTCTATGCTAGATAGAAGGGTATTTATACTAGAAAATCCTAAAAAACTAAAAAGGCTAAAAGATAAAAACTTTCCTAAAAAGATAGAAACAATTTCTAAAAGATAGAAATAAAATCTAGAAAGATATTAAACCCTAAAATACATATTCTAATAACCCATAAAGATTCTAAAAAGATACTCAACCGATACGGAAATAAATTCCCGCTCAGGATCGGTGAATAATAAAATAATACTCCGAAATCTTCTTCTTCGTGGCCTCGTTAACGACCCTTCACAGCCTCGTTAACGAGCCTGGGGTTTTGTTTTCTTCAACACCTCCTCTCGATCTCTTGAACTCTGACTTCTTAAATTTTGCACTTTCCCGTCCTTCTGTAATATCCGCGATATTCCAAGCTTTTATAATATAAAGTTTATTATCGATTATTTTTCTCTAAATTAAAAGGAGGATTTTAATCGAATAAAAGCCTACTATACTTTTGGAAAAAGTTTAACAATACAAAGATCTTAGTCGAAAACTCGAAATAAATACTCGAGGGAGATAATTTAATAAGTGAAGATTTTATTTAAGAAAACATCAACTAAAAATGATGAGTTAGAAGTGAATTTTTATTCATAAAATAAAAATACATAAAGGCTTAAAAATCACATTACAAAGTCTTGCAAAAAGAATGCAAGAGCCGGGATTTGAACCCGAGATCTCTTGCATCCTCCCCTCACACGCCCCACACTCTCAACCACTAGACCAATTGCACTTTCTTACTACACCACACCATTCTAATCAACTTAAATCAAATTAATCTCCTTCTTTTACAAAAAAAAATAGACATCAGACTATGTCTGATGTGAGTTACGTTGATGTGAAATTGTCCAATGCATGCTTCTCCCACCACCATTGCCTTGCAAGACTCACCCTACTACATCATCTTCTCATCACCATCAAAGAAGCACACCTTGCACCTATGGGTGAGCTTCTCTTCTTCCTCCATTGGTCAATTTCCATTGCCATGGATTGAAGACTTCATCACCTTGTCTATATAAACCCCTCTCAAGACTCACTTGAAGCTTTTGCTCTCTCCTCTAGCAAGAACACCTCTCCTTCTACTCTATCTATCAATTGTGCCATTCTAGCATTCAAAAATCAGCCACTCTCTCTAAGTTATTCATCCATTCAAACACATAGAAACACCACAAAATTCCTCTCTTCTTCCTTTGGAGCCACCGAACCACCACCGGGCCGCCACTGCTGGACCGCCGGTCGACCGCCGCTGCCACGCCGGAGACGCCGGAGCCGCCGCCGCCCTTCGCCGTGCCGCCCTGCCGCCGAGCACCTCCCCTGCCCTCCCTCTCCAGTGTTCTGTAAAACAGAATACAGAAAGTATAAAGTTCTATCTTTAAAAACTATATTATCCATATGTATTTATTTAATTACAAATCTTTTATAATTGTTAAATGTATATTTTAGATTTTATGGAATAAAAATATATGAGAGAATCTTGTTAGTTGAGGAAAAACTAGAAACTATATGTTTTTACCATAGTAACTTAAGAGAAATAAAAATAAGTAATTATATTCATGAAATTATTACATGCATGTTATTACAAGACATAAATAGATGAAATAAAATTAGTATAGTATGAAAAGTCCATTTTTAGCATTATCTTACCTTAGATCAAAATAAAATGTAGAGAAATATCATGCATGTATTTTTATACAAAAGAGGATATGAATTTATGACCTTATAAATCAAAAGCTTGTACAATAAAAATAATATCATATTTTCAAGATTATAATAAAAAGTTCAAGTAGAGAAAAGTCTTGCATGGCATATAATATATATGATTTAGAAATTATAAAGTAGGAAAAAAAAATAGGATAAAATATGTTACTAGCATGTGAATATTAAAAAAAGAAATATTATTAGAATATTGCTTGGAAAAGAAATAAAAGTAGAAAAGATTCTATGTTAAGAACTATAATATAACATATTATATGATTATGACCAAAGAAGTTTTATGGATCATAAAGTATAAAAGAATTTTGAAAATAGATCAAAGTTGTGAATGTAGTATATTAAGTAGAATATTACAAATATTCTAAGATAATTATAGAATAAATGAATTGTTGGAAAAAGAAAAACATTCGAATATGAGGAAAATATTAGTTTATAAATTAAAAATATTAAAATAATAGTATGATCACAAGGTGAGAATTCAATAGGGAGGAATATTTATGTTATACAAGAGAAGAGAATATCTCTATAGACTTTATAAAATAAAAAGGATTCTTGAAATTTTATAAATAAAGATGGTGTAACATATAGTAATAATAGTAAGTTACCTAATCAAGCAAATTAAGAAATTCTATTTTTGGAAACTTCTAAGTTTGGAACTATGAGTTTGATATTTATAAATAATAAGAATAGTGAGAATAAATACAATTTATTTTAAAGTATTTAAATTGATAATTATTTTAATAAAGATATTTTCGGAATAATAAGGATATTACCAAAACTAAAATAATAATAACGGAATATTATTATTTTAGGAAAAACATTTTCTAAATTATTATTATAATAATTTAGAAACGTAAACTCTCTTATAAATAGTATAAGAGGTATTTCGAACTTTAAAAGTAAAAAAAAATCGTGTTTTGAGCTCTTTCGTAAATTCTATATCACTAGGTCGGAATCCTCGCTCATAGTAGGAACTCGCCTAACTTTCGTCAAAAGCTCGTTGCTAAACTCGGTTACGCTAAGGCAAGTGGAATTTCCCCTTGTGCCCTTTTAATCCGTCTTTATACTATTACTCGATGTTGGGAACGACTTGTATGCTTAAATAAAAATGAAACTAGGAAATATCGATTGCTAGAAATAACGACTATTGTTAGCATAGATTGCTTTATATATTCCTTGTTAGGATTATTTATGCTAGTGTGGTTACTATCTTGATTGTTACGATCTCGTTTCGGGATTGATGTCGAACTAGTGAGGGGCGTGGGATAGCCAACGCCTCTACATAACCCCACTAAGTCGTAAGTGCCTACGCGTTTGAAGTACGACTTTCGGGATCATGATCCCATCCGCTCCGATTGCAAGGAGGGATGAGCGCACTCTAGCTAAGTGCCGGGAAACGGAGTTTTTCCCTCGGGTGGCTCGGTTTATCCGTGTCCCACCACATACTCATTAAATCATAAATGGAAAGCGAATGTCTTTTATCACTAAGTAAGATAAGTGCCAAAGCACAATTAAACGGACTAGATCGGACCGGTCTCTAATGACCGATCCGGCCCTCGGTCCATTATGGGCGCGAGTGGTGATTGATTTGATTGAATAAATGAAAGTTCCCAACATACCTTCTACTCTAAAGAAGACTACAATCTAGTAGTACTTCTCTTGCTCTTCGAGCTATCCCTTTCGGGATATGTCATCATTGATTCTCGTATCTTAGCTCCACAAAGTCAAACCATCGTAAACACAACCCTTTATCCTCTCATTTATACTGACAAGTTGAAATTACCAAAGTACCCTCGGGAAGTTCTAATCCCACTCGCTTAGTCTCCTAGACTAATTCTTCTTTCCGCATGTTTGCCTGGCATTCTATCGCCCCTCGCGAATTATGTCAGATTCAGGAAACCATAGCAAGGCGAAGTGAAGGGAGGTGGAGGAAGTCAAGATTCGTTCAAAGATGTACGTTTATTTCCGTTTTAGTTTTAATATTACTCTATCTCCGAGACATGATGAATTTGGTGTTTGTTTTCAAGTAATCCTAAAGCTAAAGACAGTGTAAGACATTTTGTAATGAACTAAGTCTCCTTCGGGAGCATGTTTTCCGACTTATGTATTATGTTTTATTCCGCATTTTAATTGTTCTATATCATTCTAAAAGCCTTGGGTGACTTTGGACGGTAAAGTCTGAGGTCACTGGCAGTAATACCCAATGTTGTAAAATAGGGGTGTTACACCTTCACTGTGATGCTCCAAATTTAGCTCCATTCCTCGCTAAAACCTGCAAAATACACAAAATAGCGTAGATTCCACCCTTTTCATAGATTTATGCAAAACTAACTAAAAACACTTAAAACTAAACCTAAACTAGACAAAATTAATCCTAATAAACAAAGAATACCTATCAAAAACTATACCAAAAATGCGAACATCACACCGCAAGCTGGGAGAACGACGAGCAATGGAAAACGCTGAGGAACTGCTCGCCAGATGGCTGATCTTCGCCTTCAAATGGAAGGCATTCAAAAAGAACGTGATGATCAAACTACTACTGTTACTCTCCTTCGACAACAGCTCAATGCTATTCCACGCAATGCAAAGCAGTATATGCATCCTGAGTTCAAAGTTCCTGAATCTGCTATTATACTCCCTGTTATTGAGCACGCTTTTGAGATTAAGTCACACTTCATCACTCTTATCAAGAGGTTACAATTTGAAGGCAAGCCCACCGAGTGTCCCATGAAGCACATCAAGAACTTCACTGACCTTTGTGACACGATTGCGGCTGATGATGTATCGCTAGAATATGTGCTTTTGAAAGCATTCAAATGGTCTTTGGCTGGAAAAGCTCTTACTTGGCTTGAAAGTTTGCCCTCAAAATCGATTCATACATGGAAGGCGCTGCACGATCAGTTTCTGACTAAATTCTTTCCACCAGCTAAGACTACAGAGCTAAGGAAGAGCATTACTTCCTATCATCAACTTCCCAATGAAACTTTCGTGGAGACTTGGGAGCGATTTAAAGAACTTCTTCGGCAATGTCCCACTCATGGACAACCGCCTTATGTGCTTCAAGAGATCTTCTTTCAGGGAATCAATGCCGCAACTAAGGACCGCATCAACCTCCACACCGACTGCGGATTCATTGAGATGGATCCCGATGAAGCTTGGGCCTTGTTGGATAAACTTACCAACTATGATGCGATGTATGGCACTCAACAACCTGCCCGGGTTCAAATGAAGAAGCTTTATGATCCTAATGCCGAACCAATTGATCCAGATGTGAGGTTCCAATTTATGCAAGATGAGATAAACCGGCTTAAGAAGAAAGTGGGCCACTATAAATCCACCGCTCAACCTTGTCAAGAATGTGGTTCCCCTGCTCATCCTACTTCTTCTTGCACAAACGTGGAACAAGTCCAAGCTGCAGAGGCTTATGCGGAAGCACACTATATGAGAGGACCCTACCGTAGCCAAAACAACGCTTATCCAAGAAACAACAACAACTTTTCTCAGTGGAATAACAATGGCTATGGTCAAGGTTTTCAAGGACCACCACAAGAGCAGAGAGCACCGCCCTATAGACCCCCCGGTTTTCAAGAGCCACCAACATGGGCACAAGGACTCCTTGAAGGAATGAATGGCATCCGAACCGATATGAATGCAATCCGAACCGATCTTAAAGGAGTACAAAATCAACTTGGTGACTTTGAGGCTTGGAGGAAGAATGTGAATTCTCAACTTGGTGATTTAGCGGCCCATATTCCACGGCCACAAGGGCGATTACCGGGACATTCTGATGAGAATCCGAGAGGACAAATTGCTGCAATTCACTTGAGAAGCGGAAAGAAGTTACCAGACCGAGGAACAAGCAAGAATAAGGAGGACGAAGAAGATCGACCAAGCTCGGAACAGGTCGTCACCGACCCACCACAGGTCGTAACCGACCCCTCTCCTACCAAAGATAAGGTCGTCGCCGACCCAACTCAGGTTGTGGCCGACCTCATTCCCGGAATTTTTCCTTCCGTCCCTCCTTCATCAACAACAAAGGTTCTTCCTTTCCCATCCAAGAAAGCTAAAGATTCCACGGACGGCAAATTCAAGCGTTTTGTGCATGTTCTTCAAGGTCTTAACATCACCATTCCTTTTGCTGAAGCTTTGAACGAGATGCCCGCATACACCAAATTTCTTAAAGAGATCTTGTCCAAAAAGCGGTCTATGTCCGAACTAACTGATGAGGTGCGATCCTTAGAGCTTCCAGAGAAACTCGGAGATCCGGGTAAATTTGCAATCACTATCGGCATAGGTGCCCATCGTTTTAAGGCTTTGTGTGATCTTGGTGCAAGTGCTAGTCTTCTACCTCTCTCTATATGGTCCAAAACCAACATGGGTCCTTTGGTACCGGTGAATATGAATCTTTATATGGCGGATGGTTCTTGTGTTAGACCCGCTGGAGTTGTTGATGATTTCCCTATTCAGGTCGGCAAGTTCTTTGTACCTAATGATTTTATTGTCATGGAGATGCCGGAAGACCCTGTCGTCCCGATCATTCTTGGGCGACCTTTTCTAGCAACCGCTGGAGCTATTATTGATGTGAAGAAAGGTCTCCTTACTTTTGAAATCGGCAATGAGGTGGTTGAGTTCCGGTTCAATCCGACGATGAAGGAAACCGGTGAAGCCATGGAAGTGAAGATGTTGTACACTCGCTCGGACTACATTGACTGTGAAGATCCGATCGAACGTTTGTTTGGAGCTTACACAAGTGAAGCTAAAGCCGAAGACAAAACTGCAAGGTTGGCACCAACCACTTTTTGCTCGGCACCAACCACTTTTTGCTCGGCACCGACCATCTCTAGGTCGGCACCGACCAGTTCCAGCTCGACCCCCACCCCCATTCCGATCGTTGCTGAGGATTTTATGCTTGCTTCTGGCTCGGTGACGACCTCCCTATGGTCGACACCGACCCTTCTGGAGGCGGATGATACTACTCACTATGAAGAGTTCTTCAAAATGGAGAAGGTCGACGAAATTGTTACACCCCCACCCCCAACTCCAGAGCTTAAGACTCTTCCCTAGTCTTTGAGGTATGAGTTTCTTGGCCCAAATTCCACTTTTCCGGTGATTATTAATGCTAACCTTAATGAGGAAGAAGTTGGAAAGTTGTTGAATGTTCTTAGGGCTCATAGGAAGGCCATTGGATACTCACTTGAGGATTTAAGTGGCCTCTCACCTTCTTTGTGTATGCATCGTATTTTTCTTGAGGAAGGACACAGGCCATCCATAGAGCATCAACGAAGGCTTAATCCAAATATGAAGGAAGTGGTAAAAAAGGAGATATTGAGAATGCTCGATGCAGGTATCATCTTCCCTATTTCGGATAGTAAGTGGGTAAGCCCTGTTCATGTTGTGCCTAAAAAGAGTGGTCTTACTGTTGTTGAGAATGATAATGGCGAATTAGTCCCCACTAGGACTACTACTAGTTGGCGCATGTGCATAGATTATAGGAAGTTGAATAGCGCCACTAGGAAGGACCATTTTCCCTTGCCTTTTATTGACCAAGTGCTAGAGAGATTAGCTTTGCATGACTATTTTTGTTATCTCGATGGCTATAGTGGTTTTTGGCAGGTTCCGATACATCCAGATGATCAAGAGAAAACCACCTTCACATGTCCTTATGGCACATTTTCTTATAGGAGGATGCTGTTCGGGCTTTGCAACGCCCCGACCACTTTCCAACGGTGTATGATGGCCATCTTCTCCGACATGATTGAGGACATTGTGGAGGTATTTATGGATGATTTTTCGGTTTACGGTACCACTTTTGACTCTTGTCTTACCAATCTTACTAGAGTACTTAAGAGATGTGAGGAAACTAACCTAGTACTTAATTGGGAAAAATGTCACTTTATGGTGCAAGAAGGAATTGTTCTAGGTCATGTTGTGTCAAAAAGGGGGATTGAGGTTGATAAAGCTAAAATTGAATTGATCCAAAAATTACCACCCCCTTCCTCAGTGAAAGATGTTAGGAGCTTTTTAGGACATGCCGGGTTTTATAGGAGATTCATTTAAGATTTCTCTAAGATTACCAAACCATTGACTAACCTATTAATGAAGGATGTTGTGTTTGAGTTTTCTTCCGAGTGTCTTGCAGCTTTCCACAGGATCCGCGATGCACTTGTATCGACTCCTATTATGCAACCTCCAGATTGGACCATTCCCTTCGAGATCATGTGTGACGCTAGCGACTACGCCGTGGGCGCAGTCCTTGGGCAAAGAAGGGAGAAGAAGCTTCATGCTATCTATTATGCGAGCAAAACGCTGGATGAGGTCCAAAGCAAATACATGACCACATAGAAGGAATTCCTGGCTGTTGTGTTTGCCTTTGAGAAGTTCCGGTCATACTTGGTGGGTTCCAAAGTAATTGTCTACACTGATCATGCAGCTATCCGTTATCTTATGGATAAGAAGGACGCCAAACCGAGATTGCTCCGATGGATGCTTCTATTGCAAGAATTTGACCTTGATATACGAGATAAGAAAGGAGCGGAAAATCTTGTGGTGGATCACCTCTCTCGGTTACCTAGGGAACACATTAAGGAGTCCGGAGATACAATACCCATCAACGATTCTCGCCCGGATGAAACTCTATTGAGCAATGAAGTTTTGCGGATCGAAACAACAAAGGCTGGGTCGGAGACGACCATTTCTAGGTCGGAGACGACCATCTCTGGGTCGGAGACGACCACTTCTGGGTCGGAGATGACCACTTCTGGGTTGGCACCGACCCCCCATATGCAGATTTTGGCTGGCACCGAGCTAGGAAGGATGGCACCGACCCTCACCACCACTACTCAAGGTCATATTTCTAACCCTTCTTCGGTACTTTCCACTATTCTTCATTTCTCTCCTTCCATGCTCTCTTGCCATTCTATCTATGCTATTCGAGGGGCAAAAACCCCCACTCTCTTTGCCTCCTCTTTCCCTCCTCTTTCCCAAACCTCCATTGTTCCCCCACTCTCTTTGCCTCTCAAACATCACACAATCCTTCATTCCCGTCCCAACTCCACCAAATTTCTCCCTTGTGCTACATAAACTCTCCAAATCATTCAACAAAAACCAAAAATCTCACCCCCACAACAATTTCTCACAATTTTGAACCACTTTGGTGCTCGTAGACGACCCCCTCTTACTTTCATTCTTATACTCTTGCTCATCTTTGGTATGTTTTTCTAATCCTTTGATCTTATATTCAAGTTTACTTGATTTATGTTTGAGGGATTAGTTGAAAACCTAGGTTTTGGGTGTTCTTGTATTTGAATATGGAAATTTGGGTTGTTTGCATGTTTAAGTGGTTGGATCTATATCATGCCATGATTAATTGGGGATTGTATGTGGAAATCTTGATGCCTATTTGGTTGTTTGTTTAATTGAGAGAGTATTTGATTTTTACGGAGTTTTAGGGTACACTTCCATGAACAAGAGCCGAATTCAAGGGCGTCTTTTTGCCCGGAATGGTCGGTGCCGACCCCCCATGGGTCGGTGACGACCCTCCAGCTCCCACCTTCTCGAAATTGCTCGACACCGTGTTCCCAAGGGTTGGTTCCGACCCCGATTGACGGGTGTCCCTTTGTTCATACATGATAATGGAGCTATTTTTACCATGATTTGGGGTGCTTTTGGCTTGATCTTTTCCTCTACTTATATATTCTTCATGATTAAGCATGCTAGGTTGAGATCCATTCTAAATTTATGCATGTTTGATGGCCGGATCGATGGAGGGGATGATGGTGCAAAGAGATCGCCACGAGAATCCAAGGAATTCCGACAACAAACACCACGCAACTGACCCGTCTTCAACTGGCTGGATCTTCCTCGTCCGAACTCGAAATTGAGTGATTCCAATTCGAGAAGTTAGATCTATGAGTCTAGTTGAAGTCCTCAAAATATGAGACCGAGATGATGAGCGGATTGAAAGTTATGTCGAATTTACTGAGATGGTGCAGAAACCTCCGAGATGGATGATGGTTCGAAATGGAGAGAACAAGGGGATATGGATGCTTGATAACTTGGATATGACTCACCAAGCTCTCAAACAAACTAGGATGCTCGAAATTGTCGGATATGACTCACCAACAATTGAACAACGAGAATTGAACGAAACAAAACAAGAACTTCGAATTGAAAATGCAAGGAAAAGAGAAGCAAATTTCGTCCAAGTCTAGCAACAAAGGGTGAGGGGGACGACCATATAACCTAGAAAGCAACCTCACAAAGTTAGCCCCTTCACTTAAAGGAAATTACAAAAATTAACCCAAAAACCCGAAAACTTAATAATTGTCCTTTCCGTCGAATTGTCACTTAGAACCATGAAGTAGAATAAAACTCCAACCATCTTCATTGCACGCTTTCGGAAAGCTACACTCCATGAGCTCTTCTTGCACTTGACATAGAATGGCCTTAGCTAGGGATCGCGTAATACGACCTAGATAAGGTGGTGTAGTTCCTTGAGCTTTGGCACCATCAAAACCGAAAGGCAAGGGCGCGCCACCATCCAAGCTTGTTGGCGCGTCTAGGGTATGCCGAGGCTCCTCCAAGTGTTCCGACGTGTGCTCCTCCAAGTGTTGCTCCTCCAAGTGTTCCGAAGTGTGCTCCATAGTTGGCTCGGACATCGATGGAATCACATCATCCTCCTCCCCTTGAAAAGGGTTCGTCCTCGAACCTAGATCCTGCTCAAACTCAACATCATTGTTAGAAAAATAAGGAACAAGATCGGATACGTTGAATACCTCATGGACGCCATAATTCGGAGGAAGATCAAGCTTGTAAGCATTGTCGTTGATGCGCTCTAACACTTGGAATGGTCCATCTCCACGTGGCTTAAGCTTAGAATTTCGAAGAGTAGGAAACCTCTCCTTCCTCAAATGAACCCAAACAAGGTCGCCGGGTTCAAAAATCAGCTCCTTGCGCCCTTTATCAGCTTGGCGCTTGTATTGCAATGTTCGCCTCTCCAATTGAAGACGAGTATCCTCATGAATCTGCTTAATATACTCAGCCCGGTCCCGTCCTTCACGACTCTCTCGATCGGACATAGCATAAGGCGCTAAATCAAGTGGTGTAACGGGATTGCGCCCATACACCACCTCAAAAGGCGTCTTCTTTGTAGCGGAATGAATGGACCTATTGTAAGCAAACTCAATGCAAGGAAGACACTCTTCCCACCTGCGCAAATTAGTTTTCAAAATAGAACGCAACAAGGCACCAAGGGTACGATTAACGACCTCAGTTTGCCCATCCGTTTGCGGGTGGCAAGTAGTAGAGAATAAGAGCTTGGTTCCAAGCTTGGACCAAAGAGTCTTCCAAAAGAAACTTAGAAATTTAACATCACGGTCAGAAACAATAGATTTAGGGACCCCATGCAACCGAACCACATTATCAAAGAACAAGGTGGCAACATTAACAGCATCATCGGTTTTGTGGCAAGCAATAAAATGTGCCATCTTAGAAAATCTATCTACCACCACAAAAATAGAGTCCCTACCCCTTTTTGTCCTAGGCAACCCCAAAACAAAGTCCATAGAAATATCCTCCCATGGGGCACTAGGAATAGGCAAAGGGGTATACAAACCGTGAGGGTGCACTTTAGACTTTGCACGCACACATGTAGCACATGAAGCACAAAAGTTCTCTACCGACCTAAGCATGTGAGGCCAATAGAAATGTTCCCTAAGAATATGCAAAGTTTTCATGACACCAAAATGTCCCATGAGGCCGCCACCATGGGCCTCTTGGACAAGCAAACGCCTAACCGAACCACTAGGCACACACAAGCGAGTTCCCTTAAAAAGAAACCCATCATGCAAATAAAATTGATCCCGACTTCCCCCCTTCAAACAAGCATGAAAAATATCACTAAACTCAGCATCATGAGCATACAACTCCTTCATGAAAGAAAATCCAAGCAATCGTGCATCTAGTAAGGATAAAAGAGCGTACCTCCGGGACAACGCGTCGGCGACGACGTTGTCCTTGCCTTTCTTATGCTTGATGACATAGGGAAAGGATTCAATGAACTCAACCCATTTGGCATGCCTCCGATTCAGTTTTGCTTGCCCTCTCAAGTACTTCAACGCCTCATGATCGGAATGGATAACAAACTCCCGAGGCAAGAGATAGTGCTCCCACACCCTTAGCACTCGAACAAGAGCAAGTAGCTCTTTGTCGTACGTGGGGTACTTGAGCTCGGAACCTCCAAGCTTCTCACTATAATAGGCTATGGGACGTCCCTCTTGCATAAGCACACCACCGAGCCCAATTCCCGACGCATCACACTCAATCTCGAACATCTTGCCAAAGTCGGGAAGAGCTAACAACGGCGCGTGTGTCAACTTAGCCTTAAGGGCTGCAACGGCCTCTTCTTGCGCCTCTCCCCACATAAATGGAACATTCTTCTTGGTGAGGAAGGTCAAAGGCGCAGCCAAGGTACTAAAATCACGAACAAACCGG
Organism: Fallopia convolvulus; assembly: GCA_964016875.1. NCBI lineage: Eukaryota > Viridiplantae > Streptophyta > Magnoliopsida > Caryophyllales > Polygonaceae > Fallopia > Fallopia convolvulus. The sequence goes on from OZ024720.1 coordinate 2,900,859, forward strand.
CGGTAGAAACCGGCTAGGCCAAGGAAACTCCGGACTTGTGTCATAGTTGTCGGTGTGGGCCATTCTTGAATCTCCTTCACCTTCTCTTCATCTACTTGAAGTCCATTCCTACTCACAACAAAACCAAGAAATACCACGTGATCCGAACAAAAGTGGCACTTCTTGAAGTTAGCAAATAGGCGTTCCCGTTTCAAAGCTTCAAGCACTTGCCTAAGGTGCTCGACATGGGATGATAAATCGTGGCTATAAATCAAAATATCATCAAAGTATACAACCACAAACTTACCAATAAAAGGGCGGAGGACGTGGTTCATCAAGCGCATGAAAGTGCTCGGAGCGTTGGTTAATCCGAAGGGCATAACCAACCACTCGTATAGGCCTTGCTTGGTTTTGAACGCCGTCTTCCATTCATCTCCCTCCTTCATCCTTATTTGATGATATCCGCTCTTGAGATCAATTTTGGAGAAGAGACTCGCCCCATGCAGCTCGTCAAGCATATCCTCAAGTCTCGGAATCGGGTGACGATACTTGATAGTAATATTGTTGATCGCTCGACAATCAACGCACATCCTCCATGTGCCGTCCTTCTTAGGCACAAGAATGACGGGCACGGCACACGGGCTGAGGCTCTCACGCACATATCCCTTATCAAGGAGCTCTTGGACTTGCCGTTGAAGCTCCTTAGTTTCCTCCGGATTGGCTCGATAGGCTGGACGGTTCGGTAGAGTGGCACCGGGGACAAAGTCGATTTGATGCTCGATTCCCCTAAGCGGTGGTAGTCCCGGTGGCACCTCTTCTTGGAAAAGCTCCTCAAAGTCCTGTAAAAGAGTAGATATGGAAGGAGGAAGATCAACTAATTCTTGGGAAGATAAATAAGATTCTTGAAAAACAAGTAAAACGCAAACGCCACTTCCCTTGAAAGTATGAATAATCTCCTTCGGTTTGGCCAAAAGCAAGGGCGTAGAAGGGCCGCCTAGAGCTAGCTTCTTGTCCTTCTTTCCCTCTCGAAGCGCATGCTTCTTCCTTTGCTCCTTCGCTGCGTGGTCCAACATGATTTCATGGGGGGTGTTCGGGTGCAACGTCACCTTCTTTCCCTCCATTTGAAAGTGATACTCGTTGGAGACTCCATCATGAATAGCTCCCTTATCATATTGCCAAGGGCGCCCCAAAAGAAGATGACAAGCGGTCATCGGCACCACATCACACTCCACCTCATCCTTGTAAGGCCCTATAGAAAAGCAAATACGAGCCCTTTCCTTGACTTGGATCGGGGCATTAGAATTCAACCAACATAGAGGATAAGGTAAAGGATGGCAAGTAGTTTTCAAGGAAAAGCGATCCACCACCTCTAGACTAATAATATTACAACAAGACCCGCTATCGATAATCACACTATATACCTTATCCATAATTTTGCATCGAGTGTGAAAGATAACCTCTCGTTGGCTAGGTGTGGTGGTGTTCTCCGTCATGAAAAGCGTCCGTTGTACCACGAAGCACTCACCCTCCTCGGCGGTGACATGGAGGCCGTCTTCCTCAACCTCGGGGCTCTCTTCTTCCTCTTCCGCAGCCCCTTCTTCCTCATACTCGTACTCCCCTTGGGAGTTAAGAAGAACCTTCCGTTCGTTGGGACAATCCCGAGCATAATGCCCATGTCCAAGGCACTTGAAACACTTCACGTCGCTCGCCTTCACACCGCCTTCTTGCCGAGGACGTGGGGAAAACTCTTTCCTCGGTTGAGGAGTCGAGTCCTTCCTTATTTCCGGCTTCCTAAACTGAGTTGGTGGTGCCTTAGGAGCCGTGGATGAAGGCTGCCACGTTCGAGAAGTGGTTGAACTCGAACGCCGTTGAGCAAGTTGCTTGTAGATATGGTTGGTATAATGAAGCACTTGCTCAATATCGGTACCCCTACTAAAATGCTGCATACTCACCACATTTTTTAGTTCCAAATTTAACCCATTGACAAATTTAGAGATGACATACCCGTCGGGAAATTGTACTCGGGAACGGAAGATGAGCATACGCAGCTCGTTGTAGAACTCATCGGGAGTCCGGTTTCCTTGACGCACTTGCTCCAACTTGGCATGGATGCGCTCCGTGTAATCTTGAGGCACGAACCTCTCTTCTAAGGCCTCTCTTAGATCTTGCCATGTGTTAAGTTGAGGCATCCGACGTGCTCTCCTCAAAGCCTTGTCCTCGAGCCACCATTGGTAAGCAAAGTCGGTGAAGTGTATGGCCGCCATGGCCACCCGCCTCGCATCATCATAGCCATAGAAGTCAAAGATTGACTCCACCTTGGCAAGCCAATCAAGACAGTCATCGGCGTCGGAAGTTCCCGAAAATGTCGGCACGTTCAGCTTGATGCCGTAATGGGGATCCCGGGGCCGCTCTTCTTGTTGCACCGGCGCGCCATGCCAAGGCTGCCCGACACCACCATTGGCCGGCCCTCTAGGAGGTTGGCCGCGCCTTGGGAGATGCAAGAGAGGTGGGGGTTGAGTAGCCGTTGCAGGATTGACCTCTTGATAGCTCGGCGCTCCATACCCTGACAAGTTAGTAGCACTAATAGGAATACTATTAAGAAATGTAGCAAATGAAGGCCTTACCCCGGAATTGGCCACAAAGTGTGGATTGTGGAAGCTCGTCGGAGGAATGTAAGGAGGCATAATCCCCATGGAGGTGCTCACACCGATGGATGCTTGCGCCTCCGAGTTTGGCAAGTAAGAAGTAGAGGCCTCCTCTTGTAACGACTCCACTTGGTTAGCGCTTTGTAGCACACTTGGTAGAGCCCCCGTATGAGACACCCGTGCTCTATCATCTTGGCCTCGCACTTGGCTCTCCAAATCAGTCAACCTAGTTCCCAAAGCCTCAATGGATTGTTGCAAGGATTGTTGCATGTTTTGCAACATGGCAGCCACCGAACTAGTGGACGTCTCCTCAACTTGTTCCTTATTCTTGTCATCACCTACACTTGTCATCGTAAAAACAAGGCAAAGATCAAGGTATAGAGGTCACACGAATTAATCACCAAGACTTGCCCGAGATGAAAATCCGACAAGTTGCAAGTAGGCAAAAACAACAAAGGCAACAAAGAGAGAATTCACCACACACTTGCTTAGGAAAACAATGCTAGGAAGCTACTAAACCACCAAGACTCAACACCAAGTATTACAAATTAATTAATTTTTTTTTGTTTCGAGCAGGCCTTTGCTAGGCACTACTAGACGACTACTCTTTGTAGGCCTTTGCTAGGCACTACAAGATGACTACTCTTTCCGTGCCCGGCCCCTTATTAGCTTTACGCCACCGGGCAAGGTTTTTCTAGTCTTTAATCTTTCTTTCTATGCCTGGCCCCTTATTAGCTTTCGCCGCCGGCAAGGTTTTTCTGATTATTCAACAAAAAATTTCAAGACACTTAAACAACAACACAAGATGTCTCGTCTTGGTGTCGTTCCCGTATCCTAGCACCGTAGCCAACAACAAGCATGTAATGACAACAAACAAGGTTGGTTTGGACCTCAATCCCACGTTTTTTTAACTCAGCAAAATCAGCAAGACACACTTAAAACCAACAATAAAGAAAGGCTTAAATTCAAGCAACAAATGCACCCTTTCAACTACCAACTTTTGATAACTCTTTTGGGTGTTCTATTGGAACGTTTTTTGAGCATGGTTTGCAGCCATGGCTGAACACACACTCGGCCAAGACAACCACAAGATCAAGACAAAGCAACGACCACAACAACACACAACAAGGACACTATGGTCGCACACAACAACACAACGCAACCAATAAAGAGTTCGAACCTAAAACCTTGCAACAAGTGGAAATTCAAGGTCGGAACAAGGTTTAGATGGCGATACCTTCACGTGGCTCTGATACCACTTGATGGCCGGATCGATGGAGGGGATGATGGTGCAAAGAGATCGCCACGAGAATCCAAGGAATTCCGACAACAAACACCACGCAACTGACCCGTCTTCAACTGGCTGGATCTTCCTCGTCCGAACTCGAAATTGAGTGATTCCAATTCGAGAAGTTAGATCTATGAGTCTAGTTGAAGTCCTCAAAATATGAGACCGAGATGATGAGAGGATTGAAAGTTATGTCGAATTTACTGAGATGGTGCAGAAACCTCCGAGATGGATGATGGTTCGAAATGGAGAGAACAAGGGGATATGGATGCTTGATAACTTGGATATGACTCACCAAGCTCTCAAACAAACTAGGATGCTCGAAATTGTCGGATATGACTCACCAACAATTGAACAACGAGAATTGAACGAAACAAAACAAGAACTTCGAATTGAAAATGCAAGGAAAAGAGAAGCAAATTTCGTCCAAGTCTAGCAACAAAGGGTGAGGGGGACGATCATATAACCTAGAAAGCAACCTCACAAAGTTAGCCCCTTCACTTAAGGAAATTACAAAAATTAACCCAAAAACCCGAAAACTTAATAATTGTCCTTTCCGTCGAATTGTCACTTAGAACCATGAAGTAGAATAAAACTCCAACCATCTTCATTGCACTCTTTCGGAAAGCTACACCCCATGAGCTCTTCTTGCACTTGACATAGAATGGCCTTAGCTCGGGATCGCGTAATACGACCTAGATAAGGTGGTGTAGTTCCTTGAGCTTTGGCACCATCAAAACCGAAAGGCAAGGGCGCGCCACCATCCAAGCTTGTTGGCGCGTCTAGGGTATGCCGAGGCTCCTCCAAGTGTTCCGACGTGTGCTCCTCCAAGTGTTGCTCCTCCAAGTGTTCCGAAGTGTGCTCCATAGTTGGCTTGGACATCGATGGAATCACATCAATGTTTCTTTGAATAAGTATGGGGTACTTCTTTTGAATTGACATGGGTGTCTTGTGTTTTGGCCTTGTTCTTTCAAATTATGGAAATTATCTTGGAAAGTTGTTGATTGTTTTGTAGGACAATGGCCTCATCCTCTCGTCCACAATCCAAGAAGCAAAAGAAGAACAAGCAAAAAGTGGATTCGGTTGTGTTTGACTCGGAAGAACAACAAGCTCGGTTTATTGAGATGTGGAAAGGTGATGTGAATGTCTGAGCTTACCAACGGGCCGGAGCCAACAAAATTGGTGTTCATAGAGAGGTTCTCGAGGCCTTCTCTTGGATTGGTGCTCAACACCTCATTCTACATCCTATCGAGGAGTACTATGTGGCACTAACATGTGAATTCATGTCCAATTTCCGCTTATACCGGGATGAAGACGATTTCAACCGCTCCAAGGTTACTTTCCAACTTGGTAATGAAGGGCATGAGATGAGCATCAAGAGATTCAACAAGCTTCTTGGTTTTCGTGCCCCACCCGGCTCTTACAAACAAACGGACTTTCCCGCCAAGGAGTTGTGGCAATACATCACTGGCAAAGAAGAGTACCCCACCAACCACCTTCCCAGCGTCTACATTGCAAGTCCGGTTTTACGGATTATCCTCCGCATCTTGGGGTCCACCATTTGGCCACGCTATGAGCTCTCACGACCACACAAGCAAGAAATAGCATGCTTATACACCATGCTCTACGAACAAACCGTTCACATGAACTTGGGATATGAGTATGCTACGGCCGTCATCAACCACCAACGCCAAACAACTCACACTACTACCTACTTTGGGTGGCTTGTTGCTATTCTTTCTAAGTCCTTAAAGGTCAACCTCTCCGCCTACTCTTCAAGACCGGTCATTCCTATGGATGTCAAGTATTTTGTGAACTCTAAAGTGATTGCTCCATCTCCCACCGGCTACATCAACAAGTTCTATATTAGCAAGCATGAGACTCATGATGTGGAGCTTACCGAGGAGAATCTCGAGCTTTTCTATCTCCTTAATTGGTACGATGCTTGGGCCCCCGCTCCTTACCCTTTGAGAGCCAAAGTTTGGGATGATGAGAAGATTAGACGCCAACCCAGCAGATTCCGCCGAGCCATACCCAATCCACCGCCAAGAGGAGCATCTTCCGACTCGGACTCAACACGGAACAACACTGGGGTGGTCGGTGACGACCACCACCCGCTCGGTGACGACCACCACCCGCTCGGTTACGACCAACATGCGGTCGGTGACGACCCTCCAGTGGACAGTCACTTCCACAACCAATCCGATGTCGACCCGATGGACTACACCATGGGACCTCAGTCGGATATGGTTCCTTACTATTCACATCCATATGGTTTTGATGGGTCCGGTGGCTCTACCTTCCAAGGACAAAGCACGTACAATACCGGTTCAAGCTCGGGCGGTAATCCCGATATCTCTCTTCTCTCGGCTAAAATGGATGCTCTTATGCTTCACCAACACCATCTTTATGGAGCACTCAACCACCACCACAACCAATTCGTCAACCACCAACAAGAGCTCCACGACTTCCGAGTTGAGTATTATGAAGACCATAAAGAGGATGTCGCAAGATGGGAAGCTCAAGAGGAATTCAACCATTGGTTGGGGCAACACCTTTACCAACCTCCACCACCTCCTCAACCTCCTCAAGAATGATCCTCCTCCTATGTCAACGCTTCAAATTGTGTCCAAGTAAGTTCTCTTTCCTTTCTCCTTACTTTCTTAATCAATGGGGACATTGATGTTTAAGTATGGGGTGGTTTGGGAGATTACTTGTTTAAGTCTTTATTTGTTTAAGTCATGTGTTGCTTTGTGTTAATATGTGTTTAAGTTGTGTTTAGTCTTGTTTTGAGTCTTTTTCCTTTTGAAATTTTTAGATGGATAAATGCCCTATCCCTTAGATGTTCTAGGACGGAAATTGCTTGCATTATCATATAATCCCAATGACATGCTTTAAGAATCACCTAAACCATGATCTTGCTTTTTGAGTTTTGAGCTTATAATGAAAATTGAGCATACATATTTCTAAGTAAAAGCAATCCAACAAAATGTGAACCTAAGTGAGATATTTTTGGCCTATAAAGGATGTACATTTTTACTCCTTTTCTCTTTTATGTGTGAAATACTCTTTCAAGTGCAAATATACCAATTGACAATGGCATGGTTATTGTAAAATTTGAGACCAATGGAGATATGCTCATTACTTGATTGAATCAAATGATTTTGAACTCATTTTTATAAGCCTATTATATTCCCTTTCCTACCTATACATGATCCCTCTTTTTATAGACCTTATTTTTGAGCTTAAAGCCTATTTCTAGCTCCACAAAAGAATTCCCTAGCCATGATAAGCTTGACCCCTTTGATCCGGGAATTAGGACTTAGAAAAAGATTGTTGAAAATTGTCGTGATTTGAATGGGTGAAAAACAAAGAGATTATGGAAGGTAGATTAAGGGTGTTGTCTTTGAAAATCAAAACGAATGAAAAGTTTTTGGGCTCGACATGCATATATGTAGCTCGGTGCCAACCCAAAGTGGGTCGGTGCCGACCATCCCCGTAAAAAAAAAAGAGAGGAAAGAAAAAAGAAAGAAAAAGAGAAGTTCCATATAATAAATGCAAGGAGTCCAAAGCTTTTAAAAGAATAGAAGAAAGACAAATGATGATAGGTGAAAAAGGAAGTGCATTGAAAGTTAAAGTGTTTGGTGATTGAAGAAGAGGAAGGAACGTTGGATGAGTGGTGTATAGTCTAGGAGTCTTGGTTCCCGGATTAGTTAGCACCACAAGGCCAAATTATTTCCACACCATTTGTTTTACCAAGCCCCATTACAACCCGACCGAATAGAGACTTCTTTGAAGTTTTTATTGAGCCACCCGAGTTCATTTGATGATTTGACTTGTTTTGATTTCTTCGGTGGAGAATTTGTTTATATAAGTTCCATTGACTATGCGGTTTTGTACTTGGAGTTGAGTTGAGAGATCATTGCTATACCCTAAACACTTTGAGAGTTGAGTGAAATACATTCCTTGGTAAGGTTGGATTGTGATTACTTGAAATGTTCATGTATGATAGGATGTGGAAGTTGTTTGCTCACTATTCTACTTGTGCTTATTTTTCCTACAAGATGATTCTTGGGTTGTTTATTGGTTTTGATGCGTGCTAAGTGATTGCTTGAGGACAAGCAAGTCTAAGTATGGGGTATTTTGATGTCGCACTTTTTAGTTAGTTTGCATGGGTAGTTTTCTAGTTAGGATTGAGTCTTTTCTATGTTTAATGTGTTGTTTTGAGTCGTTTTTCTGGATTTTCGTATTATCTTAAGATATGGAGTCTACATAAGTATGTTTAATGTTTTGTAGGTCTTTGAAGCGTTGAGGAGGAGATATTTCGGTTTTTAAAGCTTTCTAGGAGGTGGTGCTAGGTGTTGTTTGGTGGTGATGTTGAGAGAAGAGCAAGAGTCAATGCATGTGAAGATTTGATGATTTAAGAGTGAAGGTTTCAAAGTTTAAGTGTTTGAAGAAGGAGCTAAAGGACGTCTTAAAATTCCAAGAGCGATTGAAGAAGGAACAATGAAGGAAAGCCAAGCAGTGGAGCAAGTTTTGAGCAAGAAATGAGGAAGTTATGTGCAGCCAGAGGGTCGGTGACGACCCAGCCATGGTCGGTGACGACCCACTCCCAGTGTTGCCGAATTATTGCTTGCGCCTTAAGTTTGGTTTAGTAATTGTTTTATTTATGGGCCTTTTTAAGATAGATTTTAGTTTCCATATAGATTTATTTTTACCACTATATAAGGATCTTGAGGGTTTTATTTCAAGGGGGGCTGATTGGGAGAAAAACGTTCTTAGGGTTTGTTGTGGAGACGGAACAAGTTGCAAGTTTGGTTTTCTAGTTTTCTTTGGTTCCAAGCTCTTGGACAATTAGAGAGACTTGGAGGTTGCTTGAGTTTGTAAGTTTTCTTTTGAATCGAAGTTTGTTTGAATTTGAATCATGTCTTCTCTTTTGTTTTTGATTGTTGATTGTTTTATGGATCGTGAGTAGTCTACTTTCTAGGGTTGGGGTGAGACCCGACGAGTTATGCATGATTAATGCATGAATGTTTGAATGAACCATCTCTTCTAATCTCTATCCATTATCCCCTTGTTTGCTATCTATTCCTTGATGAAAGTCAAAGCATGTTCATGTTATGAGTGAATCGAAAGATTTAGTTGTGAATGTGGATTATATTTGGTTGAAACGAAAGTTAAACCTTTAGGAAACAAGTAGGATTGCAAGTTTAGATCTTTATGAAAGTTAAGATGTTTACTTGATTTATCATGACGAGAGTCATACATGGGATTATTTATGGTTGATTTTGATTCATGTTTGCATGCATAAACTTGTTGTGGTGAATCCTTTGCCCTAGATCTTCTTTAATTTGGTTTTTCGGAAATTTCTCGTACCCGGATAGGTCAGTTACGACCCCTGTTAGGTCGGTGCCGAGCGCCTGTGTTCTTTGTTTTCTCCTGCATTTGTGTTGAAGTGTTGGTCGGTTACGACCTGTTGTGGGTCGGTGCCGAGCCTCAGTTTGAGTGTTTTGCTAGTGTTTTGTTATTGTTTTGTTTTGTTTTGTTAGGATTAGTAGCTAGACATAGATTCTTCTAATTCCCGTGGACGAACCTGACCTCCCTGTACTCAGCGGGGTCTTGACTACAAATTTATTTGTTGTCGGGAAACCCTTTCAACATTAGCCTTTTTAGTTTTTAGTTTTTTTTAGTATAAATACCCTTCTATCTAGCATAGAAAAAGGGGGGCTGGATTTTGGAGAAGTTTTGAGGGAGTTATTTTAGAGGAGATTTGTGGAGGCCGAAGGATAGAGAGATCGGATCGGAAGAGGATCACGAGGCTCGGTCGACGACGGTTGCCGGGTGTTCGTTGGTCGTGATTTTTGGTTCGGTGTATGTTTTTTCGGTTTCTTCTGAATCTCTGTAAGACAATATATTTTTCTTATTAATTTAAGTTTGAGTTCTGTTTCAATGTTTCTTTTTATTGAAGTTTTTAGTTTTTTAGTCATGATTAGTGAGTAGTTTACTTTTCTAGGGTCGGGGTTAAGCCCGGCATAGTTGAGCATGTTGGATGAGTAAGATTGTGTGTGAATGCCTTTTATCTTTTATTGAGATTGTTTGTTGTGCTTAATACCAAGACGAAAGTTGAGGTAATTTAGGTTTTAACTTGATTGAAAGAGAAAGTTAGTAACTTGAAGGTTGATATTGTTTGAAAACGAAAGTTTCAAGCTTTAGATCCAAAACAAGCAATTGGGTGAATTAGGATGCGAAAGTAGATTAATTTACTTGTTAAGTCGACGAAAGTTGATAACTCTATCTGTTTAAAGGCATGATCTTATCTTCTTACAGAATTCTTATGCTTAGCTATGTTGTGGTGTCCCTTGTCCTAGAGTTTTGCTTTATTTGAATTATTTCTGGTAAATCTTCGTTGCTGCGTACTTGCCTCGGTACCGAATTTTAATTAGAATTTAATTAGGTCGTTAGTTAATATTTTTGTGTTCGGTGGCTCGGTAACGATCCTGACAACATCGTTAACGAGGCATCTCGTGAGTGTTTTGTTTGATTTTGTTTGATTTTTGATTAGATTGATAGACAAACAACCTTGCTTCCTGTGGAACGATCCTGACTCCACTGTACTCAGCGGGGTCTTGACTTACAAATTTATTTGTTGGCCGAGAAACCCTCTCAACAATCACAAATATAGTCTTTTATTTATGGCCCTAATTGGCAGTAATATGTGTTTATAGTAGTCTTTGTCCCCAAAAAGTTACTAATGTATTTTTTTCATTACCAACTTGATTAGGGGTATCTATGCAAATTGGCCGTTAGTGTATTCCCCTTCCATTATTGATATTTTTATTCTCTTTTTCCTATCAAAGGTATTCTTATTCTCTTTTTTTTATATATATTTTAATACAGAAAATTTAGAAATATCTTCATCTCAAAATCAAATGGAGATTTTCTTTAAAAATAACTACTATTCATAATCCACTAAAATTATCTCAAATTTCCTAAATTTAAAAGTAAGATATCTTCTAATTCTTTTTTGTTTAGATCAATTGACGTACGCAAGATGTTTGTATGCCTAATTTAACCACTTTAATTGATCAGTGCATCGATCACAAATTGCAATGTAACCAATAGTTATGCAAGAAGTAATTGAGAAAGATCGCTACCCAGATACACGAATAAAAAACCCTAGGGCAACAGAGCGATAACAGCAATTGCTTTTGGCCTTCACCGTGTCTGCTTCCGACTCTCTGGTTCACGACCGTGGGGGCTAGGGTTCTCTCGCCGATATCGTGCGAATTTCGCCATTGGTAGAAAGTGCAATTAGGATTAGAATTAAGGTTACATATGGTTGATCAAGGCAGGAAGAGAGATTTACACACGGTTGATGAATATGTGGAAGTGGAGGCTGTTGTGGATCCAAACAAATCGAGTGGCACGTTTGGCAATCTTTCTATTGTCGACTCGTTGATGACCACTTGACCTTTCAACAGTTTCGCTTTGAAAGCAACAATGAATGGTGCATGGAAGTTACGTAGGGGCTTTGTGTTTCGAGAACTACGTCATGTCCTTTTCATATATATTTAAATTTGCCGAACGACTAGATAAAGAGGTGGTGTTGAAAAGAGGGTCGTGGTCTTTTTACAAAGCATCGCTTGCACTCAAAGATCCAGGATCGGAACAGCCTTCGAAGATAATTTTGACTCGAAACCGTTTTGGATTAGGGTTTACGATCTTCCTATTGATGCGATGACCAAAGAAATTGCAAAAGCCATTGGAAGAGCTTTTGGTGGCTTGCAAGAGATTGATGAGGAGGAGTTTTTGGTATGCGCTCAATACTTGCGAGTCCGGGAGTTGATCAATGTGTTGAATCCTCTCCGAAGAGGGTTGATAACGAAGGTTCATGGAAGGAAAATTTGGGTCAATATCAAGTATGAGAGATTGTCGAATTTCTGTTACTCGTGCGGTTGTGTTGGCCATGTCGAGATGGACTGCCAGAATGAAGATAATAGGGGAGCTCATCAAGAGTATGGTGACTGGTTGAGGGCGTCTCCTCTCAGACGCTGACAACCACGATCATAAAGGGAACAAGAACGATTAATAGTTGATGGGTTGTGGGGGGGGGGGAGGGGGAGGAGAAGGTCTCTCACGACTCAATGACAAATCAGATTGTTGGGCAAAAATCTCTGATGGCTCTACTAGATGATGATGATGATGAAGTAGAACAAGATGGTGCTGATAGGCAGAATGCAGATGAGATGAAGTCAAAAAATAAAGAGCTTGAGGATGTACTTTAGAAGTAGTACATTATTCATCAAGTATATCTTATCATCAACTAACTTCAAAGGGTAGTGAGATTACATTATTCAATGGGATATACTCTTTTAGAGTCATTATAACCTTCACACCAAAATTTGTGCATGACTTGTGAAAACTTCTGGTTTTCAAATACTATATGGTGTGACACCATTGAAAAATATCGGTGATCCATACTTATGTTTGGGAGCTTATCAACTCATATTAGATAAACTGTTATCTTCATATCAAAATTAGATGCCTCAAAATGGGTGCATTCAGAACTTTTAATATAGATTAGACCGGTCTCCACACTTATACTTATAAAGTGTGGTTTTTGTAAAACCGGTACAATATGATCAATTACATCACTTATGGGATATCCCTTATCTTAGAGTTCTTTTGGACATCAAATTAACCCACGACGTCCTAGATATAAGTCATAACCATGACTAACGGCCGCATGCGTAATATACCGTGACCTCTTTCACACCCTCTTCCAGAGGAGGCATGCTTCCGGCATGCAAGAGGTTGGTCAAACATGACCTTGAACTTCTAGTTCATGCTAGGTAGGTGGTCATTTAGACATAGTTTTGAATATTGTGACGACCCACATTCCTTGTACAACTTCTAGAGTACATGGTTTGGTATGAGATCTCTTAACTCTCCAAGAGTTTATAACGATCTCTTCTTTTCAAAATTTGATTCTTCAAGCTCGAATGGAGTTGATGATATGATACGTTCATTATAACTTAGCACATGTCTGTTGGGAACGTCAAGTGCTTCATGAATCTCCCAAACATCTCATCTGTCAACTTCAAGTGACAATGTAATTTTATTTCTTGAATCATTTATCATCCACTTCGGGAGATGATATGTTCATATAGTTTCACTAATAAATTCTTCTCATCATACTACAAGAAGTAATTATGTATGTAAATCCACTTCTAGGGATAATACTCTTATGTATAAAAGCATCTACTTCAGGAGATGATCATTGTCACATAAATTTTATCATCTTCTTCAGGAAGTGATATTCTATATCATTACTCACTTCATAGGGTAATGAGATTTATTATTTCATCTCTTCGGGGATGATTTCAAATTTGTCTCTACTGGGACATACTAGCATCCGCTTCAGGAGATGACAAGTTTTAACTTTAAGAACAAATAAAAATGTATATAAGCAATAATATTAATAATTAAATTGAAAAGTATAAATAAAGAAATAAAGTATCATAAAATATTGTCAACTTCTGGTGACAAGAGATTGAAAACAAAATCTTCTAGACTTCTTTCCATCACATACTTCATGATGTGATTATTCATAAGATCTTTGAATCACATACTTCAGGATGTTATTTCAATGAGACCATTTAGTCACATACTTCAGGATGTGATATCCATGTGGATATTTTATTATCCTCTTCAAGAGATAATATTTGTCATATGAACTTTATCATCTACTTCTGGAGATGATATTTTTCTTTTTCAATTTGCACATGAATCATGTCATTTACTTTAAGAGACGACTTCAGTATCACCGCTCACTCAAAGGAGTAGGGACTTTTATTATATTCATCCACTTCTGGGGATTGATTCAATTATTCCATCCACTACGGGGGATTATTTATTTCATCCACTTCGGGGAATGAGATTTATCACTCCATGGATAAAATAAAGTTCTCATTTACTTCAAGGAACGAGGATTATCACTTCAGGGATAATCTTGTTATGTACATTCAATTAACTCTTCAAGATAAAATAATATAACATAATTAAGTATATGAAAATAATAAATAAATAAACAATAGAAGAACAAAAAATAAATAAAATAATTCATTCACTTCAGGGAATGAAATTTATCACTTCAGGGATTAAATTATAATATTGTTTTGTAAATTCAACTCTTCAGGAGGAAATAATTATCACTTCATGGATAATATTATTTGTAAATTCAACTCTTCAGAGGAAATACTTATCACTTCAAGAATAATATTATTTATAAATTTAACTCTTCAGGAGGAAATAATTATCACTTCAAGGATAATATTATTTATAAATTCAACTCTTCAAGAGGAAATAATTATCACTTCATGGTATAATGTTATTTGTAAATTCAACTCTTCAGAAGGAAATAATTATCACTTCAGAGATAATATTAAAATTAACTCTTCAGGAGGAAATACTTATCGCTTCGGGAATAATCTTATATTTTAATTTCAACTCTTCGAGAGAAAATAATTATCGCTTTTTTGATAATACGGTGATGTTCCAATCACTTCAGAGAATGGAAATAATCACTTCAAGGATTATATATTGATGTTTCATTCGCTTCAGGGAATGAAAATTAACAAAAAATTATCACTTCGGGGATAATATTATCTTTATATGTTCATAATATTTGTTTCACCAAGGACAAATTTGTTTATGAATACATCCACTTTGGGGGATGTACCATATTAAATCAATGTAAATAAAAATAACGAACATTAATTTTAACGTGACATATAGTTTATGCAACAACTATGCAAAGTCATGTGTTCTGAACATTAATTAAGCATATATATATGAACATATTAACGGAATGAATCATCATACATGTTTATTGCACGGTCGAACCAATTAGATTGCAGCATAGACATTAAAAATACGAGTTTCAATATACAACGTGAACATCGATCAAACATCTAACATTAAATATATAAACGATAAAAGAAAAAATTAAAGATACGTGATATGCATAAAGAGCAAGAAGCTATACGTGAATACGTGAATGATCAAATTAATTATCAATAATCAACCTAATAGTAAAGCATCCATGAAGGAAAATTCTTATATAGTCTCACAATCATATACGACATGATATAGAATAGAATAAACAAAAAAATTACTTATAGTGATTAAAATCAATAAAAGTACGTACTAATTCTTTGTATTGTATTGATAGACGTACATTGTGCGCTTAATTGATTCAATGACGACCTTCGATTTCGAACATTTAACGGTGGTAGGTGTTGAGAAAGGGAATAGATGAGAGGCCTCATCGACTTACAAACGCAGTAAAATCGGATTAGTTCTTTGATGGACAATCTCTTAAAGATCTTCATTCGCAGGTTATCATCATCACCCAATCGACCCCACAATGGATCTTCGACCTAGAATAATCGTGCTGATAACGTGTTATAAATTAAAGAGAAAATAGATGTAAGAAAGTAAATCACTGTAGGCGACAAAGAACTGTATGTAGGCCGGAAATTTAATGTGTTTAGGGACGAATCACTGTGTCGTGGTAGAACCACTTCCTTAGAAGCAAAAACGCCCTAATTGTAGTGCAAGTCAGAAATCGGCGCTCGCCCCCCAAGGTTAGCACAGTTCTCCTCGATCTCGTGCACTCGAGAAAGAAGAGATGGGAATGAAAGCTTTAGAACAGGGAAGAGAGGAGCGGGATTCTCCGATTTGTGAAAACCAGAGAAGAGAGGATTTTCGGATGTTCTGGAGGAGATGACCAATGGGAGATTAAATAGATAATAGGCATTAACCACCCACAATCAGGATTACTCCCATATTCCGAAAATCTCTCTTCAGTTATGGAAAACTAGATAAGATCGTTTGACCAAATCAAATCAGCTACGAAATTCAAAAAGTTTTGAAAACTGAGTTATTGCGGAAGAATTAGGACAAATTAATCCGCAACCCTCGTGGCCCAATTTTATCAAAGTAATTAATACATCCCGCAAAAAGATAAGCCCCAGCACCACACCGTGCACGTGTCACGAACACGAGCCGAGCCGAGCCGAGCCGGACGGACGGCGGCGGCGGCGCGCGCCAGGGGGCATTCCTCTCTTGTCTCACTAACACATGGTATGCTACAAATCTTTATAAAGCACATGAAATTTCCCCAAACAACCAATGTGGGACAAGCCCAATTTGGATTACCATTTCAAAGCATATCACATGTGTACTTGTACTGCATTAATATTTGGATATATTAAAATATTCCAACATTCCCCCACTAATGCAGAACAAATTCATATTTCTGTTCTGAATTGTAAGTAGACTAGGTGCTTAAATGATGGTATCTTTCGATTTGAACCAATCACCTTAGTGAATTCAGGAATACTCTTAGATCAGAAGTGAAACTAGTCTTGAACTTTGACCTTATTTAGAGCGTTACCTAAAAGCACACACTTCGCCAATGTACCTTCCATTCCCGCAATTGAGATCTCACTTCATGAGTCTCACTCACTTGGGATGCTCATGAGTGCTTGTTACAAGACTTCACAAGTCTAAATGCACTCACGTAGGTGATCTCATCAAGTTTGTCTCAATACAAACCACCCTTTCAGGGCTATGAAATCATTAAGAGTTTATAGCTCATCCTCTCATTTATCTTATCACATATCACCATAGGATTAAGAAAGTTTGAACTTTCATACAGGTCTCAAGCCCATTCCCTTCGATGATTCCAGGACTACTTTCCTGTTTAACCCTTTAGTTAAGGGATCTACAAGGTTCCTTTCGGACCTTATATACTCCATGGTAATCACACCATTCAAAATCAAGTGTCTCACAGCCTCATGTCTAATGCGTATGTGCCTTTTCTTACCATTGTAAGCACTACTCTTGGCAACGCATATAGCTGCTTGAGAATCACAATGTAGAGATACGGGAGGTGTTGGCCTCCCCCACAATGGAATGTCAGCCATCAAATTTCTCAGCCATTCAGCCTCTTGTCCCGCTAGATCAAGGGCTACAAACTCGGATTCTATGGTGGAGCGAGCTATTACAGATTGCTTAGAAGACTTCCAAGATATAGCTGCACCACACAAGGTAAATACATATCCACTAGTAGAATTTACTTCATCATTATCAGATACCCAATTAGCATCACAATAGCCCTCTAACACATTGGGGAATTTTACAAAGTGTAAACCCCAATCCATAGTACCTCTCAGGTATTTTAATAATCTCTTTAGAGCAAGCCAATGTTCATTGCTAGGATTATGGGTATATCTACTTAATCTACTAATAGCATATGCAATATCAGGACGAGTATAATTCATTAAAAACATGAAACTTCCTACTATCTTAGCATACTCAGATTGGGAAACACTATTCCCTTTATGTTTTTTCAATTTCATGCTAGAGTCATAGGGAGTTCTTACAAGCGTGACATCATAAGAATTAATTGTCTTTAGTATCTTTTCTACATAATGAGATTGGGACAAGGTGAAACCATCTTTGGATTTAGACACTTTCACACCCAAAATCACATCAACTTCACCTAAGTCTTTCATTTCAAATTTTGACGACAAGAAATCTTTAGTTTCATTAACAACATCCATGTGTGTTCCCATAATTAGCATGTCATCAACATACAAGCATATAATCACACATTTTCCATGAATCAATTTAGAATACACACATGCATCTGAATCATTCACAGAGAAACCAAAGCTCAAAATTGTTTTGTGAAATTTATCATACCATTGTTTTGGCGCTTGTTTCAACCCGTATAAAGATTTCTTGAGCTTACACACCTTATGCTCCTGACCAGCTATTGCAAAACCCGAAGGTTGTTGCATGTATATTTCTTCTTCTAAATCGCCGTTAAGGAAAGCTGTCTTAACATCCATCTGATGCACAATTAGATCATGAGTGGAAGCTAAAGCAATCAAAGCACGAATAGTAGCGATTTTGGTCACCGGTGAGTAAGTGTCAAAATAATCTATTCCATATTTTTGAGAGAACCCCTTACTTACTAGTCTTGCCTTATATCTATCGATTGAGCCATCAGTTTTCAACTTCTTCTTGAAAATCCATTTACAACCAATAGCTTTACTTCCTCTAGGCAAGTCTGTTATTTCCCATGTTTGATTAGACATGATCGATTCTAATTCACAATCAATAGCTTCCTTCCGCAAACTAGCATCTAAAGAACTCATAGCCTCTTCATATGTCTTAGGGTCATCTTCTATCATATGAATGGATACAAGAGACTCATTAATTATATTAACATTTTTTAGTTCTATTAAAAAGGATGTAACAAAATCTGGTCCAAAGCTAGTTTCAGTTCTATGTCTCTTACTCCTCCTAGGTTGAGAAGAATTTATAATTTCTTTACGTGCAGCAGTCATAGAACTAGATGAAGGAATAATAGTATTTGGCACTTCATGATTTTTCAAAGGATAAACATGCTCAAAGAATTCTGCATCGCGATATTCACATATAGATCGACCATTCAATTTCATGAACCTGTAGGCTGAGCTATTATCAGCATACCCTATGAACACACAATCAAAAGTTCTAGGTCCAACAGTTTCACGTTTAAACACAGGAAAAGCAACCTTAGCTAAACACCCCCACACTTTCAGGTAAGACAGATTAGGTGCATAACCTTTCCATAACTCATAAGGAGTTGTATCTAATTTTTTATGGGGCACTCTATTTAAAATGTGATTAGCAGACAAAACAGCTTCCCCCCACATATTATCAGGCAAACCAGAACTAATAAGCATGGAATTCATCATCTCTTTTAAAGTCCGGTTTTTTCTTTCAGCTATGCCATTCTGTTGAGGAGTATAAGGAGTTGTTGTCTCATGAATAATGTCATTTTCTTCACAGAATTTCTTAAGAGAATCAGTTCCATATTCTCCTCCTCTATCAGACCTAAGTCGTTTTATCTTACGGTCTAATTGATTTTCAACTTCTGCTTTATATACCAAAAAGGTTCTTTCAGCTTCATCTTTTGTTCTCAACAAATAAACTTTTGTATATCTAGAACAGTCATCCACAAAAGTGATGTAGTACCGTTTTCCTCCTCTACTTTCAGTGTTTTTAGAATCATCTAAATCAGAATGCACTAATTCTAATAACTTTGATTTTCGTTCAATTACTAGTTTGAAAGGCTTTCTAGTAAATTTAGCATCGGTACAAACATCGCATTTTTTATGAGCATTCAAATTTAAATTAGGAATTAAACCATATTTATGCAATCGTTCAATTGCCTTCACATTCACATGTCCTAATTTTTCATGCCATAAATCAAGAGACTCAGTCAAGTAAGCAGAAGTAGATGCGATCTTATTCATCTCAACAACAACAGATTCAAGCATGATAAGGCCATTAGCAGTCATAAAACCTGTTGGAACAATAGTTGTTCCATGGTTTCTCTTAATTTTGATGATAACAAACTTAGTAAATATAACTTGCTTCTACATGTAAGTGTTTCAGGAAAACAGGTACATGGTCACGAGTGAAGGAACATCGTGAGGAACGATGGAGGGAACGAGTGACAGATTTAGGAAGTGCGCCTGAGAAGGAACGCGACTTTCTATAAATGGCAAGTTACCTTATCTTCTGCGAGCGATCTTCTGCGAAGATTCTACAGCTGTAGGTGGTTGCTTAAGGAGATAAAAGAGAGGATAAGATCAATCTTCACACGATCTTATCTTGGGAAATCCGAGATCATTCGGTTTTGGGAAGAATCGACATGGTTGAGGATCCGAAATCACAAACAATCTTTTTCCTTATTGTGTGGGATTTGTTAAGTGGAATATCAACGTAATTAGGCAAGAATTATGTGTGAGATCAGACTTGACTTATCTTATAAATAGCTAGGGTTAGCTAGGGTTAAAGGTGTGGTTTTTGAGTGGTTGAAGACGAAGAACTTGAGAAGAGAGCTTTTCAAGTGTATGAGTGTGTGGCTTTTTCCGATGAAGAATCCACAAGTAAGTCAGTAGTTTACTTTCGATTTAGGTTTACGCTTAGGGTTGTAGAAGTCTAGTTGGTTGAACTTCGGTCGGAGCCGTAGTTACCAAGGAAACTTTGGTAGGAGCCTTAGTTACTAGACTTGCCTTGTAATCGTTGAAACTTAATAAAAGTATTCTATTGAAAATCCTCTGAGAAGGAGTCTCAGGGGTAGAGGTTTTTCTTTCTACGACTGGTTGGTCGGACAGAAGGTTTCCTCTATAAATTCTGTGTTCTTACTGTTTATTTCCGCTGCCCAGGGAACCTTACTAGTTCCCTGTATTGTTACTAACGCGTCACGATCCAACAATTGGTATCAGAGCAGGTTTGCTCTAGATTGTGTGTTAGTGCAGGATTACAGAATGACTTCGAACAACAACCACAACGTCGGAATTGGAAACAACAAGCCTCCACTGCTTTGTTCCTGGAGAATATGACCACTGGAAGAAGCTCTTCGCCACCTGGCTCAAAAGCAATGACTACCAAGCATGGTCAGTTATTGAAGATGGAGATTATGTCGTTCCTGAAACAAAGAAGGACAAGAAGACAAAATGGGGCCAATCTGAATGGACAGGAATGGAGAAGAACTACAAGGCACAAATGCTACTAAACAATGCCTTGGGTGCAGAAGATCTCCTAAGGGTAGTCAACTGTGACACTGCCAAAGAAGCATGGGAAGCCATTGAGCAAATGCACATTGGTAGCGTTGATATGAAAGAGAGCCATCAAAAGGACGCTAAGAAGGAGTTCTACAACTTCAGGATGATAGATGGAGAAACTATAGCCACATACCAATCTCGGTTTGAAGGCTTGGTCAATCGCATTAATCATCTTGGAATTGGGAAATCTGTCACTCATGCTGAGAAAGTCTCTGCAATTGTAGATGGCTTAGGTCCCACGTACGTACTTACAAGAGGACTTCTCAAGGAGAACCCAATTACAAAGACTTGCAAACTTCATGAGATCTTTGGAAAACTGACTGACTATGAGCGATATGAGAAAAAGAACAGTGGTGCTTCAAGCTCTAGCAAGGGAATTGCTCTTAAAGTGGAAAGGGCCATTGAAAATATCTCTGCAGGAATTGACGGTGAACTAGGAGAAGATTCTGACGTAGCTCTCATAACCAAAGCAATGAGATCATTCTATAGGAGAGGCAAGAAGCAAGGTGCCATGAAGGAAAGAATCAACTTTGAGAAGAAGGAGCTCAAAGACGTTACTTGTTACAACTGTCAGGAAAAGGGTCACTATGCAAAGAGTTGCCCCAAAGGTAACGACACTGGGAACGAGAAGAAGAAGGCCTACATCGCTGCTTGGGATCTTGACTCAGATGATGAATCTGATTCAAAGATCTGTGTCATGGCTCTGAAGACTGAAGATGTTAATCAAGAGGTAACTCCTGAACAATTTCTTTCTAGTATAGAGAGTGCTAAACAGTCTGATCTTGTTATCCTTGTTAAAAAGTTGTTTGAAGATAATTTAAAGATGCAAGATGAAATAGAAACTTCTGATGAGAAATGTCTAAATCTTGAAGAAAAATTATCAAAAACTACTGTTACTTCAGTTGTTCCTTGTTCAGAATGTGAAGATTATAAGAAAGATATTAAGACTCTAACTGAAACCAATAACGAACTTAGGTCAGATTTACTTGTTCACAAACTCAAAAATGAAGAATTAGAGCATGAACTAAGTAAACGAACTCAGATTGAGTTCAGTCCTGCTAGGTCTGGTATTGGTTATGGTAAAAACAAATCTGAATATCCTCCGGATGATCTTACCTTTGAAGAAAAATGGAAAGAAAAGCTAGGGAACTTCAATCCGCTAGAGATAAGGTAATTCATCTAGAAAGTAGAGTCAAAATTCTTGAAAGTAATCTTAATGACAACTCTGAATGGTATTATGGAAAAACGGCTCATAAAATATACCTAAAACAGTCTCAAGGGAACCAGCATAAAGTTCCTTCCAAGGAACGAGCAAAGGAACGAACCCTCCAGAAACCACATCCTAAACGTTATCTTGGTGAATACTATAGGGTGTGCTATCACTGTGGTGGGGGAGGTCATGTTCAAAAAAACTGTAAGGTTAGACTAGAAATGTCAAACAAAAGGGCTCAAAACCAGAATACAAGGAACAACAAGAAACAGTGGTCTGGTAAGAAAAATCAAGGGTATGATAAATCTCATCAAAAAAGAAAGAAACATGCCCCACAACCTCAAAAGAAGCAAGATTCTAAAAATGAAAAAGGGAAAAATCATGTTGATCCCTCAAATATTGCTTCTAGTTCCAAGAGTTCACAGAAAGCTACTTTAGTGCAATCTAATCTTTATCATTCTGTGAGCTATGCTAAACGACCCAGGAAGGCTTAGCAAGCCTGGGTCGTTAAAACGTGATTTCTTTCTTGCAGGTTGAAGTGAGGGGGAACGTCCGCTGGGTCCTTGACAGCGGGTGTTCATGTCACATGACAGGGAACAAGAGTATTCTGTCCTCACTTCAAAACAACGCTGGAGGAAACATTTCCTTTGGCAACAACAATCAAGGAGAAATCATTGGAACAGGTGAAGTCAAGCTAAATGATAAAATCAGCGTTAGAGACGTAAGCTTGGTGAAAGGTCTTAGTTACAACTTGTTGAGTATTGCTCAGCTTTGTGACCAAGGAAAAAACGAGGTAACCTTTACCTCAGATGGCTGTATGATCAAGAATATGAAACTAAATCTTGTGGTCCTGAAAGGAAAGAGGCGAAATAATGTGTATTATGTCGACTCAAGTTTTCAACCACAAGAAGAACTCTGCTTTGTTACAATAGCCGACAAGACTGATCTTTGGCATAGGAGGTTTGGTCACGCTAACCATCAAGGAATCCACAAACTCTACTCACAAAATCTGGTGATAGGACTACCCAAGGTTCTTGCAGAAAAAGAAAGCTTATGTGAAGAGTGTGTAAAAGGAAAACAAAGCAAATAATCTTTTCAGCCAAAGTTGTCAGTGAGCACCTCTCATCCTCTTGACATGGTACACATGGATTTGTGCGGTCCCATGTAGGTGAGAAGTCATGGAGGTAGCAGGTACATTTTTGTTATTGTTGATGATTTTACTAGATATACATGGACTCTCTTTCTAGGTTCCAAAGACGAGACGTTCATGGCATTCAAAAGTTGGATCAAGAAAGTAGAAGCATCAACAGAACAAAAACTGAAAGCTATCAGATCTGACAACGGAACAGAGTTCAAGAATTCCATGTTTCAAAGATACTGTGATGAACATGGAGTGTCTCAAAACTTCTCTGCGCCGAGGACTCCTCAACAAAACGGCATTGTAGAAAGGAAGAATGGAACACTACAGAACATGGCGCGTACTATGATGTTGGCAAGTAACTTGCCTCGGTCCTTTTGGGCTGAGGCAGTCGGTACTGCTTGCTACATCATTAATTGAGTCACCATACGTTCCAACTTTTCAAAAACTCCATATGAACTAATCAAGGGAAGAAAGCCAAATATATCCCACTTGAAAGTCTTTGGATGCAGGTGCTTCATTCACAACAATGGAAAAGACGAGCTAGGCAAGTTTGATCCAAGGAGTGATGAAGGCATCTTTCTAGGATACGCATCCAACAGTAAGGCTTACAAGGTGTTCAATAAAAGGACTAAGAAGTTTGAAGAAAGCATTCATGTTGTCTTTGACGAGTCCAAAAATGGAGGGAACTTGTCCAGTAACGAGGATGCAATGAAGGTTCTAAACTCAGATTCAAGTGATGAAGTCGATCCAGATTCAAGTGCACAAGTTCCAGATAACAATGTTATACCTCCTTGTCCTGACTTGGATGGAGATGACACAGAAAGTGCATTGGTTCCAGAAGATGATACTTCATAGAATGAAGACATTGAGGAAGATCATGAAGAAGGAACATCACATGGAACGACAAGCCAACAGGAACAAGAGGAGTCAAGTACAGATCCCACTCAGATTGAAGTCAGGAACTATCATCAAAAGAGGGATCATCCTGTTGACAACATCATCACTCCATACGACAAAGGTGTGCTTACTCGTTCCTCTATTAAGAATTTTTGTGATTTCAATGCGTTTATCTCTCTTGCAGAGCCAAAGAATGTAAAGGAAGCATTAAAAGACCCTGACTGGATAGTTGCTATGCAAGAGGAACTACACCAGTTTGAGAGGAATAAAGTATGGAGACTAGTTCCCAAGCCAAAGCACAAGATGGCTATAGGAACAAAGTGGGTTTTCAGGAATAAACTTGATGACACCGGAGCGGTCACAAGGAACAAGGCGAGACTTGTAGCAAAAGGGTACAATCAACAAGAAGGAATTGACTACGATGAAATGTATGCTCCTGTTGCAAGAATAGAAGCCATCCGTCTTCTAATCGCCTATGCTGCTCACAAGGGATTCAAGTTGTATCAAATGGACGTGAAGATAGCATTCCTGAATGGTTACCTACAAGAGGAGGTCTATGTTCTACAACCTCCAGGATTTGAAGATGTTGATCACCCTGACCATGTCTATGTGTTGGATAAGGCTCTTTATGGCCTTAAGCAGGCTCCTCGTGCTTGGTATGATAGATTCGCTCAGTTTCTATTAGCCAATGGTTACAGACGTGGTGTGATCGACAAAACATTGTTCCTAAGGGAACAAGCCGGTGAGGTTTTAGTAGTTCAAGTTTATGTTGATGATATTATATTTGGTTCTACTAACCCCAATCTTGTAGAAAGCTTCAAGAATCTTATGAGCAGTGAGTTTGAAATGAGCATGATCGGAGAGCTCACTTTCTTTCTTGGACTACAAGTGGTGCAAACTGATGAGGGAACAAAGGTACATCAACAAAAGTACATCAAGGAACTGTTGAAGAAGTACGGTATGGATTCTACAAAGAGTTTTGATACCCCTATTTCTCCTAATACTCGTCTTGATGCTGATCTCAATGGTGTTGATGTTGATCAAACGATGTATCGAGGGATGATTGGTTCCCTGTTGTACCTAACGACCAGTCGGCCAGATATTATGTTCAGTGTGTGTCTCTGTGCTAAATTTCAGGCCAATCCTAAAGAAACACATCTGAAAGAAGTGAAGAGAATTCTACGCTACTTGAAAGGGAACGATGCATTATGTCTATGGTATCCAAGGCACAACTCGTTCCAACTTGTCGGATTCTCGGATGCAGATTTTGCAGGTCACTTGGTGGATAGGAAGAGCACATCAGGGATGGCCCAATTCCTTGGACCATGCTTGGTGTCTTGGGGATCGAAGAAGCAAAATTCAGTTGCTCTTTCAACGGCTGAAGCGGAGTATGTCGCAGCAACTGCCTGTTGTTCCCAGGTATTGTGGCTAAAACAGCAACTGGTGGATTTTGGTATGTCTCTTGGAACTATTCCTATCTTATGTGATAATACAAGTGCCATCAATATCTCCAAAAATCCTGTGCATCACTCTAGAACCAAACATATAGATATTCGACATCATTTCTTAAGAGATAATGTTGAAAAAGGTTTTATCAAGATGGATCATTGTAGGACTGAAAATCAAGTGGCAGATATTTTCACCAAGGCTTTGGATAGAAAACCCTATGAACATCTAAGGATGTTGCTAGGAATGATTTCCTTGGAGTAAACAAGTCCCGGTCCTTTATTCCCTCAATGCCTGACTAAAAAGGTAAACATCTCAGGTAACTACATATCATTTGACAAGTTTTCTAATGACTTATATCCTTCCTCTATGCATAGATGTTGTATATATTAGAAATTGTTAAATGTTGCATGCTAAAAGGAACTGAAACTATAATTGCTTCATCCAAGATTTTCTTTTTAGCCCAAAATAACCAACTTGATCTATTTTATCCCTCACTTCAAGCCGAAATGATGGTTGGTTATAAGACTGTCCCTTAGCCTGGTCCACACAAACGTTCCCTATGAACCTCTTTCTATTACCTTTAAACGAGGAATAATTGTGTGGATGTCAAAAATATTCCCAGCCCACAAAAAGTTTGAATGGAACATCTCTTGTCCCTTGTCTGTTCAAACATAGCCTTTTTATCCACTCATGGTAACGAGGTATGGAACTAGTGGTTGAAAATATTGTTACATTAAAGGAACGTCTTTGATTACATTTGAAGATTTTTATGCAAAAGAACAGACGTCAATCACAGAAGCAATGTAGTAGAGTTATAGCCGTTGTGACTGCTCATTTGAAAAATCCAACCGTTGCACAGTAATTCTGCAGGGAACGATAGGACGTCTACGCAGACGAGACTTAATGGCGGTGAAAATTCATCATTATGGAAATTCTTAGCCGTTAGGATTTGGATAGAAGATCTTTGGGAAAGATTATGATCTTTATCAAGAAGGAAAGAGGTGTGCTTTATAAACTCTTATCTCGGTCATTTTTTTTACCGCATCCTTAATTCTCTCCAACCCTAAATCTTCTTCCAAGCTTCGATCTTTTCTCTCCTCTGCAACAATGGCTTCCTCCTCAAACACTCCAATCCTAAACTTTGAGGATCTCGATGCTGCTGAGATCGCCAAAATTCAAGCCCAACTTGAAACCCTCAAAAAGGCCAAACTTTCCTCTCCCTCTCCAATCTCCAAACTCGAAACCAAATTCGATGCTGTTTCTGACACTGGTGTGGCCACCGCTGATATGGCCTCATCGGCAAAAGGCACTGAGGGTGACAAATCTGAGAAGGATCACTCTGTGGTTCCCTTGGACAACCCCTCTGAGAAGGCTGCTGAAACAGAGGATGCCCAGGAAAGCAAGGATGCAATGGAGAAGGAAGAGGTGAACTCGCCTCCGAAGGACACCACCGCTAACCCTGCAAAGGAGGCGTTTGTGCCGATAAGTGAGCGACCAGGATGGGTGAAGCCGACAAGTCGTGGCAAGCGAAAGGCGAAAAAGAGTGTTCCTCCCCTACCGTCTCAGATTTTTCACATCTCTGACTCGGAAAGAACCCCTTCCCCCGCAACCAAAAAGCCAAAGGTCACTCCTTCTGGATCCATGTACGCCCTTCGCTCCACCGTTCCAAAGGAACAGGTGGCTCAGGAATCCTCAGAAGAAGAAGAAGATCCAGAGGAAGAGGAAGAAGTGGTTGGCTCGGGCTCTGATGAGGGTGAGGAAGAAGAAGAAAAGAACGACTTCGATGGTGAAGGTGATGAAGAAGAGGCTGAGTTAGAAGAAGAGGTTGAAAAGGACCTCAAGTCTGCTAAGGCGCAAGGCAAACTGCCAATGGAACCAGCAGCAAACTCCAAGAAGGATCGTTCAAAGAAGGTTGTCCCTACTCTGGTGATCGCCGAAGCGTTCCTGAAAAGCCATGACTTGGAGGAGTTTTGGGAACTTCTCAAGTTTCAGGGATGGGAGAAAATCTGTGACTCTGGAGTCAAGGTAGATGTGTCCCTTCTTTCCCAATTCTTTCAATCCTATCAACTAGCCAATCTCTCTACTGGTCCAATGGGTTTTGCTACTGTGGGTGGGATGGAAATTTCTCTCTCTTTGGGATCTGTTGCCAGTATTCTGAAGGTGCCTGCTGAAGGATATGGGGATGTTCACACATCGAGTAACTGGCCAAGGAACAAAGCTCAGTTAATCAAGCGGGTCATGGGAAAAGTTCCTGCCTCTGGTCCCTACTTAACCACCAACTTGAGCTACACTGCAAGGATTGCACATCAATTTCTCATCAAGGTTATTGTTCCAAGGCTGGAGAAGAGGACTACGCTCACTATCAATGATATGATTCTGCTGGACAAGTTCTTAAGGAAGGAACGTATCAGTCTTCCGGAGATTATGATGAGGCAAATGGCTAAGTGCACTGGGAAGAAGCATAGCATACCTTATCCTCGCTTTGTGAAGGCTATACTGAAGGAACGAAAGGCTTATCAGCCTTCAAAAGAGGAGTTCTTTGGATTACCCCTGGAGATGCGCAATATCTCGAGGATGAGTTTTCAGGGTGATTCAAAGGGAACAGCTGCAAAGAAGCCTGCCCAGAAGGATGTTGGGAGTTCTTCGCTGAGTGAAGGTGTTTCTGCCAAGATGTTGATCGAGCTTCAAAAGATTTCCTCTCAGCTGAGTACCATCATTGGGTACCTGGCTAAGAGAGACACTGACACTGTTGCTGCTGATTCCACCTCCTCCGAACCATGATGTGGACCCTCTCTAGTTCCTTAGCCCATCTATCCCCAGCTTAAAATTTTTCTTTGTTTCTTGGATGTTAAGACTTTTATGTTTTTATGTTTTCTCTGGCTGTGATTCCTGCGACAATTATCTATAATAATAACTATCTTTTGCTTATGAATGGTTTAAGTTTCAATTAAATTTGTTCATTTGCTCTATGTTTTTGCTTGATGATTGTTGATCTTTTGATGATGTCAAAAGGGGGAAGTAAGGAAAAATGCAGCGATGCGTTCTATCCAGGAAATACAGAGGGAACTTTGGCTGAGGGGGAATAAGTTGTTACCTCTGACGAGTAGGAACAACAGTGCATTTGTTAAGGGGGAACCACACAGGAATTTTTTTCTGGTCTATATTTCTATTGGTTTCTAGACATGCATTTTTGTATAGGTTTGTCATCATCAAAAAGGGGGAAATTGTTGGAACAATAGTTGTTCCATGGTTTCTCTTAGTTTTGATGATAACAAACTTAGTAAATATAACTTGCTTCTACATGTAAGTGTTTCAGGAAAACAGGTACATGGTCACGAGTGAAGGAACATCGTGAGGAACGATGGAGGGAACGAGTGACAGATTTAGGAAGTGCGTCTGAGAAGGAACGCGACTTTCTATAAATGGCAAGTTACCTTATCTTCTGCGAGCGATCTTCTACGAAGATTCTACAACTGTAGGCGGTTGCTTAAGGAGATAAAAGAGAGGATAAGATCAATCTTCACATGATCTTATCTTGGGAAATCCGAGATCATTCGGTTTTGGGAAGAATCGACATGGTTGAGGATCTGAAATCACAAACAATCTTTTTCCTTATTGTGTGGGATTTGTTAAGTGGAATATCAGCGTAATTAGGCAACAATTACGTGTGAGATCAGACTTGACTTATCTTATAAATAGCTAGGGTTAGCTAGGGTTAAAGGTGTGGTTTTCGAGTGGTTGAAGACGAAGAAATTGAGAAGAGAGCTTTTCAAGTGTATGAGTGTGTGGCTTTTTCCGGTGAAGAATCCACAAGTAAGTTAGTAGTTTACTTTCGATTTAGGTTTACGTTTAGGGTTGTAGAAGTCTAGTTGGTTGAACTTCGGTCGGAGCCGTAGTTACCAAGGGAACTTTTGTAGGAGCCTTAGTTACTAGACTTGCCTTGTAATCGTTGAAACTTAATAAAAGTATTCTATTGAAAATCTTCTGAGAAGGAGTCTCAGGGGTAGAGGTTTTTCTTTCTACGACTGGTTGGTCGGACAGAAGGTTTCCTCTATAAATTCTGTGTTCTTACTGTTTATATCCGCTGCCCAGGGAACCTTACTAGTTCCCTGTATTGTTACTAACGCGTCACGATCCAACAAAACCCTTACCCACAAATTCACCATTTTTGGAAATCACTAGTTTTCCTCCATCAAAGAGGAGCCTAAAGCCAGCTTTCATCAGTAAACCCCCCGAAATTAAATTCTTGCGCAAAGAAGGTAAAAACAACACATTGATCAAACATAACTTTTTGCCAGAATTTAACTTAAGAAGAATTTTCCCTTTACCGAGCACTACAGCCGTGCTGGAATTTCCCATGAAGAGTTGCTCGCCTTCTGCAGCCGGTTCAAACTACGACAGGAGCTCTCTGTTGGTGCAGAAGTGTCTTGTTGCTCCAGTGTCGACCATCCACTCTATCCACTCCGTCAGATCAATCATGTTCACCTCGGATATCACAGCAACTAGATCTTTTTCTGTCAGGTTCGCCTGTCCTTTGTCTTGGTTGGGATTAGGGTCGTTCTTCTTGGGGTCGTTTCTTTGGTTGCAATGAACAGCTTTGTGTCCGGGTTGTCCGCACACAAAACAACCTCCTTGAAATTTTCCGAACTTGCCACCTTTCTTGAAGTTTTGTCCCTTCTTATGTAAGGCCTTTTGGTGACCAAATTTCTTTCCAGTAGCATCACCAAATTGCTTCTTTTTAAACTTGTCATGTTTCTGCGTAGAAGCCTCAATATATTTAGCCTTAACCAAAGATGAATCAGAGGGTTTAGACGGCTTATCTTTAAGGCGATTAGCCTCTTCAATCTTCATATGACCAACGAGTTCCTCTAGAGTCATGTTCCACTTCTTGTGTTTCAAATGATTGCGGTAACTGGACCATGACTCAAGAAGCTTTTCGATCAGGAAATTTGCCTGCAAATATTCGCACATCTTCATGCCTTCAGCAAGGATATCCACCACGAGATTCTCATACTCGTGGACCTGTTCCATGATCGGTTTGTCATCAGCGATCTGGAACCGTAAGAACTGGCCGGCGACATATTTCTTCTTCCCGGCATCATCTGATCCATATTTCTTATCCAGGGTTTCCCAGATAGACTTAGCAGACTTGTTAGTTAAAAAGAAATCAAAAAGAGAGTTGGACATATGATTCAGAAGGATACCCCTGACAGTTTTGTTGTCCTGTTCATATTTCTCCGTTTCAACAGCAATGTCAGCGGAGGCTTTAGCAGCAGCGGCGTCTCCAATATCATCCGGAGACGACTGAGAGTCCGTTGTGGCAGGCGGAAGCTCCTTGATCAGAGCCGCTGGGGAATCCTTGAGCAGAACGTAGTCAATTTTCAACTGCTCAAGGACAATCAACAACTTCACGAGATGGTGGCCCTCCATGACAGATCTGGAACAGTGAATATTTTTTCTTCTAATATGTAAGAAAGTAAATCACTGTAGGCGACAAAGAACTGTATGTAGGCCGGAAATTTAATGTGTTTAAGGACGAATCACTGTGTCGTGGTAGAACCACTGCCTTAGAAGCAAAAACGCCCTGACTGTAGTGCAAGTCAAAAACCGGCGCTCGCCCCCAAGGTTAGCACAGTTCTCCTCGATCTCGTGCACTCGAGAAACAAGAGATGGGAATGAAAGCTTCAGAACAGGGAAGAGAGGAGCGGGATTCTCTGATTTGTGAAAACCAGAGAAGAGAGGATTTTCGGATGTTCTGGAGGAGATGACCAATGGGAGATTAAATAGATAATAGGCATTAACCACCCACGATCAGCATTACTCCCATATTCCGAAAATCTCTCTGCAGTTATGGAAAACTAGATAAGATCGTTTGACCAAATCAAATCAGTTACGAAATTCAAAAAGTTTTGAAAACTGAGTTATTGCGGAAGAATTACGAAAAATTAATCCGCAAACCTCGTGGCCTTTTATCAAAGTAATTAATACATCCCGCAAAAAGATAAGCCCCAGCACCACACCGTGCACGTGTCACGAACACGAGCCGAGCCGAGCCGAGCCGGACGGACGGCGGCGGCGGCGCGCGCGAGGGGGCATTCCTCTCTTGTCTCACTAACACATGGTATGCTACAAACCTTTATAAAGCACATGAAATTTCCCCAAACAACCGATGTGGGACAAGCCCAATTTGGATTACCATTTCAACGCATATCACATGTGTACTTGTACTGCATTAATATTTGGATATATTAAAATATTCCAACAATAGAGAGGATAGAGAGAAATATGGAGAAAGGAGAGAGATCAGATCTATCTTATTAGTTCACCCATAGGGGGCCTTTATATAGAGAGTACAAGATTAAATTTAGGGTTCCATATGTACATCTAAATAATATATTATTATAACAAAAGTAAGATATCTTCTAGTTCTTTTTTGTTCAGATCAATTGACGTACGTAAGACGTTTGTATGCCTAATTTAACCACTTTAGTGCATCGATCACAAATTGCAGAGTAACCAATAGTTATGCAAGAGTAATTTAGAAAGTGTAACACCCCGACTTCCGACGAGGCGCTACTAAGAAATAGACCTTAGAAGGTACTATTAATTAGGTTGACAACTACACTGTAGGACCTTACAACGCGGGCACGACGAGAAAAACATAATAAAACATCCAACCTTTTATTTAATAAAAGTTAGAAAACGTAATCATGCATGAATCCCCGAAAGTCATAAATATTCAAATACGACACAACGCCTACTGAAACTGAACTAAACAACCAAAATAATAAATAAAACATACTGCTAAATTCATCTTATCAATACTAAAATCAACAACCTAACTATCAGAAATGAACTAGTGTAAAACCAATCCCACTATGACACGCGCTCTTTACCGCTCCTGCCCGCCATCTGGCCTCGGTTCCTGCACGGCTCCCTGGTTCATACCTGGAACTGAAAAATATTCCCCGAAGGGTCAGCGTCTAATCTGCCAAGCTAGAAAGAATACGGAAATTGCAGAACGCTTTAAAATCATTTCTAGAGTCAGCATACAAATCCATAATCGCAATCATAACTCTAAAGGCCAATACCTAAATTAGTTATATCAGTCACACAAAGCCACATACGCATTCACAATCATAATCTCATACCATGCAATTCCTCCTTTTTCTACAATCCAACTTCCAAGGTGCTCATCACCGCGCCGAGTGCAGAGGCAGGCCCTCTCACTCCACTTCACAATCTCCCTTCTAACCCCTGGCTAAGCCTCCACTGGAGCACTTGCCAAAAACACACATATAATAATTTTTGTTTTGAAGGGGCACGATTTCCCAGTCACACGGGTCAACGTAGCCAACTGTTCCTCAACACCAGCTACGATGGGCCGTGTCGGAAACGGTACCAACACAGAGAAAACGTTC
Source organism: Fallopia convolvulus (assembly GCA_964016875.1). Lineage (NCBI taxonomy): Eukaryota > Viridiplantae > Streptophyta > Magnoliopsida > Caryophyllales > Polygonaceae > Fallopia > Fallopia convolvulus. The sequence continues at coordinate 2,933,583 of OZ024720.1, forward strand.
TAAAAAAATCCGATAAAACACGTTCAAATCATTTTACACACACAACAATACGAGAAGTTCAAAACAGTTTATAAAGGTATTCGGGACTAGTTCCCAAAACCCGCCCTACAATATCGATACGCAATCTAACAAGGTAGAGAAGAACCGAGCAAGTCGAAAAAACGACTTACCTCGAACGAAGAATCCTCGGAAAGACGGAACTACGATCTCAACCGGAACGATTCCCTAAAGAATTATGAAAGAAAAGATTAAGTTAAAATACGAGCTGAACCAAGCTAACCCGATTCGGGTGTCACCTTTATCTCCCCAACGAACTTCTATAACGATTTTTGCTAATTAACATACTAAATCCTAGCTACTTAAATGTTATTAACCTATTTATATACTTAAATATTAGCCCAACAACAATTTCCCAAAACTCATTTGCACCAGCCTAACATAAAAATTTGCAACCAAATTCGACCCAAATTTTTGGGCCAAACTCACCCAAGCCCGTCTCCCTTGCCCACAATAATTTCAGGGCCAATTCTCTCGAGCCCGTCTCCCACTAAATATCCCGTTTGACCGGACACTTAAAAAAAATTTGACCAACTTGTGGACCCCACCCCCTGCCTTCTTCAACCTCGAGACGGACTCAAGTTCGCCGCTCGCCCTCTGGTTCTTCCTGTCGGTACAACCTCTGTGACAGCCCAGCCCGAGACCGACGGCCACAAAGGAGAGCGGAGACGAGGCGCCGTGGTTCCCTTGTTCACGCCCCTGTTCGCGCTCCGCCAACGCTCACAGACGGCCTCAATCCCACCCTTCTCCGGCGACTCTAAACTAGACTTGACCTCGACCCAACGTTCACCTATTCCGGTTGACACGCACACTCCGACTCACTCCTACAACGAGTGCCCGTCCGAAAACAACAGCAACAAGGAGAAGAAGAGAAAAATAGAGAAAGGAAAACCTCACCGGAGAACGTCTTGGTGATGGTGGACTCCGACAACTCTCTCGGCTCTCCAATGGCGTCATCCTAATCTACAGACGAGTCGAAAAATTGATCGAAGAGTAAAAAGAAACGGATCGAGAAAACAAAACCTTACATTGCTAGTGTTGGCTTACCGAAAAAACAGTGATGGTCTTGATACGGGAGTGCGAAGCCGTCGTCGACCGCGAAGATTGAAGACGAGAACAGGAGTCAGTGAATCCGATCGATTAAGTGCACTAACAGGAGGCAAAGAAGTCGGTTTTACGAAGACGATGAGGCGGTGGCTTACGAAAGAGGACGTGGAAAATATATATGAACCTACAAGATTGTACCCAGTGATTAAGGATAGAAATTTCCATTGTGTTTGTTAGGATTTGGATTCACCGACTTAACTACGGAAATAAGATCAATTTTAATCCTAAGAGAGGATGAAATTTGTTGGGGTGGATAGGATTAGGCTCTTTGGATGTAAATACCTATATATTTTGATATTACTAAAATAGATTAATAAACCGGGTTATTTGCGGATCAAAGAAAACTCGATTGCTTGTAAGCGAAAGAAATCGTTTTGAGACTTACGCGACCTAAAACGAATACTGATATTACAGAAAGATCGCTACCCAGATACACGAATAAAAAACCCTAGGGCAACAGAGCGATAACGGCGATTGCTTTTGGCCTTCACCGTGTCTACTTCGGACTCTTCGGTTCAGGGCCGTGGGGGCTAGGGTTCTCTTGTCGATAACGTGCGAGTTTCGCCAGTGGTGGAAAGTGCACTTAGGATTAGAATTAAGTTTACAGATGGCTGATCAAAGCAGGAAGAGAGATTTACAGTTGACAGTTGATGAATATGTGGAAGTGGAGGCTGTTGTGGATCCGAACAAGTCGAGTGGCACGTCTGACAATCATTCTATTGTCGGCTCATTGATGACCACTTGACCTTTCAACAGTTTCGCTTTGAAAGCAACAATGAATGGTGCATGGAAGTTACGTAGGGGCTTTATGTTTCGAGAACTACGCCATAACCTTTTCATATATATTTAAATTTGCTAAACGACTAGATAAAGAGGCGGTGTTGAAAGGAGGGTCGTGGTGTTTTGACAAAGCATTGCTTGCACTCAAATATCCAGGATCGGAACAGCCTTCAAATATAATTGTTGACTCGAAACCGTTTTGGATTAGGGTTTACGATCTTCCTATTGATGCGATGACCAAAGAAACTGCAGAAGCCATTGGAAGAGCTTTTGGTGGCTTGCAAGAGATTGATGAGGAGGAGTTTCTGGTATGCACTCGATACTTACGAGTCCGGGAGTTGATCAATGTGTTGAAGCCTCTCCGAAGAGGGTTGATAATGAAGGTTCATGGAAGGAAAATTTGGGTCAATATCAAGTATGAGATATTATCGAATTTTTGTTACTTGTGCGGTTGTGTTGGCCATGTCGAGATGGACTGCCAGAATGAAGATATTAGGGGAGCTCATCAAGAGTATGGTGGCTGGTTGAGGGCGTCTCCTCTCATACGCTGGCAGCCACGATCGGAAAGGGAGAGGGAACAAGAATGATTAATAGTTGCTGGGTTCGGTGGGGGGGAGGAGAAGGTCTCTCACGGCTCAATGACAAATCAGATTGCTAGGCGAAAATCTCCGATGGCTCTACTAGATGGTGCTGATGATGAAGTAGAACAAGATGGCGATGATAGGCAGAATGCAGATGAGATGAAGTCAAAAAATAAAGAGCTTGAGGATGTTACAAGTCAGGTGCAAAACCAGCTTGAACGGGTCACTTTAGAGCAGGGTGAATGTGTAGCAGAAAGTGGGGAGGGAAAGCCAATCGAGGAAAAACGTAAAGAGAAAGAAGTTGTGGTGGAGAAAGAAAAGGAGGCTGAAAAGAGGAATGTTGAAGAAATTGTGGCAAAGGAGAAGCTGGGGGGAGAGATACTACTAGAGGAATGGTTTTTAAAGCAACAAAAGATGGGGAAGGGAGTGAGAGTGCAGAAAAAGTAACAGGGGGAGGGGAAAGGAATTTAAAAAGTGGAAAAGTCTTGCTAGAGGAGAGTTGGAGCCTAGTAAATCCCAACAAAGCAGTGAGAGGGGAAAAAGAGATCGAGCAGATGGGGATTGTGAAATAAGGGAGGCTGTTTTAGGAAACAAAAAACAAATCATCGATATATCGACGGGAGGGGCGAACTCCTCTTGCCGGGATCAATGAGTATTCTAAGCTATAACTGCCAGGGATTGGGGAAGGCCCTTGCAATTAATAGACTCACTTCTTTAGTGAGAAGAGTGATAGCTTGCATATAGGAGTAGTTAACACGCATGTTTTATATATATATTAGCTAGTTTTAGGTTGGTTTTTATCTAGTTTTTAGGTTTTTGTGTTGTCGGGTTGTTTGCGCTTGTTTGCTCGGTTTTGCAGGCTTTTAGGTTTATGAGCAAGAGCAGGACGAGTCTTAATTGATCAAGGCGGTGGTGGACGAGTTAAAGAAGCTAGAAGATGGTACAATGAAGCTTGGAGAAGTGCAAATGAAGAGCAAGAAAGAAGACCAAAAGTGTTGGATGCAAGTCGAGCAATTAACCCGAGCAATCTTATCTGAAGCCAATTTGCGCTGGTTGCACATAGCTCGGCTGAGCAATTGACAACCGGAGCAATCGGGGATTTCACGCGGACGTACATGGCCCGAGTCTAGGCTTGATTTTTGGGCTTGGGTTATATCGTTCGAGTAGTAGCTTAATGATAGAGGATTTTGGGGATTATTTTGGGAGACATATAAATCTTTGTTAGTTTTTATGATAACTATTATTAGACTTTTGGAGGCTATGTTTTTCTCTCAAGAGAGCAACTTTGAAACTCTTGTAAGTTTGCTTTTAATTTAATTATGCATTGCTAAATCTCTTGTGTTTGACTAGTTATTGAAATCATAGATTGCATACTATTGTGAGGTTTGATTGATTCTCATTAACTTGAATAGGTTTTATTCCCTATGCTTAATTGAATCAGAATTAAGGGTTTTGTTAGCTTGATCACCTAATAGAATTTCTAGGTTAAATTACAACTAATCTGATCAAGTCCCGTTCGGGATTGATTAGATAAAGTAGCAACTATAATTGTTTGGACCCGTTCGGGCTATTCAGTTGTAGAAGGGAATAAACCACAGATAACTTGATTAGCTGTTTGCGTTGAGTATTTGTTTCTATCGATGCTTTGAACTTAAAGTTGTCATTTAATTGAATCTAGACGTTATTCTAGGTTGTTAGATGATTAGGGTTATTCAGACTGTTAGTTCTTTCAACTAAATATAAAGTTTTGGATAATAATCCACAATAGATTATTCAAGGGAATTGAGAATCAAGAGAATCGATGATCAATAAGCATATCTATGAAGGATTTAACTAGTTGAACACGCTTGTCCTTCATATATTTAAATCATATTTGCATTCATACTTACTTTTATTCTTGCATAGTAGTTTAGATAATTATTCTAAAACCCCCCTTATTTGGTTACTTGGCACATAAGTAATAATATTAATACATGAGTCCTTGTGGGATCGACCCTTGCTTACCATTCTACTAAGTTTGGTTAAGTTAGGTTCTTTGATAGGTATAACGACCACTGAAAATACCTCATCAAAGAGAAGCCCCCAAATTGGTTTTCTTAATGGAAACCAAATGTGATAGGAAGAGAATGACGGTGGTTAGAGATAAGCTAAGGTTTGCAGGATGTTTTTCGGTGGATTGTGTTGGAAAGTCTGGAGGTTTATGTTTGTTATGGGAGAATGTTGTACAAGTCTTGGTTTCTACCTTTATTGCTCACCACATTGATGCTACTGTGAAGTGTGTAGAAGGGGGGTGGAGAATGGAGAATCACGGGCTTTTATGGATGGCCAAGAAAGGAGGAGAAGCATTTGTCTTGATCGGCTTGGTCTAGAAAAGCATGAAGGATGGTTATGTTTGGGTGACTTCAATCAGGTTTTGAGTGATGAGGATGTTGGGACGTTGTTGGGACCTCTGGTTCTAAACAACGGATCAACGATGTAATTCTCCGAGTTTTGATAATGACAAACAGCATAGGGAACTAATGTGGTTTGTTCAAGTATTTCTAAGGAACGCAGGTACAGCCAAGAACTCCCATGAATGACCAAAAGCCACAGAAGCTCACAATGCAGAGTTTCCATCAAGGGAACTCTGATGAGGAAAGTTCCCATGAATTGGGAACTCCCAGAAATGATCAAGACAACACAAGCCTACAACGATGAAGAGTTTCCATCAAGGGAACTCTGAACAAGACAGTTCCCATGACATGGGAACTCACATGTGAGGACAACGACCGTTCAGCGCAGATCGCGAGATTCTATCTTGGACAGCCCGAAGGAACAGTCTGAGGATCAGATTGTCACGCTTCATCCAACGGTCCGATTGATCCAAGAAGTTGACCTAGTTCAAACCAAAGTCACATGTGAAGAAAGTACAACTTGGGCATCAAGCAAAGGGTATTTTGGACACAAACGAAAGATGCGACTGCCCAAGCTCACTGGACTATAAAGCCAAATGAATAGTACTCGGATTGAGAACTTCTCCCAGAACTCACAAACACCCACATCAGAGAAAAGAAAGAAAAGGAAGAGAAGTCCCCGCCGGCGAGTGTGTGATCTCAACGACGGTGAAACCGAAGTTCCCAGGAGCAAGGCAACTGAGAAGTCGGTGTAAGGTTTGAGTTATTTGTATTTTGCTGTTGTGAGCTTAGGTTCTCAGTTGAGAGGATTTACTAGTGTTGCTAGAGTTAGGAAGAACTCGTAGGAACAGAGAAGTGTGAATCCGGCTGTGTAACTAAGGAACAAAGCAATTAATATAAGTAAGTCATTCCAAATCCTCCAAGCGGAGGTAGAGGTTTACCCATACAACTAGTTGGTTGTAGTGGGGTTCCTCTATAAAGGAACTGCGTTCTTTACCGTCTTTAATACTTGCGAACTGCCAGTTCCCAAGCTCTTTGCTAACTTTTACGATCCAACAATTGGTATCAGAGCGGGTTTGCTCTAGATTTGTGTTAGCATCGCAGGTATCAGATGGCTCGGGAACTTACTCAGGTGGGGAACAACACTAGTAAGCCGCTAAGGCTTATTACAGGAAGATTTGAAAGTTGGCAACGCAACATGAAGGATTGGATGCGTGGCCAAGACTACCAAGCCTAGTGTGTTATCGAGAGAGGCAACTTCGAAATTGACCCAGCTATAGTCAACGACCTCTCAAAGTGGGGACCCAACGAATACAAGTGTATGGAGGCAAACTACAAAGCCAAACAGTACCTGAAGAGGTCCATGTGCGTACAAGACTGTGACAGGGTAGCAAATATTGACACAGCTAAGGAAATGTGGGAAGCCATTCAGCAAATGCACGTTGGGAACTCAGATCTCCGAGAAGATCTCTAGATGAATGCAAAAAGGGAGTTCTACAATTTCCAAATGGAGATGGGAGAGTCTGTCGATAGCTATCAGTCCCGATTTGAAGGACTTTGTACCAAAATGGAAGGCTTGGGGATCACCAAGGAAGAAATCACCCATAAGATGAAGGTCCAACAGCTCTTCAACGGATTGACTGGAGAGTGGGCAAACGAGAGAACAATGTTCAAAGAAAATCCGGAAAATAGAACACTCATGTTCCATCAAGTGTTTGGAAAGCTAGTGGGACACGAGAAGAGAAAGATCGATGATAAGGAACAGACTCGAGCTCACCGAGGGATTGCACTCAAGATCGAGAAGATGCTCAAATCAACTCAAGAACAACACGAAGACTCCAAAGAAGAAGAGGATGAGGAGCTAGTTCTCGTAACCAAGGCTCTTCGAAACTTCTACAAAGGGAAGCTTCAAAGGAACAGTGGGAACTGGGGAAAAGGACAGAGTTCCCAAAGAAAAACCATGGACAAGGATCTCTCGGATGTCACATGTTATAAGTGCAACAAGAAAGGGCACTTCGCTAAGGTATGCCCACAGGGAACTGACGGCCGGAAGCAAGGGAAAAAGGCCTACATCGCCACCTGGAGCGATGATGAAGACGAAGATCCCGAGTCATGGGCACTCCCAGACATGTGTGGAATGGCTTTAGGAGAAACCATTGGGGAACAACCCAGTGAGGTAACCACTGAAACTGTTCTTGCTTCTTTGAATAACTATGAAAAACCTGAACTGTTGAAAATCCTTTCAAGTCTTGTCAAAGATAACATAAAACTGCAAAACAAGTTGGAAAAACAGGAACACATAAATGCTCAGTTAGTTGGTCTTGAACCCTGTCCTAACTGCATATCCCTTCTCGAAAAACTCAAGTCCCATGTGTCTCACATTGTAGATCTAGAAAATGAAATCAAAACTCTAGAGAAAGATGAGAACACCCTCTTGCAAAACCTGAGTAAGACTCCCGAACATCTTGAAGCCTCTAGTTCCCAAATTAAGTTTGTCCCAGCCAGACATGGCATAGGATACAAAGGTGAGTGCTCAAAAAACGGGAAGTCACCCCTGAGTGAACATGAAATCCATGAGTGTAGGGCCTTAGAACTCCAGTGCGAGAAATAAAAAAATGCTCATCTCGAGGAGAAAATCAGGGTCCTAGAGAGTGGAAACAATGGTGAGAGAGATTACTACACTGGGAACTCCGGACATAAGCTTTATGTCAAAATTGCTAAGGGAAACGGGTCTCGGGTGTACAACAAGGAAACCATGGATAGGAACAGGATCCAGAGACCATACCCAAAGTACTACCTGGGAGAATACTACAAGACGTGTTGGAACTATGGTGCTCATGGGCACTACAAGGAAGCATGTCCCAAGAAGAGAGCCCAAACCCTTAGAAACCATGAGTTCCCAAACAAACAAAAACATCATGCTAATCACCAAAGGAACTCCAACTCTCAAAATTCTCAAGACATAAACATTGCTGACTATATCTTGAATGATAATGTTTTCCCTTGCAAGGGACCCGGCAAGAGTCATCTTGCCTGGGTCTCAAAACACTAACTCTTCTTTGTAGATGGCAGTGAGAGGGAATAATACATGGTTCATAGATAGCGGATGCTCGAACCATATGACAAGAAACAAAGAAATCCTCATCTCACTCCACACTCATGCCGAAGGAGGCCACGTCTCATTTGGCAACAAAAACAAGGGAGAAGTTATTGGAAAAGGAGAAGTGTTGCTCAATAGATCTATCAAAGTTAGCAACGTAAATTTGGTAAAGGATCTGTGATACAATCTTTTGAGTGTCTCCCAGATGTGTGATCAAGGGAACAACCTCGTCACTTTCGACTCAGATGAATGCCTCATCATCAACAAGAAGACCAACAAAGTAATTCTGAGAGGAAGAAGATACAACAATGTGTATGTGGTGGATACTGACTTTGAACCACCAATGAAGTTGTGCCTTGCGAGTTCCCATGATGACACGGAACTCTGGCATCGAAGACTAGGACATGCTAGTGTAAATCAAATTCTGAAGCTTTATCTACAAGATCTGGTCATTGGTCTTCCACAGATCAATCTCGAAGGAGTCAAAATGTGTGAAGCATGTGTTCGAGGGAAACAGACCAGGAACTCCTTTAAACCCAAGAAGGTGGTGAGCACAACCAGGTCCCTAGAGCTAATTCACATGGATCTCTGTGGTTCCATGAGAACGGCTAGCTACGGTGGAAAAAGGTACATGTATGTTTTAATTGATGATTTTTCAAGATTCACCTGGGTTATTTTCTTGAAGGCAAAATCACAAGCATTTGAAGAATTCGAGCCCTTCATCAAAAGAACAGAAGTAAGCTTGGGACTAAAACTGAAAGCAATCAGATCTGATCACGGAACTGAGTTTCAAAACTCAGAGTTCCTAAACTTCTGTGAGAAAAATGGGATCTCTCACAATTTCTCAGCTCCTTGCACTCCTCAGCAAAATGGAGTGGTCGAGAGAATGAACAGAACTCTGGAGGACATGGCCAGGACCATGTTGCTTGAAAGTGGAGTCCCTGAGTACTTCTGGACCGAAGCCATCTCCACAGCTACGTACATCTTGAACCGAGCCATGACAAGGCCCCTGATCAACAAGACGTCCTACGAGCTCATCAAAGGGAGAAAGCCAAACATCTCACACTTAAGGACATTTGGTTGCACTTGCTTTGTCCACAACAATGGCAAAGACAACCTTGGAAAATTCGACCCCAGAAGCAACGAAGGGATCTTCCTGGGATACTCTTCACAAAGCAAGGGTTACAGGGTCTATAATAAGAGGACCAAGAAGATAGAAGAAAGCATTCATGTCGTCTTCAACGAGAAGTCTGTAAAGATGGGAACGGAGACCCAAGGGAAGGGAACTCTGTTCAAACTGGTTAGACAAGAAGACGATGATGATGACGATGATGAGCCAAGGAAGAGGGATGAAGACTATCCAAGTGCAAGTAACATCCCACAACCAGGGAACAACAACGGAGATCCACCCTCACTGATCAAATCTCCCTCGAGGCTCCCTCCTCAGAAGAACTACAAGACACCTCCAACTCTCTCGAGGTTCCCTCTTCAGGGAAAACTCCTTTGTTCCCCAAGACAATACCCTGCCAGAATCAAGTGTTCAGGGAGAACAAAGAGGGAACTTGCCAGAAATCTCTGAAGAAACATCAAATGAAGAAGCTGAAAATGAGTGTTCCCATGACAAAGAAACATTTACTGAAGATGATACACATGCAAGGGAACCCACTCATACAAGAAACTTTCAACAAAGGAAGGACCACCCCATTGAGAACATCATCTCCCCGTATGATAAAGGTGTACAAACTCGCTCCTCTCTCAATAATTTTTGTGCTTTTAACGCGTTTGTTTCAATGGTGGAACCCAAAAATATCAAAGAAGCTTTGAAGGACCCAGATTGGATTCAAGCCATGCAAAAGGAACTCCACCAATTCGAGAGGAACAAAGTTTGGAAGCTAGTTCCTAGGCCCAAGAACAAGAACATCATAGGAACTCGATGGGTCTTTAGGAACAAGCTCGATGATACTAGGGATGTAGCAAGGAACAAGGCTAGGCTAGCGGCACAAGGCTACATGCAAGAGGAAGGAATCGATTACGATGAGACCTTTGCACCGGTTGCTAGGATTGAGGCCATCAGACTCTTGATTGCCTATGCTGCTCACAAGGGATTCAAGCTTTATCAAATGGATGTGAAAACATCCTTCCTCAATGGACATCTCAAGGAAGAAGTGTTTGGGGCCCAACCTCCAAGATTCGAAGATGAAAAGCTACCCAACCATGTCTACTTCTTGGAGAGGGCCCTCTACGGACTCAAACAAGCTCCCCGAGCTTGGTATGACAGGTTTGCTCAATTCCTCTTGTCCCATGGATACCTTCGCGGTTTCATAGACAAGACTTTGTTTTTAAAGAAAGAGTCTAAAGACATTTTGATTGTGCAAGTATATGTTGATGACATTGTGTTTGTAGCAACTAACGAAACTCTTGTAGAGAAATTTAAGGACCTCATGAGCAGTGAGTTTGAGATGAGTCTCATTGGGGAACTCACGTTCTTCTTGGGACTTCAAATATCCCAAACCAAGGAGGGAACAAAGATTCATCAACGAAAATACATCAAGGAAATGCTCGTGAAGTATGGGATGGAACACTCCAAGCCCATCGACACCCCCATCTCTCCAAATTCAAGGCTCAATGCGGATCAAACAGGTATAAGTGTGGACCAAAGAAACTATCGAGGTATGATTGGGTCCCTTCTTTACTTAACAACTAGTAGACCTGATATATGTTCTCCGTATGTCTTTGTGCTCGTTTTCAGGCTAACCCTATGGAATCACACCTGAAAGAGGTGAAGAGAATTTTCAGGTATCTCAAAGGGAACGATAACTTGTGCCTCTGGTATCCAAGGAACAGTTCCCTTGAGCTCGTTGCATACACAGATGCATATTTTGCAAGGCACCTGGTTGATAGGAAGAGCACATAGGGAATGACACAGTTCCTAGGGTCATGCTTAGTCTCATGGGGATCTAAAAAGCAAAACTCAGTGGCACTCTCCACAGCTGAAGCCGAATATGTGGTTGCCGCATCGTGTTATTCCCAAGTTCTATGGCTTAAGTCACAACTCCAGGATTACGGTATGTCTTTTGGCCCAATTCCCATACTTTGTGATAATACTAGTGCCATAAACATTTCCAAAAATCTTGTGCATCATTCTAGAACTAAGCATATAGATATAAGGTATCACTTTCTACGTGACAATGTTGAAAGTGGGAACATCTCGATGGAACACTGCAGAACTGAAGAGCAAATTGCGGACATTCTCACCAAAGCTTTAGATAGACGTCCCTACCAGCGTTTTCGAATGCTTCTAGGGATGATAACTCTAAACTAAACAAGTCCCTGTTTGTCTCTCTCTCTCAATGCCTGACTAGTTTATCTAAGATTGCATGATAGGGAACTTGGATTTATTGCTTTCACTATGCCATGATTACTCGTCTAGAGATAAATGTGCACAAGGGAACTTTATTTCTTTCGGCCATACATGATCAACCAGAGTTTCCTTTATCCCTCTTTACAAGCCACTATGACGGTTGATCATATAACCTACCCTAAGCTAGGGACCAGACAAACGCTTCTCATGAGCCAAAATATTTCCTTTATCGAGTCGCAAATTATCTGGTTCCCTTTGAGTTCCCTAGCCCCACAAAAGGATGAGTGTGAAGTTCCCTTAACCACTTCACTCTCCCTGACCTTGATAAGATCATGGGAACTGATGCATACCAGCAAAGGAACACTGACTCATCTACAAAGAAAAACCGTCACTTGGGAAGCGGACTCTTGTGTCAGAAGCTCTGAAGTGTTATGAGCCAAGTATTCAAATTTTGAAAAGGACTTCCCAAGAGATCGTGACGCGTGTCCAGAGGCGTGCCATGGAAGTTGAAACGATGCCCCACGTTCATTAGACAACGGTTATCGAGGTTTTCCACTTCCCTTTCTACCCTTCACCCCCTCTCTCCTTAAAGCCCCCATTTGCCATTTTTGGGCTCTTATTCCCTCTTCCAAATCTGCCATTCGTCTTCTTCACATCCCTTTCACTCTCTTTTTCAAGAAACCCCCAAAATCTCCCAAAACCCTACAAAAATGGCCCCTCAACACACTTTCGCCCAAATCAAAGAGTGGGTACTTGCCAACCCTCGAATCCTCTTCACCTCTCAACTACGAGAGATCGAACAAGAGCAAGACCCCGTCATGAAAGACGTCCTAATCCAAGGGCTTTTACAACCAAGTAAGCCCTTTCTTTCCCCCTCCTCCTCCGGCCGACGACACTGTGTCCTGGACTTCTTCCTCCTCTGGAACCCTTCCTCCTCCCTCAAACACCAACACCTCCTCCGGAATTGTCATTGTTGACAGTTTCGGAGATGCACGACCATCCATCAATGATAAACCCAAAAAATCCAATCATCGCCATTCATCCAAACGACGCCACTCCTCCAAAGACCCCTCAAAACCCAAAAAATCCAAACATTCCAAAGATCCCTCCAAATACAAAAAACGCAAACACTTTGAGGTCTCTGAATTTTCGGAGCCCAGAAAGAAAACCTTCTTCAAGTTTGAGGAATACTTGAACTGCTCCAAAGAGAGTTCCTGTATTCCCAAACCTCCTTTCCCTTTCCCCTCTCACGATGGGACCTCCCAATCCCAGAGTCAACTCCCTTCTTCCTCCTCTCTCCCTCTTCTTCTAACCGAGGGACCTCTCAAATCTCCTCCCTCAAAACAAATGACTCTTCCACCACCCCCTTCAGTTCCCACAACAACGGGAACTCCAACTCCACCACCTCACAAAACTCCCTCCTCTCCTTCCTCACCACACCACACATCCATTCCTCCCACTCCTACCTCGGGGATCTCTACTCCCCAGGTTACCACAATCACTCTTCCACCTCCCCCTTCTACACAACTCTTCACTCCCCTTTCTTCTTCTCTTCCTTCTTCCACCACATCCCCCACCACCTCAAAACTCCCCTCTCCCTCTCCATCCAAAAGCGTCGTCGCCCTTGAGTCGGACGACGATGACCTCCCTCTCTCCGTGGTCATCGGGAAAATAACCAAGGACCCTCCTCCAATTATCATGGGAACTGCAGAGGAGGAGGCCCAGCTCAAGGCAATAGAAGAAGAGCTCAACAGGGACCCCTTTGAAAATACAGCTGAACAAGGGACCAAGTCCCCAGAGAAGGTAGCCCCTGAAGAGTCCACAGAGAGAAGGGACCCAACACCGGTTGGTGGTGCTGGGGCAACTACAAGTCATCCCCAGGATGACGCGGAGGGCTCAAGCTCGAGCTCCTCCGAGGAAGAAAGGACCTCCCATGATGAGGTCGAAGAAGAAGAAGAAGCTCCAGCTGCTAAGGAGCGAGCACCGATCCCAACCCCTGGACACCAAATGGTGGTGTCCACGGGTTCCCAACATCCAAGGGAACGTGTCCTACAGATTGAAGCGGCTGCACCCCCTCAGCAGAAAGGACCTCGAACGGTCTCTAGGGGGAACACGTCCAAGAGTACAACAAGGAAAGGGAAGGGGATCTCTTCCACAAAGCACCCGGTGGATGAACGCCGGAAGCTCCTTCCCCCACTCATCATCTCTGAAGAAGTGCTCAACGAACACGGCCTAGGGGAACTGTGGGACCTGATCAAGGCCTAGGCCTGGGAGAGCCTCTGTGAAGAAACTGTGAGTGTAGATCCCTCACAAGTGCGTCAATTTTACAACAACTTCACCATCTCCAACGATTGCACTCAGGGAACTCTCTCCCACGAAGGCGACAAATTCATATTCACCACGTCTACAATTCGCCTTCAGCTCCAGGTCCCAGTTCAAGGGCTCAACGAGCTGCCCAACAAGCTCTGGGGCGACTTCAACAGCGCTGAAGTGTACAACACCATCTTTGAGGGTCGAGTCCCCTCCAAAGTTCCCTCGACGCACCATCTGTCCTTGGTCGCCAAGCTCGCTTACCAATTCATCATCAATGTGGTGATCTCGCGCCAAGAGAAGCGTCTGGTCGTCAATATCCCTGATGCCATCTTCCTCTATCACTTCATCCTCAAAAAGCCCATCAACCTTCCCAGAATCATCCTTGGGCACATGGAGAAGTGCATGGCTTCCAAGTCCCACTCCCTTCCTTACTCTGGGTTGATCAAGAAGCTACTACAAAAAGAGGGTCTCTACGACGCCTCTAAGGAAGAAATAGCGCTTGGAAGGGAACTAGACATTTCAGTTGTCCAAAAGATGAGGCACTCTGAGCCTGTAGAGGAAGCGACTCAACTGAAGTCTGGTGAACAAGAGGGGAACTCTCAAGTGTTGCTCCGTATTGCCAACACCCTCGACCAGATTGTCAGGGACCAAGCAGCGTTGGCTAAAGGACAAGAAAAGCTTACACAAGTCCTGACGCGCCTCTGTGACGCCCTGTTCCCTGAAGCCCCATGATCTCTCCCTTCTTTTTCCCTTAATCCAAAAATGACCACAAATTGTACTTGAGTTCCCTTGTAAATATTTTCTTAAGTAATGAATTGGTCTTTAATTTGATTGCGTGTTCCCTTCTTCTCTATTATTGCTTTGCTTATTTTCGATGATGTCAAAAGGGGGGAAGACAAAAAATGCGAGATGAGTTAAAAGTTTAAGTTATCACAGACCACGCATAAGCTAAGGGGGAACAACTGCATAAAAAGCTAAGTAAGAACTAAGTGTCTCACCAGAGGTGGTTCCCTAAATCTAATTGTTTCACTATAAGTGATTTCCAAAAATCTTACTTAGGAACTCATCTGCATATCATTCATTGAAATACTTGCATATTTTGTGATGGGTTTGTCATCATCAAAAAGGGGGAAATTGTTGGGACGTTGTTGGGACCTCTGGTTCTAAACAACGGATCAACGATGTAATTCTCCGAGTTTTGATAATGACAAACACCATAGGGAACTAATGTGGTTTGTTCAAGTATTTCTAAGGAACGCAGGTACAGCCAAGAACTCCCATGAATGACCAAAAGCTACAGAAGCTCACAATGCAGAGTTTCCATCAAGGGAACTCTGATGAGGAAAGTTCCCATGAAATGGGAACTCCCAGAAATGATCAAGAGAACACAAGCCTACAACGATGAAGAGTTTCCATCAAGGGAACTCTGAACAAGACAGTTCCCATGACATGGGAACTCACATGTGAGGACAACGACCGTTTAGCGCAGATCGCGGGATTCTATCTTGGACAGCCCGAAGGAACAGTCTGAGGATCAGACTGTCACGCTTCATCCAACGGTCCGATTGATCCAAGAAGTTGACCTAGTTCAAACCAAAGTCACATGTGAAGAAAGTACAACTTGGGCATCAAGCAAAGGGTATTTTGGACACAAACGAAAGATGCGACTGCCCAAGCTCACTGGACTATAAAGCCAAATGAATAGTACTCGGATTGAGAACTTCTCCCAGAACTCACAAACACCCACATCAGAGAAAAGAAAGAAAAGGAAGAGAAGTCCCCGCCGGCGAGTGTGTGATCTCAACGGCGGTGAAACCGAAGTTCCCAGGAGCAAGGGAACTGAGAAGTCGGTGTAAGGTTTGAGTTATTTGTATTTTGCTGTTGTGAGCTTAGGTTCTCAGTTGAGAGGATTTACTAGTGTTTCTAGAGTTAGGAAGAACTCGTAGGAACAAAGAAGTGTGAATCCGGCTGTGTAACTAAGGAACAAAGCAATTAATATAAGTAAGTCATTCAAAATCCTCCAAGCGGAGGTAGAGGTTTACCCATACAACTAGTTGGTTGTAGTGGGGTTCCTCTATAAAGGAACTGCGTTCTTTACTATCTTTAATACTTGCGAACTGTTTACTTCCGCTGCCTTGGGAACAGCTTAACTGCCAGTTCTCAAGCTCTTTGCTAACGTTTACGATCCAACAGAGGATAAAAAAGGAGGGCTATGACCTGATATTCGAGAAATTGCAATTTTCAGGGAGGTTTTGGATAAATATAGTTTGAATGAATTGCATTTCTCGGGTTCTAGATTCACCTGGGATAATGGGAGGTTGGACGATGACTTCATTGCTAAGCAGATTGATTTTGTTTTTTTTAACTCGGTCTGGCTCGATATTTTCCAGGAGGAAACGTGAAACATCTTGATAGGGCTGGTTCCGATCATGTGCCACTCAAGGTGGAATTTTTCCGAGAAGAAGTTTTTTCTGAATTTGGATATCGGGGTAAAAGGCCATTTAAATTTGAAGCTATGTGGACGTTGAATAATGGTTGTAATTATGTGGTGGAGAACGAATGGAATAATCCAAGTCTGAGGCTGATAGGTGATGAGGTTCCTAGTAAAGTTGATAGGTGTACTGAAGCGTTGAAAGAATGGAATAAAAAAGAGTTTGGAAATGTGATTGCAAGATTGAATGATATACGGGATCAGCCGATGGAGTTAAATAAGCAAGGAATGAATGGTGAGAGGGTAGCAAGGCGCAGAATGCTGGAAAAAATGGAAAATGGGTTGATGGAGAAGAAGAAGTATTGTGGTACCAACAAGCAAAAGCAAATGAGTTTAAATGGGGAGACAAAAATACAAATTTTTTCCATCAGAAAGCAAATGGGCGCAAGAAGCGGAATAAGATTAGACGGTTGTTTAATTCTGATGGTATTGTGTTGCGCAGTGTGGAGGGTAAATCTAAGGTGGTTGTTGATTACTTCTGTAAACTCTTTACTTCTGATCTTAGTGCACTTTCTACCACGGTTCCTCAAGGAATCTCGCCTATTATATCGGATGATGATAACTCTGAGCTTTTACGTCCCTTTACGGGAGAGGAGGTACATTCTACCCTATTCTCTATGCATCCCACAAAATCACCTGGCCTAGATGGCATGTCTGCTTTATTTTTTTAGCATCATTGGAATATTATTGGACCTGATATTTTAACCTTTTGCATTAATATTCTTAATGGTGATCCGTTCCCTGAAAACCCGAATCATACTTTTACTTCCCTTATCCATAAAGTCCATGAACCTACAAAAATGCATGAACTTTTGCCTATTAGTTTATGTAACGTTCTTTATAAGATTATTTCAAAGGTGTTGGCTAACAAGTTGAAGATTGTGCTTAACAAAGTGATTTCTGCGACCCATAGTGCTTTTGTTCCGGTGAGATTGATCACTGATAATGCTCTTTCTGCTTTTGAAAATTTTCACTATATGAAAAATAAGAGAGTTGGGAAGCAGGGTTTTATGGCGTTGAAGTTGGATATGGCGAAAGCTTATGATAGAGTAGAGTGGCCTTTTCTTGAACAAATGTTGATCTGTTTGGGCTTTGATGCTAGATGTACTGAACTGATGATGAGATATGTTCAAAGTGTTACTTTTTCGGTGCTAATGGAGGGTTTTCCATCTAAGGTTTTCAAACCGTTTAGAGGATTGAGGCAAGGTGATCCACTTTTTCCATATCTTTTTCTTCTTTGTGCAGAGGGTTTTGTGAGCCTTATTAGGGCAAATGAATTGGTGGGGTGTCTGCATGGTATTAAGATTGCCCGAAATGCTCCATCGGTATCACACTTATTCTTTGCTGATGATAGTGTTCTCTTTTCAAGAGATACTTGTCAACAAGCGCGTGAGATTGTGAATATTCTCCATGATTATGGAGCAGTGTCAGGACAACAGGTGAATTTTGCAAAGTCCGAGCTTACTTTCAACAAAAATGTGTTGACGGAAAGGAAAAATGAAATTCAGGGAAGTCCTTCGAGTGAGAGAAGTTGACAAACATGAACGATATTGGGTTTGCCAACAATGATTAGGATTCCTAAGAAAGCCATTTTTCAGAAAGGTAAAGAGAGAGTGTGGAAGAGGCTGACTGGATGGAAGAAGGGTACACTTTCTAGGGCAGGGAAAGAAGTGATCATAAAAGCGGTTGTGCAGTCCATTCCTATGTACACCATGTCTTGTTTTCTTCTTCCGGCTGAGCTTTGTCATGATATCGAGCAGATGATATGTAGTTTCTTCTGGGGTTCGGAACAAAATAAGAAGAAAATTCACTAGATGAGTTGGAAGAGGTTGGGATGTTTAGAGCTTGGTGGTATGGGCTTTAGAGATCTGAAGGCTTTCAATCAAGCTCTTCTGGCCAAGCAAGGGTGGAGACTCATTCAACAACCTGAGTCTCTACTTGCTAGGTTACTTAAGGCAAATCATTTCCCAAGGACGGACTTCTTGCAAGCCAAGGTGGGTTTTAATCCGAGCTACACTTGGAGAAGTATTTTTAATGCAAGATCGCTTCTTGAAGCTGGTTTAGTGTGGCAAATCGATAATGGCTCTTTAGTTAGGATTTATAAGGATAGAATATGGGTCCTCAGAACTCATTCCTTCCTAGTTCTCTCAAGACCGGCAACTGGTGATGAAGATTTGTTGGTCTCTGAGTTGATTGACTGGGAAACAACTTGTTGGAAGGAAGACCTGATTTGTCATAAACTGCTTCCAATTGATTCTGAAGTGATTATGAGTATTCATCTTATTGACCCAACGGTTGATGATTATCAAAGCTGGTTTTTTGAGAAAAATGGTGAGTTTTCTATAAAGTCTGCTTACCATCTGTCCATGTCAAGAAGTTCAGTGTTAAATATGGCATTAACTCGCTCCTTTTGGAAGAAGATTTGGAGAGTTCCGGTCCTGCCCAAGGTTAGGAATTTTATTTGGAGAGCTGCAAAAGATATTCTTCCTTGCAAAGTTAACCTATTCCGTTGAAAGGTTGTTGAAAGTCTGTTGTGTGTCTTTTGTGAAGAACCATAATCAACTTTTCATGCTTTGTGCTGCTGCAAAATGGCGGGCTCAGTTTGGAAAAAAAATCATATCTGAGGCCGGTGAATACGGTGATTTCTCGTTTTGACAACTGGGCTGACTGGATTTTCAAAACCCATGAAGCGCCAGATGTTATTAGGCGGGCTTCACTGTGCTGGATCATTTGGACTAAAAGAAATGCTCGAATTTTTTCGGATTCACAGAGGAGCATTGATGAAATGGTTTCTTTGGCTGAAACAATGGCAGGTGAAATGTGTTTGACGCTTAGCAAGAAGTCAGGTGGGATGGTGTCCGAAAGGGTTAAATGGTGTAGGCCTGATGTTGGGCTCATTAAAATTAATTGTGATGCATTAGTTATGCAAGGGAGATGTGGTGTTGGTGTCATTGGAAGGAACTCTGATGGGTTGCTGGTTTTTGCAGGATCTAAACTCATTCAAAGGGGATCTGAAGTTGAAGTGGCTGAGGCAGAGGCTATCTTATGGGGGATGGATTTGGCAATTCAATCGGGACAGAGGAAGGTACTGATTGAGTCAGATTGTCTGTCAATTTTAACAAAGTTGAAAAAGGGTATGATTGAACGGACGACTGTTGGCATTCTTGTGGCTCTGATACTTGCAAAAGCATGGGAGTTTGAACTTTTTTGATGGTCTTTCATTCCAAGGGCAGGCAATGCAGCTGCACATTGGTTGGTTACCAATCTCTTCTCCAATTCTGTTTTCTTCAATTCGAATTCTAGTTTACCGCTTTCGTTTTGTTCCGTACTGGATGTTGACATTGGTTGATTTATAAAGGGTTTGTTTATCAAAAAAAAAAAAAAAGTCCTCATCCGAAAATTTACATTATCCCATCAACATCAAACCTAATCCTACTCCAACAAAAATTTGCTTACATTATTAGCATTTGTATTCGTCTCCTGAATAAGTATATGCATAAGAAAATGTATACGTTTTATTTTCATTTTATTTATTTTGTTCTTTTATTATGTAAGGATTAGGAAACACTCCTTCATGGAGGGCGTCCTAGAGAATCCTTGCGGATGAGAATATGAAGTTCTAGATGAGTATTAATGAACTCGATGGGGAGACTATGGCCTAATTTAACAATTTTATCGGCCACAACATTACATTCCCTATGAATATGTTTAATTAAAATATCAAGGTCACCAGAAATGGAGACATGGATATCGGAGATTATAATCTCAATCTCCCAAGGGCACTTAATTATCCCTTTAACCGCATTAATGATATGGAGATTGTCTCCTTCAATTTCAGCCTTCCTTAAATTTCGTTTTTAACTTCCCGAATAGCCTCTCGGAAGGCCAATGCTTCAGCTTTAAGGACAAAAATGTAACTTTACCGAAGTTACATGTACTCAAGTCTATCATTTGGCCTAGGTGATCTCTAATTTTAATTCCTCCTGTTGCTTGGTTGTTAGAGAGCCTTGATGCGTCAAATTAATTTTAACATGGTCTTGTTTCGGCTTTCCCACTTTATATTTGTTACTCTTCGTTGGTTCTTGTTATGCGGTTGACCAATTCGTATAATTTCTCAAAATGTATACGTTTTATGAAAAAACAACAGCTTGTGATTATTTACACAAACCTTATATACGTTTGAATACTTTAAAATTCATTATAGGGAAATTCCGGTTGGTACCCTCGATTTTTTAGTTTTCTCGATTGGTGCCCTGAAAAAAAAACTTATTCCGAGTGGTACCCCTGAACTTTTGCAAAAGTCCCGCTGGTGCCCTTACTTGTAAATTTTCGTTAATTTATTGCTAAAAAATATTTTTGTATTTATTTAAATTAAAATACAATTTTAATTTAATAACAATGAACATAATCATATAAAAATATTAATATTAAATTTATTATATATTTTTAAGTAGATTTTATGTTGTATAATTCAAAATTTTTAAGTTAAAAATAAAAATATTATAATATTTATATTAAAATAAATATATTTCAAGATCAGCATTTTCCATGTAGATTGTATATAGTAATTTTTACAATTTTTGAAAAGATAATAGAAATTAAAATTTTAATGTAACTTTAGAGCACCATAATGAAAGTTCTATTAATTTTTAAAAAAAAATTCAAAATTATTATATAAAACGTACATGGATATATATATATATATATATTTATTTTAATGTAACTATTGTGAAAAAAAATTAAACTTAAAAATTTAAATTACACAACTTACAATCTACTTGACAAATATATATATATAATATTTTTAATTTAATATTTTATATGATTTTTTAATTTTTATTGAAATAAATTTTTTTAATTTAACTAAATACAAAAATATAATTTTTTCATAAGAAAACATACGAATTTAGTTATAAACTAAAGAAAATTTGCAAGTAAGGGCACTAGTCGGACTTTTGCAAAAGTTCAAGGGTACCCCACAGAATAAGTTTTTTTTCAGGGCACCACTCGGAAAAGCCAAAAACTCGAGGGTACCAACCGAAATTTCCCAAATCTACCTAATCGCACTTTTGAAAATTTCAATTTATTAAAACCTAAAAATTATTTTCTAAAACCTATTTTTTATTTTTGTAAAACCCTCAAAGTTGAAACATGTTAAGTGGTAACTATATACCGGTTTTAATTTTTGCAAAACCCTAAAAAACTGTTGAATTTCGGTGGGCCAATATGACGTGGGGGTACACACGTCGGTTCATGCGCACATGCGCGATAGACCCAACACATAAGTCCATGGGATTTCATCCTAAAACCAATTGGCAATAGGAGGAGTAATCCAAAGATATATATGTTGGGCAAGTTATATCAGAATTTCCGATGTGAAATAGTATTCTTTCACAAAAACAAATACAGGTTCTAATTCTTGCCCACTCCAACACTTTCTTGAGGACTTCTTTCAAGAAATCATATTCGAATTACAAGTGGATCCAACTTTCCTGATTCCTGCCTTGACATAGTACGCAAAGTGATCATCATGGATGATGTTCAGTTTTATCTTTCAAATATGCCTATGTTAAGGATCATCCATGAACAAAATGCTACTCTTGGAGTGATTAGCTTACCCTAGATCCAACCATTCCGCACAAATTTCTGGCTCTGACTTATTGAACATTCATAAAATGCTTTAATTTTACGGAAAACAACATGAACTTCCAAAGAAGGGAAAAGAAAGATATCATTATATAGTTTGATGTCTCAGACTTTTGATGCAGATATGGGGAACATATTTTACACGGAGATTGTTATAGTTGGTTATTAAACCCTCATTGATCCGCACACCTCAACAAACCTCACCACATACATGTTGCGCGAATTCAAATTGGAACCAATGACAATGAAATTCGAGCGCGAGGACGGTTTCACATTTTGTACTAACCTAGTAACCTTCCTATCCATTTTCTTTTGTACGAGTACACTTATCTGAGTTGCTTTTAAATAGTTAAGGTAGTTCCACTTGGATTATTAAATATATTGATTATGTGATTCAATGTCTCGGAGTATTTCTTAAAGATATACGAGAACCTACATTCCAAGGCACTTATTAGTGCCAACACCCCTGAGCGGTTGAGCGAAATGTGTCATGACCTTACACCAGGGATAGAATGACCTAGTGCAAATTAATTTTTATTATAATATGAGTCACAGGACTCCAAATTAACTCCTTATACTAGAGCATAATATGATAACAGAGTTTGGTTTCTTGTGAAACAAACACTTATCTTAAAACGTGAGACACATGTATTTTTCCTAGTTCGTAATACACTTTTTATATTCTGTACGAAAAGTTCATTATAAAGTACGCAAATTGCATTACCACATGAAAAGTGCACTACTAATCAGTGAAAATGCTTTATCAAATTGGTACAAATCCTCCCTAATTTTTCCATCAATCTCACGAACATAATACACAGGGCATCAATCTCCCAAATTGATTTAAGAAAACTTTTTAAAAGTGCACTACAAAATACGAAAAGTGCACTGCAAAATAAGAAAAGTGCACTTCAAAATATGAAAATGCACTACGAAATAGGAAAAGTGCATGTGTCTCACGTTTTAGGAAAAGAGTTTATTTTATTTGAACCAACATCACACGAACCACACATAAACGAGGCCTACATCCACAACTAGCGCAACCAATGACATGTACTACGAATAACAATCAGTAAATCTAGGAAATAATATAATCCTAGATTCATTTTTAATCACACAGAAGTTCCCAACATATTTTAAAACGCCGTGATTGAAATTATATATTTAAGGCAAATGCGGAAAAAGGAACCAAGTTCACTTACCTTAAAAAAGACAATTGATTACGGTTGATTTGGAAATTCGGTCACTAATTAACGACAACTTAACTCTTCGCTAATCGAATGGTACCTGAAAGAATAATTCAAAACAAATTTCATTAATTTGTTTTGATTAACATATCATAAATTAAAAATCAAAATCCATATCCTTAGTGAAATTTGACTTGAATTTATGAATAACACCTTTAAATTCATAAACATAAAATACTAAAATACCCCCCTATCGTTTCTTATAAATATTCAAAACACTATTATTAATTTTTTAAACTCATTCCTATTTCAACCTCACATCAAAATAACAATTTATTAATATAATTATAATTGTTCGTACACATAATAAATTATTAATAAAATTTTACTTACAATATCAAAAAAAAAAATTCTAAATGTTCTTGAAATACCCATAAACATAATTTTATCAAAATTATCCATCTAATTATTTGTACTCATTTTTTGTTAGTATTTTTTTCCATGAAATAACCACTTATTCATAAATCTTACTAAAATACCAATTAAAATTCATATGTTTATTTAAATACTATAAAATATAATATTATTAAAATTTGCCCATTTAAATAATTTTACCCATTTTATTTCAACAAAAGATTTTTTTAATTCAAGCTAAACCGAAATATACAAAATAATTTTACCCACATCAGTGGCTCCTCCTACGCATAAAAACAGGGGTGAAACAGAGGAGTCTTGTGCGGCTGCATTGATTAACGGTGGTAGGAATTGATTCATCCATGGTCCAAATCCAGCAGTGCACGTTTCAGAATTGTTCACATCAGAACTTTCTTCTTTTACAGCAGATTACCACCAGATTCTTTGTAATTGGGATCATTTTGGGGACAATTAGGAAGATAATGGCTGATTTTGCCACAACTGAAACGAATCATTCGAAGACCTTCATATTGAACCCGCCAATTCTTACCACCAAATCTGAAACTTGAAGGTAGAGTCTGTGAAAGATCAATTTCAACACTCACGCGAACAAATTGACCCCGATTAACCTTCCATGTCGTCTCATCAACTCGAATAATCTTTCCACTTCTTCTACCAATCTTATTGATGAAACGGTCATTAAAGTATTCAAGACTTAAACCGGGAATTTGAATCCACACAGTAATCAAGCATCTTAATTTCATCCTTCTCAGGAGGGAAATTTGGAACCCATCTACGGAGAAGAATGTAGTTATCACCAAGCATCCATGGACCTTGAGTCATAACATGATGATAGTCGTCATCGTTTTGAGAATCGGACAACATAGTACTCATGTCCAATATCAATTAAGTTGAATGATCCTTTTGGAGCCCACTTTTGATGTAGTCGATGACGTAGTTGCATAAATCCTGGACTTTTGTCAAAAGTTCGAAGAATTAGAGCATTCGCCCAAGGACACGTCGGAATGCTTTCTTTTCTTCTGCACTTAAAGTGATAGTTGGACAAGAAGGATCCTCAACTTCTGGCGGTTCATCATCATCTGTATCGTAAAGATCAGGACGTTCTTCAAGCGATGAGAAAGCAGGTGTCCCCTAAGCAGTTGCAGAAGATCTGTTCGCTACAGTATCCCGATACGACTTAGAAGGTGGATTCCGACTTTATATGCGAAGTGGTAAAAACTCAGATGTTGAGTGTTGAGTAACAAATCCGCAGCAACATTCGGATTTTTCTAATCCCAATTATTAAAATTAACTAGTGTTATTCCCGTATTATATACGGGTGATTATAAAAATATATAAATTATTTTTTTAATATTAAGAAAATTATTTTAATTTTATAATTTTATTTCACTTTTAGATACTCATCTAATACAACTCAACATATTCAAAATACAATTTTTTTCAAAAGAAAAATCATGAAATATAAATTAAAATCTACAACAAATAGTGAGTTTTCAAAACATTTTCATTTAAAGGTTCAATAAAATATACTATTTATAATTCAATAATAAACAGACATATTTTTCAAAGTCTAAGATATTGTAAGAAATGTGTGCTTAAATCAATAACAAATTAACCTATCTAACAACAAAGGGAAATAATGCATAATACATATTTTTTCTTACCTATGCTAAATAATCCTTCATCAATTTAGGCCAAAATTTGTTATTATGTACTTCACACAAACTAAATAAAATTACAAAGTCCAATAGCCTTTTATAAATTTTGATGGAGATGGAAAGGTGTGGCGGTTTCACATGGAGTGGGGAAGTGGAGATTTGTAGAGAATTTGGATACAATTTATTAAAGTAATTAAAAATTTTACATGGAATGGGGAAGTGGGGGGAGATAATGAAAAATTTTGAATATAATTTATTAAAATAATTAAAATTTCTTTTTTTAAACTCTGCCACGTGATTTAATTTTTTGTAGAGATTTAGTTTGTGCTTTATAGTTGTACGAGGTAGACTGGGTAGATTTATTTTTGGTAGAAATTGTTAAAACTAAGCCAAACAGAATTTATTCTTTTTTTTTATCAAAAGAATTTATTCCCTCTCCTCTTATTTGGGGAATGTCCATTAATTATGCTGATCGTTCTTTCCGATCGTGCGTCCTCTCTCCCTAAAATCGAAGATTTCTCCATCTTCTACACCTTTTCACCAACAAATTTCGATCGAAAACCAGTGGAGAACCTTCCGATCTTCAATGGAAGTCGTATCAATCATCTACACTTCATTTTCGCTTGACCGGAAGGGCAACATTGTGAAACAATGAGGCCGTTCACTGGCAAAATCTGGAAAACCGTGAGATGGACGACGATAGTTCTAGGGTTAGCGAATTTGGTCACAATCGCTCTCGCTACGATCCTATTATGCATTGGACACCAAAATTGCCGTGGTCGGATTCTCATCTTCCTGATGCTGGTGTTGATTATTGCGATTTTGCGTATCGTGTCGATGGTGCGTACCGGGATTGTGCAATACGCCACCGCCATTGCTATGCTTGGGGATTCTCCAGAGGCTGAAGTAGATGCAGCTAATGTTTCCCGTATCTATAGAAAGGTATTTGCTTTCCCAATTGTTGTATTTTGCTTTCCCAATGCCTCACAGATTTACAATTGGTAGAGATATCACTCGTTTTACACGAATTTTAATGACCAAATACAACTGGATTTTTCTATTAGGCTAGGCTCAGGCTGGTAGCCTTTAGATTCGAGTACTAATAAGCTAGAAGGTTTGATTTACAAGCTGTGTAGTGCTCAAGCACCATCCTCAAAGTTAGTGTGCTAATTCAGAGTTTGTTTTGACAGTTTCAAAACTATTAGAACCTATATTGTGCATTTGGTTCTAGTTAGCATTATCACATTGAGTTGGGCTATATTTCATTACTTGTGGACATATTTTTTACTTGTGAGTGGTTTTATGAAAATGTGTACTTATAAGTAGACTGTAGAGCAGAATATAATAACAAGTGTTCAGTATTGTTGTACAGATGCAATATGCGAAGTGGGCATTGTGGACAAGGATTTCAACCATTATAGTAGTTTTGCAATTTATTTTGGCAATTTGTGTAATTTGCACGATTGCTAAAGCCATTTCTAATGATGAAGAATCTCGCAGTCACTGCGTCTTGGGTATGTATTTTGAGTATGCTCTTTTTTCTTCAATGTGGTTGGAGGGTGCTTTTGTTTATATAACTTTCAAACTTCGTCTTGTGTTTATGTTTTTCGTCTTATTAGCAATAGTAATAAAATTCATAAAGGCATCAGAATAGCTCTTGATTATTGATGTTAATGAATCCTGGTTGCTTTGTGTTTACAATCCAGGGTTAGTTGGAAAACATGCAACTTGGAAGCAAGATGTGCTAGTTTCATTTCTTGTCTTGGTTACTTTTGTGGCAATGCTACAATGCTTGGCTAGCTCTGATGTACTTCGATGGAGAACTTTCTATTCAACAAATGACAATGTGTGGAAAGCTCACTACCAAGAGGTATTTGACCATAGCATCCGTGAAGCTTTGTGCTGTCTTGGACGGCACAAATACTTGTAGGTACTTATGCCTTTCTTATCCTTAGAAATTTGAATGTAATTAAAAACAATGTAGTGATCATTCTTTCTTTGGAATTTTATTTGTATCAAGGTCTACTATGGAGGAAGATGAAGTTCATTCAGTTGCGAAGTTGTTAGGAGATCTTGTCACCTATCGTGCATCAGGCACAGGGCATATGGAACTTCTTACAGGTTGATCTTTATACATCATATTTGCTCTTTTGGGATAACATTGTCTTGTTCAATTAGTGTATTGATATCATGGTTCCCAAATTTTTGTACAATCATTAAGTTTGCAGTTACTTTTCAGCTAATAAAATTAACTTAGTCACTTGTTTGTAAGTCATTTTGATGATATCCCTTCTTTCCTACAGATCTTTATCTACTTGGCGTCTCTTAATTTTCTTTAACACACTGACACTATCCTTTTACTATTCTTATAAAAATGCGAAGCCCATTGCACATGCTGAATGCTGTAGAAGCTTTTAATTTCTTGTAAAGTATTATTCTATACTACTAATCCTATAAACTTGATGGTAGCTGACTTTGATGTGTACTTCTAATTTACAATAGAAAGTTCTTAAAGAAGAGATATAAAATGAAAGATTATTCAATTATAAGTGAGCAATCTTTTTCCATGGTTAGTGGGTGTAAATGTGCAGTACTGTCAAAATTTCTAAGTATCCAAATGTATATGCATATATTTGTTTGTATAAATATACTTGTCCAAATCTCTACAGTTCATTTCAATGAAGGAACTAACATTTTATATTATTACCTTATAGGGTTGGCTTTACTGCAAACCAAAAACCAATTGCCTGAAGTACAAGAGGAATTTGTAGATGCACCTGAAGATATACTTCAAGAGGCAATCACCTTTCATCCTTTTGCTGAAGCTGCTTACACGGTTTGTGACAAATATTACGTGTCTTCACTCTTCCTTCTCCTTATTGTTGTAGTCATTGTAAAGTTATAGTGTTTGATTGCAGGGACCCCTTCTTGATCTTGGGAGAACTCTGATCTTATTTCCTTGTGTATGGCTCTACAGGCAAGGGATTTTTAATGCTGTTTGGAGTCGTAATAGGTATTTCATCTGTCATAATTTAACTTTTTTTAATTTTTAGATTAAAACTTTGATATATAAATTTTTAAATCCTTCATGTATGTTCTAGCTATTGCTTGTTAGATTTTGTGAAAAGTATGATAGTTCATTATTCAGGTTATATTCGTTTCTTAAATGTGTACATCTTATTTCCATTTTCTATTAATGCTTTCCTATATATTTCCAACTCGTTCCTTATATATATTCCTTTTTTTCCCCTTTCCGTTAAAGCCGACCTGTTCTTGAAGGTGATAATTGGTGGCGAGGTCATGCAGCAGCATTTCTTAACTATGCAAATGTGTCACCTGTTGATCTACGACGAGGTCGTATCAATCAGGCAAGTACATTTATTTGTGTCAATTATATAATTTTCATAGATCTTAATGACAACTGTGAACACGCATCGAAGACGGTAATCATGATACTCACCAGTAGTTGATAGTCACAGTTTATGTTGCCTTCTTACTGTTCCCTTTTCAATATTTGTTGGCTATTAAAATAGCCATACTTATAATTGTGCAAAAGTTGACCAACATATTGCACTTTATGTGAAGGAATATTTTCTTTTAGAGGCCAATTAAATTTTTTTTCCCTTGCATAAGATGTAGACTTAGTTATCAAGTGTCGTAAATTCTGTCGATATTTTTACTGTAGGCTGAGTGCCAAGCTGCGTATTTTATTGTGGTTCATCATGCTACGAAATCTATTATTATAACTGTACGGGGCACTGAGACACCTGAAGACCTTATAACAGATGGTTTATGCAAAGAATGCCCCCTCACTGCTGAAGACTTAGATGGCTTGATCAAGTAATTCTTCTTCATACGTTTTCTCATCTCCCTTTTCCCTTGCATATCTGAATAGAGACACTCATGTTTAAAGGTAAAGAAATGTATGTGTGCTTCAGTGCTTCTTATACTTTACATGCTATAAAATGAATGATCATCCAGTGCAGAAGAGTAGAAATATGTAATGGTTTTGGCTACTCTTGGAATCCTTTTTCTTTTGAAATTTTATTTCAGTCCACTGTCTTTGTTATTTCTATTTGAGTAGCTCTTTTGATTTATAAATTCATCGAGCTTTTTAGAGACAAATGTTTGCCGGTGATATTGCTATTTCTTTTTTGCCCTCATGCCATAAACTCTTTGTTATGCTCAAGCAAGACCTTAGAGTATAACGAGCCATATGATTGGCTAGGTTATTGATAATGAGCAAATGATTCATTCACTTTCAGTGGCAATATCGACTACCAAGTAAGACAACGTGTCATTTCATCATTTCCACATTATGGACACTCAGGGATAATTGAAGCTGCTCGAGAACTTTTCAAGCAAATAGATGGAAGTAGTTCAGGTAAGTGTGACTAGCTTCTAGTAGTTTGAGAGATTATAATAAGTATTAGAGACCATTATAGTTACTTAAAAAAATTAATTATGATTAATGCCAATTGACCTTATCAAACAATTTATATTTACAGGCATTATGCACAACATCTATGCATATTCTGATATTCATATTTATTTCTATGTACATGGAGCTTCACGCACAAAGAGCCAAGCATGAAAAAATAGATTTAGATGTATAAGTTATCGCTAAATAATAAATTAGTATGTGGATGTAATATCCCAGCTGATTGGATGTGGTATAATCCAGGGGAAGGTCATGACATTGAATCTCAACCTCGGGGATTTCTCTCCTCACTATTAGAAGTTGGATGTGAATGTGAAGGATATGATGTTCGTTTAGTTGGGCACTCTCTTGGTGGTGCTATTGCTTCTGTCCTAGCAATGAGGGTAATTTCTACTATTCTCAAAATATCATTCTAATGCTAATGTTGCTGTTAATCAGGTACTACAAAACTGTCTTTTGGGAATGAATTTATTTTTGTTTGGGGTGAAGGATAAAAGAAATTGCGTTGGACAGTCCGTTCTTCAAAATACCATCTACTCCAAGAAATTGCAAATAACCACCTAATTAGAAACCTGGAGTGTGCTATTTGCAGGTTCAAAAGTCATTGTAAATTTTAAATGTTTAATCTCCACTCCTTAATTACACAAATGAAGTCGAGTGTTGACATCAATCTTGATTTCCCTTAAAAAATATATTTCCCTTAGTCCTAACTCAAGTATATATGCATTATACTTCACTTGAGCATAAGTTCTTACAGTCCATACTCCAACTGTTGCTACAATGCAATGTCAAGGTTCTGATTATACTATTTGCTGAGCTACATATTTCTCTCTCTCTCTCTCTCTCTCTCTCTCTCTCTCTCTCTCTTTATGTACATATATAACAACTCCAAAGTTTTCTTGAGAAAGTATTTCATTGATCCTTTTGTTTTTGAATTGATACAGTTGTATGGTCGGTATCCGAAATTACATGTTTATTCCTTTGGGCCACTTCCATGCGTCGATTTAATCATAGCCGAAGCATGCTCGTGCTTTATTACAAGGTAAGCTTAGCATGTTCTTGTCATAATATGTACCATTCCTATTAAACTAACATATTATATACACAGATGGTGTCTTGTAGATCAAACTCAACACTTTCTATTTGTTTTCATTGTTTTTTGGGGAATAAATGACTTACAAGGTGCTTTACTTTGCAGTATTATACATGATGGTGAATTCTCGTCATGCCTTTCAGCTAATTCAATCATTAGGCTTCGTGCTACGGCCCTCACTGCTGTGGCACAGGATAAGTCAACAGATGAATCCCTTACTGACAGATTGGCTAGTCTATTTATCAATGTTAGCAAATTTAATGGGAGAAAGATGGGTAGGGTTGAATCGTCTCAGAATGTTGATGTGTCGATGACAAGCTGTCACGATGATAAGCATAATTCTGTAAAACATTGTGATGATGCTGAAGGTAAACTCCGAAACTTTCCCCCTTCTATTTTCCTTAAAAGTATGTTTTTTGAGGGATTATTCCCTTGGGTACTACGATTTGGCTTAGGTGGTCTTTAAAAATTCTCTTTATAAATACAAATGTCTTTATTAAGACATTGGAGAACATACTAGGTGGAATGTCTTGTTACATAAAGTTAGGCTTTTACTTCACTAACCACTAGAAGCTGCCATGTAAATTCAGATAAACATATTTGACAATTGCAATATCATATCTTTTTTATTTGACTATACATGTTCGTTTTGTATATTACACAGATGACACTTTTCAAAACTACATACTACCTGTTTGTAACTACATCATGTGCAACAATTTGTCTTCTTTGATTGTTATGTATGTTTTATTCATCTCTATTGTTAAATTATAGGTAATTCCGAGTTAGAGCAAGACTCCTTCCTTAAAGAGGCTCATCATATCTCTGAAAGAAATGGTCCATGTAGAATTGATAGTTCAATGGATGGTTTAGCTACCACCAAAAACACAACGGTTGATGTTGTGTCTCAATTTATGCAACATGTCCCATCTAGCCATGGAAAGACGGATGGAAATCCTCCCGAAATGTTCCTCTCTGGTCAAGTTATACACTTAGTGAGACAACAAAGAAGTGTGAAAACACCATTGTGGAAAGGTTGGAGGGTTCAAGAGAGAACTCCAAGATACAGGGCTATTGTTGCAAATAGAGAGAATTTCAAGGACATCACAGTTTCAGTATATATGTTTCTGGACCATCTGCCTTGGAGGTAATATCTACTCACTTAATTCTAAGTATGAGAATATGGCAAGTCACAAACCAATGCATGTTCATTCTAGTCAGTTTATATTCCTATGTCACATACATGCATATACGGTTACTTAAGACTAACGTTTGGAAGACTAGTAAGTTTGAAACTATTCGACTTGTAAATGACTAAAAGCTGTAATTATATTAAAGTCTGGCATGATTTGGTTACGAAATTATACAAATTTCAAATGAGCTCAAACTTCGTATGCTAAGACTGCCCGATATGTGAATGAATTGAAGCCAAACTAATACGGCTTGTCTAACCCATTTGATAGGCCTAGGGTGCGATTGGGTTATCGCCTTTAAGCAATTTAATGCATTAAATGTGGTAATCCAAATGCACCCTTAGTAGTATCTAGCCTATTTTATAAAAGCATTCATAGGGACTGGACTGTTTAATCTCTGGTAGCTAGGCATTGTTCTTACATTTGGGCATAAGTTTTTATTGTCATTTCATATGCTAAGTTGAAATTCTATAATCCTGTTAGTTGTATCTGAACCCAAGTACATGAAACTTTCAGATGCTACCAAGCAATGAAGGAGGTTCTGCAGTGCAGAAACAGAAGAGCCCTTTAGTGCTAATTATTTTCAGGAGTGGTGCATGTTGAAGTAAATTGTTTAATTTGTGATTTGCTTTGTGCTTATTTTGATCCTTGTGTAGTAGAAAGGCTATGGGTACCCCATCTTGAAAACCCCAGATCTTGCTTGAGCGGGACTTCAGTGGGCGATGATGTTGTGTAGTAGAAAGGCTGAAAGCATTTACACTTGGGAAGCACTTAGGCTTTTACAATGAGGGTTGTTCAAACTTGGTCATTCTTACCAAGACAAGTTGGGAAGGTTTTTGATATATTATATGCTCATGTTTTCATAAATTTTGCAAAGAATGTTGAGGTGAAACTATTACACATGATGCGTTGCAGAGTTTAACTATGCCAATTTTGCGACTGATTTTGGGCAGAATACATCAACAGACTCCTGTACTTACACTTTTTTTCCTATTGGACCCCTGTACTAAAAAATGTTCAAACAGACCCTTGTACTACCCCCAATTTTGCCTATTGAACACTTTCAATCTTATTCTCCTTCCAGTGTACATCACACGCCTTATGTGTCATGTTATTTTTCCAAATAAGCCAAAATGGTCAAATACGTACATATTATTTTGCCTATTGAACACTTTCAAGTCTTCATGCGCCTTATGTAACATGTACGTATTTTGCCAAAATAACATGTATGTATTTGACCATTTTGGCTTATTTGGCAAAATAACATGACACATAAGGCGTGTGATGTACACTGGAAGGAGAATAAGATTGAAAGTGTTCAATAGGCAAAATTGGGGGCAGTACAGGGGTCTGTTTGAACATTTTTTTGTACAGGGGTCCAATAGGAAAAAAAGTGTAAGTACAGGGGTCTGTTGATGTATTCTGCCACTGATTTTGGGTTATATGCAAAAGTTTTCATCTATATCTATTATATGTTTGTACGAGTGTTAATAGCTTATAAGCTCCAAACATGGTACTTGTGTGCTAATAACTAAACTCAAAAGACGTGCTTATTAATGCCCCAACCCAAATCTATACATTATTAAACTTGGTAAAACACTAGAGTTAATCCGAAAACTAGATTAACCTAAATCATATAATCCGTATGTAAGACTAACCTAAATTATTTGAACATATGATCTTTCAGTGTTACGTCACCAAAAGAAATCTATTGCCATGTTTCCATCCTTGAAACATGGTTAGCATTCAAGATTCTGAATGTTTCTTTTGGTGACGTAATAGATGAAAATTTAGGTTAGCATTATATATCAACCCTTCTCCCAAGCGTCGTTAAGTGTGTCTCATTAAGTCAAATGCTACGTTTTATTTAATGGTTAACATTCAAGATCGGAAATGGAGCGACCCAATAAAGTAGTAGGCCATAGCAACAAAGAACCGGTCCAATAAGACAACAACAACATCTGGCCAGGTGAAACCCGGTATGAACGAGATTCGGGGGTCGAGATGTACGCACCCTTACTCCGATTCGACATCAGGAGGGTATTTAAAGAGGGCCCAAAATAAAAAGGGAAAAAAGGACGGGCAACAAAAGATAGAAAAGTTAGAGGGGAGAGTAGAAAGCGAGAGCGAAAAAGTACGCAAGAAAACTCATAAAACGATAACAGCGAAACTAAACAAAATAGTCAAGCGACTCAAGCAATGGTTGAGTCATGGTTCATGGATGGTCGGATGGTCCTAGGCAACTCACGAGCCTAAGCCATGGCTCATATTCCTACTCCTACCTAGCCTATGATTGTCTTACATATTTCATACATGGATTAGCAAACATAACACTTATAATTTGGATGAGTTAAAAATTAATTACCAATTTTTTTTTTGTTATAAATCAAGCATTATTTTCTAACTATTTTTTCACCATAGTAATTTGATTTTCTAAGAGCTTAAGCGTTGGCTCAAGACAAGTGTCTATTTTTTATTGACTCAATCCGATTAATGTAAACTAATTTACTTGACACGCAAGATGACTGCCTAACTTTTATTATTGAATCGGTTCGATTAGTCTAAACCGATTTACCCTCATTTATGACTTTGATGAGTCGGAGTTATCGTCAAGATTTGCCACTAAAATGTACTAATTCCTTGGCATAAAAAAAAAATCTGAAATTTCTAAGATTATGAGCGGGGCACATCAATATTGTCTTCTTGAATTTTTTTTTTTTGGGTCAAAACTCCAAACACTCCAATTTTTATCTTAGACCGCGTAAACAAATGTCACCGCTAAGTCAAAAGAGCTTCAAAGATTCAAAGGCTCATATTAATAGAAGCTAAATATAGAAATATCTTCAATCAATTATACCCCTCTCTTGCAACATCTCAACACAAATTATTGCCCAAGAGGAAGAATTCCAGCCGAATCATTCAGATCTGGAAATTTTTTACTTAGCACTTCGATTTGCGATCTCATAAGAGTCCAATCGTCATCAATCGCATTTCAGGTTAGATTGATTGATCAATCAATCGATCGATCGATCGATCACAATGGGAGATCCAACGTTCTCGCGGCCGCCGTCCTTCAGCCTCCGGAGCCCGAGCCTGAACTCCGTCCGGCTCCGCCGCGTCTTCGACATGTTCGACAAGAACGGCGACGAGCTAATCACGGCCGACGAGATCGCGAAGGCGCTCGAGTGCCTCGGATTGGAGTCCGATCCGTCCGAATCGACGCTCAATTCGGCGATCAACTCGTTCCTGAAGCCCGGGAGCGCGGGGATGACCTTCGACGACTTCGCCGCGCTCCACAAATCGGTGGACGAGGCGCTGTTCGCTGGCGAAGGCGAGATCGGAGGCGAGGATTCGATGGAGGAGTCGGATCTGATGGAGGAGTCGGATCTGATGGAGGCGTTCAAGGTGTTTGACGAGGACGGCGACGGATTCATCTCGGCGAGGGAGTTGCAGGTGGTTCTGGATAAGCTAGGGTTGCCGGAGGCGATGGAGATGGAGAGAGTGGAGCGGATGATCTCGTCCGTTGATCGTAATCATGATGGCGTTGTTGATTTCTCAGAGTTTAAAGATATGATGCGTAATGTTATTTCTCGTAGCACTTGATTAAATCTCTCTCTGTCTTTCTCTGTTTTTTTTGTTCTTGATTTGGATTTTGATCTCTTCAGCCTTATAATTGTTGTTTCAAGATTACATTCTTTTTGGCTAAATTTGTTCACATGTATTTGAGTAATCAAACATTGAATGCATATTTATTATCAGTTTATTTAGGTGCTTATTGTGGTAGTGCAATGAAAATATTTGGTATGAATTTGTCGAATCTATAGAGAAATGAATAGGATATTGTTGATGAAAGTGTTCGACTAGTCCACACATTTCCTGTTAATCTTATTTGCATCATTTAAGTTCATACTGTTTTTTTAGTTCACTAGTGGTTGAGAAAATTTTGATACGCCCCGCATTTTTCTTACTATCTTTTAGTATTTTGCACTATGCTATTAGATAATGTTTATTTTTTGGCGCCATCAAATATCATTTTATTATAAAAATGAATAAATATTATAAATTTTAATCTACTTATGGTTTTTGGACATTTTAAATGTCACCAAATGACTTTTTTTTTCTCCATCAAATGGTGTTTTAGTTACCAATAACCAATTGGTCTAGTGGGATGAGGTGTTAGGCTTCTTAAGCGTTTGTTCAGGAGGTTCGAAGTTCGAATCTTCCTGACGGCGTGTATGGAAAAAACTGAATTAGAAAAATTGTCGCCAACAATGGGCCACTGCAATACCTGGTTCGGACGTAGATTGGCCCTGACTAATCGAACCGAGCGAGAGATAAAAAAAATGGTGTTTCAAGTTCGCCTTCACTATTGGAATAACGACGCTAGGAAAACGTCGAAACTTATCACCAAAATGGCAAAACCTCCATCATCAGAACTTGAGACAAATAAATGTAGTATATATTTTTTTTTATAAGGAAAGAAATTAGGGTGATCCCTAACAAGCCAGTGATCGCCCTAGAGCATCCCGATAAATGAGGATGAGAACCCCTGGATCAAATGCGATCGGAATGAAATATATTTGTTATGTAATTACGTGCATAAAGCTATTAATCAAGCACAAGTTTTGAAGCCAATTTATATCCCAAGAAATAGAAAGAATATAATTTCACATGAAAGAATACATGCATATTGTGTTAACTCGAGTCAATAAGGAAGTAGTGAACAAATGGCACATGCACTTCACAAGAAACTAATCTTCTCTATATAAACTAGTCTTCTAATTGACCAAACGACAACGAAAACATACATCCCCTTCTCTTTAGGTTTGCATTCTGATGCAAGATATACGATTAGATCTTTCGTGAAAATGCTTGTAAAAGGCGAATGAAAATGCCACCTTGATGGCCAATGAACGCGTCATTTGATGGAGAATGAACGCACCATTTGAAGAAGGTCAAACAACATTAAAGATTGAAAATATTACAAGTAAGTTTGTGGGCAAAAACATTCTAGTGTTTAACCTTTAAAACATCTCCTCAAGTGCAACTGACCCACTTAAACACAAATCCCTCAAGACTCGAAACTTGCTTTGATACCATGATAAAGTCCGATGGATCAATATATGATGTGGGGGTCCACACATCCGTCCATGCGCATAAACGCGTTATGGTTCTAACTTATAAGCCCATAAGATTCCATCCTAAAGCCAATTGACCATAGGAGGAGTAACCCATGATATATACGCTAAGCATTTCATCTTTCAATTTTCCGATGTGGGAAGCTTTTCTTCCATACGTCCCCTCAAGTACAAGTGTACAACTGCACGACCCCGCAATATGCCAATTGCACTTGACGTCATGCCTTCAGGCCGGCTATCCCATTAATAGACCAATAGTCGAGACCTAGGATCCCACTGCTCTGATATCATGATAAATTCTGATGGGCCTATAATGACGTGGGGTCCACACGTCTGTCCATGCGCATAAGCGCGTTATGGGCGTAACACATAAGTCTATAAAATTCTATCCTAAAACCAATTGATGATATGAGGAGAAACTCAAAAACTTATATAATAAGCATATTTAATTTAAACTTTTTTAATATGAAAGATATTATAACAAACCACCTAAAAAATTGCCTGGTGGCTAGATGTAGAGGCGCAAATAAAGAGACTATTGGGCCGGTTCTCTAGTACATGAGTTTCGTTATGAAGGCAATGTTAAATGTAAAGTGAGCACTATTTTGTTCCATCTTCAACTTACATAGATGAGCTAAATTGGTCCTAAAAATAAAGCATCTTCAACCTTATAGCATAATATTTCATAAAGATACAAAAGTAACGTATCACTCATTGAGAAAAAAAAAAGAGCATGAATCTAATTAATTAGATTAGTATATATATCCGGAAATAAAACCCCTATATTATATAGTAGTAGTATTATGATTTTGTAGGATTTTTGTTTTCATTTTGATCCCGATTCAAATTAAATCGGCTGAGACGTTGGATTGCCTTGTTCACCTACACAGAAACAACAACATTAAAAATTTAAAAGAATTTATCTTTGTTATAATTTTTTACATAATCAATAGATGAAACTAAATTAACTAATATAAGTTTATATATGACAATTAACAAACATGATATATACCTCCATAATATTAAGTAATACATTGATTTTTTTTACTTAGGTCACATATAGTACTACACAAACAATTTTAGAGCAAGAGAATAGAAATATACCTCGGCTGTCCAATCAATTCTCAAAGTAATATAAGTCAGAAAAATCCCTTGCACTATTATACCGCTAATTAGTCCAAGCCAAATGCCCTACATTTTCCATTGAACGATCATATCAATATTAAAATAAAAATGAAATAATATGCCATATTTTATTTAATCTAAATTCCACAAATCATTGCCACTCTATAAAACAACTACTACACATTCTTAGGGCTATGTATGGGTTGGATCGAATCTAATATTGAGCTGAATCAACTGAACCAAATTAAATCGAATTTCGGTTCTCAATTTGGTTCATGCTTCGATTCGGTTTTGAACCGATATTCAATCCTACATATTCTTATTCCCTCCCATATATATATATACATATATATATAGCTAACTTCATCCTACCCTTAATTAAATTGGCTATCCAAGTGATATGTACTATGTAACCAATCCAAATAAAAAAAAACAATTTCACACATATATAAATAAATTAAGTTGAATCTATAAACATACCATGATACCATAGTCGACTACGTAAGCAAGAACACACCCAATTGGAATGCCAATTATGTAATAGGAGGCGATATTAACAAATGCCACCTTTGCCTGTGAACCGGTTCCTATTGCAACACCTACAACAATTTTATTGTATACATTTTAGATTTTATACGCCTTTCTCTATTCAAATGTGTAAGATTTAAATTTTACAAATCACGTAAACTTTACATAAAGATAAATTTTGATCCACCAATAAAAATATCTTATGATCATGACATGACATTTAGCGAACACTAACCATTTAATTAGGACATTTTAAAAATATGTTATAAATTTGGAGGGAAACTTCCAACTTGAAGCCTCTACGATAACCTAGTTACTAGATTAACCAGTTTAAATTCTAAAGGTTGTGGCTTGCTAATATATGATATTTTGTTTCGAATGCTTATTGAAAACATGGAAAAGTAAACTTGTAGTTCCTTACCTGATAAAACTGCTTGGAAACTGTTTAGCAACATGGTGATAGCAAGCAAGAGAAAGAGGTTTGTTGTAGCCGTTGCAACTTCATCGTCGCTTGTAAACCAATACGGGATCTCATCGCGAAACGCTAGACAAAGAACACATATGACTACTCCAAAAGCCAAACAAGTGCTAAGTGTTATCTTGATTGCAAACTTGGCTGCCTTGGGATTGCCTTTTCCAAGCTCATTTGCAACTCTTACACTACATTGATTTTGTCATTAAAAAAACATGTCAAAATATAGTCTAATAGGCCGGCCAATTACGGGGGTGTTTGTTCATGTGTATATGCATATAGACCCTGTACGTTAGTCTAATGTGGTTAATTTCTAAAATCAATTAATAATAGGAGGAATAGCTCACTAATCTTATATACTATGCTTGGTTTGACCCAACTTCCAATGTTAGAAGATTTTTTCACTAAAAAGGGTCATAGAACTTAAATAATAAGATACCAGGTTAGAGTTCCGTAGGCGAATTAATAGAAATGTAAGCACAATACAGATTTTATCTAAAATCAATTGGTAATAAGACGAGTTCACCAATTTTATACACTAGACTTAGTTTTACCAACTTCCAATATAGGAATAATTTTTACCACACAATATAGTAAAATGATTAAAAAAAGGATTAAGCTTCAAGATTGAGTGTCGTACCATACAGCGCCCATGAAACCGAGACTGATCATGTATTGCCATTGATTAATGTTGAGGCTGGTAAAAAAAGGCATAGATGAACACAAGTAAAGTGAAATGTGCATTTCTTTCAATAAAAATACTTTGGAATTGACCTAAATTTGATCCTTACCAAATTGAAAATGCATCTATATTAACTGTTGCATTGCTTGTTAATCCGGCTAACAAGACGAGGATAGAACTGTACCACATCTGCACACTTCTCCAAAATTGTAAATTAAAACATAATCAATTAATTTCTAGGATATATGGAATTTCAAGAATGCTAATGAGATTAGGGTCTTAAAGAATTATCTTTCTTATCTACGTTCTAAAAATATATGCTACGAAATCCTGATTAAAAAAAACTCTAGATAAAAAAAACATATGTTAAATACTTCTAAGGACATAAATTAAACATTCTTATTTTAAAAATTAAAATCCTACAAAGAAATAGACGAATCTTATTAAAAAAAACTAAATTACCCTTAATAATAAAAACTAACAAAAAATAGACAATATAAACGAATTTAGAATCACATTCACAAATTCACTGCAGTTATACTATAAATTCTAGATCGTTTCAATTTATAGATCTAGTTGAATTGGACTGAGATAGGTCTATGATATAATACATATAATAAATATTTCTTTGGTCGAAATACATACTATAATATTTTGGCCTAAGCCCACAATTTTCAACGTACTTAATGAGGACAACTACCTTTTATATGGTAGTACAATTCTCCTAAAATCAAGATCTTGGATGGGAAAAGTGGATAGAAAAAAAAGCAAGATCCTACAATCAAGATCATGGTTGGATCGTTTTGAAAACTCACCAGAGCATAACACCGGAGGAAACGGAAAGCTTAACAATGGGAAGAATATCATGAAACGCTTCCATGGAAAAGCCGGTCCAAGTTTCGGGACACCAACCTCCAAATGTATAGACGAGCAATGAAACTCCAGGGATCCACCGAG
Source organism: Fallopia convolvulus (assembly GCA_964016875.1). Classification (NCBI taxonomy): domain Eukaryota; kingdom Viridiplantae; phylum Streptophyta; class Magnoliopsida; order Caryophyllales; family Polygonaceae; genus Fallopia; species Fallopia convolvulus. The sequence goes on from OZ024720.1 coordinate 2,974,321, forward strand.
AGAGAAGAAGTGCACTCATTGCACCGGCAACACCCCAACTAAGCTTACTAACAAAGATCCAAGAAATGAGCACGTGAAGGATTAAGGTTAGGGGCGAAAGAAGCCCTACAAACATGTTCTTGCGTTGTGCCTGTAGAAACGATTGGGTTGTCATAGAGTACACAAGGCCGTATATGAGTCCTATGAACCATAGTGAAATCCCTTCTGATGCATCTGCTATGTCGTCCTCTTGCCCTAGTAGCTTGTAAATCGGTGTAGCAAAGAAGTATAAAGGTAGCATAATGGTTGCAGTGACAAAGTTGATAATCCATGAGCGTTGCAAGTAGATTCCCATCATTCGGTAATGCTTAGCTCCAAAGGCTTGCCCACAAAGTGTTTCGGTTGCACTTGACATCCCTGTCTGATCAAACCAAAAATCAAACATGTCTCATGATTTAGGATGCGTTTAGATGATACATTATAATGCAATATTTGATGCAGAATTTTACATTTTAATGGAACATTGATCGTAACATACCCATAATGCAAGTTGTAACGAGAACAATAATTATGAAGAAAGACATAGAAATTCAATGTAGTTCACTAACAATGCGTACGTCGATCGACGTGTAGAGAAACATAATTCGGATTATGGGCCACCCCCGAATCCTCTAGTAGGATGAGTCGAGGGCTCCGCCCCTGAACCGCTGGCAGGTACTGATTAACAACTGATTCAAGCCCCAATAACAAGTATGATATAGTGAACAAAAGAATCATCTAAAACATGCACATATTATGAGATTCTAACATACCAATATACCATTGCCAAATCGAAATGAGATGGCTTGGACAAGTGAATAAGCGGCGAGATCGACTTGGCTTATATGTCCAATAAACGATTGCGTTACAACTTGAACACCAAACATTGACAAACGAAACAAAATTGCCGGGAATGCAGTTCTCCATACTAGTTTGCTTTCTTCCCATATCCTCCTAGCAATACTCGTATCGTTTTTGTGTTCTTGTGCAGGTTCGAGAAGTCTCAAATCTAATTCATCAATCGAACTCTCATCCATGATTCTGCATAACCAACGAGATCAAAATTTAATTGGTACAAATGTTTGTAAGAATGTCCCAATACAAAGTCACTCTACATAGAATTGCCAATTGAGCTGTTTCCTATATGGTTTGACCTAAAACTATACTTCTAAAATGAAGCTAGAGGACAAGAAATGGAACTTAGAAGAATACCCATATGAAAGATAGTACAAACCTGGAAAAGTTTTGCTTGTGCTGTTGATGGTTGTAGTTGAGAAAGTGATTTGAGAGGAAGATATGGCATTATAGAGAATAATACTAATACATATGCTTTGATTTTCAATGGCAGATTTTAGTCTTTTCCCTTTCTTATATTTAATTCAACATGGTTAGGTAGTGGGCTCACATTTGGCACATGCAGTCTGAAGAGGAGAATTTTCATGTAATTTTGTAGCTACTTCATTTGAATCGAGAATAGTGGTTGGCTATTATATAGCATCTCGATCCATTTTCTATTTCTGCTATATAGGCTGTTAATTACACCAATACTATTTCTTCTCTACGTGTTAATTATAGAGTTTGGTTTAAATAAAATGAACTCTTATATTGAAACGAATTCTTATCCTGAAACGAATGCACTTTTCCTAATTCATACTGCATTTTTTCTACTTCAGAGTACACTTTTTCGCATTTGCATTTTTCGTACTTTTTGTAGTGCATTTCTTCATACTGTACTTTTTGTATTTTGCAATACACTTTTATATGAAAAGTGCACTACTAACTAGAAAAAGTGTATTCGTTTCATATTTTTGGATAAGATTTTATTTTATTTGAATTAAACTCGTCAATTATATAGGCTGTTATACCAATAATATTTGTCCATGAGAATTTTGCTTGTTCTTGTTGTTGACGGGTGGAATAGAGAAGATGTAGCATTTTCTGTGAATTGTTTATTGAGAAGAAAGGATTTGTGCAAAAGATTGCAAATTAGGTGGAGTGTGAGGAGAGAATTGTTAATTAGTATGTGCAGGTGTTATGAGCTGCTACATATATATGGAAACTAAAAAAATGAAGCTGAACATGTATTAAAATGAATTAATTAAGAAGGGAAAAAAGGTAAATTATTTTATCATGTTATGATATCTACAAATCGTGAGAGCACTACTTGCTAATTAATGAAGGTGTACTTGTGAAAGTCATTGGCTTGAAGGTTTGGGAGACTATTTCTACAACATTTTTAATACTACAACAACACCAACCCACTCGGACAGGATCTGAAAAACTAGGATGTACCGATTCTATTGAATATCAATAGATTTATCTAACTTGTCGGTTTGGTCGGGTTAGGTTAATTTATTTCGGTTTCGGGTTGAATATGCGTCGGATTAATCCATCGGGTTGTATATCAAATTTGCTTAGATTATGACAAGTTATCGTATATGTTTGGGTCAACCTATAACGGATTAAGAATAAGAACTCTTTATAATTATAAAAATAATATTGTAATTGAATAATATTATTTAAGAATTATTTTTTATATTTCAATAATAAAATACATTATAATATTCAACATAATTTTTATAATTTTTTCAAAAGCAATAGTTAGGGTCAACCAAACAGGCTTTGAGTTAGACCAATCGGGTTCGGGTTAGTCAAGTTCGGATCTTCAATAACCCATTAATTTTCGGATCGAATTTCAACTCTAAAACTTTCGGACAGTCCTGATTGGATTTTTAGATCAAGTAGGTCGAGTCGAGTTTTTACAAGTCTAATTGGAACGTGAATAATCATGTCAATCTACTGAAATCAAATCAACTACTGATTCCATTATGATGCGGAATTCTCTAAGATAAAAATTGTATTTGTCACGGGGACGGAAATAATTGTATTTGTGCCGGCAAGAATATTTTGCCTTGCAAATATGTCTACCAGATCAATTCCAAAGCGGTCTGGATCTGGATAATGAACTCACACAGAGAGCAACTTGGAATTCAACTACTCATAGGTATCTAAGCATTTCGAAAAAGCACGTTTTCAACCGATTAGGAGACCATCAATCTCGATTCCGCTAACAAAAAGCAAAAGCAATGGCGTGCATGGAAGACTTGGTGTCGCAACCTACCCACTTTCCAAACTCATTCAACTACTCGAAACATTATCACTAGATCGATACAAGGATTGAAGTCTGAGAAGTTGAAGAAAAGTTTTCAAAAGTTATATTTGAACAAATTAAAGATCATGTTTAGACCACTACAAGCTTAAATCAAGAAAGAAGAGGTAGAGAGCTTGTCGATTCTCTTTTAGCAAAGACTTTATTCAGATAAAAGACAGTTCTATCTTCTTGTTATAAAAGCAAAGGTTGTTTTAAGGCCCATTGTATTTCATTTCACGACAATGTTTTCTCAAACTTTGCAAAGTTTGAGTTATCGATTAATAAAGATTAAGTTCATCTACACACATTTTGTTGTTTTCTGCTATTATACTTCTGAATTGTATGATTCTAGTGTGTTTCGTGAGTTTAAAGTCTTTTGCTAACTTTGGTTTAGTCCTAATCAAGGTTATTGACGGTAATACCTCCAGGATAGGGAAGGAGATTTTACAAGAAATGGGGTTCAATCTTCTTTTGTTGTTATTCAAGACAACATCGATCTGACGTTCTACATGTGATAGGACTCCATCCGTAAAATTGCATGATTTTATATGTCATATTGTACGACGCTGGGAAACCCCATCATCTCGTTCTCTAGCTTCATTTGTATCATTAGGTTATGTTCGCATTTTTGGTATAGTTTTTGATAGGTTTTCTTAGTTTATTAGGTTTAGTTTTGATAAGTTTAGGATTAGTTTTATGTGTTTTTGGATAGTTTTGCATAATTTGTGAAAAGTATGGAAGCTACTCTGTTTTGTGTATTTTTGTAGGTTTTAGCAAGGAAATGATGCTATTTGGAGCTGAATTTGAAGATCTACGATGAAAGACGGAGGAATACAAGATGAGAAGTCGAAGTCTGAGTTTTCGGAGATGAAGTAGTGAAGAAAGCCAAACCCAGGCTCGTTAACGAGGTTGTGAGGGCTCGTTAACGAGGCCACGAGATAGAATATTCGAGAGGTTGATTCTGTGACTCACCGATCCTGTGCAGGAATTTATTTCCGTGTCGGTAGAGTATCTTTTTATCTTTTTAGGGTTATTATATTGTATTTTAGGTCTTGTTATCTTTCTAGATTTTATTTCTATCTTTTTAGGGTTTTATTTCTATCTTTTTAGGAAAATTTTTATCTTTTAGCTTTTTTAGTTTCTAGCCTTCTTAGTATAAATAGCCTTCTATCTAGCATAGAAGAGGGAGAGATCGATCAGAGAAGAGAGGAAGAAGAGCTGAAGGAGCCGAGAGAGGCGAGGTCGAGTCGGGATCGAAGATCGAGAGCTCGGTGGACGAGAGTTACCGAGGTCGTTAGTCGTGATTTTGGTTCGTTGTTTTGTGTTTTCTCGGGTTTTCTTCTGAATCTCTGTAAGACGATATTATTTAATTTGAGTAGTGTTTTGTTTTCAATATTTTCTTTGATTAAAGTTATTTGTTTCTTAATCATGATTAATGAGTAGTCTTTTTATCTAGGGTCGGGGTTGAAACCCGGCATAGTTATGCATGCTTGGTGAGTAGGATTATGTGTTGAATGCCTTTTATCTATTGTTGAGATTGTTTGTTGTGCTTATACTGAGATGAAAGTTGAGGTAATTTGAGTTGTTGACTTGATTGAAAGAGAAAGTTATAAACTTGAAGCCTTGAAGGTTGATATCGTTTGGATACGAAAGTTTCAAGCTTTAGATCCGAAACAAGCAATCAAGTGAGTTAGTTTATGAAAGTAGATTAATTTACTTGCTAAGTCAATGAAAGTTGATGCTTCTATCTATTTAAAGGCATGATATTTATCTTCTTACGAGCTTGTGTGCATGACTATGTTGTGGTAGCCCTTGTCCTAGATCTTTGTTTTTATTTGATTTTTCATAAGATCATATTCGTTACTGAGTTCGTTGGCTCGGTACCGAACCTGTCTAGGTCGTTAGTTTTGGAATTTTGTTTACGGTGGTTCGTTAACGACCCTGACAAAGTCGTTAACGAGGCTGCTTGTGTGTGTTTTGCTTGCTTTTGTTTGATTTTTTTAGTAGTCGATAGACAAACAACCTTGCTTCCCGTGGAACGTCTCTCTGGCACTTCCGCTTCCGGGGTTGGGTCAGATCCTGACTCCCCTATACTCAGCGGGGTCTTGATTATAAATTTATTTGTTGCTAAGAAATACCCTTCAACAAATTTGCGCCGTTGCCGGGGAAGCAACGTGTTTGTTTGTTTATCTGTGGGTCTGGGAATAGCCCGACCCCGTTTTTATTTTTAATTTTTGTTTTCTTTGTCTGTTTTCTCAGCGTATGCCGGTAGGACGTCGAAAGCTTGAATTTGACAACGCTGGTTACTATTCAGAACCTGAACGTTTCCTGCACCGCAGACGTCGAGAGAACCGAGTCATGGCCACACCTGAAGAGATGGCTCGTTAGTTGGAAGTCCTCCGGACTCAGATGGAGGCATTGAAAACCGAGAAGGAAGGCGATGCTGCCGAAGCTGCGCGTCAACGAGCTAACAATGCTCGTCTACAAGAAGAGCTGAATGCCTATCCGAGGAATGCCAAACAGTGTATGCATCCAAAACTGAGGGTGCCAGAGTCTCCAATTGTGCTTCCGGAGATAGAGAAGACTTTTGAGATTAAATCTCAATTCATATCCTTGATCAAACGGGCTCAGTTTGAAGGGAAACCTACTGAGTGCCCTATGGAGCATATTAGAAATTTTCTTGATTTATGTGACACCATAGCTGCTGAAGGTGTCTCACTTGAATATGTTCTGTTAAAAGCTTTCTGGTGGTCTCTTGCTGGAAAGGTCCTGAGCTGGTTGGAGAGCTTACCTCCTAAGTCTATCAGGACTTGGAAAAACTTGTATGATCAATTTCTTACAAAATTTTTCCCGCCTGCCAAGACAACGGAGTTGAGAAAACGCATCACCTCCTATCACCAGCTGCCTAATGAGACTTTTGTTGAAACATGGGAAAGATTTAAAGAGATGCTTAGACAGTGCCCCACTCATGGGCAACCTTTATATGTTCTGCAAGAAATCTTTTTCCAAGGATTCAACGCAGAGACCAAGAACCGCATCAACACGCATACCGCGTGCGGTTTTATAGAGATGGATCCTACGACTGCATGGGAATTGCTGGATAAGTTGTCCAATTATGATGCCATGTATGGAACCCAACAAACTCCACAGCCCCAAAAACGTCTCTACATGCCTAACCGAGAAGAAGTTGACCCGGATGTTAAAACTCAATTCCTACAAGATGAGGTCAACCGTCTGAAGAAGCAGGTAAGTTTTCTGAAATCCTCTCAATCTTGTCAAGAGTGTGGTTCTTCTGCCCATAGTACTTCTGCTTGCACTAACATAGAGCAAGTTAGAGCCGCTGAGACAATTGTTGAGATGAATTATATGAGAGGCCCATACAGGAACCAGCCTAGCTATTTTGACAGGTCAAACAATTATCAGGCGTGGGGCAATCAAAATCCAAATCCACACTATGCAGCGCCTCCGCCGGATAGACGACCTGCGCCTTATCGACCTCCAGGCCATAAAGAGCCACCATCATGGGTTCAAGGGATACAGGAAGGCCTTAACGGAGTGACTAATAAGGTTAACGAAGTTCAAGCCAACCTGAACCAACAAAATAAAAGATGGGGAGAGTTCGATACATGGAAGAAGAATGTCGATTGCCAACTAGGGAACCTTGCTGCACAGATTCCACGACCACAAGGGCAACTTCCAGGCCGTCCCGAAGAAAACCCTAGGGGACAAATAGTAGTAGTGCACCTTAGGAGCGGGAAGACATTGTCGGAGCGAGTCCAAGGTGAGGACAAGAAGGAAGAGGACGCCACGGTTCAGCTCGATAACGAGCCAGCGAGGGTAATTACCGAACAAGCGTACCATGGTGACGAGGCTCCGAGGGTATCTAACGACATTAATCCAGGTAAGTTTTCTAATCTGAGCCTTCCTCTCAATTCCAGGGTAGTTAACGACCCCATCAGGGTCGACCCGCCGAGGACACCTAACGACCCTAGTGTCGATCCGATACTTTCACCTCTCGAGCCTAACTTGGTTCCGAGAACGGTGAAATCTCTTCCATTTCCCACTAAGAAATCTATGGACTCTACTGAGAGTAAGTTCAAGCGTTTCGTGAAGATTCTTCAGGGCATTAATATTTCCATCCCATTAGTTGAGGCCCTAAGCGAAATGCCGGCTTACACAAAATTCTTGAAAGATATTCTTAGCAGGAAAAGATCTATCACAGGATTGCAGGATGAAGTCTGCTCTATTGCACTACCAGAAAAGCTTGGAGATCCAGGGAGATTTGCCTTCACGATTGGCATAGGCGACCACAAATTCAAAGCTTTATGTGATTTGGGAGCCAGTGCTAGTTTACTCCCTCTCTCAATATGGTCAAAAGCCAATATGGGACCACTAGAGCCGGTAGATATAAACCTCTACATGGCAGATGGATCATGTGTCAAGGCCACATGAGTCGTAGACGACTATCCTATTCAAGTCGGGAAATTCTTCATACCAAATGATTTCGTCGTCCTCAACATGCCTGAGGACCCTCATGTCCCCGTTATCCTAAGCAGACCATTCCTAGCTACAGCAAGTGCCAAGGTTGATGTGCGGAAAGGACTTCTTACTTTTGAGATTGGTGAAGAAATTGTGGAATTCAGCTTGGACCAAAACGCAAACGACCCAACCGCGGTCGTACAAATCGAGTTAACCCAACCAGAACTCGACAAAGCTGATACTACCGAACTTCCACCAACTTCGAAAGAGGACACAATTCTCACACAAGACTCTGTAGAGCTTCCTTGGCCCACTAGCAAGTCTCACACACAAGGTAATAATCAATGTGAATACTCTTCTTCTTACCATATTCCTACACCATACCCCACGACATATGCTCTTGCGGAGTCCAAACCGCCTTGGTTTTCGAATTTCACTAACCCATATGTAGGAATACCGGGCATACTCATAGAAGACAAGGGACCTAGCTTAGTGACTGAAGCAAACAACGCCTACAAAGCTAAGTATGGGGTATCTCAAGACCCAAACATAGTTGCAAGAGAGCCACCTTGAGAAGGGAAGTACGTCGAGCTGACGACGTTAAACATAGCGCTTACGGGAGGCAACCCACTTTTAGTATAGATTAGATTTTTCTTTTTAGATTCTTTTTCTTAGTTTTCTTTTGAGTTTCTTTTTGTAGTTTTTTAGGATAGAAATTAGGATAAATTTAAAGCTAACAAGATTGCAGAAAAAGGGGCTCGAAAATTACTCAAGGAGGGTACGGTGGCTCGTTAACGACCCACCCAGGGTCGTTAACGACCCGGTTTGGCGAACCGACTCGGGCAGGTAAGTTTTTCTAACCCTAATCTATCTTTTATCTTCTACCCTATTTCTTACCCCCCAGCCGCCACTTCTATTTAACCCTCCCAATCTCTCAAAACTCTTACCCATAAATCTCAAAACTCCAAATCCTTCAAACCTCCACCAAATACTCTCCCCACCGATCGGAATCTTTCACTCCACCGATCGTCGGAGACCCTGTCGTTAACGAAGCGCGGAACACCGTTTTTCCTACCGACGAAGTCCACGCTCGTTAGCCACCCAATTTCGATCTCTTGTTCTTCAATTTCCCGATTCTCCGGTATGATTTCTAAACCCTAACTCCTAATTGCATGATTCATGGTTCTTAGGGTAGAAATTTCATGTCTTGGATCTAGTTTATAGAGAGGATCGATTTGGTTGATTGAATTTTGCTCATGAATTTTGATTATGTTAAGTTGTTCTTGACTAGGGAAAGTTATTCATGCTAGAAACTCTATTGCAATAACTTGATTTAAAAAGCATGAATCTTTCTTGTTCTAGTCTTAAGTTCAATCTTTGCATGTCAATTTTGGGTAAATTTAGCATGTTCGGGATGGGTAATTGAGCAAGTATGGGGTGCATAAACCCGATTGTGTGTCTAGTGAGAGAGTATAGAGGATGCATACTTGATTTATGGTCTGATTTTTAAAGTTGATGACATTCGGAATTCTGTGAATTGGCTCTCGGCAGCTCGTTAACGACCCACCCAGGCTCGTTAACAACCCTGCGTAGCATCAAAGATCAATAACCAGTCCAGATTCGTAAACGACCCAATTGGGTAGTTAACGAACAATTCCGAGGTCTATGTTGAGACCAAGTATGGGGTCTCTTATCTATCTACTTGAGTGGATCTTATCTTGGAAAATCATGATTGTTTTGTAGATCAAATGGCAAGTTCTAGCAGACCCGCTACCCGAGCTCAGAAGAAGAGAAGGAACTAGAGGTCCCTATCTCCACCACGCATGGATAATGTGATCCTGCGTACCCAGGGGCAAGCAGATCGTTACCATGCCATCTTAGACAAGGACCACAACACTCGGTGGTTCTTGAAGTCAAGTGCCGTACACACGGGGTTTTACACGGATGTCAAGGAGGCCTTCGTTATTCTCGGTGCCGCTCATTTGCTGAAGAAGGAAAATCTACCAGACTATCCGGCCCTCACATCCGAGTTTCTGGCTACTCTAGAGACTAGTTTCCCGTCAAAGAATTCGGCGGGGCGCATCCGGTTTAGGCTCGGTAATGTGAGCCGAGAGTATACCATGACAGAGTTCAATTCAATTCTGGAGCTCCCGAACCCTTCTAGGGAGTACAACCTGAAGGACTACAAGGTGACTCGAACTTGGAGCTACATCACCGGGGAGGTCCAATCCTCGACAACGACATTATCTGGGGCAAGCATCATCAATCCCATTTGCAGGATCATTCTCCGAGTCCTAGCCGCTACATTCTGGCCAAAGCGAGAGTTGAGCAAGCCAACAAGGACAAAAGTTGCTTGTCTCTACACTATCCTTTTCGAGGAGCCCGACCCTTTGAATTTGGGGTATGAATGGCTCTACTACATAGAGAAATCAACCAAGTCCAAGGAAGTTTGGTGTGGTAACTTGGTTAGTCTTTTGGCTACAAACCTTGGAGTCGACCTCACTCGGTACACACCGGCTCATGCTCAGTTGCTCAACCAAAACTATTGGCTTAGTGCCGGAATTTTTACTCGAGTCCGGGAGAGGCCGAGATGTACCACCCACCTTATTGAAAATGGAGTAACTTTACGTACCAAATTGGTACGAGGCGTGGACGGGGCATGCTTTCCCGTTAGAGCCCAAGCCGAAAGATGAGCTATCACTTTGACCGTGTGTGTCCCGGTTTGACAGAGAGGAAGATGTGATGGATGAAGATGAAGATGAGGATACCGAGTTAGTTGGACAAGACACCGAGGAGGCCGACACAGAAGGCGGTGATGTCGCACTTTCTAGTTTTCATGGGTAGTTTTCTAGTTAGGATTGAGTCTTTTCTAAGTTTATTGTGTTGTTTTGAGTCATTCTTGTGGATTTTCATATTATCTTAAGATATGGAGTCTACATAAGTGTGTTTGATGTTTTGTAGGTCTTTGAAGCGTTGAGGAGAAGATATTTTGGTTTTTAAAGCTTTCTAGGAGGTGGTGCTAAGTGTTGTTTGGTGGTGATGTTGAGAGAAGAGCAAGTGTCAATGCATGTGAAGATTTGATGATTTAAGAGTGAAGGTTTCAAGGTTTAAGTACTTGAAGAAGGAGCTAAAGGACGTCTTAAAAGGCCAAGAGCGATTGAAGAAGGAACAATGAAGGAAAGCCAAGCATTGGAGCAAGTTTTGAGCAAGAAATGAGGAAGTTACGTGCAGCCAGAGGGTCGGTGACGACCCATCCATGGTCGGTGACGACCCACTCCGTGTGTTGCCGAATTATTGCTTGCGCCTTAAGTTTGGTTTAGTAATTGTTTTATTTATGGGCCTTTTTAAGATAGATTTGAGTTTCCATATAGATTTATTTTCTACCATTATATAAGGATCCTTAGGGTTTTATTTCAAGGAGGCTGATTTGGAGAAAAACGTTCTTAGGGTTTGTTGTGGAGACGGAACAAGTTGCAAGTTTGGTTTTCTAGTTTTCTTTGATTCCAAGCTCTTGGACAATTAGAGAGACTTGGAGGTTTGCTTGAGTTTGTAATTTTTCTTTTGAATCGAAGTTTGTTTGAATTTGAATCATGTCTTCTCTTTCGTTTGTGATTGTTGATTGTTTTATGGATCGTGAGTAGTCTACTTTCTAGGGTTGGGGTGAGACCCGACGAGTTATGCATGATTAAGGCATGAATATTTGAATGAACCATCTCTTTTAATCTCTATCCATTATCCCCTTGTTTGCTATCTATTCCTTGATGAAAGTCAAAGCATGTTCATGTTTATGAGTGAATCGAAAGATTTAGTTGTGAATGTGGATTATATTTGGTTGAAACGAAAGTTAAACTTTTAGGAAACAAGTAGGATTGCAAGTTTAGATCTTTATGAAAGTTAATATTGTTACTTGATTTATCATGACGAGAGTCATACATGGGATTATTTATGGTTGATTTTGATTCATGTTTGCATGCATAAACTTGTTGTGGTGAATCCTTTGCCCTAGATCTTCTTTAATTTGGTTTTTCGGAATTTTCTCGTACCCGGATAGGTCGGTTACGACCCCTGTTAGGTCGGTGTCGAGCGCCTGTGTTCTTTGTTTTCTCCTGCGTTTGTGTTGAAGTGTAGGTCGGTTACGACCTGTTTTAGGTCGGTGCCGAGTCTCAGTTTGAGTGTTTTGCTAGTGTTTTGCTATTGTTTTGTTTTGTTTTGTTAGGATTAGTAGCTAGACATAGATTCTTCTAATTTCCGTGGACGAACCTGACCTCCTTGTACTCAGCGGGGTCTTGACTACAAATTTATTTGTTGTCGGGAAACCCTTTCAACAAATTGGCGCCGTTGCTGGGGAGTTAGTTTAGTTTCTTGTCTAGTTATTTGTGGGGTTTGGGAATAGCCCATACCCTCTTGTGTTTACTAATTTGTTTTCTTTTGATTGTGTGTAGGTGCATGCCCTCTAGTTTGCGAAGGAAAATCGACCTTTTTCCTTTTGATTCCGAACTTGAGAGAACCCTTCACCGCAAGCTGAGAGAACGACGAGCAATGGCCAACGCTGAGGAACTTGCTCGCCAGATGGCTGATCTTCGCCTTCAGATGGAAGGCATTCAAAAAGAACGTGATGATCAAACTACTACTGTTACTCTCCTTCGACAACAGCTCATTGCTATTCCACGCAATGCAAAGCAGTATATGCATCCTGAATTCAAAGTTCCTGAATCTTCTATTGTACTCCCTGTTATTGAGCACGCTTTTGAGATCAAGTCACACTTCATCACTCTTATCAAGAGGTCACAATTTGAAGGCAAGCCCACCGAGTGTCCCATGGAGCACATCAAGAACTTCACTGACCTTTGTGACACTATTGCAGCTGATGATGTATCACTAGAATATGTGCTTTTAAAAGCATTCAAATGGTCTTTGGCTGGAAAAGCTCTTACTTGGCTTGAATGTTTGCCCTCCAAATCGATTCATACATGGAAGGCGTTGCATGATCAGTTTCTGACTAAATTCTTTCCACCAGCTAAGACTACAGAGCTAAGAAAGCGCATTACTTCCTATCATCAACTTCCCAATGAAACTTTTGTGGAGACTTGGGAGCGATTTAAAGAACTTCTTCGGCAATGTCCCACTCATGGACAACCGCCTTATGTGCTTCAAGAGATCTTCTTTCAGGGAATCAATGCCGCAACTAAGGACCGCATCAACCTTCACACCGACTGCGGATTCATTGAGATGGATCCCGATGAAGCTTGGGCCTTGTTGGATAAACTTACCAACTATGATGCGATGTATGGCACTCAACAACCTGCCCGGGTTTAAATGAAGAAGCTTTATGATCCTAATGCCGAACCAATTGATCCCGATGTGAGGTTCCAATTTATGCAAGATGAGATAAACCGGCTTAAGAAGCAAGTGGGCCACTATAAATCCACCGCTCAACCTTGTCAAGAATGTGGTTCCCCTGCTCATCCCACTTCTTCTTGCACAAACGTGGAACAAGTCCGAGCTGCAGAGGCTTATGCAGAAGCACATTATATGAGAGGACCCTACCGTGGCCAAAACAACGCTTATCCAAGAAACAACAACAACTTTTCTCAGTGGAATAACAATGGCTATGGTCAAGGTTTTCAAGGACCGCCACAAGAGCAGAGAGCCCCGCCCTATAGGCCACCCGGTTTTCAAGAGCCACCAACATGGGCACAAGGACTCCTTGAAGGAATGAATGCAGTCCGAACCGATCTTAAAGGAGTGCAAAATCAACTTGGTGACTTTGAGGCTTGGAGGAAGAATGTGAATTCTCAACTTGGTGATTTAGCGGCCCATATTCCACGGCCACAAGGGTGATTACCGAGACATTCTGATGAGAATCCGAGAGGACAAATTGCTCCAATTCACTTGAGAAGCGGAAAGAAGCTACCAGACCGAGGAAGAAGCAAGAATAAGGAGGACGAAGAAGACTGGCCAAGCTCGGAGCAGGTCGTAACCGACCCACCACAGGTCGTAACCGACCCACCTCCTACCAAAGATAAGGTCGTCACCGACCCAACCCAGGTTGTGGCCGACCTCATTCCCGGAATTTTTCCTTCCGTCCCTCCTTCATCAACAGCAAAAGTTCTTCCTTTCCCATCCAAGAAAGCTAAAGATTCCACAGACGGCAAATTCAAGCGTTTTGTGCAGGTTCTTCAAGGTCTCAACATCACCATTCCTTTTGCTGAAGCTTTGAACGAGATGCCCGCATACACCAAATTTCTTAAAGAGATCTTGTCCAAAAAGCGGTCTATGTCCGAACTAACTGATGAGGTGCGATCCTTAGAGCTTCCAGAGAAACTCGGAGATCCGGGTAAATTTGCAATCACTATCGGCATAGGTGCGCATCGTTTTAAGGCTTTGTGTGATCTTGGTGCAAGTGCTAGTCTTCTACCTCTCTCTATATGGTCCAAAACCAACATGGGTCCTTTGGTACCGGTGAATATGAAGCTTTATATGGCGGATGGTTCTTGTGTTAGACCCACTGGAGTTGTTGATGATTTCCCTATTCAGGTCGGCAAGTTCTTTGTGCCTAATGATTTTATTGTCATGGAGATGCCGGAAGACCCTGTCGTCCCGATCATTCTTGGGCGACCTTTTCTTGCAACCGCTGGAGCTATTATTGATGTGAAGAAAGGTCTCCTTACTTTTGAAATTGGCAATGAGGTGGTTGAGTTCCGGTTCAATCCGACGATGAAGGAAACCGGTGAAGCCATGGAAGTGAAGATGTTGTACACTCGCTCGGACTACATTGACTGTGAGGATCCGATCGAATGTTTGTTTGGAGCTTATACAAGTGAAGCTAAAGCCGAAGAAGAAACTGCAAGGTTGGCACCAACCACTTTTTGCTCGGCACCAACCACTTTTTGCTCGGCACCGACCATCTCTAGGTCGGCAACGACCACTTCCAGCTCGGCACCCACCCCCATTCCGATCGTTGCTGAGGATTTTATGCTTGCTTCTGGCTCGGTGACGACCTCCCTATGGTCGGAACCGACCCTTCTGGAGGCAGATGATACTACTCACTTTGAAGAGTTTTTCAAAATGGAGAAAGCTGACGAGATTGTTACACCACCACCACCGACTCCAGAGCTTAAGACTCTCCCCGAGTCTTTGAGGTATGAGTTTCTTGGCCCAAATTCCACTTTTCTTGTGATTATTAATGCTAACCTTAATGAGGAAGAAGTTGGAAAGTTGTTGAATGTTCTTAGGGCTCATAGGAAGGCCATTGGATACTCACTTGAGGATTTAAGTGGCCACTCACCTTCTTTGTGTATGCATCGTATTTTTCTTGAGGAAGGACACAGACCCTCCATAGAGCATCAACGAAGGCTTAATCCCAATATGAAGGAAGTGGTAAAAAAGAGATATTGAGAATGCTCGATGCAGGTATCATCTTCCCTATTTCAGATAGTAAGTGGGTAAGCCATGTTCATGTTGTGCCTAAAAAGAGTGGTCTTACTGTTGTTGAGAATGATAAAGGCGAATTAGTCCCCACTAGGACTACTACTAGTTGGCGCATGTGCATAGATTATAGGAAGTTGAATAGCGCCACTAGGAAGGACCATTTTCCCTTGCCTTTTATTGACCAAGTGCTAGAGAGATTAGCATTGCATGACTATTTTTGTTATCTCGATGGCTATAGTTGTTTTTGGTAGGTTCCGATACATCCAGATGATCAAGAGAAAACCACCTTCACATGTCCTTATGGCACATTTGCTTATAGGAGGATGCTGTTCGGGCTTTGCAACGCCCCGACCACTTTCCAACGGTGTATGATGGCCATCTTCTCCGACATGATTGAGGACATTGTGGAGGTATTTATGGATGATTTCTTGGTTTACGGTACCACTTTTGACTCTTGTCTTGCCAATCTTACTAGAGTACTTAAGAGATGTGAGGAAACTAACCTAGTACTTAATTGGGAAAAATGTCACTTTATGGTGCAAGAAGGAATTGTTCTAGGTCATGTTGTGTCAAAAAGGGGGATTGAGGTTGATAAAGCTAAAATTGAATTGATTCAAAAATTACCACCCCCTTCCTCAGTGAAAGATGTTAGGAGGTTTTTAGGACATGCTGGGTTTTATAGGAGGTTCATTCAAGATTTCTCTAAGATTACCAAACCATTAACTAACCTATTAATGAAGGATGTTGTGTTTGAGTTGTCTTCCGAGTGTCTTGCAGCCTTCCATAGGATCCGAGATGCACTTGTATCGGCTCCTATTATGCAACCTCCTGATTGGACCATTCCCTTCGAGATCATGTGTGACGCTAGCGACTACGCCGTGGGCGCAGTCCTCGGGCAAAGAAGGGAGAAGAAGCTTCATGCTATCTATTATGCGAGCAAAACGCTGGATGAGGTCCAAAGCAAATACACGACCATGGAGAAGGAATTCCTGGTTGTTGTGTTCGCCTTTGAGAAGTTCCGGTCATACTTGGTGGGTTCCAAAGTAATCGTCTACACAGATCATGCAGCTATCCGTTATCTTATGGATAAGAAGGACGCCAAACCGAGATTGCTCAGATGGATGCTTCTATTGCAAGAATTTGACCTTGAAATACGAGATAAGAAAGGAGCGGAAAATCTTGTGGCGGATCACCTCTCTCGGTTACCTATGGAACACATTAAGGAGTCCGGAGATACAATACCCATCAACGATTCTCGCCCGGATGAAACTCTATTGAGCAATGAAGTTTTGCGGATCGAAACAACCATTACTGGGTCGGAGACGACCACTATTGGGTCGGAGACGACCACTACTGGGTCGGAGACGACCACTTTTGGGTTGGCACCGACCCCCCATATGCTGATTTTGGCTGGCACCGAGCTAGGAAGGATGGCACCGACCCTCACCACCACTACTCAAGGTCATATTTCTAACCCTTCTTCGGTACTTTCCACTATTCTTCATTTCTCTCCTTCCATGCTCTCTTGCCATTCTATCTATGCTATTCGAGGGGCGAAAACCCCTTGGTTTGCGGATTTTGCTAACTATGTTGTAGGAGGCATTATCCCCGATGGATTGACTTCCCAAGCTCGAAAGAAGTTCCTTCACGACGCCAAGCAATACTATTGGGACGATCCCTACCTTTTCAAGCGAGGGAGCGATCATATTTTTAGGCGTTGTGTGCCGGATAATGAAATTGAGGGAGTAATCCGACAGTGTCACACTCTTCAAACGGGCGGCCATGCTAAGGGATTCAAGACTACCGCAAAAATTCTTCAAAGCGGATTCTACTGGCCTACCCTCTTCAAAGATGTTCATACTTATATCACGGCTTGTGATGAGTGTCAGCGTGCGGGAAATATCACATGGAGGAACGAGAACCCACTCACAGGAATTGTGGAAGTTGAACTTTTTCATGTATGGGGAATCGATTTCATGGGACCCTTCCCTTCTTCGGGTCCATACAAATACATCCTCGTAGCGGTTGACTACGTGTCTAAGTGGGTTGACGCCATAGCAACAAGAACTAATGATGCAAGAGTTGTGGCCAAGTTTATGAAGACCAACATCTTTCCCCGCTTTGGTGTTCCCCGAGCTCTTATTAGTGATGGCGGTTCTCATTTCATTGAGCGGAGTTTTGAGGCACTTTTGACTAAGTATGGGGTCATTCATAGGGTAGCAACTCCCTACCACCCCCAAACTAGCGGTCAAGTAGAGATCTCCAACCGGCAAATCAAAAACATCCTGGAGAAGACGATTTCTCGCTGAAGGAAAGATTGGGCCTCCAAGTTAGATGATGCACTTTGGGCATACCGCACCGCCTACAAAACTCCACTCCGCACTACTCCTTACAATCTTGTGTATGGCAAGTCGTGTCATTTGCCCGTCGAGCTCGAACACAAAGCTCTATGGGCTCTCAAGGAGCTCAACATGGATCTTGACGCGGCCGGAGAAAAGAGATTTATGGACTTGCAAGAATTGGAAGAGTTAAGGCTTAAAGCATATGAGAATGCCAAGATTTATAAAGAAAGAACCAAGAAATGGCATGATAAGAAGCTCATCCCGAAGACCTTCAACAAGGGTGATCAAGTACTCCTTTTCAACTCAAGACTTCGACTTTTTCCTGGAAAATTGCGATCCCGATGGAGTGGACCATTTGTTGTCCATCACATCTATCCACATGGAGCGGTCGAGCTTTTGGATGAAAATGGAGGGATTTTTAAGGTCAACGGGCATCGTTTGAAGAAATACTTTGCAAGGGCCGAACCCGATGAAGAAATTCGAGCCACATGGGCTCTCACATCTTCGGACTAAATAGAGGTACCACCCGTCTAGCTAAAGACGTAAAATTAAGCGCTTTCGGGAGGCAACCCACTTTGTTTTTGTTTTTGAATTTTTCTTTTTTAGGTTTGGTTTCATTTGTTTTTCTTAGTCTAGAATAGCTAGTTTTCTTGTCTTGGTTCTCCACTAACTTTTTGTAGGAAGCTAAGTGAGGCGGGAGAATTTGAAAGGGCCGAAATACATAAGCAATGGGGACAATTCCATGGTCGTAACCGACCCACTCATGGTTGGCACCGACCCCTTCCAAGAAAATATGGTAAATATTTTCAGAAATTGGAAATTGCAGGTAAGTCCCTCAATTTTTTCACCCTTTTTCACCCTATCCCCTCCCACCCCTTCCTCCCTCACGCCGACCCCTCCTCTTTCCCAAACCTCCATTGTTCCCCCACTCTCTTTGCCTCTCAAACATCACACAATCCTTCATTCCCGTCCCAAATCCACCCAATTTCTCCCTTGTGCTACATAAACTCTCCAAATCATTCAACAAAAACCAAAAATCTCACCCCACAATAATTTCTCACAATTTCGAACCACTTTGGTGCTCGTAGACGACCTCCTTTTACTTTCATTCTTGTACTCTTGCTCATCTTTGGTATGTTTTTCTACTCCTTTGATCTTATATTCGAGTTTACTTGATTTTTGTTTGAGGGATTAGTTGAAAACCTAGGTTTTGGGTGCTCTTGTATTTGAATATGGAAATTTGGGTTTTTTGCATGTTTAGGTGGTTGGATCTATATCATGCCATGATTAATTGAGGATTGTATGTGGAACTCTTAATGTTTGTTTGGTTGTTTGTTTGATTGGGAGAGGATTTGATTCTTAGTAGGAATTTTTGGGTACAATTCCATGAACAAAAGTCGAAGTTAAGGGGCGTCTTTTTGCCCGGATTGGTCGGTGCCGACCCCCCATGGGTCGGTGACGACCCCCCAGCTCCCACATTCTCGAAATTGCTCGACACCGTGTTCCCAAGGGTCGGTTCCGACCCCAATTGACGGGTGTCCCTTTGTTCATACATGATAATGAAGCTATTTTTACCATGATTTGGGGTGCTTTTGGCTTGATCTTTCCCTCTACTTATATATTGTTCATGATTAAGCATGCTAGGTTGAGATCCATTCTAAATTTATGCATGTTTCTTTTAATAAGTATGGGGTACTTCTTTGGAATTGACATGGGTGTCTTGTGTTTTGGCCTTGTTCTTTCAAATTATGGAAATTATCTTGGAAAGTTGTTGATTGTTTTGTAGGACAATGGCTTCATCCTCTCGTCCACATTCCAAGAAGCAAAAGAAGAACAAGCAAAAAGTGGATTCGGTTGTGTTTGACTCGGAAGAACAACAAGCTCGGTTTCTTGAGATGTGGGAAGGTGATGTAAATGTCCGAGCTTATCAAAGGGCCGGAGCCGACAAGATTGGTGTTCATAGAGAGGTGTACGAGGCCTTCTCTTGGATTGGTGCTCAACACCTCATTATACATCCTATCGAGGAGCATTATGTGGCGCTAACATGTGAATTCATGTCCAATTTCCGCTTATACCGGGATGAAGACGATTTCAACCGCTCCATGGTCACTTTCCAACTTGGCAATGAAGGGCACGAGATGAACATCAAGAAATTCAACAAGCTTCTAGGTTTCCGTACCCCACCCGGTTCCTACAAACAAACGGACTTTCCCGCCAAAGAGTTGTGGCAATACATCACCGGCAAAGAAGAGTACCCCACCAACCACCTTCCCGGCGTCTACATTGCAAGTCCGGTTTTCCGGATTATCCTTCGCATCTTGGGGTCCACCATTTGGCCACGCTATGAGCTCTCACGACCACACAAGCAAGAAATAACATGCTTATCCACCATGCTCTACGAACAAACCGTTCACATGAACTTGGGATATGAGTATGCTACGGCCGTCATCAACCACCAACGCCAAACAACTCACACTACTACCTACTTTGGGTGGCTTGTTGCTATTCTTGCTAAGTCCTTAAAGGTCAACCTCTCCGCCTACTCTTCAAAGCCGGTCATTCCTATGGATGTCAAGTATTTTGTGAACTCTAAGGTGATTGCTCCATCTCCCACCGGCTACATCAGCAAGTTCCATATTAGCAAGCATGAGACTCATGATGTGGAGCTTACCGAGGAGAATCTCGAGCTTTTCTATCTCCTTAACTGGTACGATGCTTGGGCCCCCGCTCCTTACCCTTTGAGAGCCAAAGTTCGGGATGATAAGAAGATTAGACGCCAACCCAGCAGATTCCGCCGAGCCATACCCAATCCACCGCCAAGAGGAGCATCTTCCGACTCGGACTCAACACGGAGCCACACTGGGGAGGTTGGTGCCGACCAACATGCGGTCGGTGACGACCAACACCCGCTCGGTTACGACCACAATGCGGTCGGTGGCGACCCTCCAGTGGACAACCACTTCCAAAATCAGTCCGGTGTTGACCCGATGGACTACACCATGGGACCACAGTCGGATATGGTTCCTTACTATTCACATCCGTATGGCTTTGATGGGTCTGGTGGCTCTACCTTCCAAGGACAAAGCACGTACAATACCGGTTCAAGATCGGGCGGTAATCCCGATATCTCTCTTCTTTCGGCTAAAATGGATGCTTTTATGCTTCACCAACACCATCTTTATGGAGCACTGAACCACCACCACAACCAATTCGTCAACCACCAACAAGAGCTCCACGACTTCCGAGTTGAGTATTATGAAGACCATAAAGAGGATGTCGCAAGATGGGAAGCTCAAGAGGAATTCAACCATTGGTTGGGGCAATACCTTTACCAACCTCCACCACCTCCTCAACCTCCTCAAGAATGATCCTCCTCCTATGTCAACGCTTCAAATTGTTGTCCAAGTAAGTTCTCTTTCCTTTCTCCTTACTTTCTTAATTAATGGGGACATTGATGTTTAAGTATGGGGTGGTTTGGGAGATTACTTGTTTAGTCTTTATTTGTTTAAGTCATGTGTTGCTTTGTGTTAAATATGTGTTTAGATGTGTTTAATCTTGTTTTGAGTCTTTTTCTTTTGAATTTTTTAGATGGATAAATGCCCTATTCCTTAGATGTTCTAGGACGGAAATTGCTTGCATTATCATATAATCCCAATGACATGCTTTAAGAATCACCTAAACCATGATCTTGCTTTTTGAGTTTTGAGCTTATAATGAAAATTGAGCATACATATTTCTAAAGTAAAAGCAATCCAACAAAATGTGAACCTAAGTGAGATATTTTTGGCCTATAAAGGATGTACATTTTTACTCCTTTTCTCTTTTATGTGTGAAATACTCTTTCAAGTGCAAATATACCAATTGACAATGGCATGGTTATTGTAAAATTTGAGACCAATGGAGATATGCTCATTACTTGATTAAATCAAATGATTTTGAACTCATTTTTATAAGCCTATTATATTCCTTTTCCTACCTATACATGATCCCTCTTTTTGTAGCCCTTATTTTTGAGCTTAAAGCCTATGTCTAGCTCCACAAAAGAATTCCCTAGCCATGATAAGCTTGACCTCTTTGATCCGGGAATTAGGACTTAGAAGAAGATTGTTGAAAATTGTCATGATTTGAATGGGTGAAAAACAAAGAGATTATGGAAGGTAGATTAAGGGTGTTGTCTTTGAAAATCAAGAGAATGAAAGGTTTTTGGACACGACAATGCATATATGTAGCTCGGAGCCGACCCAAAATGGGTCGGTGCCGACCACCCCTGTAAAAAAAAAAGGGAAAGAAAGGATCCATATAATAAATGCAAAGAGTCCAAAGCCTTTAAAAGAATAGAAGAAAGACAATTGATGATAGGTGAAAAAGGGAAGTTCATTGAAAGATAAAGTGTTTGGTGATTGAAGAAGAGGAAAGAACGTTGGATGAGTGATGTATAGTCTAGGAGTCTTGATTCCCGGATTAGTTAGCACCACAAGGCCAAATTATCTCCACACCCTTTGTTTTACCAAGCCCCATTACAACCCGGCCGAATAGAGACTTCTTTGAAGTTTTTATTGAGCCACCCTAGTTCATTTAATGGTTTGACTTGTTTTGATTTCTTCGGTGGAGAATTTGTTTGTATAATATCCATTGACTATGCGGTTTTGTACTTGGAGTTGAGTTGAGAGATCATTGCTATACCCTAAACACTTTGAGAGTTGAGTGAAATACATTCCTTGGTAAGGTTGGATTGTGATTACTTGAAATGTTCATGTATGCTAGGATGTGGAAGTTGCTTGCTCATAATTCTACTTGTGCTTATTTTTCCTACAAGATGATTCTTGGGTTTTGTTTATTGGTTTTGATGCATGTTAAGTGATTGCTTGAGGACAAGCAAGTCTAAGTATGGGGTATTTTGATGTCGCACTTTCTAGTTAGTTTTCATGGGTAGTTTTCTAGTTAGGATTGAGTCTTTTCTAAGTTTATTGTGTTGTTTTGAGTCATTCTTGTGGATTTTCATATTATCTTAAGATATGGAGTCTACATAAGTGTGTTTGATGTTTTGTAGGTCTTTGAAGCGTTGAGGAGAAGATATTTCGGTTTTTAAAGCTTTCTAGGAGGTGGTGCTAAGTGTTGTTTGGTGGTGATGTTGAGAGAAGAGCAAGAGTCAATGCATGTGAAGATTTGATGATTTAAGAGTGAAGGTTTCAAGGTTTAAGTGCTTGAAGAAGGAGCTAAAGGACGTCTTAAAAGGCCAAGAGCGATTGAAGAAGGAACAATGAAGGAAAGCCAAGCATTGGAGCAAGTTTTGAGCAAGAAATGAGGAAGTTATGTGCAGCCAGAGGGTCGGTGATGACCCATCCATGGTCGGTGACGACCCACTCCGTGTGTTGCCGAATTATTGCTTGCACCTTAAGTTTGGTTTAGTAATTGTTTTATTTATGGGCCTTTTTAAGATAGATTTGAGTTTCCATATAGATTTATTTTCTACCACTATATAAGGATCCTTAGGGTTTTATTTCAAGGAGGCTGATTTGGAGAAAAACGTTCTTAGGGTTTGTTGTGGAGACGGAACAAGTTGCAAGTTTAGTTTTCTAGTTTTCTTTGATTCCAAGCTCTTGGACAATTAGAGAGACTTGGAGGTTTGCTTGAGTTTTTAAGTTTTCCTTTGAATCGAAGTTTGTTTGAATTTGAATCATGTCTTCTCTTTCGTTTGTGATTGTTGATTGTTTTATGGATTGTGAGTAGTCTACTTTCTAGGGTTGGGGTGAAACCCGACGAGTTATGCATGATTAAGGCATGAATATTTGAATGAACCATCTCTTTTAATCTCTATCCATTATCCCCTTGTTTTCTATCTATTCCTTGATGAAAGTCAAAGCATGTTCATGTTTATTAGTGAATCGAAAGATTTAGTTGTGAATGTGGATTATATTTGGTTGAAACGACAGTTAAACTTTTAGGAAACAAGTAGGATTGCAAGTTTAGATCTTTATGAAAGTTAAGATTTTTACTTGATTTATCATGACGAGAGTCATACATGGGATTATTTATGGTTGATTTTGATTCATGTTTGCATGCATAAACTTGTTGTGGTGAATCCTTTGCCCTAGATCTTCTTTAATTTGGTTTTTCGGAATTTTCTCGTACCCGGATAGGTCGGTTACGACCCTTGTTAGGTCGGTGCCGAGCGCCTGTGTTCTTTGTTTTCTCCTGCGTTTGTGTTGAAGTGTAGGTCAGTTACGACCTGTTTTAGGTCGGTGCCGAGCCTCAGTTTGAGTGTTTTGCTAGTGTTTTGTTTTGTTTTGTTAGGATTAGTAGCTAGACATAGATTCTTCTAATTCCCGTGGACGAACCTGACTTCTCTGTACTCAGCGGGGTCTTGACTACAAATTTATTTGTTGTCGGGAAACCCTTTCAACAGGCGGCACAGAGGAGCTCAACCTCGAGGAAGAAGACCTCGATACAGAAGTTTTAGGCACCAACGTCCTCGTTGACGAGCCCACCGGGCTCATTAATGATCATTTCCAGCCTTCTACATCTGTTGATAATGAGGTACCCAGGGTCGTTAACGACCCGCTGAGGGCAGCAACCGACCTTCCGCAAGCTCCTACCGATCCCTACTCTTATGGGCTTGTGCCATACCACCTGGTGCTTCACCATGATCACTTTCAGCCTCACTACCCACCACCTCCTCAGCCTGAGTACACTGGGTCAAGCATTCCGCCACCATGGGCCGAGGATCTTTCTGCACGGATGCAACAGCTTCACCTCCAGTAGGACCACATTCATAGGAGGATGGATAGATGGGAGACTATCTATTCAGCTCGGATGACATTTGAGGATGAGAGGCATCGCCAGAGAGAGACAGAGGATGCTGAGCGCTGGAGGACGATGTACGACTTCATGGGGAACTTTGAGCACTATTCCTCCACCTAACCATTGATTCAGCTTGAAGACGTTTTCCTTGTTATCCATTTCTAAGACTTTGTAAGTTTTTGTTTTCTCTTTTCTTGTTTTCTTGTGTTTTTCTTTTCTATTTCTTTCCTTGTTCTTATTTTAATTACAGTGGGGACACTGTAATTTTAAGTATGGGGTGGGAGAAAGTAGAAAGTTTTGTGTCTTGTTTGTCTTTTGTGCTTTGTTAGTTTTTATTCCAAAAAAAAAAATCGAAAATTCTTGAAAAAAAAGGGTTTTAGATTTGATAGATATCCCTTTATTATGTTCTATGATAATAGTTGCTAGCATGATCATATAATTCCTTGCAAACATGTCTTTGATAATATAGCCGGATTCTTTATTATGAAGTTGTTTTTAGGAAGGAATAGCATTTGATGAAATTGAGCACATATACCTTTTTAGCATAAGTGATGCAATCCAACAAAAATTAACCTTGTGAGAAATTTTTGGCCTTATAGGGAGAACATCAAGAATCCCTCTTCTTTTTTGTGTGATTTACTCTCTATATGCATATTATCTCTTGGAATTGTGATGGTTATCTATTTCTTGAGACCTATATAAGATTTATAGTTCATTACTTATGAAAATCATATGATAGAGAACTTATTTTTATAAGCCTTATTATTCCTTATCCACCCTTGCATTATCCTTCTTTTGACAGCCAATTTGAGCCTGAAGCCTTTTATTTTTAGCTCCACAAAATTGTTCCCTAGACGATATAAGCTTGACCCTATCCGGGGATTAGGACTTAGATTTGGAGAGGAAATTGTTTTGTTGATGGTTCAAAAGAAAAGAGAGAGATGTAATGTTTGCTTTGAAATTGAAGGATTGTTGGGAAGTGTAGATTGGAAGTCTCTTGTTAATAGTTGTGATAAGAAAGATCTCTTGATAAAAAAAAAGATGCACAAAATAAGGTTGATGGTTGAAAGAAAGTTGTTGAAAGGGAAGAGGAGTACACGATGAAGCTCGTTAACGACCCTGAAGTGGCTCGTTAACGAGGCAGCGAAAGAAAGAAAAAAAAAAGAGAAGTTGGATAAATAGAAATATGAAGAAAGAAGGAAGTTTGAAGTGCATTCAAGTTTATAAAGATTATATCAGAGATTCTTTGTTTTATGAGACTTTCTAGGATGAAAAGGGTTGTAGAAACAAGTGTGCATAAGAAGAGTGAGTTTGGTTATTTTATGAGTGTTTTGGTATTTTGTGAGTTTTTAGGAGTCTTTGATTCCCGGATATTATTAGCACCACATAGCCAAAATATTTTTCACGCCTTATTGTTTTTACCAAGCCCCATTACATCCTGGCCGAATGGAAACTTCTATGAAGTTTTTCATTGAGCCCCCTGAGTTCTCTTGATGATTTTTGTTTGTTTTGACAAATCTTAGGTGGAGAGTTTGGTGATATAAATTCCAATTTTTATGAGTTTTTGTATATAAGATGGGTTGAGAGACATATTTATAAGTTTAAACACTTGAGAGTTGAGAGAAACACATTATCCCTTGTGAGGTTGGATTGTATTTTCTTGTGTCTATTTGTGGTGCACATATGTGTGTGATGACGTTAATAATCATTTGTTATTTTTCTTCTATGTGTTGAAGTTGCTTTTTAGAAGATGGCTATAATTTGATGAGTATGTTGTTTGGTTTTGATTATTGTTTAGTGATTGCTTGAGGACAAGCAAGTCTAATTATGGGTTAATTTGATGTTCGCATTTTTGGTAGAGTTTTTGATAGGTTTTCTTAGTTTATTAGGTTTAGTTTTGATAAGTTTAGGATTAGTTTTATGTGTTTTTGGATAGTTTTGCATATTTTGTGAAAAGTATGAAAGCTACTCTGTTTTGTGTATTTTTGTAGGTTTTAGCAAGGAAATGATGTTGTTTGGAGCTGAATTTGAAGATCTACGATGAAAGACGGAGGAATACAAGATGAGAAGTCGAAGTCTGAGTTTTCGGAGATGAAGTATTGAAGAAAGCCAAACCCAGGCTCGTTAACGAGGTTGTGAGGGCTCGTTAACGAGGCCACGAGATAGAATATTCGAGAGGTTGATTCTGTGACTCATCGATCCTGTGCGGGAATTTATTTCCGTGTCGGTAGAGTATCTTTTTATCTTTTTAGGGTTATTATATTGTATTTTAGGTCTTGTTATCTTTCTAGATTTTATTTCTATCTTCTTAGGGTTTTATTTCTATCTTTTTAGGAAAGTTTTTATCTTTTAGCCGTTTTAGTTTCTAGCCTTCTTAGTATAAATAGCCTTCTATCTAGCATAGAAGAGAGAGAGATCGATCAGAGAAGAGAGGAAGAAGAGCCGAAGGAGTCGAGAGAGGCGAGGTCGAGTCGGAGATCGAGAGCTCGGTGGATGAGAGTTACCGAGGTCGTTAGTTGTGATTTTGGTTCGTTGTTTTGTGATTTCTCGGGTTTTCTTCTGAATCTCTGTAAGACGATATTTATTAATTTGAGTAGTGTTTTGTTTTCAATATTTTCTTTGATTAAAGTTATTTGTTTCTTAATCATGATTAGTGAGTAGTTTTTTTTATCTAGGGTCGAGGTTGAAACCCGGCATAGTTATGCATGCTTGGTGAGTAGGATTATGTGTTGAATGCCTTTTATCTATTGTTGAGATTGTTTGTTGTGCTTATACCGAGATGAAAGTGGAGGTAATTTGAGTTGTTGACTTGATTGAAAGAGAAAGTTATAAACTTGAAGGTTGATATTGTTTGAATACGAAAGTTTCAAGCTTTAGATCCGAAACAAGCAATCAAGTGAGTTAGTTTATGAAAGTAGATTAATTTACTTGCTAAGTCAATGAAAGTTGATGCATCTATCTATTTAAAGGCATGATATTTATCTTCTTATGAGCTTGTGTGCATGACTATGTTGTGGTAGCCCTTGTCCTAGATCTTTGTTTTTATTTGATTTTTCTTACGATCATATTCGTTACTCAGTTCATTGGCTCGGTACCGAACCTGTCTAGGTCGTTAGTTTTGGAATTTTGTTTACGGTGGTTCGTTAACGACCTTGACAAAGTCGTTAACGAGGCTTCTTGTGTGTGTTTTGCTTGCTTTTGTTTGATTTTTTTAGTATTCGATAGACAAACAACCTTGTTTCCCGTGGAACGATCCGGACTCCCCTATACTCAGCGGGGTCTTAATTATAAATTTATTTATTGTCAAGAAATACCCTTCAACATTAGGTACCTCCAGGGTCGTCCAATGCAATTTAGGGGCCCTGTTTAAAAATTTAAACGTGTCAAATAATAAATCATATAAGTGAAAAAAATTATAATTTTTATTTTACTATACTAATAATTAATATGATTCATATTTCATAAAATAAGCCATAAAAATATCATTACATTTTAAGTAAGTGTACAATTTACTTAAAAAGATGCGTTCTTCTAATTAGTTATTTTACTATACTAATAATACGATTCACATTTTAAAAAAGGAGTATATATTACATGTTATAGGAGCAAGTAGACATATGCATCATTTCATATATTTTAGACAAGCATATACCAGAACTATTTAGATATTTAGAAACACACTATAACTTAATACGGTACATTTGTGTATTTATAAAGTGACCAATTCTAATGAGTAATTATGCTATATTACTCAATCGTACCAGATGCCTTGCTAATATATGCTTCTAATGAGTAAGTATACTACACATAATTTGCGTTTAAGAGTCAATAATAGAGTTGCAGCGTTCATCAATTATCATGTGACCATGAATAATTTCATATATCAACAAAAAAGTGATATAGTTAAAAGATCAACAAGGGAATTCGGTTATAGCCCCCCTATTCTGAAATTTAAAATTAAATAATAAATCAACACATATTATTAAATTCAACCTATAAATCCTTAATTTCCCAAATTTAAATTGAACAATTAAAATGATCTTACCTATTATCCGATTTCAATTGCAAAACAAAGATGCTTCATTTTTGACAAAGACACTTTGTTGGTTGAATAAAGAGTAAAACCAATGGCAAAAAATTGGAGAAAAGGGATGAATAGCTTTGGACGTGTAAGAAGAGGCCATCAGTGTGAAGGAGTATAAGAAGAGAAGTGTGGAAAAAAAAAAATTAGGAAAGAGGGGCGTTAGTTGCTGCCATTAATCAATATATTGGGAGAAGGAAATTTTAGACCTGCGAGAGTAATTAGGGAAGATTTCCTTTTTGTGAAAATGAAAGAAAATCAGCATTAATTGATAACTAATACTGTACTCCATATCATTAATGATCTAATTATGCTGTAATCAATAATATATGTATTAAAAGAAATAATGGGGGCCCTTAAAAATTGGGGCCCCCCGTTCCATTGGACTTTTTACACAGCCCAATGGACGGACCTGGGTACCTCCTATCCCAAAGCTAATTATTTTAATTTTGATCGGTTCTCTACCTTCATACTTCTTATACTACTACCATTTATTCTCACCTAGAACTAGTGAAATACTCTAAATTGTTTGTAGTCCACACTGTACAGGGGCTATAAAAGCAGAATTTGATGCGCTAGAACATAATAGATCCCGACCATAGATGATCTCCCTGTCGGAAAGACACCTATAGGCTTTAAGTGAGATTTCCAAATCAAATTTAAATCCAATAGTTCTGTTGAGCGCTACAAAGCATGTTTAGTTGTCCCCTGCAACAATAAAAAATCTGAGATAGACTATATGAGACATTGATGGATGTCTCTAAAATGGTTTGTGTGCGTACTTTTCTTGCTATTGTTGTTGCTCGTAATTGGGGACTCCATTCATCTGATAGACATTCATAATGCCTTTTTGTCATCTCAATCGCTCGCTATAAGATTTGCAACAAGTGCCCCAGAGTTGGTTTACCAAGCTTGCATCAGTCGTAGGTTCGGTTTTATTTAGTCTCTTGTTGACTATTCCCTATTTTCATATAATTGTCCGGGGACCTCTCTACATGTCTCTAACGATTACTCGTCTTGAGATTTGTTATGATGTTCGAGTCATTGAAATTTATAGGGTCACCCTAGACAAGGGGTGTTCTTTCTCGTAATTACACCGTAGAGCTCACTACTTATTGTGATTTTGATTATGCTTTTTATATTACTGGTTATTTTGTTCAACTTAGGTCTTCTCTAGTCTCTTGAGAGATTAAAAAGTAATAGTACATCTCTAGTCTCTACATAACATTAGATGAACAAGAAATAAATTGTCCTTTAATATAACATAATATGCTTAAATTCAACAAATTCTGAGAGAACTAATTATATATCTATACATATTAAAATTGAGTGCCAATTGTTGGCAAGCAAATTAATTGTAAGAGCTTGAAGTTGCCTCATTTGTATCAAATTTGCAAATGTGCATATGTGCAATGATAGTTGGAATGAGTATAAATACAATGTACTAAAACGTTTAATATGTTTTCAAACAAAAACATTTATTATGAATCTCTAGGATGTTCGCTTCTCTCTTGGTTCCGACTCAAATTAAATCGATTGAGACGATGGGTTGCCTTGTTCACCTGCACAAAAAATAAACATATTTACATAGTCAGAGACAATCCAAGTTCGAAAAAATCTTACTTTGTTACGGTATTTCATATGCTCAAAAGAATTGTGTTTTTTCAAGTTTTGTTAAAACTTTATTAATGCTAAAGATGGTAGTGCTTAAGCTAAATTAACCCAAATTTAAATTTGATAATTATATTAATTTTTTTTAGAGAGGACTAATGCAGATTTATATAGTATTATCCACATATAATTAGCGCTTATGAAAAGAAAGAGAAAGTTGATACCTCCATATAATTAGTTATGTATTTGCTCAAAAAATTAGTTATGTATTTGCTCAAAAAATTAGTTATGCATTCAAATTTATGTCACATATAAAACTAAATAAATGAAATATTATTGAAGGAAAAAAAAATAATCAAGTAAATAGAAATCGTACCTCGCTTTCCCAATCAATTCTCAACGTTATATAAGCTAGAAAAATCACTTGCACTACTACACCGCTAATCAGGCCAAGCCAAATGCCCTATATATTACCATTCATCATTTCAATATTCAAATAAAATGCAAAATAATTAGAGATACAAAAAATAAAACTATTATTGACCACTCTACAAAATTTATAATTAAATTAAATCATTTTCATATGTATATATTTTGTATTTTTGGCCTTGTAAACTTTCTTTCTGAGGAAGCTTATTCGTATCCTTACATAAGTAGTGGCTTGGGTTATAAGTCTACAATATACATTTACTTGGAAATTTAGGTTAAGTGATATAGATGTAGGTTCAGGTAAGACCACTATTATAATAAGAATGCACGACCTATCTGTATTAATGATTTAAAGTTGCATATGCATGCTTTTAAATGATTGTATTCTTGCGTTTGAGTTACATATTCATGCTTTTTAATGACTTTATTCATGTTATTTAATGATTGTAATCATTCTTAATTTCAATGATTGTATTCATGCTTTTTATAACTATATTCATGCTTTAATGGCTATATTCACGTTTTCATGGTTCTATATTCATGCTTTTATATTTCACTATATTCATGCTTATGAATGTACTCATGCTTTTTATGCCTATATTCATGCTTTTTATGATTGTATTCATGCTTTTGATGTATTCATGTTTCATAGTTGCATATTGACGTATTCATATTGCATTATATTTATGTTTATAGAGTTGTACATTCATGTTTTCAAGTCGCATATTCATATTTTCATATAACTATCATCATGAAGCTTTTTTCATCTTCGATCTCCTTATCATGCTTATAAAGTTGCATATTCATGTTTTAAAGTTGCATATTCATAAAAGTATGCAACTCAAAAGCATGAATATGTAACTCAAAAATATGAATACAGATTGGTCGTACGATTTTACTATATGAGTGGTCTTACTTAAACTTAAATCAAGTAAGATATATACCATGCATGTAAATTAACCTTCCAAATGAAGAAATGTGCAATTTGAACTAAAAATATAAATATGCATACCACGATACCGTATTCTGCTACATAAGCAAGAATACATCCAACTGGAATGCCGATTATGTAATATGAGATGATATTAACAAATGCCACCTTTGCTTGTGAACCCGTTCCTATTGCTACGCCTGCAACAATTATATGTACATTTTGATCAGATCTTTAGATGCAAGATTAAAACAAAATTGCTTCCTTTTTCATGCATAAAATATTTCAATTTCATATATCATGTACACTTTTTTGTAAAGGCAAAATTTAAATCCACCACGTAGATTCGTTCCGAACCAAGAAACTAATCACATAGGAAAAATGAAGGTGTGTTTGGATATTACTAGATGTTACTTAAAAATATGTTATCAATATATTTTAAACTTGTGAAAAACATGCTAGGTGAGACTTAAAATTTTCTTGCCTGATAAAACTGCTTGGGAACTATTTAGCAACATTGTGAAGGCAAGCAATCCAAAGAGATTTGATGCAGCTGTTGCAACCTCGTCGTCGCTAGTAAACCAATAGGGGATTTCATTGGAAAACACTAGACAAAGAACGCAAAACACGACTCCAATAGCCAAACTAGTGCTAAGTATTAACTTAATTGCAAACTTGGATGCATTTGCATTGCCTCTCCCAAGTTCATTCGCAACTCTTACACTGCAATTTAGTCATGAAAAAGTAAAAGAAAATAAAGAAGTAAGTAATAAGAATAATTAGTATCGTAGAGCTAAATATATGATTGATTATGCCATACCATGTAGTTCCCATGAAGCCAAGGCAGATCATGTATTGCAATAAATTGACGCCGAGGCTTAAGAAATAGGTGATCACGTAAATCAATTCAATTGCGTATTTCTCTTGAAAATTTTCGTTGAATTGACCTAAAATTGAACTTTACCAGATAGAAAATGCATCTATGCTTATTGTTGCATTGCTTGTGTATCCAGCTAACAAGACGAGGATAGAATTGTACCACATCTGCACACTGCTCCATGATAATAGAGGATGATGATAAATTGATCCATATTGAAAGTTAAAAGAGCTCTAATGATATTAGGGTATTAAAATAAATTGGTGATCAAATTAAATTGCATAATTTTCAATCACAAGTATTGATTTATGAGCATGTATGATTTACCAGAGCATAATGCCGGAGGAAATGGAGAGCTTCACAACAGGAACAATATCATGAAACGCTTCCATGGAGAAGCCGGTCCATGTTTCAGGGCACCAACCTCCAAACATATAGACGTGTAACGAGGCAACAAAGATCCACCGAGTCAAAACGAGTGCACTCATTGCGCCAACAACACCCCAACTAAGCTTACTAACAAAGATCCAAGAAATGAACACGTGAATGATGACGGTAAGGGGGGAAACCAACCCTATGAACATATTTTTACGTTGCGCTTGTAGAAAGGATTCGGTTGTCAAAGTGAAAACAAAGCCATATATGAGACCTATGAACCACAATGAAATTCCTTCTGTTGCATCTGCTATTTCGTCCTCTTCACCTAGCAGCTTGTAAATCGGTGTAGCAAAGATGTAGAGAGGAAGCAATATTGTTGTAGTGATGAAATTGATAATCCATGAGCGTTGCAAGTAGATTCCCATCATTCGATAATGTTTTGCTCCAAAGGCTTGCCCACATAATGTTTCAGTTGCACTTGACATTCCAATCTGAAAGGAGAAAATCCTCATTTAAGGAATAAGAATCAAG
Organism: Fallopia convolvulus; assembly: GCA_964016875.1. NCBI lineage: Eukaryota > Viridiplantae > Streptophyta > Magnoliopsida > Caryophyllales > Polygonaceae > Fallopia > Fallopia convolvulus. Next base: position 3,007,381 of record OZ024720.1, read on the forward strand.
TCGTCAATAACTTCTATAATTTGCAATTGAAGTCTTCATATATTAACGATCCTCACAGATTTTTCCTTTCTCGGCAAGATAATATGAAGAGCTTCAACTTCTCGTGAAGCACAAAATTTGTCACTCTAGTTGAATTTTTAGTGGAAATGAAGATTACAAAGCCCATATCGAAAACAACATAGATCGAGTAGTAAATATGTAACACTGACGGAGAGGGGGGCTGGACCGTCCTTGCGCACACGCACAATAGACCCAACACATAAGCCAATGAGATTCCATCCTAAAACCAATTGGCAATAAAATGAATAATTCAAGATATATATACTAGGGAATTCATTCCGGCCTCAATTTCCTAATGTGGGGATAACTATCTTCACAATTTCTCTTCTTTTTTAGGGTGTGCAACAATATACATTGGCCAAGATTCTTCAATATGATAGAGTGAACAAAAGAATCGCCTAAAAATGCACATAATTGAGATTCTAACTGACCAATATAGAAGTGGCAAATTGCAATGAGATTGACCGAGTGAGTGAAAAAGCAGCAAGCTCTACTTGGCTTATATGCCCGATAAACGATTGCGTTATAGTCATCACACCGTTCATTGACAAACGAAACAAAATTGCAGGGAATGCAATTCTCCATACCAATTTGCTCTCTTCCCATATCCTCTTAAGAAGAAGACTCCTATCCTTTTCGAGTACTCGTCCTGGTTCGATAAGTCTCGAATCTAACTCATTATTCTCACCCATGATTCTGCTTACCCAAAACCAGATCCAAAATTTATCAACCGTTTCAATAGAGTTGACCTGAAACTATACTTCCAAATTTGAGCTAGAAGACATGAAATGGAACTCACTCAGAGGCCACACCAAGAATAAATACAAAAACAAGCCCGCAATTTGATGTGGAGAGTTTAGAGAAAATTGCACAAATCTGAGAATTTTGCTTCTTGTTGTTGTTGACGAAAGGATTTGTGCAGAAAATTGCGAATGAGGTGGAGTTTGAGGAGAGAATTGTTAATTGGTATGTGTTTGTTTTATGAGCTGAACATGCATTAAAACGAATTAATTAAAAGGGGGGAAAAAGGTAAATTACTTTATCATGTGCTGATATCTACAAATCGTGAGACCATTTCTGCAACATTTTTAATACGCAATTCCATATTCCAAGAACCAATTCCATTGAATATAAGTAGACTTGTCAAATGGGTCGGTTCGGTGGGGTTAGGGTTCGGTTATTTCGGATTCAGATTGAGTGTGAGTTTGGATTAATCAGGAATTATATATCAAATTTGGTTGGATTATGATAAGTTATCGTATGAATTCGGGTCAATCTAGCGTGTCAAGAATACTAACTTCTTATAATTATTAAAATAATAGTGTAATTGAATAATATATAATAATACTTTTTTATTTTAATTATTTTATAGTTTTTATAGTTTTTTCTAAAAAATAATTAGGGTCAACCTAGCGGGCTTCGAGTTAACCCAATCGAGTTCGGGTTATACTACACCATTCTACACCATTCTGCAGATTTGGTCGTTAATTAGCGACCATATGGTCGTTCATGGTCACTAATATGGTTGCTAATTATGGGGAACATGTGGACGCCAACCCCATTTGGTCACAATAAAATGCGCGGGCAATTTTACCGCTAAATATAGCGACCAATGGTCCCTAACTATAGCGACCATATGGTTGCGAGAGACCAAACATATGTCAGCGACCATATGGTCGCTACATATAGAGACCATATGGTCGCTACATATAGAGACCATATGGTCGCTGACATGGATCATATGTTTTGGCGGGCAACATAAATTTTGGCAGGTGAAATCCCGCTTTTTTGCGACCACATGGTTGCTAAAAAATGTATTTGGTAAAATTGCTGCCAATTCATCATATATACCTAAATGTGTAAAAACTTCATTGTCATTCCTCCACCTTCACACAACCTCATACATATATAGCTCTTTCCAAAAAAAATTCACACAAGAAAGAAATAAGCATTCACAAAACTTAGTTGGTTATAGGATGGAATCTCGTCAATTTTTCTGACAGTTTCATCAAAGGTATGTAATTAAAACTTATTCACCACATTTCATTCCGTCATGCTATCGATTTACATAAATATTGTTTGTAAAAAGTATTCGTTTATATAATTATAAGAGATTGTGTTAAGTAATTGTTAAATTCATATAGTATGGCAATCGGTTGAAGAAAGTTTTTGTTTACATATACTGTATATCGCGACATAGTGGACGCAACGTAGCGACCATATGGTCTCTATGTTGCGTCCATATGCCGCTAAATAGCGACCATATGGTCTCTATGTTGCGTCCATATAGCGTCATATGGTCGCTACATCCAAGATTATATGAACTTGAATTAAATTAATTATAGTCTTATATTGAATTGCAGGAAGGAAAAATGCGTGAATGGATGTATGTGCGTAATATAGATGGTTTTTTGAACAACGAGTTTTTAGCTGGCATTAAGCAATTTATCGACTTCTGCAAATCTATGCCGACATATGAGCCATACGAATTAAGGTGTCCGTGTCGGAGGTGCAAAAATAGGAAACTGATTCCTGTGGATGATGTGCATTATCACATTGTTAAGGATGGGTTTGTTCCGAACTCTTACCGTTGGGTTTCGCACGGGGAGACAGATGAAATGTTCGCTGCCTTGTTGGCCGAGTCTAGACATTATGAAGGTTGTAGCAGTACTGATCCTGCACCACCATTATCTAGGAATGATAATCGAATGGAGCAGATGATCTATGATGGTTTTAATGCCCGAAGTTATTACACTGCTAATGATCCCGTCCAGAATGAGGATATAAGGCATGGTCAGGGGGAGCAATATTATCATGAAGCTCCCAATCCCGATGCACAACATATGTACGACATGCTGTCGGTAGCAAATAGGCCATTGTGGCCTGGATATGATACGACCCAGTTGGAGGCGGGGATTGACCTACTTAACCTAAAGTCAAAGCTAAAGATGACGGAGTGCGGATACGACATGATATCGGATTTCCGCGGATGCATTTTGTATTCGGAGACCACATTATCAGTCACATTTTACGACACGAAAAAACTGATCGAGGGTTCCGGGCTTCCGTACGTGGCCATTGATTGTTGCCCGAACACTTGCATGATATATTGGGGTGCAGATGCAGAATACGCGGCTTGCAAGATATGTGAGTATCCCAAATGGAGGCAAGGCATGTCAAAGCTCATTCCCTATTCTCGTATGTTTTACTTGCCAATAACTCCATGGTTGCAGAGGTTGTACGCATCGGTGGTGACTGTCGAGCACTTGAGATGGCATGCAGAACACGTGCAAGATGGGGTGATGAGACATCCGTTAGATGTAGAGGCATGGAAGAACTTCAATGTTGCATGGCTAGATTTTGCAGTAGAAACATAGAATGTGAGACTAAGCTTGTGCACTGATGGTTTTAATCCCTTCGGGGGAGTATGGGCGCCAATACTCATGTTGGCCTGTGATTATGACACCCTACAACCTTCCGACGTCGATGTATATGCGAGAAGAGGTTATGTTTTTGACAGTTATTGTTCTTGGACCGAAGAGTCCGAAGCAAAAGTTGGATGTCTACTTGCAGTTGTTGATAGCCGAGCTCAAGAATTTGTGGCTTAATGGGGTGTGCACATACGATTCTTGGTGGAAGTAAAAAAATTTCTTGCGTGCGGCTGTAATATGGACTATTAGTGACTTCCTAGCATATTCAATGTTGTCATGTATGTTGTTGTACATATGCTTAATTAAAATATATTATATATAATCATGCATATATGAAGCATGCAATTTAATGTGTTGTACCAAATATATGTTATTGTAGGCTGGAGCACTTCTGGGAAATACGCGTAACCTTATTACATGGAAGACACTGATGCATTTTATCAAACACATGGACACAAAATGTGCTGGTTCGATTGTCACAGGAGGTTTACAGAACATGATCATTGCTTCCGAAACAATAAGAACGATTTCAAGAAGGGTAGAAGGGAATGTCGTGCTCCCATGGTACCCCGAGACAAATACGAGATATTAGACCAGATTAAAAATATGGGGTTGATGACGATAACTGAAGTGGGAGCCGAGCAGCATAATAAGACGATCAGTAGAGGTTCGGGTTGGAAGAATAAAAGCATTTTTTGGGACCTACCTTATTGGCATAGTCTGCTGGTAAGACATAATTTAGATGTCATGCACATTAAAAATAATTTTTTTGATAATGTTTTCTTCACCATTCTCGATGTTCCGGGGAAGTCGAAAGACAAATGGTCGGCTAGAAAGGATCTAAAGGAATTGTGCAAGCGTCCGGAGTTGGAACCCGACGAGGAGGACAATAGGTACCCAAAGCCTTGCTATGCACTATATCGTCATGAAAAACAAACGCTTCTTGAGTGATTGAGATCCGTAAAATTTTCGGATGGCTACGTGTCCAACTTGAGCCGCTGCATTGATTTGCACAAGCTTAGACTCTTTGGGATGAAGAACCATGATTGTCATGTGTTCATGCAAAGGTTGATGCTTGTTGCTTTTCGATCATTTCTTGATGACAAAGTCTAAGAGCCTATTGCTCAGTTAAGTGCGTTCTTCAGGGACCTGACGTGTTACGAGCGTAAGCCTATGGTGGTTATACAGTTGCACAAGGAAATACCAATTATTTTGTGCAAGTTGGAGCGTATCTTTCCCCCAGCGCTATTTAATTCAATGGAGCACTTGCCTATTCATTTGCCACGAGAAGCTTCAATATGTGGTCTTGTCAATTATAGATGGATGTATCCAGAATAAAAGGTATGTACAATTATATATTGTATAATTTATATTGTATTTGGGTTTATCTAATGAACTTGTATAACACATGGTCTTCAATATATATATATATATATATATATATATATATATATATATATTGTAGATTCTTAAAAAGGATGAAGGGCACAGTTGGCAATAAAGCTAAATTTTACGACTCAATATGTAGTGCATATCTCGTTCAGGAGACGTCCACCTTTTGCTCATATTATTTTAACTCGCATTGTAATAACCTCCCTTTTTATTAGATTGATATTTAGTAAGTTGAACCTAGTTTCGGGGATGAAACTATTTTTAAGGGGGTACTATTGTAATAACCCTCTTTTTCAAGAAAGACAATTATGTAATTTCCTTTTTATTTTGTTTAATAAAATAAATTATGGCAATATTCTCATAATATTGATATATTGCTTACCTAATTTATTTTATCAAATGAAAGTTAAACAACTAACCTCTAAAGGGTTATTTGAAATAATAATGGACCTTACCCATATGTTAACGAAAAATAAATAAATAAAATTGGAATTTTAAGAGAAATATATTAAAAGTGTTTAAAACATATTTTTATAAACAAAGAGAATTGTTGTATAAAAATTTTGAATTACAAGTTTTACTCCTTCAAAAGATATTAATGATAAATATTAGTATCAAGGGCATTTTTGTTCATTTCTTAAACTAGAGGGGTTGTTTGTGCAAATTCTTGAAAATAGATTCAAAAATGGGTGTTCTTCTTCTCCAACTTGTTCTTAAATTCAAATGAGGAATTTGATCTCGTTTCTTAACGGAAATGGATTCCGTAAAAGCCTACTTGTCACATTTTTAACCCTCTACAAGTTCCCTCAATCAATTTGGGAGCAATCAATCAAAATCATCCCGAAAATCTCGTTCTAGGTCAAAGTGCAACGTTTTTGGAATCCTTCAAATTAAATTTGAATTGAAGAAGGATAAGGTCGGATTTAAGATGGAAAGGATTGGGAGGAGTCAAAGGATGGATTAGAGAATCAATCCCGATTCAATTATGAGATAAATCACCCATAAATGGGCGAAATTAACGGGATTGTGTCTAAGGCTTTAATGGAGGATTTCGGGCTCATTTTTGGAGCGTTGAAGCTCATTCTTGGCCCTATAAATAGATCTTCCCATTTCCTATCTAACCTTAAGCAAAATCACTCCCTTTACAATTGGAATTTGGTCAAAAACCGATCTACAAACCCACATAAAAACCAGTCTCTGTTTTCAAAAATCCTCACCGGAACCGCCTGTTCAGCGGAGTTTTTCGGCCACCACGGACCACCCCAGGCGCTGCCGCTGCCAACAGTAGAAAGCCAAGCTCGTCACGGTTCCAACGACACCTCACACGCCTCAAACCGATTCCAGACGAAGGAGAACGAAGCTTCTAAAGTCGGAGACGCGCATTGTTGCTGCTGCTGTACGTAGCAGGCCCGCGGGCCCGACCCGACCCGTTTGGCTTGCCTCCTTACCCATTTTTGCCTTATTTTATGCATTTTATTAATTGGGGTATTTAAAATAAAATAAATCTTGATAAATCTTAATTTATAAGATGTTAAAAATATTTTTATGATATTCTTATGAAAGAAAAGTAGCAAGTATATATTTTTATAAAATTTGCAACTAGAAAGCAAATGATGAATATTATTGTTTTTATGTCTTAAAAACATGTAATTTGCAAAATGTTATGATTTTTATTGAAATAACATATGGGTAAATATTTTTAATTAATATGTATGCATAAAGATAAAGAATCTACAATATGCAATACAAAGAAACTAAAAAGGTCCTACATTAATAAAGAAAGATTTTATTAATGTTAATACGATAAGTTTATTAGAAATATAAACTTAGACGAGTCATAAGAACTCAACTTATGAGGAAAAGTTGAACAAAATAAATTTCTTATGATTTATTTTGTATCTTATGTATGAATCAGGAAAAGGAAATCAATCGTTGGATTGCAAGCTCGTCTAAGATAGTTCTCGCTCGCCTTCGAAACAAGGCAAGTGGTGGTTCGCTCTCATATTTTTATCATGAATACTTTTATTCATGTTTGCATGTTGTGTTGGGAATGCTTGTTTGAATAAAATGAACTTAGGTTATTAAAGAAATAATGATCATGTTGAAATGTATAAATGAATTAGGGTTTATTATGCATAGAAATAATGACCCCATGGTAGCTTATTGTTATTATTCTATTATGCGCTAGAGCTTATACTTAGGTTGCAATGTTTGTGCACCTGTTTGTTTCACGGTCTCATTTTGAGATTCGTTGTTTTGGACTAGCGTAGAATTAGGGGTGGGGGTTTACTAACTCCTGAACACCTCTTTATAATATTTTGCATTAGTATGGACCTAGACCCTAATGCTGGTCATGACCCTGCTCTCTCAACCGTTTTGAGGAGTGTTTGGCACCTAGCTAGTGCCTTGTATCGGGACTTAGGAACCCGTTCCTCCCTTTGTGGGATTCTATATCTTATGGCATATCGCGTTGCCGTCTTAAAAGTTACCAACTTGAATGCAATGTTTTGTAATTAAATAAGATAAGTGCTAGTGCACACCCATTAAAATGTGTTCAGGGTGGTGACTACAACTTGGAAAACCACTCTGGCTCCCGGCTTTGATTAATCTATTTTCCAATCTGAATTCGGACAACACGCATTCGGTGAGGTTGGTTGTAGATTTGATAAGTCGACGGAGGCTTTTCAAAATATTGGTTGATAATTAAAGTTCCCAACATAACCTTTCTCATTCTTAAGGAACCATAGTTTTGTGGTGTCCTAATCTTTTCATCATATTTCCCTTTCCGTGAGATTATTTGGGTTATGTCATCGATCGGCTTTCATTCGGAGTCCGATGGTCATAATGCAACTAAGATCACAAGAACCTCACATAAAATTCCACTTGCGTAGTCTTTCATTAGACTGATCGACCGCTTAATTTCTTTTGCATGGTCGGCTGGTGTCAACCGTCCCTATACGGAACATCAGGAAGTAAAGGAGCGGTGATTCGAGATTGAAGTTGTTGAAGTTGTTGCACGTCACGTTTTTTTGAATAACTTTTTAGTTTAAGGTCGAGATCCTTGGTCTGTAAGGACCGCCTTCAAGAATTTTACTTCCGCTTTGTTCAAGACTATTTATCTTATTTTTCTGCAAGTATTTGGATTATTCAAGATTGTGAAAGTTGGACATTTTATTTTAATATTTATTGAATTATCATTATTATTTATATCTTGAATACCGTGAAAGCCTTGGGTGGCTTCGGAGTATAAATTCCGAGGTCACTGGCGGTAATATCTCCGAGGGAAAAACGGGGGTGTTACAATTATAATTAAAGTTCCCAACATAACCTTTCTCATTCTTAAGGAACCATAGTTTTGTGGTGTCCTAATCTTTTCATCATATTTCCCTTTCCGTGAGATTATTTGGGTTATGTCATCGATCGGCTTTCATTCGGAGTCCGATGGTCATAATGCAACTAAGATCACAAGAGCCTCACATAAAATTCCACTTGCGTAGTCTTTCATTAGACTGACCGACCGCTTTATTTCTTTTGCATGGTCGGCTGGTGTCAACCGTCCCTATACGGAACATCAGGAAGTAAAGGAGCGGTGATTCGAGATTGAAGCTGTTGAAGTTGTTGCACGTCACGTTTTTTTTGAATAACTTTTTAGTTTAAGGTCGAGATCCTTGGTCTGTAAGGACCGCCTTCAAGAATTTTACTTCCGCTTTGTTCAAGACTATTTATCTTATTTTTCCGCAAGTATTTGGATTATTCAAGATTGTGAAAGTTGGACATTTTATTTTAATATTTATTGAATTATCATTATTATTTATATCTTGAATACCGTGAAAGCCTTGGGTGGCTTCGGAGTATAAATTCCGAGGTCACTGGCGGTAATATCTCCGAGGGAAAAACGGGGGTGTTACAATTATGGTATCAGAGTTAAAAGTTTTTTAAAACCAAGTCTTCATACTTGTTTTCGAAAAATATTCACTTTTCCATGTTGAATAGGAAACTACGCTTGAAAGTAATAGTTGTTTTCATCTTTTATTCTTCAACAACTTCATAATCCCACTCTATGACTATAGAATTATGGATGGTTCTATAGGTTATTAATCATTCTTTACCTTGTCTATGTGCCAGACAATGGTGTTCACTCGAAGTCAAACCAAAGCCTTACGACTTGTCCAAGAAGCTAGCCCTCCACCTTCCATCAAAACTGTGCTTACTTTTGAAGAATTCATGGAGGAAAATGAAGTCGCCTCCATTGAAGTTGATTCACCACCAACTCATGTGGTTCCCTTAGAGCCAAATGAGGAACCTAATGAAGAGGAACAAGAGGTGGATTACACTCCCAACGCACCACCCACTAATGTCCAGGCTACTGAGGAGTACCATCCTCAGGAGGAAGTTGCTAACCAAGAAGAGCACCAGTACGAGTATCATCCATGGGAAGCTCGTGCAGCTGTTGGTGACTTTAGGCCTAGAAATTTGTGGGCTGACAACATCCTACTAGGTGACCATATGGAGTCCTGGTACGCAATGTTGGCTCGTCATGAAGTGGTGATCAACCATCATGAGAGTCGTCTTGAAGGAGAACGCGCCGGTGCGGCAATACTGCGTCGTAAGATCCAACAGGGTTTGGAGTTGCTGGAGAACAATGGGGAAGTCAAGGACCCTAGGAGGTTCGACTCGGTGTTCTTGGATATGTACTGCTATCGTTTGGGAGCACCAAGGAAGAAGAATACGATGCCCGCTGCTAAGTATAGGAAGGCGTTCCGCCAACCTAAACCATATGGTGTCATTCATTAGTACTTCGAGTTTTGCCTTAGTTATGTTTTGAGTCATATTTGGTTTGGTTTCATCAAACTATGTTGGTTTGTTTTGCTGTTGTTGGAGTTGTGTCATTTTGGAGTCATGTTGAACTCAATTATGTTGGAATGTTAAACAATCTCCCCTTTATGAATAAAGAAGTTGGATTTTATGTTATGAGATTATGAGTTGGTGATCGAATGTCTAAATGGATAGAGCTTTGTTTGTGAATGTTTAGAGGGTCAACACTCATAACACGAACAGAGTTTCGTTTATCCTTTTATTGTGAATTTTCCTAATGGGGAGAAGATTGTGGGTACAAAGCAACTCACTGACTTTCCGATCACCATCCAAGGGAGAAATTTCGATGTTGACCTTATTTGTATACCGATGACCCCATTCGATAAAATCTTGGGGATGGACTAGTTAACTCGTCATGGAGTTGTGATGGATTTCAACACTAGAACCGTAACCATCAAAGCAGGAGTCAAATATGTTTGCAAGTTCAAAGAGAGACGAAAAGTTGAGAATGGGAAAAATGGTAAATGCCATGAAGGCCATGAAAATGCTTCGACAAGGGTGCACATGATTCTTTTGTTTTGTGGAAACGAGTGAAAAGAAAGATGTAAAACTACAAGAGATCCCCATTGCTAGAGAGTTTCCCGATGTCTTTCTAGAAGAGGTTTTAGAATTACCACCTCATCGTGAAGTAGAGTTCACCATTGAGTTGGAACCAGTGACCTGACCTATTTCCAAGGCGCCCTACAGAATGGCCCCATTGGAAATGAAGGAATTGAAGGAGAATTTGGAAGAACTTCTAGAAAAAGGGTACATTAGACCGAGTGCTTCACCTTGGGGAGCACCAGTTCTATTTGTAAAGAAAAAAGATGGAACCTTCAGACTCTGCATTGACTACCGAGAATTGAGCAAGGTCACCATAAAAAAAAACAAGTATCTATTGTCAAGGATTGACGATCTTTTAGACCAATTGACAGGAGCAAGAGTTTCTCCAAGATCGATTTGAGATCAGAATATCACCAACTTCGAATCCGTGAGGAGGACATCCTTAAGACGACACTCCGCACACGGTATGGGAACTATGAGTTTGTGGTCATACCTTTTGGTCTTACAAACGCCCCAACAGTGTTCATGGATTTGATGCATCCGTGTTTTGATATCTCAAAAAAATTTGTAGTGGTCTTCATCGACGACATTCTTATCTTTTCACCTAGTGAAGCAGCTCATGAAGAACACCTCAGGATCATTCTACATATCCTTAGGCAAAACGAGTTGTATGCTAAGATGTCGAAGTGTGATTTTTGCTGAAGGAAGTTTCCTTTTGAGGCCATGTTATCAATCAAGAAGGGGTAATGGTAGACCCTCAGAAAATCCAAGCAGTTGCAGATTGGAAGCAACCTCAGAATGTGAAAGAAGTTCGTAGCTTTCTTGGTCTTGCAGGATACTATAGGCGATTTGTGGATGGATTTTCAAAGATCGCTCTTCCTATGACTAGTTTGCTCCGTAAGGTTCACAAGAAGTTTGTGTGTAATGAGAAATGCGAGGCAAGCTTTCAAGAACTTAAAAGGCGTTTGACTAGTGCTCCGATTATTGACTCTACACGATGGGTTGGATGGGTATGTAGTATACAGTGATGCATCTAAACAATGTTTAGGATGCATTCTCATGCAACATGGGAAGGTTATTGCATATGTATCTCGTCAACTGAAGACATATGGGGTGAACTATCCGACTAATGACTTGGAGTTAGCTGGAGTTGTGTTTGCTTTGAAGATTTGGCGTCACTACCTATATGGTGTGAAGTGTTAGATTTTTACTGACCATAAGAGTTTGAAGTATGTCTTCACTCAGAAGGAGTTGAACATGAGGTAGTGAAGATGGTTAGAACTACTCAAAGACTATGACATCGAATTGCTTTACCATCCAGGTAAGGCTAATGTTGTAGCTGACGCACTGAGTCGTAAAACCTCTCAGGAATCCATGGTGGCAGCGCTCACCGCTCAACCAATGCTGCAACGGGAATTGATCCAGTGCGAGATTGAGGTTTGGTTCAGACGTCAACGTGGTAATATGAATATGTTGGATATTCATGCTACCCTTCTGGATCAAATAAAGGAAAAACAGGTTGAAGATGTCATGCTAGTTAAGATAAGATGTGAGGTGCAAGAAGGAAAGGCACCTGGCTTTATCATTCAGGATGATGGATCGTTATGGTTTCAAGACCGAATTTGTGTGTCAACCGATGAGGAGATTCGCCTTCTGATTCTGAAAGAAGTGCATTCATCAGCATACTGAGTCCACCCGAGATCGAGTAAGATGTACAAAAATTTGTACCGGAATTTCTGGTGGCGAAATATGAAGAATGATGTGACAGAGTTTGTAGCAAAATATTTGGTATGCCAGAAGGTGAAGATTGAACACAAGAGGCTAGGTAGCGAATTACAACCATTGCCAAGGCCAGAATGGAAATGGGAAGATATTGCTATGGATTTTGTGACGGGCCTTCCTAAGACTCAAGGACAGAAGGATCCTATTTGGGTAGTCGTTGATAGGCTCACAAAGAGTGCGCACTTCATAGCAATAAAGAAAACATGGGGAGTCCAAAAGTTAGCTGAGACTTTTGTGCATGAGATAGTTCGTTTACATGGTACTCCGAAGACAATAGTATCTGATCGTGATGGAAGATTCATGTCGAGATTTTGGAAGGAGCTACATCAAGCCATGGGGACAGAGCTAAGGTTCAGTACTGCTTTTCATCCCCAAACCGATGGACAATCCGAAAAGACCATCCAAACACTGGAAGATATGCTTAGGGCTTGCGTGCTAGACCGTCCTGTTAGTTGGGATACCAGCTTAAGTTTGGTAGAATTCACCTACAACAACAGTTGGCATTCAACCATTAAGATGGCTCCATTCGAGGCTTTGTATGGACGGAAATGTCGTTCACCAATCTGTTGGGATGAGAATGCTGATAAGATTCTGCTAGGCCCAGAATTGGTGGAGAGGACTACTTCCGACATTGCTTTAATCCTATAGAGAATGTTGACAGCTCAGGGTCGACAAAAATCCTATGCTAAAATGAAGCAAAGGGATATTGAGTTTGAAGAAGCGCACAAGGTTTTCATCCGAGTGTCTCCATCTAAAGGGTTTTTCCGCTTTGGAAAACGAGGAAAGCTTAACCCTCGTTACATTGGACCGTTCGAGGTTTTAGAACGGATTGGCAAGCTTGCCTATCGACTTGCCCTCCCGCCATCTGTGCATCCAGTTCATAATGTCTTCCATGTATCACTATTGCGAGAGTATGTTCCGGATGAATCCCATATTCTCAACTACGATGATATTGAGATTCAACCCAATGGTACATATGAGGAAAGACCCGTTCGCGTGCTGGAACGACGAGTGAAGAGTCTACGTAAGAAAGAAGTACCACTAGTGAGGATCCTTTGGTCCAAGAACGGCGGGGAAGAAGTCACTTGGGAGACATGGGAGACGAAACAGGATATGCATAGAAAATTTCCAGAGTTATTCTCTACCTAGTTTCGGGGACGAAACTATTTTTAAGGGGGCACTATTGTAATAACCTCCCTTTTTATTAGATTGATATTTAGTAAGTCGAACCTAGTTTCGGGGACGAAACTATTTTTAAGGGGGTACTATTGTAATAACCCTCTTTTTCAAGAAAGACAATTATGTAATTTCCTTTTTATTTTGTTTAATAAAATAAATTATGACAATATTCTCATAATATTGATATATTGCTTACCTAATTTATTTTATCAAATGAAAGTTAAACAACTAACCTCTAAAGGGTTATTTAAAATAATAATTGACCTTACCCATATGTTAACGAAAAATAAATAAATAAAATTAGAATTTTAAGAGAAATATATTAAAAGTGTTTAAAACATATTTTTATAAACAAAGAGAATTGTTGTATAAAAATTTTGAATTACAAGTTTTACTCCTTCAAAAGATATTAATGATAAATATTAGTATCAAGGGCATTTTTGTTCATTTCTTAAACTAGAGGGGTTGTTTGTGCAAATTCTTAAAAATAGATTCAAAAATGGGTGTTCTTCTTCTCCAACTTGTTCTTAACTTCAAATGAGGAATTTGATCTCGTTTCTTAACGGAAATGGATTCCGTAAAAGCCTACTTGTCACATTTTTAACCCTCTACAAGTTCCCTCAATCAATTTGGGAGCAATCAATCAAAATCATCCCGAAAATCTCGTTCTAGGTCAAAGTGCAACGTTTTTGGAATCCTTCAAATTAAATTTGAATTGAAGAAGGATAAGGTCGGATTTAAGATGGAAAGGATTGGGAGGAGTCAAAGGATGGATTAGAGAATCAATCCCGATTCAATTATGAGATAAATCACCCATAAATGGGCGAAATTAGCGGGATTGGGTCTAAGGCTTTAATGGAGGATTTCGGGCTCATTTTTGGAGCGTTGAAGCTCATTCTTGGCCCTATAAATAGATCTTCCCATTTCATATCTAACCTTAAGCAAAATCACTCCCTTTCCAATTGGAATTTGGTCAAAAACCGATCTACAAACCCACATAAAAACCAGTCTCTGTTTTCAAAAATCCTCACCGGAACCGCCTTTTCAGCGGCGTTTTCCGGCCACCACGGACCACCCCAGGCGCCGCCGATGCCAACAGTAGAAAGCCACGCTCGTCCCGGTTCCAACGACACCTCACACGCCTCAAACCGATTCCAGACGAAGGAGAACGAAGCTTCTAAAGTCGGAGACGCGCATTGTTGCTGCTGCTGTACGTAGCAGGCCCGCGGGCCCGACCCGACCCGTTTGGCTTGCCTCCTTACCCATTTTTGCCTTATTTTATGCATTTTATTAATTGGGGTATTTAAAATAAAATAAATCTTGATAAATCTTAATTTATAAGATGTTAAAAATATTTTTATGATATTCTTATGAAAGAAAAGTAGCAAGTATATATTTTTATAAAATTTGCAACTAGAAAGCAAATGATGAATATTATTGTTTTTATGTCTTAAAAACATGTACTCTTCAAAATGTTATGATTTTTATTGAAATAACATATGGGTAAATATTTTTAATTAATATGTATGCATAAAGATAAAGAATCTACAATATGCAATACAAAGAAACTAAAAAGGTCCTACATTAATAAAGAAAGATTTTATTAATGTTAATACGATAAGTTTATTAGAAATATAAACTTAGACGAGTCATAAGAACTCAACTTATGAGGAAAAGTTGAACAAAATAAATTTCTTATGATTTATTTTGTATCTTATGTATGAATCAGGAAAAGGAAATCAATCGTTGGATTGCAAGCTCGTCTAAGATAGTTCTCGCTCGCCTTCGAAACAAGGCAAGTGGTGGTTCGCTCTCATATTTTTATCATGAATACTTTTATTCATGTTTGCATGTTGTGTTGGGAATGCTTGTTTGAATAAAATGAACTTAGGTTATTAAAGAAATAATGATCATGTTGAAATGTATAAATGAATTAGGGTTTATTATGCATAGAAATAATGACCCCATGGTAGCTTATTGTTATTATTCTATTATGCGCTAGAGCTTATACTTAGGTTGCAATGTTTGTGCACCTGTTTGTTTCACGGTCTCATTTTGAGATTCGTTGTTTTGGACTAGCGTAGAATTAGGGGTGGGGGTTTACTAACTCCTGAACACCTCTTTATAATATTTTGCATTAGTATGGACCTAGACCCTAATGCTGGTCATGACCCTGCTCTCTCAACCGTTTTGAGGAGTGTTTGGCACCTAGCTAGTGCCTTGTATCGGGACTTAGGAACCCGTTCCTCCCTTTGTGGGATTCTATATCTTATGGCATATCGCGTTGCCGTCTTAAAAGTTACCAACTTGAATGCAATGTTTTGTAATTAAATAAGATAAGTGCTAGTGCACACCCATTAAAATGTGTTCAGGGTGGTGACTACAACTTGGAAAACCACTCTGGCTCCCGGCTTTGATTAATCTATTTTCCAATCTGAATTCGGACAACACGCATTCGGTGAGGTTGGTTGTAGATTTGATAAGTCGACGGAGGCTTTTCAAAATATTGGTTGATAATTAAAGTTCCCAACATAACCTTTCTCATTCTTAAGGAACCATAGTTTTGTGGTGTCCTAATCTTTTCATCATATTTCCCTTTCCGTGAGATTATTTGGTTTATGTCATCGATCGGCTTTCATTCGGAGTCCGATGGTCATAATGCAACTAAGATCACAAGAACCTCACATAAAATTCCACTTGCGTAGTCTTTCATTAGACTGACCGACCGCTTAATTTCTTTTGCATGGTCGGCTGGTGTCAACCGTCCCTATACGGAACATCAGGAAGTAAAGGAGCGGTGATTCGAGATTGAAGCTGTTGAAGTTGTTGCACGTCACGTTTTTTTGAATAACTTTTTAGTTTAAGGTCGAGATCCTTGGTCTGTAAGGACCGCCTTCAAGAATTTTACTTCCGCTTTGTTCAAGACTATTTATCTTATTTTTCCGCAAGTATTTGGATTATTCAAGATTGTGAAAGTTGGACATTTTATTTTAATATTTATTGAATTATCATTATTATTTATATCTTGAATACCGTGAAAGCCTTGGGTGGCTTCGGAGTATAAATTCCGAGGTCACTGGCGGTAATATCTCCGAGGGAAAAACGGGGGTGTTACAATTATAATTAAAGTTCCCAACATAACCTTTCTCATTCTTAAGGAACCATAGTTTTGTGGTGTCCTAATCTTTTCATCATATTTCCCTTTCCGTGAG
The DNA here is from genome assembly GCA_964016875.1 of Fallopia convolvulus. Classification (NCBI taxonomy): domain Eukaryota; kingdom Viridiplantae; phylum Streptophyta; class Magnoliopsida; order Caryophyllales; family Polygonaceae; genus Fallopia; species Fallopia convolvulus. The sequence goes on from OZ024720.1 coordinate 3,023,855, forward strand.
ATTATTTGGGTTATGTCATCGATCGGCTTTCATTCGGAGTCCGATGGTCATAATGCAACTAAGATCACAAGAACCTCACATAAAATTCCACTTGCGTAGTCTTTCATTAGACTGACCGACCGCTTTATTTCTTTTGCATGGTCGGCTGGTGTCAACCGTCCCTATACGGAACATCAGGAAGTAAAGGAGCGGTGATTCGAGATTGAAGCTGTTGAAGTTGTTGCACGTCACGTTTTTTTTGAATAACTTTTTAGTTTAAGGTCGAGATCCTTGGTCTGTAAGGACCGCCTTCAAGAATTTTACTTCCGCTTTGTTCAAGACTATTTATCTTATTTTTCCGCAAGTATTTGGATTATTCAAGATTGTGAAAGTTGGACATTTTATTTTAATATTTATTGAATTATCATTATTATTTATATCTTGAATACCGTGAAAGCCTTGGGTGGCTTCGGAGTGTAAATTTCGAGGTCACTGGCGGTAATATCTCCGAGGGAAAAAACGGGGGTGTTACACGCATGTCGTGAGTAATCATATGGATGTCTCCCGCAACGTTAGTTGCACACTTCCAATTGGGGTTGATCTAGGCGATTTGTCTATTTTCACAGCAACTGGACAAATGTTGGGTAGCAGATCAAGTGGTCGTGTACTCACAGATGATGAATTCCATATGTGATCCAAACTTACATACTCATGAACTACGTCGAATTGGGGCCCTATATTGAGTGAGTTTCTATTAATTATATATACGTTGATTTGAATAAAGTATGTGCTTAATATAAGTACTTGATTTAATTATCCTCTTTGATAGATAGTATTTGACAAAATTCGTTCGGCCGTTAAATCTAACAGTAAACGAAGCTGAAGAGCAAAAAATTATGGAAAGACACTTTCGCCTTTGGTTCTACTCTCATGTAAGGATTTCCTAAATTAATTTAATTTTAGTTTGAAATTGTTCAAAAATGTTAATTGTTTCCTCGATCGACGTACATGCAGGCTGACAGTCCGAAAATTACAGATCCTAATATTGCAACATTAGCTCATGGACCCTCTAAGAAAGTGAAGTCATATCCTGGTTATCAACAAAACGGTTATTGATTCCACACGAAGGTACACACCTCAACCAGGGTTACCGACAATAGTGGATTTTGTGTTCTAGGACAAAGCTTCGGCACTGACGAGGAGGGCTTCTATGGTGTGCTATAGGAAATAATTGAGCTGAATTAAATATCTCCTACCATCAAGCTCCCTATTGTCTTCAATTGTTCGTGCTTTGACACTCGAAGTCGTGGAGGAACACGCATTCACCCTCAACTAAAGCTTGTGGATGTTCATAGACATAAAATGTTGAGAACAAAAGACCGTTACATCTTAGCACATCAAGCTACTCAAGTTTATTTCTTAGATTACCCAAAGATAATGCGTGCAGATGCTGAATGGATAGCGGTCTGTAAAGTGAAGTCACGTGTGTGGCCCGATGAAGGTACGTGTGTAGAACCTAACGAGAGTGGCTCACGGGGGGTTGCCGTTGAAGAGGCATTTCAACATGATCCTTCCCTTAAACGAGTTATCGACGACACACATGATAATGATCCACTTGGTCTGCTAAATGACCCAAACGGAGAGGATCATTGCGTTGAGGAACAAGAAAAGACGTCTACTAAAACGTCTGAGGGGGAGTTTGAGAGTGAGACGGATACATATGAGAAAGATATGTAATCGGAAAACTATTATATTGTATTGCCACTCACTTTTCTGATAACACTATTATCATTTACTATTCTGATTCACTATTTTCTTTTACTATGCTGATAATACTATTACGATAATACTATTCGGATGTCACTATTTGGATGCACTATTAACATTTACTGTTCTGATGACAAGAGTCATGCATGCACATCACAAGTGGTCATCCATTTCCAACCATAAAAGGAGACTTCATCTTCAATTCCAACATGCACTAATCTTCCATCTTCATCTCAAATTCCAACATCAAATCCCACCTAAAGCTTCCATCTCCAAATCAACCGATCAATGGCTCAAAGGAGAGCGTGGTCCAAGCGCAGGATCGCCTTTGCTCCAGAAGTCATCCACTTCTCAATCGTGCACGTGCGTGGGGATATGGAGACAAGAACGGAATGGAGCAACAACACGAAATCGAGCATTAAGAGTAGTGATCGCTGATTGGATATTATCTGACGAGGGAGCACCACCAAGATTTTGCCTTTTTTCTTGAACGGCAACGACATCACAGATCGCATTGAGGGCATGGAATTGGTTGTGCAGCTTCGCGCGCTCGAAGTTGTTTGTAACTTGGTTATGTTTGGAAGCAATGAAGTTGGTTGTTTTGTCACAATTGAGTTTAGTCACATAATTAATTTTGGTCACCTCGTACTGTGTCGTTACCGACCCAATTGGGTCGGTAGACGGGTCGGTAACGAAATTGAAATTGAAATTTTGTATCAAAATTGTGGCTTAATGGGGTGAAATTCAATATTTTTTAGGTGTGGCGACCAAATGGTCGTCAAAATGAAAAAAAAATGGGGGGAATCTGCCAAAAAAAGCGCTATGTCGGTCGCTAACCCCAACTGGCGACCATATGGTCGCCAATTTGTTGAAGGGATTCTTGAACAAATAAATTTATATTCAAGACCCCGCTGAGTACAGCGAAGTCAGGTTCGTCCACGGGAATGAGATTAGGGCCAAAGATTAGTTGATAAACTAAGAAAAGCAAGAAAACACAAACAAAGCAAGGGTTCGAGCACGACTTTGGGGGTCGAGATCGAAGCAAAATCACAAGTTTTAAATAAAATATATAAAAAGGCAATCCTAGGGCTAGGGCTACCACAACAACAACCATTCATATTTTAAACAAGAATTCACAACTATCATGCAATCTAGATCATAGAAAAGTTAACTGTCGCAAACAATTCAAGTTATTCAATCAACTGTCGCAAATTAAACAACTTTCTATCTATCCTTCAACCTAGGAATATCAACTTTCGCAAATAATCCTATTTAGATCTAATCAAGCAATCAACTTTACACTTTCGCTTTTAGATTAATTGCAAGATATTGCCTCAACTTTCGCAAAGGTATTAAGCACAAGATAGATAGATATGATCTTCAAGCATTCAAGTCATGAATTCAAATTTAGACATGCATGATTGTGTTGGGTTTTCACCCAACCCTAGAATCTAAGAAGACTACTCACACATTGAAAAGAAAGAAGAAGACATGATCATAAAAATAAAGAGGTCTTACAAATTTCTCCAACTTCCTCCAAGTCTTCCTCTTAATCTCCAAATAACCTCAAAACAAAAGCTAGCAAAAGATCTCCTTCAACTAGAAGGTCTAGGTGTAACACCCCGACTTACCGTCGGGGCATTACTAGGTAGTTGACCCTAACGGGTCCTACCTGAACTGGTTGTCAACTAGAATACCTGGACCTTACAACTCGGGCACAACAAGGAAACCATTTTAAAACATCCAACTGTCATTCAGACAAACCACATTTTTATAATGTCATGCATGAATCCCAATGTCTAGCCAATTCATATTCAAAGCCAGATATCTGCTAAAGTCAACAACATCGTGAAATATCAAAAAAACAACTAACAAGCCTAAACCGAACTCCAAACCCACTCAGTGACCTATGACACGCGTCAACGATCCGTTGCAGCATCTGTTCTAGGCTCCAACACGGGACCTGTGTGAGTACCTGGAACTGAAAAATAAAGTCCCCGAGGGGTCAGCTACTACCCTAGGCAAGCTAGATAACACACGACAATAGTAAGACGTTTGAAAAACATCAATTATACAACAACATAACTTTTAACAAGTGAATTGAACAGAATAGTATAAGTCAACACACATTTCCACAACCTAGAGAATATGTGAAAGGAAAGGCAATGAGACATACCATAATCAAACTAACAAGCACAAAAGTAAAGCATTTATAATAATAACCAACACGTCGACATTCAACAAATGAAGGAAGATACAACGAATACACAATGCATTAAACGTGGCAAGAATTCACAAGGTCGGAAAACCAACTAAGTAATCACACACACGCACACAACAAAACCACAATCCTATTGGGAAATGCCATTCTTCCTTCCACCACCGCATTCCCATCTACGACGCTAACTCCCTGCGCCCGAGTGTAGAGGCGGGCCCTCCCACTTTCCATATACGTCATCCTTCCAACCCCTGGTCAAGCCTCCACTGGAGCACTTGCCAAAAACAAACAATCAAATTTTTTATTTTTAAAAGGGCCCGGCCGACACACGACCATGGCTAGACGCCTCTTCGCCACCGACAATCGTTGCACATGATCGTGCCGGTTACGCTGCCAGCACAGAGAAAGCGATACTATTTCTTTTACGAGAAAATGTTTGCAATGAAAAGCGCATCACATCATGCATGAAAACATTTCACATGGTGAACCTACATTCGGGACTAACTCCCAAAACCAATCTCACAATCACGGCATGAAATCTAACAAGACTAGAATACAGCCGAGCAAGTCGAGAACGACTTACCTCGATGGCGATTCTCGAATGAAGTAGGAAACGCGTCGATACTAAAGACCTACGAATCATAATATTCACGGTTAACCGACTAACCGCGAAGGACAACTTTCGATTCTAGGTATGCATAAATATGGCGGCCTAGTTAAGAGTGAACCATCATGATTCATTCCATGACATCCAAACAAGTGAGATTTGAAATGATGCTACTACTCTAACTAAAACAAACGCACCAACTTTCAAACCAACCTCAAACGACTTCACTCAACCAATCAAGATTCTATTTCCTAGTTGGCCTCAAAATGATACAAACATACAAGCTCAAGGATAACCAAATTCAGTGCACATACAAACTTACACATGTATATGATATTCGGAGTGTAATACCGACTTCCAACCTAGAGTCCAAAACCAAAGCCTCCCAACAATGGAGGTTACCACAAAAACCAATCAAAGGCATTCAAGCAACAACCGAGATTCACATACCAATTCTAGTTACAAGACTCAAGCTATTATTCGTATCCTAGAGATCAACCAACGGAATCAAATTCAATCAACTCGGATTACACACAAAATCTTGCCAATTCAATAATAATAAAAACAGATTCTGTACTTTTAAACTTGGTACCACATAATTATTAATTATTTCAATAGAATGAACCAATACATGTGTGAACCAGAAGAGGTTCGACAAGTTCAAACTAATATTTTAACATGTCAAAATAATAGCAAAGGCAGATTACAAGGCAAGAGCATGGATTCCAATAACAAACAACAATTAACAAATCACAAGGCCGATCTAGCAAGCAAGGGAAATCCGACCTTTCAAAGCTCAAGGTCGAACGACCACTCGGATGAAGATGGTCCCTTAACTTGGAGCGTGCTGCCTCGAAAACTCGGATCTGATCGATGGTCTTGCCATCAGATTGGTGTGAAGATGACTTCCTCTTGAAGGCGGTAAGTGTAGGCGTGTCTTGGCTGGGGACCGACTAAAACTAAACCCACAGTGACGAGTCCCAGCTTCACGTGACTCAGACTTCAAGGATCGAGGCCCTGCTGCAGCCGATCGACTCGCGCGATGTCCTCGGTTCGAGGCCAAATCTGCGGATTCCAACCTTTGAAGTTCAAGACCAGACAGAGGGAGAGGACATGGGTCAAGGAAAAGGGCGAGGAGACGACTCTTACCAGATAGGAAGTTAAGACGAGGGAGTTCTGGCTAGTACGGCCCTGATCGAGGCGGCGTCTTCTGAGGCAACGGCGGCAGGACCGACTCGAGCATCCAACTTCCTGCTGTCTCGATCCCACCGGAACTCAGCGAACGATGAAAAGGAGCAATGGCAAGGCAACGACGACAACGAAGAACGAGGGTGAGGATGGAATTGGCGGTGCGAAAGGGACGACGAAATGAGGCGCTTGAACTAGATTGAGCGATGTTTGCTCTTTCTTTCCCCTGGCAAGCGGCACTTCAACAGAAGAGAGGGAGTGCGTGTACTAGGGCTCGGGCAAGGGTAGTTTAGGAAAAAGGGGTAAAAATGGGTTTTGGCCTTTCCATTTCGGGCTTTTCGGTCCAAATAACAAAGAAAGGGAGAGTAGAATGAATAAAAGGGTAGGAAATTGAACGGACTAGCGGACGGAAATTCGGGTATTACATACTACCCCCGTTAAAGAAAGTTTCGTCCCGAAACATCCGTGGCTCAAAGGGTCTCAAGGTTTCACAACCTCTCCCCCTTGAAGAGGTTCGTCCTCGAACCCAAATCGTTCATAAGAACTCAAACATAACATGATAAAACAAAACGCATATCAAGGTACTATAATCATAAGGAACGACAACCAATACATACTCATGTCAAAACACAAACAAGCAACATCAACACGCTTAGCAACACTAAGTCATCACAACCGTCACACCCACTCTTAAGCAACCTCTAAACTCTACTCTCAAAGGCCTCTAGTAAACCCGAGTACAGTTCGGGGTAGTTCTCTCTCATCCTATCTTCGGTCTCCCAAGTGGCCTCCTCGACACCTCGTCGAGACCACTGAATCAACACTAGCTGAATCTCTTTCTTCCGTAGCTTCTTCGTACGCTTGTCAAGAATCGCTATCGGTTTCTCTTTGAAAGTATGATCGGGCCCGACCTCCAACTCTTCATAGTTGAGCTTGTGACTGGGATCCAAAATGTACTATCTATGTTGTGACACATGAAAGATATGGTGAACTCCATCCAGGTGGGTTGTAGCGCTAGTCTTTAGGCTATCTCGCCCACTCTCTCCAGAATCTCAAACGGTCGAATGCTACGGGGCTCAACTTCCCCTTCACCCCCAAATCTCGTCACACCACGAGTAGGCAATTACTCTCAACTAGACATGTGTCCCTACCTCAAACTCTAGTGGTTGACATCGCTTGTCTGCGTAGGATTTCTGGCGACTATTGTGCAGTTAGCATATGTTCCCGGATCAATGTTACTTTCCTAATCGTCTCCTCTATCATTGTGGCCTCTCTCCTAAAACATCCGTCGGATCATCCCAGCACAACGATGTCCTGCTCCTACGACCATACAAAGCTCATATGAAGCCATCTGACTGTGCGTGGTAAGCAGTGGTGAAATGCAATATCGTTCCTAGTGCCTCGTGCACTTGTTGCCAAAATCTGAGAATGAAACAACCATCACGATCTGACACAATTGTCTTGGGCACACCATACAATCTAACTATTTGATTTTATGAATACCTCTACCCGCTTGTTCATTAGCCCAGTCTCCTTAGGAGGTAAGAGGAGAGCAGTCTTTGTCAACCTGTCCATTACAACCCAAATGGCATCATGACCTCTGCTAATCCGCAACCTAGAGACGGAAAATATCTTCCCACTTTCTCTTTAGAATAGGAAATGATCGGAACATCCCTCCCGACCTTTGGTGCTCAACCTTCACCTGTTGATAAACCTGACATTTAGCCACAAATCTCGCTACATCTGACTTCATGTCATCCCAACAGTGATACTGTCGTAAATACTTGTACACCTTACTCGTTCAAGGGTGAATCGTTTAAGGTGTAGCGTGGGCCTCCTGCAAAAACTTTTGTCTCAACTCTGAAACCCGAGACACACAGATTCGACTGCACCAACTCAAGATACCGTCTTCTCTCTCTACAAGGATAGGTGCCTCTTCTCGCTTCAACTTCTGCCTTGGATCTTGAATCATTGGGCACATTTCCAATTTCAACCTCACTTGTTCGAGCAAAGTCGGTTGACACTCCATAATACTCAGTCTACCCTGGTAATGCTGTATTTGTACCTCGATTCTATACCTCACCAGCTCTCTTTGTAGCTCGGGTTGTGCCGTTAAACAAGCAAACATACATTCTTGAGAGGTCTTCCTACTAAGTGCATTGGCGACTACGTTAACCTTCCGCGGGTGTTAAAGAATCTCCAAGTCATAGTCCTTCAGTGTCTCGAGCCATCTCCGTTGTCTCATGTTCAGTTTGCTTTGAGTGAAGATGTACTTGAGACTCTTATGATTCTTCATCAACCTGCATGTACTCTCATACCGGTAATGACGCCGGATCTTCATGGCATGCACCACCGCTACTAATTCTAAATCATGAATAGGATAATTCTGCTCACTCGGCTTCAACCGTCTCGAGGCGTAATCAATCATCTTATCCCTCTACATCAACACACATCCTAGGCTTACCTTGGAGACATCACTATAGATAGTACCCTGCTAAACCCCGGATACTCCGTACCTCCTTCACATTTCTTGGAGGTTCTAACTCCTTTATAGCCTCGATCTTCCACCATAACTCCCTTAGCAGTCACCACATGTCCCAAAAAGGTGACTTTCGGTAGCCAAAACTCACACTTAGATAGCTTAGCAAACAATCGATTCTGCTTCAACACTTTTAACGCCTGCTTAAGGTGCTCTATGTGCTCCTCTTTGTTCCGGGAGTAAATCAGGATGTCATCAATGAATACTACCACAAACTTGCCCAAGAAATCTATAAACACTCGGTTCGTCGTCTCCGTGAACACTGTGGGTGCATTGCTCAATTCGAACGACATTACCACAACTCATTGTGTCCATATCTGGTTCGAAAAGTCGTCTTTGGAATGTCTTCCCCTCGAATCCTTAGCTGATGATATCCTAACCCCGGACCCGCCTTCGAAAACGCCGTAACCCCCTGTAAATGATCCAACAAATCATCAATACAGGGCGGTGGGTACTTGTTCTTGATGGTGACTCAGTTCAATTCCAGATAATCGATACACCAACGGAAGGGTCCATCTTTCTTCTTTAAACACAAAACTAGGTCTCCCCGAGGTGAGACATTAGGACGTACATACTCCTTCTCTAACAGCTCTTCCAATTAAGCCTTAAATTCTTGCATTTCCATCGGATTCATGCGATACGAAGGCCTTGAGGTCGGTCTCTTCCCTAGCTCTAGGTCAAAACTGAAGTCAATCTCTCTCTATATCCCACACACCCCTCACTAAGCAGCTTGGCGGCCTTCATAAGACTAGGCACTGGTTTCGGCTCCAACTTCTGACTCACTAGTACAGTCCCGTCACTCGTGGTCACTAAGGTTGTACCCCTTTGTGCATCTAGTACCACTCTGAAGCGTCTTATCTAATCCATTTCCAAATCACATCGTCGTCCAAGGACAACTGCAGCACTACAAAATTTGTATATCAAACTGTACCCCTTATTCTATTACAACACTATAGTACTCTCTGCTTCCACTCATCTTACTCTCATTAGATAATTCCACCATAAAAGATACCCCTCAAGTACAAGTCAAGCCTAGTCTAACCACCCAGGCAGAGGACACGAAAGAGGGTGTGGCACCCTTGTAAAAAGAATATGGACAGATTTAGAATGAATCCAAAACGTACTTGTATTTGTCAAAATGTGTAAGACATCCGCCCTCCTCATCTCGAACACTCCTGGCTGGTTATTCCTTAGGATATTGGCTCCTATACCCCGTCCTTTGTTCTGGCCTGATGCCTACTGAATCTGCTATGGTGAATGACGAGCTCCATGGTTCACCTTCCTTGGTGAATGTCCTTGAGAGGGTACACTAACCCCACAATACTATCGTATAAGGTCGGGCTTCCTACAAATGACGTAGTTCCGAACTAGCTCTGAACATTGTCTCTTAATGTGATCATTGCCTCCACCCTTGAAGCACTCTCTCGAACCTGTAATAGAATGGCCCTGCTGAGTCTAATCCTGATGACCTTGTGACTGAGAACGCGACCGGTTCTGGTGAAACGAACATAGTCAATCGTCCCTCCTCGAAGATAACATTTTCCTAACGGTCTTGGCTCAAATCCCACCAACAGAAAGCACCCTCTCGTAGAAACTCCACACTAGAGACATATTCTGCCCTAGTGCCTTAATAGAATTCCAACGTCGACGTCATTCTCCTCATCCATTGCTCAACACCAGTACTCGAAGCCTCCAAAGAAGCTTGGAACCGCGGTCTTCTTAACTCTGCAAGCCACTTGTCCAGCTGGGCTCGTCACTCAGTGGATCTACCACACGGTCAACTACTTCAAGTCTCTCTAATTCTGGTAGCTCTCCTAACTGAGCAGCGCTCTGACAGTACCCTGATCTGGTGCCCTCATCTTAGTCCTTTGAAGCCCAACATTAGTATTCTGATCATGTAGAACTCTAGTGATAACCCAATTGGCGGTGCATTGGCTCTAAAATAGGCCCCATTAGTTAGAGGACCTCCTCCAACGACAGCCACACTAGCATTCTGAGGTCGTCAACAGATGACCTCCACTCTCAGGAAATTCTTCCAATGGGTAAACATTCTGCTGCTCCTCTGGCTCAATAACAAAGGAAATCTCTTCTCTACCCCTACCACTACTTCTACCACAACCTCTGTCGTTAGTAAAAGTAACTCTAACTCTGGTTCGTAGGGCACTCTTTTCAGAAAGTGTTACAGTCAAAACTTTAAACTTGACTAAAAGTAAAGAATTTACTGACAATTCTACGTGAGGTCCTCCGGCGGATGGCAACGGGGTCACGTCGTGTCATCTAATCCTATATGCAGCATGACTACCCCATTTAAAAACTTTTTGGAAAACACCGACCGGTTTTAGTTTACAGTTGGACCTTGTGTACACTCGTTGTGCGATTCCATGTGCCCTGTTGCCAACCTCGCTCTGATACCAATCTGTAACACCCCGACTTACCGTCGGGGCATTACTAACGGGTCCTACCTGAACTGGTTGTCAACTAGAATACCTGGACCTTACAACTCGGGCACAACAAGGAAACCATTTTAAAACATCCAACTGTCATTCAGACAAACCACATTTTTATAATGTCATGCATGAATCCCAATGTCTATCCAATTCATATTCAAAGCCAGATATCTGCTAAAGTCAACAACATCGTGAAATATCAAAAAAACAACTAACAAGCCTAAACCGAACTCCAAACCCACTCAGTGACCTATGACACGCGTCAACGATCCGCTGCAGCATCTGTTCTAGGCTCCAACACGGGACCTGTGTGAGTACCTGGAACTGAAAAATAAAGTCCCCGAGGGGTCAGCTACTACCCTAGGCAAGCTAGATAACACACGGCAATAGTAAGACATTTGAAAAACATCAATTATACAAAAACATAACTTTTAACAAGTGAATTGAACAGAATAGTATAAGTCAACACACATTTCCACAACCTAGAGAATATGTGAAAGGAAAGGCAATGAGACATACCATAATCAAACTAACAAGCACAAAAGTAAAGCATTTATAATAATAACCAACACGTCGACATTCAACAAATGAAGGAAGATACAACGAATACACAATGCATTAAACGTGGCAAGAATTCACAAGGTCGGAAAACCAACTAAGTAATCACACACACGCACACAACAAAACCACAAAGCAAGTAAATTATGCATTTTGAATAATAATAATAAATAACCATAGGTATTTTGTTCATTAATATATGCGCATACCTGTTTGTGTCGTAGGTTGAGTCAAAGAACACAGCTTGTGACGAGCACTTTTACGTCGCTATAAAAGCACTGTCAAAGAAAATTCCTAACTTCCTAACTTTAGCAAGTGGAAGTAAGGGTCGAACCCACAGAGACTCGAAATATTTGTATTTAAGTAATATTACTAAATTAAAGGGGGATTTTGTGATTGTAAACTAAAATCTAAATAATTAAACTAATTAAAAAAAAGCAAGTAAAGTGGTTTAAGATTCAAATTGGAGAAAAGCGTCCAACTAGTTTCGTATCCATTGCATACATGAGTTTTTTTTTATCATCGATTATCCTTATTTCAATTTTCCTTGACTAATCTATTGTGAATTTATGAATTCAAGCTTATTGTGGTTGTTAATATACACCGTCTTTAACAACCTTTTAATCAATTAACCTAGAAAACCTTATATGTCAAGTTGATCATGCAATTAAGTTCAAAGCATTCAATAGAAACAATAGTCATGAATTCCACCGTCTATTCATGAAGTCTTGTGATTAAATTCTCCGCCATTGATTAATCTTATTCCACCGTCTATAAGTTTAATCAAAGGATTCATCCATGAATAATCAAATTCCACCGTCTATTTAATTATTCTAGTTGTAATTCAACCTAGAAGTAGAATAGGTGGCCAATCTATTATAATCCTAAGTGAATTTAATCAATCAAGCATGGAGAGATTCAATCTAGTCAAGGCAAATAGAAATAATTCAAATCTCACAAACAATCATGCATACAACTTCAACTAACTAGTTGGACATGAGAAAATTAGTTAGAAATTGTCATTGAAGAAAAACAAAACTTACAAAAGTCAAATTGATCTTCAATTGCAAAACTAGGGTTTTTGTCTCCCTCAAATCTCCAAATTCTTCAAACTTAGAACACAAGAATAATAATAGCATAATATCCAAATAAAACCTAGAGAAAGTATTTATATTAAGTCTAAAAATATCCAAAAATATAAACTAACATCGGCCCACAAGATCACCCGAGGCCCAAGTCATTGCCGCGTTGACGCGCCAGAGTGCGGTTTGTGACTCCCTAGAGCGCGGGCGCGCTCTGCCCCATTATGGCCGCGCTCTGGCCGCAGTAACTTGGCTCATCCAGCGCGGTCCTAGCCTTCACTCCGCGGTCTACCAAATTGCTTTTTCCTTGTCATTCTCGCCTCGGATCTTCACTTCAACGCTCCCTATGCATCCCGAGGTCCGGTCCCAAGCCATCATCCACCGTCTTCCACCTTCCGACCTACAATTATGCACAAAGACGCGTAGATTCCGAACTTAACGAAAATAAAACCTAAACTAAAACTTAGAACGAAATCCTAACTAAAAATGCATATAACGGGAATAAAAACATGCTCTAAAACATATAACTATATGCTCCATCAGCTTGTCCAAATGCAACATAGTTGCGACGAGACAGTGGGTCACTCCAAAACATCTTTGTTAGTTGATTGGACTCATTCACAGTATATTCAAAATAGAATTCATTGTATATCTCTTTCTTCTTTTTGAACTTGTCAATTGTTATTTGTGCATCGGCTCCAGAAATACATGCCATCAAGTCCCTTTTGTAGTTTATGAATTGTCTTGATGTTACATTCAGATTGCTATATCCACCTGTAATTTGTTTCAATAGATTGTGCGCGCCAACCGAACCCGAATTCGCCTTTGCACAACTAAGCATAAATTTCTTGTGGCCTATTTCCATTTTCTTGTTACTCTTCAGCAAGTGCCTTGCGTTAGGCTCTATCATGTCGTGATTGTGTTGTTCAAAGAAATTTGAAACAACATATTCACCTATTCCCGCAAATTTGAAGTCGGCCCATGCTTTACATCCAACCCTCTTAGTAATTGTCTTTCGTTTTTTGGTGCTATTTTCGATGTTCATGAAGCCTGCTTTATTGCAGCAAAGATACTTATTTGATATTTCATCTGAATGACTGAATTTACGTTTCGAACCCTTGCGAACAACAAACCCTACATTTTTTGCATACTTGAAGTAAAATGCTTCAGCTTCTTTGAGAGAACTTAACGAAATCTCATACCTTCAACGGGTTTTAAACTGGTAGGACACCGAGGTATCCAATGCTTTATATGATTATCATTTTCATCCACAACACAATCAGACCCGTGATTAAATTCACTGCAGTTTTCTTCTGCATCCTCTTCAACTGTGACATCATTTTTAGATTCTGGAAATTCTGAATAATTGTTGAACACATATTCTTCCCACTTATTGGTTCCAACTGAAACAAAATATTACACAATCAATATATCAAAGTACAAGACGCTAAATTTGAACTTTTACACCACTTAGTTCATAATAATTAATACACACAAAATGTTTTTCATTATGCATCAGATGACGATAACTTATTCAATTCACATATCAATATTATTCAATACATTTAAAAACTTTTTATGATACAGTTCGATATTAATTTATTCAACCTCAATTTCTGTATTACTTTTATTTGAATAATAATTTTTTTTTCAATATACGATTTAGTTTCATATTATTTATTAGACGGTAATAACTTTTTAAACTATTATATAAATGTTATTCGTAACAATTATTAAAAATAACATATAATATACATTTTTCTTTATTTCAAAACAATTATTCAACTGGTGTGTTTTTATTATTCAACATAAAATTTGATTAAAATACTAACAAATTATTCAACATATTGGACGATGTTTTTCATCATCATGAGAACTTTAATACAAATTAGTTTCATATTATTCATAGCACAATGAATAACTTATTCAACTAGTATACTAATGTTATTCACAACAATTATAAAAAATGACATATAATATTCATTTTTCTTTATTTCAAAATACTTATTCAACTGTTGGTTTTCTATTATTCAACATATACTTATTTATTTATAAGTTTCAACTAATACTCACAAATTATTCAACATATTGGTTGATGTTTTTCATCCAGCCATGACAACTTAAATTTAGTATATAGTTGTTAGAGGTCATCATGATCAATTAAGCAACTACTAAACCAATTATTATTCAACACTCATTATCAAAAACAAGTAACCAAAGACACTTTATCAACACATTCGGATTAAAGAACTACATCGTTCGTAGCAAAATCTAATAATATTTACAACAACGTTAAACACACAAGAACAATAAATCAAAATACGAATAATTTACCACTTTTCATTGCAAAACTTGCTTCAAACAGACGTTGAAATCTTCAAACCAAATTAGTTCGATTGAATAAACTGTTTTTCTAGTACAGTAGATTAAAATGGTGTTCGACTGTTGATGAAAAAGAAGGATTGGATGAAGAATGACGGTTTAGCAGGAACGACGGTTTAGCAACATGGTTTATTCAATCGTAGTATAAAAGATTTTCTCAGATTCTGGTATATATTTTTCTGTTATTAAAAATAATTCCCCTCTTAATTTCGGCTCTTTCCATATCTAAACCGATTGTGTGATATTTCGATCCCCTTCCCTATTGTTACTATAATGCGTTCTACTTTTCAACCATTGATTAGTTGAAATCCAACGTCCCACCTTCAACCACACATTACACTATAAAATATATTGTACCAGAGCGTCCCTCATTTTTAAGATGATGCATTATTTCTTTCCTTGGTTTTTGCTAGATTGATTTGTAATCTACGTTAGTAATCTACGTTATTTTTACTCATCTAGTTTAATAAAATAAGCAATAATAAAATGGAGGCCGCCACCTCTTCTGCATCGACAACTCCTGTTGAGTGTTATGACGATGCAGCCAAACCCATGCCCTAAGCAATAATCAATTATATTATATTTTTGTGTACATTTAATTATATAATTATTATCTATTTATATTTTGTTTATATTTTTGGTTGTAAATATCTTTCATATCTTTCCTTTCCCTTTGGTTAGAATTTTGTATACATATCTTGTAAACAGTATATATGCTTATTATTTACTGGAAATCAGATCATCGCCTTTCATCATCTTTCTGTCAAGTTTACAATAATATAAAATTTATTTTGCCAAATCATTTTCTTTGTGGCGGTGAGATTTTGGTGAGTGTACAAACATATTTGAAGAGTCTTTTTTTTATAAAATAATTATTTTGTCATGTGATATCTACATTTTCTGCCTAGTTTTTAATATGCAATTCCATATATTAAGAATCGCTTTAATTGAATATATTGGAACATTTAAACCTTGTCAATCAACTAAAATTAACAACTAATTAAGGCCAAGGGAAGGATGAGGGTGATACTGGATTGGAGGGGACAATGGGTTGGAGGGTTTGTGCATGAGGTAGGTTCTTCTTCGGCTCCTAAAGCATAATTGTGGGGCGTTTTGAATAGAATGGTGGTTAGGGAAAGAAAATTCCGTCATGTAGTCCTAAAAATTAAGTCGCAATTAGTGGTTGACTTTCTTCGTAAGACGCTGAAAAAAGTGTCACCTTAACCTAGTATCTTAATGTCAATGTTTTATGAAAATGGATTCACATGTCCAATTTCATAATATTTATCATGAGGCAAATTATGTCACTGATCACTCTAGGGTATTTCACATGAGGTAGGTTCTTCTTCGGCTCTTATAGCATAATTGTGGGGCGATTCGACCAAAAAAAAAGCATAGCATAATTGTGGGGCGTTTTGCATAGAATGGTGGTTTGGGAATGGAAATTTTGTCATGTAGTCCTAAAATTAAGTCGCAATTAGTGGTTGACTTTTTTCGTAAGGCGTTGAAAATATTGTCACCTCTTATTTAGCCTAGTGTCTCAATGTCAATGTGTTATGAAAATGGATTCACATGTTCAATTGCATAGCATTTATTGTGAGACAGATTATGTCATCGATCACTCGAGGGCATTTCTCTATCATTGTATGATGATCGATATTAGAGATCGGTCTATTATTCCTTATCTGACTACTATTTAGTCCTTTTATTTCGCTATTATTAAAATCCTAGAAAATTCCTCCACCCTTTCTACCAAAAAAAAATTGGAAGAAGATGGATTGCCATAAATGATCCAATGGTTTCGGTTTAAATGCAAAATTAGGGCTTTTCAAACAGTTCTTATAAATTCACCCAATTAATCAATTGATAAAGCATGTTTCCAACGGATTTTATATGCGTAGAAAAAAAAAAGCCAATGCATACTACAATTTCGTTAAAAAAATCCAGTTAATTCCAATAGTATCTCCAGAATAAAAAATCATAACAAAGTATTTTATTCAAAAAGTATGTTACAAAGAGTTTATCACTATTAGCAAATAAAAAAAACTTTGCATCATGACTCTATAGGTTTTTCGTTTCCTCTTTGATCTTGATTCAAATTGAATCGGTTGAGACTTTGGGTTGCCTTGTTCACCTACACAAATGTAGCAACAATCAAAGATGACCCACCTTCAAAAAAGTATCATATTTTGCCTAAATTTTAACACATTTCGATCAAGAGAAAGAGTATTGCTTTTTACCAAAATATGCTTTTTGGTAAGAACTATAGCAAAACCGAAACAACTATAGCTATATATAACAATTAACAAACATATAATATCCCCATAATAATACGTATAAATATTCCGTTTTTCACTTATGTCATATCAAGTCTTAAAATATTAAGAATTGATGTGATATAAGTAGAGGTGTCAAACGGGTCGGTCAGGTCGGGTTCGGGTTCAGTTATTTCGGGTTCGGGTTGATTCGGGTTCGGATCGTAACGGGTCACCGGTTAAATCGGGTCGGGTCATTGCGGGTTGTCGGGCGGGTCGGGTCGACCTAACAGGTCAAGAAAATTGATTTTTATACAATTATTAAAATATTTTTTATTTAAAAAATAAATTTTAATAATAAATCTATTATGTTTATATATTTTAATAATAAAATATATTATAATTTTTAAAATATAACGAATAGGATTTCGGGTTTGAAACCCAACGGTTTTTTCGGGTTTGAACCCAACGGGTTTTGGGTCTATCGGGTTCGGTTTATTTTGGGTTTCGGGTTCAAATTTTCGGGTCTTAACCCTAAATTTTTCGGGCGGTTCGGGTCGGTTTTTCGGGTCGGATCAACTTTTGACAGCTCTAGATATAAGTAAAATAAAAGAATTGAAAGCAAACCTCGGTTGTCCAATCAATTCTCAAAGTAATATAGGCCAGAAAAATCCCTTCGCATTACTATACCGCTAATCAGTCCAAGCCAAATGCCCTGAATTTTACCATTGAGTTATTTAAATGAAGAAACAATTACAAAAATATGTTTTTTTTGAATTTAAAAAGTGATGCATACATATACATACCGTGATACCATAGTCAACTACATAAGCCAGAACACATCCAATTGGAATGCCAATTATGTAATAGGAAGCAATATTAACAAATGCCACCTTTGTTTGTGAACCAGTTCCATTTGCAACCCCTGCAACAATTTTATTGTACATGTTTCAAATTTTTTGGACATAATATGAACTGGGTGTGTTACTCTATTCAAATGTGAAACATTTTAATTATAACATTTAATGTACACTAAACTTAGAATAAGGACATTTTCAAACGTGTTATATAAATATATATTCTTTTTAATAGTCGAAATCAAATAGATCATGGTACGAATAGATTTTAGAATTATTAATCGACTAAATTATAAAAAAAAACATGGCTAGAATTAGTAATACACTAAATTATAAAAATCAAATACTCATTGAAAATTAATATTGAAAAAAAAGTCTAATTACTTGCCTGATAAAACTGCTTGGAAACTATTTAGTAATATTGTGATGGCAAGCAAAAAAAAGAGGTCAGATGCAGTTGTTGCAACTTTATCGTCGCTTGTAAACCAATAAGGGATTTCATCGCCAAACACTAGACAAAGAATACAAAACACAACTCCGAAAGCCATACAAGTGATTAGTATTATCTTGATTGTAAACTTGGCTGTCTTGACATTGCCTTTTCCAAGCTCATTTGCAACTCTTACACTACATTTGTTTTCTCAAAAATATATAAAAAACAATGTGACATATTAAAAAATAAGAAAAAGAAGAAGGATTGAGCTATATGATAGAGTTTCGTACCATGCAGCACCCATGAAGCCAAGACAGATCATGTATTGCCACATACTAATGTTGAGGCTGGAAAAGACAAACACATGAACAAGTAATTTTGTGGAAATAAGAATAAAATAAATAAGGTTTTATATCGAAAGTTTCATAAATGAAAGCCTAGTATATTATTTTTTTTGATTATTCCTATTGTCAATTGGTTTTAGGATGGAATTTCATAAACTTGCGTGTTGCTCCTAATACACATATGCGCACGGACGAACATGTGAACCCTCTCGCATTAAATTGGCCCGCCGGAGTTTAACATGGTATCAAAACCATTCGGTCCTGGGTCCCAACTCCTAGTTAATTGGGCTTGTCGGCCTTAAGACACTAAAGGGTTAGCCAACCTAAAGGCATGCATGTCGTTAAGTGCAACTAACATATTGTGGAGCCAAACAGCTACACTTGAGGGGGCATATGAAAATAACAATAAATAAATAAGGCTTCCCAAAGCAGAAGTTTGATGAATGAAAGCCTAATATATATAAATTCTTGGATTACTCTTATTACCAATTGGTTTTAGGATGAAACTCCATAGACTTATATTTATTAGACCTAACACACATGCACACTTACAAATATGTGGATTTCCCAACGTTATATAGGCTCGCTGGAGTTTAAAAAATTTAAATGTGCAACTTCAATACTTACCAGATCGAAAATGCATCTATATTAATTGTTGCATTGCTTGTTAATCAGGCTAACAAGACAAGGATAGAACTGTACCACATCTGCACACTTCTCCAAAATAATAGGATATGATGATAAGTTTTGATTCATACTAGGTGAACAGGCCCGTACGTATGCACGGGACATGTATTTTACAATTGTTTTTTATGTTTAAATTTTCTTTTCTTTTATAAATATATTTATACATTTGGAGTTGTAAGTGTGTTGATTTCACTATCTGTTGTTTAGTGTTATCGTTGTCTTCTTTGCTATGCATTTAGATGATCATACACACTTTATTAGTTATAATACAATATGTGCACGCTTAGTTATATCACAATGCAAATTTGGTTATATAATCATGTACACTCGAAATACACACACTTAATTATTAGATCATGCATGTTAGACAAAAATTTTTAAATGAAAACAACATTGTATAAACACATCTAATTTGATTTTGATGTTCGACCCTTGTCTATATATACATATTTACAACTTTACTAATAATACAGACACATTAGAGATTTATGAGTTTAATATAATTTGGATTTGGGTTGTGCCCGAATTATAACGTGTTCCATACATATGTCTTTAAAGAGAAGCAAACCTTACGTAGTTCATAGGTTTAATAGTTGAATTTTGATTTTTGAATTTTGATTTTCATTTTAAACAATATAAACCGATGATCAGTTCACAAAACAATAGAGGCAAAATAACTAATTATAGTTGACAACAATTGTTATTTTTTTGAAGAAAATTTTTTTAGATCTAAATTGACAATAATTTAGTTAGATAATAAAGAACAATACCAATATGATATTAAAAAATAGTAATATAACAAAAAACATTCAATATACTATTTTTATATTTAATGAGAATAGACTTCCAATATAATATCGAATAAGAGATTTACACAAATACATATATAATGATAGTATTAAGACCCCAATAACGAACAAGACATAGAGAAAAAATAATTTATACCTGCCTTGAGCTATTCAAACATGTTGGTAATTATTTATAAACATAATTATAACCATAGAGAGAATAGTAAACATAAGAGAGGAAAAATGTGTACACCAATTGCATCTCTTTGTACAATACCATATATATAGGTCAATTCATGAAATTTAATTATATTGGTCAAACATATATTCATAAATAGGGGTGTAATTAGGGGTGAGCAATAAGTACAAATATAAGAGAATAAGCATCCTAAGAGAATCTCTATGTGTAGTTAATTCATATTATACATTTGAATACTTATAACATTTACACAATATTTTAACAAAAAATATAGTTTAAGCAATTGATATATATAAATGGACACATACATTCGTAAATAATTGATATAAAAAAAATAGAGATATAAAGGGAAAAAACTATTCACATTTTGATGATATGGAGAAATCATCAAAGGTCATGTACAAATATTTTATAACAATAAACAATCGCATTGCCAATGCAATTTTCACTTCTAAAATCACCAAGATCAAACCGAATAACATCAAAAAAGAATATACAAAGTACCACTTTCTCCAGTTCGCCAACAACAACAAAAAAATCAAATAATTAGTATCAAATTTTTCATTGTAAACAATATAAACCGATGATCATTTCACAAAACAATATAGGAAAAATAGCAAATAATAATTTACAACAATTGAGATTTTTTTAAAGGAAAAAAATTTTAGATCTAAATTGACAATTATTTAGTTAGATAATAAAGAGTAATACCAATATGATATTAAAAAGTAGAAATATAATAAAAAAAACATTCAAGATACTATTTTTATATTTTAATGAGAATAGACTTCCAACATAATATCAAAGGAGAGATTTGCACAATACATATATAGTAATTGTATTAAGACCCCAATAACCAACAAGACATAGAGAAAAATAATTTACACTTACCTTGAGCTATTCAAACATGTTGATAATTATTTATAAACTAATTGTAACCATAGAGAGAATAGTGACACAAGAGAGGGGAAATGTGTACACCATTGGATCTTTTTGTACAATACCATATATATAGGTCAATTCATGAAATTTAATTGGTCAAACATATATACACATAAATAGGGGTGTAATTAGAGGTGGTAATGTGGGCAATAAGTACACATATAAGAGAATAAGCATCCTAAGAGAATCTCTATGTGTTGTTAATCCATATTATACATTTAAATACTTATAACATTTACACAATATTTTAACAAAAATTATTGTTTAAGTAATTGACATAAGACTAAAAAATTAGAAATGTTTTTCACCATGAGACTTGAACCTTAAATATTTACCATATATATGTCAATAATGTGCCAACCATAGGATATGTACGATAAAAAAAAACGTGTCTATTCGAAGTCGAATATTTAAAATAACGTGTCTAGTGCCAAATTAATATTTTAATTGGAAAAGAAATAAATTTCTTACACAATCAAGCTTGGTAGTTTTAAAATACAAAAATCTCATATTCGAATACAATCTGGTTTCATTATTTCCTACAACATGTATAAGTAATGTTGATTTTGGCAAAAATAAGTGTGTAGAGACTCAAATCTTAGATCTCCACTACAAAGGCCCAAGCTCCTTGAACTAAAGAACTTATCTTGACAATCTAGCAAGAAATTTAATATAATAAAATTTGTGTATTAAGTGTAATAAATGCTTCTTGTACACAACTTTTTATTGTTATATATAGATGTAAATATATTGCAAAACATAATCAATCATTTTTTCAACCAAAAAAAATAATAATCAATTTCTAGGATATATGGAATTTCAAGAATGCTAATGATATTAGGGAATTAAAAGAATAATCTTTCTAATCTAGCTCTAAAGTACGGTTATAATTTATGAATCATGATTTAAAAAATATTTTTATCAATTAAAAAACTATAAAATGTAATTATTTTCTATTTTTAGATCCTCGTTGGAGTGGATTGAATAAAAGCCCAAGAGTCAAAGACACAAGGGTATCAATTTGTCATTTTCTGTTTATAAGTTTGATTTAAGAAATTGAAAAAGTGGTTCAAAAACCAGCTTTTGAAATGCACAAACAAATATGGCCTTGGCATTTTTCTGAGTGCTAGTGTATCAATTTGTCATTTAGATCGTTTTGAAAACTCACCAGAGCATGACGCCGGAGGAAAGGGAAAGCTTAACAATGGGAATGATATCATGAAACGCTTCCATGGAAAAGCCGGTCCAAGTTTCAGGACACCAACCTCCAAACATATAAACGAGCAATGAAACCATAAAGACACACCGGATGAAAAGGAGTGCAGTCATTGCACCAACGACATCCCAAGCAAGTTTACTGACAAAGATCCAAGAAATGAGCACGTGAAGGATGAAGTTAAGGGGCGAAAGAAGTCCTATGAACATGTTCTTGCGCTGTGCTTGTAGGAATGATTCAGTTGTCAAGATGAAAACAAAGCCGTATATGACACCTATGAACCATAACGAGATTCCTTCTGATGCATCCGCTATGTCGTCCTCTTGCCCTAGTAGCTTGTAAATCGGTTTAGCAAAGATGAAGAAAGGAAGCAATATTGTTGCAGTACATTGATTACCCACGAACGTTGCAAGTAGATTCCCATCATTCGGTAATGCTTAGCTCCAAAGGCTTGCCCACAGAGCGTTTCGGTTGCACTTGACATTCTTGTCTAATCAACTCATAAATAAAATACGAATGCATGTCCCAAACACTAAACGAGATCACCTATTACCATATTTGTTTCCAAATATATTCAACTCCAAAATGATTAATAGATTTGGTGCCTGTTTGAATTGCAAAGAATAATGTATTATCTTGCATTAAATCCTGTATTATATAATGCATTATTCTCTGCGATTCAAACAATTACTTCTCTTAGGCCTTAAGTTAAACGAGATCACCTATTACCATATTTGCTTTGTTATTTGCCAATGTTTCTTTTAGGCCTATAACTCCCTCTTCTCTTGGCATGCAAACAATCTTCCAAGCAATGGGTAACTAGCTTCTTGCTCTCATTTGCCCTTGACCACAAAAAGCTT
Source organism: Fallopia convolvulus (assembly GCA_964016875.1). Classification (NCBI taxonomy): domain Eukaryota; kingdom Viridiplantae; phylum Streptophyta; class Magnoliopsida; order Caryophyllales; family Polygonaceae; genus Fallopia; species Fallopia convolvulus. The sequence goes on from OZ024720.1 coordinate 3,047,203, forward strand.
TTAAGCGACCACAAAAAGCTTTTAAGCAACCTCGCAATCTATTTCACAACACCCTTGGGAAAAATGAAGATTTTGCACTAATAATGTAGAACTCCATAAAGCACTACTCTCACAATTTCGAGCCTCTTGCATATGGGAGCTTCCTGGCAGCCCAAGCATTCACCTTTGTTGTAATTTTTTAGATCAGACCTAAGGTCTGTAGTCATTTCATGTTGCCTTAGTGCCACACAGAGGTACACTCAGATATGTGACTAGTTCTCATCCCTAGTGGATGCTCTAGGCGAGCCCAAGTAGTACTTGTGTCGACCCTAATCCTTACCATATCAAAAAAAAGATATGTAAAATGCAAGACACCAATCTCCATATTCGTCAAACTAGCCAGCTCGTTAGCTTTGTACTTGTGTGTGTGTATCCAACCCAGCACAAAACACCTTGGATTTATAGTGATTGACATTGCACAAAATTTGTCAAGAACATCTTTCATAGCTCCAAATGATTCATGATCCCCATGTGAGAAGAGGAATAGATCATTAGTAAAGCAACTATTAGTGATCCATGTCCTCCACAACTTGGAATATACTTGAAAGTCCTTCCTCTACTCATTCTTCTCAACATCCTATTCAAAAACTCCATAACAAGAACAAATAAATAAGATGACAAAGGATCTCCTTGGTGCAAACCCCTTTCACCGTTGAAGTAACCATGAAGTTCACCTCCTAACTTGAATGAGTAGGAGCAACTGGTAACCCCTTATTCAATCCACTTGATTATTTGAGGATGGAAACTAAAACCCTTCAAAATCTGGATGAGAAACCTCCAGTCTACTGTGTCACATGTCTTATTGACAGTGGGACTTCTCACTATGTCACCAATCACTAGTGTTCTGAAAAACGCTAGGCGGATCCTGTGCAGAGAGGGACCGCCTAGCGCCTAGACGGCCTGAACGGTTGCCTAGGCGGTCCTAGACGGGTGCCTAAACAGTATGAAAGGCTAGGCTAGTAGGGACCTTCCAGCGCCTAGGCGGGCCTAGAAGAAATTTTTAGAATAGTGCCAATGACCTTCAAAACTTAAGCCTCCATTATTTCTACGATGTTGATCAGACGAACCCCTTGTTGGAAATGATAATGGTGTTAACATCTCTAGAATTGAGAAACTCAATTTTAAAACAATCAACCGTACTTTTAACATTGATTTGTCCTCTATGTCCTTCAACTTTCCAGTATCATTATTTGTGTCTCCCGATTTACCGCTCAAAATCATTTCTTTGTCGAATTGTTACCCACTTGTTTTCTTGTGTTGATGGTGTTTATATGTAGCCATTGTTAAATCTCCCCTCAACCCCTCACAGATCAAGCATTTGATGTCTCTTCTTGGCATCTTAAGATGGGTCATCTGCGTCCACTAAGTTTAAGATTCATGCAAAATATTTCTCACTTAGGCAATCTTTCTTCAAAATCTGATATTTGTACTTTTTCTTCCATAAATGAAAGACATTAATACCATTATTTCGCCCATTGCTCGATAAATAATAGATTCTAACATATGGCCACCTCCTCAAACAAAGTATATTTGGCTTCATATATTCACTAAAATGGAATTCTAATGCAAAAGAAATTTTCTTTAAATTCAAAGCCCTGGTTGAAAATTATTTTCAATCCAAAATCAAAATTTTGCATTTGAAATTTTCAATCCAAAATCAAAATTTTGCATTTGGATCATGGTGGCGAATACTTGTTGTTGAGACTAGTGTTGCTCTAATGTTATATATATTCCAGCCTCCCCAAACACTTATGGCCATTTGCTTTCGAAATAGCGGTATATATAATTTTCTAATGGACAAACCATCTCTTTAAAATCCATCTCCTTTTCTTAAGCTTTTCCAAACATGACCCAATCTCTACACAAATTACACTAAAATGAACATCAATATATTAACACACTCAACTAGAATTGAGTGAGAAAAACTAAATACATAAATTTAACCTATTTAAAAGACGTGATTAGGTGTATATATCTTTTTACACGTCAAAATTGAATGCCAATTGTTGAAAGCAAATTAGTTGTAAAACCCTAAAGTTGCCTCAAGGAAAATGGGGGCATATAAATCTTATAAAAAAAACTTATTATTATGAATCACTAGAATTTTCGTTTCCCTCTTGATCCCGATTCAAATTAAATCGGTTGAGACGTTGTGTTGCCTTCTTGACCTGCAAAAAAGTAATTAACCATAGTCAAAGACAATCCAAGACTTCCAAGTTCAAAAGATTAGTACTTTGTTACAATATTTTTTTATTAAAAGATTTGCATGCTTCCAAAGTTACATACCTCGCCTTCCCAATCAATTCTCAAAGTTACATAAGTTAGAACAATCGCTTGCACTACTAAACCGCTGATCAATCCAATCCAGATACCCTGTATTTTACCATTTATCAATTCAATATTCAAATGAATAAAACAATGAGACACACTTTGACTTCATTTTCACAATAAAGTAAGTTCTTATAGAACACTCTACAATATTAATGATCAAATTCAGTCATTTTCATAAGATAAACTTGGTTTTTTGGCCCAAATGTAAGTTGTAAATTGTAAATATTTCTTTCGAGTAAGATCACTCATACCCTAACATAGCTAATGATCTAGACTATATAAGTCTACATATATACTTTTACTAAAAATAGAAGTTTAAGGTAAGTGATATATACCTTGTTAATTAACATTACAAATGAAAGAACAATTTGAAAGATTTAATTTGAACTAAAATTATACATATCCATACCATGATACCGTAGTCTGCTACATAAGCAAGAACACACCCAATTGGAATGCCGATTATGAAATAGGAAACGATATTAATATATGCCACCTTTGCCTGTGAACCAATTCCTATTGCAACACCTACAACAATTACACATACATTTTAATCACATTTCTAAAACTAGGTTAAGAAAAAATTGCCTCCCTTTTCAGGTGTAAAATGTTTCAATTTCCGGTCCATCCAATAGATTCGATACAAATTGAGAAATCGGTCCATCCAATAGATTCGATACAAATTGAGAAATCAATCACATAGACAGGGTGAAGGTGTGTTTAGATTGTGCTATAAGTTACTTACAAATATGCTATCAACATATGCCTTATTTGTGACATATAGCATATAGGTAACTTATAAGCAAATATAGAATTTGAAGTCTAAATTTGGAAGAAAATTTAGCATTTGAAGTCGGTTATACCTCAACTTGAAATGAAAAAAATTTGGCCCATTTAAAAACTTTTTTTTACCCAATTTGAACATACACTCCTATCTTGTTTATACTCATAGAAAACACGCAAGGAAAGACTCAAACTTTCTTGCCTGATAATATCGCTCGGAAACTATTGAGCAACATGGTGATGGCAAGCAATACAAAGAGGTTAGAAGTCGTCGATGCAACCTCATCATTGCTTGTAAACCAATAGGGGATTTCATTTCCGAACACTACACAAAGAACACAAAACACTACTCCAAAAGCCATACAAGTGCAAAGTGTTAACTTGATTGTAAACTTGGCTGCCTTTGCATTGCCTCTCCCAAGTTCATTCGCAACTCTTACACTGCAATTTAACAGTGAAAAGAAGTAAAAGAAAAAAATAAAGTGAATGTCATAAATTAGAGCTTAATGATTGATCATGTCATACCATGTTGCGCCCATGAAGCCAAGGCAGATCATGTATTGCCATGTATTGATGTTGAGGCTGGAAAAAAAGATCAAGTAAGTCGACTGTGTGTTTCTCTTGAAATCTTTCAAAAAAATTGACCCAAAATTTAGCCTTACCATATCGAAAATGCATCTATGTTTACTGTTGCATTGCTTGTGTAACCCGCTAACAAGACAAGGATTGAGGTGTACCACATCTGCACACTGCTCCAAAATAGTAGGGGATGATAAATATATCCATATGTTTAATGGTATTAGGATTTTCAAAGAAATTGGTGATCAAGTTACATAATTTTCTTGCCAAAGTATTGATTTATGTGCATGTGTGATTTACCAGAGCATGACGCCAGAGGAAAAAGAGAGCTTAACAATGGGCATGATATCATGAAAGGCTTCAATGGAGAAGCCATTCCAAGTTTCAGGACACCAACCTCCAAACATATAGATGAGCAACAAGACAACACAGATCCACCGAGAGAGAACGAGTGCACTCATTGCGCCAGCAATGCCCCAACTAAGCTTACTAACAAAGATCCAAGAAATTAACACATGGAGGACGAATGTGAGGGGCGAAATCAACCCTATGAACATGTTTTTACGCTGTGCTTGCAAGAAAGATTCGGTTGTCACGGTGAAAGCATAGCAATATATGAAACCTATGAGCCACAATGACATCCCTTCTGTTGCATCAGCTATTTCGTCCTCTTGACCAAGTAGCTTGTAAATCGGTGTAGCAAAGATGTAAAGAGGAAGCAATACGGTTGCAGTGATCAAGTTGATAATCCATGAGCGTTGCAAGTAGATTCCCATCATTCGGTAATGCTTTGCTCCAAAGGCTTGCCTACATAATGTGTTAGTTGCACTTGACATTCCAATCTGAAAGGAGAAAACTGATGTTAAACCCTCATTTAAGGAATTCAGAATCAAGTCGTCCATAACTTCTATAATTTGTAGTTGAAGTCTTCATATATTTACGATCCTCACGGGGTTTCCCTTTCTTGGCAAGATACTATGAAGTGGCTTCAACTTCTTGTGAAGTACTAAACTTGTCACTGTAGTTGAATTTTAAGTGGAAATGAGGATAACAAAGTGCATATAAAAAACAACATAGAGTAGTACATATGCAACTTATGTCAAAGTCCGATGGATAAATACGAACGGAAAGGGGACCGTGCCAGCACACATGCACAGCAGACCCAACTCATAAATCTATGAGATTTCATCCTAAAACCAATAACAATAGAAGAAGTAATTCAAGATATATACACTATGCAATTCATTCCTTGCAATTTCTCTTCTTTTTGAGGGTGTACAACAATATACATTGGTCAAGATTGTTCAATATGATATAGTGAAGAAAACAATCGCCTAAAAATGCACATAATTGAGATTCTAACTTACCAATATAGCAGTGGCAAATTGTAATGAGATTGACATAGTGAGTGAATAAGCAGCAAGATCCACTTGGCTTATATGGCCGATAAACGATTGCGTTACAATCTGCACACCGTACATTGACAATCGAAACAAAATTGCCGGGAATGCAATTCTCCATACCAATTTGTTCTCTTCCCATAACCTCCTAACAAGACTCTTGTCGTCGTCATCCTCGAGTGCTCCTTTGGGTTCGATAAGTCTCGAATCTAACTCATTATTCTCACCCATGATTCTGCTTACCCAAAACCAGATCCAAATTTTATCAACAATCTCAATAGAGTTGACTTGAAACTATACTTCCAAAATTGGGCTAGAAGACATGAAATGGAACTCAGAGGCCACCAAGAAGAACCACCACATGAATAAATACAAAAACCAGACCGCAATTTGATGTGGAGAGTTCAGAGAAAATTGGACGACAAATCTGAAAATTTTGCTTGTTCTTGTTGTTGACGGGTGCAATTTAATAGAGAAAATGTAGCATTTTCTGTACATTTTTTATTCTTATTAATATTGACTTTGTGCAAAAGATTGCACATGAGGTGGAGTGTCAGGAGAGAATTGTTTATTAGTATGTGCATGTGTTATGTGAGCTGCTACATATGGAATCTAAAATATATATTGAAATGTTTTAAAAGGGGGGGAAAAAGGAAATTATTTAGCAATGTAATAAATACAAATCGAGAGAGCTATACTTGGGAAAGTCCATTTGGGTAGAAGGTTTGGGAGACCATTTCTGCAACATTTTAAATACGCAATTCCACCCATATCCCAAGAACCAATTATATTGAATATCAGTAGACTTGTCCAACGTGTCGGTTCGTTCGGATTAGGGTTCGGTTATTTCGGATTTGAGTTCAGTACGGATTTAAGTTAATAGGATACGTACACTACGAACTAGAAAAACTGCATTCGTCTTATATTTCAGGATAATAGTTTGTTTCATTTGAATCAAACTCATGTAACATATCCAAAGATCATGAGAGCTCTACTTTTTTAAAATGTAAGAATTAGGAGGTCTACCTTACGTTGGACGACCTAGAACATCTCTGTAGATGAGAATTTGAAGTTCCGAATGACTTAGTATATGTTCATTAGGGATAACGTGACTCAACTTTGCAATTTTATCAACCACAATATTACAACACCTAATTGCATGAAATAGTCAGATTATTTTAAATTCTTGAAGAGAAATCAACATATCTGAAACTAGTATTTCGATTCTCCAAGGGCAATGGTCAGTACCCTTGATTGCATTTATGACTATGGCATGGGGTTGTCACCCTCAATCACTATTTATTGTAATCCAAACTATTTTGCTTTCTGGACTCCGTCTCGGAGCGCAAGTGTCTCTATTTGCAAAACCGAATTGTGCTCATATGTCTTAGTTCCAATACTAATTACTTATGCATTTTGGTCTCTAATTACAAAGTCGATTGTTGTCAATTCTCTCATAAATTTTGAGCCATCAAAAGTGTAAAAATCTTGTGTCGGTTTCTGCCACTTCTTTTATCTAATGAATCTCATCTTTCTCATCCTCATTCCATCACTCCACTTTCTTATATGCAAATTATGCCATGGTAAACGGTAAGATTTTCTTTTGTGCTACTCTTCTTGGTGGGTCCATGAGTTCCATTTCTTGACTTCTAGCTACCGGTCAACGTTGAGACTGTTGGGTCACTTTTGGTAAGTCAATAAAGTCATGACATAAGACTAGCCAAAATAGGTTCTGAATGTACTCCCTCCGATTTAATTTAAGTGTCGTTTTAACACTTTAAATTTGATCCAACTTATGTATCGTTTTAATTTTTCTAGACAATTGATGTCGTTTTAAATTTTCTAGACAATTGATTAGGAGTGAGATATGAGAATTGTTATAGGAATGTGTTTTTATTGATTAATGTTATTCATCCATTGATTAAAAAAGGTGATTAGTGGTAAATTCATAAAAAAAATTACACTTTTGAGTTTAATTAATAGTTTTCTTAAATTTTATGTCAAAAACTAAAATTATGCTTATTTTGAATCGGAGAAAGTACTTATTAATTCAGTAGAAAAAAAAACTGGTCATAAAAAAAATCACATGTCAAAATTGAATGTCAATTGTTGCATGCAAATTAATTGCACTGTGAAGGCTCTAACTTCGGCCAATTCTAAAAAGCCAAATTAGTAGTAAATATACTAAAAAAAGTCAAAATTACGAAAAAGGTATATTTTTTTTAAATTTATAATTTTACCAAAATTAATTAAGTGGGTACCCATTTTTATTGCAAAAATGCTCACTCATCCCCCAAATGCAATATTTTAGGAATTAAAAAAAAGTTAAATTAAATATTTATGTTTACTTTTGTTTAATACGAAAATCGCCTTTTTTGAATTGTGCAGCCTTCGACTTCTTCACCTCCTTCAATCTCCGAGTCCGACAACCGCAATCCGGTACGGTGGCACCGTCCTTGGCTCGTCCCGCCTTGTCCCCGCTGGCGACGCCCTCGGTCGTCCCCGGAGCCCCAGATTTCTCGTTCTGATTGATTTTGGAAAATCGCCTTTTTTGAATTGCGCAGCCTTCGACTTCTTCGCCTCCTTCAATCTCCGAGTCCGACCACCGCATTCCGGCACGGCGACACCGTCCTTGGCTCGCCCTGCCTTGTCCCCACCGGCGACGCCCTTGCCCCGCCTTATCCACTCCCTCCCGACTATATCCGCTTCACAAGCCATCTGGAGTATATTTTATTCAGCAAGACGATCTACTGAGTAAGGGGCTGAATTGAAAACTAAAGATTGAAGATTTCGTGAACTCGATTTCCGCAACAACCTCTTAAATTGACAGATTGACCATTACATTTCAGCGACGATTTGATCAATTCGTAAGTCTGTAACTGCTCTGAGTGTGAAGAGAGCTCAATCCGATTCGCGTCAATGGTGAGGATGAGCGGGATCGGGACGAAGAATTACTTGGCGAATCCGATTGACTACAGATGATTAGAAGAAATCGGACACATAGCAAGCGCGATTGTTTACATAGCGATTTATCTCCCATTCAATGAAATTATCGCCATCTCTTCTTGAATTTTTTAATTTTAATTTTTTTTTGTATTTATTTGTCATCTGAATGCTCAAGATGATATGAGGAGGAAGGCATAAACGATGAGTTTGATAGATCATCCAAATGTGGTAAGATCGTATTGCTCGTTCGTTGTGGAGCGAGATCTTTGGGTGGTGATGCCATTCATGGCGGAAGGCTCTTGTCTTCATTTGATGAACCTCGGTGGACGACAGACTCACCGCTGATGAGTGACGACAGGAGAGTGCCGACGAGGTCATGAGCAATTTGGAGACTCGGAGCAGAGAGGGCGATTGGGCGAGAGTCATAAATCAAAAAATAGAATTTTTCTTTCTTTAAATTTTTTTAATTAGTGTTCCTTTTATAGCAAAGATGCCCACGTGGGTATTCAAATGCTATTTCAGTATAACATCGTCATTTTTGCAAAAAACATTTTTAGTTGGTGTATTACTGCAAAATCGCCTCCTAAAAATGTTGTTTTTAAAAAAGTTGACTTGGCTATGATAAAAAATTATGTTACGCTAACTTTACGGGAGATTCATATGTCCGCTCGTGCTCAACACATAAGTTCATTAAGATCCATGATAATGTGACGGAGTCAGAAATTTTTGTCAGAGAGGGCACAAGATTAAATTGACGACGATTTTGATCGGACAATAATTATAAAAAAAAAATTAAAATTTTAGAATTTGTGGGAATTGTGATTTAATTAAAATTTTCTTAATAGTAATTTACACTTATTTTATTTTTATTTTAAATTTTAAGAACTAAAATTTTAACAAATTTACAATTTAAAGTCAAAAAAATTCGGTAAAAAAAATTAATGTGATACATAAAAGAATAAATGAAGATTAGTTAGACTCCATACTCTTTTATATATGGAAACTAAAATTCTAACCGATATACAATGAGGGCACTGACTAAATGAAGATTATATAATTGCCACTAATTTTCGCGTTCCCCCGACACAGTGGGGTTACTGGCCCCAACCTAGCTACGCCCCTTTATGAAATCATGTTTTAAGACCGACTAGTCCAGTAGACTAGGGACCTAGATCGAATCGCTTTGATATTATGTTAAAATTCAGTGGGTCAAAATATAATGGGGTGATCTACACATTCGTTCTTGTGCATTGAGTGTTAGGCTATATAAACCCGTGAGATTTGTTCCCAAATCTAATTAACAATAGGAATAACCCAAATAATTTATATGTTAAACAAGTTTTCTTTAAATTTTCGATATGGGATATATTCTTTCATACTTTCATAGCTATCAACATGATTTATTGCTCGCTTACCTTCAATTATCATGTAATCTCTAGTTATATTCACCATCATTCAGTCATAGTTTAAGATGTTTCAAATCTTATGACCGATATTTGAAGAGTTTAGCAAAATTGTATCACTAGATTGATCAACTCAATAATTAATTTGTATAATTTTTAGATGCTTTGTCATTCTAAATGGCATAATGTTCTACTGTGTATGTAAAATTAAAAGCGCGTACAAATAAAAGGAATGACATGTAAAAGTGTACTTCCTCCGTTAAATCATACATGTTTTTTAGCGTAATGTGTATATAATAAGAAATAATTTTTTTTTACCCAAAATATCTTCATTACTACTATTATATTACGTGCAATATTAATGCCTGTTATGCCTCTAAAATTGAGTTGTACAATGTAATTGATTTATTCTACTACTCACTCATAATAGTGTAATTGACTTACTCCTCTATTAAATTGCCTAACACCACTTGTAGAAAATTGTTAAAATTAATTATTACTTCTACAAAGGACAAAACTAGAGAAATCGGAAAAAAAAATATAAAAAGCAAGTTTTATAAAACAGGAAGAAAAAAAAGCTAAATAGATATGTATAATAAAACAAGGAGATTAATGAAACTATCATTCATTCAGAGCTTGAAAGTTGCATCTCATGTGTCATGGGTGCAACTATGTTGGTTTAATGCGATTTAATGTAAGTTAATACATTTAATGTGCAATCCAAACAAGAAGTAAGCATTATTTTTACAAAAAAACTAAAGACAAAAAAAAATATACTTTATACTATGAATCACCAGAATGTTCGTTTCCATCTTGATTCTGATTCAAATTAAATCTATTAAGACGATGGGATGCCTTCTTCACCTGCATCAAAAAAGCCAAATTAAAATTAAGAAATTTCCTTTGTTATAAGAATTTTTGTTAATATGTGTCTATGGTTATACAATAAGAATACGAACTTTAGTAAGAAAGCAAGTAAATATAAAATATACCTCAGCTGTCCAATCAATTCTCAAAGTTACATAAGTCATTATAATTCCTTGCATTACTACACCGCTAATCAATCCAAGCCAAATGCCCTACATTTTGCAATTTATCGATCATTTTAGGATAAATAAAAAGAAATTAATCAGCAACGTACACTATAACATAACCTCGACAATATAATAAATTATTATCAGCCACCCTATTAATTTACTAATTATATCCAAATAAACCTTATATTTTTAGCCTAGTTATAAATTGTAAATAATTCTTTTGAGCAATATCAACAATCCAAATAAATGAAGGGACAATTTATATATAAAAAATTTCAAATAACTATATTGTACATACCATGATGTCGTAGTCTACTACATAAGCAAGAATACATCCAATTGGAATACCAATTAGGTAATAGGAGATGATAGTAACAAGTGCCACCTTTGATTGTGAACCAGTTCCTATTGCAACCCTTGAAACAAATTTTGATATACATTTTAGATTTTTAAACGTATGATGAAAACATTATTTTAAAGAAAATTTTCAATTTCCTTGCCTGATAAAACAGCTTGGATGTTGTTTATTAACATAGTGAATGCAAGTAGATCAAAGACGTTTGATGCAGCTTCCGCTACTTCATCATCGCTTGTAAACAAATAGGGAATCTCCTTGCCGAACAATAGACAAAGTACAAAAAACAATGCTCCGAAAGTCATTGAAGTAGCTAATATTAGCTTGATTGCAAACTTGGCTGTCTGGACATTACCTTTCCCTAGTTCATTCGCAACCCTTACGCTGTAATATTGTTGTAAAAACATTTAAAAGAAATTGTTAGGGGAGAAACCCTTAAAGGGCCCAATCACCAAATCCAACACATAAGTCCAACGAGGCTCCATCCTAAAACAAATTAGGAGGAGTAACTCATCTATCTTATATGTTTGGATCCATTGGACATTTCCGATGTGAGATTCACAATTGACTCGACAGAAACAATGTAAAATAATTTCAAATCAAAAGTTAAAAGAATTTAAGCTTTTGTGTAGTACCATGCAGCGCCCATGAATCCAAGGCAGATCATGTATTGCCATGTATTGATGTTGAGGCTAGAAAAGGCAGAAATAACAAGTACATTAAATTTGTGATTTGTTTGAGAATATCTTTGAAATCAACCTAAGATTGATCCTTACCAGATCGTAAATGCATCTATATCTACTGTTGCATTGGTTGTGTATCCGGCTAACAAGACGAGAATGGAACTGTACCACAATTGTAAACTGCTCCAAAGTAGAGGATGATGGTAAATTAGTTCATATGAACATACAAGTCCATAAGAAAATGTAAGAATATGTGGGATATGTTGAACTTAAAGAACATTAATAATTTTGCGACCAAATGTCACAAATCCTATAAAAAGACAAGAGATTACATTTATACAATCCATTAATCAAGAAAAAATTAATTCTAAGAACAAACTTATAAATCAAAATTGAAATAACTTAATCTTTTTCATAAAAATTCACATTAATTATTAGATTAGTAATGATAAAATAAAGACATTTTATAAGCAATAAAGCCATTTCATATGCAATGAACTTCATTCGAGTTCCAAATCTTAAAAAAATACTAATTTGTCTTTAAATATCTTACCAGAGCATAACGCCAGAGGAAATAGAGAGCTTTATAATGGGAACGATATCATGGAATGCTTCCATGGAGAACCCAGTCCATGTTTCGGGACACCAACCTCCGAACACATAAATGATCATCGACACTCCAAAGATCCACCGCGAGAGAACAAGTACACTCATCGCACCCGCGACGCCCCAACCAAACTTACTCACAAAGATCCAGGAAATGAGTATATGAAGGACAAAAGTCAAAGGAGAAAACAACCCTATGAACATATTCTTGCGTTGCGCTTGTAGGAATGATTCGGTTGTCATGGTGAAAGCAAAGCCATATACAACACCTATGAACCACAACGAGATCCCTTCTGATGCATCCGCTATGTCGTCCTCTTGCCCAAGTAGCTTGTAAATCGGCGAAGAAAATATGTAGAAAGGAAGAATAATGGTTGTGGTGACAAAGTTGATTATCCATGAGCGTTGCAAGTAAATTCCCATCATCCGGTAATGCTTCGCTCCAAATGCTTGCCCGCAAAGAGTTTGCGTTGCACTTGACATTCCTATCTAATATCAATGCACATGATGTTAAATTATAATTGGCCAATAATTATAGAGTCGAGTTAGATTCCAACCTAAAACCAGTTGATAATGAATATGTTGAGAATATTCATTCCCACGTCTGAAAGTGGAGACTAAACAATATCATTATATAAAGCTCATGAGTTACTTCTCCTATTGCCAATTGGTTTTAGAATGGAACCCACGAGCTTGTGTTTTGAGACCAACACACATATGTGCACGAACAGTCGTGTGCACCAGACGTATTTTCGTCCTATTTTTAGATGTGAGTTGTACTTTATATGTCCTCACATGATAAAAAGTGAAGAAAACAATCATCCTAAATTGCACAAGAATAGAGATCTAAACTTACCAATACACCATTGGCAAATTTCACAGAGATGGTTTGGACAAGTGAATAAGCAGCAAGCTCGACTTGGCTTATATGACCGATAAACGATTGCGTTACAATTTGCACACCAAACATTGACAAACGGAATAGAATCGCTGGGAATGCAGTTCTCCATATCAATTTGCTTTCTTCCCATACCCTCCTAACAATACCGGTATCATTTTCTTGTACTCGTGCTGGCTCGATAAGTGTAGACTCTAACTCATTGCTCGAATTCTCATCCATGATTCAGCAGACCCAAGAGAGGCCAAATTAACTAGTTCAAATTAAAGAAATCAGTACAAAACTAAAAAGAACACTAAATTAAGCAAGTCTTAATTACAAACCTGGGGAGTTCAGCTTGTGTTGTTGAATGCTATAGCTGAGAAAGAGTATATTTGAAGAGAATTCTACATATGTGCTTTAGTGTTGAATGGTAGATTACTCTCTTTCCTTTTGAAAAACAAATATTATACATAGTTAGGTTGTGATCGAATTATTAATATATAGAGTCCGGAACCTAAAACCACCCGTAAAATACCCTACATTTCAGGTAACCACCCCGAATATGACTATTTTTTTTTAACCACTCGTAAAATACCCTCCGTTAGTCCAAAACCACCTTCCGTCACTTGTCCCGTTAAAAATTTAAAAAAATCCCAAAATATCCTTTTCCTTATGTGAACCCTAGTTCTCTTTCAAGGAAACCCAATTCCGAGTGTTTCTCAGGGCAGTTTCTGCCATTTTATTGCTCGCATGCTTATACAACCGGAAAACCCTCTTCAAATCGCCGAAAAATCCATCAATTGAGCCTCTACAGAGGTGAATCGCCGAAGAATCCATCAATTGAGTCTCTCAAGAGGTGTATCGCCGAAGAAATTCAAATCCCTCAAAATCAATCGAGTTTTCCGCCATTAACGGAACTCCAACCGTGCTCCGAGCTATTCGACCGCAAGGGCTTCCGTTCAAAGTGCGAATTTTTGGTCGCGAATCCTGATTGCGACTTCGGCGGGTTCTTCTACTACCTCCAATTCTTCTATTGTGGTTGTGGTGAATAGACCTTCTTCGGCCACTTCGTTCTATTATCTGGACTCGCCATCCTCTTCTACTTGCTCGGAAACACCGTCGTCGAATCTTCTAAAATTGTCTCCAACTCTTGTCGGTGTTTCCTGGCTGCTCCCCTTCGGAAACAGAGATTCGGACGTCTTCTCCAACATCGCCGCCTTCCTCGGAAACGGCTTCGACGATGTCGACCTGAGTAGTGTTCTCGAAGGAGTTGGGTTTGTTACTTGTGCTGTTGTGGGCGTTGTCTCGATTTGTGTGGCCAAGAAACGAGTCCAGATTGACAAAAAAATGTTTCATTAGAGATGTTTGTTTCTTCCTCTTTGCAATCTTGTGCATTGGCTTCATCTTGGTTGTTGGTAGAGTGAGCGCTGCAATGGCGATTGTGTTTGTGTTGTTATATGTCATCTATGCTTTGTTGTGGGTTGCCTTGAAAGAGAATTAGGGTTTTCACATAAAGGCAAGGGTATTTTGGGATTTTTTTAATTTTTTAACGGGACAAGTGGCGGAAGGTGGCTTTGGGCTAACGGAGGGTATTTTACGGGTGGTTAAAAATAAATAGTTATATTCGGGGTGGTTACCTGGAATGTGGGGTATTTTACGGGTGGTTTTAGGTTCCGGACTCTAATATATAGCATTATTAATTAATGGGAATGAAGAATGTCTGGATCTAGAGAATATTTGTTGATCAGTAGGTACACAATGACACTGCATTTTACAGAGGATTAGTTGGAGTATCAATTAATTAGTAATTTGTTAGCTACTTCGATCCATTTCATTAATCCATTCCATTTTAGCAAACGAGAGGGGAAATAATTTTTCACAAAACTGAACAAAATAGTCTATTCGAACCGGAGAAAATATATATAGTCTAGTGCAGAGGTGGCGTCAGTCGTAGGAAGCTAGGAAGGTAAGTAAATATTACCCCTAACAATAGAAGATTTTATAAGCGACGAAATGTAAAACAATATAAGAGAAACTCTCGGAAATTATATTAGAGGATAAGATCATAATATTTTCAAGGTTATTATATATTGAAAAACCTAGAAAAGATAAAAGATAGAAAATACAAAATTACAAAAAATTATCCGAAAATAGTAAGATATTAATTTTACTCCTGAAACAATCTAGAATGCTTTAAAAAGCTCTTAGGTTAGGACAAAGCGATGAGTTTGACTCATGAGCTGATTCTCTATCCGGAAAGGTATAATGGAGCTCAATCGGACATTGGACGGCCGAATTACTTCCGACATGTACGCGAGTTCCGACGATCAACTACTTCTTCTATGCGCACAAATAACCTCTCTACATTAAAGAATTGGGAGATGATAGAGACTAATTAAGGTCAAAAACATAAAATATATTATCTCTTTTATGGGTAGTTTTTTTAAGTATGTTATTGGTAGTCCTAGGCTTTTCTCATTCGTTTTTAGGTGTTTTGGAGCACTCCTCTGGCGTGTTAGGGTATGGGTGCCCTCAACATGGCTCCCAAATTCCACTGCAGTGTAATTTGATTGTATCAATATTGTTGTTGTTGATTTTATGGGTAGTAAGGAACTTTTTAAAAAGTATTTTTTTCTCTCGTTCGGTCCGATCGGATATGGCCATTCTACATCCGAATCAGATATTGCAAAAGTCATTAATGACCGACCATCAAAATTCAATCAGTTAGGGTGAATCTCTGAACAAATGCTTAAGAAAATCTAGTGTTGAGTCCTCTATAGCAATTGGTAATCGGTGATATGGGAAAGTATTGGTAAATAATACTCAGTGTATGCCTTCGGTCATCTAGTCAAACGATTAAACCTTCAAAAATAGTATCTAAAGATTTCTGATTCGACTCTCATGTACAGTACCCTTTAGGGATGTTCAATGAGTCGGGTCGCCGGACAGACCAGCGACCCGTATGGGTCAGGTCACGAGTCAATTTTTTTTTTTATTTTGGGGCTCGAATCGGGTTAAAATCGTGCGGGTTGCGAGTCAATATTAGTAAAATGAGTCAAATAGTTTGACCCGCAACCCGACCCGCTAGTCATGGGTCAAATTATTATTTCATTGCGGGTCACGGTCGGGTCAGGTCGGATGCGGGTATTGTTGCCATTTAAATTGTGGCAACTACCAGAACGACGTGCACTTTAATGCATAGCCATAAAAATGGCATGTTGAGCTCCATGCATGGCCACATGAAGAGCACATGTGATAACGATGAATTCGTCACCGTACCTCCCAGCCCATGCGATTGTATGCGACCTCGATGCTCTTCCCCGAATGTTGATCATATCTTTGAGGCAATGGCACACGGCCTTATAGCATTCACAATGGGCCTATTCCCCGATGCATCAGGGCAGTGATATTATAAAAAAAATATGAAGATTTTGCATGTCCCAATAAAAATTGGTTTATTTCATGAACCTAAAAAACAGAAATGAATCGGTGGTGCATTGGGCGTTATACGCATGTAGACCTTGAAACACATTATTTTATTGTGTTTGGGCTTTGGGCCCTACAATTAGTTTTGAATTTAGATAATTTATTAAAAATATTGTGGTTACATTACACCGTAGACATTTCATTGTTGTAGATGCTCTTACCCGGCAATCCTGACTTTAACCAAGCCCTGACACCTTGTGTGGAGAGGGGAGAGACTCGGTTGGACCGCCGTTCCATGTATATTGTACCTCAAAATTGGGAAACCCCAGGTAAAATCCAGTGGGTCAATATAATATTTTTAAATTCCGGCGGCGGACCAATATGACGTAGGGGTACACACAACGGTTCATGCGCATAAGCGCGTTCGGCCCACATAAAGTTCATGGGGTTCCATGGAGTAACCCAAAGGTATATATGGTGGGTAAGTTTTTTCAGAATTCCCGATGTGGGATAACATTCTTTCACACGCCCCCTCAAGTGCAACTGCCTGGCTCCGCAATAATGCTAGTTGCAACTTGACGTTCATGCCTTGAGGCCGGCTAGCACAATAAGACAAGGAAGTCGGGACCCAGACCGAACAGGCTCTGAGCAATAATGCCAGTTGCAACTTGACGTTCATGCCTTGAGGTCGGCTAGCCCAAATAAGATCAAGAAGTCGGGACCCAATAAAGTGTTAAAACGACACTTATTTTATTTTTCACCCAAAATATCTTGATTAAGGAATACTCCGATTCAAAATAAGTGTCTTTTTACCACTTTATTTTTTTATCCACTTTAAGTGTCGTTTTAAGTTTTCTAGGCAATTGATTAGAAGAGAGTTATGAGAGTGTTTATTGGGATAAGTTTTTATTGACTAAAAGTATTCATTCATTGGTCCAAAAAGTTGGTGAGTGATAAGATTGAGAAAAAGTTTAAGATTTTGTATTTAATTAATACTTTTCTTAAAACTAGTGTCAAGATCTGAAATGACACTTATTTTAAATCGGAGGAAGTAATTTTTTTACCAAAAATATCTCTATTAATATTATATTACATACAACAATGCCTCATGAAATTGACTTGTACAATGTAATTGAATGTATTCTACTACTCACTCATAATATATAATTGATATGAATGACGCTCTAGTGAAATACCTTATTAGAGTAAAACATGTGATTAAAATCCAGCCATTAGATTAGATAGGATGGACGAATCAGATTTAAAATAAAAAAGGTGCATTTTAAGGAAATTTGAGAGAAGCACCATATCACACCCAAAGCCGCTACTTTTAAGGAGGGGATAAATACATGATCCGTTCAAAATGGAAACAAGCAAAATTAGGGGGGATTTAAATTAACAAATGAGAAAAATATACATCAGAATCTCAGAAAATCTTTTATACCCCGATTGAAAATTCAATCCTTCTAAACCGTCATTCATTATTCACGTCTTCTTCTTCAACAACCGTCGTTCATCTTCTCTCTCTCTCTCTATTCAACGCATCTGGACAACGATTTCTAATCATCTTCTTCAATCTCAAGGTCCATCTTCAAGATTCCAAGTTCAATCGTCGATAATCGGTGAGCAACCTTTTTTATTATGCTAATTTTTTGTCAATATTATCATTCTTCAGTAAAATCGCCGATATTTACACAAAACAATATAATTTCTTCGTACGATCTAGATTTACATTTCAATGGGTTTGTTTCATTGTTGTTTTTTTAACTGCAAGTATCATTCTTCAATATTTGGATGGAATCTGGCTCTAATTTGGATGGAATCTGGCTCTAATAGTGGTTGATGTGGACTATAGATCAGACGCATTCAATGGGTGTTCTACTGCATGTGGTTGAGTTTGTAAAAGACGAGTTTAAAAATCTAATCAAAGTTATGGTCATATACGGTTTTCGAGATTGATTGTGTATAAGACATGTTGTTTTCGATCTACTCTAAGAGTGTGTGCAATGTTTAATAGATGGCAATGTCACCAAAGTCGAAGAGCAAGAACAAAAGGAAGCATGATAAAGGTATGCATCATTTAAAATTTTATAGATTATATATTATTCAAATCTATTAATGCTGTTTTTCAACCCAATCCATATTGTGAAAGTTACTGAAATGGAAATTAAATATAATGTATATTAAAAAGTTATTTAACCTTTTATGAATGATTATTGAAAGTAAAGTGACATATTATTCAACATCAGATTGTTGTCAACTTTGTTTTAGAAGGAGGATAAATAAGTAACAGGTATTATTCTTGTAAAACACAGTTATTATTCAACTATAGGTATAATGTTTTTTTAATGTTAATAGTTATTCAGTTCAATCCTATGTATTATTCATAACCATATTTGTTATGTAAAGTCAATTCAAATTATTCAAATGATATCATATTATTCTTCAAAGTATGGTTTGTATATTTTTTGAAGAATGTGTTAGTTGATAGACAATAGACATTTTATTAAATGACTATGGTGTTTTTAAATATGCTAGATGGTTTGATTACGAAATATGAAAGTAAAACATGTGTTTTTGATGAATTGCATGTAGTTGGTGAACACTCAAAGCGTTCAAAGGTCAATTTTAAGAAAAGCCGCAAGGTGAAACATGTTGACAGCGATGATGATGCTGATTTATTTGATCTAAGACCAGAAGACAGCGATGAGATTGAGATCACAGAATCTGAACAGGAGGAAGCTGACAAAATAATGAAAAACGTTGATAAGCGGTTCCAAGATGAGATCGTGCATATGAGAAAAGTTTTAGCATGTTCCAGGATGGGTTTTATTATTCAATAATGCATTGTTATATTATTCAAACATATGTTTAAACTTATTCAATTTGATTTGAATGATTATTCAAATAACATTTAATTATTATTCAACAACAATAAGTACATGATATTGAATAATTATTTATATCCATTTGAATAACTCTCCAATAAACTATATGTAAATGTGTAATTTTATTGTTGGACATAATGTAATATTGTTTCTTCGTTCACACAAACAACTGAAATAATCATAAACCATGATAGCATTAAGGTTGAATAATATATATCACTGTCTTATAACAAATATGAGGATTCAACAACATCACGTAAAATATGTCGAAAAATAATTCATATCGATTTGAATAACTCTTCAATAAAATATATGTAATGTGTATCTTGATGTCACAAAAGAATGTTGATACAAAAGGCAATAGTAAATGTATATAGTGTGTCCAAAGCACTTATCAAAAATTTTGGTTTGTAATGTTCAATAACGCATTCTTATATTGTTCATACATATGTTTCTACTTATTCAAATTATATTGAATGATTATTCATATCACTTGTAATTATTATTCAACAACAACAAGTGCATGATGTGTACAACGAGTTTTATACTGGTAGGACACCGAGGTATCCAATACTTTGTATGATTATCATTTTCATCCACAACGCAATCTCTACCGTAATTAAAATCAATGCAGTCTTCTTCTAAATCCTCTTCAGCAGGTGCATCATTTTCAGATTCTGAAATTTTTTAATCATTGTTGAACACGTATTCTTCCCACTTGTTGGTTCCAACTGAAACAAGATATTACACAATCAATATATCAGTTTCATATTATTCATTAAACGGTAATAACTTATTCAACTAGTATATCAATATTATTCACATCAATTATAAAAATATAACATATAATATACATTTTTCTTTATTTCAAAACAATTATTCAACGGTTGTGTTTTTATTATTCAACATATAATTACTAATTCGTAATCTTCAATTAATACTCACAAATTATTCAATATATTGGCTGATGTTTTTCATCAGCATGAGAACTTTATTACGAATTAGTTTCATATTATTCATAAGACGATGAATAACTTATTCAACTAGTATACTAATGTTATTCATAACAATTATAAAAAATGACATATAATATAAAATTTTCTTTATTTCAAAATACTTATTCAACAGTTGGTCTTTTATTATTCAACATATAATTATTGATTTATAAGCTTCAGCTAATACTCACAAATTATTCAACATATTGGTTGATGTTTTTCATCAGCCATGACAACTAAAATGCAGTATATAGTTGTTAATCATCACGATCAATTATGCAACTACTAAACCGATTATTATTCAACACTCCTTCAGAAAAACAACTTACCAAAGGCACCATATCAGCACATTCGGATTGAAGAACTACATCATTTGTATAAGCAGGACGTATAATATTTTTTCAATTACGATCTAACAAATAAGAACAATTAATCCAAATACGAATAACTAACCTTTTCCATTGCAAATTTTGATATAATAATCTTCCGAATTCTTCAAACCAATTTGATTCGATTGAAGAAACAGGTTGTCGAGTAGCTTGAAATGATGAACGACGATTGTTGAAGAAGAAACCGTGGATAATGAATCGCGATTTAGTAGGATTGGATTTTCAATCGGGATAGAAAAGATTTTCTCAGATTCTGGTGTATATTTTTCTCATTTGTTAATTTAAATCCCCCCACAAATTTCGCCTATTTCCATATTAAACGGATTGTGTATTTATCCCATCCCCCTTCCCTATTGTTACTATTATGTTTCCTATTTTTTAGCCATTGATTGAATGAAATCCAATGTCCCCCATTCAACCACACATTGCACCCTAAATGCTATTGTACCTGAGCGCTCCTCTAATTGATATACTCCTCTATTAAAGTGGTGTTTGCCTAACTCCACTTCTAGAAAATTGTTAAGGTTGATTATTACTTCTACAAGAATAAAGCTAGAGGAATGGAAAAAATATATAAAAAAAGCAAGTTTTATAAAAACAGGGAAAAAAGCTAATTAGACATGTATAATAAAAGAGATTAATTGATAATATCATTCATTTAAAGCTCGAAAGTTGTATCTCATGTCTCATGGTTGCAAATATGATGGTTTAATGCGATTTAATGCAATTAATACATTTGCTGTGCTATCCAAATAGGAAATTTTCGCAAAAAATTTAAAGACAAACAAAAAAATATACACTTTATACTATGAATCACCAGAATGTTCGTTTCCCTCTTGATTCCTATTCAAATTAAATCTATTAAGATGATGGGTTGCCTTGTTCACCTGCATAAAACAAGCCAAATTAAAAGTAAGAAATTTATTTTGTTATAAAGATTTTTTGAATATGAGTCCATAGTTACACGATAAGAATAGGGACTTTAGTAAAAAAAAGCAAGTAAATATAAAGCATACCTCGGTTGTCCAATCAATTCTCAAAGTTACATAAGTCATGAAAATACCTTGCACTACTACACCGCTAATCAATCCAAGCCAAATGCCCTACATTTTGCAATTTATCAGTCATTTTAGTACTCAAATGAAAAGAAATTAATCTGACACACTATAACATAATCTCTACAATATAACAAATAATTTTCAGCCACCTAATTAATTTACTAATTATATTCAAATAAACCTATATTTTTAGCCTAATTGTAACCTGTAAACAATTCTTCTAAGAAATATCATTATATCAACATTTCAAATTAATGAAGGGACAATTGATATATGTATAATTTTCAACTAACTATATTGTTCATACCATGATACCGTAGTCTACTACATAGGCAAGAATGCATCCAATTGGAATACCAATTAGGTAATATGAGATGATATTAACAAGTGCCACCTTTGATTGTAAACCAGTTCCTATTGAAACCCCTGAAACAAAATTTTGGTATGAATTTTAGATTTTTAAACATATGATGAAAACATTATTTCAAAGAAAAACTTCAATTTCCTTGCCTGATAAAACAGCTTGGATGCTATTTAGTAACATAGTGAATGCAAGTAGATCAAAGACGTTTGATGCAGCTTCCGCGACTTCATCATCGCTCGTAAACAAATAGGGGATCTCCTTGCCGAACAATAGACAAAGTACAAAAAACAATGCTCCGAAAGTCATTGAAGTAGCTAATATTAGCTTGATTGCAAACTTGGCTGCCTTGACATTGCCTTTCCCTACTTCATTCGCAACTCTTACACTGCAATTTTGTTGTAAAAACATTTAAAAAAATATTTTAGGGGAGAAACTTTTAATGGGTTCAACACATAAGCCCAACGAAGCTCCATCCTAAAACCAATTAGGAGGAGTAACTCATCTTTCTTATAAGTTTGGATACTTTGGACATTTCCGATGTTAGATTCACAATAGATCCCACCGAAACAATGTAAAATAATTTCAAATAAAAAGTTAGAATAATTTGAGCTTTTGTGTCGTACCATGCAGCGCCCATGAATCCAAGGCAGATCATGTATTGCCATGTATTGATGTTGAGGCTAGAAAAGGCACAAATAATCAAGTAAATTAAATGTGTGATTTGTTTGAGTTGAAATCAACCTAAGATTGATGCTTACCAGATTGAAAATGCATCTATATCTACTGTTGCATTGGTTGTGTATCCGGCTAACAAGACGAGGATGGAATTGTACCACATCTGCACACTGTTCCAAAGTAGAGGATGATGGTAAATTAATTCATATGAACATATAAATCCATAAGAAAATGGAAGAATATGTGGGATATGTTGAATTCAAAGAACTTTAATAATTTTCCGACCAAATGACACCACTCCTATAAAAAGACAAGAGTTTACATTTCTACACTCAATTAATCAAGAAAAAAGTTCTTAGAACAAGCTTTTAAATCGAAATTTAAATAACTTAATCTTTTTGATAAAAAATTCACATTAATTAATAGATTAGTAATGATAAAATAAAGCCATTTTATAAGCAATAAAGTCATTTCATACGTAATGAGCTTCATTCGAGTTCCAAGTTTTAAAAAATACTAATTTGTCTTTAAAAATCTTACCAGAGCATAACACCAGAGGAAAGAGAGAGCTTCATAATGGGAACGATATCATGGAATGCTTCCATGGAGAACCCGGTCCAAGTTTCGGGACACCAACCTCCGAACACATAAATGATCATCGACACTCCAAAGATCCACCGTGAGAGAACAAGTACACTCATCGCACCCGAGACGCCCCAACCAAACTTACTCACAAAGATCCAAGAAATGAGTATATGAAGGACAAAAGTAAAAGGAGAAAACAACCCTATGAACATATTCTTGCGTTGCGCTTGTAGGAATGATTCGGTTGTCATGGTGAAAGCAAAGCCATATACAACACCTATGAACCACAACGAGATCCCTTCTGATGCATCCGCTATGTCGTCCTCTTGCCCAAGTAGCTTGTAAATCGATGAAGAAAATATGTAGAAAGGAAGAATAATGGTTGTGGTGGCAAAGTTGATTATCCATGAGCGTTGCAAGTAAATTCCCATCATTCGGTAATGCTTCGCTCCAAATGCTTGCCCGCAAAGTGTTTGCGTTGCACTTGACATTCCTGTCTGATATCAATGTACATGATGTTAAATTCTAATTTGCCGATAATCAGAAAGTCGAGTTAGACACCAACCTAAAACCAATTGATAATGTGTATGTTGAAAATATACATTCTCACATCTGAAAGTGGAAACTAAACCAGATCACTACATAAAGTTCATGGGTCACTCCCCTTATTGCTAATTGGTTTTAAAATAGAACCATACAGGTTTGTATATTGGGCTCAACACATATATGGGCATGGACGGTCATGTGCACCCAACGCGAACGACCCACATACTCTCTAATAGAGTAAAAGAATCCAACGACCTTATATAGACTAGGCTTGTTTTCATCCTACTGTATTTTTAGATGCGAGACATAATTAATATGTCCACACATGATAATGTGAAGAAAACAATCATCCTAAATTGCACAAGAATTGAGATCTAAACTTACCAATACACCATTGGCAAATTTCACAGAGATGGTTTGGACAAGTGAATAAGCAGCGAGCTCGACTTGGCTTATATGCCCGATAAACGTTTGCGTTACCACCTGCACACCAAACATCGACAAACGGAATAGAATCGCTGGGAATGCAGTTCTCCATATCAATTTGCTTTCTTCCCATACCCTCCTAACAATACCGGTATCATTTTCGTGTACTCGTGCTGGCTCGATAAGTCTAGAGTCTAACTCATTGCTTGAATTCTCATCCATGATTCTGTAGAGCCAACAAGATCAAACATTAAATTAAAGAAATCAGTACAAAACTAAAGAGAACACTAAATTAAGCAAGTCTAAGTACAAACCTGGGGAGTTCAGCTTGTGTTGTTGAATGGTATAGCTGAGGAAGACATTAGATTTGAAGAGAATTCTGCATATATATGTGCTTTAGTGTTGAATGGTAGATCACTCTCTTTACTTTAAAAAATATATATTATAGATAGTTAGGTTGTGAATTATAATTATTAATATTATTATTAATGGGAATAAGGAATTTCTGGATCTAGAGAAGATTTGTTAATTAGTAGGTACACAATGACACTGCAGTTTACAGAGGATTAGTTGGAGTATCAATTAATTAGTAATTTGTTAGCTACTTCGATCCATTTCATTAATCCATTCCATTTTAGCAAACGAGAGGTGAGATAATTTTTCACGATACTGAACAAAATAGTCTAGTGCAGAGGTGGCGTCGTCGTAGAAAAGATAGAATACGAGGAGCAAGAATAACGTAGTAGGAAGCTTGAAAGGTAAGCAAACGCTAGCTCTAACGATATGCTGGAATCCACAAAGCAAGTGAAACTCTTTAAAATTGTATTGAAAGATAAGGTGTTAATGTTCTCAGGGTTAGTATATATATTGGAAATTTGGAAAACCTATAAAAGATAAAATATAGAAAATTCGAAATTATAAAAAATAAATTGAAAAATAATAAAATGTTAATTTTAGCCTTGAAACGATCTAGAATGTTCGAAAAAGTCCTTAGGTCACGGCAAAGCGGTGAGTTTGACTCTTGAGCCGATTTCCTATCTGAAAAGGTATAATGGAGCTCAATCGGACACCGAACGACCGTATTACTTCTGACACGTATGCGCGTTCCGACGATCAACTACTTTTATGCGTGCATAAAACCTCTCTCCATCAAAAAATTGGGAGATGATAGAGAGTATGGTCAAAAACATAAAATATATTATCGCTTTTATGATTAGTTTTTTTTTAAGGATCTTCTGGGTAGTCCTAGGCTTTTCTGGGTTGTTGTGTTGTTTCTTTTGTTTCCTTTTATTTAAGGCTATAATTTTATATTTTAGTAAGTACAATATTTTAGCATTATGTTTTCCCTTATTAATTAGATTAGGGTTAGTGGTAGACTTATATAAATACTCTCATATGTTATATTTTTCATTATCCAAAAATAAATTACTTTGCCCTAGTCTCTCTATCTCGTCTGATTCTCCCTCCGGCCGCTAGGCCTTTCACCAGTCTCTCGTCACTCTTCACCTCCGGCCGTCTGGCCATTCTACCCTTCCCCTTCAATTGGTTACGAATTTGTACAGGTTAGAAATAGCTTGTATCAGTAGGGGTGCCATCATTGTGGCCGTAAAATTTCACTGCAGTGAAACTTGGCTGGATCAATGTTGTTGTTGATGATTTTATAGGTAATATGAAACTCTTGGAATGTATTTTTTTCTATCATCCGGTTCGATAAGATATGGCCATTCTTTGTCTGAATCGGATATTGCAGAACTCCTTAATGAAATCGACCCTTAAAGTTCAATCTTTTCATAGATACAGTTAGGGTGAATTTTTGAACAAATGCTTAAGAAAATCTAGTGTCACTACTCACTTAGAGCAATTGGTTATCTTGGAAAGTATAGGTAAACAATATACCCCCTCTATTTTTTTGGTCCAAAAACAATACCCGGTCCAGCTCTGCCTTGCTTCATCAGTCATCGCATTAGTGGGCTGGTACCAAGTAATATATATTTGAGCCTTGCAATATGTGAATTTGCATTCTAGGTCCATGTACTCATGCGATGTGCCAACAGCCCATGTAACAATCACCACAATACCTGACTTGCATAACAATATAAACTAATTATTTTACAAAATTAAGCTCACAAGATTATGAACAATCAATTAAAAAATTACATTTATTTTTTTAAATAAAGATTATGCATACTTAATTATAAAATAGAGTATACACACTCACTTAATTATAAAATAGAGCACACTTAATTGCATTATTATACACAATCACTTATACATTCATGCACACTCATAAACCGTGCACACTCAGTAAAAAAGGATGTGCACAATCGGTAACACAATTAAGCACAGTCAGTAATAAAATTAGGAACAGTCAATTGTAACTTCAAGCACATTCGCTTATAATACGTATTTATTTCAAATGGTCGAATTTTTCTGAATGTTTTCTGATTTTTCGGTCGCCCTTACCTGCTTTATAGTGTATATACTGCTTTATAGTGTCCTTCCAGCATTTTTCGGTCGCCCTTACCTTTGTGAAAGTCCTCAAAACCAATCTCTCACACCTACGAATCATCTCCTCGAGACTTCATCTCTACACACGCCCAAACCATCAGAGTCTGGATTCTCACAACTTGTACCCTATATTGGTCACCCCTGCCTTTCTCCTAATCACTTAATTCTTAATCTTGTCCAATCTCATGTGGCCACACATCCTTTTGAGCATCCATATTTCAACTACCATTAACCTCTCCTCTTGTGCTCTTGTAGTTGGTCGACACTTTGCACCATAGAGGATGACATGCCTAACAACTGCTTTGTAAAACTTACCTTTGAGCCTAGGTGGTACCTTATTATCACACTGAACCTCTAGAGTGACACTCCCCTTTTTCCACCCTCTCTAGATCCGACATGTGATATCCTCTTTAATATCCTCATCGCTCTGCAAGACTGATCTCAAATACTAAGAGCTCTCCTTTTCATGATGACTTTCCCCTTTTATATCCTCATCGATCTAAAGTTTGGGCCTTTCCCAAACTTGAAAAAAAAACTCATATTATTTTATATTAATTTGTTTTTAAGATAAACAAGTCAAAAATATATAATATTAAACCAATTGTGGCTTTATGGGTATATCAACCAAAGCATCTAAATGAACCAAAAGTGCTCGAGTTCCCTCTTGTATCTTCTTTGCTACCTTATTATTGGACCATTAAAAGGAACCTTCAACTTGTTCTTAATGTCTTTCGGAGTAATGGTTGGGTGCTTGCATCATTCTTCTCTACTTGTCCACAATTATCCTCAATTCGTCGTCATAGTCATCTAAAAGAACAAGAAGAGACAAGTCTGAGACATTAAAGGTAGAATGAAGTGGGAGATCAAGCTTGTATGTATTAGGGCCAACTTTTTGAGCCACCTTGTATGGTCCATCTCCCCTTGGCTCTAATTTGGATTTTCTTTGTTGTGGAAACCGCTCTTTTCTCAAATACAAACACACCAAGTCACCCTCTTTGAATTGGACATTCTTCTTGTGCTTATCGGCCTCGGCTTTGTACATTCAAGTTCTCTTATGGAGCTTTTTAACATAATCAACCCGCTTAGACGCCTCAAAGCACTCCTTCTTCTTATGGGGACGTGGCTTCGAATCAAAGGAGATGAGAGGATTCTTCCTGCAGACAACGTCAAAAAGAGTCATCTTGTATCTTCTTGGCTCTATACCTTGTTATTGAACCATCAAAAGAAACCTTCAAGTTATCCTCAATGTCTTTCGGAATCATGGCTAGACGTCTTAGATAAGAATAGATCCTAAATACTTCATACATTGCCTTTGTAATCCATTTTACCATGAGTCTTAGACTCTTAGTAAAACAAGTTATTTCCATATGCAGAGGACAAGAAGCCGATCTATTGTTTGCCCTTTGTGCTCCTTGAGATCCTCTGACATCTTACATCTCAGTTCTTTCGATCAGTCAGACTTATACTAAAGTGGGACGGAGAATATGGGAAGGGGAAAAAAATATGGGTCCCACATGTAAAAAAAAAAGTGTAGGAAATTAGGGTACACCGAATGTCACAGTATCATAGTCCCACTTCAGGATCGGAGGGTCATGACTTGTGATTTTACTAATGAAGTCAAACTTGTAACTTTTATTAGAATTGTTGTTGTGAAATTTAAAGACCTAATTTAGCAAATGAGGTCTCAAAACTTGCTAATTGCCAAAGCCTCAAGGTGCAAACATGTCAAGTGGAAATTGGAATCGCTAGGAATTGCTAGAATTTTCATTTATCTCTTGATCTCGTTTCAAATTATATTTGTTGAGACGTTGGGTTGTCCTGTGCACCTGCAAAAATGTATATCACAGTCAGAGACATTAAAATTCAAAAGAATACTATTTTGTTCAACCAAAAAAAAGTACTATTTTGTTACATTATTTCACATTATCAAAAAAATGGTGTGTTTTCATAGTATGGCAAAAACTTTATTAATGCTAAAGATGATAATGTTTGAGCTTAGTTTGACCCTAAACATAAGTGTAAGCAAATGCACTATTATTGTCGGGAAAATTAAGAGTGAGTAGAAAATATACCTCGTTTGCCCAATCAATTTTCAAAGATACATAAGCCATAAAGATCGCTTGCACTACTACACCACTAATCAGTCCAAGCCAAATGCCCTGTATTTTGACCATTTATAGTTTCAATGTTTGAAACAAAAACAAAAACAAAACAATTAGATACAATAAGTCTGTGACCCAATTTCTACAATGAAGAAAATATAGCTGGCCTCTCAACAAATTTAATAATTACATATTCAACCATTTTCACAAGATTCATTTTGTATTTTTGGCCCAATTTTAAACATTTTTTCAAGCTAGCTCATTCATATCTTGAGTTCCTGACAAAGCTAGTGCCTTGATTATAAGTCTACAAATATACTTTTTCCTAGACAAAGGCTTTAAGGTACTTACAGGTATACATACAATGTTCATCATCATCACTAAGTCAAGGAATAAATTATAAAGTATATTAATTGAATTAAAAGTAATTGACAAATGGACCCAACCGGAGAACTCTCGACACGACATGTCCGAAGATTTTAGGGTTGAAATCCAAACTTAAAGTCGATCGGTTAAATGCCGACTCGAATCCAACTGACTCGACTCTATATTTTTACAAAAATTATAATACATGTTAAATATGATAATATATTCTATTATTAGATATATATAATAGTATTTTTCACAAAGTTTTTTTTGAAGAAGTTAAAGCTTTTGACATGTTAGGTCGGCCATAACTATAACCAAACTTACAACGATTACACCCTATTAATCCATAAATATAGTGACCAAACCTGACACATGTAATCCATCTTTGACAAGTTTTACTAGTATACAATAAACGTACCACAATACCGTAGTCTGCTACATAAGCAAGTATACATCCAATTGGAATGCCGATGATGTAATAGGAGATGATATTAACAAATGCCACCTTTGTTTGTAAACCAGTCCCGATTGCAACACCTGTCACAATTATATATACATTTTGATCAAATATTTAAATGTAGGATCATTACAAAATTGTTCCTTTTTTCATATGTAAATAGTTCAATGTCATACATGTAGACAATATGATTTATTAAGGTGTGTGGGTTGATAGATTGGGAGACGTATACAAGTATATGTAATAGTTTAGTTTATCGGATAATTTCTTATCTAGAAATTCATGTTTTTTAAGTACAACTGACTTGATCTAGCTAGTTGACAGTCTTAGAAGTAGGTCTAACATTTCAATTCCTTTCTTTATAGCTAGCTTGGATAACAAGGGGTGACAATTCAATCTCTTCAAAGCCAAACTCAACCTAAACAATAGGTGAATAGTGTCATTCGCTAAATCTAATCCAAACATCAATGAAAGAAACCCAATACCAAATCGTTAGCTCTATTGCCACATTAAATTTCATAAATTAACAGAATGATGGTCATGTACATCTAAGTCAGGCTATCCTAAAATCAAATAAAGAATAACCCACCAAATCAAGCTTATTTGATTGTCTATATTACTACCCAACTTCAACATGATTGAAGATGTATTTGCATAACTAAAGAGGTTGTTTATATCTAACTTATCTACATGTATTCATCATTTAAAGAATTTTTTTCTTGCCTGATAGAACCGTTTGGAAGCTATTTAGCATCATGGTGATAATAAGGTAGAAAAAGAGGTTTGATGTAGCCTCTGCCACTTCATCATTAGTTGTAAACAAATAGGGGATTTCCTTGGAAAACACTAGACAAAGAACACAAAACACCACTCCAAAAGCCAAAGAAGTGATAAGTATAAGCTTGATCGCGAATTTGGCTGCCTTGATATTGCCTCTCCCAAGTTCATTCGCAACTCTTACACTGTAATTTAGTCATGAACAAAAAAGAAAGAAGAAATTAACAATGCGAGTGACAAAAAAAAGTTATTGCTCTTCAACTAAGTATATGATTGATCATATATATTACCATGTAGCGCCCATGAAGCCAAGGCAAATCATATTTTGCCACAAATTAATACTGATGCTGTAAAGAAGAAGAAGAAGAAGAAGAAGAAGAAGAAGAAGAAGAAGAAGAAGAGATGATCAAGTTAATCAAATATGTACATATATGTCTTGAACATTTCTTTTGAAATTGACCTAAAATAAACCTTACCAGACCGAAAATGCATCAATGTTTACTATTGCATTGCTTGTGTATCCGGCTAACAAGACGAGAATAGAACAATACCACTGTTGCACACTACTCCAAAACAATATGAGGAGATGGTGATAAATCAATCCATATGTTGCAAAAATGGAAAAGTGATATCAAATGAATCTAATAATATTACCATAGCATTACACCAGAGGAAATGGAGAGCTTCACAATGTGTATCAAATCATGAAACGCTTCCATGGAGAAGCCGGTCCATGTTTCAGAGCACCAACCTCCAAACGTATAGGCATGCAAGAACACAACAAAGATCCATCGAGAGATAACAAATGAACCCATAGCGCCAGCAATACCCCAACTCAACTTGCTAACAAAGATCCAAGAAATGAACACATGAAAGATAAAGGTAAGGGGCGAAACCAACCCTATGAACATGTTTTTTCGTTGCGCTTGTAGGAAAGATTCCGTTGTTACACTAAAAACAAAGGCATATATGCCACCTATGAACCAGAACGCGATTCCTTCTGTTGCATCTGCTATTTTGGCATCTTGTCCAAGTAACATGTAAATCGAGTCAGAAAATAAGTACAAAGGAAGCATCAAGGTTGTAGTAACTAGGTTGATTATCCATGAACGTTGCAAATAGATTCCCATCACTCGGTAATGCTTTGCTCCAAAGGCTTGCCCGCATAGTGTTTCAGTTGCACTAGACATTCCAATCTGAAAGAAAAAAAATTAATAATGCATTTTGAGTGGTAATTCAAATAGGTTCTAAAAGTCACAAAGCTAAAAATCAAATTTAATTTTCACTATTAATTAATAATTAAATATGAAAAAAATAAGGTAAACTTGAAACGGTATACTTCAACCTAACAAAGATGTTTTTGCTAAAAAAGAATTTTAAAAGGTTCTTTAAAAAAATTAATATGAGTTTTAGCAAAAATAAAAACTAAAAATTAAGGAAAGTGAGTACGTAGTACTAATTAATTAAACTAAAATAATTTATCCTATCTTATAAAATTAAGCAAAAATTAGTGTACTCAGATTTTAATTTAGAGTGAATTTATACATTTAAGCTTTGAAGAAAAACCATCACATAGTTTCATTTTTCTTGAGGGAAACAACAAACGATTGAGGTTCCAATTACTTACCAAAACAGCATTGGCAAATCGTACTGTGATGTTCATAACGATTGAATAAGCGGCTAGATCGACTTGGCTTATCCGCCCAACAAAGGATTGTGTCACAAGTTGAACACCAGACATTGACAGACGAAACAAGATTGCTGGCAATGCTGTTCTCCATATCAACTTGTTCTCTTCCCATACCCTCTTAACAAGACTCTTATCATCATCATCATTTTCGAGTACTCGTTCGGGTTCGATAAGTCTCGAATCCAGCTCATTAGTCTCATCCATGCTCAAATTTGTGACAAACTTGGAAAGATTGCTGGGTGTTGTTCAAGGATGAAATTGATGATGAATCAAGCAAATTTGATATGAAGATGTAGCATAGAAGAGAATTCAAGATTTGCTTTATCATCTTTATTGACAGGGTAGGTAGTGGTGTACTAAAATCGTCAACTAACGGTCTCTCTTTATGTGATATTTGGTCCCAATTACTTTTCATATGTGGAAGGTTTATTTGTTATACTTAAATATAGGTTAGTTTAGATTGAATTGATGTGACATGAAAATAAATTAATTTAAATGAAAATGTATTTTTTGTTAATATATATTGAATCTGTCGTTGATTGTTGCTTACAAGTAATTTAGGAGCAAGTCTCTTAAAATCTGAATTAGGTCTATAGAATCTCTATATA
This sequence comes from Fallopia convolvulus, assembly GCA_964016875.1. Lineage (NCBI taxonomy): Eukaryota > Viridiplantae > Streptophyta > Magnoliopsida > Caryophyllales > Polygonaceae > Fallopia > Fallopia convolvulus. Next base: position 3,080,108 of record OZ024720.1, read on the forward strand.
AAGGTCTTAATTAAAACACCTCTTATGTAATCGTACTCCAAAATTTATATTTATCTACTAATAAAACCAGTTTTTCTTCTGTCTATAAATGTAACCAATATTGATAAATCTCGTAAATCTATACTCCTATTTTCTTATTAATATTGTTGTTGTTGAACATTTTTCACATGCATAATAACAAGTTTTATATTCAATCCTTAAGGTTCAACACTTCAACCAATACCCACATCTTTTTCTATTTATTCAATATTTTTCTCTTAATTTTATTCTATGTGATTTCGGTATTTTCTTCATTTGCTTTTTGTAGTCTACGTGTCCTTTTTTCCCTTCACTCGTTCTCATTTAGTACTGTATGATCCAAACAAAAGCTGGGCTGATTTAAGAAGGATAATGGGACCCAGAATAAAAACATGGATAAATTTTACAAAACAGCCCCTCAATAAATGGAAATTGCTTAAACCACCCATAAGTAAGAACGTTGGGGAAATAAAGTTGGGTTAGTATGTTAACCGTCTAGTATACAGGTCCAATAAGGTTCCAATTTAAAAGCATATGACAATAAGAGAAGTAACTCGTGGAATTATATACTATGTAATTTATGTCTAAGTTTTCCATTTGGAAAACGCTCTCAACAAGCCCCCTCAAGTGACAACTATCTTGATCCGATTGACACTTCTTTAAATTCCCGATGTGGGATAATTGATCTCCACATGTCTGGCTCAGTTTGACAATATAATGACCTTAATTTCGACGGATTGTCAACGAGCCTAAACAACTAGCCCAAATCCCGCCATTATGGAGGGCTAGTCGAATACAACGGACGGGGAGCATCCCGTTCTGACCTAAATAACCAGGAACCCAAGACTAAACATGCTTTGATACCATGATAAAGTCCGATTGGCCGATAAAACTAGAAGTCGTATGGTAACGGGCCTAATATATATATATACAAGCACAATAAGATTAAGGTTTTAGCTCAAAATCACATGATAATATGTGGAGTAACTTATGTGATTATATATTAGACAATTTATGTTTCTATTTTTTCAATTTTTTCACATGCTTTTTCGGGTCGATTTAGTCGAATATTCATCGAGTGCGGTTGAAATTGCCATGTCTAGTTGGATCATCATCCTCGTTGTCGATATTTCATACACAACTCCATTTCACAATAACGGATTCAATTGGATATTAGGGAGCACAAAATAAGATCTCGAAGCCAAGAAACATATTTATCATCATTATTATTGGTAGGGACTTTTCTTTGGATTCATCAATATTCGTCTGCATAGGGTAGGTTTAAATTTGAATTTTTGGACCGGCTGTGGTAGGAATGAGGTGTGAAATTGTGTGGTCCGATTTGTTATAGGCTCCAAAACTTCTTTTTTTTTTTTTTTTTTTTGAAGTTTAAGGTCATATTTGTCAAAATTAATAGTAGCAGATAGTTGTAGCCGTAATTGTAGCTGTGACGGTTGAAAAAACGATTGAAAGTAATTGTCCAAGAAAAACAAAACGTTAATGTGTGTTTGATTCAGATAGCTTTTTATCTAACTTATACTTATAAAATAACAAAACAAGACTTATGATTTATTAAAGAATTTATGATTTTCCTTTTTACTTAATGATAGATATGGAAAAAAATAATTTCAAATGCTACTTCAAATTTCCAAAAAAAGCTTTCTAGAATAGCTTCAAAAGTTCAAGCTTCTGAACACTAGATACAACTCTATCGTTGATTGTATCAAACATTGATCCTAGTAGCGTTAAAATGGAATTTTAAATGCTAAACGCTAGTGTTTTATGGTTGACAAACAGAGCCTAATTGAGGTGTAATATTAGGGTAGATTTATTTTTATTTTTCTATTTTCATACACAAGTATACATATTGTCACTTGCAAAGATACCATATAACAGATACTATCTTTTTATGTTCAAGCTCTTTGTTTGCTACCAGTAGATGGAGAATTGGTTAGATCCATCTCTATCGTTTCTTTGCTACATATAGATCGAAGAATATGCCTTTGTTAGTTAACTTAGTTTGTTTTGACATCTATACAAATCTTGTGAAATCGCCTCCACTAGTTCAAAATCATAGGCAAATGCCTTGGAATGTTACATTAGAATAGGCAAATGCCTTAGTTTTGACACATACATACATATACTATGTATTTTGATTGATTTATCAGTTAGCATGACAATTAGTGTCTGTTTTATTTTACTTCATCCGCCTCTTATATACATTTGATCATAGTTAATCAGGTGCAATGATTTTTTCATCAGTGAATCCCTTATTATTATTATTTTTCCAAGTATTGGTTTGACCCATATTAATTTGCAAATTGTGGGTGAAGGCATTATATTTCATGTTTATCAGTTTATGTATAACTTGTTAATATTTATACTAATCATCTTCTGAAATTCAATGATGAGTTCATCCGGAAGCTTATCAAAGAATGGAGAAACTATCTTGTAATTGGGAAAAATAGAAAAAGAATTTGGGTTATTTGTAACTGGACTCTTTCCGGTTCTTATGTTTTTTATTTGGGCCATTCATAGCTCAATAAAGTAGACTTGGCTCAATGCAATGGGCCCAATTGCCTAATAGCATGGCTTTAGATTTGGGCTTAGGCCCATAATCTGATTAGGGTTTTATGAGTCGCTATAAATGTTCATGAAATGCCTTATTCTAGTAATCTGTTCTGTTTCGCCTCCATAATAAAATTCTGATTCTCTGCCCGTGGACGTAGGTAGCACACTGTTACAGAACTACGTATATTTTTGTATCAATCTTTACTATTATTGTTCTCGTTACAACAACATCTTCTATTTCTTGAGGTATTCTTTTTTCCCTGAAGTGATTTGTGTACTTATAATCTTCTATCAAGGATCCAACCGGTAGCCAAAAAAACCTGAGTGTCAAGCTGAGCTGTCGGTTCGATGTTGGACAAAAGATTATAAACACAAAAATGAAAGATTCAATCTTGTTTCTTCTTAGAAGCTTTCTTATCGATGACCACTCTCTAATTCTTCTAAAAAGTATAAGAAATTTTAACTATGTCGTGTGGTTTCTTAATGTAAGAAGAAAACGAGTATAGAGAGACCGAGACGAGTTGTGTATGAGTTAAGGTTGTGTGGTGGAGTTCACTAGATGGAGTTAGAAAGAGCGTCCGACGCTAAAGAATAGAGGTTAGTCATTAGGAGTGCGTACACAAAGAAACCGAAACTTGCATTTGTAATTTTGACTTGTCTAAGATTGTAAATTTGATTGAGAAATTTTGTCTTTGATAATTACTTGCATATTACGTTTTAATTTCGTTGCACAATTCAATGGTCCCTAAGAAGCAGTGTCAACACACCGACCCAACAATTAGTCTATGTCGCTTTTGATTGTGTATTATTCGTAGGGATCAAAGATAAGTACATTCCCGGTTATGAAGCAAGCTTGGGGAACAACAAACCATCCATGCTTCGCTCTGGTCAATATGATTATTGTAAGACATGGATGCTAGATTGGATCAAAGGGAAGTACAATAATACTATATAATTATATTTTTTTTTATAAAATTGTACCAGAATCATCATATTTATTAAGATGCTCTTAAGGTTCTAAAAAATCTACCACATGACGATATATAAATGCAAAAAAACTTGAATAGTACAATAAGAATTCACCAAAATGTTAAAGAGAAGTAATTATATATCTTTACATGTGAAAATTATATACCAATGTTTCTCATAAATAATACTGTTTCTTTTTTTTTTTAAACTCATATTATGAATTGTTAGAATTCCCATCTCCATCTTTATCATGATTCAAATTAAATCGGTTGAGACGTTGAACTGTCTTGCTCACCTGAACAAAAGCAACAACAATAAAAGATTATTCAAGCTTAAAGTATATTACTAGGTGGAGTTAGAAAGATCGTTCGATACTAAGGAATAGAGGTTCATCACTAGGAGTATGTACGCCTAGAAATAGATGTTTGCATTTGTAAGTTATTAAAATAGTGAATTTGATAAAGTACTCGTCATTGATAATTACTTGCATATTACGTTTTAATTCCACTGCATAGTTAATTGTTCCCTAAGGACTAGTGTTTGTATTCTAAAACACTGATCCAACATTTGGTATTAGATCTATGTCGCTCTAGATTGTGTATTACTGTCGGGTATCAAAGGTCAGTACTCTTGATTATGAAGCAGGCTTGGGGTACAACAAACCACCAATGCTTTGCCCTAGTCAATTTGATTAGTGTAAGACATAGATGTTAGATTGGATCAAAGGGAAGAATTACCAATCTTGATTACCATTGAATACAATGATCCAGAAGTTTCAGAAGACAAGAAAAACAATGCTATGCTTTGGGGACTAGATGATTTCAAAGCCTTGGAAAGAAACTTCTTTGTTAAGACATTCATTAACAATGGTTTGAACACTAAGGACAAAAACAAGCTGTCAATTTTGGCTCTCGAGCAAATCCATAATGAAAGGTTGACAGTTCACCACCAGGCGAAGGCAAAGGATCAGTTGAGAGTCAAATGTTGTGGAAATCGAATCAGACTCAACAAACTTTAAAAGTTCTGCTCGATTATTTTCTGAACAAAGATCAAACTGAGAAAGAGGAAGATGACGAAGTTAAGGAATCTCATCCCAAAGCTTGAGTGGAATCTATGATGTTCCCTTAGCTTGTTTACCCCAACAAAGTATGTTTTTTTTATGCTCTTCTTTTGAATTTTCTTTGCTATTTGTCTATCTCTTCTTTATAAGTATCTCTTGTAATTATGCCATAAAATGAACTTAGAATATTTTGATGATTATGATTCATTGTGTACTAGTTCTTTTCTATTAAATTGATTATTTGATGATGCCAAAAGGGGAAGTTTGAAAAATTATAGATATGTGATTGGTTCTATGATAAAAAGATTTGAATCATTTGATAAGGGAAATGTTTTGCTAAAATTAGTGATAAGATTGGAATATCCTACTAAGGCGGGATTTCTAAAACTTGTGTTTATCTTGCATTCTTGTACAATTTTTGTTATAGGTTTGTCAATATAAAAAAGGGAAAATTGTTGAAAAATTGGTTATTTCCCGAAGTTTTGGTAATGAAAACCTCCATAGATTTTATGGTTTGCATTTGGAGGATTTTCAAGTGCTTAACTAAGGAGAAGAATAAATAGAAGAATTGCCAAGCCCAAGGAACAAAAAAAAACAAGAAAAAGAGCAAAGTTTGTGTATTCGCTGGTCCTACAGGAATAACGCAAGGGCGCATAATGCTAAATATGTAAGGCGACAAGCACATGAAGCGTCTAAGGGTTTTCGAGGTTGAATGTAAGTTAGAAAATTTGTCTTGGTGCCCAAGAAAGATAGATTGGTGACCTAGAAAAGATGTTTTCATAGAATTTATTTATGGAAAGTCTTAGTCAATAAGCTAAAATCTATGTAATTATTATCCTATATTATATAATGGATATGCTTATTCTACCTATGAGTAGTATATAAGTATATAAGGATGATAAGTCTAGGTTACAATACACATGTTTCTACATTAAAAGAACTCTAAGAGCTAAATGCGATTAGAGTTTTTAAGAAGAAAAGGAGCAGAGAGAGACTGAGACGAGTTGTGTACGAGTCAAGGTTGTGTGGTCAAGTTCGATCACTAGGTGGAGTTAGAAAGATCATCCAACACTATGGAATATAGGTTAATCACTAGGAGTTGTGTACACCTAGAAACTAAAATTCGCCTTTATTAGTTCGACTTGTCTAATAAAGATAGTGAATTTTATTGGAAAATTACATGTCTTTGATAATTACTTGCATACTACGTTCTAATTCCACTGCACTATTATCTAACAACTAGTGTTTCTATTCTAACACATCGATCCAACAATCATAATAAGAGGTTATACTTGCAATTTTCTCCGGCCATAATCATACTCATATAAAACTAATTTTGTAATAAGAGCACAAGTGAATAGAAAGCATACCTCATCTGTCCAATCAATTCGGAATATTACATAAGCTAGAAAAATCCCTTGCACTACAACACCGCTAATCAGGCCAATCCATATGCCCTACATTTTACCATTTACCATTTCAATATTCAAACAAAATTAAATTACTCATCCAAATTATAACCTAACTTCTAGTATGAAGCAAATTAAATAACTACCCACCACTCTACTAATTAATTTACTACTAATACTCTCTCTATTAAGAAATATTTGTCACTTTAGCATGTTTTTTCATTCAACATACTTGTCATCTACATATTTTGTCAAGTTTTTTCGATTTTCTCCTTAGAAAAAACCAAAAAATTAAAAATATTTTTTCTTCACCAAAAACAAATCTAATTAAATTCATTATAGAAAGATATTTAGATAAAATTAAATTGTTTTTTAAATTTTTTGTTAAGTCGTAGAATGACAAATACTTTTGAAGAATTTCTAAACTATTTCCACAAGATATTTCATTTATTTTGTCCCACTTTTAAACTAGGTACAAACATCTTCTAAGCAAGCTTATTCCTACCGTGATGTGAGCAAATCCATGGATATATACCATGTTAGCATTTCTTATCAAAACAAGATTAGATGAAAGAAAATTGTATAAGTTTGAACTAAATTTATTTTACATACCATGATACCATAGCCTGCTACATAAGCAAGAACACATCCAATTGGAATGCCAATTAGGTAATAGGAAATGATATTAACAAGTGCCACCTTTGATTGTGAACCAGTTCCTATTGCAACACCTGCAACAATTTTATATCAAACATGATTTAAATTTAATTATCACGTTTTAATCTTTTTTTTTGGTAGAATATCACGTTTTAATCTATATATTAAAGAATGAATTTTTTCCATGAGTTGACCTATTATTCATGTTAATGTTACATTTTAGGTATAATTATTATTATGAGTCAAGCACAATCTTTATTTATAGTGTCAAACAAACTCATTCATGAAGCAAGAATTCAATAATTTGTAATGAAATGCTTAACCTAGTCTTACATAGCCTAAGCTTGAATTCAAAAGGACAGACCGATATTAAAAAGTTTAGCCTAGTTGTGATATCTGTTCATACTCATTTAAACCATTCTAGATAAAACTTTATGGTGTGTTAGGATTACCCAATTTAATGCAAAACAATACATTAAATTAGGTAATTCAAACGCACCCTATATCCGCCTCTTTGCGAGGCCGAAGAGCACCGCCTCTCTTTCTACCAAAAAAAAAAAAACGCACCCTATATCTTCTTGCTTGATAAAACTGCTTGGAAGTTGTTTAGCAACATGACTTTAACTAATTTGGAATGAAATTCTAAACCTGGTCCAAGATAACCTAAGCTCGAATTCAAAAGGATTGATCAATTTTTAAAAGTTCAGCCTAGTTATATTGATAACTTGTTCATACTCATTGAAACCATTCTAGATAAAACTTTAGGGTGCGTCAGGATTACCCAATTTAATGCAACACAATGCATTGAATTAGGTAATTCAAACGCACCCTTAATCTTCTTGCCTGATAAAACCGCTTGGAAGCTGTTTAGCAACATGGTGAAAGCAAGTAGAACAAAGAGGTGCGATGCAGCTTCAGCTACTTGGCTGTCACTTGTAAACAAATAAGGGATCTCTTTGCCAAACAATAGACAAAGAATGAAAAACAATGCTCCAAAAGCCATTGAAGTAGCTAATATTATCTTGATCGCAAACTTGGCTGCCTTGACATTGCCTTTCCCAAGTTCATTCGCAACTCTTACGCTGTAATTAGTTTAGTTGAGGAAAAAATAAATGTGAAAGAAATTACAATTATAATATAATTTGAAATAATGGAATGATTTAAGCTTTATAATCAATCATGTCTTACCATGAAGCACCCATAAAACCAAGGCAAATCATGTATTGCCATGTATTGGTGTTGAGGCTGGAAATCAAAAGACACATGTGATCAAGTACATCAAATATTTGTATTTCTATTGAAAACTCCTTCGAAATCACTCTAAAACTTGATGCTTACCATATCGAAAATGCATCTATATCTACCGTTGCATTACTTGTGTATCCAGCCAACAAGACGAGAAAAGAATTATACCACATTTGCACACTACTCCAAAGTAACAAGAATGTTAAATATTCTCCTTCGTACAAACTTCACAAGTAAAATTTTAAAGAACTAAAATGAGTTTTTTTTTTTAATTTCATATTAACACATATGTAGTAATTATATCTAACAATTTGGCACCCAAACCAACATATTTAGAATTAATCATGACTTTCTCAAAATAGCAATTTATCTTTAAACGATTTTTCTATAATGTAATCTAAGGGAACATAATAAGCATTCTTTAATTATAAAATAAACCCTAAAGGAAGAATAATAAACACTATAAAAATTATTAAAAAATCAAAACAAACAAATCTAATCAAATCATTCAATTTGAATATTCTTATAATGTGCTATAAAAGAGCTTCCCATTGAGAACATTATAGAAAAACTGCAATCTTTAAAATCTCACCATAGCATAACACCGGAGGAAATGGAGAGCTTCACAATGGGAACGATATCATGAAATGCTTCCATAGAAAATCCGGTCCAAGTCTCAGGACACCAACCACCAAACACATAGATAATCATTAACACTCCAAAGACCCACCGAGAGAGAACGAGTGCACTCATCGCACCAGCGATACCCCAACCAAGCTTACTAACAAAGATCCAAGAAATGAACAAATGAAGGATGAAGGTAAGAGGCGAAAGCAATCCTATGAACATGTTCTTGCGTTGTGCTTGTAAGAATGATTCGGTTGTTGCAGCAAAAGCGAAGCCATATACAACACCTATGAACCACAATGAAATCCCTTCGGATGCATCCGCTATGTCATCTTCTTGCCCGAGTAGTTTGTAAATCGGTGCAGAAAAGATGAAAAAGGGAAGAATTATGGTTGTAGTGACAAAGTTAATTATCCATGAGCGTTGCAAGTAGATCCCCATCATTCGGTAGTGCTTTGCCCCAAAGGCTTGCCCGCAAAGTGTTTCGGTTGCACTTGACATTCCTATCTAATCAAGCCAAAATTTAAACACTAATTGTTAAATTTCTAGTGAGTTGAAGGAAATTGTTAAAAATTTGGTGGGCCAATATTAACAGAGGAGGTGTCCATCCGTACACACATGTTCGATAAGTTCCACACATAAGCTCGTAGAATTTCATTCTAAAATCAATTGAAAATATAAAGACTAGGCTAAGGACTTATACATCAGGCATAGTTTTTTTAAATTCCCGATGTAGGAATCTATTCTATTTATCAATATATGATAAAGTGGAGAAGTAAAGAATCACTTAAAACTGCACAAGAAATGAGATTCAAACTTACCAACACAGCATTTGAAAACTTTACCGAAATGATCTGGACGAGTGAATAAGCTGCGAGCTCGACTTGGCTTATATGCCCGATAAACGATTGCGTTACAATTTGCACACCAAACAACGACAAACGGAATAGAATCGCTGGGAAAGCAGTTCTCCATACCAGTTTGCTCTCCTCCCATACCTTCCTAAGAAGATTCGTATCGCTTTCGGTTACTTCTTCTCGTTCGATGAATCTCGTCTCGAGCTCATTATTCTCATCCATGATTCTACAAACCAAACAAGATCGTCAAAGTATGCATATAGAATTGAGTGAGCTCAGCAAAGCAAATTAAATATCCATGTGAACAAAAAGGACACTTATTTCTAAGGACCACAATTTTTTTGCCCCATTTTTTTGTCAGTTAGACTAGATTAAGTTACACAGAACACAGAGTTTTTAGTGCCTATTGGAATTGCATTAAAGTCTGTATTATAATTTAAAATAATACGTTATTCTCTACGATTCAAACAAGCCCTTAATGTTTACAAGAAAAGAAAAGAAAAATAAAAAAAAACGTTTCTAATGCAGGGTTTAGAGAAAATAGCACAAACCTCGGAACTTTGCTTCTTGTAGAAGGGTGCATTTGAGAAAGGAAGCAAAAATTGACACCAAGAAGTGGCATAAAATAGAGATTTTCTACGTATCAATTTGATCAGTTTGGAATGGCAGGTTTATTGATTAGTAGGTCTGGTTCTTAAGTTCACGTACCTAAATATTGCAGGTGGGTAGTTGGAGTATTAATTTCAATCGGTGCTAAAAAACGTGTAATTTTGTTTTGTAAATCGTAACGCTAAAATAAAATAAAACTAAAACAAATGTACAATTGTTGACGTTGTCTATCGATGCAATGTGTGAGCGACACCATTTGATTATTTGCACAATTGTTGGTGCATGCGTAAGAGAATAGGAGTGTAATTTTTTAATATTTTTTCCTTGTTTTGATAAATGAAAATAAAAGTAGAATAGTTATGCAATTTTCATATTTTAGTTGGTAAGAATTCGATTTATCGGACATGTCTGATACATCAAAGAGGCTGTTTAAAATGATAACCGAAAATCGGTAAGGAACTAAAACTAAAACAATTAAAGAAAACAACACATAAATAAAGTACAACCAACGAAACAAAGAATTAGAACGAGGAGGGTAGTGGGGGAGAGTGTATGGCTAAATAGAACAATGCATTTAACATTCGGTTAAAAGCGGACAAATCATGTAAGATAAATGAACTACTAACGTTACCTTCATCGGAATAAAGAATCTTCAGCAACCTCTTTGTATGTTTTTGATTGAAGTATGAATAAAATGAGAAATTGGTTTTGGAAATATTGAGGATGGATCGATAAAGATATCAAATTCAAATTCAACTAGATAACTTATGAATGAAAAATAGTATACAAAAAAATCATAAACTAACAATATTTCATGAAATTTTGATGGATTTTTTATGTGGCAAATTGGGACTTCATTTTTAAAAATCATTTGACGACCCTAATTTATATTGGTGTGAATATACGTGGAGGCGGGAGCTAATTCGATGATTATAGTTGTAGCACTCGCATTTAAAATAATATTACCTAGGTAAAATGATTCAGCTTTAAGAAAATCGATTTAGAAGGAGATACTTTTTATGCAATCAATTCGTTACAAGAAATTTAAAGTTGCTCTTGAAAAATCGAAATGAACACCTCAAATATCCTCATTCATCTTAAATCTTCCTTGATAGTACAAATTGACAAAATTGAATCGTATAGTCACTTAGTATTGATTGGTACTTTTCAAGCCCATCCATAATATATGATCTTGAACATGTATTTAATTACAATAAAGATATGAATTTAAAGAGTGGATGGATTTTCTGCGATAAGTTTGAGAGAGTCAAACAAGTCAATCATAAAGGGTGTCAAGAGGCCCCCAAAAAATATTTGCGACTTAGAGAGGTTAGGGCGGAGACCAGATATGGAGGCAAAGTTGTCAAGAACATTCTTGATTGCTCGGATGGAGTCATTAGTTCCTTTGCAAAAAAATGATTAAATCATTACCGGAAGCCATCGCAACACCGCCTTCCTTCTTTCTCTGTTTTCTGGTATAGTGGTCGGGGAAGACGACTGGTATAGCATCGATCAGGAGAGAGATGGTTTGGCGGGGAGTTCAACAACGGCTCAACACCTACAAATGTGGAGGAGGATGGTTTGTTGTAGCTGGAATTCCAGATCCCAGATCTGATATAGCGGGCCGGGGAAGATGACTGGTATAGTCACATTCTTCTCGGGCTGGCAAGACGACTAGTATCCCAGATCTGGATTGTTTGCCGCCCTCTTCCCCCATTGTGCTGCTCGTCGACCTCCGACCACTCGCTGGGGGTGGTGGTATCGAAAAGTATTTACCGCGTGTAACCTCTTCAAGCGGTGAAGAATTAGATCGAGCAATCCGAAATTAGGCTTAGATTTGAGGATTATCATCTAGAAAGGTGTTATTTGAGAGCTCAAAAGGGATGTTAATGGTGTATTTGAATTGATTTTGCCCTCTCCTTTTGAACCCTAAGCTCCAATTCTGCAACTTGCAGACCCGAAATTTTTTTGATTTTATTTTGGGAGAAAAAGGTAAAAATTAAAACCCCAAATTTCAATTAAAATATAATAAAAAGGGAAAAACAAGATTGTCTCGTCAAAAACTAACGAGAAAGATGACGGAAAATTGCCTTGGGTGGTATTTGAGCAACGAAAGGTTATATATGGGTTGTTTTCAGTAATTTATTATTAGGCGGGTGGTTAAGTGGAATATAACCTATTTTACGGGGGGGTTTCGACAAAAGACTCTAAATCATATGCGAAGCTCAAGTGGGTAATTTTAGTACCTTTGTATTTTGGGGGAAATTTGAAGCTTCGTTTATTGTGGAGGTTGCACAACATGCGGCTAAGGACCTCAACATATTGTGGGTAATCATAAAATTATCAATAATAATGAGAATATATTAAGTTGATTTTATGAAAATGTTAAAATTAAACATACACCACGAAACATTACAACTGAAATGTAAGACCTTAATAACATAAAGGAGGAAAAATATAACATTACATCAATTACAATCACGCAACTATATACTTGTATTTATATCCTTTACCTTTCATAAACAAATACTTACGACATATAATATAGTTTCCCTGCACCAAATCAACCATTCAAAATTAAATTTTAATCCAATTTCCTTTCATAACTTTTTTAACATCAAATCACACACTTATTTTACATTTCTATTCTAATTCAAATAATATACACATTTGTCTATGTCCACTTAGAAAATCAATAACTATAAACACAAAAATCTATCTCGTCTATCGGACGGGCCAAGCCTTCTAGTATATTTAGAATGAGTGTGTATGTATAGTCAATAATAAATATAATAAAGTAGGTGGAAGTTGGAAAAAGCCTAAATAGGATGACATTAAAATTAATTTTGATGCATCTAGACTTTCTAATAAACAGGCAACGGGAGGGATTGTAATTAGGGATCACCTTGGTCGAGTGATTGACCTAAAAACTTGCAAATTTGATAATGTGTCTACACTAAAAGCTAAATCTTTGGCCTTTAGAGAGGCCATACTAGAAATGAAAAAAAGAAAAGAAAATTGAGGAATGTAGAAATTGAGGGAGATAACCTCCAAGTAATCAATGCGATTAAAGAAATAAATAAATGTCCATGGAAGATTGACCTTACAATATCCGGTATCCTCGTGTTCATTCATGGTACACATGATATTTCAATTAAGCATGTGTTAAGGGACTGTAACGCTGTGACCGATAAAATTGCAAAATTAGGCCATAGTCTTCCCAACGAGTTTATTAAGACTCACTCAGAAGTTAATGTTATCATCCAAAAGGATGCTCTAGGACGCCTTCCGTAAAGGAGTGCGTCCTAATCCTTACCTAATCAAATAAAAAAATAATAAATATAATTTATTTAGAATGAGTTTATGTGCAAATTTCAATTCCCAAATCTTATTACTCTATAAATCATTATTTTAAAATAATAAATAAATTTTAATAAAATAGTAATTAGAAGACTAAATTTATAATTTTTTGCAGATTTTTCATAATGCAATTTGAATTACACAATTTTTTTTAAAAATATCCCAAGTTATTTCCGATTAAAATGAGCCGACTATTTATTGGGCTTTTACGTGGGCCAAAGATTTATTGGGATGGCTGATGGAGCTGATGCCTTATTTCTTGGATATGCTCCTCTTATCCGAGATTAGATGGGGTCCTCCAATTGATTGGGCCTTTGTAACATGAATTTCTTTTCATTTTTGTTGTGTGACTTCTTGTATGGATCAGGGATAATTATATTGTGGAAGAACGTATAAGGGGGCTAAAAATTTGAACAATTGTGTTCGTTTGCTTGTAGATGGATTTTGGGTACATGCTATAAATTTCTTGTCAACACTTTCTACTGCGAGGCTATTTTCCTAAGAACAATAGAGCAAATTGTCTAACTAGGGTGGTCCGACTGGTGGATGGATATAGTAAGAAGAATTGATTTTGAGAGTGATTTGAGCGGCAACCAAGGCATGTTGGAAGGCACTTCTAGAAAACATAAAGGTACCATGTAAACCGGCTTGCACCAACTGGCTTGATCCAATGGAAGAAAGAATGGTGAGACTTAACTGTTTACCTAAATGAAGAGGTGGAGGCAAGGATCGAACTTGGGACCTCCCAACATCTCCACATGCCTCCTACCACTAGGCCGCCCCATATGTATGAATTTGGATTGGAACCTCACTAGGCTTGTATGTTAGGCACGTTACGCACACAACCCCTAATTTATCGGCCCACGGAGTTTAACATGGTATCGGAGGAAGTTTAGTCATGACCCCGCTTCATGCATTTGGGTTTGGTCAGTGGCCCACCTGTTATTTAGGTCGACTTGGCTAAAACTATATTGTAATGCCACCCACCTGTTGTTGGGCTAACTATAAAAAGATTGAGATGTTGAACCCGTTTGTCCAAATGTCAACTAGGTTGAACTAGTTGCACTTGCAAGATCACGTTAAGAATACTATCCCACATCTGAAAGTTATATACCAATGAATTACTCGACCCATATCTATTTTATATTAAGTTGGAGTCTCACTCAACTTGTATGCTAGGTCTGTTACATCCATGTCCCTAGTTTATTGGCTTAAAGACTTTAATACTAATGGACATTGCATTTCCCTTTTCATCAAAGGTGTTAAAATAGTAAAATCCTCTATTCCACCAATAGTGTTTCTTATTAGTGTCACACTTAAAATTTAAACACATTCACGAATACTAATCTAAAAATACTTTAAAAGTCCTTTCACAAATTTAAATTATTAATGTATCCCTTGAAATCAATTAAGGTTTCTAGTTTCACAAAAATAGTGCAACTAAATCTTGAAAACTTTTTTTTCTATCAATTTAAGTCTGACCTTTAGGAAAAAGTGTAACTAATATATTATTATTATTAGAGGGCGGTTTACGTGCGAATGGGCGCCTGGGTGCAAAAAGAGAATGGATCTCAACCGTCGATCTAGCTTAAATTATGTGGACGCGCGAAGCGCGTCCAAATAATTCATTAAAAAAATGAGCGCGCGTGTAAACCTAACACTACCAGAAGGTACTTGTCACCCAAGCAAACCCGAAAAAAAAGGCAATTTTTGATTCTCTTTCCAAATCAAAACCCAAAAAACCTCTTTCTTCCTCTGCGAAAATAAAGCTTCAAAACTGAATTGAAACACAACGATTTACGATTTTCAAAGGAGCTTTGTTCAGATTTACGATTTTGAAGATCTGACTCATTACAATTAATGGAACCAGGTAATAAACGATTTTTTCCCTGATTAAAGCTAATACAACAAGATTTTGAACGTTTTCATCGCATATATCGTCAAAATTTGTTTATGTTTAAGCATTAGCAATAGGAAAACTCCCATTTTATGGTTTTGAGGGACATTGGTATGATTTATTTGGGAAGACAACAACATTTGTTCAGAGATATCTCAGATTTGTTCATTGATATTACACATTTGTAGATCCAAAATTTGTTCATAGATATAAAGCATTTGTTCACAGATATCGCGGATTTGTTCATACCTATCACGCATTTGTTAATTGATATTACAAATTTGTTCATCCAAAATTTGTTCATATATATCACGCATTTGTTCACAAATATCTTGGATTTGTTAATATACATCACACATTTGTTCAATGATATCACTTGTACGTGTAGTGGATACTATTGCGTATTTACATGTTTGTTTTCCCTATAATGAAGGAAAAATAGAAGATAAAAAGGAATTAAAGATCTTGATCTCGCTTGGCAACACACATTACTACACACCATTTTGTGATGACAACTTAATACCTAAAGAGGGGATGTTGTTTAGAACCTGAGAACAAGGAGTAAATTTCTACAAGGCATATGCAGATGCATATGGTTTCCAAGCACGTGCTGACACCATTACAAAGTCTTCGGATGGAACTAACACTACAGTTTGGAAATACATGTTGTGTAATCGGGCAGGATTTAAAAACTCAACTCAAAAAGAAGAAGAAAAACCTCAACATACTGCATCTAGTAAAAAAGAAGACAAAGAAGATGACGAGGATAATGATGAAGAGAATCATGAAGAAGAAGGACAACAAGGAAAAGTGAAAAAGCGAAAAAGAGTAACCAAAAGGTGTGGTTGCATTGCTAAACTGGCTATGAGACTTTCTGGAAGAAACGGATATATTGTTAAGAAATTTGAAGAGCGTCATACCCATGTTATGTTTGCAGATGGGCAAAAACACTTTGCAAAGAGCAATAGGAAACTGACCTCCTTCCATGAAGATTTCATCATGAATTGCATCCGAGCAAACGTTGGTATAAGCAAGTCATACAAGGTCTACAAGGAGTTTGTTGGTTCATATGGAAAAATTGGTACAACTATAATTGATTTCGAGAATTTTAAAAGAGATCTGAACTCCTTCATAATTGGGTGTGATGCTCAAATGGTTATTAACAGCTTGTTCAAGAAAAAAAAAAGATGTGACGCGTTTTTCGTTGAATATGATGTAGATGAATAACATCAATTAACCAAATTATTCTGGTGTGATCCTATTGCAAGGAAGAACTTCTCATATTTTTGGGATGTTGTCTCAGCTGATGCAACATACAAATCAAACAGGTATGAAAAAGGCTTATTTTTTATGAACAATTTGATTCTTTTAATGAACTAAATTGTATGTATTGATGAACAAAATTAATACTTGCCTTCAGGAATTTACAATGAAGAAATTAATTATTTTGATGAATAAATCGTATATTTTGATGAACAAATCGTACATAATGATGAACAAAATCACATATGTTGATGAATAAATTTAATTCTTTGTCTTCAGGTATGAAATGGTGTTTGTACCATTCACAGGGGTTGATAACAATAAGAAGAGCATTACTTTTGCCTTTGGGTTGCTTCTAAAAGAAGATATTGAATCTTATGTCTGGCTATTCCAAAACTTCAAAGATGCAATGAGGGGGCATGAACCATTTGTCATTTTCATTGATCAAGATCTTGCAGTAAGAGTTGCAATTGAAAAAGTTTTTGACAAGACTGTGCATCGTTTCTACATGTTGCATATCATGTTCAAGGTACCGTCAAAGGTTACAAATGATGTGTATAACAATGATCAATTCAGAAGCAAGTTCAACAAGCTTGTTTGGAGTAATGAAATTAGCCGGGAAGAGTTTGAGGAAACTTGACATTCCATTATTGTTGAATTTGGACTTGAGTCAAACACTTGGTTGCCGCTGACGTTTGAGCTACGTCACTTATGGATCCCTGTGTACTTCAATGATGTAAACATGGGTGAACTTCTTAGAACAACTTCAAGGTCTGAGAGCCAGAACTTCTTCTTCTCGCATTTCATTGGATCCACATCTTCTCTAGTTATATTCATGATGCAGTTTGAGAGTGCAATTGATTCTCAAAGGCACAATAAGCAGAGGTTAGACATTGAATCTTCAACAAGCTCCCCCACTCTAATGACACCATTGGATCTAGAGAAACATTGTGCATCTGTTTACACCATAAACATCTTCTATGACGTCCAAACAAAAATTTTTGCTTCTGTATTTGAATGTGGTCTAAGCAATTTATTCAAGGAAGACAACATCCACAAGTATCACATCACCTGACAGTTTGGTAAGGTACATGCTGTGAAACATGAGCTTCAAAACAAAGCGTTCATCTACTCGTGCAATAAGCTCATCAATATCGGGATTCCATGCTGCCATATGTTTTTCGTATTCAAAAACATTGGGTTGAGGAAGGTGCCAACTAAATACATAAAGAATAGATGGACGAAGACATCAAATCTGACTCCTACTTTTGAGATAGAAGGTTCAACAGTTGGACAATGTGATGTGATGAATAAGAAGAAGATGTTGATTGCTAATTTATTGGGCAAGGTACATTCTTGCATTAATGCCATACGGGACAACACATAACACCTCAAAGAGTTGATATGTTTTTTGAAGGAAAAAAGGAAACATATCTGAGCTTATTGGAAGGAGAATCATCTACATCAACAAGGTAGAGTTCAATCCAAAGATTCTTGGGAAATAGACCTTAGTGTTATTGAGGTACACCCTCCTGTACGAGCAATGACAAAGAACAGGAAGAAAGAAGGGCGTATTATGGGAGGTAAAGAGAAGGCAATGAAGAAAGCAAATAAGGAGTAAAGGGCTTGTGCAAAATGCAAGAAGCTTGGACACAACAACAGGACATGTACCTATGTTCCCAATTAGATCTCTCATTAATCATTGATTTCTGATACATAATTGTTGCATTAGGGTGAAATGCATAGTATTCTTAATTGTCGCATAATCAATGAACAAATTTCTGGTTTTGGATGAACAATTAGCAGTTAGCAATGAACAAATTTACTATCTAATGAACAAAACAATTTCATTCTTCAATAAAAATGTATGAACAGAACCTAATGACACCATTGGATGAACAAAAACCTAAGGTGTTGATGAACAAATCTAAGTTATGGATGAACAATTATAAGGTATTGATGAACAATAAAAATTTCATTCTCAAGTGATGAACAAATTGAAGGTTTTGATGAACAAATCTAAGGTATCGATGAATAAATCGAAGGTATCGATGAATAAATCGAAGGTATCGATGATCAAATTACGATAAATCATGTTTTCTGAATCAAAATGGTCACCAATTCTTCATTGTAGCGACTAAGGAAAGTTTTCAGAGAGTCTCCTGATCTTTGGACCAAGCGGAATAGATCACTTGATCGCTTTTTGGCGTGTCGACTGCTCGCGAACCTAACCCTGAATTTGTCAATCAACTCGGCAAAAGATGAGATACTTCCAAGAGGTAAGTGTGAATGCCAATTAAGAGCGGGTCCAGACAACGTGTTCTCGAACCAACGGCACATGACAATTTCTTTCATATCAAAAGGGACTGTACTAATATTCATAGCCTGTTTGAATGCGGCTATATGTTGACCGGGATCTGTCACCCCTTCATATTTAGGTACGTCGAGGACGTGATATTTCCGGGAAATATCAACCCTTGCAATAGCAGGTACGAAGGGGGAGTCGGTGTATCCGTCTCTCCTCTCCATCGCAATCGGCTGAGGCGCCCCAGGGAATTAAGTAATTCGGTCCTCCAAGGCTCGGAGGCGTTCCCGTAATTGGGAAACCTCGGTATCTTCTCGTATTGCCCTTAAAGAATTACCGTTTACCTGATACCCAGTTATCGGTCTAACAACATCGGGCGTTACGAGATTCGGATCGTCCATGTCCAAGCGCCTTGCGACTCCTTCTACCACTTCGGTTCCGCGGGGACGGGTTGGAGCCGATTGTACCTGCAATCGAAGCAAGTTGCGTTCATTAGTTAAAGTCTCAATTTGTTTTTCGTATACCTCAGTGAATCTGGAATTGGCCTCTTTTTGGCTTTCCAAATCCTTTCGAAGAGAAATCATTGTTGATCGGAGCTCCATGATGACGTTGGCTTCGCCTCCTTCCGCTCCTCGTTACTGGGAAGTACCAGGATTGCCATTGGTGTCCCTAGAACCTTGGTCGACTCCATCACCATTCTCTGTTCCACCTATGTTTCCCTTTCCGACTACGTTTCCAGCTCCGTTCACGTTTCCATCACCTTGGTTGTTCGTTTCTTCATTGACCTCGTGATTTTCGGGATCCCCTACGTGGCTGTATGTAGTTTGGATTCCCTCCATGTGATGGATTTTGCTGTCGTTTTAGCGTGACTCCTTTTTGGCTAGGCCCCACGGTGGGCGGCAATTGTTTTGGAAGGATAATCGTACTAACACGTTACCTGCTAAAAATAGGAAAATCCTAATCAAAAAGCAATCGTAACGCGTTATGAGTTATGGGCAAGATGTAGAATCAAATAAAGAGTGGAAAACAAATAGTAAACAAGTTAATATTCGTATATTGCGATTGTAGTTGCAAATAGAGCTCTCCAAAGTATCCTAGAATGCTCGAATGGAAGTGAAATGATAAAACAAAGATGAGATTCTGCTTTTAGCTTGAGTTCAAAACGCCAGTGTAGATCGTCCCCTTATTTCGGTCTTAGCCTTGTTTTATACTCTTCTCCTCCGTTCTGACCGTTGGTGGAGCGCCTAGCACATCCCGGAGATTTCTCCCACGTCGTTAATTGCATAGCCGTTAGTGTTGATCATGAAGTCCGAAATTTCCGCCTTGCTTTGATTGCTCCATTGTCTTCTCTTTCTAGCGGTTTAATTGGATCATCGATGCTGGGCTTCGTAGAATTCCTTTTGGGTCGAATTTCGGAGGGCCCAAAACTTATGTAAAGATGAAATTCAGAGTCGGTGTCGTCTCCGCGATCGCGGATCTGCTCCTGACAGAATTCTAACAATACTTTCGAAGGGTGTTTTGTCCCACTTAGAATTGGAATTTAAAGTCGAAGTAAAACCTTGAATTGTAGATATTTGAATTATCTTTCCTATGATACCACATTCATCTTCATCCGACCACCGTAGCTCCTTAAATAAGCGTCACTAGAAAGTGGTATCGAAACAACAACTTCAATGGATGGTCCGGATTTAAGCATTCTGTTCCACAACCCTTTGGGACTTAATGATCGTCAGAAATGTATTAAATGTCCTTGAAAAAGACACTTGAATACTTCCAATCTTGAATCCTTCAACTTAACCAATCCTTACTCCTTAAAACGACCTAAAAACACAAAAACACAAGAGTAGACACCGGAATCCAAAAACTACAAAAACTAAGCAAAATGCATGCAACTTCTCCTAAGATTTAAACATAAATATTCCCTAAAACTAACCCCTAAATTCATGATATCACATACTTCAAGCAACTGTCCAAGGAACAGGGATCAACTGATTAAGCGCGTCATGGGAAAGGCGTCTAATGTTGGTCCTTATTCAACAAATGATTTGAGCTACAATGCAAGGATTGCGCATCAGTTTCTGATCAAGGTTGTTGTTCCTAGGCTGGAGAAAAAGACTACACTCACCATCAATGACATGATTCTGCTGGACAAGTTTTTAAGGAGGGAACATATCAGTCTTCCTAAGATTGTGATGAGGCAAATGGCTAAGTGTGCCGGAAAGAAACATGGTTTTCCTTATCCACAGTTTGTGAAGGCAATCCTGAAGGAGAGGAAGGTATACAAGCCTTCAAGTGAGGAGTTCTTTGGATTACCACTAGATATGCGCAATATCTCGAGGATGAACTTCCAGGGTGATTCAAAGGGAAAAAATGCAAAGAAGATTGTCCAGATGGACGTTGGGAGCTCTTCGATGAGTGACAGTGTTACTACCAAGATGTTGTTTGAGCTTCAAAAGATTTCCTCTCAGCTGAGTACCATCATTGGTTACCTAGCTAAGAGAGATACTGACACTGCTACTGCTGATTCGACCTCCTCCGAACCATGATGTGGACCCTCTCTAGCTCCCTAGCCTATCTATCCCCAATTTAAAAGTTTTTTTCTCTTTCTTCGATGCTAAGACTTTTTATGTTTTTTTGTTTTTCTGGCTGTGATCCCTACAACAATTATCTTTAATATCAATTATCTTTTGTTTATGATAGGCTTGAGTTTTAATTGAATTTGTTCATTTACTCTACGTTTTTCTTGATGATTGTTGACCTTTTGATAATGTCACAAGGGGGAAGTTAGGAAAAATGCAGAGATGCGTTCTATCTAGGAAATACAGTGGGGTCTTTGGCTAAGGGGGGAATATGGTGTTAACTCTGATGAGTAGGAACAACTGTGCATCTGTTATGGGGGAACCATACAAGAATGGAATTTTATTTCTGATCTATATTTTTTACTGGTTTCTAAGACATGCATTTTTGTATAGGTTTGTCATCATCAAAAAGGGGGAAATTGTTGGAACAATGGTTGTTCCATGGTTTTTCTTAGTTTTGATGATAACAAACTTAGTTAATATAACTTGCTTCTACATATAAGTATTTCATAAAAACAGGTACATAGTCTCGAGTGACGGAACATTGTGAGGAACGATGAAGGGAACGAGTGACAAATTTAGGAAGCACGTCTCAGAAGGAACGCGACTTTCTATTAATGGCAAGTTACCAGATCTTTTACGAGCAATCTTCTACGAAGATATGACAACTATAGGCAGTTGCTTAAGGAGATTAAAGGAAGGATACGATTTCACACGATCTTATCTAAAGAAATCCGAGATCATTCGGTTTTTGGCAAGAATCGACATGGTTAAGTATCCGAAATCACAAACAATACTTTCTCCTTATTGTGTGGGATTTGTTAAGTGGAATATCTGCGTAATTAGGAAAGAATTACGTATGAGATCAGACTTGACGTATCTTATAAATAGCTAGGTTATAGCTAGGGTTTAAGTAAGTGGTTGAAGACGGCGAACTTGGAGAGATAGCTTTTCAAGTGTACGAGTGTGTGACTTTTTCGGTGAAGAATTAATCCACAAGTAAGTCAGTAGGTTACTTCCATTTAGGTTTACATTTAGGGTTGTAGAAGTCTAGTTGGTTGAACTTTGGTTGGTGCCTTAGTTACCAGGGAACTTGACTTGCCTTGTAATCGTTGAAACTTAATAAAAGTATTTTATTGAAAATCCTCTAAGAAGGGGTCTCAGAGGTAGAGGTTTTTTCTTTCTATGACGTGTTGGTTGGATAGAAAGTTTTCCTCTCTAAATTCTGTGTTCTTATTATTCATTTCCGCTGCACAGGGAGCATTGCTAGTTCCCTGACTTGTTACTACGCGTCACGATCCAACAGAAAGTGAATACGTAGTACTAATTAATTAAATTAAAATAATTTATCCTATCTTATAAAATTAAGTAAAAATTAGTGTACTCAGATTTTAATTCAGAGTGAATTTATACATTTAAGCTTTGAAGAAAAAGCATCAAATAGTTTCATTTTTCTTGAGGGAAACAACAAGAGAATCAACATTAATAACAGCTACCTAAACATACACGTACAAATTGAAATTGGGGTTCCAATTACTTACCAAAACAGCAGTGGCAAATCGTACTGTGATGTTCAAGACGATTGAATAAGCAGCTAGGTCGACTTGGCTTATACGCCCAACAAACGATTGTGTCACAAGTTGCACACCAGACATTGACAGACGATACAAGATTGCTGGCAATGCTGTTCTCCATATCAACTTGTTCTCTTCCCATACCCTCTTAACAAGACTCTTATCATCATCATCATTTTCGAGTACTCGTTCGGGTTCGATAAGTCTCGAATCCAACTCGTTACTCTGATCCATGATTAATCTGCAAATTTGGAAAGTTTGTGAGTTTGCTTGGTATTGTTGAAGGATGCAATTGATGATGAATCAAGCAAATTTGATATGAAGATATCATCTTTTATTGATAGGGTAGGAGGTAGTGGTGTATGAAAATCTGTCAACTAACAATCTTTCTTTATGTGGTATTTGGTCCCAATCTATACTAATACATTATAAAGCAGAACCCAAGTCTGTTGTAAAATTTGCGCCACGTGGTATTTTCGAATAAATTAATGTAAAATTATATTTTAATAAATTTTGTAACAACTTATAATATTCTTGCTATATATACTAAATAGATAACATGTTTATATAATTTTTATGTATATAATTTTCTATCTATGGATTATAAATTAGTTTACTACAATAGATAACATATTTATATAATTTCTATATACATAAATTCCTATGAGATGATATTTTCCATATTAATTTAAGATTTTTATCTCTTAACAAGATTTAGGGTTTTAATATAATTTTAAATAATAAATTTTGTTATCTTGATATATTTTTATTTTGAGAAAAAGATATAATTTTATATTGATGACTAAGATTATATGTAAATGTAAAAAAATTCGAATTTTAATTAATTTAAATTACAAAATTAGATTTTCTTTATCTTCTTATGCATTTGTCTATTGCATAATTTATTATGATATTATATAAATATATTTAGTATTTTAAATTAATATTGTAGAATTGTATAGTTTTTTAGTAAAATTATCCTGTGAATATCATGGGACTTCAACTAATTATTTTTCAAATGTGGAACGTTTATTTGTTATACTTAAATATGGGTTAGTTTAGATTGAATTGATGTGACATGAAAATAAATTAATTTAGATTAACGGTCTTCCTGATATATCGTCAATTTAGATTGAATTGTGACATATACGTGACATGAAAATAAATTAATTTAAATGAAAATGTATTTAGTTTTGTTAATATAACGTTGATGGTTGCTTACAAATAATTTAGGAGCAAGTCCCTTAAAATCTGAATTAGGGTCTATCATAACTATAACTTAAAGCGGAGGTTAAAAAAATTATTAAACGACACATGTAATTTTTAGATTGGACCACACCACCCTTTTTTTGAAACTAATTAATCTTTGAAAAATAACCATTAATTTAAAAAATAATCTTTTATTTATGGATATGAAAAATAGGAAGATATTAAGATATTTTTATACTATATATTATACAAATATTATGATATTTGTTTTATCTTAGGTAGAATGCATATGCCAGGTTTAGATATTATGCTCATATTTTTCTAAATAAATATAGTTTAAAAAATATCTTTATCTATATCAATTTAATCAAAATTTAAAATATATAAATAAATATTTCTATAATTCTGTAAAACCCCGTGCAGGGCACGGGTACTAAGACTAGTAGAGTCTCCATATGAAGGTTTTGAATTCGTACTCTAAAATTTATATTTAGAAGCTCTATATAAAAGTTTTGAATTCGTACTCTAAAATTTATATTTATCTTCTAATAAATCCAGTTACTCCTCTTCCTATAAATGTAACTAATATTGATAAATCTTGTAAATCTATATTTTCTTATTAATATTGTTGTTGTTGAACATTTTCACATGCATAATAACAAGTTTTATATTCAATCCTTAAGGTTCAACACTTCAACCAATACCCGCATCTTTTTCTCTTTATTCAATGTTTTTCTCTTAATTTTATGCTATCTTTCATGTGATTTAGGTATTTTTTTCATTTGGTTTTTGTAGTTTTTATGTGTCCTTTTTTTCCCTTCACTCGCTCTCATGTAGTGATGTATGCAGGCATGGCAATGGGTCGTGTCGGGTGCGGGTGGACTACTTTCACCACCTGATTCGCGGTTGTAAACTGTCCACTCGATCCGGTATTTTTACCCGCCGGTTCCACCCAAAACCGACCCACTAAAAACCCATCGGTTTTCGGGTCGGGTCAGGGTTTTTTCGGGTGTTATAAAAAGATACTGAAAGTTAAGTTCATTTGTTCAACAGGTCATCCGATGACTTGTAAACAAAATAAACTTAACTCGTAACCCGTGGTTACGGGTCAACCCGTTTAATCCATCTAATAAAAATTTAAATTTTAAACTAAAATTTAAACCTATTTATATAGGGTCGATAAAACTGGAGTCTGGTAACGGGCCCAACATACAAGCACAGTAAGGTTTTAGCTCAAAATTACATGAATATGTAGAGTAACTTCTGTGATTATATACTAGATAATTTATGTTTCTATTTTTCCAATTTTTTCACACGTTTTTTCGAATAGATTTAGTCGAATATCCGTTGAGTGCGGTTGAAATTGCCATGTCTAGTTGAATCCTCGTTGTCCATATTTCATACACAACTCCATTTCACAACGGATTCAATTGGATATTAGGGAGCACAAAATAAGATCTCGAAGCCATGAAACATATTTATCATCATTATTATTGGTAGGGACTTTTCTTTGGATTCATCAATATTCGTGTGCATAGGTAGGTTTAAATTTAAATTTTTGGACAGGGAGATGTAGGAATGAGGTGTCAAATTGTGTGGTCCGATTTCTTATAGGCTCCAAAATTTATGTCGAAAGATAAAGAAGTTTACGGTCCAGTTGGTCAAAATTAGTGATAGTAGATAGCTGTGACGGTTAAAAAAGAGATTGAAATTAACGGTTTAATAAAAATAAAGCGCTAATGTGTGTTTGGATGAGGTAGATTTTGGTCTATCTTATGCTTATAAAATGACAAAATGAGACATATGATTTATTAAAGAATGTATGATTTTCTTTTTTGATTAATAACATATTGTTGAGAGGGTTTTACTCGGCAACACAAAAATTTGTACTCAAGACCCCGCTGAGTATAGGGTTTACCTTATACTTACAACTTTCTCCTTCGATTAAGCGATAAACTCAAATTACTTCGACTTTCGTCTGAGTATAAGCAAAAACAAGTAGATAAAGGATAGAAGGCAATCAAACATTCATCACACACATTCAATCATGCATAAATTTGCCGGGTTCTCAACCCCGACCCTAGAAAGGTAAACTAATCACTCATGATCGAAATAAAACAAGCAACTAAATTGAATGAGAACATTGAACAAGAACTAAATAAGAGCTTACTTGAATTATAAAAATCTCGTCTTTGAATACAACCGAGCTCGAAAACGAAGAACAAAAGACGACAAGAACTTGGTTTCTCTCTCTCGAACTCGTTCGTAAATTCCCACCGGAAATCCAAATTCTCCTCTCTCGTCTCTATCGTCTCTCGTTAATGTCGAATCCCCCTCTCTAGACTTAAAACAAGAGTATTTATACTAAGAGAAACTATTTAACAAGGGTCCTAAAAGATAGAAACTTACCTAACTAAAAAGATTACGAGATAAAAGACAGAAATATTGAAAGTCGGCGCCGCATACCGATACAGGTCACCTCGGTAACGACCTGCACAGGGTCGGTAGGACTTCTACTGAACTTCTCTGATTAGACTCTGTTGCACAGCTCGGTACCGACCCTGACAAGTCGGTTGCGAGCTCTCTGTGTTGGATCTTTTGTACACTTTGCATATATAACTCCTTTAGGATTTAACGGGATCTTCAAAATGTATTCCTTCTTCTCTTATTTTCCACACACTCCACCATCAACCACTTGACTTTAACTCTCTCGAAATGCTTCCATTCTGCTTCGAAAACCTATAAAAAACACAAAAATGGAGTAGCTTTCATACTTTTCACAAAATGTAAACTTATCCAAAAACACACAAAACAAGCATCAAAACTTACTAAAACTAAGCTAAACAACTCAAGAAAAACCCCTAAAACTATACTAAAAACATGGACATCAAAATACCCCATACTTAAGCTTGCTTGTCCTCAAGCAGTCATTAAACACTAACCAAAACCAATCAACATGTTCATCAAGTAATAGCCCTTATCTAAAAAGGAATTTCAAAGTATAGCACAAATATCAAAATGACTATTAACGTCATCACACATATATAAGCACTAATAGACATAAGCAACCACAATCCAACCTCACCAAGGGTAAAGTGTTTCTCTCAACTCTCATGTGTTTGGGCTATAAATTCATCTCTCAACTCAATCTTATATGCAAAAACTCATAGAAATTGGAACTTATATCATCAAACTCTCCACCAAAGATTTGTCAAAACAAGCAAAAATCATCAAGAGAACTTAGTCTCAATGAAAAACTTCATAGAAGTTCCCATTCGGCCGGGTTGTAATGGAGCTTGGTAAAGACAAATAGGCATGGAAAATTTTGGCTATGTGGTGCTAATAAAATCCGGGAATCAAAGACTCCTAAAAACGCACACATTTCCAAAACTCTCATAAAATCATACCAAACTCACTTTTCTTTAAAGGACACTCATCAACTTCTTTCAACCCCTTTAATATCCCAACTAATCTTGCTCAAAATAATAAGGAAATTTGGCTCATGCACACTTTCACTATTCAACTCATTTTCGGATTTTCAAATTTTTCCATTTTTTTCCTTTTTAAGGGGGCTCGGTACCAAACCAACTAGGGTTGGCAACGACTCTGTATTTTTTCTCTTCTTTACTTTCCACTTCTTTTGTATGTGCATTCAGGGAACTAAACTTCTTTTTACATAATAAAATGCAAGATCTTTCAAATACCCAACCCATTATTACCCCACACTTGAGCCAAACAACTCACTCAACAAAACCATCACAACCAATACTAAGTCCTAATCCCCGGATAGGGTCAAGCATATCTCGGCTAGGGATAATTTTGTTACAAATAAAAGGCTATAAGGATCAAATTGGCTTCAAAAAGAGGATAATGATAAGGGTAGATAAGGATTAATAAGGCTTATGAAAAATTAAGTTCTCTATCATATGATTTCACATGCAATGAACTAATATATCATGAAGGTCTCAAGAAATAGATAAATATATCAATGACAAGAGATAATATGCATAATGAGAGTAAATCACACAAGAAAAAAAAAAGAGATTTTTGATGTTCTCCCTATAAGGTCAAAAACAACTCACAAGGTAGTAATTTTGTTGGATTTCAGTCACTTCTACCTAAGATCATATGTGCTCAATTTCATAACATGCTAAGTATCTGCATAAAAACATATTTTAACATGATTTAGGCAAGGCTCCCCAAACATGTTATGGAATTACATGATCAAGCAAGTTTTAAGCATATCATAGGACATCTAATTGGAATATTATCAATCCTAAAAACATAAACAAAGACACAAAAATAAAAACTGAGTTTCCTTTTCCCCCACCCCAAACTTAAACAAAACAATGTCCTCACTATTTAAAACATAAAAGAGTAAAGAGAATAAGGAAAAGGGATCTCATAAAATAAAACTTGAAGCTGTTTGAAACCCTTGATCACTGAGGAGTTTGAATTTTCTCGGTTTTCTTTAAGAGTCGGTACTGAGCTTGTTGCTTTGGTAATGAGCTTGTAGTATGTCCACCGATTTCTTATTTGTTCCTTAGCACCGAGTATGTGTAGCACTTTGTCCATATCTTTGTACCTGAGTCACTTTAGAAAAACTTCTATTCCTACTACACTAATCTAAACTAAAAACAATTCAAAAGAAAGCTAGCAAAAAGAACTAAAAAAACAAAAACTAAAAGTTGGTTGCCTCCCGTAAACGCTATTTTTAACGTCGGTAGCCCGACGAACTTACCTTGCCTTAATCAGGGTGGTTTCCATCCAGCTATGTCGGGATCATAAGAAACCCCATACTTAGATGGAAAAGCATCAAAGCTTCTCTCCAAGATATTTGGCCCTTGATCATCCACAAGAATGCTTGGTAATCCTACAATAGGGTTAGTAAAATCCGAAAACCAAGGAGCTTTCAACTCATTCACATGACTAACAATAGGATTTAATATAGAACAAGGATGGGAGAAGGGATCATGACCAGAATCAATTGAATCAGACAAACAAAACTCACATTGATTGTTCAGAGAAGGGCTCATTACCGAGGCTATGTGGGTAGTTAACGAGGGAACAGGGGTCGTTACCAGCCCTATGTGGGTCGTTAACGACCCTGCTGGATCTGGAAGTGGCTCGATGTCGTGCCAGGATACACCTTCCACCTCGTTTTCTTTCAGATAAGGGTCGTTACCGACCCATGGGGGGTCAGTAGGGTCCTCGGTAGATGTGTCTCCCTTGAATTTGCTCGTTTTTGTACTCAGAGAGGGGTCGTTACCAAGCCATGGTGGGTTGATAGGCTCCTCAGTACTACAACTAGCCACTTTGCTTACGGGCAAATTGAAATGAAATTCGACCTTCTCTTCTCCAATATCAAACGTGAGAAGTCCTTTTCTGACATCTACACGTGCTCCTGCGGTGGCTAAGAATGGTCTTCCAAGAATAATTGGCACCACAAGGTCTTCAGGCATGTTTAGAACAATGAAGTCGTTTGGAACAAAAAAATTTCCAACTTGGATAGGGACATCGTCAACGACTCCAGTTGCTTTTACAAAAGATCCGTTCGCCATGTAGAGATTCATATCAACAGGCTCAAGTGGTCCCACGTTAGCCTTGGTCTAGATAGACAATGGTAATAAACTGGCACTGGCACCTAGATCACATAAAGCTTTAAAACGGTGAGTCCCAATACCTATTGAAATTGCAAACTTACCTGGATCACCGAGCTTTTCATGGGGCTTTATAGATCATACTTCACTTGACAGCTCTGAGATAGATCTTTTCCTGCTCAAAATCTCTTTTAAAAATTTAGTGTAGGCAGGCATTTCATTAAGGGCTTCAGTAAAAGGTATAGAAATATTTAAACCTTGAAGAATTTTAACAAGCCGTCTAAACTTTCTTTCCGTGAAATCATTTGACTTCTTAATCGGGAAAGGAAGAGTTTTTGATTGACTCGGGCTAGAAAGAAGCCCGGATCGAGGCCCTACCGAATCGACAAGAGGGTCGATCGGTGCTATAGAAGGACCGGTATCGACCCTGGTGGGGTCGGTACCGTGCCTGGGACTAAGAGAGTGACTTGGATTCGAAGACTTACCTGGGTTGGGGGTCTCGGTACTAAGCTGGGGAGCCTTGGTATCGACCATGCTTGGGTCGGTAACGAGCTTGATTGGGGCTTCGTCTTTGTTGTCGTCCTCTTTTTCTTTAGGCTAGGCTCGATCTGGTAACTCTTTGCCACTTCTTAGGTGTATATCTGCCATTTGTCCTCTCGGGTTCTCCTCGGGACGGCCCGGGAGGTGACCTTTAGGTGTTTGAATCCGCGCAGCTAGGTTCCCCAGTTGTGAGTCAACGCTCTTCTTCTAGTTCTCGAACTCTCCCCACCTTTTCATTTGATTATTGAGGTTAGCTTGGACTCCATTGATTTCATTCGTCACTCCATTGATCCCTTCATGGAGTCCATTCACCCATGATGGCGTATCTTGATAGCCCGGGGGTTTATAAGGTGGAACTCTCTGATGTTGCTGAGGAGGTTGGCTCCCTTGTCCATAGTTGCCCCAGATGTGCTGATTGTTATTCCTACCTGCATAAAAAGTATTACATTGGTTCACATATGGAACCCTCATATAATTAGCTTCTTCATATGCCTCATCGGCATGGACCTGTTGCAAGTTAATGCAGGCAGAAGTAGCATGGGATTGAGACCCACACTCTTGAGAAGAAGGAGATGATTTAAGATAACTTACCTGCTTGTTCAGGCGGTTGATCTCATCTTGCAACAATTGATTCTTCACTTCGTGGTCTACCTCGTCATTGTTAGGATTGTAGAGTCGCCGTTGAGGTTACGGGGCTTGTTGCACTCCATACATTGCATCGTAGTTGGTTAACTTGTTGAGCAACATCCACGCCTCATTAGGATCCATCTCAATTAGACCGCAAGCAGTGTGAAGATTGATGCGGTTTTTCGTCTCAGCATTGGTCCCTTGGAAGAAGATTTCTTGGAACACATATTGTGGTTGCCCATGAGTAGGGCATTGTCTGAGCATCTTCTTGAATCTCTCCCAGGTCTCCACAAAGGTCTCATTAGGGAACTGGTGGTGGTAGGAGGTGATACGTTTCCTTAACTCCGTTGTCTTAGCAAGAGGAAAGAACTTTGTCAAAAATTGATCATACAAAGCCTTCCAAGTCTTAATAGACTTAGGAGGTAAGCTCTCTAACCAACTTAGGGCCTTACTATAAAAGACCATTTGCAAGCTTTTAACAGAACATATTCTAAAGAGACACCATCAACAACAATAGTGTCACATAGATCAAGAAAATTTTAATATGTTCCATAGGACACTCAGTAGGTTTCCCTTCAAACTGAGCCCGTTTTATTAAGGATATGAATTGAGACTTAATCTCAAAATTCTTCTCTATCTGAGGCAACTCTATTGCAGACTCTGGCACCCTCAGTTCTGGATGCATATACTATTTAGTATTCCTTGGATAGGCATTGAGTTGCTCCTGTAGAGCGGCTTTATCTACTTGCACGACATCGAGTTGCCTCTGCAGTGCAGCCATTTGTTGTGCCATCTCTTCAGGTGTCATGGACATGGCTTGGTTTTCTCGTCTTCTGCGATGGAAGGATCTCTCGGGTTCAGGGTCTACTACTAGATTAGAGACAACTCGGCGTCCTTTAATTGGCTTGCACTATAAACACAGACAAAAACTAAGAAAACAAGATTAAAAGCAATATGGGTTCTTAGAGGAGGGTCGGTACCGAGGCCAAGGGGTTCGTTATCGAGCCTGTAGTGATCCCGAAAAATAGAAACGAAAAAGAAAGAAGCAACTACCTGTCGACAAGGTCGGTACCGACCTAGATAGGGTCAGTAACGACTCGACAGTGACCTAGAAATAAACAAAAAAAAAGCACAGAAACTGGGTTTCACCGCAGGGTCGGTACCGACCCTAGGGGGTCATTACCGACTCGTCTGAGTCCCGAAAATGTAAAAAGAACAAAACTTGGCACTATTGAAATCTCCCCGGCAACAACGCCAATTTGTTGAGGGGGTTTTACTCGTCAACAAATAAATATGTAGTCAAGACCCCGCTGAGTATAAGGAGGTCAGGATCATCCACGAGAAGCAAGGTTTGTTTGATTACTAAACCATAAAACAAGAAAACATAGAAACAAAGAAAAACAAAAACAACAGAAGAAAACAAGGCTACGGCAGCCTCGGTACCGACCTTGTCAGGGTCGGTAACGATGCTGGGTTTCAATACGAACTAAGAAACTAAACATAGACCAACTGCAGGCTCGGTACCGATCTGTGGTACTCGGTAATGAGTCTGAACAGAATATAAACGAAGGTAATTCAAAGGTAAAAGAATCTAAGACAAGGGTTTACCACGATAAAATTATGCATACGAAATACTGTGAAGGATAAATAACATGCCTCAAAGATAAAGCTATCAACTTTCGCTGATCTAAACAAGCAAATCAATCAATTTTCATAAATCAGTTCACACTCTACTTATTTTTGAATTTAAACCTCGAAACTTTCGTTACCGAACAATATCAACATTCAAGATTACAACTTTCTCTTTCGATCAAGCGATAAAATCAAATTACTTCGACTTTTGATTGTATAAGCACAAACATGTAGATAAAGGATAGAAGGCAATCAAATATTCATCACATACATTCAATCATGCATAACTATGCCAGGTTCTCAACCCCGACCCTAGAAAGGTAAACTACTCACTCATGATCGAAATAAAACAAGCAACTAAATTGCATGAGAACATTGAACAAGAACTAAATAAAAGCTTACTTGAAATATAAAAATCTCGTCTTTGAATACAACCAGGCTCAAAAACGAAGAACAAAAGAAGACAAGAACTCGATTTCTCTCTCTCAAACTCATTCGTAAATTCCCACCGGATATCCGAATTCTCCTCTCTCGTCTCTATCGTTTCTCGTGAATGTCGAATCCCCCTCTCTAGACTTAAAACAAGAGTATTTATACTAAGAGAAACTATCTAACAAGGGTCCTGAAAGATAGAAACTTACCTAACTAAAAAGATTACAAGATAAAAGATAGAAATATTAAAAGTTGGCGCCGCCTACTAACACAGGTCACCTCGATAACGATCTCCACATGGTCAGTAGGATTTCTACTGAACTTCTCTGATTAGACTCTGTTGCACAGCTCGGTACCAACCCTCACAGGTCAGTAACGAGCTCTCTGTGTTGGATCTTTTGTACACTTTGCATATATAGCTCCTTTAGGATTTAACGGGATCTTCAAAATGTATTCCTTCTTCTCTTGTTTTCCACACACTCCACCATCAACCACTTGACTTTAACTCTCTCGAAATGCTCCCTTCTGCTTCAAAAACCTATACAAAAACACAAAAACACAAAAACGGAGTAGCTTTCATACTTTTCACAAAATATGTAAACTTATCCAAAAATGCACAAAACAAGCACTAAAACTTACTAAAACTAAATTGAAAAACTCAAGAAAAACACCTAAAACTACGCCAGATCTGTTTGCACGCGTAAAAACAACTACTTGCACCACGCAAAACAATGCGCGAGACTTGCACCAGACTGCAAAGCACCACCAGCATGGCAGCCTTCAATCAGTTGGATTTTGTAATTATTATATCTTCTAAAAAATGTTGGCATTTACTTATAAACGTATTGAAAAATATATAAATTGGATGAAAATTTTAATTGTATAAGTTTAAATATATTTAGCTAATTAAAAAGAATATGTTTAATTAAATAAAAGATTGCTTGTGATGAAACCCGAAATAGCAACTCGCTAGAAGACATGGAACGAGATTATTATATTTGATTGTGCAAACACTTGCTTCTTTATTTATATTTCTCTTACAGCGAGGTTACAAGCCAAAGAGGTTAATAAACAATTGAGAATTACACCCTAGACCTCCTACGAGTATTCGAGATCTCGATCTAACAATGTTCGAGATCACATATTTGCTAAACGATTCTACCATCTAAGTATTGCATGGTTGTTCTTGAGACGAGGTAGACTTGAAAGCGTGGTGTAAGGAGTCTTGTGAGATTGTGTAGCGAGGTCTTTGGTGCGAGCGAGGTTTATGTATGACTTGAAGTCTTTTTGTGGACTTCAGTTGTCTGTAGCGAGGTCTTTTGACGATGTTTCGATCACGTCGATCTTCAAGGAGCAAGATAGTTCTTGAGTTTAAGATGTTTTTCGACCCTTTTTCCGTACGAGGTACCCCTCTATTTATAGGGGATTGGGGAGTCAAGTTTTGATCATAGTCTGATATGGGACGCCCGAGATCAGGGCTTCTGATTGGTTTAGAGGTGAGGTGGCTGGTGATTGGCTTAGGGGAGCGGCGTTAGCTGAGTGGTTCTGGTGGGAGGGTGTGTTAGTACAGTCGGTTACGAGGTTGAGGCCTCGCTCCGAGGTATCGGAGGACCTCGTGGGGGTAGGAACTTTGTTGGAGGACCTCGTGGGGGTAGGAACTTTGCTTAAATAAATGAGGGGTATGGGTGTAGGACCCCGAATCATCCTTGAAAGGCCCGCCGAGTCTGTTTGTACCTTGTGCCCCGGGCCCACTTCTTATTTTACTATTTTGGACATCATCACAACCCCATGGACTGGGGGTCTCGACCCGAGAGCCGCAAGACATAAGTTCCTTGAGGTCGTGGGGCTTGAGGTTCTAGAGGTTGGGAGAGAGTTTTACGAGATGCGAGGTTTTAGAGGTTGGAGGAGTGTTTTGCGAGATGCGAGGTTCTAGAGGTTGGGAGAGTGTTTTGCGAGGTGCGAGGTTCTAGAGGTTGGGAGAGTGTTTTGCGAGGTTTTAAAGGTTGGAGGAGTGTTTTGCAAGATGCGAGGTTCTAGAGGTTGGGAGAAGTTTTTGCGAGGTTTTTCTTTTTGCGAGACTCTGTACTTGGGTTTTTCTTTTGTTTGCGTGGGCGAAGCTGGGCCCGCTCGTCACATCTTGCTTATTGGGCCGTCCAGGTGGGATAGGCCCAATGAGCCTTTCGGGAGCATGGGGAGGCCCAAGCCTGTTCTTTATAAGGGCGTATCCCCCACGCTTCCTCTTCCTCTTCCTCTCCACCATTTTCGCCCTCTCTCTCTTCGCCTTTTCAGTTTCCCGTGAGCAGTTTTCGAGACGGTTTCCGACGAACCTCTGCTACATTCCAGTTGCGCCACCGCTCCTTCCACGCCGATTCTAAGCAAGTAAGTACTCGACTGTCCTTTTTTCGCTTTTGGTGTTCTTCGTTTTCCTCCCTTGCCGCCTTCTGCTTTCGACGGGAGACAGATGTTTCCGGGTGTTTCGTGCCGGTGTCACGGTGGCGAAACAACGTTGGTGGGGTTGCGTGTGCTCCTGCGTGTTGCCCTCGCCATCTTTCCTTGCTTTTTCTTGTTTTATTCTGCGCCTTGGTGGGCGATGGTTGTTTTTCGGCGTTTCTTGCCCGCGTTGGGACGGCGGGACGGTGGTGGTGAGGGTGGCTCCCGTCATTCCCTTCGCCCCCTTCTTTTTTGCTGTTTTCCCTTTATTTTTATTTTTTTGGTTTGGGTTTTGGAGAGCGGCAGTGGTTTCCTGGAGCTCTTTCGCCAGTGTCGTGGTGGCTGGACGGTGGGGTAAGGGCGGCGATATTCATGCCTTCGTACCCTTTGTTTGTCGGTTGACGGTTGAGTGTTTGCTTTTCATTATTTTGAATCTTGAGACCCTCGGGAGCCCAAGCGTCATGATGTCCGACTGACGGGACGTTTGGGCTTCCACCGCTGGCCTTCACCGCTGGTTGGCCTTCTTCTTTCTCTTTCCTCCTTTTTGGCGCAAATTCTCCTCCGCCGGCCTATCTTGTTAGAGTAACCTCTAGGGTGCCACGTGGCTGTTCTTCCCTTATGACCTAGAATTCTCTTTCTTCTGGTTGTTGCTATGACCCCGCGTTCTTTTTCCCTTTGTTGTCATGTCTCCTTCCCTTTGTTGTTGTTCCGACCTCGTGTTGCTTTTCCCTTTGGGGTTATAACCTCGCGCTCTTGTTCCCTTTGTTGTTGTTACGACCTCGTGTTGCTTTTCCCTTTGGGATTATGACCTCGCGCTCTTCTTCCCTTTGTTGTTGTTACGACCTCGCTTTTCCCTTTGGGGTTATGACCTCGCGCTCTTCTTCCCTTTGTTGTGGTTACGACCTCGTGTCGCTTTTCCCTTTGGGGTTATGACCTCGCGCTGTTCTTCCTCTTTGTTGTGGTTACGACCTCGTGTTGTTGCTTCTTCTTGGTTACCTTGCGTGATGTCTCAACGCTTGTTTCTTTTCCAGGTGCTAGCCTCCCGCGGCCTGGACGTCGTTCTGTCATGCCTAG
Organism: Fallopia convolvulus; assembly: GCA_964016875.1. NCBI lineage: Eukaryota > Viridiplantae > Streptophyta > Magnoliopsida > Caryophyllales > Polygonaceae > Fallopia > Fallopia convolvulus. The sequence goes on from OZ024720.1 coordinate 3,116,652, forward strand.
GAGAGCTTTTGTGAGCCCCCCCAGGCTTCGTTTTCAAGTGCAAGAGGGTTTTTAGGAGGAGGTTTCCGAGTCTGTGGGAAGCGTAGAGCCTAGCGACTCCCAGAACCCGAGGTCTCCGTCGTTGGTTTTTAGCGACCCTTCTTCTAGTGACTCCGAGGTTTCCATTAATTCCCGCTTTTCCCGACTTCATGCGTCGTCCGGTGTTGAAATGGCCTCGTCTTCTACCCCCGATGAGGTTGTTGCCGAGGTTGTGGCAACGTCGTCTGACTCCTACGAGCCCGCGAGCTTTGACGCGACGTATATTACTGACGCCGTGTCCAGCGTTCCGCCTGTCCTCGAGGAACGTATCCCCATGTCCTCAGATTCGCGCGAGGCTTTTCTGTCCGACGGGGTGCCTACCGAGCTAAAGCTTAAGGAGCTCGCTGATATTGCCAAGAACTTCGCTTGGCCCGAGGGAGTCGAGCTAGCACTTCCCGAAGAGGAGGGCAGCTCCTTGGCATCTTACGAGAGGTGCGTGGTCGTGCACCTGTTCAGCCTTGAAGCAGGATTCAGGTTACCCCTGGCTCAACACATCGTTGCCTTTTTGTGGGCATGCAAATTTGCCCTGCCCAACTGTTTCCCAATGCATGGAGGCTGCTGTGCGCCTACACGGTTCGCAGCCGCGAGCTCGGGGACGGGCCGAATATCAACAATATGTCGACTCTGTTCCTGGCGAGGAGGGATCAGAAGTCCTGCCTTATCAACCTCAGCCAGCCGCGTATCAAGATTACCACGAACGTTTCGAACATCGGGTCATTGAAGAAGAATCGGTTCCTAGTTCGGGACATCAGCGGGAGGTATCTCAACTTCCCCACGGTGTCGGGCAACTTCGTCCGGTCTGTGGGTCCGCATACGGTTGAACAACTTAAAGCGCTCAAGGCCTGGTACGCCCCGGTGGAACAGGCGCCGTATCAAAAATACTTGGCATAGGACCGGCTTGAGCGGGCCGGCCTGAGTCTCGCTCTTCCTCCTCGCGAGGCCAAAGAGGGTACTTAATTTTTCTCTTGCTTGCTTTTGCTATTTGCTCTCTTACGCCGTCTTTAGAAACCTTGCTAATCTCGCTTTGTTTCCTTGCTTTTCATCTAACTTACTTCCATGTTTCTCTTTGGGAGTGGATCTTTTTTGCGCTCTTACCTCGAATTCAGAGGGAAAGAAACCTGTGACTTCCAGTTCTACGGCTCCGGTCCCCCGAGGTCAAAAGGTGATAGTTATTAAGGATCCGACCCCGTCGGCAAGGCCACCCCCTGCGCAGCCGAAAATTACACCCCCGTCGTCGAAGACGTTCGGGGAGAAGACCTCTGGGGGGGTTCCGCCTAAAGGGGATTTCGCGAGGACGTCCTCCCAAGCCTCTCGAGGGTTCAACGACGGAGCCGGGCATAAGAGGAAAGGCGCAGAGTCCCCCCGTAGGGAGAAGGGGAAGAAACACCGGACGGACGACCAACGAGGTTCGTCGGGGAAGGACCAGCGAGGTCCATCGGGGAAGGACCAGCGAGGTCCGTCGGGGAAGGAAGTCATTCCCTCCTTCAATTTTGAGGGACGAGCTCTCGACGACCCTGGTCCTTTGCCCGCCAAGTTTCATTGCCCCGGGCCGGTTAGGGGTGCCCCGGTGAAGTGGAGTCGAGAGGAGTGGATGGAGGAGGTCTCGTGGGCCAACAACCTCACCGAGGCGGCACTTGACGACGAGGTTGCTCGATACTCGGCCATGATAAGTTTCGCTTTTATGAACTTCACTTCTGTTTAGGGTTTCGTGCCTTCTTTCTTATTTCTCTCTTTTCTCGAACATTTTTGCGAACTTGCAGCACACCTTCTTTCACAACTACAACCGTAGCCACATCGGCCTCGCTCATGCGAGGATGGAAAAGATGGAGGCGGCTCTTAAAGCCCGCACTGAGGAGTGCGAGAAGCAAGCAAAGGAGCTTGTTGTGGCCAAGAAGCGGGTTGAGGCCGCGGAGGTTGCGGCGAGGGACGAGGCCAAGGAAGCGGCGAGGGCAAAGGAGGGAGAGGCCCGGGCGAAGGAGCGGGAGAGAAAGGCGAGAGAAGTGGCCGAGGTTCTACATGGTGAGAATGAGGAGCTTTGGGGTAAGCTCTCCGCTGAGCACAACTTCTTCAAGGAGAAAGAGGCGGAGCTCTCGAAGGGTGAGGAGGAGATTACCCTCCTCGAACGATGTGTTGTTGAGCTCAACGAAGAGGTGGAGGCCGCGGGTCCCAAGTATGTGGCCTCAGAGGGGTATAGAACGTAGCTGGTGGAAAGTGTGAGGAAGATGTTCCACCAAGCCGTCCGTATGGGGGTTAGACAGGCGGTGGCAAAGTACAGGCACATTGATCCCCGCATTACCTTCTTCATCCCCAATTACGAAGGGACTATGGGGGAGGAAACCGGGGAGGAGCCCGAGGGAGAATGTGAGTTCTTTCTGAACGCGGATGGGACTGTGTCAAGCGAGGCACCTCCCGCGGTGGAACTCGTTCAAGATGTAACACCCCCGTTTTTCCCTCGGAGATATTACCGCCAGTGACCTCGGAATTTACACTCCGAAACCACCCAAGGCTTTCACGGTATTCAAGATATAAATAATAATGATAATTCAATAAATATTAAAACAAAATGTTCCACTTTCACAATCTTGAATAATCCAAATACTTGCGGAAAAATAAGATAAATTGTCTTGAACAAAGTGGAAGTAAAATTCTTGAAGGCGGTCCTTACAGACCAAGGATCTCGACCTTAAACTAAAAAGTTATTCAAAAGAAATGTGACGTGCAACAACTTCAACAACTTCAATCTCGAATCACCACTCCTTTACTCCCTGATGTTCCGTATAGGGACGGTTGACACTAGCCGGCCATGCAAAAGAAATAAAGCGGTCGGTCAGTCTAATGAAAGACTATGCAAGTGGAATTTTATGTGAGGTTCTTGTGATCTTAGTTGCATTATGACCATCGGACTCCGAATGAAAGTCGGTCGATGACATAACCCAAATAATCTCACGGAAATGGAAATATGATGAAAAGATTTGGACACCACAAAACTATGGTTCCTTAAGAATGAGAAAGGTTATGTTGGGAACTTTAATTATCAACCAATATTTGAAAAGCCTCCGTCGACTTATCAAATCTACAACCAACCTCACCGAATGCGTGTTGTCCGAATTCAGATTGGAAAATAGATTAATCAAAGCCGGGAGCCAGAGTGGTTTTCCAAGTTGTAGTCACCACCCTGAACACATTTTAATGGGTGTGCACTAGCACTTATCTTATTTAATTACAAAACATTGCATTCAAGTTGGTAGCTTTTAAGACGGCAACGCGATATGCCATAAGATATAGAATCCCACAAAGGGAGGAACGGGTTCCTAAGTCCCGATACAAGGCACTAGCTAGGTGCCAAACACTCCTCAAAACGGTTGAGAGATTAGGGTCATGACCAGCATTAGGGTCTAGGTCCATCCTAATGCAAAATATTATAAAGAGGTGTTCAGGGGTTAGTGAACCCCCACCCCTAATTCTACGCTAGTCCAAAACAACGAATCTCAAAATGAGACAGTGAACAAACATGTGCACAAACATTGCAACCTAAGTATAATTTCTAGCGCATAATAGTAATATTAATAATAGGCTACCAAGGGGTCATTATTTCTATGAATAATAAACCCTAATTCATTTATACATTTCAACATGGTCATTATTTATATAATAACCTAAGTTCATTTTATTCAAACAAGCGTTCCCAACACAACATGCAAACATGAATAAAAGTATTCATGATAAAATGTGAGAGCAAACCACCACTTGCCTTGTTTCGAAGGCGAGCGAGAACTATCTTAGACGAGCTTGCAATCCAACGATTGATTTCCTTTTCCTGAGTCATACATAAGATACAAAATAAATCATAAGAAATTTATTTTGTTCAACTTTTCCTCGTAAGTTGAGTTCTTATGACTCGTCTAAGTTTATATTTCTAATAAACTTATCGTATTAACATTAATAAAATCTTTCTTTATTAATGTAGGACCTTTTTAGTTTCTTTGTATTGCATATTGTAGATTCTTTATCTTTATGCATAAATATTAAATAAAAATATTTACCCATATGTTATTTCAATAAAAATCATATCATTTTGCAAAGTACATGTTTTTAAGACATAAAATCAATAATATTCATCATTTGCTTTCTAGTTGCAAATTTTATAAAAATATATACTTGCTACTTTTCTTTCATAAGAATATCATAAAAATATTTTTACATCTTATAAATTAAGATTTATCAAGATTTATTTTATTTTAAATACCCCAATTAATAAAATGCATAAAATAAGGCAAAAATGGGTAAGGAGGCAAGCCAAACGGGTCGGGTCGGGCCCGCGGGCCTGCTACGTACAGCAGCAACAACAATGCGCGTCTCCGACTTTAGAAGCTTCGTTCTCCTTCGTCTGGAATCGGTTTGAGGTGTGTGAGGTGTCGTTGGAACCGGGACGAGCGTGGCTTTCTACTGTTGGCAGCGGCGGCGCCTGGGGTGGTCCGTGGTGGCCGGAAAACACCGCTGAACAGGCGATTCCGGTGAGGATTTTTGAAAACAGAGACTGGTTTTTATGTGGGTTTCTAGATCGGTTTTTGACCAAATTCCAATTGAAAAGGGAGTGATTTTGCTTTAGGTTAGATAGGAAATGGGAAGATATATTTATAGGGCCAAGAATGAGCTTCAACGCTCCAAAAATGAGCCCGAAATCCTCCATTAAAGCCTTAGACACAATCCCGCTAATTTCGCCCATTTATGGATGATTTATCTCATAATTGAATCGGGATTGATTCTCTAATCCATCCTTTGACTCCTCCCAATCCTTTCCATTTTAAATCCGACCTTATCCTTCTTCAATTCAAATTTAATTTGAAGGATTCCAAAAACGTTGCACTTTGACCTAGAACGAGATTTTCGGGATGATTTTGATTGATTGCTCCCAAATTGATTGAGGGAACTTGTAGAGGGTTAAAAATGTGACAAGTAGGCTTTTACGGAATCCATTTCCGTTAAGAAACGAGATCAAATTCCTCATTTGAAGTTAAGAACAAGTTGGAGAAGAAGAACACCCATTTTTGAATCTATTTTCAAGAATTTGCACAAACAACCCCTCTAGTTTAAGAAATGAACAAAAATGCCCTTGATACTAATATTTATCATTAATATCTTTTGAAGGAGTAAAACTTGTAATTCAAAATATTTATACAACAATTCTCTTTGTTTATAAAAATATGTTTTAAACACTTTTAATATATTCCTCTTAAAATTCTAATTTTATTTATTTATTTATTTTTCGTTAACATATGGGTAAGTTCCATTATTATTTCAAATAACCCTTTAGAGGTTAGTTGTTTAACTTTCATTTGATAAAATAAATTAGGTAAGCAATATATCATTATTATGAGAATATTGCCATAATTTATTTTATTAAACAAAATAAAAAGGAAATTACATAATTGCCCTTCTTGAAAAAGAGGGTTATTACAATATTACCCCCTTAAAAATAGTTTCGTCTCCGAAACTAGGTTCGACTTACTAAATATCCATCTAAGAAAAAGGGAGGTTATTACAATAGTGCCCCCTTAAAAATAATTTCGTCCCCGAAACTAGGTAGAGAATAACTCTGGAAATTTTCTATGCATATCCTGTTCTGTCTCCCATGTCTCCCAAGTGACTTCTTTCCCGCCGTTCTTGGACCAAAGGATCCTCACTAGTGGTACTTCTTTGTTACGTAGACTCTTCACTCGTCGTTCCAGCACGCGAACGGGTCTCTTCTCATATGTGCCATTGGATTGGATCCCAATATCATCGTAGTTGAGAATATGGGATTCATCTGGAACATACTCTCGCAATAGCGATACATGGAAGACATTATGAACTGGATGCGCAGATGGCGGGAGGGCAAGTCGATAGGCAAGCTTGCCAATCCGTTCTAAAATCTCGAACGGACCAACGTAACGAGGGTTAAGCTTTCCCCGTTTTCCAAAGCGGAAAACCCCTTTAGATGGAGACACTCGGACGAAAACCTTGTGCCCTACTTCAAATTCAATATCCCTTCGCTTCAAATCAGCATATGATTTTTGTCGACTCTGAGCTGTCAACATTCTCTGTCGGATTAAAGCAATGTCGGTAGTAGTCCTCTCCACCAATTCTGGGCCTAGCAGAATCTTATCAGCATTCTCATCTCAACAGATTGGTGAACAACATTTCCGTCCATACAAAGCCTCGAATGGAGCCATCTTAATGGTTGAATGCCAACTGTTGTTGTAGGTGAATTCTACCAAACTTAAGCTGGTATCCCAACTAACAGGACAGTCTAGCACGCAAGCCCTAAGCATATCTTCCAGTGTTTGGATGGTCCTTTCGGATTGTCCATCGGTTTGGGGATGAAAAGCAGTACTGAACCTTAGCTCTGTCCCCATGGCTTGATGTAGCTCCTTCCAAAATCCCGACATGAATCTTCCATCACGATCAGATACTATTGTCTTCGGAGTACCATGTAAACGAACTATCTCATGCACAAAAGTCTCAGCTAACTTTTGGACTCCCCATGTTTTCTTTATTGCTATGAAGTGCTCACTCTTTGTGAGCCTGTCAACGACTACCCAAATAGCATCCTTCTGTCCTTGAGTCTTAGGAAGGCCCGTCACAAAATCCATAACAATATCTTCCCATTTCCATTCTGGCACTGGCAATGGTGGCAATTCGCCGCCTGGCCTCTTGTGTTCAATCTTCACCTTTTGGCATACCAAACATTTTGCTACAAACTCCGTCACATCATTCCTCATGTTTGGACACCAGAAATTCCGACGTAAATCTTTGTACATCTTACTTGATCCCGGGTGGACTGAGTATGCTAATGTATGCGCTTCTTTCAAAATCAGAAGCCGAATCTCCTCATCGGTTGGCACACAAATTCGGTCTTGAAACCATAGTGATCCATCATCCTGATCGATAAAGCCAGGTGCCTTTCCTTCTTGCACCTCACAACTTATCTTAACTAGCATGACATCTTCAACTTGTTTTTCTTTTATTTGGTCCAAAAGAGTAGCATGAATCTCTAACATATTCATAATACCAAATTGACGTCCGAACCAAACCTCGATCTCGCACTGTATCAATTCTCGTTGCAGCATTGGTTGAGCAGTGAGCGCTGACACCATGGATTCTTTGAGAGGTTTTGCGACTCAGTGCGTCAGCTGCAACATTAGCTTTACTTGGATGGTAAAGCAATTCGATGTCATAGTCTTTGAGTAGTTCTAACCATCTTCGTTGCCTCATGTTCAACTCTTTCTGGGTGAAGACATACTCCAAACTCTTATGGTCAGTGAAAATCTGACACTTCACAACATATAGATAGTGACGCCAAATCATCAAAGCAAACACAACTGCATCTAACTCCAAGTCATGAGTCAGATAGTTCACCTCATATGTCTTCAGTTGACGAGATGCATATGCAATAACCGTCCCATGTTGCATAAGCACGCATCCGAGACCTTGTTTAGATGCATCACTATATACTACATACCCATCCAATCCATCGGGTAAAGTCAGAATCGGAGCACTAGTCAAATGCCTTTTAAGTTCTTGAAAGCTTGCCTCACATTTCTCATTCCACACAAACTTCTTGTAAACCTTACGGAGCAAACTAGTCATAGGAATATCGATCTTTGAAAATCCTTCCACAAATCGCCTATAGTATCCTGCAAGACCAAGAAAGCTACGAACTTCTTTCACATTCTAAGGTTGCTTCCAATCTGCAACTGCTTGGACTTTCTGAGGGTCTACTGACTGGCTGAAAATTGTTGATGCCAAATCAAAAAAAATTCCCTAATTACTAAACTAGTATAGTCAGTAAGTCGGGGTCGAACCCAAGAGACACTTGTATTCCAAGTAGTATTATTATCAACTCAGAAAAGTAATAAAGGGGGGATTTTGGAATTAAAACTAGAAACTAAGAATTGAAACAAACCAAGCAAGTAATCAAACAAGGCAAAGATTGGATTTTTATCAAGTTAAGGAAAGCAATCCTATTCAAGTATCCACTTTTCTTCCTCAAGTTATTGATCCTAGATTCAAACAAGTTATTTCTTACAGTTATTCCTATCCTGATCAGAATTATAACATGGCAACGAGACATGCAACTTAACATCCAAACAATTCATGAAACAATCATAAATAATAGGGATATTAGCATTAAGAACAAGGATAAACAAGATACATGCAATTGAATTCCAACGAGTCAAACAATCAACATGCATTCAAATCTCTTCTCAACTGTTTTAGTCCAACGAGTCCTAAATCAATTGAGTTGCTACAAATATCAGGCTTTGCTACGAGAAAACCTAGATCTAGCAATAGATAATATCAATTCCAACAAGGTGATCAATCAAGTAGAAATCAATATAATCAATAATAAATATGCACAAGAGAATTGAAATAACCTGTAGAAATAAACCTGAATAGACGAATCTCACAACAGCTTGAGTCTGAAAAGCTTCAACTTGAATAGAATTTAGGGAGTTTAGTTCTCCATAAGAGAGAAAAACACAAAGTCTGAAATTAGGTCTAAGAGAGAATAACCAAACAAAGTCTGAAAAATAACCTAATATAGTCTCGAACAAGTCCAAATTAAAAAGATATAAAATATAAAATATTAAACTAAGCGGATAAATATGAACGCGTCCTATCCAGCTAGGCCGCGATCGCCACCCATACATGGCCGCGATCGCGGCCTGTCTCTGACAGCATTCTGACGGTACTTTCGGATGCTGTTTTCACCCACTTAAAGTTGGAATTTGAACTCGGAGTAAAAATATGAATTGTATATCTTCGAGTTATCTTTCCAATGATACTAAATTCAGCTTCATCCGATCACTGTAGCTCCCGAAATAAGCGTTACAAGAAAGTGGTGTCGAAACAACAACTTCAATGGATTGCCCGGTTTTAAGCGTTCTTTTCCACAACCTCTTGGGTCTTAATGATCATCTCAAGTGGCTTGAATATCCTTGTAAAAGACACTTGAATATCTCTAATCTTGAATCCTTCAACTTAACCAATCCTTGCTCCTCAAAACGACCTAAAAACACAAAAGTGTAAGAGTAGACACCGAAATGCAAAAACTACAAAAATAAGCAAAATGCATGCAACTACCTAAGATTTAAACATAAATATGCCCTAAAAATAGCACCTAAATGCATGCTATCAAATTCCCCCATGCTTAAACCTTGCTTGTCCTCAAGCAAGAAATAGATTTAACACCCCACAAACAAGCAATTCATGCACCCACTTTGATAAATGCTTAAGCAAGAATAACAAGAGACATGATTCAACAATTGACATCATAGCATGTATTTTGGCATCCAACAAGATCAAGTAAACACATCCATTCTAAACCTCACTAGGAACAAGAATATGTGTTATCACTCTCACTCATGTTTTTGAAGGTATATATGTGTTTCGCTCAAAACTCAACTTTGAAAGCCTAGCTACCATAGGCTTGCATCAGTGTTCTAATTCTCCACCGCTAGAGACTATGCATACAACAAAAATCATGAGGTCTTTTTAAGGCTTGTAATGGGGCCAAGGTAAAGAGAAACTTGGAAGGGATAATATTTGGCATGTGGTGCTAAATCCGGGATAAAGAACTAATCCTAAACCCAAACTTCAACACTTTCTTTTCTTACTTCTCCCAAACTCTTGTTTCTCAACTCCAAACCACAATTAAACACATTGTTTCTTTTTTCACTTTTTTTTCTTGCCTCTTCTTCAACTCTTTCTTTGCTTTATGAAGACTAGTAACAATTGTACTTGACTTTTTCTTTTCATCTTCATTTTTTTTTCACTTACACACAAGACTTTTATTTCCTCTTTTCCTCCTTTTCTTCCAACTCCCCCATACTTATACATAATTCACACAAAACAAAAACACAACCTAAAGTCTTAAATCCCGGATCCTGGGTCAAGCTTATTAGGCTAGGAAAATTTTGTGGAGCTATCAAAAATAGGCTTAAAGCTTAAAAGAAATGGGGTGTCAAGAACATGGATCTTGTAAGGTAGGAAGAAAAATAATAAGCTTATAAGAAACATTGCCTCAATCATTTTAATGTCATATGCAAAAGTCATGAATGCAGCCTTGAAAAAGATATTTAAATGCAAGTTCTAGAGGAAGCAATCAAAGTGAGCACACACAATGAAAAAGAGGACTCATAGATGCATAGTCCTAGAAAGGCCAAAACAAAATAATCTCAAGGTAAAATTTGCCTAGAACTTCTGTGTAACTTAGATCTTAAGGATATACATGCTCAATCAAATTATCAAATATGCTCTTAAAGAAATAAACATTATCAAGCTTCAAGCAATCCAAGCAAGTTAAGAGGCAAAAATCATAATAAAAAATATTAGAGGACAAGTGGTTTCTTTGCTTGGGGAAATATGACAAACCTAAAATGCATGATATTTTTTTGTATTTTTTTAAATTTTCTGATTTTTTTTGTTTTTTTTATGCAATTATGAATGGATAAATGTAAACATGCTTTGCAAGAATTTAAACTATATGCAATGCAAAACTAAACTAACATGTAAATGTTCCCCTCCCCCATGCTTAAACAATACATTGTCCCCAATGTATAAAATAAAAGAGAAAGGAAGAGAGAACACTCACAAAATCATCTACTCTTTTGAATATGGAGGAGGTTCAAAGTGGCAACAATTGGGTGGTGAAGACACAAGATAGATGGAGAGCAATGAATTCACAAGATTAGACATTGTCAATGCCCTTAACAACCTGTCAAAAGCCTTGGAACACATCTCACAAAAACATAAGTAGCACAAGGATAAATTCAAATTAAACAATAACCCATTTAAAAACCGCTTCAACTTATCAAACTTGTGAGACCAATTTTCATGAGATGGCATATGCTCAAACAAATTCAACACAAGTGGTGATGTCAGAAAATACTTACTGTATGGGTCAAAGAAATCATCAACATTACCACTTTTACCAAAGATGAACTCCATGTAATCTATTGCATCAATCTTAGGCTCACTTGGTTCTATAGGCTTCATAGTGTCATTGAGTGCCTCGGGATATAGGAGAATTGACTTTTGAGAGTCACGAAGAGGAAAATCGGAATGTATATAATCATCATCAGCTTCTAGGGTAGATCCATGATCACGGATGTATAACATCGGTTGCGGTTCTTCACTAGAATTCATATCATCTTTGATCTCCTCCTTCTCGCTCCTCAATGTAATGGCACTCACATTCTCCATCGGGTCTATGGGTTGTGAAGGCAAATTCTCAAAGTCTCTTGCTTCCAGTCTATTCACAATAGTGACCATTTGACTGATCTGAGTCTCCATGTTCTTGAAACTAGTCTGAGTGTTCTGTCCCAACTGATCTACTATGTTAGCAAGCCTTGCAAACACCTCCTCAGCATTGAAAGAGGAGTTCTCAACTAGATGGAGCATAGGTGGATGTTGTTCAACCTGCTCGCACTGATCGCTCATGTAGCAAAAGAAATCCCAACACTCTTCTGGTACCATACACCATAACCTATAATTGCTCATGTACTCAGCCAACTTTAGAGTCTCAAAATTCATCCCATCCAGGATGCACTGACATAAATCCCTCTCACAAGGGTGATAGCCCCAAGCACCAAGTGTATGAAAATATTGTTGCACTCTAGAAAAGTACACATGAAAAAGTTCATCCTGTAGTTGTCTACATTCAAACATAGCCATTGATTAGTAGCACAGGCGTGGACCGTAAGATAGGTCCACACAGAAGTTGGTAACAATAAAAACTTAGAATTAAACAAAGTGTCCCCGGCAACGGCGCCAAAATTTGACTGGCTGAAAATCGTTGATGCCAAATCAAAAATAATTCCCTAATTACTAAACTAGTATAGTCAGTAAGTCGGGATCGAACCCAAGAGACACTTGTATTCCAAGTAGTATTATTATCAACTCAGAAAAGTAATAAAGGGGGGATTTTGGAATTAAAACTAGAAACTAAGAATTGAAACAAACCAAGCAAGTAATCAAACAAGGCAAAGATTGGATTTTTATCAAGTTAAGGAAAGCAATCCTATTCAAGTATCCACTTTTCTTCCTCAAGTTATTGATCCTAGATTCAAACAAGTTATTTCTTACAGTTATTCCTATCCTGATCAGAATTATAACATGGCAACGAGACATGCAACTTAACATCCAAACAATTCATGAAACGATCATAAATAATAGGGATATTAGCATTAAGAACAAGGATAAACGGGATACATGCAATTGAATTCCAACGAGTCAAACAATCAACATGCATTCAAATCTCTTCTCAATTGTTTTAGTCCAACGAGTCCTAAATCAATTGAGTTGCTACAAATATCAGGCTTTGCTACGAGAAAACCTAGATCTAGCAATAGTTAATATCAATTCCAACAAGGTGATCAATCAAGTAGAAATCAATATAATCAATAATAATTATGCACAAGAGAATTGAAATAACCTGTAGAAATAAACCTGAATAGACGAATCTCACAACAGCTTGAGTCTGAAAAGCTTCAACTTGAATAGAATTTAGGGAGTTTAGTTCTCCATAAGAGAGAAAAACACAAAGTCTGAAATTAGGTCTAAGAGAGAATATCCAAACAAAGTCTGAAAAATAACCTAATATAGTCTCGAACAAGTCCAAATTAAAAAGATATAAAATATAAAATATTAAACTAAGCGGATAAATATGAACGCGTCCTATCCAGCTAGGCCGCGATCGCCACCCATACATGGCCGCGATCGCGGCCTGTCTCTGACAGCATTCTGACGGTACTTTCGGATGGTGTTTTCACCCACTTAAAGTTAGAATTTGAACTCGGAGTAAAAATATGAATTGTATCTCTTCGAGTTATCTTTCCAATGATACTAAATTCAGCTTCATCCGATCACTGTAGCTCCCGAAATAAGCGTTACAAGAAAGTGGTGTCGAAACAACAACTTCAATGGATTGCCCGGTTTTAAGCGTTCTTTTCCACAACCTCTTGGGTCTTAATGATCATCTCAAGTGGCTTGAATATCCTTGTAAAAGACACTTGAATATCTCTAATCTTGAATCCTTCAACTTAACCAATCCTTGCTCCTCAAAACGACCTAAAAACACAAAAGTGCAAGAGTAGACACCGAAATGCAAAAACTACAAAAATAAGCAAAATGAATGCAACTACCTAAGATTTAAACATAAATATGCCCTAAAAATAGCACCTAAATGCATGCTATCAAATCCCCCCATGCTTAAACCTTGCTTGTCCTCAAGCAAGAAATAGATTTAACACCCCACAAACAAGCAATTCATGCATCCACTTTGATAAATGCTTAAGCAAGAATAACAAGAGACATGATTCAACAATTGACATCATAGCATGTAACTTGGCATCCAACAAGATCAAGTAAACACATCCATTCTAAACCTCACTAGGAACAAGAATATGTGTTTTCACTCTCACTCATGTTTTTGAAGGTATATATGTGTTTCGCTCAAAACTCAACTTTGAAAGCCTAGCTACCATAGGCTTGCATCAGTGTTCTAATTCTCCACCGCTAGAGACTATGCATACAACAAAAATCATGAGGTCTTTTTAAGGCTTGTAATGGGGCCAAGGTAAAGAGAAACTTGGAAGGGATAATATTTGGCATGTGGTGCTAAATCCGGGATAAAGAACTAATCCTAAACCCAAACTTCAACACTTTCTTTTCTTACTTCTCCCAAACTCTTCTTTCTCAACTCCAAACCACAATTAAACACATTGTTTCTTTTTTCACTTTTTTTTCTTGCCTCTTCTTCAACTCTTTCTTTGCTTTATGAAGACTAGTAACAATTGTACTTGACTTTTTCTTTTCATCTTCATTTTTTTTTCACTTACACACAAGACTTTTATTTCCTCTTTTCCTCCTTTTCTTCCAACTCCCCCATACTTATACATAATTCACACAAAACAAAAACACAACCTAAAGTCTTAAATCCCGGATCCTGGGTCAAGCTTATTAGGCTAGGAAAATTTTGTGGAGCTATCAAAAATAGGCTTAAAGCTTAAAAGAAATGGGGTGTCAAGAACATGGATCTTGTAAGGTAGGAAGAAAAATAATAAGCTTATAAGAAACATTGCCTCAATCATTTTAATGTCATATGCAAAAGTCATGAATGCAGCCTTGAAAAAGATATTTAAATGCAAGTTCTAGAGGAAGCAATCAAAGTGAGCACACACAATGAAAAAGAGGACTCATAGATGCATAGTCCTAGAAAGGCCAAAACAAAATAATCTCAAGGTAAAATTTGCCTAGAACTTCTGTGTAACTTAGATCTTAAGGATATATATGCTCAATCAAATTATCAAATATGCTCTTAAAGAAATAAACATTATCAAGCTTCAAGCAATCCAAGCAAGTTAAGAGGCAAAAATCATAATAAAAAATATTAGAGGACAAGTGGTTTCTTTGCTTGGGGAAATATGACAAACCTAAAATGCATGATATTTTTTTGTATTTTTTTAAATTTTCTGATTTTTTTTGTTTTTTTTATGCAATTATGAATGGATAAATGTAAACATGCTTTGCAAGAATTTAAACTATATGCAATGCAAAACTAAACTAACATGTAAATGTTCCCCTCCCCCATGCTTAAACAATACATTGTCCCCAATGTATAAAATAAAAGAGAAAGGAAGAGAGAACACTCACAAAATCATCTACTCTTTTGAATATGGAGGAGGTTCAAAGTGGCAACAATTGGGTGGTGAAGACACAAGATAGATGGAGAGCAATGAATTCACAAGATTAGACATTGTCAATGCCCTTAACAACCTGTCAAAAGCCTTGGAACACATCTCACAAAAACATAAGTAGCACAAGGATAAATTCAAATTAAACAATAACCCATTTAAAAACCGCTTCAACTTATCAAACTTGTGAGACCAATTTTCATGAGATGGCATATGCTCAAACAAATTCAACACAAGTGGTGATGTCAGAAAATACTTACTGTATGGGTCAAAGAAATCATCAACATTACCACTTTTACCAAAGATGAACTCCATGTAATCTATTGCATCAATCTTAGGCTCACTTGGTTCTATAGGCTTCATAGTGTCATTGAGTGCCTCGGGATATAGGAGAATTGACTTTTGAGAGTCACGAAGAGGAAAATCGGAATGTATATAATCATCATCAGCTTCTAGGGTAGATCCATGATCACGGATGTATAACATCGGTTGCGGTTCTTCACTAGAATTCATATCATCTTTGATCTCCTCCTTCTCGCTCCTCAATGTAATGGCACTCACATTCTCCATCGGGTCTATGGGTTGTGAAGGCAAATTCTCAAAGTCTCTTGCTTCCAGTCTATTCACAATAGTGACCATTTGACTGATCTGAGTCTCCATGTTCTTGAAACTAGTCTGAGTGTTCTGTCCCAACTGATCTACTATGTTAGCAAGCCTTGCAAACACCTCCTCAGCATTGAAAGAGGAGTTCTCAACTAGATGGAGCATAGGTGGATGTTGTTCAACCTGCTCGCACTGATCGCTCATGTAGCAAAAGAAATCCCAACACTCTTCTGGTACCATACACCATAACCTATAATTGCTCATGTACTCAGCCAACTTTAGAGTCTCAAAATTCATCCCATCCAGGATGCACTGACATAAATCCCTCTCACAAGGGTGATAGCCCCAAGCACCAAGTGTATGAAAATATTGTTGCACTCTAGAAAAGTACACATGAAAAAGTTCATCCTGTAGTTGTCTACATTCAAACATAGCCATTGATTAGTAGCACAGGCGTGGACCGTAAGATAGGTCCACACAGAAGTTGGTAACAATAAAAACTTAGAATTAAACAAAGTGTCCCCGGCAACGGCGCCAAAATTTGACTGGCTGAAAATCGTTGATGCCAAATCAAAAATAATTCCCTAATTACTAAACTAGTATAGTCAGTAAGTCGGGATCGAACCCAAGAGACACTTGTATTCCAAGTAGTATTATTATCAACTCAGAAAAGTAATAAAGGGGGGATTTTGGAATTAAAACTAGAAACTAAGAATTGAAACAAACCAAGCAAGTAATCAAACAAGGCAAAGATTGGATTTTTATCAAGTTAAGGAAAGCAATCCTATTCAAGTATCCACTTTTCTTCCTCAAGTTATTGATCCTAGATTCAAACAAGTTATTTCTTACAGTTATTCCTATCCTGATCAGAATTATAACATGGCAACGAGACATGCAACTTAACATCCAAACAATTCATGAAACGATCATAAATAATAGGGATATTAGCATTAAGAACAAGGATAAACGGGATACATGCAATTGAATTCCAACGAGTCAAACAATCAACATGCATTCAAATCTCTTCTCAATTGTTTTAGTCCAACGAGTCCTAAATCAATTGAGTTGCTACAAATATCAGGCTTTGCTACGAGAAAACCTAGATCTAGCAATAGTTAATATCAATTCCAACAAGGTGATCAATCAAGTAGAAATCAATATAATCAATAATAATTATGCACAAGAGAATTGAAATAACCTGTAGAAATAAACCTGAATAGACGAATCTCACAACAGCTTGAGTCTGAAAAGCTTCAACTTGAATAGAATTTAGGGAGTTTAGTTCTCCATAAGAGAGAAAAACACAAAGTCTGAAATTAGGTCCAAGAGAGAATATCCAAACAAAGTCTGAAAAATAACCTAATATAGTCTCGAACAAGTCCAAATTAAAAAGATATAAAATATAAAATATTAAACTAAGCGGATAAATATGAACGCGTCCTATCCAGCTAGGCCGCGATCGCCACCCATACATGGCCGCGATCGCGGCCTGTCTCTGACAGCATTCTGACGGTACTTTCGGATGCTGTTTTCACCCACTTAAAGTTAGAATTTGAACTCGGAGTAAAAATATGAATTGTATCTCTTCGAGTTATCTTTCCAATGATACTAAATTCAGCTTCATCCGATCACTGTAGCTCCCGAAATAAGCGTTACAAGAAAGTGGTGTCGAAACAACAACTTCAATGGATTGCCCGGTTTTAAGCGTTCTTTTCCACAACCTCTTGGGTCTTAATGATCATCTCAAGTGGCTTGAATATCCTTGTAAAAGACACTTGAATATCTCTAATCTTGAATCCTTCAACTTAACCAATCCTTGCTCCTCAAAACGACCTAAAAACACAAAAGTGCAAGAGTAGACACCGAAATGCAAAAACTACAAAAATAAGCAAAATGCATGCAACTACCTAAGATTTAAACATAAATATGCCCTAAAAATAGCACCTAAATGCATGCTATCAAATCCCCCCATGCTTAAACCTTGCTTGTCCTCAAGCAAGAAATAGATTTAACACCCCACAAACAAGCAATTCATGCATCCACTTTGATAAATGCTTAAGCAAGAATAACAAGAGACATGATTCAACAATTGACATCATAGCATGTATTTTGGCATCCAACAAGATCAAGTAAACACATCCATTCTAAACCTCACTAGGAACAAGAATATGTGTTTTCACTCTCACTCATGTTTTTGAAGGTATATATGTGTTTCGCTCAAAACTCAACTTTGAAAGCCTAGCTACCATAGGCTTGCATCAGTGTTCTAATTCTCCACCGCTAGAGACTATGCATACAACAAAAATCATGAGGTCTTTTTAAGGCTTGTAATGGGGCCAAGGTAAAGAGAAACTTGGAAGGGATAATATTTGGCATGTGGTGCTAAATCCGGGATAAAGAACTAATCCTAAACCCAAACTTCAACACTTTCTTTTCTTACTTCTCCCAAACTCTTCTTTCTCAACTCCAAACCACAATTAAACACATTGATTCTTTTTTCACTTTTTTTTCTTGCCTCTTCTTCAACTCTTTCTTTGCTTTATGAAGACTAGTAACAATTGTACTTGACTTTTTCTTTTCATCTTCATTTTTTTTTTCACTTACACACAAGACTTTTATTTCCTCTTTTCCTCCTTTTCTTCCAACTCCCCCATACTTATACATAATTCACACAAAACAAAAACACAACCTAAAGTCTTAAATCCCGGATCCTGGGTCAAGCTTATTGGGCTAGGAAAATTTTGTGGAGCTATCAAAAATAGGCTTAAAGCTTAAAAGAAATGGGGTGTCAAGAACATGGATCTTGTAAGGTAGGAATAAAAATAATAAGCTTATAAGAAACATTGCCTCAATCATTTTAATGTCATATGCAAAAGTCATGAATGCAGCCTTGAAAAAGATATTTAAATGCAAGTTCTAGAGGAAGCAATCAAAGTGAGCACACACAATGAAAAAGAGGACTCATAGATGCATAGTCCTAGAAAGGCCAAAACAAAATAATCTCAAGGTAAAATTTGCCTAGAACTTCTGTGTAACTTAGATCTTAAGGATATACATGCTCAATCAACATTCTGACGGTACTTTCGGATGCTGTTTTCACCCACTTAAAAGTGGAATTTGAACTCGGAGTAAAAATATGAATTGTAGCTCCTCGAGTTAGCTTTCCAATGATACCAAATTCAGCTTCATCCGATCACTGTATCTCCCGAAATAAGCGTTACAAGAAAGTGGTGTCGAAACAACAACTTCAATGGATTGCCCGGTTTTAAGCGTTCTTTTCCACAACCTCTTGGGTCTTAATGATCATCTCAAGTGGCTTGAATATCCTTGGAAAAGACACTTGAATATCTCTAATCTTGAATCCTTCAACTTTACCAATCCTTTCTCCTCAAAACGACCTAAAAACACAAAAGTGCAAGAGTAGACACCGAAATGCAAAAACTACAAAAAATAAGCAAAATGCATGCAACTACCTAAGATTTAAACATAAATATGCCCTAAAACTAACAACTAAATGCATGCTATCATCTACCATTACCCCTTCTTGGTTGATAATGTGGCCTAGAAATGCAACTTCTTTCAGCCAAAAATCACACTTTGACATCTTAGCATACAACTCGTTTTGCCTAAGGATTTGTAGAATGATCCCGAGGTGTTCTTCATGAGCTGCTTCACTAGGTGAATAGATAAGAATGTCCTCAATGAAGACCACTACAAATTTGTGGAGATACCCTCAAAAACATCGATGCATGAAATTCATGAACAGTACTTGGGTGTTTGTAAAGCCAAAAGGCATGAGCACAAACTCATAATGTCCATACCGTGTGCGGAATACCGTCTTAGGGGTGTCCTTCTCACGAATTCGAAGTTGGTGATATCCTGACCTCAAATCGATCTTGGAGAATACCCTTGCTCCTCGCAATTGGTCTAAAAGATCGTCAATCCTTGGCAATGGATACTTGTTTTTTTTTATGGTAACCTTGTTCAATTCTCGGTAGTCAATGCAGAGTCTGAAGGTTCCATCTTTCTTCTTTACAAACAGAACTGGCGCTCCCCAAGGTGAAGCACTCGGTCTGGTGTACCCTTTTTTTAGCAGTTCTTCCAATTGCTCCTTCAGTTCCTTCATTTCCAATGGGGCCATTCTGTAGGGCGCCTTGGAATTAGGTCTGGTCCATGTTTCCAACTCAATGGTGATCGAACTCCACCTTCACGATGAGGTGGTAATCCTGAAATCTCTTTTGGAAAGATATCAAGAAACTCTCTAGCAACGAGGATCTCTTAAAGTCTTACATCTTTCTTTTCAATCATTTCCATAAAACACAAGAATCATGTGCACCCTTGTTGGAGCATCTTCATTGCCTTCATAGCATTAACCATTTTCCCCGTTCTCAGCTTCTCGTTTCCCTTTGAACTTATAAGCATATATGCCTCCTCTTGTGATTATTATGGTTCTAGTGTTGAAATCTATCTCAACTCCAAGACGAGTTAACTAGTACATCCCCAAGATTATATCATATGGGTCCATAGTTATACAGATAAGGTTAACATCACACTTTCTCCATTAGATGGTGATCGAAAAGTCAGTGAGTTGCTTGGTACCAACAATCTTCTCCCCATTGGGAAGATTCACGCCAAAAGGATAAACGAAACTCTCTTCGTGTTACGAGTGTTGATCCTTTGAACATTCATAAACTAAACTCTATCCATTTAGACATTTGATCACCAACTGGTAATCTCATAACATAAAATCCAAATTCTTTATTCAATAAGGTAGAATTGTTTAACATTCTATCATAAATGAGTTCAACATGACTCAAAGATGACACAACTCCAATAACAGCAAAGCAAACCAACATAGTTCAATGAACAAAACCAAATACGACTTAAGGTATAACAAAGGCAGAGCTCGAAGTACAACTGAACGACACCCTATGGTTTAGTTTGGCGGAACGCCTTCCTATACTTAGCAGCAGGCATCGTATTCCTTTTCTTTGGTGGGCCCAAACGATAGCAGTACATATCCAAGAATACGGGGTCAAACCTCCTAGGGTCCTTGACTACCCCGTTGTTCTCCAATAACTCCAAAGCCTGTTGGATCTGGCGACGCAGTATTGCCGCACCGGCGCGTTCTCCTTCAAGACGGCTCTCATGATGGTTGATCACTACTTCATGACGAGCCAGCATCGCGTACCAGGACTCCATATGGTCACCCAATAGGATGTTGTCAGCCCATAAATTTATAGGTCTAAAGTCACCAACAGCTGCACGAACTTCCCATGGATGATACTCGTACCGGTGCTCTCCTTGGTCGTCAGCGGCTTCCTCTTGAGGATGGTACTCCTCAGTAGCATGTACATTAGCGGGTGGTGTGTTGGGAGTGTACTCCATCTCCAGCTCCTCTTCCTTAGGTTCCTCCTCTTACCCCAAGGGTTCCACATGAGTTGGTGTAGACACAACTTCCACGGAGGCGGGTTCGCCTTCGTCGAGGAATTCCTTAGTGGTTAGGAAGTCCTCAGTTTGGATGGAAGGTGGAGGGCTAGCTTCTTGGACAGGTCGTAAGGCTTTGGCTTGACTCCTAGTGAACACCATTGTCTGCCAAATAGACAAGGTAAAGCATGGTCAATAACTTATAGAACAATCCATAATTCTATAGTCATAGAGTGAGAATATGAAGTCGTTGAAGAATAAAAGATGAAAACAACTATTTCTTTCAAGCATGGGTTTCAATCTAAAGAAAATAGATATTTTTCGAAAACAAGTATGAAGTCTTGGTTTTAAAAACTTTTAGCTCTGATACCATAATTGTAACACCCCCGTTTTTTCCTCGGAGATATTACCACCAGTGACCTCGGAATTTACACTCCGAAACCACCCAAGGCTTTCACGGTATTCAAGATATAAATAATAATGATAATTCAATAAATATTAAAACAAAATGTTCCACTTTCACAATCTTGAATAATCCAAATACTTGCGGAAAAATAAGATAAATAGTCTTGAACAAAGTGGAAGTAAAATTCTTGAAGGCGGTCCTTACAGACCAAGGATCTCGACCTTAAACTAAAAAGTTATTCAAAAGAAACGTTCAACGACTTCAACTCCTTCAATCTCGAATCACCACTCCTTTACTCCCTGATGTTCCGTATAGGGACGGTTGACACCAGCCGGCCATGCAAAAGAAATAAAGCGGTCGGTCAGTCTAATGAAAGACTATGCAAGTGGAATTTTATGTGAGGTTCTTGTGATCTTAGTTGCATTATGACCATCGGACTCCGAATGAAAGTCGGTCGATGACATAACCCAAATAATCTCACGGAATGGGAAATATGATGAAAAGATTAGGACACCACAAAACTATGGTTCCTTAAGAATGAGAAAGGTTATGTTGGGAACTTTAATTATCAACCAATATTTTGAAAAGCCTCCGTCGACTTATCAAATCTACAACCAACCTCACCGAATGCGTGTTGTCCGAATTCAGATTGGAAAATAGATTAATCAAAGCCGGGAGCCAGAGTGGTTTTCCAAGTTGTAGTCACCACCCTGAACACATTTTAATGGGTGTGCACTAGTACTTATCTTATTTAATTACAAAACATTGCATTCAAGTTGGTAGCTTTTAAGACGGCAACGCAATATGCCATAAGATATAGAATCCCACAAAGGGAGGAACGGGTTCCTAAGTCCCGATACAAGGCACTAGCTAGGTGCCAAACACTCCTCAAAACGGTTGAGAGATTAGGGTCATGACCAGCATTAGGGTCTAGGTCCATCCTAATGCAAAATATTATAAAGAGGTGTTCAGGGGTTAGTGAACCCCCACCCCTAATTCTACGCTAGTCCAAAACAACGAATCTCAAAATGAGACAGTGAACAAACATGTGCACAAACATTGCAACCTAAGTATAATTTCTAGCGCATAATAGTAATATTAATAATAGGCTACCATGGGGTCATTATTTCTATGAATAATAAACCCTAATTCATTTATACATTTCAACATGGTCATTATTTCTATAATAACCTAAGTTCATTTTATTCAAACAAGCGTTCCCAACACAACATGCAAACATGAATAAAAGTATTCATGATAAAATGTGAGAGCGAACCACCACTTGCCTTGTTTCGAAGGCGAGCGAGAACTATCTTAGACGAGCTTGCAATCCAACGATTGATTTCCTTTTCCTGAGTCATACATAAGATACAAAATTAATCATAAGAAATTTATTTTGTTCAACTTTTCCTCGTAAGTTGAGTTCTTATGACTCGTCTAAGTTTATATTTCTAATAAACTTATCGTATTAACATTAATAAAATCTTTCTTTATTAATGTAGGACCTTTTTAGTTTCTTTGTATTGCATATTGTAGATTCTTTATCTTTATGCATAAATATTAAATAAAAATATTTACCCATATGTTATTTCAATAAAAATCATATCATTTTGCAAAGTACATGTTTTTAAGACATAAAATCAATAATATTCATCATTTGCTTTCTAGTTGCAAATTTTATAAAAATATATACTTGCTACTTTTCTTTCATAAGAATATCATAAAAATATTTTTACATCTTATAAATTAAGATTTATCAAGATTTATTTTATTTTAAATACCCCAATTAATAAAATGCATAAAATAAGGCAAAAATGGGTAAGGAGGCAAGCCAAACGGGTCGGGTCGGGCCCGCGGGCCTGCTACGTACAGCAGCAACAACAATGCGCGTCTCCGACTTTAGAAGCTTCGTTCTCCTTCGTCTGGAATCGGTTTGAGGTGTGTGAGGTGTCGTTGGAACCGGGACGAGCGTGGCTTTCTACTGTTGGCAGCGGCAGCACCTGGGGTGGTCCGTGGTGGCCGTAAAACACCGCTGAACAGGCGGTTCCGGTGAGGATTTTTGAAAACAGAGACTGGTTTTTATGTGGGTTTCTAGATCGGTTTTTGACCAAATTCCAATTGGAAAAGGGAGTGATTTTGCTTTAGGTTAGATAGGAAATGGGAAGATCTATTTATAGGGCCAAGAATGAGCTTCAACGCTCCAAAAATGAGCCCGAAATCCTCCATTAAAGCCTTAGACACAATCCCGCTAATTTCGCCCATTTATGGGTGATTTATCTCATAATTGAATCGGGATTGATTCTCTAATCCATCCTTTGACTCCTCCCAATCCTTTCCATTTTAAATCCGACCTTATCCTTCTTCAATTCAAATTTAATTTGAAGGATTCCAAAAACGTTGCACTTTGACCTAGAACGAGATTTTCGGGATGATTTTGATTGATTGCTCCCAAATTGATTGAGGGAACTTGTAGAGGGTTAAAAATGTGACAAGTAGGCTTTTACGGAATCCATTTCCGTTAAGAAACGAGATCAAATTCCTCATTTGAAGTTAAGAACAAGTTGGAGAAGAAGAACACCCATTTTTGAATCTATTTTCAAGAATTTGCACAAACAACCCCTCTAGTTTAAGAAATGAACAAAAATGCCCTTGATACTAATATTTATCATTAATATCTTTTGAAGGAGTAAAACTTGTAATTCAAAATATTTATACAACAATTCTCTTTGTTTATAAAAATATGTTTTAAACACTTTTAATATATTCCTCTTAAAATTCTAATTTTATTTATTTATTTATTTTTCGTTAACATATGGGTAAGTTCCATTATTATTTCAAATAACCCTTTAGAGGTTAGTTGTTTAACTTTCATTTGATAAAAAAAATTAGGTAAGCAATATATCATTATTATGAGAATATTGCCATAATTTATTTTATTAAACAAAATAAAAAGGAAATTACATAATTGCCCTTCTTGAAAAAGAGGGTTATTACACAAGAAGGCCCGGAGGTCGTGACGGTCATGGGAATGCCGAATCGACAAACGAGGTTCTTCCTTCATCGCGGTTCTTGGGAGGTAGCTGATGTCAAACTCGGAGAGCTCGACCGCCCACTTCATCATACACCCGAAGTGGGCTGGTTGATGGAGGATTTATCGGAGCGGGAGGTCAGAGAGGACTTGAATGGGGTGTGCATGGAAGTAAGGGCGCAGTCGCCTCGTGGCGGTCACAACTGCCAACGCCATCTTCTCCACCGGGGAGTATCGCTGCTCCGCAGGTTGGAGCACGCGACTTGCGAAGTATACTGGGTGCATGGCTTTTCTAGTTAGCACCGTGCTCACTGTCTCCGGGCTCACCGCGACGTATAGTTGCAGATCTTCGCCCGCCAATGGGGGTGACAAAGTGGGGAGCCTTGATAGGAAGGTATTTAATTCAGAGAAGGCGACCTCGAGCCCCTCGTCCCTGACGAACTTGTCATTCTTCTTGAGAGCGGCAAAAAAGGGAAGGGATCTGTCTCCTAAATGGGAGCAAAACCTTCCTAGGTAGTTCACAGCGCCGTTGAGCCGTTGTACCTCTGTTCGAGACCTCGGGGATCTCATTGAGAGGATTGACTCGACCTTGGTGGGGTTGACGTCGATCCCGCGCTCGCTGATCATGAAGCCCAAGAACTTCCCTGATGATACGCCGAAGACGCATTTCTCGGGATTCAGGCTTAGACGGTTGTGCCTGAGGGTGGCGAAGACCTCAGCGAGGTCGACCAAATGTTCTTCGAGGCTTTTGCTTCCCACGACGATGTCATCTACGTAAGCCGACACATTTCTCCCCAGATGGTTCTTAAAGACCCGATCAATGAGGTGTTGGAATGTGGCCCCAGCGTTTTTAAGGCCGAAGGGCATGACCTTGTAGCAGTATGTTCCCCGCTGCAAGATGAAGGACGTCTCTTCCTCGTCACACGAATTCATCGAGATTTGATTGTATCCCGAGTATGCATCGAGGAAGCTTAAAACCTCGTGACCTGCAGTCGAATCAACAAGCTCGTCAATTGAGGGCAGGGGGTAGTTGTCCTTGGGATACGCCTTGTTGAGGTCTTTAAAATCCACACACATCCGCCACTTGCCGCTGGCCTTTTTTACCAACACGACGTTGGACAACCACCTTGTATACTCGACCTCACGGATGAATTCTGCGGCCAGCAGCTTTGCCACCTCGTCGTTGGCGGCAATTGCCCTCTCTTAATTCATTTTTCTCCGTCGCTGCACCATAGGGCGAGTGGCGACATCGACGTTTAGGGAGTGTTGGGCCAGTGTCCGAGGAACACCGCGGAGGTCCTTCGCAGTCCAGGCGAACACGTCGCGGGACCCAGCGAGCAAGGCTTCTAGGGACGTTACAGACGTCCCGGTGAGACATTCCCCCAGGTAGATTTTCTCGGACTTGCTTTCAAACGGGGTTATCACCCTTCTCTCTGCCTCGGGGGTGGGGATTGTGAAGTCCCGGACTTCAAGGTCGGCCTCGCCGGAGGGCTCCACCAAGAATACTGGGCTCCTTTGCTTTGCCGAGGTCACGTAGCAAACGCGGCCCTCTTCCTGGTTGCCCTTTACCTCGCCTACACCGTCGTCGACGGGGAACTTCATTTTGAGGCGGTAAATGGAAACCACTGACTGGAACTTCATCAAGGAGACCCTCTCGATGATTGCATTGTAGGCCGAGGGCGGGTGTACCACCGTGAATTCTACCATCTCGGTTCTTGTGGTGGAGCCGGTGTCGAGCATCATCGAAAGGTCTATCATACCGGCAACGTCGACCTCGTTTCCCGAGAAGGAGGTGAGTTTCATAGCGTAGGGCTTCAGGGACGTCGCGGAGATGCCTAATTGCATGAAGGCGCCAAAGTACATGATGTCCACAGAGGAACCCGTTTTCACCAGCACTCGCTTCACCATTTTCGAGCCTAGTTGAGCGTGCACTACCAGGGGGTCGGAGTGCGGCATGTGGAGTCCCTCGATGTCCTCGGAGGTGAAAGCTAAACCTACGTGGGACCGTGAGGTCTGTGCCACGCTGTACACCGAAGGATCGTGGTGGCTTGCCCTCGCGTATCTCTTTCTTTCTGCCTGGCTTGAACCCGCCAGCGAGGGTCTACCGGAGATGGTATGGATGTACCCGTCAGGTGTCGCGGTCTGCCTGGGGTGCACTTGCCCTGCTGGGGCATGTTGTTCAACGTTGTTAGCCCGAGGCTGGACCGTACCTTGTTGTACAGTGTTGGCCCCTGACGCGGGGTTGGCACGCCCTCATTCGTTTCGGTTGTACGCGGGGCCAACCTTGCCTCTGTAGGCTCGCGGTTTCCTGCCGAAGCAGCTCCAACCCCCACCGCCGCCTCCGTGATTGTTATTCCGGTTGTTATTCCTGTTGTCGTTGCTCCTGTTGTTGTTGCCTTTGTAGTCGGCGCGTCGATCGTAGGCCTGCGTCATGTACGCATCCCTCGCGGCCGGCGCGGCTACCTTCGCCTTCCCCTTAGCCTCGGTCATGATTTCCTTGTCGGTCGTCGGTCGCGAGCTCTGGTTGGCGGCATCCTCGGCATAAACTTGGGTCGTGATCCGGGAGCACAAACTGTCGTACATCGTTGGGCACTTATAGAAAATATAGGTCTTGAAAGGACCTGGGTCCAGGTTGCCCATGAGGATATCTCGCACCGATGCTTCATCGATGTGTGCGATCTCCGCGACCGCGGTGTTGAACCTCGTAAAGAAAGTGCCCAACTGCTCGCTCTCCCCCTGCTCGATCCCGCGGAGATCCCACATGTTCTTCTTGCGCTTCCTCGAGCCGTTGAAGTGCCCGATGAAGGACTCACATAGCTGAGAGAATGAGGCCACCGACTCTATCTTGAGGCTTATGAACCACATCATTGCAGCCTTGTCCAAGGTGGTCGGGAAGATGGAACAGAATATGGCATCATTGTAGGAGTTGACGTTCATCTGGACGGCGAAGTGCTTTACGTGGTCTTCGGGGTCAGCTGTGCCATCGTAGAGCCACATCTGTGGCCAATGGAAACCCTTGGGCATGGGTGCCTCTTGGATCTCGGTCACAAATGGGTTACGGTACCCGTCCTCGACGGATTGGTGGCGCGATTTTGACTTTACCAAGGGATGCGCCGCACTCCTTGCCGTTTCGGACAACTCTGGTTCACGCATCCTCGAACATCGCGAGCGGGATCGCGAGATTTGCATCGAGTCCCGGGATGGTCTCTTTGTGGTCGAGCCGTTTGTTGATGTTTCCTGCCTCGGCATATACCCGGGGACGTACGCGGGCACGTACTCAGAATGGGGTTTCCCCTAAGGGGGGATAGGGACGTATGGGGGAGCGTGACCTGGCTGGTACTGTCCGTAACCCGGGTAAGGATACGGGTTCGGCGGTGCGCCACCCTGTTGATACCCTTGGAATGGGTAGGTGTTTTGTGGAGCGTTGTACGTCCAACTCGAAGGAACGACGAAAGGGATCCCCGGGGGCCCCGCGGCCATCCACTGCGGGGTCTCGGGCATGTTGTCGGGATGTTGGGGAAAGAAGTTGTTTGGGCAAGCCATTTTGAGGGGTTCAAAAGCCAAGGTTTGCACTAATCGGGAGACTACTTAGGATGAAGAAGTTCCCACAGACGGCGCCAGTAATGAAACCCGAAATAACAACTCGCTAGAAGACAAGGAACGAGATTATTATATTTGATTATGCAAACACATGCTTCTTTATTTATATTTGTCTTACAGCGAGGTTACAAGCCAACGAGGTTAATAAACAATTGAGAATTACACCCTAGACCTCCTACCAGTATTCGAGATCTCGATCTAACAATGTTCGAGATCCCATATTTGCTAAACGATTCTACCACCTAAGTATTGCTTGGTTATTCTTGAGACGAGGTAGACTTGAGAGCGTGGTGTAGGGAGTCTTGTGAGATTGTGTAGCGAGGTCTTTGGTGTGAGCGAGGTTTCTGTATGACTTGAAGTCTTTTTGTGGACTTAACTTGTCTGTAGCGAGGTCTTTTGACGATGTTTCGATCACGTCAATCTTCAATGAGCAAGATAGTTCTTGAGTTTAAGATGTTTTTTGACCCTTTTTCCGTACGAGGTACCCCTCTGTTTATAGGGGATTGGGGAGTCAAGTTATGATCATAGTTCGATGTGGGACGCCCGAGATCAAGGCTTCTGATTGGTTTAGAGGTGAGGTGGCTGGTGATTGGCTCAGGGGAGCGGCGTTAGCTGAGTGGTTCTGGTGGGCGAGTGTGTCAGTAGAGTCGGTTACGAGGTTGAGGCCTCGCTCCGAGGTTTCGGAGGACCTCGTGGGGGTAGGAACTTTGTTGGAGGACCTCGTGGGGGTAGGAACTTTGTTTAAATAAATGAGGGGTATGGGTGTGGGACCCCTAATCATCCTTGAAAGGCCCGCCGAGTCTGTTTGTACCTTGTGCCCCGGGCCCACTTCTTATTTTACTATTTTGGACATCATCAGCTTGATCATTTATAATTTTACTAATATAAAAGAAATCGATAATCCATTTTTACTATATTTTTTATTATTATATGTAGAATAAAATATAACAATAAATAATTAAATATTATTATGTGATAATTGTTGCTGAGTAATTAATAATATATTAATTTGATTGTTTATAAATCCAAATTAGAATGGTTCGGTTATAAATTTGGGTGTTTTAATAGTTAAATCCTACTAAATTAAGGGTGAGAAACACATTGGTGAGCTTGAATTTAACTATATTGAACCGGGGAGGGACATTAACAAGAAAAGACAAAACCTTAGGGATAGCAAGAGGAATAAGTTTTTTTTCACCGAAAAAAGGGCAAAAAGCCCCCGGGCATTTGGCGTGGTGGTTTAGAAGCTTCTCAGGGTGCACCACGTCAGGGTTTCGAGCGTTAACAGTTGCAGATGTGAGAGTTTCACATGTCCTGGCAAGATAGCTCCCCATGCGTGCGCCGCCTCCGTGTCGGAGGTTTGCCGCCACTCCCGCGATTTACCTCCTCCTCTGGGTCCAGGGCAGGGTCCATGAGAGGTTCAGGACTAGTCGGGTCATAAGATCCGAAAACTTGTGTTTCAAAAAAAAGGGGCAAAAACTTAGAGGCACCAAGAGGAATTTCCTAAAATTTAAAACAAATGTATTCTATGGGAAATTAAATTCTCTTAATTATTTATATTTGTTGTAGCATAAGAGCAACAATGTTTTAATTATTATTTTTATAAAATTAAAGTATATTTTACTTATTGTATAAATATTGGCCATGATATTTGTCAAGTGTAGATGATCTTGAGATTGATTTTGTAGCCCTTATAAACAAGTTTTTGTGTAATATGGTAGCTCAAATATCTATATTTAAAAATCCTAGACCTAATACCCCAAAATCTTAGATCCTTGACCCTAAACCGCCGTATACATAATTTACTTTAGACCCTAAATTCTAGATTTCTAGAATCTAAAACTACTTAAACCCAAGTTTTTTTAAACTTAATATCCTAAAACTTATAATATTTTCAAACCCTAGACCTTAAAACTTTAGATCTTAAACCCTAGACCCTAAATAACATTAATATTTATTTTTCCAGAGTTTAGCATCAAGGGTTAGGGTCTAGAAGCTCTAAGATTTTAGGGTCTAGGTTTAAAAATATTATAAGTTTTAAGTTCTAAGGTTCAAAAATTCATGTTTAAGTAGTTTTGGGGTCTAAGGTTTAAGGTATAAAGTAAAGTATGCATAAGGTTTAGGGTCCAGGGATAGGATTTTAGGGTCCAAGGTCTAGGGTTTTAAAAATAGATTATAAGGTTTAGGTTTTAAAAAACTTAGGTTGTAGGGTTAAGTAGTTTTGAGGTCTAAGATTTTAGGGTTTAGAGTCTAAGGTAAATTTTGTATAGGGTCTATGGTCTAATTATTAAGGTTTTAGGGTTTATGGTCTCGGGTCCAAGCTCTAGAATTTTAGAGTTTAGGGTCTGGGGTTTAAAAATTATTATAAGGTTTAGGGTCTAGGCTTTTAAAAACATGGGTCTAAGTAGTTTTGGGTTCTAGGATTTTAGGCGTTACGATCTAAGGTAAATTAATGCACAAGATTTTAGGGTCTAAAAGGTCTAGGATTTTAAGGTCCAAGGGTTAGTGTTTTGTAAATTTAGAGTATTAAGTTTAGGGTACATTGTTTAAAATCTAGGAATAAAAATATTTATAAGCATTACAAAAATAATTTCATGATCATCTACAAATGCAATAGAAATCATTATATGTTATTTATAGGTTGAAGAATACTCAAGTGTTAAAAGGTATTACACTAGGATTTAGGATTGAAGAATTTCTTCAACGTCTAGAAATTTCAGACTTTTAATTAAAGATTATTTAGTTAAATTTTAGTATTGAATGACAGAGTTTGGTTCAAATGAAATAAACTCTTATCCTGAAAAATGAAACGAATGTACTTTCTCTTGTTCGTATTGCAATTTTTCCACTTTGGAGTGCACTTTTTCGCATTTGCATTTTTCGTACTTTGTAGTGCACTTTTCATATTTTTTGTAGTACACTTTTCGGATTGTACTTTTTTATTTTGTAATGAACTTTTCGTACTTTGTAGTGCACTTTTCAATTTTCATGATAAGAGTTTGTTTCATTTGAACCAAACTCTTGAATAAAACTTGCATTATTCTTTATTTTGAAGAATAAGATATAAAAAATGTAATGTAAAATTTGAGTTTGGTTCAAATGAAACGAACTCTTATCCTGAAACGAACTCTTAACCTGAAACGAATACACTTTTCCTAGTTCATATCGCACTTTTCCTACTTCAGAGTGCACTTTTTCGGATTTGCACTTTTCGTACTTTGCAGTTCACTTTTCGTATTTTTTGTATTGCACTTTTTCGATTGCACTTTTTGTATTTTTCAATGCACTTTTGCATAAAAAGTGCACTACTAACTAGGAAAAGCGCATTCGTTTTACGTTTTAGGATAAGAGTTTGTTTTATTTGAACCAAGCTCTGTAAAATTTAATATAATTTGATATGAATAGTGTTTTATTTCAAAAAAAGAGATGTTTTTTGAGATTGATATTAGAACCATAATACTTAGAAAATATAATACTTAAAAGTAATTTAATATATATACAAAGGAAAAAAATTAAATGAAATAGATGAATAGGAAAAATATAGAAAATTAGATAGAAATAGTTCTATAATTCTTTAATAGTAAATTCGATTTTATAGAACTTTTTTCACATCAATAGATAAAGACACATTTAGTAGAAAAAAGTTAATTAATATGTATGAAAATTAAGTAAAATAGAAAATAGGAAAAAATAGAATATTAGATAGTAGAAAATAATTTTATAAATATTTCATAATAAACACGATTAATAAATTATTTTTTTACACAAATAGATAAAGAGAAATTTAATAGAAAAAATAAAATAACATATATAAAAAAATTATTTTTAAATATAAGGTGGAGTCAAAATTAATGTGGTAGCTCAATAATAGTAGGCTTTTATAATATATTGATTCCATTATACTTTACTACTTTAGGTTGAAGAATAGTATTAAAATATAAGTTATTAATTAAATTTCACTTGGTTAAAATGGCTTATTTGGATGCACTAAAGACATTACATTTAATTGATTTCACTAATAAAAAATTATAATAAGTGAAAAATAAACACTTCAACATTGTGGATTTAGTATGATGCATATAATTGTTTTGAGCACACAAATAAAATTCATCTTATCTAATTTATATTGTGTACGTTGATATAATTGTTATGAAAAATTTCTTCTTGTGAAATATAAAATCTTATTTTAAGCTTATGTTTCCAATATTTTAATTATAGAATAATTTAGTTTTTTAAATAAGCCAACTCACTTTATATTTATATATAACAAAAAATTAAGGAAACTACGTAACACAAAATTAATGAAACTAATGACCAAAATGAAACTAAAAACATTTTTTTTTTAAAAAGGAAAAAAAGGAGGTGGGGCCACCATGACTCGAAACACAAGAATACAACATATTTTCTTTATGTTATGAATACATGTATACACATGCAATGCTACAAGTTACCCTTAATTTTTCACCTATTGCTTGTATACATAGATGATTTAACATGTAATATTGTATATTGTATGATTGGAGGTAACTTGTACAAGGTGAATTATTCACCTTCTTCACCTCCTTATTTCCATGCATAAATCATGGAGATTTACCTAAGTTTAACCCCACCTTTGGCCTATAAATATGACCATCATCCATTGTAAAACTTGCACCAAAGTAGAGTAAGAAATACACTCTCTAAAGTTCTTACTCTCCCTCCCTCTCTTCTAATGATCTAAAAGTCCTCATAAAGTTTGTTTAAGTGTTTTTCCAAAAGTTAAAGTGATCTTGCTTGCATAAATCTTTTCATAACACGTTATCAGCACGAGTCTCTAATTATCAATTGAGCTTCTCTAATCACCAAGGTACAAACTCTATCTCTTCTTTAATCAACCAAGAAGTTTATTTCTTAAAACCGTTTTGAGGAGTATGCTCTGTAGTTGCCCGATTTGGGATCTTCTACATCAGAAACTCGTTTTTCTTTCTAGATTTAAAACGAGTTCTTACCAAAAAATAAATCATGCTTTTGGATATGTACAAGATACAAACAAAACATTAGATTTGCTTACCTCTTTTGAAGTTTAAACCGATTTCTCCTTCGAAAATCTTCAACTTCACCACTTGGATTGGAAGTAGGTTTTAACCAAAATGATTAAGAGCATGATGTTGGTAATCACAATAAGAATAAGGCAAACGAAAAGATCAATAATAAATCTCCTATTTACCGGCCCTAAGACGACGCATAATCTCGTCGTCGGCCCTGGAGAATGTCGAAAAAAATTTGGTAAAGGTGGTCGAATATGGAAGTGGAGGAAGGAGATAAGGTCGGAAGTGAAAAAGTGAAAAGGGGGATGAAGGGAATCGGACTTTAAGGACTTCGGACTTTGGACTTAAAGGACCTCGGACTTTGGACTTAAAGGACCTCGAACTCTAAGGACTTTAAAACTTTAAAATTCCCGCTATATAATTTTCTTTCATTTCATATGATCTCTTACTTTTGTCTTACGTTATTGTCTATGCCTATATCTATATTGATTACTTCTCTGACTCACGCAATCTTTCTTTATGCATTCCGAATATATCATCTACATGCATATATTTATTATTTGATATGACATGTCCTTGAATCGTCTTAGACACGACTCATGCATTATATTATTGATTATGTTAACCTTTAATTTGCATATCTTTATATGTAGCAACTAATGGCAAACATCGCTAAGAGGGAGTTTGACATCCTTGACCTATTGGGCCAGAAATACCTCGAATGGAGGGTAGATGCCATGGCTCACCTCAAGGCAAATGGCCTTGAGGAAACAATTGTGGCAAACAATAATGCCACCCCACAGGAAAAGGCGAAAGCCATTGTGTTCCTCCGCCACCACATTCATGAGAGTCTCAAAACTGAGTACTTATTTGTGGAGGATCCTATGGAATTGTGGGAGAGCCTGAATGAGCGCTATGCTCATCAAAATGAAGTTTTGCTCCCACAAGTAACACATGAGTGGAACACTATAAGGTTCCAGGACTTTAAGTCCATCACTGAGTACAACAGTGCTATCCACAGGATCACTTCTCAATTGAGACTTTGTGGTAAAATGATCACTCAGGAAGAGATGTTGGAGAAAACTTTCTCCACTATGCATGCTTCAAACATATTATTGCAACAACAATATAGATTAAGAAATTTCAAAAGATATTCTGACTTGTTGAAAGTATTGTTGGTTGCTGAAAAGAATAATGAGCTCCTAATGAAAAACCACAACCTAAGGCCTACTGGCTCAACAGCTGCCCCAGAAGCAAATGCTATGAACAAAGCGTTCCATGATAGGAACGACAATGAACGTGTGCAGCAATCACGCCGTAACAATGGGCGTGGACGAGGTCGTGGTAACTATGGGAGTCGTGGTGGTCGTGGTGGCCATGGACGTGGCCGAGTCTACAACAAAAGCCACGATAATCACCGTGAGAACCAAGGCTACAAAGGGGGTGTGAAGCAACAGGTCCAGATGGGTCCATCAGGATCCTCCCAGAAATCCAAATCAGCATGCTACAGATGTGGCGTGACTGGTCACTGGTCAAAGGTATGCCGCACAGCTCCACACCTAGTGAAGCTGTACCAAGCTGAAAAGAATAAAGAAAAGGCTACCGAGACCAACTACATCGATAACAAAGATGTGGATAGGTCACCTGTGACTAGTCTGGATGTCAATGACTTCCTCAACTTTGAGAATGATGATGGCTATGACTTAGGGGCTTAAATGAAAAGCACAAGCCCCTAAATATCTCTACTATCTCCCATGTTATTGTATAATATTTGCAATGTATTTTTTATATCTCATGTTTTAACTTCTCTCTCGTAGGACTTTGTATAATAGAACTTGTATAATATGTTTATCCTTGTATAATATATGAAGCTTTTATTAATGCCTTAATTCTCCTTTTTCTTTATATTGATAGAAAACATGGACTTACCTAAAGTGAAATCCGATGGGAAGGAGTAATGTCTTTTGGACAGTGCGACAACACACACCATCTTGAGGAGTAAAGAACACTTTACTCAATTAAGAACCTTTGAAGGCAATGTCACTACAATATCCGGTGTGTCAAAACTCATCGAAGGCTCTGGAAGAGCTGTCATTCTACTCCCAAAGGGAACAAAGCTAGTAATAAATGACGCACTATATTCGAGTAAATCTCGAAGAAATTTGCTAAGCTTTAAAGATGTGCGTCTAAATGGGTTTCATATGGAAACCATGAATGAAAATGGGAAAGAATACTTGTGCATCATAAAACATGAATCTGGCCATAAACAGATTCTCGAAAGGATGCCAACGCAAACCTCCGGATTATATCATACATACATTTATCCGTTTGAGGTCAATGCAATGTTTAACAAAAGGTCATATGACCAAACTACATTCACATTATGGCATGATCGATTGGGTCATCCAGGGGCAGTAATGATGCACAAAATCATAAAAAGCTCACTTGGACATACATTAAAGAACATTAAGGTTCTTCCGTCCAGTGATTTTAATTGCACTGCTTGCTCACTTGGAAAGCTAATTATCAGGCCTTCTAAAAACAAGATTGCAAGTGAAAATCCTGCATTCTTAGAAAGAATCCAAGGAGATATATGTGGGCCAATTGCTCCACCATGTGGACCATTCCGATACTTTATGGTGCTAATTGATGCATCTACACGTTGGTCACATGTAAGCCTACTATCAACAAGAAATGTTGCATTTGCTAAACTCCTTGCCCAAATAATCCGATTGAGGGCCCAATTTCCGGATTATACAATAAAGAAAATCCGGCTCGATAATGCAGGAGAATTTACATCTCAAACATTCAATGACTATTGTATGTCAATTGGGCTTGATATAGAGCATCCAGTGGCTCATGTTCACACACAAAATGGTCTTGCTGAATCATTGATAAAGCGATTGCAATTAATTGCCAGACCATTATTGATGAAATCAAAATTACCACCATCGGCATGGGGACATGCAATATTACATGCAGCAACCTTAATTCGATTAAGGCCAAGTGCAAACCATGAACATTCCCCTATGCAACTTGTGTCCGGTAAGGAGCCAAATATTTCACATCTAAAAATATTTGGATGTGCGGTTTATGTCCCTATTGCTCCACCTCAGCGAACAAAGATGGGACCCCAAAGGAGATTGGGAATTTATGTTGGTTTTGAGTCTCCCTCGATAATCAAATATCTTGAACCAACAACTGGTGATTTATTTACAGCTAGATTTGCTGATTGCCATTTTGATGAAAATACATTCCCAGCCTTAGGGGGAGAAAAGAAAAATGGGGACCCACATGTGAAAGAAATCACATGGAATGCAACTGCATTATCCCATCTTGATCCAAGAACAAAAATGTGTGAACAAGAAGTACAACGGATCATTCATTTGCAAAATGTAGCAAATCAGTTACCAGATGCATTTACTGATACACAGAAGGTAACTAAATCACATATACCTGCAGCAAATGCTCCAGCAAGAATTGAAATACCCAATGGATTGCCAGATGCATCCATCGCAAGCGAGTCTACAACACGCCGAAAGCGTGGTAGACCATTAGGCTCAAAAGATTTGAAACCGAGAAAGGCAAGAAGCCAAAAGGGTATAGCAGGAGAAGCCACAATGGATCATGAGAATGATGGTAAAGGCAAAGATATTGAAAATGAGAATACCTCAACAGAGGATGATATTCTAGACAAGAATAATGATATCGACAACTTTGAGATTTCCATAAACTATGTGTCAACAGGCACGCAATGGAATCGAAAAGATGTAATTGTCGATGATGTATTTGCCTACTCAGTGGCTAGTAATATTGTAATTGAAGATGATGATTTTGAGCCAAAATCGGTCGATGAATGTCGACGAAGAAATGATTGGCCAAAATGGAAAGAGGCTATTCAGGCAGAACTAAAATCGCTTGAAAAGCGAGAGGTCTTTGGACCAGTAGTTCATACACCAAATGGTGTGAAACCAGTCGGCTATAAATGGGTCTTTGTACGTAAAAGAAATGAGAAAAACGAAATTGTAAGGTATAAAGCAAGGCTTGTAGCACAAGGTTTTTCTCAGATCCATGGAATTGATTATGAAGAAACATACTCTCCGGTAGTTGATGCAACTACATTGAGATTCCTAATTGGCATGACTGTCTTTGAAAGGTTACAAATGCGCCTCATGGATGTCGTGACCGCATATTTTTATGGATCACTTGATACAGACATCTACATGAGAGTCCCCGAAGGACTCAAGCTGTCTGAGGCCAATAATTGTGGACCTCGAGAAATGTTTTCAATAAAATTGAGGAGGTCATTGTATGGGCTAAAACAATCTGGACGAATGTGGTACAATCGCCTCAGTGAATACCTCATGAAAGAGGGATACAAGAACGACACCGTTTGTCCATGTGTTTTCATCAAGCGATCCGAAAAGGGATTCGCTATTATCGCGGTTTATGTTGACGATTTAAACATCGTCGGAACTCCAAATGAGCTTCAAGATACTGCGAAATATTTGATGAAAGAATTCGAGATGAAAGATCTCGGACAAACGAAGCTTTGTCTTGGCTTACAAATTGAGCACTTAAGGGATGGAATCTTTATCCATCAGTCTAATTACACTAAGAAAGTTCTTAAAAGATTTTACATGGACAAAGCACACCCTTTGAGCTCTCCAATGGAAGTTCGATCCCTCAATGTAGAAAAGGATCAATTTGGTCCCCGAGAAGAGGACGAAGAGGTTCTTGGTCCTGAGGTACCATATTTAAGTGCAATTGGTGCTTTAATGTACTTAACTAACAATACGAGGCCAAATATTGCTTTTGCAGTAAATTTGTTGTCCATGTATAGCAATGCACCCACAAGGAGACATTGGAACGGGATCAAACATATATTCCGCTATCTCCGAGGAACGCATGATCTTGGGTTGTATTATCGTAATCAAAGGGATGCGACCTTAACTGGATATGCAGATGCAGGGTACTTGTCTGACCCACACAAAGCCAAATCGCAAAATGGCTATGTGTTCACATATGGAGGCACTGCCATCTCTTGGAGATCAACAAAGCAGACTGTGACTGCCACATCATCAAACCAAGCAGAATTAATTGCTTTATATGAGGCAGGAAGAGAATGCGTGTCCCTTCGAGCAATGATTCAATTCATCCAGAAAGAAAGTGGAATGAAGCCAATCACCGATGATCCAACATTATTATATGAGGACAACTCAGCATGCGTTGCTCAGATGAAGAAGGGCTACATCAAAGGAGACCGCACAAAGCACATATCTCCAAAATTCTTCTCCACTCGTGAATTGGAAGAAGCTGGTGAAGTGGACATCCAACAAATTCGGTCAAATGACAACTTGGCTGACTTGTTCACAAAGTCTTTAATCCCCAAGAAATTTGGAGAACTGGTATCCAGAATTGGAATGTGCAGACTTCGAGACATATGTTGAAGTCAGGGGGAGTATCATACGCGCTGCACTCTTTTTCCCTTCGATCAAGTTTTTATCCCACTGGGTTTTGCTTGACAAGGTTTTTAATGAGGCAGCATCAAGGCGTACAAATGGGATCAATGGTTGCACTCTTTGTTCCTTCGTTCAGGTTTTTATCCCACTGGGTTTTTCCTGACAAGGTTTTTAATGAGGCAACATCTACAAATATCCCACAACATCAAAGAAGGTGAATATTCAAGGGGGAGTGTTATGAATACATGTATACACATGCAATGCTACAAGTTACCCTTAGTTTTTCACCTATTGCTTGTATACATAGATGATTTAACATGTAATATTGTATAGTGTATGATTGGAGGTAACTTGTACAAGGTGAATTATTCACCTTCTTCACCTCCTTATTTCCATGCATAAATCATGGAGATTCACCTAAGTTTAACCCCACCTTTGGCCTATAAATATGACCATCCTCCATTGTAAAACTTGCACCAAAGTAGAGTAAGAAATACACTCTCTAAAGTTCTTACTCTCCCTCCCTCTCTTCTAATGATCTAAAAGTCCTCATAAAATTTGTTTAAGTATTTTCCCAAAAGTTAAAGTGATCTTGCTTTCATAAATCTTTTCATAACACTTTAAACTTTTTTTTATTATATTTATATTATGAATTTGACTTGGGTAAAGGGGTAATGCTGCACACAGGGACGGGATTCTCACACATTGTTCTTGCGTGGGAATTTCACCCCTCTTAAATGCGTGGTGCAAATAGCCTATATTAGGCGTGCAAATAGAATCAGCCTAAAACTATACTAAAAACATGGATATCACATATATAGAGAAAAAAATTCAAACGCTAGTTCAAATATCAAAAACCTTTCTAGAATAGGTTCCAAAATCCAAAGTTCAAGCTTCTGAACACTAGATATATTAATAATAATTAATACATTAATATTATTACCTTTCAATAAACCTACATTGATCTCTTTCCTTATTAGTTATTAATCAAGGATTAGCCATATTGATGTATCTAATAATTTCCATGCATAGTTCACGTACCTTTGTATATGTATGCTACTCTCCTCATTCAATATGATCAAGTTACATTACTATTTTATTAATTCTCTCATTATGGTATCGGAGCAATTTGTCTAATGGCTTTTGATCCTCCATTTTTTTTCATGACTTCCGATGTATATGATCAGCTTCCAATAACTACTACCAAATCGAAAAATGCGCTTCCGCAAAACTCTTTCATTCAAAATGAATCCAAATGTCTCCTTCACAAACCATCAACAAATTAACCGCCCGAGATCGCCTCCCAGCATATCGCCTCTCAACATCTCCGACGAAACCGAGATCGCCTTTGGACGTCTCCGATGAAACCGAGATCGCCTTTGGGTGTTTTCGACGAAACTGAGATAGATCGCCTTTGGGCGTTTTCGACGAAACTGAGATCGCCTTTGGGTATCTCTGATGAGACTGAGATAGCCTTTGGGCGACTTCGACAAAACCGGGATTGCCTTCCAGCATCTCCGACGAAACTAGATAGCCTTCGGGCATCTGATACAAAAACGGGATAGCCTTCGGGCGTCTCATACAAAACTAGGATTGCCTTCGAGAGTCTCATACAAAATCGAGATTATCTTCGAGCGAGTCACAAAAGTCGAGATCGCCTCCGGGCGACTCACAAAAGTCGAGATCGCCTCCGGGCGACTCACAAAAGTCGAGATCGCCTCCGGGCGACTCACAAAAGCTCGTGAATGTCCTCACAAAGCCTTTACTTCGACCTCGGTTTGAAGAACTCATCTCCAAGCTTGGACTCTCCAATGGACGTCGCACTTGAGGGGGCATATTAGTAATAATTAATACATTAACATTATTAACTTTCAATAAACCTAGATTGATCTCTTTCCTTATTAGTTATCAATCAAGGATTAGCCATATTCATGTATCTAAGAGTTTCCATGCATAGTTCACGTACCCTTGTATATTTATGCTACTCTCCTGATCATTCAATATGATCAAGTTACATTACTATTCTATTAATTCTCTCATTAAGATATACATCTACGACTGATTAGACCAAACATTCTACTAGCGTTCAAAATGAAATTTTAAAAGCTAAACACAAGCGTTTTGGAGTTGGTAAACAGAGCCTAAATTGAATTGTAATATTAGGGTAGATTTAGATTAATTTTTCTATTTTCATACACAAGTGTACATATTGTTACTTACAAAGTTATCATATAACATAAACTACTCTCTTTTATGTTCAAACTCTTTGTTTGCTACCAGTAGATCGAAGAATTGGTTGTGTTTAAAGAATTGGTTAGATCCGTC
This sequence comes from Fallopia convolvulus, assembly GCA_964016875.1. Classification (NCBI taxonomy): domain Eukaryota; kingdom Viridiplantae; phylum Streptophyta; class Magnoliopsida; order Caryophyllales; family Polygonaceae; genus Fallopia; species Fallopia convolvulus. Next base: position 3,157,346 of record OZ024720.1, read on the forward strand.
TCTATCGTTTCTTTGCTACTTGTTGATCGAAGAATACGACTTTGTTTTGACATAGATATAAATCTTGTAAAATCGCCCCCACTAGTTCAAATCATAGGCAAATGCCTTGGAATGTTACATTAGCATAGGTAAATGCCTCGGTTTTGACACATACATACATACATATATTGTATTTTGATTAATTTAGCTGTTAACATTTGATAATAGTTAATCAGATGCAATCTAAGCCTGATTTCATCAGTGAATCCCTTATTATTATTTTTTCAAGGATTGGTTTGACCCATATTTGCATATTGTGGGTGATGGCATTATATTTCATGTTTATCAGTTTATGTATATCTTGTTAATCTATATATATATATAAAAGACGCAAGAATAAGGTCATCACGTTGCGCCACCTAGAATTTTCCTACGTGTCGTTTGCACGTTAAGCCACCTAAGATTTCGCCACATATAATTTTTTTATTTAAAAATTTATATATGTTGATATTATTTTAGGATAATATATAAATAGGATAAATTAATGCACAATGGCTAAGATCATGAAGACACTCAAAAACCAAAAATGAAAGCGCGAATGGGTCACATAGGAGAGAGTCTATCTAAAATAAAGATGTTATCTATTATATATTAGGAATTAGGATAGATCTAAAAGATTTTATCTAAAATTAAAATAAATTATAAATTAAAATAAATTACTGAACAATAAATATTATATATTAAGATAGACATATTAATTTAGTTTTTCCTAGGGCTGGGATACTTCGGTTCTTGAGTTTTTTTCAGCCTACCCGCAGGGTAATTTTTTTTTTAATTCGGTTCGGTTCCTGTGAATTTTAGTGAGGAACCGTAATAACTGTACCCGAACTTTATTCGGTTTCTAACTTCGGTTAATTCGATTAACCGAACTTAGTCACACTCATAGAGTTATGACAAAACTAAATCAATTTCTTTTGTTGATACTCATACCAGACTTTAAATTTATACATATTCATGCAATTAGGGGCGTGTGTTTATATTCTTTTATTGCCCATGACATCAGTTTGACCAGCAGACCCAAAAGAAGACAAAACCAAAACACTTCCAATTCTCTCACCTTTTCCCTTTATTTTCTCAACTAAAACGTTATTCTCCTCTTGTTTTGTTTTTGGACAAACCCAAACCCAAATACACACACTCTCTTTCTTGAGTTGGTTCTTTAATGCCCCCCTCCTCATCCATCTTCTGAGCAGAGATGGCAGCAGTTCTAAATGAACCTGGTTTGCTTCAGGCATAAGAGGCTCGTGATCAGCATACAAAACCATCTTGGCTATTCCCACCAATTTCAGCATGGTCTTTAGAGCAACTCTAGGATGAAGACTCAGAAAAATTGATGCTACCTAATTGACCCAAATTGGCTTCTACATAAACAAACTGATTCATAGCTTTAAACTTGGAGTCTACAGCAGATTTAGCATTGCCAAGAGAATGCAAGTGGTAAGTCTTGCCCCCCCCCCCCCCCCCCTTGAACAAGGGCAATGAGAATCATTCTCCTTGATGGCAGATTTAGAAGCCGGACTGCGAGAAATCAACGCAAATCCCCTTTTCCCAAGCTGGTTTGTCAAATCAAGTTATCAACCAGGGTAATTCGGGGTTTGCTTGAACCGCCAGGACTATCCCGAGTCATTTTGTAATTAGCTACTACTAAACCCAAGGGTTCTAATGGAATGAGAATCGCAAATTGCTATTGCTTCCAGATTGAAGAGAGGGGATTAAATGAACAAATCAATCGGCGGATCGGTCGGTTTCTGGTCGGATCCGGTTTCTGTCCTACCACTCGGGGACGAGGAGTTGCGATTGCGAGGCTGCGAGGACGAGGAGGCGGAACCGCTCAGTTGAGGACGAGAAGGCGCGACCGGAGAGGAGGCAACCCGCGATTTCCTACTAGAGAAGGCGAGGAGCTGCGAGGACGAGGAGGACGATGAGGCGCTGGCAGCGAGAAGTGGCGGGCTGGCGGCGAGGACAAGGAGGCACGAGAACTCCGGCGAACCGACGACGACTCGCAGGCTGGCGTCTAGGGACGCAAGAGGAGAGAGGAGTCGCACTGTTGCACTATTACGGACGGCTAGGGCTCAGGGGAATCTGGGATTTTTATATTTTGGGTTGAAAATACGGGTATTACAAAAATTTCGGGTTTTAATTTTTTTTTAATTAACCGAGAACCGAACACAAATTTTAAAGGGGATTTTATTTTACATTTCAATTTAATTAAATTCAAATTTTATTTAAAATTAAAGAAAATCATTTTATCTTTTTTTAATCTATTTATGTAAAAGATTAATCTTAAATAAAATTATGATAAAAATAGAATTTTTATTCTAAATAATTACTTGCGTAAATTGACTTTTGATAATAAAAAATAACGTTATCTTTTCCATAATTTTCTTTTTGAATTATTTATGTAAATATAAATGATTTTCTTATCATTAAAAAATTCTTTCTTTATTTATATTTTTTAACAATTTCTTATTAATTATATTTTTAATTTTTATTCATTTTTTAAGAATTGAATTTGATATAAAAAATTACAAGAATTTAGATTATTTTTACCTTTTTATATTTTTTTGTAAAATATTTTTAAAATTTAATGATTCTAATTCAAATAATTTTTATTTATATTTTTGTATAAATAAAATATCATTCAGCCATCAAAATTATAGTGAGCTCACCTTAAAAATTTTTGGCCCCGTTTAACATGACACCAATTATAGGTTTTTATATAATTTTTTTTCTATAAATAATTTTTTTATATTAAATTAAAATAACATTCATTTAATAAATAAGTATTAAATTCATGAAGTCGTGCATGGCACGACGGGTATGGCTAGTATTTATACTAATCATCTTCTGAAATTCAAAGAATTTGGGTTATTTGTAACTGGATTCCCTGCGGTTCTTATGTTTTTTATTTGGGCCATTCATAGCTCAATAAAGCAGACTTGGCCCAATGTAATGGGCCCAATTGCACAATAGCTGAACTACATGGCTTTAGACCACGCCACATCTTCTTCCCTGTCTTGCCTCTTTAATAATCCTAATATCTGTTAATATAAGGTGAACCTGTTGCTGATCGATACTCGTCAAAGATTCGTTGCGGAAGAAGCCCCTGACAATATCATGGGTCCCAGGGACTTATCGTTATCTATTTTAGGCTTAGGCCCATAATTTGATTAGGGTTTCATGAGTGTCTATAAATGCTCATGAAACGCCTTATTCTTGTAATCGGTTCTGTTTTGCCTCCATAATAAAATTATGATTCTCTTCCCGTGGACGTAGGTAGCACACTGTTACCGAATCACTTAATTTTTTGTATCAATCTTTACTATTTATTGTTCTCGTTACAACAAGATCTTCTATTTCTTGAAGTACTTTTTTCCTGAACTGATTTGTGTGCTTATAATCTTCTATCCAGGATCCAACCGGTAGCTAAGTAAACCTGAGTGTCAAGCTGAGCTGTAGGTTTGATGTTAGACAAAAAATTATAAACACAAAAATGAAAGATTCAATCTGGTTTCTTCTGAGATGCTTTCTTATCGATGACCACTCTCTAGTTCTTCAAAAAGTATAAGAAATTTTAACTATGTCGTGTGGTCTCATACCGAGACGAGTTGTGTATGAGTCAAGGTTGTGTGGTCGAGTTCACTAGGTCAAGTTAGAAAGAGCGTCTAACGCTAAAGAATAGAGGTTAGTCATTAGGAGTGTGTACACTTAGAAACCGAAACTTGCATTTGTAATTTTGACTTGTCTAAGATTGTAAATTTGATTGAGAATTTTTGTCATTGATAATTACTTGCATATTACGTTTTATTTTCGTTGCACAATTCAATGGTCTCTAAGGAACAGTGTGGACACACCGACCCAACAATTGGTATTAGACCTATGTCACTCTAGATTGTGTATTATTCCTAGGAATCAAAGATGAGTACATTCCCGGTTATGAAGCAAGCTTGGGGAACAACAAACCATCCATGCTTCACTCTGATCAATATGATTATTGTAAGACATGGATGCTAGATTGGATCAAAGGGAAGTACAATAATATATTTTTTTTATAAAATTGTACCAGAATCATCATATTTATTAAGATGCTCTAAGGTTCTAAAAAATCTACCACACCACAATAAATGCAAAAAATTTAGCTTGAATAGTACAATAAGGATTCATCAAAATGTTAAAGAGAAGAATTGGGTCCTCCGAAATCCAGCCCAAAGAAGCATTACAAGCCCAAAGTAATTGGTCCGAATAGTTTGATAGAAGAGGAGGTCGGTGAAGTAGTCAAAGCAAGGCTGAAATCTCGGACCCCATGATCACCATTCAACGGCTATCTCATTAACGACGGGGGCGAGATCTTCGGGATTTTGTCAGACGTTTCAGTCAACGGTCGAAGTGGGGAAGAAAGCTATAAATAGGGAGAGGCAAGGATAGAGGACACACAAGATCGACACTCATACTCAAAATCACCTACGAGAGCTCCAGTGTTTTTGTCTAGTCATTTTATTCAAGAATTCATTTGTGTTAAACAGAGGATCCACTCACAATCTCAATCTTAATACACATTCCACTATCATTTTGCTATTATCTTCTTGTCTTTTATCTTGTTTTACCACTTACTTGTAGTTAGTAACGTGTTACTGATAGGCGTGAAATGGTCGCGCAAATCACAGTTATGCAAAAGATTCCTAACAACCTAAAGACTGTAGTCTTAGGGAATTAAGGGTCGAATCCACAGGGAGGAGATTTATCTTTCTATGTGAGTTTTATGTCAATTAAAGTAAAAGAGGTTTATGAATAAAAAACTATCAAGCATGCAAAAACTAATAAAGCAATTAAAGTTTGGGTTTTATCAATTTAGGGAAAACACTTAGTCAACCAGAGATCCACATTCGTATGACAAGTTGATCATAGATTCACTCAATATCGCATGCATATGGAATTCCAATTCCTTTTCAAAGATAATTAATAGCACAACCAGATACTATCAATCCTAACTAATTGAATAGCCTTGAAACTATCAAGATTCAATTCAAAAGCAGCATGAAGAATAGGAATATAATCAGGATACAAATCTAGCATAAAACAACCAGCTTTTATGCTAGAATGCAATTTAACTCTCTTCTGCAATAGACTAGCACAACCAGATACTAGTGCAATGCAGTTTGCTACTACGAAATAGAGAAACTCAACCAGTAATTTCTCTAGATCTAGCAATTGAGATTCAATAACAACAACCCTAGAAATTGTTGAAATCAATCACATAAACAATTCAAACAAGAGAGTAAAATAATTCCATGCAATAGATAAAGAGTAGAAATCTCACAATTGAAAGTCAAACGATGCTTCAAACTGTCTGACTAAGCAAAAGGGCTTAGTTCTCCATGAAAGCTAAAAACTCTAAGTCTGAAAGAGAAAATATGATAATAGTGTATGAATGAGAGATGCAACTCTCAAAACCTAATATATCAAACTAGGTCTAAAACTATATCCCAAAAATATAATATCTCGGAATAATAGTGATAGAAAAGGACCAATAGAAACAAAACACATGGCAAGTAAAGGTCTCCGTGGCGGTTAGGGGCGGCGGGCGCCGCTAGGTTGGCGGCGGGTGCCGCCAGCACCTCGGTTCAGAACTCATGTCACACTTCGGGGGCTGTTTTAACTCACTCGAATTAGAATTTGGACTCCGAGCAAAAACATGAATTGTAGCTCTTTTGATTAACTTTTCAATGATACCAAACTCAACTTCATAAGATCACTATAGCTCCCGAACAAACCCTTTCAAGACAGAGGTGTCGAACTAGCAACTCCAACGAATGGCCCGAATTCAAGCGTTCTTCTCCCGTTTCCATTCCTTTTACACTTGTTCACTTTAAGACCTGTAAAACAACATAGAACAAGTGCAAAAACCCAAAAACTACCTAAAAACAAAGCAAATGAAACAGAAACATGCATTCTAAACACTACCTATATGCAAGCTATCAAATTCCCCCATGCTTAACCCTTGGTTGTCCTCAAGCAAGTCTTAAATCCAAAACACACCACAGAAATGCAATCATACATCCATCTCAAGTCAAACAAGCATTTCACATATAATCAAAAACCCGACCAAGACTTCCTAGCATGCATTATAATAAGCAAAAAGTAAAGACCATTCATTCATTATAGACCTCACCAAGGTAAATTGTGTTTGCACTCAAACTCTCAAGTGTTTAAGGGTAGGTGTTTCGCTCAAAATCAACCATGAAAACTAGACTACCATAAGCTTGCATCAGAGTTCTAAATCTCCACTCGTTGGGGATCAAACACATAACAAAAATCAAGAGGTCTTTTTAAGGGTTGTAATGGGGCCAAGGTAAAGAGAAATTTGGAAGGGATCATATTTGGCATGTGGTGCTAAATCCGGGATAAAGAACTAATCCTAAACCCAACTTCAACACACTTTCTTTTCTTACTTCTCCCAAACTTTTCTTTCTTAACTCCATACACACTTTTATACACTTTGTTTCTTTCTTCACTTTTTTTTCTTTGCCTCTTCTTCAACTCTTTTTTTTTTTTTTATAAAGACTACTAACAACTAAACTTTTGCTTTTGCTTTTCACAAACTTTTCATCTTCATCATTTTTTCACTTTGCAACCAAGAGTTGTATTTCCTCTTTTTTCATCTGTTCTTCCAACTCCCCCATACTTATACATAACTCACACAAAACAAAAACACAACCTAAAGTCTTAAATCCCGGATTATGGGTCAAGCTTATTAGGTTAGGAAAATTTTGTGGAGCTATCAAAAATAGGCTTAAAGCTGTAAAGAAATGGGGTATCAAGAACATGGATCTCGTAAGGTAGGAAGGGAAATAATAGGCTTATAAAGAAACATTGCCTCAATCATTTTAATGTCATGCATTTAATCATATAAAGCAGCCTTGAAAAAGAGTCATAACGTAAGTTCTAGAGCTAGATAGTCATGGTGATACACTCAAGAATGTAGAGAACAAATATAATCATGAAAGGCAAAAAATATCTCACATGGCTAATTTTTGTCTAGAACTTCAGAATGAATCAAATACCCAAGCTAAATACATGCTCAGTCCTATAATCAAGGTAATTAATCAATGATCATGCTCATATCATATCAACTTCACCAAATCATGCAAATCATGGGTTAGAATTCATACTCAACTTAGAAACACAAGAGGTCTTACACAATGGGGGCATAAGAACCTAAAATGCAATATTTTTGTTTTTTTACGAATTTTTTGATTTTTTTGTTCATTTTTTTCAAGAATTTTAATCAATGCAAACTATAAAGTTAACATGCCTAATCTAATGAAACTACATGAATGCAAAGCAAGTAATTCCCTTCCCCCATGCTTAAATCTTACATTGTCCCCAATGTAAAGTAAAAGTAAAGAGAAAGAGAAGAACTCACAAACCAACTACTAATTTAGGTAACGGAATGGTGGTGAGCAACATCAGAAGGACCAAAAATCAACATTTGTGAGGCGGCGGGTGCCGCCGTGCTTATGGCGGTCGCCGCTGGCCACTTCGTAGCTAAGGCCCTTTGAAATTAATTGGCGGCGGGTGTCGCCGTGTTGGTGGCGGGCGCCGCCAGTTCTGTTGTGCTCCCTTACACCTACCTGTAGTTTAGTCCAACAAAGAAACAAAGGAAAGACCGAAACAAAAACAACTAAACTAGAAAAAAAAACCTATGCCGGGTTGCCTCCCGACAAGCGCCGTATTTAACGTCATGGCTCGACGTTTAGCATAAATTGACAAGATTTGACATTGTCAATGCCCTTAGCAACCTGTCAAACCCTTGTGCACACATCTCAGAAAAACATAAATAACACCATGATAAATTAAAGATGCATAATATAACTTTCAAAGACCATTGTAACTTATCAAACATGCGTGCCCAATTGGCATGAACTGGCATTTGCTCAAATAAATCTAGCACAAGTGGTGGCTTTAGAAAATACTTACAGTATGAATCAAAGCACTTGTCAGCAATACCACTTGTATCCAAGATGAACTCCATATATTCTCCATCTTCCACCTTGTGTTGTAGACTTGGCTCCTCATCTTGGAACTCCATAAGCTCCTAATGTGAGAAAGTGGGGAAACTGAAGCATGGGATTTCAAGGCCTAGCATAGGGCACAACATGATGGCGGGAACCTTAACAGATGTATCATCTTGATTTTCTCCCTCATTGTTGTCTACTTCATCAGCAAAGAAGTCATCATGGTCAACAAAATAATCTTCTTCCAAAACCACAGAAGGCTCAAACTCATGACTCCACATGAGAGAAGACGATTCAAGCTCCCTAGGCTTTGAAAGTATCTCTATGCCAACACAGACTTCAATTGGCTCTCTATTCCCCGGCAAGGACGCCAATTTGATAGGCGTGAAATGGTCGTGCAAATCACGGCTATGCAAAAGATTCCTAACAACCTAAAGACTGTAGTCTTAGGGAAGTAAGGGTCGAATCCACAGGGAGGAGATTTATCTTTCTATGTGAGTTTTATGTCAATTAAAGTAAAAGAGGTTTATGAAATAAACAACTATCTAGCATGCAAAAACTAATAAAGCAATTAAAGTTTGGGTTTTATCAATTTAGGGAAAACACTTAGTCAACCAGAGATTCACATTCGTATGACAAGTTGATCATAGATTCACTCAATATCGCATGCATATGGAATTCCAATTCCTTTTCAAAGATAATTAATAGCACAACCAGATACTACCAATCCTAACTAATTGAATAACCCTGAAACTATCAAGATTCAATTCAAAAGCAGCATGAAGCATAGGAATATAATCAGGATACAAATCTAGCATAAAACAACTAGCTTTTATACTAGAATGCAATTTAACTCTCTTTTGCAATAGACTAGCACAACCAGATACTAGTGCAATGCAGTTTGCTACTACGAAATAGAGAAACTCAACCAGTAATTTCTCTAGATCTAGCAATTGAGATTCAATAATAACAACCCTAGAAATTGTTGAAATCAATCACATAAACAATTCAAACAAGAGAGTAAAATAAGTCCATGCAATAGATAAAGAGTAGAAATCTCACAACTGAAAGTCAAACGATGCTTCAAATTGTATGACTAAGTAAAAGGGCTTAGTTCTCCATGAAAGCTAAAAACTCTAAGTCTGAAAGAGAAAATATGATAATAGTGTATGAATGAGATATGTAGCTCTCAAAACCTAATATATCAAACTAGGTCTAGAACTATATCCCAAAAATATAATATCTCGGAATAATAATGATAGAAAAGGACCAATAGAAACAAAACACATGGCAAGTAACGGTCTCCGCGGCGGTCAGGGGCGGCGTGCGCCGCTAGGTTGGCGGCGGGTGCCGCCAGCACCTCGGTTCAGAACTCATGTCACACTTCGGGGGCTGTTTTGACTCACTTCGAGTTAGAATTTGGACTCAGAGTAAAAACATGAATTGTAGCTCTTTTGATTAACTTTCCAATGATACCAAACTCAACGTCATAAGATCACTATAGCTCCCGAACGAACCCTTTCAAGACAGAGGTGTCGAACTAGCAACTCCAACGAATGGCCCGAATTCAAGCGTTCTTCTCCCGTTTCCATTCCTTTTACACTTGTTCACTTTAAGACCTGTAAAACAACATAGAACAAGTGCAAAAACCCAAAACTCCTAGACACTCTAATAACTTAAAGAAACTAACTTAAACTACCTAAAAACAAAGCAAATGAAACGCAAACATGTATTCTAAACACTACCTATATGCAAGCTATCAGTTACAAACTTTGTTTGGTTAGGATTGCCGCATGTTAGCAGGTAACACGTTAACGTGATTGTCCTGCCCAAAACAATTGGTGCCCACCGTGGGGCCCTAGCCAAAAAGAAGTCACGCTAAAGCAGCTACAGATTCTATCAACGAGATGGACGGAATTCAAATTACTCACAGCCATATAGGAGATCTTGACAATCACGAGGTCAATGACGAAACCAATCACCAAGGTGCTGGAAACACTGGTGGAATTGGGAACGACGGGGGAGTTGGGAATGTGGATGGAGTTGAGCAAGGTTCTGGCAACACCAATGGCAACCCTGGCACTTCCGAAGAACGAGGAGTAGGAGGAGGCAATTCCGATGTCATCATGGAGATCCGTGCAACAATGATTGCCCTCCAAAAGGACCTAGAAAGCCAAAAAGAGGCCAATGTTAAATTTACCGAGGTTTACGAGAAGCAAATTGAAACTTTGACTAATGAGCGTAATTTGCTTCGATCTCAGGTACAATCAGCTCCAACCCGACCCTGTGGAACTGATGTGGTAGAAGGAGTTGCCAAAAGATTAGACACGGATGACCCAAGCCTCGTAACACCTGATGCCGTCAAACCAATAACTGGGTATTAGGTAAATGGTAATTCCCTAAGAGCGGTACGACAAGATACTGAGGTTTCCCAATTACAGGAATGCCTAAAAACCTTGGAGGACCGAATCACTCAGGTCCCAGGGGCACCTCAACGATAGCAATGGAAAGAAGAGATGGCTACACTAACTCTCCCTTCGTGCCTGCTATCGCCAAAGTTGATATCTTCCGAAAGTATTGATGTTTGTGTTTTTAGTATAGTTTTTGATAGGTTTTCTTAGGTTATTAAGATTAGTTTTGATAAGTTTAGAGTTAGTTTTGTTTGTTTTTGGATAGTTTTACATATTTTGTGAAAAGTATGGAAGCTACTCGGTGTTGTGTCTTTTTGTAGGTTTTAGCAAAAAAAAGGTGTTGTTTGAAGCTGGAATTGAAGAGCTATGATAAAGGATGGAAGAATACAGAGTGAAGAAGCTGAAGTTTGAGATTTTGGAAGAGAAGTGTTGAGAAAGCCAAACCCAGGCTCATTAACGACCCTGAAGGGTTCGTTAACGAGGCCACGAGATAGAATAATCGAGAAGACGACTTTGTAACTGACCGATCCTGTGCGGGAATTTATTTTCGTGTCGGTAGAGTATCTTTTTATGATTTTAGGGTTATTATATTATATATTTTAGGTCTTGTTATCTTTCTAGATTTTATTTCTATCTTTTAGAATAGATTCTATCTTTTTAGGAAACTTTATATCTTTTAGCCTTTTTAAGTTTCTAGCCTTTTTAGTATAAATTCCCTTCTAGCATAGAAGGGGGGATGGGATCGTAGTAGATAGAGGAGAGAAGAGGAAGAACCGAGAGAAGAGAAAGACGAGTCGGAAGTGTGATCGAAGAGCTCGGTGGACGAGAGTTACCGGGGTCGTTAGTCGAGATTTTGGTTTGTTATTTTGGTGTTGTCAATTTCTTCTGAATCTCTGTAAGACAATATTATTTATTAATTTGAGTAGTTTTTGTTTTCAATTTTTTCTTTGATTGAAGTTATTTGTTTCATAGTTATGAGTAGTGAGTAGTTTCTTTTATCTATGGTCGGGGTTGAAACCCGGCATAGTTATGCATGTTTGGTAAGAGAGATTATGTGAATGCCTTTTATCCATTGTTAAGATTGTTTGTTGTGCTTATACCGAGGTGAAAGTTGAGGTAATTTGAGTTGTTGACTTGATTGAAAGAGAAAGTTATAAACTTGAAGGTTGATATTGTTTGAATACGAAAGTTTCAAGCTTTAGATCCAAATCAAGCAATTGAGTGAGTTAGTGTATGAAAGTAGATTAATTTAGTTGCTGAGTCAATGAAAGTTGATGCATCTATCCATTTAAAGGCATGATATTCTATCTTCTTACGAGCTTGTATGCATGACTATGTTGTGGTAATCCTTGTCCTAGATCTTTATTTTTATTTGAATTCTCTCATAATCATATTCGTTGCTGAGTTTGTTGACTCGGTACCGAGCTTGTCAAAGTCGTAGTTTTAGTCTTTTTATTTACGGTGGGTCATTAACGAAGCTGACAACTTCGTTAACAAGGCTGCTTCTGTGTGTTTTTGTTTGTTTTTGTTTTATTTTTAGTAGTCGATAGACAAACAACCTTGCTTCCCGTGGAACGATCCTGACCTCCCTATACTCAGCGAAGTCTTGATTATAAATTTATTTGTTGTCAAGAAACCCTCCTTCAACAATTATCACGTTCCTAACGTACCTAAGTACAAATGGGTAACGGATCCTGATCAACACATAGTGAATTAACTAAATACCCTTGTTTGAATTTCGATGAAGTGCGGGTGAAGGCGTTAGCACATGTTCGATTGGAGGAAGACGACCTCTTTGTCGAAAAAGCAATCAGCCTTCACCGTCCAGACCGAAGACAAGGGAGGCGAGAACCTAGATATGCTCCATACCCCACTGCACCCCCTACCAAAACAACCGTCAATACAACATTCGCTAGACAAGGTGAAAGATAAGAAAGTTCTAGGCTGCCTCCCAAACTTTCCCATTATAACTTCTTTGTGGATGCAATAGAGGTGGTTCGAACTCTCAATAACATGGGGGATGCTGTCAAATGGCCTCGAAAGAATAATGCACCTTCGCATCAGAAAGACAAATCTAGATGGTGTGATTTCCACTTTGATCATGGTCACCGGACGAACGAATATATCGCGTTGCGAAAGGAGGTAAGTGAATTATTGCGCAGGGGGTGTTTCAAAGATTTAATATCAGAAAGAGCGAAGGAGCAGCTAGAGCACAACAAAGAAAAAGTTAGTCCTCCTCCACCCCCGAAGAACACTGGAGTAATTAACGTTATCATCGGGGGATCAGAGATCTGTGGCATAACATACTCCGCAGCAAAAAGAATCGTGAGGGATACTAGATGAGAATGTCCCCGAGCTCCTTCGCGAACGAGTCTCGCCGTGATGCCAATTACCTTCGATGATGTCGAAGAAGAGGAAGTTCACCATGATTGTTTTATAATTTATTTAACGATAACCAATTTCCTTGTTAAGAGAATATTAGTTGATAACGAAAGCTCCATATAGCTTAGGTCTCGGGGTGGATGACATTGTCAAAAAATCTACGACTTTAGTAGGCTTCAGTGGTGAATCACGCAACACGTTGGGAGAAATATCCTTACCAATCGTAGCAGGAGGAATAAACTATCAGGTAAAATTTCAAGTACTTGATTGCCCTTTACCCTTTAATGTCATTTTGGGCAGGCAATGGATACGCGGGATGAGGGTAATCCCTTCTACTTACCATCAACGTGTGAAGTTTCCGACACCATGGGGAGTTCAAGAAATTAAGGGGGAACAATAATTATCAAGGGAATGCTACTCTGTGATGATGAAAGCAACGAATTCCAAGAACTTACAACTTGAAACAGGGAAGAAGTCGTTAGATTAGCAATTAAAGTCCTGTAAAACAACCACTTATTACGTGAAGCCGGAGACGCCATAACTTGAATAAGTAGCTCTTGATCCACTAGATCCGTCAAAGAAAATTAAAATAGGAGCGGACCTGGAGCAAACTTTACGTAAACAATTGGTGGAGTTTCTACGGTCCTACAGTGATTGTTTTGCGTGGTCAAACGAGGATATGGTGGGCATTGATCCTGATGTGATCACACACGCCCTTAATGTCAGTAAGAAGGTGCCACCGGTGAAGCAGAAAAGGCGTAAGTTTGCACCCGAATGAAACCAGGTAATCAAAAATGAGGTAAGCTCCTTGCTTGAATCCGGAAAAATTAGAGAAGTTAAATATCCTGATTGGCTTGCAAATGTGGTAGTCGTAAAAAAGAAAAATGGTAAATGGCGCGTTAGCGTGGATTTTACCGATTTAAACAAAGCATGCCCTAAAGATTCCTTCCCTTTGCCTCATATCGACGCAATGGTGGATGCAAAAGCGGGGCATGAGCTCTTAACTTTTATGGATGCGTTTAGTGGATACCATCAGATAATGATGCATCCCGACGATCAAGAAAAAACCGCATTCGTAAGCAATGAAGGAACTTACTGTTACAAAGTTATGCCCTTCGGGTTAAAAAATGCAGGTGCTACTTATCAGAGATTGGTTAATAAGATGTTTCAGGAAAAACTAGGGGATACAATGGAGGTCTACATTGACGACATGCTAGTCAATGTAGACCGAGGTAGCACTAAGCGCCGTCCTAATTCGAGAAGAGAATGGGGACCAGTTGCCCATTTACTACGCAGGTAAAACCTTGCTTGATGTGGAAACCAGGTATTCACCCGTGGAAAAACTTGTATTGTCTTTGGTAATGGCTTCAATAAAATTACGTCCTTATTTTGAAAGTCATTCTATCATCGTGAGGACTAACTATCCAATGAAGAGTATCATGTCAAAGCCCGAATTATGAAGTCGGTTAACAAGATGGTTGATCCACTTAAATGGTTATGACATCACTTACGAGCCAAGAACAACAATGAAGTCTCAAGCCTTGGCGGATTTTGTGGTTGACTTCACTCCTACCACTTTAGAACAAGAAGAACAAGATGTGTTACATGTAACAGGTAGCGGCAAATGGTTGATGCATACAGACGGAGCATCAAATCAAGTTGGTGTAGGATTGGGGTAGTCTTGAAGTCACCACAGGAGGATAGGATAGCCCAGGCTGTTCGATGTACGTTCAAAGCCACTAACAATGAAGCAGAATATGAGGCGCTTATAGCAGGGTTACTCGTTGCCAAACATTTGAACGGGCAAGAAATTAAGGTAATTTGTGCTTCGTTACTTATTGTAAATCAAGTTACGAACTCATATGTTGCCAGAGATTCAAAGATGAAGGCATACTTAGAGAAAGTTCAAGAGATCATTAAACATTTCAAACATTTTAAGATAAAGCAAGTTCCTCGGGATGCTAACACACAAGCAGACGCTTTAGCCAACCTCGGATCTGCAATCGACCCATGAGAGTATGACAAGATACCTTTCGCATACCTTGATGCACCATCCATCATCAAAGAAGCAGATATGTTTGAGATTCAAGATCTTGATAAAGACGATTCATGGGTAACTCCTTACTTAAAGTGGTTACGAGATGGAGTCTTACCAGATGACAACGAAAGAGCCCGACGACTTAAGGTAAAAGCTTCCACTTTCACTATTCAGAATAACATTTTGTTCAAGTGGATGTCGTAAGGAACATACGCCCGATGCGTAAAGGAGGAAGACTTACAGAAGGTGTTACAAGACATACACGATGGAGAATGCGGAAATCATAAAGGGGGTCGCAACTTGGCGAGGAAGGCGAGCAGGATGGGTTATTACTGGCCCACCATGAACAAAGACGTAGTGGAGTTCACCCGCAAGTGTGACGCGTGCCAGCGTCATGGACCTATACCACATCAACCTTCGGAATTGTTACATCTCATAACTTCCCCTCGGCCGTTCATGAAGTGGGGAATGGATATCGTCGGAAAGCTCCCTCCAGCATCAGGACAACGTGTCTATATCCTAGCAATGACCGACTACTTCTCAAAATGTATTGAAGCCAAAGCCTTCAAAGAAGTCAAAGACACTCAGGTCATTTCTTTCATAAAGAGAAATATCTTGAGTAGGTTTGGACTACCATCCACCATAGTGTGCGACAACGGATCCTAGTTCATCAGTGATAAGACAAGATCATTCTGTCAGCAATAAAACATCCAGTTGGTAATGTCGACGCCACGTTATCCTCAAGATAATGGTCAAGCAGAAGCCAGCAACAAAGTAATCATCAATAACCTGAAGAAGCGACTCAAGGAGGAAAAGGGAAGATGGGCAAATGAGTTACCCCTTATTCTATGGTCAGATCGAACAACTCCTAAGAATGCTACAGGCCATACACCTTTCTCCTTGGTTTATGGATGCAAAGCCGTGTTACCGGTGGAAGTAACTTTTGCCCACAGTTCGATATGGACTTACTGCCGGGGAGTCAAATCTACCTAACTTGTTATACCATCTAGACACGGTGGACGAGTTACGAGATGAGGCATCTGTTCGTATGGCAGCATATAGACTGGGGTAGCTCGGAGTTATAACAAACGTGTTAATGCAAAGACGTTCCAAGTGGGTGATTGGGTATTGAGTAGAGTCTTTCAAAACACGCAGGAATTAAATGCTGGCAAGCTGGGAGCGAAGTGGGAAGGACCTTATCAGATCACGAAGATCGTAGGACAAGGAGCCTACGAGTTGATATCATGTGATGGGAAGACAGTCCCCAAGAGTTGGAACGCGATGAATTTGAAGTTGTATCACTTTTAGAGCATGCGAGTTGCAATAAGGTATACATCACATACTTTTTCTTTTACATTGCATTGTTACGACTTCATATATACACGGGACAACAACGATTTTATAACAAACTAACAAGGGACGCCTTGTGACGTTACATGCCAAAACATAGGCCCTCGCTTTATGATCAGGCAACGCGGTGCACACAACGACTAGTCAAAAGATGCAAGAGATGAGAACACGTAACACAAACTCTAGAACAAAGGAGAGTTTCACAAAGTGTTTGTATCTTGATTCATAACTTTATAAATCACAAGTGTTTACATTCTGTCAAATACATTATTTTTTCTCTCTCTCAACATCTAACATCAAAAGCGCTATTACAACGAGAAATCTATCAATAAAACTACAACCAAACTTCTCGCAATGCGTTATTCTTCATTCCTTAGTAGCAAACCTGCTTCACCTGCAAAAAAGACAAAAAAAAGATCAAAAACCACAACGAGTACTAAAGCGTCATTAATAAACCCTTGAAAAACCAGCAAGGGGTAAAAATTATTCACACAAAGGCCCTAAAACAAGTGGCCATAAAGAGTTTAAGCCCCAACACATTGGGGGTAGAGAAAAAGTTTAAGAAATAAAAAGAAACAAGAGGAAATCATTCCTTGGAAACTCCCTCGGCCGACTTCTGGTTCTCCAACTCCACCTGGGCCACTTCTTTGGCAACTTGAGAAATCTCTTTGACAAGGAAAGATTTCTTGGATGCGGTGACCTCATCAGGGAACAAATGCTCGAACTGCTCCCTTTCCTTCACAGCGTCCCAAGAAGAGTGCTTCCCTGCGACAAATTTTTCCATCGTCTCGATGCGGGCTCTAAGCGACCAGTAATCAGTCATGTCCTTGAACTCTTGAGCAAGAGCAGCGCCTTTCATCGATGACGCATTGAACTTGTCCTCCCATTCCTTAGACTCTGGAACAGCTTTCTCGAGGGCACCCTGTAGATCTACAACCTTCTTCTCCTGCCCCAGGATGACCATCCTGTCCTTCTCAAGTTGCGTACTGATCTTGGTTTGGGCCAATTGCTCGGGATAATCCTTGAAGGTGTCAAAAGACGCGAGAGCAAGTTGAAGACCCTGAAAAACAAGTATACAACTGTCAAGAACCAAGACGATTTGCAATAGATATGTGGAAAGTTGATTAAATACCTGCCGTTGAGCCGCTAGTATCTCGCCGAAGAATTCAGGCAAAGTAGACCGATGGCCTGAAGCATGAAGAGAATCCACTTGAATAGACATCAGAGACCTCAGACACTTCTCAACATTCATGTCCAGAGACATCATGGTGCTAGGAAGGTCAGTCATTCAAGAAGATGCACTTTTCTTTGATGAAGAGACCTTAGGAGTGTCGTTTGCAATCTTTGGAGGAAGGGCTACCACCAAAGACGAATCTACGGTTGAAGTTGTTTCCGCCTTCCTCTTCTTCCTAGCTTCGACTCTTTCCAAGGTCGATAGCGCAGCGGTTGATCTGGTAGTTCTTGAACCTGACAGCATGAGAGTAACAGGATTAGTGGACGTCAAAGACGTTGGAAGAAGGAGTAAGGTAAAAAGAACACTTACTTGACATCTCGGTATCCTCAGGGTTTGTGAAGCACGCTCTTACTAGTTTGGGGTAAGATCTATCTTCCAGCGGAAGGGCCTCGATGTGAGAGACGACTTGGAATGATACATTTCGAGGTTGAGGGGTAGCGAGACTCTCTGCATAAAAAACAGCCAACGGTTAAATTTGAGTAAGGCGTAATGGGTGAAAAGAAAAACACTACCTATTGGACGCCATTGAGATTTCAGAAAAGACGTGTCAATTCCCAAAGAAGACACCTTTACGAAGAAGAACTTATCGGCCCATCCCTGGTCGGACTTCGATACGTTAAAGATCAGATCAGACTTGTTTGTAAAGGTTTTCAAGGTCAAGCGACCAGGACCACCTTTGGAAAGGCGCTAGTTGAGGAAAAATCGGCAACTTTGAAGGGAAGGCCATGGGAGGAGCATAGGAGATCAACAGACAACAGGAGCCTCCAGACTTGAGGAAGAAGTTGTCCAGGGGACACATTAAGAGTGGTTAAGAAGTCAACGACTAGCGGGGAAAAAGGGAAACAGTGGCCAATACGAAAAGGGTACTCATACAGGCACACCCAATCATCGGCGTAGAAATCGGCATGGATGCCGGGAGGAGGAGAGAAAAATTTTGCATGCGGAGGGAAACCCGCAGAAAAGGCAAAGATGTGAGGATCCTTCGAAGTACTATCCCTCTAGTGGAATGAGGTGAGAATTCTAGAAGAGGTGAGGGAAGGAGGAATAGTGGTTTCAACCCAGTAAAGAGAAGATTTTGGGGAACAGCTAGGAGACACCATAAGTAAGAAAAGGGAGAAATTGAAAGATGAAGAGGAAGAAGACGTACCTAGACACCAGTAAGTGCAGTTGAAGACCGAGAGATCATCATGACCGCTATAAATATGGATTGATGGGACGTGTCTTTACCCGCTACAACTTCCAAGGAGAAAAATCAAAAACCATAGAAAAGCGGTGGAGGGAATTTTCCCGGGTTTTTGAGGGGGTATTGTTGGGCCCTCCGAAATCCAGCCCAAAAGAAGCATTACAAGCCTAGAGTAATTGGTCTGAATAATTTGATAGAAGGGGAGGTCGGTGAATTAGTCAAAGCGAGGCTGAAATCTCGGACCCCATGATCACCATTCAACGACTATCTCATTAATGACGGGGGCGATATCTTCGGGATTTGCCAAACGTTTCAGCCTACGATCGAAGTGGGGAAGAAAGCTATAAGTAGGGACGAGGCAAGGATAGAGGACACACAAGATCGGCACTCATATTCAAAATCACCTACGAGAGCTCCAGTCTTTTTGTTTAGTCAATTTATTCAACCGTTCATTTGTGTTAAACAGAGGATCCACTCATAATCTCAATCTTAATACAAATCCTACTGTCATTTTGCTACTAACTTCTTGTCTTTTATCTTGTTTTACCACTTACTTGTAGTTAGTAACGTGTTACAGACTTTATTTGGTTAAGATTCTGGCATCTTAGCAGGTAACACGTTAACGTGATTATCCTACCCAAAACAGGTGCAATTGAGAAAGGAAGCAAAAATTGACACCAAGAAGTGGCATAAAATAGAGATTTTCTACGTATCAATTTGATCAGTTTGGAATGGCAGGTTTTCTTGATTAGTAGGTCTGGTTCTTAAAGGTCACGTACCTAACTAAATATTGCAGGTGGGCAGTTGGAGTATTGATTTCAATCGGTGCTAAAAAAAACTGTAATTTTGTTTTGTGAATCGTAACGCTAAAATAGAATAAAACAAAAACAAAAACAAATGTACAATTGTTGACGTCGTCTATGCAATGTGTGAGCGACGCCATTTGATTATTTGCACAATTGTTGGGTGAGCATGGTGCATGTTGGGCCTCTCCAAAATCCAGTCCAAAGAAGCATCGCAAGTCGAAAATGATCAGCCCGAGTGATTTGTTAGAAGCGGAAGTCGACAAAGTAGTCAAAGCAAGGCTAAAAACTCGGGATTGGCAATCAACCACCTCAACAGCTAGCACATTCATGCTAATGGCGAGATCTTCGGGATTTAGGAGAGGTTATTTTCAACGGCATAATTGGTAAAGAAGGATATAAGACGAGGAAAAGGCCAAGATGGGGGGTCATCGACACGAATACTCGAACTCACTAGCACAAAACTCAATTTATTCTTATCGAGTCGTTTCGTTTCGTTCAAGAGCTCACTTGTGTTAACAAGAAGGCAAATCTCGATCATAATACAAAAATTTCTATTTCCTTGCTCTTATTATTTTGTCTTTTATTTTTCTTTACGACTTACTTGTAGCTTATAACGTGTTGCGAATTCTGTTTGGTTAGGATTCCCGCATTTTAGCAGGTAACGCGTTAGTGCGATTTTCCTGCCCAAAATAATTGGCGCCCACCGTGGGGCCCTAGCAAAAAAGAAGTCACCCTAAAGGAGCTACATATTTTATCAACGAGATGGAAGGAATTCAAACTACTTACAACCATGTAGGAAATCCTGAAAATCACGAGATCAATGAGGAAACAAATAACCAAGGTGTCGGAAACACTGGCGGAATTGGGAACGTAGATGGAGTTGGGAATGCAGATGGAGTTGAGCAAGGTTCCGGGAACACCTACGGTGACCCTGGCACTTCCGAGGAAAGAGGAGTTGGAGGAGGCGATTCTGATGTCATCATGGAGCTTCGCGTAACAATGATCACCCTTGAAAAGGACCTGGAAAGCCAGAAGGAGGCTAATGCTAAATTTACCGAGGTATATGAAAAGCAAATTGAAACTTTGACTAATGAGCGTAATTTGCTTAGATCTCAGGTACAATCAGCTCCCACCCGACCGAGCGGAACTGATGTTGTGGAAGGAGTCGCTAGACTATTAGACATGGATAATCCAAGTCTCGTAACACCTGATGCCGTCAGGTCGGTAACTGGGTATCAGGTAAATGGTGATTCCTTAAGGTCAGTACGGGAAGATACTGAGGTTTCCCAATTACAAGAACGCCTCAAATCCCTGGAGGACCGAATCACTCAGGTCCCAAGGGCACCTCAACCGATAGCAATGGAAAGAAGGGATGGCTACACCGACTCTCCCTTCGTGCCCGCTATCGCAAGAGTCAACATCTCCCGAAAGTATCACGTCCCCGACGTACCCAAGTACGAATGGGTAACGGATCCTGATCAACACATAGCTGCGTTCAAACAGGCTATGAACATCAGCACAGTCCCTTTTGACATGAAGGAGATTGTTATATGTCGTTGGTTCGGGAACACGTTATCCGAACCCGCACTCAATTGGCATTCGCACTTACCTCTTGGAAGTATTTCATCTTTTGCTGAGTTAATTGACAAGTTCAGGATAAGATTTGCGAGCAGTCGACACGCAAAGAAATGATCAAGCGACTTATACCGCATGGTCCAAAAACCGGGTGAATCTTTGAAGACCTTCCTCAACCGGTACAACGAGGAACTAGTGACCATTGAGGGATGCGATGCCGCTACAGCCGTGGAGGCATTCCGAAGAGGCATATCGGTTTGTAATCCTGAGTTATATTGTGAATTAACTAAATACCCTTGTTCAAATTTCGATGAAGTACAGGTGAAGGCGTTAGCACATGTGCGATTGGAGGAAGACGATCTCTTTGTTGAAAAAGCAATCAGCCCTCACCGGCCAGACCGAAGACAAGGAAGGAGAGAACCTAGATATGGTCCATACTCCACTGCACCCCCTGCCAAAACGACTACAACATTTTCTAGGTGATATGCACAATTATATTGTGTATTTAGGAGGAGTTTTAGCATGGATTTATGGTTATTTTAGGTGTTTTATATGCTATTTCCAGCTAGGAGAAAGAAGACCCGAAGATGCGTTAATTTGGAGTTTTGAAGCTGGATTGAAGTAGGCTGAAGATCGCGTCCTAGTGCTGGCGGCGACCGCCGCCTACCGGGCGGCGCCCGCCGCCTTTGGTGGTCAGCGCATCCGAGTGTAGCAAACTGCATTGTACTAGTATCTTGTTGTGCTAGTCTATTGTAGAAGAGAGTTAAATTGCATTCTAGTATAAAAGCTGGTTGTTTTATGTTAGAATTGTATCCTGATTATATTCCAATTCTTCATGCTGCTTTTGAATTGAATCTTGATAGTTTCAGGGTTATTCAATTAGTTAGGATTGATAGTATCTGGTTGTACTATTAATTATCTTAGAAAAGGAATTGGAATTTCATATGCATGCGATATTGAGTGAATCGATGATCAACTTGTCATACGAATGTGGATCTCTGGTTGACTAACTGTTTCCTTAAATTGATAAAAATCCAAACTTTATTTGCTTTAATTGGTTTTGCATGTTAAGATAGTAGTTTAAATTCATAAAATCCTCTTTTACTTTAATTGACATAAGAATTACATAGAAAGATAAATATCCTCTTTTACTTTTGCATAGAGAGTTTTTACAAGGAAAACAAAAAGAGAGAGGAGAAAGTTCAATCTCAGATCCACCTCGACTCCGGGTAGATCCGACCCGTTCAAGACCACAAAGTGCCCGCCGTCCCGTCGCCGTTCGCTCGCCACCAGTAGCAGCGACCGCTGCCCGAATCTCAGCAACCAACGCCACCGGATCTACCGAAGAGACGAAGAAATTTCAAAGCGGCGACCGCCGTTTTCATAGCGGCGACCGCCGCCAAGAACAAGTTCACAGCAGCGACTGCCGCTTGCCCGCCGCCAAGATTTCGCTCGCTGCTGCATTTTTCGCGCTCGCCGCCCTCCTTTTCTGGGTATTTCTGGCCTTTGCTTCTCTATTTTCGGTCCCTTTGAGCATTAAAATTGCTGAATATGAGTACTAGAAAGCGTGGTGCTACTAGATCCGCTCAATATGAAATTTATGAGGGGCGGAAGAAGAATGTGGATGAGAAGGAGTTTGTCTCTACTGTATTTCTTGATCCTGTTTTTATGAGCGAGTCAGGCCTAGAGGAATGTACTAGGCGGATGTTTGATCATGGAGGGTTAGGCAATTTTTACTTCAAGAATGCTCCTACATATCCTGAGTGGACTAGAGAGTTCATCATTACTCTTGAGGATGATCGTGCTGCCTCTAGGATTATGTTTCGGTTAGATGGTTCTCCGCATGTTTTGAGTTATGATGATCTGGATATGGCGTTTGGTATTACCAAACGGCCTTCTGCATCGGATGATTGGACTGCTGCGAGTGCTCAGTTTATATTTTGGGATCATTCCACTGGGTCTACTCCATTTGATTCTAAGGGAGGGGAGAAAAATGATAAGTGGTCACATCCTTCTCTTCGGTTAGATCACAAGGTGCTTAGGATGGGTTGGTTTGGTCATTCTGAACCAAACAAGATCAATCATCCTGACTTGGAGGCGGTGTGGAGTTTGACACCGAAGTGTACCTTGGTGAAAGACTGGAAGGCTCTATTTTTATCAAGCTGTAAGAAGTGTAGGAGTGATAAGAAGGGCAAGATTGCTATAGACGGTATGGTTTCTCTGATTGCAGAGTTGCTGGACATTCCTTTTCCTCCTCCAACTGAGAGGCTTTCTGCTCGTTACACTTATGATAAGAGGTTTCTGAAGAACGCTTCAATGATTGCTGATGTTGGGGATCATATTGATTATCTGTTTGGTCCAATGGGTGCTTATAAGATTCGCTTGCCCATTGATGGTCTCCCATTTAGATCTGAGTATCATCACTTTGATCTCAGACGGTTGGTTGTTGCTGTGAGAGCTCCTGGTTCTTCTTCTTCTGCTCCACAAGCTCCTCCTCCATCTACTTCACAGTCTATTCCAGAGACTGTTCCACAGGGAGATACTGTTATGCATGAGGATGTTCCTGGTTCGAGTATTCCTATTACTTCTAGAGTTGACACTGGTCTGAGCTGGCAGGATGATATGATGCGCCAGATGAGCAGGCTTTCAGTCCGTCAAGATGAGATGTTTACTCAACAGTCTGCTTTATCTACTTTTATAGACCGGATCCATCAGTTTCATCAGGATTAGTCTCAGTTTTTTCAGCAGCAGACTAGATATTTTCAGCACCAGGCTCAGTTTTTCCAGGGCGTGTGGCCCAATTATCCCTCATATCCTGACTATCCACAGTATTCACCATCTGATCAGTAGTGGTATTATTCTCTACTTCCCCTTTATTTTATCTTGTCTTTACTACATTGAGGACAATGTGTGTTCAAAGTGTGGGGGAGTTGGAATTATATTACTATTGATTTGATATAAAGAAAAAGAATTAAAATAAAAAATAAAAAAAAGAGCCATAAAAATTGAAAAAAGGCAAATAAAAATCCTGGGATAGACTGAAAACCCGAAAGGGCGGTCTAGGTAATAAGCAGGTAATCTGGCAGGCACTAGCCCTTGGTAAAAATAGATTCAGAGTGGTGTGAGTTGGTGAGTCCATTATTGAAAAATGAAATGAGAGGGTTAGGTGAAAACCTAAAAAGGCGCCTAAGCAAAATGAGTGAAAGAAAAAGGAGTGTTTTAGGACTATCTTTTTACCGGCGCAGGAGACATAAGAAGTGAAGTATAGGAGTGTTTTGGGTAGGTTTTCATTAGGAGGTATAAGGTGTAGATTTACGGAAACTTTCACTCTCTTAGTTGGTGTTTTTAATGGACTTGTTAGTAGTTAGTTTTGTTGGTATGATGTTTGATGTTTTGATGGATATTGAGGATTGTTTGGTGGTTTGAGTTGAGCATTATGTTGCTTTCATGTTGATGACGATTTGCTCATTTATGTCGATGCTGAGTAGGGTAGGTAGTTGGAGTTTATTTGCTATATATTTTTGTTTAGGTGTGGTGTTGAGTTTGCATGAGAATGCTTTTATTCCTCTTTGTAAGCTTCCTTGCATTTTGATGATGTGGGGATTATAGATTTTATGAGTGATGGTTTTCTGAGTCACTCAGGGACGAGTGAGATTCAAGTGTGGGGGAGTTTGATATGCACAATTATATTGTGTATTTAGGAGGAGTTTTAGCATGGATTTATGGTTATTTTAGGTGTTTTATATGCTATTTCCAGCTAGGAGCCGAAGATGCGTTAATTTGGAGTTTTAAAGCTGGATTGAAGTAGGCTGAAGATCGCGTCCTGGTGCTGGCGGCGCCCGCCGCCTTTGGTGGTCAGCGCATCCGAGTGTTGCCACGTGTTATATTCTGATTGGCCATATCTTTATCAGCTTCATTCCGAGTTTATGTATTTTTGGATAGACTTTTTAGACCTAGTTTGATATATTAGGTTTTAGAGAGTTGCATCTCTCATTCGTACACTATTATCGTATTTTCTATTCAGAGTTTTTAGCTTTCATGGATAACTAAGCCCTTTTGCTTAGTCAGACAGTTTGAAGCATTTGTGTGACTTTTAGTTGTGAGATTTCTACTCTTTATCTATTGCATAGAATTATTTTACTCTCTTGTTTGAATTGTTTATGTGATTGATTTCAGCAATTTCTAGGGTTGTTGTTATTGAATCTCAATTGCTAGATCTAGAGAAATTACTGGTTGAGTTTCTCTATTTCATAGTAGCAAACTGCATTGTACTAGTATCTTGTTATGCTAGTCCATTGTAGAAGAGAGTTAAATTGCATTCTAGTATAAAAGCTGGTTGTTTTATGTTAGAATTGTATCCTGATTATATTCCTATTCTTCATGCTGCTTTTGAATTGAATCTTGATAGTTTCAGGGTTATTCAATTAGTTAGGATTGATAGTATCTGGTTGTGCTATTAATTATCTTGGAAAAGGCATTGGAATTTCATATGCATGCGATATTGAGTGAATCGATGATCAACTTGTCATACGAATGTGGATCTCTGGTTGACTAAGAGTTTCCTTAAATTGATAAAAATCCAAACTTTATTTGCTTTAATTGGTTTTGCATGTTAGATAGTAGTTTAAATTCATAAAATCCTCTTTTACTTTAATTGACATAAGAATTATATAGAAAGATAAATATCCTCTTTTACTTTTGCATAAAGAGTTTTTACAAGGAAAACAAAAAGAGAGAGGAGAAAGTTCAATCTCAGATCCACCTCGAATCCGGGTGGATCCGACCCGTCCAAGACCACCAAGTGCCCGCCGTCCCGTCGCCGTTCGCTCGCCACCAGTAGCAGCGACCGCCGCCCGAATCTCAGCAGCCAACGTCGCCGGATCTATCGAAGAGACGAAGAAATTTAAAAGCGGCGACCGCCGCCAAGAACAAGTTCACAGCAGCGACCGCCGCTTGCCCGCCGCCAAGAATTTCGCTCGTTGCTGCATTTTTCGCGCTCGCCGCCCTCCTTTTCCGGGTATTTCTGGCCTTTGCTTCTCTATTTTCGGTCCCTTTGAGCATTATAATTACTAAATATGAGTACTAGAAAGCGTGGTGCTACTAGATCCGCTCAATTTGAAATTTATGAGGGGAGGAAGAAGAATGTGGATGAGAAGGAGTTTGTCTCTACTCTATTTCTTGATCCTGTTTTTATGAGCGAGTCAGGCCTAGAGGAATGTACTAGGCGGATGTTTGATCATGGAGGGTTAGGCAATTTTTACTTCAAGAATGCTCCTACATATCCTGAGTGGACTAGAGAGTTCATCATTACTCTTGAGGATGATCGTGCTGCCTCTAGGATTACGTTTCGGTTAGATGGTTCTCCGCATGTTTTGAGTTATGATGATCTGGATATGGCGTTTGGTATTACCAAACAGCCTTCTGCATCGGATGATTGGACTGCTGCGAGTGCTTAGTTTACATTTTAGGATCAGTCCACTGGGTCTACTCCATTTGATTCTAAGGGAGGGGAGAAAAATTATAAGTGGTCACATCCTTCTCTTCGGTTAGCTCACAGGGTGCTTAGGATGGCTTGGTTTGGTCATTCTGAACCAAACAAGATCAATCATCCTGACTTGGAGGCGGTGTGGAGTTTGACACTGAAGTGTACCTTGGTGAAAGACTGGAAGGCTCTATTTTTATCAAGTTGTAAGAAGTGTAGGAGTGATAAGAAGGGCAAGATTGCTATAGGCGGTATGGTTTCTCTAATTGCTGAGTTGCTGGACATTCCTTTTCCTCCTCCAGCTGAGAGGCTTTCTGCTCATTACACTTACGATAAGAGGTTTCTGAAGAACGCTTCAGTGATTGCTGATGCTGAGGATCATATTGATTATCTGTTTGGTCCAATGGGTGCTTATAAGATTCGCTTGCCCATTGATGGTCTCCCATTTGGATCTGAGTATCATCACTTTGATCTCAGACGGTTGGCTGTTGCTGTGAGAGCTCTTGGTTCTTCTTCTTCTGCTCCACAGGCTCCTCCTCCATCTACTTCACAGTCTATTCCAGAGACTGTTCCACAGGGCGATACTGTTATGCATGAGGATGTTCCTCGTTCGAGTATTCCTATTACTTCTAGAGTTGACACTGGTCTGAGCTGGCAGGATGATATGATGCACCAGATGAGCAGGCTTTCAGTCCGTCAGGATGAGATGTTTACTCAACAGTCTGCTTTATCTACTTCTATAGACCGGATCCATCAGTTTCATCAGGATTAGTCTTAGTTTTTTCAGCAGCAGACTAGCTATTTTCAGCAGCAGGCTCAGTTTTTCCAGGGCGTGTGGCCCAATTATCCCTCATATCCTGACTATCCACAGTATCCACCATATCCACCATCTGATCAGTAGTGGTATTATTCTCTACTTCCCCTTTATTTTATCTTGTCTTTACTACATTGAGGACAATGTGTGTTCTATGTGTGGGGGAGTTGGAATTATATTACTATTGATATGCAATAAATAAAATGAATTAAAAAAATAAAAAAAGAGCCATAAAAAATTGAAAAAAGGCAAATAAAAATCCTGGGATAGACTGAAAACCCGAAAAGGCGGTCTAGGTAATAAGCAGGTAATCTGGCAGGTACTAGGCCTTGGCAAAAATAGATTCAGAGTGGTGTGATTTGGTGAGTCCATTATTGAAAAATGAAATGAGAGGGTTAGGTGAAAACCTGAAAAGGCGTCTAAGCAAAATAAGTGAAAGAAAAAAGAGTGTTTTAGGACTATCTTTTTACCGGCGCAGGGGACATAAGAAGTGAAGTATAGGAGTGTGTTGGGTAGGTTTTCATTAGGAGGTATAAGGTGTAGATTTATGGAAACTTTCACTCTCTTAGTTGGTGTTTTTGATGGACTTGTTAGTAGTTAGTTTTAGTGGCATGATGTTTGATGTTTTGATGGATATTGAGGATTGTTTGGTGGTTTGAGTTGAGCATTATGTTGCTTTGATGTTGATGATGATTTGCTCATTTATGTCGATGCTGAGTAGGGTAGGTAGTTGGAGTTTATTTGCTATATCTTTTTGTTTAGGTGCGGTGTTGAGTTTGCATGAGAATGCTTTTATTCCTCTTTGTAAGCTTCCTTGCATTTTGATGATCTGGGGATTATAGATTTTATGAGTGATGGTTTTCTGAGTCACTCAGGGACGAGTGAGATTCAAGTGTGGGGGAGTTTGATATGCACAATTATATTGTGTATTTAGGAGGCGTTTTAGCATGGATTTATGGTTATTTTAGGTGTTTTATATGCTATTTCTAGCTAGGAGAAAGAAGACCCGAAGATGCGTTAATTTGGAGTTTTAAAGCTGGATTGAAGTAGGCTGAAGATCGCGTACTGGTGCTGGCAGCGACCGCCGCCTACCGGGCGGCGCCCGCCGCCTTTGGTGGTCAGCGCATCCGAGTGTTGCCACGTGTTATATTCTGATTGGCCATATCTTTATCAGCTTTATTCCGAGTTTATGTATTTTTGGATAGACTTTTTAGACCTAGTTTGATATATTAGGTTTTAGAGAGTTGCATCTCTCATTCGTACACTATTATCGTATTTTCTATTCAGAGTTTTTAGCTTTCATGGAGAACTAAGCCCTTTTGCTTAGTCAGACAGTTTGAAGCATTTGTGTGACTTTCAGTTGTGAGATTTCCACTATTTATCTATTGCATGGAATTATTTTACTCTCTTGTTTGAATTGTTTATGTGATTGATTTCAGCAATTTCTAGGGTTGTTGTTATTGAATCTCAATTGCTAGATCTAGAGAAATTACTGGTTGAGTTTCTCTATTTCGTAGTAGCAAACTGCATTGTACTAGTATCTGGTTGTGCTAGTCTATTGTAGAAGAAAGTTAAATTGCATTCAAGTTGGTTGTTTTATGTTAGAATTGTATCCTGATTATATTCCTATTCTTCATGCTGCTTTTGAATTGAATCTTGATAGTTTCAGGGTTATTCAATTAGTTAGGATTGATAGTATCTGGTTGTGCTATTAATTATCTTAGAAAAGGAATTGAAATTTCATATGCATGCGATATTGAGTGAATCGATGATCAACTTGTCATACGAATGTGGATCTCTGGTTGACTAAGTGTTTCCTTAAATTGATAAAAATCCAAACTTTATTTGCTTTAATTGGTTTTGCATGTTAGATAGTAGTTTAAATTCATAAAATCCTCTTTTACTTTAATTGACATAAGAATTACATAGAAAGATAAATCTCCTCCCTGTGGATTCGACCCTTACTTCCCTAAGACTACAGTCTTTAGGTTGTTAGGACTCTTTTGCATAGCCGTGATTTGCACGACCATTTCACGTTTATCACTAGGCAAGGTGAAAGATATGAAAGTCCCAGGCTGCCTCCCAGGCTCTCTCATTACAACTTATGTGTAGACGCAACAGAGGTAGTTCGAACTCTCAACAACATGGGGGATGCTGTCAAGTGGCCTCGAAAGAGTAACGTACCTTCGCATCAAAAAAACAAGTCCAGATGGTGTGACTTCCACTTTGATCATGGCCACCGAACAGACGAATGTATTGTGTTGCGGAAGGAGGTGAGTGAATTATTGCGTAGGGGGTATCTCAAGGATTTAATATCAGAAAAAGCTAAGGAGCAGGTAGAGCGCAATAAGGAAAAGCTAGCCCTCCTCCACCCCCTAAGCACACTGGGGTAATTAACGTCATTACCGGTGGATCGGAAATTTGTGGCATAACGTATTCCGCAGCAAAGAGAATCGCAAGGGATTCTAGGAGAGAGTGTCCCAGGGCTTCTTCACGAGCGAGTCTCGTCGTGATGCCAATACCTTCGATGATGTCGAAGAAGAGGAAGTTCACCATGATTTTCTAATAATTTCTTTAATGATAGCCAATTTCCTTGTTTAAAGAGTATTAGTTGATAACGGAAGTTCTACTAACTTTCTCATGTTGGATGCTTTGTACATCTTAGGTCTTGGGACGGATGACATTGTCAGAAAATCTACGACGTTGGCAGGTTTCAGTGGCGAATCACGCAACACGTCGGGAGAAATATCCTTACTGATCGTCGCAAGAGGAATAAACTACTAGGTAAAATTTCAAGTACTTGATTACCCTTTACCCTATAATGTCATTTTGGGCAGGCCATGGATCCACGGAATGAGGGCAATCCCCTCCACTTACCATCAATGTGTGAAGTTCCCGACGCCATGGGGAGTTCAGGAGATCAAAGGGGAACAAAAATTAGCACGAGAATGCTATTCCGTGACAATGAGAGCAACGACCTCGAAAAACCTCCAACTCGAAGCAGGAAAGAAGTCATCGGATTAGCAACTAAAGGACTGTAGAACAACCACTTACTACGTAAAGCCGGACCCGAGCTCCAAGAGGTCTCTCTTGACCCACTTGATCCATCAAGAAAAAATAAAATAGGAACGGACCTAGAGCCGACTTTACGTAAAACATTGGTGGAGTTTCTACGGTCCTACAATGATTGCTTTGCATGGTCGAACGAGGATATGGTGGGCATCGATCCTAACGTAATCACACACGCTCTCAATGTCAACAAAAAGGTGACACCAGTAAAGCAGAAAAGGTGTAAGTTTGCACCTAAACGGAATCAGGTAATCAACGGTGAGGTAAAATCTTTGTTGGAATCTGGAAAAATTAGAGAGGTAAAATATCCTGATTGGCTTGGAAATGTGGTAGTTGTGAAAAAGAAAAACGGTAAATGGCGTGTTTGTGTGGATTTTACCAATTTAAACAAAGCATGCATCAAAGATTCGTTCCCTTTACCTCATATCGATGCAATGGTGGATGCAACAGCGGTGCATGAGCTTTTAACTTTCATGGATGTGTTTAGTGGATACCATCAGATAATGATGCATCCCGACAATCAAGAAAAAATTGCATTTGTAACCAATCAAGGAACTTATTGTTACAAAGTTATGCCCTTCGGGTCAAAAAACGCAGGTGCTACTTATCAGAGATTGGTTAATAAGATGTTTCAGGAAAAACTGGGGGATACAATAGAGGTGTACATTGACGACATGCTAGTCAAGTCGTTGAAGGCGGAGGACCACATTACCCACTTGAGGGACGCGTTCCAGATCCTACGGAGTTACAAAATGAAATTGAATCCAACCAAATGCTCTTTCGGAGTAACATCAGGGAAATTCCTATGATACATAGTAATGCAAAGAAGAATTAGAGGCAAGTCTAGACCAGATCAAGGCCATAATGGAGCTACAATCACCGAAATGCGTCAAAGATGTCCAAAAATTGACAGGGCGAGTAGCAGCACTGAACCGGTTCATATCTCGATCCTCGGATAGAAAAAAAGTTGTTCTACAACGTCTCGAAGAAGAACAAGTCATTTGAATGGACGGAAGCACATAAAGAAGCCTTCAAAGAGTTGAAAAATTATTTATCTAACCCGCAGGTGCTTTCCAAACCCAAGCCATATGAGAAGTTATATGTGTACTTGGTCATGACTGAGGTAGCAGTAAGCGCTGTCTTGATCCGAGAAGAGAATGGAGACCAGTTGCCCATTTACTACGTAAGTAAAACCTTGCTCGATGCGAAAAACCAGGTATTCACCCATGGAAAAACTTGTATTGTCTTTGGTAATGGCTTCAATAAAATTACGTCCTTCTTTTGAAAGTCATTCTATCATCGTGAGGACTAACTATCCAATAAAGAGTATCATGTCAAAGCCAGAATTGTCAGGTCGGTTAACAAGATGGTTGATCCACTTAAATGTTTACGACATCACTTACGAACCAAGAACAACAATGAAGTCTCAAGCCTTGGCGGATTTGCTGGTTGACTTCACTCCTACCACTTTAGAACAAGAAGGTGATGTGTTAGATGTAACAGGTAGAGGAAAGTGGTTGATGCTTATAGACGGAGCGTCAAATCTAGTTGGCGTAGGACTGGGGGTAGTCTTGAAGTCACCATAGGGGGATAGGATAGCCCAAGCTGTTCGATGTACGTTCAAAGCCACTAATAATGAAGCAGAATATGAGGCGCTTATAGTAGGGTTACTCGTTGCTAAAGACTTGAATGTGCAAGAAATTGAGATAATTTGTGATTCGTTGCTTATTGTAAATCAAGTTACGAACTCATATGTTGTGAGGAATTCAAAGATGAAGGCATACTTAGAGAAAGTTCAAGAGATCATTAAACATTTCAAACATTTTGAGATAAAGCAAGTTCCTCGGGATGCTAACACACAAGCAGACGCCTTAGCCAACCTCGGATCCGCAATCGACCCAAGAGAGTACGATAAGATACCTTTCGTGTACCTTGATGCACCATCAATAATCAAAGAAGTAGATATGTTTGAGATTCGAGATCCTGATAAAGACGATTCGTGGGTAACTCCTTCCTTAAAGTGGTTACGAGATGGAGTCTTACCAAATGACAAGGAAGAAGCTCGGCGACTGACTCGACTAAAGTCCTTGTGCCGAGATCATAAAATAAATTACCCTAAATTATAAATTAGTATAGCATGCAAGTAAGGGGTCGAACCCAAGGGAATCAAGATTTCCAAACAATCAGCAAAGAACGGGGGTTTGAGATTTAAGCAAGAAAACAGAATTAGGTTTCAAATCAATTAAAGAAAAGCAGAGTTCATTCAATCAATTCCACCTTTTTAATCATTCGATCATCGATTCATCCACTTTTCTATATTTCCTAGGTTAATTCCAATCCTTATAAAAGATTTCCGCTTGTCCACGGTCTAAGCGAAATTATGATATGAACAAGGAAGCTTAATTCAAATCATGCAAAGTATTAAGGATAATAGGATATCAAATCATGCAATCAAGCTACGAGTCTCATGCATAAAATAACAATCAAACACTCTTTCTCAATTCCAATCCACGGTCTTGGAAAAGAATTGTTTCAAGGTTAAATAAGATTACACAGACAACAATCAAACCTAATCCAAACAGTAGATCTAAGTCAATCAAACAAGTTGATCAGGCTTATAAAATCAAACATAGATCATGGAATTAAAACAAGAGTTTTGATATTAACCAAAGGATAGAAAAGGTACAAGAATCTCACGAATTCAATAAAGGCTTCCTTGATCAAACAAACTCCAAGGAAGATTTGTTCTCCATAATAACAAAAAAAACTAGGTTAAAAGTAAAGTAGTCTCTCCTAAAAGTTCTCCCAAAGTGAATACGAAACTAGGCTTAAATACTAGAAACATCCGAACTGACTCCCCTATACTCAGCAGGGTCTTGATTATAAATTTATTTGTTGTCAAGAATATACCCTCTCAACAAATTGGCACCGTTGCCGGGGAAGCAACGTGTTTGTTTGTTTATCTGTGGGTCTGGGAATAGCCCGACCCCGTTTTTGTTTTTAATTTTTGTTTTCTTTGTCTGTTTTCTCAGCGTATGCCGGTAGGACGTCGGAGGCTTGAATTTGACAACGCTGGTTACTATTCAGAACCTGAACGTTCCTTGCACCGTAGACGCCGAGAGAACCGAGCCATGGCCACACCTGAAGAGATGTCTCGTCAGTTGGAAGTCCTCCGGACTCAGATGGAGGCGTTGAAAACCGAGAAGGAAGGCGTTGTTGCCGAAGATGCACGTCAACGAGCTAACAATGCTCATCTACAGGAAGAGCTGAATGCCTATCCGAGGAATGCCAAACAGTATGTGCATCCAGAACTAAGGGTGTCAGAGTCTCCAATTGTGCTTCCGGAGATTAAGAAAACTTTTGAGATTAAATCTCAATTCATATCCTTGATCAATCGGGCTCAGTTTGAAGGGAAACCTACTGAGTGCCCTATGGAGCATATTAGAAATTTTCTTGATTTATGTGACACCATAGCTGCTGAAGGTGTCTCACTTGAATATGTTCTGTTAAAAGCTTTCAGGTGGTCTCTTGCTGGAAAGGTCCTAAGCTGGTTGGAGAGCTTACCTCCTAAGTCTATCAGGACTTGAAAAAACTTGTATGATCAATTTCTTACAAAAAATTTCCCGCCTGCCAAGACAACGGAGTTGAGAAAACGCATCACCTCCTATCACCAGCTGCCTAATGAGACTTTTGTTGAAACATGGGAAAGATTTAAAGAGATGCTTAGACAGTGCCCCACTCATGGGCAACCTTTATATGTTCTGCAAGAAATCTTTTTCCAGAGTATCAACGCAGAGACCAAGAACCGCATCAACACGCATACCGCGTGTGGTTTTATAGAGATGGACCCTATGGTTGCATGGGAATTGCTGGATAAGCTGTCCAATTATGATGCCATGTATGGAACCCATCAAACTCCACAGCCCCAGAAACGTCTCTACATGCCTAACCGAGAAGAAGTTGACCCGGATGTTAAAACTCAATTTCTACAAGATAAGGTCAACCGTTTGAAGAAGCAGGTAAGTTTTCTGAAATCCTCTCAATCTTGTCAAGAGTGTGGTTCTTCTGCCCATAGTACTTCTGCTTGCACTAACATAGAGCAGGTTAGAGCCGCTGAGACAATTGCTGAGATGAATTATATGAGAGGCCCATACAGGAACCAGCCTAGCTATTTTGACAGGTCAAACAATTATCAGGCGTGGGGCAATCAAAATCCAAATCCAAACTATGTAGCGCCTCCGCCGGATAGACGACCTGCGCCTAATCGACCTCTAGGCTATCAGGAGCCACTATCATGGGTTCAAGGGTTACAGGAAGGCCTTAACGGAGTGACGAACAAGGTTAACGAAGTTCAAACCAACCTGAACCAACAAAATAAAAGATGGGGAGAGTTCGATATATGGAAGAAGAATGTCGATTCCCAACTAGGGAACCTTGCTGCACAGATTCCGAGGCCTCAAGGGCAACTCCCGGGCTGCCTCGAGGAGAACCCTAGGGGACAAATAGCAGCGGTGCACCTTAGGAGCAAGAAGAAATCGTCGAAGTGAGTCCAAACTAAGGACAAGAAGGAAGAGGACGCCACGGTTCAGCTCGGTAACGAGCCAGCAAGGGTAGTTACCGAACAAGCGTACCATGGTGACGAGGCTCCGAGGGTACCTAACGACCCTAATCCAGGTAAGTTTTCTAATCCGAGCCTTCCTCTCACTCCCAGGGTAGTTAACGACCCCGTTTTTGTTTTTAATTTTTGTTTTCTTTGTCTGTTTTCTCAGCGTATGCCGGTAGGACGTCGGAGGCTTGAATTTGACAACGCTGGTTACTATTCAGAACCTGAACGTTCCTTGCACCGTAGACGCCGAGAGAACCGTGCCATGGCCACACCTGAAGAGATGTCTCGTCAGTTGGAAGTCCTCCGGACTCAGATGGAGGCGTTGAAAACCGAGAAGGAAGGCGTTGTTGCCGAAGATGCACGTCAACGAGCTAACAATGCTCATCTACAGGAAGAGCTGAATGCCTATCCGAGGAATGCCAAACAGTACGTGCATCCAGAACTAAGGGTGTCAGAGTCTCCAATTGTGCTTCCGGAGATTAAGAAAACTTTTGAGATTAAATCTCAATTCATATCCTTGATCAATCGGGCTCAGTTTGAAGGGAAACCTACTGAGTGCCCTATGGAGCATATTAGAAATTTTCTTGATTTATGTGACACCATAGCTGCTGAAGGTGTCTCACTTGAATATGTTCTGTTAAAATCTTTCAGGTGGTCTCTTGCTGGAAAGGTCCTAAGCTGGTTGGAGAGCTTACCTCCTAAGTCTATCAGGACTTGGAAAAACTTGTATGATCAATTTCTTACAAAAATTTTCCCGCCTGCCAAGACAACGGAGTTGAGAAAACGCATCACCTCCTATCACCAGCTGCCTAATGAGACTTTTGTTGAAACATGGGAAAGATTTAAAGAGATGCTTAGACAGTGCCCCACTCATGGGCAACCTTTATATGTTTTGCAAGAAATCTTTTTCCAGAGTATCAACGCAGAGACCAAGAACCGCATCAACACGCATACCGCGTGTGGTTTTATAGAGATGGACCCTATGGCTGCATGGGAATTGCTGGATAAGCTGTCCAATTATGATGCCATGTATGGAACCCATCAAACTCCACAGCCCCAGAAACGTCTCTACATGCCTAACCAAGAAGAAGTTGACCCGGATGTTAAAACTCAATTTCTACAAGATAAGGTCAACCGTTTGAAGAAGCAGGTAAGTTTTCTGAAATCCTCTCAATCTTGTCAAGAGTGTGGTTCTTCTGCCCATAGTACTTCTGCTTGCACTAACATAGAGCAGGTTAGAGCCGCTGAGACAATTGCTGAGATGAATTATATGAGAGGCCCATACAGGAACCAGCCTAGCTATTTTGAGAGGTCAAACAATTATCAGGCGTGGGGCAATCAAAATCCAAATCCAAACTATGTAGCCCCTCCGCCGGATAGACGACCTGCGCCTTATCGACCTCTAGGCTATCAGGAGCCACCATCATGGGTTCAAGGGTTACAGGAAGGCCTTAACGGAGTGACGAACAAGGTTAACGAAGTTCAAACCAACCTGAACCAACAAAATAAAAGATGGGGAGAGTTCGATATATGGAAGAAGAATGTCGATTCCCAACTAGGGAACCTTGCTGCACAGATTCCGAGGCCTCAAGGGCAACTCCCGGGCTGCCTCGAGGAGAACCCTAGGGGACAAATAGCAGCGGTGCACCTTAGGAGCAAGAAGAAATCGTCGAAGTGAGTCCAAACTAAGGACAAGAAGGAAGAGGACGCCACGGTTCAGCTCGGTAACGAGCCAGCAAGGGTAGTTACCGAACAAGCGTACCATGGTGACGAGGCTCCGAGGGTACCTAACGACCCTAATCCAGGTAAGTTTTCTAATCCGAGCCTTCCTCTCCCTCCCAGGGTAGTTAACGACCCCACCAGGGTCGGTAACGACCCACCGAGGACACGTAACGACCCTAGTGTCGACCCGGTATTTTCACCTCTTGAGCCTAACTTGGTTGCGAGAACGGTGAAATCTCTTCCATTTCCCACTAAGAAATCTATGGACTCTATTGAGAGTAAGTTCAAGCGTTTCGTGAAGATTCTTCAAGGCATTAATATTTCCATCCCATTCGTTGAGGCCCTAAGCGAAATGCCGGCTTACACAAAATTCTTGAAAGATATTCTTAGCAGGAAAAGATCCATCACAGAATTGCAGGATGAAGTCCACTCTATTGCACTACCAGAAAAGCTTGGAGATCCAGGGAGATTTGCCATCACGGTTGGTATAGGCGACCACAAATTCAAAGCTTTATGTGATTTGGGAGCCAGTACCAGTTTGCTTCCTCTTTCCATTTGGTCAAAAGCTAACATGGGACCGTTAGAGCCAATCAACATGCGGCTATACATGGCCAATGGCTCTTGCATCAGACCAACTGGGATTGTAGAAGATTTTCCAGTACAAGTGGGCAAATTCTTTGTCCCGAATGATTTCATAGTCATGGCAATGCATGAAGACCCGGTAGTTCCTATTATTCTAGGGAGACCGTTCCTTGCCACCGCTGGAGCCATAATTGATGTTAGGAGGGGACTCCTAACTTTCGAAATAGGGGATGAGGTGACGGAATTCCGGTTCAAACAATCTGTGAAGGATACCAATAGAGCCGAAGTCAAGATGCTCTACACCCACAATGAAATCATTGAATGTGGGGACCTTGTTGGAAGATTGGTGTCGCATGAAGAGTTCTCCAGTCAAAGATGGGCCGAGGTAGCCCCTGCAGTTCCGGTAACGAGCCCTCGTACCTCACTACCGGTTCTCCTGGCAGAAGAAGCAAGCTCGTTAACGACCCCATCAGTATCGTTAACGACCCTGGCCGAGGACTGTGAGATCTCAGCATTCGAATACCTGGAAGAAGTGTTGAAGACGGATCCAGAAGAACCAATTCTCATTCCAGCCGAACCTTCTCCAACACTAAAGCCTCTCCCAGATTCTCTCAAGTATGAATTTCTTGGTCCTAATTCTACTTTATCGGTCATCATTAATGCCAAATTAAAAGATGAGGAAGTAGAGAAACTGTTGAGCATACTTAGAATGCATAGAAAAGCCATAGGCTTACTCCCTTGATGATTTAATAGGCATATCCCCTTCTCTCTGCATGCATAGAATATACATGGAGGACAATCATAAACCCACCATAGAGCATCAACGTAGATTAAATCCTAACATGAAGGATAAACCGAGGTAGCCCCTGCAGTTCCGGTAACGAGCCCTCGTACCTCACTACCGGTTCTCCTGGCAGAAGAAGCAAGCTCGTTAACGACCCCATCAATATCGTTAACGACCCTGGCCGAGGACTGTGAGATCTCAACATTCGAATACCTGGAAGAAGTGTTGAAGACGGATCCAGAAGAACCAATTCTCATTCCAGCCGAACCTTCTCCAACACTAAAGCCTCTCCCAGATTCTCTCAAGTATGAATTTATTGGCACTAATTCTACTTTACCGGTCATCATTAATGCCAAATTAAAAGATGAGGAAGTAGAGGAACTGTTGAGCATACTTAGAATGCATAGAAAAGCCATAGGCTACTCCCTTGATGATATAACAGGCATATCCCCTTCTCTCTGCATGCATAGAATATACATGGAGGACAATCATAAACCCACCATAGAGCATCAACGTAGATTAAATCCTAACATGAAGGATTTGGTTAAAAAAGAAATTATTAAATTACTTGATGTTGGGATCATATTTCCTATATCGGACAGCCAATGGGTGAGTCCGGTCCATGTAGTTCCAAAAAAAGGAGGGATGATTGTTATGGAAAACGAAAAGGGAGAGCTTATTCCAAATAGAACCACCATCAGTTGGAGGATATGCATTGATTATAGGAAGCTTAATAGTGCCACTAGAAAAGATCATTTTCCGCTTCCTTTCATTGATCAGGTATTAGAACGCTTAGCCCAGCATGATTATTTTTGTTATCTAGATGGCTATAGCGGTTTTTGGCAGATTCCTATTCATCTTGACGATCAGGAGAAGACTACCTTTACATGTTCTTATGGAACCTTTGCCTATAAGAGAATGCCATTTGGGCTTTGCAATGCACCCGCCACCTTTCAAAGGTGTATGATGGCCATTTTTTCGGATATGATAGAAGAGATTGTAGAGGTTTTCATGGATGATTTCTCTGTTTATGGTTCTTCATTTGATGCTTGTCTTGCTAATCTTGCACGTGTGCTGAAAAGATGTGAAGAAACCAATCTTGTTTTGAATTGGGAAAAATGCCATTTCATGGTTCAAGAGGGGATAGTACTAGGACACCTTGTTTCTAAAAGAGGGATAGAAGTAGACAAAGCAAAAATTGAGCTTATTGAAAAACTACTTCCTCCCTCTTCTATAAGAGACATTAGGAGTTTCCTAGGGCGTGCTGGATTCTACAGACGTTTTATTCAGGATTTCTCTAAGATAGCTAAACCTTTGACTAACCTACTAATGAAAGATGTAGTGTTTGAGCTGTCTCCAGAGTGTCTTGAAGCTTTTTACAAGTTAATAGTCGCCCTCGTGTCCGCCCCTATTATGCAGTCTCCAGATTGGACACTCCCCTTTGAGATCATGTGCGATGCAAGTGACTATGCAGTAGGCGCAGTTTTGGGACAACGGAAGGATAAGAAACTCCACGCCATCTACTACGCCAGTAAGACGCTGGATGAGGCGCAGAGTAAGTATACCACGATGAAGAAGGAGTTTCTGGCTGTGGTATTTGCCTTTGAAAAATTCCAGTCCTATCTTGTTGGATCAAAAGTGATTGTTTATACTGACCATGAAGTCGTTAGATACCTAATGGCCAAAACGGATGCCAAGCCTAGATTGCTTCGTTGGATGCTCTTATTACAGGAATTTGACCATGAAATAAGATACAAAAAGAGAGCAGAAAACCTAGTGGCAGACCACTTATCCAGGCTACCGGTTGAGCATATCACTGAATCTAACAACGAAGTGCCAATAAATGATTCCAGACCAGACGAACACCTCATGCTGAACGAGGGCAAACTCAAAAAAACCCTCGTCACCGACCCCTTCAGGGTCGTTAACGAGGCACCGAGGCTGGAATGCATAGATCATGAGAGCAAAGTCCCAAGGAGCATCGACACATCAGTTGGGGAGATTGCTATCATGCCACGGGAGGTCGTTACCGAGGGTCACACGACCTCTCCAGGGTCGTTAATGACCCACTCAAGTCCGATGAGGAATTGGTCAGGTAAGATCTCTGAACTAGAGCTAGCTCAATTCAATTCAATTCCTTCTCCCGCTTCTACTTCTTCTTCTTCTTCAATATCAATTCATGCGGTTAGAGGGTCGAAAGTCCCTTGGTCGCGGATTTTGCTAAATATCTTGTAGGAGGCATAATTCCCAACGGACTAGCTCCACAAAAGAAAAAGAAGTTTCTCCATGATGTAAGACAATACTATTGGGATGATCCTTACTTGTTTAAGCAAGGAAGTGACCACCTCTTTAGACGTTGCATCCTAGAAGAGGAGATAGAGAATGTGATCCGCCAGTGTCACACACTTCCAACTAGAGGCCATGCAAAAGGGTTCAAAACCACGGCGAAGATTCTTCAAAGTGGTCTCTATTTGCTGACCATGTTCAAAGATGTTCAAGCTTATGTGACAGCATGTGATGGATGCCAACGTTCAGGCAACATTACTTGGAGACATGAGAATCCACTAACTGGTATAGGGTCGAGCTATTCGACTTATGGGGGATAGACTTCATGGGACCTTTTCCCGTATCAGGCCCCTACAAGTACATACTAGTGGCAGTCGATTATGTCTCAAAGTGGGTGGAAGTCGTTGCTACAAGGACCAACGATGCTATAATCGTGGCCAAGTTTATTAAGACTAACATTTTCCCCAGGTTTGGCGTTCCAAGAATCCTCATTAGTGATGGTAGTTCCCATTTCATTGAGCGGAGTTTTGAAGCACGTTTGGTAAAGTATGGGGTATCACATCGGGTGGCAACACCATATCATCCCCAAACTAGTGGCTAAGTTGAAGTTTCAAATAGGCAAATAAAGAGCATATTGGAGAAGACAATGTCGCGTTCAAGGAAGGATTGGTCTTCTAAATTGGATGACGCTCTTTGGGCATACAGGACAGCATACAAGACGCATCTGCGCACCACTCCTTATAACCTAGTGTATGGCAAAGCATGTCACTTACCGGTCGAGATGGAGCATAAAGCACTATGGGCTCTTAATTAAAGAGCTCAACATGAACCTCGACGCAGCTGGAGCAAAACGATTCATAGATTTGCAAGCACTGGAGTAGTTGAGACTTAAGGCGTATGAAAATGCTGAAATTTACAAGGAGCGCACCAAATGGTGGAATGATCGAAAACTGGTGCCCAAAACCTATGAGGTTGGTGACAAGGTACTTCTTTTCAACTCTAGACTTCGTCTATTTCCAGGGAAGTTTAGGACAAGATGGAGTGGGCCATTCGTGGTTCATCAAATTTATCTCCACGGTGCGGTAGAGTTGGTCGATAACCAAGGCACAATCTTCAAAGTTAATGGCCACCGACTGAAAAAGTTCCACGCGCAACCTGACCCAAATGAAGAGATTAGAGTCACTATGGCTCTCACAACGTCGGACTAGCCAAGGGAAGTACGTCGGGCTGACGACGTTAAACATAGCGCTTATGGGAGGCAACCCGCTCTTAGTATAGACTAGATTTTCTTCTTTTTAGATTCTTTTTCTTAGCTTTCTTTTGAGTTCTTTTTAGTAGTTTTTAGGATAGAAATTAGGATAAATTTAGAGCTAACAAGATGCAGGAAAAGGGGCTCAAAAATTACTCAAGGAGGCTACGGTGCCTCGTTAACGACCCACCTAGGGTCGTTAACGACCCGGTTTGGCGAACCGACTCGGGCAGGTAAGTTTTCTAACCCTAATTTATCTTTTATCTTCTACCTTATTTCCTACCCCCCCCCCTCCCAGCCGCCACTACCTACCCCTCCCCTCCTATTTCTACCCCCTTCTATTTAACCCTCCCAAACTCTCAAAACTCTTACCCACAAATCTCAAAACTCCAAATCCTTCAAACCTCCACCGAATACTCTCACCATCGATTGGAATTTTTCCCTCCACCGACCGTCGGAGACCCTGTTGTTATCGAGGCTCGGACCATCGTTTTTCCGACAAGGTCCAAGCTCGTTAGCCACCCAATTTCGATCTCTTGTTCTTCAATTTCCCGATTCTTCGGTATGATTTCTAAACCCTAACTCTTAATTGCATGATTCATGTTTCTTAGGGTAGAAATTTCATGTCTTGGATCTTGTTTATAGAGAGGATAGATTTGCATGATTGAATTTTGCTCATGAATTTTGAATATGTTGGGTTGTTCTTGACTAGGGAAAGTTATTCATGTTAGAAACTCCATTGCAATAACTTGATTTAAAAAGCATGAATTTTTCTTGTTCTAGTCTTAAGTTCAATCTTTGCATGACAATTTTGGGTAATTTTGCATGATCGGGATGGGTAATTGAGCAAGTATGGGGTGCATAAACCCGATTTTGTGTCTAGTAAGGGAGTATAAAGGATGCATACTTGATTTATGGTCTGATTTTTAAAGTTGATGACATTCGGAATTCTGCGAACTGGCTCTCGGCAGCTCGTTAACGACCCACCCAGGCTCGTTAACGACCCTACGTAGCATCAAATATCAATAACCAGTCCAAGTTCGTAAACGACCCAATTGGGTAGTTAACGAATAATTCCGAGGTCTATTTTGAGATCAAGTATGGGGTCTCTTGTCTATCTACTTGAGTGGGTCTTATCTTGGAAAAATCATGATTGTTTTGTAGATCTCATGGCAAGTTCCAACAGACCCGCTACCCGAGCCTAGAAGAAGAGGAGGAATCAGAGGTCCCCATCCCCACCTTGCATGGACAATGTGATCTTGAGCACCCAAGGCCAAGTGAATCGATACCGTGCCATCTTAGACAAGGACCACAACACTAGGTGGTTCTCGAAGTCAAGTGCCGTACACACGAGGATTTACACGGATGTCAAGGAGGCCTTCATCATTCTCGGTGCCGCTCATTTGCTGAAGAAGGAAAATCTACCACACTTTCCGTCACTCACATCCGAGTTTCTGGCCACTCTAGAGACTAACTTTTCGTCGAAGAATTCGGCGGGGCGCATCCGGTTTCGGCTCGGCAATGTGAGTCGTGAATTCACCATGGCAGAGTTTAATGCAATTCTGGAGCTCCTGAACCCTTCTAGGGAGTACAGCCTGAAAGACTACAAGGTGACTCGGACTTGGAGCTTCATCATCGGGGAGGTCTAAGCCTCCACAACAGCATTATCTGGGGCGAGCATGGTCAACCCCATCTTCAGGATCATTCTCCAAGTCCTAGCCGCAACATTTTGGCCAAAGAGAGAGCTCAAGAGGCCAACAAGGACGGAAGTTGCTTGTCTCCGCACTATCCTTTTCGAGGAGCCCGACCCTTTGAATTTGGGGTATGAATGGCTCTACTACATAGAGAAATCAACCAAGTCCAAGGAAGTATGGTGTGGTAACTTGGTTAGTCTTTTGGCTACAAACCTTGGAGTCGACCTCACTCGCTACACGTCGGCTCATGCTCAGTTGCTCAACAAGAACTATTGGTATAGTTCCAGTATTTTCATTCAAGCGGAGGGAGGGTTCAAGACTAAAGTTCAAGGTCGCATTGTGGTACCCACCCTCGACAAGCTGGAGTTACTTTACGTACCAAATTGGCACGAGGCGTGGACGGGGCATGCTTTCCCGTTAGAGCCCAAGCCAGAGGATGACTTATCGCTTCGGCCGTGTGTGTCCTGGTTTGAAAGAGAGGAAAATGCGATGGATGAAGATGAAGATGAGGATATTGAGTTAGTTGGAGAAGACACCTAGGAGGCCGACACAGAAGGCGGCACAGAGGAGCTCAACCTCGAGGAAGAGGACCTTGATACAGAAGTTTTAGGCACTAATGTCCTCGTTGAAGAGCCCATCAGGCTCGTTAACGATCATTTCCAGCCTTCTACATCTACTGCTAACGAGGTACCCAGGGTCGTTAACGACCCGCCGAGGGCCGCTACCGACCCCCCGCAAGCTCCTACCGACCCCTACTCTTATGGACTTGTGCCATACCACCCAGCAATGATCACTTTCAGCCTCACTACCCACCACCTCCTCCGCCTGAGTACACTGGATCGAGCATTCCGCCACCATGGGCCGAGGATCTCTCTGCACGGATGCAACAACTCGACCTCCAGTCATAGGAGGATGGATAGATGGGAGACTGTCTATTCAGCTCGGATGACATCTGCGGATGAGAGGCATTGCCAAAGAGAGACAGAGGATGTTGAGCGCTGAAGGACGATGTACGACTTCATGGGGAACTTTGAGCACTATTTTCCTCCACCTAACCGTTGATTCAACTTGAAGACGTTTTCCTTGTTTTTCACTTCTGAGACTTTGTAAGTTTTTGTTTTCTCTCTTCTTGTTTTCTTGTGTTTTTCTTTTCTATTTCTTTCCTTCTTCTTATTTTTCTTATAATGGGGACACTGTAATTTAAAGTATGGGGTGGGAGAAAGTAGAAAGTTTTGTGTCTTGTTTTTCTTTTGTGATTTGTTTGTCTAAGTAGTTTTTATTCCATAAATAAAAAAACAAAAAAAAATATCGAAAATTCTTGAAAAATTAAAAAAAAAAGAGTTTTAGAATTGATATATATCCCTTTCTTATGTTCTATGATGGTAGTTGCTAGCATGATCATATAATTC
The DNA here is from genome assembly GCA_964016875.1 of Fallopia convolvulus. NCBI lineage: Eukaryota > Viridiplantae > Streptophyta > Magnoliopsida > Caryophyllales > Polygonaceae > Fallopia > Fallopia convolvulus. The sequence goes on from OZ024720.1 coordinate 3,202,076, forward strand.
CTTGCAATCATGTCTTTGAGAATATAGCCGGATTCTTTATTATGAAGTTGTTTTTAGGAAGGAATAGCATTTGATGAAATTGAGCACATATACCTTTTTAGCATAAGTGATGCAATCCAACAAAAATTAATCTTGTGAGAAATTTTAGGCCTTATAGGGAGAACATCAAGAATCCCTCTTCTTTTTTGTGTGATTTGCTCTCTATATGCATATTATCTCTTGGAATGGTGATGGTTATCTATTACTTGAGACCTGTATAAGATTTATAGTTCATTACTTATGAAAATCAGATGATAGAGAACTTATTTTATAAGTCTTATTATTCCTTGTCCACCCTTGCATTATCCTTCTTTTGACAGCCAATTTGAACCTGAAGCCTTTCATTTTTAGCTCCACAAAATTGTTCCCTAGCTGATATAAGCTTGACCCTATACGGGGATTAGGACTTAGATTTGGAGAGGAAATTGTTTTGTTGAGGGTTGAAAAGAAAAGAGAGAGATGTTATGTTTGGTTTGTTGGGAAGGGTAGATTGGAAGTCTCTTGAGTTAATTGTGTAAAAGAAAGATCTCTTGGTACAAAAAAAAATGCATAAAAGGTTGTAGAAAAAGGAACACACGATGAAGATCGTTAACGACCCTGCAGTTGTTCGTTAACGAGGCAACGAAGTAAAAAAATATAAAAGAAAAAAAATGTTGATGAAAAGAAAAAAAATGAATAAGTAAGAAGTGAATAGTATTTACGAGATAAGCCAGAGATTCTTTTGTTTTATGAGACTTTCTAGGATGAAATGGGTGAGTGAAAGAAAAAGTGCATAAAGAAGAGAGAGTTTGGTTGTCTTTTGAGTGTTTTGGAGATTTGTGAGTTGTTAGGAGTCTTTGATTCCCGGATATTATTAGCACCACATAGCCAAAATATTTCACGCCTTATTGTTTTTACCAAGCCCCATTACAACCCGGTCGAATGGAAACTTCTATGAAGTTTTTCATTGAGCCCCATGAGTTCTCTTGATGATTTTTGTTTGTTTTGACAAATCTTAGGTGGAGATTTTGGTGATATAAATTCCAATTTCTATGAGTATTTGTATATAAGATGAGTTGAGAGATATATTTATAAGACTAAACACTTGAGAGTTGAGAGAAACACGTTGCCCTTGTGAGGTTGGATTGTATTTTCTAGTGTCTATTTTGGGCACATATGTGTGTGATGACGTTAATAATCATTTGTTATTTTTCTTCTATATGTTTTGATGTTGCTTTTTAGAAGATGGCTATAATTTGATGAGTATGTTGTTTGGTTTTGATTATTGTTAAGTGATTGCTTGAGGACACGAAAGTCTAAGTATGGGGTATTTTGATGTTCGTGTTTTTAGTATAGTTTTTAATAGGTTTTCTTAGGTTAATAGGGTTAGTTTTGATAAGTTTAGGGTTAGTTTTGTGTATTTTTGGATATTTTTGCATATTTTGTGAAAAGTATGGAAGCTACTTCGTTTTGTGTCTTTTTGTAGGTTTTAGCAAGGAAATGATGTTGTTTGGAGCTGAATTTGAAGAGCTATGATAAAGGATGGAAGAATACGAGGTGAAGAAGTTGAAGTTCAAGTTTTTGGAGAAGAAGTGTTGAAGAAAGCCAAGCCCAGGCTCGTTAACGAGGTTGCGAGGGCTCGTTAACGAGGCCACGAGATAGAATATTCGAGAGGTTGATTTTGTGACTTACCGATCCTGTGCAAGAATTTATTTCCGAGTCGGTAGAGTATCTTTTATGATTTTAGGGTTATTATATTGTATTTTAGGTCTTGTTATCTTTCTAGATTTTATTTCTATCTTTTTAGGGTTTTGTTTCTATCTTTTTAGGAAAGTTTTTATCTTTTAGCCTTTTTTAGTTTCTAGTCTTTTTAGTATAAATAGCCTTCTATCTAGCATAGATAGAGAGAGGGGGGATCGATCAGAGAAGAGAGGAAGAAGAGCCTAAGGAGAGAGAGAGAGAGAGAGAGAGAGAGAGAGAGAGAGAGAGAGACGGATCGAGATCGGAGATCAAGAGCTCGGTGGACGAAAGTTATCGGGGTCGTTAGTCGAGGTTTTGTTCTAGTGTTTTTGGTATTTTCGGGTTTTCTTCTGAATCTCTGTAAGACGATATTTATTAATTTGAGTAGTGTTTTGTTTCAATGTTTTCTTTGATTGAATTTATTTGTTTCTTAATCATGATTAGTGAGTAGTCTTTTTATCTAGGGTCGGGGTTGAAACCCGGCATAGTTATGCATGTTTAGTGAGTATGATTATGTGTTGAATGCCTTTTATCTATTGTTGAGATTATTTGTTGTGCTTATACCAAGATGAAAGTTGAGGTAATTTGAGTTGTTAACTTGATTGAAAGAGAAAGTTATAAACTTGAAGGTTGATAGGGTTTGAATACGAAAGTTTCAAAGCTTTAGATCCGAAACAAGTAATCGAGTGAGTTAGTTTATGAAAGTAGATTAATTTACTTGCTAAGTCAATGAAAGTTGATGTATCTATCTATTTAAAGGCATGATATTTATCCTCTTACGAGTTTGTGTGCATGACTATGTTGTGGTAACCCTTGTCCTAGATCTTAATTTTATTTGATTTTTCTTAAGAGCATATTCGTTACTGAGTTTGTTGGCTCGGTACCGAACCTGTCCAGGTCGTTAGTTTTAGAATTTTGCCTACGGTGGTTCGTTAACGACCCTGACAAAGTCGTTAACGAGACTGCTTGTGTGTATTTTGATTGCTTTTGTTTGATTTTTAGTAGTCGATAAATAAACAACCTTGCTTCCCGTGGAACGATCCTGACTCCCCTATACTCAACGGGGTCTTGATTATAAATTTATTTGTTGTCAAGAATATACCCTCTCAACAGTCATCCTTCAACTAACACAACTCCACCCAATCCCCATAGAGCTTCTCCTCTATCAATGGTCCATTCAAGTTGTGGTGGATCCATGGAAGCTCCAATTTTTCCTATTTAAAGGGGCTGATTTTAATTGCAAAACTTACACATCTCTTCTCTTCCCCTTCCTCTAGTGAAATTTCCCTCTTTCAATTCAAAAATCAGCCAAGAAGCCATAGTTATATTTGTTGATTTTTTTCAAAAAACCCCACAAAAAATCCTCAAACCCTAGTTTCAAGCCACCGGACCACCATTAGAGCGCCGGCCGGCCACCAGCACCACACGGGCGCGCCACCAGGAGCTCCGCCATGCCGTGGTGCCTCGCTGCAGTCCGTCATTCGGCAGTCCTGGCGTCTCCCTCTGGTTCTACGTGAAAGAAGAAGAAGGCAAGGTTAAAGATGGGCCTAATCCAATTTTTTGGGTAATTATTTTTAAACTTGAACCATTAAATTTAGGCCCAAAATATCAATTAAAATCAGATTTTTAACCTTATTAATCTCTGAAATAATAAAAATCTGATTTATAAACTTTAAATTGCTTGTACATAGATTTAATAAAACTAACATGCATATTGGAATATCTAAAGAGAAATATTTTTAGTAAGTAATAAATAAATTCCAATAAATTGTAGAATCATAAAAATAACATTTTAACATAAAATTGGGATTTTAAAAAAAAAATTAGCTTGGACATATTCTTCTTCTATTATAAAAGAAATAGTCTGAAATAAGAGAAATTTAATAAAATAAGACTATATTAATAGAAAAATACTTGCTTGTCTTTCAAATTCATATTATAAACTTGGAAATAATATAGATGATATATTTTTATCATAAGATAAATTTTATATGATTAAGTTGAAGACTAAACAGATATAATAAATAATTTGTAGGTACTTTTATATAGAGAAATACATTATAATAAAATCATGGGATTAAATTGTGAGATTCATTTAGAAGAAATAATATGATTACCCTATTTGGAAGTATTATAAAAATATAAAGATCTAAGTTTTTAGAAAATATATGCTAAAGATATTATTAATATTTATAGTGATAAATAAATAGTTGCATGCTCCTATTTTTATAAAATAATATTCTAGACATGGGGAAACCATTTAAATAGATAATGGAATTTATTATTATATCTCATACATGGAAAACATGATATATTAAGTAATTGAAATTTTTCCACATAAGGAAAGTAGCAGAAAAAGGACATAATATAATATGAATATCCTTACAAAAATATTACATGTCTTCTTAAAATAAGCATGATAAGAGGATGAAATAATAAAGATATATTCTAGTATTTAAAAAGATAATAATAAGGGAAAATAAAAGATATTTTTATGACAAGGGCGTTTTAGACTTTTCACACCCTAAGATGAGTTTTATAAAAATAATATTTCATATAGTTATGAAAACTTTATCTTCATGATTATATAAAGATATTATCCTTACTTGGTTATAATAAGAAAATAATAAGTTAAGTTAAAAGAAATATTTTAATAAATTAAATAAGGTTATGACTTGGCTTTCAACGATGATAGTAAAGAAAATTAAATAAGGATTTTATAAAGAATAAAAGGATATTACAAATATAAAATAATAATAGGAAATATTATTATTCTATTCATCTTCACCTAAATTATTATTATAATAATAATTTAGAAACTAATTCTCTTATAATAAGAATATAAGAGATTTCCAAAACTTTAAAAGAATTTAAAGAAATTCTTATTAAAGCTCGTTCTTATATTCCGTGTCGATAGGTCGAGCTCCCGTTTCGTTTAAGGACAACATTTTCCGTTCACTCGTTAGTACAAAGCCGTACAAGCTAAGGCAAGTGGAATTTCTCCTTGTAGCCTTAATAAATTCTTTTCCTGAAATTTCTCGAAGTTAAGAACAACTTGTTTGCTAATAATAAACGAACCTAGGAACATCGATTGCTAGAATTAATGACCCCATTATTATCGTTATTCCGTTATTTAAATATTCAATAGGACTATTATGCTAGTTTTGTTTGTGACCTTGATTGTTTACGATCTCTTTTCGAGATCGGTTTGGATGAAATAGTAAGGGGTGTGGGCCTAACCCGACACCTCTATATAACCAACTAAAGTCGTATTGCCACCATGCACAAATTACGACTTGTCGATCATGATCCATGTCCGCTCCTACGCCTCGGAGGGATGTAGGCACTCTAGCTAAGAGCTTGATGAGGCTTTTCTCGATTGCTGCTTTTTCCATATGGAAACCCCAAGGATAACCCTAGCTAGTATTACGAGAAGAAATCCATGAAAATGCACCCAATCTAAATCTCAAGGAGGAGAAACCCGAAGAAGAATACCTCGAGAAAGGAGTTGATAATTCACATCATGACCAATCAAGTCAAACTCCAATGGGCTACCCAATGGTTTATTGGACTAACTGGACTCAAGGAGAATCATCCCATCACCAAGAAAATTGTCAGTTAAAGAACCCATCTTCAATCAGTGACCCAAATCCGCCAATGATTCGTCAACCAAATTACGACTATCTCCTCCAACGTAAGGAAGTGTGCTTGGAAGGAATAAGGTCCTACCAGAATGTGGACATTCCTCCCCCTGAAGGTGTCCATCCAAACTGAAACCGTTACATAAACTATAACCTCTTAGAGAGGCGTAAAGAAGGCTGGCTAAACAGACAAATGGCCGAACAAGGTGAACAGTTCCAAGTCGAAGTCCGACTAAGCGAACTTCGCGCTAGGAACGCGCGTCATCGCATACAAATTGAGCAAGCCAACTTAGTGCTGGACAATAAGAACGGGATTCTTGATGAGAATCTTTTCGAGGACGCTTTCCTCGATAAGTATAGTTATCCCAACCATTCCTAGACTTTGTCTTAAGCCGTACTTTTCATTTTAAAGGAGCAAGCTAGTCCACTCCTCTCGACTTCCGTTTTGTCTTTGTAAAGTCGAGTCGACACTATTTCCCTTCAGTCCCTAGTATAATGGCTTATTATATAAAGCCTTTGTAATCCGCTCCATATTCTAATAAAAAGTTTCCCCCTTCTCTAAACTTACACGTCATTTATTGCCTATACTTGAAAGTTAACAAAAACAACTATATCTTTCTCCAAATATAGAATTACGGATATCCTATATGAATGTCGATCGTTATTCATTTATAGAAAATGGTTGTAATGAAAACTAAGTTCATGCGCATTGGGAATGAGAAGAGGTCATGCCAACTAAAGGTAATACTTATGTTCCCATAAGAGTCAAACTTACTGAGCCAGTGATTTATGGGAAGATAGAATTTTCCAAAGAGGAAACCGAGGAAGGCTTAGTCAACCAAGGATCTAACATGTCTCCACCTAGACAGATCTCAAAACAGATTATCGAGAGGCATGTGTGGGGGAGAACAATGGTCTGGTGATAAAGGAGTGGTCGAGAACTCTGACCAAAGACTATCATATCCATCTACAATTACCTACAAGTAGAAATGACTTGCTCAGTCAACACATGGAACCTTGGCAATTGACCTTTGTCAATCGTTTAAACCAACCATAATAGGACTATGTGAAAGCCACATCGAGAACTTTTCTTCTCCACCATTTTGATAAGTCCACCCGACGATAAGATGAAGTTAGAAAGGAAGTTGCTAGGACCAAGATTTTTGGACTTGGATTGTAAGTTCTCTAAGTTGCCCCAGTAGGCCTAATAGGCCTTAAGGTTGCTTCATTACTAAGACAATTTGTGGACACATGTCCCGATGTGTCGCATTTGAAGTAGTTACCTAGGCCATCTTCGATGTTATTTCCAACCGTTGATTCCATTATTAGGTTGCCTGATTCGTTACACTTTATTATCACCATTTTTCCTTCCTTAACAAGAGATTATGTCATGAAACCAACCTCTTGATGATATTTCAATAAAGCAATTACTTTTTCTTTGATAACCCAAGTGCCTACTCTATCTCCGAATGAATGAAAATTGTTTGGGAACAATTTGTCGATTCTTATCTTCAATGGTCAAACCGCAAGGAACCAACAACAGAATTCCCCTGAATAGTATTCAAGTTCGGGCACGAATGATGGTTCAAAGAGTTTCCAAATAAAAAGCAAGAACATCATCGTGTAATGGACCGTAGGCCGATATTGTTGGATGATGTGACAAAAGTAGCATTAAGAAGTCCAACAATATAAGTGATGCCAGAAGCAATCTCTTTTGTTCCACCGAAAGAAGCAAGCAGAATTAGAACTGACCAAGCTGCAAATAGAATTGCAAATGACGCCATACTTCACCTCAAGTAAAGGTGTCTAGCCTTACAGGGATATTATAGACATTAGCGTCAAAGAAGACGATGTCAGCAAAGGAACTAAAAGTTGACCACAACTAGTTCTCCTAAGTGGAAAGATTTAAGAAGTAATCTTTTCACCGACGCAAAAGGGTGTATATTGTCACTCTACAAATCGGAAAGGAGTTAGCCAAAAGCAAGAGAATTATAATAAAGCTAAACATGTCATGCTGAGCTGGGAAAATTTTAAGACTATTACGATGAATCGTTCCTCTCTTATGGTATGAGAGATGAGAGACTTAATGATCTCTTAGAACCTAAAGGTTAGGGACTAAGTGTGTCGAGAAGAAGGCCACGCAGTTTAACCAATTATTGCATTACGCACGATATGAAGTTTCCCTTTAAGCCCATTAGTATCCCGCCATATGTGGATAAGTTCAACCCACAAGCCATGGAGAAATTCAATGATAGATGCAAGGAGCGAATAGAATAGCTTATCCTTCCTCGTGTAATCTAAATACGTCCAAACAAGGGTACTTGTGACATATATCGTGGGGTTGTCAACCTTGGTTATAATCAAAGCATAGTTGAATAATTCTAATATTATTATCAACTATCTCCTTTCGCAAAGTGTTATACTTTGAACTCTGCTATGCTATCATAGCCGTCTGGAAGATGTTCGTTGGTACTTTCTCTACAAAAGCACTGTTTCAAACGCTTAGTTTCGATTAATAGGATTACGTAAGTTAGTCACTCTTTTCTTATGCGATTTACCCATACCTCTACAAGAAATATTTTCATTTTGCGATGCATTGTCAAACTACAATAGTTAATACCATAAGTTTAAATAGCTAAATATTTTTTTCTAAGCATATGGTTCACAGTGGTGAATAAGGATGAACTTCTATCTCCCATCTTGATCACATGGTTGAGGTAAAATTTCAGGTCTTATTCCTGTGAAGGCATATTAAGGGGTTATGTTGGAAATAGTTCCCCGATGCTGATCACATTGGTGGAATGAAACCACTTATCCCTTCGAATTTAACCTTGTTTAAGAAAACTACGTTCTTATAAGAATTAATACGTGTAATATAGAAGGATGCTCGAACCACTTCTCGATAGTATAATATATTCGAACACGACATCGTAAAGATGGTTACTCTATCTTGCGAGATAACCATCGCCAATCCCAATAGTAACTTCTTTAGAAACCGTAATTCGAGATTCTTCTTCTAAGGCATGGCCCTTACATCTTCAAACATCATTTCCGTCTCAAGAGTTTATTTAATATCCATCTTAAAATAGTTCTTTCGCAATGACTCTATTCTAGAAGTATAGAATGGATTAGTCCTTTTCTTACTCGCTTCCTAGAAGCACTTAAGTGCACGTTTTAATTAGAATGTTTATTCTATAAGCAATCCAATCTTTATGTTTGGGAAGGTCAACCCAAAACTTCCGTAGGTTTGACCCAAGCTAGTGGATAAAGACCGCTTGACCAACTGCCTACCTAGCTAGCAAGACCAATTGGATTTCCATTCTTTTTCCCTTGATTTCATTAAACCACATAAGTTCAATGTGAGAATCTTTCTAAGAAATACTAACGTAACGATTTCTTAAGAAAAAGGTACAATAGTAATTCTTCTACTTGTAAAATCATCTTAACAAAAGAACAAAATGTTCTTGAAGGGGGTACTAGACCCTTAGTTGTTCTTTTACAATTGTGAGTAGCTTCACGTGTTAATCTTATACCGCCCTAAACCTTTCCTAGTTTCGAGGACGAAACTAACTTTAAGGGGGTACTATTGTAATATCCGCTAAATTCTAAATAAAATAAAATGGATAATTATCCCAATAATTTTTTTTCTTCTCTAAAGTAGAGAAGTTGATAACTTTTATAATCTTATATTATGAAAGGTTATAAAAAGATACTACAATGGCAATTAAGAGTTTAATATATTAAACAAGTTGGATATCTATTCAAATAGTTTCTCTTAAAAAGAGATTTAATTATTTTTATAATTTTTATAAATAAATTATAAAAAGTTTATAAAGGTGTATCAAAAGGGCAATTAAAATTCAAAACAAATATAAGTAATAATAAATTTCGAATCTTTATTAATGTAATAATTCAAGGAAGCAAAAATATCAAACAAGGCAAAATAAAAAAGGGGGAAGAGCCAAGACTCAAACCTGAGATCTCTTGCACCCTCACAATTCCCACACACACTCCAAACCGCCATGCCATTGTAACTCATCTACACATAAAAGAATTTTTATTGTTTTATTCTCTTATTTCCTCCTCTTCCCAAATTGATTGACGTATATCCAATTCTCACCATCTTCACCTCTTTTCTCTTCCAATGGACAAGATAGCTTCCATGGCTAACCAAAGACATCCTCACCCTATGTCATCCTTCAAATAACACAACTCCACCCAATCCCCATAAAGCTTCTCCTCCATCAATGGTCCATTCAAGTTGTGGTGGATCCATGGAAGCTCCAATTTTCCCTATTTAAAAGGGCTGATTTTCATTGCAAAACTCACACATCTCTTCTCTTCCCCTTCCTCTAGTGAAATTTCCCTCTTTCAATTCAAAAATCAGCCAAGAAGCTATAATTATATTTGCTGATTTTTTTTCAAAAAACCCCACAAAAAATCCTCAAACCCTAGTTTCAAGCCACCGGACCACCATTAGAGCGCCGGCCGGCCACCAGCACCACACGGGCGCGCCACCAGGAGCTCCGCCATGCCGTGGTGCCTCGCTGCAGTCCGTCATTCGGCAGTCCTGGCGTCTCCCTCTGGTTCTACGTGAAAGAAGAAGAAGGCAAGGTTAAAGATGGGCCTAATCCAATTTTTTGGGTAATTATTTTTAAACTTGAACCATTAAATTTAGGCCCAAAATGTCAATTAAAATCAGATTTTTAACCTTATTAATCTCTGGAATAATAAAAATCTGATTTATAAACTTTAAATTGCTTGTACATAGATTTAATAAAACTAACATGCATATTGGAATATCTAAAGAGAAATATTTTTAGTAAGTAATAAATAAATTCCAATAAATTGTAGAATCATAAAATAACATTTTAACATAAAATTGGGATTTTAAAAAAAAATATTAGCTTGGACATATTCTTCTTCTATTATAAAAGAAATAGTCTAAAATAAGAGAGATTTAATAAAATAAGACTATATTAATAGAAAAATACTTGCTTGTCTTTCAAATTCATATTATAAACTTTGAAATAATATAGATGAGATATTTTTATCATAAGATAAATTTTATATGATTAAGTTGAAGACTAAAAAGCTATAATACATAATTTGTATGTACTTTTATATAGAGAAATACATTATAATAAAATCATGGGATTAAATTGTGAGATTCATTTAAATGAAATCATATGATTACCCTATTTGGAAATATTATAAAAATATAAAGATCTAAGTTGTTAGAAAAGATATGCTAAAGATATTATTAATAATTATAGAGATAAATAATTAGTTGCATGCTCCTATTTTTATAAAATAATATTCTAGACATGGGGAAACCATTTAAATAGATGATGGAATTTATTATTATATCTCGTACATGGAAAGTATGCTATATTAAGTAATTCGAATTTTTCCACATAAGGAAAGTAGCAGAAAAAGGACATAATATAATATGAATATCGTTACAAAAATATTACATGTCTTCTTAAAATAAGAATGATAAGAGGATAAAATAATAAAGATATATTCTAGTATTTAAAAAGATAATAATAAGGGAAAATAAAAGATATTTTTATGACAAGGGCGTTTTAGACTTTTCACACCCTAAGATGAATTTTATAAAAATAATATTTCATATAGTTATGAAAACTTTATCTTCATGATTATATACAGATATTATCCTTACTTGGTTATAATAAGAAAATAATAAGTTAAGTTCAAAGAAATATTTTAATAAATTAAATAAGGTTATGACTTGGCTTTCAAAGATTATAATAAAGGAAATTAAATAAGGATTTTATAAAGAATAAAAGGATATTACAAATTAAAATAATAATAGGAAATATTATTATTCTATTCATCTTCACCTAAATTATTATTATAATAATAATTTAGAAACTAATTCTCTTATAATAAGGATATAAGAGATTTCCAAAACTTTAAAAGAATTTAAAGAAATTCTTATTAAAGCTCGTTCGTATATTTCGTGTCGATAGGTCGAGCTCCCGATTCGTTTAAGGACAACATTTTCCGTTCACTCGTTGGTACAAAGCCGTACAAGCTAAGGCAAGTGGAATTTCTCCTTGTAGCCTTAATAAATTCTTTTCGTGAAATTTCTCGAAGTTAAGAACAATTTGTTTGCTAATAATAAACGAACCTAGGAACATCGATTGCTAGAATTAATGACCCCATTATTATCATTATTCCGTTATTTTAATATTCAATAGGACTATTATGCTAGTTTTGTTTGTGACCTTGATTGTTTATGATCTCTTTTCGAGATCGGTTTGGATGAAATAGTAAGGGGTGCGGGCCTAACCCGACACCTCTATATAACCAACTAAAGTCGTATTGCCACCATGCACAAATTACGACTTGTTGATCATGATCCATGTCCGCTCCTACGCCTCGGAGGGATGTAGGCACTCTAGCTAAGTGCGGGAACTTTTGTTCCTGTCAGTGGTTCGGGCTGGTACATGGCCTCCCATGCTCTTAAAATACGTCAACCTAAGTGAAATTTTTCATCACTATACAGGATAAGTGCCCAATGCAGAATTAAAAGACACCAAAACCGGACCGATCTCAAATGATCGATCCGGCTCTCGATTCGCAAGGACGCGAGAGGTTTTCAAAAACTTGTATGAATTAATAAAGTTCCCAACATACTTCCTACTCTAAAAAGAAGTCTATAATCTTGTAGTTCTTCTCTCGATTGACGAGTTATCTCCTCTCGAGATACACTCTTCTCCGTCTTGTTAAGCTCCCACATAAAGACCTATACCTTAAAATATATCCCGTTAATATATTTTGAATATTACAAATTACCAATACCCTTGAGAAGTTTCGTTCCCACTTGCTTAGTCTCCTTAGACTAGTTCCCCCACTTCCGCATTTTTGCCTGGTATTTCTCGCCCTTCGCGACAAATGCCAGACTGTAGGAATGTACACCAAATTATTGAAGACGAAGTCTAGAAGGTTCGAGAAGCGTTAGGCGAGAATCAAAGGTCAAGGCAAGACGATGTTGAAGGAAGGAAGGAATTCTCATAAGAGCGAGGCATTCCGAAGATAGTGCCCCGACTCCTCCCTTTTTAAAACCAAGCAAATCATCATCACATGAGTTGTCTTGGGAAAACATACATGTATTTTTAATTACGTCTTTTCAACCCTTTCTAAATGGGTTTTACTTTCCGTTGTTTTATCATTTGTAAAACGACCCCCAATGTAATGAACGACAGTTCTTATCAATAAATAAAATTCCGCTTTTAGTCCATTTCATATTTAATTACCTTTAAGTCTCATTCGTGAGCATCCGTTTATTTATGTAACGTTTATTGCAATTTCCGCATTTCTATAAGTTTTAATATCATTCTAAAGCATTGGGTGACTTTGGACGGTAAAGTCCGAGGTCACTGGCGGTAACACCCAGTGTTACAAAATAGGGGTGTTACATTTAAATCCTTCATTGTCCTCAATGAAGTAAAGAGAAAGGAATGAAGCATAGAAGAAGAAAATCAGAATACTCACATACAAAAGAAAATATGGAAGAGCTCTTCAAATGCATGGATTAACAACTCGGAAATTTTCAGAAGATCCGTCGTCAGGAAAAACTGCGGGCGCGGTGGCCAGGCCGCGGGCGCGGGTGCTCTGATCGCGAAAGAAACATGATTGATTCTGGGAATATACAGCATACGCGGTTTGAAGCGACAACAGAAAACACGATCAACAACAGAGAACACGAACTCACGAACGAACTTTGAATCTCGCCTTAAACATGAATTTAGTACGAACCTTGAATACGAAAATTCCCCCATACTTGAGGATGACCATAGGCGGACATAAAAATCTCCGAAAAGGATGGAGATAGAAGAAGATGGAAAAGATAGAAGGATGGAAAATAGAAGGTGGAATCTCGGGGGTTTCACCCGAAAACCTTTTATTTTAGGGGTTTCACCTGAAAACCTTTTATTTCAGGGGTTTCACCTGAAAACCTTTTATTTTTATTTTATTTTTAATTTTTTTTATCGAAAACAAAGCGAAAATTCTGCCAGGAACCGACCGCGAGCACGGGTCCTGGCACGCGGTCGCGGGTCCAGCCGCGGGCTCGAATTTCACCTCGGGTCTGCTGTTTTTGAGATATAACAATTAATCTCCATGTTAGCCCGACAGAACCAAAACAAAACAAAAATTAAACTAACTAAAAAGACATAAAAGAAAAGAAAAACTTACCTCGGGTTGCCTCCCGAGCAGCGCCTTTGTTTAACGTCGTTGGCTCGACGTCAACCTATTATCTCAAGATTCAGACATCGTCAAAGCCCTGTGAAGTCTATCAAAATCTTGCGAACGACTGTCATGCAGGCAAATATAGCACAATGATAACTTGAAACCGAATAATGTAGCATTCAAACACCGTTTCAGTTTATCAAACCCACTAGAAAAGTCATGGTTAGATGGTTTAGGATAGAACCACTTGAGAGAATAAGGTAGCTTTTCAAAATATAAATCAAGAGTAATGATTTTCATGTTAGACTACCACCCAAAAATTTGAGAAATCACTAGGTAAACTATCATGCTTAGGACCTTTTGCAGACACATCAGGCAAACAGATATCGACGGATAATAAGGAAGAAGAGGAAAGGATACAGGGATCATGATCGATCACAACAAAGGGCTCCACGGTAGGAGACATAGACATCTCCTAAGGTGGAAGGGAAATCTCCATATCATCATCTAGCTCCCTCTTCGAGTCATCAGGCTCGTCGTCATCACTCCAGGAGCTGTCAAGCTTAAGGAAATATTCCTCCTCCGTCATAACATGACTAGGATCATCCACCTCTTCATCCCATGAAGGGTCTCTAAGTGCCTCCGTCTTTTTGTCCAACACCTCCACTAGTTTGCTTTGTTCAGCAATTTGGTTCTCCAATTTCTGCACCTCGATCTCTCCGGCTCGGAGCATACAAAAGAAATTCCATCGGTCCATGGGTTTCCAAACTACGTATTTTCCATCGCTCTTACGGTACATCTTTAGTTGGGACTCAAGAGTCATCTGTTGATAGGGTTTCTCGGCCAACAAATAAATTTGTAAGTCAAGACCCCGCTGAGTACAGTGGAGTCAGGATCGTTCCACAGGAAGCAAGGTTGTTTGTCTATCAATCTAACAAAAATCAAACAAAATCAAACGAAACACTCACGAGATGCCTCGTTAACGATGTTGTCAGGATTGTTACAGAGCCACCGAACAAAAAAATATTAACTAACGACCTAATTTAATTCTAATTAAAATTCGGTACCGAGGCAAGTACTCAACAACGAAGATTCACCAGAAATAATTCAAATAAAGCAAAAAACTAGGACAAGGGACACCACAACATAGCCAAGCATAAGAATTCGTAAGAAGATAAAATCATGCCTTTAAACAGATAGAGTTATCAACTTTCGTTGACTTAACAAGTAAATTAATCTACTTTCGCATCCTAATTCACTCAATTGCTTGTTTTGGATCTAAAGCTTGAAACTTTCGTTTTCAAACAATATCAACCTTCAAGTTACTAACTTTCTCTTTCAATCAAGTTAAAAACCTAAATTACCTCAACGAACAATCTCAATAAAAGATAAAAGGCATTCAACACTCGATCTTACTTATCAAACATGCTCAACTATGTCGGGCTTAACCCCGACCCTAGAAAAATAAACTACTCACTAATCATAACTAAGAAACTACAAACTTCAATAAAAAGAAACATTGAAACAAAACTCAAACTCAAATTAATAAGAAAAATATATTGTCTTACAGATATTCAAAAGAATTCGAAAAAACATAAAAATACCGAACCACAATCACGACCAACGAACACTCGGCAACCGTCGTCTACCGAGCCTCGGCAGTCCTTCTCCGATCCGATCTCTCTCTCCTGCGGCCTCCTCAAATCTCCTCTAAAATAAGCTCTGTAAAAACTTCTATCCCATCAAGCCCCCCTTTCTATGCTAGATAGAAAGGTATTTATACTAAAAAGTTAAAAACTAAAAAGGCTAAAAGATATAAACTTTCCTAAAAAGATAGAAACAATCTCTAAAAGATAGAAATAAAATCTAAAAAGATATTAAAACCTAAAATACATATTCTAACAACCCCAAAAGATTCTAAAAAGATACTCAACCGATACGGAAATAAATTCCCGCTCAGGATCGGTGAATAATAAAATAATACTCCATATCTTCTTTTTCGTGGCCTTGTTAACGACCCCTCACAGCCTCGTTAACGAGCCTGGGCTTTGTTTTCTTCAACACTTCTTCTTATACTCTTGAGCTTCGACTTCTTCAATCTTGCACTCTTCTGTCCTTCGCTGCAATGCTCCAAATTCAACTCCATTCAGCTCCTTTCCTCGCTAAAACCTGCAAAATTCACAAAGTAGCGTAGATTCCACTCTTTTCACAGAATTATGCAAAACTAACTAAAAATACTCAAAACTAAACCTAAACTAAACAAAACTAAACCTAATAAGCAAAGAAAACCTATCAAAAACTATACTAAAAATGCGAACATCATCATCCCACTAAAGATGTGACTGCAAACATCATCAAGCCCTACGTCTTTCCCCCAAACAGAGAGATCATGCAATTGTTCCTGGCACCTAGTGAAGTACTCATAAAAGGGTTCATCCTACAACTAACAAAACCTAAACGCAGACATTAGTATATACAAGTGTAGATCGTAAGATAGGTCTACACAACGATTTCCGAAAACAAACCGCGGGCGCGGGCTTCAAACCGCGGGCGCGGGTTGTTCAGAAACGCCGATTGAACAGAAAAGTAAAACCAATTCCCCAGCAACGGCGCCAAAATTTGGCTCGACTAAAGTAGTTGTGCCGAGATCAAAAATAAATTACCCTAAATTACAAACTAGTATAGCATGCAAGTAAGGGGTCGAACCCAAGGGAATCAAGATTTCCAAACAATCAGCAAAGAACGGGGGTTTGAGATTTAAGCAAGAAAACAGAATTAGGTTTCAATCAATTAAAGGAAAGCAGAGTTCATTCAATCAATTCCACCTTTTTAATCATTCGATCATCGATTCATCCACTTTTCTATATTTCCTAGGTTAATTCCAATCCTTATAAAAGATTTCCGCTTGTCCACGGTCCAAGCGAAATTATGATATGAACAAGGACGCTTAATTCAAATCATGCAAAGTATTAAGGATAATAGGATATCAAATTATGCAATCAAGCTACGAGTCTCATGCATAAAATAATAATCAAACACTCTTTCTCAATTCCAGTCCACGGTCTTGGAAAAGAGTTGTTTCAAGGATAAATAAGATTGCACAAACAACAATCAAACCTAATCCAATCAGTAGATCTAGGTCAATCAAACAAGTTGATCAGGCTTATAAAATCAAACATAGATTATGGAATTAAAACAAGAGTTTTGATATTAACCAAAGGATAGAAAAGTTACCAGAATCTCACGAATTCAATAAAAGGCTTCCTTGATCAAACAAACTCCAAGGAAGATTAGTTCTCTATAATAACAGAAATAAAAACTAGGTTAAAAGTAAAGTAGTCTCTCTCCCAAACTGAATACGAAACTAGGCTTAAATACTAGAAACATCCGAAATAAAACTAGAAATAAAAATATAATAAAAAGATAAAAATAAATAAAACGAAACGAAGTCGGCGCGGAAATCCACCACCCGCGAGCGCGGGTCACGAGCCGCGAGCGCAGGTCCACCGACATCTCAGCCCTCGCGGAATCGGCACTCTCACCGCGAGCGAGGGTCTCAACCCGCGGTCGCGGGTCCTGCGACAGCATTCTGGTGTCAACGTCGGAGGTGGTTTTGACCCACTTAGAGCTGGAATTTGAACTTTAAAACATGAATTGCAGCTCTTCGAGTTAGCTTTCCAATGATACCAAATTCAGCTTCATCCGATCACCGTAGCTCCCGAACGATGCGTCACAAGAAAATGGCGTCAAAACAACTCCAAATCAACACTTGTCTTCAAAACTCTTGCAATTCTTCAAATCGTGTATTCGGTATTCATATTACAATTATGCTCAAAAACTAACCTAAACACACTCAAATCATACCTAAAATACAAGAGTTAACCATACTAAACTAGAGCGTATCAGCGACTTAAGGTAAAAGCATCCACTTTCGCTATTAAGAATAACATCTTGTTCAAGTGGATGTCGTTAGGAATATACGCCCGATGCGTAAAGGAGGAAGAGGTACAGAAGGTGTTACAAGACATATAAGATGGAGAATGCGGAAATCATACAGGGGTCGCAACTTGGCAAGGAAGGCGAGCAGGATGAGTTGTTACTGGCCCACCATGAACAAAGATGTAGTGGAGTTCTCCCGCAAGTGTGACGCGTGCCAGCGTCATGGACCTATACCACATCAACCTTCGGAGTTGTTACATCCCATAACTTCCCCTTGGCTATTCATGAAGTGGGGAATGGATATCGTTGGAAAGCTCCCTCCAGCATTAGGACAACGCGTCTACATCTTGGCAATGACTAACTACTTCTCTAAATGGATTGAAGCTGAAGCCTTCAAAGAAGTCAAAGACACCCAGGTCATCTCTTTCATAAAGAGAAACATCCTGAGTAGGTTTGGAATACCATCCACCATAGTGTGCGACAACGGATCCCAATTCATCAGTGACAAGACGAGATCATTTTGTCAACAATACAACATTCAGTTGGTGATGTCGACACCACATTATCCTCAAGCCAATGGTCAGGCAGAAGCAAGCAACAAAGTAATCATCAATAACTTGAAGAAGCGACTCAAAGAGGTAAAGGGGAAATGGGCAGATGATTTACCCCTTATTCTGTGGTCATATCGAACAACTCCTAAGACTGCTACAGGCCATACACCTTTCTCCTTGGTCTATGGATGTGAAGCCGTGTTACCGGTAGAAGTAACTTTGCCCACAGTTTGATATGGACTTACTACCGAGGAGTAAAATCTACCTAACTTGTTACACCATCTAGACACGGTAGATAAGTTACGAGATGAGGCGTTAGTTCGTATGGTGGCATATAGATAGAGGGTAGCTCGGAGTTACAACAAACGTGTTAATGCAAAGGAGTTCCAAGTGGGAGATTGGGTATTGAGGAAAGTCTTTCAAAACACGCAGGAATTAAATGTTGGCAAGTTGGGAGCGAATTGGGAAGGACCTTATCAGATCACGAAGATCGTAGGACAAGGAGCCTACGAGTTGATATCATGCGATAGGAAGACAGTCTCCAAAAGTTAGAACGCGATGAATCTGAAGTTGTATCACCTTTAGAACGTGCAAGCCGCAATAAGGTATACATCACATACTTTTTTCTTTTTACATTGCATTATTACGTCTTCATACATACATAAGACAACAACGGTTTTATAAAAACTAACAAGGGACGCCTTATGACGTTACATGCCAAAACATAGGCCCTCTCCTTATGATCAGGCAACGTTGTGCACACAACAACTAGTCAAAAGATGCAAGAGATGAGAATACGTAAAACAAACTCTGGAGCAAAGGAGAGTTTCACAAAGTGCTTGTAACACGATTCATAACTTTATAAATCACAAGTGTTTACATTCTGACAAATACATCATTTCCTCTCTCTCTCTCAGCATCTTACACAAAAAGCGCTATAACAACGAGAAATGTATCAATAAACTAAAACCAAACTTTTTACAGCGCGCTGATCTTCATTCTTCAATAACAAACCTGTTTCACCTGCAAAAAAAGATAAAGAACAGATCCAAAAACATAACAAGTACAAAAGCATCATTAATAACATAAACCCCTAAAAAATCGGCAAGGGGTAGAAATTGTCCACACTAAGGCCCTAAAACAAGAGGCAATACAAAATAAAGTGTTTAAACCCCAACACAATGAGGGAAGAGAAATGTTTAAGAGTTAAAAAGAAACAAGGGGAAATCATTCCTTGGAAACACCCTCGGCTGACTTCTGGCTCACCATCTCCACCTGAGCCACTTCTTTGGCAACTGGAGAAATTTCTTCAACAAGGGAAGACTTCTTGGACGCATTGACCTCATCAGGGAACAGGTTCTCGAATTGCTCCCTTTCCTTCGCGGCATCCCAAGAAGAGTGCTTCCCCGCGACAAACTCCTCTATTGTCTAGACACGGGCCCTAAGTGACCAGTAATCAGTCGTGTCCTCGATCTCTTGAGCAAGATCGGCTCTTTTCTTTGACACCTCATTGAACTTGTCTTCCCACTCTTTGGACTCTCCAGCAGCTTTCTCAAGGGCACCTTGCAAATCCGCAACCTTTTTCTCCAGGATCTTCTTCTCCTGCCTTAGGATGACCGTTATGTCCTTCTCAAGCTGTGTACTGATCTTGCTTTGGGCCAGTTGATCGGGATAATTCTTCAAGGTGTCAAAAGATGCCAAAGCAAGTTGAAGACCCTAAAAAACAAGCGGTAAACAGTTAAGAACCAAGATGCTTTGAAGTAATAAAGGTTCGGAAAATTATTAACAAGATACCTACCACTTAACCGCTAGTATCTCACCAAAGAATTCAGGCATGGCAGACCGTGTCCCGAATCACAGAGACAATCCACTTGAAGAGGCATAAGAGACTTTAGGCACTTTCCTGCTTCCATGTCCAGAGACATCATGGTGCTAGGAAGGTCGGCCATGTGAGAAGATGTGCTTTTCCTCGGAGAGGAAACTTTGGAAGTGTCGTCTGCAGTCTTTGGAAGAAGGGCCATCACCAAAGAAGTGTCTGCGGTAGAGGTTGTCTCTGCCTTCCTTTTCTTCCTGGCTTCAACTCTTTCCAAGGTAGATAACGCTGCAGTGGATCTGGTAGTCCTTGAAACTAGCAACATGCAAGTAACGAGGTTAACGGGTAACAAAGGCGTCAAGACAAGGAGCAAAATAAAAAGAAAACTTCTATACTCGACATCTCGCTATCTTCAGGGTCTGTGAAGCACGTTTTCACCAGCTTGGAGTAGGGTCTATCTTCCAGCGATAGGGCCTCTATATGGGAAATAACCTGGGATGACACCTTGCGAGGTTGAGGGGTTGCAAGACTCTCTGCACAAAAGACAACCAGTGGTCAGATTTGAGAAAAGCGTAACGAGTACAAGAGGGAAACACTACCTGTTGGACGCCATCGAGTTTTTAGAAAAGACGTATCCCAAAGAGGATAGCTTTACGAAGAAGAACTTATCAGCCCAACCCTGGTCAGACTTCGATACGTTGAAAATTAGGTCAGACTTATTTGTAAAGGTTTTGAAGTTCAAGCGACCAGAACCACCTTTGGAAAGGCGATAATTCAGGAAAAAGTCAGCAACTTTGAAAGGGCGACCATGAGAAGAACACAAAAGGTCAACAGACAACAGGAGCCTCCAAACTTTAGGAAGTAGTTGTCCAGGGGACACATTGAGAGTGGTCAAGAAGTTGATGACTAGTGGGGAGAAGGGGAAACGATGGCCGATACAAAAAGGGTACTCGTACAAGCATACCCAGTCGTCAGCATAAAAATCGGCATAGATACCAGAAGGGGGAGAAAATATTTCCGCATGAGAAGGAAAGCCCGCAGAGAAGGCGAAGATGTGGGGATCCTCCGAGGTGCTATCCCTCCGGTGGTATGGAGTGAGAATTCTGGAAGAAGTGAGGGAAGGAGGAATGGCGGTTTCGAGACAGTAAAGAGAGGGCTTTGGAGGAGAACTAGAAGTCGCCATAACTGAAAATGGAGAAAATGAAAGACGAAGAAGAAGGAGACGTACCTGGACATCGGAAAGCACAATTGAAGCCTTAGGAGATCATCATGACTGCTATAAATAAGGATTGATTGAACAAGTCATTACTCGCTACAACTTTCGAGATACAAAATCAAAAACCCTAGAAAAGTGGTGGAGAGAATTTTCACGGGTTTTTGAGGGGGTATTGTTGGGCCTCTCCAAAATCCAGCCCAAAGAAGCATCGCAAGCCCAAAATGATCAGCCCAAGTGATTTGTTAGAAGCGGAAGTCGACGAAGTAGTCAAAGCAAGGCTAAAATCTCGAGATTGGCAATCAACCACCTCAACGGCTAGCACATTCATGCTAATGGCGAGATCTTCGGGATTCAGGAGACGTTATTTTCAATGGCATAATTGGTAAAGAAGGATATAAGACGAGGACAAGGGGAAGATGGGGGGTCATCGACACGAATACTCGAACTCAATGGCACAAAACTCAATTTGTTCTTATCCAGTCATTTCATTTCGTTCAAGAGATCACTTGTGTTAACAAGAAGATTCACTTGCAAATCTCGATCATAATACAAAACTTTCTATTTCCTTGCTCTTATTCTTTTGTCTTTTATTTTGCTTTACCACTTACTTGTAACTTATAACGTGTTGCGAATTCTGTTTGGTTAGCATTCCCGCATTTTAGCAGGTAATGCGTTAGTGCGATTTCCTTTCCAAAACAGTGCACGCGTAAAAGAGCATAGGAGTGTAATTTTTTTAATATTTTTTTCCTCGTTTTGATAAATGAAAATAAAAAATAGAATAGTTATGCATCCACATTTTTTTGAGTTGGTAAGAAGCCCGTTTATCTGAAATACCTGATATAATTGAGAGGCTGTTTAAAACGGTAACCGAAAATCGGTCAGAAACTGAAATTGAAACAATTAAAGAAAACATGTAAATAAAGTACACCCGACGAAACAAGGAACTATAACTAGGAGGGTAGTGGGAGAGTATAGGGCTAAATAGAGCAATGCCTTTAGCATTCGGACTTCGGTTAAAAGCGGACAAATCAAGTAAGATAAAGTAGACTATTGACATTGCCTTAACCGGGATAAAGAATCTTCAACAACCTCATTTGTATGTTTTTGACTGAAGTATGAATAAAATGAGAAATTAGTTTTGGACTAAAAATATTGAGGATGGTTCGATAAAGATATCAAATTCAATTAGATAACTTAAGAATGAAAAATAGTATAGCAAAAAATCATAAACTAACAATATTTCATGAAATTTTGATGGATTTTTTATGAGGCAAATTGGGGCTTCATTTTTTAAAAATCATTTGGCGACCCTAATTTATATTAGTGTGAATATATGTGGAGCTAATTCGATGATTATCTTTGAAGTATAAAGATTATATTTAGTACATTTAATGTAATTATTGTATTTTAGGTTTGGGCTTCAAGTTAGATTATATCTACTTTGTATAAATACTCTCTAATTTAATGAAAATAGTATATTTGCATCTCAAACAAATCCTCTATGATATCAGAGCCAAACCTCGATTCTGACCTAATGCTTCTGCAAGCTAAACCCTACCACCGACCTCTACTGTTCACACCAGTACTGGTTTTTCTCTGTCGATTCCTTGATCCTCACGATCATTGTACCAATTTCCACTTGTTACTATGACTAATTTGAAAGACAAGGGCAAGGATGAGGTCACTTTTGATTCGAAACCCGTCTCTTCTCCTTATAATCTTCATCCTGAGATGGTTCATCCCTCTGACCATCTCGGGATGAAGATTTGTCCGGTAGTTCTAAAAGGCAATAACTACCAGGAATGGGAAATTTGTTTGCGCAATGCGCCGCGGGCTAAATGCAAGTTTGGATTTATTAATGGCTCTATTCAATAGTCAGATGATATTAGTCTGCTAGAAGATTGGTACAGTGTTAATTGTACGCTAATCGGATGGATATTATCTAGGTAAAATGATTCAGCTCTAAAAAAATCGATTTAGCAGGAGATACTTTTTATGTGATCAATTCGTTACAAGAAATTTAAAATTGCTCTTGAAAAATCGAATGATCACCTCAAATATCCTCATTCATCTTAAATCTTCCTTGATAGTAAAAATTAATTATATTGTCGAGGAATTAAACTAAGTGGCTAACAAAATTGAATCTGATAGTCACTCAGGCACCGTTCGGATGAATTAGCTGGAGCTGGATTTGGTGGTGGAGTTGGAACTGAAAATACGAGCTGAATCCGCTAAGGAGTGTTTGGTAAGACCAACTGAAGAAAATATTAGAATAGATACAATTACCAATATGGGCCTCATTAATGAAATAAAGTGACCAAAACATCCTTGTGGATGAAAAAAATAACAAAATCATTCATCATTTATGACATGACAAACTAAAGAAAGTATTGAATTACCGTGGGCCTTCTTCTGTACAATCTTGTTTCTTGTATGTAATAAATCACCATGGAAATACAATCTGAGCTCCATCTTAATTCTTTTCAAAATCATTTTACCCCAATTCGAATTTGCTTCTAAATTTGACCTTAAACCCTATTTCCTAAATTACAAATCTAGATCCAAAGAACTAGAAAGGAAATGAGGAAAGGAATGTATCTGGGCAGCGAGAGTGTTGTCGGACCGGGGAGGAGTGGACGGGGGAAGATCAAAGCGGTATTGGGTTGAAGTGAATGGTGGACAAGGGAGGAAAGAAGGGAAAGGCGGAAGTGGGATGATCCGAGCGGCGATGGGGACGGGCAGACGGCGGACGATGGAGTAGAGAAGAGGAAGGTGGCGGCCCAAACGGAGGTTGTCTTGTCCAAGGGTGGAGAGGACCGGAAGAAGACCGAAGAAAATTGGGGGCAAAAATGGGTATTTTCCCCAAGCTCAAATCTATTAAGCTCCAAAAGCTAGGGGGTCAGCTTGAAAATTTAAGGAAATTCGAGCTCCAATCCACTTTGACAAGCACTTCCAGCTAGCGGGTGTGGTGGAATGCCAAACGACCTGTTGCAAGCTTGGAAAAAAAATCAGCTAAGCTCAGCTCCGCTAAGTTGATACCAAACGGTCAAACGGAGCCTTAGTATCGATTGGTACTTTTAAAGTCCATCCATAATATATGATCTTGAACATGTATTTAATTAAAATTAAAGGTACGAATTTAAAGAGTGGATTGATTTTCTTGATTGCGTTGTTGATGCCCCCAAAAAATACAGTATTTGCGACTTAGCGAGGTTAGGGCGGAGACCAGAAATGGAGGCAAAGTTGTCAAGGACATTCTTGAATGCTCGGATGGAGCTATTAGTTCCTTTGCAAAACATGATTTAAATCATATGCGAAGCTCAAGTGGGTAATTTTAGTACCTTTGCATTTTGGGTGAAATATGAAGCTTCGTTTATTGTGGAGGTTGCACATCATGCGGCTAAGGACCTCAATAAATTATCAATAATAAAGAGAATTGATTTTGACCAAAAAAAATAAAGAGAATTTATTTAGAAGGAGTCTATTTATAGTCAATAATAAAGAGAATTTATTTAGAATGAGTATATGTGCAAATTTTTATTACAAATCTTGTTACTCACTAATAAATCATTATTTTAACATAATAAAATAAATTTTAATAAAATTACTCCTTCTGTTTTACAATATAAGTCATTTTTAGTTACAAAAGGCGTTTCATAAGGTAAGTCATCTTTTCAATTATTTAATACTCCGTACTAAACTTTATTAAATAGTCTATTGTTTAATTTAGTTCATTTTCCAAAGTCCATTGAAAATTACCTTCAAACACAAAATTGAATTATTATTGGTATTGAAATTATAAAACATAATTATAGAGTATTTAGTGTACTTGATAAAAACAAGCATTAAATTAATATCTATTTTATTTCAAGTATGTCTTAAAATCTGTGTAAAATGAGAAAATGACTTACATTGCGAAATGAAAAAATGACTTATATTGCGAAACGAATGTTGTAGTAATGAGAAGACTAAATTGATACTTTCTTGCAGACTTTTCATAATGCAAATTTGAATTACACAAGTCAATTTTTTTAAATTGTCCCAAGTTATTTTCGATTCAAATGAGCCGACTATTTATTGGGCTTTTACGTGGCCCAAATATTTATTGGGATGGCTGATGCCTTATTTCTTGGATATGCTCCTCTAATCATCCGAGATTAGATTGGGGTCCTCCAATTGATTGAGCCTTTGTAACATGAATTGCCTTTCATTTTTCTTGTGTGACTTCTTGTTTGGATCAGGAATAATTATATTGGGTAAGAAGATATAAGGGGGCTAAAAGTATGAACAATCGTGTTCATTTGCTTGTAGATGGATTTTGGGTACATGTTATAAATTTCTTGTCAACACTTTCTACTACGAGATTATTCTCCCAAGAACAATAGGAAAAATTGTTAAACCCGGGGTGGTCTGACATGTAGAGATAGTAAGGAAAGTTGATTTTGAAAGTGTTTCGTTCGTTGTTGTTGCCAACCCTCACGGCCAATTCAGACACAGCACAACCTTCTGCCCTACTGCTCGCCGTGAGGGTGCCGTCAACGACGAACGAAAAAAAAAAACTGTTGTAGAAGGAGGTGGAGGTCATAAAAAAGGTTAGAGTTTAAGATTTAATCGATGACTTCGATATGATGATAATTTTAGGAGAATATTTACGTTTTAGGAGAATAATTCATGCCTTTCTCATTCGCAAAATAGTGTACATATAGGATTTATAAGATAGCTTGTATCCCAAATTACAGGTTAACAGATATACAAAAACTAGGCCACCCCATGTGCGGTATATATACTTATGAGTTACTCCACCCATATATAGTTGTATGATTTTGATTTGGAACATTATTATGCTTGTATGTTATGCACGTTACGCGCATAACCTCCAATTTAGTGGCCCATAGAGTTTAATATGGTATCAGAAGTCTATTCCTGCCTCGTTTCATGCATTTGGGTTTGGCTAGTGGCCCACTTGTTATTTAGGTCGAGTTGGCGAAAAAGATATTGAGATGTCATCACATGTTGTTGGGCTAACTATAAAAAGATTGAGATGTTGTAATCCGTTTGTCCAAGTAACAACTAGGTTAGGTAAGTTGCAATTACGAATCATGTTAATAATATTATCCCACATTTGAAGATTAGGATTAAGTATATATACATATAATTTACTCCATCTATAATTATATGGTTTTAAGTTGGAGTCTTACTAAACTTATATGTTAGATCTTTTACACCCACAACCCTAATTTTAATGGACACATGATTTCCCTTTTCATCAAAGATGTCAAACAAATATAAATCCTCTATTACAACAATATTATTCCTTATTAGTGTCACACTTAAAATTTAGATACATTCACAAATACTAATCTAAAAATACTTTAAAAGTCAGTTCACAAATTTACATTATTAATGTATCCCTTGAAATCAATTAAGGTTTCTAGTTTCACAAAAATAGTGCAACTAAAACTTGAAAACTTTTTTTTCCTATCAATTTAAGTCTATCCTTTTAAAAAAAATGTAAATAAGATATTATTATTATATTTTGAGTCAATTAAATCCCAAATAAAGTTACAATACATGCATATTTCATTATTTTGTTTAACACGCATCGAATGCAATTTTGTCTTTCTTTCTTTTTCTGGTCGAAAGACATTTCTTTTTCTTTTTCTCCCTATTTTGAAGTCCAAATTCTCAAGTCTCAACCCAATAAAGAAAGAGGAGAGAAGTAAGAAGAGGGAAGATCAGGGCGAAAATGGAGGGCAGCATCCTGGAGTTCGTCGGCTTGGAGCTCATCGGCGTCATGGCCCCCGTCTCAATCTGCATGCTCCTCGTCGTCCTCCTCGTCTACTCCCTCTCCCCTTCCTCCTCCTCCTCCGCCGCCACCACCATCGTCACCGCCGCCAACCTCGTCTACAACGAGAGCCCATCCGATTCCACCGCCGATAAGCTCAAAGGCGCCCTCCTCAACGCCGGCGTCTTCGTCCTCCTCATCGCCGCCGTCACCTTCCTCCTCGTCGTCCTCTACTACTACAACTTCACCGGATTCCTCAAGCACTACATGCGCCTCTCCGCCTTCTTCATCCTCGCCACCATGGGAGGCTCCATCTTCCTCTCCTTGATCTCGCACTTCTCCCTCCCCTTCGACGCCTTCACCTGCTTCATCTCCCTCTTCAATTTCACAATCGTCGGCGTGATTTCCGTCTTTGCCGGCGCCGGCGTCCCGATCGTCCTCACGCAGGCCTACACCGTCGTTCTAGGGATCGTGACCGCCGCCTGGTTCACTCAATTGCCGGAATGGACGACCTGGACTCTCCTCGTAGCGCTCGCTCTCTACGATCTCGTCGCCGTCTTGGCCCCCGGCGGCCCGCTCAAGATCCTCGTCGAGTTGTCTCAGTCGAGGGACGACGATCTCCCCGCCTTGGTCTACGAAGCTCGCCCTACCGTCTCCCATGGCGGTTCTGGCAGCGGCGGCGGGAGGAGATCGAGTAATCTAGGGTTTCTAGTCGGCGGCGTTTCCGATAACGGCTCTGTCGAGCTTCAAGCCCTACCTTCTTCCTCATCGAGCAACAATCAGATTCAAGCCGAGATCGAGGAAAGCAGACTGAGAGAGGAGGATTTCGGAGCGGAGACTTCCCCATTGGTGCCTAATTCGAGAAACAGGGAAAGAGAGAGATCGGAGTCTGAGATCGCCGTGGTGGAGGAAGGTTCATCTCCACTCGTAGAGATGATGGGGATCGGGGGTGCTGGAGAAGCTGATTCCGATGAGATCGCTACAACTAGAGGTATTAAGCTTGGACTTGGTGATTTTGTTTTCTACAGTGTTCTTGTTGGTAGAGCTGCATTGTATGATCTGATGACTGTTTATGCCTGTTATCTTGCAATCATTTCTGGCCTTGGTTGCACCCTAATTTTGCTGTCTGTGTGCCGACGAGCATTGCCTGCGCTGCCGATTTCAATTGCATTGGGGGTTATATTCTACTTCTTGACTAGGTTGTTGATGGAGCCCTTTGTGGTTGGGATTTCTACCAATTTGTTGATGTTCTGAGCACCTATAGAAGGATTAGACTGAAAGTGAGTTCTGCTTTAGCTCTTGACCCAATTGTATGTTGCCCCGTTACACAAATCTGTGACTGCAGGATCATAGTGAACATAGTTTTGGGAGATTTGAGAAGTAAATGTAGCATGATCTGGTTCAAACTTGATAATTTGTTAGTTTCTGTTTGAGGGAAAAGGTGGATGTAAAGACTAAGAATTTAGGTGGACGTCTGACTTGATATGCCCCAAAATAGTGATTCAAAGTGCTAATGTAAATTGTTTTATATGTTAGTGGTGTTTCTGATTTCTGAATTGTGTTTATGCTAGTGATGCTTTCCCCTTTCTGAAGAAATATGAATGTTGGAGACTTGAATTAGACATTGATTCATCTATAGAGTTCTAAATGCTGTAGCCTTGGGATAGACATTTGTTTACACTAGTCATGCTAGTATGGTTTATAGCTTATAGACATTTGTTTATACTAGACTACTAGTCATGCTGGTATTGGTCTATAGCTTGGCTATTGATCAATTTTCTCGATTTCGGCTTGACAACAAAAGCCCTTTAATCACAAATTTTGAATATGCAAGTATCATGGAGTAGATTTAATCAGCTCCTTTTAGCTTGATGGAGCAGATGATCTTTTGCAGTGTTTATCTGCCTCTCTTGAGATTCTGATGTACTCAAGAGTAATGGTTTAGATTACTAGATTGATATCTCAGTGCATTATAATAATGAAGGTCCATAATATTAACCAAAATCTAATGATGTTCTGAACCCTATAGAATGTGTGTGCTACACAAATTTGTGGTTGCAGGATCATGCATTTTTTTCCAGGCAATCTTACCTTGAGTGATTTGAAAAGTAAATGTTACATGATCTACTTTAAACTTGATGTTATGTTTGTTCTGTTTGAGGGTAAATATGGATGCATTAGATTAAAGAACTAGGTGTATTTTCTCCCAAAATATTGATTCAGAAAGTGCCAATATAAATCATAGTTTCAGTGATTTAGAAAGTAAATGTTACATGATCTGCTTTAAACTTGATGTTATGTAGTTCTGTTTTGAGGGTAAATATGGATGTGAGAGATTAAAGAACTAGGTGAATGCTACAGTTGATTTTCTCCCAAAATAATGATTCCGAAAGTGCCAATGTAAATTCTTGGTTATGACTTCATCATCCTTTTCTGTTTAGTACTCAAATTTGCTGAGTTGAATCGGTCTCTCTTGTTGAGATCCTGTTGCACATTGGAGTAATCTTGAACTCAGTGTTTTATAGTAACGGAGTTGCATAATATTAAACTCAAAAGTTTTGACTAGCATGACTTAAATGACCCAGTTTGAGAAGTTGTTTTGTAGTGCTGAATCTGCTTACGGCTTGTTTATGGTATTTAGACAAACACCATTCTATTCTTTTTTTTTGGGCTTGTTTATGAGTCAATTGCATCCGCCCAATTAGCTTTCAATATCTGGGTTCTGGATGTTTCATAGATTAAAGAGACAAGGCTGCCAATGTTGCTACTGGAAATTTGCATCTAATTAGTAGAAAAGTTTTTGAACACCATTGTCTTGTTTGAGCCCCTTGAGAACAAATAAAAACCTAACCATAAACTTATTCAAGCATTATCTGAACTCTGATTTGATTCTTCGGGTGAGTCATGGAGAAATCTCCCAAGCCGCATTGCCGTATTGTTCACCTGCAAATTTGTGGTTCAAGTTACTATTCTGGTTGGAGAATATGAATTGAAAATTTAGGTTAGATGCACATCTTTTTTGTTCATGTGTGCTTGAGATCTTACCTCTTCATTCCAATCGATCCTCCATGTTATTATGACGAGTATGATTACTTGAACTACCATGCCAGCCAAGCATCCCGATCCATAGTCCCTACTCAACATCAACAACAATGTTGTAATCTAGAAACAAGTTTAAATTTGCATGAAACATTTTTGTGCAAAAAGCTATAGCAAACCGAAGTTTAAATACCTTCACGCCAAGTTTAAATACAAATGCGAGCACACATCCAACTGGAATGCCAATGACATAGAAGGAGACGGTGTTAACTATAGCAAACCGAACCCTATCGCCACCCCTTTGTGTCATGACGAAAGAGTTTGAGGTTTAAGAATATTTTAGTAATGATATAAAAACAACAAAGGAAACACAAGTGAAAACATTGTATGTATGCTAAACTTGCCTGAAAACACTGCTTGGAAATTGCTAATAAGCATTGTTAAGGCAAGCAGAACAGAGAGTTTAGATGCTGCCTCCGCAACCTCATCATCACTTGTGAACAAGTACGGGTACGAGTGGCCGAAAATGATACGAACAAGGCAAAAGAATATTCGGAGAGAAATTGACATCCAGATGAGAACCATAACCGAAAACTTTGCATCTTTGACGTTTCCTCTCCCAAGTTCGTTGGAAACTCGTACACTAATGGTATGTAGGATTCGATAAGAAGATGACATTATACACGAATTAAGCAATGGTTTAAGAAGCGAATTAGTAAGAAATAAAAGTCGTCCCCTCCAAAAAATCAACGTCCCTGATCAGGCATTCATTAAAAAAGATAAAAAAAAACGACACATGCGAATTCCCCATATTATTCGCGTATTTTTGGATAAAAATTGGCACAAACAAATTTTCCGTATTTTTCATGTATTTTTCGAAAAATACGTTTTTGAGAGACACACACAGTTTGTTCATCAATATTGGCTATTTGTGCATCAATACTGACCAATTGTGATGGCCGGATCAATGGAGGGGATGATGGTGCAAAGAGATCGCCACGAGAATCCAAGGAATTCCGACAACAAACACCACGCAACTGACCCGTCTTCAACTGGCTGGATCTTCCTCGTTCGAACTTGGAATTGAGTGATTCCAATTCGAGAAGTTAGATCTCTGAGTCTAGTTTAACCCTTAAATATTTCAGACCTATATGACAAGTGGATTGAAAGATATGTCGATTTTACTGAGGGGGTGCAGAAACCACCGAGATGGATGATGGATCGAAATGGGGAGAACAAGGGGATATGGATGCTTGACAACTTGAATATGACTCACCAAGCTCTCAAACAAACTAAGATGCCCAAATTGTCGGATATTACTCACCAACAACTTGAACAACGAGAATTGAACGAACGAAATACAAGAACAAGAACTTGAATTGAAATTGCAAGGGAAAGTAAGCAACAAGAGAGTATTTTCGTCCAATCCATGGAACCAAGGAAGGGAGGCCGACCATATAACCTAGAGAATTAATATCACAAAATCATCCCCCTCACTTAAGGAAAACTACAAAAAAAAAAACACCCCATAAAACCAATAACAAACTGATTGTCCTCAACCGCAAAATAGTCACTTGCCAGGCCACTAGTTAAATCGAGACTCCAACCTTCACCTTTGCTAACCAAAGTCCAACTTATGAGCCATGATCTCCTCCTTGATCTTGTCAAGCATTTCCCTAGCATGTTGTCGAGTGATGCGCCCAAGATAGGGCATGACTCCTTGACTCGGCTTCTTAGCGCCTTGAACAACGTCTTTGGTTGCTTGTCCAAGTATTGGCTCCCCTTTATCGTGCACATTGGGCTTGTCTTTAGGGCTGGAATCTTCACTCAAATCACGGGGCCATGACTCGGTAGATGGAATCACATCATCCTCCACCCCTTCAAAAAGATTCGTCATCGAATCTATCAAGCCTTGTGAGCTCAACAAAGAAGGTAGGGCTTCTAGCTCCCTTGGTGTGGCATTCTCCATGACAAAGATATCCTTCTTGGCCTCCACAAGAAAGGAAATGTAATCACCGCTTGTACTGAATAAAACAGCCTCGTCCTCCTCATGGAGCAAGAAGGTCAAACATGAAGGAATCATAGGAAATTCATCCATCCATGGTGTAGCTAACGAGTTCATGGAGCTCGGAGTGATGGTAGGACGATGCATGATTTTAGGAGACAATTCCACAACTTCCTCCTCTTCTTGCAATATGTGCATCATTTCTATGAGACACTTGATGGTAATGAGTTGTTCCAATCCATAAAAAAGAGTCTCTCTTTTTGGTTGTTCTATGTCACTCATCAATCTTTGTAGGAAGGAAGTCTTCTCCCCTTCAAAAGGATGCGTCCATGAACCCAGCTGACCTACTTAACAAGTCAACACACAAACCTCCTTTCCAAGCACAACATGATATGACAAAATACAAGCAAAAGCTATGCCACTTTTCTTTGCAATCCTATTGGTATGGTACATGACAAAGCTATCAAAAATATGAGAATAATTCAGCAAAGATGTCAAATTTTGAGATAAAAGTAAGGAAGAAGTGTTACTTCCCCGAATGGCATGCACATCGTAGCTTGGGACAGTTTTCAGCTCCAACCTGTTCAAGGTATTTCTCTTAGCTCCGAACTCCAAATTGAGCGATTCCAAGTTCAAGATTGGGCTAAAGGAGTCTACTTCATTTCCTCCAAATGTGCGCATTTTTCAACCACTGAGTTGTAAGTTACACCACTTTTGCCAAGGTGGTGCAGATTTATCCGAGAAGGAAGTTTCACTTTCCTCTTTCGGGTTGGCCAAAAATAGGGGTGTAGAGGGGCTCCCTTTGGCTAGATTCTTGCCCTTATTTTCCTCTCGATGAGCAAGCTTCTTCCTTTGCTCCTTGGTTGCATAATCCAACATTATCTCATGGGAAGACATCGGGTGCAAAATCACCTTCTTTCCCTCCATTTGGAAGTAGTATTCGTTGGATATTCCATCATGGATCACTTTCTTGTCAAATTGCCAAGGGCGTCCCAGTAGTAGATGACAAGCGGTCATCGGGAGAATGTCACACTCCACCTCATCCTTGTATGGCCCTATAGAAAAAGAAACACGAGCCCTCTCCTTGACTGCTTGGAAAGGGGCGTTAGAGTTCAACCAACACAAAGGGTAAGGTAAAGGTTGAGGAGTAGTACTCAAAGAAAACCTATCCACCACCTCTTGACTAATAATATTGCAACATGAATCGCTATCAATAATCACACTACATACCTTATCCACGATCTTACATCGAGTGTGAAAGATAACTTCCCGTTAACTAGGCCTGGTGGTATTCGCCGTCATGAAAAGTGTTCGTTTGACTGATAGCTTGCATTTAGGTAGTGTTTAGGATGCATATTTATGTTTATTTTGCATAAGTTTTAGTTATTTTTAGTTGGTTTTAGCTTAGTTTCTAGGATCTTGTGTTTTCGGGTAGTTGCGCTTGTTTTGTTCGGTTTTGCAGATCTTTAGGTAAACAAGCATGGACGGGATGGATCTTAGATGATTGTGGTGGAGTTTGATTAAGCTTAGAGTGATACAAGTGAAGATTAGAAGAGTTAACGCCCAAGAGCTTGTGTGAAAAGAACGCTTAAACCCGGGCTATGCATTCGAGTTCTTGTTTCGACACCTCTATCTTGCAATGCTTGGTTTGGGAGCTATAGTGCTCGGATGAGGCTCAATTTGGTATCAATAGAAATCTAATTCAAAGAGCTACAATTCATACTTTTTCTCCGAGTCCAAATTCCAACTCTAAGTGGGTCAAAACAGCCTCTGAAGTGACGCTTGAATGCTGAACCGAGGCAATTGCGCGGGATGACAATTGCTAGGCCGCGCAATTCAGAGGCTAAGCCGCACAATTCCAACTGAGGGATGATTGTGCGGGATGACAATTGCTCGACCGCGCAATCCTCATGCAAACCGAGCAATCGGTGTTTTCTACGCGGGGAAGTTTTGGGCTTGATTTTTGGGCTTGGGTTATATCTTCCGAGTAGTAGCTTAATGATAGACTTTTTGAGGGTTATTTTAGAAGACATATATAAACCTTATGTTAGTTTATTTTCTTAAAAACTTTGGATCATAACTTTGGAGGTTAGGGTTTTGTCTCAAGGAAGACTTAGAACCTTTGTAAGTTTGATTTCAATTTCAAATATGCATTGCTAATTTTCCTTTGTGTTTGACTAATTAGTGAAGTCATGATTTGTGTATGATTGTGAGATTTAATTGATTCTCAACGAACTTGAATAGAAATTATTCCCTGTGCTTAATTGAATCTAAACTAGGGTTTTTATAGATTGATCACCTAATTGAATTTCTAGTTAAAACTGAATCTGATTAATTACCGGTTGGAGTTAATCTAATCAAGAGTAGACTTTAATTAATTTAGTACCGGTTGGACAAGTTGATTAAAGTAGGGAATAAATTCACAAGTCAGCTAGATGTCTGGTTGCTCTAAGTGTTTGTTTCTATTGATAACTTGAATCTTCATGCTGTTATTTAATTGAATCTAGAAGGTCTTCTAGGTTATTAGATAATTAGGGTTTTTAGAACTGGTTGGTCTATCAACTAAATCTGAAGTTTGGGTTTTAGTCCTTAGTAGGATCATTATCCACAATAGATTATTCAAGTGAGAAGACAATCAGGAGAATCGATGATCAATAAAGCAATATCATGATGGATGTAATTAGTTGAACACGCTTTCCTCATATTTGATTAAACTAATTCATATTTGCATTCATAGTTAGTTTTCAATTTGCATAGTAGTTTAGACTTTCAACCAATAAACCCCCCTTTAGTTCTATTATTTGGCATATAAGTAATAACATTAATACACGAGTCTCTGTGGGATCGACCCTTGCTTACCACTCTACTCAGATTGGTTAAGTTAGGATTCTTTGATAGGTAAACGACTGAAAAACACCTCATCAAACTTGGCGCCGTTGTCGGGGACTCGTCGCTATTTGTGTTTTTACTTTTGTGCTATTCTTGGTGTTGTGAACCTATCTTACGGTTCATAACACCCGTGCTACTAATCTATGACTTTGTTCGATTGTAGATAGCTGCAGGATGAACACTTCCATGACTATTTTTCAAGATTTCATGATCATGTGTTTCAACTTGGTGCTTGGGGATTACAGTATAGTGATAGAGAGGTAAATATGGGAGTTATCAATGGTATGAATTTTGAGACAAGGGGATTGGCAGATTACATGAGCAATGGGAGGCTTTTATATATGGGACCTGAGGAATGCTGGGATTTCTTATGTTTCATGAGCCATCAAAGCTTTCTGGTTGAGTCATCTTCCCAACCACCCCAACCGGTTGATAAGTCTCTTGAGGATATAATCAGGGATATCTCAAAAGGGGCAGATGCTATAATCATGGAGCACTGTAAGTCATGTTCTTCAAGTTTTCATTCCACAATCTCATGTCCTTTTCAGTTGTGTGGAAATGGTGGTGGAATCACATTGGAGTTAAACGATCATGAGTCAAACACCCAAATTCAAGTTGAGGAGCAATCTAAGACACTTGATGTGGGTTATGAGGATGAATTTGATGCCCAATATGAAGTCACACCTATAAGGCAAGTTGAGCAGATCATCACAGAGCCAAAGGAAGTTTGTGTTGGCATAGAGATTCTTATAGAGCCTAGGGAGCCTGAGTCATCTTCACTCACGTGGAGTAAATTGCTTGAGGGTTTTACGGTTTTGGAAGAAGACTCTTTTGTCGACCAAGATGACTTCTTTGCTGATGAAGTAGATAGCCATGAGGGAGAAAATCAACATGATATACCTGTTAAGGTTCCTGTTGTCATGGTGCACCCGATGTTAGGCCTTGACATCCCATGCTTCAGTTTCCCCACCTTCTCACATCAAGAGCTTATGGAGTTCCAAGATGAGGAGCCAAGTCTACAACACAAGGTGGAAGGTGAAAAATACATGGAGTTCATCTTTGAAGAAAGTGGTAGTGATTGCAAGTACTTCAAACCATATTGTAAGTATTTTCTAAAGCCACCACTTGTGCTGAATTTATTTGAACAAATGCCATATCATGCCAACTGGGCACACATGTTTGATAAGTTAAAACGGTCTTTGAATGTTATATTATGCTTAATTGATTTATCAATGTGTTACTTATGTTTTTCTGAGATGTGTGCATAGGGATTTGACAGGTTGCTAAGGGCATTGACAATGTCTAATCTTGTCAATTTATGGTAAGGGTCAAGCTAATGATATTAAACAAGCGCTTCTTGGGAGGCAACCCAAGGTTTAGAGTAGTTTTGTTTTTCAGTTATAATCTTTTGCTTTTTAGGTAGTTTTGTGTGTGTGTGTTAGATATCCTAGGTCTGAAGATTG
Organism: Fallopia convolvulus; assembly: GCA_964016875.1. Taxonomy (NCBI): domain Eukaryota; kingdom Viridiplantae; phylum Streptophyta; class Magnoliopsida; order Caryophyllales; family Polygonaceae; genus Fallopia; species Fallopia convolvulus. Next base: position 3,238,395 of record OZ024720.1, read on the forward strand.
ATAACCCGAAGAAGCCTTCACCACCACCGTCGGATTTCCCGCCGCATTACCCGGATAGCTAGTTTCTTTGTGAGTTTTTCTCTTTCCTTTTCTTCTTACTATACTTTGGGGACAAAGTATGTTTTAAGCATGGGGGAAGGGAATTACTTGTTTGCATTGCATATAGTTGCATTAGTTTAGGTCATGTTTAAAATTTTTGCATGCATTGATTAAAATTCTAGAAAATGAAAAAAAAAATCAATTAGAAAAATTTGAAAAAAATACAAAAATATTGCATTTAGGTTCTTATTTCCCCATTGCTTGATTCCTCTTGTGTTTCTAAGTTGAGTATAAGTTCTAACTCATGATTTGCATGATTTACTGAAGTGGATATGATATAAGCATGATCATTGATTAAATGACTTGATTATAGGATGGAGCATGTATTTAGCTTGAGTATTTGATTCATTCTGAAGTTCTAAACAACAATTAGCCTTGTGAGATATTTGGGCCTTTCGTGATATATTTATTCTGTACATTCTTAAGTGTATCACCATGATTATCTAGCTCTAGAACTTGCGTTAATACTCTATTTTGAGGCTGCTTTATATGATTGAATGCATGACATTAAAGTGATTGAGGCAATGTTTCTCATAAGCCTATTATTTCCCTTCCTACCCTACAAGATCCATGTTTTTGACACCCCTTTCTTTTGAGCTTGAAGCCTATTTTTATTAGCTCCACAAAATGATCCGTAGCCGAATAAGCTTGACCCATAATCCGGGATTTAGGACTTTAGGTTGTGTTTTGTTTTGTGTGAGTTATGTATAAGTATGGGGGAGTTGGAGAAAAAGGTGGAAAAGAGGAAATACAACTCTTGGTTACAAAGTGAAAAAAAATGAAGATGAAAAATATGTTGCAAAGCAAAGAAAAAAATTTGAGTTTAATTGTTATTAGTCTTCATTAATATGAAAGAAAGAGTTGAAGAAGAGGCAAAGGAAAAAAAAAAGAAACAAAGTTTATAAATGTGTGTTATGGAGTTGGTAAAAGAAGTTGGGAGAAGTGAGAAGTAAAGTGTAAAGTTTGGGTTTAGGATTAGTTCTTTATCCCGGATTTAGCACCACAAGCCAAATATAATCCCTTCCAAATTTCTCTTTACCTTGGCCCCATTACAAGCCTTAAAAAGACCTCATGATTTTTGTTATGTGTTTGATCCTCAGCGGTGGAGATTTAGAACGTTGATGCAAGCATATGGTAGTCTAGTTTTCATGGTTGATTTTGAGTGAAACACATACCCTTAAACACTTGAGAGTTTGAGTGCAAACACAATTACCTTGGTGAGGTCTAGAATGAAAGAATGGTCTTTGCTCTATGCTTGTTATAATGCATGTTGGGAAGTCTTGGTCGTGTTTTTAATTATATGTGAAATGCTTGTTTGACTTGAGATGGATGTAAGATTGCATTTCTATGGTGTCATTTGGATTTATGTCTTGCTTGAGGACAAGCAAGGGTTAAACATGGGGGAATTTGATAGCTTGCATTTAGGTAGTGTTTAGGATGCATATTTATGCTTATTTTGCATAAGTTTTAATTATTTTTAGTTGGTTTTAGCTTAGTTTCTAGGATCTTGTGTTTTCGGGTAGTTGCGCTTGTTTTGTTCGGTTTTGCAGATCTTTAGTTGCGCTTGAGTTGTTCCAATCCATGGAAAAGTGTCTCTCTTTTTGGTTGTTCTATGTCACTCATCAATCTTTGTAGGAAGGAAGTCTTCTCCCCTTCAAAAGGATGCGTCCATTAACCCAGCTGACCTACTTAACAAGTCAACACACAAACCTCCTTTCCAAGCACAACATGATATGAAAAAATACAAGCAAAAGCTATGCCACTTTTCTTTGCAATCCTATTGGTATGGTACATGACAAAGCTATCAAAAATACGAGAATAATTCAGCAAAGATGTCAAGTTTTGAGATAAAAGTAAGGAAGAAGTGTTACTTCCCTGAATGGCATGTACATCGTAGCTAGGGACAGTTTTCAGCTTTGACCTGTTCAAGGTCTTTCTCTTAGATCCGAACTCCAAATTGAGCGATTCCAAGTTCCAGATTGAGCTAAAGGAGTCTACTTCATTTCCTCCAAATATGAGCATCATTCAACCACTGAGTTGTAAGTTACACCACTTTTGCCAAGGTGGTGCAGATTTATCCGAGAAGGAAGTTTCACTTTCCTCTTTCGGGTTGGCCAAAAATAGGGGCGTAGAGGGGCTACCTTTGGCTAGATTCTTGCCCTTATTTTCCTCTCGATGAGCAAGCTTCTTCCTTTGCTCTTTGGCTGCGTAATTTAACATTATCTCATGGGAAGACATCGGGTGCAAAATCACCTTCTTTCCCTCCATTTGGAAGTGGTATTCGTTGGATATTCTATCATGGATCACTTTCTTGTCAAATTGCCAAGGGCGTCCCAGTAGTAGATGACAAGCGGTCATCGGGAGAATGTCACACTCCACCTCATCCTTGTATGGCCCTATAGAAAAAGAAACACGAGCCCTCTCCTTGACTTGGAAAGGGGCGTTAGAGTTCAACCAACACAAAGGGTAAGGTAAAGGTTGAGGAGTAGTACTCAAAGAAAACCTATCCACCACCTCTTGACTAATAATATTGCAACATGAACCGCTATCAATAATCACACTACATACCTTATCCACGATCTTACATCGAGTGTAAAAGATAACTTCCCGTTGACAAGGCCTGGTGGTATTCTCCGTCATGAAAAGTGTTCGTGGGACCACCAAGCACTCTCCATCCTCTCGTACGTGTCTTCTTGAGGTACTTTTGTCCTCTCTTCCAATGACTCCACTTGGTTAGCGCTTTGTAGCACACTTGGTAGAGCCCCCGTTTGAGGCACCCGTGCTCTATCCTCTCGGTTGCGCACTTGGCTCTCCAAATCAGTCAACCTAGTTCCCAAAGCCTAAATGGATTGTTGCAAGGATTGTTGCATGGTTTGCAACATGGAAGCCACCGAACTAGTGGACGTCTCCTCAACTTGTTCCGTATTCTTGTCATCACCTACACTTGTCATTGTAAGAACAAGGCAAAGATCAAGGTATAGAGGTCACACGAATTAATCACCTAGACTTGCCCGAGATGAAATCCGAAAAGTTGCAAGTAGGCAAAAACAACAAAGACAACAAAGAGAGAATTCACCACACACTTGCTTAGGAAAACATTGCTAGGAAGCTACTAAACCACCAAGACTCAACACCAAGTATTACGAAATTAATTAATTAATTTTTTTTGTTCTGGGTAGGCCTTTGCTAGGCACTACTAGAAGACGACTTTTGTAGGCTTTTGCCAAGCACTACAAGATGACTCCTCTTTTGCCAGGCTTTTGTCATTGTAAGAACAAGGCAAAGATCAAGGTATAGAGGTCACACGAATTAATCACCAAGACTTGCCCGAGATGAAATCCGAAAAGTTGCAAGTAGGCAAAAACAACAAAGACAACAAAGAGAGAATTCACCACACACTTGCTTAGGAAAACAATGCTAGGAAGCTACTAAACCACCAAGAGTCAACACCAAGTATTACGAAATTAATTAATTTTTTTAATTTGTTCTGGGTAGGCCTTTGCTAGGCACTACTAGAAGACGACTTTTGTAGGCTTTTGCCAGGCACTACAACATGACTACTCTTTCCGTGCCCGACCCCTTATTAACTTTATGCCGCCGGGCAAGGTTTTTCTAGTCTTTAATCTTTCTTTTTGTGCCTGGCCCCTTATTAGCTTTACGCCGCCGACAAGGTTTTTCTGATTATTCAACAAAAGATTTCAAGACACTTAAACACAACACAAGATGTCTCGTCTCGGTGTCGTTCCCGTATCCTAGCACCGCAACCAACAACAAGCATGTAATGAAAACAAACAAGGCTGGTTTGGGACCTCCTTCACATGTCCTCAATCGCAAAACAGTCACTTTCGGGCCACTAGTTAAAACGAGACTCCAACCTTCACCTTTGCTAACCAAAGTCCAACTTATGAGCCATGATCTCCTCCTTGATCTTGTTAAGCATTTCCCTAGCATGTTCTCGAGTGATGCGCCCAAGATAGGGCATGGCTCCTTGACTCGGCTTCTTAGCGCCTCGAACATCGTCTTTGGTTGCTTGTCCAAGTATTGGCTCCCCTTTATCATGCACATTGGGCTTGTCTTTAGGGATGCAATCTTCACTCAAATCATGGGGACATGACTCGGTAGATGGAACCACATCAAATTGTGCATCGAGTTTTTGATGCACATTGTTCAACGATTTCAATTTTTTTTAATTTTTAATTTTATTAGTTAACCTTATTTATGTATATAAATACAATAATATCTAGTTTTTGAAACACGTATAATTAGTTTCGATATACCCTATTTGTTCATTGATATACCCTTATTTTTTTATTGATATAACCATGTTTGCTCATTTATATACTCTTATTTGTTCATTGGTATACCATTATATGTTCATTAATATACCACCTTTTTATTTATTGGTATATTGTTTTGTTTATTGATATACCCTTATTTGTTCATTGATATACTCCTATTTGTTCACTGATATTCCTTTGTTTATTCATTGATATACCCTTATTTGTTCATTGGTATACGCTCGTTTTCTCATTGATATACCTTTCTTTTTGCATCAAAAAACTATTTTTTATGCATCAATGAATATGAATTTTTTGCATTACTATCATCACTTTGTGCATTACTACAAGCACTTTGTTCATCGCTACTAGTATTTTGTTCATTAATATATCCTTTTGTTTGTGAATTGAAATAAAATTGTGTGTGTGTACCAATATTGTCCATTTGTACGTTTAGGACCATTCATTTGTGCATTTTTGCTTTTATTATGTGCTTTAAGGCTATCTTTTTTCCTTACTCATATAATTAGTTTTGACTGACATAGTCGCATAATTAGTTTCAATGCACAAATATATTTATCTAGTTTTTGTAATTTTTGTACGGATCCTTTTTTTGAGAGAAAAGTGTAAATATATTAAATATCCAATTCAGCTAAGTCAATTATACATGACGGAATGTTAGTTACAAAGACTTGTTCATGTTCGGATTAAGATACAAATGTGTGATAAAATGAGCTAAACAATTGCCATGTCTACCTATATGAGCACAACAAAAAGAAACAAATGAAGTGCTCAATAAAAGTATATCATCTAATATAGTACCTAAATAAGATAAGTTTGATTTAAAAGCTTGAATGCAAAGGATAATAGATAAAGAATCCAACTTTGCAATAATATGATGTATGCTAAGAGAACGAGCCAACTGCAAACCGAAGAAGAGTGCTTGTGCCTTAGCTATGTTCATAGCCCAAGAAGTAGCCACACGCTTCGCAACAACAATGACAAATCCAAACGAGTGAAACAAGACAATATCAAAACTGATATCAAACCAATTAGTTTTGTCTCACATACGGTTGTTTTTTATGACCAAACCTATATTAATGCATACAATTTCGATACACATTCTGCCATTTTTATGCATAAACAATAGGTTATTGATGCACTAATAATAGTTTTTTATGCACAAAATCACAGTGTTGATGAACAAAATCACAACTCTAATGCACAAAATAATAAGTTTTGATGAACAAAATCACATTGTTGATGAACAAAATCATAGTTTTTATGAACAAAATCACATTTTTGACGAACAATCTGGCTGCGTGCCCTATATGTTTTTTCAAAATACGCCAATAATTCACCAAAAATTCGCTCGTGCCGTTTTTCCCTCTTTTTAAGTGAAACGATCAACGTCCTTGATTTTTCTCCATCCAATGACTCTTGTTCTTTCTTATTTCTCACATGTGCGCCCATTCTCACTTGATCCGGACTCAAAGTGTATATATATATATACATATATGGTCAAAGGAGAGGTAGTACTCTCCGCATTTTTAACCCTTATTATTAATAGAAGAAAAAAACGATAAGTAGTAATCAAACGGGGGATAGCCCGACCCCTAATATCGGCAGAAAGTAAGAACATAACACCCTCAAGTGAGTCATGCAAAAAATAAACACCTAAACTGTTACGGGGGAGACGGACCCAACTGCCAAACCCAGCATACAAGCCCATGGGGTTCCATCCCAAAACCAATCGGTAATAGGAGGAGTGGCTCATGACCTTATATACTAGCTTGTTTTCATTCCCAACTTCCCATGTGGGATTCACAATTGAACCTCAACCATCTCCCCCTCACTTATGAATCCCTCACAAGCCCGAACGGCAGACCCTCCCGGTCCTTAAGTCGAACCATCGGTTCTGATCCCACTTGTTACGGGGGGAGGGAGAGACAGACCAACTGCCAAGCCCAGCATACTAGCCCATGTGATTCATCACAAAACCAATTGGTAATAGGAGGAGTGGCCCATGACCTTATATTCTAGCTTGTTTTCATTCCCAACTTCTCATGTAGGATTCACAATTGAACTCCAACATACACTAAAAATAAACGCAAAAAAAACACTAAATGGATTTGCGGTTTTGTTCACAACATTGGGTAATGGGTCCTATGGTGGAGTTGTGGGGTGTCCTTGATAGGCTGAAGATGGCTTGGGAGAGAGGCATTCGTCATGTTATCTTGTAATCAGACTCCTGGATTTTTATTAGGATGTTGAGTTCGGGGGTGAATAGAAGGCACCCCTTGTATATAGCCCGAAAATTTAGTGCAAATGCGTTATTAGTAGGGATGGGAGTATTTAATTATCTCATGTGTACCACGAGGCCAATTCAGTTGCGGATTATTTTATTGTTTTTTGATGATGTTAGGGGTTGAATTATCCCCTACTTGATGACTACTTAGCCCTTTTTTCTTAATTAACAAAGTTGTTCCTTGAGGTAACAAAGAGTACCACCTCTCATTCGACTAAAAAAACAATCACTAACAGAATTTACCACCCTATTGTAATGAGCATATTCTTTTTTTTTATGAGGTAAGAATTAGGTTATCCCCCACTATGGGGTAACCTAAAGCATCGTTGCGGATGAGAACATTAAGTTCTAAGTGATTCATCAAAGAGGAGGAGGAAAGAGTATGACCCAACTTAGCAATTTTATTGGCCACATTATTGCATGCTCGAGGAGCAGATAGAATTTTTACATCTTCAAACCACAAAAGAGATGTCGTGATATCAGAAATAAGTATGTCAATGTTACAGGGGCATCGACCGACTTTTTTACAGCATTAATTATTAAATATTGTTTGATTATCCCCTTCGACGATTATTTTTCAAATTCCCAAATTTCTAGCTCTCGTTAAACCACTTTTAAGTGCTAGAGCTTTTGTTTGTGATATAGATAGTGTCCAAATTTGCTTGTTGCAATGTCAATTAATTCCGAATTTGGTCCTCTAATAATCGTGCCTATTGTTGTTTCTCCATTTTTTAATTTGGATCCGTCAAATTTTAGTTTATGGAAACCAGGGGGTGGTTTACTCCATTTTTTTGTGTTAGCCTTTCTAGTCATATTTGTTCTATTCTTTGAAACCTTAGGTTCCTCTTCATTCCATTGTTTTGATTGTTTTCACGTCTGTAGTTGTAATTTGATATATTGAGCTAGATTCGGTATGTAGTCCTAAAATGTTGTTTGGAAAGCTAACTTATTTCTTTGATGCCAAATTGCCCACCAAGTCACAGCTAGATTCGGTATGCAGTGATTTGAGATTGTGAAGTACCTGTCTTGGTGTTCGATTACTTGTGTTATATTGTTGTATTGTTTGCATTGTTTTCACGTTTATTTTACTGCAGATATTACGATTATGGATGCTAATTGATCAAGAAATGGTTGGTGTCTTCATAGTTACAAAAACAGAGAAGGCGCCCCCCCGGGATGGAAATGTTATTACTTTATGTGCTATAAGCAAATTGTCTTGGATTGCTCTGTTTGCTACAAATGCCCCTTGCAGGGGGTGTATAAGTTTGCTCATAATCTTTTTTAATCGTTCCGTGATAATCTTTGCTATTGTTTTATAGATATTCGAGCATATGTTGATTGGTCTATAGTGGTACGTTGTGGTGGGATTGTCTTTTTTGGAAGTAGTGTGATAAAAGTATGATTTATTTGTTTCAAAAGCTTACCCGAATGAAAGAAGCTTTTGACGGGTTTGATGACTGATGGACCCACAATGTTCCAATATGTTTAGTTTTAATTTCCGGGAACCACTGAATAATTTGGTTAGATACGAGTGTTCTGTCTAGTTTTTCATATATATTATCATTTTTCGTTTTATTCTTTCTCCAGGTAAAGATGTTCCCTAAAGTTGGTATATCTATCAGGTCACATTCGTTCTAAATTGTATTAGGCGATCAAATTTTGACTGCTATGGAACAACCCCTCCTTTCTTTTCATTTAATTGTTGTATTTCATTCAAATCTCCCATCGCAATGGTTGGTATTGGCAGACTTTTGATGCAATTAGTTAATTGTTCCTAGAATATTTGTTTTATGAGATTCTTGTGGTGGAGCATATACAAAACATATTGCAATTACATAGCGAGTTGTCAAGTTGGTATACTTCAGTATGATGTATCACTTTTTTGGAAGAACTTCAGTATGATGTATCTAGGTTCTTGTATTAGGAGCTCCACCGTTTCATTTATTAACTGATGGTCCTTCCAGAGAACAAATAATCCACCTGCCCTCCACAATGTCGGGGACAATATCATATTATTAAACCCAGAACGACGCCATGATTGGTTGCCCCGGGCTACATCCGTTTTTGTTTCAACAATAGCCATAACCTGAATTCTTTCTAACTTACAAAACGAGTCTAACTCCGGTCAAAAAGATTTCCGACCTATTCCCCTCCTATTTCAAAAACTTATCTTCAAAACACAATATACCATGAAAACTCTTTTCCATTGTTCACCATAGTTATCTTTTTTCTCAATTGTTTATATAGATATATAATCCTAGCCTGCATTGGTCTAATTTATAAATACAACTTTTATCATAGGCAACACTAGTAAACACATTGATCACATGGCTGTATGATGAACGATCACATCTTGTACAGATAGCCTTCGTTTTGTTGTGCTTGTTGTATTTGCTTTGTCACCTTTATTGTCTCAGCATCTTTCCTCATACCTAGCTGTAACATCTCTATCAAACAACAATATACAAGACAAAGATTAAAAGTGCTTGTCATTTTAGTGTCATTTTGTCACATGCATCCAACAAATAGTTATATCTTTTTTCTTTCCTTTTTAATGAGCCTATTAATCTTGCTGGAACCCATCTTGGAATGTGCATATTTATTTGTATTGGACTATATAATTCAATAGTGTTCAGCTCTAATTCCAAATTATTTGATTGGATAAATAGCTATTTTTTACTCTCTCCATCTCATATTGTATAGGTTTTTAATCCAAATTCTTTGTCTCATAATATATGGGATTTTAATTTTTCCATAGTCTATATTCAATATATGAGAAGTCATCCCTCTTGATATTATGAATAATTAACTCATTTTTCATGTAAATAAAGGATAAATTATTTTTTTAAAGGCAAAATTAACTACTTTTTTAATAAGTGTGGATTTGGTTAAAAATCCCTACAATATGAGACGGAAGGAGTACTAATTGTTAGTAGGTTTTTATTCTCAAAAATCACGAATTAAGTGATTTCAGGTCATAATTTAATACTCCAACCAACCTAGTTCCAACCAACTTTCAACTTGTGATTTCTATTTTCTAGCTTTTGACTTGTGATAGATATAAAGACAAGAATGATCGACAAGCTTGAGAGTACATAGATTATTCGACCTAAATTGTTCATTATAAATCAAACCCCTTACACTAAACAACCAACCCTACACAAATCCGAATTCCATGTTCCGCAAGTTATAATTATTTGGAAAAAAATTCTCATTAATTCAAGCATGAATCTTTGGGGGATTCATGGTTGAATCTCGCAAGTCGGCTTGAAGTCTTGTTCACCTACAAATTTGACGCATACAATTAATTAACACAAAAGTATACACACAATATATTAATTAAAGTTTGATCAATGCACGAAATATCTTATTCTTTTTTGCAAGTTTTAGATCTTACCTCTCCTTCCCAATCGATTCTCCATGTTAAAACGACAAGTGCGATTACTTGGACTACCATGCCAATCAACATCCCGATCCATATCCCCTATTCAACATCAAACATAATGTAATCAAGAAACTTTTGTGTGAGAACATATAGTAATGAGCTCAAATTCACTAACCTTTACACCAAGATTGAATACAAATCCAAGCACACATCCAATCGGAACACCGATGAGATAATATGAGACGACGTTAACTATAGCAACCTTCCCTTGAGAACCGCAACCTATCGCCACCCCTTCATGCCATGGAGAAAGAATCCAAAGTTAAGAACATTTCAATACGAATATAACGAACTGTTAAAGTTATTGGGCCGATTGACTATGACCATAAGTCCAATGAAGTATATCCTAAAACTAGTTGAGAAGAGTAAGAGTGGTTCACCAACCTTGTATACTAGACGTATGAATATATATTATTAAACTTTACATATTACTATATTAGGCATGGACGGAAGTGTGGGCTGGTCCGGCCCCCAAAAGTGGGCCGAAATGGCCCGGCTTGGCCAGCCCACGAGCCATCCAGGCTAAACCTACCCAGACCATGGGTCGGTCCTGGGTTGGGGAAATGAGCCTGGTCGGGCCTAGACCTGCCCAACCAGTTTTTATACTTGAATTTAAAAAAGGGCATGGGCCTTCCTGAAGCGGCTAGGTCCAGATTCCCAACCGCTTTTTAACAAAAGGGCCCGGTCCGCTTCTTGAAGCGGCTAGGTCCAGATTCCCTGGCCCAGTCCGGTTATGGACAAACCCGTGTCCATGCCTATTACATATGAATCTCAACAAAAACAATAGAAGGGAAGAGACAAAAAAATATTTGCATGATAAACTTGCCTGAAAACACAGCTTGGTAACTACTCATAAGCATTGTCAAGGCAAGCAAGACAGAGAGGTTAGCTGCAGCCTCAGCGACTTCGTTATCGCTCGTGAACAAGTATGGGTACGTGTGGCCAAAAATGATACAAAGAAGGCAAGAGAATATCCCTAGAGAAGTTGCCATCAACACAAGAACCTTAACCGAAAACTTTGCAGCCTCGAAGTTTCCTCTTCCAAGTTCGTTGGAAACTCGCACGCTAATAAATATGTAGAAAATAATAAAATGAGTATTATTACAGGAACATATAAAGCATGCACTGCTACAAGAAGTCGGTTGGTTTCCTCTTACCATGCTCCGGCCAAAAGGCCAAGGGATATCATAAACACCCATGAATTAAGGTTCAAGCTGTGTAATGTCAACAATTTCATATAGATTAGTTTTTGAACTTGTCTAGGAGATTTCAAAAGAGAAGCATACAGAAGAAATAAAGATCATACCAGATAGAGAACGCAGATACTTCAACTACAGCGTTGTTTGAGTACCCGGCTATCAAGACAAGAATGGAAGTGTACCATAACTCAAAGCTATAGTAAACAAAGCATATGTTATAATAATTAAATAAAACCATACCACATATCTAAAACTAAAGAACACCAACTTGTTTTGATCATTTGAAGTAAAGTTAAAAACATAAACTCACCAAAGCATGAATCCCGACGAAATTGAGAGCTTAATGACCGGTAAAAGGTCTGCAAAGGCAAGCATGGAGAATCCACTCCATGTTTCCCTACACCAACCTCCAAAAATGTACACCGCTTGGCCGAGCACCAATCCCCATTGGGATATGGTCATGGCACCCATTGCACCAGAAATCCCGAGATTAAGGTCATACACAAAGAGCCACGATAAGAATAGATGAAATATGAATGTCACCACGGATAGATACATGATGACGGCGTTCTTCATCTGTGCTTGTAGGAACATTTGGATGGTGAAGCCGAATACATAGGTATAAATAACCGAAATGAACCACAAGGAAATGGATTCAGTTGCTACAGAAATCTCATGTTCTTCTCCTAGCAACTCGTATATAGGAGTCGCAAAGATCAGAAAGGGAAGCAGGATGGTTGCAGTGATGAAGTTGACGATCCATGAGCGTTGCAAATAGATTCCCATCATCTGGTATTGCCTTGCCCCGAATGCTTGCCCGCATAATGTTTCCGTTGCACTTGACATTCCTAGCTACAACATTGATTGTATGTGCATATATTCTTGATATTGTGGTTGAGTAAAAAGTTCTTATAGACACATGTGAAAAAAAACGTTTGTTTTTTGATAGAATTTGATATTAATGCAAAAGCTCACTATAACTACAAATCAGTTGGCAATGTGTGGTCTTGTATGTATAATAGGTTTGATTTTAGTCTCACTTTCGTTTAAAGACTTTCAATTTTTACAATAAGAAGCTTTAAATTTGCAACTTTCAACTAGTTTTGCTTTGTATTTCCACTTGACTAATCTATTTGTGTTTTATTGATGAGAAAATGACTAAATTTGCCCCATAACTTTTCAATCAATGGTTAATAATATCCGTATTCCAAAATTGCCCACGTTAGCTATTCGTTGGGCCGCAGAAATGTGTGCATACAAACAAGAAATAGATTACCACATACTCGAACCCATTCTTTCATTTTGACGAAGACAAAAAAGAAAAAAAAAAACTATTAGCTAAAAGGGAAAATAAGACAAAATCATTAATACTGTTGTACTGTAGTACATAACTTGTAAATACCAAAAATCAATAATTAATTAGCCATTATCATAATCAATTCTTTGATCAATTGTAGAGTGATGCTGATATTGCTGACCTTAATAAATATAATTGAAGTGGCTAGGACTCCTAGGAGTTTAAAATAATTTTTTAAACTCCTAGGAAAAAAAAACAATTTTTTGTATTATTTTTTACTTTCTTATCCACAATAAGAAAGTAAAAAATAATACAAAAATTAAGGCTACTTATAGCCTTAATTTTTTTGTCATTTGCATGTCCGTATAATTACTAATATTATTAGTACTTTTTAAGAAAGTAAAAAAAAAGTATAGTACTTCTCCGGTTTCACAATGTAAGAGGTTTTCAGCTTTAAAATAATTTTCATAATACCGGTCTCTTTTCATTCAATTAATATTAAAATATTAAAAAAATCACACTTATTTTACCTTTTTACAATATATCTAGTTTCAAAATACATTGAAAATATATTAATCTAATTCATTAAATACTATAAAATTAAATTATCTTACTTACTATTTTAAACTTGTCTTACAAAATACGAAAAGTGAAAAAACCTCTTATATTACCAAACGGAGGTAGTAATATTTTTGAAAAAACATTCCTTAAAATTATTTAAAAAAAATGCTTAAAAGAATAAGTATATTAATACAAAAATGCTTAAAAGAATCTAAAACCAAATTAAATATATTAAAACGGCTTACAACGATGCCATTGATGAAGCGCATGGAGATTGTCTGAACAAGAGCGTAGGCGGCGAGGTCGAAGGCGCTGATGTGTCCGATGAACGATTGCGTGACGACGAACACCCCGAACGACATCACCCGATACACCATGGCCGGCAAAGAAATCCTAGAGATCTTCTTCGTCTCTTCCCATGACTTCTTAATCAACAACTTCTTGGTTTGATTCTCTTCATTATAATCACTTGGCTTTGTAAGAAGTGTTGTTGATTCCACCCCATTATCCATTGTTCTCTAATGAAAGAGTGAAGCAATGGAAAATGAAGAAGAGAAGTAGAGTGAAAAAAAGAAATTGAAGTAGCACAAATGATATATGTTTTTGAAGTAAAGGGAAAGTGATGGGCAAGAGAAGCTTGTTAATGATATATGTGTGAATAAAATTAATCAATTAAATATATGGAATATACAGTATATTGGACGTGTCAGTCTGTCTACACCACACCAACCAATTTTGTATTATATTTTTTTGATATTTTTAACGCTACAGTATGTCTATAATTAGACACCCCACTATTAAAGAAGTGATTTAATGACAACTTGTTTGAAAATTGACATTATTTAGATGGCTTTTTACACTGGAGGTATCTGTTGAAAATATTAAATAATTACACACACAACACACACACAAACACACTCATATACCGACAACATCACAATTATGGTTGTGTTCGATTCATGCACATCATTCAAAATAATGCAATGCATTTAATAATATAATATACTCCCTCCATTCTATTCTACTTGTCCATGAAGCCTTAAACTTTTTTTCAGTTCTATTTGTCCTTGAAGTTATATTTGTACAAGATTTTCCATTTGTACCCTTTGTATGTAATTAATACACTTAGGAAAAGTATCTAAAACAAGAGGAATGTATAATTAATAAGGGTAATTAATAAGGCTAATTTGGTAAGATCATATCATATCTTAATATATGTGTATTAGGCCTTTATAGACAAGTAAAATAGAACGGAGGGAGTATTATTTTTAAAAAGCTGCATTTGTTGTGTCCTATCATTTCTCTCTCTTTTGCACACTTTTACACAAATTTTAAAAGCTCTTTTTAGAAAAAAATGTATTATTTAATGTTGTCACACTACAAACGAACAAACCATATAACCACATTAAAAATACAACAATATCACAAAAACATAATTACTAAGGATAATATCAATAATAGCAACAACAACGATATTAGTAACCTTCAATAGGATATTATTACCAACATATACAACCACAAAATACGTTCCGATAAACCAAATCCAAGAATACGAGACCATTCAAACAAAGTCCATCAAATAAAATAGCAACCAACATCCTCCTCAAATACATATGGCACTCTCCGGCCTCTCATCCATGGTGCACGGTCAGGGCGCGTACCTATACATGTGCCCATTTTCCCCATTCACCCTTCTTTCCCCGGCTAAACCTCTACTAGAGCGTTTGCCAAAACAATTTATTTTATTTTTAGAAGGGAGTTCCTTCCACTCGCATGATCATGCCCGGGGGTCTCTTCATCTCTAGCATATCCGCACCCATAACCATACCAGTGGAACCCAATGCACACATAACGAAAAATATTTAAAAAAAAACGATTTTTCATAATTTCAATTACATATACAAGCATGTAATTTGGAATCATTCCAAAATGAGGTTTGCATATTCAATTCAACCATTTAACACATAACTGTCGTAAGCAAGGCAAGTTGACAAGCGATTAACCTCGAAAGACGAAAACAAATATGCATCGGAAAAAAGTAGGCTCGAACAATTCACAATTACAATAACAAGCACAACCATAATTTCGATTCAGACACAATCACAATTGCAAACACATTCACAAGTTCAGACACAATCACTATTACAAACACATTCACAATTTCGCACACAATCGCAATTACAGTTACCGTTACAGTTACAACCACAATCATAGTCACCTTTGCCATCACAACGACAAACACAATTACAAATTACCTTCACAATTATTATTAACATCACAGTTACAATTACAAACACAAATACAGTCACTCATATCAAAGCAATTACAACCACAATTACTGTTACCAATACAACACATTCACAAACGCAATCACTATCACAATTTTCATAGGCACGCTTATAGTCACAATCAGATTCAGAGAATCAGAATTCACATAGATACAAATTTAAAAATTTTAATTAAAATAATAAACAAAATCTCTCTTATAATAATAAACAGACAATTCACATACTCACAATTACGTTAAAGGGAATGTAATGGGCAAGAGAAGCTTGCTAGGTTTATGGGAAGTTCACGTGTCAATGCATGCCTCCATAAAAATTTCTCTTTGTTTTTTTGGTAGAATCCATCAGATTTTCTCTTAAATTACTCATCTTTAAATATTGCATCTACTAATAAACAATTCTCTCCTCATCGTTGAACTCGTATGGCTCTACTAATAAACATTATTTAAAGATGCATTATTTAAAGATGAGTCAAAAGCAACCTTTTGACACAACTATAGATAAGATCAATCGAATGGTGGTAGGTTTGGAAACGGGACTAAAAGTATTAAAGTAGTCCTCTCTCTTTTTGATGAAAACCTTTTATAATAAGACGTGATTTATAGCGTTAATTAATACACCCAACAACTCATTTAAAAATAATTATTAAAAATTAATTATTAATACAAGTATGGATTTTGTAGAGAAACGATATGTATCTTATCTTACAAACTAACCTTTCCAAAAATAAAATTAATATATTAAAAATAATATGAAATAATTTAATTAAAAATAATCCAATTAATTTTTAACAAATCAAATGGATTTAAAAATGATGGTAGTGTCATTCAATGTGGAATCGTTTTAAATATTATTTTTAACATCCACTTTAGAATAGAGTAATGAACTAATTATATATGATTTAATATTATAAATTGAATATTAATAATTATTTCAAAATAATTAAAATATAATAATTATGTTTCTAATATTTTTATAAAATAGTAATATTATTTTTTAATATTAAAACATATTTTATAATAAAGATTAGGTTTCTCTCACTTGTCAAATT
Organism: Fallopia convolvulus; assembly: GCA_964016875.1. Classification (NCBI taxonomy): domain Eukaryota; kingdom Viridiplantae; phylum Streptophyta; class Magnoliopsida; order Caryophyllales; family Polygonaceae; genus Fallopia; species Fallopia convolvulus. Next base: position 3,254,917 of record OZ024720.1, read on the forward strand.
TTAAGATCTTTAAATATAATTTTATATTAGTACTATTATTTTTTTTAAATAATTTTTTATAGATTTATTTAATAATTTACACAAAGTTGGATTGGAGCCTAGCAACTAACTGGGCTCCGAGGAGCAGCCGGCCCTAAAACCGCTCCCAAGGAGCCGGCCTCCTCCTTCCTCAGATCCAAAAATTTCAATCCATCACATCTCCTCCATCTAGATCTCTTCCTCTCCTCCCTCCTCCTAAACTGCTATTAACTCTCATAACCTTTCAGATCTACAAAATATACATGACCACCATTTTAGATCTTGCTATTCTTGGCGGATCTGAAATTCTGAAATTGGCTTGCGCCCAAACCACCATCCCCCTACCGACGTCCTTCTCCGACGCATGCTTGAGGTTGTCGGTCGTCGTTCTGCCTGATTCGTCTCCTTGGTCGTCGTTCCACCGGATTCGCCTCCTCGTTTCAGGTTGTCGGTTGTCGTTCCGCCTGATTCGTCTCCCCGGCCGTCGTTCTGCCAGATTCGCCTCCTTGTTTGAGGTTGTCGGTATTTTCGATAAAAACCAAATCTGACTCTCTCTTTCTCCCTTTCCATATCTCCGCCTCTGTTGGCGTTGAGATTTGATGAATTGAAGATTGAAGATTGAAGATTGAAAATTGTAGCTTGAAGATTGAAGAATTGAAGATTTAAATTTTGGCATTTTGAAATTTTGAAGCTTAAATTTCGTTATGATTAAGTTTGGTTTGTTGTTGTTGTCGGTCCAAGATCACCATCTGCTAGATGGTGATTCAGGCTAGCCTTGCTGTTTGCAGGTAGCCTAATGTTTGCCTTGGTTGTTGTTGTTGCAATAACTTATCAAAAAAAAACTAACTAGGCTCCGACACCCTTATTCAAGGCAAAGCACAAACGCTGAAAAATAAAGGAACGAATACTAGTGTTAGTCGTGCTACTATGAGCAGCCCGCGTGACCCTAGATAAAAACTCAAGGGCATCACTCCCTAGCTCTCCAAAAGTAGAGAATGCAAAAGTAATAAAACTATATCCATTGTTGGTGCACTTTAATTCATACTTCCTCTTCTTTCGGACAACAACATTAGAAACAATAGCACCATGGACAAAAGCATCAACTCAGCCCCCGTGAAGGGAGAGACACATGTGACATCTAAGCAGACGTTCCTCCCTCTATCCCAAGAGTAAACCAGAAGATCTGCAGGCCGAAGATCTCTACCTTCCTCGGACAAAAAACCAAGAGGTACCTCTTTTTGCATAAAGACACCAGTCTGAGAACATATATCACCCAACACGTCCCGGACTAGGTTATGGTGAAACTTAAGACCAATATCATTTCCACAGTGGACAGCATGATCACCAAAACAATCCATGGTTTTAGACGAGCAACAAGGGCAAGTAAAACCAACAAAATACATAGGAATAGCAAGGCGATAGCACAAAACATACCTGAATTGTTTTGGATGCATTGTCTGTCCCAACCCTTCAATGGGGAGGGTTCTCAAGAAGTCCAAAGAGTGGGTTGACCTGTTGCTAATGAGGATAGCCTTTTCCCTAGCACTCGGATTGTACTGACTCACCAAATTCTTCTCTACCGTATCAAAGTACACTGTAGCCAATTTTTTCATAAAAGGGGGGCTGGCACATCACGATAGAGAACAAGATGGTCGAAATTGCACAAATCTCGAAAGCTATTCAAGGCTAAATCGCAAGCAGGCCCTATATCCAAGATATTATAGTGGCGAAGCAATCTGTTCTGGAGATCAACAGACTATAGACGCGATCCAACAAATGCATAGATGAAAGCATCATGGGCGGTGTACACCCCGAAACCACCAAGCCGAAAGGGTAGGGTGGCACATCGCCATTGCCAATCACCAAATCCAGCACCACCAGCCACAATGATCCCCTCAAGAACCTTCCGTAAGGCATTTTCGAAGGTGAGAGGAGCAAACCCGAGCATCTGTGGGGGGAAAGTCCGAAGAGAAAAATACAATCGGCCTTCACCCACACAACTACGGAGAAGAAGAAGCCCCAAATGGGGGTCATTAAGTCCAGCAACAGCCTCCATCAAACTAATAGTTTTGGAAACTCTGTCTCCGATCAAGTGACTGCAAAAGTCAATGTCCAAGCTGACAGGCCCCCCCCAGAAGCTTCACTCCATCCAACGGATGAGATATACTAGGAGGGAAAAGCGCAGGATCGTAGCTCCTCGGATCTGGATTCGGCCAAAAGATTTCAGATTTCTCTACATTCAGATGCAACCCTAAAGTTGGTCCTTCAGTAGTGATCAAATGCAAGGCATCTGACACTAAAGCAGTGTCCCTAATAATGGTAGCGTCATCTAGGTACCAAGCCATGAAATCGAAATTGCACTTATCGTTGATCAGATGGACCAGAGGATGTAAGATAAGTGCAAATAGCAACGGGCCTAAAGTGTAACACCCCCTTCCTACCCTGGAGGTATTACCGCCAGTAACCCCGATTAAGACTAAATCGAAGCTACCCAAGGATTTAAACTGACTGAACAACTAAAAGAAAGGTAAATGAACCCATTTAACACCTAACAAAATTAAGTAAAACTTTACAACGGAAAAGTGAATAAAAGGTTTTATACAAGCCTTAACTTAAAAAGAATTAGTAAATAAATAGAACAACCTTCTATTTTAACAAAATCTTTATCAAGTCTTCCTTAAGTTCTTATTTCTGAAACTCAGCTTCGCTTTGAAGTAGTTCAATCATGATCTTCACTCAAGTATAGCCATTGGAAACCTTTCTTCAACTTTTGGAGCTTCAAACTTCTGAATCCGCCTCTTGAATCAACTTCCAAGAAGAACCTGATGTGCCGTAAACCAACGGTGGACACCAGCCGACCATATAAAAGAAAAGAAAATGGACGGGTTAGTCTAATGAAAGACTAGCAAGCAGAGAAACTAACTTGGTTCATATGGTTGTAACTAAATATATTGGCATCCAAATCCGAATAGACTCGGATTATGATCCAACAGTTAGCAGTCTTATAGAGAATAAGAAGGAGCCTTACATAATCAAGAGAAGGAACACCACCATTTGTGGTTTCTTTAAGAAGCATAAACAATTGTTGGGAACTCATATTAATCACATCACATTTTGAAAAGCCTCCGTCAACTAATCAGATTGACTTAATCAAAGTTTGATTAAGAATCATTCATAACCAAAAGCAAGAATGGTTATCGAATAGACTAACCATCCGGGTACATTAATGTGCCCAATGCACTTATCTTATATTACTTTAACTTTTTACAAACATGTTGGTAACTTTTAATCGACTGAAACCGCCGAGAATCCACATGTACATGGAGACGTCAAGATGAGAGGGATGAAATCCATGATCATTGACGAACACCTAGTACCAATTTGCACTTAGCTAGAGTGCATAAACACATCCTCTAGCGTTGAGTGAGGTATGAGTCATGACCCGAATGTTGGGATATGATACTAACGAGATAAACCTCCCAACATAGGCTGTGTTATAAAGTGGTCACCGGAGACTCAGCTCCTACCCCTGAAATTAACTTACTTCACAATAATGTCTCAGCATGAGACAACATACAAGGTCACACATAACGGACCTAAATTCAATTCTAACGCGAAACTGAATAAACAACATGGTCATTATTTCTAACAAATATAACAACCTATCATATTTTATTAAACACACAAGTTGTTCCCAACACAAATATTAAATGGGATTCAATTCCTCATTTAATAACAATAACGCAAGAGAGAATCGTCCACTTGCCTTAGAAGGCGTGCTCAACGTCCTTAGCAATTCCAACGGTAATCTTTATCATCCTTCTGACAAATATAACAAAAGGATTTCTCAGCAACGAGCTCACAAAAACACTTCTTAGTTGTATTCTCAACTCCTACAACTTCCTAATCGATAAACGATTTAATTTCCGAATATCGATATATAGTAAATCTTTAGTTATCATGTTTCAAGGAGCCATCTTGGCGGAATTATAACTAATTATCTGCTTCACTTTTGAAACAATTTTCTAAATAAAAATTGTTCATTAGCAACAGTTCTTAAAGATTACCAAATCTCGGATCAAACGGATTAATAACGAATCCTGAGTAGTTATCCGAAGTCCTTTACCTGCCAATCGGTAACCAAAACTTGTCTTCGCTATAACGGAAGATCCGGACGTCCGTTTCTTGAGTGGTTTGAACCTGTGCAACCGTATCAACGTCAAGATTATAAAAACCATAAATTTAATTAGCAAAACGGAACCGGAAGGCCCTTACGGTGGCTCCGCAATCAACCTGCTAATTAATTTCGATCGTATATACCTTCACTCGAGCCCATGGCTCGTTTGGATCGATCATGGCTCGATCCCCGAGCCCGAGGGTGGCTGGGCGTTGCCCGACAACAGCTCTTGCTATGGGTGGTGGTCGGACAAGCTACCGATCGCCGGTGGCGTCGCTTGGCGAGGCGAAAAGATGACCGGCGGTGATGTCTTCATTCCTCCCGAGCCAGCGTTCCGTCTCTGTGTCTCTCATGGTTCGGTTCAGCTGCACCAGCCCACTGGAAGGAAGAAGAGATGAGATGGTGGAAGGCGGCTGGGAAGTAGCGGGTGACGGAGGAGAAGGCCGGCGGTGAAGCTGAATTCTTTCACCGAGTCTGTTCGTTCCATCTTTATCACTCTCGAATTCCTTTATGTCTCTATCCAAAAAAAACGTAGAAGAGGATAAGAAACCTGGAAGGTATAAAAGAGTCGGTTTGAAAACTAAATCCGTCTCGGAACGGGACTCGCGTTAAAGCGGTAAAATTATGTACCTCGGATGGAAAAACTTACTAAACGAAAAACGTCCCGTAAATTTTGTAGACCAATAAAATCAATTTTCCATGATTTTATCACGCTACCTTCAATTTTTAAGGCTTCCGTTTCGCATGTTAAATCCTTTCTGGTACATAATTAAAAAGACGGCTTATCCAATAAATATTCTTTTTCCACTGAAAAATCCTAGAATTCACACCGATCCATAAAATCATTTCTTTGTGATTTTTGGATATCACCAAGAATTTTCTAGGATTTAATCTCCAACAAAAATATTGGATTAAGCGTTAAAACGGACCAAAAAGGTTAAGAGGATATCCGAGAAAAATTCAAAAATATCCATAAGAACCGCAGATATTACATTAGTACCCCCTTAAAAATGGTTTCGTCCTCGAAACCAAGGAGAACTCGGATCACAAAGAAGGATAGCACAAACATACACACACAACCACTACAAACCTATACAGAAGTTTGTAGTACCCCTTTAAAAAAACATACTGTTACTTCTACACCAAGCACAATCAATCATTGCTTAGTTACCAAACTCCTTCTTTACAACGTTCATTAACTTTGGAAAATGACTCAGCATTTCCCGTCTAGTTTCTCAAGTCTTTTCTTTACCTCCATTTTTAGGCCAAGGTAACCTAATCAAAGGTGTTTTTTTCTTATTCACGATTCAACCTGGCCCTTCTTCATAGGGGTCATTTGGTTGAATATCCATCTCATTATTGTTGAATACATCAGATATATTGAACACATACTATCAAGGAAACATTACGGATAGAATGTACTGAAGGTGGCAATGCCAACCGATAAACAAGCTTACCAGTTCTTTCCAGAATCTCAAAAGATCCAACATAGCGAGCATTTACGTTGTCTTGCTTTCCCCAGAGGAATACGCTCTTCAAGACGGATACTAGGATAAAAACGTCGTTCTCTACAGTAAACTCAACATGCTCTCGCTTAAAACAACACACGACTGTTGTTGCTTTTGAGCAGTTAACACCCTTGAACATGTTAGTGCGATATCAGTTGTTGTTCTCTTGGCCAAATCTAGCCCATGAAGAACCTTGTCAGTGTTGTCATTTCAACAAATTGACAACCAACACTTCCAGCCTTACAAAGCCTCAAAAAGAGTCATTTTCTTTATCGTGAAATCAAAATTCTTGTATGTGAATCCACTCAAACTCAAACTACCATTCCAACTCGTGTGGAATCCAGAATACATGTCCTCGGGAGTTCGAATTTGTTTCTTTGCATTGTTCATCAGTTTGATGAGGAAAGTTAGCGCTAAAAATCAATTCAATCCACAAAGCTTGATGTTACTTCTTTCAAGACTTTAGCATGAACCACCTATCTCAATAAGAGATAAAAGTCTTTGGAGTTTTATGAAGATCAAAAACTTCATACATGAACACCTCAGCTAACTTCTATACTCTTTAAGTCAGCTTAAATGCATTAAAAAGAACACTCTAAATGAGTTTCTTAACAACCTCCATATTGCATTTTTCTTTCATTAAGTCTTTAACGACTAATGCCAAGAATCCATTGTAACATCTTCCCATTTTCATTCTGAAACAGAAAGAGACTATAATATTTCATCTGGTCTTTTATGCTCAATCAAGACTTCCAGACAAACCAAACATATCAAAACAAACTCGGTGACATTTCGCTTCATGTCAATCCATCAAAAGTTTTATCTTAAAAACCTTATACATTTACTTGTTCCAGGATGAACCAATTATGCAAATAACTATGCCTCCTTTGAAATAAGCTTTCAAAGCTTATCAACAACAAATACACATGAACAATTTTAAAACCAAGCAATCCATGGTCTTAAATAACAATTTCCGGTGTCTTACCTTCTTGATCTTTTCCATTGATCTGGTCAACAGATTTTGAATAACCTCCTAGGGTATTCACACAACCTTGTTGTCATCCAAACTAAACCTTTAGTCCTTCTCAAATTATTTCCTTTACAAGGATTACTTAAAATCCTTACTCAATTTCCTTTTTGAGATAAAATCTCAGTATTACTTTAACCAAGAATATGAGATTTATCCAACACATGACAAGATAATAACCTATCTTGTCAATCTTTTACATCCTTTTCTCAACCAAAATTCAGCTTGAGCATACTGGCATTCAAAAGTAGTTATCTTACTCAACTATTTCAAACTACACTCTTACGCATTACTATACCAACATATTGGACAATAATACCTTTAGTCCAATAATTTCCAACAAAATTGTCTCCATTGACAATTTTCAGTCTTTTTCATCAAAGAACTATTTAGACTTCACTTAACATTCTGACTTGTTGAGCAACCTAACTCTTAGGATTAAAAACATATCCTCACATGTCCACTCTCTACATCCAACAACTTATCATGCTGAGATTGATTATCGATACTAATTTACATATTCAAACTCCAGACCCATTAGAGTTCTGCTTAAAGTCCTCACTTGACTATCTTATCTCAAAGAGATTTAAGTTTTCAAGACAACCTGAAAACAAATAACAACTAATGGAGAAATTACTAGTACATCCTTTATTCCAAAGAAAGGATTACTACAATATCATTCCTTAGAAAGGGTTCCATTCCAGGAGTCCATATCAACTTACTTTCAAGGACAATTCCGCTAAAAGGCAATAACTTTCTTAGGTCATGACATCAACCAAGATGAACTACTAGCAAACTGCTTAGAGAATTCCAATAATCATTAACTGGAAACAATCCCAAACTTTTAGAGAAGTACAGAATTACTCCATGCTCTTCAGAGACCAACATAGATTTGTAAAGAATCTTGCCAAATTTCTCTACTTATAATCGAACTGTTTTGAGAAGTTTGACCATACTCCTTAAATGGTATAGGATATCAAGGATATACTACCTCAAATGAGTTTTACAAGATACTAGATATAGCAATAGATATAGCAATTGCTATAATGCAAAAGAAAGCTTGCATCTTTTCATCTCAACCAACTACACTTGCAAAACTATATAATTGCAAAACTTATATGATTGCCAAATCATACTAGAAACTATTCTTTAAAACCCAAGGAATTATGTGATCTTATTCCACCATGTGATCAGGATGGGAAACAAAATTATACATAATCCTTTACTGCATTCTCATAGGAATAAGACATGTAATATTGCCTTAACATGTGATCAAGATGGAAGAAAAATCACATTCTTACTCACCACCATGAAAACCGTAGAAAATTTTATTCATGAATTCCGTATATCAAATCAATATTTCTTTAAAAAAATTCCTACCAGGATTCTACAAAGTCCTAAGATTTTTCTCAAAAGAGAAAAAAATCACAAAACAATTTCAACTATCCCTTAAATCATGACAGCTTGACAGGAACTCGACATAGGTTAATAACATACTTGCTTTAACTTTGAATACTGTGGAAACAAAGATTAGCTACTCTCTTGAAGAATTGGGCGCGTCAAGCCAATGCATCAATTAAAATTACTGACCTTATCTTAATGATGCTAATAACGCTTTGCCCTAGTTCTGTGCTGACACTTGCACATTAGCTGACCTTACCAACTTGGCCAAAGTTTCAAATCAAAATTGAGCCTCAAAGGACCTAAGACAATCCAATTCATTATGCGTACTACATTTTCTTTCGAATGTATTACTTCATTCCCTTCTCAAGGTAGAACCTGATGACACACCTTGACTTTTCTTAATTAGACATACTGCTAGACTTTTCTATAATCCATAGTATTGAGTAATCTCTGCCTGATTTAACTTGGTCCTAACCCAACTTAAATTCACAGATTCAATAAAAGAGTTGATCACTCAAATCCACTTACTTGCGAACCTTAGGGAAAATGTGATTCCGACATCTTCATACTCATAGCAAAGATTCTTCTTCGATCATTCTCAGCTTGTATGCCTCCTTGACATACTACCTTAAAGTTATACAGATATGATCCATTGACAAAAAGTTAATACTTGAGTTCATCCATTCACAAAACAACAAGCCTTCTGAAAGTTAATAGTCATTTAAATTCCGATATCCAAGGGTGACTATCAAACTCTTTTGACGATTTTAAGGACTTTCAATCCTTTTACAACTTAATCTTCTCAATATAAAAAGTGAACTTTCAAACTTTGCATCTAGTTCAAAACATCCAATCCTTATACCTCTCTACATATAAGGAAATTCCTTTAATTTCCAATCTCTTTTAGCAGAAGAATGCACATGACCAAACAAGGTATTCTTAAACCTTTCCCAATTCAACATTGTTAAACAAACTAGACTTCTCCATCATTCTTGTCTTCTTACTTAACCATAAGGAGAAGACATTTACCCTTTTTTATTAGCTCAAGTTCAAACCACATTGCAAAGGAAGAACTTGTGGTTAGGAGACTTGCCGACAACTTAATAGTTTCACCACTACCACCTTAGGCATTAGATTTGACATATATAAAATCTTCAAAATCCAAACACAACTGAAATTATCCTTTCAGCGATAGAGTCTAAGCCTTATTGATGATAGATGATTGCTATTTTTCTCCCAACTATTTAAAATATCACAAACGAACATACCAAAATCATTCCTTGAATGATCTTCTCAAAACTAAACTTTATCATTTCCATCCTTGAAGAAACATAGGCCAATACCATTGGCAATTTAGAACATCTTACTACTGATTTCCATTACTAGTCAATTATAGACCTCAAGTCTCTTCTCATTATCCCGAGTTGGGTATCACACACGAAATTCCCATTACATGTCACATAGGTTAGTCATATGGATATCAACAACTCATGTAATCAATTAACACTTGTACTAAGTATTTAATTGAATATAAACACATTACTGATGAACTTTTACCCGTTCAATCCATTTTGACCAATCATATTCACAATAACCTTGATGATTAACCAGTTGTTCCCAACTTAAACTGAACCAACATTCTTCCTTCCTTTCTTACTATAATAATAAGAAATTCTCATTCCAATTAGGATTCTCAATCCTCTTAACTCAAAGGATATCAACATATATGAAAATCCGAGTTTGAACACTATCAAAATTGAACTGCATCTTCCAATAGTTTAACAATTCAATTGATCCAACACTTGAGCACCTCAAAGCTCTTTAACTTCCCATTGGGCAAAGAAAAGTACAGAATATCCATGATTCTATACCATAGAGTCACAAACACAGTTGTTGAAGAAAGTTTCCAAAGACAATCCTTTTCTTTTCAGGATTCTTTTACATCCCTTCATGATCCATACTGATCTTTTAAGAATCATTCGAGACTCATAAGATTCTCCAAATATTAACATTGAGGAGTAGAGGTTCCAACTCCAAACTTCTATTGATAATCGAATTTCAACCAAATTAAGAAATTCCTAAGAAAAATATTCTCGAGAAAACTCTTACTCTTCCAAGAAACTCACCTTAAAAATTTCCTATTTAAAGACAACACTTGAACTTTCACATATCAAGAAAAGAACTTAACAATTTCTTTCACATACCTATGAAGCATGACGTGTTTAAACAAAATTCATAACTTGAAATCTTCCATCATAGGAGCTTAAAATAGGAAACCTTCAAAATAGAAAGTCTTTATAAAGTACAATACTTAACTTCAAAATCTCACAAGAAGTTTCCTAATATGAAAGAAATGACGAGGGTACACCCAATTCAGACTCAAAAGAGAGAATAGGAATTCATTGAGAACTTGGTCTAGAACCGGTTCAACTTTAGGAATCTTCACCTAATCTTACTTTGGATCCTTCTCGGAATCCATTCCCATCTATAGGGAATCAAATGTCCACCATAGGAACTTTTTCACATAAGCTATTACATACATACCTCATGTTCTCCAATTCCCTTTCATCTTTCTATCTCTTCACGAGTCTGACCTCCAATCTTAACCACTTTCCGTAAATGGTTCTAAGACAACACCAATATAGAACTCTCCATAATTCTATATGGAAAGATGAAAGTCTTACAAAAGACTTGGAACTTTTGGCTCTGATACCACTTCTGTAACACCCCCTTCCTACCTTGGAGGTATTACCGCCAATAACCCCGATTAAGACTAAATCGAAGCTACCCAAGGCTTTAAACTGACTGAACAACTAAAAGAAAGGTAAATGAAACCATTTAACACCTAACAAAATTAAGTAAAACTTTACAGCGGAAAAGTGAATAAAAGGTTTTATACAAGCCTTAATTTAAAAAGAATTAGTACATAAATAGAACAACCTTCTATTTTGACAACTAATTGGGCTCCGAGGAGCGGCCGACCCTAAAACCACTCCCAAGGAGCCGGCCTCCTCCTTCCTCAGATCCAAAAATTTCAATCCATCACATCTCCTCCATCTAGATCTCTTCCTCTCCTCCCTCCTCCTAAACTGCTATTAACTCTCATAACCTTTCAGATCTATAAAATATACATGACCACCATTTTAGATCTTGCTATTCTTGGCGGATCTGAAATTCTAAAATTGGCTTGCGCCCAAACCACCATCCCCCTACCGACGTCCTTCTCCGACGCAGGCTTGAGGTTGTCGGTCGTCGTTCTGCCTGATTCGTCTCCTTGTTCGTCGTTCCACCGGATTCGCCTCCTCGTTTCAGGTTGTCGGTTGTAGTTCAGCCTGATTCGTCTCCCCGGCCGTCGTTCTGCCAGATTCGCCTCCTTGTTTGAGGTTGTCGGTATTTTCGATCGAAAACCAGATCTGACTCTCTCTTTCTCCCTTTCCATATCTCCGCCTCTGTTGGCGTTGAGATTTGATGAATTGAAGATGGAAGATTTTGAAAATTGTAGCTTGAAGATTGAAGATTTGAAGATTTAAATTTTGGCATTTTGAAATTTTGAAGCTTAAATTTCGTTATGATTAGGTTTGCTTTGTTGTTGTTGTCGGTCCAAGATCACCATCTGCTAGATGGTGATTCAGGCTAGCCTTGCTGTTTGCAGGTAGCCTAATGTTTGCCTTGGTTGTTGTTGTTGCAATAACTTATCAAAAAAAAAACTAACTAGGCTCCGACACCCTTATTCAAGGCAAAGCACAAACGCTGAAAAATAAAGGAACAAATACTAGTGTTAGTCGTGCTACTATGAGCAACCCGCGTGACCCTGTTGATAGGGTTTCTCGGCTAACAAATAAATTTGTAAGTCAAGACCCCTCTGAGTATAGCGAAGTTAGGATCGTTCCACAGGAAGCAAGGTTGTTCGTCTATCAATCTACCAAAAATCAAACAAAAACAATAAAAACACACACGAGCAGCCTCGTTAACGACGTTGTCAGGGTCGTTAACTAACCACCGAACACAAAACACTTCAAATAACGACCTAATTAAAATCTAATTAAAATTCGGTACCGAGGCAAGTACTCAGCAACGAAAATTCACTAGAGATAATTCAAATAAAACAAAAATCTAGGACTAGGGACACCACAACATAGCCAAGCATAAAAACTCATAAGAAGAAAAGATCATGCCTTTAAACAGATAGATTCATCAGCTTTCGTTGACTTAGCAAGTAAATTAACAAACTTTCGCATCCTAATTCACTTAATTGCTTGTTTTGGATCTAAAACTTGAAACTTTCGTTTTCAAACAATATCAACCTTCAAGTTACTAACTTTCTCTTTCAATTAAGTTAAAAACTCAAATTACCTCCACTTTCGTTTTGGTATATGCACAACAAACAATTCTCAATAAAAGATAAAAGGCATTCACAACTCAATCTTACTCATCAAACATGCTCAACTATGCCGGGCTTAACCCCGACCCTAGAAAAGGAAACTACTCATTAATCATAACTAAGAAACTAAAAACTTCAATCAAAAGAAACATTGAAAACAAAACCAAACTCGAATTAATAAGAAATATATCGTCTTACAGAGATTCAGAAGAAATCGAAAAACATCAAAATACCGAATCACAATCGCGACCAACGACCCCGGTGACTGTCGTCTACCGAGCCTCCTCGGTCCTCTCCCGATCCGACTTTCTCTCTCTCGGCCTATCGAAAATCTCGTCCTAAAATTCTCTCTAAAAAGCCTCCTCCTTTCTATGCTAGATAGAAGGGTATTTATACTAAAAAAGCTAATAACTAAAAAGAGCTAAAAGATATAAACTTTCCTAAAAAGATAAAAACAAACCCTAAAAGATAGAAATAAAATCTAAAAAGATATTAAGACCCAAAAATACATTCTAATAACCCCAAAAAGATTCTAAAAAGATACTCAATCGACACGGAAATAAATTTCCACTCGGGATCGGTGAATTATAAAATAAATCTTCAAATCTTCTCCTTCGTGGCCTCGTTAACGAGCTCTCACAACCTCGTTAACGAGCCTGGGCTTTGTTTTCTTCCACACTTCCTCTTGTAATCTCGAGTTTTGACTTCTTCAATCTTGCACTCCTCCGTCTTTCGCTGTAATGCTCCAAATTCAACTCCATTTAGCTCCTTTCCTCGCTAAAACCTACAAAATTCACAAAATAGCGTAGATTCCACTCTTTTCACAGAAATATGCAAAACTATCTAAAAACACTCAAAACTAAACCTAAACTAAACAAAACTAAACCTAATAAGCAAAGAAAACCTACTAAAAACTATACTAAAAATGCGAACATCAAAATACCCCACACTTAGACTTGCTTGTCCTCAAGCAATAAACAAGACACTAATCAAAACCAAAACAAATCATGCTCATCAAGACATAGCCATCTTCTAAAAAGCAACATCTACACATAAGAAAAATATAGCAAAGACTATTAACATCCTCACACATATATGCACTTAAATAGACATAAGATAATACAATCCAACCTCTCAAGGGATATAATGTGTTTCACTCAACTCTCAAGTGTTTAGGCTTATAAATTCAATCTCTCAACTCATCTTATATACAAAAACTCATAGAAATTGGAACTTATATCACCAATACTCTCCACCCAAGATTTGTCAAAACAAGCAAAGAATCATCAAGAGAACTTAGGGGGCTCAATGAAAAACTTCATAGAAGTTTCCATTCGGCTGGGTTGTAATGGGGCTTGGTAAAAGACAATAGGGAGTGGAAATATTTTGGCTATGTGGTGCTAATAATATCCGGGAATCAAAGACTCCTAAAAACTCACATATTTCAAAAACTTTCATATAAGATCACCAAACTCACTCTTCTTTATGCACACTCATTTTCACTCACCCTTTATCATCCTAGAAAGTCTCATAACAAAATAAAAGAATCTCTGATATTATCTAGTAAACTCAAATGCACTTCAACTCCACCTCTTTTATCATTCTCCTTCTTTTTCTCTTTTTTACTTCTTTTTTTTTTCTTTTTTTTTTACTCGTTGCCTCGTTAACGAGCCCATATCAGGGTCGTTAACGATCCACCGTACACTTCTTCTTCCTCTTTTCACTACATCCATCAAAAACTTTATTTTGTGCAATTTTTTTTTCTTATCAAGAGACCTTTCTTACATGTAATAACAAGAGACTTCCAATCTACCCTTCCCAAATACCCTTCAATTCAAGCAAATTATAAGCAACTCTTCTCTTTTTAACAAAACACAAAACTTACCTCTCCAATCTAAGTCCTAATTCCCGGATAGGGTCAAGCTTATCTCAGCTAGGGAATAATTTTTGTGGAGCTAAAAACAAAAGGTTTCAGGCTAGAATTGGTTATCAAAAAGAAGGAATAATTAATGTAAAGGTAGATAGGGAATAATAGGGCTTATGAAAATAAATTCTCCATCATATGATCTTCACAAGTAATGAACTAAAAATCTTATAAGGGTCTCAAGAAATAGATAACCATCACAATTCCAAGAGATAATATGCATAAAGAGAGTAAATCACACAAGAAAAGAAGAGGGATTTGTAAATGTTCTCCCTATAAGGCCAAAAATATCTCACAAGGTAAATTTTGTTGGATTGCATCATCTACGCTATAAAGTATATGTGCTCAATTTCATCAAATGCTATCTTCTTCTAAAACCATTAATTTCAAGTTTGAGAATCCGGCTATACTTTTAAAGACATGCTTGCAAGGAATTATATGATTAAGCTAGCGATTGCTATCATAGAACTTAAGAAGGGATATCTATCAATTCTAAAACTCTTTTTTTGGATTTTCCGAAATTTTTCAATTTTTTCAATTTTTCTATATATTTTTTTTCGACATAAAGGAATAGAAAACACATAAACACCAACACATAAACACCTAGGACATAAGTTTTCTACTTTCTCCCACCCCATACTTAAAATTACAGTGTCCCCACTTTAAGAAAAATAAGAAGAAGGAAAAGAAATAGAAAACAAAACAAAAAATTAAAAAGAAAAAGAAAGACATAAAACATACAAAGTTGTAAAAGTGGAAACAAGGAAAAACTTCATCTTCGAGCTGAATCAACGGTTCGGTGGAGGAAAGTAGTGCTCAAAGTTCCCCATGAAGTCGTACATCGTCCTCCAATGCTTAGCATCCTCCGCCTCTCTCTGACACTGCCTCTCATCCTCCATCGACATGCGAGCGGAATAGACAGTTTCCCATCTATCCATCCTCCGATGAATGTGATCCTGCTGGAGGTGAAGCTGCTGCATCCGTGCAGAAAGATCCTCGGCCCATGGTGGTGGTATACTCAATCCTGCGTACTCGGGCTGAGGAGGTGGTGGGTAGTGAGGCTGGAAATGGTCTTGATACATCACCGGGTTATAAGGCATGAGTCCATAAGCAGGGGGGTCGACAGGAGCTGGTGGTGGATCGACAGGGGCTCTTGGCACCTCGTTAACGAAGTTGGGTGCCTCGTTAACAGGGTTGGGATGGGGCTGGAAGTGGTCATTAACGAGCCTGGTGGGCTCGTCAACGAAGATGTTGCCTCCTAAAACCTCCGTGTCGATGTCTTCTTCCTCGAAATTTAGCTCCTCAGTGCCGCCTCGGTGTCGGCTTCTTCGGTGTCGTTGCCTACTACCTCGGTGTCCTCTTCTTCATCTTCTTCTTCATCCTCATCCATGTCGTCCCACTCAAACCGGGTTTCACATGGCCTAAGTGAAAGCTCGTCCTCCGGTTTAGGCTCCAATGGGTAGGCATGTCCCATCCACGCCTCGTACCAATTCGGTACATAGAGAAGCTCGTACTTGTCGAGGGTGGGTATAACTACGCGATCTTGAACCTTCACCTTGTATCCTCCCTCGGCTTGAACGAAGATACCGGAGCTATACCAATAGTTTTTGTTGAGGAGTTGGGCGTGAGCCGGTGTGTAGCGGGTGAGATCGACTCCAAGATTCTTAGCCAAGAGGCTAACCAAATTGCCACACCACACCTCCTTGGACTTGGTATATTTCCCGATGTAGTAGAGCCATTCGTACCCCAAGTTCAAGGGGTCGGGCTCCTCAAAAAGGATGGTGCGGAAGCAAGCAACTTCCGTCCTTGTAGGCCGGTTCAACTCTTTCTTCGGCCAAAACGTCGCGGCAAGGACTCGAAGAATAATCCGTAAAATGGGGTTGACGATGTTTGCCCCGGATAGCGCCGCGGTGGAGGATTGAACCTCCCCGGTGATGTAGCTCCAAGTGCGGGTCACTCGGTAGTCCTTCAAGCTATAATCTCTAGACGGGTTTGGGAGCTCCAAGATTGCATTGAAACCGCCATTGTGAAGTCACGGTCCTCGTTACCGAGCCGGAACCGAATCCGTCCCGCCGAGGTCTTCGTCGAGAAGTTGGTCTCCAAGGTGGCCAAGAACTCGGATGTGAGGGCCGGGTAGTGTGGTAAGTCCTCTTGCTTCAAAAGGTGGGCGGCCCCAAGGATGATGAAAGCGTCCTTGACATCCGTGTAGATTCCCGAGGTGACAGCGCTAGACTTCGAGAACCATCGGGTGTAATGGTCCTTCTCCAGAAACTCTCGGTAGCGCCGTACTTGGCTCTGACTGCTCAAAATCACATCATCCACTCGGGGTGGAGAAGGAGACCTATGGTTCCTCCTGTTTTTCTGAGCTCAGGTTTTAGACGAGCAACAAGGGCAAGTAAAACCAGCAGGATACATAGGAATAGCAAGGCGATAGCACAAAACATACCTGAATTGTTTTGGATGCATTGTCTGTCCCAACCCTTCAATGGGGAGGGTTCTCAAGAAGTCCAAAGAGTGGGCTGACCTGTTGCTAATGAGGATAGCCTTTTCCCTAGCACTTAGATTGTACTGACTCACCAAATTCTTCTCTACCGTATCAAAGTACACTGTAGCCAATTTTTTCATAAAAGGGGGGCTGGCACATCACGATAGAGAACAAGAGGGTCGAAATTGCACAAATCTCGAAAGCTATTCAAGGCTAAATCGCAAGCAGGCCCTATACCCAAGATATTATAGTGGCGAAGCAATCTGTTCTGGAGATCAACAGACTATAGACGCGATGCAACAAATGCATAGATGAAAGCATCATGGGCGGTGTACACCCCGAAACCACCAAGCCGAAAGGGTAGGGTGGTACATCGCCATTGCCAATCACCAAATCCAGCACCACCAGCCACAATGATCCCCTCAAGAACCTTCCGTAAGGCATTTTCGAAGGTGAGAGGAGCAAACCCGAGCATTTGTGGGGGGAAAGTCCGAAGAGAAAAATACAATCGGCCTACACCCACACAGCTACGGAGAAGAAGAAGCCCCGAATGGGGGTCATTAAGTCCAGCAACAACCTCCATCAAACTAATAGTTTTGGAAACTCTGTCTCCGATCAAGCGACTGCAAAAGTCAATGTCCATGCTGACAAGCCCACCCAGAAGCTTCACTCCATCCAACGGATGAGATATACTAGGAGGGAAAAGCGCAGGATCGTAGCTCCTCGGATCTAGATTCAGCCAAAAGATTTCAGATTTCTCTACATTCAGATGCAACCCTAAAGCTGGTCCTTCAGTAGTGATCAAATGCAAGGCATCTGACACTAAAGCAGTGTCCCCAATAATGGTACCGTCATCTAGGTACCAATCCATGAAATCCAAATTGCACTTATCGTTGATCAGATGGACCAGAGGATGTAAGGTAAGTGCAAATAGCAACGGGCCTAAAGTGTAACACCCCCTTCCTACCCTGGAGGTATTACCACCAATAACCCCGATTAAGACTAAATCGAAGCTACCCAAGGCTTTAAACTGACTGAACAACTAAAGAAAGGTAAATGAACCCATTTAACACCTAACAAAATTAAGTAAAATTTTACAACGGAAAAGTGAATAAAAGGTTTTATACAAGCCTTAACTTAAAAAGAATCAGTAAATAAATAGAACAACCTTCTATTTTAACAAAATCTTCATCAAGTCTTCCTTAAGTTCTTATTTCTGAAACTCAGCTTCGCTTTGAAGTAGTTCAATCATGATCTTCACTCAAGTATAGCCATTGGAAACCTTTCTTCAACTTTTGGAGCTTCAAACTTCTGAATCCGCCTCTTGAATCAACTTCCAAGAAGAACCTGATGTGTCGTAAACCAACGGCGGACACCAGCCGACCATATAAAAGAAAAGAAAATGGACGGGTTAGTCTAATGAAAGACTAGCAAGCAGAGAAACTAACTTGGTTCATATGGTTGTAACTAAATATATTGGCATCCAAATCCGAATAGACTCGGATTATGATCCAACAGTTAGCAGTCTTATAGAGAATAAGAAGGAGCCTTGCATAATCAAGAGAAAGAACACCACCACTTATGGTTTCTTTAAGAAGCATAAACAATTGTTGGGAACTCATATTAATCACATCACATTTTGAAAAGCCTCTGTCAACTAATCAGATTGACTTAATCAAAGTTTGATTAAGAATCATTCATAACCGGAAGCAAGAATGGTTATCGAATAGACTAACCATCCGGGTACATTAATGTGCCCAACGCACTTATCTTATATTACTTAACTTTTTACAAACATGTTGGTAACTTTTAATCGACTGAAACCGCCGAGAATCCACATGTACATGGAGACGTCAAGATGAGAGGGATGAAATCCATGATCATTGACGAACACCTAGTACCAATTTGCACTTAGCTAGAGTGCATAAACACATCCTCTAGCGTTGAGTGAGGTATGAGTCATAACCCGAATGTTGGGATATGATACTAACGAGCTAAACCTCCCAACATAGACTGTGTTATAAAGAGGTCATCGGAGACTCAGCTCCTACCCCTGAAATTAACTTACTTCACAGTAATGTCTCAGCATGAGACAACATACAAGGTCACACATAACGAACCTAAATTCAGTTCTAACGCGACTGAATAAACAACATGGTCACTATTTCTAACAAATATAACAACCTATCATATTTTATTAAACACACAAGTTGTTCCCAACACAAATATTAAATGGGATTCAATTCCTCATTTAATAACAATAACGCAAGAGAGAATCGTCCACTTGCCTTAGAAGGCGTGCTCAACGTCCATAGCAATTCCAACAGTAATCTATATCATCCTTCTGACAAATATAACAAAAGGATTTCTCAGCAACGAGCTCACAAAAACACTTCTTAGTTGTATTCTCAACTCCTACAACTTCCTAATCGATAAACGATTTAATTTCCGAATATCGATATATAGTAAATCCTTAATTATCATGTTTCAAGTAGCCATCTTGGAGGAATAATAACTAATTATCCGCTTCACGTTTGAAACAATTTTCGAAATAAAAATGTTCATTAGCAACAGTTCTTAAAGATTACCAAATCTCGGATCAAACGGATTAATAACGAATCCTGGGTAGTTATCCGAAGTCCTTTACCTGCCAATCTGTAACCAAAATTTGTCTTCGCTATAACGGAAGATCCGGACGTCCGTTTCTCGAGCGGTTTGAACCTGTGGAACCGTATCAACGTCAAGATTATAAAAACTATAAATTTAATTAGCAAAACGGAACCGAAAGGCCCTTACGGTGGCTCCGCAATCAACCCGCTAATTAATTTCGATTGTATATACCTTCACTCGAGCCCATGGCTCGTTTGGATCGATCATGGCTCGATCCCCGAGCCCGAGGGTGGCTGGGCGTTGCCCGACAGCAGCTCTTGCTATGGGTGGTGGTCGGACAAGCTACCGATCGCCGGCGGCGTCGCTTGGCGAGGCGAAAAGATGACCGGCGGTAATGTCTTCATTCCTCCCGAGCCAGCGTTCCGTCTTGGTGTCTCTCATGGTTCGGTTCAGCTGCACCAGCCCACTGGAAGGAAGAAGAGATGAGATGGTGGAAGGCGGCTGGGAAGTGGCGGGTGACGGAGGAGAAGGCCGGCGGTGAAGCTGAATTCTTTCACCGAGTCCGTTCGTTCCATCTTTATCACTGTCGAATTCCTTTATGTCTCTATCCAAAAAAAATGTAGAAGAGGATAAGAAAGCTGGAAAAGCACAATTCAGCCTTCCTTCTCAATTAAGGTATAAAAGAGTCGGTTTGAAAACTAAATCCGTCTCGGAACGGGACTCGCGTTAAAGCGGTAAAATTATGTACCTCGGATGGAAAAACTTACTAAACGAAAAACGTCCCGTAAATTATGCAGACCAATAAAATAAATTTTTCATGATTTTATCACGCTACCTTCAATTTTTAAGGCTTCCGTTTCGCATTTTAAATCATTTCTGGTACATAATTAAAAAGACGACTTATCCAATAAATATTCTTTTTCCACTGAAAAATCCTAGAATTCACACCGATCCATAAAATCATTTCTTTGTGATTTTAGGATATCACCAAGAATTTTCTAGGATTTAATCTCCAACAAAAATATTGGATTAAGCGTTAAAACGGACCAAAAAGGTTAAGAGGATATCCGAGAAATTTCAAAAATATCCATAAAAACCACAAATATTACATAAAGGGTCACCTTGTTGTACTCCTTGAGAAGATAGCAAAATAGACTTGTCATAGTCCAACCTCGTCGGTCGCGCATAACAGAATTACACCTAAGGAGAAAGTGAAGGACAGCGTCTTCAGACCTCTCTAAGCATCGTACTTCGGTCCAATATGTTAAAAGCATTACTAAAATCAACCAAAAGCAGAGACATGTTGTTTGCATCTCCCTTGGCCTCAATCAACCTGTTGACAGCATGTAAGATAGCCTCACTGTCATTAGGCACACCAACACCAAATTGAAAATCCTCCAAATAATTACCGACCTCTTTACCAACCGTGACAGCCGCAACTTTGGAGACAAGTCTCCTCCATACCGTCCCAACAGTAATGGGCCGAACCCCATCCCCATGCTTGAGTAAAGGCATAAGCGGGGCACTAGCAATAAACTCACCCAAGACAACAGGACATTTACCAGCAAGTAAAAGATTAACCACAGCAGTAATAGAAGTAGCTAATTCATCAGCAACCGCAATGGCAGCCTTCCCAAGCGCATCAACAAAGTGTTGAGCTCAAAAACCATCACGCCGGCCACATGATGTTCCTTTAGGGAAACTTCTAATCCTGCTTAAAACAACTTCTTTAGTGGCAGAAATCGCTGCAACATCAGCACAAACGGGAGGCAAGATAGGACACGGAGCACAGGGGTACTATTATTATATTTAAAAAAATTATTTCATAATAAAGATTATGTTTCTATCACTTTCCAAATTTTAACATCTCTAAATATAATTGTATATTAGTAATATTAGTAACATTATTATATTTAATAAAAACTTTCCATAATGGATTACACTCTTAATCCAACTTGCCAAAATTTAAAATATCTAAATATAATTATATTAGTAATATAAGGATTATAAATACTTAAATTAACAAAGGGCAAAGAGGTGAATGAAAAAATTAAAAAACACGTGGCATTGTTAAGACGATGACACATACGATAGAAGGATTCGACTTTAATTATAGTATATTGATATTAATATATTGATTGTATTTAGATAAAATTAATGTAGTTACTCTAGCAATATATTTATAGATAGAATTTGTTCTACCATGAGTATATATAAATAGATATAATATGAGTTAAGCACTTGGATACATCTAGAACTCTAGAGAGAAGTGCGATTTAGGGTTTAGAAAAGGTAAGAGTACGGTGATCACAATAAAGTTGGGTGTAAAGTTGAGATTGTGCGGTCGAGGTCACTAGGCTAAGTTAGGAAGAACGTTCAATGCTACAAAACGGGGAATAGTCACTAGAAGTTGCGTACTCCTATAAATAAAAAATCACCTTTATAAGTTTAACTTGTATGATACATATAGGAAATTAAATTGATAGAGAAAATACTTATCTGGATTACTTGCTTATTTTATTTTTATTAATATGCCTTAAATCTGTCGTTGACAGGAATTTATCAAGAATTCGGAGACGCAGCCCCAAACAATACCAGGGTCTGAAAACGAAGCTCCCCGATAGAGTGGACCCCTGCCCCTCGACGGTGGTCATTCATTTCTTTTCTTTTGGTTTTGCACATGTCAAGTGCGTTACAAAGAGATGTTGTGGATGCTATTCATTTCATTTCTTTTGTTTAATCTTGTAGGACATAAACATCTATATACTTCTATTCATAACAATATCAACATAAAATATGCAGTTTTAACTCATTAAATAAATATTGTTCTTAAAAAATTCTCTGACAATTATATTGAGATGTCAAATATACTCTCTTAAAAAAATCAGTTTTAAGACAATTATTTTATATGATTAAATATTGTTTATGAATGTGAAAAACTCGTGCAAGCAATGAAGAATTAAACTATTATACATTAGACGTGAACAGTTTTAATTGCGATGATTTTGGTTACAATTAGCTATACTCGTCGTGCCATGCACGAATACATAAATTTAATATTTAATTTATTTAATACATATGATTTTAATTTGATATAAAAAAATTATTAATTAGAAAAAAAATTATATAAAATTTTACAATTGGTCTCATGTAAAACGGGGTCAAATTTATTAAGGTGAGCCCACTATAATTTTGATGGATTAATGATAATTTGTTTATGCAAAAAATATAAATATAAATTATTTGAATTAGAATCATTTAACTTTAAAAATATTTTACAAAAAATATAAAAAGAAAAAAATCTAAATTCTTGTAATATTTTTTTATCAAATTCAATTCTTTAAAAAAATTTGAATAAAAAAGTACTTAATAAGAAAAGATGAAAAATATAAATAAAGAATGAATTTTTTAATGATAAGAAAATCATTTATACATAAATAATTCAAAAAGAAAATTAAGGGAAAGACAACGTAATTTTTTTTTATCAAAAGTCAATTTAGGCAAGTTATTATCTGGATTGAAATTCTATTTTTTATCAAAATTTTATTTAATAAAAATATTTTACATAAATAGATAAGAAAATAAAGATAAAATAATTTTCTTTATTTTTAAATAAAATTCGAATTTTTTTCATATAAATAGATAGAAATTTAATTGGAAAAACTAAATTAATATATCTATCTTAATATATAATATATAATGTTCTATAATTTATTTTAATTTTAAATAAAATCTTTTCGATCTATCATAATTCCGAATATATAATAGATAACATCTTTATTTTAGATAGAATCTTTACTAGATTAATTTATCATGTTTCTATATATTATCCTAAATTAATATCAACATCTATAAATTCTCAAAATAAAAAAAAATCCTATATTGATTACTACAACATCTATAATATCAACATCTATAATAGATAACATCTGTAGAATTATCCCAGTAATCCTGAACACACCATTCCTGTTGATTAACCTCAATTTGTGTGGTAGCCATAACCACAAGTGGAGTCTTGGCGATCCAGATCTCATGCCAAAATCTTATAAAGGCACCATTCCTAATATTCCGGCAAGTGCCATGAATAATAACCTTAGATAGCCCTTGTTTCAACCCTTTCCAAACGTGAGAGCTAGCCGGCGATTCACCTAAGGCACATTCCACATATTTTTTTCCCCAAAGACCGCCTTAGCTCATTATAAATCTCCATCCCAGTTTTGCAACCAAAGCAAGGTTCATATCGCTCATAAAACGAATACCCAAACCCCCTTGATATCTTGGTTTCGAAATCTCAACCCAAGCAACTTTGTGCAATTTCTTTTGCTCCCTTGAACTACCCCAAAATTATCAATTTTGTTGCAAACACTCTTAGGAAGAAGCACATTAGACATGGAATAAACCGGTAAATATGGCAATACCGATTTCACCAAGGTCACTCTTCGAGCAAAACTTAAGGTCCTCGTTTTCCATTCGACTAGCCTAGAGTTGAATCTGTCCATCAAAACACCAAAAGTATCCTTGTTGACACGCTTGTGTAAGATAGGCATTCCGAGGTAATTTTCCAATTTGAACGTAACTTCGAAACCGCACGCAGCCTTGAGATCACGGGCAATGCAGCTGTTGACATTGGAAGGCAAGAATATTTTAGACTTTTGATTGCTGATTTTCTGACCCGAAGAAGCACATAAAACATCTAAGATCCCCAAAATCACTCTAAGTTGCATTCGAAGCCCCGGCAAAAAGCATGATGTCGTCCGCAAATAATATATGTGAGAGAGTAGGCCCTTGCCTAGTGAGTTTAATCTGTCTCCAAGACTTCTTTTCCACGGCACCAAGAATAAGATGACTAAGCCATTCAACTCAAAGTAAGAAGAAGTACGGCGATATCGGATCGCCTTGGCGAACACCCGGGAAGCCGTAAACGTCTTAGTAACCTCGCCATTTAAAAGAACTTGTATTCTCGGAGATGAAACGCACACCATGATCCAATTAATAATCTGATCAGGAAGTCGGCATTACGAAGAGAATCCTCAATAAAGTCCC
Organism: Fallopia convolvulus; assembly: GCA_964016875.1. Classification (NCBI taxonomy): domain Eukaryota; kingdom Viridiplantae; phylum Streptophyta; class Magnoliopsida; order Caryophyllales; family Polygonaceae; genus Fallopia; species Fallopia convolvulus. The sequence goes on from OZ024720.1 coordinate 3,279,494, forward strand.
AACTCAACCTATCGTAAGCCTTCTCAAGGTCAAGTTTTAAGATCATCCATCCCTTTCGACCTCTCTTTTTTCTCATGAAATGCACAACCTCTTGTGCAATAACAATGTTGTCGGATATCATACGACCCGAGAGGAAACTACCCTGCGTTAGACCAACGATTTTAGAAAGCAAAGGCTGAATTCTAACTGTAATAATTTTTGTAATAGTCTTATACATAGGGCTATCAATTACCCACGGGTGACCAATACACCCATTTAACCCACCCGAAATAAACGGGTGAAAACCCAATCAAAGCGGGTGACGGGCGGTTCGGGTGATGGGTGAAATGGGTTATGGGTCGGGTAAGGGTGGGATTTTATCACCCAATAACCCGACCCATCACTTGTTTCACCCAAACCACCCATATAACCCGTTTTAGCCCATAATTTCTAAAATGTATGGGTCTTTGAAGTCACCCATATAACTCATTTCGGGCCTTTGATAAATAAGCTCATTTGTAACACATCTTTGACTCCATTTTGATATTTATCGCTTATGATATTTGTTTTTGCTTATGTATGGATTATAGATATTTGTTTTAGTTTATGTATGACAATTTATTTATATACAACAAAAAAAATGGTTATACGGGTAAACGGGTCACCCATATAACTAGTGGGTGACGGGTGGTTTGGGTAACTGGTAAAATATTTCACGAGTGATGGGTGGGTCGGGTGGGACGTTTTAACTTGCGGGTCGGGTCGTGGAAGTGCTCCGCCCACCCATAACCCGACCCATTGACAACCCTCTTTATACAAGACATTACAAAGGCATATAGGTCTAAATTGATTGACCCGCTCGGGTTTGTTGACCTTAGCCAAAAGAACGATCAGAGTATCATTGATGCCCTCGGGAATAACCGAATAATGAAAAAATTCCTTGACAAAAGTGGTAACAAACCTACTCACAGCTGTCCAACATTTCTGAAAAAACGGGGTTGAAAGCCATCGATTTCGGGCAATTTAAACACACCCATGTTCTTAATAGCCCTTCAAATTTTAGCATCTGTAACCGGCCTGCAGAAGAAAGATATCTCATCGTTGTTCAGAGTCGAAAATCCAATACACAAATCAGGAAAGGCCCTCATAGGTATCGACTCAGCTGAATACAAATTCTGGAAGAAGTTCACAAACAATATTCTCAATCTCTTCAGTTTTATCTACCCAAGTACCATTAGCGTTCATCAGCCCTTCAATGCGATTATGTTTACTCCCAATGATGGTAGACGTATGGAAAAACGAGGTATTCCTATCACCACACAAGAGCCATTGCTCCCTGGATTTTTGAGACCAAAGTACCTCTTCTTGTTCAAGAACAACTTCCAACTCTTTTCTCATGTTAGCTTCCATCTCGACCAAGGCCGGGGAGCAAGAAAGTGTTGGGCTTGGGCCCATATGTCCAGCCCAATTATATTCCACACAAATCAGATTTGTGGAATATGTGTTGTGCTCACGTGTCTCATAAAACCCTTGGTTTTATGTGTTTGCTAGTGAGAGCACTAGGTTTTTTAGCAGCCACCAAAAAAGTTTGAGAGCCCCCATTTTTCCTTGAGAGTGAAAATTGGATCACAAAAGTGAGGAGGGAGAAAGGAGAAGAGAGAGGAGAAAATTGGGTGAAGAAGAAGAAGAGTTCTTTCTTGCTAAGCCCGGAAATAATTTCGACTCTAGCTTCGGGATCCAACAACTAGTTGTTTGTTGATAGGTTTTCTCTCCCCTTGGAAATCTAATCCCTAGTTACAAGTGTTTGCCTTCATTTATGAGTTCTAGAGATGATTCTCCTTGTATTGAAGTTCTCCGGGTGTGAGATTTGAGAACACTTGTATCCGTTTATTGATTAGTGGAATTTTGCTTTGTCGGGCGCCAGTGGGTTTTTTCCCTTCTAGTTTGAGGGTTTTCCCACTTAAATCTTGGTGTTGATTTGTGCTTTCCTATTTGCTTATATTTCTGCTTGCTTGCTTGTGGTTGGTTTGATTCCCACATTGTTGTTGTTGGTTTGCCGGATTGCTTGGATTTGTTGTCTTGGTTGTGTTTGCTGTTCTACAAACTACTGTTTGCTTCCGCTAAGATTGTCTATGGGATTAGGAACTGTGATCGATCCATGTTCCCCAACAAGTGGTATCAGAGCCTGGGTTGAGCTCCGTCTGAGTTTGGGTGAGATATGGAAACTAAGACAGATGAGTTTGTGGGTACTATGATCAAGCTCACATCCTCCAACTATTTGCTCTAGAAGTCGAAGATGGAGGATATTCTGTTCTGCAAGGATCTGTATGACCCTGTTAAGTTGGGATCAAAGAAGCCAGACAAAGTTGATGCCAACGATTGGAAGAAAACGCACAGAAAGGCAGTGGGAACCATAAGACAGTGGGTAGACAACAACATCTATCACCATATAAGCAATGAGATAGATGCACAAGTTTTATGGAAGAAACTTCAGTCTATGTACGAGAGAAAGTCAGCTCAAAGCAAAGCTTTTGTGATCAGAAAGCTTGTTAATCTGAAGTACAAGGATGGAAAGCCTATTGCCGAGCATCTGAGTGAGTTTCAGGAGCTTGTAAATCAGTTGAGCACGATGAAGTTGCCTCTAGACGATGAGTTACAAGCGCTGATGCTATTGAGTTCTTTGCTCGATACTTGGGAGACTTTAGTAGTTTCCATCAACAATTATGCTCCTAATGGTGTTGTGTCCTTGAGTACCGTCATTGATAGTCTCTACAATGAGGAGAATAGGAGAAAAGACATGGGTACTAACACTTCACAGACTCTGGCGACGACATCAGGTGATAAGTCCAGAGGGAGAAGTAGAGAGCGGAATGGACGTGGCAAGTCCAGAGGGAAGTCACAGAACAGGGGAACTTCTCAGGGAAAAGGAAAGTATACTTGCTTTCATTATGGCGAAAAAGGGCATATGAAGAGAAACTGCAATGCTTGGAAGAAGATTAAGAATGAAGAGAAAAATCAAAAAGAGGATGATAAGAACACCACAGTTGCTGTGTGTGGTGACGAGGAAGAAGGTCTGGTTGTTCTGTCTTGTGTGGATGATCACAATGACGAGCTTGATTCTCGTGTAGAGTGGGTAGTCGACTCAGCTGCATCCTACCATGCTACACCGAGGAAGGATATTTTCACTAGTTACAAAGTTGGAGACTTTGGTAAAGTGAAGATGGGAAACACCAGCTATGCAGAGATTGTCGGTATGGGTGACATTTGTGTTCAGACAAATGCGGGTTGCACGATGACATTGAAGAATGTGCGACATGTACCTGATCTGCGTATGAACTAGATTTCTCTTCATGCTTTGGATATAGAGGGCTACCACAGTTTCTTTGGTGATAAGAGGTGGAAGCTTTCGAAAGGCTCAATGGTGATTGCTAGAGGGAGTCTTAGCTACACTTTGTACAAGACTCAGATGAAGGTCACACGAGATGGCCTAAATGCAGTTGAGGATGAGGCATCACCAGATTTATGGCATAAGCGGTTGGCACATATGAGTGAAAAAGGACTGCAAATTTTGGCAAAGAAGACCCTCATTCCTTCAGCCAAAGGTATGTCTTTGAGCCCTTGTGATAATTGTTTATTTGGTAAACAAACTAGGGTGTCATTTAGCAAATCTTCTGAGAGAAAAAAGAATTTGCTTGAGTTGGTGTATTCTGATGTTTGTGGTCCCATTGATGTACCCACACTTGGTGGTCGTAGATATTTTCTGACATTTATTGATGATGCTTCACGAAAGGTTTGGGTGTTTGTTTTGAAAACAAAAGACCAGGTTCTTGATTGCTTTAAGGAGTTCCATGCCAAGGTAGAGCGAGAGAAGGGTTGTTCCTTGAAGTGCCTTCAGAGTGATAATGGAGGCGAGTACACTTCCAGGGAGTTTCAGAAGTATTGTCTTGAGCACGGCATCAGACATGAGAAGACGACTCCCGATACTCCTCAGCACAACGATGTTGCTGAAAGAACCAACAGAACCATTCTGGAAAAGGTCAGATGTATGTTGAAAATGGCAAACCTTCCTAAGCCATTTTGGGGTGAAGCTGTGATGACTGCATGCTATTTGATGAATAGATCTCCGTCAGCAGCTTTGGACTTTGATGTTCTTGAGAGATTCTAGTCTGTAAGAGATATCTCTTACTCGCATCTGCGGGTTTGGATGCAAGGCATTTGTACATGTGCCTAAAGAACAGAGACAGAAGTTAGATGACAGGGCAATTACTTGCATTTTTCTGGGATATGGAGATGCAGATTTTGGGTACAAGTTGTGGGATCCAAAAAGGAAGAAAGTGATAAGGTCCAGGGATGTGATCTTTCATGAAGACAAGACTTTGTCAGAATCTGATACACCAGAGGAAGCCGCCGAGCTTCCGATTTACTTGCCTTCTCAGCCAAAAAGCAACGACTCTGGCGATGAGTCTTCTTCAGGGAATGGCATTGATGATATTCCTGCTTTAGATGATGATTTACCAGAAGCTAAAACTGGTGAGGGTTCTGAGCAGGGGGGCCAGTAGAAAATGAAGAAGCAGATGAGCTCAGAAGGCCAACAAGAGAGCGTCGTCCATCCACAAGATATCCCTCGTCTGAGTATGTTGCAGTTATTGAAGAGGGGGGGCCTGAAAGTTTTCAAGAAGTGCAAAACCACAAAGAAAAAGCTCAATGGGAAAAAGCCATGGAAGAGGAGTTGAGTTCTTTGAAAAAGAACAACACATATGAGCTTGTAAAACTTCCCAAAGGGAGGAAGGCCTTGAAGAACAAGTGGGTGTTCAGGTTAAAGACGGATGGAGACAAACTAGTCAAGTACAAAGCTAAACTAGTTGTGAAAGGCTTCAGTCAGAAGAAGGGAGTTGATTTTGATGAAATCTTCTCGACGGTTGTCAAGATGAGTTCCATCAAAGTGATCCTTGGCTTAGCTGCGAGCATGGATTTGGAACTTGAGCAGTTGGATGTGAAAAATGCATTTCTCCATGGTGATTTAGATGAGAAGATTTACCTGAAGCAACCAGAGGGGTTTGAAGTAAAGGGAAAAGAGCACTTGGTTTGCAAACTGAAGAAGAGCTTATACGGGCTGAAGCAAGCTCCTAGACAGTGGTACAAGAAGTTTGACAGCTTTATGGTGGATCATGGCTACACCAGAACAAGTGTAGATCATTGTGTTTACTTCAAACGGAAGGCAAATGGTAAATTTGTCATTCTTCTTCTCTATGTTAATGACATGTTGATTGTGGGGCAAGATAATCCCTAATTGATGCCTTGAAGCGGGATTTGAGCACTTCATTTGATATGAAAGACTTAGGACCGGCATGCCAGATTTTGGGTATGCAGATTATTCGTGACAGAAGAGCCAAGAAGATATGGCTGTCACAGGAGAAGTATATTGAGAAGGTTCTGAGCAGGTTTCAAATGGAAGGTGCTAAGTCGGTTAGTACTCCTCTTGCTATCCATTTCAAACTTAGCAAGAAGTCTTGCCCGTCCACAAATGATGAGAAGAAGAAGATGGACACCATTCCTTATTCATCAGCAGTTGGTAGCTTGATGTATGCTATGGTGTGCACCCCACCGGATATTGCTCATGCGGTTGGTGTTGTGAGCAGATTTCTTTCAAATCCTGGCAGAGACCATTGGGAAGCAGTGAAGTGGATTTTCAGGTACTTAAGAGGTACGTCTAAGATGAGATTATGCTTTGGAGGAGATAAGCCTATTCTTGAGAGCTTCACAGATTCAGATATGGCAGGAGATCTTGATGGAAGAAAGTCGACATCAGGGTACTTGATTACTTTTGTGGGGGGAGCTGTCTCGTGGCAGTCCAAGTTGCAGAAGTGTGTTGCTTTGTCCACGACTGAAGCAGAGTACATTGCCATGACAGAAGCTGGGAAAGAGATGATCTGGGTGAAAAGATTCCTTCAGGATTTGGGTTTGAAGCAAAGAGAGTATGTGGTGAATTGTGACAGTCAGAGTGCTCTAGATTTGAGCAAGAATGCTACATACCATTACCGGACAAAGCATATTGATGTGAGGTACCATTGGATTCGAGATGTTGTGAGTGATCGTCGGATGAGCTTGAAGAAGATTCACATTGACAAGAATCCAGCTGACATGTTTAACAAGGTGGTGACTGTTGACAAGCACCAGTTCTGCGCCAAGATGGCGGGACTGGTGCACAAGTGAAGATCCCGAGCTGATGTGGACATCTTCTCCTTGGGCTGGCGGGGGAGATTGTTGGGCTTGGGCTCATATGTCCAGCCCAATTATATTCCACACAAATCAGATTTGTGGAATATGTGTTGTGCTCACGTGTCTCATAAAACCCTTGGTTTTATGTGTTTGCTAGTGAGAGCACTAGGTTTTTGAGCAGCCACCAAAAAAGTTTGAGAGCCCCCATTTTTCCTTGAGAGTGAAAATTGGAGCACAAAAGTGAGGAGGGAGAAAGGAGAAGAGAAAGGAGAAAATTGGGTGAAGAAGAAGAAGAGTTCTTTCTTGCTAAGCCCGGGATTATTTCGACTCTAGCTTCGGGATCCAACAACTAGTTCTTTGTTGGTAGGTTTTCTCTCCCCTTGGAAATCTAATCCCTAGTTACAAGTGTTTGCCTTCATTTATGAGTTCTAGAGATGATTCTCCTTGTATTGAAGTTCTCCGGGTATGAGATTTGAGAACACTTGTATCCGTTTGTTGATTAGTGAAATTTTGCTCTGTCGGGCGCCAGTGGGTTTTTTCCCCTCTAGTTTGAGGGTTTTCCCACTTAAATCTTGGTGTTGATTTGTGCTTTCCTATTTGCTTATATTTCTACTTGCTTGCTTGTGGTTGGTTTGATTCCCACATTGTTGTTGTTGTTTTGCCGGATTGCTTGGCTTTGTTGTCTTGGTTGTGTTTGCTATTCTACAGACTACTATTTGCTTCCGCTGAGATTGTCTGTGGGATTAGGAGTTGTGATCGATCCATTTTCCACAACAGAAAGGTTGATTTTCCGTTGCACATCATTGATCATACTTAAGAGTTGTTGTTTCCAAAGGTTTATATTACCAAAGACCCTCTTATTCCAAACGATAAGCTCTCTTTTGAGAATTTTTAACGCACTCGCGTATCGACATTCGGGCACTAGCATTCCTTGACTTTATTGTTGAAACCTGGGTGAGAAAACCAAGCGGCTTCGAAGCAGAACGACAATTAAAATCTCTGCCAACAATACGTGCTTGGAGACATTATTAATCGCGACCTCAAGCTCTCTCTAGAAGGGTTCTCGTCGTGATTAGAAAAGGAAGTGTGAATGAAGTTACTGTTCTTATTAATGATGGAGAGCTGAACTTTGCCATGTTTCCAGAGCAACCAAACCCCACCAGCCATGCCAACACCATCAACTCGCTCAAAGTTAGTGAAGTCATTTCTCGTCATACGATCACAAATCACATCAGACCTTTCCCTTCCAACTCTCATTTCAAAAAGAGTTAAAACATCGACTTTGTGTGAACGACACATATAAGGCATCGCTCTTCGAAAACCCAGCTTGCCTGCGCCAAAATAATTCCACAATAAGACGTTCATCATGACAAACAAAAAGATAAGTAACAAAAAACCAAAGAGATTAGTTCGTCCCTCGATCCATCGAGCTCTCCGCCATAACATCATCATTGACACAAGTTGTATTGGGAATTTCTTGGATATTATCCAATTCCTTTTGATTCAAATTGAATCTGTAATCCACCATATTAGGACTTTGCATAACCACATCGTTGTCATTCTTTGCCTCTTTTTAGGGCTGTCAAAATTTGACCCGACCCGAGAAACCCGCCCGACTCCGAACCCGACCCGAACCGAGAAAAAGATAAAAAGTTATATACCCGAGACATGTTTGACCCGAACAGATTTGACCCGAATCCGAAAAAACCCGAACTCGATATTAACCCAAACTCGATTATACCCGAATGGACTAAGCCTGATGCAACCCGATAGCCAATGCTATCCGACCCGAAGTCATCCGAAAATCCGAAGTTACCCGACCCGAAACCATCCGAAAATCCGAAGTTACCCGACCCGAAAGCATCCGAAAATTTTATTATGTTTTAAAATATTAATGATAGTGAATATTTAGTATAATTATGTTTTTAATTTAAATGTTACATTAAATATTTAGACCATAGAGTAGTTAAACTACGAAAAATCATCATTCGATATATGGTCTGAATCAAAATCCGTTTACTCGAAATCAGATTAACCAGAAATTCGATCAAAGTCGAAATCCAATTCACCCAAAACCAGAAAAACCCGAAACCCGAATCACCCGAAATCCGACTAAATCCAAAACTAACTAAACCCGAAACCAGACTTATCCGAAATCAAGTTGGACCGAAAACCGAATGACCCGACCGAAATTGACCCGAAATCCGACTTTGCCCAATTAATTGGGTGACCCGACCCGAAATGATCCAACCCAATTTGACCCGATTATCAAAATATCCGAATTTGACCCGAATCCGAACTTACCCGAAATCGAATTGACCTGACCCAAACCCGACCCGACCCGCCCGATTGACACCCCTGCCTCTTTTAGACCCATCTAAAGCAACCTCCAATTTTCCATGAGATCCATCAGCCTAGGAACCATGGGCCGAAAACACCACAATCTTTCTACCAATCATGGGCTTCCTTCTCTCAACTTGGGCCTTTTCTTTCCGAGCCCATTAGCCAAACCAAAACTAAAGTGCCTCATTTGAAAACGGACCAGATGCCACCAAGATATATATATATACCACCATTATATTATTATCGTTTGAAATATCTGATTTCCTTGAACCCACTATATTAGACGCGATATTCTCGCAATTCAAAATATTTTTTGGCATATACTCCCTCCGTCTCATAATGTTCATCCTGGTTTTCACACAAATTAAGAAAATAAAGTGAAGAAAAAAGTAGCCAATAGAAATGGGAGAGAGAGTATGATGTTGATGGATAAAGATGGGGAAAAAGAGAAGGAAAAAAGGAAATGACTAAAAGGGGTATTGGAGTAGATTTTTGATTGGATAATATGGATAAAGGTGATATTGAATGAGGGTAATATTGTAAAAAAGATATAGATATAAAAGAAAAGTGGACAAACGTTTTGGAACGACGAAAAAGGAAACAGGACAAACATTATGGGACGGAGGGAATACTACTGAAGGCCCACGTGCAGACGCGGCTTCTGATCTGTGTGGTTTTGCTTAAAATTAAGCAGTAATGCATATATTTGTCTTTTCTTAGGATCTTATTAATAAACGAGATAAAAATATGTGTTAAAGTAAGGGAAAGTAAGAAATATTAATTTAAATGTTAGTGATCTTAGTGACAGGAGAAAGTGTATTCTACCATTGTCATTCTATTTTACTGCTGATAAGATAACATGTATATTTGCTAACATAGATCAAATGTCATCTCCTGGCTCACCCTTTTTATTTTTTTCTCTTTTTCATGACACGATGAATTAGCCGATCTCCAAAAATGTTCACTAATTAGCTTCCAGAGTGGTGAAAGCGTGATACATATCTTGTTCTCAAGGTCATCTCGTCAAGATATTTCCTTTGAAGTTTCATCCTACAATGAGATTTGGTATTACAATCAATACACAGTAAACAAAATATTTCATATTGCTAATGTCGCATTATTTATAATAAAACACATTTTGTTGTTTGAATTCTAAATAGGCGCAATTAAAGTTAGTCTTATTTGTAAGAGTACTATACGTTATTAAATGCAACTACATTTAGCAACCAAGTAAACACGTTATCAATTTTAATATAATACTATGCAAACATCTTAAGAAGATCAATAGAAAAATGGTGAAATTAAGTAGGAAATGAAATAAGCAAGTTGAGCAAAAAATGATGCGATTACAAATAAAGTATTGAGGGAAGTGTGGACATGAATAAATAAACAACAGAAGGAAGAAGAAATCACCTTGTGTGAAATTGTTGTTTCAGAAGGAGTTGGCCGAAAAGAGGACCACATAGAAGCGAACGAGCTGAACTAAAAGGGCGTATGAAAAAGGATTTAATCAGTGTAGGAACAATATCACTATAAATAAATCAAACTAAATAGCATAGCATATGTATGAATTTAGATTACTTTTGAGGAAAGAAATGTACATTAAAACCTCCCTAAATTAATACTCGGTAAATTAATTAATATTGTTTTTTGATCCCGACTTGGACCAATGGAAAATTTAACAAATTATTTCGATAAGATAATACTATATTTTTAAAACACCACTACATAAATATAAGGTCCTATTAATATCATAAATTAAGAATTGTATAAAATTACATATACATAACTAAGATAATCTAATGAAATATGATTGTGTAGTGTTGTTTTTTTTTTTCTTAAGTCTATTTAGAACTTATTTCTAATTTTTCTTATTAGATCCAACTTTCCTAGCGTTGTGTTAAAAACAAATTTTACAATGTCAACTATTCTTTGAGACTTCATCAATGAACGAATTTTGCAGTGTAGAAATCAATTTGCTATTGCCTCTTGCTCAACATTAACTATCCAAGTCAAAACTACAAGAAAATATATATTTATAACAACCAAAATATTGATCTTACATGGACCATATTGTCCCAACTCATAACCTTTTAAAATTAATACGATAAAATCTTCTACGATAGTGCATCTTGAAAGCTCTTATTACGAAAAGTTCGTTAATTAATAAATATTAATTTATCAGTTAATTAATATCTCTATAAAATAATAAAATATAATGGTCCCAACTCTATTAATTTATAAAGATTATACTGTATAAAAACACTTACATATATACCTATGGAATATAAACTCGAAGTTAGGTTGTGAATTTTAATTTACAGCATTTGTAGGCTTTTATACAAAAACACTTACATCACAAATAGACATGTTAAATGGGTCTAGCTGGTCGGTTTCAGGTTTGGGCCAATCGGGTTCGGGTTAAAACGGGTCTCGGGTCATCGAGTCGTTAAATTTATGTGTTCATATGGACCGGTTTGGTACGGGTTCGGGTTGATTTAACGGATCACGATTGTAAATTTTGCTAACATTTATCTTTGTGTTTATTAAAATAATTAATATTATATTATATAAAATATTATTTAATAATAAATAATAATTTTATACAAAATTTATAATAAAAAATTAATTTTTAATTGAAATAATATATTATCGGGTTAGCCGGGTTAACACAACTGTCATGCAGTTGTGTTGCAATTAAAGAGTTTTTGACGTGGCAGTTAAGGAGTTTTTTTTCCCTAAATTTAAAAAATAACATTAAAGCTATTTTGAAACACCAATAGTACGTACGTACTAATATATTAGGAAGACAATTTTGTACAATAAAAGTAAATACTTCATTTTTCCCTAGATATATTATTTTCTTTACTCAGATAAGAAAAAAATGTAAAATATCACAAACAATCAATATAAACATGTGCTATACTAATATTATTATGTTATCTAACATTATGATTTCACCATTAAGATAGACATCCATAAATTTCACATATCACAAACAATCAATATAAATATGTGCTGGAACATATTTTTTATGACTAGAACTTCTAAAATGCGTGGATCTGTGAAAAAAAAAAGTAACTACATAGAGGAAGAGATCTAAGTCCAATTTACATTAAGTATTCAAGTAATGGTTAAATTATTTCGGTTTTTTGTTTTACATTAAGTATTCAAGTAATGGTTAAATTATTTCGGTTTTTTGTTTTAAATTCTAGTGCATAAAAGTGATTTTATGCCTGCACGAACGATGAAAATTTGGAATTGTGAATTTGTAGAAAGGTGAACATTAGAGTTGGGCTTGTTAAAATAACTGGGCTTTAAATTTGAAGTCCAATTGTAATTAAAAAGGAAATCAATTTGGCATAATAATGACTAATGAGCAAGAAGGAGATAAGACTGACTGAGAGGGCGGAAGGGGACAAATTTTTTTACTAGTGATAAGAGAATTCGTTTTTTTTATAATATAAGAGATTTGTTTTGGGCAGAATAAACACGTAACGTGTTATCTGTTAAAATCAACAAGAAGTCTTAACGCGTTAAACACTTAATGAAAGATGAATCAAAAATAGAGATATAACTGTAAACAATAGAATAAGAGAGTAAGGAGTAGCTCGAATGTATTAAAATGACAATGATCCTAAAACATAGCTTAGACAAATTGATCGAAAAACTGATAATATGAACTGTGATTGGTGTGAGTGATGGCAGATTACAAAGAATATAAGACAATTTCCTGAGAGTGCTCGAATGCACTTTCGTCTTCATTGGTCTATGCTTTTATAGCCACCTTCCTTCTCTTGACCGTTGGTTGATTATTCACTCTTCTTCCAATCCCACAAATATCGCCTTCTATCATTAATGTTATAGCCGTTTACTTCGGAGGATATTGCTTAACCGTTTTCTTTCATGATCAATTGTGTCCTCGTCTAGACAGTTCGTGCACTTCGTTAATTCTCAGATTCACCTCCGTAGATCTGGGCTTTGATACGTTAATCGTCCAATTTGGGTTTAGTTTTGAGAGGCCCAACAATCTTTCTATTTGGAAAATTTCTCACCATGTTCAGCAACTTAACCAAAATTGAATTTCCTTCATCAGATATTTCAAAGGATAATATAATGGTCTTGAATCCTGAAAAAGCGGGGCCTTTCCTTTCCCGTTCATCACCGAATTATTCTTTTCATCCACCTTCCTATTTGGCTCCTCCACCGGATTTTTCTAATCGTCGCCAGATTTCATATTTACTTGTTTTGGACTATAGGTCAATAGTGTTCCTATTTGTGCTGTGTTGTGCCCAGTTTGGCCCTTTTTGGATGACAGTTTGTTGTTTCAAGCTTTTATGTATAATATTATGGATGTTGTTTTGCTATATCTTGTTCTCAGCTTCCTCTTTGATTCTTAATGCTTCTGGTCATAATCTCTTTAGTAATTACACATTCAAGTCAAGGTACTACTCTACTTTATGTCACCCTAATCTTTTATCAACATTTACTTCTATTACTTACTTCTACCCTCGATCTGTTGTGTTGTTCAACAGGTTTTTATGCATGTGCGAGTTCAGCTGCATATCTTCTCTCTTATTGTCTTTTTACTTGTATTTGTATCACTTTATTAAACATTCTTTCCATTGTAAAAATGTGTCTAAGTGTTGCATTTATGGGCATCCAATTGAGGTTATATTCATGTTAGTAATAATCTTGTGTATTAACTTATTTGTAATACTTTGTAAGCTCTTATGTCCTATGTATTCTTCCTGGTGTTTTGTTTGGGATGCCATGTGTATGACTTTTTCTACAAACAGTTTTTGTTCTCGTATGGTTTGTATGATTCACAACTTTATGAACTTTGTTCTTTTTGATAAACAAGGTTTTTTATGAATATAGGTTATTGGAATATTAGAGGTATTCGTAGGCCCAACTTCTGGGAGGAAGTTGGGTTCATAAGAAAATTCAATAAACTTAATTTCCTTTGTCTAGCGGAAACTAAAACTGAATCTGATCCCGTCATTTCGGTCTTTCGAAAAGCTGGTTTTCACAAAGTTATTTCTTCTCCTTCTATCGGTTCTAAAGGTGGACTTTGGCTACTTATTTCAGAAAATATAGAATCTAGAAAATGTCTATTACTTTATCAATCTAACAATCTTATAATTATGCAATATAATTATCGTCAACAAACTTTCTTGATGATTTTTGTTTATGCCCCGTCCCGGGAAGAAAACAAAAATCTTTTTTGGAACTCTATTTTTGAAACCATTAATCACTTTCAATTACCTTTTCTATTAATAGGTGATCTAAATGAAATCTCTTCTCCAAATAAAACTCCTGGTCCGGATGGCTTCCCAGTAGACTTTTTCCAAAAGTTTTGGAATATTGTGGGAAACTCTGTTGTTTTGGCGGGTCAGGCTTTTTTCCATTCGGGGCATATGCTTCGATCTGTTAATAAATCGTTTGTTACTCTTATTCCTAAAATAGATGCTCCGTTAACTATTAACCATTTTCGTCCTATTAGCCTCTGTAACACCGTTTATAAAATTATTACCAAAGTGCTAGCTATACGATTGGGAACGCTTCTTCCTGCTCTTATTCATCCGCTTCAGGGGGCGTTTGTGAAAGGAAGACTTATCCAAGATAACATTCTTATAGCGCATGAAATATTTCACTCGTTTCATAGAAAGAAAAAAGGGAAAAAAGGATGGATGGCCATTAAATTAGATATGGAAAAAGCTTATGACAAACTTGATTGGAACTTCATCAAATTAATTCTTCTTAAATTTGGATTCCATTCAAAATGGGTAAGTCTTATAATGACATGCATCTCTACTTCATCTTCTTCTGTCCTTGTTAATAATGAACCTGGGGCTGAGTTCTCGCCCCAATGTGGTTTTAGACAGGGGGATCCAATTGCTCCTTTTATTTTTATAATTGCTATGGAATATCTTGCGCGCACACTGCAATTCCAGTCTACCCTAGACTCTAAGTTTGTTGGTATACAATTAGTGAAGAATGGTACGTGTCTTCCCTTCCTTAGCTTTGCTGATGATACTCTTATTTTTGCTAATGCTTCTCATACAAACATTAATTATATTAAAAGTTTTTTAGATAATTTTTCAAGAATCTCGGGTCTTTCGATTAATTACCATAAGAGTAGCTTTCAGGTCTCAGAAAATATTCCGCGAACTTCGGCTCTTTCTCTAGCTTCTGTGTTAAATATTCAGATTACTACTTCTATGGAAAAATATCTGGGAATTCCTATCCTTAAAGGGAGGGTTCAAAATTCTGTTTTTTTAGAATCAATTACTAAACTTAAAAGTCAATTATCTCAATGGAAAGCGAACTCTATCTCTCAGGCAGGTCGGGCTGTCCTTATTCAATCTAATTTGCTAAGCCAAGTGAACTATTTAATGCAAAGCTTCCTTCTTCCTAAAGGAATCTTGAGTGATATTGATAAAGTAAACAAATCTTTTTTTTGGAACAAATTCCAGCCGAACCATCATCCTCTGATTAGTTGGGAGAAGGTGTGTTCTCCTAAAGAGTCCGGGGGGATGGGCCTTCGCTCTGCTGAGAATAATAATTTGTCTCTTCAAATGAAGCTTCTTTGGAAAATATTAACCTCTCCTCATAATTACTGGGTTCGTATCATTTCTGAGAAATATATGAGCACTCTTTCGCTCTTTCAATATCAGAAGAAAAATTGCTCTTGGCAATTTGGAAGACTGATGAATCTTAGGGATAAGTTCTCTAAAGGTATTCTGTGGAATATAGGAAATGGGCATTCTGTTAATTTTTGGACGGACCCGTGGATCTCAAATATAGAGTTATTTCCCTACTTTGATAATATTAATATTAAGTTAAAAGTTTCCTCTTTTATAACACCTTATCATACCTGGGATTATGAAAAATTATGTTTAATTTTGCCACACTTCTTAGTTAGCTTAATTTTGGAAATTAGAATTCCCATATCTCCTTCTTTGGATCGATTAGTTTGGCTTCCGTCTTCTGATGGTGAATTTTCCGCTCATTCAGCGTCTTCTATGCTTAACTCCTCCCATCCTGAGTTTGCTTTTGATTTTTCTTGGATTTGGAAATCTTCTCTTCCTCCTAAAATAAAAAATTTCCTTTGGAAAGCATGTGCAGATTGTCTCCCAACTACAGATCGTCTAAATAGGCATTTCAATTGTGTTTTTAGTACTTGCTCCTTATGTGACTCTGTTGATGAGAGTTTGAACCACTTGTTTTTTAATTGCCCTTTTACCCTTAAAATGATCTCTAAATTAGAGGCTATGATTAATGTCAGTTTCTATATCTCATGTTCGGATAATTTCTCTGACAATTTGCAATCTACCTTAAAATCTAATAAAAATAGTAATGTCCTTTGTTTTTTATGGTGGTTTATTTGGGGCCATAGAAATTTAAAAATATTTAATCCAGGTAAGTCCTTGACTATGCTTCCTCCTTGTGACTTAGCTTTTTCACAACATCTCCTGTGGGTATCCTCTAAAGGTGCTTCCAATCTTTTGGGCAAATCTCGTCCGAAAAGGAAAAATAATACTGTTTGGAAGAAACCACCAGCTAACTCTTTAAAAATGAATTTTGATGCTTCTAAACGTTTAAATAATTCGACTTATACAGGTTTCTTAATCCGTGACCACAATAGCAAAATCTTGTTCTATGACCGTAAACACATTCGCTCTGTTTCTGTTTTGCAGGCTGAGGCCCTTGCCTTGCTGGAAGGTTTGAAAAGTGCGATTCCGTTAAACCCATCTCGTTTGATTATTGAGGGCGATAATTTAGTTCTTATTAATTCATTGAAAAATATTTGGAAGGTTCCTTGGGAAATCCAAACTATTGTAAATGACATTCGTCATTTTGCTGCTTTTATTCCCTGTGTGGTGTTTTTTCATTGTTTCAGGGAGTGTAATTCGGCGGCGGATTTTATCGCCAGAAGGTGTCTTGTGTTCTCAGATCTTAGTTTTGCTATTTCTCATTTTTTCCCGGGATCGTTGTTTGATCCTTTGGATTCTTCTAGCTTTAATGTCTGGATCCAGACTCATCCTCTGTTATTTGATTTTCTAAAGATCATCCGCAGTGATGATTTAGGGTGGTCTTGTAATGTACGAGCATCCTAGTGTTGGCTTTGTAATGAGCTTGTAGCTCATTTCTTCAAAAAAAAATAGTGTTCCGCACTAATTCCAAATTATTTTATTGGATATGTTTAAAATTTTAAATAGCTATCTTCTATTAATTGGTAGTAGGTTTTTATTCTTAAAAATCACGAATTGAGTGATTTTAAGTCATAATTTAACATATCTTTGACCATCACACTTCCAATTAGTTTCAACCAACTTTCAACTTGTGATTTCTAGCTTTTGACTTGTGATAGATTTTTTTTTTTTGATAAGGAAAGTAATTAGGGTGACCACAAACATCATAATGGTCGCCCTAGAGCATCTTGACGGATGAGGGTAAGTAAACCCGGGTCAACTGCAAGCGGGAAGGAGGAGACACGTCTGAAAGATTCAGCGATGAAGTCCGCCACAGAATTGCACTCCCGCCACAGACTTGTGATAGATAAAAGAGAAAAGAATAACAAGCTTGAGTACATAGATTATTAGACCAAAATTGGTCATTATAAATTAAACCCATTACACTAGACAACTAAAACGACACAAAACCGAATTCCGTAAGTTATTTGGAAAAAAAACTCTCATTAATTGTGTCCATTTCTCTAGTTAACTTCTTAATCCTCTTCGTAAACCGATTCAAGCATGATTTGAACTTCCGTTGGATTCTTCAGGGGATTCATGATTGAATCTCGCAAGTCGGCTTGAAGTCTTGTTCACCTACAAATTTGACGCATACAATTAAATACCAAAAAAGTATACACACAATATATAACATAGGCATTGAATATACCCATGTCTTATTTGTTTTTGCAAGTTTTGGATCTTACCTCTCCTTCCCAATCGATTCTCAATGTTAAGAAGACAAGTGCAATTACTTGGACTACCATGCCAATCAACATTCCCATCCATATCCCCTATTCAACATCAAACATAATGTAATCAAGAAACAATGTTTGTATGCATGTCTTGTGTGAGAACATATAGTGTCATCAAACTTTTGCACAAAAGGGTGTTCCATAGTAATGAGCTCAAATTCACTAACCTTTACACCAAGATTGAATACAAATCCAAGCACACATCCAATCGGAACGCCGATGACATAATAGGAGACTACGTTAACTATAGCAACCTTCGCTTGAGAACCACAACCTATCGCCACCCCTTCATGCCATGGAGAAAGAGCCCAAAGTTAAGAACATTTCAATAAGAATATAACGAACTATTAAAGTTTCTGGGCCGAAATGGCCCAGCTCGGCCAGCCCGTGGGCCATCCAGGCTAAACCCGCCCGGGCCATGAACCGGTCTCGGGTTGGGGAAATGAGCCCCGACCGACCCGATTTTTTTAGTTGAATTAAAAAAAGGGCACGGGTCTTCCTAAAGAGGCCCGACGCGACCCACTTCAGCCCGGTGTTATACCGGGCTGGTCCTGGGTCCGGATTCTTTGGCCTGGCCCGGTTTTGGCCAACCCGTGCCCATCCCTATTACATATGAATCTCAACAAAAGCAATAGAAGGGAAGAGACGTAACAAAAACAAAATGTGCATGGTAAACTTGCCTGAAAAAACAGCTTGGTAACTGCTCACAAGCATAGTCAAGGCAAGCAAGACAGAGAGGTTAGCTGCAGCCTCAGCAACCTCGCTATTGCTCGTGAACAAGTATGGGTACGTGTGGCCAAAAATGATACAAAGAAGGCAAAAGAATATCCCTAGAGAAGTTGCCATCCACACAAGAACCTTGACCGAAAACTTTGCAACCTCGAAGTTTCCTCTTCCAAGTTCGTTTGAAACTCGCACGCTTATAGATATGTAGAAAACAATAAAATGAGTATTATTACAAGAACATATAAAGCACGGACTACTTACAAGAAATAGGTTGGTTTCCTCTTACCATGCTCCGGCCAAAAGGCCAAGGGATATCATAAACGTCCATGAATTAAGGTTCAAGCTGTATAATGTCAACAATTTCATATAGATTAGTTTTTGAACTTGTTTAGGAGATTTCAAAAGAGAAGCATATGGAAGAAATAAAGAGCATATATACCAGATAGAGAACGCGGATACTTCAACTACAGCGTTGTCTGAGTACCCGGCTATCAAGACAAGAATGGAAGTGTACCATAACTCAAGGCTATAGTAAACAAAGCATATGTTATAATAATTAAATAAAACTAAAGAACACGAACTTATTTTGATCATCTGAAGTAAGGTTGAAAACATAAACTCACCAAAGCATGAATCCCGACGAAATTGAGAGCTTAATGACCGGTACAAGATCTATAAAGGCAAGCATGGACAATCCACTCCATGTTTCCCTACACCAACCTCCAAAAACATACACCACTTGACCGAGCACCAATCCCCATTGGGATATGGTCAAGGCACCCATTGCACCAGAAATCCCGAGATTAAGTTCATACACAAAGAGCCACGAGAAGAACAGATGAAATATGAATGTCACCACGGATAGATACATGATGATGGCGTTCTTCATCTGTGCTTGTAGGAACATTTGGATGGTGAAGCCGAATACAAAGGTATAAATAACCGGAATGAACCACAAGGAAATGGATTCAGTAGCTATAGAAATCTCATGTTCTTCTCCTAGCAACTCGTATATAGGAGTTGCAAAGATCAGAAAGGGAAGCATGATGGTTGCAGTGACGAAGTTGACAATCCATGAGCGTTGCAAGTAGATTCCCATCATGTTGTATTGCCTTGCTCCGAATGCTTGCCCACATAATGTTTCGGTCGCACTCGACATTCCTAGCTACAACATTATTTGTATATGCATATAATCTTGATATTGTGGTTGAGTAAAAAGTTCTTATATACACATGGGATAAAAAGTTTATTTTTGATAGAATTTGAAATTAATGCAAAAGCTCACTATAAGTCTATAACTACAAATCAGTTGGCAATGTGTGGTCTTGTATGTATAATAGGTTTGATTTTAGTCTCACTTTCGTTTAAAGACTTTCAATTTTTACAATAAGAAGTTTTAAATTTGCAACTTTCAACTAGTTTTGCTTTCTATTTCCACTTGACTAATCTATTTGTGTTTTATTGATGAGAAAATGAATAAATTTGCCCCACAACGTACTTTCCAACCAATGGTTAATATCCATAAATATCCGTATTGCAAAAATGCCCACCATTGACTATTAGTTCCGCCGTATAAATGTAGTGGGTAGGACTCCAACGACATATTAAATACTACTCCGTATAAAATTCATTTAAAAATGATTGATTAAATACTACTCCCTCCGTTCTATTCTACTTGTCACTTTTGTCTTGATTTTGTGTTTAATAAAACATGTCATTTTTGATATTTTATTCATAATTTTTCAAATACACCCCTTCATTTATTACCTAAATCTCTCTCCCAACTTAATGATATTTCACTTTTCTATGAACAATTATTATATGGAATAATTTCATTGGTTAAAGAAAGAAAATGAAAATTAATATAAGTTGTATTTAATAAGGGCATTTTAGTAAGACATTATAATTTCTTAATATGTGTGAATTTAGCTAAAATGACAAGTGGAATAGAACGGAGGGAGTATAAAAACACATTGAAAATGTAAATTCATTTAAAAACACATTAAAAATATAATAATCTAAATCATTAAATACTATAAAATTAAGGAATGTTTAAGGAATGTTTACATTCCTTAAAATTATAAAAAAAATGCTTTAAAGAACAAGTATATTAATACAAAAATGCTTAAAAGAATCTAAAACCAAATTAAATAGATTAAAACGGCTTACAACGATGCCATTGATGAAGCGCATGGAGATTGTCTGAACAAGAGCGTAGGCGGCGAGTTCGACGGCGCTGATGTGTCCGATGAACGATTGCGTCACGACGAACAACCCGAACGACATCACCCGAAACACCATGGCCGGCAAAGAAACCCTAGAGATCTTCTTCGTCTCTTCCCATGACTTGTTAATCAACAACTTCTTATAATCACTTGGCTTTGCAAGAAGTGTTGTTGATTCCACCCCATTATCCATTGTTCTAATTGATGAAAGAGTTAATCAATGGAAAATGTAGAGAAGTAGAGTGAAAAAGGAAGAAGTTGAAGTAGCACAAATGATGTGTTTGAAGTAGAGGGAATGTAAATATGTAATGTGTGGGCAATAGAATTAAATATGGAATATACATTGGAATGTGCAAGCACCAACCAATTTTGTATTACTAGGGAAAGCAAACCTTTTTCAGATCTGAAATTAAAGCATTTTGAGTTACTGAAGAAGGACCATAACATAATCCAGCAGTTTTACTGCCCTGATTATTCAGCCAAGTAGAGAAAGGCTTTCAGATAAGATAACTTGTATAGTTTTGATATCAAAATGATTTTCAGATTTTGAAGTTTGGTTGAGCCTTTTCAATGCAACAGTGAAATCAAACAAATAACAACGAAATTGAAGAGAGAATGAAAGTTAGAGAAAGGTGAGAGTTTTGGTGAAAGGCTCCCATTCTGCGGATATGAGAAAGTAGGTCATTTCATTCATTGTGTTGACGGCGCAATTGCCCTACATTAGTATGGGGTGTTCACGGGTCGGGTCGGGTCGACCCGCGACCCGCAAATTTTTTTGCCTTTGACCCGTGACCCGACCCGCGACCCGCAGGGTGCGGGTCGCAGGTCTAACGGGTCGGGTCACGGGTCGACCCGCTTGACCCGTTTAACTAAGTCAATCGGATCAAAACTAATTTTTTTACCTAAAAAATTTAATTTTTAACCTAAAAACATGTATTTTTTAAAAAAACCGTCGGGTTTGCGGGTCGACCCGTAAATCCATCGATTTTGTTATAAAAAATAGTTTATACATTAATAAAATTATAAATATATATTTTTAAAATTATTGCGGGTCGCGGGTCGACCCGCGACCCACGCGGGTTTGACCCGACCCGACCCGCGACCCGCAAAATAAAAATTCGACCCGCAACCCGCAAATTGCGGGTCGGGTCGGTGCGGGTCGCGGGCGACCCGTTGAACACCCCTAGGATATATATACTGTGATGACATGTAATGAAGAAATACATCTTTCTAATGTGGTCCCTACAATTCTTTGGTGTCATGAAATGATTTGGTACATCAATCCACATCAGCTTCCTTGGACATGTCATTCCCTAACACAGATTCCAAAAGTGATAAAACCCCATATAGCAGAAGAGTCATAGCCAAACCAGTAAACCATTGAAGCTTTAAAAAGGAAAATGTAAAACAGATTTCTCACTTGAGAACAGCTCATCCACTAATTACAAAGGGCCGAATGAAATTGCATAAGAAAGTCAAAAACAACCTACCAAAGTAGTACCAATTAAATTGATAAAGTAAGCAAAAGTAATTAACATTAATTTCAGCCTTTCAAATTCTTTTTGCAGCGCTTTACTCCCAACTTTGTTTAAGCTAGCAAATTTTGAAAAGCCATTTTCTTCCCCACTTTCTGCAATGACTTTTGTTTAACAGAACATGATAGATTTAGTAATCAATCCATGTGAAAAGGATACTTTTGGTCAAATAAAGATTAGAAAATAGCCAAGTACCTTTGGACGATGTTCAGGGTTTCTTTGCAGCATGGTTTTGATGATTGATTTCCTGCACATATATAGGATTAAGGATATAATAATTAAATTGCAAATGGAAAATATACTAGTACAGTACCTAAAAGGAATTCCAACTTAAGTAGATTAAATATGCCTTGGAGTAGCAAATGTAATAGAATTTTCTTAGAGTTTCACAAGATGGAGACTTTTCTTGTCCATTGAAGGTCTTGTACTTGCCTACTTGGTATGGTAGGCGTTCCTGGATGAACCCGCCAGCAAGCACACCTCTGCAATCAAGAAGGTCGGCCTGAAACAAAGTAAATTGATCAGTTACCACAGAAGGAGATGCAAAGGTAAACCAGACCAGCAGCATTTTGATTTTATTTAAATTATTTACCAGCAGATGAAGCCCTGGACCCATTGGGTTTCAATGACTGGCCACAGCAAAAGCACCGGCTAGCTATCATTGTAATGACTTGGCTAACCATGAGTAGCCCGAAAGTGAGACCAGCAGAGACGTGTAACTGAACATGGAACATAAACTCTGTTAAGGCTTAATTCTGACACATTTAAACTACACTGCCAACATAAACTCTTTCAAAACTAAACCAGAACCCATTATATGGTGGTCATCCATATATGGTGTAAACAAAAGCAACACAAGTCCACGAAAGCAAGCAAGCATGATACTCCATTTTTAGACACATTAAGCCCACAGATTGCAAGCTTCACTGTATTTATACAAAGAGACAAGCTAGCTTGCAAGCTTCACAGATTGCAAGCTTCACTGCATTTACGGGGAGCAAAAAAGTAACTCTGTAAGACCTTAATAAGAGCGATTCAAGGAAGGATGACTCAACTGGATTCAAACAACATATATATGGATATAAGATGCAGCAGGTGTCCAGAATATGAAATGAGAAAAAGCATCAAATAGAGATAAACTAAAGATTCAAATTTGGTTATGAAAATGAGAACATGCATCAAATTGAGATAAACTGAGGCATGAAATAGTACTTTCTAATAGTTCAAAATCTAAAGAAATGAAATCAGTTTGCAACAGATACAACTATCAATATTTCATACTCATGACATCACACATGGAGCTCAACAGTGGAGATTTTTTTCTACATATTGTGTTCAGAGAGAATCCTAAACTTGATTATATGATCAACTGAAACAACTATGTGATCACCTGAGTTCTCCACTGTGGAGCATATATCAAATGATATCAACTAAGAGTAATCACTAATATAACAAAATAAAGGAAGAGGACCTGGAGATGGGATGATAAATCAGATGTAGTAACTCGAGATCATGTTCCTTAGTGTATTAGAATCCACTGAAAGAGCCTTTCCTGGACAAATAAAATGGTAAGTCAGCAGCAAATGACACATTAATGCCTTTATACATAGCCACACGCATGAACACTCTCAAATTAAACTAATCTGATGCATTTCCCTTCCTTCAAAACTAACCAATTAGCCTCATACACTTGACACAAAAACGAATGTCTTAGATTTCTAAAAATTATTTGCCACTTTATGGACTTTGATCAATGTGGAATGTTCTATTCACATGTTTGTTTCCTAGGAAAATGTAAACACCAAAGGCTATTTGTTGGTATATAGAAACTCCAAGGGCTTACACCGTTCCAAATCCAGCATTGAATTTGAACACTGACATCTCAATCTCTTGATGATCTTATATTCAAAGGGCTTCTTGAGTCATTAGTGTCTAATCACAATAGAACCTGAACATATTATTCAAGATACAGATGCAAGAACATGGATTATTTTAGTCTTTAAGTAATCATTTTCAAATGTTCATATTCAACCCAATTCTATATTAGAGTCTACATTAAACAAGATTAGTATCTACTAAAAAAAAGCAAGGAAAAAGGCTCTGGCTTAATCTAATGCATTAGTAATTAATTACTCTTTGTTAATAGTTACACTAATAGTCTTGTAGAAGCCACATTGATATCTACACCAAATTCAGCTTTAAAAAAAGATTAGTATCTGCCAAAAAAAAGCAAGGAAAAAGGCTCTGGCTTAATCTAATGCATTAGTAATTAATTACTCTTTGTTAATAGTTACACTAATAGTCTTTTAGAAGCCACATTGATATCTACAACAAATTTAGCTTTAAAAAAACTCTTATCTTTTTGAGCTTTTGGAATCTGTTCCAGATAACCACTCTATTTTCTTGGTTTGTGCACATCTCAGTAAACATGAAAGTATGGTTAATTGAAGCTGCCCATAACCAATTAGCCTTGGTTACCTAAACACAATTAAAGTGGGCACTTATTTCAGTAATCCTTGATCTAATTAGTCAACCAGTTCACAGATGCTTTTCTCACCAATTTCATCATCTTCCTGCATCTAATTATTCCTTGATTTGAAAGCAATTCCCTAGCTAGCTATCAGAAGCATGCAAGCAAAGCCATTATTCTTTGCCAACAAAAAAGTGTCACACCACTTAAACCTCCATTCACACTATTTATTCATCTCTTCTCTCATTCTTCCAATCTAACTTACCCTGAAAACAAAAAAAAAAACAAAAAAACATAACAATGTTCAACAAATTTTTGGTCATTCTCTTCCTTATGGCCTTTTCTGTGTCACACTTGTCGGTTAGTCTTAATCTTACATCTCTTGCTGTTTTCTTACTCCAAGCACTATTCAGGGTAGGTGAAAATGTGAAATTCAGTTAAATCTTGTAATTTCTAGTTTCCTTTTTCACCTTTCTATGTATTAGTTTTTTTGAATGTGTGTGTGCTAAAGGTATGTCAGTTTAGATGGGACTAAAGATCAGAAGCCAAAGGACTTTTCAAGTTTGAGCAGAGCTAAGCAAAGAGGAAATAGTGTACCGCATTATCAGTTCCATGTCCAAGCTGACCATATTGTGGAAGACCTGCGGTTTTGCAAAGAGGAAAAAAAACAAATTGGACCCTCAATAACAATTCTTGATACAGCTGTATATTTAAAAAAGTTTTAAGTTCCACAAACCATACGATATGGAGGCACACGGTAAACTCACCTCCGCAAACAACGGTGTGAACTTCAGACACAAGACAGCGAATTGGTGAATCTTCAGTTTCTACAATGGAGAAAAAAAATTTATAGACAGGAAAAAAGTACCACAATTAATTAATAATGCAAGGGCGTACCACTCAGTTTTCTTATGCAACCTAATTACATGCTAATATTATAAGTGGTGTTAACATTAGCCATAATATCCTATGAGCCAGCAAGAGTAGTAATGTGTCTTCCTGAACAGAAATCTAACCTGACCATAAAATAAGAATAGAGCACATCATTTTAAAACTCTCACCCTCAATCCTACATGTACATTCACAATCAGAGAAGAACAAATTAATATGGTGTACAAGGCACGAGAACACATGGACAACAACTTATTCCTGAAGTTCAACACAATAAAAAAACATGAATTTTGAAGTGTTACAGATGCCAAACTTAAATCTTACCCACCCCCTAAAATTAATGTTTGTGGAAATAAGGAGGCACTCCAACATAAGCTAACTTTGAATAATTAACAAAATTCAGAACCCTACCTATTACTGATGTGGGACATGAATACTACAGATACATGCTCACAAATCTGAGCAACTCATTACTCATAAGCAAAAGATAATTATGACAAATAAAAATTCGGAAAGATTAGAAGGAATTCTATCTTAGCCATTTCATCGAACACCATTAGTGCATAAATTTGAAAGTGTGTTTTTCAAGAGACCCAATCACTTCAATTCAGAACCAAAACGAAAAACTAAAATTGAAATCATAAAATCCAACCAAATGAAAAGATACCTACAAACAAGAATTAACCCAAAATTAAGAATCAACTTACCTAGGAAGACTTGATTCCAGAGAGCCAAAAAGAGAAGAACTGAAGAACCTCTCAGATGGAGAGACGATTGAACGATTGAGAGCGAAAGGCGACGAAATAACGAAGGGTAGTCGGTGTTTGTGTCGTGGTGCAGTCGGGAGAAGGCAGCTGGAGGCGGGAGAGTCGAGCGGGAGTACTTTTGTGCGGGTTGAGTGGCTCTCAAAAGATCGAAAATCTATAACTATATATTAAAGCTTTGCCTTTTCGAGCCACCGGAACGATTCTGCCTCCACCTTATAATTACAAAGTTAATTTTTTATTTCTAATATTTTAACTTTTTCTATTAAATTTTTCTTTTAACTATTTAAACCTATCTTTAACATCAAAAAAATATCTATTTAGTATAACGATATCTTTTGAAAACTTCCTTATGGAAGGATTTAAGATTAAAGATAAAATATTTTAGAATAAATATAAATCTTTTAGCATATATCTTTTGACGAATTTATATATATATTATATAAATTTAGTGATAAATATTTATAATTTTAAAATTTATAAAAATAGATAATAAAATGTTTAATAGATGTATTAAAATATTTGATAAGCCCTAAATTTACATAAATAAAAAGTAATAAAATGTGAAGAATATAATATTTGATAAAAAAAAATTTATACATTCTACAAGCAATAAATTTTACTTATATTAAAATTTATATTGTATCTTTATTTATTAATATCTATAATGTGTATAAAATATCGAATAGTAGTCGTACATGGTACGACGGGTAAAACTAGTTGACATTATTTAGATGGCTTTTTAGTTCTTACCACTCTTGAAAATCTACTATCTATAACTATATATTAAAGTTGTCCCTTTTCGAGCCACCAGAACGATTCTGGCCCCACCTCAAATTTAAAAAATTAATTTTATTTCTATTATTATAACTTCTTTCTATTAAATTCTTTTTTAACTATTTAAATTTATCTCTAACATCAAACAAATATATATTCAATATAACAATATCTTTTGAAAGCTTCCTTATACAAATATTTAAAATTAAAGATAAGATATTTCAAAATATATATAAATTTTTTATCATAAATATTTTGAAGAATTTATTTATAAATATATAGCGATTTTATTTTATAAAAAATTTCATGATAAAAATTTATAATATTTTAAATTAATAAATATAGATAATAAATTATTTAATAAATATATTGAAATATTTGATAATCACTAAATTTACGTACATGAAAAGTAATAAAATATGAAGAATATAATATTTGATTAAAAAGTATACATTCTACGAGTAATAAATTACTTATATTAAAGTTTATATTATATTTTAATTTATTAATATCCTATTTATAATGTCTATAAAATATCGAATCGTAGTCGTACATGGTACGACGGGTAAAACTAGTATATATAAAAGCAATAAGGTTTGGAGCCTTCTCATTATGCCACCTTGGATTTCGCCACATGTCGATCCTATATTAAGCCACCTCATATTTTTACACGTGTCATTTTCTTATAATTTAGACGTCTTTATAAATATTCCATGTCATAGTCCACATATCAAAAATTTTCCATATCACTCATATATTATGTACACATCATATTGCCACATAATCTACAAATATCAATCAATTTTTTAATTTTTTATTTATATTGGATTATAATAATTTTTTTTAGAAATTTATTTACATATAAAAAATATTTTTTTACCATATCTTTATGATCCTAACAACTCTCCAATATAATCTACCAAAAAAACTCATATAAATATATACTGAGATCTTATCCTATAATATAAATATATACCGAGATCTTATCCTATAATATATACCGAGATCTTATCCTATAATATGTCTTATTTGCTAATCCATATTAAATGTCCCATTATTTACATTTTTGTTATTAAAATCTTTAATTTAGAATTATTCTTTTTTTTTACAATTTATATAAATCACCAATTCACAATTATTATTTATATTATATTTTTATTTATTAATATCTTTTTTATAGTATATCTAAAAAAAATATCGATTCATAGTCGTGCAGGGCACGACGGGGACAACTAGTACGTTCTACTTATCTCAAAGTTAGAGATTAAAATTGTACGATTTTTTTAATCTATGCCCTTAAACATTCCATTTAAAGGAATTAAAATCCTATTAGGTTATTAAAATAAATCCTTTTAAGAAATAAATAAAATTTAAATAAATACAAGTTAACAATGCAAAACATTACTATTTTAAGGAGCTTAAGTCAATTTTAGAAAAGGTTTAGTCAAAACGCAAAAATAAGAACCCTAATTAGGCGCATGTCAGCGAACTCATTTTTTTAGTTTTTTTTTCAAATATAAAGGCCCTTTTATTTTTTTCTCATCGATCTGAAGCTCTCTCCTCCTCTAGGTTTTCTCGTCTGTCTCGCCGGCGGTGCAGAATTCTAAATTCTTTCTCCTGAGTTCGTAATTCCGTCCTAATTCTCTTTGGTTATTTCCTTTTGGTTGTTTATGGATGCTTCTATGAGCTCTAATTTCAATGAATTCTTCTTCTTGGCGCCGGTGAAGGAATCAGTATCAGATGACGAAAATCCGAATTCGGAGCTCTAATCCGACGAGCTCATTGACGATGACTTCATCTTGACCGAGGTTCGGCCGCCGTTCGGCATCATTCACCACTAGAAAGGTCGAGATCGTCATCACCACCATGGAGGAAAGGCCTTGCACCGATGACCAGGTACAGCACTTAATTAATCCCCTGTTTGAGCACTGAATGTGATGATAAAATTGAACAAGAGGAGTATTTTTCAAGTTTAATTTCACTCTCAATTCTATGGCTTGAGAATTCTTTTTGGCAATGTTCGAGCTTTCTCGGCGATGTTGTCCATGGCGGTGGTGTACTACCAACAAGGCTCCCCTGATCAAGTCACCAGGTTGACATCAACTCATTGCATTCTTAATCATTTACTGTCTCTCTTGTTGACGATACTCGCTGGATTGCAGAATGGTGGAGGTTCCACCAGTAGAGGTCAAGTAGAATGATGTTTGCGTTAAAATGTTGGCTGCCCCTATCAATCCCCTCTCTTTCGGTAATCTCTCTTTAGTTTCTACGCTTGAATCAGTAGATATGTTGTGGTGCTTGTACAATTCCACTATAAGTAATAGTTGGCCAATGTTCATGCTTTGTTCATTCCGATTGCTCTCTCACGCTCACCAAACACTATTCAGCTGGTTTCAATCACTAAATTGCAAATCTTATATTAGTTTGAACATCTCACTCGCGTTACATGCCTATATTTTTAGGTGTAAGTATACTGCATTTGTTTTTTTTTCTGGTTAGCTCTGACTTCAGGATTCTGACTTGTATATCCATTTGATTTAATTATAATAGGAGAAATGAATATATCGAGTCTGGTTGAGCTGAAAAAAGATTGAACCTGGTCTTTTTGGCATGCTGTTAAAATTTTCAAATCCTTGATTATTCCACCAGGGACCAGGTTCCCCAACGCAACTTTCTCCACTTTCTTCTTGTTTTCTGCTTCTCCAGCTTTCTTCTTCTTGTCCATGGAGCTTCTAGTCTTCTCTTCTTATGCTTTTACTGTTTCCTGTGTCAACTGTAAAAAAACAGATTAAATGTGCAGGATTTGCATTTTGGGGCCTCCTCTGAGTCATACTTGCAAGTAGTATCATTCATCACTCATAACTTATCATCTGTTACTACTTACTACCAAGCTTTCTTCAAGTTTTTGACTTCCTAAGCATCAAGCATAATAATATGACTATCAACTTTCCTTAAGGATACTAAATGCATTTATCTATCTATTCAGAGGTCAAGGGAGAAAAACGATGATAGAAGAGGTAAGTTACTCATCAAATCTATTTCTAAGTGTTGTACCTGTTATTGATTTTGTTTGTTGATGATCTTTACATAGTCTTTGAAGTCTTTTAACATTTATTCCATAAACAATTGTTCGGCTGGTTAATTAGGGCAATTGACTTTTTCTTATATGAATGAATGATGTTAATTGATTAAAAGAATCCAATGTTCTTGGTCACTTGATCAGAGCTGAATTCCGTGTGTTGTTTATGAGCTGCTACTTCTATCTTCTCAAACAAGAGTGTTACATTAGTATTTTAACATATTCTTTGATTAGGGAGACAACTACTATCACAGAAAAAACAACCTTTAATCAACTCTTTTTATGACAGCAGAGTCTAAGAGGTACTTTTTCCACTAATATTTTTTTAATTTTTTTGCTTTTTGTTGCTTGTGCATTCAAATTTACAGTTGATGTAATTCCTATACTTTCTTCTTTTCTAGTGCAATTTATTTAGCGTCTATTTTTACTATAAAATGTATTTAGCCTATTAGCTCAAATGGTAGAGTATTTTTGTTAAAAAAATAACGATGTGGGTTCAAATCCCACATAGGCTTATTAATTTAAAAAATAGTGTGATGATGACAAGTCGATGATAATTGATGATAACTTTGTTTTTTTATTTGTTGATAACGGTTGTTTTGATGTGGTAGAATGTTGTGTATATTTAGTGATGACAAGTGATGGTTTTTTATAACACCTTGTTTTTTTAGTGATGACAATTGTTTTTTATGTGGTGATAACAACTATTTCTATATGATGATGACATTTGTTGATAATTATTTTTTGTGATGATAAAAACGAACAAACTTTAAGTGATGACAATTTTGATGACACTTGATGACGGTTGTTTGTCTTCAAGGCCCTTTGATGACAAACAAATCAATCAAACCGTAATCAAGTAGTGATGACAGTTGATGACAATCGAACCGTCATCAAGTAGCGATGACATTTGTGATGGAAATCGAACCGTCATCAAGTAGGGATGACATTTGTTATGATAGTTGATGGCAACCAAACCATTATCTAGACTTTGTTTTTGATGGCACTTTGTGATGATAAGATTTTGATGACACTTTTTATCTTTTATTACACTTTTTGTCATCAAAAATTTTAATCGAACCGTCATCAAGTGGAGATGATAGTTGATGACAATCAAACCGTCACCACATCAAGTAACAATGACAAGTGATGACAGTTGATGACGGTTCGAACCGTGTGATGACGGTTGTTTTTATGTGACAAAAAGTGTCATCAAGACATTTTAATGACATTTTTTACGTTTTATTACACTTTTTGTCAACAAAAAATTGTGATGACGGTGGAAAAAAATTGTGATGACGGTGAAAAAATTGTGATGATGGTTGTTTTTATGTGGTTGAATGCCATTGATGATACTTTTTGTCATCAAAAAGTGTTATTAAGACATTTTGATGACACTTTTTACCTTTTATTACACTTTTTGTCATAAAAAAATTGTGATGACAGTGAAAAAGAATTGTTATGACGGTGAAAAAAAAATTGTGATGACAACTTGTGATGATAGTTGATGACAATCAAATCGTGATGAAAGTGATGACACTTGATGACATTTGATAACGGTTGATGACAGTTGATGACGATTGATGACAGTGATGATATAGATGATAGTGATGACAGTCATCAAGTAGTGATGACAAGTGATGATAGAGATGATGGTCAACTGGTCAACGACTGGTCAACGCCGGTCAACGGTCGTCAACGCTCGGTCAACAACCGAGTCAACTCGGTCAACGGGCGAGTCAACCTGGTCAACGACCGAGTCAACTCGGTGGGAGTGGGGTGGGGATGGGGGATGGGGGGTTTTGCCATTTACCTAATTTTTGCACACTCCTTAATATCCACCTAATTAGGTTTTTTTTCTATTTAATTAATTCATCCTTAATTTTATAAGTTATTAATTTTATAAGTTGTTTTTTCTTTTGTCAATTGGTTTGAAAATAAATTCTATTGGACTTATGCATTTGGCTCATGTATGCACAAATTCTAGTTATAATCCATAGCTAGACTATTACTTGATATCAGGGCAAGTTTGGTCATATTTCATAGCCTGTTTGGTTCAAACAAAACAAACTCTAATCCTATAACATGCTTCGATCCGCATACACTTTTTCTAGTTTATAGTGCACTTTACGTATTTTGCAATGCACTTTTCATACTTTGTAGTACACTTTTCCTATTTCGGATTGCACTTTTTGTACTTTGTAGTGCACTTTTCCTAGTTTGTACTGTCTCGTGTTGTAGGGCACTTTTCGTATTTTGCAATGCAATTTTTGTATGAAAAGTACACTACGAACTAGGAAAAATGCATGCGGAACATATTATAGGATAAGAGTTTGTTTCGTTTGAACCAAACTCTTATAAAATAATAGCCTTTCCAAATCATTAAAATCACATATAATTTTGGGGGAAAAATTCACCATTTATTTCTCTGAAAAAAACATAAACTTATAACTTTTATATATATGTAAAAGTTAACATTTTAAGGGAGATTTTTTAGTTTTTTTTTAAGTGTGGGTGCATTAATTTTAAATATTGGCTTTTTTATAAAAGAATATAACATTTGATTTTTAAACATAATATATAGTCATGAAAAATGTGTAAATAATAAAATTTGTACAATTTTCTTCATAAATGTATAAAATTAGATGGGCTTTTTTAATTTATAAAAAACCTAATGTTTAAAAAATAACCTAATAAGATGTATGTGCATTAATTGATTGTCCTTATTTGCTAGGTTGTTTTAAAAAAACAGTTTAGTTAGTCTTAAGTTTGGGTGAGATAGTCGGAGATCAACAAGAGGCGCGACGATCTCAGATCTGGGTTCACTCGATCAGTTCTAATAGTGGACTTAATAAAAAAAATTGAGGTTTTTTCTTTATTAGAGTATTTAAAATTCGTATTATTATTGGTTTAAAATGATACTTGGTATTATTATACGTAATTTTTAAAGTTCGTACTAGTTTGGGTTAATATCATATTAGTTTGTATATTGTTTAGTAATAAATTTTTAAAGTTCGTATTGTTATTGGTTTAAAGTGTATACTTGATATTACAACGAATCATTTTTCCTTCTTAAAAATACGAATTGAGTGATTTCTAAGTCATAATTCGATATTATAACAAATCATTTTCCCTTCTTAAAATTCACGAATTGATCGAGTGATTTCTAAGTCATAATTCAATACATTTCTTTGACCATCACTCTTCCAAGTTCCAACCAACTTTCAACTTGTGATTTCTAGCTTTTGACTTGTGATGAATTAAAGATCGAAGAGAATGACAAGTTTGAGAACATGATTATTCGACCTAAATTATTCATTATAAATTAAACCCATTACACTAAATATCTAAACCTACACAAATCCGAATTCCTTGTTCAGCAAGTTATAATATTTTGAAAAAAAATCTCATTTTGTCCATTTCTCTAGTCAATCTCTTAATCCTCTTCGTAAACCTATTCAAGCATGATCTGAACTTCCGTTGGATTCTTCGGTGGATTCATGGTTGAATCTCCCAAGTCGGCTTGAAGTCTTGTTCACCTACAAATTTCACATTCATGTTAATTATCTTGTCGGAGAATATATATAGAAGTTCAGATAAAACAAGTCTTAAAATAAAACGGTGTAGACTAATCTAGAGCATTATATTGAATTAAAATTTGATTAATGCACGAAATTTCTTATTCCTTTTTTTGTAAATTTAGATGTTACCTCTCCTTCCCAATCGATTCTCCATGTTAAAAAGACAAGTGCAATTACTTGGACTACCATGCCAATCAACATCCCGATCCATATCCCCTATTCAACATCAAACATAATGTAATCAAGAAACAATGTTGTCATTCATGTCTTGTGTGAGAACATATAGTGTCATGAAACTTTTTCACAAAAGGGTTTTCCATAGTAATGAGCTAAAATTCACTTACCTTTACACCAAGATTGAATACAAACCCGAGCACACATCCAACCGGAACGCCGATGACATAATAGGAGACGACGTTAACTATAGCAACCTTTGCTTGAAAACCGCAACCTACCGCCACCCCTTCATGCCATGATGAAAGAGTCAAGAGTTAAGAGCATTTCAATAAGAACATCAAAAACTATTACAGTTCGTGGGCCGATTGACTATGGCCATAAGTCTAATGAGGTATATCCTAAAACTAGTTGAGAAGAGTAAGAGTGGTTCACCAACCTTGTATACTAGACATATTAATAAATATTATTAAACTTTACATATGAATCTCAATAAAAACAATAGAAGGAAAGAGATGGAAAAAAATGTGTATGGTAAACTTGCCTGAAAACACTGCTTGATAACTGCTCACAAGCATTGTCAAGGCAAGCAAGACAGAGAGGTTAGCTGCAGCCTCGGCAACCTCACTATCGCTCGTGAACAAGTATGGGTACATGTGGCCGAAAACGATACAAAGGAGGCAAAAGAATATCCCTAGAGAAGTTGCCATCCACAGAAGAACCTTAACCGAAAACTTTGCAGCCTCGATGTTTCCTCTTCCAAGTTCATTGGAAACTCGCACGCTAATGGGCACGTAGTGAAAACAATAAAAATGAGTATACATTACTAAAAAATATATGTAAAGCACAAGCATTTCTAAGAGAATTTGGTTGGTTTTAGCTTACCATGCTCCAGTCAAAAGGCCAAGGGATATCATAAACTCCCATGAATTAAGGTTTAAGCTGAAATTGAAAAGATTTCATTTAGATCAGATTTTGAACATGTTAGAAAATGTCAAAAGAGAAGAATATAGAAGAAATAAAGATCATATATACCAGATAGAGAATGCGGATACTTCAACTACAGCGTTGTCTGAGTATCCGGCTATCAAGACAAGAATGGAAGTGTACCATAACTCAAGGCTATAGTAAGCAAATCATATGTTATAGTAATTAAATAAAACCATACCACACAAACTTGGTATTGATCATGTGAAGTAAATTTGAAAACAAAAACTCACCAAAGCATGAATCCCGACGAAATTGAGAGCTTAATGACCGGTAAAAGATCTGCAAAGGCAAGCATGGAGAATCCACTCCATGTTTCCCTACACCAACCTCCAAATACATACACCACTTGACCGAGCACCAATCCCCATTGGGATATGGCCATGGCACCCATTGCACCAGAAATCCCGAGATTAAGATCATACACGAAGAGCCATGAGAAGAACAAATGTAATATGAACGTCACCACGGATAGATACATAATGATGGCGTTCTTCATCTGTGATTGTAGGAACATTTGGATGGTCAAGCCGAATACAAAGGTATAAATAACCGGAATGAACCACAAGGAAATGGATTCAGTCGCTATAGAAATCTCGCTTTCTTCTCCTAGCAACTCGTATATAGGTGTTGCAAAGATCAAGAAGGGAAGCAAGATGGTTGCAGTGACGAAGTTGACGATCCATGAGCGTTGCAGATAGATTCCCATCATGTGGTATTGCCTTGCCCCAAATGCTTGCCCACATAATGTTTCCGTTGCACTTGACATTCCTAGCTACAACATAATTGTATGTGCATATAAATCATGATATTGTAGTTGGGTAAAAGTTAACTTATAGACACATGAATTAAAAGTTTGTTTGTGATGTTTGATATACAAAAAAGAGTCAAGGCTATACATACGAGCAGCTCACTATAACTAAAAATCAGTTTGGCAATGTGTGGCCTTTGTTATGTAATAGGTTTGAATTTAAGACCTCACTTTCGTTTAATTACTTTTTATTTTACAAATAAGAAGCTTAAATTTGCAACTTTCAACTAGTTTTGCTTTCATGTCCACTTGACCTGATCTATTTGTGTTGCATTAATGAGAAAATGACTATATTTGCCCCACAACTTTTTCAACCAATGGCTGATATCCAAAAATATCCGTTCACTATTAGTTGGGCCTAAAAATCGTCGGTAGTACTAGTACGTAACTTGTAAATACAAAAAATCAATAAATTAATTAGCCATTATCTTAGTCAATTATTTGATCAATTATAGAATGCCGCTGATATTTTAAACCTTTAATAAATACACTATCCCTTTAATTTAGGAAAAGAAAATTCAAATAAACTCAAACCAAATTAATTGTAGTGTCCAAGACAAAACATTCAAAACTAAATACTACTAACTATTTATAGCCTTAATTTGTTGCCATTTATCCGTATAATATTATTAATAATTTTTTAGTGGTATTTCACAAAAGTAATAGAAATAAAATAAAGTAAAGTATATAAATATTTTTTAATAGTTTCCTAAGAAAATATAAAAATGCTACATAATTATTGCCATTGATAAAAATTCAAATAAATTCAAACCAAATTAATTTGTTGCCATGTATCCCTATATTTATCAATAATTTATTAGTGGTTTTTAAGAAAGTAATAGATATACAAAGAATAAAGTGTATTAGAATGCTATATTAGAGAACTTACAATGATGCCATTGATGAAGCGCATGGAGATTGTTTGAACGAGAGCATAGGCGGCGAGGTCGACGGCACTGATGTGTCCGATGAACGATTGCGTGACGACGAACACCCCGAACGACATCACCCGATACACCATGGCCGGCAAAGAAATCCTAGAGATCTTCTTCGTCTCTTCCCATGACTTCTTAATCAACAACTTCTTGGTTTGATCCTCTTCATTATAATCACTTGGCTTTGCAAGAAGTGTTGTTGATTCCACCCCATTATCCATTGTTCTAATGAAAGAGAAAAGCAATGAAAAATGAAGTAGAGAAGTAGAGTGAAAAATAAAAAATTGAAGTAACACAAATGAAGTATTTGAAGTAGAGGGAAAGTAATGGGCAAGAGAAGATTGCTAGGTTTATGGGAAGTTCACGTGTCAATGGGTGCCTCCATCAAAATTTCTCATAAATGTGTCTAAATGTGCACCAACCAATTTTAAATAATATATTTTTTTTGATATTTTTAATGGTATGTCTAGAAGTAGATACCCATTGTTGTTAAAATTTGACCCGATCCGAGAAATTCGCCCGACCTACCCGACTTCGAACCTGACCCAACCTATTTGACCCGAATCCGAAAAAATTCGAATCCGAGATAACCCAAACTTCGTATTATTATTATGTATACTTGATATTATTATTTGTCATTTTTCTTTCTTAAAAATACGAATTGAGTGATTTCAAGTCATAATTTAATACATATCTTTGAACATCACTCTTCCAAGTTCCAACCAACTTTCAACTTGTGATCATTTCTAGCTTTTGACCTGTGATGGATTATGTAGATTATAGGATCGATCTTGTTGATCGAACAAAAATCTCTTAATCATTTTCTCACTCTTGTGAGATTCAATACAAAACCAGAAACACTCAATTCTCCATTCTGAAAATTCTGTTTTACAATCTGGAGACTTCTTACTACACAAGCTTCTAACAAACTCGGTTTTTATACTAACTACTAAAAGGAACTTAACTAGACGCGTACATAACACACACTTAGCTAAGCTTCTTATTACAACACTTAACACATAACCAGTATTTTACATCCCCCTTCAAGATGGAGCAACTGTTAAGCCCATCTTGGACACCAAAAACTGATGTCGAGTCTGCCCCATTGGTTTAGTCATCAAGTCTGCTAACTGAATACTGGTGTGAATATAAGAAGTTTGAAGGAAACCATCTTGAACCTTTTCCCGAGTGTAATGACAATCAATATCAAGGTGTTCAGTTCTCTCATGAAAGCACGAATTTGCAGCGATTTGCTGGGCAACCTTATTATCACAGAACAAAGTAATAGTCCTGGGAACTGAAATATGAAAATCTGTAAGCAAATAGTCAAGCCATACCAATTCAGCAGTAGTGGCAGCCATGCTTCGATATTCAGCCTCCGCAGAGGACCGAGACACAATAGCGTGCTTCTTGGTTTTCCAACTTATCAGAGAATGGCCCAGAAATACACAAAAACCAGTAAGAGATCGCCTAGTTGTTAAGCAAGCACCCCAATTAGCATCGGAAAACCCAGTCACCTTAAAATTGTCTTGCACAGGATAGAATAACCCAAGAGAGCTGGTACCTTTTATATACTTTAGGAGATGTTTAGCAGCAGCAAGATGTGGTTCCCTTGGAGAAGATACAAATTAGCTCAAATGTTGAGTAGTATAGGCAATATCAGGCCGAGTGAGAGACAAATATTATTGTCTAGCTCCCAATCATCCTCCTATACTATTCTGGATCCTAAAGAAGATCACCCTTATAAGCACTTAATTTGACACTAGTGGGATAAGGAAAAGCGTCAGGCTTTGCATCAGAGATGCCACTGTCACTAAGAATATCAGAAATATATTTTCTTTGACACGGATAAGTTCCTTCATCTGTCCTGAGAATGTCCATTCCCAAAAAATATCTGGCCAACCCTAAGTCTTTGATGGTAAATTGCTTATCCAAAGCAGCTTTTACAATTTGAATTTCAACTGCATTTGATCCAGCGATCAAAATATCATCAAACTACACCAGTAAAACAGTGGTTTGGTCATGATCAACCTTGACAAACAAAGAATAGTCATGATGAGATTGCACATATCCCATCTTGACCAAAAAACTTGTTAATTCCAAATTCCATTGCCTAGCAGCCTGCTTAAGGCCATACAAAGATCTTTGCAGTTTACATACCTGTCCAGCCCGAGCCTTTTCATAACCTTCTGGTGGTGTCATAAAAATATCTTCATCGAGGTAGCCATGCAAAAACGCATTATTAACATCTAATTGATATAAAGGCCTTTTTCTAGAAGTAGCAATGGCTATGAACACCCTAACTGTTGGCAACTTTGCAACCGGACTGAAAGTATGCTTATAATCCTTTCCTAATTTTTGATTATAACCCATTACAACCAATCTGGCCTTGTACCTGTCCAGACTTCCATCAGCCTTATACTTCACCTTATACACCCATTTGGAAGCAATAGCCTTACTACCTTGAGGTAAATCAGTCAAAACCCAAGTACCATTCTTTTCCAAAGCATCTAATTCCAACTCCATAGCCTTTAACCAATTTTCATCTTGTCTGGCTTGATGAAAACTACCTGGTTCTTGTATGGTTAAAATTTTGGTCATGAAAGCCATGTGATCTGCTATATTATAGCTCGTGCAAACAGAGTGAGGATGCCCATGCTGGTGCACTTCTGATTCTGGAGGATCTTCGAAGTTGAACATTCTCAACAACATCAATTCCTGGTTGATGTTGTAATGCAACATCATCATGATCTTGCACTATACCATCATCAACAGCTGGATAATCTTGCAATACAATATCCTCACCAGGATATGGTTCTGAATTCTGTAAACCAGAAATATCAACATCTGTCTCATCATTATCATCACAGATATTAATCAGAGATTGAACAGGTTGCTGAACACTAGTTTCTGACTTATCTCCTTTGTAAGGAAAAACATTCTCTACAAATTTAACATCTCTACTAGTGAACACTTCCTGATTCATCAAATCTAACAATCTGTACCCTTTCTGATTAGCTGAATACCCGAGCAAAACACATCTTCTCCCTCGAGTATCAAACTTATCCCTGTCTCTCCTCATATCTACAACATAGCATAAGCAACCTATAGTTCTCAAATTATTGTAACTAGGAAGCTTACCTATCAAGACTTCACATGGAGACTTCCACTCCAACACCTTCATTGGCATCTTATTATCAGGCAAGTAGCTGCCATTACACACTCACCCCACAATTTCTTTGAAAAACCAGACTGTACCATCAAAGCCCTTGCAGTATCCAACATATTTCGATGCTTCATTTCAACACGGCCATTTTGTTGTGGTGTGTATACCATTGATCTTTGATATGATTCCTAACTCAGAAAACAAAGCTCTACACCTTTCATTCACAAACTCACTACCATTATCAGTCCGTATCTGCTTAGGCACTCTTTCAAACTATGTCTTCACCATCTGAATATACTCCCTCAAAGTGGCATGAACCAGAGTCATATCGATCAGAATAAAAATCCAAGTAGCTCTACTAGCATCATCAACAATAATTAAGAAGTATTTTCCCCCTTTCATAGTTGACACCTTATAAGGTCCCCAAAGATCAACATGGATAAGATCAAAACAATGAAGTGCTTTACTATTACTTTTGATAAAAGGAAATCTATGCAGTGTTGACATAGAACACACATCAAAAAACAATTGTTCTGACATCCCATTACAATCAGCAATATGACACAGCTTAGACAAAGACATATGTCCCATTCTACAATGCAACAACCTTAATTTGTCCAGCTTACTACTAGAATTACATGCCTTCTTTAGGATTTTATTCTCAGTATTCTTATGCTGCATCAACTCCTCTGTCTTCAGCTTGTATAATCCTCCTACTTCTTGTGCAATAGCCAAAGTTTCCTTACTCGAATGGTCTTGCAAAATGCACATCCGAGCATAGAATAAGGCCACAATGTCTCCTTTTTCAAAAACCTTACTCACAGATAACAGATTGTACTTAAAATCTGGTACTAACAATACTTCCTCTAATATTAACATGCCATTAATTCGAACTCTCCCTTTCTTGATTACAATCTTCACACTGTCATCTGGCAATCTGATGTATATAGGACATGTTAAATCCTCTAAATCAAATAACAACTCTCTATGAGGTGTCATATGATCAGTAGCACCTGTATCCACTATCCATTCACTCTTGTTTTTATCAAACTCAGCAAGGTTTGAAGAACATATACCTGAATAACTGGTTCCTACTAGGCCCTTCTTGACCGATCCAGCATTCATTGCCATTTTTCCCTTGAAAGCTTTCATCATCTCTTTGCCAAAGGCCTGTATCATTTCCTGATTTGCCATCCCTTCCATCTCAAATGGCGTCTCCTGCCCAGTTTCTTCCTTTTCTGTACCTGCATGTGCCACTGTTCGAGTAGTTTTCCTACTCCTTTTCCCTTTGTACCAGTCAAGATACCCTATAATCTCAAAGCAAAACTCAGCTGTGTGACCATCAGTCTTGCAATGTGTACAAAACCAGTTCTTCTTCTCATCATTCTTATTCTTCTTATAATCTTTTTTACCATATTCCCCTTTGACCTCCCTTTCCTTGATAACCATACTTCCCAGTCATAAAACTTGATCCATCAGCTTCTCTAGACTGATTAGCATGAAATCTTGCATGCTCAGTATGTTTATGCAAAGGTGTTTTCTGGATTTCTACCTGCATCACTACATAATATGCTCTGCTCAAGTTAGGGATTGGATCTTGAGAGAGTATGTGGCTCTTAACCGAGTCAAACTCTCCATTCAATCCCATCAGGAAATATATCACCCTATCTTCATTCACAATCTGTTGTATCTTGCCTAATATATCACATCGACATTGATCCAGTCTACCATATTCACAATTAGGCAAGCAACGTAGCATATCTAATTCATCCCAACAAGACTTCAATTTATTATAATACTCTGTAAAAGAAAATTCACCATGCACAATTCTAGATAATTCTTGCCTTAAACGAAAAATTAATGGACCATTAGTTTGGTTGTACCTCTCAGTGATCTCATTCATGAGTTCTCTCGCTGATTTGGTAAAGACAAACGCATTCGACATATCTGGAGTCATGGATGCTAGTATCCAACTCATCACCATGTTGTCACATCTGATCCATCGAGCATAATTGACATCATTCCTTGTCGCACTTGGTAGCGTTCCATCAACGAACCCTAGCTTCATTTCGCACCAAGGGAACTCCTGATTTGACGCTCCCACGACAAGAAATTCTTGCCATCAAAATGCACCTGTGTCAACGCCATTCCCAGATGATTTGAATTGTTGAGAGAATAAGGATCTCCTGTTTGATTCTGGTTCGCCATTTCTCAGTTCTTCAAGTTTCTTCGCGTTCCTTGTCTTTGATAAAGTCCGGTGGGCCGAGAATCTGGGGGTCATGCGTGTAACGGCCCTAGCATACAAACCCAATGAGGTTCCAACCCAAAACCATATGGCAATGGGTGGAATAGCTCATTGGGTTATATATTAGGCTTTCTTAGTCTCAAGTTTCCCATGTGGGATAACTCTCAACACGCCCCCTCAAGTGCAACTGCCTGGGCCAGTTGACACTTGGACAGAACCCCTCAAGGCTTGCGAATCGTCATATTTGGATCGGTCGCTCCTTTATTGGGCGGGCTGCTTGAATGTGCTCTCATAAGGCCGACAAGTCCGAATCAATCCCTCAAGGCTCGCAAACCGCCACTTTTGGGATCAGTCGCTCCTTTATTCGGCGGACTGCCTGAACGGGCCCATGAAGCCAATAAACCCGAAAGACTCCAAGAAAGAACCCACACCGCAACCTGCTCTGATACCATGATAAAGTCCGATGGACCGAGAATCTGGGGGTCATGCGTGTAACGGCCCTAGCATACAAACCCAATGAGGTTCCAACCCAAAACCATATGGCAATGGGTGGAGTAGCTCATTAATTGGGTTATATACTAGGCCTTCTTAGTCTCAAGTTTCTCATGTGGGATAACTCTCAACAGTCTCGCGCTTCAAGATTCAACAGAATGACTCCAATCGATCAACACTCAGCCACATCTCTGATACCATGTAGAATATAGGATCGATATTGTTGATCGAATAGAAATCTCTCAATCACTCTTGTGAGATTCAATACAAAACTAGAAACACTCAAT
The DNA here is from genome assembly GCA_964016875.1 of Fallopia convolvulus. Lineage (NCBI taxonomy): Eukaryota > Viridiplantae > Streptophyta > Magnoliopsida > Caryophyllales > Polygonaceae > Fallopia > Fallopia convolvulus. Next base: position 3,322,175 of record OZ024720.1, read on the forward strand.
TCTCCATTCTGGAAATTCTTGTTTTACAATCTAGAGAATTCTTACTACACAAGCTTCTAACAAACTCGGTTTTTATACTAACTACTAAAAGGAACTTAACTAGACACGTACATAACATGCACTTAGCTAAGCTTCTTATTACAACACTTAACACATAACCAATATTCTACAGATTAAAGATCGAAGAGAATGACAAGCTTGAGAACATGAGTATTCGACCTAAATTGTTCATTATAAATTAAACCCATTACACTAAACATCACATCTAAACCTACATAAATCCGAATTCTATGTTCCGCAAGTTATAATTCTCATTTTGTCCATTTCTCTAGTCAATCTCTTAATCCTCTTCGTAAACCTATTCAAGCATGATATGAAATTCCATTGGATTCTTCGATGGATTCATGGTTGAACCTCCCAAGTCGGCTTGAAGTCTTGTTCACCTACAGATTTCACGTTCAAGTTAATTATATTGTTGAAGAATATATATAGAATTAAGTTTAGGTAAAACAAGTCTACATTTAACCACCTTTTATTTTACACTTGTTATAATTAACCACCCTTTATATTTTTTTCTACATTTAATCACTCATTATTTGTAATTATGTGCATTTAACCATCCATTTTAACGAAAAATGTCATTTTCTCCGTTAAGTAAAGTAAATTACGTTTTTTTCTTTCTTTTTTAATTTTATTTACAATAAATAAATAAAAAAAAACCATAATTGACACTTTTAAGTTCCAATACGCCGATTTTTGCAACGTTCGTTCTCTCAAACCCTGATCTAATTTCCTCCATAATAATTCCTTCCCTCTATCCAATTGCAAAGAAGAACCACGACTTCGTCGATGAAAAGACCATGGGTTTTGGATCTAATCGACTTTGAGCATCCCTTGGAGTCGATCGTGTCTAAGTTAATGGACGACGACTCGAGACTCAAAAGGTTGAGATGTAGGCCGAAATCCAATGATAATGACATTCCAAGCTCAATTTATTCCTAAATTCTTTTTATTTATTGTAAATAAAATTAAAAAGAAGAGCAAAATGTAATTTATTTTACTTAATGAAGAAAATAACGATTTTCATCAAAATGGGAGATTAAATGCATATATTTATAAATAAAGGGTGATTAAGTGTAGAAAAAATATAAAGAGAGGTTAAATGCAACAAGTGTAAAATACAATTTTCCCTAAAATAAAACGGTGTAGATTAATGTAGAGCATTATACTAGATTAAAATTTGATCTCTTTTTTGCAACTTTTAGATCTTACCTCTCCTTCCCAATCGATTCTCCATGTTAAAACAACAAGTGCAATTACTTGGACTACCATGCCAATCAACATCCCGATCCATATCCCCTATTCAACATCAAACATAATGTAATTAAGAAACAATGTTTGCATGCAAGTCTTGTGTGAGAACATAGTGTCATGAAACTTTTGCGCAAAAGAATTTTCCATAATAATGAGTTATAATTCACTAACCTTTACACCAAGATTGAATACAAACCCAAGCACACATCCAATCGGAATGCCGATGACATAATAGCAAACAACGTTAACTATAGCAACCTTGTCTTGAGAACCGCAACCTATTGCCACCCCTTCATGCCATGACAAAAGAGCCCAGAGTTAAGACCATTTCAATTAGAATACTAAAAAAACTATTAAAGTTCATGGGTTGATTGATTATAGCCATAAATCCAATGAGGTAAATCCTAAAACTAGTTAGGAAAAGGAAGAGTGGTTCACCAACATTGTATGCTAGGAATATGATTTTTTTTTTTTGAATAAAGGGTAATTCATTAATAAAAGCAAGTTACAAAAAGAACCTAGGCCTCCCTAGGTGTTACAAATTTCTCCCAATCCAAGTCTCCCAAACCAAAATCTGGTTTCTCTATTGTTTTTCCTCCACCTAGCCTTAATACAATTTCTGACATGAGTGATGATCATGTTGGCACACTCAGAGGCTGTTGCACATTCTTGTTGAAACACTCTCCTATTCCTAGCACTCCAAATATAATACACGACAACACAAATGCAAGTATTCCAGAAATTAAAGGTAAAGCTACGCTTACCCTTCATGCTCGACATTGATGTCATCCACTCTTCAATGCTTTCAACTCTCCTACCAAGCTTTGCCCATCTGAACACCATCTTCATCACCTCCTTAGAGAAGTGGCATTTAAACCATAAATGTTCCCATGTTTCATGTTGATTGTTGTTGCAAAGGACGCACATATCATCTTGAATCGTACCATAACTTTTCAGCTTGTCCCTAGTGAGTACACCCCTTCTAACAATCATCCAGCTTATGAACGATACTCTCGGGGTGTTAATTTTACCCCAAACCCCTTCACACCACACGACCTTCGGCCCTTTGTCTCTAAAGCATTCATAAACACTCCCACCATCAAACTTGCCATGGTTGGACAAAATCACAACATTGTTGTTATCATCTTCCAGAGTTCGCACGACTTCATCTCTCATTTTCAGCAGCGCTTTCCAAGCTGCACTCGATGTGCTTTTGCTAGATGCGGTCCATACTGAGACACCTCAAAGGAGAACATCATTACCCCAACTATGCCACAATGATCCAAAATCTTGTAACAGATCAAAAATGAGCTCAGTGTAGCATGATTTATTCCAAGACAGGATCTCCTTCAACCCAATCCCCCCCTCATCCTTAGGACGACAAACTTCCTTCCATGCAATGGGGGCTCTTCGTCCATCATTACTGCAGCCACTCCAGAGGTAGTTTCTGAGCCGTGCAACAATCTGATTCATGACCCTCTTAGGGAGTAAAAACACCTTGCACCAGTATTGAAGGATACCATACAAGACAGCCTGCACGATCTCAAGTCTGCCTGCATAAGAAAGACTCCTCGAGGCCCAAGAGTTGATCTTAGAGGTGATTTTTGAGGTCAAAGGGTTGTAATCTAAGCATTTCGCTTTATTGCTACACAACGGCACACCTAAGTAGGTCACCGATCTCCATATTGATCAATGACGCCAGTTGATGCGTTTCATGAACTCCCACTCCCCCACAAAATATTCTGGACTTGTTGGTGTTAATTCTCAAGCCTGACATTGCGCAGAAGCCATCCAGTGTGTGCTTGATAACCAATAGTGAGTGATAGTCCCCATGAGAGAAGATAAGCAGATCATCAGCAAAGCAGATATTAGTGAGCCCGAGCCTGGCGCAACTGGGGTGAAATTTAAAGCCTCTATTACTGCTCATTCTCTTTAGCATCCTATTAAGGTATTCCATGACCATCACAAACAGATAAGGCGAGAGGGGGTCTCCTTGGCGAAGACCCCTTCGACCTTTGAAAAATCCAAAAAGCTCCCCTCCAATGTTGATGGTGAACGAACTGTTGGTCACACTCTCTCTAATCCAACTAATCATTGAGTTGTGGAACCCAAAACCTCTTAAAACTTGGAAGAGAAAATCCCATGATACTGTGGCATATGAATATTATTAAACTTTACATGTGATATGTTCCAACAAAAACAATAGAAGGAAAGAGTTAAAGAAAATAGCATAATATGTATGGTAAACTTGCCCGAAAAAATTGCTTGGTAACTGCTTACAAGCATTGTCAAGGCAAGCAAGATAGATAGGTTAGCTGCAGCCTCATCAACCTCGCTATCGCTCGTGAACAAGTACGGGTACATGTGGCCGAAAACGATGCAGAGGAGGCAAAAGAATATCCCTAGAGAAGTTGCCATACACACAAGAACCTTGACCGCAAACTTTGCAGCCTCGACGTTTCCTCTTGCAAGTTCGTTGGAAACTCGCACACTAATGGGTACGTAGAGAATAATAAAATGAGTACATATATATTACAAAAAAATATGAAAAGAACATGTATTTTTAAGAGAATTAGGTTGGTTTTTGCTTACCATGCTCCAGTCAAAAGGCCAAGGGATATCATAAACACCCATGCATTAACGTTCAAGCTGAAATGGCAAAGGTTTCATTTATACCAAAATTTGAAAATGTTAGTTATTGTCAAAAGAGAAGATCAATATAGAAGAAATAAAAATCATATATACCAGATAGAGAACATGGATACTTCAACTACAGCGTCGTCTGAGTATCCCGCTATCAAGACAAGAATGGAAGTGTACCATAACTCAAGGCTATAATAAAGAAAGCATGAATAAGGGTTAAAAGATTTGTGATAGCATATGTTGACGTGAGCGGGTAAAATTAATTGCCATAATTACTTTCGTTATTATCCACGATAAAGGTTCTTTTATTTATTATTTATATTTTTATTTATATATTTTATTATAAAATAAATATGGCTATTTTTCGTTATGATGAAGAATTCTATCTTAGTCAAAAGATAAAATTTTCACTTGGATTGGGAAGCAAGAAATCACTTGTTGGGCTTGGATCATTATCGGTCCGCCCTTAGAGATATAGTTTTTGACCTACTCTCTCCCTCTCCTCCATTATAAATACATTATTCTGCCGTGTATGATGAACACCTCATATTCGATGAGCTCGCTAGCAAGTCTTGTCCTTTACCTCGACGTTCGATCAACAATTGCTCTGTTGACTTAGGCATCGGAGGTCAATTAGGGGGTCGCTGCCCCTTGTGTCATTTGTTTTGCAAGTATTAGGTTGAAGAGGATCTTGGAACGAAATGTGAAGATGGGAGTATACGAATTTTTGTGTACTAACAATTGGTGTCGTTTGTGGGAAGCGAGCAATCGACCCATACAATTATGGTGTTGGAATCGATCCCAGAAGAACAAGCAGTAGTTTTATTTAGTCCTAGCGCAATCGTGCAAATCAGCATCGAGTTTGGTGCCCTCATCGAACAAAATTACAATCGCGGAACAGCAAGCCACGACCGCGGACCAGAAGACCTTGACCACAGACCCAAGAACCATGATCGCGGCACTTAGGGCAATCACGTGAACTCCGATATTCACTCGGAGGATCGAACCCTAGCACATTGGCAAGGTGCCTTGCTTGAAGACGACTTGAACCATAATTCGACCCCTCTCGCAAGCACGACCTCTCATTAGATGAGTCGTCAAGGGTTCAAGTCGAGCGACAGAATCGACGATCGTAACGCAACACGGTCCGAATCTCATGGGCCTGACCGAGTATGGGACTCAATAATGTGTGTTTCTGAATCCGAGAGAAATCAAAGTTTATAGGGTCATGAACCATCGCACGAACTAGGACGAGCAATCGCGATCATGGAGCGTAACCGAAGGAGAATAAAGTAAGGTGTAGAAGGGAGCCACGACCGCGGCCGAATGTACTTACGTAACTAGTGCCGAATCAAAGCTGAGAGCGAAACCCTAATTCTGTCAGCTCACGCTACAAGTATGGTCAATTGAGCTACGTTGGGTCCAATCCCGTACATGGTGACCCTCTCATATCCTTGGCATCTAGGCAAAACGGCGGGAATGGGGAATCAACCACCGTTGAGAATGAGGAAGAAGACGAGATCACGCATGCTTTAGCCTCCGTCTTGAGAGAGAACGGAAAGTTTCAAAGTGAGTGCGCCCAGGCCAAGCCTTGGAAGAGATTGCAAGATTGAAGCACACCTTTGATAAAGTTCAGGGTAAGCGCCCCGTCAACGACCACAGAGTGCCTAGAAGTCGACAAAGGGGCAAGCATCACGAGTCTCCCTGCGTAAGAGATCCCGAGTCACGGCCCACTCTTATTTTAGTGACTCGGAGACTTCCAACGACCGCAAAGACCGACGTGGATGTGGGATCCTAAGCCACACCCGCGACAAGTCCAGCTTCAACTGCCGAAGATCTAGATTCGACCGCGACAACCCCAATGGCGCATGCGGACCGAGCGATTGTCGCGAAAAATCGTGCAAGCGTTTCATGGACCGCTACGACCCGTCTGAAAGATCCAAGTCAACTCATGATCGGGGCAGTAAGAAGAAGACATGATGTAGTTGACGTCGGAGCGAAGGACACGAATGGCGTGAAGGAGAAGATCGAGCACTGAGGCGCACTGAAAGGAGGTTGCTTAATCTTTTATTAAGAGCGCAAGACGGAATCTTGCAATCAGTTCAAGAGCAAGCCGAGCACAAATAGGCTATTGTGACATCGACACCATTTCATAGAAGCATCCAACACGCTAAGCCTCCGGCAAGGTTCTCTCTACCATCTCTCACTCTCTATGATGGGTTTTCGAACCCCATGAACCACATAATCGCCTTGTCTCACAAGATGGGATTATGGGTTTCCGAGGATTTTACAATGTGTAAGATGTTTCCGGGTAGCATTAACAAGGGATCATTATAAAGTGGTTTCAAAGTTTGAAGCTCCGATCAATTCGATCGTGGAATCAGCTTGCCACCGAGTTTGTGAGGCATTACATAGCCAATAGCCGGGATGCGGTGTCTTTAGACACACTCTTTGTCCTTAGAAAAGTTAAGAGCAAAAGTTTGCACCGCTTCGCCAATCGTTTCATAGACTTTTACGCCGAGATCGACACGGTATGATGAGAAGACTACAATTACCACCTTAATGAGGGTAATCCCATTTGAGACCAAGCTAAGGGAACACTTGACACTTCTTCTCCCGTTCACCATTGTTGAACTTCAAGAGCACATACACCAATATGTGTGATTGGAAGAAGCTAACTACAGGACATGAGGGAAGTTACCCTCTCCACCTCGAAAGCCTCACCATCCTTCAAACGGGAGATTTAGGCAAAATACACACTCATCGGAGGAACATGTTAGAGCGGTCTACACAACCTTCAATGTCCTGATCTATAAAATTCTACCATGCGTCAAACATGAACGCTACTTCCGCTATCCCACTCGGAATAAGTGCCCCGAAGATGATGTCCAAAGCCGCAAATATTTCATGTACCACAGAGTACGGGAGCACATGACTGAAGATTTTGATTCCATTAAAGAATTCCTTGAAGGTTTAGTTCAAGAAGGGTACTTGCACGAGTACGTTGAGAAAAATGAACCAAAAGACAATGAAGAGCCGAGAAAGAAGCAAATTGAAGTCGTCTAAACAATCTCGGCGACATACAAGAATGAAGATGAGCCGAGAGGAAGGACCAAGAGCATAACCGCAATCGTGAGCTCAATAACCGCGACCGCGAGTTTGGTCCAAAGAGCTTTGCTCCTTCTCATAGGCCAAATCGTGACCGTGGGGCATCAATATGCGATCGTGGGACCATCGCCCGTGACCGTGGGTCCCTAATCCGCGACCGTGGCCTCGAATCTAAGAGCAAGCCTCCTTCTTTGGAGAAGATCTGCGATCGTGGACCGCGTGGGCGCGATCGCGGTTACCCATGTTCCCCTATGCAAGGATGTCCGAATTAAGAAATGCATGTAAATATGGCACTCTTTTTTCGACGCGGTTTTGATGAGGCTCTTAGATTTTTCTTTTCCATTCATTAGTTTTGTTCTTAAGATCATGTCATTCATTTTTATTTTTAATAAAAGTCAGTTTTTGCATTAGTTTGAGTCTTGCATAGAAAAAAGCACAATGTTAATTCATCGCATTAACAGACTTCTACATATGCGTGTATGTAGAGGAGCAAAAGATCTCATGATACTCGCTCATGGATATACAAATACGCATGTTAGGGGAACCTGATTACTAATCCGCATGGCCACTTCAAATAGGACCTACAGTACTTACGTCTTAGTTGCGTTCTAACGTAAGTAACTAAGTGGGACATTTGTGATCGGGTAAAATTAATTGCCATAATTATTTTCGCTATTATCCGCCATAAATGCATTTTTATTTATTATCCTTGTTTTTAATTATATATTTTATTATAAAATTAAATATGGCGGTTACTTGTTATGATGGAAGATTCTATCTTAGTCAAAAGATAGAATTTTCACTTCGATTGGGGAGCAAGAAATCGCTTGTTGTGCTTGGAGCATTATCGGCCCACCCTTAGAGATAGGGTTTTGAATCTTCACTCTCCCTCTCCTCCATTAAAAATACATGTCTTTGCCATGTATGATGAGCTCCTCATATTCGTTGAGCTCGCTAGCAAGTCTTGTCCTTTACCTCGATGTTCAATGGATAATTGCTCTTCTGGCTTAGGCATCGAAGGATCAAAGCTGGATTAGGGTGTCCCCACCCCCTGTATCCATTGTTTTACAGGTCTTAGGTTGAAGAGGAGTTTAGAACAGAAGGCGAAGAATGTAGTATACGATTAGTGCATTGAAGACGATTTTTTGTGCACTAACAGTTGATATTATAATTAAATAAAACCATACAACATAACCAAAACCAAAGAACATGAACTTGTTTTTTATCATGTGAAGTAAATTTGAAAACATGAACTCACCAAACCATGAATCCCGACGAAATTGAGAGCTTAATGACCGGTACAAGTTCTGTAAAGGCAAGCCTAGAGAATCCACTCCATGTTTCCCTACACCAACCTCCGAAAACATACACCACTTGACCAAGCACCAATCCCCATTGGGATATGGTCATGGCAGCCATTGCACCAGAAATCCCGAGATTAAGGTCATACACGAAGAGCCACGAGAAGAGCACGTGTAATATGATTGTCACCACGGATAGATACATAATGATGGAATTCTTCATTTGTGATTGTAGAAACATTTGGATGGTCCAGTCGAATACAAAGGTATAAATAACCGGAATGAACCACAAGGAAATGGATTCAGCGGCTATAGAAATCTCCCGATCTTCTCCCAACAACTCATATATAGGAGTTGCAAAGATCAAGAAGGGAGGCAGGATGGTTGCAGTGATGAAGTTGACGATCCATGAGCGTTGCAAAAAGATTCCCATTGCCTTGCCCCGAATGCTTGCCCACATAATGTTTCGGTTGCACTTGACATTCCTAGCTACAACGTTGTATATATGTGGATACAAATCATGATATTGTGGTTGAGTAAAAAAAACTCTTATAGACACATGAATTAAAAGTTTGTTTTGTGATGTTTGATATACAAAAAAGAGTCATGGCTATACATACGAGTATTAGCTCACTATAACTAAAAATCAGTTGGCAATGTGTGGCTTTTGTTATGTAATAGGCTTGATTTTAGTCTCACTTTCTTTTAAATACTTTGTATTTTACAAATAAGAAGCTTTAAATTTGCACCTTTCAACTAGTTCTACTTTCATGTCCACTTGACCTAATCTATTTGTATTTCATTAATGAGAAAATGACTAAATTTGCCCCGCAACTTTTCAACCAATGTGTGCATATCAACAAGAACTACCACACACTCAAACAACCATTCTTTGTCCAAACTATGGTAAACTCGTTTCGACAAAGACAAAAAAAAAAAATAATAACTAACCTAAAAGGGGAAGTACGTGAGTGAAAATCATCAGTAGTACGTAACTTGTAAATACAAAAAAATCAATAAATTAATTATCCATTATCTTAGTCAATTCTTTGATCAATTTTCGAATGATGCTGACATTTTAAACCCTAATAACTATATTATCCCTTTAATTTAAAAAAAGAAAATTCAAATAAACTTGTTGAGAAATAAATCTATACCACATCTAAAATCTAAAAGCGAAATTAGCTTATATATATACCCTTGAGTTACTTCTCTTATTTTCAATTGGTTTTAGGATGAAACTTTATGGGTTTATGTGCTAGATCCATCTGTACATGTGTACACTCAACCTAACATGTTCCTGATATTTCCTCATGGTATTATAGCGGTTCGATCACGATCCTTCGTGCCACCGCATCAGCGCCAAATCTGCTTCGTCACCCTGATCATGGCCCCCTGATCATGGCCCTTTATCAACTTTCCTTACTTATGTCCGCCAGTTGACACTTTTGAGAGGGTGTGTTGAAAAATAAGTAAATTAGCCTACATATATATCCTTAGGTTACTCCTCCCGTTGTTGTCAATAGGTTTTAGGATCCATCTGTACATGTGTACACGTACTCAACCCAACATATATATTAGGACTATATTATCTCCTAGGAACTCAATACTCCCTCTTTATTATATTACAACTATTTATAGCCTTAATTTGTTGTCATTTAGCATTTTTTTAATAAGTTTCTTAAAAGTAAAAAAAATGCTATATAATTATTTTATAGTTAGAGAACTTACAATAATGCCATTGATGAAGCGCATGGAGATTGTCTGAACGAGAGCGTAGGCAGCAAGGTCGACGGCGCTGATGTGTCCGATGAACGATTGCGTCACCACGAACACCCCGAACGACATCACCCGATACACCATGGCCGGCAAAGAAACCTTAGAGATCTTCTTCATCTCTTCCCATGACTTCTTATAGTTTTGATCCTCTCCATTGTAATCACTTGGCTTTGCAAGAAGTGTTGATTCAACACCATTATCCATTGTTGTAATTAAAGAGCTAAGCAATGAGAAATGAAAGAGTGTGGAGTAGTCAAATAACTAAGAATTGCCTGCCCTTAGCAAAAAGGAGGGAAATAATTGAAGTAGCAAAGATAATGTGATGAAAGTAGAGGGAATATAACGGGCAAGAAAGAAGCTTGCTAGGTTTATAGGAAGTTCACGGGTCAATGGCTCAATGACTCAATGGGCACCTCAATCAAAAATCTCTCTTAAATGCGTCTAAATATACACCAACCAATTTTATATTATAATGTTTGATATTTTTAATGGTATGTCTAGAATTAGATACCCCACTAGGCGATCTGTCAATCGAGTCAGTTCAGGTGGATTTGGATTCAGTCATTTTAAAATCGGGTTAATTACGAGTTTGGGTCAATTGGGTAATCAGTCAATCGGATCGGGTTATGGTAGGTTATTGTGTGAGTTGGAGTTGACCATCGAGTCAATAACGACATTTTTTAAATATTAATTTTACTATTTTTAAATTATTACATAATAATAAAAATAAATAAAATTATTTTTAAAAGTAAATTTTTTTCCTTAAATCTTTTAGTCAATTACATAGTTTTTAGTTGGTAGCCGATTAACAAGCTGAGCACCAACTCCTTTTTGAATAGCAACACCCAGTCTATGAAAAATAAAGCTACCTAAACCACTACCAACGTCATGGCTAACTAAACAATTTTTCAGACGCTTGAAAAAACAAATAAAATCTTCACTTAGTTCCCCTAAGGTAGTAAAGGCTAACACCCCCAAACCATAACCATGCGAAGTTCACTAATTCAAATATTTAGAACGTTTGCGCGAAATTGCTTTAGAGATAGCCTGGCCTGGGACGAAACAAAGAACACCATTTCCAGTAAAGGGTGAAACTCCTGTGACTTCCATACACACATCTTGGTCGTTTTCCCAATTCAGAACAAGGATATCTGATGGGCATAAATCCTTGTTACTATCTGATACAAGACCGAAAGCAGCCTCCTTGCGTGCATGGACAACAGCTTTGAAACAAGTATGTACAATAACATCATGTACTAAGTCGTGGCGGAACTTTAGTCCAACATCGTTAGCACAATGAAGCGCGTGATCGTCAAATATATCCATGGGCTGATTGCAACAAGAGCACAACCCACCCTCAACAAATAGAGGGATACCGATACGATAGCTAACTACGGCTCTAAACTGTCTGGGACCCAGGCACTGATCTAAACCACTGATTGGAACAACCAGAAGGTAATCTTGAGCATGTTTTATCTGATTGCATTGCCAAAGAATGGAGTCTCTTGTAGATAAAGTAAATTGGTCGTGGATTTGCTTCTTGACTTCATTCAAATAAGTGACTGTTAGGGAGTGCATATAAGGGGGGCAGTGTCATTGACCCAATAAGTAGAAGGCAAACCACATACCTGAATGAACTTCTGGAGATCCAATTGAAAGGCAACCCCATTCTTGGATGAGAAGGAGCTACCAAGTATAACTTTTCACATCAATGCAGTGTGACTCTGAGATGCGAGATAATAGTAAGTGCACGTATCAGACATGGTGTAAATGCCAAGCCCATCATCTTTGATGGGAAGAGTAGCCAATCTCTGCTGTAAAGGCCCAAAACCAGCTCCAGCTCCATCTCGAGTGATTAGAAGCCACAAATGTGGGAACAAGTGGTCATCAAAGAGGTCAGAGGCTTTTTGCAGAGCTTCCGGGTTAGTAGTACGCATAGAAAAATAGAGTTGATCTGGAAACACCGACATAATTTCGGAGTAACAACATCTCACTCTGGGGATCCTTGAGCTATTAATATTTTAATGAAATTTTACATTTACTACCAATCAAGTCGAGTCTCGGGCCGTTCAGGGTTGGGTCGTAAATTCATCGAGTCAAAATTGGGTTCAGATCAAAATTGACTTTCACTTCGGTCAGGTAGGGTTTATGAGCAAGTTTGCCGGGACGGTTTTTCGAATTCGGCCAACTTTTGACAACTCTACCCACTAGTGAAGAAGCGATTTAATGACAATTTTTTGAAAATTGAAATTTGTTTGGATGGCTTTTCATCATGGGAGGTGTGAGCGGATAAAATAATAATAATTACCTATTTAAGCTATTTTTCGCAAGAAAGGTATTTTTATTTATTTTGCTATCTTTTTCTTTAAATGTAAGGTAAGATTTTATGTTCTTAAATTTGGTAATTAATTCGCCATAATGGAAGATTCTATCTTAATCGAAAGATAGAATATCCGTGTACATTGGGAAGCAAAATATCGCTTGCTTGAGTGACAAGGCAATTTCTGCCGACCCTAGGGGAAGATTTTCGGCCCCTACTCCCTTTCTTCCATTATATATATATACTTCCCATGTATGGTAAGCATATTCAGAAAAACGAAAGGGTTCTAAGTTGAAGAAGAAGTTTAGAACAAAAGACGAAAGGGTGAATCAAGAGGAGCGCTCATTAGGGCATAAAAGGCGATTTTTTGTGCACTAACAATTGGCGCCGTTTGTGAAAAACGAGCAATCAATACACGTAGTTATGGTGTTGGAATCGATCCTCGAAGACCAAGAAGCGACCTTTCTTGGTCCCAAAGTAAATGCTCAAACCGAAATCGCACGTGGTCCTGGCAGCGACCGAAACCACGATCGCGATTCACATGGGGCAAGACTGTCATTTTATATTCTTGTTTCATAAGAGTTACTATTACAAAATTTTTATTGTGATTTAATAGACTAGAGCCGCTCTAGTGGAGTTGGAAAAAAACTCTAAGGGTATCGTTCAATTTTTATTTAACAGTTGTGATTGGATTCTTCTCTTTCCATATAAATTTATTATTGTTTTTTTTAAATCCCGATGACTTCACTAATTTCCTATAGAGTTGTAGAACTCTACCAATAAAATTTTAACAAACTTCATGAAAACAAGTTTGAGTTTCATCTAACACCATAACCACTAAACCAACTTATAATTTATACTCCTCCTAAAGTAAAGTTATAATTGGTCTCTGCAAAACTTGACATTAAGTTCCGAAGGTAATAAAATAATAAAACTTTGTTGCTCAGTATCTTGGATTAGCTAGGCCACGAAAAAAGAAGGGGGGCTAGAATGCCAACAAATGTCTATTTTTGAATTCACCCGGACCAATGTCATATAGGCTTGAGTTAGACATCCAATGGCTTAGATTTTCATTTTCCGGTGGATGAAATGGATGGTATCAACGACCTAAACAAGAATTCTTGAACAACGAACATAAAAATGTCCCGAATTATTTTACAGGAAAAAAGAAGAAGTTCTGAAGGCCGGTAAAATTTTACATTTGTTAATAGAACTTGAAAACTAGTGGTACACAGATGGGTTACTGATCCGGAGGTCACGAGTTCGACTCCCTTACATTCAACCTGCCTATTCTATAATTTTTTTTTTAAAAAAAATTGATTTGGAATTTAGAAAAGGCAAAAAAAAAAACGATGTACAAAAATATTATGCCACATGTGTATTCCGATCGCCACGTCAGCAATCTTATAGAAAAAGTTGCCGGAAAATTATTTCGTATTATTTTGGGTTAATATCGCAATAATTTGTATATAGTTTGGTGATTTTTAAAATTCGTATTATTATTGGTTTAAGGTGGATACTTGATATTATTATAATTAGTTATTTTTTCATAGAACTTTTAAGAAAGTGAATTTTAAGTTATTTTTGGTTCAAGGTGTGCTACACATTCAATAAGACCGTGCCTTGTTCCGGGCCTACAAATTAAAATTAGATACGATGTGTATATATGCGGTTGGTGGTTTCCATCAATTTGATGAAGTGTGTCAAACTGTCAATGGTGGAGCTTTGAACCATATATTGGTACATCTAGATCGACTTCTGATTTAGTGTGATTGAACTAGTGTAAGGGCCCGTACAGGGTACGGGTTTTATTGAATATAAATGAAATAAATAAATAGTTAATTAATAGAAATTTTTGTATTATGGATTTATTTTTTCTTAGAAAAACATAGAGTCAAAACTAATATTCATTAATATTTATGATTTAATTAAAAAAACAATAATATACGAATACAAAGATAACTATTCAATTAAGATATAATAATTAAAAAATAATCTATATATATATATATAATACGCAAGGAATAAGGTCACCACATTGCGTCACCTAGGATTTTTCCTATGTGTCGTTCCCACATTAAGCCACCTAGGATTTTTTATTTTGGAAATTTATATATGGTGATATTATAGAAATAGGATAAATTAATTCATGAAAGATTCTATCTAAAATAAAAATGTTATCTATTATATATTATAAATTAGGATAGATCTAAAAGATTTGATCTAAAATTAAAATAAATTATAGAATATTATATATTATATATTGCGATAGATATATTAATATAGTCTTTCAAATTAAATTTCTATATATTTATTTGAAAAAATTAAATTCGAATTTTATTTAAAATATAAAAAAATTAATCTTCACTTTTTTTATCTATTTATGTAAAAGATTTATCTTAAAGAAAATTTTAATAAAAATAGAACTTTCAATCTAGATAATTACTTGCCTAATTGACTTTTGATAAAAAAAAAATTACGTTATCTTTTCCTTAATTTTCTTTTTAAATTATTTATATAAATATAAATGATTTTCTTATCATTAAAAAATTCATTCTTTATTTACATTTTTTCATCGTTTCTTATTAAATGATTTTATTATCATTAAAAAATTCATTCTTGATAAAAAAAATTCATTCTTTAAAAGAATTTAGATTATTTTCACCTTTTTATATTTTTGTAATTTTTTTTAGATTATTTTCACCTTTTTAAATTATTTATATAAATATAAATGATTTTCTTATCATTAAAAAATTCATTCTTGATAAAAAAAAATTCATTCTTTAAAAGATTTTAGATTATTTTCACCTTTTTATATTTTTGTAATTTTTTTTAAAATTAAATGATTCTAATTCAAATAATTTTTATTTATATTTTTGCATAAATAAATTATCATTAAGCCATCAAAATTATAGTGGGATCACTTTAATAATTTTAGCCCCGTTTCACATGGCACTAATTGTAAAATTTTATATATATTTTTGTAATAAAAAATTTTTTATATTAAATTAAAATTATATTTATTAAATAAATTAAATATTAAATTCACGTAGTCGTGCATGGCACGACGGGTATAACTAGTTCTATCTAAAAATAAAATAAATATTCTAAAATTTGTATGATAGCATAAAAAATATCTTACTGATCTTCCTATCTATCATATCCAAAAATAAAAAATTGTTTAATAATGAAATTTTCTATCAAAACATGGATAAGAATTTATCATATCCAAAAATAAAATATTGTTTTTTAAATAAAAAAGGTATTGTGGTCCAATCTAAAAGTGAAATGTGTCATTTAATAATTTTTTTTAACCTCTGCTTTAGGTTATAGTTATGAAAACATGGATAAGAATGTATCATATCCAAAAATAAAATATTTTTTTAAAATAAAAAAGGTATTGTGGTCCAATCTAAAAGTGACATGTGTCGTTTAATAATTTTTTTAACCTTTGCTTTAGGTTATAGTTATGATTTGTTTTTAATGTTTATAACCATTATCTAAAAATCTTTGCTCTCTAATGGTACATTCTTTTTAATTAAAAAGTTGCATTGATCACTTTTTTCTAATATCATGTTATTAATTTTTTTTATTGGTCTATTGTAGCATATTGTTTCCAATTAACATCATTACATAACAAATTAAACGACATTTGTTATTATAATATTTTATTTTTTTAGGCTTAACAACAAAAGCCTGGTAGGATGCGTTTAAATCGTACTATTTAATGGATTATTTTATATTAAATTTAAAATTTAAAACAATTTAGTATACAATTATGCATCCAAATCTCAAATTTAGAATATTCAAGTATTATGAGGTGGATATGAAAACAATCTTTTTAGCATGATGGGAGGAAGAACTACCTTTTATTGAAAGATACATGTGTTAAGGCATATTAATTATTTAACTAGTTGTAGTTAAAATGAGTAATAGTTAGATAACTAGGTAAAAAAATAAGTTAAATTTATCAAAAACACTAAAATACATTTAAATAATTAAAACGGGTTAAAAGAAAGAAATCGGAAATCAGGAGGAGATTCATGAAACAGATCGTGGATCTTAATCCGCTAGGGTCTCATTGAACATGTAGCACAACTTGAGTCAGCATCCGAAACTCAAATTGTTCCGCAACATAGGTCATAGACTTGATATCTTCATTGAACATGTAGCACAGCTTGAGTCGAAACTCAAATTGTTCCGCAACATAGGTCATAGACTTGATATCTTGACGGACGTTTGCCCTGCACCTTTCACTGAACAGTTGACGGACAAACAAATCAGAACATATCTTCAAAGACCGTTCTTCGATACCGAGTCGATTTTGGTCTCCCATTGTTGAATCAAAAGCCGGAAAAGCAGTTCCCGGGCCCAAAATTGTTGGACAACGCAGCAGCAGGCGCGACTAGGGGACTGGGTCGGTAACGACCTCATCCGGTTCGGTACCTGAGTCGGTAACGAACTTCACTGGTTTGGTACCGAAGGCAGAAGTGGTGTCGGCTGGCGCGGGCTCGATTGCCGCGGGCGCGATCTCGGTTGCCATTTGCGCGGGCTCGGTTGTCGCGGGCGTGGGCTCGACATCGCATGTTGCTAGGGTAGGATTCTGCGGCGTCGCCTTCGTAGCTTTGAGATTGAGTTCCAATCTAGAAAAAAAAACTTGATGTATCCGACGAAGACGATCCTCATATTCCATATCTATTTGACGACGACGAACCTCATATTCCATATCAATATTACGGGTCTTGAACGCCGTATTTTGGTGAAGTTCCCAGATATTGCTTGGATCTACTGACATGGTGATGGTAGAGTTCAGGAAAATGAAAGCACCAATTGATACGAAATCGTATAGATCTCGTACCGAATTTAATGAACAAAGTAACCGGGTGAAGGGAAGAAGGATAATAATGCAAATGCACTTCGGATGTGAATGACCAAAGCCGGGGATAAAAAGTGAAGACTGAGTGGGGAAGAATTAGGCTAAACTAATTAATCTGATTTCTCATTCATTCCTCCATAGAACACAATACATGGATATGTATAATAATAAAATCCTAATTGCTAAAATATTAAAAAGATACCCTTAATAAAAGATAAAATCAAATCTCTAAATAAAAGGAAAGAATTATCCTAAATATATTGTGCTAGTATAATTATAGGGTATCACAATGCCCCGAAAAATCCAACGAATATTTAATAATCCTGTTATACAAGGGACAAAAAATTATTTTACATTTGTTAATAGAAATTTTAAGAAAGTGAAAAAAAAAATAGATTTAACATGTGCGGGCCGTAATATTTGGGGCCTTGTGTTGAACCTGCCTTGTTCCGGGCCTACATTTGGGCCTACAAATTAAAATTAGATACGATGTATATATAAATGCAGTTGGTGGTTTCCATCAATTTGATGAAGTGTGTCAAATTGTCAATGGTGGAGCTTTGAACCAGAAATTGGTACATCTAGATCGACTTCTGATTTAGAGGTGTGATTGAATTTTTGTTTTAATATTTATAACCATTATCTAAAAATAATTGCTCTCTAATGGTACATTCTTTTTAATTAAGAAGTTGCATTGATCACTTTTTTCTAATATCATTTTATCATTTTTTTATTGGTCTATTATAGCTTACTAGAATACTAGTAATACCCGTCGTGAGATGCACGACTACAACTCGCATTAAGTATGAACATATTTATTTTAATATAATGATAAATAAAAGATTAAAAAAATTTATACTCACATATGATAGTTTTTTATTTTTAGAATCAAATAAATTTTGAATTTTTATAAATAAATAGAGAGAAAAATTATTTAAAAAAGATAAAGTAATATAAATAAAATATTTTATCATGATAAAGGAAAATGTAAAATTACATTTTTACCCTTTATAAAAATGAGGGATATTACAATAGTACTCCCTTAAAAAGAGTTTCGTCCACGAAACTAGATTAAGGTAAGGTACCGTCTTATGAAAATATACCCTTTATAAAAATGAGGTAAGGTATCATGCTATCCAAAGAATGACTCTTAAAACGGTTCTCAAGGAATAAATACATGGGCGGTTACAACATCTTTATTTTTAGATAGAATCTTCCCTAGATTAATCTATGTATATATATAAAAGACGCAAGGAATAAGGCCACCACGTTGCGCCACCTAGGATTTTTCCTACGTGTCGTTCCCACGTTAAGCCACCTAAGATTTTTTATTTTTGGAATTTATATATGTTGATATTATTTAGGATAATATAGAAATAAGATAAATTAATCAAAGAAAGATTCTATCTAAAATAAAGAAGTTATCTATTATATATTAGGAATTATGATAGATCTAAAATATTTTATCTAAAATTAAAATAAATCATATAACATTAGATATTATATATTCAGATAGACATATTAATTTAGTTTTTAGAAGTAAACTTCTATCTATTTTTATGAAATTTTTTTAGCATATTTTTATTTTTTAAAGAATTTTTGTAAGGAATTGAATTTGATAAAAAAACATTGCAAGAATTTAGATTATTTTTACTTTTTTATATTTTTGTAAGATATTTTTAAAATTAAATAATTCTAATCCAAATAAGTTTTATTTATATCTTTGCATAAATAAATTATCATTAAGCCATCAAAATTATACTGAACTCAACTTAATAATTTTGGCCCCTTTTCACATGAGACCAATTGTACAATTTTATATAATTTTTTTCTAACAAATAAGTTTTTAAATTAGTTTAAAATCATATTAATTAATTAATTATTAAATTCATATAGTCGTGCAAAGCACGACGGGTATAACTAGTTTAACCTATTTCTTTATTATCCGAAAATAATATCAACATATATAAATTCTAAAAATAAAAAATCCTATGTGGCGAAATCCTAGGTGGCTTAAAGTAGTAATAACACGTACAAAATCCTACGTGGCACAACATGGTGGCGTTATTTCTTGCGTCTTTTATATATATACCTAGATTGTTTCCAATTAACATCATTGTGTGACAAATTAAACGACATTGGTTATTATAATATTTTAGGCTTAACAACTTCTGTTGGCTCTAATCGAAGCTCTATTGCTTTTGCTGAATGGGTTGAACGTTTGCAACTTATTGATCTTGGTTTTGAGGGACCACGTTTCACCTGGTCAACGGGGAATTCCCCGGACACTTACAAAGAGGCTCGTCTTGATAGAGCGCTATGCTCTGCTGACTGGCGTCTCCGTTTCCCGGAAGCTTCTGTTCGACATCTTGTTACTGCTCATTCTGATCATGTACCTTTGTTTATTAATACTGAGCGGATGGAACAACACAATGTCTCTAAACGTTCGTATAAATTCCAAGCCGCTTGGTTGTCTCATGACGGGTTTCAATCAATCCTACGCAGTTCGTGGAATGATACTGGAACACTTAGCAACTCTCTTCAACAACTCTCTATTTCACTGGATAAATGGAACAAAGAGGTTTTTGGAAATATTTTCTTCAAAAAACGAAAGCTCTTGGCCAGGCTTGAGGGAGTCCGTCGGGCAATTGGAACTCGCATTTCACCAGCCTTGATTTGGAGGGAACAAGAGCTTCGGAAAGAACTTGAGATTGTCTGCCATCAAGAACAGTTGCTTTGGTTCCAGAAGTCGAGGTCGAATTTCTTGATTGAAGGTGATCGGAACACGAAATTCTACCATCTTTCTACTGTGATCCGACGTCGGGCAAATAAGATTTCTACTTTGCGAGATGTAGGGGGTAACTGGATCACCGATGCTAATGCTATTCAAAACATGGTTCTTTCCTTTTTCTCGGATTTATTTTCCGCAGATGGGGTTGAACCAAGATATTCCACAATGGCACCTCCGGTTAATTTTCCCACTCTTCCGGTTGATTTAATGCAACATCTTGGGAAGCCTTTCACAGCCCCTGAGGTTTGGGAGTCTCTCCATATGATGGCTCCTTTCAAAGCTCCGGGCCCGGATGGTTTTCCGGCAATTTTCTATCAACGTAATTGGATGACTGTTGGCCCGCATGTTACTGATTGTGTGCTTAAGATGCTGAATAACTGCGTGTTCTTGCCTGAGATTTGCAATGCATTGATGCAGCTTATTCCGAAAATTCAGTCTCCTTCAACTGCTGCTCAATTTCGGCCGATTTCTCTTCTCAATGTAACCTTCAAAATTGCAACTAAAATGGTGGTTAACCGATTTAAAACAGCCCTGCCTCTTTTGGTTTCTCCGACCCAAGCAAGTTTTATCCCGGGGAGGCAGATCAACGACAATGTGGTCATAGTCCATGAAGTACTGCACTCATTTAATTTGGCTTCTTCAAATGCTAAAATGATGATGATTAAGGTTGATCTTGCAAAGGCATATGACCGGATACGATGGAGCTATTTGAGGTTGATTTTGAATCGAGCGAGACTCCCGCCTCACCTGATTGAGGTTATCATGAAGTGTCAAACAACAGGATCTACGGAACTCCTTTGGAATGGTCAAGGAGCTGGTTCTTTCAAACCATCGAGGGGAATCCGCCAGAGTGATCCGCTTTCTCCTTACTTGTTTGTCCTTTGCATGGAATATCTGTCTCATATGATCCAACATTTGGTTACTGCGGGTCTTTGGAAACCAATCATTGAAGGAGGTGTTAGCCTCTCACACCTATTTTTTGCTGACGACTTGATCCTCTTTGCGGAAGCCACAACGAATCAGGCGGCAGTGATAAAATCATGTTTGGAGCACTTTTGTTTCTTCTCTGGAGAAAGAGTCAATTTCAGCAAGAGTAGTATTATGTTCTCACGAAAAGTGCATCAGTCCGATCAGGAATCCATCAGTGCCTGCTTATCTATTCCAATTACGGAAGACTTGGGATCGTATCTTGGTGTCCCAACGATCTGTGATAGGATGACGAAAGAGCGCTACGCTTTCTTACTTGATAAAGTTGTTGCACGTCTCTCTAGTTGGCAAGCCAAATATTTGTCGGCAGCAGGAAGAGTCACTCTTGCAAACTCTTTTCTCTCAAGTATTCCTATTTACACAATGCAGTCTACACTAGTTCCTCGGTCAGTTTGTGACTCGCTTGATCAAATGATACGAGATTTTGTGTGGGGATCTACGGCTAATAAATGCAAGATGCATCTTTTGGCCTGGGAAAAAATCTCTCAACCAAAAAAGGTTGGCGGTCTTGGTCTTAAATCCATGCGCGACTCGAATTCTGCTATGTTAGCTAAGTTAAACTGGCGTCTGATCACTGAACCTCATTCCATTTGGAGTAGAGTTATCAAGGGCAAGTATTGCAATAACAGATTAGATATTGATATGTTCCAACCAAATACCCGGTCATCATATATGTGGAAAGGTCTGATTCATGGGGCGGAGCTACTATCTAAGGGTGTGGGTTTCTCTATTGGAAATGACACTACTACTCTGTTCTGGTTGCATTCTTGGCTTATTAATGAACCTCTGATCCGAGTTACGCTGATGGATGTTCCTGTAAATGAGCATAATAAAGTGGTATCTGCTTACTTTGGGACTAATGGCTGGAACTTACAGCTGCTGTCGCAATTTCTCCCTCCATAGCTCATACAACTTCTGTTGGCTGTCACAGTTGATATTGCGGGGAATGCAAAAGACATTATGTACTGGAGACCAGCCAATTCAGGTTCCTTTACCATGAAGACGGCCTATGAACTCATCCGAAATAAAGATAATCAGATCGATCACCCCCTCTGGAGCAAAATCTGGAAAATTGACGCCCAACAGAGAGCTCGTCACTTTGTTTTTTTTTGCTGCCCATAATTCCATAATGTGCAATGAAAATCGGGTTAAGAGACACATTGGTTCCTCTGATGCGTGTCCAAGGTGTGGAGAAGCAGAATCCCTCTTGCATCTTCTCAGAGATTGTACACAAATTGCTCAGGTTTGGAAGGCTTTGGCTGAGAATGCTCTGCCCACCAGTTTTTTCTCTATTATGGCCTGTCGGGACTGGTTTTTCCTGAACATTCAGTCACTAGATTCATGGAGTTCCACTTTCACTACCATGGTGTGGATGACTTGGAAAATTCGTAATACCCTTGTTTTTGAAGCTAAGGATGAAATTAATCATCTTAGCGTCAAAGTTGTGAACACAGTGGAGTCCTACAAATTAGCCAAGGCTGCTGCAAATCAGGTTCTCCCAAATATTCAGAGACCTCCGCGAATTATGCATTGGGAACCTCCTCCACCGGGCTGGTTGGCGCTCAATACCGATGCTATTTCAAAGGGAAATCCTGGCATTGCGGGTGGTGGTGGAACTTTTAGGGACCATATGGGTCGATTCGTTCAAGCCTTTTCCTTTCAATATGGTTTTGCTGATGCTTTGAAAGCGGAACTGAGTGCGATCCATAGAGGCCTGCAAATAGCCAAACGCATGGACTTTACTCATGTTCTCATTCAGTCCGATTCTAGTGAAGCTATACGTCTTCTTGAGCAGCAAGTTGTTCAACCTCACAAGGACTATCACTTGATCACTCAATGCTGCCATTTGATCCGAGATAACTTTTGGAGCATTAAGCTGGTTCATGTGTCTAGGAACGCCAACAAAGTGGTAGATGCTCTTGCTAATTTCTCTTTAACTTTAAGTTCATCTTTTGTTGAATTTTTTTATGTCCATGGTTGTTTTGCCCAGGCTTTGGCCTCGGATGTACCTCCTGTTATGGGAAACATTTCTACTTAATTAATCAATAAAACCCGCAGGAGCCTAGCTCCGTTTTCAGACAAAAAAAAAGCCTGGTAGGATGCGTCTAAATCTCAAATTTAATCCATTATTCTATACTCCATTTGATTCAAATTAATTGTTGTTTTAGCACTTCAAATTTGATCCATTTCATATGTCATTTTAGGTTTTTTAGGTAATTGATTCGGAGTGAGTTATGAGAATTGTTATTGGAATTTGTTTTTATTAATTAATATTATTTATTCATTGATTGAAAAAAGGTGATGAGTGGTAAAATTTATAAAAAAATTACCTTTTTTAGTTTAGTTAATGCTTTTCTTAATTCTTGTGTCGAAAGCTAAAACGACAATTATTTTGGATCGGAGAGAGTATTAAATTATATTAAATTTAAAATTATGCATCCAAATCTCAAATTTAGAATATTCACGTATTACAAGGTGGGTATGAAACCAAATCTTTTTAGCATGATGGGAGGAAGAAGTACCTTTCATTGAAAGATACGTGTGTTAAGGTATATTAAATTATTAATTATTTAACTAGTTGTAGTTAAAACTAGATGGTTTTGTACGTCCGTTGGACGGGGTTATTTTTCTATATTTGGTGAATTTGTAAGCGTACATGAATTTATATGAGTAGATTAATTTAATTTAAAATCTATAACAATATATTAAAACTATAACTTTTCGAGCCACCATGTAAATTCTAGCCTCACCTTACATAATTTTTATTTAGATTAATTTAGCATTTTCAATTAAATTCTTTTATATCAATTTACGTGAAAAAATAATTTTTAAATTCAAAATTTAATAAAAAATAACGAAAATTATTCTACCTTTATCTTTTATCTATTTATGCAAGAGATTTATCTTAAATCAAGTTTTGATAAAAAAAACTATTCAATATCTAGATAATTATTGCCTAAATTGAATTTTGATAAAAAATTATATTATATTTTCCTTAATTTCCTTTTTGGCATGTTTATGTAAATAAAGAAGATTTTTTTATCTTTAAAAAATTCAGTCTTTATTCATTCTTTTCATCTTTTCTTATTAATTATTTTTTAAAGTTTTTATTTAAAAGGTTTTTTAAAGAATTTAATTTGACTAAAAAATTATAATATTGCGTTTTTATCTATTTTGTAAAAGAGTAATTAAATTTTTTATATTTATATTTTTTCAAAAATAAATTATCATTAAGCCATCAAAATCATATTGAGCTCAGTTTAATGATTTTGGTTTCGTCTCACATTATAACAAATGTGAAATTTTATATAAAATATTTATACTAAATAAGTTATTTTTATTTATTATATTAAATAAAAATCATTTATTAAATAATATAAGTGTTACATTCGTATAGTCGTGCATGGTACGCGGGTATAACTAGTCTAAAGTATATGTGCAATAATATAAATAAGCAAGTTTAATTTGGGATAATATAACTATAGTATATCCTTGTGCATTACTTTGTACCTAGATGAATTGTAACTTGAAATATTTACAACTATAAAATTTCCCCCTCTCAAATAAATACATCACATTTATGTATTCATTTTTATGAAAATTAAAATACAATAAGTGTTTTAAATATATTTGAAAGACATTATACGCATATTTACAAATTGACTATTTATAACTTGAAATTCCTCTTTTAGAATAATAGATAAAAATACTATGTATGATTTACAAACATATGAAGACATAATATCATTTTTCTTAAAAAAAAAGGCACAATATCATTATTGGCTATTCTCAATTTCATATATAATTTGAATTTGAAAATTTATTTATAAAAATAAACCTGAAAAATTGGTAGTAGATTGATCAAATAAAATTAAAATAATACTTAAACTACTAACCAAGTTTAGATGAAAAAAATTATTATATCTTAAATTGAAATATAGTGTGAACAATTAAATAATCAAGTAGTTTATTTATGCATAATTTGCAACATTTTATTTTGTTTTAGTTATATGATTAGTTACAGTATTTCATAATGCAGTTCAATAAAATCTAATTTAGTACACTTAATCATATATTATAATTTCCAAAAACGTAGACATTTAAAATAATAACAAACATAAAATATAATATTTGCCCCATTCGTTTCCCCGTCCAACGAACGGGATTAGCATTCTAGTAATCCTTAAGACTGTCAATTTTTGTAAAAGGTACATGCTCTAGATGCCAGGACGTACTATATATATAATGCAAGGAGGGTTGGCGGTTAGAAAGGCGAAAAGCTGGCTGATTTATATGTTATACAACATTGAAGAAGGAAGTTCAAAAGAGTGTTGTCACGATATTAAAGAAGGAAGTTCAAAGGATCATAAGAAAATTAGAAGCTCGAAGGAGTCGACATTGAAGAAGGAAGTTCAAAGGACCATAAGAAAATGTATAAACTCATTAGAAAAATAAATTCAATCAAAAACTTGAGTCATAATTTGTCCATTGATTAACAACTTTATATGTTGTATAGATAGATAGATAGATAGATACATAGATAGATATATGAGTAGTATTTAGATAACTAGGTAAAAAAAATAAGTTGAATTTATGAAAAACACTAAAACGCATTTAAATAATTAAAACGAGTTAAAACTAGTTAAAAGTAAGAATTTATATTTTCTATTTAAAAAAATTACAAAAACTTCTTATTTTTTGAGATTTTAATTTAAATTAATTAATAAATTGGTAATTAATTAATTTTAGCATACCTTACGTTGTTATTTTTTAAAACTATTAAATAGTTTAAAAAAACTCATTAAAGTGACCATATAAACACACACATATATATATATATATTGTCATTTTTTTGTCAGAATTATGACCATTGTGACGTACAATTTATTACATCATTTAAATGTAATTTGGGGTAGGTAAGGGTTTTGATTGGAAAAAATTGTGGACACAAATATGGTTACGTATTTTCCCGTTTTTTTAACGGTGCACTGACAACAGTGGTGTTGGATCGTGACGCATTAGTAACAAGTCAGGGAACTAGTAATGTTCCCTAGGCAGCGGAAATAAACAGTAAGAACACAGAATTTAGAGAGCAAAACTTTCTGTCCGACCAACCAAGTCGTAGAAAGAAAAATCTCTACCTCTGAGACTCCTTCTCAGAGGATTTTCAATAGAATACTTTTATTAAGTTTCAACGATTACAAGGGAAGTCAAGTTCCTGGTAACTAAGGCACCGATCAAAGTTCAACCAACTAGACTTCTACAACCCTAAGCGTAAACCTAAGACAAAGTAAACTACTGACTTACTTGTGGATTATTCACCGGAAAAAGCCACACTCATACACTTGACAAGCTCTCTCTCCAAGTTCGTCGTCTTCAACCACCCTCTTTAACCCTAGCTAAACCTAGCTAATTATAAGATAAGTTAAGTCTGATCTCACACGTAATTCTTTCCTAATTACGCTGATATTCCACTTAACAAATCCTACACAATAAGGAAAAAGATTGTTTGTGATTTCGGATCCTCAACCATGCCGATTCTTGCCAAAACCGAATGATCTTGGATTTCCCTAGATAAGATCGTGTGAAGATTGATCTTATCTTCTCTTTTATCTCCTTAAACAACCGCCTACAACTGTAGTATCTTCGTAGGAGATTGCTCGCATATGATATGGTAACTTGCCATTTATAGAAAGCCGCGTTCCTTCTGAGACGCGCTTCCTAAATCTGTCACTCATTCCCTCCATCGTTCCTCACAATGTTCCGTCACTCGTGACCATGTACCTGTTTTCCTAAAACACTTACATGTAGAAGCAAGTTATATTAACTAAGTTTGATATCATCAAAACTAAGAGAAACCATGGAACAACAATTGTTCCAACAATTTCCCCCTTTTTCATGATGACAAACCCATACAAAAATGCATGTCTAGAAACCAAAAGAAATATAGATCAGAAAAGATAAATTCCTGTTTGGTTCCCCCTTAACGAATGCACTGTTGTTCTTACTCATCAGAGTTAACAACATATTCCCCCTTAGCTAAAGTTCCTTCTATATTTCCTGGATAGAACGCATCTCTGCATTTTTCCTAACTTCCCCATTTTGACATCATCAAAAGATCAACAATCATCAAGCAAAAACATAGAGCAAATGAACAAATTCAATTGAAACTTAAACCATTCATATGCAAAAGATAATTATTATTATAGATAATTGTCGCGAAAAACATAGCCAGAGAAGACATAAAATATAAAAAGTCTAACATCCAAGAAACAAAAGAAACATTTTAATCTGGAGGTAGATAGGCTAGGGAACTAGAGAGGGTCCACATCATGGTTCAATTCGGAGGAGGTGGAATCAGCAGCAGCAGAGTTAGTGTCTCTCTTATCCAGGTAACCAATGATGGTACTCAGCTGAGAGAAAATCTTTTGAAGCTCGATTAATATCTTGACATTAACACTTCCACCAACCTACTTAACAATTTTCTTCCACATAGTTCCCTTTTGACTCGCCTTAGAACTTCATCCTCGAGATATTTCTCTTAACCAAGGAAAAGTTAAACTTCTCCTCAGTAACACATAGATTTTTCTGGACTGCAGAAGTAGCTTGATAAGTTCCTTTTTTCTTTTTCCTCCCCCTCTTTTTTTTTAAACCTCTATAACACCTTTTCTGTTGGAGCTTTTGCTTCTTCACCCACTACTCTTTGGATTCACATTCCCTTTGAGCATTGTTCCCCTCCTCGTTACCAAAAGTGAAATAAAAAGGCTTGTTTGAACAGACAAGGGACAAGAGACGTTATTTTCAAACCTTTTGTGGGCTCGGAATATTTTTGACATCCAAACAATTATTCCCCGTTTCAAGGTAATCAAGGGGGTTCATAGGGAACGTTTGTTGGGACCAGGCTTGGAGGACAGCTTATAACCAACCATCATTTCGGCTTGAAGTGAGGGATAGAATAGATCAAGTTGGTTATTTTGGGCCAAAAGAAAATCTTGGATGTAAGCAATTTAGTTTTAGTTCTTTTTAGCATGCAACACTTGACAATTTCTAATATATAGAACATCTATGCATAGAAGAAGGATATAAGCCATTAGAAAACTTATCAAATGATATGTAGTTACCTGAGAAGTTACCTCTTTAGTCAGGCACTGAGGGAATAGAAGACCGGGACTTGTTTAGTCCAAGGAAATCATTCCTAGCAACATCCTCAGATGTTCATAGGGTTTTCTGTCCAAAGCTTTGGTAAAAATATCTGCCACTTGATTTTCAGTCCTACAATGATCCATCTTGATGAAACCTTTTTCAACATTATCTCTTAAGAAATGATGTCGAATATCTATATGTTTGGTTCTAGAATGATGCAGAGGATTCTTGGAAATATTTATTGCACTTGTATTATCACATAAGATAGGAATAGTTCCAAGAGACATACCAAAATCCACCAGTTGTTGTTTTAACCACAATACGTAGGAACAACAGGCGACTACTACGACATATTCCGCTTCAGCTGTTGAAAGAGTAACTGAATTTTGTTTCTTTGATCCCCAAGACACCAAGAAAGGCCCAAGAAATTGAGCCATTCCTGATGTGCTAATCATATCTACCAAGTGACCTGCAAAATCTGCATCCGAGAATCCGACAAGTTGGAACGAGTTGTGTCTTGAATACCATAGACATAACCCATCATTCCCTTTCAAGAAGCGCATAACTCTCTTTACTTCTTTAAGATGTGTTTGTTTAGGATTAGCCTGAAATCTAGCACAAAGACACACACTGAACATAATATCGGGCCGGCTGGCCGTTATATACAATAGAGAACCAATCATTCCATGGTACATCGTTTGATCAACATCAACACCATTAAGATCAACATCAAGACGAGTATTTGGAGAAATAGGAGTATCAAAACTTTTTGTAGAATCCATACCATACTTCTTCAATAGCTCCTTGATGTACTTTTGTTGATGTACCTTCGTTCCATCATCACTTTGTACCACTTGTAGACCGAGAAAGAAAGTGAGTTCACCGATCATGCTCATCTCAAACTCAATACTCATTAGATTCTTGAAGCTTTCTACAAGTTTGAGGTTAGTAGAACCAAATATAATATCATCAACATAAACTTGAACTACTAAAACCTCACCATCTTGTTCCCTTAATTAGGAACAATGTCTTGTCAATCACACCACGTCTATATCCATTGGCTAATAGAAACTGAGTGAATCTATCATACCAAGCACGAGGAGTCTGTTTAAGACCATAGAGGGCCTTATCCAGTATGTAGACATGATCAGGGTGATCCACATCTTCGAATCCTGGAGGTTGCAACACATAAACCTCTTCTTGTAGGTAACCATTCAGGAATACTGTTTTCACGTCCATTTGATACAACTTGAATCCCTTGTGAGCAACATAGGCGATTAGAAGACGAATGACTTCTATTCTTGCAATAGGAGCGTACGTTTCATCGTAGTCAATCCCTTCTTGTTGATTGTACCCCTTTGCTACAAGCCTCGCCTTGTTCCTTATGACAGCTCCAGTGTCATCAAGTTTGTTCCTGAATACCCACTTTGTTCCTATAGCCATTTTGTGCTTTGACTTGGGAACTAATCTCCATACTTTGTTCCTCTCAAACTGGTGTAGTTCCTCTTGCATAGCAACTATCCAGTCGGGGTCTTTTAATGCTTCCTTCACATTTTTGGGCTCTGCAAGAGAGATAAACGCATTGAAAGCACAAAAATTCTTAATAGAGGAACGAGTAAGCACACCTTTATCGTATGGAGTGATGATGTTGTCAACAGGGTGATCCTTCTTTTGATGATAGTTTCTGACTTCAATTTGAGTAGGATCTATTCTTGACTCCTCTTGTTCCTGTTGGCTTGGCGTTCCATGGGGTGTTCCTTCTTCTTCATGATCTTCATTTTGTGGAGGATCATTGTCAGGAACCTGAGCACCTTTTGTGTCAACTCCCTCCAAGTCAGGATTTTGAGGAGAAATATCTTCATTTGGAGTTTGTGCACTTGAATCTGGATCGACTTCATCATCAGAATCTGAGTTTAGAACCTTCAGTACATCCTCGTTACTAAACAGGTTCCCTCCATTTTTGGACTCGTCAAAGACAACATGAATGCTTTCTTCAAACTTCTTAGTCCTTTTATTGAACACATTGTAAGCCTTGTTGTTGGATGCATACCCCAGAAAGATGCCTTCGTCACTCCTTGGATCAAACTTGCCTAGCTCGTCTTTTCCGTTGTTGTGAATAAAGCACTTGCATCCAAAGACTTTCAAGTGGGAAATATTTGGCTTTCTGCCCTTGATTAGTTAATATGGAGTTTTAGAGAAGTTGGAACGTATGGTGACTCGATTAATGATGTAGCAAGCGGTACCGACTGCCTCTGCCCAAAAGGACTGAGGCAAGTTACTTGCCAACATCATAGTACGAGCCATGTTTTGTAGTGTTCCATTCTTTCTCTCTGCTACGCCGTTTTGTTGAGGAGTCCTAGGCGCAGAGAAGTTCTGAGACACTCCATGTTCATCACAGTGGCTATGGAACATGGAATTCTTGAACTTTGTTCCGTTGTCAGACCTGATAGACTTTAATTTCTGCCCTATTGATGCTTCTACCTTCTTGATCCAGCTTTTGAATGCCATGAACGTCTCATCTTTGGAACCTAGAAAAAGAGTCCATGTATATTTAGTAAAATCATCAACAATAACAAAAATGTACTTGCTACCACCATGACTTCTCACCCACATGGGACCACATAAGTCCATGTGTAGCATTTCAAGGGGATGAGAGGTGCTGACTGACAACTTTGGCTGAAATGATGACTTGCTTTGTTTCCCTTTCACACACTCTTCACACAAGCTTTCCTTTTCTGTAAGAACTTTGGGAAGTCCTATCACCAAATTTTGTGAGTAGAGTTTGTGAATTCCTCGATGATTTGCATGACCAAACCTCCTATGCCAGAGATCAGTCTTGTCAGCTACTGTTACAGAGCAAAGTTCTTCTTGTGGTTGGAAACTTGAGTCGACAAAGTACACATTGTTGCGCCTCTTTCCTTTCAGGACCACAAGACTTGATTTCATGTTCTTGATCGTACAGCCATCTGAGGTTAAGGATACCTCGTTGTTCCCTTGGTCACAAAGCTGAGCAATACTCAACAAGTTGTAACCAAGACCTTTCACCAAGCTTACGTCTTTGACGCTGATTTTATCATTTAGCTTGACTTCACCTGTTCCAATGATTTCTCCTTGATTGTTGTTGCCAAAGGAAATGTTTCCTCCAACATTGATTTGAAGTGAGGACAGAATACTCTCGTTCCCTGTCATGTGACATGAACATCCACTGTCAAGGATCCAGCGGACGTTCCCACTCACTTCAACCTGCAAGAAAGAAATCACGTTTTAACGACCCAAGCCTGCTTAGCCTTCCCGGGTCGGTTAGCATAGCTCACAAAATGATAGATTTGTGATTGAACTAAAGTAGCTTTCTGTGGAATCTTGGAACTAGAAGCAATATTTGAGGGATCAACATGGTTTTTCCCTTTGTCAGTTTTAGTATCTTGCTTCTTTTGTGGTTGTGGAGCTTTCTTTTTGTTCTGATGAGATTTGGTATACCCTTGATTTTTCTTACCAGACCACTGTTTCTTGTTGTTCCCTGTGTTCTGGTTTTGAGGCTTTTTGTTAGACATCTCTATTCTAACCTTACAGTCTTTTTGAATATGACCTCCTCCACCACAGTGATAGCACACCCTATAGTATTCGCCGAGATAGCGTTTAGGATGTGGTTTCTGGAGGGTACGTTCCTTCGCACGTTCCTTGGAAGGAACTCTTTGATGGTTTCCTTGAGACTGTTTTAGGTATATCTTATGAGTCGTTTTTCCAAAATACCATTCAGAGTTTTCACTCAAATTACTTTCAAGAATCTTGACTCTACTCTCTAGATGAGTAACCTTATCTCTAGCGGATTGAAGTTCCCTAGCTTTTCTTTCCATTTTCTCTTCAAAGGTAAGGTCATCAGGAGGATATTCAGATTTATTTTTTCCATAACCAATACCACACCTAGTAGGATTAAACTCAATCTGAGTTCGTTTACTTAGTTCACACTCTAATTCTTCCCCTTTAAGTTGGTGAACACGCAACTCTGACCTAAGTTTGTTATTGGTTTCAATTAGAGCTTAATATCTTTCTTTATATCTTCACACTCTGAACAAGGAACAACATTAGTAACAATAGTTTCTGATAATTTTTCTTCAAGATTAAGAAACTTCTCATCAGAAGCTTCTATTTCATCTTGTATCTTTAAGTTATCTTTGAAGAGCTTTTTGACAAGGATGACAAGATCAAATTGTTTAACATTCACTATACTAGCAAGAAAATGTTCAAGAGTTACCTCTTGGTCGACATCTTCAGTCTTCAGAGTCATGGCACAAACCTTTGATTCAGATTCATCATTTGAGTCAAGATCCCATGCAACGATGTAGGCCTTTTTCTTCTCGTTCCTAGTGTCGTTACCTTTGGGACAACTCTTTGCATGGTGACCGTTTTCTTGACAATTGAAGCAGGTAACGTCCTTGATTTCCTTCTTCTCGAAGTTGACCCTTTCCTTCATGGCGCCTTGCTTCTTGCCTCTCCTATAGAAAGATCTCATTGCTTTGGTTATGAAAGCTACATCAAAGTCGTTTTCTAGCTCATCATCATTTTCAACAGTGATATTTTCAATGGCCTTCTCCACTTTAAGAGCTATACCCTTGCTAGAGCTTGAGAAACCATTGTTTTCTTTCTCATATCGCTCATAATCAGTCAACTTTCCAAAGATCTCATGAAGTTTACAAGTCTTTGTTATTGGATTTTCCTTGAGGAGTCCTCTAGTGACCACATACTTGGGACCTAGACCATCAACAATTGTAGAGACTTTCTCAGCATGTTTGATAGAATCCCCAATTCCAAGATGGTTAATGCAATTGACCAAGCCTTCAAACCGAGATTGGTATGTGGCAATGGTTTCTCCATCTTTCATCTTAAAATTGTAGAATTCCTTTTTGACATCTTTCTAATGGCTTTCTTTCAGATCTACACTACCGATATGCATTTGCTCAATGGCTTCCCATGCATCTTTAGCAGTTTCGCAGTTGACAACTCTTAGAAGATCTTCAGCACCCAAGGCATTATTTAGTAGCATTTGTGCCTTGTAGTTCTTCTCCATTCCCGTCCATTCTGTTGTCCCCCATTCAGATTTTTTGTTCTTCTTATCTGCGGGAATGACATAGTCTCCATCCTCAATAACTGACCAGGCTTGGTAGTCATTGCTTCTGAGCCATGTGGTGAAGAGCTTCTTCCAGTGATCATACTCCCCAGCAACAAGCAGTGGAGGCTTGTTGTTTCCAATTCCGACGTTGTGAGTATTGTTTGAAGTCATTCTGTATTCCTACACTAACACACAATCTAGAGCAAACCAGCTCTAATACCAATTGTTGGATTGTAACGCGTTAGTAACAAGTCAGGGAACTAGTAATGTTCCA
This sequence comes from Fallopia convolvulus, assembly GCA_964016875.1. Lineage (NCBI taxonomy): Eukaryota > Viridiplantae > Streptophyta > Magnoliopsida > Caryophyllales > Polygonaceae > Fallopia > Fallopia convolvulus. Next base: position 3,355,818 of record OZ024720.1, read on the forward strand.
TGCGCAACGGAAATAAACAGTAAGAACACAGAATTTAGAGAGGAAAACTTTCTGTCCGACTAACCAAGTCGTAGAAAGAAAAACCTCTACTTCTGAGACTCCTTCTTAGAGGATTTTCAATAGAATACTTTTATTAAGTTTCAACGATTACAAGGCAAGTCAAGTTCCTGGTAACTAAGGCACCGATCAAAGTTCAACCAACTAGACTTCTACAACCCTAAGCGTAAACCTAAGACAAAGTAAACAACTGACTTACTTGTGGATTATTCACCGAAAAAAGCCACACACTCATACACTTGAAAAGCTCTCTCTCCAAGTTCGTCGTCTTCAACCACCCTCTTTAACCCTAGCTAAACCTAGCTATTTATAAGATAAGTTAAGTCTGATCTCACACGTAATTCTTGCCTAATTACGCTAATATTCCACTTATCAAATCCTACACAATAAGGAAAAAGATTGTTTGTGATTTCCGATCCTCAACTATGCCGATTCTTGCCAAAACCGAATGATCTCGAATTTTCCTAGATAAGATCGTGTGAAGATTGATCTTATCTTCTCTTTTATCTCCTTAAACAACCGCCTACAGCTGTAGTATCTTCGTAGAAGATTACTCGCAGAAGATATGGTAACTTTCCATTTATAGAAAGTCGCGTTCCTTCTGAGACGCACTTCCTAAATCTGTCACTCATTCCCTCCATCGTTCCTCACAATGTTCCGTCACTCGTGACCATGTACCTGCTTTCCTGAAACACTTACATGTAGAAGCAAGTTATATTAACTAAGTTTGTTATCATCAAAACTAAGAGAAACCATGGAACAACCATTGTTCCAACAAGTGGTTTGTTATATGTAGAATAGACACTTGGTGAAATACTTGACTGGTATCGAATTACAGAATTGCCTGTCTTCTTCTACCTAATTCTACTTTCTCTCACTCTTCCTTTCTATCTTTCTCTTCCTACCCAACTTTCTCTCAAAATTACCTTCGGATATATCATGGTTTTTAACGGTGTTGTAAAATCGAATAGCATTTCGAAGCTCAACTAATTTATATTCCATTTTTTAAAGGAAAAATGACTTATAATAATATTAAGTTTTTATTTTGAACCAATAATAATAATATGAACTTTAAAAATCACCAGCAACAATACGAACTGTTATGATATCGACCCAAAATAATGCAAAGTTAAAATACGACTTGTATTTATATCAAGTATCCACTTTGAACTGATAATAATACAAACTTTTACGATATTGACCCCAAAAATGATACGACAGTTAGTTTTCCGATGAAATGAAACTCATGACGCAACACCCAAAATAATAACATAGCATTAAGTAATTGACTCCTCATTTTTTTCTTCTAATTAACACTTCATTTTATACGTTTAACATTTCCCTCTCAACCATCATCCTCTCCAACTTCTCTTCATTTGTTGTCTTCGTTAACTCCTCATTATCTCTCAGACCACTTCTCTGTTGAAACCGAAATTTGTTGAGTGTTGCGACACCGCACACGTAGATCCAGCAAACTCATCCCCATCTCCATCTTCGTCGCCGCCTAAGTGTAGCGTAACATCATTCATTGGTTCCCACATCACGCTCTTTTCTGGTATGCTTCACTCTTGACTACTACAAAAAAATATTATCGGTTCAAAGCGGATACTAGGTATTATCACAAGTTATTTTTCAACTTCGTATTATTTTGGGTTAATATTGTAATAGTTCATAATGTTGCTGATAATTTTAAAGTTCATATTATTATTGGTTCAAAGTGGATATTTCATATTATTAGAAGTCATTTTTCCTTTTTTTAAAAAATCGTTTGTCATCTACCCCTATATGCAGCATGAGTACCCAATTTAAAAACTTTTTAGAAAAGATCGGCCGGTTTTTGTTTCAAGTTGGACCTCGTGTACACTTGTTGTTCGGTTCCATGTGCCCTTGTTGTCAAACTGGCTCTGATACCAATTTGTAACACCCCATCTTGACGTCGGGACGTCACTTGGTAGTTTGACCCTAACGGGTCCTACTTGAGCTAGTCTAACAACTAGATTACCTAGACCTTGCAACTCGGGCACAACAGGAAAACTAATTTAAAACATCCAACTGTCATTTAATAAACCACGTGTGCAACAATGTCATGCATAAGATCCCAAACAGCTAATCAAGTCACAACCAACACAGGAAATCCGCTCAAGTCAACAAAAGAGTGAAATATCCAAAACAAATAAACGACTAAACAGAACTCCCAACCCACTCTATAACCTAGTGACACGTACGTCAACGATCCGCTGCAGAATTCTAGGCTCGAACACGGGACCTGCATGAGTACCTGGAACTGAAAAATAAAAGTCCCCGAGGAGTCAGCTACTATCCTAGGCAAGCTAGATAACAAGAGGAAAAAGTAAGACGTTTGAAAACCATAGATAACCCACAACTTAATCTTTAACAAGTGAATAGAACAAAACATAATAGGCCAACACACATCTCAACAAACTAGATAACGGGCGAAAGAAAATGCAACGAAATATCCCAACAATCTAAATAACAAGCAAAATAAAGTAAAGCATTTGAAATGATAGCCAACAATTCGACATTCAACAAGCGGAAGAAACACAACGAAACCAATAGTTCATCAAACCTACCAACAATTCTCAAGCCAAAACCAACTAATTAACCACACACAAACACAATCAAATATCATTCACAAACCTATTTGGAAATGCAATTCTTCCTCCCATCGTTGCATTTCAATCCACGACGCTAACTCACCTGCACCCGAGTGCAGAGGCATGCCCTTTCATTTTCCATATACGTCATCCTTCTAACCCATGGTCAAGCCTCCACCGGAGCACTTGCCAAAAACAAACAATTAATTTTATTTTTAAAGGGGCCCGACGGACACACGACCATGGCTAGACGCCTCTTCGCCACCGACAATCATCACACATGATCGTGCCAGTTACGCTGCCAGCACAGAGAAAACGATACCATTTCCTTTACGAGGAAACGTTCAAAATGGAAAACATGCCACATTATACAATAAAATATTTCGCAAGGAAAACACACATCCGGGAATAGTTCCTAAAACCAATCTAACAATCACGGCATGAAATCTAACAAGACTAGAATAAAGCCGAGCAAGTCAAGAACAACTTACCTGGAAGGCGATCCTTGAATGAAGTAAGAAACACGACGATACTAAAGACCTACGAATCATAACGTTCACGGTTAATCGACTAACCGCGAGAAGTAGCTTTCGATTCTAAGCAAGCACAACTATAATGGTTTCGCCACATGTGAGCTACCACATTTTCATGGTATCCAAACATTGCGGTTTGACTTGACTTTATTATTTATTACTAAAGCAAGCACAACTATAATGGTTTTCTCAACATCTAGTATTTCACAACCTAGTCTTAACGACACGAAATCAAAACTCAAGGTAACAAATACTAAGTCCAAGTTAAAAAGTGGGGACGTCCAATCTCAAACTCAAACACACACACACACAAACATTCACAATTATAATTCAAGACACCCAATTCAAAAACTTCCTATGACAAAAAGGGTCACCACACAAGAACCCGATCAAAAGCTCTCACGCCAACAAACTGAGACCCATATTCCCATCAAGATCAATTCATATATACACACATTAGAATTTCACTCGGAACTACTTAATCTTAGGTGGACAAAAACAACAACCATTTCTTGTTGCGCAATGAACCAAAAGTTACATACTTGTCCCAACAACAAAATAAGGGAACATAAAAAAAAACAGTAAGCTAAAGCTAACAAGTCCTTCAATTGAGTGAAAATGGGCACGCAGGTTACAATGCAAAAATCATGTATTAACATAACTAGAAACAACGCAACAATTACAAAGCAAGGATTACAACACACATAATCATGCACCCAACATCAATAGAATTAAGACCATTCACCAACAATATTACAACAACATTCTAAATCGACACAATGCGGAATTAAAATAGCCATTCTCAAGTTGAACTACAATTCACCCTATACTAGAATTACAAGGCAACGTTTCATCGTATTCAAATATCCAAAAGAACACTTTGAGTTCAAGACAGGATCGAACCACTCGGGCCTGCAAGTTTGCGGATGGATTGGCGGCTACGAGATGGAGAGTGCACTTGGAGCCGAATCAACCTCAGGCCTAAACTGAAGCAGCCTCGGATCTGCGGTTCAAGTTGGATTTGCCCGACCAGTATGGTTTAGAACCAGTACCGAGAATATCGAAGCAAAGAAAAAGGGGAAGAAGAAAGATGGAGCTTAAGATGCGCCCTTACCGGCGGTGAACAGGGGCGAGCCAGAACAATGGTGATGCGATGAAGATTAGGGCGCCGACGATAGTGCCAAGGTGTCAACGGCGGTGCAACGGCTCGAAGAGAGCGGAGGTGACGACACCGACTCGATTAACTTCAAGATCGAGGGTATCCTTGTTGCAGTCCGAACCAGGTTGACGACTCTAGCGTTAGGCGAGGACGCATGCGACGTGTTGTTCACGAGTGTGTCGGCAATGACAAGGACGAGCTTGATCGTCTCCTTCTCCAACTAACGAGAGCGACGCCGAGAGTTTTGGGGCTTCCTCCTCTGAAGTCTGAACAGTGATGAGCGACAACTAGGTTTGAAGGTGGGAGAAGGATAGAGAGGGAGTGGCATGAGAGATTAAAAGAAAAGTGAGAAGGGACGGGTTCGGGTTTTGGATCCTAATATTTATTGGGCTTTTCAGCCCAAAACAATTAAAGAGAGGTAGATTGAATAAAGAGGTAGGAATTTAAACGGAACTAGCGAACGAAATCTCGGGTCTTACATGTTATGCTCAAGGTCTCCACGTCTATCCTAAACACTGAAGTATTTAAGGTAGAAGAAGAGAGATTTTGTGCGATATCATTTCCCATTTGGTTAAGGAAATGATCACATCCCACTCAATCTTTATAAGATCTTTCCTAGAATAACATGTAATGTCACAAGAAATATCACATAAGAATATCGACATGATATTTTGATTTTTGCACTTTTTTGTGATGATTTTCTCTATAAATAAACGCTCCAGCTGGCCTGTAAACAATCGAACACGATCTGCGTATTCGTTCCAATAAATAGTTTTTCTGCCAGTTGTCTATGTTAGTGAGTTTGTCACATAAATTGATGTCGTTGACTCTCCATGCAACTTTTGTGTCACTGACTCTTGAAACCATCTAAAGAAAAACTTCTAACTGGTCGATTGCTTAACCGTCGGCTTGGTGTCCTTACGCTTGATCGAGTTTGACATGTTGCAGGAGCTTTCACCCGCAGATGAGATCTATGCCATCAAGTTATTGTAATATGGTACTATTGGACCGAGCTGATCGATAGGAGGGAAAACACTTCGGCCGTCTATTTCCCACAACACACCGACCAACCCCGCCTGGGGAAGCAAATGAGGAGAAACCAGGCTACATCAAACAGTTGCAACGAATGGATGTATTGTGGTTGAAGGAACGCTGATCTTTTTTTTTTTGATTAGGTAAGGGGAGCACCCTTCAAGGGGAACGCTGATCATTGAAGCTTCATATGCCAAGTTTATAAGGTAACTTTAACTGAATTCAAGGGGAGCACCCTTAAGGTGGTATTTGGTTGCTTATTTGTGAAAATACAGAAACTAGGTTTTGTGTCCTTATTCATCAATCTTCCAATCTTATTATTATGTAATACAAATATCTGAATCAAATTTTTATGATTGTCTTTGTCTATGCTCCCGCTCGAGAAGATAAAAAATTAGTTTTTTTGAATCATCTCTGTACGACTATTTCTCAATTTCAGTTGCCTTTTTTCTTAATAGTTGATAAATGAAATTTTTTATTCTATTGAATAACTTGGAGGTTCTCCTCCTTTATTAAGTAGATTTGATAGTCTTCTCAATTTCCAAAATATATTTGGGTTAGTTGATTCTAAGTCAACTGGGTTACCCTTTACGTGGCGAAAACACTCTATGGCTCTAGATAATATTTTGAAAAACTAGATCGAGTCTTATGTCATCAATCCTTAACTCATTTGTTTCCTTCTCTTTTAGTTCATCACCATCCATTTACTACTTCTGATCATTGTCTTATAACCTTCTCTCTTGGTAAAACAAATTCATCATGGAAAATTCTGTTTCGTTTTGAAAATGCTTGGATGTGAAACTCTTCTTTTCTTCCTTTAGTCTCTAAAGTGTGGGGTTATCACATATCGGGTTCTTTTATGTTTCATTTATCTATGAAATTAAATCTTGTAAAAAATATTCAAAAGTATGGGCTAAACATCATACTACTAATAATTTTTAACAGTTGAAAATTTCGGAGCAACGGGTCTTGACTCTCCAATATGATTTATTAATTGATCCTCTTAACAATAATATCATTACTCGATCGCAAAAACATTTAAATAAGTATAATGCTCTGTTAGATTTTCAACATAGTTTTTGGAAACAATGGGCTAAGATCACTCACTACAAAATATTGATCGAAATACAAAATATTTCTAATCTGTCTCTAAAATTTGTTCATATAAACAAATGATTCTTTCTTTCCAGACTCAAGATGGTGTGGTAGTTTTTGACCATGAATCAATTTCTAAAAATTATTCCAAACTTATTTTTGACCATGAATTACCTCAGAGCTTGACCATAGGTTCTTGATTAATCCGTCTTTTTCTATTAATAGGGCAGATCTAGATATTATTCCAAACTTATTTATGAATATGATAATCTTATACTAAAAAACTCCTTTGGCTCTTGAAATTATATCTACAGTTTTTTTTATCTTGCTTCGAATAAAACTCCAGGCTCGGATGGCTTCCCGACAAATTTTTTCCAAAAATATTGGCATATTGTGGATAACTCTGTAGTTCTGGCAGCTCATGCTTTTTTTTTCCATTAAGGACATATGCTTCGCTCTATTAATAAATCTTTCGTAACTCTTATTCCTAAAGTAGACTCACCTTTAACAATTAATCATTTCCAACCAATTATCCTTTGCAACACTATTTACAAAATCATTACTAAATTATTAGCTAACCGATTAAAGAATATTCATCCTGCTATTACTCATCCTCTTCGGAGGGCTTTTGTCAAAGGTAGACTTATCTAGGATAATATTCTTATAGCACATGAAAATTTTCACTCTTTTCATGAAAAGAAAAAAAGGAAAAAAGGGGGACGAGTTTGCGCCTCAATGTGTACTAGGCAAGATCATCCGATTGCTCCTTTTATTTTTATCATTGTTATATAATATCTTGCTCGAACCCTACAATTTGAAGCTACTTTTGATTCCAATTAGTTAAGAATGGTACATGTTTACCCTTCCTTACTTTAGCTGATGATACTCTTATTTTTGCAAACGCGTCTCATGCTAATATTAACTATATTAAAACATTTTTAGTAATTTCTCAAGAATTTCGGGTCTTTCGATTAATTACCATAATAGTAGTTTTCAGGTTTCTGAAAATATTTTGCGTTCTTTGGCATTATCTCTTGCATGTGTACTAAATATTCAAATAACTATGTCCATGGAGAAGTATCTTGGTATTCCTATTCTCAAAGGTAGGGTACAAAGTTCAATATTTCTAGAATCTATTCCTAAAATTAAAAAGTAATTATCTAAATGGAGAACTAATTCTATTTCGTATGCTGGGAGGGCAGTTCTAATTTAATCTAATCTCTTAGGTCAGGTAAACTATTTAATGCAAAGCTTCCTACTTTCTAAAGGGGATTCTTAGTGAATTTGATAAAGTAAACAAATCTTTTTTTTGGAATAAATTTACACCTAATCACCACCCCCTATTAGTTGGGAAAAAGCCTGTTCTCCTAAAGAGTCTGGGGAAATTGGTCTTCGTTTGGCTGAGAATAGTAATTCGTCTCTTCAAATGAAGCTCCTTTGGAAAATTATGACCTCTTCGTAGAACTATTGGGTTCGTATTAATTCTGAAAAGTATCTGGGCTCCCTTTCGCCTTTCCAGTTTAATAAAAATTTGTTCTTGGCAATTTGGAAGATTAATAAATATTAGGGTCAAGTTCTCCATAGGGATTTTATGGACTATTGGAAATTGTTGTTCTATTATATTTTGGACCGACCTATGGATTCGAAATATAGATTTATTTTCTTATTTTGATAATATTAATATATCTCAAGTTAAAAATATCTTTGTTTATAACTTCTTATCATAATTGGGATTTTGAAATTTGAAGTTAATCCTTCCTGAATTTTTAATCGATCTGATTGCAGATATTAGAATCACAATTTTATCTTCTACGGATCGCCTTGTTTGGCTTCCAACAACTGATGGTGAATTCTCTGACTCTTCTGCTTCTTCTATACTTAATCGGTCTCATCCTGATTTTGCTTATGGTTTTTATTGGATTTGGAAATCCTCTCTTCCACCTAAAATTCAAAATTTCTTTAGATAAGTTTGTGCCGATTGTCTTCCAACTACATATCATTTGAATCGCTATTTCGATTGTGTTCTATGTACTTGTTCCTTGTGTGGATCTGAAGACGAAAACTTAAATCTCCTCTTCTTTAATTGCTTGTTTACTCAAAAGATGATCTCCAAATTAGAAGCTAATTTGAATGTGGCTTTTCAAATTTGTTCTACGGATGTCTGTAATGATAACTTGATCTCAACTTTAAATTCTAGTAAAAATAGTAATGTTCTATGTTTTTTGTGGTGGTTTATTTGGGGACATAGAAATCTTATAATTTTTAATCCTAATAAGGTTTGACTACTTTACTTCTTTCTGATTTGGCATTTTCACAGCATCGTCATTCGGTTTCTGCCCAAACTTCTCCAGTTCGAATAACTTTTTGCGTTCTAGACGGAAAAATCATAGTGCATGGATTAAACCTCATGTTGATTGGTTGAAATTAAATCTTGATGCTTCCAGACGTATAAATAATTTAACTTATACATGTTTCCTAATTCGTGACCATATGTATGTTTGTATGTTTTGATCGAAAACAATCACACTCAGTGTCAATTATCCAAGTTGAAGCCCTTGCCTTATTTGAGGTGGTTAAAAGTGCGGTTCAATTAAATCCATCTCATCTTATTATTGAGGAGGATAATTTAATTCTTATTAATGTTTTAAAAAATATTTGGAAAATATCTTGGGAAATTCAAGCTATTGTTAATGATATCTGTCATTTTGTTGCTTTTATTCTTTGTGTGGTGTTTTTTCGTTTTTTCAGGAAATGCAATACGGTGGCGGATTTCCTCGCTAGAATGCGTTTTAGTTTTTCTCATATTAGTTTTGCGATTTCTAATTTTTTTTTCCGGGATTCTTATTTGATCATTTGGATGTTTCTCATTTTAATGATTGAGTCCGTGATTATCTTTGTTATTTGAATTTTTAAAGATCACCCGTCGTGATAATTTAAATTGATCTTGTAATTTACACGTATTCTAATATTAATCTTGTAATGAGGTAGTATCTAATTTCTTAAAAAAAATATTTGTTCAAACACCACTTCATATGTAATACAGTCTTATTTTAATGCGACTGAATTCGCGTGGAGGGCATTACACATCCTTAAATAAAATGAAGAGCATAGTAATTCTTTTAATAATAGTTCTTCATAGTGGTAAAACGTGTATCCCACTCCTTTTCGACCAAAAAAACGTGTATCCCACTATTCTAGTCTAGAAGAATGGTGGAGTAGTCCTTGTAGTTAACTCAAGACTATTCAGGGTTACATCCGGCTAGTCCATTTAAGTATAATCGATTTCGGGTTAATTTTGAGTTCGGATTTTTTCGGATTCAGACCAAATTAATTCAGATCAAACATGTCTCGAATATACAATTTTTTTTATTCTTTTCGAGTGTCGGGTCGGATTCTGAGTCGAGCGGGTTTCTCGAGTCAGGTCTAGTTTTGACAGCCCCAATTAAACTCCTTGTAGTTAACTCAAAACTATCCAAGGGACAGCCAAATAATGTATATATAAACTCCTAACTAGCTCTCAACCATCTTACATAAAATCACCTAGCCGACTCAAACACAGACACACAGACACATGGATGCAAGTATTCTCGTAGCACTATGTTGCCTTGCAATCTTCCTCTTTACCCTAATCTTTCTCTTGACGGTACCATTTTCTCGCCTTACTAACAAGGACGGACTCCCACGGAATTGGCCGATCCTTGGCATGCTCCCCGCCCTGCTGAGCAACTTGAACAACTTGTTGGATTGGGTCACCATAGTTGCAAACCGAACCGGGGTCTCCACCTTCAAGGTCAAGGGTCCATGGCTCTCGAATGTAGAACTATTGCTCACCACAGACCCAGCCGACGTGCAATACACTTCAAGCACTCGGTTTGCCAACTTTCCGAGAGGACCCAAGTCCCGAGAGAGGTTCGACGTGTTTGGGGACGGATATTTCAACATGGAAGGCGACGAGTGGGTGGCACATAAGAAGATTTATAGCGCTTTTTTTAGCCAGAAGCGATTCGTTGAATTCTAGACTAGTTTCACATTCGAGAAGGCGGAGAAGGGGATTGTGGCTGTTCTAGATCATGTTGCCGGTGGTGGCCGCCTAGGAGGCGGTGACGGAGGAGTGGTGGATTTGAAGGACTTGTTCTCAAGGTATACTTATGATATAACTCACAGGTTGATGGTTGGTTGTGATCCTCAAAGCCTTTCCCTGCAATGGTTCCATGTACCATTCACACAGGTATTCCCTCAAATCCAGCCAGCCCCTTGTATATATGTTTTTCACACTTTAACTCAATTCATTTTTGCAATTGTTTTTTTGCGTATTTATCCATCAAAGAATGTTAGCTTTTGATTTGATTAGTTTAACGGATTTTCGTTGATTTAATTACTCATGCATCCCCAAAGTACAGAGCTGATCCATGTATATATAGTTATTGGTTGCATGTTCATAGCTTTGATCAACCTATTATTTTGGGTTAAACATTGTACACTTAATTATATGAATTTTCTCTCTTGAGGGGCTGCCGCTTTTCCCCCTAAAAAATTATATCAACTTTCTCGGATCTCACGCTTAAAAGAACGAAATTGAAATTTAGTTAGGGAAAATTACTATCTCCAAAGCATGATTCAACAAAAATGTTAACTTTTATAGATTTCAGTTAGTGTATAAATTTTCGCCTTCATGAATACACTAATTGATTACTTCCTTCTTCATTTTCCGCTCCAACTGCTTTCTTGACCTAAAACCTGCAATACAATGGATAAAGGGGGTGGGGACCTCCTAATCCACCTCTGATGCCTATGTCAGAAGAGCGATTGCCGATCGAACGTCAAGGTAAAGGGCAAGACTTGCTAGCGACCTTAGTGAATATGAGGTGCTCATCATACATGGCGATGACATGTATTTATAATGGATGAGAGAGGGCAGGGGGCAAAAATCTCATTCCCTAGGGCCGGCCGAAGTGCCTTGTCACCTAAGCAAGCGGTATCTTGCTCCCCACTCCAAGCGAAAATTCTATCTTTTGACTAAGATAGAATCCTCCATCATAATAAATAACCACCATATTTAATTTTATATTAAAATAATTAAAGATAGAAAAAGCATAATAAATAAGATACCTTTGTGGCGAAACATAGAGAAAATAATTATGGCGATTAATTTTAACCGCTCACAAATATCGCACTTACATCTTAGGTACGTTAGAACGTAAGTAAGACATAGGTACTGTAGGTCCTACACGAAGTGGCCATGCGGATTAATCGACGGGTTTTCTTACGCGCCTTTTTGTATATTCGTATATTCGCATATTCGTATATTCATATATTCGTATATTCGTACATCCATGAGCGAATATCATGGGATGCTTTGCTTCTCTACATACACGCATATGTAGAAGTCCGTTAGTGCGATGAACTAATGTTGCGCTCTATTTTTTTTATGCAAGAATCAAACTAATGCAAAAATTTACTTTTAATAAAAATAAAACATGAATGACATTGATGTGAACCATATTCGGAGTCACAGAAGGATCTTGAACTTGGACTCATATTGGGTCTCACGACTTGTAACCGATAGATTTGAGGCAATTAAGCCTAGAATCAAGAAAGAAATCAGAGTGTAGCGATGAGAGGTTCGAATTTGGTGACGCCTAAATGGAGAGTGTAGAACAATTCCGACAACACTTCGTTATCAATATTCATGTGTGGCTAAAATAGGGGGCGAGGCTCCTTTATATAGAGGAGGTGCCCATGAAACCCTAAGGAGGCGTGGGGAATAGGGTTGCGCATGCAAACGGCCCAACGTCGGCCCAAGTACTAAAAAAGGCAATAAAAGATAGTGGTCACGGTGGCCTAGTCGCGAGTGTCGTGACAAGGCCGTGACAAGGGCTGGCGCGGTGCCACAAGGCGTCGGCGCGCACAAGGTGTGTTGTGGTACAACCTTGGCATAGTGCACAAGAACCCAATGTCGCGATGCCAGGGTGGCCCGACGCGAACATGGAAGGGGCGTCTGAGGTGAGGTCCTCGAAGCCGAGAGACGACGGTGGTGCGGTGTCGATGGCGATAAGGCATGTGAAGGCTAGCTCGGTCGTGGGCGCACCGTGGCTAGCGAGTGTACGCGCGACAATTGACGTCTTGGCATGAACGATGGCACCGGTCCCGGCTCATGTGATGGGTCCGTCGGAGCGCGCGCACATAGACTCCTCTTCATGGATGGCCGTCATGCTCGATACACATTAGACATGATATTAAGGACTGAACTAAAGAATGACAAGTAAAATTATAAGGGCCTCATCAAAACCACGTGGGAAAAGAGTGCCCTATTTACATGCACTTCCTAATCCCGAGTTACCTGCGTTTGGGATTACGGGTAACCGCGGTCGCGCCCACGTGGGCCGCAGTTGTGGTTCTTATCTTGAGAAGACACGATCTCAGCTACAGGTCCGCAGTCACGAGTCTCTCTTCCGCTGTCGCGGTCTTCATATCCACGGTCGCGACTTGGCAATTCGCGGTCGCAGTTTTGCCCCAAAGAAGGGGTCTTACTCTCTCGACCAGTTATGTGGTCACGGCTCTCAGGCCCGCGGTCACAATTACGCTTTTGGTCGTCATTTAGCTCGTCTTCAATCCTCTACATAAACTATCTTAGGGCGATTTCCATTAGAGCACATACGCGCTCCCAGCTGATTGGCTCAAACTCGAACTATAACATCTTCATCTCTAAACTAGATCATTTGATAGAGGATTAAAGGTATCGCTTCTATCCCATGAATCCATGGCCTTCCCAAGATCAACTTGTATGGGGAAGGCACGTCAACGATCAAAAACTCGACTGTCATTACTTTCTTTGCGAAGCTGACCTTTGTCTTGTACATTCCAAGCGAGAATGTCGGATATCCTCCAATTGTTGTGAGTTGCATCTTGACTAGAATCAAGTCTTCATTCTTCTTTAAAGGAGTGTGAAGACATCATAGTACATAATATCAACTGAACTCCCTAGATCTACTAAGGCCCGACGCACCTTAGAGCCTTCAAGCTCGAATGCTAAGACTAAGGAGTCGTTGTGCGAGATTTGGATTGATGACAGGTCCTTATCCCGGAAGACCAAACCATCCACCGCGGGCGTGGGTCAGGATGGCGACTGCGGTTCGGTGTGCTGGACTCTCATCACCTCGAGCTCATGATAGGATTTCCTAAAATTGCTCCTATCTTCATCTTCTCGTTTTTGTATGTTGCCGAGATTATTTGAATAACTTCAATTTGCTTCTTTCTTGGCTCTGCCCTGCCTTCTAACTTATCTTCATTAATGTACTCACGCAAGTACCCTTTTTGAACCAAACTTTCACAGAACTTCTTAAACGGCTCACATTCCTCAGTCATATGCCCTTGTATTTTGTGATACATGCAATACTTTCGGCTTCGGAGATTATCTTCAAGACATTCACCCTTTGGAGGATAGTGAAAGTAATTCTCATGCTTATTATGCAGTAGAATCCTGTAGATCAGAACGTTGAATGTGGTGTAGACCGCTCTAGCTTGATCCCCTGATGAGTGCGCTTTCTTCTTGATGTTTCGCTTGAAGGGCAGTTCGATTTTCGAGGTGGAGAGGGAAATTTCCCTCTTGCCTTGTAATTAGCCTCCTCTAAGCGCACATATTGTTGAATGCGCTCTTGGAGCTCAACAATGGTAAAAGGAAGGCGAAGTGTCATCTCTTCCCTTAACTTGCTCTCGAACGGGATTGCCCTCTTAAAGGCAGTAATTGCGGTGTTCTCATCACATCCGTCAATCTCAGCATAGCATTCCATAAAGCGGTTGGCAAAGCGGCGCAAGCTTTCGCTTTTCTCCTTTTTAAGGTCGAAGAGTGTGTCTAGAGACACTGCATCCCGACTATTGGCTAGGCAGTGCCTCATAAATTTAGTGGCAAGTTGATCCCATGATCGGATTGATCTCGATTTCAAACTTTGGAACCACTTTAACGATAATCTTGCACATTATGGCGTCCTCGGATACCCACAATGCCATCTTGTGAGAGAAAGCGGCTATGTGATTTGCAAGGTGCGAATGTCCATCATAGAGAGCGAATGATGGTGGAGAGAACTTTGTTGGGGGCTTAGCCTGCTAAATACTCCTATGGAACGGCGTCGATGTTACCATAGCCAACTAATGATCTGCTTGCTCTTGAGCCGGTTGCAAGGTCCCACCTTGCGCTCTTAAAAGATCAAGCAACCTCCTTTCAGTGCGCCTTAGAGCCCGATCTTCTCCTTCACGCATTTCCTTTCTTTCACTTTGACGTCGACTATGTCGTCTCTTCTTCTTACTAACCCGATCATGAGTTGACTCCGGCTTTTCGGAAGGATCATAGCGGTCGTCATCACGCTCGCACGATTTCTCGCGCTGATCGTCTTGTCCACGGTCGTGGCATGGCTTGCCGCGATCGCAACGATCTCTGCAGTCGTTGGAACTATTTGAGTCGCCTAATGTCGAGTCGCTTGATTGAGGATGGTCCGCGGCTCGTGACCTCTTACGCGAGGGTGACTCGTGATGCTTGTCTCTTTGCTGACTTCTAGGTGCTTTGCGATCACTTTCATAATCAACTTGCATCTCCTCTGATTCGTTAGAACTTACTGGCTCAAACTATGGTGGTTATCGACGAATTCAATAATGCTAGCGAGTCGTGGACTAGTCCTTTTGATCGCCGATTCACTGACGGGGCGCTTTCCCTAAACTTTATCCATGGCCTGCTCCAAGCGAGATTCAGCTTGAGCACACCTAGTTTAGATTTTCTCATCTTCTTCTTCAGCTTGAACTTTAGCCATGGCCTACTCCAAGCGAGATTCAGCGAGATTCAACTTGAACTTTAGCCATCGCCTGCTCCAAGATGAGATCACTCATGCAAAGGCATGAGTGATCTCATCTTCTTCTTCATTCTCAGTGGTGGTTGATGCCCCATTCTCACCGTTTGGCCCAGATGCAAAATATATACGATTGTCACCATGAGCGGGAGTAGACTCGGCTCGATTTGACTGGCCACGCTCATAACGTGGGCTAAGGAACCTAGGGTTTCGCTCGCGGTTCGGTACTACCATGGGCTCAGATATGCGCAAACAGCGGTCACAGATTTCTGGTCCGCGATCGCGGTTCGATTAGGCGCGGTCGCGGCTCACCAGGGCGCGGTCGCGGTTACTCGTCCTGATTCGCTCGATGGCCCACGACCCTGTAGCCTTCGCTTACTCTCGAATTAGCGACACGTATCGCTGAGTCCCAAACTCGATCAAACTCATTAGATTCAAACCGCATAGTGTTATGACTCTCGATTCCGTTGCTTGACTCGGATCCCAGATGGTCTGTGCGATGAACATCCGTGCTAGCGAGAGGCACCGGGTCACGGTTCAAGTCGTCTCCGGGCAAGGCACCTTGCTCGAATCGTGCCAAGGTCTGATCTTCCGAGTGAGTATCGAGGTCTGCTTGATCAATACGCTCTAGATTTCGATCCTCCGAGCGACCTCGGAGTTCGCGCGATCGCCTCCCGTTTCGCGGTCGCGGTGTGGGTCCGCGTTCGCTTATCTCTGGTCTGCGATCACGGGTCTCGGTTCCACGGTCGCAGATCAACTTGTTGAGGGCACCACACTCGATTTCACTTTGTGCAATTGCCTCAAGGTCACGAAAAATCACTTCTTGATTTTCTGCGTTCGATTCCAACACCATAATTGCATGGATCGAGTACTTGTTTCCCACAGATGGCGCCAATTGTTAGTGCACAAAATTTTGCCTTCACTGCACTAATTGGTTACTCCCATCTTCACCTTCCGCTCCAACTGCTTCCTTGACCTAGAATAGGCAAAACAATGGACAAAGGAGTCGGGAACCCCCTAATCCACCTCCGATGCCTAAGTTAGAAGAATAATTGCATATTGAACGTCAAGGTAAAGGACAAGACTTGCTAGCGAGCTCGGCGAATATGAGGTGCTCACCATACATGGTGATGACATATATTCATAATGACGAGAGAGGGCAGGGCGGCCGAAAATCTCATCCCCTATGGCCGGCCGAAGTACCTTGTCACCCAAGCAAGCGGTATCTTAATCCCCGCTCCAAGCGAAAATTTCATCTTCCGATTAAGATAGAATCCTTCATCATAACGAATACCCACCCAATTAATTTTATATTAAATACCTGAAGATAGAAAAAGCATAAAAATAAAATACCTTTATAGTAGAAGATAGAAAAAATAATTATGGTGATTAATTTTACCTACTTCAATGAACTACGCTTTCATTAAAAAAAAAAAATGTCAATAAGACTTCTATATTGTAGTGCATTAAATATCTAATGTCTTTTTTTTTTGTTTCAGGCATGAGTTTCAAGTTTTAACTTCTTCCCCTGAACTTATGCTTGATTTTTGGGAACAAAGTTTCGTAATTTTCAATATTAAGTTAACAGTTTTGAGACATAAGGTACGATAAAAGAATGTGGGTCGAGATCATGGTGCTTTCATGCGAAATAGAAAAGAACATAAGTGGTTGAATGAAAAGAAATTAAGGCTAAATATCATTTTACTTAAGATGGAAAACTACTCCGTACACAAACGAAATTTTAGTAAATTATTCGCATATTATTTTTAAAAATAATATAATAAAGGAAATGCATACACGATGTACATTAAAACTAGTTTTTATGCATCAAAATTAATTTTTTGAATAAAAAAGGGTAGTATGTGCATAAAAAATGGCTGAAAGTGCAACAAAACTGTGACCATAAATATATATTTGTGAACCAAAACTTGTCGTTTGTGCATAAAAAATGATTATTTATATGGTTGATTTTGATGCATATATTAGACAACATAGCATGCACATCAATTTTTTAGTACTGCACTAGATGGGCATAAGTTTTTTCCATATATGTGCATAAAAACATGTTAAATGTGCACAAATTTGTAGTAAAATGTGCATATAAACATATGAGATTTTAGATATACATTTTAGACAAAAAATTGAATATACACAAGAGGTTGATTCACATGGAAATGGGGCTTATCATGAAAACTAAGAACAAATGAGGACCCTTGGATTTGAGAAATGGATGACTAAGATTAGAAGAGATAGTGGCAAAATGGTAATTTTGACCAAAAAAAATATTGTTTTAAAAAAATTTCTTAGTGTCGCTTGTTTTTGCCAAAAACACGAAATTTGACTTTTTACGTTACGTTCACGTATTTTATGCATATGTTCACAGTTCACACTATTATAAGACATGTTCACATATTATCAAATTTTTCAGTTAAGAGATTTTATAATACGTTCACATATATTAAAAGTGTGTTCATATATTATTATTGTTTGTTCATGTTTTATGGTCATGTGTTCATGTTCGATTAAATCAGAATACAAGCGTTTAACGACTTACAAAGATTTGACAAAAAAATAAAAATAAATATTATCTTTTTATTTTTCTAGTTTTTATTATTTTCGCTTATTTTTGTAAGAAAACACGACGGTAGATATTTTACGTTCTGTTCACATATTTTATACACATGTTCACATTTTTACAAGGGCTGTTCACATATAACCGCATTTTAACTTCAGAAAATTTAGTAGACGCTTACATATAATATAGATACATTCACATAGTAGTATTGCATGTTCACGTTTTATGGCCTTATGTTCATACTCGATTTACATTATTTTACATAGGTAAAAAGACTTAAAAAATAAAGTAAGAGAATAAAAAAAATTATTTTTTTATTTTTTATTTTTTCGCTTATTTTTTCCAAAAATACGATGGTCGATATTTTACGTTCTGTCCACATATTTTATACACATGTTCACATTTTTACAAGGGCTGTTCTCATATAACCACATTTTAACTTCAAAAAATTTAGTATACGTTCACATATAATATAGATACGTCCACATATTAGTATTGTATGTTCACGTTTTATGGCTTTATGTTCATACTCGATTTACATCATTCTACATAAGTAAAAAGATTTTAAAAAATAAAGTAAGAAATTTTAAAAAAATAAATTTGTTTTTTTTATTTTTTTTAATCGGATGGCCTAGATTCATTTCTAGTGTTTCAATCGGATGGTCCAGATTTGTTCTTAGTTTTCATAATAAGCCGCATTTTCATTTGATTCAATCTCACATACACAATGTACACCAAAAAATTGATGCATTGATAACTAGTTTGTACGCACAAATGATACGCTAGATTATATTAGGTTAATTAGGATAATTAGAATATTATTTGATTTTATCTTTTTAGGAAGAGTATCTTTTTTATTATTTCAGCAATTAGGGTTTTTCGTATTATCTAGATATCAGGGTTATTATAAATACCTGATAAGTTGTTATTATTAGACAATCAATCAATGAAACCAATTCATTAATTTATCTCTTTGCTCTAAATTTATTATCGTTCTTCTTCCCGTGGCTACCAACCACGTTTATCAAGTCAAACCCACATCGGGTGCATCTCACCCCCTTGACCAACAAGGGTTTCGATACGAATCCACACCGGGTCCGTATCAACAAAGGAGTAGATTTGATGCACATACAAGTCGAAACCGGTGCACGAAAGTGTGTCTTATTTATGTATATACATCAAAACTAATGATATTTGCATTAAAACTATATAACTGTAATATTCATACACATAACTAAGGTTACAAAATAAAAATATATAAGATCGAGATCGATGCACAAATTTTACTTTGTTTTTCTTAAGTCCAATAGTATGGATAAATTGTTATATATAGTTATCATATATAGAGCTTTGATCTATGACAGGCCATGAGTAAAGCCATGCAAAGTGTGTGGATGCGTCATTTTCTCCCAGAGCCAATATGGAAGCTTCAAAGGTATCTTGGAGTTGGACATGAGAGGGATCTCAAGAAAGCCAAATACTTCCTAAACAAATTCTCTGCCACGATTGTTTCACAAAAACATGACGAGTTCAACTTGCAGGCCGGCTTAAAATTCAAACAAAATGACAAGTTCAACGACCTGCTAACCACATATTTGATGGAGGATGGCCATTACCGTTGTGGAGAAGGCGATGAAGCCCTCGCGGGTAGCCTTCTCAGAATCTTGTTAGGTGGAGATAGCACTACTTCTGCAACCTTAACTTGGTTCTTTTGGATCATATCTCAACAACCATCCATAAAGGCTAAGATTAGAGACGAGATTGTTAGAGTTATCCGAGAAGAAGATAGAGAGAGGGTGCACATGTTCACCCTAGAGGAAATATCAAAGCTTGTTTACCTACGTGCGGCGGTTTTTGAAACACTGAGGCTGTATCCTCCTGTTCCATTCCAAACTAGGGCTCCATGTGAGCCTGACATTCTTCTTAGTGGCCATGAGGTGTGCCCTAACTCGACCATGATCGTCATTCCTCTATACATCATGGCAAGGTTGGATAAAATTTGGGGGGGAAACTCTGCGGATTTCAAGCCGGAGAGGTGGATTACAAACGATGGACGATTCAAACATGAGCCTTCTCACATGTTCTTCACCTTCAACTCAGGCCCTCGGATTTGCAAAGGAAGAGAGGTGGCTCTAACAGAGATTAAAGTTGCTATTGCAACCATACTTCATAACTATGATGTCCAAGTCCTCAAGAAACAGAAGGTTGTCCCGGTGTGTTCAGTTATTCTTCAAACCAAGTACGGATTACAGGCAAGGGTTAGTAAGAGATGGGCTTAATTTAAGGACAATTCTGATCGATCTTACAAAGCATGCATGTTATGGCCTCTTTTATATGCTACTTTATGCTCCATTAATACTCATCAATTAATACTCATCAAAAGTGTGTCTTATTTACAAAGCATGGATGTATCCATTCTTCTATCATTACTGTTGGAACTTGCAACAAGTGTGTTAGTATACAAAAACACTATTCCTATGGGAACAATGTACTGATCAGCGGAAATATGTAACAATAAGAACATGATAACTTATAGCTAGTGAAAATTCTTACACAACCAACTAGTTAGACCTGGGTCCGGTTCCGGAACCGCCGGTTCCGGTTCCTCGGAACCATGAAACCGGGACCGGAACCGGCCTTGGTCCGGTTCCCCGGTTTCGGTTTCCGCCGGTTCCGGAGCCGGTTTCACCCGGTTCCAGTTCGGAACCGGGCATTAAAAAAAAACTAAAAATTAAAAAAAAAAAAAGAGTCTAGCCGCGATCGCAGTCCGAAACCCGCGATCACGGGCCCAAAAAACAGAGTCTCTGTTTTTTGGGCCAAAGTCCAAGCCGCGATCGCGTTGACCATTACGCGATCGCGTAATGAGCAACCGCGATCGCGGTTTACACTTTGGCCCAAACCAGGATTGGAAATTGGACTAAGGTGAATCCGTGATTAATGCTTGTTCTTCAAAACAAAAAAAAAGTTGGATAATTAAAGGGCTTGGACTTATAATTAAGTTGCCTACATATCCTCTCGGGGTTATAGAGGAATCAAAGCCCGCGTAGTTCTCTTACCTTTCCATATGAAACCCCGATTTGCTTACCATCGTCCATCTACGTTGATGCATCCGAAGCGCTTTGGGATTGGGACTCATCGTCTTGCCCGTCCGAGTCGGAAGTTTTGGATACCTCCGCCTTTTGTTGACGAATTTCCGCTCTCTTCCAATCACATACGCACACTTGGGCTTCCAAGACATCGGGCTTTAAAGTAGATCGTTTTGCATCAAGGACGTGTCCTCCATCGCTAAATGTTTGCTCTACAGATACGGTCGAGGCGGGAACAACAAGCACTTGATTCGCGATCTTGACCAAGGTTGGGAAAGTCTTCTTGTGGGTCTTCCACCAATCTAAAATATCAAATAATCCTTCACCAAACTCAAAGTGGGTTGTTAGATATGTTTCAAACTCCACATTCGAGCTCGAATGTCTCGGTTTCTTGGTAAGGGTATGCAAAAGATTAGCCCCTCACCCTTTAGTAGCACCGAGGGCACTCAAACTCGAAGAGGAGGATGAATGTGGAGGTAATGGATAAGAACTAACACTAGATGAATATTCGGTAATCAATTCTGTTGGATCGTGACGCGTTAGTAACAATACAGGGAACTAGTAAGGTTCCTTGGGTAGCGGAAATAAACAGTAAGAACACAGAATTTATGGAGGAAACGTTTTGTCCGACCAACAAGTCGTAGAAAGAAAAACCTCTACTCCTGAGACTCCTTCTCAGAGGATTTTCAATAGAATACTTTTATTAAGTTTCAACGATTACAAGGCAAGTCTAGTAACTAAGGTACCAACCAAAGTTCCCTTGGTAACCACGGCACCGACCGAAGTTCAACCAACTAAACTTCTACAACCCTAAGCGTAAACCTAAATCGAAAGTAAACTACTGACTTACTTGTGGATTCTTAACCGGAAAAAGCCACACACTCATACACTTGAAAAGCTCTCTTCTCAAGTTCTTCGTCTTCAACCACTCGAAAACCACCACTTTTACCCTAGCTAACCCTAGCTATTTATAAGATAAGTTAAGTCTGATCTTCACACGTAATTCTTGCCTAATTACGTTGATATTCCACTTAACAAATCCCAACATTAAGGAAAAGTATTGTTTTGTGATTTGCGATCTTCAACCGTGTCGATTTTTGCCAAAACCGAATGCTATCGGATCTCTTTAGATAAGATCGTGTGAAGATTGATCTTATCCTCTCTTTTATCTCCTTAAGCAACCGCCTACAGCTGTAGAATCTTCGTAAAAGATTCCTCGCAGAAGATATGGTAACTTGCCATTTATAGAAAGTCGCGTTCCTTCTCAGACGCGCTTCCTAAATCTGTCACTCGTTCCCTCCATCGTTCCTCACGATGTTCCTTCACTCGTGACCATGTACCTGTTTTCCTGAAACACTTACATGAAAAAGCAAGTTATATTAACTAAGTTTGTTATCATCAAAACTAAGAGAAACCATGGAACAACCATTGTTCCAACAATTTCCCCCTTTTTGATGATGACAAACTCATACAAAAATGCACGTCTAGAAACCGATAGAAATATAGATCAGAAAAAAAACTCCTGTATGGTTCCCCCTTAACAGATGCACAGTTGTTCCTACTGATCAGAGTTAACAACATATTCCCCCTTAGCCAAAGTTCCCTATGTATTTCCTGGATAGAACGCATCTCTGCATTTTTCCTAACTTCCCCCTTTTGACATCATCAAAAGATCAACAATCATCAAGAAAAAACATAGAGCAAATGAACAAATTCAATTGAAACTTAAACCATTCATAAGCAAAAGATAGTTATTATTTTAGATAATTGTCGCAGGGATCACAGCCAGAGAAAACACAAAAACATATAAGTCTTAACATTTGAGAAAAGAGAAAAATTTTAATATGGGGATATATAGGCTAAGGAACTAGAGAGGGTCCACATCATGGTTCGGAGGAGGTGGAATCAGCAGCAGCAATGTCAGCTTCTCTCTTAGCCAGGTACCCAATGATGGTACTCAGCGGAGAGGAAAACTTTTGAAGCTCGATTAACATCTTGACATTAACACTTCCACCAACCTTCTTAACAATTTTCTTCCCCAATACCAGACCTAGCAGGACTGAACTCAATCTGAGTTCGTTTACTTAGTTCATGCTCTAATTCTTCCCTTTTGAGTTTGTGAACAAGTAAATCTGACCTAAGTTCGTTATTGGTTTCAGTTAGAGTCTTAATATCTTTCTTTAACTCTTCACATTCTGAACAAGGAACAACAGAAGTAACAATAGTTTCTGATAATTTTTCTTCAAGATTTAGACATTTATCATCAGAAGCTTCTATTTCATCTTGCATCTTTAAGTTATCTTCAAACAACTTTTTAACAAGGATAACAAGATCAGATTGTTTAGCATTCTCTATACTAGAAAGAAATTGTTCAGGAGTTACCTCTTGATTAACATCTTCAGTCTTCAGATCCATGGCACAGATCTTTGAATCAGATTCATCATCTGAGTCAAGATCCCAAGCAGCGATGTAGGCCTTCTTCTTCTCGTTCCCAGTGTCGTTACCTTTAGGACAACTCTTTGCATAGTGACCCTTTTCCTGACAGTTGAAGCAGGTAACGTCCTTGAGTTCCTTCTTCTAAAAGTTGACTCTTTCCTTCATGGCACCTTGCTTCTTGCCTCTCCTGTAGAAAGATCTCATTGCTTTGGTTATGAGAGCAACGTCAGAATCATTTTCTAGCTCGCCGTCATTTCCTGCAGTGATGTTTTCAATGGCCTTCTCTACTTTAAGAGCAATTCCCTTGCTAGAGCTTGAAGCACCACTGTTATTTTTCTCATATCGCTCATAGTCAGTCAGTTTTCCAAAGATCTCATGAAGTTTGCAAGTCTTTGTTATTGGATTCTCCTTGAGAAGTCCTCTTGTAACTACGTACGTGGGACCTAAGCGAGCAACAATTGCAGAAACTTTCTCAGCATGTTTGATAGAGTCCCCAATTCCAAGATGATTAATGCGATTGACCAAGCCTTCAAACCGAGATTGGTATGTGGATATGGTTTCTCCATCTATCATCCTAAAATTGTAGAACTCCTTCTTAGCGTCCTTCTGATGGCTCTCTTTCAGATCAACGCTCCCAATGTGCATTTTCTCAATGGCTTCCCATGCTTCTTTGGCAGTCTCACAGTTGACTACTCTTAGGAGATCTTCAGCACCCAAGGCATTGTTTAGTAGCATTTGTGCCTTGTAGTTCTTCTCCATTCCTGTCCATTCAGTTTGGCCCCATTTTGTCTTTTTGTTCTTCTTTGCTTCAGGAACGACATAGTCTCCATCCTCAATAACTGAACTAGCTTGGTAGTCATTGCTTTTGAGCCATGTGGCGAAGAGCTTCTTCCAGTGGTCATATTCTCCAAGAACAAGCAGTGGAGGCTTGTTGTTTCCAATTACGACGTTGTGAGTGTTGTTTGAAGTCATTCTGTATTCTTGCACTAACACACAATATAGAGCAAACTTGCTCTGATACCAATTGTTGGATCGTGACGCGTTAGTAACAATACAGGGAACTAGTAAGGTTCCCTGGGCAGCGGAAATAAACAGTAAGAACATAGAATTTATAGAGGAAACCTTCTGTCCGACCAACAAGTCGTAGAAAGAAAAACCTCTACCCCTGAGACTCCTTCTCAGAGGATTTTCAATAGAATACTTTTATTAAGTTTCAACGATTACAAGGCAAGTCTAGTAACTAAGGCACCAACCAAAGTTCCCTTGGTAACCACGGCACCGACCGAAGTTCAACCAACTAGACTTCTACAACCCTAAGCGTAAACCTAAATCGAAAGTAAACTACTGACTTACTTGTGGATTCTTCACCGGAAAAAGCCACACACTCATACACTTGAAAAGCTCTCTTCTCAAGTTCTTCGTCTTCAACCACTCGAAAACCACCACTTTTACCCTAGCTAACCTTAGCTATTTATAAGATAATTTAAGTCTGATCTTCACACGTAATTCTTGCCTAATTACGCTGATATTCCACTTAACAAATCCCAACATTAAGGAAAAGTATTGTTTTGTGATTTGCGATCTTCAACCGTGTCGATTTTTGCCAAAACTGAATAATATCGGATCTCTTTAGATAAGATCGTGTGAAGATTGATCTTATCCTCTCTTTTATATCCTTAAGCAACCGCCTACAGTTGTAGAATTTTTGTAGAAGATTGCTCGCAGAAGATATGGTAACTTGTCATTTATAGAAAGTCGCGTTCCTTCTCAGACGCGCTTCCTAAATCTGTCACTCGTTCCCTCCATCGTTCCTCACGATGTTCCTTCACTCGTGACCATGTAACTGTTTTCCTGAAACACTTACATGAAAAAGCAAGTTATATTAACTAAGTTTGTTATCATCAAAACTAAGAGAAACCATGGAACTACCATTGTTCCAACAAATTCCTCAATTGATCTTCTAACTTTACTAAGTATATCCCCAACACTAGCAATATCATCATTAACATCCAACTCTAATGCATCATAATAACCATTTAAACATGCTTCTAAACCACCCATCTTAAACCTAGGATCAAACACACAAGCAACAAGATAGATATCGGGGATAACTTTATAATAGTGCAACCATTTCACTTTCATAGCATCAATAGCACCACAAAGTTCGGGGAATTTACGCCCCTCACAAAAACCGCCCGCCACATTCAATGCTTCAAAACAAAACAAATGAGCACAAGGTTTATAAACATGACTAAAAGTTAATGTTGCATCATGAAATATTTTCAAAGCTTCTAAGATTCTATAACAATAATCCCATACTTGAGAAATAATGGGATTGTCGGGAAAATATATGGACGCAAACGAAGTCAAACGATCTTTGTAAGGCATGCATGCATGAAGTAGTTTATAAGCGGAGTTCCAATGGTGGCAAACATCTTTTGAAAATGTTCGGGGTGGAACACCTTTTTGACTACAAAACGCCGTTTAATCTTGGGCGGTTTGGGGGCTAGCCCACATACGATTAACAACAGATCTAATAGGAGCAATTAAACCCGACATAACATTTAAACCATCTTTGACACAAAGGTTTAAAATATGGCAAACACATCTTACATGAAAATACTTCGCTCCAAGAATTGGTTGACAATGCGGAACCAAATCTCGGATTGAAGCGGTGTTGTTAGATGCATTGTCAAACGAGATAGAAAAAACTCGATGAAGTAGTCTATACTCTTCCAAAGTAGTACGAATAATATTACTAATCATTAAAGCGGTATGAGAAAAATCAAATACTCTATAAGCCCAAACACATTTTTGCTAATTGAAATGATCATCAAGAAAATGACATGTTAAGCCCATGTATGAATGATTTTGCCAATGATCACTCCAAATATCACTACAAATTGAAACTTTAATATCATTTTGAGCAAAAAAAAACTCACCAATGCCATTTTGCGAGTTTTATATGCTTTCATCACATTCTTTTTTACCGACTTCCTAGTAGTCGGTTTATAAGCGGGTTGTACATGATTAGTCATCCAATTGTTAAATCCTAACTTTTCGGTAAAACTAAATGATAAGTGATCAACACAAATAGACTCGGAGAAGGCATACATTCTATCATTATGGTTATAAGTAAATAAATGAGGGTTATGACGAGGGTTAAGGGAAGAAGAAGTTGCAAACCCGGAGAGTTGGGATTGTCCTCGCATCATGCCTAACTTGTCGGGGTGTGTTCTCTTCACGTGCTTTGACAATGTTCCATAGCCCGATCCCGACACCCATGTGTAATGCTTAGGACAATAGTTGCAATGAACTTGAAATTTCTTGGTAGATGCCTCATAAGCTCCCTTATGAAAATGTTTTGTAAATATGTCGGATTTAAGGATTGGAGCCTCACCCTCGGTCGCCTCGGATCCATGATCCACTCCCTCATTTTCATTGGGAGTGGACGATCCCGGTTGTACCACATTGGGATTGGGATTCGAAAATTCCGCCAAGTTAATAGGGGGTATAAATTCTACATTTGAAAAACTCTCTTGTGAGCCAAAAATTTGATCAATGTTAAGAAATCCTTCCATTTGAGAGATTGAGAGATTGAGAGATTGAGAATTGAGATTTGAGATTTGAGAGAGCTTTGTAAACTTGAGAGATTGAGAGATAGAGAAAGATTGGTAGAATGGTAGTGTGGGTGGGAATGAGATCATGTAGTGGTTATTTATAGAAGAAATTTATCAACTAGCCGTTGGAATTATGAAATAGCCCTTAGAAACTAGCCGTTGCCTTTTAAAGCAAAACCGCGATCGCGGCCCCCCATACCGCGACCACGGCCCGAGACCCGCGGTTTTGATTTTGGCGAAGAATGGTCCATTCTGTTGAAATAACCGCGACCGCGTGGATTTCAGGCCGCGGTCGCGGTTTTGAAATTCGATAAAAAAAATAGCCGTTGGAGGGGAACCTGCGGTTCAAGAACCGCCGGTTCCCCGGTTCCGGCGGGGGGGGGGGGGGAGGGGGAGGAACCGGAACCGGGTCCAGGTCTACAACTAGTTGAACAAGAGAAAAAACTCCCTCTGTAGAGGAGTTGAAATGTCTTCCAAATTTTATTGATATCACACGAACTACAAATAAGCAGAGACTCCACGATAGTATTTTCGAAATCCCTAGAACCTATACCTATCAAACAAAATCTTATCAACCTTAGAGCGAGTAAACAATAAGACCAATATGATACAAACAACTTAAATCAACAGAACTCAGGTATCGCATCTTCGATAATGGCTCCTATGATCGGTGACAATCCTAAACCCATTTCCTAATCATATTTATAGTGATATAATTACCCTCGATTATTTCTTACTTGCTTCTGTAAATAAGATATTCTCTTGGGTAATATAAGTCACCTGAAATAGATTAAAATTAATATGATCTTATCTATTCCTAGATAGAATCATATTGTAATACCCAATCTCTTGAAGAATAACCGAGGATCCTATATTTGCCTTTATCTTCAAGTAATTGACTTTTCCAACTGTCAAATCTTCGAGGATCAACTCTTTTCTCAACAGATTAACGCGCTTTCCAAATATGGAATTTTAGATCACACATTGTTGTTCCCCCACATTAATTAATGATTGCTTGTTTCTGCTTAAAAGTTTCTCATTTAACTTTTTTATTTTTCAATTATTTTTGCCAAAAACACGACGCGTGACATTTTACATTATAGTCACATATCTTAGACACATGTTCAAATTATTACAAGAGATGCTCACAAATAACCACCTTTTAACTTCAAAAAATTTAGCATATGTTCACATATAATATAAGTATGTGCACACATTAGTATTGCATGTTAACGTTTTAGGGTCATATGTTCATACTCGATTTATATCATTCTATGTACATACGTAAAAAGACTCAACAACAACAATAACAACAGCAGCAACAACAACAGCAGCAGCAACAACAACAACAACAACAGTAGCAACAACAACAGCAACAGCAACAACAACAACAACAACAACAACAACAACATTTACAAAGTGGAACTTCCCTTACGGGAAATCTGTTTTAATTTTTTTTTAACGGATGGCCTTGATTCATTTCTAGTGTTTTAATCGAATGACCCAAATTCATTTCTAGTTTTCATAATAAGTGCTATTTTTATTTGAATCGAACTCTACCTTAATCAAACCCTAGAACTAGCTAGTAATTGGCCTTGTTATTTCTAAATTCTAATGCCTCATTGTTATTCATATATAATATTTCTTGTTTTAAGCTCGACAAACAAAGCCTCTTAATCACAAATAAGCTTGTTAATCACAAATTTAGAATATTTATGTGATTGAACCAAAAACTAAACCAGGGGTCGGTTCAATCCTAAATTTTAAGTTGAATTGAAACCGAAATTGAAATTATTTGGTTTAGTTTTTGGTTTAAGAATTTCTCAAATTTCTGTTTCGGTTCTATTCGGTTTCGGTTAAATTTCCATCTGGTTTGAATTTACCAAAGGATAACCTTCTATCTATCTCAAACTGATAAAATTAAAACCGAATCGAACCAAGGTACTTTGGTTCACCTTAAATCAAATTTTGATTTTCAATTTATTTTGGTTTAAACCGATGCTCAACCCTAGGTCATTTATTCTAAAAATCCACAAATTGAATGATTTCAAGCCCTAGCTTACGATATTTGGACTTCAACTTGTGACTTGGTCTTTGATAAATTTATTGATCGACAAGAATGACAAGCCAATAAACTTGAAGTTTTGAATCTTATTTAGACAAGCTTTTGATAATACTATTTTCTTCCTTGAGCCCTTTCAACAAGTAAAACACAGAGCAACTCAAGCATGATTCCTAAAGTTACAAAGAATCCTAATTCGATGATGTTCCCATTCCAAGTCTTGAAGTTGAAATCCTCGACCATTTTAAGTAAACCAGATCAAGCATGATTCGATCTCCGGTTTGATTCTTCGGGAGCTTCATGGAAAAATCTCCCAAGTCGGCTTGAAGTCTTGCTCAACTGCAATATGTAATGTTCAAGTTACTTAAATAACAAGCCAAATAAACGTGTTCAACACGTTTACTTATTTCTTTTTCACGTTCTCGTAATCTTACCTCTTTGTCCCAATCGATTCGCCATGTTACTATGACAAGTAAGAGTACTTGGACCACCATGCCAACCAACATCCCGATCCATATCCCCTATTCAACATGGATGAAAAATAAATAAAATAAACTAGCATGTAACTTTTGTACAAGATGATGTTACATAAAACAAAAATCGACGTATCTTTACGCCAAGGTTACATACAAACGTGAGCACACATCTAATGGGAATACCGATTACATAATACGACACAACGTTAACTATAGCAACTTTTCCTTGCGACCCACAACCTATCGCCACACCTACATTACATGACAAAAACAATCAAGTTATCAACAACCATTACAACAATAAAATGTACAAAAAATGAATTTATAAAAATCTTTGCTTGCTTGAAAAAACCGCTTGGAAACTACTAACAAGCACGGTCAAGGCAAGCAAAACGGAGAGGTTGGTCGCGACCTCAACAACCTCGTCATTGCTCATGAACACGTACGGGAACGAGTGGCCAAAGACGATGATAATAAGGCAAAAGAATATCCCAAGTGCAGCCAACATCCATAGAAGAACCTTAATCGAAAACTTTACAGCCTCGATGTTTCCTCTCCCGAGTTCATTGGAAACTCGTACACTAATGAGTTTGTAAGAATTCAAATGACATGGTCGAGTAAATTATACGATCAGCTAGAACAAAAAAAATCAATAATGAAGAGATTATGTTGAGTGATTAATTTCCTCAAACCATTCTCCGGTCAATAGGCCAAGGGCTATCATGAACTCCAATTGATTAATGATCAAGCTGAAATGTCAATTATTTCAATGAGATTAGAACATAAACACGCTAGAAAATATGTCACTAAAATGATGGAAGATTTGAAAGTTATCATACCAAATTGAGAATGTGGATGCTTCAACTATGGTGGCGTCACTTGAATATCCGGCTATCAAGACAAGAATTGAACTATACCATAGCTCAAGCCTAGTGTAAACAAAGAAATCAAGAATTTGCGCATACAACATAGCTAAATCAATAGAGAACAAAAGAGAAGATTACCAAGCATGAAACCCGACGAAATCAAAAGCTTGATAACCGGTAGAAGATCCGCAAATGCAAGCTTGGAGAATCCACACCATGTTTCCTTACACCAACCTCCAAAAATGTACACCAATTGCCCTAAAACCAATTCACATTGGGATATGATCATGGCGCCCATTGCCCCAGCAATCCCGAGATTGAGCTTAAACACGAAGAGCCACGAGAAGATCAAATGGAGCACGAACGAAGCCAATGATAGGTACATTATGAATATGTTCTTCATTTCTGCCTGCACGAACATTTGGATGGTCGTGCCGAATGCAAAGGTATAGAGGATCGGAATGAACCACAAGGAAATGGACTCGGAAGCTATTGATATATCGTCGGCTTCTCCAAGCAATTCGTATATAGGAGTTGCAAAGATCATTATAGGAAGTAAGATTGTTGTTGTGATGAAGTTGACAATCCATGAGCCTTGCAAGTAAATGCCCATCATATGGTATTGCCTCGCCCCGAATGCTTGCCCACATAGAGTTTCGGTTGCACTCGACATTCCTAGCTGTCCATATGTAAACAATTAGATCTTTATGCCGTGTATGATTGAATAAATTGTAGCTCTTTGATAAGAAGCTTAAAATTGGTTGTTTTGAACTAGTTCGCCATGTCAAACTGTCACTTTCTTTACCATTCAATTATTCATCCACCTTATAATATAATGTTGCCCAAAATTATAGTAAAAATAAAGCTCCATATTTTTAAGCCGTGTTTTAAATCTTGATTTGGAAACTATTTTACACTAAAATGAAAATATAAACCCTATAAAGTTATGAAAAACGTTCTGAACAAAAAAAAGAAGGAATTTTTAACTCTTTTCTTGGAGGAA
Source organism: Fallopia convolvulus (assembly GCA_964016875.1). Taxonomy (NCBI): domain Eukaryota; kingdom Viridiplantae; phylum Streptophyta; class Magnoliopsida; order Caryophyllales; family Polygonaceae; genus Fallopia; species Fallopia convolvulus. Next base: position 3,387,270 of record OZ024720.1, read on the forward strand.
ATTACCAAGCACTCATTTATAAGTTTGACAAGATGATACCAACCAATTCAAACTAGTGGCCACAAATTTTAAATTCTCTTGCCATCTGATTTAATTTTCACTCAACTCGATCCAAAAGTAACACAATTTTTTTTTTTGTTTACAATGTGTAACACTATGCAATATTGCAATTCTACTTTAATTTGGGCAGTTGCGTAGTGTAAATTTTTAATTAAAATAAAGGAAAAAAATTTTTATAAAAAAATCAAAGGAAAATAAGTTTTAATAAGAAAGAGCTCATAAAAAATGGCTAAAGGATCAAATCGAGCCATGCTTAACACACATTTACATAGACATTTTGAGTACATAGAATACATATTTTTTTTATTGTCTATATAAAAGTGTAACTTAACATACATACACCTTGAGAGTTGACTCTAATATAGACACCCATTACATTAATAGAAGCCCAACACTCAAAATTTACATGCTTTTATAAGATTTAATTAAATCATGTATATTACATTAGAGAAAGCTAGAACTATAACAAAAAAAAAGGTGAATATATAGAGAGAGATGAAGGAGCTTGATTACAAGAATGCCATTGATGAAACGATAGGAGATCGACTGAACAAGAGCGTAGGCTGCCCGGTCGACGGTGCTGATGTGTCCGATGAACGATTGCGTCACCATCAACACCCCGAATGACATCACTCCGTAAACCATCGTTGTGATTTCGGATCTTTGTTTACAAAGATTTTAAAAATATGGAGCTTTATACGTGCATGAAATAACTCGTTGAGGTAGACAGATTTTATCGGTATGGAGCTTTATACGTACATGCACGTATATAGAGTGATTTCGGATCTTTGTTTACAAAGATGTTAGTTGAGGTAGTTGAGATACTTTTGTCATTTCTCGTTGTGATTTCGGATCTTTGTTTACAAAGATTTTATATTTAAAATCTGTCTAACTTAGTTTAAGGCAAAAAGTCTAAAGGTTTCGATCAGTGGCGGATGCGAGAGGAGCGGGATGTCTTAGTGAGCCGCTCCCAAAGGTGGGCGAGGGTAGGGGCGGAGATGAAGCATCGAATCGGGGCGACTGTCGGGAGGCAGAGCTGCTGGAGATCTGAAGAAACAAGGTCGTCGCCGTCATTGAGGTCGAGCCTTTGATTGGAAAGATTGGGGAGGACTGAGAAAGGAAGGTTTAGGGTTGGACTTTTAAGTTTGAGCCTAAAGTAATTCAATTGGGCCTTTTATTTAAAAAATGGAACTAAAAAAATTAACCATTTTTTCTAATCAGGTTAAAATGGAATTGGGAACTTCCAATACACGAAAAAGTTATAACACTGGATGACATTGCGTATAGCAATCCTTTGACAAAAAAAAAAACAAAAAAGAGTATAGCAGTACTGCAGTAGGGGCACGGTCGACGGTTGAGATTTTTCCTCAATATATTTTAAATTTTTAATGTCTTCTTTTATATCTAACTAGTTGTACCCATTCAGTATTTTATAGACATTATAAATAGAATATTAGTAAATAAAAATAAATATAAAATTTAGTATTAGTGATTTATTGCTCATAGAATGTATAATTTTTTTAATCAATATAAATGATTAAATTTAATGTTAAGAATAATATATTAATAAGAAAATTAAGAAAAATATAATATAATTTTTTTTCAAATTCAATTTAGGTAATTAATTATCTAGATACTATTTTTTTATCAAAGCTTGATTTAAGATAAATTTTTTACATAAATAGATAAAAAGATAAAAATAGAATAATTTTTGCTATTTTTAATTAAATTTTAAATTTAAAAATTATTTTTCACATAAATAGATAGAATTTTTTTAATGAGATAGAATTAATTAATATAAATAAAAATTAATTTTAAATGTAAGGTGGGTTCAAAATTAACTTGGTGGCTCAAAATTTAGGCAACTAATTATCTAGATATTGAATTTTTTTATCAAAATTTGATTTATGATAGATCTTTTACATAATTAGATAAAAAGATAAAGACAGAATATTTTTTGTTAGTTTTTAATTAAATTTCGAATTTAATTTTTTTCACATAAATAGATAGAAAAGAATGTCAATGAAAAAACTAAATCAATATAAATAAAAATTAATTTTTAAATTTATGGTGGGGCCAAAATTTACGTGATGACTCGAAAAGGTATAACTTTAATATATAGGTATAGATTTTCCTATCTTATAAGATTTTGATAGATTTTTACTAAAAAAATAAGAAAAATATCTATAAGAGATAGAAAGTAGATAGATATCCAATTTTGAGAAACAATATTATTGGAACAATATTTTTTCAGTGTACGAGTCATAAAGATTATTGGAATAAGATAGAAATTAAAAAAATTAAAAAAAGAAATAATAAGAATGGAAAATAAGGTTTTTTAAATATGGGGTGGGGCCAGAATCGTTATGGTAGCTCGAAAAGGGGCAGCTTTAATATATAGTTATAGATTAATTTCTTAATTTTGATTTCTTTTGAAATTTGTATTGTGTTTGACCAGTGGCTTATTTGGATGGGAATTCAATTTATGAATATCTTGATTGCTTTGTGAATGGTGAATTGGTGAATTTAATTTCTAATTGATTTGGGTTGGAATGAAGTTGAGCATTGTAGTATTTCTAATTCAGTGCTTTTTTGTTTTGTTATTGATTTGATAATTGTTATTTATAGTAACATTTTAAAAGTTTTATTGGTAGTAATATTTTGAATGTTGTTACTTGTTTTAATTGAACTAAATTGATAGATTATTGTAGGTTAATTTGTATTTTACTATATAAATTATCCTTAATTTACTTTTTATATATTTTATATATTGGATATATGTTGTATGTATGTCAATATGTCAAACTAGGCCGATTGGTTTGAGGTCAGTTGTTCGAAGTTCACCCCACCTCTAAATATATCTGGCTCCGCCACTGGTTTCGATTCACCTTTGTCTCCATCTAAGGTAAGGGCCTGACAAATTTTGACCCGACCTGAGAAACCCGTCCGACTCGCCCGACTCCGAACCCGACCCGAGAAAAAGATAAAAAAAATTTATACTCGAGACATGTTTGACCCGAACTGTTTTGATCCGAATCCGAAAAAACCTGAACCCCAAATTAACCGAAAATCGATTATACCCGAATGGACTGGTTTGATGCAACCCGATATCCGTTGCTACCCGAACCGAAGTCATCGGAAAATCCGAAGTTACCCGAAACCATCCGAAAATCCGAAGTTACCCGACCCGAAACCATTCGAAATTACATTATGTTTTTAAATATTAATAATAGTGAATATGTATTATAATTATGTTTTTAATTTAAATGTTACATGAAATATTTAGACCCTAGAGTAGTTAAATTACAAAAAATCATCATTCGATATATGGTCTGAATCAAAATCCGCCTTACTCGAAATCAGATTAACCGGAAATTCGGCCAAAGTCGAAATCCAATTCACCCAAAATCCAAAAAACTCGAAACCCGACTCACCCAAAATCCGAAACTAACTAAACCCGAAACCGGACTTATTCGAAATCAAGTTGGACCAAAAACGGAATGACCCGACCGAAAATGACCCAAACCCGACTTTGTCCGATTAATTGAGCACCCGACCTGAAATGATCCAACCCAATTTGACCCGATTTTCAAAATATTCGAATTTGACCCGAATCCGAACTTACCCGAAATTGAATTGAATTGACCCAAACCAGACTCGACCCGCCCAATTGACACCCTAAAGGCAACGATGGCAAACAATTTGGCTTCTTCAACGGATCGACGATCGCCAATCCGGCCAACAAGGCCGGTCTAAGCAACATCAAGTTTTTAATTTTGTTAAATAAACCTACCCCTTTCAATAATTCAATAATTCGATCATGGACCGCCACTGATCGGAACAAGACTTGCGTTGCACCATTCCTGGGTTTTCTTACACTATATTGAACTATAGACAGAACTTTTATAAAAATAAAGAAATTGTTGTTGTCTAGTTAATCCAAGAACCACTTCAAGTCATGCACACCTACTTCATTGAGCAAAATTTTCGAGTCCATAATAAATACGGAGTATTTAATTTTATGAGGTGAGTTTTTTAATACCTTTATTTTCTTCATTTTTATAAGCAAAAGACATTTCTATCTAAACTCTCTCAAAAATCCAAGCCTCTAGCTTAATTCAACATCAATAGTACCTTTCATCAAAAAGTCCATTTCAATCCTTTTCAAAAGGACTTCTGCGTTTTGATAGATAAGAGCCAAAAACGACAAGGTTTTGAGAGCTCACTTTAACATTTATCACTGAAAATAATAGCTCTAGAATCCTTAGACATTTAAAACAAAAATGTAAGCTCAAAATGTGCTACGAAAATGTACCATACTAATAGCAACATACAATTAAGCCCTAATTTGATGTTCTCTTCAATTTTGATACAATCTCCATGTGATCCGATAGCCACCAATGATTTTGAATTTTTTTTCATATCATTAAACAAACTTAATTACCATAATTAAGTTTGTTCAAGCATGATCTGAACTTTGGGTGGATGATCCTTGAGGAGATTCACGATAAAATTGTCCAAGTCGCCTCTTTGTCTTATTAACCTACAAATCCCAAATTCAAGTTAATTATTATTAATGCCAACAAAACTATAGTATATATTGGAAACAAATTTGGTATAAGGTTTTACCTCTCCCTGCCAATCAATTCTCAATGTTAATACAACAAGTGCACATACTTGAACTACCATGCCAACCAACATTCCAATCCATATTCCCTGTCGAACACCAACCATATATAGATTTAATAAACTTAAGACTCTTTAACAATCTCCAAGTTTTTTTTTCCTTATGAACATCTAATCAAAATTACCTTGACGCCAATTTTAGCGACAAATGCAAGCAAACATCCGGTGGGAATGCCGATAACATAATACGACACGACGTTAACTATAGCAACTTTGGCTTGTGACCCACAACCTATCGCGACACCTGCATTGCATGACCAAAAAACAAATCAAGTGTTAAAATTGAAAACTTGCTAGAATAATAAATTAATGTGTTACACTTATGGTAAACTATAGTATTCGTTGATAAAATGGTAAAATATAAAGAGTAAAAGCTAAGAATTTTACGGTACACTTGCCTGAGAAAACTGCTTGGAAACTGCTAACAAGCATTGTCAGGGCGAGTAAAGGTGAGAGGTCGGCTGCAGCCTCAGCAACCTCGTCGTCGCTCGTGAACAAGTATGGATAGGAATCGCCGAATATGAAGATGATAGCGCAAAAGAATATTCCGAGAGCAGCCGACATACATAGCAGAATCTTTATCGAAAACTTTGCTATCTCGATGTTTCCTCGACCAAGCTCGTTCGAAACTCTTACACTAATAGGTATGTACAATTCAACACATTAATATGTTACACAATAATAAACTGTCAAATATGAAAAGAATTAGGTTTAGGCAACTAATTTCCTCATACCATGCTCCAGTCAAAAGGCCAAGGGCTATCATAAACTCCCATCCATTAACGTTCAAGCTGAAATGTTAATACATTCATTTAGATTATGCTAGAAAATGTCAAAGAGAAGATCCAAAAGAACAAAAGAGTATACCTTATGGAGAATGCAGATATTTCAACTACAGCGTCGCTTGAGTATCCAGCTATCAAGACAAGAATTGAACTATACCATAGCTCAAGGCTAATTTAAACAAAGAAAGGATTAGTGTTTAATTTAACATAACTTAAATAGAAACCATTACTATAAATAAATGGAAAAATAACCTATAAGAATCTTGAGATATCAAAATGTATGAAATTTATCAAATAGAGTACTCTAATTATCATATGTTGATGTAAGGATATATGATAGAGAAACCGATATATAGATAGAAACTCACCAAAGCATGAATCCCGATGAAATAGAGAGCTTAATAACCGGACATAAATCAGCAAACGCAAGCTTGGAGAATCCGCTCCATGTTTCCTTGCAAAAACCTCCAAAAATGTAGGTGAGTTCACCGAAGACCAATCCCCATTGAGAGATCACCATTGCACCCATTGCACCACTAAGCCCGAGATTGAGCTTATCCACGAAGAGCCAAGACATGAACACATGGAACACGAATAACACCACGGAAAGATACATGATGATGATGTTCTTCATCTGTGCTTGTAGGAACATTTGGATGGTGAAGGCGAATGCAAAGGTGTAAAAAACTGGGATGAACCACAAGGAAATGCTTTCTGAAGCGTCAGCAATGTCGGTTTCTTCTCCTAGTAATTTGTATATAGGCGTCGCAAAGATCATGATTGGTAACATGATGGAAACCGTCACCAAGTTCACAATCCAAGAGCGTTGTAAGTAGATTCCCATCATGTGGTATTGCTTTGCCCCGAACGCTTGCCCACAAAGTGTTTCAGTTGCGCTTGACATTCCTATCTGCAAATGTTATTACGAATGTGAAAAGATTCAACAAGAACAACAATAAGAATCCAGAAATTTTGTTAGGAGGCATTTATGAAGTGTTTTAAGAGGATATTGTGTAAGTTTTCTTTTTATTAATTTAGCAAATTAGCATATAAGATATTTTTTGATACATTGACTGAAAATTGAGTATAAAAAGTTCTTTTTTATTTTTGAGAAAAGACCATAAGAGTTTGATTTCTCTAAAATGCCCATTATTGGATTTTACTTTGGCTATCAAATTGTAAATTGAGAAGGAAAACTCTACTTCTTCTTATTGATGAGAGAACCAAATCCTTGTATCTATGTGGGGACCTCCACTCTCCAATTATTTGTCATTAATACTTTTTTCCTTTCTATATTGTCTTCTTCTAATCTAGTCAAAATAAATGCACACCTTTTTTTTTTTAATTTGTTTGCATTATCTCCACACAATTTGTTTACATGGTGCAAAAAAAAAAAACTATACTTACGTGTGTAAATAAAATGCATATTTTTACCATTTCCTAGCACTTTTAATATAGAGATTGGTAGAAAAAATAGTGTAGAGAGAAAAACATATATAATATAATATTATAGATTAAAGATAATTAGAATATTGTCTCTAGCAAGCATAATTTAATTTATTAAAATTATATCATATGATGTAATTTTTTAAATAAACATAGTTTTTACTTAATAATATACAAGGGTAGATTAAACAATGCTAAGATGCGTACCTAAAATTCTTTAATAATAAAATATAATCATACTCCCAGCACTCGCTCCACAATCTCAGCATTCACCAATAAAGAATAAAAAATAAAAATAATCAATAAAAAAAAATTCGAATTACAATTCTTTAACTCTCTTTTTTTGGTTGAAGTTTCTTTAACTCTCTTTTCATTAATAAACCTGACTAAAATTCGAGTTCTAAATCTAACCAATCTACCTTAAAACCCTATTTTGACAAGACCAAACTAACCAAAATGAGAGAGTTGAATCGAAAACGATCTAATTAATACCCGGATTAGCACTAGTAATTAGCATGTCAAAGCAATTAAGAACTTACTAAATCATGATAATTGTTCACTAACTACAATTAATTAGAAGCTAATTAAGAGAAGATATGATCAATAGTATCTTACAATAATGCCATTGATGAAGCGAAGGGAGATGGACTGAACGAGGGCGTAGGCGGCGAGGTCGATCGAGTCGATGTGTCCGATGAAGGATTGCGTCACTATGAACACCCCGAATGACGTCACTCTAAACACCATTGAAGGCAGAGAAATCCTTGAGATAAGCTTCGTCTCGTCCCACACCTTCTTGCATAGCGTCTTCGTCTCCGGGATCGGCTCCAGGAGCGGCGTTGTCTCCTCCGCCGTGTTATCCATGGCTAGCTCGATCGGAACTCTTAAGCAAGAGTCAATAGTGAGCTATGGAGGTTTTCTTTTGGGTGTGAATATATTGAGAGAGATGAAGAAAGTGGGTTGATAACAATTAAATATAAACTATTGGGTCGGTAGAACTAGAAATATATAAACTTCTGGGTATGGTACCAATAAATAATTGTTTTATGATGAAAAGTATATTTTATTAGTATTTCTAAGTATAATTATGCATTAGGAATATTAGTAATATTATTGTATTTAATAAAATTATTTCATAATAAATTAGGCTTTTAATATAGCTTGTCAAATTTTAAATGCTAAATGTAATTATATATTATCAATATAAGAAATATTGTTATAATATAAGGATTACAAATACTTAAATAAACGAAGGACAGAAAAGCAAATGGAAAATCTAAAATGTAAGACGACGACATATATAATAAAGGGCTTCGGCTTTAGTTATAACTAGTATATTGATAAAAAAAATTACGAAGGTCACATTTTCGGCGATAAATCCCGAGTTTGTAATTAGCCGGTAAAGTGCAGGAACCATTTTGAATGAGTTAATCAATATTTAGCTAATAATAACATTCCAATCTTTGACGTTCAACATTGACCCTCTACACTTTGTATCTTCATTAAAATGTCTCACAGGTTTTCATTCATTGAAGTAAGTGTAGATATTTTCTTAAGAAAACCAAACATAGAATGGTGGTTGAGATTTGAGAGTTGTAAATTGAGTAAAGTTAGGTGGGAGCTAAAGTTTGGTTTGAATTTCGAGTTGGTATTTTATATGTTTCGTTTTGGCCTTCCACGTTCACTAGCTAGTTCATGGCTTTTATGCTTCCACGCATAAGTTTTGAAGTGAGCAAAACTTCATAGAAGCAAAGGAGAAGACAGAGTAACTATGAACCTTAAACAAGAATGCACCTATCTCTTTATTAAAATATCTGATTCGTCGAAATGATTGATCAGATTTGTGATAAAGTCCGAATGTAAACAAATCACATTTATATTCGTATTTAAATTGATTTGGAATTTTTTTTCCAAATAATTGAATCGGATACTGATCGGAATTTTGAGGTAACCAGATATCCGATGCTATATACTTTTGAAAATTGCACAGAAATATTAAGTACAGTAGATGTTTCAATGAATAATTTTGTAAAATTCTAACTCATCGATCAAGGGTTAGATTCTCTCCACCATGCATGTAAGCTTTTTCTTACACTTTAACCGGATTGGTGAATGTTTGATTATGCCTAAATTCAAAATAGTCAAATTGTTTTTTCAAAATAAATATTTTGGATATCTGGATATTCGATCCAAACGGATACTTCTTACAGAATATCCGACGAATCGAAAATTTAAGAGAAAAATTACCGAATATCCAATATAATCGGATTATGTATGCAATTGCCCAACCAATTAGAAAAATTGTTTCCGTTAGAATTTTACTAAGTAGTTATTTTTTTATGTGATGGAATAAACATTATGTGGTGCATCTGTAAAAGTATTTTAAGCTATGAACGTCCATTTGATGGAGCTCCCACCCCAGAATGGAAGCAACAGTTAGGAAATCTCGAACCGAGACTATTTTGACAATAGGTGCAAACGCTCTCAACGTAGTCAAAACCCTCAACTTGTCGGTTTCCAAGCACTACCAATCATGCTTTAAACACTCAACTTTGCCGGGGTGTTTTCCATCGAGAAGATTCGCTAGCACCTAGGTGGCGTTATGTTCGAGGGCTGAGATTTTGCTTGCCATTGTCTCGCTCGCGCCAACTGGTGACAAATTTGGTGAAGACAACGACGACAAATCAGACGAGAACGAAAATGAATCAGTTGGAGAAACCACAATGCTAGAATCAGGAGATGACAGAGATTGTTCTAGTTCAGAACCCCCTGGCCTCAGAAGGCAAGAAATCATCATAGATCGTAGGTCTAGGAGATGATGAAACCGGCTACAAAGACGTCGAAGGCTGATCAAACGGGAAGTGATCCTCATATAGAAGACGACATTTCGACTAACAAACATAGAACCGGATTCAAGATCATACAAACGTCAAGCCTGTTTTCAAAATGGGTACCCAAAAAAATACATTTGCGACTATGAGATAAAAATTTGTTTTTATTACAAGGTAATTGAGTGAGTGGAAACTATATGATCGAATTGATACACAACTGGACTCGAATGCGCGACCTATTCGGGAACGCATGCCTCCGACTCGATTTCAGGATTATTGTTCTTAAGTATTTCTTTAGGATTATTATTATTGTAATTTTTAAGTTAGAATTTTATAATTCTCTTATCGAGTTTTCTTTACGGTTCTTTCCCATGACACCTTATTTGAACCGTTAGGGTTAGGGTTTTATTATTATATATACTCATGTATTGGTTCTATGGAGGTAATGAATGATAAATAAGAAAATTAATTAGTTTAACCTAATTCTTCTCTACCCAGTCTTCACCCTTTACCCCCGGCCTTTGGCCATTCATGTTCAAAGTGCTTTTGCACAATTATCCATGATTACAAATGAATCAATTGTTATCACGAACCTGATTGCCACTATTCCAAAGAGAAATTCTGACCAAAAACCATACGATCAATCACAGTCGAAATCGAACCTGAAGCATATCTATAAGACGTAAGTGACGAGTTCCTCTCAAAGGCATTTGAGAGAGCCATAATATGATTCCACGTAATGATCGTCTTGATGACAAGAGGCAATGAAACAACGGAGTTGAAGAATACGAGGTTCTTTTACGCTGTCATAGTATGTAATAGACGAGGGAAGGTTTTGTTGGATTAGTGTTAGGGAACTAACACTGGAACAATGTTTTCTCTATTCGAGAAATCGAAGTTTTGATAATGACAAACAAATGGAACTAATCTCCTTTACAAGTGATCTCAAGAAAGATAATAGGTTCACAGGAAAAGCAAGGGAAACGTTCCCCATGAAGCCATCTAAGTACGTGGCAAATAAAGTAAAGGATAAAGAAGACTTTTCACTATTGTCTTGGGCCGCAAGCCAAGTTCCGAATGAATAGAATGAAAAGGGTACGCTAGTCTTTTTGAATAGTGTCGTAATCCCCAAGACAAGAAGGGGAAAGGCATCAGAAGCTAAAAGTGGAAACCTTATAAATAGTATGCGATGCCGCTAGGTCAATTAAGCTCTTGAATGCAAAAACACAAAACACAAAAAAGGAAAGTGAGAAAGCGAGAGCCCGACCTTATCCAGTGAAGACGACGATCCAAAAGTTAAAGAAGGAAGTTCCGTGACGAAGCGATGTAGATTGCGTGAAGATCTCCATCGACTTGGAGAGTTTGTTCCTGTGCTAAAGGGAACTGTACAGGAACGAGTAAGGTTCACTATCTATATTCAATTGTGTTTAGATCTAGGAATCACTATGACTTAGTCGTTAGTATTGTTTGTGAGTGGGTTTGCAAACAATAGAGAAGTTCAACTTTGTATTTTGTATCTTGAGATCTATCAATAGTAATATAGTGTGTGTTGAAAATCCTCCAAGGGAGGTAGAGGTTTACTCTCCAGCTAGTTGGCTGTAGAGGTTCCTCTATAAGGAATCGTGTCCTTGTTTCTATTTTATTCTTTACTGTCTATGTTGCTTTATTCCGCTGCGTAAGAGAACTGTCAGTGGAACAGTTCCCAACTTGTCTTACTAACACAGATCTACGATCCTATAGGTTTGGATCGATAGTCTGCACAATCCAGCCGACGAGCATGGAGTTGACAATGTAACAATCGTCAAGCTCGAGGGTTGACACATGAAACCTAGGATTTCACATTCTATCTTTAATACGCATCCAACTAATTTCGGGGCATTTTATTCCAACCACATACCAAACACCAAAGATAAGGCATGACACATTTTTGGTGTATGTAGAAGCAACAATTTTACTATTTGGGTTCTATCCAAATCCTCATAAAAAGTAAGGTTAAGAATAATCTCAACATTGGTTTCATTCTCTCTGAGATTCATGAAGAAATCTCCCAAGTCGCTCCATAGTTTTATTTACCTACAAATCCATCGAAAAAACTAAGCTATATGGAAAATTCATGAAAAGTCTACAAGTTGGATGCATGCCTATTTTAAGTGTGCAAGGTCTTATATCTTCCTTCCAATCCATTCTCCATGTTAGTACGACGAGTGCGACTACTTGTACTACCATGCCAACCAACATTCCAATCCATATCCCCTATTTGATCAACATCGCCAAAACTATAAGTTAGCAGATTAAACAATATGCAAATATATACCTTGTAGGAACACACATAGATATCATGGATTTGTCAAGTTGTGCACCTTTATGCCAAGTTTAGCTACAAATGTTAGCAAACATCCTATTGGAATACCAACGACATAAAAGGATATTGCATTAACTATAGCAACTTTGGCTTGTGACGCACAACCTATTGCCACTTCTGATTGACATGATAAGAGAGAAACCAATGTTAAATCTTAATTAGCAAGTATGGTCTATTAAACTTATTTTGTGAATCCCAAGGTAATTAGGTAGTGGCTACCACCGCTGCTCTAAAAATCCCTTATAGACCTCGCCTAGGCGTTGGAAGGTCCTAGCCCACCTAGCCGTCCAGACCGCCTAGCTCACCGTTCAAGCCGTCTAGGCACTAGGTAGTCCCTCTCCACCCAGTGTCCGCCTAACGTTTCTTAGAACATTGGCTAGCTACCACCAAGAGGACTTTAACTCGATAACTCTTGGTAGTACTACTAATACACAAGAGCCATTTTGAGCTTGCCATAATGTGATGATTATATATATGGTTATTAAACTTGCCTGAAAAAACTGCTTACCAGCATTGTCAAGGCAAGTAGTATAGAGAGGTTACTCACCACCTTAACAACCTTGACATCGTTCGTGAACAAGTATGGGTACGAGTGGCCAAAGGCTATACAAAGAATGCAAAAGAATAGCCCAAGAGCAACTGCCATGCACAATATAACCTTGACCGAAAACTTTGCAGCCTCAACATCTCCACGCCCTAGTTCGTTGGAAACTCTTACACTAACGAGCACAATGAATTTGTATAATGCAATGCAACTTGAATATATAGAAGATTTTGTCATATCTGCATACCTTGTTGCAGCCAAAAGGCCAAGGGCTATCATGAACTCCCATGCATTAAGGTTTAAACTAAAATAATGTCAATGTAATCTCATTAAGGTTAGTTAGAACTTTAACTTTGATAAAAAAAATCCAATATAAGAATGTAGGATGCTAGATCAAGATGATATACCAGATAGAGAATGCAGATACCTCGACTACAACGTCATTTGAATATCCAGCAATCAAGACAAGAACTGGACTATACCAAAGCTCAAGACTAATGCAAACAAAGAAAGAATAAATATGCATAAGAAAACAATGTTGGTACTATGTTAGTAGAAATTCACTTTGGTACTATATAATATATAATCAATGACATCATATAGTCAAATTTATGAGTATTTGGTGGTGTGTAAGACATCTTTACATGTTGTCATACTTAGTGTGGTAAACTATGCTGATATGGTAATTTGTAGTGTCTAATAACTTGAAGGATACAATGATCAAGCATGTACTTATACGGATGTATTAATTTAACAACAATGCATATTTCGAAACATGTAATGTAACTTATTATTATCAAAGAAGCTTACCAAATCATGAAACCGGATGAAATCGACAGTTTACTAATGGCACGAGATCCGCAAAGGCAAGTTTAGAGAAGCCTATCCATGTTTTTCCACACCAACCTCCAAATATGTAAATCCAATCACTAGAAACCAATCCCCATTGGGAAATGATCATGGCACCCATTGCACCATGGATTCCGAGGTTGAGCTTATATACGAATAGCCACGAGAAGAACACATGAGCTACCATAGCTCCCGAAGAAAGCCATACGTTGATCATGTTCTTCATCTGTGCTTGCAGATACATATTCGTCGTCAAACTGAATGCGAGGGTGTAAGTAAAAGAGATGTACCACAAGGAAATTGTCTTAGTGGCTTTTGATATATATGTCGACTTGTTGCCCAAACAAGTTGTATATAGGAGTTGCAAGGATCAAGATAGGGAGTAAGATGGACGCGGTGATGAAGTTGACAATCCACGAGCGTTGCAAGTAGATGCCCATCATATGGTATTGTTTAGCCCCGAATGCTTGCCCACAAAGAGTTTCGGTAGTTGTAGACATTCCTAGCTGAATCATTGTGCAAATAAACAAACACATGATTAAGCTAATTGATTACTTAGTTTTGATGTCGATGAGACTCTCGTCTATGTACTAGCAAGTAGGAATCTGATGGCTATGATAAGAATCTAGATTTTCTTCAACCGAGAAACAAAAGCTTGATCGTGATAATCTAATTATACAAAGATTTTGATAATTTATTTTAAATTGTTGTGTGTCACACGACTCATTTGTGTAATGTGGAAGAAAGAATTCCCACATCAGAAATCTAAAGAGAAATTAACTTAAATATATACCATTGGGTTACTCCTCCTATCACCAATTGGTTTTAGGATGGAACCATATGTGCTTATGTGATGGACTTGTCGCGCATGTGCGCTGGGACGGTCTACCCCTCCGTTCGTATTATGGCCCGCCGAACTTTGACATGGTATCAGAGCGGTTTGATCTTGGGTCCCTGGTTGTTTGGGTCGGAAGGATGTTCCCCACCCGTGATATTGAGCTAGCGATTTGGGCTAGTTGTTTGGGCTCGTCGACGATCCGTCGACTCTAAGGCCATTATGTTGTCAAGTGCTAACTAGGTCAGGCCGTTACCACTTGAGGGGGCGTGTGGAAGAAAGAATTCCCACATCAGAAATCTAAAGAGAAATTAGCCTGAATATATACCCTTGGTTTACTCCTCCTATCACCAATTGGTTTTAGGATGGAACCCCATGGGCTTGTGTGATGGGCCTGTTGCGCATGTGCGCAAGGACGGTCTCCCCCTCCGTCCGTATTATGGCCCGCCGAACTTTGACATGTAATTAGTTGTAATGAAATAATGAATTAACTATGCAATTTTCTAGTTTATGCAGTATGGAAATATTTTATTGATCAATTTGTACTTATTTTTTTTATTTAAGTTTCTTTATAGGATTTAATATTTTCTTTTTAATTAGGATTTTGATTTTTAAAAATTACATGCTTGATCTATACCCTAAGGATAGGTTAGAAAAACCGTGTTTCTGCCTAAAAAGTTATGGTAGAAAGGGGATAGGAATTCAACAAAAAAAAGAGAGAACAAGTTTTATGTGGAAAATAAATCAATTTGTCTTTGCTTGGCTTAAAATGGAAGAGCTCGTGCACCATCTTCTGAATGTTTTGTTCTATGAAAATTCCTTCCTTCATTCAACTTTTTTTAGCCTTGACCTTTTATCCTTGTATAACTCTTCTCAAACCTAGCTTCTAGCCTTTTTTTCTTCAAAACTTCGTTGGGAGCTTCCTAGAGTTTGATATTTGTCGCAAAGGGCGAGAATACCAGGCAAAACTGCGGAAATAGCGGAATTAGTCTAAGGAGACTAAGCAAGTGAGAAAGGAAATTCATGGTGGCTTGGTAGTTTCATATTTCATCAAGGAAATAAAGGGAAGATGTACTTGAAGGTTATAATCTCTTTATAGAGCTTATAAGGACAAAAATTAGTCAATTTTGAAGAGAGAGAAACTTGGATCCGAAAAAAAGGAAACTATGAGATTGTAGTTCATCTTAGAGTACAATTAATGTTGGAAACGTTTTATTACACATCAAGTTTTAGAAAGCCTCTCGTACTCTTTTTCGGACCTCGACCAACCTCATCATTTTCGAAGCTCCAGATCGAGGAGGTGGACCGAAGGTGATTAAGTAACAAAACCACCTTGACAAGTCCGAATAAGCATTCATATTGGAAAGACGACCGTCAAAGAACCGAGAGTTGGGTTGGTCTTCCAAGTTGTACGAATCCAACCCGATTCATTTTAATTAATGTGCACTAGCACTTATCTTTATTACGTGTCAAAACATTTCATATCATTTATGTTTTTTAAGGGGGTGGAGGCTATGAAGGAGCCGAGTCCACTTAAAGGAACGGAGTTCCGATACATAGCTAGGGCGTAACATCCCGTCAACGAATATGAGTGGACATAGATCATGATCCTTAAGTCGCAGGAAGAGAGGGTGTATTATCGTACCACTCGACATTTTATATAGCGATGTTCGAGGCCAAACCCGCATCCCTTAAATCTATCTTAAATCCATTACAAATATCGAAAAGAGATTGAAATAAGCAAGGCCAAAATAAACGGACCTAAGGTTGTATCCCAGTGAGGTAAATACTGAAACCATTCTTGATTCCTTATAAAGCTAGCTATGAAAAGCTTGAAGTTCTAAAGCTATTGGCTAGACTTGTTAAAGATAACATTAAACTGCAAAAGAAACTGGATGAATCGGAACACTATTGTTGAATGTGTTGGTCTTTACACTTGTTTCGACAGTGTGAAACTCACTGATGAGATTCAGTGTTCCCTTGCGGATAATGGTGTCCTTATGGAAGAGATAGGCTCCTTTGAAACCCAAAATAATGAGTTCCTACAAAAGCTGAGTGAGAAAAATCTGAGCCTTGAAGCCTCTTGTTCCCAAACTAAATTAATCCTTGCTAAATACGGCATTGGAAATGAGCGTGAGTGCCAAAAAAATGGAAAGTCTCCTTTAAATGAAAAGGAAATAAATGAGTGTAGGACCCTAGAACTTTAGATTGAAAAACAAAAGAATTCACATTTCGAAGAGAAAATTCGTGTGTTGGAGAGTGGTGTAAGTGGAAAGACATATTACTACACTGGGAACACTAAGCATAAACTCTATGTCCAAATTGCCAAGGGAACAAGTCAAGGGTTTATAATAAGGAAACTATGGATAAGAACAAAATTCAAAGACCCCATCACAAGTACTACTTGGTGAGTAATACAAAACCTGCTTGATTTGTGCTGCTCATGGGCACTACAAGGAAAGTAGTCCCAAAAAGAAGGCTCAAGCTCAAAAGAGTCAAAAGGATTTGAACAAGCAAGACCATAACATAAAGCAACATGCTAGAGGTCCCATACTTGGGAACCATCCTAGGAACTTCACTCATCGCTCTAGGAACTCTCGTGACATTAACATTGCTGAATATGTTCTTTCTGAAACTATGTTTCCCTGTAAGGAACCAGGCAAGAATCATCTTACTTGGGTCGCCAAAAACTAATTTTCTTCACATGTGGTAGTGAGGGGGGGGGGGGGGGGGGAACAACACATGAGTCACAGACAGTGGTTGCTCCAACCATATGACTAGGAACAAAGACAACCATACGTCACTCCACACACAAGCCGAATGAGGTCATGTGTCGTTTGGCAACAAGAATAAAGGGGAAATCATTGGAACATGAGAAGTATTGTTGAACAAATCCATCAAGAAAAGCAATGTCAACCAAGTGAAGGATCTAGGATACAACCTTCTAAGTGTGTCCCAAATATGTGAACAATGGAACAATGTGGTCACCTTTGACTCAAAGGAGTGTCTGGTAATCAACAAGAAGACAAACAAAATCATTCTCAAAGGAAAGAGGTCGAACAACGTCTATGTGGTGGATACAAACTTTGAGCCTCCAAGAAAGTTGTGCCTGGAGAGTTCCCACGGTGATACGGAACTCTGGCACAAAAGGTTGGGACATACAAACATAAATCAAATCATGAAATTGTATCTACAAAATCTGGTCATTGTACTTCCAAGAATTAACATTGAAAGAGCCAAGATGTGTGAAGCATGCATCCGGGGAAAACAGACGCGAAGTTCCTTCAAACCGAAGAAGGTGGTGAGCACAACAAGGCCCTTGGAGCTGATCCACATGGATCTCTGTGGTCCTATGAAAACGGCCAGCCACTGTGGAAAAAGGTAGTTGTATGTGTTAATTGATGATTTTTTAAGATTTACCTAGTATATCTTCTTGATGTCCGAAGCAGATGCATTTCATCAATAGAATGGAAGCGAGTATGGGACTAAAGCTCAAATACATAAGATCAGACCATGGAACTAAGTTCAAGAGCTCAAAGTTTCTCAAGTTCTCTAAACAACTTGGAGTTTCGCACAACTTCTCTGCACCACGCACTCCCCAACAAAATGGTGTAGTTAGAAGGAAGAACATGACCCTTGAAGACATGGCTCGAACCATGATGCTTGAGAGTAGAGTTCCCTAAGGCCTTTAGGCCGAAGCCATCTCCACAACAACCTACATTCTCAACAGAGCTATGATCAGACCCATGATCATGAAAGCCTCAGATGAGCTAATCAAGGGGAGAAATTCCAACATTTCCCATCTCAGAACCTTTGGTTGCAAATGCTTTATTCACAACAATGGCAAGGCCAATCTTGGGAAGTTCGATCCCAAGAGCGATGAACAAATCTTCTTGGGCTACTCCTCACAAAGCAAGGCGTGCAAAGTGTACAACAAAAGAACCAGGAAGATTGAGGAAAGCATTCATGTGGTCTTCAATGAACAATATGTGAGATTGGGAACTGATCCCCAAGGAAAGGGAACTTTGTTCAAACTCGTAAGGCAAGAAGAAGATGACGATGATGATGAGTCAAAGAAGAGAGATGAAGACTATCCTTGTGGGAATAATGTCCCACGACCAGACAACAATGAAGGGAACCAACATCAAACTGACCAAGACCTAATGGAAGTCCCTTAACCAACGGAAGAGTCTCAAGACGTTTCCCAATCCAACACTCTTGTTCCCCAAGAAGAAAACATGCATGAATCTAGCGTTCAGGGAGAACAATGAAGAAATCCATAGTGAAGAGGTGGAAAACAACTCCTCACTTGAGGAGGAACATCAACAAGATCTTGAAGAAGAAGACTCGATAGTAGGAACTAATCTCATCAACATTTCGACAAGAAACTACCACCAAAAGAAGTATCATCCCATAGACAACATCATTACTCCATATGAAAAATGTGTGCAAACTCGTTCCTCTGTTCATAACTTTTGTGCCTTCAATGCATTCGTCTCCATGGTGGAAACCAAAAATATCAAAGAAGCATTGAAAGACCCTAACTGGATTCAAGCCATGCAAGAGGAACTAAACCAATTTGAAAGGAACAAGGTGTGGAAGCTAGTTCCTCTTCCTAAGAACAACAACATCATAAGAACTCGGTGGGCCTTCAAAAACAAGGTAGATGACACTAGAGTCGTTGCAAGGAACAAGGCTTGACTTGGAGCACAAGGATACATGCAAGAGGAAGGGATCGTTGCAAGGAAGGGATTGTGTCTCTACTGTCTTAATTTCTTACATTCTATGTTTTATTATTCTGTTATGTAAGGGAACTATCACTAGAAGAGTTCCCGATTGTTTAAATTAACCCCAGATCTACGATCCTACAATCTCCGTATACATTCCATAACAAGCAGTTCATTATTGACATTGTGAGCGATCAAAATCTTTTGATCGGTGGCGAATGCGAGGGTCTAGAGATACAATTTATAACCCGACCCCGTTGTAGCACGTGGTGGGTGTCGAACGCTCGGGAAATCTACTCGATTGAGGTGCCTAGACAGTAGAAAGCTAGAAAGGAGAACTTAAAACAAAGGAAAACAAAGGGAACAGTCAGGACAGACACAAGTGTCACGTCGGGCCCGATGTTGGCGACAAGAGGGAAGTTGGGACCGACGTAGAGCAAGTCGGGCCCGATGTAGTTGGGTTTCTCGAACTCAAAGATTGAAAGTAGATCTTGGGCTTTTGGGTTCCTTCTCTAGTAGATTAAGGCTTTTCCACCCCAATTCAAGCAATAAGTGATGATTGGAATAGGATCGAGTGCTTTAACCCTCATTCCAACCACTTCTACACATCGATCATTGGGGAAATCCCCTTCGAAGCAAGGTCTTGAGATGGACAAATGTTCACTTTCGTTACTTTGCCAATCACAAGCCTTGATTCCTTACTTTCATAAGGAATTGTAGCTCTATGTAGAGTGGGTTCCTAGATCGAGCACTCAAGGCTTATGGAATTGGGGTTTCTAGCCCAACCTAGCTAGAGTTTTCCCCCATAACCCAAGATCAAGGAGATCTACTCCATATGGCAAACAAAGAAAGCAAACAAATCACAAAGCAAAGCAATCAACATCATCAATCTCAAACCAAAGCCAAATTTCATTCACAAATCAAAAGCAATCCACAAACTCCAATCCAAGGTTTCCAAATCCACAAAATCAAAACAAGGCAAACCTAATCTATCAACCAAACCTATCAAATCTCCTAGCAATCTCCTCTCCTAGGCCGATTCCCTCTCTTCTCCTTCTCCTCTCCTTCCTCCTTGCTCTCCAAGTATCCTCTTGAGAGTTTTTGAGGGTTGGTTCCTTGCTAAGTGTGTGGGAACCCCCTCCAATTAGAAGATAAGAGAGCCTTTATAGATGAGGAGCAAAAGTGGTAGTTTACAATTTTGTGCCTTGGAGCCCAATCCAGCCAACAACCTACTCGGACCGACACGGAGCACCTCGGGCCCGACTTACTGGGCAAGTCGGTCCGAGGTCGAGAAATTCATCTCGGGTTCGGCGTTGGTTCCAGCTCGATCCGGACCTCGTTCCACCTTCTTCTTGTTGGGTTTTCTCTTGTTCTTCTTCATGGCTTGCTCCTCTCTTTCCCTCTTAAGCTCGGGCCTTGCTCCATGTTCCGATTCTCCTTCAAAACGACCCTTGATCCATGCCAAAACACCTACAAAACACATAAAACGCGCATAGTCTCCGAATCTCATAGAAATACGGGAACTAAGCTAAAAATGAACAAAACACACAAGAAAAGGGGAAAAAGAAACATATTTACAAAGGAAATCATATATAAAAACACCACCAAATAAAGAGACATCAAAATACCCCATACTTAAACTTGCTTGTCCTCAAGCAATAATAATGTGAGCAAGACCGAAACATAATCTTCAATTAAAGCCTCGTATGAAAACACATTTAAGCACAAGTGATTGATATTCAAGCAAGATTACATCATCACACATGATTAAGTGTTCCAAGGAATAGAGTCAATGCAACTAAGCCTCACTTTAGGGATATGTGAATGTGTATCACTCATCATGTGTATGGGTATAACAATGATCACTCAAGCTCAAAAATCATGCAAGTAAGGACTTTACTATTGAAGCTAATATCACCAAATCCTCCACTTAGAGATGCCTAATACAAAGTACACAAAGAATTTCGAACTTGGCTCAATGGAGGTCCTCAAAGAGGTTCCATTCGGCCGGGTTGTAATGGGGCTTTTGGTATTTCTCAAGGTGGGAATTATTTGGTCTTGTGGTGCTTACAATGGGGATTGAACAACCTAAACTCTCACCAACTTCACCAAAATTCCACAATCAATTTCACACTCATCCAAAAGACTTAACATTTTTCATCTCAACCCAAAATTTCACTTAACATTCCACTTCATCTTTGCTCTTAGGCTTTTTGTTGGATTTTCCACACTTTCTACACTGGACCGACTTTCTTATGACATCAGGCCCGATGTGGTGTGTAACTCGGTCGGACCCTTTTTGTTCACTTAAGCTCTTTACCTTCATTCCACTTTCCATTTCCAACATTTTCTTTCTTTCTTTCTTTCTTTTTTTTTTTCATTTTCTTTTTGCACAACAAAGATGCACTACCCACATGATTCATAACACCATTCTTTGCCCTTAAACCAAAGAGAATATCAACTCTTCAAATACAATCCAAACCTCTCTTCTAAAGTCCAATCCCATAAGGGTCAAGTCATATAAGGCTAGGAATAATATTTTTGAGGAGTTTCAAACAAAGGCCTAGGCTAAAACGGGGCTACAAACAAAGGATTCACTTCATGGTAGGATATGGAACATTTATGTGACTAAAAGAAAAAAGTTCAAAATCAATGTGACAATACTAGGACAAATCTCATGACGGTCTTGGAAAATAGATAAACACCGCAATAGCAAGTTTTACTAAGCATGCATGAGCTAATCACACAAGAAACATGAGGGATATGCAAATATGAACAAGCATCCCTAAAATGGCCAAAAATCAATCTCACAAGGGTCACTCATACTTAGTTGCATAAGAACTCATCCTAGAACTCACATGTTCAATAAAACAAGCAAGATATCATGATCACATCAAAAGCAACATCTTTTTAGAGGCTAAACCATCCAAAAATATGCAAAGGAATTTACATGCTCACATCATCATTAGCTTACATTTGGATATCTAAGATGGGAATTTCTAGTCCAAAAACTACAAAACACAAAATCTTTTTTTTTTTGTTGTTTTCAACACAATTTTTCCAATTTTTATGGATTTTTGCAAAAATTTTCTCTAAAACCAAAAACAAAGACTCATCCATTTAAAACCAAATTAATCATCCATGTCGTTCATCAAACCACAAACCAAGAAACAAACATCCCAAACACAAACTAGAAACCGAAAACCAAATATCCTCAAAATAACAAACACACACAAGCAAGTGAAATCATGAGCACACTTACCCCCACCCCATACATAAAATTTTGATGTCCCCATCAAACAAGGAAACCAAAACTTAAAAGCAAGAGAGAAGAGTACAAAGAGCTCACAATTTTTTTTTATTCTTCAATGGCATGTCTAGAATCAATTGGCGAGGACGAGAGCCCATGAGGCTCTAACTTCTTCGCTTGGACCGGCCTTGTCATAGAACTTCTTCACTCGATGACCATTCACTTTGAAAATATGTCCTCGTTCATCAACCAAGTCCACCGCACCATGAGCATAGATATGGTGGACCGCAAATGGTCCACTCCACCTAGTCCTTAACTTCCCCGGGAAAAGTTTAATCCTTGAATTGAAAAGGAGAACCTTGTCACCGGTTTGATAAGTCTTTGGAATTAACTTCCTATCATGCCACTTCTTGGTCTTCTCCTTGTACAACTTGGAGTTCTCATAGGCTTTCAACCTCAATTCTCCCAACTCATGAAGCTCTAGAAACCTCTTCTCACCGGCCAAGTTGATATCCCAATTCATCTCCTTGAGAGCCCATTTTGCCTTGTGCTCAAGCTCTACCGGAAGATGGCATGCCTTGCCATAAACTATATTGAAGGGTGTAGTTCCCAAAGGTGCCTTGAAGGTGGTTCTATAAGCCCAAAGTGCATCATCGAGCTTAGAGGCCCAATCTTTCCTTGATCGAGATACGGTCTTTTCCAAGATAGCCTTGATTTGATGGTTTGACACCTCGACTTGCCCGCTTGTTTGAGGATGATAAGGAGTAGCAACTCGATGAGACACCCCATACTTGATCAACACATTCTCGAAGCACCTCTCAATGAAATGAGGTCCGCCATCACTTATGAGAACCCTAGGCACACCAAACCTTGCAAAAATGTTGCTTTTCAAGAACTTCATCACCACCCTAGCATCATTGGTTCTTGTTGGTATGGCCTCCACCCATTTTGAGACATAGTCCACGGCTACCAAGATGTACTTGTAAGGCCCCGATGTGGGAAATGGTCCCATGAAATCGATACCCCATACATCAAATAACTCAACTTCTAGAATGCCAGTTTGAGGAGTCTCATTCCTCCTTGATATGTTCCCCTCTCTTTGGCACTCCTCACACTTCCTCACATAATCATGCACATCCTTGAACATGGTTGGACAATAATAACCACATTGAAGAATTTTTGAAGTGGTTCTGGAACTCTTAGCGTGACCCCCCGTAGGCAAGGAATGGCAATGGTGAATTATGCTCTCAACCTCTTCACTTGGCACACACCGTCTATAGATTTGATCACTCCCTTCCTTGTAGAGATATGGATCATCCCAAAAATATTGTCTAGCATCATGTAAGAATTTCTTCCTAGCTTGATAAGACAAATTGGGTGGGATCGCTCCCCCTACGACAAAGTTAGCAAAATCCGCAAACCAAGGGGAAACCCCTCGTCTTACGACACTAATAGAAAGAAGGCAAGTGGGAGAGAAAGAATTAATCAATTGAGAACGAGAAGGAATGGAAATCGAGTTAGGAAACTTACTTTCTTCCGCGAACCGACATTGAAGTGTACCGAGCCCGACATGGTTGGACGCCGGTCTAGCTTCACAGACACACAGGTAACTCGGGCCCGACTCTGAAGACCTCAGTCCCGACTCACTGGTACCTGCTCTGCCTTTGGTCCGATGTTCTGGACCTCGGGCCCGATATACTCGGTTCGTCGATCCACCTTTCCTTTCTTCCTTTCCACTCATGAGAACTTCATCTTCCCTTGAATCATCTATAGTCAAACCATCCTCCATCTCCAACATGTACTCAATGGGCAAACGGGATAGATGATCAGCTACCACATTTTCCGCACCGGTTTTGTCCTTGATCTCATGGTCAAACTCTTGGAGAAGGAGAATCCACCTTAGAAGCCTCGGCTTTGCATCTTTCTTCTTCATGAGGTATTTGATTGCCGCATGGTCTGTGAAGACTACCACCTTTGATCCCACAAGATATGAACGGAATTTCTCAAATGCAAACACTACCGCAAGAAATTCTTTCTCCGTCGTTGTGTAATTGCACTGAGTTTCATCCAAAGTTTTGCTTGCGTAGAAGATGGCATGCAACTTTCCATCCTTCCTTTGCCCAAGGACGGCCCCTACGGCGAAATCACTAGAATCACACATTACCTCGAATGGAAGATTCCAATCGGGTGCCGTCATTATTGGAGCCGAAATCAAGGCATCTCTCAACCTACAAAAAGAACTCATGCAATCCTCGGAAAATTCAAAGGGCACATCCTTCATCAAGAGGTTAGACAATGGTTTTGCAATCTTAGAAAAATCCTTGATGAATCGTCTATAAAATCCCGCATGACCTAAGAAACTCCTAACATCACGAACACAAGAGGGAGGAGGTAGTTTTTCAATTATTTCAACTTTTGCTTTATCTACTTCTATCCCCCTACTAGAAACGAGGTGTCCTAGTAATATGACCTCCTTCACCATGAAGTGGCATTTTTCCCAATTAAGCACCAAGCTAGTTTCCTCACATCTAGTCAAAACCTTGTCTAAGTTAGCTAAGCAAACATCAAATGAGGAACCATAGACGGAGAAATCATCCATAAACACTTCTACTATATCCTCAACCATATCGGAGAAGATGGACATCATGCATCTTTGAAATGTTGCCGGCGCATTACATAAACCAAAAGGCATGCGTCTATAGGCAAAAGTCCCATAAGGACATGTGAATGTCGTCTTCTCTTGATCATCGGGATGAATAGGGATTCGCCAAAACCCGCTATACCCGTCAAGGTAGCAAAAATATTCATGTTGTGCTAATCTTTCTAGGACTTGGTCTATGAAGGGAAGAGGAAAATGGTATTTGCGAGTGCCACTATTAAGCTTACGGTAATCAATACACATACGCCATTTTGTTGTGGTTCTTGTAGGTATCATTTCTCCCTTTTCATTTTGCACAACGGTGAGACCTCCTTTCTTAGGAACTACATGCACGGGACTCACATACTTGCTATCGGAAATTGGGAAGATGATTCCCGCATCCAACATCCTAAGTATTTCACTCTTTACCACTTCTTTCATGTTAGGATTTAATCTTCTTTGTGGTTCAATAGTGGGTTTATGGTTATCCTCCATATAAATCCTATGCATGCAAATTGAGGGAGAGATTCCCTTTAGTTCCTCTAGTGAATACCCTAAAGCTCCTCTATGTTTTCTTAGAACCTTTAACAACTTAGACTCCTCCTCATCATTCAAGTTGGCATTTATGATTACGGGCAAAGAAGAGTTGGGACCAAGAAATGCGTACCTCAAATCTTTTGGAAGCTCCTTGAGTTCTTGAGATGGTTCCGGTGGTGCTTGAACTTCTTCCTTCTCGGCCTTGAACACCTCCAAATAAGACATCCCTTCCTCCAATTGCTCATGCTCAATCATATTGAGGGCTAGACCTTGGCGCTCTATCTCAATTTCTCTAGGTGGTGGGGTGGCTTTCAACCTAAGCTCCCTTGGCCTTGGCTTCTTAGAACGGCTTCCCATTGCAATCCAAAAAGAACTTGGATCACCTTAGCTTCCTTATGTACGACCCCTTTTGGAGTTGGCCTAAAGAAAAACTCAATCTCTCTTCCTCCAATGTCAAGAGACAAGTGGCCCTTTTTTACATCAATGATTGCCCCAACCGTAGCAAGGAAAGGTCTCCCTAGTATAATCGGTTCACCCGGCACTTCTATCGTGTCCACCACAACAAAGTCGATTGGGACATAGTGGCCTTCAATGCAAACGGGGTAATCCTCGACGATAACAATTGGCTCGATGGACGACCCATCCGCTATCGTTAACCTCATGTTGACCGGAGCTATGAGACCCATGGATGTGGATTTCCATATGGTGTAAGGAATGATGCTCGTGCTTGCTCCAATGTCACACAAGGCTTGGAAGTTTTGAGACCCCACACCAATAGTGATAGCAAACCGACCGGGATCTCCTAGCTTTTGCGGTAACTCCAAGGTCTTGACCTCATCTTGCATTTCTACAATCGACCTCTTCTTGCTCAAAATCTCCTTTAAAAACTTGGCATAGGATGGCATCTCGCTCAATGCATCGGTGAACGGGATAGAGATGTTCAAACCTTGCAAGAGTTTGAGGAACCTCTTGAACTTGTTCTCGACAACATCTTTCGGCTTCTTTGAGGGATATGGAAGAGTTGTTGCACCTTGATTCTTGCTTGGATAAACCTCCTTGGACTTCCCCACTTCACCTGCAATATTTCCTGGTTGGACCGACTTAGGCACCACGTCGGGCCCGATGTCGTGTATCACGGTCCTGGGGCAAAGCTGAGGCAGAGTAGTCGGATCGACATCTGGGTACGTCGGGCCCGACTCAATCTCAACCTCGGTCCGGGGCAGAGGAGTTGATCTTCCTGCTGGATCGACTTCAGGGAACGTCGGACCCGACTTGCTGGGTAAGTCGGTCCGGCTCTCTTCATTCTTCTTAGGCATGTGTGGCTCGGGTAGGTTTCGACCACTTCTCAATCCAATTGCCCGGACTTCATTTTGATTGTTTTGAGCTCGGGGGTTCTCCTCGGGTCGGCCCGTAAGTCTCCCATTCTCTCTCGGGGCTTGAGTTGCAATTTGGGCAAATTGATTGTCGACTCGCCTCCTCCATGCACCAAACTCATTGAATTGGGTCCTCATCTCCTTGAACCCATCCCTCATCTCTTGAGCCAATGATTGTAGCTCATTGAATCCCGGTGGCCTATATGGTGGTGGTTGCGGCGCCCTTGGCTCGTTTTGGTTGAAGTTGTTGTTGTAGCCTTGAGCTTGACCGTTGTTCCACCGGCCATTACCACCATTGTTGAAGTTGCCTCTTCCACCGAAATTTCCTCGAACATAGTTTGCCTCCTCAATTCGCTCGGCCAAGCGCACTTGGCTCTCATTCGGACAAACTTGTGTAGCATGTGCAAAGGATCCACACTCCTCACAAGCTCTAGCATTTTGCTTGTAGTAGTGGACTTGCCTCTTAAGCTTGCTCACTTCACCTTCAAGGAATTGGAGCTTCACATCCTTGTCAATGTCTTCTCCCTTTGGATCATATAACTTCCTTGCACCTTCACCTTGAACTTTCACCTCTTTGCTAGCTTGACTCACCCCATACATGGCCTCATAATCGGATAGCTTTTCAAGTAGCTCCCAAGCTTGATCCGGTGTCAAGTCTATGAACCCACAATCGGTGTGGAGATTGAGCTTGTCCCTCGTTGCCGGATTGATGCCTTGGAAAAAGATGTCTTGGAGCACATATGGTTGTTGGCCATGAGTAGGACATTGGCACAACATCTCCTTGAAACGGTCCCATGCTTCGAAGAGAGACTCATTCGGACCTTGTTGAAAGCTTGCAATCTTCCTTCTTAGCTCGGTTGTCTTTGAGGGCGGGAAGAACTTCATCAAGAAAGCATCACGGAGTGCCTTCCAAGTTGTGATTGACCTAGGGGATTGGCTCTCGAGCCAATGTGTGGCCTTGCCCCCAAGTGACCACTTGAACGCCTTTAGAAGCACATACTCCATCGTCTCCTCGTCGGTAGAGATCGTCTCACACATGTCCACAAAGCGTTTGATGTGCTCTATGGGACACTCATGTGGACGGCCCTTGAATTGATCACGTTTGATGAGGGAGATGAATTGCTTCTTGATCTCAAAATTCTTGGCAACCTCGGGAAGCACAATAACCGGTTCGGGTACCCTCAACTCCGGATGCATGTATTGGCGTGCATTCCGGGGTAGAGCGTTGAGTTGAGCCTCGACCCTCATCCATTGCTCCCGTTCTCTTCTTGCCACCGCCTCTTGATTTTCCTTCTCAAGTTGCAATCTAGCCATTTCGTCCCTAAGTCGAGCCAACTCCTCATCACCATGGAGAGCTTGATTCTCCATCCTTTTCCTTCTTCGGGCTTCTTTGAGAATACTTTCCGGATCACTCACAAACTCAAGCTCAAGTGTTCCTCGGGAGGAACGAGCTCCCATAAACCTACGAAACAAAGACACAAACCAAAACAAATCAAAAACAAACAAAGGGTTTGGGCTATTCCCTCACCCAAATCACTACCAAAACACAAGAAACTCACCAAATTGGCACTCAATGCACTTAGAATTCCCCGGCAACAGCGCCAATCTTTTGATCGGTGGCGAATGCGAGGGTCTAGAGATACAATTTATAACCCGACCCCGTTGTAGCACGTGGTGGGTGTCGAACGCTCGGGAAATCTACTCGATTGAGGTGCCTAGACACTAGAAAGCTGGAAAGGAGAACTTAAAACAAAGGAAAACAAAGGGAACAGTCGGGACCGACACAAGTGTCACGTCGGGCCCGATGTTGGCGACAAGAGGGAAGTCGGGACCGACGTATAGCAAGTCGGGCCCGATGTAGCTGGGTTTGTCGAACTCAAAGATTGAAAGTAGATCTTGGGCTTTTGGGTTCCTTCTCTAGTAGATTAAGGCTTTTCCACCCCAATTCAAGCAATAAGTGATGATCGGAATAGGATCGAGTGCTTTCACCCTCGTTCCAACCACTTCTACACATCGATCATTGGGGAAATCCCCTTCGAAGCAAGGTCTTGAGATGGACAAATGTTCACTTTCGTTACTTTGCCAATCACAAGCCTTGATTCCTTACTTTCATAAGGAATTGTAGCTCTATGTAGAGTGGGTTCCTAGATCAAGCACTCAAGGCTTATGGAATTGGGGTTTCTAGCCCAACCTAGCTAGAGTTTTCCCCCATAACCCAAGATCAAGGAGATCTACTCCATATGGCAAACAAAGAAAGCAAACAAATCACAAAGAAAAGCAATCAACATCATCAATCTCAAACCAAAGCCAAATTTCATTCACAAATCAAAAGCAATCCACAAACTCCAATCCAAGGTTTCCAAATCTACAAAATCAAAACAAGGCAAAGCTAATCTATCAACCATTCCTATCAAATCTCCTAGCAATCTCCTCTCCTAGGCCGATTCCCTCTCTTCTCCTTCTCCTCTCCTTCCTCCTTGCTCTCCAAGTATCCTCTTGAGAGTTTTTGAGGGTTGGTTCCTTGCTAAGTGTGTGGGAACCCTCTCCAATTAGAAGATAAGAGAGCCTTTATAGATGAGGGGCAAAAGTGGTAGTTTACAATTTTGTGCCTTGGAGCCCAATCCAGCCAGCGACCGACTCGGACCGACACGGAGCACCTCGGGCCCGACTTACTGGGCAAGTCGGTCCGAGGTCGAGAAATTCATCTCGGGTCCGGCGTTGGTTCCAGCTCAATCCGGACCTCGTTCCACCTTCTTCTTGTTGGCTTTTCTCTTGTTCTTCTTCATGGCTTGCTCCTCTCTTTCCCTCTTAAGCTCGGGCCTTGCTCCATGTTCCGATTCTCCTTCAAAACGACCCTTGATCCATGCCAAAACACCTACAAAACACATAAAACGCGCATAGTCTCCCAATCTCATAGAAATACGAGAACTAAGCTAAAAAGGAACAAAACACACAAGAAAAGAGGAAAAAGAAACATATTTACAAAGGAAATCATATATAAAAACACCACCAAATAAAGAGACATCAATTACTGTCATCAATCAATTCTAGTTCGAGGACGAACCTCCTTAAGGGGGAGAGGTTGTGAAAACCCTCGAATATCTTTTCCTTTGCGTAAAAGTTTCGGGACGAAACTTTCTTAAGGGGGGTAGGTTGTAATATCCGTATTCGTTTTAGGTCTCGTAAGTCTGAAAAAGAGTGCTCGTTCCGCAAGTAACCTCGTAACGATAAATTAATTAGTAGTCCGCTTTATCATACCCAATATAAGGGTACAAGTAAACCATTATGTACATACTTGTAAGTCTCATATATATTTATGTGTTCATTCATTAAATTATTTTTTTTCCTATTTAAACCGATTCAACCGAAGGTACAAATTGATCTCGGAAAAAAAATCTATCGGGATTAATCACTTATAGATATACCCAAATCTATCCTAAACCAAGCTATATAGATATACCCAAATCTGGATTAATCTCTTATATATATACATATCGCTAAACCGAACCCCTATCTTAACAAAATCGCTCTCTTGGTAAGTTCGAATCACGACCCGATCAAAGATTCAACCAATCTTCCTCCCTGTTTGCGTGAACGATCTGGAGATTGAATCGGGTTCGCCGATCGACAACGGACCAGGTAAGACCTTTTCACTTGTGCCTTCGGTAGAAGACAGCCGTCGATCGAACCTCTGTTTCCTGTCTTGTCGCTTAAACATTCCATTCCGCGATCTTCTGTTCCTTCCTTAGGTTGTATTGCATACCTGACACCAGTAAATCGCACCACCGCCGGTGACGCATCATCCTCGTCGATAGCTCGGTACCGCCGTTCTGGTGAGTTCTTGTTCCATTTATTCAAACGCCCTTCCCTGTTTTTTTCTTCTTCGATTAGTTGGGGCACTGTCGGGGTTCTAGGATAAGGGGATATACCGAGTGGGAGAGTCGACACAACCATTCTGAGTCCGAGCAGGCCGTCGTCGGAACACGGGAGGGCTGACCAGGGCCGCCTGTTGTCACCGCTTGGAAGGTCGAGATCGTTGCTGCTCTTGCGTGGGTGGGGAGGGCGACTCGGAGGAGGAAGACGGGGTGATCAGTAAGGGGCGGAATTCCGCTTCGCAGACTCGACGACGAAGGGAATCGCTGATTGAACGCCGGGTGGACCTTGGGTATTTGTTTTCGGCGAGAGGAAGAAGACGAAGTTTATTTAAGAAGAAGGAAGGGGTGGGGGCCCGCGAACTTGGTCATGATATTTGATCCGGTCAACGGATCAGATTGGTGGGGGGAACGGGCTGGAAGCTCGGACCCAATTTTGCCCAATTTGGGCTAGGTTGGTTCTTTATTTTTTGTTTTATTTATTTAGTAGTTGGGCTGATGGGTTGTCTACTACAAATGGTGGGCTAGGTAAGTGCTGGGCTGAACTTTTATTTAACATGGGTTGTTTTGTTTAAGTGGTGCCAAATAACATTAAGTGGTATAATTAGTATTATGTGAGGACGAGAGTGTGGGATGGTAGCATTTTAAAAGTGCAGCGTAATGTTAATTAGTATTAATAAGTTGGATCACGTTAAGTCGGATTTATAAGTTAAGGAATAATCGAGTATATATCTTGTTAGAGTAAGTGTGGGTGAACCTAATTCAACTTGTTATATTCATATTTCTTCTAGGGAATCGTTTGTGCCCCCACTCTTAACTTCCGCCTTTTTTCGAGGATCCTTCGTTGAGGTAAATCGTTTTTCGACTTGCTCGGTTCTTTTCCCCCTTGTTAGACTGCGTATCGATATTGTAGGGCGGGTTTTGGGAACTAGTCCCGAATACCTTTTAAATTGCTTTGAACTCCTTGAGTGTTGTGTGCGTTAATGATTTTAAATGTGTTTTATCGGAAAATATTTTGGAACGTTTTCTCTGTGTTGGTACCATTTCCGACACGGCCCATCGTAGCTGGTGTTGAGGAAGAGTTGGCTACGTTGACCCGTGTGACTGGGAAAATCGTGCCCCTTCACACGAAAATTATTATCTGTGTGTTTTTGGCAAGTGCTCTAGTGGAGGCTTAGCCAGGGGTTAGAAGGGAGATTGTGAAGTGGAGTGAGAGGGCCTGCCTCTGCACTCGGCGCGGTGATGAGTGCCTTGGAAGTCGGATTGCGAAAAAGGAGGAATTGTTTTGCTATGGGATTGTGACTGTAAATGCGTATGTGACTTTGTGTGACTGATATAACTAATTTAGGTATTGGCCTTTAGAGTTATGATTGTGGTTGTGGATTTGTATGCTGACTTTAGATAACTGATTTCAAAACGTTCTACAATTTTCGTATTCTTTCTAGCTTGGTAGATTAGACGCTGACCCTTCGGGGAATATTTTTCAGTTCCAGGTTAGAACCAGGGAGCCGTGCAGGAACCGAGGTTAGATGGTGGGCCGGAGCGGTAAAGAGCGTGTGTCATAGTGGGATGAGTTGTGACATTAGTTTATTTATGATTTCTAGGATGCTGTTTTCACTATTATGTTAGAATTGGTATTATGACTTGATTTCGGTTTTCATTAAGTGATTTATTGTTGGTAAAGAATTGTCGGTTCAGGATATTTATATTTAGGTTTTCGGGAATACATGCATAACTATATTTTTAATGTTTTCGTTAAAGGAAAGGTTGGATGTTTTATTATGTTTTTCTCATCGTGCCCGCGTTGTAAGGTCCTACAGTGTAGTTGTCAACCTAAATAATAGTACCTTGTAAGGTCTATTCCCTAGTAGCGCCTCGTCGGAAGACGGGGTGTTACAAATTGGTATCAGAGCCAGGTTGACAACATGACACATGGAACTAACCAACAAAGAGTACCCGAGGTCCAACGTAAAACCAAAAACCGGCCGGTGTTTTTAAATGTTTTTACTGGGGTAGACATGTTGCATATAGGGGGGTAGGTGACACGTCGCGACTCCGCCCCAGAGCAAGACCTGCTGAAGCCAACGGAAGAGGCCGTGGTAGAAGCCGAGGTAGAGGTCGTGGCAGGGGTAGAGGAGAGGCCCCTGTAGCTGTTGAGCCAGAGGTACAACATGATACCCACCAGGAGGAGGTTGTTGAGAGTCAGGATGTTGTTGAGAGTCAGGACGTGGAGGAGGTCTCCCAGCAAACGGGGCTCAAGTGGGAGGAGGATTACCTCCAGCAGGATTGGCCCCAGAGGTGAATGCTGCAATCCAGCTGTTTTTGCAGACTTTGTTGGGTGCGGGAGCTGCACCGAATCTGAACGCAGTTGCGGGGCAACATGGAGCTGAGAGGAGGGCACCAGGACCAGATTCTATTTTGGCTGCCCAGCTAGGAGCAATGCCAGATTCGAGAGGACCAGTGATAGCTGATCAGGTGGTCGAACCAAGGAGATAGTATCGTGAGCCTCAGCTTGACAAGTGGCTCACGGAGTTTAGGAAGACTGGAGTGCCGAACTTTGCTGGAGCTCAGGGTTCTGACGTAGAGCAGTGGTTGAGGAGGGTAAAATCTGCGTTGGATTCTATTAAGGCACCGGAGGAGCGGAAGATGTCCTTAGTACAGAGTCTTCTACAGGAGAGCGCTTTTGACTAGTGGGAGCTATGTAGGGACCACCGGACTGAGATGACTTTCGGGAGTTTGGGAGACAGATTCGAGATCAGTATTGTCCTCCGGTGGTGAGGGCGGCTCGAGAGGCTGCTTTTCGGGATGCTGGACCCGAAAATATCACAGTATCTGAGACTATTCTGAAGTTTCAGCAGGAGATGGCAGCGATGCCAAATGCTGCCCCTACTGAGGAGTTGAAGATTGCGACCTTTCTGAAAAGGTTGCAACCGCATCTACGTGCTTATGTGTATGGTCTCCGACTCGCGACATTAGGAGACGTTCAACAGTCTGCTTTGGCTTATGCTATGGCCACGACCCGACAGAGTCCGCTCGAGGTGCATACCACTGGGAGTAAGAGGCAGAAGTTGTCTTCCACGGCAAAACTTAGGAGAGATAGTCGTCCCGGCTCTTCTCAGCCGCAACGATCAGGGTTTCAGCCACAAGGTCGTCAGGACCATCGTCGTCAGAGTCAGTCCACTGGAGGGCAGAGAGAGTGCTTCAACTGTGGAAGCACTACTCATTTGAGGAGTCAGTGTCCGAAGCCAGTCAGGAGTTGCTTCAGTTGTGGGAAGCCTGGCCATTTGCAGCAGTATTGTAATGTGGGAGCACCTTCACAGGGATCTTCACCGGAAACGGTGAACCAGATGCCTCGTCGTCAACCTCAGTAGTTTCAGCAGGCACTGAGCCAGGGCAGAGGACGCGGCGCAAGAGTTAGCAACACCGAGGGCAATCAGCCCCGAGTGTTTGAGATGAGGAGGGCCGATGCCCTACACGCGCCGACTGCTACAGGTACGATTTGGATTCAGTCTAGACCTGTTCACATACTGTTCGATACGGGTGCTACCCATTCTTTTATGTCTTCTGCTTGCGTGGCTAGACTAGGACTGACTTGCACTGAGGGGGTATCTTTTGTTGTGGGGCTGCTTGACGGCAGTAAAGTAAGAGGGAATAAGGAGATTTTACAGTGCCCTATTAGAATAGGGAATAGAGATTGGTATGCAGATTTCATAGTAATGCAGTTGTCGCCAGATGATGACGTGATTCCGGGGATGGATTGGATGATACGTTACCAAGCAGTATTGGATGCACACAGAGGTACAGTTACGGTGACAGCAGATGATGGGACCAGACATGTGTGTCAGGAGTTAGAGCACGAGGGGCTCGGATCGGTGATTAGTATGGTGAAGGCCGCCAAGTTGCTCAATGACGGATGTGTAGGATATTGGTGTTATGTCCTTCAGGGGGACAAGGCGGAACCTCACATTCAGGACATACCAGTAGTGTGCGAGTTTGAGGACGTTTTTCCTGAGGAACTTCCAGGATTACCTCCTTAGAGAGAGGTGGATTTTGGGATTGAGCTGGAGCCGGGGACGAGGCCGATTTCGAGAGCCCCATATCGCATGGCCCCGATGGAGATGCAGGAGCTGAAGGCACAATTGGAGGAGCTGTTGGAGAAGGGCTACGTACGACCGAGTGCGTCGCCGTGGGGAGCTCCAGTTCTGTTTGTAAAGAAGAAGGATGGTTCTCTCCGACTGTGTATCGATTATCGGGAGTTGAACCGTGTTACCATTAAGAACAAGTATCCACTGCCGCGTATTGATGATTTTTTGGATCAGCTGCAAGGGGCTACTGTGTTCTCCAAAGTGGATTTGAGGTCAGGATATCACCAGATGAGGATTCGGGAAGAGGATATACCTAAGACGACTTTCCGAACGAGATATGGACATTATGAGTTTTTAGTGATGCCATCCGGACTAACAAATGCACCCGTTGTATTTATGGAGTTGATGAACCGGGTGTTTATAGACTACTTGAACATATTTGTAGTAGTATTCATCGACGATATTCTGATCTACTCTCGGAGTAAGGAGGAGCACACCGAGCATCTTAGGCTGCTGTTGGGAGTATTGAGACAGCATCGATTGTTTGCTAAGTTGTCCAAGTGTGAGTTCTGGTTGCCTGAAGTTACCTTTTTAGGGCATGTGGTATCTGCTCAGGGAGTTATGGTGGATCCTGCAAAGATCGAAGCCGTAAAAGCATGGGAACCTCCGAAGAATGTGAAGGAGGTGCGGAGTTTTCTGGGATTAACAGGGTATTACAGGAGGTTTGTGGAAGGGTTTTCCCGGATAGCCCAACCACTTACCAATTTGCTTAAAAAGACTACTTGTTTTGAGTGGAACGAAGCTTGCCAACGGAGTTTTGATGAGCTGAAGAGAAGGTTAACTTCGGCTCCTATACTTGCTCTTCCTCAGGGGAATGAGGATTTTGTGATTTACAGTGACGCCTCCAAGGTAGTTTTGGGTTGTGTGCTGATGCAGAGGGACAGAGTGATTGCTTATGCCTCCAGACAGTTGAAGCCGAACGAGCAGAATTACCCTACTCATGATTTGGAGTTGGCAGCTGTGGTGCACGCTCTAAAGATTTGGCGTCATTACTTGTATGGGAGTACCTGCAAAGTGATGACAGATCACAAGAGTCTCAAGTACATCTTCACTCAGAGGGAGTTGAATATGCGACAGAGGAGATGGCTGGAGTTACTGAAAGATTATGACCTTGAGATTCTTTACCATCCTGGGAAAGCGAATGTGGTCGTTGATGCTCTTAACAGAAAGACGCCTCAGGAGAGTATGTTGGCTCATCTGACGGCTCAGCTAGAGTTACAGAGAGAGCTGATGAGGTACGGAATCGAAGTGCAGATTCAGCGTTATCAGGGTAGTCTGAAAACCCTAGAATGTCGTCCGTCTTTACTTGAGGAAGTAAGGCAGAAACAGGAAGATTGCCCGATGAATCAGGATTTGAGGCAGAGATTAAGCCGTGGAGAGGCACCCGACTTTGCAGAGAGAACAGATGGTATTTTTTGTTTACATGGTCGGATTTGTGTGCCTCGAGATGCAGAGTTGAAGCAGAAGATTTTGCAAGAGGCCCATGCTACACCTTACTCAATCCACCCCGGGGCGAGTAAGATGTACAAGGATTTGCGATAATTTTATTGGTGGGACGGCATGAAGCCGGATGTAGCGAGATTCGTCGCTAAATGTCAGGTCTGCTAGCAGGTGAAGATCGAGCATCAGAGACCTGGAGGAATGCTTCAGTCACTTCCTATTCCAGAATGGAAATGGGAGGACATCTTCATGGATTTTGTCACCGGTTTGAGACTCAGTAGAGGCCATGATGCCATCTGGGTAGTGGTGGATAGACTGATGAAGACTGCTCGCTTTTTGCCTATCAGAGAGACATGGCAAGTGAGCAAGTTAGTGGAGGTGTTTATTAATCAGATAGTTAGACTGCACGGAGTGCCTAAGACGATTGTATCGGACCGAGATGGGCGTTTTACTTCCAGGTATTGGCAGCAGGTGCATGAGGCTTTAGGGACGAGATTACATTTCACGACTGCTTACCATCTCAGTCGGACGGTCAGACAGATAGGACGATTCGGGGTGAAAGGGAAGCTGAGTCCCCGATATATCGGTCCGTTCGAGATTCTGTAGAGAGTAGGCGAGGTGGCTTACAGGCTAGCATTACCGCCTGCTTTGGAAGGAGTGCACCCTGTATTCCATGTTTCACAGTTGAGACAGTACGTCCCGGATCCTAGTCACAGACTGAATTATGAGGATTTGGTGGTAGAACCAGATCACACTTTCCGGGAACAACCGCTGAAGATTTTAGATCGACGAATGAAGAAGCTGCGGAACAAGGAGATTCCTCTGGTGTTAATTCAATGGTCTTGACGAGGAGTCGAGGAGGCCACTTGGGAGACGGAGTCCGGAATGGGTGAGAGTTATCCAGAAATTTACCCGAGTTTAGTAGAGGCGTTTGAGGGGAAAGTTAGTAATTAGTGTATTGTTTTCAGATTCGATGTTTACTTCGTGATCCTTGTTTGCTTGACTTGTTGTTTGACTGTTTAAATTTTGTTGACGTGTCGCGTATTTTGAATAGCTAATATTGGTTATGATTATTGTCATCAATCAATTCTAGTTCGAGGACGAACCTCCTTAAGGGGGAGAGGTTGTGAAAACCCTCGAATATCTTTTCCTTTGTGTAAAAGTTTCGGGACAAAACTTTCTTAAGGGGCGTAGTATGTAATATCCGTATTCGTTTTTGGTCTCGTAAGTCTGAAAACGAGTTTTTTCGCTTACAAGCACTCGAGTGCTCGATCCTCAAGTAACCTCGTAACGATAAATTAATTAGTAGTCTGCTTTATCATACCCAATATAAGGGTACAAGTAAACCATTATGTACATACTTGTAAGTCTCATATATATTTATGTGTTCATTCATTAAATTATTTTTTCCCTATTTAAACCGATTCAACCGAAGGTACAAATTGATCTCGGAAAAAAAATCTATCGGGATTAATCTCTTACAGATATACCCAAATCTATCCTAAACCAAGCTATATAGATATACCCAAATATGGATTAATCTCTTATATATATATACATATCGCTAAACCGAACCCCTATCTTAACAAAATCGCTCTCTCGGTAATTTCGAATCACGACCCGATCAAAGCTTCAACCAATCTTCCTCCCTGTTTGCGTGAACGATCTGGAGATTGAATCGGGTTTGCCGATCGACAACGGACCAGGTAAGACCTTTTCACTTGTGCCTTCGGTAGAAGAAAGTCGTCGATCGAACCTCTGTTTCCCGTCTTGTCGCTTAAACATTCTGTTCCGCGATCTTCTATTCCTTCCTTAGGTTGTATTTCATACCCGACACCAGTAAATCGCACCACCGCCGGTGACGCATCATCCTCGTCGATAGCTCGGTACCGCCGTTCCGGTGAGTTCTTGTTCCATTTATTCAAACGCCCTTCCCTGTTTTTTTTCTTCTTCGACTAGCTGGGGCACTGTCGGGGTTCTAGGATAAGGGGATATACCGAGTGGGAGAGTCAACACCACCATTCTGAGTCTGAGCGGGCCGTCATCGGAACACGGGAGGGCTGACCAGGGCCGCCTGCTGTCACCGCTTGGAGGGTCGAGATCGCCGCTGCTCTTGCGTGGGTGGGGAGGGCGACTCGGAGGAGGAAGACGGGGTGATCAGTAAAGGGCGGAATTCCACTTCGCAGAATCGACGGCGAAGGGAATCGCTGATTGAGTGCCGGGTGGACCTTGGGTATTTGTTTTCGGCGAGAGGAAGAAGACGAAGTTTGGTAAAGAAGAAGGAAGGGGTGGGGGCCCACGAACTTGGTCATGATATTTGATCCGGTAAACGGATCAGATTGGTGGGGGAAACGGGCTGGGAGCTCGGACCCAATTTTGCCCAATTTGGGCTAGTTTGGTTCTTTATTGTTTTTTTTTATTTATTTAGTATTTGGGCTGATGGGTTGGCTACTACAAATGGTGGGCTAGGTAAGTGCTGGGCTGAACTTTTATTTAACATGGGTTGTTTTGTTTAAGTGGTGCCAAATAACGTTAAGTGGTATAATTAGTATTATGTGAGGACGAGTGTGTGGGATGGTAGCATTTTAAAAGTGCAGTGTAATGTTAATTAGTATTAATAAGTTGGATCACGTTAAGTCGGATTTATAAGTTAAGGAATAATCGAGTATATATCTTGTTAGAGTAAGTGTGGGTGAACCTAATTCAACTTGTTATGTTCATATTTCTTCTAGGGAATCGTTTGTGCCCACACTCTTAACTTCCGCCTTTTTTCGAGGATCCTTCGTTGAGGTAAGTCGTTTTTCGACTTGCTCGGTTCTTTTCCCCCTTGTTAGACTGCGTATCGATATTGTAGGGCGGGTTTTGGGAACTAATCCCGAATACCTTTTAAATTGCTTTGAACTCCTTGAGTGTTGTGTGCGTTAATGATTTTAAATGTGTTTTATCGGAAAATATTTTGGAACGTTTTCTCTGTGTTGGTACCGTTTCCGACACGGCCCATCGTAGCTGGTGTTGAGGAAGAGTTGGCTACGTTGACCCGTGTGACTGGGAAAATCGTGCCCCTTCAAACGAAAATTATTATCTGTGTGTTTTTGGCAAATGCTCCAGTGGAGGCTTAGCCAGGGGTTAGAAGGGAGATTGTGAAGTGGAGTGAGAGGGCCTGCCTCTGCACTCGGCGCGGTGATGAGCGCCTTGGAAGTCGGATTGCGGAAAAGGAGGAATTGTTTTGCTATGGGATTGTGACTGTAAATGCGTATGTGACTTTGTGTGACTGATATAACTAATTTAGGTATTGGCCTTTAAAGTTATGATTGTGGTTGTGGATTTGTATGTTGACTTTAGATAACTGATTTCAAAACGTTCTACAATTTCCGTATTCTTTCTAGCTTGGTATATTAGACGCTGACCCTTCGGGGAATAATTTTCAGTTCCAGGTTTGAACAAGGGAGCCGTGCAGGAACCGAGGTTAGATGGTGGGCTGGAGCGGTAAAGAGCGCGTGTCATAGTGGGATGAGTTTTGACATTAGTTTATTTATGATTTCTAGGATGCTGTTTTCACTATTATGTTAGAATTGGTATTATGACTTGATTTCGGTTTTCATTAAGTGATTTATTGTTGGTAAAGAATTGTCGGTTCAGGATATTTATATTTAGGTTTTCGGGAATACATGCATAACTATATTTTTAATGTTTTCGTTAAAGGAACGGTTGGATGTTTTATTATGTTTTTCTCGTCGTGCCCGCGTTGTAAGGTCCTACAGTGTAGTTGTCAACCTAAATAATAGTACCTTGTAAGGTCTATTCCCTAGTAGCGCCTCGTCGGAAGACGGGGTGTTACATCACACATATAAAGAAGAGGGATTTTATTAAGGTCTCCCTATAAGGCCAAAATTCCTCACTAGGTAAATATTTGTTGGATTGCAACTACTTCTACTCAAGACACATATGCTCAATTTCATCACAAGTCAATTTTCACAATCAAGAGCAATTTCTCAAAACTTGGGCTATACTATCCAAATATGCCAAAGGAATTATATGATAAGCATGAAAATTAGTTCTCATCATAGGACATCTAAAATGGAGCATTCTTCTATCCTAAAACAAGACAGACAAACAAAGAAGCAAATATTTTTGGATTTTTCAACATTTTTCAATTTTTTTTAAATTGCTTTTTCTTAACAAAACAAACTTAACAAACAAGCAAACAAAGCCAACACAAAAAGACTCAATTATGTATAAAATGTGAGATTTCTTCTTCCCCTCCCCCATACTTAACTCATGCAATGTCCCCATGCATGAAAATGATATGAAAAAGTAAAGAGAAAAGAAGAAGAAAACTCACAAAGAACTCTTCATGGTGAAGGTGGAGCCAGACGACGTCGACGAAATGGTGGATGCGCCGGGGGAACCCATTCATCTCTATCCGGGTAGTTCCCTTGGGTCCAACGCATGAAGCCCTCCATGTGAGCCCAATGGTAGTCATCTATGTCTTGTTGAGCCTCATAGTAAGTTCGGAATTGTTGGAACTCCTGATGATGTTGTTCCACCAAAGCCCGGTTTTGTCGTTGATCCTCCATTATGGATACTTGTCCACACATTACCGCCTCATGTTGTTGCCTTTGATCGACCTGCATGGCCGCCATCTCTCTAGCGAAGAATGCCATCTCATACACCGGCGGCTCATCTTGCTGCATCGGCTTTGCATCCCCGGGACCAGGATAGGCACCCGAAGAAGCCCCAAACTCAAAAGTCGCCCCAAAAGTAGTAGGCATAGACGACATAGTGGGTTGGAACGACCCAGATGGGTCGTGCACGACCCCAGATGGGTCGTGCCTGAGAGGTGAAGGAGGGGGAGGCAGAGCAAGGAGCTTGTTCCCGAGCGGCTCTTCCTCTTCTGGCTTGGAACTCGGATAGCGGCAGGGGAGAGTTCTCAAAGACTCCTCATGCTCGGGGCGAACCTTCAAAGAATATTTGTTGTTGGACCACACATCATACCAATTGGGCAAGTGAAGCAAGTCGGCCCGCTCTCGAGTGATGACAATTGTCCTTTCTTTAAAAGTAGAGCAAAACTTGTTGTTGTCATTGGGGTGCCTCTCTATCAGATGAGCATTGACGAGGAACGGGATGTCCACAAAGATAGGCTTCTCCCCTGTATAAGCGCTCATATTCACCCCAAGGTTCCGGACAAGACGGGCGATCATACCTCCAAACAAAACAACCTTCGATCATCCTTTGCAATCCGCCACACTCTTCATCCATTCAAAGCCAATGTTTATCGGAGCCGAGGGGAACAACATGGTTCTTAACATATTCACCTCCCTTTTGATTGGGTGAGACAACTCGGTTCTCAGGAAGACCATGCTCCCAAGAATGCGCAAGATGATCTGGAAAAGCTGGTTAGCGATGTTCTTGTTGGCCAAGTTACGGAAACTGGACTCCCGAACTCCGGATATATAGCCCCATGTCTCTAGGGTCGAGTACCTAATCTTATCATCATATATCGGGTTAGGGAACCCGAATGCATCATTGAGATCCTTCAAAGTGAGTTTGAACCACTTGTTGCCCAACTGAAATTCCATCTTCCCACCGGTATGGGGACTCTTGATTTTGTTGGAGAAAGTGGCCAAGAACTCGGAAGTAAGGACCGGATAATGATGATCGTGCCACTTAAGCAACTTCTCACCCCCAGTATAATAGAACGCCTCCACCAAGTCTTCATGATTATGCAAGCGTTGCCCATCTCATCTTGTGTTTCATACGAATGCACGCATTGAATAATTTCTTGAATTCGGAGGCAAGTTGGCAATTATTAATCTGTGGTTGACCGCCTTTCTCTGATTTGTCACCCTTCCTTGCCTTCTTTGTGGGTCTAGAGCTCGAAGCCGATATAGTACCTACATCAATCCAAGGACAAAATCCACGTAATCCATCCAATACTTAATCAAAGGCAAGTATTGCAATCATATCATTCAAGCAATTCACAACAATGGAAAGACATGATTTATAAGGAAGAGATCATGAAAGCATGAACCGAATCTCAACCTAGCATGCAATATTTATCAAGAACCTCACAACAATACCCCGAATGCACACAAGCACGACCCACAGAGGGTCATGCACGATCCTTATAGGGTCGGTCTTGAGACCATATCACTGTTCATCGTCTTCCACTTTCACCCAAATTTCGATTATGGCCCCAATTGGCACCAAACATCGAAATACAACCATAATAGCCCATGAAGTTCGAATCTAAACTCACCCAAGCATGCAAAAATCAACAACAACATACTCATGCAAG
This sequence comes from Fallopia convolvulus, assembly GCA_964016875.1. Lineage (NCBI taxonomy): Eukaryota > Viridiplantae > Streptophyta > Magnoliopsida > Caryophyllales > Polygonaceae > Fallopia > Fallopia convolvulus. The sequence continues at coordinate 3,429,948 of OZ024720.1, forward strand.
CAATTTCCAAATTCTCAACCCTAAGTCAAAATCCCAATAATTCACATTCAACCCAAAAATCCAATTTCAATCAAGAGCAATCGAAATTAAGAATAGAGGGTTAGAAATTCATACCGAAATTCTGAGATAAGAGTGAAAGAAGTGGAAAATTGGGTTGTTCTCGAACTAGATCTAGAAGGGGGAAGTAAGAGGGGGCTGTTTTGGGTTAGGGGGTGGTGAGAAGGGGCGAGGGTTTGGGTGATTTTGTGCAGAAAATCTGGGCGTGGGTGGGTTGGTGGTGCAACGGTGGAGTGGTGGCGAGAGGAGAGGTGGTGGTGTGGTGGTTTCCGGTGAGATTAAGAATGAGAACAACTCAAAAATAGGAGAGGAGTGGGTCGATGTCGCACAAGGAGAGGAGAGAGGGGAGTTGGGTTGTGGGTTTAGGCTAAAATAGGAGAAAGAAACTTACCTCAATGGAGAAGGGTATTTTCGGAATTTCCAAATAGGGTCGTGCATGACCCTTATAGGGTCGATTTCGACCCCCTATAAGTGTTCCAAAAATTCCCAAAGTTGCACCGCATGTAAAGTCGTCTTTTCTCGTCTTTTTGAGCCCGTATTTGAAGCTTAGGACCCTGCAAAAATCCCACAAAAATTCTATCCCAAACAAATGTATTCTATCCTAGTCTAAAGAAGGAAGAAAAATCTAATGTAAAGATCAAAAACATAATAACAATAAAAATCTAATCTAAAGACCGGGTTGTCTCCCATAAGCGCTTGTTTAACGTCATTAGCTTGACGACTTATCTTAGCTCATTCCGAGGTGGTGAGAGCCCATGTGGCTCGGATTTCTTCATTGGGTTCCACTTTTGCATAGTACTTCTTCAAGCGATGCCCATTGACCTTGAAAATCCCGCCGTTCTCGTCTATAAGGTCGACCTCCCCATGTAGGTAAATGTGATGAACCGTGAATGGTCCACTATCTCGGGTCCGTAGCTTTCCGGGGAAGAGTCAGAGACTAGAGTTAAAAAGGAGTACTTGGTCACCGACTTTGAAGAGTTTTGGGACAAGCTTCTTATCGTGCCACTTCTTGGTTCTCTCCTTGTAGATCTTGGCGTTCTCATACGCCGTGAGCCTCAATTTCTCTAGTTCTTGCAAGTTCATGAAACGTTTTGCTCCGGTCGCATCGAGGTCCATGTTGAGCTCCTTGAGAGCCCATAAAGCTTTGTGTTCGAGCTTGACGGGCAAGTGACATGACTTGCCATTCACCAAATTGTAAGGAGTGGTGCGGAGTGGCGTATTGTAGGCGGTGCGGTACGCCCATAGTGCATCATCAAGCTTTGATGACCAATCTTTCCTTGACCGAGATATCGCCTTCTCCAAGATGCTCTTTATTTGACGGTTTGAGACCTCCAATTGACCACTTGTTTGGGGGTGATAAGGTGTTGCCACCTTGTGAGAGACCCCATACTTGGTCAAAAGAGCTTCAAAGCTCCTCTCAATGAAGTGCGAACCGCCATCATTTATAAGTACTCGGGGGACTCCAAAATGAGGGAAGATGTTTGATTTCATGAACTTAGCAACCACTCGAGCATCATTTGTTCTTGTAGCAATAGCCTCCACCCACTTGGAAACATAATCAACCGCCACAAGGATGTATTTATAAGGACCCGATGAAGGGAAGGGTCCTATAAATTCTATCCCCCACACGTCAAAAAGCTCGACCTCCAAGTGAGTGGGTTCTCATTTCTCCAAGTGATGTTTCCGGAACGTTGGCACTCAACACACCTTGTCACAAACTCGTTTACATCCTTGAAAAGCATTGGCCAATACAAGCCGTTTTGAAGAATCTTCGTTGTGGTCTTGAATCCCTTATCATGGCCTCTCGTTGGTAGAGTGTGGAAATGGCGAATGACGCTCTCAATCTCATCATCCGGAATACAGCGTCGAAAGATGTGATCGCTTCCTTGTTTGAACAAGTAAGTATCATCCCAATAGTATTGCTTGACGTAGTGGAGGAATTTCTTCTTGGCTTGAGGGGTTAAACCCGCCGGAATCTCGCCTCCTACAATATAGTTAGCAAAATCCGCAAACCAAGGGGTCCTTGACCCACGTACAACAAGAATAGAAGTAGGGAGAGAAGATGAAGATGGAAGATCATCGGAACTTGAAAGAACCGAAGAGAACAAAGAAGACTTACCTACTTGACCCAGGGAGAGGGTCGTGCACGACCCATTTGGGTCGTTCCTGAGAGTTGAGTCAAGGGTAGAGATCGACCCTAAATTGGTCAATGCAAGGTCGGTCCTGAGGGTTTCTCTCTTTGTTTGGGTCGAGCACGACCCTGATAGGGTCGGTCTTGAGACCTCAGCTTCTTTGTCGCCATTGTCTCCATGGTGCTCATTGTTGTCGTGCAAAAGAGTCTCATATGGGCGTGTATCATTGATGGGGATTGATCCGCCAGACTCCATGATGTGCTCAAGGGGCAGTCTAGATAGGTGATCCGCCACTAAGTTCTACGCTCCCTTCTTGTCTCGGATTTCGTGATCGAATTCCTGCAATAAGAGCATCCAACGAAGCAACCTAGGCTTGGTGTCTTTCTTCGCCATTAGAAATCTAAAAACAGCATGGTCAATATAACCAATCACCTTAGAACCCACTAGATAAGAGCGGAATTTCTCAAAAGCAAACACCACGGCGAGAAACTCTTTCTAGGTTGTGGTGTACTTACTCTGGGCTTCGTCAAGCATCTTACTTGCATAGTATATGGCATGAAGATTCTTGTCCTTCCACTGCCCAAGAACCGCTCCTATGGCATAGTCACTAGCGTCACACATGATTTCGAAGGGAAGTGTCCAATCTGGTGATTGCATGATGGGGGCCGTCACGAGAGCTTTCCTCAATCTGTAAAACGCTTCAAGACAATCTGGAGACATTCTAAACACTACATCTTTCATTAGTAGGTTAGTCAATGGCTTAACAATTTTAGAAAAGTCTTGAATGAAGCGTCTATAAAAACCCGCATGCCCCAAGAAGCTCCTAACGTCTTTCACGGAGAATGGAGGGGGCAACTTCTCAATAAGCTCAATTTTTGCCTTGTCCACCTCAATCCCACGTTTAGACACTAGATGACCTAAGACAATTACCTCTCTAACCATGAAATGACACTTCTCCTAATTGAGCACAAGGTTAGTCTCCTCACATCTTTTAAGGACCGTAGAAAGGTTAGCAAGACATGAATCAAAAGTGGAAACAAAAACTGAGAAATCATCCATGAATACCTCCACTATTTCCTCAATCATGTCGGAGAGGATGGCCATCATGCATCTTTCAAAGGTAGTCGGGGCGTTGCAAAGCCCAAATGGCATTCTATTATAAGCAAACGTCCCATGCGGACAAGTGAATGTCGTCTTCTCTTGATCATCGGGGTGAATGGTAATCTACCAAAAGCCACTATAGCCATCCAAATAGAAAAAGTAATCGTGTTGGGCTAAGCGTTCTAGGACTTGGTCAATGAAGGGGAGTGGAAAGTGATCCTTCCTAGTGGCACTATTAACTTTCCTATAGTCTATGCACATTCTCCACTTAGTGGTGGTCCTAGTTGGAATCAACTCCCCTTTTTTATTCTCTACAACCGTCATCCCCCCTTCTTAGGAACTACATGTACAGGGCTAACCCATTTACTATCTGAGATAGGAAATATGATACCGACATCTAGCATCCTAAGAATTTCTTTCTTCACTACCTCTTTCATGTTAGGGTTTAGCCTACGTTGATGCTCGATAGTGGGTTTATGATCATCCTCCATATAAATCCTATGCATGCACAATGAGGGTGAAATACCACTAAGTTCCTCTAGTGAATATCCTTCGGCTTTCCAATGAGTCTTAAGCACATCAAGCAATTTGTTCTCCTCTTCCTTACTCAAGTTAGCATTAATAATGACGGGAAGAGTAGAATTAGGACCAAGAAAAGCATACCTCAAGGAGTCGGGGAGCTCCTTAAGCTCGGGAGTAGGCTCGGACAAGCTAACTTCCTCCTCATGCTCCGCCTTGAGTGCATCCAAGACAAGGTAGGGCTCGTTGCTTACGTCCAGGAGGGTCGTGCACGACCCTTGGAGGGTCGGTCCTGAGACCCCAGAAATGTGCGGTAGAGGCTCCCAAGTCAATAATTGCTCTGTTGGGTTGTTGCACTCAATGTAGTCGGGGTGTGTGTATAGCATCTTGACCTCCTCGTGACTTGACTCCTTCATAGTTGGGTTGAATCGGAACTCCACCACTGTTTCTCCAATGTTAAAGGTGAGAAGACCGCTCTTCACATCGTTGATAGCTCCCGCAGTGGCTAACAATGGTCGTCCGAGAATGATGGGTACCACAGGGTCCTCAGGCATCTCCATCACTATGAAATCGTTGGGCACAAAGAACTTCCCCACTTGAACTGTGAAATCATCTACCACTCCCGTTGGCCTGACGCATGACCCATCCACCATGTATAGCCTCATGTTAACCGGTACTAATGGCCCCATGTTGGTCTTGGACCAAATTGAAAGTGGAAGCAAGCTTGCACTAGCACTTAGATCACACAAAGCTTTGAAACGGTAAGCTCCAATACCAATAGTAATAGCAAATTTACCGGGGTCGCCTAGCTTCTCCGGGAGCTCCAACAACCTCACCTCATTCGTTAGCTCTCTCCCTCGGCGAAAGGAATGGAAAGATTCAAGCCTTGAAGCAACATAACGAAGCGCTTAAACTTTGTTGAAGGGTTTTTCGAACAAATAAATTTATATTCAAGACCCCACTGAGTATAGCGAAGTCAGGATCGTCCACGGGAATGAGAATAGTGCTAAAAGATTAGTCGATAAATTACGAAAAGCAAAGAAATCACGAGCAAACCACGCCAGGACCAAACCGAGGTGGGTCGTTCACGACCTCAAGAGAGTCGGTCCTGAGCACAACCACACACGAACACACACAAACACCAGCGAAGGTTCGAGCACGACGTTATGGGTCGAGATCAAAGCAAAGACAAGAGTTTTAATCAATATAAAAGACAAATCCCAGGGCTAGGGCTACCACAACAACAATCATACATGCTTCCAACAAGAACTCACAACTATCATGCAATTTAGATCATAGAAGAGTCGACCTTTTGCAAACAATTCAAGTTATACAATCGACTTTCACAAAATAAAATAACTTTCTATCTATCCTTCAACCTAGGAATATCAACTTTCACAAATAATCCTATTAGACCTAATCAAGCAATCAACCTTACACCGTCGCTGAGGTTAATCGCAAGATATGCCTCAACTATCGTAAAGGAATTTAGCACAAGATAGATAGATATGATCTTCAAGCATTCAATTTATGAATTCACGTTTTTAGAAATGCATGATTGTGTTAGGTTTTCACCCAACCCTAGAATTTAAGAAAGCTACTCACTCATGGCATAGAGAGACGAGAAAAAGGAAGAAGAAGACGATAAATTGAATGCTTGAAGATAGATAGATAGATATGATAGATATGATCTTCAAGCATTCAATTTATGAATTCACGTTTTTAGAAATGCATGATTGTGTTAGGTTTTCACCCAACCCTAGAATTTAAGAAAGCTACTCACTCATGGCATAGAGAGACGAGAAAAAGGAAGAAGAAGACATGATCAATCCAAACCGAAATTCAAATTAAACTAAGAATAAGTCTTACAAAAGTCTCAACCTTGTTCACCAAGTCTCTCTTCAGCTCTAGAGAGTACTTTCCAATGCCCCCAAAAAGAGAATCTCCTAAACTAAAGGGTTTAACCCCCCCTGTTATAGAAGAAAAGGAGTCCTAATTCAACTAGGAAACAAGATAAAATAACCTTCCAAAAATACAAAGATAGAATAAATCCTTAAAATCTCGGGATAGAGAGAAGATCGACACCAAGCACGACCCAAATGGGTTGTGCACGACCCTCATAGGGTCGGTCCTGAGAGCATTCTTCTAGCTTCCTCATCTTGGTTCGTGCACGACCCCTCCCTAGCTCAATCTTAGGTCGATTTCTTCACCTCTCTTCATGATTTCACTCTTCTTGGCCCTACTTCTTTAGTTCATCAACTCAAATCTTCTTCATAGCTTATCCGCCCTCTCTTGCAATGCTCCAAACTCTTCTTTCAAGCTCCAGAACTCCTACAAAATGACACAAAAGGTGTGTAGCTTCCGAATCTCAAGGAAAAACGAAAACTAAAGCAAAAAGACTCAAAAGCATAAGAGTCAAGTACGAAAACCAACTCAATCTAATCTATCTAGACACTAAAAATTCTACCTAAAATGCGGATATCAAAACACCCCATACTTAGACTTGCTTGTCCTCAAGCAATAATCATGCAAAATCAAGACCAATAACACAATCTTCAAGCATAGCCTTTGTCAAAACATTTTAAACACAAGTGAAAAAGTAGACAAGTAATTTTAATGTCATTACATATGTATGAGTCTCTAGCGTAGGCAATCACAATCCAACCTCACAAGGGATATTAATGTGTTTCTTTCAACTTCCATGTGTTTAGGCTATTAAATCAACTCTCATCTCAATCTTCATGCAACATCTACTTTATCATTAAGACTTATATCACCAATCTCTCTAACTAGAGAATTCAAAACACATCAATCATCATAAGAATTTAGGCTCAATGAAATCTTCATAGAAGACTTGACGAGCACTTTTACGTTGCTATAAAAGCACTGTCAAAGAAAATTCCTAACTTCCTAACCTTAGCAAAGTGGAAGCAAGGGTCAAACCCACAAAGACTCGGAATATTTGTATTTAAGTAATATTACTAAGTAAGAAGGGGAGATTTTATAATTTTAAACTAAAAATCTAAGTAATTAAAACTAATTAAAACAAAGCAAGTAAAGTGATTTAAGATTCAAATATGGAGAAAAGCGTCCAACTAGTTTCGTATCCATTGTATACATGAGTTTTGATCCTTAATTATCCTTATCTCAATTTCCCTTGACTAATCCATTGTGAATTTATGAATTCAAGCTTAAAGTGGTTGTTAATATACACCGTCTTTAACAACCTTTTAACCAATTAACCTAGAAAACCTTCTATGTCAAGTTGATCATGCAATTAAGTTCAAAGCATTCAATAGAAACAATAATCATGAATTTCACCGTCTATTCATGAAGTCTTGTGATTGAATTCTCCGCCTTTGATTAAACTTATTCCACTGTCTATAAGTTTAATCAAAGGATTCATCCATGAATAATCAAATTCCACCGTCTATTTAATTACTCTAGTTGTAATTCAACCTAGAAGTAAAATAGGTGACCAATCTATTATAATCCTAAGCGAATTTAATCAATCAAGCATGAAGAGATTCAATCTAGTCAAGGCAAACTAAAATAATTCAAATCTCACAAACAATCATGCATACAACTTCAACTAACTAGTTGGACATGGGAAAATTAGCTAGAAATTGACATTAAAGAAAAATAAAACTTACAAGAGTCAAATTGATCTTCAATTGCAAATCTTGGGTTTTGTCTCCCACAAATCTCCAAATTCTTCAATAACCTAAAACTCCAAACAAAAGATAGCATAATATAACCTCCTCATAAGAAAACCTAAGGAAAGTATTTATATCATATCTAGAAATATCCCAAAAATACTAATAAGTCGGCCCAAAAGATATTACGGAGGCCCGATTCAGCGTCGCATCAACGCGCCAGAGCGCGGTCTGGTCCAGTGAGAGCGCGGTCGCGCTATGGCCTACCCTCCCCGCGCTTTGGCTGCAGAAACTTCATCTTCGCAGCGCGGTTTGGCATTGAGGAGCGCAGTCGCGCTATGGCCTTCTTGCCCGCGCTCAGCCTCGATTCAGCATTCAAACGACACTTCAGAGGATGTTTTGACCCTATTTTAGGTGGAATCTGGACTCGGGGTACAAATATGAATTGTAGTTCTTCGAGTTAGCTTTCCAGTGATACCAAATTCAGCTTCATCCGACCACTGTAGTTCCCAAACCAAGCATTGCAATATAGAGGTGTCAAAATAAGACTCCAATGGATGACTCGGGTTTAAGTGTTTTTATACCTTAAGCTCTTGGACCTTAGCTCTTTCAATCTTCGATTGTATCACTCTAAGCTTCATCAAACTCCACCATAGTCCTCTAAGCTCCGTCCCGTCCACGCTTCACCTTTTATCCTACAATATAGCACACAAATGCGTGGATTCCGAACTAACCGAAATAAAACTTAAACTACGAATTAAAGTAAAACTCTATCTAATAATGCATAAAACGGGAATAAAACGGGATTTTGAGGTAATCGGATATCCGATACTATATATATTTCTGGAAAATGCACACAAACATTAAGTAGGATAGATGTTTCAATGAATAATTTTGTAAAATTCTAACTCATCAAAGGTTAGATTCTCTCAAACCATGTAGCTTTTTCTTACAATTTAACCGGATTGATGGATGTTTCATTTAGAATTCCTCCGACGCAATATATTAATTAGGCCTAAATTCAAAATAGTCAAAATGTTTTTTTAAATGGATATTTTGGATATCTGGATATTGGATCCAAGCGGATACTTCTTACCGGATATATCTAACCATTAATGAATCGGATATGAATCGAAATTTTAAGGAAAAAAATTAATGATCAAGACCACGTACTATTTATACAAGTGATGAAACCATAATTAGGATAGAATCTTATCTAGAATAACAAGTAGCTAAAAATAAGTAATATTCTTGATCCTAACAATATCACCTAGGATGGAAAGATAATATACTAATAGAATAAAATACTTAATCTAAAATATATTATCAATATTCCCCCTCAAACAAGGCATTTTGTATAAAGACGTAGTTTGAAGATTATCATGCCTCCTCAAGCTAGAGGATCTGAGATAGATTCTATGCTTGGAGACGATTGGTTGAAGCCGGAGCCCAATTGGAATTGAGCTATGCCTCTTGGTTTCGTAAGGATGCCCTCACAAAGAGACGTCCATAGGAAAGTTCGAGCTTGAAGACAATTTCTTAAAGGCGAAGCTAATCTCGTGTTGTTGGAGTCGAACAAGGCCAATCTCGTGTTGTTGGAGTCAGACAAGGCCGATCCTGGTTTTGTATGAGTTGGACGAGGCCGATTTTGGTTTTGAATGAGACATTCGAAGGTGATTCCGATTTTGTATGAGACGCGCGAAGGCGATCCCGATTTTGTATGAGAAGCCCGAAGGCGATCCCGATTTTGTATGAGACACACGAATGCGATCTCGATTTTGTATGAGACAACCGAAGGCAATCCCGATTTTTTATGACATGCCCGAAGGCGATATCAGTTTTGTAGGAGAGACCCGAAGGAAAACGGGCTTTGTAGGAGACGCCCGAAGGCGATCCCGGTTTCTTTGGAGACGCCCGAAGGATGAGCGGATTTTTTTAAGCAGTGGGTTTTTTTTAAGCAGGGAAAGTTGTTTTATGGTGATTGTTGGTGACCGATTATAAACATCAACAGCCATGAGAAAAAAAATTAGAGGATCGAAATGCCGCTAGGCTAAATGCTTGATACCATATAGAGAGTTTTGTATAGAAGAGAAAGAGATGCGTAATATTATTAATGATCAAGACAAGTATTTATACAAGTGATGAAACCCTAATTAGGATAGAATCTTATCTAGAATAACAAGTAGCTAAAAATAAGTAATATCCTTGATCCTAACAATATCACCTAGGATGGAAAGATAATATACTAATAGAATAAAATACTTAATCTAAAATATATTATCAATACCAATCGTGCTTTAAAACGCTCAACTTTGTCGTCGGCATGATACTTAATTTTATAAACCCATTTACACCCAATGGGGTGCTTTCCATCGGGTAGATTCGATAGCACCCATTTTTCGTTATGTTCGAGGGCTGAGATTTCGCTCGCAATTGTCTCGCGCCAACCGGCGACAAATTCGGTGAAGACGACGACGACAAATCAGATGAGAACGAAGATGAATCAGCATGAGAAACCACAATGAGCGTAAGAAGAGGAAGATGACCCATTGGTACAAGAACAGATTGACCGTCTTGATGACAAGAGGCAATGACACAACGGAAGTTGAAGAATACGAGGGTTGTTACCAATCGAAAACCGTTGGGCAAGATCGTCCCAAAGTTCTTATACGCTATCATAGTACGTAACTATTAACAAGCGAAGGTTTGGATCGATAGTCTGCACAATCCAACCTACGAGCATGAAGTTGACAATGTACCAATCGTCAAGCTCGGGGGATGACGCATGAAACCTAGATTTGATTTCACATTCTATCTTTAAGATGCATACAACTAATTTCGGGGCATTTTATTCCAACAACATACCAAACACCAAGGATAAGGAATGACACATTTTTAATTATTGTATCTAATGAAAATCTGGATTACGACTTTGGTGTATGTAGAAGCAATAATCTTACCATTTAGGTTCTATCCAAATCCTCATAAAAAGTATCGTTAAGAATGATCTCAACTTTGGTTCGCTTCTCCCTGAGATTCATGGAGAAATCGCCCAAGTCGCCCCATAGTTTTATTTACCTACAATTTCATCGAAAAAACTAAACTATATGGAAAATTCATGACAATTCTACAAGTTGGATGAATGCCTAATGTAAGTGTGCAATCTAGGTCTTACCTCTTCCTTCCAATCCATTCTCCATGTTAGTACGACGAGTGCGACTACTTGTACTACCATGCCAACCAACATTCCAATCCATATCCCCTATTTAATCAACATTGCCAAAACTATAAGTTAGCAGATTAAACAATATTCAAAATGTATATCTTGTAGGAACACACATAGATATCATGGATTTGTCAAGTTGTGCACCTTTATGCCAAGTTTAGCTACAAATGTTAGCAAACATCCTATTGGAATACCGACGGCATAAAAGGATATTGCATTCACTAAAACAACTTTGGCTTGTGACCCACAACCTATTGCCACTCCTGATTGGCATGACAAGACATAAACCAATGTTAAATCTTAATTAGCAAGTATGGTCATTAAACTTATTTTGTGAATCCCAAGGTAATAGGTAGTGGCTACCACCACTGTTCTAAAAATCCCTTCTAGGCCTCGCCTAGCTGCTGGAAGGTCCTAGTCCGCCTAGACACCCGTCTAGGACCGCCTAGGTCACCGTTCAGGTCGTCTAGGCGCTAGGCAGTCCCTCTTCGCCTAGTGTTCGTGTAGCATTTTGTAGAACATTGGCTACCACCAAGGGGACTTTAACTCGATAACTCTTGGTAGTACTACAACACAAGAGCCATTTTGAGCTTGCCATCATGTGATGATTATATGGTCATTAAACTTGCCTGAAAAAACAGCTTGGAAACTGCTTACAAGCATTGTCAAGGCAAGTAGCACAGAGAGGTTACTCGCCGCCTCAACAACCTTGACATCGTTCATGAACAAGTACGGGTACGAGTGGCCAAAGGCGATACAAAGAATGCAAAAGAATAGCCCAAGAGCAACTGCCATGCACAATATAACCTTAACCGAAAACTTTGCAACCTCGACATCTCCACGCCCTAGTTCATTAGAAACTCTTACACTAACAAGCACAATATATGAGTTCGTATAAGGCAATGCAACTTGAATATATAGAAGATTCAATCATATCTCCATACCTTGTTGCGGCCAAAAGGCCAAGGGCTATCATGAACTCCCACGCATTAAGGTTTAAACTAAAATGTCAATGTAATCTCATTAAGATTAGTTAGAACTATAACTTTGATAAAAAAAAAAATCAATATAAGAATGTACGATGATAGATCAAGATGATATACCAGATAGAGAATGCAGATACGTCGACTACAACGTCATTTGAATATCCAGCAATCAAGACAAGAACAGAACTATACCATAGCTCAAGACTAGTGCAAACAAAGAAATAAATATGCATAAGAAATTAAACTAGGTTAGTAGAAATTCACTTTGGTAATATATAATATATGAATGACATCATATAGTTAAAATGAAATGTATTTTATTATTTTGAAAGAAACTTACCAAAGCATGAAACCGGACGAAATTGAGAGTTTAACTAATGGCACGAGATCCGCAAAGGCAAGTTTAGAGAAGCCTATCCATGTTTTTCCACTCCAACCTCCAAATATGTAAATCCAATCACTAGAAACCAATCCCCATTGGGATATGATCATGGAACCCATTGCACCATGGATTCCGAGGTTGAGCTTATATACGAATAGCCACGAGAAGAACACGTGAGCTATCATAGCTCCCGAAGAAAGCCATACGTTGATCATGTTCTTCATCTGTGCTTGCAGATACATATTCGTCGTCAAACTGAATGCGAGGGTGTAAGTAAAAGAGATATAGCACAAGGAAATTGTCTTAGTGGCTTTTGATATGTCGACTTGTTGCCCTAACAAGTTGTATATAGGAGATGCAAAGATCAAGATAGGGAGTAAGATGGACGCGGTGATGAAGCTGACAATTGTAACACCCCGACTTCCGTCGAGGCGCTACTAGGGAATAGACCTTACAAGGTACTATTTATTAGGTTGACAACTACACTGTAGGATCTTACAACTCGGGCACGACGAGAAAAACATAATAAAATATCCAACCTTTATTTAATAAAACTTAGAAAACGTAATAATGCATGGATCCTCGAAAATCATAAATAATCAAATACGTCATAACGCCTACTGAAACTGAACTATCCAAACAAAAATAATAATAAACGAAACGCAATACCAACTCTGTCTAACAAATATTAAAATCAACATCCTAACTATTATGAATAACTAGTAAAAACCGATCCCACTATGACACGCGCTCTTTACCGCTCCGGCCCGCCATCTTGCCTCGGTTCCTGCACGGCTCCTTGATTCATACCTGGAATTGAAAAATGTTCCCCGAAGGGTCAGCGTCTAATCTACCAAGCTAGAAAGAATACGGAGATTATAGAACGTTTTAAAATCAGTTATCTATAGTCAACATACAAATCCACAACCGCAATCATAACTCTAAAGGCCAGTACCTAAATTAGTTATGTCAGTCACAACAGTCACATACGCATTTACAATCCCAGTCACACAACAATGCAATTCTTCCTTTTTCCATAATCCGTCTTCCAAGGCGCTCATCACCGCGCCGAGTGCAGAGGCAGGCCCTCCCACTCCACTTCCCAATCTCCCTTCTAACTCCGGGCTAAGCCTCCACTGGAGCGCTTGCCAAAAACACACAGATAATAATTTTCGTTTGAAGGGGTACGATTTTCCCAGTCACACGGATCAAAGTAGCCAACTCTTCCTCAACACCAGCTACAATGGGCCGTGTCGGAAACGGTACCAACACAGAGAAAACGTTCCAAAATAATTTCCGATAAAATTACATTTAAAATCATTAACGCACAGAACACACAAAGAGTTCAAAACAATTTAAAAGGTATTCGGGACTAGTTCCCAAAACCCGTCCTACAATATCGATACGCAATCTAACAAGGGAGAAAAGAACCGAGCAAGCCGAAAAACGACTTACCTCGAATGAAGAATCCTCGGAAAGATGAAACTACGATCTCAAACGGAACGATTCCCTAAAGAATTATTAAGGGAAAGATTAACTTAAATACAAACCGATATATCTAAATTTTATTAAGAAAATTCTATTAATAAATATTAGAATGTGTCCAATTACCCCTTATAAAGTTTATCCCAAACTAACAATCTAATTCACCCAACCCACTAACACTATTAATAATAAGGAGTAGGTTAGCCCAATTTCGGAACCCTTCTCCCAGCCCAATATATAAGAAGAATTAAATGTGAGCAAATCCACCCAATTTCTGGCCCAATTTACTCAAGCCCATCAGCAAAAGAATTGTAACAGCCCAAAGCCCATTTCTTTTTCTTCAAACCCAACCGCGAACAATCAGGAGATTGCCCCTCTACTAATTCTTTTACTTTATTTTTTTTTTTTGACCTTTCCGTGTGGACCCCACCACCAGCCTTCTTCAACCTCTTCTTCTTCAACCTCGTGAAGGATTCCCCCGTGGTTTTCGGCCTGCCCTGCCCTTCGCCTGCGCTCCTACAGCGAGCACACCTGCCGACGCGCGACGCCTTCTCCCTCTGGTTCGCCTCCCCCACCGACTCCACCGGCGGCAACCTTCTTCCTGGACCCCGTCTTCAACCTCGCGCGTCCTTACTCACCGCCGGCGACATCAGCGAACGAGCAACGCGAGCAACCTCGTCGACTGGTTCGCTCCCCTCCTTCTCGTCCTACAGTGTCGAAGAAGAGCCGTGCTCCCACCGCCCCTGTCCACTGTCGCCGGCGACTGGAATCCGCGAGCAGAGCTTCCCCTGACCGGCCTTGACGGCGACGCTCCGCCCGGATCCGACCCCTCTCGTCGACCAACCCCGAAGCCCCCTAACCCAGACGAAAAAAGAATGAAAGAAAAAAAACAGAGGAGAAGAGACCTCATCGGCGGTCGTCTTGACGGTGGCAACTATGGTGGACTCCGACAGCTCTCTCTCTCTCGTCTCTACAATGGCGTCGTCCTACCTACACACGAGTCGGAGTATTGATCGAAGGGTCGAAGGGTAAAAACAGGGGCACAAGGTGGGGCAAAGAGATCGGTCTTCTGATGAACGGGAATCCAATTGGTGTGGTGCTCGAATGAAGAAGAAAAAAGTTTAGGAAGGTTGGGTTATATAATCGTTCGGTTATGGAGATCCAAGATTGGATTGTATATGATAAAAGATATGGTAAAAGATCGGATTTTTCAAAGAGACTAAAGTACGGATTTTTCAAAAAGGAATATAAGTGTTTAGTTATCCAATTAATTAATTAATCTATCTTATTAAGTTGCTTGTATAATAAGAAACTCTAATGCTTATAAGCGAAGGAACCCGTTTCCCGACTTACCGTTTTCCGACTTACGAGACCTAAAACTGATACGGATATTACATACTACCCCCCTTAAGAAAGTTTCGTCCCGAAACTTGATTACGAAGAAAAGGTATTCGAGGTTTTCACAACCTCTAACCCTTAAGAAGGTTCGTCCTCGAACCAGAATTCAGTAGTCTAATAAAACATTACATATCTAGAATATGCAATAAAGAAGCTAAGCAATCATCAATCAATCCAAAAGAAAACAATCCCGTTTTCATGATCAACGTCCACACAAAACAATTATCCGAGCAACAATCAATAAAATAAACAGTCTTAAACAAAGCAACAAAATCCCGATTCAAACAACCGAACAAACCTAATGAACAACTAAAGATCCCCATGTCCTGAAAAACTAAACTACTATCAGCTAAACCATACTATCAACCGACAACTAGAAATCTCAAGCTAGGTCGTCGGGTGGAGCGAAGACATTCGATCCTTCCATTCCCTTCATCTCAAACACTCGAGTAGGAACTACGCCAGTGTTACTAGCTCCTGCACTCCGACCAACACTCTGATCTGGTGTCTGCCGTGCTGGTGGCCGATGGTGGACTCCTCGATTTCCTGTCCCCGGTACCGATCCCTGCGAAGGCGCGCCAACCGTACGGAACCTTTGAAGATGTCCGGGCTTCCCACAAGTAAAGCAATCCTTCACTAGACTAGGACATTGGTTCCTCAAGTGCTCAGCGCTTCCACAGTTGTAGCACTGTCTTTGATTCCCGGCAGCCCGACTCTGCTGTGATTGTTCTTGGCGTCCCGATGGCTGGAACTCAAGTCTACTCTGCGGGTGCTGTCCAAACTGATTGTCACCCCTAGAAGTCACTGCAGTTGTCATTTTCCGTCTCTTACCCCCTCCTACCTGAGCATCCACCTGTTCCGGCCTCAGAGTGGCTATAGCATACGCCAAAGCAGACTGCTGAACCTCTGTCAATGTCGTGAGTCTAAGTCCAGACACATAAGCACGTAAATGCGGCTGCAACCTTTTTAGAAAGGTCGCAATCTTCAACTCCTCAGTAGGGGCAGCATTTGGCACCGCTGCCAACTCTTGCTGAAACTTCAGAATAGTCTCAGATACTGTGATATTTTCGGGTTCAGCATCCGAAAAGCAGTCTCCCGAGCCGCCCTCACCACCGGAGGACAATACTGATCTCGAATCTGTCTCTCAAACTCCTCGAACGTAACCTCAGTCCGGTGGTCCCTACATAGCTCCCACCAATCAAAAGCGCTCTCCTGTAACAGACTCTGTACTAAGGACATCTTCCGCTCCTCCGGTGCCTTAATAGAATCCAACGCAGATTTCACCCTCCTCAACCACTGCTCTACGTCTGAACCCTAAGCTCCAGCAAAGTTCGGTACTCCAGTCTTCCTAAACTCCGCGAGCCACTTATCAGGCTGAGGCTCACGATACTGTCTCCTTGGTTCGACCACCTGATCAGCTATCACTAGTCCTCCATAAACTGGCGCTGCTCCCAACTGGGCAGCCAAAATAGAATCTGGTCCAGGTGCCCTCCTCTCAGCTCCTTGTTGCCCCGCAGCTGCGTTCAGATTCGGTGCAGCTCCCGCACCCATCAACGTTTGCAATAACAGTTGAATCGCAGCAGTCACCTCTGGGGCCAATCCTGCTGGTGGTACTCCTCCTCCCACCTGAGCCCCGTTTGCTGGGAGACCTCCTCCAGCGATAGAGGCACTGTCCTCTCGATGAACAGCAGCAGCCACATCCTGACTCTCAGCAACCTCCTCCTGATGGTTATCCTGTTGTACCTCTGGCTCAGCCGCTACAGGGATCTCTCCTCTACCCCTGCCACGACCTCCTACTCGGCCTCTACCGCGGCCTCTTCCGTTAGCTGCAGCAGCTCTAGCTCTGATTGGTGGGGCCATCTATAATAGAAAGTCCCACAGTCAATACTTAAACATTCTATTTTTCAACCTAATTCTTACTATTCTACGTGAGGTTCTTCGGCTGATGGGGCGGAGTCGCGACGTGTCACCTACCCCCTATATGCAACATGTCTACCCCAGTAAAAACAATTGAAAACACCGGTCGGTTTTGGTTTTAAGTTGGACCTCGGGTACTCTTTGTTGGTCAGTTCCATGTGCCCTGTTGTCAACCTGGCTCTGATACCAATTTGTAACACCCCGACTTCCGTCGAGGCGCTACTAGGGAATAGACCTTACAAGGTACTATTTATTAGGTTGACAACTACACTGTAGGATCTTACAACTCGGGCACGACGAGAAAAACATAATAAAATATCCAACCTTTATTTAATAAAACTTAGAAAACGTAATAATGCATGGATCCCTGAAAATCATAAATAATCAAATACGTCATAACGCCTACTGAAACTGAACTATCCAAACAAAAATAATAATAAACGAAACGCAATACCAACTCTGTCTAACAAATATTAAAATCAACATCCTAACTATTATGAATAACTAGTAAAAACCGATCCCACTATGACACGCGCTCTTTACCGCTCCGGCCCGCCATCTTGCCTCGGTTCCTGCACGGCTCCCTGATTCATACCTGGAACTGAAAAATGTTCCCCGAAGGGTCAGCGTCTAATCTACCAAGCTGGAAAGAATACAGAGATTATAGAACGTTTTAAAATCAGTTATCTATAGTCAGCATACAAATCCACAACCGCAATCATAACTCTAAAGGCCAGTACCTAAATTAGTTATGTCAGTCACAACAGTCACATACGCATTTACAATCCCAGTCACACAACAATGCAATTCTTCCTTTGTCCATAATCCGTCTTCCAAGGCGCTCATCACCGCGCCGAGTGCAGAGGCAGGCTCTCCCACTCCACTTCCCAATCTCCCTTCTAACTTCGGGCTAAGCCTCCACTGGAGCGCTTGCCAAAAACACACAGATAATAATTTTCGTTTGAAGGGGTACGATTTTCCCAGTCACACGGGTCAAAGTAGCCAACTCTTCCTCAACACCAGCTACAATGGGCCGTGTCGGAAACGGTACCAACACAGAGAAAACGTTCCAAAATAATTTCCGATAAAATCATTTAAAATCATTAACGCATAGAACACACAAAGAGTTCAAAACAATTTAAAAGGTATTCGGGACTAGTTCCCAAAACCCGTCCTACAATATCGATACGCAATCTAACAAGGGAGAAAAGAACCGAGCAAGCCGAAAAACGACTTACCTCGAATGAAGAATCCTCGGAAAGATGAAACTACGATCTCAAACGGAACGATTCCTTAAAGAATTATTAAGGGAAAGATTAACTTAAATACAAACCGATATATCTAAATTTTATTAAGAAAATTCTATTAATAAATATTAGAATGTGTCCAATTACCCCTTATAAAGTTTATTCCAAACTAACAATCTAATTCACCCAACCCACTAACACTATTAATAATAAGGAGCAGGTTAGCCCAATTTCGGAACCCTTCTCCCAGCCCAATATATAAGAAGAATTAAATGTGAGCAAATCCACCCAATTTCTGGCCCAATTTACTCAAGCCCATCAGCAAAAGAATTGTAACAGCCCAAAGCCCATTTCTTTTTCTTCAAACCCAACCCCGAACAATCAGGAGATTGCCCCTCTACTAATTCTTTTACTTTATTTTTTTTTTTTTTTTTGACCTTTCCGTGTGGACCCCACCACCAGCCTTCTTCAACCTCTTCTTCTTCAACCTCGTGAAGGCTTCCCCCGTGGTTTTCGGCTTGCCCTGCCCTTCGCCTGCGCTCCTACAACGAGCACACCTGCCGACGCGCGGCGCCTTCTCCCTCTGGTTCGCCTCCCCCACCCGACTCCACCGGCGGCAACCTTCTTCCTGGACCCCGTCTTCAACCTCGCGCGTCCTTACTCACCGTCGGTGACATCAGCGAACGAGCAACGCGAGCAACCTCGTCGACTGGTTCGCTCCCCTCCTTCTCGTCCTACAGTGTCGAAGAAGAGCCGTGCTCCCGCCGCCCCTGTCCACTGTCGCCGGCGACTGGAATCCGCGAGCAGAGCTTCCCCTGACCGGCCTTGACGGCGACGCTCCGCCCGGATCCGACCCCTCTCGTCGACCAACCCCGAAGCCCCCTATCCCAGACGAGAAAAGAAAGAAAGAAAAAAAACAGAGGAGAAGAGACCTCACCGGCGGTCGTCTTGAGGGTGGCGGCTATGGTGGACTCCGACAGCTCTCTCTCTCGGCTCTACAATGGCGTCGTCCTACCTTCACACGAGTCGGAGTATTGATCGAAGGGTCGAAGGGTAAAAACAGGGGCACAAGGTGGGGCAAAGAGATCGGTCTTCTGATGAACGGTAATCCAATTGGTGTGGTGCTCGAATGAAGAAGAAAAAAGTTTAGGAAGGCTGGGTTATATAATCGTTCGGTTATGGAGATCCAAGATTGGATTGTATATGATAAAAGATATGGTAAAAGATCGGATTTTTCAAAGAGACTAAAGTACGGATTTTTCAAAAAGGAATATAAGTATTTAGTTATCCAATTAATTAATTAATCTATCTTATTAAGTTGCTTGTATAATAAGAAACTCTAATGCTTATAAGCGAAGGAACCCGTTTCCCGACTTACTGTTTTCCGACTTACGAGACCTAAAACTGATATTACATACTACCCCCTTAAGAAAGTTTTGTCCCAAAACTTGATTACGAAGAAAAGGTATTCGAGGTTTTCACAACCTCTAACCCTTAAGAAGGTTCGTCCTCGAACCAGAATTCAGTAGTCTAATAAAACATTACATATCTAGAATATGCAATAAATCAATTTGTCTTTCATTCATCTGAGTTGACTGATTTTTTCGGGAGGTCGTTGCACTTCCCGGGATCGGCTACGTTTTCCTTCACCAAATCGTGTTTGATTATGGTTCCTTCCTCTTTCATTTTCCCGATGAGTAGTATGTCGTTCCCTGATCCGACCATTTTTGTGACGGCTTCGGTGGCTCATGTGATTGCAACTTCAATTTCCGTTCTAGTAGTGGTAATCGCCTTGAGACTTTATTCCTATTCTTCTACGTGTTTGGTCCATTGTCGCAGGCATCACTTCCGTAATTTATCACCTTTGCTTTCCATGACTCTTTCATTGTCCTTTGGCGATGGCCTCCTCCGTATTCTGTTTAGCTTATCCTCTAAGCGCAACCTTTCCTTGTGAGATGCATGTAGTTTCATTTCTTTTTCTTGGTAGAGGGCCGAATTTTTGGATATATTCTTTTGCAATTCTTCTGTGTGGTTGTTCAAACGTTGTACCTCCTAGTCCCTTTTTGGGAGAAATGACTTGAGGCGTGCGCATTCTGCTTTGAACCGGTCATTTTCTCGTACCACCAGTTTTAGGTACTTAATTAGGTTTTGCTCGTCTTTCTCCTCTCATGTAGTGCGTTCTCCTTGGCTTCTTTCAGCCTCTAGCTTTACGTAGACAACTTCTTCCTTGACTTTTTTCAACTCGTGTTCCCACTCTTTTCATTTTGCCTTCTCAATGATGCATTCTTCGTGAACCTTTTCCATTCTCGATCGCCTTCCATTCCTCGATCTTCTCTAGTGCTTTTGATAGTCGGGATTTGGAATAGTCACAATCCGCCTTTGCCATCTCATGATCGCGCATCAATTTCTTGAAAGCTTTCATCATCTACTCTTTTAATGGGAATAGATTTGCAACACTCAAGTCAGGCTCCACGACCACCGACGGATTTGTTTAGTGCCCAGTGGGGGCTACAACCCCATTGTAAATTTTTTTTAAATATACAAAAATACTTTTATTTTAGGTTTAGAAGGTAAAGTGAACGGCCTCTCCTGAAAAGAACGAGAGCTATCAGCGGCGGATTTGTTCATTTACATGATTCTTTAATACAAATCAAATCTTCAACTCCCTAAATATACTTTCTTCTATAATCCCCTACGATGTGATTGAACATTTAAATAAACTTAAATATTAGTAAAATATTAAAAAATGTCTTCTAACCAATTAAAATAAGGGAATATAAGAGGAGTATGATTGAGTAGAAAAATCGGACTGTAATTAATAAACTTGAATGGGTTTAATTTGAAAAATGGGATTGTATTTGAAAAGTATATTGTTGCAGACGCTTGATGATTCAAATTATTTACGTGTGTTGAATTTATCAAATTTGTTACATATATTGAGAAAGATGTAGTGTGTTGTATTGAAACTGAATATATTATTGTACGATTTCAAGATATGGAAAATCGAAGAATGTCATCTTAATTTTTTTTCTATATTTTATAAAAAATACAAAAAAAATTCTGGCTTCGCCAAAAAACTTTCTATAGCCAAAGGAATTTTATCCCCCACTGACAAATATTGTTGGCTACGCCACTGTCCACGACCACGACCGGTGCACTTCTTTTTTGAATTATCATCTTAGTTCTTGAATCGGGACCCATGACGGGCTTGGCAACTGCGATAGGTCCTCGCCTTGAATTCGTTGTATGTCGTTGTTAGCGTTGTGATCCGATTGAGGCGACGACATGATGGTGAGTCGAGCTGACCTCAGGTGGATGCGGTGATCGGGTTGGCAGGCTATGTTGTGCGATCGATGGTCTCGCGAGTCATATCGTAGCGAGTTGATTGCATTAACTAATTGTTGCTTGTTTTAGCCAATTAAAAGTTGAGTTATAAGTTGTGCATGAGGTAATTTTATGAAGCTTTTGTCGGTTAAAGGGGGGTTACCAAGTTGTTTATTTTCTTAATTTTTGTGTAATTAGTCAAAATATTATTTAAATTCGATCAGAGAGTATTAATTAAGAGCATAAAAAATCGTTTAAAAACCGTCAAAAATAATTTGTCCAAATTTGGATTACTTTCTAAGTACTTATTTTTTAATCCTCTAAATAATTCGTCCTAAATATACTTTTTTCTATACCCCCTACGACGTGATTGAGTGATAAATTACATTTAAAAAAACTTAGATATTAGTAAAATATTACAAAATATTTTCTAACCAATTAAAACAAGGGAGTATAAGAGGAGTATGATTGAGTAGAAAAATCCGACCATAATTACTAAAATTGAATGGGATTAATTTGAAAAATGGGATTGTATTTGGAAAGTATATTATTCCAGACGCTTGATGATTTCAAATTATTTACGTGTGTTGAATTTATCAAATTTATTACATATATTGAGAAAGATGTAGTTTGTTGTATTGAAACTGAAGATATTATTGTACGATTTCAAGATATGGAAAATCGAAGAATGTCATTTTAATTTTTTTCTATATTTTATAAAAGAATACAAAAAAAAATTCTACCTTCGCCAAAAAAAATTCTATAGCCAAAGGAATTTTATCCCCCACTGGCAAATATTGTTGGCTACGCCACTGTCCACGACCACGACCGTTGCACTTCTTTTTTGAACTATCCTCTTAATTCTTGAATCGGGACCCAAGACGGGCTTGGCGACTACGACAGGTCTTCACTTGCCTTGAATTCGTTGTATGGTGTCACCACCGTTGAGATCCGATTGAGGCGACGACATGATGGTGAGTCGAGGTGACCTCAGGTGGATGCGGTGATCGGATTGGCAGGCTATGTTGTGTGATCGGTGGTCTCACGAGTTAGCTCCTAGCGGGTTGACTGCATTAACTAATTGTTGCTTGTTTTATCCAATCAAAAGTTGAGTTATAAGTTGTGCATGAGGTAATTTTGTAAAAGTAAAATTAAGATTTACTCCTTCCGTCCCATATTTTATGGGTTTTTAGCCCAAATTCTTTGTCCCATAATTTATGGGTTTTAGTTTTTCCATATTCCATATTCAATACTTTGTCACTCTTGGTATTTGGATATCATTCAATTCCTCACATCCAATATTAACATGAAAAATAATCATTTTAGTATTATGAGTAATTAATTCACTTTCACATAAACAAAGGATAAGTTCTTTTTTCAAAGTCAAAATTAACTACTTTCTTAATAAGTGTGTATTTGGTTAGAAACACATACAATATGGGACGGATGGAGTAATTAATTGATGCAGCTTTCGTGGTTAAAGGGGAGTTACCAAGTTGTTTATTTTCTTAATTTTGTGTAATTAGTCAAAACGTTATATAAATTCGATCAGAGAGTATTAATTAAGAGCATAAAAAATCGTTTAAAAACCGTAATAAATAATTTGTCCAAATTTGGATTACTTTCACCACACACTTTTATCACAACCCAATATAACCTACTAAACTCATAACTACCAGTATAAGGCCCGCCATTTTTGGCCCAAAGATGAGATCCATTATATTGATCGAGAACTTCAATATTCAAGAGTTTAGAAGATCCCATGAAATGCTCTTTTACAATGATTTGCACCCTTTTATGAGTTTTATTAATTGGATGATCCACTCCGTCCAATTTTTAATCCAACGTCTTCACATTTCTTATGAAAGAATCTTAATATTCTAAGATGCTTTCCAGTTTCCACTCAACAATTAATTATTATAAGAATCTTATACCCACTAAACAACAGAACCTTATACTTTCATAAGCGAAAAAAGGAAACAAGAATAACATTGATGATGAATTTTTTTTAATGGGGTGAGAATCGAAACGGAAATCTCGGAATACTATTATGAAAGTTTAATCGTTTGATTAAATGTCTGAAAGTCATATATGATGAGTTTAAAAAGTAAATAAAATGTACTTAAAATCATACATAGTTAAGAGAGTTAGTTAGCTTGCTTACAAGAATGCCATTGATGAAGCGGATGGAGATAGACTGAACTAGGGCATAGGCGGCGAGGTCGATGGAGCTGATGTGTCCGACAAACGATTGCGTCACTACCAAGACCCCGAATGACATCACTCTGAACACCATCGACGGCAGAGAAATCCTCAAGATCTTCTTCGTCTCTTCCCAAAGCTTCTTGTTATAATTACTATTCTTTGGCTTTTCTTGTGGAAGTGTTGATTCCATGGTCTCGTTATCCATCGGGCTAAGAGAAAGAAAGAAAAACTAGAGAGTGTATGTAGAGCAAATTAATTAAAGAAAATGAGAATTGTAAATATAGATTGAGAGATTGGGTGGGTAGGAGAATTTAGACAACTATACAAAAAATGTTCGTTAACTTGGACCGTTATTATTATGTTATGTTAATTTGATTCTTCAAGAAAAAGAATATAATTTATGGTGAAGGGTTTAGGTAAGAATACTTGTCCAGGTGAGGACTGAGAACCTTTCTGCTTCGATGTCGAAAAATCGATGTTTGAGATCACATGTTTATTAAATCGAAAATTTCGTAAAAATTCAATACGGTCAAATGTTATGCGAAAAAAAAACCATATTTTTTTATAAGTGTGCATGGTCTTATAATTCAATGCACGTTGAAACTAAGTGTGCAGGATGATATAGCTATATGTACATGATTGCTTAATTAAAGATGAATGAACTTAAAACTGAATGTGCATGAGTTATATTATGAAAGAGTGTATAATACAATCAAATAATTTAGTATATGTGTGATCTTATAATTCAGTGCCCACAACTTTTTATCGAGTGTGGATGACCATATACACTTCTCTTTTTTTTGATAAGATAAGGATTAGAGTCGTCATAAGTACTACTTGGGCTCGCCTAGAGCATCCACTAAGAATGAGAATTGGTTACTAACCAATTCTAAAGAGTAAAGAGCAAAACGTCGCCCGAGAGATTCGAAACAATGACCTCGAAGTACTACCACAAAGACCCAACCGTCGAACCAAATGCCCAAAAACGCATGACCATATACACTTAGTTATACAATCAAGCACACTCAATTATACAATTATAGAAACTCAATTACAGAGTTATGCACACTCAACAAAAAAAATCATGAACACTTATAACATTTTAAAGTGCATACCTCTAGATTATAATATAAGTTCTAATGCAATTTTTCTTATAACATTTTCAACAAGTTGCTGTATAATTCTGAAAGAATTCACATTATTTAATATCAAAGCTATTGTTGGTTATTAAAACATTGACGTAAACCACCATTGCCCGATTAATTAGGTTCCATCCTAATTCTGGATTGGGTTCGTTTTTCTCGTAAAAAACGGGTTTATAGCTAAAAGAAAATGAGGTGTCATGTTGGTAGATTCCCACATTAGCATATGAGGAGACTTGAAAATGTGAATCCCGACATTATATGCGAAATGATTAAAACCCCGACGCCTGTTTAATATTCACGCATCGGATTTTCACAATATATGATCAATCATGATCTAAAATCTGGTCCGACTCTGCTGGAGATTCACGGTGAAACCGCCCAAGTCGTCCCATCGTTTTGTTTACCTACAAATTCAACGTATAAGATAATAACTTATTCAAAAGACCCATGTCAAATCTACACTTAATTTTGATGAATGCCATTTTTGATCGATCAATATCTTAATTAATTACCTCTTCCTTCCAATCCATTCTCCATGTTAATGTGACGAGTGCGATTACTTGGACTACTATGCCAGCCAACATTCCGATCCATATCCCCTATTCATTATCGAGGACTAATAATGTAAGTCGAAAGATTAAATAATATTGTGCAACATATCTTGTATAAACATATCATGGATTTGTTAGTTTATGTGAATTCAAGGCAAAAAGCTTGTTGCAAATTAGGTTTTGAATTATGTTAAACAAAAAACAGACAAAGAAATAAAAACCAATTTTTTGGATGAGTAATTTTGGTCCTAAAGCACAATATATATATATATATATATATATATATATATATATATATATATATATATATATATATCCCCCAAACCCAAAACAAATAATTAAAATATACTTTGATTTTGATCTAAAATAACTATTGTTCTACCTTATGATACAAGTTCTAAGAATAATATAAACTAAACTCAATTTCTTATATTTTTCATTCCATTTATTAAGTATGAATCACCATCCTTTTTAACTATGAATGAAGAGTTTAGGTCAATAAAAATAAGTTTTTATAGAAATTTATTTAACTTAATCTTGAATAATTACCTAAAACTCTAAAGTGACGTATAAAGTTGATCAAAATCCAACTACTAAAACAACAGTTAATTCACGTACCTTTATACCGAGTTTAGCTACAAATGTGAGAAAACATCCTATCGGAATGCCAACGATGTAATAAGACACGGCGTTAACTATAGCAACCTTGGCTTGCGACCCACAACCTATCGCCACGCCTGTTTGGCATGGAAAAAAGTTAGATTAAGTGTTTAAATCATTTTCCCAAAGGGAAAAAGTTAATTGATTACCAATTATGGTAATTAAACTTGCCTGCGAAAACTGCTTGGAAACTGCTTACGAGCATTGTCAAGGCGAGTAGTAGAGAAAGGCTACTCGCAACGTCAGCAACCTCGACATCACTTGTGAACAAGTATGGGTACGAGTCGCCAAAGACAATACAAAGAGTGCAAAAGAATAGACCTAGAATAGCTGCCATACACAATATAATCTTGACTGAAAACTTTGCAGCCTCGACATTTCCGCGCCCTAGTTCGTTCGAAACTCGTACACTAAATTCAGTTGGATCAGTATAATGCAATTGAAATGAATACAAGAATAAAACATATTTTTTGAATGCGAGTTATGGAGGATTTAAGAAGCTAGTTTATAGTGTTCATACGTACCTTGTTGCAGCCAAAAGGCCAAGTGCGATGTTGAACTCCCATGTATTAAGATTTAAACTAAAATTAATGCACGTCGATCAATATAATTTCACTGAGAATAGAACTTAGAATTCATCGAAATTGTCAAATTAAGAAATGTAGGATAATATATAGAAAAGATCAGTTTGGTGGGCCAATAATGATGGAGAGGGACGTCCTAATATACATGCGCTTATGGGCCTATAGCACACAATTCCAGTGGGGGCTTAAAACATATACAGCCCCCTGTATTTGTGTGAATTTGTCACTTAGACATCTCACCTTTGGTTTGGACTTAATGAACACTTAAACTTAACAATTTGGACCTATTAAATACCTCTTCGCTGATGTGGCGAAGTGCAATGGTGCCGATTACGAGGTTGAGGACGACGAGAGTGAACCAGCTGTTGACGGAGGTCCAAATTGTTATGTGGCATAAATTATGCCTTTGTGGCAAAATACCAAATACGCTTATGTGGCACATATGTGGACAAAAAATAGGCTTATGTGGAACACATGTGGACAAAAAATGGACATGTCAGCGCGAGTGTGTTACACTCAACGAGATTGTCAGCGACCAGGTGTCTAATAGGTCCAAATTGTTAAGTTTAAGTGCTCAATAGGTCCAAACCAAAGGTGAGGTGTCTAAGTGACAAATTCGCACAAGTACAGGGGGTTGTATATGTTTTAAGCCTCCCAGTGGGATTCCATCCTACAATTAATTAGGAATTGGAGGACTAATCCTATGGCTTATATACTAGCTAGGTAATTTAGGTCTAACTCCTTCGCATGTACTCTTTGAGTGGTAGCTGGCCTGACCCAACTTACACTTGACAATTATAAGGCCTTAGAGCCATGTCAACTCATTGTCGACGAGCCCAACAAGCTGCCCAAATCGCGCCATCATGGCGGGCTAGCTCAATATAACTGACCGGTGGTGAGTATTTCGTCTAGTTTGACCAAAATAACTATGGACTCGGGACCGAACAAGCTCTGATACCATATTAAAGGGTGATGAGCCAATAATGGCGGAGGGAGGACCCTCCGAACGCACATGCACTTATATGCCTAACACACAAGCTCATTAAAATTTCATCTTAAAACCAATTTACAATATGATAATTATGAAGTAATTTAATAACTTATATATTAAATAATGTATATCTAAATTTTAGATGACAGAAAAGTACGTACCATATAGAGAATGCATCGACCTCTACCACAGCATCACTTGAGTATCCAGCAATCAAGACGAGAACAGAAGTATACCATAGTTGAAAGCTAATTAATGTAAACAAATAAGGAAATAGACATAAGAAAAGTATTTCAATATGTACTAGGTTTTAAAGAACGACTGTACGTATGAGCATTGGGTTTTCATAAGGTTGTAGGAAAAGAATACAAATTTAAATGGTATATAATATAGTATAGTAAGAAAGAGCCCTTTTTTATGTATCAACTATAAAATTCAAGATGTAGGTAAGTAGGTTCAAAGAAAATAAAAGTGAATTTTCTATACATAAGTTAAATAGATAATGTGATAACCCGTTTTGGGATCACCACTTCATTGAGTCTAATAAAAAAAGTTTATAATTAAAAAATGATGGACAATGTGATAACCATGCACTTTGATTGAATTGTTTTTGGGTTCTACACATATGTTTTTTTTGTTCGGTTTGATAGGATTGGAGAAGGGATTTGAACTCGTGACCACGAGATGTTATCGCCTATTAGTTAGAATAGTGAGGCTTGATCCTGTTTTTAAACATGTTTATATATTGCAGACCAGGTTGATAGGGTAACTAATGATGCCTAATGATCATTAAGCATTTGAAATATTAGAAAAATAACCTATTTGATATCTTTGTATTTGATAATCGATAATAATATGAGGTTTTTCTATCCATTCATTAGGCATTTGAATCATTTAAAACTAATCTAGGGTTTTCCTATACAGGAAGAAAAGATGTGGATATAATAAATGGTGTATGTAAGGAACCTTACCACATCATAAACCCTGATGAAATTGAGATCTTAATCAATGGCACGAGATCGGCAAAGGCGAGTTTGGAGAAGCCTATCCATGTTTCCCCACACCAACCTCCAAATATGTAAATCCAATCGCTAGAAACCAGCCCCCATTGGGATATGATCATAGCGCCCATTGCACCAGGGATCCCAAGGTCGAGCTTATACACGAATAGCCACGAAAAGAAGACATGAACTACCATAGCTCCCGAAGAGAGCCATACGTTGATCAAGTTCTTCATTTGTGCTTGCAGGAACATATTCGTCGTCAAACTGAATACAAGGGTATAAGAGTAAGAAATAAACCACAAGGAAATTGGCCCTGTAGCTTCTGATATGTCGTCGTCTTGTCCTAACAACTTGTATATAAGAGTTGAAAAGATCAGGATCGGAAGTAAGATGGATGCAGTGACGAAGTTGACTATCCACGAGCGTTGCAAGTAGATTCCCATCATATGATGTTGTTTAGCCCCAAATGCTTGCCCGCAAAGTGTTTCCGTAGTGGTAGACATTCCTAGCTACAACACCGGACATATAAATGTGGGATTAGGTTGTGCTTGATTGCCTATGTAAACTAGTCTAGTTGCTAGTTGAAGTTTATTAAAAAGAACAACATCTATGCAGATGGATCCCGGTATGAGTAGAATCTGAGGGGTTGAAGATGTATGCATCCTTATCTCGAGTGGAAGTTGAGAGGGTATTTCTGGTAAGTTTATTAAAAAAGAAATGTTGAAATTTATTGGTTTTTGTTTAGGTAAAAATGAAGTTTATTGGTTTGAAAAATCCAACCTTTTATTTTGAATTGTAAAATACAAATACTTGTTATTTATATCTATGTAAGCAAGCCGGGTGTAAGTAAAAACAACATAGTCTTCTTTCATCAGCATAGTAAACTTTAACCAAGAGTAAGATTGGATCACACTATTTATTGCGTTATCTTAAATGAAATTTAAAATTTAATATAATCGTGCAATCCAATCACACTTTGTTAAAACTAATTTACAAATTGAACCGATCGATACAAGGAAGCACATATTGATATTCGTCTTGATGTCTATTTGTACTTTGAGAAGTGACCTACCACACTGACAATTTACACCCCTATTTAATTTGACGACTCAAAAATATGGTGAATAACTTAAAATAGCACCTCATATTAAGTATACAACTTACCTTAAAGTTTTATTAAGTCTATGACCTATAATGATATATGGCATCATTATAATATCATTGACTAGCTAGCCAAAAATATCATCGATATAAACTATAAAGTGAATGGTGTCAATGTGTCATCCATGTATAAAAAATTCATCGATATAAAGTGTCAATAAAAAGGTGTTATCCAGAAGAAGAAAAAAAAGGCATTGACCTTGAATGTCGGTCAGCGAAAAGTTAGCTCAGTCAAATATTTTTAATAAAATGAAAAAAAAGTCAAATCCTAATAAAATTTTCAATTAGAGATCGGATTACTAATAATAATACTTTAAAAAGGTACTTAGAAACATCTCGCTTACCAAACAACTAGCATCAAAAGAAAAGAAGACCGGTAGGTTTAAGGGAAGCACCGGTATAGCCTATGTGTGCCATTATTGAGCTCGTGTCTACCGAAAGATGAGGCCCAACGTTGTTAGATGTCTCAAATGTTTAGTGATTTGATGAGGGAGATGTAACTATTAAATCGTTTATATTCACATATTACTATTATGTTTTTTTATAAGTGGTAGTGGTTACCACTTTATGATAGTACCATGAGGTTTTTATTTCGACTCTTAATAAAGTAATAATGTCCAAGACCCAAAAAAAAATTTACATTAATAAACAAATATTATTATTATTTTCTAAATTTAATTATATTACTGTGTGTCCACGTTAGAAAAATCTTATTATCATTTTCAATGATTAGGCATTCATCATGTTTACAATCAATGCTGATGATGAAAGGAGTAACATTAATATATTTTTAATCACTCAAATATGAAAAGTAAATTATAAACAAAAATATAAATCCTATAGGCAACAATTTATTAATTATAATTTAATTTGATATTTTTTATTTTTATTTAATTTTAAGTAAAAAATGGGTCATTTATAAATAATTTAATGTATTAAGTTAAATGAATCTAATGGTCAAAGTGAAGAAAAATATATATCCAGTATGATAATTTGTAACTTAATTTGTGTGAAGGACCTTACTATCCTCTTATGATCCTATTTATTAAGATGTATTACACACAATTCGAATTATTTGCGAAATTCGGATCCTCGTATAATCCGGATCGTGATTTTGATAATATTGTTTACAACCATACCATTTCCTATTTTGATTGATTCTAGGGTATTACTATATATGTCTATATCAATTCTCGATCTTGGACCTTCATCAATTTAGGGGGGAAAAACCAGAAGTCACTTATCATCAAATATAGTAGGTATAGTGTAGGGACACATATGAAGTCAATGATACACTAATAATGAACTAAAAAGGGCAAAAAAACCAAAATAGAAACCAAGTCAAGAGAACTAAATAAAGCTTACAAGAATGCCATTGATGAAGCGGATGGAGATGGACTGAACTAG
The DNA here is from genome assembly GCA_964016875.1 of Fallopia convolvulus. Taxonomy (NCBI): domain Eukaryota; kingdom Viridiplantae; phylum Streptophyta; class Magnoliopsida; order Caryophyllales; family Polygonaceae; genus Fallopia; species Fallopia convolvulus. Next base: position 3,461,086 of record OZ024720.1, read on the forward strand.
GGCATAGGCGGCAAGGTCAACGGAGCTGATGTGTCCGATGAACGATTGCGTCACCACCAACACTCCGAACGACATGGCTCGAAACACCATCGACGGCAGAGAGACCCTCAGAATCTTCTTCATCTCTTCCCATATCTTCTTCTTTGATAGCTTAGTGTTAAGACCATGCTCATTATAATCTCTTGGCTTTACTTCAAGAAGTGTTGATTCCATCTTGTTTATGTATCCTTGGATCTAAAGAAGATTATATAGGGAAGAAGAGGAGGAAGTATAAGGTGGGGAAAGTAATGTGATGTTGTAGTAGATAGAATGGAGGGTTTTTTTTAATATAGTGTACATATTAATAATTGAGACATTAATTGTCCATCATTATTTTACCAATATGAAAAGTATTAATTGAGACATTAATTATCCATCATTATTTTACCAATATAAAAAGTATTTTGTAGAGATATAACGTGACGTCGAGTCTAAATTGTATCTCATATATGCTTGTTTTCATGCTCTAATATATTGATAACTTTTTGGATCTAGAGCTTTTTGTAGATGGAAACGTTATTCAAAATAATGTTACTCCATCTGTCTTATATTATATGGATTTTTAACTAAATCTACACTTATTAAAAAAATAGTTAATGGATCTAGAGTTTTTTGTAGATGGAAACGTTACTCAAAATAATGTTATTCCATCTGTCTCATATTGTATGGATTTTTAGCTAAATGCACACTTATTAAGAAAATAGTTAATTTTGCCTTTGAAAAAAATAAATTTATCGTTTGTTTATGTGAAAAGTGAATTATTTATTCCTAATACAAAGAGGGTTGACTTTTCATCTCCAATTGGAGAGGAGGTATTGAATGTCATCCCAATACCAAGAGTGACAAATTATTGAATATGGAGTATGTAAAAACTAAAACCCCATAGATTATGGGACAAAAAACTTGGGCTAAAAACCCATACAATATGGGACAGAGGGAGTATTTTTTTAATAGGTAAAAATTAGGTTGTTTAAGTCAACTTAGTGCATCCTTTCGGATGAGGATTTGAATCCCTTCATGATTTCTAATCTGATTGATGCTACAAGTGTGATGTAGTTTTACAATCAAATCTGTCACGGAATTACAATCACGAGGCACATGTTTTATGTGTATAGCCTCGAACGATTGCATTGTAACGAGAGTGTCAGCGATTACCATGTCAATTGTTCAAGGACTAGACTGACAACCTTATAGCGCATTAATAACTAATAGATTATCACCTTCGATTTCTATTTTTCGTAAATTCCTATTATGGGCGTCGCAAACTGCCTTGTATAGCCCCGTTGTCTCTGCTTGTGCAACGTTCCTATAACATTTTCACCACAGTATCTGGTTGCGTATAACCTACCTATAACTTCGATTTCTTAAGCACTAATCGCTTGTCTTTGCATTCATACCTATAACATTTTCAATTTATCTCGTATATTCAATCGTAACTTTTTCATCCTCCCGCTTAGATTCATCGAAATTTATCTTAACAAAGTCATTTTGTGGTTTCACCTACTTTTACGTGTGTTTTCTTGGCTTTGAGCGCGTTTGCCTATGAATACCTACTACCACATCATTAACATTTTTTTTTACTCCACCAAAGTATATGAATTCACCTACATTCTTACAAGACCCATTGATACTGTGATTGAAGACTGTTTGATTACGCCAATACCAAATCCCCATACTAGGTAGTGAGTAGCTCACAAAAATTCTTAGATGGCAAAATTTTTCTCAGTTTTGAAGAGTTTGAAATATAGTAAATTAAAAATAATGTCAAGTTTTGTCTATAGATAAAAGAATAATATAAAATTTAAAATTGATTGAATTTAATAGAAATTTTCATCATGTTAACTAAAAATAATAGGAGGGTATTTTTGGTGAAGATTTGGCAAAATATGTTACCTAGCCAATGGAATTTAATGGCTAGTCATTAAATATACCAACTTGTGTTGTTATCAGGAGCCAGGAGGTGTGATATAATTAGTTATACGATGAAAATTGATATTATTTATTGTTAAATGATAATTTATATAATGAAAGTTTATAATTAACCATATCAAAATCCTATTTCTCAATGCTTAATGTTCGTTCAGAAAATGTCATGGTCACTTGAAATGATTTGTCAAAATCTCTATCGAAAAATGCCTTGTATTATATTTGTTTAACACGATAAAGGTCGGTAATATTTTTGGCCAATTTAAAATTTTTTATTATTCTTGATCATCAGACAAAAATTAATAGTAGGATGAATTAATTAAATAGCAAAAAAAATAGTCTAATTAGGTGGATATTAAGGACTGTGTAAAAATTAGGTAAATGGTAAAATCCCCCATCCCCCATCCCCACCCCCTCTCATTGAGTTGACTTGGTCGTTGACCGGGTTGACTCGTTCGTTGACCGAGTTGACTCGGTCTTTGACCGATCGTTGACCGACTGTTGACCATCATCACAATCATCATTATCATTATTTTCAAAACCGTGATCACAATTTTTTCACCGTCATCACAATTTATTTCATTGTCATCACAATTTTTTGATGACAAAAAGTGTAGTGAAAGGTAAAAAAGTGTCATCAAAAAGTCTTGATGACATTTTTTGATGACAAAAGTATCATTAAAGGCATTCAACTACATAAAAAAATCGTCATCCCCCGTCATCACAATTTTTTTCATCGTCATCACAATTTTTTTCATCGTCATCACAATTTTTTTCATGACAAAAAGTGTAATAAAAGGTAAGAAGTGTCATCAAAATGTCTTAATGGCACTTTTTAATGACAAAAAGTATCATCAAAGGCATTCAACCACATAAAAACACCCATCATCACTATCATCACAATTTATTTCACCGTACGTCATCAAAAAAATTTGATGACAAAAAGTGTAATAAAAGGCAAAAAGTGTCATCAAAATGTCTTGATGACAACTTTTTGATAACAAAAAGTATCATCAAAGGCATTCTATCATATAAAAACAACCGTCATCATACGGTTTGAACCGTCATCAACTGTCATCACTTGTCATCGTTACTTGATAACGGTTTGATTGTCATCAACTATCATCTCTACTTGATGACAGTTCGATTAATTTGTCATCAAAAAGGCCTTGATGACAAACAAGTGTCATCAAATATGTGTCATCACTGTCATCACTACTTGATGACGGTTTGATTGTCGTCAACTATCATCATAAATGTCATCTCTACTTGATGATGGGTCGATTCTCATCAACCGTCATCGCTATTTGATGGCGGTTCGATTGTCATCAATTATCATTACTACTTGATGACGGTTCGATTAATTCTCATCAAAAGGGGCTTGATGACAATTGTAATATTCGGGTTCGTTTTCCATCATGTCGAATAAAAAAATAAAAAAAAATAAAATATAAATAAATAAACGAGTTTCTTGGTCTACAAATAATCAAGTCTTCTTAACCATCAAGCGACCCGAACTATTAAGTCGGTATGGCAAATCACACACACACACACATATATATATATATATGTTCCCGTATTTGATAAATCCCGTTCGAATACAATTTAATCCTATCTAGGTGACCAAAGATATAGCAGTTCGGTAATTATATCTATCTAGTTAAGTATATCTTTATCTAAAACCGTATTTAAGTATTCAAATAGCTATCATCTATTCAATCTAGTTAGCCAAATCTACTAAACTTTAAGTATAAATCACGACGGTATTATCCGACCTCCCTACGCCTCCTTTGATCGAAGGCCCTCTTTATGTCCAAGCTTATGCTAGTCATCGCCGCCGAGAACGCAAGCCGTCGGTAAGTGGCGTCGTTTTTGCGTCGTTTTTGGTTCGAGCTTTGCCTGTGTCGTACTCTTGCCGATCTTATTAATTTTTTTTTTCTTTTTTTCCCGACCCATGTTCTTCCTCAGATCATTTGTTCTGTCTAAATTCGCCAATTCAGACCGTCAATTTGTCATTTTGTCGCCTCGTCGATCCGATCGCCATTCCGGTAAGTGACCGATTGGTTCCCTGTTTTGTTCTTCCTCTGTTCCGGGTAGTAGTTGGGCGAAGTTCCAGTGGGTTGTAGAAATTGGGTTAGTTTTTGAAGGTTTTTGGAGGAGGGTTGGGTCGGGTTTGAAGCCGGACTGCAGGTCGAGATCGGTAAAGCGGCGGCGTAAGGAAGCTGATGTCGGGTGAGGGTTGAAGTTGGTTGAAGAAGAAGGGGACGTGGGTCCCACTTTGAATAGTCAAAGATGGAGGGGCTTTGCTCAAATTCTCGTATGAAAAGTCTGGAAGATATGTTGAATTGGCCCAGTTTAGTTGTCAAATTAAGGGAGTGGGTTGGGTCGGTTTTAATTAGTTAAATTGGGTGGTTAGTGTTAGTTTGAATTTGCAATGTAGGCTAATACTTATAACTAGTAGAATGATAAGTAATCTCTTCAAATATATAGTAATAGGTTGTGGGGGATCGGTCATATCAAAATAAATATGTTAATTAGTAATTAGTGGGATAGATAAATCGTTAGAGTATAATTTATAGAGTTGAGATAACGGGTGTGGTCGGTTATATAATTAAGTGTGCTCATTATTATGTTTAGGGATCTGCTTTCGCTCAAGATCTTAGTTGTCCACGCCAAAGGATCTTTCGTCACGAGGTAAGTCGTTTTTCGACTTGCTCGGTTCTTCTCTACCCTGTTAGATTGCGTATCGTTATTGTAGGGCGGGTTTTGGGAACTAGTCCCGAATACCTAATAAATTGTTTTGAGCTCCTTGTGTGTTGTGTGCGTTAATGATTTTAAATGCGTTTTATCGGAAAATATTTTGGAACGTTTTCTCTGTGTTGGTACCATTTCCGACACGGCCCATCGTAACTGTTGTTGAGGAAGAGTTGGCTACTTTGACCCGTATGATTGGGAAAATCGTGCCCCTTCAAAACAAAAATTATTATCTGTGTGTTTTTGGCAAGTGCTCCAATGGAGGCTTAGCCAGGGGTTAGAAGGGAGATTGTGAAGTGGAGTCGGAGGGTCTGCCTCTTCACTCGGCGCGGTGATGAGCGCCTTGGAAGTCGGATTGCGGAAAAGGAGGAATTGCTTTGCTATGGTTTGTGATTGTAAATGCGTATATGGCTTTGTGTGACTGACATAACTAATTTTAGGTATTGGCCTATAGAGTTATGATTGCGATTGCGGATTTGGATGCTGACTCTAGAAATAATTTCAAACCGTTCTACAATTTCTGTATTCTTTCTAGCTTGGTAGATTAGACGCTGACCCTTTGGAGAACATTTTTCAGTTCCAGGTATGAATCAGGGAGCCGTGCAGGAACTGAGGCAAGATGGCGGGCCGGAGCGGTAAAGAGCGCGTGTCATACTGGGACTGGTTTATATACTAGTTTATTTACAATAGTTAGGATATTGATTTTAATATTTGTTAGTCGGAGTTAGTACTATGTTTCGGTTATTATTACTTTGTTCGGATAGTTTAGTTTCAGTATGCATTGTGACGTATTTGAAGGTTTATGTTTTTCGGGGATTCATGCATTATTACGTTTTCTAAGTTTTATTAAATAAAGGTTGGATGTTTTATTATGTTTTCTCGTCGTGCCCGAGTTGTAAGGTCCTACAGTGTAGTTGTCAACCTAATTAATAGTACCTTGTAAGGTCTATTTCCTAGTAGCGTCTGGACGAAAGTCGGGGTGTTACAAATTGGTATCAGAGCCAGGTTGACAACAGGGCACATGGAACTAACCAACAAAGAGTACCCGAGGTCCAACATAAAACCAAAATCGGCCGGTGTTTTCAAATGTTTTTACTGGGGTAGACATGTTGCATATAGGGGGGTAGGTGACACGTCGCGACTCTGCCCCATCAGCCGAAGGACCTCACGTAGAATAGTAAGAATCAGGTTGATAAATAGAATATTTAAGTTTTGACTGTGGGACTTTCTATTATAGATGGCCCCACCAACCAGAGCTAGAGCTGCTGAAGCTAACGGAAGAGGCCGCGGAAGAGGCCGCGATAGAGGCCGAGGAGGAGGTTGTGGCAGGGGTAGAGGAGAGGCCCCTGTAGCTGTTGAGCCAGAGGTACAACATGATACCCACCAGGAGGAGGTTGCTGAGAGTTAGGATGTGGTTGCTGCTGTTCATCGAGAGGACAATGCCTCTGTCGCTGGAGGAGGTCTCCCAGCAAACGGGGCTCAAGTGGGAGGAGGAGTACCACCAGCAGGATTGGCCCCAGAGGTGACTGCTGCGATCCAGCTGTTATTGCAGACTTTGATGGGTGCGGGAGCTGCACCGAATCTGAACGCAGTTGCGGGGCAACAAGGAGCTAAGAGGAGGGCACCAGGACCAGATTCTATTTTGGCTGCCCAGCTAGGAGCAGCGCCAACTTCGGGAGGACCAGTGATAGCTGATCATGTGGTCGAACCGAGGAGACAGTATCGCGAGCCTCAGCCTGACAAGTGGCTCGCGGAGTTTAGGAAGACTGGAGTGCCGAACTTTGTTGGAACGCAGGGTTCTGACGTGGAGCAGTGGTTGAGGAGGGTGAAATCTGTGTTGGATTCTATTAAGGCACCGGAGGAGCGGAAGATGTCCTTAGTACAGAGTCTGCTACAGGAGAGTGCTTTTGACTGGTGGGAGCTATGTAGGGACCACCGGACTGAGGTGACTTTTGAGAAGTTTGAGAGACAGATTCGAGATCAGTATTGTCCTCCGGTGGTGAGGGCGGCTCGAGAGGCTGTTTTTCGGGATGCTGGACCCGAAAATATCACAGTATCTGAGACTATTCTGAAGTTTCAGCAGGAGTTGGCAGCGGTGCCAAATGTTGTCCCTACTGAGGAGTTGAAGATTGCGACCTTTCTGAAAAGGTTGCAACCGCATTTACGTGCTTATGTGTCTGGTCTCCGACTCGCGACATTGGCAGACGTTCAGCAGTCTGCTTTGGCTTATGCTATGGCCACGACCCGATAGAGTCCGCTCGAGGTCCATACCACTGGGAGCAAGAGGCAGAAGTTGTCTTCCACGGCAGAACCTAGGAGAGATAGTCGTCCCGGCTCTTCTCAGCCGCAACGATCAGGGTTTCAGCCACAAGGTCGTCAGGACCATCGCCGTCACAGTCAGTCCACTGGAGGGAAGAGAGAGTGCTTCAACTGTGGAAGCACTGCTCATTTGAGGAATCAGTGTCTGAATCCAGTCAGGAGTTGCTTCAGTTGTGGGAAGCCTGGCCATTTACAGCAGTACTGTACTGTCGGAGCGCCTTCACAAGGATCTTCACCGGAAACGGTGAACCAGATGCCTCGTCGTCAACCTCAGCAGTTTCAGCAGGCACCGAGTCAAGGCAGAGGACGCGGCGCAGGAGTTAGCAACGCCGGGGGAAATCAGCCCCGGGTGTTTGAGATGAGGAGGGTCGATGCCCTACACGCGCCGACTGCTACAGGTACGATTTGGATTCAGTCTAGACTTGTTCACATACTGTTTGATACGGGTGCTACCCATTCTTTTATGTCTTCTGCTTGCGTGGCTAGACTAGGACTGACTTGCACTGAGGTGATATCTTTTGTTGTGGGGCTGCCTGACGGTAGTAAAGTAAGAGGGAATAAGGAGATTTTACAGTGCCCTATTAGAATAGGGAATAGAGATTGGTATGCAGATTTCATAGTAATGCAGTTGTCGCCAGATGATGACGTGATTCTATGGATGGATTGGATGATACGTTACCGAGCAGTTTTGGATGCACACAGAGGTACAGTTACAGTGACAACAGATGATGGGACCAGACATGTGTGTCAGGAGTTAGAGCAGGAGGGGACCGGATCGGTGATTAGTATGGTGAAGGCCACTAAGTTGCTCAATGACGGATGTGTTGAATATTGGTGTTATGTTCTACAGGGGGACAAGGCAGAACCGCACATTCAGGACATACCAGTAGTGTGCGAGTTTGAGGACGTTTTTCCCGAGGAACTTCCAAGATTACCTCCTCAGAGAGAGGTGGATTTTGGGATTGAGTTGGAGCCGGGGACGAGGCCGATTTCGAGAGCCCCATATCGCATGGCCCCGATGGAGATGCGGGAGCTGAAGGCACAATTAGAGGAACTGTTGGAGAAGGGCTACGTACGACCGAGTGCGTCGCCATGGGGAGCTCCAGTTCTGTTTGTGAAGAAGAAGGATGGTTCTCTCTGACTGTGTATCGATTATCGGGAGTTGAATCGAGTTACCATCAAGAACAAGTATCCGCTGCCACGTATTGATGATTTGCTGGATCAGTTGCAGGGGGCTACTGTGTTCTCTAAAGTGAATTTGAGGTCAGGTTATCACCAGCTGAGGATTCGGGAGGAAGATATACCTAAGACGGCTTTTCGAACGAGATATGGACATTATGAGTTTGTAGTGATGCCGTTCGGACTAACGAATGCACCCGTTGTATTTATGGAGTTGATGAACCGGGTGTTTATAGACTACTTGGACAGATTTGTAGTAGTGTTCATCGACGACATTTTGATCTACTCTCGGAGTAAGGAGGAGCACGCCGAGCATCTTAGGCTGGTGTTGGGAGTATTGAGACAGCAACGATTGTTTGCTAAGCTGTCCAAGTGTGAGTTCTGGTTGCCTGAAGTTACCTTTTTAGGGCATGTGGTTTCTGCTCAGGGAGTTATGGTAGATCTTGCAAAGATTGAAGCTGTAAAGGCATGGGAACCTCCGAAGAATGTAAAGGAGGTGCGGAGCTTTCTAGGATTGGCAGGATTTTACAGAAGGTTTGTGGAAGGGTTTTCCCGGATAGCCCAACCACTTACCAATTTGCTTAAGAAGACGACTCGTTTTGAAGGGAACGAAGCTTGCCAGCGGAGTTTTGATGAGCTGAAGAGAAGGTTGACTTCGGCTCCTATACTTGCTCTTCCTCAAGGGAATGAAGATTTTGTGATTTACAATGACGCCTCCAAGATAGGCCTGGGTTTTGTGCTGATGCAGAGGGGTAGAGTGATTGCTTATGCATCCAGACAGTTAAAGCCGAACGAGCATAATTACCCTACTCATGATTTGGAGTTGGTAGCTGTAGTGCACGCCCTGAAGATTTGGCGTCATTACTTGTATGGGAGTACCTGCAAAGTGATGACAGATCACAAGAGTCTCAAGTACATCTTCACTCAGAGGGAGTTGAATATGCGACAGAGAAGATGGTTGGAGTTACTGAAAGATTACGACCTTGAGATTCTTTACCACCCAGGGAAAGCGAATGTGGTCGTTGATGCCCTTAGCAGAAAGACGCCTCAGGAGAGTATGTTGGCTCATCTGACGGCTCAGCCAGAGTTACAGAGAGAGTTGATGAGGTACGGAATTGAAGTGCAGATTCAGCGTTATCATGGTAGTCTGAAAACCCTAGAATGTCGGCCGTCTTTACTTGAGGAAGTAAGGCAGAAGCAGGAAGATTGCCCGATGATTCAGGATTTTAGGCAGAGATTGAGCCGTGGAGAGGCACCCGACTTTGCAGAGAGAGCAGATGGTATTTTGTGTTTACGTGGTCGGATTTGTGTGCCTCGAGATACAGAGTTGAGGCAGAAGATTTTGCAAGAGGCTCATGCTACACCTTACTCAATCCACCCCGGGGCGAGTAAGATGTACAAGGATTTGCGACAGTTTTATTGGTGGGATGGCATGAAGCCGGATGTAGCGAAATTCATCGCTAAATGTCAAGTCTGTCAGCAGGTGAAGATCGAGCATCAAAGACCCGGAGGAATGCTTCAGTCGCTTCCTGTTCCAGAATGGAAATGGGAGGACATCTCCATGGATTTTGTCACCGGTTTGAGACTCACGAAGACTGCTCGCTTTTTGCCTATCCGAGAGACGTGGCAAGTGAGCAAGTTAGTGTAGGTGTTTATTAATCAGATAGTTAGGCTGCACGGAGTGCCTAAGACAATTGTGTCGGACAGAGATGGGCGTTTCCCTTCCAGATATTGGCAGCAAGTGCATGAGGCGTTGGGGACGAGATTACATTTCACGACTGCTTACCATCCGCAGTCAGACGATCAGACAAAGAGGACGATTCAGACGCTAGAGGACATGCTGAGGTCCTGCGTTTTAGACTGGGGAGGTCAGTGGTCAGATCACTTGGCTTTGGTAGAGTTTGCCTATAATAACAGCTGGCATTCGTCGATTCAAATGGCTCCTTATGAGGCCTTATATGGTCGGAAGTTTAGGACACCGCTGTGTTGGGATGATCCCTCAGATGTAATAGGAGAGAGGCCACAGATGATTGAGGAGACGATCGGGAAAGTGGCCTTAATCAGAGAGAGAATGTTAGCTGCTCAGAGTCGCCAGAAGTCCTATGCAGACAAGAGGCGTAGACCGTTAGAGTTTGAGGTTGGAGCCTATGTTTGGTTGAGAGTATCGCCTACCCGCGGGGTAAGAAGATTCGGGGTGAAAGGGAAGCTGAGTCCCCGATATATCGGTCCGTTCGAGATTCTAGAGAGAGTAGGCGAGGTGGCTTACAGGCTAGCATTGCCGCCTGCTTTGGAAGGAGTGCACCCTGTATTCCATGTTTCACAGCTGAGACAATATGTCCCGGATCCTAGTCACAGACTGAATTACGAGGAGTTGGTGGTAGAACCAGATCACACTTTCCGGGAACAACCGCTGAAGATTTTAGATCGACGAATGAAGAAGCTGCGGAACAAGGAGATTCCTCTGGTGTTGATTCAGTGGTCTCGACGGGGAGTCGAGGAGGCCACTTGGGAGACGGAGTCCAAAATGAGTGAGAGTTATCCAGAGATCTACCCGGGTTTAGTAGAAGCGTTTGAAGGGAAGGTTAGTAATTAGTGTGTTGTTTTCAGAATCGATGTTTTGCTTATGACTCTTGTTCGATTGACTTGACTGTTTTGTTTAAAGGAAAAATTACTCAAAATAATACCAACTTTTGCCTATTTACTCAAAATAATACGAACTTTTAAATTAACTAAAAATAATACTAACTTTCATTGTATTAACCAAAAATCGTATTATTTTGAGTAAATAGGCAAAAGTTGGTAATATTCGGGTTCGTTTTCCATCATGTAGAATAAAAAATAAATAAATAAATAAATAAAAATATAAATAAATAAACGAGTTTCTTGGTCTACAAATAATCAAGTCTTCTTAACCATCAAGCGACCGAACTATTAAGCCGATATGGCAAATCACACACACACACACACGCACATATATATATATATATATATATATATGTTCCCGTATTTGATAAATCCCGTTCGAATACAATTTAATCCTATCTAGGTGACCAAAGATATAGCAGTTCGGTAATTATATCTATCTAGTTAAGTATATCTTTATCTAAAACCGTATTTAAGTATTCAAATAGCTATCATCTATTCAATCTAGTTAGCCAAATCTACTAAACTTTAAGTATAAATCACGTCGGTATTATCCGACCTCCCTACGCCTCCTTTGATCGAAGGCCCTCTTTATGTCCAAGCTTTTGCTAGTCATCGCCGCCGAGAACGCAAGCCGTCGGTAAGTGGCGTCGTTTTTGCGCCGTTTTTGGTTCGAGCTTTGCCTGTGTCGTACTCTTGCCGATCTTATTAATTTTTTTTTTCTTTTTTTCCCGACCCATGTTCTTCCTCAGATCATTTGTTTTGTCTAAATTCGCCAATTCAGACCATCAATTTGTCATTTTGTCGCCTCGTCGATCCGATCGCCATTCCGGTAAGTGACCGATTGGTTCCCTGTTTTGTTCTTCCTCTGTTCCGGGTAGTAGTTGGGCGAAGTTCCAGTGGGTTGTAGAAATTGGGTTAGTTTTTGAAGGTTTTTGGAGGAGGGTTGGGTCGGGTTTGAAGCCGGACTGCAGGTCGAGATCGTAAAGCGGCGGCGTAAGGAAGCTGATGTCGGGTGAGGGTTGAAGTTGGTTGAAGAAGAAGGGGACGTGGGTCCCACTTTGAATAGTCAAAGATGCAGGGGCTTTGCTCAAATTCTCGTATGAAAAGTCTGGAAGATATGTTGAATTGGCCCAGTTTAGTTGTCAAATTAAGGGAGTGGGTTGGGCCGGTTTTAATTAGTTAAATTGGATGGTTAGTCTTAGTTTGAATTTGCAATGTAGGCTAATACTTATAACTAGTAGAATGATAAGTAATCTCTTCAAATATATAGTAATAGGTTGTGGGGGTTTGGTCATATCAAAATAAATATGTTAATTAGTAATTAGTGGGGTAGATAAATCGTTAGAGTATAATTTATAGAGTTGAGATAACGGGTGTGGTCGGTTATATAATTAAGTATGCTTATTATTATGTTTAGGGATCTGCTTTCGCTCAAGATCTTAGTTGTAAACGCCAAAGGATCTTTCGTCACGAGGTAAGTCGTTTTTCGACTTGCTCGGTTCTTCTCTACCCTGTTAGATTGCGTATCGTTATTGTAGGGCGGATTTTGGGAACTAGTCCCGAATACCTAATAAATTGTTTTGAGCTCCTTGTGTGTTGTGTGCGTTAATGATTTTAAATGCGTTTTATCGGAAAATATTTTGGAACGTTTTCTCTGTGTTGGTACCGTTTTCGACAAGGCCCATCGTAACTGGTGTTGAGGAAGAGTTGGCTACTTTGACCCGTGTGACTGGGAAAATCGTGCCCTTTCAAAACGAAAATTATTATCTGTGTGTTTTTGGCAAGTGCTCCAGTGGAGGCTTAGCCAGGGGTTAGAAGGGAGATTGTGAAGTGGAGTGGGAGGGCCTGCCTCTGCACTCGGCGCGGTGATGAGCGCCTTGGAAGTCGGATTGCGGAAAAGGAGGAATTGCTTTGCTATGGGTTTGTGATTGTAAATGCGTATGTGGCTTTGTGTGACTGACATAACTAATTTTAGGTATTGACCTATAGAGTTATGATTGCGATTGCGGATTTGGATGCTGACTCTAGAAATATTTCAAACCGTTCTACAATTTTTGTATTCTTTCTAGCTTGGTAGATTAGACGCTGACCCTTCGGGAAACATGTTTCAGTTCCAGGTATGAATCAGGGAGCCGTGCAGGAACCGAGGCAAGATGGCGGGTCGGAGCGGTAAAGAGCGCGTGTCATAGTGGGACTGGTTTATATACTAGTTTTTTTATAATAGTTAGGATATTGATTTTAATATTTGTTAGTCGGAGTTATTACTATGTTTCGGTTATTATTACTTTGTTCGGATAGTTCAGTTTCAGTATGCATTGTGACGTATTTGAAGGTTTATGGTTTTCGGGGATTCATGCATTATTACGTTTTCTAAGTTTTATTAAATAAAGGTTGGATGTTTTATTATGTTTTCTCGTCATGCCCGAGTTGTAAGGTCCTACAGTGTAGTTGTCAACCTAATTAATAGTACCTTGTAAGGTCTATTTCCTAGTAGCGTCTCGACGGAAGTCGGGGTGTTACAACAATGGTCTTGAAGGCAAACAAGCGTCATTAAGTGTCATCACTCAAAGTTTGTTCGTTTTTATCATCGTCACAAAAATAGTTGTCATCAAATCTCATCACCACATAAAAGTAGTTGTCATCTCCGCATAAAAAAAATAGTCATCACAAATAAAAAAATAAAGTTGTCATCAAATATTTATTATCACGTATAATTTTTTAGTGTCATGAAATATCATCACATTTAATTTTTTAGTGTCATCACATATGATTTTTAGTATCATTATTCAAAGTGTCATCAAATATGTGTCGTCACGTACGATTTTTTCATAAACTGTCACCACTATTTGATGACGGTTTGATTGTCATCAACTATCATCACAAATGTCGTCGCTATTTGATGACAGTTTCATTGTCATCAATTATCATCGCTACTTGATGATGGTTCGATTAATTTGACATCAAAAGGGCCTTGATGACAAACAAGTGTCATAAAAAAAGCTTTGATGACAAACAATTGTCATCACTTAGGTTTGTTCGTTTTTATCATCGTCGTCGCCACAAAAAATAGTTGTCATCAAATCTTATAACAACATAAAAATTGTCACCAATTTTCATCACATATTTTTAAATAACCTTGATAACATCAACCACATAAAAACAAATATCATAAAACACATAAAAAAAAACAAGCATTCAGAGAAATCACTAGAAGATAGATTTTGGTTAACACTCACAAGAAAGCTATATAGCTACAAGAGTACTATATTTAAGGAATGTATCTTCAATGACGACAACAAAACTAATATAATATTCATGAAGAAACCAAGATCCACTTGAATAACAAGGAGCAAATAGTTTATTTGCTCCTTGTTCCTACAAATATGTTTTGATTCAAGTTTTACCGTTCACAAGTCAAACGAACAATTATGTTAAATTAGTTTTCATAATTTGTAGATTGTAGAATTTGATGTTTGGAGTTTAAATAATTACCTTAGAATCCGTTTTCCTAATTCTTAACAAAATCGGTTCTCTCTTGAGTAGTGTCCTTCACAAAATAAATCGCAAAGAGTTGGTTAATTTTCCCATGGAGTTCATTTGCTTTGGCACGCCATCGGATTTAACTCACCTCAACGGGCTGAACAGAAGTCATTAACGACGAGTGTCTATGATACCCACTGTGGTGCTGCCGCAGGGAATTAATACTCTGGCTACAATATCCCTTCGTTCACCCCGCCACCGTGTCCTCCTCTTTATCAAGGGGAAGTGGCGGGACAAGCGGTGGCAGTGGCGCAGCAAGCAGTGGCAATGCCGGAGTATGTTGATCACTGGTATTCCGATCCGGTGATCCGAGAAAAGGTGGAGGTGAAAGTAAGAAAAAGAAAGCAATAAGATGGTCCAAGGAAGAACATAGGTCAGTTATTAAGTTTGTTACTAATATTGATGATTTTCAAGCTAGGATAACCAGTTTTAATATCAGTCTCTTTATACATGCTATCTTGACGATATTTAGACATAGGCAATAGTGTTAATAGTATAACATGTGTGTACGTAACAAAAGTATCCAACTATTTATTAGCTTAGGCATGAAATTTTAGAGTAGAGTATGGTTGACCTACCCTGTGTAACTTATTTTGTTAACATGGTCGAATTATTAGCTTATATTTAGGTTCCAAAGAGTTAGATAGTAATTAGCTAGGGTTTCAAGTGTTATTGAATATGAGTCTAAACTAGACAGGGTTTGTTGCAAAGGTTAAAAAAAAAATTATGAAGTTGGCTTCAAAATTAAAGAGACCTTTCATCCAAATAAACAAAAAATTGAAGAGACTTGATTCCAATCTTTCCAGTTTGATACATTTAATGGTGTAATTAACATTATTTGTTGATACATTATCTACATATAAATATGTTTAAAAACTTGTTTAATTTCAGGCTCTTTTTGATTGGAATGAAGAAACACAAGAGAGGAGACTGGAAAAGCATCTCGAGAAACTTTGTTATCACAAGATCACCTACCCAAATAGCCAGCCATGCCCAAAAGTACTTCTCCAAATCAGAAAAATCTCAACCCGTTATCGGAAAGAAGAAGAGGACCAGCATCCACGACCTTAGACACGATGGCGATGACATAGTCAACGACCCCATTGAGATCGAGAACTTGCAGAAAACCATCAAAGAACAACTACAACAACACCGTCGGTTGGATGAAGATATAGTTAATTTGTGTGCAGTGCAACTATCTCACAATTGGTTATATCATATACTTTTTGTTTGCCTTGTTAGTATATATACTAGAGCGCAAATCCTTGTACACGGGCAAAGTTTGTATTTTATGTTTGTTATTTTCTTAACTGTTTAGTTTTTTGGAGATTATATAGATTAAGCACAATAAATTAAATTTAATCAAATTACATTATTGATTAAATACGAGTATTGTTCAAATAAAACAACTCCTTATCCTATAAGATAAGAAACATATAGACCACCAATAATGGCGGATTTTTAACAAAAAAAATTAATAAAATTCTTCCTAACAGTGAAACTGGGTTAATCTTGTGGGATTGAAATAGAAGTCTGAAAAAAGTTGGGGTTTCAAATCTCAAAGGATAAGTTTTGTTTACCGAGGACTTACCGAAAACAACGTTGTTCTCGGCAATTGGCCTCTAGCTAAATTGGTTCTCGATAATTAGCGAAAACAACTATATCCTCGCTAATTTCATAATAATTTCTTCGTTATAATCTTCCTTTGACTAGAACTTTACTGAGAGAATATCGAGAACATGATGTCCTCGGTAATTTCATAGAACTAATTAATGTCCTCGTAAATTGGCTTATACCCAAAATTGCAAAGAACCAGAGGTCCTCAGTAATTGCCAAGAACCTGTGTCCTCGACAATTGACTTATTTCCAAAATTGACAAAAACCAGAGGTCATCGGTAATTTGGTCCTACCAAAAATTTTCTCAACAATTTATATTTATTTATAAATTACTTAACTTATGTATGTTAAATAATTATAATAATTAATAGTTAAGTCTATAATTGAAAATGAAATTACATAATAGATAAGATAGAAATTAATAATAGTAGCATTTTTTATTGTTTGAATTCCACATAGAAAACAAATGTTCAACAATAACTAGAAAAATTGTTTTGTAAAGTAATACACTAGTCTCACGAAGCGCCCTCTAATTGGTCATTTTCTTGCCGTAAAAACTATCATCTTTCCCTACATCTTGGCAAGTACATGGCTTGCACATATCTATGACACCAGTTTTGATGGACATTCGATATTTTTTGATGCACTTACAACTAGTTTTGAACCACAAAAATTTAGGTGATAAAAATAAACAGTTTTAATTCACACTCGTGCCCTTCCATGTAATCGTTTTTTCAAAAAATACGCGAATAATTTACCAAAAATTCGTCTGTACCAAATTTTCTCCATTTTCAAGTGAAATATATGATCCATGACCTTATTTTCTCTTTACTCAACGTCTCAGATTCATTCTTACTTCACACGACAATACCCATTCATACTAGATCCGGACTCTAATTATAATTATCTCATTATGGTCCAAGTACAATCATTATTTTTTTTTAAATTAGGGCTAGACGCTATATTATTATCTAGGTCAATGAGAGTCGACGTTATATATTTATGTTCCCTCCAACTTGGCAGCTTGTTACTTAGACATTTCGACCAAAACAAAACTCGTTACGTACTTGTACGCGTCATATTATTATATAGGTCAATGATTATAATTGTCTCATTATGGTCCAAGTACAATCGTTATCATTTTTAAAATTAGGGCTAGACGTTATATTATTATCTAGGTCAATGAGTTTTGAAGGATTGTAGATCTGTGTTAGTAAGACAAGTTTGAGAACTGTTTCAGTGACAGTTTCTTACGCTGCGAAAAGAAAAACAACACAGAAAAGTAAAATTAAAACTGAGACAGGAACACGGTTCCTTATAGAGGAACCTCTACAACCAACTGACTGGAGAGTAAACCTCTACCTCCCTTGGAGGATTTTGAACACACACTATATTTCGATTGATAGATCTCAAGATACACAATACAAAGTCGAACTTCTCTATTGCTCGCAATCCCACTTACAAACAAATACTAACGACTAAGTCATAGTAGTTCCTAGATCTAACACAATCAAATATAGATAGTGAACCTTACTCGTTCCTGTGCAGTTCCCTTTAGCACAGGAACCACCTCTCCAAGTCGATGGCGATCTTCACGCAGTCTCCATCGCTTGGTCACGGATCTTCCTTCTTCGAATTCTGGACTTGTCGTCTTCACTGGATAAGCTCTGGCTCTCGCTTTCTCACTTCCCCTTTTTGATCTTGTGCTTTTCTATATTCGAGAGCTTGTGTGACCTAGCGGCGTCACATACTATTTATAGAGGTTTCCACTTTTAGCTTTGACGTCTTTGCCCTTGTTGTCTTGAGGAGTACGACACTATTCAAAAAGACTAGCGTACTGATGTGAGCTCCATATCAACCGCCAGCCAAGAAGAGGAGGAAGTGTCCGTACGCTCCGACAGACCCATCACTCGAGCCTAGACCCGTGCCATAGCCCGAGCCACGGCGTCCCTCGTCGCGCGCGCTTACGCGAGCCACGTCACATCCACCGACGCGCCTCTCTTCCGGTGCGTCTCCTTCATCGAAGGCGCGCCTCCACTCCAGGCCGACGCTACGCATCGCGGCACCGAGAACCTCGACCTCGGTGCTGTGCCAGCCACGCATGCCGAGCACCATGCAACGCCGGGCCACCCCGGCGTGGGAATTTGATCGAGGTTCTGGTGCGCCTCGGCCTCGACAATCGAGTTTCGGGTGCACATCAGCCCCGTCACCACCGAAGCCCGATCGCGCCTCTACTGTGTCGCGACATGCCCTTGGCGCGCCGATGCCTTGTCATGACCTTGTTGCGACACTCGCGACTAGGCCACCGTGACCATTTATGTTTCTTACTATTGTTAGCATCATTTCCATTCCGAAACATTTCTACTTATGTAATTTCTACTTTTACTTAGAATTTTGGACTTGGGCCGTGTGCGTGCATCCCCCATGTGTCGCAGGCTTGCGACTAGGGTTTGCTAGGGTTTGGCGTGCCATCTTCTCTATAAAAGAGGCACGCCCCCTCCTATGTTTCTTACGCTTTGATTATTGATAACGAAACTCTGTCGAGATTGCTCTAGACCTATCTCTTTAAGGTGTCAACACAATTCTCTTCTCAATCCCATATTCTTCCGGTTTCCGTCAAAAGAAGTCACCTTCTCAAATACTTTCACTTCTTCCCTACCAAGTCTAGACGTTTACGTCTCAAATCTATCCAAACAATCGTGAGAAACCATTTATGAGTCCAAGTTCAAGATCCTCTCGTGAATCCTTAACGGGGTTCACATCACGTACCTTTTGCATCCGGAACTTGGCTTGCCGCCCAAGACAATAGTGAAAAGTCTTTATTATCCTTTCATTCACTTGCCACGTACTTAAATGGCTTGACATGGAATGTTTCCCTTGCTTTTGCTGTGAACTTATATCTTTCGAATTCCTAAAATCACTTGTATAGGGAATTAGTTCCATCTGTTTGTCATTATCAAAACTTCAATTTCTCGAATGGAGAAACCATTGTTCCAGTGTTAGTTCCGTATCACTGATCCAACAAGCTTCAACGTTATATATTAATGTTCCCTCCAACTTGGCAGCTTGTTACTTGACATTTCGACCCAAACAAAACTCGTTACGTACTTGTACGTGTTTAGTTACGCGTCATAATTTTTTAAAATATTAGTTGTATTTTTTTAAGGGATACATATCGGTGGTTGATTGTGAAACGTACGTGAACCGACTATCCCTAGCTATGAAAGGTCATATATATGCTGCATGTACTTGGATATAAATATGCACTAACGTTCGTAGCTAGTTCTAAGTCCAAACAGCAAGATCGTGCAATTTAATCAGTGGTGGTTGATTATAAGTAAGTCGATTCATCTTTGAGGGCATTTTCTTTCAAGTTTATATACATATTTTGACTCAGGAATGTAATCATCTTTGAGGCAATTTTCTCCTCTCTTTTGCTAACTATCATCTAAGGGCTTGTTTGGATTACATGTATTATAATATTATTATGAATTATTTTGAATCAATTTAAAAATTATATTATAATACATATTAATGAACTTTTACATTATCTTTTATTATTTTGAATTACGTACTAGCTATTTTGAATAGTCTGTATTATCTTTTGCATTATCTTTTATATTATAATACATATTAATGAACTTTTGCATTATAATACATGCAATCCTGTAAAAGTCCCTGATTCCATAGATTGTTTCCTTTTGGCCTTTGCTGCTTTAATCGAGATCCCTTTTCTACTTCTTCTTCGATTTCCTCTTCTTCTTCCTCCACTTCCTCCTTTTCTTGAGATTCCACCTCGTCCTTTGATATACTTGTTTTTTGGGATTAGTAGGTGTGTATTTAAATTACTGTATTTAATACATTAAGTTCAATTAAATTGCTTTAATTTAATGACCGATCTAATGAAACTTAATACATTAAATGCATTAATATTCAAATGCACCAAATATTTAAATCTTAATTTATTGATATATGATTTAAACTCTGATATGGTTGTTTTTGGGGATTAGTTAGAATGGCAGAAGAAGGAGAATGCTTGGACAATAAACTCTACCAAGCAGCACGAAATCCAGGCACTAACATCCCGATTGATATCAAGGATTCGCGCTTCCGGTACCGAACCTCAGGAGATTGCAACAACGTTCTCCACGTGGCGGCCAAGTGCGGAAACCAACAATTCATCATTGAATCTTTGGTTGGACTTGGTGACCATCGTTACCATCTTCTTTGTCAGCAAAATTCCAAAGACGAGACTCCACTCCACCTCGCGTCCCAATTTGGACACATGGAAATTGTGGAGGCTTTGCTCCTCGCCCATGATGATGATGTACAAGTTGGGGTTGGTCCTTTTGTAAATGGCAGGAAACCATGTTGGAGAGAGAGAGGGATAAGAAGGGGGATACAGCTCTTCATATGGCTCTCAGAAATGGCCATGAGGATATTGCCTTATTGTTGTTGGATAGGGATATTCAATTGGTTTCGGTTGATAATGAATTACAAGAGAGTCTAGCGTACCTTGCTGTTGAGAGCTCTTGCAACAGATTTCTTCAAACGATTATAAATGCTGACCGAGGTGGTCAGTGTTGTATAAGTTTTTCAGGGTCCTTTGGCCAGACAATTTTTCATTCTGTGTCTCGTAGATCGACCGGTAAGCTATATTTTCATATATCCTTAGATTGGTGCATGGGAGAGGTCTGTTGAGCCTTTGATTGCCTATCCTAACAAGGTCTTGTTGTAAACTATTGAGAATGAGTAATATCACACATCTAAAATCTATAGAGAAATAAGCCACTTGGGTTACTCTTTTTTATTACTAATTGGTTTTAGGATAAAATTCATATGGGCTTATGTGCTAGGCCCATTCGCATATGTATATTAGTTTACAAATTAGATTTTTTTTTTCAAATTAAAAGTTTATTTTTCTTTTGGTCGAAAAATTAAAAATTTATTTAGAAAGATTCTCTCTTCTCTAAAAGTAAATTATTGTTTCAGTGGCCATTTTGAATAGTTTAATCGAGATCAGGCGAGGACCCTTATTGAAAGTTCAAGACAAAAAAGGTCGGAGCGCAGTTCACTATGCCGTGAAAAATAGAAGACGGTGAAGTGTTGAAGCACTATTGATGGTCGATAGCTCACTCGCCTACTTGCAAGACCAAAAGGGCCATACTCCTTTACATATAGCTTCCAAGAAGGGAATGTTTTCAATAGTAAGCACAATCTTGGAATTATCTCCACAATCAATAGAATTTCGTGATAATCATGGTAATACAGCTCTTCATGTCGCAAAAATGAATTCTGGCTTTGTGAGGAAATGCCTTAACAACACAACAATGAAGGAGCTCATCAATGAAGTTGACAATGATGGCAACACACCTTTACATGTCGCCTTGATCAACACCAAACCTGATGTTGCATTCCAGTTGTTCAGTGTCGATGGTTGTAATTGGAGGTTGAAGAACAATAAGGGAGAGAACCCATTGGGTTTATGTCGTTCCAATGATAAAATTGGCTACATGGTATGCGTCTATATACCCAACTTTATATATTATGCATTGTTGGATCGTAACCGGTTAGCAAAGAGCTTGAGAACTGGCTGTTAAGCTGTTCCCAAGGCAGCGGAAGAAATAATATCGCAACTAAATAAAACAGCAGTGAACACAGTTCCCTTATAGAGGAACCCCACTACAACCAACTAGTTGTATGGGTAAACCTCTACCTCCGCTTGGAGGATTTTGAATGAGCTACTTATATTATTGATTTGTTCCTTAGTTACGGCCAAATACAAACTTCTCTGTTCCTACGAGTTCTACCTAACTCTAGTAACACTAATGTATCTTCTCAACTGGATTCCTAAGCGAACAACAACAACTAAATAAGTATCTCAAACCTTACACCGAATCGCAGTTCCCTTTCTCCTGGGAACTCGGCTTCACCGTTGACAAGATCACACAATCGCCGCCGGGGACTTCTCTTCTTCTTTCTCTCTCTCTATTGTGGGTATTGTGAATTCTGGGAGACGTACTCAATCCGAGTACTATTCATTTGGTTTTATAGTCCAGGTGTGCTTGGGCAATCACATCTTTCATTTGAGTCCGAAATGCCCTTTGCTTGACGCCCAAGTTGTACTTTCTTCACATGTGACTTTGGTTTGAACTAGGTCAACTTCTTGAATCAACCGGACCGTTGGATCACTCGTGACAGTCTGCTCCTCAGACTGTGCCTTCGTTCTGTCCAAGACAAGATCCCGCGATTTGCGCTGAATGGTCGTTGTCTTCACATGTGAGTTCCCATTTCATGGGCACTGTCTTCTTCAGAGTTCCTTTGGAAGAAACTCTTCATCGTGTAAGCCTGTGTTCTGTGATCATTCCTGGGAGTTTCCATTGCATGGGAACTTTCCAATTCAGAGATCCCTTGATGGAAACTCTTCATTGTGTGTTACTGTGGTCTTTGATCATTCATGAGAGTTCTTTGTTAACATGTGTTCCTTAGAAATACTTGATCAAAGCACATTAGTTCCACATGGTGTTTGTCATTATCAAAACTCGAAGAATGGTATCGTTGCTCCGTTGTTTAGAACCAGAGGTCCCAACAACGTCCCAACAATTTCCCCCTTTTTGATGATGACAAACCCATCACAAAAATAAGCAAGTATTTCAAATCATGACATGCAGATGAGTTCCTACTCGTAATCCTAGGGAGCCACTTCTAGTGAATCACTGAGTTCGTACTTAGCTTTTTATGCAATTGTTCCCCCTTAGCTATAGCATATTCTTTGATATCTTTTCAACTTAACTCATCTCGCATTTTTTGTATTTCCCCCTTTTGACATCATCGAAAACAAGTAAACACATAAATAGGGAAAGAAAGGAACACGCAATCATACTAAAAGCCATTCATTACTTAAGCAAGATATGTACATGGAAAGATAAGAAACATATTTTGTGGGAGCAAGTGGGGCTAAGGAAGAAAGAAGGAAAGATCATGGGCTTGATGGGAACAGGGCATCACACATTCGGGTCAAGACTTTTACAAGCTTTTCTTGGCCTTTAGCAATCTGTTCTTGGTCCCATGCTATCTTGTCAAGAGTGTTGGCAATGTGTACTAACACTTGAGAGTTCCCTTCACCAAACATCAGTCTTTCGTGGTCCTTTACTAGCTCAGAGTGCCTCATCTTCTGAACCACAGAAATGTCCAGTTCCCTTCCAATGGTGACCTCTTCCTTGGAGGTGTCGTAGAGGCTCTCCTTGAGTAGAAGTTTCTTGATGAGCCCAGCGTAAGGAAGAGAGTGGGACTTGGATGCCATGCACTTCTCCATGTGCCCGAGAATGATTCGTGGAAGGTTGATGGGCTTTCTCAAGAAGAAGTGGTAGAGAAGTATAACATCGGGGATGTTGACAACAAGGAGCTTTTCCTGGCGAGGGATCACCATATTGATGATGAATTGATGGGTCAGCTTGGCGATCAAGGACAGATGATGGGTCGAGGTCCCCTGTGTGGGAACTCGGCCCTCAAAAATGGTATTGTAGACCTCTGCGCTGTCATAATCACCCCAGAGCTTGGTGGGCAATTCCTGGAGTCCCTGGACAGGGACCTGTAGCTGAAGGCGGATTGTAGACGTTGTGAAGATGAAGTCGTCGCCTTCGAGGGAGAGAGTTCCCTTGGTGCCATTGTCGTGGACCACAAAGTTGTTGTAGAACCGACAGACCTGTGAGGGATCCACACTCACAGTCGCGTCACAGAGATGCTCCCAACCTTGGGCCTTGATCAGGTCCCACAGCTCCCCAAGCCCATTCTCTTGGAGCATATCTTCAGAAATGATGAGAGGGGGGAGGAGCTTGCGGTTTTCGTTGACATGGAACCGCTTTGGAGCAGAGGCCTTCCCCCTCCTAGTTGTGCTCTTTTTTGTGTTCCCCCTTGAGACCGCTGTCGGTCCTTTCTGCTGAGAGGGTGCAACCGCTTCGATCATCAGAGGACGGGTCCTTTCCTCTGGGGCTTGGGCCGACACCACCATTTGGTGTCCCAAAGTTGGGATGCCGACAGGCTCAGTGGTAGTTGTGGCCTCCTCATGGTCCTCAGCGTCATCGTTGGAGGCCCTTCATCTTCTAAGGAGGTCAGCCCTGTTTCCTCCTCGTCGTCTTCTTGATGACGACTGCTTAGCCTAGCACCGACAGTTGGTGCGGGGTTCCCTTCTTCGGGGAGCTGGTTCCCTTGACCTTCAGAAGGCGCCTAGAGGACGCCTTGGAATTCTTCCTCGAGGGCTTTTAGTCCGGCCTCTTCTGCCTCAGTGCCCATGAATATGGGGAGCTGCTCCTTGGCCTTCTTTCCGAGGACGACGGCAATGGGAAGATCGCCGCCATCCAAGTCGAGGTTGAGGACTCGTTGGGCCGAGGAAGAGGGAGATGGAAGTTTTAGTGTGGAGGGAGTTGGAGGAGGAGGGGAATTTTGTGGAGTTGGATTTTTGGGAGTTGAAGGGGGAGGATTGTCCGATGCCTTGGGACTGGAGTTCCCTGAGGCAGTGTTTGGATTGTGAGGGGGAGATGGAGCAGTGGGGGAGGTGGGTGGTGGAGGTGTGTTTCGTTTGAAAGGGGGAGGGGTAGGAGTTCCCTCGGGAATGGAAGGAAGAGAAGGAGGTGTGGAGGAGGGAGCTTTGAGGTGAGAGTTCCTAGGGTTTGGGGACTCTGACGGAGAAGCGTGGGGAGCAGGAGGTGGTGGAGGTGTTTGTTGTATTGGAGGAAGGGGTTTGGGAGTTCCAGAGACAGGTGGGGAAGGGAAGACGAAAGGTGGTTTGGCGACGCAAGAACTGTCTTTGGAGCAGTTCAGGTAGTCGTCAATTGTGAAGAAAGCTTTCTTTTTGGGCTCCGAGTATTGAGAGATCTCGGAGTGTTTTCGTTTTTTGGATTCAGAGGGATCTTTGGAATGTTTGGATTTGGAGGGATCTTTGGATCTGGAGGAATGGTGGGAGTGTTTGGATTTTTTTTGTTCGGGTTTCTCGTGTTTGGATGGGGGTTCGGAGCCGAAACTGTCGACGATGACAATGCCGGAGGAGACGTTTGTGGTTGGAGGAGGAGGTGAAAGAGATTCGGAGGTGGTGGAGGTGGTGGAGGTGGAGGAAGACATTAGAGGGCTTACGTAATTGTAAAGACCCTCGATGAGGACAGCTTGGATGTTTGGATTGGTTTCCTTCTCAATTTCCTCTAATTGAGAAATGAAGAAGGTGCGAGGGTTGGCGAGGACCCATGCTTTGATTTCTTCAATGGTATAGATGGAAGCCATGGGAGAGATTTCTGGTGAAGAGAGGAAATTTGGAGGTTTCTCGAAAGATAGGGTGAAAAGGATGTGGAGAAGAAGGGTGATAGAGGCTGAAGAAGGAGTAAGGGCCCAAAAGTGGCAACGTTAGGGTTTTAAGGAGAGAGAGGGTGAGGGATAGAATGGGAAGTTGGAAACCTCGATAACCGTTGCCCAATGAAAGCGGAGCATCGTTTCAACTTCCTTAGCACGTCTCTTGACACGCGTCATTTTCTCTTGGGAAGCCCTTTTTGAAGTTTGAATACTTGGCCCAAAACGCTTCAGAGTCTGACACATTTCCCAGTTTCCCAAGCGACGTTTCATTATTTCAGGTCTAGCCGTGTTTCCTTGTGTGTACACACCAGTTCCCATGATCTTTTGAAAGGTTATGTTGAGTGGAGAGGTTCAGGGAACTCACACTCAATTTTTCTTTGTGAGGCTAGGAACTCAAAGAGGAACCAGACAATTGCAACTCGATAAAGGGATAAAGAGTTTGGCTCATGAGAAACATTTGTCTGGTCCTTAGATTAGGGTTGGTTTTATGATCAACCGTCATAGTGGCTTGTAGAGAGGGTTAAAGGGAACTCTGGTTGATCATTTTGGGCCAAAAATAAAAATCCCATTGTACATAAATAAGCTCTAGACTAGTAAGCATGGAAAGATGAAAGCAACAATTCCAAGTGTTCCCTATCATGCATTTCTAGTCAAACTAGTCAAGCATTGAGGGAGAGAAAAACAGGGACTTGTTTAGTTTAGAGTTATCATCCCTAGAAGCATTCGAAAATGTTGGTAGGGACGTCTGTCTAAAGCCTTGGTGAGAATGTCCGCAATTTGCTCTTCCGTTCTACAGTGTTCCATAGAGATGTTCCCATTTTCAACATTATCACGTAGGAAATGATGTCTAATATCTATATGCTTGGTCCTAGAGTGATGCACAGGGTTTTTGGATATGTTAATGGCACTAGTATTGTCACAAAGAATAGGAACTAGGCCAAAAGACATATCGTAATCCTGAAGTTCGGATTTTAGCCATAATACTTGGGAACAGCATGATGCGGCAGCCACGTATTCGGCTTCAGCTGTGGAGAGTGCCACTGAATTTTGCTTCTTGGATGCCCAAGAGACTAGGCATGATCCTAGGAACTGGTTTATTCTAGATGTGCTTTTTCTATCAACCAAGTGCCCTGCAAAGTCTGCATCTGTGTATGCAATGAGCTCAAGGGAACTGTTCCTTGGATACCAAAGGCACAAGTTGTCGTTCCCTTGAAGCTACCTGAAAATCCTCTTCACCTCTTTCAGGTGTGATTCTTTGGAATTAGCTTGAAAACGAGCACAAAGACATACAAAGAACATGATGTCATGCCTACTAGAAGTTAAGTAGAGGAGGGACCCGATCATACCTCGATAATTTCTTTGGTCCACACTTATACCTGTTTCATCTGCATTGAGTCTTGAGTTTGGTGAGATGGGAGTCTCGATGGGCTTCGAGTGTTCCATCCCATATTTCACAAGCATTTCTTTGATGTATTTCTGTTGATGAATCTTTGTTCCCTCCTTTGTTTGGGAGATTTGGAGTCCCAAGAAGAACGTGAGTTCCCCTATGAGACTCCTCTCAAACTCACTGCTCATGAGGTTCTTAAATTTTTCTACAAGAGTTTCGTTAGTTGCTCCAAAAACAATATCATCAACATATACTTGTACAATCAAGATATCTTTAGACTCTTTCTTGAGGAACAAGGTTTTGTCTATAGAACCTCGAATGTATCCATGAGAGAGAAGGAACTGAGCAAACCTGTCATACCATGCTCTGGGAGCTTGTTTGAGACCGTAGAGGGCCCTCTCTAGGAAGTAGACGTGGTTGGGTAGTTTCTCATCTTCGAATCCTGGGGGTTGAGCCACGTATACTTCTTCCTTGAGGTGCCCATTGAGAAAAGTTGTCTTCACATCCATCTGGTATAACTTGAATCCTTGGTGGGCTGCATAGGCTATGAGAAGGCGAATGGCCTCGATCATTGCAACTGGTGCGAAGGTCTCATCATAGTCGATCCCCTCTTCTTGTATGTAGCCTTGAGCAACCAAGCGGGCTTTGTTCCTTACTACGGCCCCAGTGTCATCGAGCTTGTTCCGAAATACCCATCGAGTTCCTATAATGTTCTTGTTCTTGGGCCTGGGAACTAGCTTCCATACCTTGTTTTTCTCAAATTGATGGAGTTCCTCTTGCATGGCTTGGATCCAGTCACGATCTTTTAAGGCTTCTTTAATATTCTTTGGTTCCACCAGTGAAACGAACGCATTAAATGCACAAAAGTTATTGAGAGAGGAACGAGTTTTCACACCTTTGTCATAAGGAGTGATGATGTTGTCGATGGGGTGATCCCTTTTCTGATGGTAATTCCTTGTGCGAATGTGTGAGACATCGACTTGTTCCCTTGTCTCTGCATCTGTATCTTGAGCATTCTCTTCCTCTGTGGGACAGTTGTGCTCAACTTCATCACTGAGACTTGCATCAGTATTCTCTTCAGGGTTCCCTTGGTGTTCCCCCTGAACACTAGATTCTGGTAAATTTTCAAATTGGGGAACAAGAGAATTTGATGCGTCTTGTGGTTCTTCTGTTGAGGAGGGAACTTCAAAGGAGTTTTGATCTGTGGAGTTTTTATCTCCTTCGTTGTTCCCTGATTGTGGACAGTCTTCATCTCTCTTCCTTGGTTCATCCTCGTCGTCGTCTTCTTCTTGTCTGACCAGTTTGAACAGAGTTCCCTTTCCTTGATCCTCTGTTCCCATCTTTACAGATTTTTCATCGAAGATGACATGAATGCTTTCCTCTATCTTCTTGGTCCTCTTGTTGTAGACCCTGTACGCCTTGCTTTGGGAAGAGTATCCCAGGAATATCCCTTCATCGCTTCTTGGGTCAAACTTGTCGAGGTTGTCCTTCCCATTGTTGTGTACAAAAGCATTTGCATCCAAAGGTCCTTAGGTGAGAGATGTTAGGTTAGAGATGTGACTTGAGCTTGATTCCCATGCTCACTTCCATCCTCTTGATCAGAGTCTCGAACTCTTTGAAGGTTTCTGATTTTGATCTCAAGAAAAGCACCCATGTAAATTTTGAAAAATCATCAATTAAGACATACATGTACTTTTTTCCTCTGTAGCTTTCAGTGTCCATGGGACCACAAAGATCCATGTGTATTAGCTCCAGGGGTCTTGTAGTGCTTACTATCTTCTTAGGTTTGAACGAGCTCCTAGTCTGCTTCCCACGAACACATGCTTCGCACATCTTGACTCCTTCAAGGTTGATTCGTGGGAGACCAATAACTAGATCATGTAGATAAAGCTTCAAGATTTGATTGATGTCTGTGTGTCCTAGCCTTCGGTGCCAGAGTTTCGTTTCATCGAGGGAACTTGCTAGGCACAGTTTCCTTGATGGCTCAAATTCTGTATCCACCACATAGATGTTGTTGGATCTTCTTCCCTTCAAGAGAATTTTGTTGGTCTTCTTGTTGATCACCAGACACTCTCTTGTGTCAAAGGTGACGATGTTGTTCCCTTGATCACATATTTGAGAAACACTCAGGAGATTGAATCCCAGGTCCTTCACCAAGTTGACGTCGGTGATCTTGATTGATTTGTTGAGTAGCACTTCCCCTGTTCCTATGATTTCCCCTTTATTTTTGTTGCCAAAGGACACATGACCTCCTTCGGCCTTTGGGTGGAGTGAGGTGAGGTTGTCTTTGTTTCCAGTCATGTGGTTAGAGCATCCACTGTCAATGACCCATGTGTTGTTCCCTCTCACTACCACCTACAGGAAAATTTAGTTTTTGAGGACCCAGGCAAGATGACTCTTGCCTGGTCCCTTGCAAGGGAAGACAGTCTCAAATAGCACATAATCAGCAATGTTAATGTCACGAGAGTACTTGTTATAGGCAAAGTTCCTACGATTGTTTCTTTTTGTGGGAACTCTAGTGGACTTGTTGGCTTGTTGATTCTGCCTGTTCCAGTACTCGTGATTTTCTGAGCTTGGGCCTTAGCTTTGGGACAGCTTTCCTTGTAGTGCCCATGAGCACCACAGTTCCAGCAGGTCTTATAGTATTCTCCTAGGTAGTACTTAGGATGGGGCCTTTGTAATCTGTTCCTATCCATAGTTTCTTTGTTGTACACTCTAGACCCGTTTCCCTTGGCTATTTGAACATACAACTTATGTCCAGTGTTCCCAGTGTAATAATCTACTTCTCCATTTACTCCACTCTCTAGGACACGGATTTTCTCTTATAGGTGTACATTTTTCTGTTTCTCACACTGAAGATCTAAGGCCCTGCACTCGTTTATCTCTTTTTCACTTAAAGGAGATTTCCCCTTTTTAGGGCTATCTGACTCATACCCTATTCCGTGTCTCGCAGGGATAAACTTGGTTTGGGAACTAGAGGCTTCAGAGTTTCCTTTTGCCTTACTCAGGTTTTGTAGAAGGGTGTTCTCATCACTTTCTAGAGTCTTAAGCTTTCTTTCGAGATCTACTATGTGTGACAAGTAAGACTGAACTTTTTCAAGAAGGGGCACACAGTTGGGACATGGCTCAAGACCAACTAGTTCAGCATTGGTGTCCTCCGATTTTTTCCAATTTCTTTTGCAATTTAATGTTATCTTTGACAAGGCTTGAGATAATTTTAAGCAACTCAGGTTTTTCATAATTATTCAAGGAAGTAAGAACGGATTCAGTAGTTACCTCACTGGGTTGTTCCCCAGTGGTGTCTCCTATGGCCATTGCACACATGTCGGGAGATGCCCAAGATTCAAGATCTTCGTCCTCGTCATCGTCCCAAGTGGCGATGTAGGCCTTCTTCCCTTGCTTTCGATCGTCAGTTCCCAGTGGACACTCCTTTGCGAAGTGTCCCTTTTTGTAGCACTTATAGCATGTGACATCCGAGAGGTCCTTTTCAGCAGGTCTTCTTTGGGAACTTTGTCCTTTTTGTGAGTTCCCATTCCCCTTTTTGAACTTTCCTTTGTAAAAAGATCGAAGAGCCTTTGTTACAAGTACTAGTTCCTCATCCTCTTCTTCTTCGGATTCTTCATGTTGTTCTTGAACTGACTTGAGCATCTTTTCAAGTTTGAGAGCAATTCCTTGGTGTGACCTCGTTTGCTCCTTGTCATCTATCTTTCTCTTTTCATATCCCACCAGTTTTCCAAAGACCTGGTGGAGCATAAGAGCTCTGTTTTCGGGGTTCTCTTTGAACATCGTTCTTTCATTGGTCCATTCTCCAGTTAACCCATTGAAGAGTTGTTGAACCTTCATTTTGTCAGTGACTTCCTCTTTAGTGATCCCAAGGCCTGCCATCTTGGTGCAAAGTCCCTCGAAACGGGACTGGTAGCTATCAACGGACTCTCCTATTTTCATTTGGAAGGTGAAGAACTCCCTCCTTGCATTCATTTGAAGATCTTCTCGGAGGTCTGAGTTCCCAATATGCATTTGTTGAATGGCTTCCCACACTTCCTTTGCTGTGTCTAGGTTTGCCACCATGTCGCAATCTTGCACCGACATAGCATTCTTGAGGTACTAGATGGCTTTGAAGTTGGCCTCCATGCACTTGTACTCATTTGGTCCCCATTTTGAGAGGTCATTCTCAATCGCTGGATCAACTTTGAAGTTCCCTCTCTCTATAACGCACCAAGCCTGGTAGTCTTGGTTGCGCATCCAGTTCTTCATGGCGCATTGCCATACTTCGAATCTACCAGTGATGAGCCTTGGTGGCTTGCTGTTGTTGTGACCGACTTGGGTGAGTTTGTGAGCCATTTTTGAAACCTGCGATGCTAACACAAATCTAAAGCGACCCGCTCTGATACCAATTATTGGGTCGTAACCGGTTAGCAAAGAGCTTGGGAACTGGCTGTTAAGCTGTTCCCAAGGCAGCGGAAGAAATAATATCGCAACTAAATAAAACAGCAGTGAACACAGTTCCCTTATAGAGGAACCCCACTACAACCAACTAGTTGTATGGGTAAACCTCTACCTCCGCTTGGAGGATTTTGAATGAGCTACTTATATTATTGATTTGTTCCTTAGTTACGGCCAGATACAAACTTCTCTGTTCGTACGAGTTCTACCTAACTCTAGTAACACTAATGTATCTTCTGAACTGGATTCCTAAGCGAACAACAACAACTAAATAAGTATCTCAAACCTTACACCGAATCGCAGTTCCCTTTCTCCTGGGAACTCGGCTTCACCGTTGACAAGATCACACACTCGCCGTCGAGGACTTCTCTTCTTCTTTCTCTCTCTCTGTTGTGGGTATTGTGAATTTTGGGAGAAGTACTCAATCCGAGTACTATTCATTTGGCTTTATAGTCCAGGTGTGCTTGGGCAATCGCATCTTTCATTTGAGTCCGAAATGCCCTTTGCTTGATGCCCAAGTTGTACTTTCTTCACATTTGACTTTGGTTTGAACTAGGTCAACTTCTTGAATCAATCGGACCGTTGGATCACTCGTGACAGTCTACTCCTCAGACTGTGCCTTCGTTCTGTCCAAGACAAGATCCCGCGATTTGCGCTGAACGGTCGTTGTCTTCACATGTGAGTTCCCATGTCATGGGCACTGTCTTCTTCAGAGTTCCTTTGGAAGAAAATCTTCATCGTGTAAGCCTGTGTTCTATGATCATTCCTGGGAGTTCCCATTGCATGGGAACTTTCCAATTCAGAGTTCCCTTGATGGAAACTCTTCATTGTGTGTTATTGTGGTCTTTGATCATTCATGAGAGTTCTTTGCTTAACCTGTGTTCCTTAGAAATACTTGATCAAAGCACATTAGTTCCACATGGTGTTTGTCATTATCAAAACTCGGAGAATGGTATCGTTGTTCCGTTGTTTAGAACCAGAGGTCCCAACAACGTCCCAACATGCATGTTGTTGTGGTTTAATTGTTTATCTCACATGGAAAGTTAGGAGTGAAAATAAGCTATTATATAAGGTCATATGTCACTCCTATTACCAATTGGTTTTAGAATGGAAACTCATAAGCTTGTATGCTGGGCTTGACAGTTGGACCTGTCTCCCACATAACACATATTAATTTCTACAATGCGTTTTTATTTAATACATATATTTGTCTGACGAATTTTCTCTTCCCCAAATGATAGGACAAGATTCACTTTGCATTACAAGATGTCCAAAGCGAACGAGAAGATATAGAAGCCAAACAAAACGATACTTGGCTTGTGCAGATTGGTATTTCTTCAGACCAATAATGCTTATATTTCATCATAACTTGTCGTGGATGGAGGATGAGGACTTAGAGAGAGCGGTAAACAAGATTGCCATAGCTGCATTTATCTTGCTACCG
This sequence comes from Fallopia convolvulus, assembly GCA_964016875.1. NCBI lineage: Eukaryota > Viridiplantae > Streptophyta > Magnoliopsida > Caryophyllales > Polygonaceae > Fallopia > Fallopia convolvulus. The sequence continues at coordinate 3,493,719 of OZ024720.1, forward strand.
CTCAGTTTCACAACATCTTTTGATGTTCCAGGTGGATATGACGCTTCTGGAAAACCGAATTTAAAAGATAAACGTGCCTTTATAGGATTCTTATTTTCAAATGGAGTAGCCATGATAGTAGGTGTGTTCGTTTTGATTTGCTGCACGTTTGGGTTTAGCAAGAATGTTAGAAAGAAAAGGTCAATCGTCGGTTTGTGTATCCGTGGGCTACAATTATCCCTTTGTTTGACAGCAGACACTTATATGTTAGGGATGTTTTCCATTTTGGAAAAAAAACATGATAGCAATAGTAGTATTTATTTCGGAATAGTAACTATGTTGTCGTTAGTCGCGGAAATCTGGTTCATGTCCTATTTGGCAGCACGTCAGGACTGACTAGAAAAACCACAACATGCACATGTAAAAGCCTTTGTGTAAAATTAAAGAGGAATAAAGTTGGGATTTTTTTCTAATTGATTACTAAATAAATTTTGCAATATATACGACTTTATGTGATCGTACCCCTATATGTGTCAAGAACGGCTCGGTAGCATATCATCCAGTTCATCCCCGAAATCACGTCATCATCAGGTGATAACTACATCAAAAGAAGTGTACAAACTAGTTCCAACTGCCGATCTGTTGGATCAGTGTTAGAAACAATGGTTTCTCCATTCAAGCAATCAAAGTTTTGATAATGACACACACTTGAAACTAATTCCCTAAAGTGAATTCAGGAAAGATATAGGATTACTAGAAAAGCAAGGGAAACATTTCCAGTGAGCCACCTAGGAACGTGTCAATTAAATAAAGGACAAAAGAGACTTGTCATTGTTGTCTTGGGTGGCAAGCACAAAAGGATAGAAATGTCCCATGATGAAATTTCTAAAAGGGTACGCTAGTAATGCAACAGTATCGTATGTCCTAAGAGTTAAAGGACAAAAGTGTCAAATGGAAAGAAGCCATTGTTGGGCCCTCCGAAATCTAGCCCAGAAGAGCGTCGAAAGCCCAGAATGATTATCCCAAATTGTTGGTTAAAGAAGAAGGCCGAAGAGTTAGTCAAAGTTTGGTGAAGATCCCGGGTTCATTAATCACCCACCTCAACGGCTACCTCATTCATGTCGGTGGAGAAATCTCTGGGATATTGCGAGGCGCTTCACCAACGGTCCAAAGGAAAGAGGAGGTTGTAAAACAAGGGCAAGGCGGACATAGAAGGGAGATAGGCTGACACACCCGAATTCAAGTTCTATAAGTTCAATTCATTCCTTTACAATCTTTCTACTCAAGAGTTCGTTTGTATCGATCGGATATTCATTTGCAATCTCAATAGCATAACAAATACCACTATTTGTTCGCCTCTATTCTTTTACTTACTCTTATTCTATGATATTCCCTTTTACTTTACGCTTAATTTATAGTTCGTAATGCGTTGTGACTGCCTTTTGGTTAGAATTCCCTCATCTTAGCAGGTAACGCGTTTGTGCGGTTAATCTACCCAAAACAATTGGCGCCCACCGTGGGGTCCTAGCCAAAAAGAGGTCATGCTAAAGCAACAACAGAATCTCCCAACGAGATGGACGGAATCCAAACTACCTACAGTCACGTAGGAGATCTCGACAATCATGAGGTCAATGAGGAAACAAACAATCAAGGTACCGGGAACGTGGACGGTACCAGGAACGTGGACGGTACTGGAAACATAGATGGAGTCGGGAATGCGGATGGAGTTGAGCAAGACTCCAGAAACACCAATGACAACCCTGGTACTTCCGAACAACGAGGGGTTGGAGGAGGCGATGCCGATGTCATCATGGAACTCCGATCAACGATGATTGCTCTCCAGATGGACCTAGAAAGCCAGAAAGAGGCTAATGCCAAATTCACCGAGGTATATGAGAAGCAATTGAAACTTTAACTAATGAGCGCAATTTGTTTTGATCCCAGGTACAATCAGCTCCGACTCGCCCCCGAGGAACCGATGTGGTGGAAGGAGTCGCAAGACGATTAGAAATGGACGATCCAAGTCTCGTAACACCCGATGTCGTCAGACCAGTATCCGGGTATCAAGTAAATGGTAATTCCTTGAGGGCGATACGGGAAGATACTGAGGTTTCCCAATTACGGGAAGGCCTTCGAGCCTTGAAAGACCGAATTACTCAGGTCCCAAGGGCACCTCAACCGATAGCGATGGAAAGAAGAGATGGTTACACCGATTCTCCTTTCGTGTACGCTATCGCGAGAGTTGATATCTCCCGGAAGTATCATTTCCCCGACGTGCCGAAGTACGAAGCTGTAACAGATCCTGATCAACATATAGCCGCATTTAAATAGGCTATGAATATTAGCACAGTCCCTTTTGACATGAAGGAGATTGTTATGTGTCGTTGGTTCGGGAACACGTTATCTGGACCCGCACTCAATTGGCATTCACACTTACCTCTTGGGAGTATCTCATCTTTTTTCGAGTTAATCGACAAATTCAGGATCAGGTTCGCAAGCAGTCGACATGCTAAGAAACGATCAAGTGATTTGTACCGCTTAGTCCAGAGACCGGGTGAATCTCTGAAAACTTTCCTCAGCCGCTATAACGAGGAACTGGTGACCATTGAAGGATGTGATGCCGCTACAACTGTGGAGGCATTCCGAAGGGGCATATCAGTGTGTAATCCTGAGCTGTATCGTGAATTAACTAAATACCCTTGTTCGAATTTTGATGAAGTATAGGTAAAAGCGTTAGCACATGTTCGACTAGAGGAAGATGAACTCTTCGTCGAAAAAGCAATCAGTCCTCACCGACCCGACCGAAGACTGGGAAGGGAAGAACCAAAATACGCCTCGTACCCTACCGCACCTCATACCAAGACAACCGTCAATGCAATGATAGCCAGACAGGGTGAAAGATATGAGAATACCAGACTACCTCCAAAACTCTCTCACTACAATTTCCGCGTGGATGCAACCGAGGTAGTTCGAACTCTCAATACCATGGGGGATACTGTTAAATGGCCTCGAAAGAGTAACGTGCCCCACATCAGAAATACAAGTCTAGATGGTGTGATTTCCACTTTGACCACGGGCACCAGACCGACGAGTGCATCGCGTTGCGAAAGGAGGTGAGCGAATTATTACCAAGGGGGCATCTCAGAGAATTAATATCGGAAAAAGCGAAGGAGCAGTTGGAGCGCAACAGAGAGAAAGCTAGTCCGCTGCCCCCACCGAAGCACACCGGAGTAATTAATGTTATCACAGGGGGATCAGAAATTTGCGGTATAACGTACTCCGCAGCCAAAAGAATCGCGAGGGATACAAGAAGAGAGTGCCCTAAAGCTCCTTCACGAACAAGTCTTGCCATGATGACGATTACCTTCGACGATGTCAAAGAAGAGGAAATTCACCATGACTGCTTGATAATTTCTTTAACGATAGCCAATTTCCTTGTCAAAAGAATCTTAGTTGATAATGGAAGCTCCACTAATTTACTCATGTTGGATGCTTTGTACAGCTTAGGTTTCAGGATGTCAACAAGAAGGTACCACCAGTGAAACAGAAAAGGCGTAAGTTCGCTCCCGAATGAAATCAGGTAATCAACGATGAGGTAAAATCCTTACTTGAATCTGGAAAAATTAGAGAAGTAAAATATCCTGATTGGCTTGCGTAGACTTTACCGATCTAAACAAAGCATGCCCCAAAGACTCGTTCCCCTTGCCTCATATAGATGCAATGGTGGATGCGACGGCAGGGCATGAACTTTCGACTTTCATGGATGCATTTACTGGATATCATCAAATAATGATGCATCCTAATGATCAAGAGAAAATTGCATTCGTAACCAATCAAGGAACTTATTGTTACAAAGTTATGCGTTTCGGGTTAAAAAAAGCAGGTGCTACTTATCAGAGATTGGTTAATAAGATGTTTCAGGAAAAACTGGGGGATACAATTGAGGTGTACATAGACGACATGCTAGTCAAGTCATTGGAGGCGGGGGACCATATTACTCACCTAAAAGACGCGTTCGAGATCATGCGAAGTTACAAGATGAAGTTCAATCCAACCAAGTGCTCTTTCGGAATGACGTCAGGGAAATTCCTCGGATACATAGTGACGCAGAGAAAAAAGAGGCGAGTCCAGAACAGATCAAATTAATAATGGAGCTACAATCGCCAAGACGTCCAGAAGTTAACAGGACGAGTAGCTGCGTTGAATCGATTCATATCGCGGTCTTCAGATAGAAACAAGTTGTTCTACGACATCCTGAAGAAAAACATGTCATTTGAATGGATGGAAGCGCATGAAAAAGCCTTTGGAGAGTTGAAAAATTATTTATCTAACCCGCAGGTACTTTCCGAACCCAAGCCAGATGAGAAGTTGTACGTGTACTTGGCCGTGACCGAAGTAGCAGTGAGTGCCGTCTTAATCCGAGAAGTGAATGGACACCAGTTGCCTATTTACTACGTAAGTAAAACTGTGCTCGATGCGGAAACCAGGTATTCCCCCATGGAGAAACTAGTATTATCTCTGGTAATGGCTTCAATAAAGTTACGTCCTTATTTTAAAAGTCATTCTATCATCGTGAGGACTAATTATCCAATGAAGAGTATCATGTCAGAGCCAGAATTGCCAGGTCGGCTAACGAGATGGTTGATCCACTTAAATGGTTACGACATCACGTACGAGCCGAGGATAGTAATGAAATCTCAAGCGTTGGCAGATTTTGTGGTTGACTTCACTCCTACCACTTCAGAACAAGAAGCCCAAGATATATATGTTGCATGTAACGAGAAGTGACAAGTGGTTGATGCATACAGACGGAGCGTCGAATCAGATTGGCGTAGGATTGGGGGTAGTCCTAATGTCACCACCAAGGGATAGGATAGCCCAAGCTATTCGATGTACATTCAAAGCTACCAACAATGAAGTAGAATATGAGGTGCTTATAGCAGGGTTACTCGTTGCTAAGGACTTGAATGTACAAGAAATTGAGGTAATTTGTGATTCGTTACTTATTGTAAATCAAGTTACGAACGCATATGTTGCCAGGGATTCAAAGATGAATGCGTATCTGGAAAAAGTTCAAGAGATCATTAAACATTTTGAGATAAAGCAAGTTCCCCGAGATGCCAACACGCAAGTAGACGCCTTAGCCAACCTCGAATCCGTAATCGACCCAAGAGAGTACAACAAGATACCTTTCGTGTACCTCGATGCGCCAACCATAATCAAAGAAGCAGATATGTTTGAGATTCGAAATCCTAACGAAGATAGTTCGTGGGTGACTCCTTACTTAAAGTGGTTACGAGATGGAGTCTTACCGGACGACAAGGAAGAAGCTCGACGACTTAAGGTAAAAGCTTCAACTTTCGCCATTAAGAATAACATTCTGTTTAAGTGGATGTCATCAGGAATATACGCCTGATGCGTAAAGGAGGAAGAGGTACAGAAGGTGTTACAAGACATACACGATGGAGAATGCGGAAATCATACAGGGGGTCGCAACTTGGCAACGAAGGCAAGCAGGATGAGTTATTATTGGCCCACCATGAACAAAGACACAGTGGAGTTCGCTCGCAAGTGTGACGCATGCCAGCGTCATGGACCTATGCCACATCAACCTCCGGAGTTGTTACATCTCATAACTTCCCCTTGGCCATTCATGAAATGGTGAATGGACATCGTGGGAAAGCTTCCTCCAGCTTCGGGACAACGTGTCTACATCTTAGCAATGACTGACTACTTCTCCAAATGGATCGAAGTCGTAGCCTTCAAAGAAGTCAAAGACACCCAGGTCATCTCTTTCATAAAAAGAAACATCCTGAGTAGATTTGGCATACCATCCACCATAGTATGCGACAACGGGTCTCAGTTCATTAGCGATAAGACGAGATCATTTTGTCAGCAATACAACATTCAGTTGGTGATGTCAACACCGCGTTATCCCTAAGCCAATGGTCAGGAAGAAGCAAGCAACAAAGTAATAATCAACAACCTGAAGAAGCGACTCAAGGAGGCAAAAGGGAAATGGGCAGATGAGTTACCCCTTATTCTATGGTCAGATCGAACAACTCCCAAGAATGCTACAGGCCATACACCTTTCTCCTTGGTTTATGGATGTGAAGCCGTGTTACCAATAGAAGTAACTTTGCCTACAGTTCGATATGGACTTACTACTGAGGAATCAAATCTCCCTAACTTGTTGCACCATTTAGACACGGTGGACGAGTTACGAGTTGAGGCATCAGTTCGTATGGCGGCATACAGACAGGGGGTAGCCCGGAGTTACAACAAACGCGTCAATGCAAAGGCGTTCCAAGTGGGAGATTGGGTGTTAAGGAAAGTTTTTCAAAACATGCAGGAATTGAATGCTGGCAAGTTGGGAGCGAATTGGGAAGGACCTTATCAGATCACGAAGATTGTAGGACAAGGAGCATACGAGTTGTTGGCACGAGACAGGAAGATAGTCCCCAGGAGTTGGAACACAATGAATTTAAAGCCGTATCACTTCTAGAACGCGTAAGTCACAAATAAGGTATATTCCATATATTCCTTTCACATTACATTGTTACATCTTCTTACATACGCAAGAACAACGATTTTGAAAAAACTAACAAGGGACGCCTTGTGACGTTACAGGCCAAAACATAGCCCCTCGCCTTATGATCAGGCAACGTTGTGCACACAACGACTAGTCACAAAGATGCAAGAGACGAGAACACGTAACAAAAACTCAAAAGCAAGAGGAGTTTAGCCGAATATGTGTAGCACAATTCACAATTTAATTTACTTTCAGACAAATACATTATTCTCTCTCTCCCTCTGCATCTTACATGAAAAAGCGCTATACTACAAAAAGTCTATCAAGAAACTACAAGTACATGTTCTTTCAAACAAGTCGATATGTCGCAAACACGTTGATCTTCACTCTCCCGCAGTGAACCTGTTCTACCTGCAAAAATAAAAAACACAAATCCAAGGCCATAGCAACTACTAAAACATTATCGAAATAAACATAACCCCAAAAACCATCACGGGGTGCAAAGTTTTCCACATCCAGGCCCTAATACAAGCGGCCAAACAAAACACAAATTTTTAAAAGCCCCAACATACTGGGGGTAGGATAAGAGTTCGAGATATAGAAAAAGTGAAAAGGAAATATTCTTTGTTTGTGTTTTCGGCTGGCTTCTGGTTGTCCATCTCGACCTAGGCCACTTCTTTGGCGACTTGTGAAATATCGTCGATGAGAGAAGACTTCTTGGACGCATTGGCTTCGTCAGGAAACAAGTTCTCAAACTGCTCCCTCTCTTTCACAGCGTCCCAGGAAGAGTGTTTCCCAGCAACAAACTCCTCTATCGTCTCGACACGAGCTCTGAGTGACCAATAGTCAGTCGCATCCTCAACTTCTTGAGCAAGAGCAGCACTCTTCTTTGATGCTTCCTTGAACCCGTCCTCCCACGCCTTGGAGTCCTCAAAAGCACTCTCGAGGGAACTCTGCAGATCAAGGACCTTCTTCTCTAGAGCCCTCTTCTCATGTCCCAAAATGACCGACTTATCCTTCTCAAGCTGCATGTTGATCTTACTCTTAGCCAATTGCTCAGGGTAGTCCTTGAAGATGTCATAAGCAGGGAGAGCGAGTTGGAAGCCCTAAACAACAAATACGGAGTTATTAGGCACCAAGACGATTAGCAATAAGAGCGAAGAAAGTTGTCAAGTACCTGCCATTGGGCTGCTAGTATTTTGCCGAGAAACTCATGAAAGGAAGATCGATGGCTTGAACCATGAAGGCAGTCCACTTGAAGAGGCATCATAGATTTCAAGAACATTTCGGCGTCCATATCCAGGGACATCATGGTGCTGGGAAGATCTGTCATACGAGAAGATACGCCTTTCTTTGATAAGGTGGCCCTAGGAGAATCGCCCACAACTTTTGGAGGTAGGGATACTATCAAAGACGTATCCGCAGTGGAGGCCGTTTCCGTTTTCCTCTTCTTACTGGCCTCGACTCTCTCCAAGGTTGACAACGCGACAGTTGATCTGGTAGTCCTTGAGCCTGACAGCACGAGAATAACAGGGTTAGCAGGAAGTAAAAAGCGTTGAAACGAGGAAGAAGAAGAAAGACAAGCTTACTCGACATCTCGGTATCTTCAGGCTCTGCAAGACACGTTTTTACTAATTCAGGGTAAGATCTTTCTTCTAATGGAAGGGCCTCGATGTAGGAGCTTGGGATGACACCTTGCGGGGTTGAGGAGTAGCAAGACACTCTGCACAAGAAACAACCAGTAGTTAGACTTGAGTAAAGACCGATGAGTACAAGAGGGAAACACTACATGTTGACCACCAACGACTTCTCAAGAAAGACGTATCGATCCCCAGAGAGGACAACCTCACAAAGAAAAACTTATCAGCCAGCCCCGGTCAGATTTTGATATGTTAAAGACTAGGTCAGATTTATTTGTGAAGGTTTTCAAAGTTAAACGGCCAGGAACGCCTTTGGAAAGGAGGTAATTCAAGAAAAAGTCGGCAGCTTGAAGGGAAGACCCCGAGAGGAGCACCATTGATCAACGGAAAGTAGAAGTCTCCAAACTTGGGGAAGCAACTGCCCAGGAGATACATCAAGAGTAGACAAGAAATCGACAACTAAAGGAGAAAACGGGAAACGGTGGCCAATATGAAAAGGGTATTCGTACAAGCACACCCAATCGTCGGCATAAAAGTCTACATAAACACCGGAGGGGGAAAAAATATCTCTGCATGCGAGGGAAATGTAACACCCCGACTTAAAATCGGGGCATTACTTAGTAGTTTGACCCTAACGGATCCTACCTGAACTGGTTGACAACTAGAATACCTGGACCTTGCAACTTGGGCATGACAAGAAAACTATTTATAACATCCAACTGTCGTTCAACAAACACATTTTCAATAATGTCATGCATGAGATCCCAAACGTCTAGTCAAGTCACATCCAATGCCAGAAATCCGCTAAAGTCAACAAAAGGGTGCAATATCTAAAACGAATAACAAAGCTAAACAGAACTCTCAACCCACTCTGAAACCTAGTGACACGCGTCAACGATCCGTTGTGGCATTTTGCCTAGGCTCCAATACGGGACCTTTATGAGTACCTAGAACTGAAAAATAAGTCCCCGAGGGGTCAGCTATTATCCTAGGCAAGCTAGATAGCAAGCGGCAATGGTAAGCCGTTTGAAAAATAACAATTAGCCAACAACATAACCTTTAACAAGTGAATTGAACAAACCAGAATAGGCCAACACACATTTCCACAACCTAGAGAATAGGTGAAAGGAAAGGCAACGAGACATACCACAATCAAACTAACAAGCACAAAAGTAAAGCATTCGTAATAATAACCAACACTTCGACATTCAACAAATAAAGGGAAATTCAGCGAAACAAGCAATTCATCAAGCGTAACAAAAATTCACAAGGTCGGAAACCAACTAAGTAATCACACACACACACACACACAACAAAACCATTTCACAATCCTATTGGGAAATGCAATTCTCCCTTCCACCACCGCATTCCCATCTACGGCGCTAACTCACCTGCGCTCAAGTGCAGAGGCAGGCCCTCCCACTTTCCATATACGTCATCCTTCCAACCCCTGGTGAAGCCTCCACCGGAGCACTTGCCAAAAAGAAGCAATCAATTTTTATTTTTAAAGGGGCCCGACCGACACACGACCATGGCTAGACGCCTCTTCGCCACCGACAATCGTCGCATATGATCGTGCTGGTTACGCTGCCAGCACAGAGAAAGCGATACTATTTCTTTTACGAGAAAACGTTTGAAATGGAAAGCGCATCACATCATGCATGAAAACATTTCACATGGAAAACATACATTCGGGACTAACTCCCAAAACCAATCTCACAATCACGACATGAAATCTAACAAGACTAGAATAAAGCCGAGCAAGTCGAGAACGACTTACCTTAAGAGACGAGCACAATTTCGTATCGGAAGAATTTAGGCTTGAACTAGTTACACATGAACGTTACCGATTCCTAACAAATCAATAACCGAAACTATAACATTCGAAGAGAAACGAAACACAAACTTAATGCCCCAAAAGCTAAAAGCTCTTTCTAAGCGGTGATTATTGACGTGATCGGTTTTTGGTTAGCAACTTGCAAATTCCGAAACAACCTATCCTAGTCACCCGTTCGATTCTAAACTAAGTTAAGTAGTTACTAGCACTCTTCAAAAGTGACATGTTCCAATAAGATTCTACTCAAATAGGATTTTACACTAGACAAGTTATAATGATTTGCTTTAGTTAATTATTCGAACGAAAAGAATAGTCCTATAGATAGAATATCGAATAGATTAATTGAATTAGTAACAAAAGATTACCATCTTATCAACATTACAATAAAATAACAATTTTACCAATAAATTTTGTAATTCAACGTATTGTTTGAAAAGAAATTGGTCAACTTACCAACTTTGATTTCTGTCCTACTATAAAGTCACCATCAACCTTAACTTTGCAAGACTCAAACATAACCATCCAACAACTACAATCCTCAGGAGCGACCCTTGAGTAAGGCATCGGTGCATTTTCCTTGTCTTGTTGATGGTGATGTTGCTTGAGTAAGGCATCGGTACCTTCCCTTGTCTCCTTACTCAAGGAGCGACCCTTGAGTAAGGCATCGGTGCATTTTCCTCACCATCAACCTTAACTTGTTGATGGTGATGTTGCTCGATCGGAGAAGCATGGTGGGCAGGCTAACATGGCCTTGCCGAAGCACAAAGATACATCCATGGTGGATCGCAACGCCATGGCTGCCTCGGTTGACAAAGGGAAGTCTACACTAGACCCTCTTCCCTCTTCTACCGAGGTTGTTCATGGCCAAAACGCTTCGCTTCCTAGCCTTGACAACTCAACAAAGAAGTCTAAAACCAAGAAGAAGAATAAGAAGAAGCGACCCTTGAGTAATGAGGCCAATGATATTGAAATGAATCAAGCTCAAGGCACTTCTAATGATAATAATCTCTCGTCTAGCTCGGCAAATGAGTCCATGGACACAATTGAGAGTGGTTCCTTCGATAGCCCTAGTAATAGTGAGAAGGATTCTGAGGTAAGTAATTTAAGCTCTGATGGTTCTGAAGATGCAAGGGAGGAAGATGGAAGTGAGGTTGATATCCAAGCTCAAGGGAGCCAATGCTTGGCTAAAGATAATAAGAGAAGATCACCTACTAAGCGCTGCACCGTCCTTGCTCTTAAGGCTCGCGCCAAGTGGCCCACCGATCCCCCGGGGCGCGTTACTCGTAGTGTCACTCGTGGCCACTCTCGACCTCCGGGCGCTTAGTCTCTTGTTTGGTGCATGGTTTGTTGCATGACTTATGTTTGCTTGATATCATGATATTGATGTATGTTTTTTTATAGTTATTGGTGTTTGCGTGCTAGGGAAGCCTACGTGCTATCCCTTAACTCTTGTTTGTTCACTTGGTTTTAGAGACCTTTGTGGTTCCTGTGTTTTGTTTGGACCGTTGTTTGGTTGTAACACCTCTTTGAGGTGCATATTTTTTAATCCGAATTTACCGCTTTATACCAAAAAGAAATAGGAAAAGTCTAGATAGGCCCAAAAGTTTAAATACCCGGAATAAAACCAGTCTCTAACACTCGGAAAACAACGTCTACCAAAAATAAAACTCGGGTATTACAGGAAAGCCAGCAGAAAAGGCGAAGATATGGGGGTCTTCTGAAATTCTATCCCTCCGATGATAAGGAGTGAGGATTCCGGAAGAAGTTAGGGAAGGAGAAGTGGCGGCCTCGAGACACTATGGAGAAGAAGGGTCGGAAGTTGTCATAATTGTAAAGGCAGAGGACGAAAGATGGAGAAGAAGGAAACGTATAACTGCTATAAATAGGGGCTGATTAGACGTGACATAACTCGCTACAACTTCCAAGACACAAAATCAAAAACCCTAGAAAGTGGAGGGAGGTTTCCCGCGTTGTGATGGGGGTATTGTTGGGCCCTCCGAAATATAGCCCAGAAGAGCGTCGAAAGCCCATAATGATTAGCCCAAATTGTTGATTAAAGAAGAAGGCCAAAGAGTTAGTCAAAGATGGCGAAGATCCCGGGTTCATTAATCACCCACCTCAACGGCTACCTCATTCATGTCGGTGGCGAAATCTCTAGGATATGCAAGGCGCTCCACCAACGGTCCAAAGGAAAGAGGAGGTTATAAAACAAGGGCAAGGCGGACATAGAAGGGAGATAGACTGACACACCCGAAATCAAGTGCTAAAAGTTCAATTCATTCCTTTACAATCTTTCTACTCAAGAGTTCGTTTGTATCGATCGGATATTCATTTACAATCTCAATAGCATAACAAATACCACTATTTGTTCGCCTCTATTCTTTTACTTACTCTTATTCTCTGATATTCCCTTTTACTTTACGCTCAATTTATAGTTCGTAACGCGTTGTGACTGCCTTTTGGTTAAGATTCCCTCATCTTAGCAGGTAACGCGTTTGTGCGGTTAATCTGCGCAAAACAGCCATCAATACAAATAGAAAGTGATGAAGCTAGGTCAAGTACGCTCTCAGAAAGGAATGAACAATATTCTTTGAAGGAAGCAAGTGATCTAGAGAGAAAGAGAGAGCTCGAGCAACTCAAGTGAAGACGACGAACTAGATCTAAAGTAGAAAGTACCAGATCCAATTGATGGGAACTGCGTGAAGCTCGCCATCAAATTGGAAGCCTGTTCCCGTGCAAAAGGGACATGCATAAGGAGCGAGTCAAGTTCAAATACTAGTATTAGTTGTGTTGAGTAGATCAAGATCCATGATACCTTAAGTCGATAGTATTGTTTGAATTTGGTGATTGTAAACAATAGAGAAGTTCGTCTTTGAATCGTGTACCTAAAGATCTATCAAATTAATATAGTGCTTGTTCAAAATCTACTGCGTTACTGTTTTATTTTCTATTTGTTTATTTCCACTGCATAAGGGAACTGTCTTTAGAATAGTTCCCGATTTTTCTTACTAACACAAATCTACGATCCTACACGATCCTAATAGAGCATTGTAATCTCTCTCTATCCCCTCTCACCTTACTACCATCCGGCGGTCCCATAACGAAAGACGCTCTTGATATACAAGTCAAACAAAATGTGCAAGGATTTAGATTGAATCCGAATCGTACATGTGGCGGTAGGCGCATGCAAGACATTTGGTCTCCTCATCTCAAACACCTGAGGTTGAGTGGCCCTCGAGGTTCTAGCTCCTGCACCACGTCCTCTACTCTAGCCTGATGCTTGTTGGGTCTGCTGTGGCGGGTAACGAGCCCCCTAGTTTCATGTCCCCAGTGAAGACTTGCAGTACTGATGCAGGTGTTTGGGCTTCCTGCAAAACAATTTCGAACCGACTTCGGACATTGATTCCTCATATGCGCAGTTGATGTTCCCTGCACCGACGACTCCGAGAAAACCGAGCCATGGCCACAGCTGAAGAGATGGCTCGAGAGTTAGAGATCCTCCGGACCCAGATGGAGGCACTGAAAGCCGAGAAGGACGGCGCTGATGCAGACAAGGCTCGACTGCAAGAAGAGCTAAACGCCTATCCAAGGAATGCCAAGCAATACGTGCATTCGGAACTGAGGGTGCCAGAATCTCCTATTGTGCTTCCTGCGATAGAGAAACCTTTTGAGATCAAGTCTCAATTTATATCCTTGATTAAACGGGCTCAGTTTGAAGGGAAACCTGTTGAGTGCCCTATGGAGCATATTAGAAATTTTCTTGATTTATGTGACACCATAGCTGCTGAAGGTGTCTCGCTAGAATATGTTCTGTTAAAAGCTTTTAGATGGTCACTTACTGGAAAGGCCCTGAACTGGTTAGAGAGCCTACCTTCTAAGTCTATCAGGACTTGGAAAGCTTTGTATGATCAATTTCTTACAAAGTTTTTCCCTCCTGCTAAGACAACGGAGTTAAGGAAATGCATCACCTCTTATCACCAGTTGCCTAATGAGACATTTGTTGAAACATGGGAAAGATTTAAAGAGATGCTTAGACAATGCCCTACTCATGGGCAACCTTTATATGTATTGCAAGAAATCTTTTTCCAGGGTATCAACGCGGAGACCAAGAACCGCATCAACACGCATACTGCGTGCGGTTTTATAGAGATGAACCCGACAGAGGCGTGGGAACTGTTGGACAAGCTGGAGAATTACGATGCTATGTACGGAACCCAGCAGGCTCCACAAACTCAAAAACGTCTCTATGTACCCAATCGAGATGAAGTTGACCACGATGTTAAACATCAATTCTTACAAGATGAGGTCAACCGTTTAAGGAAACAGGTAAGTTTTCTGAAATCCTCTCAATCATGTCAAGAATGTGGTTCTTCTGCGCATAGTACTTCTGCTTGCACTAACATTGAGCAGGTTAGAACCGCTGAGACGATAGCTGAGATGAATTATATGAGAGGAACCTACAGGAACCAGCCTAATTATAATGACAGGTCAAACAACTATCAACCATGGGGCAATCAGAATACAAATCACAATTACACAGGACCACCACAAGATAGACGACCTGCACCATATCGACCTCCAGGCCATCAGGAGACGCCATCATGGGTTCAGGAGATTAAAGAGAGCATCAATGGAGTGAACAACAAGGTTGATGACGTCCAAGCCAAGCTGAACCGACAGGATAAAAGATGGGGAGAGTTCGATATTTGGAAGAGGAGTGTTGATTCCCAACTAGGAGACCTTGTTGCACGGATTCCAAGACCACAAGGGCAACTCCCGGGCCAACCAGAGGAGAACCCTAGAGGCCAAATAGCAGCGGTGCACCTCAGAAGCGGGAAGACACTACCGGAGAGAGTTCAAGCTGAAGAGAAGGAGGAAAAAGATCTCGCCAACCAGCTCGTTAACGAGCCAGCGAGAGCTAGTACCGAGCCTACAAGCCAGGATGACGAGGATCCGAGGATTCCTGACGATCCTACCCCAGGTAAGTTCTCTAAACCGAGCCTTCCTCTCAATCCCAGGGTAGTTAACGACCCCATCAGGGTCGGTAACGACCCACCGAGGACACCGAACGACCCCAATGTCGACCCGGTACTCTCACCTCTCGAGCCTAACTTGGTTCCGAGAATGGTGAAAACTCTTCCATTTCCAACTAAGAAATCTATGGACTCTACTGAGAGTAAGTTCAAGCGTTTCGTTAAAATCCTTCAGGGCATTAATATTTCCATCCCATTCGCTGAGGCCCTAAGCGAAATGCCGGCTTACACAAAATTCTTGAAAGATATTCTTAGCAGGAAAAGATCTATTACAGAGCTGCAGGACGAGGTCAGATCCATAGCTCTTCCAGAAAAGCTTGGAGATCCTGGGAGGTTTGCAATCACAATCGGCATAGGCAACCACAAGTTCAAGGCTTTATGCGATCTTGGTGCCAGTGCCAGTCTTGTTCCGCTCTCAATATGGTCTAAAGCCAATATGGGACCACTAGAACCAGTAGACATGAATCTATACATGGCAGATGGGTCAAGTGTCAAGGCCACGGGAGTAGTGGACGATTACCCTATTCAAGTCGGGAAATTCTTTATACCGAATGATTTTATCGTACTTGACATGCCTGAAGACCCTCATGTCCCCATAATTCTCGGGCGACCGTTCTTAGCCACAGCAGGAGCAAGAGTTGATGTGCGAAAGGGACTCCTCACTTTTTATATAGGAGAGGAACGGGTGGAATTCAATTTAGATCAAAAAGCTAACGACCCAATTGGAGTGGCACAACTAGAGTTGACTCAACCCGAACTCGACACCACAGTCCCTACCGAGCCACATCTGCCGATCACTGATTCTCACATGCACAAAGGCCCTACTACAGAGGTTACAGAAAATTCCAAACCACCTTGGCTTTCGGACTACACCAATAACCCAGGGATATCGAGCTTGCTGATAGAAGAAGAAGGTCCTAATTTAGCAAATCAAGTGCACAGAGGCAGTAAGGTTACAAGCAGGGTATCTCAAGACCCCAACATGGCCGTACATGAACCACCGTGAGACTAGCAAGAGAACTCGTCGGGCTAACGACGTTAAACATAGCGCTTACGGGAGGCAACCCGCTTTTTAGAATCGGTTTAGTTTATTTTATTTTTCCTTTTATTTTCTTTTTCTTTTTAGATTATTTCTTAGCTTTCTTTTATTTTTCTTTTTTTTTAGTTTTAAATAGGATAGAAATAAGATTTTTGAGCTAACAAGATTTCAGGAAAAAGGGGTCGAAAAATTCACTCAAGAAGGTTACGGTGGCTCGTTAACGACCCACCCAGGGTCGTTAACGACCCGGTTCGGACAACCCGATTCGTCACAATACGGGGCAGGTAAGTAATTCTAACCTAGTTAAATTTTCTAACCCTAGCCGCCACCCCCTTCTATCCTTACCCCTCCTATATAAACCCTTCTACCCCTCCCAAAATTCTACCACAATCCCTTCAAAATTCACTCTCAAACCCAAAACTCTCTCAATCCCTTTCCGTTCTCTCCCACCGAGTCGGAAATCCCACGCTAACGACCACCGGAGACGCCATCGTTACCGGAGTTTGGAAGCCACCCACCGACGACGACGAGCTCGTTAACTACCCCGATTCCGACCCTTGTTCTTTTAATTCTCGGTTCTCCGGTATGATTTCTAAACCCTTGCTTGAAATTGCATGATTGATTATCTATAGGGTTAAACTTCATATCTTGAATCATGATTATTAGGGAGATCGCTGAGCATGCCTAAAATCCGTTCTAAGAATTCTTGAATGTGCTTAGTTGTATATGTTTTAGGAAAGATGATTCATGTTAGATTAGCTATTGTAACCCTTTAGTTAGGAAAGCATGAATTTTTCTTGTTCTAGATCTAAAAGTTCGAACTTTGCATGTCAAAATTCCGGGAAATTTTTAGCATGTTCGGGATGGGTAATTGAGTAAGTATGGGGTGCTTTTACCCTATGGGGGATTTGTGGAGAATAATAGAAGATTGCATGCTTGATTTGTGCTGAATTAGAGGTAGATTTAATCTCGGAAATTTCTGGTTTTGCTCTCGGCGGGTCGTTAACAACCCACCCAGGCTCGTTAACGACCTTGCACTTCATAGATGATCGATCCGAGGCCAGCATCGTGAACAACCCAATTGGGTGGTTTATGAATAATTCCGAGGTTAATTTTGAGACCAAGTATGGGGTCTCATACCTATAATTTTTTAGTGGATCTTATCTTGGAAAATTTTCGATTATTTTGTAGGATCCATGGCTAGTTCAAGCAGACCCGCCACCCGAGCCCAGAAGAAGAGGAGGAACCACAGGTCTCCATCTCCACCCCGTGTGGACGATGTGATATTGAGCAGTCAAAGCCAAGTACGGCGCTACCGGGATTTTTTGGAGAAGGACCATTACACCCGATGGTTCTCAAAGTCTAGCGTCGTCTCTACGGGCATCTACACGGATGTCAAGGACGCCTTCATCATCCTTGGGGCCGCACACTTATTGAAGCAAGAGAGCTTGCCACATTATCCGGCCTCACATCCGAGTTCTTGGCCACCTTGGAGACCAACTTTTCGTCGAAGATCTCGCCGGGACGCATTCGGTTCCGGCTCGGTAACGAGGACCGCGACTTCACCATGGCGGAGTTCAATGCAATCTTGGAGCTCCCAAACTCGTCTAGAGACTATAGCTTGAAGGACTACCGAGTGATCCGCACTTGGAGCTACATCACCGGAGAGGTTCAATCCTCTACCGCGACGCTATTCGGAGCAACCATAGTCAACCCCATCTTCCGGATTATCTTGAGAGTCCTCGCCGCAACATTTTGGCCGAAGAAAGAGTTGAACCGGTCTACAAGGACGGAGGTCGCTTGCTTCCGCACCATCCTCTTCGAGGAGCCCGGCCCCTTGAATTTGGGGTACGAATGGCTCTACTATGTCGAGAAGTCCCACAATTCCAAGGAGGTGTGGTGTGGCAATTTGGTTAGCCTCTTGGCTAAGAATCTTGGAGTGGATCTCACCCGCTACAGACCGGCCCACGCTCAACTCCTCAACAAGAACTATTGGTATAGTGCCGGGATTTTCGTGCAAGCCCAGGGAGGTTACAAGGTGAAGGTTCGAGATCAAGTAGTCATACCCTCCCTCGACATGTACGAGCTACTCTACGTACCGAATTGGTACGAAGTGTGGACGGGCCAGCCTTACCCATTGGAGCCAAAACCGGAGGATGAGCTCTCGCTTAGGCCATGTCACACCCGGTTTGAGCGGGACGATGTGGATGAATATGAAGAAGAAGATGAGCAAGAGAATACCGAAGTAGTAGGCAATGAAACCGAGGAAACCGACACCGAGGGCGTCACTGAGGAGCTCAACTTTACAAAAGAAGACATGGAGACGGAGAAATTAGGAGGCAACATCTTCGTCGACGAGCCAACCAGGGTCGTTAACGACCATTTCCAACCACCGCCCAACACTGTTAATGAGGCAACCAGCTTCGTTAACGAGGTGTCGCATGCTCCTGTCGACCCTCCACCAGCTCATGTCGACCCTCATGCATATGGCTTAATGCCTTACAACCCGGTGATGTATCAAGACCATTTCCAACCTCACTACCCACCACCTCCTCAGCCCGAGTACGCAGGATCGAGCATACCACCACCATGGGCCGAGGATCTTTCTGCACGGATGCAGCAGCTTCACCTTCAGACCGATCACATTCATCGGAGGATGGATAGATGGGAAACCGTCTATTCCGCTCGCATGTCGATGGAGGACGAGCGGCAACGTCAGAGAGAGGCGGAGGATGCTGAGCGTTGGAGGACGATGTATGACTTCATGGGGAACTTTGAGCACTATTTTCCTCCACCGAACCGTTGATCAAGCTCAAGATGAAGTTTCCTTTCCTTGTTTCCACTTTTGTAAGTTTTATGTCTTTCTTTTTTCTTTTTAATTTTTTGTTTTCTTTTCTATTTCTTTTCCCTCTTCTTCTTATTTTTCTTACAGTGGGGACACTGTAATTTTAAGTATGGGGTGGGAAGAAAGTAGAAAAATTATGTCCTAGGTGTTTTTGTGTTCTATGTAGTTGTTATTTCTTTTTAAATTGAAAAAATCAAAAAACCAAAAAAAAATTGAAAAATTTAAAAATCCAAAAAGAGTTTAGATTGATAGATATCCCTTCTTAAAGTTCTATGATAGCAATCACTAGCTTAATCATATAATTCCTTGCAAACATGTCTTTGAAAGTATAGCCGGATTCTTAAAATTGAAATTATTGTTTTTAGAAGAAAATAGCATTAGATGAAATTGAGCACATATACTTTATAGCATAGATGATGCAATCCAACAAAATCTACCTTGTGAGAAATTTTTGGCCTTATAGGGAGAACATTTATAAATCCCTCTTCTTTTTTGTGTGATTTACTCTCCTTATGCATATTATCTCTTGGAATTGTGATGGTTATCTATTTCTTGAGGCCCTTATAAGATTTTTAGTTCACTACTTGTGGAAATCATATGATAGAGAACTTATTTTTATGAGCCCTATTATCCCCTATCTACCTTTACATTATTCCTTCTTTTGATAACCAATTCTAGCCTGAAACCTTTTGTTTTTAGCTCCACAAAAATTATTCCCTAGCCGAGATAAGCTTGACCCTATCCGGGAATTAGGACTTAGATTGGAGAGGTAAAGTTTTGTGTTTTGTTGAAAAGAAAAGAGTTTCTATTTGCTTGAATTAAAGGGTAGATTGGGAAGTCTCTTGTTATTACATGTAAGAAAGGTCTCTTGATAAACAGATGCACAAAATAAAGTTGTAAGGGAAAGAAAATGTATACGGTGGATCGTTAACGACCCGGATGTGGGTTCGTTAACGAGGCAGCGAGAAAGAAAGAAAAAAAAAGAAAAAGAGAAAGAAAGAAAGGAAAAGTTGAAGTGCATTTGTGTTTAAAGATAATATCAAGAGATTCTTTTATTTTGATTATGAGACTTTCTAGGATGATAAAGGGTGAGTGAAAATAAGTGTGCATAATATGAGAGTGAGTTTGGTTATCTTATATGAAATGTGATGTTATGTATGAGTTTTTAGGAGTCTTTGATTCCCGGATATTATTAGCACCACATGACCAAAATATTTTCCACGCCTTATTGTCATTACCAAGCCCCATTACAACCCGGCCGAATGGAAGCTTCTATGAAGTTTTTCATTGAGCCTAAGTTCTCTTGATGATTCTTTGCTTGTTTTGACAAATCTTGGGTGGAGAGTATTGGTGATATAAGTTCCAATTTCTATGAGTTTTTGTATATAGGATGAGTTGAGAGATTGAAATTATAAGCCCAAACACATGAGAGTTGAGTGAAACACATTATATCCCTTGAGAGGTTGGATTGTATTATTTTATGTCTATTTAAGTGCATATATGTGTAAGGATGTTAATTGTCTTTTGCTATAATTTTCTTATGTGTAGATGTCGCTTTTTGAAGATGGCTATGTCTTGATAAACATGATTTGTTTTGGTTTTGGTTAGTATCTTGTTTATTGCTTGAGGACAAGCAAGTCTAAGTATGGGGTATTTTGATGTTCGCATTTTTAGTATAGTTTCTGATAGGTTTTCTTTGCTTATTAGGATTAGTTTTGTCTAGTTTAGGTTTAGTTTTGAGTATTTTTAGATAGTTTTGCATAAATCTATGAAAAGAGTGGAATCTACGCTATTTTGTGTATTTTGCAGGTTTTAGTAAGAAATGAAGCTAAATTTGGAGCATCACAGTGAAGGACGGGAAAGTGCAAGATTTAAGAAGTCAAGGCTCGAGAATACAAGAGGAGGTGTTGAAGAAAACAAAACCCCAGGCTCGTTAACGAGGCTGTGAAGGGTCGTTAACGAGGCCACGAAGAGAAAGATTTCGGAGTATTATTTTTATTCACCGATCCTGAGCGGGAATTTATTTCCGTATCGGTTGAGTATCTTTTTAGAATCTTTATGGGTTATTAGAATATGTATTTTAGGGTTTAATATCTTTCTAGGATTTATTTCTATCTTTTAGAGATTGTTTCTATCGTTTTAGGAAAGTTTTTATCTTTTAGCCTTTTTAGTTTTTTAGGATTTTCTAGTATAAATACCCTTCTATCTAGCATAGAAGAGGGGGGGCTTAATTTTGGAGTTGAATTTTAGAGCTAGTTTTGGGGAGGAGATTTGGAGGAAGGCCGAAGGAGAGAGAACCGGATCGGAAGTCGGTGCCAAGGGTCGGTAACGACGGTTTCCGAGGTTCGTTGATCGAGTTTGTTCGGTGATAGTTTTGTTTAGTTTTCCTCTGGATCTCTGTAAGACGATATTTTTGTTATTAATTTAAGTTTGAGTTTTGTTTCAATGTTTGTTTTTATTGAAGTTTTTAGTTTCTTAATCATGAATAGTGAGTAGTCTATTTTTCTAGGGTCGGGGTTAAGCCCGGCATAGTTGAGCATGTTTGATGAGTAAGATTGTGTGTTGAATGCCTTTTATCTTTTATTGAGATCGTTTGTTGTGCTTAATACCGAAACGAATGTTGAGGTAATTTGAGTTTTAACTTGATTGAAAGAGAAAGTTAGTAACTTGAAGGTTGATATTGTTTGAAAACGAAAGTTTCAAGCTTTAGATCCAAAACAAGCAATTGAGTGAGTTAGTTTATGAAAGTAGATTAATTTACTTGTTAAGTCAATGAAAGTTGATGACTCTATCTATTTAAAGGCATGATCTTATCTTCTTACGAATTCTTATGCTTGGCTATGTTGTGGTGTCCCTTATCCTAGATTTTTGTTTTAATTGAATTATTTCTGATAAATCTTCGTTACTGAATACTTGATTCGGTACCGAGTATTAATTAGGAATTTAATTAGGTCGTTAGTTGATATTTTTTGTGTTCGGTGGTTCGGTAACGATCCCGACAAGGTCGTTAACGAGGCATCTCGTGAGTGTTTTGTTTGATTTTATTTGATTTTTATTAGATTGATAGACAAACAACCTTGCTTCCTGTGGAACGATCCTGACTCCACTGTACTCAGCGGGGTCTTGACTTACAAATTTATTTGTTGGCCGAGCAACCCTATCAACAGCAGTGCTTCCACAATGAGTATTTTTTAATACATCGATTTGACGAATTTTCTTTTCCCCCAGATGACAGTACAAGATATTAAGATCATAGAAGAATAATATCTTATCTTCTATGCTTAGATAAAATCTTTTACTTATGGTAGTTATGTATTAGGTTTATTAGTTACTTGTTCTACAAACATTCTCTTCTATAAATATATGTTCTAATACATAATATGTGATGTGACTATGCTAAGGCCATCACATCGTGAGATAGTGAGGAATGTGTGTCTTGTTAAAAGGTCACGATTTGTGTGGTTCATTGATTGGCTTGTGAGAGTGTTATATGACATTTGGAATTTGGGTCTATTTTGTTATTTCTTATACTAGTCCTAAGACAAATTTTAGTTTTACCCTTAGGTCTTTCTTTATAAGCCAATAAGTCTCTAGTTTCCTAGTTAGACAAGATTTGATGAAAACCATTCCAAAACCTTGCATCCCCTTAGAATTTTGTGTTATCTTTATTTGAATCAATCCAAATTCAGTTTGTTTTTATTAGATCGTGAGTAATATCGATCAAAGATAAAAAAAAATCCTTCATTGGTGAGTCACATTCAATAACGGGTCTTCCTAGTTCAAGTTGGATTCAAGGTGAGTCATATCCTTGAGTTTTTCTTGTCCATATCCAATCCTCACTGTTCATCCTCAAAATCACTATCTCATCCTCCATCAAACTTGGATCCATAATCCCCTTCAAAAACACCATCGAAACAAGTCGAAATTGCTTCTCGGTAAATTCTGCGACATCTCAGTAAAATCACTGTAACTTTCAATCTACTAATTCTGGTGCTCAAATTTTAAGGGGTTCAACTAGACTTGTAGATCTAAATCTGAGATTTGGAATCACCCAATTTCGAGTCCATGCGAGGGAGATTTACCCTTGTGAATCCAAAACAAAAGTTCTGACACGCTTTTTTCCTACACCGCAAGTATACGGTTCGGTTGTAGTAATCAAGGTGTCGAACACAGGGAACTTTGTAGTACCAATTGATATTCGAACTAGTAGATCAAGCCAAATAAATAAGAAAAGAGTTTATGGTTGAATTGAAATGCTAACAAGTAATCGAAAATAACAAGGAAATATCAAGGGAGAAAAGCTTCCAAGGTTAGGATTCCCAAAATGATGTTTCAGTAGATTTTAAGTGATGTCTATTTGGATTTTAACTTGAATGTCGTTTGAAGGAACTCAGTATCTTAAACCAACACAAATTATAACAAGATATTGATTAGACAAGACATGGAATGGAGATCGGCCACGTACTCGGTCACGTACTCGGCTAGGTTGTCTTCTCTTCCTTTTTCCGCTCTTTCTTCATCTTGCACCCGAGCAACAACTTGTAAATTCCGTCCTTTATCACATAGGCTCCATGAAACACTCCTCATAGCTATGATCCTTGAAACGCTTGAATTTTCACCCAAAATGACCTGAAATGCACACAACATGAGAGTAGATGCCGAACAAAGAAAACAACATGAAACTAACTCAAAACTAAGCTAAAAAGACTTAAAACATGAAAGTAAACGTGTCCTAAACTATGTATAAATGCATGCTATCAAGTTCCTCCATCAAGATTGCTCGGGTCTTCCTCGGATTGCCTTGCACCGCTTGCAACATCAAGATCTTTCATCAATATGTATATCAATACTTCTTCAATCCAATACTCTATCTACACAAGATTTACGTTGCATTACTAGATCTCCAAAGCGAACAAATATGAGAAGCCCAACAAAACGATACTTGGATCATGCACGTTGGTATATCCATTTAACAATAATGCCTATACTTCATCATAACTTGGTTTGGATCGAGGATGAGGAGTTAGAAAGAGTTCTAAACAAGATTTCCCTAGGCGGAATACTCCCTATGTCGTTGATTTTGTTGAAAATGTTGTTCCTATCCCATTTTCTAGCACATTAGGGCTGGCTAGAAATAACGAGAGCATGCACATGTAAAAGCCTTTGTGTAAAATTAAAGATGCATAAAGTAGGATGGATTCTTTTTCTGATTGATTACTGAATAAAGTTTGCAATATATTCTAAGTTATGACATAAACTTAGGCAACCAGCCCCAAAAGGATGATACCAAAATATACATAAATAATTCTAAAATATATACAAGATTAAAACTATCATAACAAATATAATATTTGTTGTATAGGGGTTAGGAACAATGACTGTCTCCACCAGTTTTGATGATAACAAACGCCATTTGGAATCAAAAACTTTTATTCAAGTGTTTCAGGAAAAGAAAGTTATACAGGAACTATGAGGGAAACAATGCAATAATATCATGGAATCGGTTCCTGCATGCATGAATGGCATTTCAGAAGGACAATCTTTGCGGAACAAACTTGGGCGGCAAGTGAAAAAGCGCAAATGAGTCTTAAAGAAAAAATAACTCCCAAGGGTACACTGATCATTAAGAGGCGTGCCTTGCACCCCTAGTGAAAAAGGATAGAAGAGTAAATTGCAAAGGCTTGACACTACAAGCAGAAAGCGATGAAGATAGAACAAGTTGGATCACTCACAGTATGAACAGTACTCACCTGAGAGCAACGAAAGACTGAGAGTGATTCAAAGCTACAAGGAAGAATTCAACAACAACAAGAAGGTCGAGAAGCTTGACGATGACAAGTGCGTGAACTTGACGCCGTTGTAGGAATTTGTTCCGATGCTAAAGGGAAATGCACCAGGAAGTTGTGAGATTTGATTGCTTTGTTTAAATTTTTGTGGTATTCTTAGGAAAAAGATAGGTAGATTCGTTAGTATTGCTAGGATTTGGTGATTGCTAGCAATAGAGAAGTTCGAATCTACATTTTGTATCTAAGGAACTCCGATTTATATAAAGTTCTCATTCAAAATCTTCCAAGGGAGGTAGAGGTTTACCCATTCAACTTGTTGGTTGAATTGGGTTCCTCTATAAGGAATCGTGTACATTCTTAAGTTTCTGTCATTTCTATTGTGCATTTACTTTTCCGCTGCGTAAGGAAACTGTCACTGAAACAGTTTCCGCTTGCCTGAACCAATCAACGATCGTACAATATCTTACCTAATACTCCCCTCGATCAACTTGAATCTTAATGGAGGAATGGAGAACTATATGATGATTCTTTGTCTTCCAATATATAGGTGGATAACCAAGAAAGACAAAATACCTCGTAAGAGAGTGTTATGTTAAGGGACAAGTAGCCTAATTAGATTCAAAATAAGAAGTAAGTTGCAATGAGCTACGCTAGATAAAACATGGTTAATGGCTTTGAACATGAGAACCTTTTAAATACTGTAAAACATGCAAAGTGGTGTGGCAATCTTTAGGACTTTGCATATTGAAACAAAGCATGAAAGATATAGAAAATTTTGGGTCAAGAAGTAATGTGGTAGAGTGTGATTATGAGAAAGGGGAAACGCGGTTGGTTTGGCAGCAAGTAGGCAAGCCTCGACCAAAAAAACATCGGGAGAGTTTTTTTTTGTTTTTTTTTGAATGAAAGATAAATCATTCATTGATAATAAGATTTACAAAAAGTTACCTAGCATCCCTAGGAATTTTACTTTCAATAACTCCCACTTTTACAAGCCATTTGTGGGCTTCACGGTTTGTTTTCCTCCGAATAGCTTTCAAGCAATCCTTAACATGTGAGATGATCTGGGTTGCACAAGATTCAAGGCTGGTTCTCAATTGTTGGTAAATCAATGATGCATTCTGCGCCAACCAATGTAGTACACTATTGCCACAAGGCATGCACTCCAAGTGTGGAACATGATTCCCCTCTTCCGGTTGAAGCCTGAGCCCTATGATGTTCATTCATCTCCCTCTGAACTGTTTGGCTATTGGGTCCTGATATCCTCGTATGTTTATACCAAGTGTTGGACAGGCGAGACTCCGCTCCATCTCGCATCTCAATTTGGACACGTGGCGACTGTTGAGGCTTTGCTCCTCGGTCGTGACTTTGTCCAGCCTGGGGCTAGTCTGTCTGTGAACGGAATGAAACCGTGTTGGAGCGAGAGAGACCTTTGGATTTAAGCTATTCCAATGATAAAATTGGCTTCGTAGTGCGCATCTATATTCTCTCAACTAGCTAGCTTTTCTTGCGTACAACGAGTTCTTTCTAACTCAACTAGCTAGCTTTTCTTGCGTACAACGAGTTCTTTCTAACTTAACTACAACGAGAAGATATGAGAACTGTACAACAAGATACCTGGCTTGTCCATTATGGTACTTTCTTAGATCGTTAAGGGACATATCATGTGTCAACTTGGAGTGGATGGACAATTCGGAGTTGCAAAAAGTGATCGACGAGCTTACCGTAGCTGCAATTCTCTTGCTACCACTCAACTTTACGACAACGTTTGATGCAACAAAAGAAAAAGACAAAATGACCAACAACTTCATGTATTCAAATATGACAGCCTTCATGACAGGTGTGTTCGTGTTGATCGGCTGCACATTTGGGTTTAGCAAGAATGTGAGAAAGAAGAGGCTCACCGCGAGTGCAAGCATCCGCACGCTACAAATTGCCCTTTTTGCTACGGTCATCGCTTACATATGTAAGTCAATATACATCGTTGTTGGCCCCAAGTTTAACCCTATGAATCACACAATAGTTGCTGCTTCGATTCTTGTATTGGAAATGGGGTTCCTATCCCAATGGAGTATTTGGTAGACCATTAGGATTGAGATTGTTTGCTTACTAGAACCAAGAATATACTACTAGCATAAGAAATGGCTCGGGACAGGAACGTTATGAGGGATAGAATTAGAGTAGAGGATCCTTAGTTTTGTCGTCTCTTTGATTTGCGAGAGGTGTTGTGTTTTTCGTAGTTTTTGACGCTCCCTTTACTTTATTGCCGATGAGTTTGTTTAGTTTTTTAGGTCTTTCGAAAACACCTTCTCAACGTGTTCGAGGTAAGGGTGTGTATACCTTAACTCCTCGGATCCTGGGCTCCAGGAGTTGTTGTTGTTGTAGATACAACCATCCTAACATTTGTTGCTCTGGTTCGAGATAATGCATTCCTGCAGCAACTATTGCAAGATTTTTCTTAGAAAACTTTAATTTGATTTCAAGAAGAGCAATTCACAGGATTGGAGAATGGAGATTGCAATCAAAACTGAAAGTCATCAGTATCTTCTTCCCATTGGAGAACAGCAGAGCCAATGTCTTGCTCTCTCTTCAGCTTATCTTTCAAGAACCAGTCGCATACTCTCCCTGCATTTAGCTCCTCTATTTCACACCCCTCTTGCTCCGCTATCACTCTCAACAGATTCAAAGATGAAATCTACATCCAAAAATTGTATCAAGAAATTGATATGAAACAAGTCATATCTTAATTACAGCATCTTGAATGGCGAGATGAGCTCTCAGAATGCAAGTCATAAAAAATCTCTGAAAATTTTGCAAAGCATGGAGCATAAAATTCAATCATTCAATTGACCATCTTATTATCTTATCATTGGCTTTATATTTGAGCTATTAAGGAAAGGATGATATTACCGTTAATCTGCAGAGAAAGCGCTCATGAGTACTTAAACCCGACAATTCAACTAGACCAGCTTCTTCAAAAGACAAAAATGTTCTTCCTCCAGAAGTTGTATTCTCCTCTCCTTCAGATGCTTTCAATACGAGTTTCATATGGATCAAACCAGAATTGACTCCGATTGTCATTTCATTTCTTGATCTTGTATGCTGCATTGAGGAAACTTTGCATCAGATATATGAATGTGCAAGCTCAACAACAATGGCTCCTAATGCTGTTGCTTGATTTCTTCATTTTGTTCTCTAAATATGTAAGCATTCCAATTTGTCAGATTGACATTGTGTAAACAAAGACCGCCTAAATGTGATGTACTATATAATAAAAGCAAATACAATCTACATTGAACACCAAAGAACATTGGCAAAACAGACTAGCAATTTCCATGGAACAATCATCTATAATGGAAGAAAGGCAACAAAAACGAGAATTCACTATCAATTCGTGGATAATTGGAGATAATCGCCAGCACTTGAGTGGAACATCAAATCTCCCGATTTCCACTACGCAAAATTCATCCTCGATCCGTACGATTTGAGATATTTTACAAATTCAGATAAAAATTTCGCTCTCATATGATGATTTCCCATTCAAAAACTACGCGTCTTCATCTTTGACATTCTACTTTCAGCGATTCAATTTCAAGTAGCGAAAAATAAGCAGATGACAGTACAAGTACTCAAAGCATGTTGGTGATTTTAGTGTCATCAAGTGACTGTTTTCTATATGGGAACACTGCCTTTTAGTGTGATCGGGGTTCATACGACGCTATGGGATCTCACTTAGCTATATCACAAGTTTGGGGGGGGGGGAGTACACGCTTGTGTAAGTATACTCGAGGTCTAGAGGGATATATAAAGGTTAAGTTACACTGTTCCTTAAGGAACAATGGAAACTACAAATGTGCTGTAGGAACAGTAACTGTGTTGTAGGGAACAACAGCTTAGCAGTCTTGCGGAAATTTCGCCACGTGCTTAGTGGATGATAATTGCCTTGATAACTGATGTTTAAACGTCTAGTAACTTCCTTTTATGTCTGGTTTGAAGTTAAACACGTGTCTCTTTGATGAGAGACGTTGGTGATAGAAAGAAGGGTTGGTAACCGTTGGTAACCGCCATGTAACCACCATGTAACTTCTGTTAAACGGCCAGAAATGAATCCCTATCATTTCCCACGTCCTATATAAAGGCAAAGAGGAATAGAGTCGTTGTGGTTGAACAAGATCTCTCTTTAGATCAAATCAAAACCGAAGCCACAATCTATTATTACATTATTCTATAGTTTTGTTCTTTCTAAAAGCCTTGGAGAGAACTAGAAGATTTGTCTTATCTCACTTCAGATTTCGTGGATTCCCTAAGGCTTGTAAGGGGCGAAATTCTAATTTCGGAAAGTGTTCACACGATTCAAATCTATCCGAGTACAGGTATCATTGATTGTTCCCTCACAGACTGCAAGCAGGATTCAAGACTGGACAAGGGAGTTCGCTGGCTGTTCCTATCAAGACGCCCAGTACTTACAATCGAAATCAGAATTTTAATCAATGACGTCTGTACGTGAGATGACGACAAAGTTCCAAAAGTTGGAGAAGTTTGAGGGAATGGATTTTCGTCGTTGGCAAAAGAAGATGCATTTCCTCTTGACCACGCTCAAGGTGGTGTATGTCCTATCCACTCCGAAGCCCGAGGTGTTCGATGATCAAGTGTTGGTTGAAGCCCTAAGGAAGAGGAGCAAGTGGGAGAACGATGACTACATTTGTAATCGCCACATCTTAAATGGTATGTCTGATTCTCTCTTTGATGTGTACCAAAATGTTGAATCCGCTAAGGAACTTTGGGATTCATTAGAGTCCAAATACATGGCTGAGGACGCTTCAAGTGTGAAGTTCCTCGTGAGTAACTTCAATAGTTACAAGATGGTCGATTCAAGACCGGTGATGGAACATTTCAATGAGATACTTCGTATCTTGGGGCAATTTTCTCAACACAAGTTGAAGATGGACGAGTCCATCTCTGTTTTAAGTGTAATTGATAAGTTACCTCCATCATGGAAAGACTTTAAACACATGTTGAAGCATAAGAAGGAAGATATTTCCCTTGTGGAACTTGAAAGCCATTTGCGTATCGAGGAGGGCCTTCGTACGCAAGAGAAAGGAAAGGACAAAGAGACTCCTTGATCTTCCTCCATTAACATGGTAGAAGATGGTTCTCAAAAGGGGAACAAGATCAAAGGCAAGAAAAGGCCACGTAACAACACAAGTAACGGTCCCAACAAGAGACGCTCCCCAAAAGGAGTTGGATGTTGGAATTGTGGTAAGCCGGGACATTTTAGAAGGGATTGTACGGCTACAAAGGGGAAGAAGGACAATGGTTCTAACCAGACTGCTCACGGTTCTAAGGAATAAGGGCAGAAATCTCATCAAGGTCAGGAAGGAACAGTGATTGTTCCCAGTATAGTTACATCTCCTAATTTGGATTTTGTTTCTATGATTTCTGAGACTTTCTTTATGCAGGATGATGAGATATCATGGTGGGTTGACTCAGGTGCGACCACTCACGTGTGTAGGGACAAGTCTATGTTCAAGTCATTAACTCTTGTGGATGATGGACGTGTCCTTCATATGGGAAATGAGTCAACAGTCCCCGTACTAGGCAAAGGCCAAGTGGAGTTAGAGTTCTCATCTGGGAAGACTTTAATTCATAATAATGTGTTGTATGTACCTAGAATAAGGAAAAACTTAGTCTCAGGAAGTATCCATAACAAATTAGGCTTTCGTTTGGTGTTTGAATCCGACAAATTTATATTGTCGAAAGGCGGTGTATTTGTTGGTCGTGGTTACCTATGTAATGGAATGTTTAAGTTGAATATTAATAAAGTTTTAAATTCTATTTACATGACTTGTACAAATGAATCTGTTCCCTCGGGAACAGTATCTTCTTTATGGCATGCTCGGGTGGGACATGTACATTATAAACGCATGTTTGATATGTCTAGGACTGGTTTAATTCCACCTTTTGACATGAATATAGAAAAGTGTAGAACATGCATGCTTACTAAGATAACTAGACAACCTTTTCCTAGTGTTCAAAGGAACAGTGACGTGCTTGATTTAATACATAGTGATTTGTGTGATTTTCATGTTTTCCCTTCTTTGGGAAATAAGAAATATGTGGTCACGTATATAGATGATTATTCTCGTTATTGCTATGTATTTTTTTGCATGCTAAGAATGAGTCCCTAGAAAAATTTAAACTTTATAAAACTGAAGTAGAACTACAGTTGGGAACGGTGATCAAAAAGCTGCGCACCGATAGAGGTGGTAAATATTTTGACCCAGAATACTTCCAATCCGTAGGTATCATTCATAAAACTACGGCTCCCTATACACCACAACAAAATGGTGTGTCGGAGAAAAAGAATCGAATTCTTAAAGAAATGGTTAATTCCATGCTTTCCTACTCGGGATTAAATGATGGATTTTGGGGAAAAGCCATGTTAACGGCTTGTTACCTATTGAATAAAGTTCCAAACAAGAGGAACAAGACTACTCCATATGAGCTTTGGTTCAAAAAGAAACCCAACTTGAATTACCTTCGAGTTTGGAGTTGTAGGGCGGTTGTAAAACTACCCGATCCCAAGAGGAAAACCTTAGGTGAAAGAGGTGTAGAGTGCATTTTTATTGGATATGCTGAGCATTCCAAGGCATATAGGTTCTATATTATTGAACCAAACGGGAAAAGGAAAGAGGAAATTCGCACCTTGATCCCTAGCTTCCGAGACGAATTCGCAGTTTTAGCAGCCCTATACTGATCCAATGAATTAAGGGGGATAAATCGGGCTTGACGGCAAGAATTTTGGAGATTTGAACAGCTGTTTCTGAAATTGACAGATAAGGAAGAAGAAGAATTGACCGAATTGGAATGCGCGGTGTTCAGAAGAGATGGATTTCGCAGAAGCATCGCCATTGATGCTTGGAAGATGCGTTAATGGCGGGTGGAATTTGGTTACTGAAAATTGCAAGGGAGTTCGCGGTTGAGCTTGAGCGTGTTTAGATGATGAAGTGGAGGTGCTGTTTTCTACCGTCTCTTAATGGGCCGAGACTACCAAAAAAACCTCTTAATGGGCCAGGATTCATTGAACACCGTTGGGTTCTTGTGTGGCCCAATTCATTGGGACCATTTCAGCCCATCATGATGGATTTCTTTGGTCATGAAACATCCCGGCCGGATATCATCATTGATGGATTAGCTATGATTAAAAAAAATTGATTAAAAGTTTGTGACAAGATAAATATAAGATACTAAGCTAATAATGTTTTATGTAATAAAAGGACGCGGATCATGTATAAATGGGCACCCAAGTGCAAAGTAAGAAGGTGCATGAAATCATGAATCATTGAATTTATAAAATCAATCAAATAACCATTTAATTTTTAGCATAGCTCAATTTTATTCGAAAAATAATTTAGAAAACAAAATCGCAATGCGCTTAGAGAAATGATATTTGATATAAAATTTGCATTTAGTTACATACAGCCCATGCACATTCTCACTTCGCACTTGGACACTCATTCGCATGTGATGAGTTCCCGCAATATAAAGTTATAATATAAGTGAATTTTTACAAAGCATGGCTTGAATTTAAAATATTGACAATTTTTTAGTAATTTCCAAATAATTATCTTCATCTCCAACAAATACCTTTACCAATAAAATTAGTCAATTAACACTAGCACCTATATATAAATAGATATGCTTTACTTTTTGCCACCTCAAATGAAATTTTCAGCTTATTGATATTTAATTGGGCCCAGCTCCTACGTGGCACGTCATTTTCGGAGCCCAAAAGGCCAACTCAGCTGGGCCCAACCCATATTGAAACTTAGATCCAAACTACCCAATCACAAGTCACAATCACTAATGACGACCAATTTAGGAGGATTAAACTCGTAGATTTTCAACACATTGTTAAATTGAGTTTGGTTCAAATGAAACAAACTCTTATCCTAAAACGTGAAACGAATGCACTTTTTCTAATTAGTAGTGCACTTTTTAAACAAAAGTGCATTGAAAACTACAAAAAAGTATAATACGAAAAAATGCACTATAAAAAGTACGAAAAATACACTACAAAGTATGAAAAGTGTACTACTAACTACAGAAAATGCATTCGTTTCAGGATAAGAGTTCGTTTTAGGGTAAGAGTTTGTTTTATTTGAACCAAACTCTTGTTAAATTATGAAATTTCACCCATCAATCGATCATCATTTTAAAATCGAAACCAATGAAATCTCTAGAAGTGATATCACGCATTAGGTCTCAGAAAACGACTCATTATATACTCCAACGTGTTTATAAATGCTTAAGCACAACAAATAATTTCTACATCCATGTTTGATTTCGGATTATAGTAGCTCCAAATGAATTTGATAAAAATGAGGATTTGAATTTATATTACATTAATAATTATGCATAATATCGTGATTTATTGTACTTAGTACATGACCTTTTTTTACTGAGTGTTCTTTATTCTCTCTACAAATATTATTCTCTTATGATCCATAATCTTTAATATTTTGTCAATATTTAATTGCAGATTAATTTCAAGCAATCGCATTGAAACATTTATTCTGACAATTACATAACATCTTGAATATCAATCCTGATGGGCCAATTAGGCTATAAAGTCTTTTTTTTTTATGTTTTGAAGTGTTAATTGAACTCAATTACTGTGATTTTTTTCAAAATCTTAATATCAAATAGAGTCGAACTTCGATTCGATCAATTACCATTTTTAATTTGCTGATGAAATTGACAAGTATTGTACTCCAAAAACTCAACATGTATGTTTAGATTCTTTTCTTGATTAAAAATGGATCGATATCAATTTAGATCCAAAAACTCCAACATGTAAGGTGAGAGTAGGTAACTCACTTGAAGCACAAGAAAAGTGATTAGGGAGAGAAATTACGCAAATTGACATCATTATTCATTAACCACTAATTAGTCTTCATTAAATCAACCCATCATACCCCACTAATTAATTTACTTTTGGTAATTAATTTTATTATTTTAGCTACCCTCCCATAGATTCACAAATTGCAAGTAAATAGTTTCAAATGTGGCTCGACTTGAGAGTGTATCACAATTGCACACCTTTTTCACATTTCACATTAATGACGGTTTTCGAGAAGTGAATGGAAATATGGAATACCAATAAAATTGCACACTTTGCTCACTCATTTTTTTCTCCGGATCAAATCTGAACCTCTTCAAAACTTTAGATTTTCATACACAAAGATGCCCTAAATGGAATAGTGGTTAAATTGTTTGTCCCTCGTAATTCGTACCTAATCAAAAGAATGTTACTCTATCATCGTGTGGCGTGTCAACAAGTATTAGAACTTTAATTTTATGAAATTTGTTGATTATACTTTTGATATAAGGTTAAATGGCTATCTATTTGTTAGAATTCCGGGGGACCGAAGAAGCGGATGACGTGTCGGGAGTTTTTATCACTTAGCATATAAAGTCGGGATCCACCCATTTTACCCAAAAGCTTAAGTCATTGGGTTGAGTTTCACTCTCTTATATATGTTAGTAGTATTTTAGCCAACCCACCAATGTGGGACTAACTATTTCTCTAACACTATTAATTGTACATAGGCTTATTTTACTTTTGAACTGAAATTAGTTTTTAGAGTAAGTATTTTATAATTGTCTTTATATACATAAAAAGTAAAAAGATTGTGAGTTTCAAAAATATATTTTAAATAAAAAAACACTTTTGTGCAGAAAAAAGAACAAGGCCATATAAAACAATCCATAAAGTACTAAGTAGTATTCACCTCAATTCATTAACAACATTGTAGGATCGTAGATCTGTATTAGTAAGAGAGGTCGGGAACTGTTCCAGTGACAGTTCCCTTACGCAGCGGAATAAAGTAACACAGACAGTAAAGAGTAAAACAGAGACAAGGACACGATTCCTTATAGAGGAACCTCTATAGCCAACTAGCTGGAGAGTAAACCTCTACCTCCCTCGGAGGATTTTGAACACACACTATATTACCATTGATAGATCTAAAGATACACAATACAAAGTCGAACTTCTCTATTGTTTGCAAACACACTCACAAACAATACTAACGACTAAATCATAGTGATTCCTAGATCTAAACACAATCGAATATAGATAATGAACCTTATTCGTTCCTGTGCAGTTCCCTTTAGCACAGGAACCAACTCTCCAAGTCGATGGCGATCTTCACGCAGTCTCCATCGCTTGGTCACGGAACTTCCTTCTTTAACTTCTGGATTGTCGTCTTCACTGGATAAGCTTGGGCTCTCGCTTTCTCACTTTCCTTTTCTGTGTTTTGTGTTTTTGCCTTCGAGAGCTTGTGTGACCTAGCGGCATCGCATACTATTTATAGGGTTTCCAATTTTAGCTTCTGACGCATTTGCCCTTCTTGTCTTGGGGAGTACGACACTATTTAAAAAGACTAGCGTACCCTTTTTCATTTCTATTCATTCGGAACTTGGCTTGCCGCCCAAGACAATAGTGAAAAGTATTCTTTATCCTTTACTTTATTTGTCACGTACTCAGATGGCTTTATGGGGAACCTTTTCCTTGTTTTTCCTGTGAACCTGTTATCTTTCCTAAGATCACTTGTAAAGGGAATTAGTTTTATTTATTTGTCATTATCAAAACTTCGAAAAAATAGAAAAATCATTGTTCCAGTGTTAGTTCCTTAACATTGATCCAACAAAAATCAATAAAAAGTATTCACCTCAAAACTTGATTTATCAATACCAACGATTAATTGCATTTGTGAACCGGCCATTCAACTATATCACTTTCAGTGCACGAAATAATTGATGATAAGGACATATAAACGTAAATATGCTAATATTCGTTTTTAGGGTACTTATAACTAAAACAAAGTTCCTTACGTATATTACGTTTTAGGTACAACAAAAACGTAACATTACTGACGTAGCTCATCATTTTAACCCCAAAGTGGAAAGCAAAGTTCCTTACGTTAGTTACTTAACTTTTTCTTATCACAACATTGGTTAAGTAGTGGTCATTTGGTATATGTGAGCGGGTAAATCAAACATAATTATCATAATTATTTTCGCTATAAAGGTATTAATTAAAATTACTGTGCAGTTATTTTCGTTATTTTCTATATAAAATTATATGGCGGTTATGCAACTTAATGGAAGATTTTATCTTTCATTAAAGATAGAATTAAAGTTGGAGGAAGGGTGGAATATTCCTTACTTGGGCTTCAAGGCAGTTGGTCAGCCCTAGAAGGACAATATTTTCGGCCTGATAGATATAATTTTCGGCCCCTCTTCTCTCCCTCTTCCATTATAAACACATGCCCTAGGCATGTAGGGAGAGACACATGTGCATAGCATATTCAGATATCCTAGGCAGGCTAATATTCGCTTACCTCGACTGTTTAGGGTTTCACCGCTCTCTTGTTGTACCTCGACGCTCAAACGACAATTGCTCTTCTGACTTAGGCATCGGAGGTGGATTAGGGGGTCCCCGCCCTCTTTGTCCATTGTTTTGCAGGATTTTTAGGTCAAGAGATTGGAGACGGAGCGGAAGAGGAGGAGTTCTTAATTGGTGTATTTAATACGAATTGAAGACGAGATTTTGTACACCAACAGTATATTACACGAAAAAGAGAATGTAAGTCCAATCATGCTATATTATTGCATGTGAACTCATCTCCTCCCCTGCACATAAAGGGAAAATCTCACTACTTATAGGCTTGACAATTTCACCCGCACCTGATGGGTATCCGAAAAATCGACCCGAAAAAACTCGAAAAACAACCGATCAAATCCGGGTGAAAACGGGTTTCGGGTGATCGGGTGATAGAGGGGGTACGGTTTCGGGTATGGCCTCACCCGACCCAATCACCCGGCCCCATCACCCGGCCCCATCAAGGACTCGAAAATAAGTGCTGAGGCATTGTAAAACCGGAAAGTCGACGATGGTTGAATATGATAGAAGAGTCCGAGTTATTCAAGATTGGACAATGATCAAGCGATCAAAAACAAGGCCGTTGAAGCATTGGCAACGTTATCCACCCGTGTAAGAATCACTTAAAGACCTCGATGCGTGTCGAGGCAACGGGATATCACCGAGGCACGGGAAGTTCTCTTAAGGGCTCATAGGTTTTGGCAATCGCCGGAGAAGGCACTATATTGTTGTTCTTTTTCCGGGCGAAACTTGAGAAGCGTACCCCCAAGCAGGGTTGAACCTACAATTGAACAAGATCGATAAACGCCTACATGAGATGTACGCCGAGGATTGCATTTCTACTCTCTAATCTCGTCAGCAAAGACATTGGTGGCCCTTTGTGTTAAAAGTGCCTCGAGAAAACCAATAAAATAATTGTCGCGCTCTTTCCGACCACCTCGTCATCACCGGGGATTATCAGGACATTGTCACTACACGAAACACATCCTACCAACGGGCGGCCGTAGCGTAATGCGTGGAGGCCTATAAGTCAAAAGGTCATGGAAAAACACACGCATATGGTGTAATTCGGCCCAAATTGGAAGGGATAATATTAAGTGACTACAGCACAGAGTCGGAGAGCATATGAGTGAGGAAAGTCTCGACGGCGGAGATGTCCCCGGACTTTTAAATCTCGCTCGTTTGAAGAGGTTTTTCCCTTAAAAAGGAAAACCGTAGACGCTAGATCGTCGATGACTACCGCGAAGTAAAGTCGACCGCGGTCGCGGCCCCCGAACCGCGAGCGCGGGTTCGCTTGTAGTCGCTTCTTGCGTGGATGTTGAGCTTAGGCTGGGATCGCTAGGATGAACGACTTTATATATTTTCTTTTTGTTTTCTTAAAATTAGAAGGCTTGGCCAAGCACTTTTTTCAACATAGAGATTCCACCTTAAACCTCGGCAGAAGATACGACTCGAAAAGATAGCACTCGCCCCATGATAATCGCTCATGGATGTACGAATATAAGAATATACGAAAGCGCTAGGGGACCAATTGACCAATCTGCATGGCCACTTCGATTAGAAACCCTCTGTACCCTACGTCGCCTAACACGGTGAGTCGTGTAAGGGCGGTGTAGGTGGGGCATTTGTGAGCGAGAAAACCAAACATAATTACCATAGTTATTTTCGCTATAAAGGTATTAATTAAAATTACTGCGCAATTATTTTCGTTATTTTCTATATAAAATTATATGGCGATTATGCAACTTAATGGAAGATTTTATCTTTCATTAAAGATAGAATTAAAGTTGGAGGAAGGGTGGAATATTCCTTACTTGGGATTCAAGGCAGTTGGCCATCCCTAGAAGGATAATATTTTCGGCCTGATAGATATAATTTTCGGCCCTTCTTCTCTCCCTCTTCCATTATAAAGACACATGTGCATAGCATATTCAGATATCCTAGACAGGCTAATATTCGCTTAGCTCGACTGTTTAGGGTTTCACCGCTCTCTTGTTGTACCTCGACGCTCAAACGACAATTGCTCTTCTGACTTAGGCATCGGAGGTGGATTAGGGGGTCCCCGCCCCCTTTGTCCATTGTTTTGCAGGTTTTTTAGGTCAAGAGATTGAAGACGGAGCGGAAGAGGAGGAGTTCTTAATTGGTGTATTTAATACGAATTGAAGACGAGATTTTGTACACCAACAGTATATTACACGAAAAAGAGAATGTAAGTCCAATCATGCTATATTATTGCATGTGAACTCATCTCCTCCCCTGCACATAAAGGGAAAATCTCACTACTTATAGGCTTGACAATTTCACCCGCACCTGATGGGTATCCGAAAAATCGACCCGAAAAAACTCGAAAAATAACCGATCAAATCCGGGTGAAAACGGGTTTCGGGTGATCGGGTGATGGAGGGGGTACGGTTTCGGGTATGGCCTCACCCGACCCAATCACCCGGCCCCATCACCCGATTTTTTGTCCCACATCGAAAAATTAGTAGAAGGAGAGGAGAAGGGGACCTTATAAAAAGGGAAGGAGAGGAAAAGAAGGGCTTAAGTGTTGAAGCCTAACCATAGAGATGGGCTTTAAGGCTTTATAATTAAATCTATATTTTGGATAAATAGGTTTAAATTTTAGTTTAAAATTTAAAATTTTAGTTTAAAATTTAAAATTTTATTAGATAGATGGATTAAGCAGGTTGACCCGTAATCCGACCCGTAAACACGGGTTACGGGTTAAGTTTACTTTGTTTACGAGTCCTTGGGTTGACTCGTTGTAAGTTTATTTTGTTTACGAGTCCTTGGGTTGACTCGTTAAACAAATGAAATTAAGTTTCAACATTTTTTATAACACCCGAAAAAACCCCGACCCGACCCATTATAACATCCGAAAACCCCCGACCCGACCCAACACATAAACCCACGGGTTTTGGACGGGTCGGTTTCGGGTGACACCCGTCGGGTGAAAATGCCGGGTTGGGTGGGCGGGTTACAACCACGAGTCGGATGGTGGAAGTAGTCCACCCGCACCCGACCGACCCATTATCATGCCTAACTACTTATTTTCATTTTTTTATGTACATTTTCTTTTCCTATATACTTACACCATAAACTAGCATCCTTATTTAAAAATATATATTCTCTAATTTTTTAAAATATAAATCACCAGATATTTTTTTGATAAGCAAAGAGGTTAGGGCGGTCGCTAACAAGAAAGGGACCTCCTTAGAGCATCCTGAAGGATGAGGTTCCGAAGAACCGGATCAGCTGTAAGAGGGACGGACGAGACACGCCGAAAAGAAACAGCAATATAGTCCGCCACTGAATTGCACTCCCGAGTGACATGGGCAATACTCCAACACTGGAAACGGGTAAGTAGACAGTGGATATCAGCACCTAGCATCTCGATCTCCTACGGACAGCTCTAGTCACCAAGAACGGCCTTGACCAGCTGAAGATTGTCGCCTTTGATCTGGAGGTGGGAAATACCACGTTTGGAGGCCTCAAAAAGTCCCTATAGTAAGGCAATGGTCTCGGACATAAGCACAGACTGTCGACCAATCAGTCCTCCGTCATAATAGATAGGGTCTCCGCTGCAATCCATGAGGACAAACCCGAACGACGCCATCCCATCTGCAATAACTGCACCATCAAAATTAAGTTTAGTAAAATTAGTTGTGGGCTTTTTCCATTTACCGCGATTCCGAATGTTCTTCGCGATTCGGTCACCGGGTGGTGAGTCAACGACAATGTTCTTTTTGGAGTTGTACCAATCCTTCATTTGATTGCGAATAAACTCGCATAGTTTTTCATGTTGGCATGTTTGGTTGGAGTCAGTAGGTTCAAAAACAGCCTTGTTTATGAAGAACCAAATACTCCACCAAGGAAGAATGAGGTTTTCCAATTCAGATTTGGATGACAACGCCCTTATCTCATCTAGAATTTGTGTAGGTTTTTTTTTCCTCTGGTTTGACTTGGTTGACAATCCAGGCTAGTTTAGGGTTGATGGTGTTAAGGGTTGTTTTTGTACGGATGCATTCGAGTAGGATATGATTGATATCCTCATTAGGTTTACCGCACGCAACACATCCCTGTACAACACTAATGTGGTTGTCGACTAGACGACATTTCGTGGGTAGACCGTTTCGAGCTATTTGCCACACGAAGTTTTCATTTTTGGTGGGATATTTAGCTTACATATCCAGTTTAAATTAACATGGGGTTCTCCCTTGTTACTATGAATCCACTGCATGGTCGAATGGGTGGAGTACCAACCGTTCTTGCTTGGTTGCCAGTAAAGCCTATCAGGGAGTTTGTTATGTGGGGTAATTATTTGGATTACTCGCTTGACGTTGTCCGGCGACAACACCTTCTCCAGTTTGTCGAGGTTCCAAGAGTTGTCCTCAAGGAGGAATTCCTCCACGAGGATCTCACTATTCGTGTTTTGCATTATGTTTCCTTTCTGGGCCAAACACCCGGAACCAATCCAGTTGTCTTTCCAGAACCGGACTGTTTTACCATCACCGATCTGCCAAATGAGCCCTTTGAATAAGTGGTCTTTGAGGCTCATTAGCTTGGCCTTTTTCTGGTAGTTAAAAAGTCCGTCAGATTTTAGGTATTTTTCCGTGACTATGCGTACCCTGATGTTTTCTGGTTCTGCTAGGATTTTCCAGAGGAGTTTCATTTGAAGAGCTTGATTCATATCTTCCGCCTTTACTATCCCTAGCCCACCTCGAGACGGCGGCTGACAGATAGAATTCCAGCTTATTAGAGGTTTATAGTTACTTTCCTTATTTTAGAAGAAATTTTTGTTTATTTGGTCTAGTTCCTTAAGGGTAGTTTTTTTTTATTTGACATCTTTTAAATATTATTGGGAAAATGAGAATAGGAAAGAACAAATATTTTCTTTATTTTTAAAAAAAAATCAAGCATAGTATTATCGTAGGTAAGAGTTTCCGTTTTATTTGACAAATTAAGTAATATTTTTGTTTCAAATGAATCAAACTCTTATCCTAAAACGAACTCTTATCCTAAAACGAATGCACTTTTTGTACTTAGTAGTGCACTTTTCATACTTCAGAGTGCACTTTTTCGCATTTGTACTTTTCGTACTTTTTAGTGCACTTTTTAAATTTTTTTAGTGCACTTTTTTCGTAATGCACTTTTTGTATTTTTCAATGCACTTTTATATGAAAAGT
This sequence comes from Fallopia convolvulus, assembly GCA_964016875.1. Classification (NCBI taxonomy): domain Eukaryota; kingdom Viridiplantae; phylum Streptophyta; class Magnoliopsida; order Caryophyllales; family Polygonaceae; genus Fallopia; species Fallopia convolvulus. The sequence goes on from OZ024720.1 coordinate 3,535,042, forward strand.
GCATTACTAACTATGAAAAGTGCATTCGTTTTAGGATAAGAGTTCGTTTTAGGATAAGAGTTTGTTTCATTTGAACCAAACTCTTAGTATGATTATGATTATCTATCAGATTTTATTTAAAATTCTTTTAACTAAAAGATTTATGTTTATCAAAATAGAATTTTAATTTCTAAAATCGGATACTTATCCTATGATCTAAGGACATAAGATTAAAAAAAACATTTCTTTTTAATCCATGTGTTTTTGTCTGACCGATTTCCAGATGAAAACATTATACGCCCTTTCATTTTCTATTGCCTAATTTACCAATTAAACCGGTGGCTTATCTCATATCCGAAAGCTACTTGATATAAAAGATTAAGTTGCTTGAGAAAGATGTCAAATTATCCACCAGAAATAGTAATCAAGTGTTACTTTTTTCCCTATTGGTGTGGGTGGGTGTTTGTTCTTTTGGGTTGTCTTGGATGATCAATTGATTTGATTTTCCAACATATATCATTTCATAATGGAAACCAAATTTGTATGATTTACATGCACATGCATATTTGTTTTCCTATCAACATTCCCCTTACGCTATATATATAGATGTATTTCCGTCATTTGAATTCAATTAAGGACCCGTTTGGTTGTAATTATGAAAGTTTAAATAAAAAGAAAATGAATATATAGTGTCATAATATATTAACAGAAATTTTTATCTTGATTTACGGTTCTATATTTTGTGTGTATATTAGATGAATGAATAGGAAGTCATAGACTCGTTTTTGTCCCTTCCCCCATACTTAAAACATACTTTGTCCCCAAAGTATAATAAAAAGTAAAAGAAAGAGAAAAACTCACAAAACTCCAGTGATCCGGGTATTACGGCGGGAAATCCGACGGTGGTGAAGGCTTGTTCGGGTTATCAATCTTCGGACCTAGGTTATTAACACATACCAAAAAACTACCTAAAAAGCAAAAGATTATAATTGAAAAACAAAACTACTCTAAGCCTTGGGTTGCCTCCCAATAAGCGCTTATTATAGTCATTAGCTTGACTCTTAGCATGATTTGATAAGATTAGACATTGTCAATGCCCTTAATAACGTGTCAATGCCCTGTGCACACATCTCAGAAAAGCATAAGTAACACATTGATAAATCAATTAAGCATAATATAACATTCAAAAATCGTTTTAACTTATCAAACATGTGTGCCCAATTTTCATGAGATGGCATTTGTTCAAATAAATTCAACAGAAGTGGCGGCTTTAGAAAATACTTACAATATGAATCAAAGCACTTGTCAGCAATACCACTTTTATCTAAGAAGAACTCCATATATTCTTCATCTTTCACCTTGTGTTGTAGACTTGGCTCCTCATCTGGAAACCCCATAAGCTCTGGATGTGAGAAGGTGGGGAAACTGAAGCATGTGATGTCAAGGTCTAACATAGGGCACACCATGACAGCAGGAAACTTAATAGAAATATCATGTTTTTTTTTCTCCCTCATGGTTGTCTACTTCATCAGCAAAGAAGTCATCATGGTCAACAAACGAGTCTTCTTCCAAAACTGTAAAACCCTCAAGCAATTTACTCCACGTGAGTGAAGATGACTCAGGCTCCCTAGGCTCTGTAAGAATCTCTATGCCAGCACAAACTTCCTTTGGCTCTGTGATGATCTGCTCAACTTGCTTTATATGTGTGACTTCATATTGGACATCAAATTCATCCTCATAACTCACATCAAGTGTAGTAGATTGCTCCTCAACTTGAATTTGAGTGTCTGACTCATGATCGTTTGACTCCAATGTGATTTCACCACTCCTTTCACACAACTCAAAAGGACATGAGATTGTGGAATGAAAACATGAAGAACATAACTCACAGTGCTCCATGATTATAGCATCCGCCCCTTTTGAAAGATCCCTGATTATATCCTCAAGAGACTTATCAACCGGTTGGGGTGGTTGGGAAGATGACTCGACCAAAAAGCTCTGATGGCTCATGAAACATAAGAAATCCCAGCATTCCTCAGGTCCCATAAACAAAAGCATCTCATTGCTCATGTAGTCAGCCAATCCCCTTGTCTCAAGATTCATACCATGGATAACTCCCATGTTTACCTCTCTATCACTATACTGTAATCCCCAAGCACCAAGTTCAAACACATGGTCTTGAAATCTTGAAAAATAGTAATGGAAGTGTTCATCCTGTAGTTGTCTAAAATCGAACAAAGCCATAGATTAGTAGGACGGGTGTTATGAACCGTAAGATAGGTTCACAACACCAAGAATAGCACAAAAGTAAAAACACAAATAGCGACGAGTCCCTGGCAACGGCGCCAAATTTGATGAGGTATTTTTCAGTCGTTTACCTATCAAAGAATCCTAACTTAACCAATCTGAGTAGAATGGTAAGCAAGGGTCGATCCCACAGAGACTCGTGTATTAATGTTATTACTTATGTGTCAAGTAACTAATATGGGTTTTTTTTTGAAATGATTAATCTAACCTAATATGCAAGAATAAAACTAACTATGAATGCAAAAGTTGATTGTAAATATATATGAGAGAAATATGTTCAACTAGTTAAATCCATCATAGATATGCTTATTGATCATTGATTATCTTGATTCTCAATTCCCTTGAATAATCTATTGTGGATTATACTCCTACTAAGGATTATGACCCGAACTTCATAAATAGTTGAAAGAACTAACAGTCTAAACAACCCTAATCATTTAACAACCTAAAACAACGTCTAGATTCAATTAAACGACAGCTTTACGAATCAAGTTATCAATAGAAACAAACACTTAGAGCAAACAATCATCTAAGTTATTGTGGATTTATTCCCTTCTACAACTGAATAGCCCGAACGGGTCTAAACAATTATAGATGCTACTTTATCTAATCAATTCCCGAACGGGCATTAATCAGATTAGTTGTAAATTAACCTAGAAATTATATTAGGTGATCAATCTAACAAAACCCTACAATAATTCTGATTCAATTAAGCACAGGGAATAAAACCTATTCAAGTTGATGAGAATCAATCAAACCTCACAATATTATGCAATCTATGATTTCAATAACTAGTCAAACACAAAGGAATTAGCAGTGCATAATTGAATTAAAATCAAACTTACAAGAGGTTCAAAGATTGCTCCTTTGAGAAGACTCTCTCCAAAGAAACCCTAGCCTCCAAAGTCGATCCAAAATTATCTAAAAATAAACTAACATAAAGTATTTATATGTCTCTAAAAATAACCCTCATAAGATATATTAAACACCCATCTCGACCAAAATACAAGCCCATGAACCAACATGTCAAAGCCCAAAACCAACACTTGGCCCAAACATGCGTCCGTGAAAACTCCAAATTGTGCGGCCTGGCACCACATTGCGCGGCCGCGCAATCTCCTCCCCGCGCAATTGCTTCTCATATGGCATTGCGCGGCGAGCTACGCGGCTTCGATCCAGCGCAATTGTTCTTCTTCTTGGCTCGGTATTCCTTGCCTTGGCTCTTCATCCTAATGCATCCAAGCTTCCTTAGCCTCGTCCATCACCACCATGTTCCATCTGCACTCGCCCCGCTGTTGCTCCTGAACCTAAAAACCTGTAAAACCGAGCAAACCAGCGCATAATACCCGACAACATAAAAACCTAAAAACTACCTAAAACCTAACCAAAACATATATAAAACATGCATCTAAACTACTCCTATATGCGAGCTATCAATGGGAGATGAGGTACCGCAAGAAAAGGTTATTTTATTTGAAAATATATTATGACATTAAAATTGACAGATTCAGCCCTGCAAGGGATGACTTAGTGATAGGAGGTATGAGAGTGTTGGAAGGTTTCAAATTCAATCATTGTCTCCGCTTCTTCATTTAGGTTAAAATCTATTAAAAAATTTAATGGTTTCAAGACCTAAAGGAAATCTACGAGTTAAGTTGATCTAAGAGTAGTCGACGACTTCTAGAAGTAGTAAACATGAGAGTTGAGATGGAAAGAAGATCTTCACGCCATATTAAAGATCGAGAAGATCACGTCTTAGTTTGGATAAGAAAAAATGTGGATATGCTTGGAGCACAAGTTGCTAAAAGATTTGAAGAGAGATTTTAGCTTAGGAATTATTGTGAATTTATTTTTTTTAAAGTTATTTTTCTTAACCAAATAGAAAATTAATAATGTATTTCAAATATTAGAAGCTTTCGCTATTCAAGCAAATGTTTGATAGGAGAAGAATTATGAGCTAACATTGCATTATTTGAGAGAGTTGCATGTGTGTGTGTTCATAATTTGGTAGAGAAGAGAGCTTTAATTAGGTTATATGAGTGAGAGTATGGTTTAATCATAGAATAAACAAGTGTCGTTCTACTAGAAAGGTGTAGGAGTCGACTATCGGGTTGTTCTTGTTAACAAAACCAAGAAATCAATAATGCAAGCTACGGGTTTTAATGCAAACAAGCAGAAACTTGAAAGGGAGTAGTTCTCGCTTAGTTAACTAGTTGGTTGGTTAAATATTCCACTATAAAAAAAACTTCACGAGTCTAAGTAAGTCTTTTCCATTAAAGTTATTGTTATTATGCCTTGAGTCAGTCATTGCTCGGAAATCGCCAGGGGTTCGGGGGGCGGAGCCCCCGGGCTGGGGTCGGGCTGGGGGCAACGTCCACTCGCCCAAACGGTATACAATATTAATTATTGTTGGGCCTCTCGTGATCTGTTAGGGCCTACGGCCCATGAACTGTAATAGGGTTAAGAGTCACTATATAAACTCTCGAAATACCTAATATTCCGTACTCTGTAATCTGCCTCCGTAATAATATACTCTTTCTCTGCCCGTGGACCTAGGTAACACACCGTTACCGGTCACGTAAATCTCTATGTCGATTTTGTTTATTATTCTCGTTCGATCTCTCGTTACAACAGTTATTTCCATTGTATTTCAAATCGTGGGCTTCATCAAGGTCTACGACCTCTAGATACTAATGATCCTACAAAAACAAAGTCGCATCATCATACTTTTTATTAGATCAAGTTGGTCGATCGGCACAAATCAATTTACCTAATTCATAATCCTTGTTTGTTGGGACACAAACACTACGTTCTCCATCAAAAGATGAATTCTTCGTCACGATAAAAATTGACAGCATTGTTTCGAATTTACTTCTGTTTTTATAATTTACAATCAAACGGACCTAAATGTTATAGCTAATGTTTCTTGTCACTCGTGAATAGGGGGGATACATGAATCTTATACAGTTAAAGCGGTTTGAGAAATCGTGGCTGGATATGGAGTTATTGTAGATTGTGTTAAACCAAAGTTAATTAAGAAATGGCCTATCAACCACCTATGCTAACATCAACTATTACAAGTATGATATTTACATCGATAAGCTGATCGAAACAGAGAAAATGTGTGACTATGAACTTTGGGGGTGATAGAATTTTATAACATTACGATATTTAAAACCACAAATTCTAAGATGTAATTATTAATGACCCAAATGCTTAGCACATTATTTTTTTATAGGATAAGAATTAGGGTCACTACAAGTACTAATTAGACTCGTCTAAAACATTCATTAAAAATGAGAACTGGTTACTAACCAATTCTAGTGAGAAATAGGCAAATCGACATTTATTATTCAATTCGTTGGATTTTCAATTATTATTAGATCATTAGTATCCCAAAAGTTCATTATTTATTTTTATGATATTGAAAGTATGAAACCCCAATTTTTATAGATATATTATTTAGGGAAAATTACATATAACCACCCGTTATTTTACAAATGTTGCATTTCACCACCCCTTATTTTATGTTCTACACTTAACCACCTTTTATTTTGTACAATGGAGCTTTTAACCATCAATTTGACCCATCCGTCTGTTTTTTCGTTTTCCACACTAAATTAAACTTTTATCCTTGTTTTAATTTTTTTTTTATGAAAAAACCTCTTAAATACATTATCTAACCTAATCGGAGCTCCTCAATTGGAACGGATTCGGCATGAGCGTCATGGAGATGAGCCACCACGACAAGGAATTCACCTCCATCATCGACAAATCCCTCCTGTCAAATCCCTTCCGATCTTCGCGCCCTCCTCCAAATCCCTTCCGATTACGCCTCCCTCTTCCTCCAAGGCGGCGCCACCTCCCAATTCGCGGGGGTCCCGCTAAATCTCTGCGATTCCGGCGACGGCGTTGTTGACTATCTCTTTACCGAGTCGTGGGGAGACAAGGCGGCGAAGGAGGCGAGCAAGTACGTGAAGGCGAACGTCGTTTGGTCTGGCAAATCTCAGAAATATGTAAGAATTCCGAATTTCAAAGAGTTCGAACAAAACAGGCACGCCATGTATTTGCATATATGCGCCAATGAAACTATCCATGGTGTTGAGTTCAAGGATTAACAACGCCTAAACACAACGTTTTTGGTGGCTGATATGTCTTCCAATTTCTGCTCCAAGCCTGTCGATGTGAGAAATTTGGACTGATTTACGCTGGTGCAGAAGAATATAGGCCCATCTAGGGTCACAATTGTGATTTTGAGGAAGGATTTGGTAGGAAAGTCTCAAGATCTGACTCCAATCATGTTCGATTATAAGATCCATGTGGAGAATAAGTCGCTTTACAACACTCCGCCTTGTTTTGGGATTTATATATGTGGATTGGTGTTTGGTGATTTGGTGGAGCAAGGTGGGCTTGTGGAGGAGTGGAGGTTGAAAAGAGGAATAAGAAGAAGGCGGAGCTGTTGTATTTCACCATTGATGAGAGCTCTGGGTTTTACCCTTCTTATCGCTCAACCTCCATAGACGTTCTCTGCAACTAAATGGATTAGGTAATGGATTTAAGGGGGTTTTTCGTAAAAAAATAATTAAAACAAGGGTAAAAGTGTGATTTAGTGTGGCAAACGGAATTTCAGACGGATCTGTCAAATTGGTGGTTAAATGCCCCAGTATACAAAATTAAGGGTGGTTAAGTGTAGAAAATAAAATAAGGGGTGGTGAAATGCAACATTTGTAAAATAACGGGTGGTTATATGCAATTTTTCCTATTATTTATGATATTTTCTTTGGGGAAAGATACGTACAATGTCTATGAAAGTAGAACGACAGACTTTGCAGACTTTTCAATACTATCCTTGTTTATGATATTGAAACCACTATGTCGATCGGACTTCATTAGAAGTAGACCTGTCAATCGAATAGGGTCGGACAGGTTCGAGTTCGGTTTAAATCGTGTTCGGTTTCATTATGGGTCACGAGTCAATCGAGTCGGGTTGTATTGGATTTTCGATCGGGTCGGGTTAACCAACGGGTCTAAAAAATCCTTTTTTATAGTTATTAAATCAATTTTTAATTAAATAATAATATTTAATTATAATATATTATTTTCATTTATTTTAATAATAAAATATATTATAATTTTCAAAATAAATTTTAAAAATTCCATAAATATACTAAATCGGTAAACCCAACTAGTTTCGGGTTCTACCGAGTTCGGTTGATTTCAGGTTAGGGTTCAAATTTTTGAATCTTGACCCTAAAATTATCGGGCGGTTCAGGTCAGATTAGCGGGTTAGGTCAGCTTTTGACCGCTCTAATTAAAAGTAATATCTTTTTTAGATATTTATATGGTACTAATTGCTAAGGAATATAAAAAATCAGATTATTTTGATACTAATGAATTTGTGGTGAGCTCTAAATAGATAAGATTGAAGATTAAAGATTGAATTAAGTGGAGTGGTAGCTACAACCTACATGGAAATTCAACAGTTTTTGACGTGGACTTGGGTTTCCGAAATCGTACGTACTTGTACACTGTTTATTTGCATATAAAATAGGCTTTTTTACCGGAAATCACTCGTGCAATATGTCATATTAGCGTAAACCACCCTTTCAATGGCTATTTACCGAGAACCACCCCTACAATGACTTCCGTTAGGTTTTTACCACCCAATTAAAATTTTCCGTCAAAAATCCCGTTAACTTGTGCAATGACCCTTTTGCCCCTCTTTTTCCACCCAAATTACATCCAAAGTCCCCACCTTTTCCGTCACCTCCCTCAAGATCTCCGCCTTCAACCTCTCCGTCCCCTCCGACGCCGCCGCCTTCTCGCACCTCGCCTCCAAGCTCGACTTCACTCTGTTGAGAGGGTTTCTCGGCCAACAAATAAATTTGTAAGTCAAGACCCCGCTGAGTACAGTGGAGTCAGGATCGATCCACAGGAAGCAAGGTTGTTGGTCTATCAATCTAATAAAAATCAAATAAAAATAAACAAAACACTCACGAGATGCCTCGTTAACGACCTTGTCATGATCGTTACCGAACCACCGAACACAAAAATACCAGTTAACGACCTAATAAAATTCTAATTAATCCTCGGTACCGAACAAGTATTCAACAACGAAGATTTATCAGAAATAATTCAATTAAAACAAAAATCTAGGATAAGGGACATCACAACATAGCCAAGCATAAGAATTCGTAAGAAGATAAGATCATGCCTTTAAATAGATAGAGTCATCAACTTTCATTGACTTAACAAGTAAATTAATCTATTTTCATAAACTAACTCACTCAATTGCTTGCTTTGGATCTAAAGCTTGAAACTTTCGTTTTCAAACAATATCAACCTTCAAGATACTAACTTTCAATCAAGTTAAAACTCAAATTACCTCAACTCCCGTTTCGGTATTAAGCACAACAACAAACAATCTCAATAAAGATAAAAGGCATTCAACACACTATCTTACTCATCAAACATGCTCAACTATGTCGGGTTTAACCCCGACCCTAGAAAAATAGATTCACTACTCATGATTAAGAAACTAAAAACTTCAATAAAAATAAACATTGAAACAAAACTCAAACTTAAATTAATAACAAAAATATCGTCTTACAGAGATTCAGAAGGAAACCAAAACAAAACAATCACCGAACCACAAACTCGATCAACGAACCTCGGAAACCGTCGTTACCGAACCTCGTCACCGACTTCCGATCCAGTTCTCTCTCCTTCGGCCTTCCTTCAAATCTCCTCTAAAACTAGCTCTAAAATTCTCCTCCAAAATTAAGCCCCCCCTTTCTATGCTAGATAGAAGGGTATTTATACTAGAAAATCCTAAAAAACTAAAAAGGCTAAAAGATAAAAACTTTCCTAAAAAGATAGAAACAATCTCTAAAAGATAGAAATAAAATCTAGAAAGATATTAAACCCTAAAATACATATTCTAATAACCCATAAAGATTCTAAAAAGATACTCAACCGACACGGAAATAAATTCCCGCTCAGGATCGGTGAATAATAAAATAATACTCCGAAATCTTTCTCTTCGTGGCCTCGTTAACGACCCTTCACAGCCTCGTTAACGAGCCTGGGGTTTTGTTTTCTTCAACACCTCCTCTCGTATTCTTGAGCCATGACTTCTTAAATCTCGCACTCTCCCGTCCTTCACTGTGATGCTCCAAATTTAGCTCCTTTCCTCGCTAAAACCTGCAAAATACACAAAATAGCGTAGATTCCACTCTTTTCATAGATTTATGCAAAATTAACTAAAAATACTCAAAACTAAACCTAATCTAGACAAAACTAAACCTAATAAGCAAAGAAAACCTATCAAAAACTATACCAAAAATGCGAACATCACACTCTCTCCGCCAAATTCACCGTCACCGTCGCCTCCTCCGCTGGGGTCGAGGTCGGCAACGCTACTCTCCCGGCGTTCACGCATTCCCCCGGGAACACGACGATTCTGAGGGGGACGGTGGCCATCGACCCGAATCGTGACTAGATCCGGACTCCGCGAGCAAGTTGAAGTCGGATCTGGGGAAGAAGAGCGGGTACCCGCTCAACGTGCGAGTGGATACGAAAGTGGAGGTGAAGAGGGGGAAGATGAAGAGCAAGAATGTTGGGATCCGAGTGAGTTGCGATGGGATCCGGGGATTCGTCCCCAAATGGAACGCCACCAGCAAGAGGACGACGTCGGCACTCGCTTCCACTTCCAGCGGGGACCTTTTAGCTTTTCACTACTTTTTTTGGGAACAATTCAAATCTGGGAACAATTCGGCTCTGGGAAAGGTCGCCGAATCGAACGCGAACATTTCGTCAGGGAAAAGCGAGGTGGGCGTGTCGAAATCGAAATCGAAATCCAAGCCGAGATCTTTTTCGGCCTTTACGGGCTCTGGGTCGGGCTCGAACCTCGGGTTGATGGACTCAGCCTCGTCGTTGTTGGAGTACCGAAACTGGAGGACGGAGGTGGGTGACAAGAGTGGATGTATGGCGGAGGGGCCTTTGTCGGAGCGGGGTTGGGGAAGTTGGTGAGGGCGTAGGGGCCACACAGCTGTATGGCGGCGTTGTCGTACACCATGGCGGCCTCCTCGATGGTGTTGTAGGTGCCAAGCCAGAGCCTCACGCACCGGAGCGGGTCCCGAATCTCATTCGAGGGAGAAAGAGGCAATGTAATTTGGGGGAAAAAAGAGGGGCAAAAGGGTCATTGCACAAGTTAACGGAATTTCTGACGGAAAATTTTAATTGGGTGGTAAAAACCTAACGGGAATTGCATCTGGAAATCGCGTTAGGTCTGATTGCTTTGATTAATCGTTTCAGCTTAGAAACTAGATCGCATGATTTATTAGAATTGCTAGGAATTGGTGATCACTAGTATTAGAGATATTTGAATTTGTATCTTGTAACTAAGGAACTATCGAATAATAATCGAGAGCGATCAAGGCAGAACCATAACCAAAGGTAGTCTACAACGAGTGTTCAATCTTAAAGACGACGAGGAGGACATTTTCAAAGCTAAAGGGAATTGCATCTGGAAATCGCGTTAGGTCTGATTGCTTTGATTAATCGTTTCAACTTAGAAACTAGATCGCATGATTTATTAGAATTGCTAGGAATTGGTGATCACTAGTATTAGAGATATTTGAATTTGTATCTTGTAACTAAGGAACTATCGAATAATAATCGAGAGCGATCAAGGCAGAACCATAACCAGAGCTAGTCTACAACGAGTGTTCAATCTTAAAGACGACAAGGAAGACATTTTCAAAGCTAAAGGGAATTGCATCTGGAAATCGCGTTAGGTCTGATTGCTTTGATTAATCGTTTCAGCTTAGAAACTAGATCGCATGATTTATTAGAATTGCTAGGAATTGGTGATCACTAGTATTAGAGATATTTGAATTTGTATCTTGTAACTAAGGAACTATCGAATAATAATCGAGAGCGATCAAGGCAGAACCATAACCAGAGGTAGTCTACAACGAGTGTTCAATCTTAAAGACGACGAGGAAGACATTTTCAAAGCTAAAGGGAATTGCATCTGGAAATCGCGTTAGGTCTGATTGCTTTGATTAATCGTTTCAGCTTAGAAACTAGATCGCATGATTTATTAGAATTGCTAGGATTTGGTGATCAATAGTATTAGAGAAATTTGAATTTGTATCTTGTAACTAAGGAACTATCGAATAATAATCGAGAGCGATAAGGAGCAATCAAGGAAGATCAAGGAAGAACCATAACCAGAGGTAGTCTACAACGAGTGTTCAATCTTAAAGACGACGAGGAAGATATTTTCAAAGCTAAAGGGAATTGCATTTGGAAATCGCGTTAGGTCTGATTACTTTTATTAATCGTTTCAGCTTAGAAACTAGATAGCATGATTTATTAGAATTGCTAGGAATTGGTGATCGTATTAGAGATATTTGAATTTGTATCTTGTAACTAAGGAACTATCGAATAATAATCGAGAGCGATCAAGGCAGAACCATAACCAGAGGTAGTCTAAAACGAGTGTTCAATCTTAAAGACGACGAGGAAGACATTTTCAAAGCTAAAGGGAATTGCATCTGGAAATCGCGTTAGGTCTGATTCCTTTGATTAATCGTTTCAGCTTAGAAACTAGATAGCATGATTTATTAGCATTGCTAGGATTTGGTGATCAATAGTATTAGAGAAATTTGAATTTGTATCTTGTAACTAAGGAACTATCGAATAATAATCGAGAGCGATAAGGAGCAAGCAAGGAAGATCAAGGAAGAACCATAACCAGAGGTAGTCTACAACGAGTGTTCAATCTTAAAGACGACGAGGAAGACATTTCAAAGCTAAAGGGAATTGCATCTTGAAATCGTGTTAGGTCTGATTGCTTTGATTAATCGTTTCAGCTTAGAAACTAGATAGCATGATTTATTAGAATTGCTAGGATTTGGTGATCACTAGTATTAGAGAAATTTGAATTTGTATCTTGTAACTAAGGAACTATCGAATAATAAAGTCTTCATTTAAAATTTTCCAAGGTAGGTAGAGGTTTACCCACTTAAGTAGTTGGATGAAGTGGGATTCCTCTATAAATGAGTTATGTCCCTTCTTTCTTTCTATTATCACATCTTGTGTGTTTATTATTGCATAAAGAAATTGTCTCTAGAACAGTTCCTATGTATTTGACTAACACTTCGTACGATCCCGCACTTCTTTTTTCTTAGTATTTTTGTCAAAGTATGGTTGAATAATATAGAGGATCCACACGATCGTTCATCACATATATACGTTAGGGCCAATGTATAAATACAATATAGTTTCACTTTAAAGTTATAATGTGGGAACATTTATCTCCACACACTCTCTCAATTGCAACTGTTTGACCCCGTAATATATCAATTGTACTTGCTATCAAGCCTTAAGGTCGTGTAGTATCTTAAGATATAAATTATCTCAAATGGGTTAAAATATCTCAAATGAAATTTTTTGTTGGATTAGAAAATCAAGCTAGAATGACAAATTTTTCTAAACGGAGGGAGTATTTTAAGATATAAATTATATCTTTAGAAAGATATGCATAAGAATCTACTATATATATAAAAGCAATAAGGTTTGGAGCCTCCACGTTGCGCCACGTCAGCTTTTTCCACATGTCGCTTCTAGAATAGGCCACATCGGATTTTGTCACATGTCGTCTTTTCCTTAAGCCATGTCATGTAATTTTTGACACGTCATATGCCACATCGTATTATTTTCACCCCGTCACTTACATGTCATATTTAACTATAATGAAAAAAAATGCTTTCCTTATAAAAAAATATTTTATATAAATAGATAATTATAGGTCTATATATTTTGATAAATCTATGCTTTTTTAATCAAAATACACCCTTATGAGAAGTTTGGTCAAAATACCTTCCTTTTATTGCAACTCACAATTTGAAAATTTACCATAACATTTTATGAGCATTGTATATATTATTCTCCTTATTTGAAAATTTATCATAACATTTTATAAGCATTGTATATATTATTCTCATAATTTAAACTTAATAATCTAAATTTAATTTGTTTTATTTGATTTTAAAAAACAAAATAATTCTTATACATATTACGATCAATAAATTACTTTCATTAAATTTTATATTATATTTTTATTTATTAATATCTTTTTTTATAGTATATCTAAAAAATATCGAGTCATACTCGTACATGGCATGACGGGGACAACTAGTAGAAACTAATTATATTGGCTAATAAATTAGGATGACGATTTTTCTAAACTATGCCCTTGAGACATAGGCTAAACATAATATCTAAGGGAATTACAACCTTATAAGGAAATTAATGGATTAATCATTTTAAACAAAATAATCTATTCTAAATAAATACAAATTAGTAAAAATATTACCATTTTAAAGAGTTTAATCGATATAAATTAGAAAAATTGTTAAAATAAACACAAGAATTTGCTTCAACGTGCAATTATGCAAAATCTTATATACATACATTCTTGAATCTTGTTGGCTCATATAAGTTAATTAGTGACATTAGGAAGTTGATGCAAGTACGTATACATAGCATGAACTTTTGTCACCTCTACGTTGCCAATCTTGAGTTTCGCATCATCTCACTTGCAAAACGCCGTCGTTTAAGACCTTCGTTAATGAATATAGCATTAGTAAAACTACGGGCTCCGGCCTTGGGATTGGATAATTGATAAAGCGAACGTGGCAAACCCCCACATTAACTTCATGGCTGGTCCGAAGTCTAGTTTGAATCCTTGGTCAAACCGTTACTCCTCAATATTTTATCAATTTAAGTTTTTTTTTTGTACGACAAGGAGAACTTATCTTTTGGCAATAAATCCAAAACTCATAACCCATCCTAATAAAAATTATAAATCACGGCCTTCGGAGATCTAATAAAACAGTTAAACCTTTAAAAATAATATTCAAAAGTCTCCGGTTTAATTTTTATGAGCAATATCATTCACCAAAAAATAAAAAGACGAATTATAAATCATGTAAATCAATTTACGTCGATTAGCTTGATTATATGAAAGGATTGATAATGATATTAGGTTACATTCTCATTATCTCATATATGCCTATTATTCCGACCAAAAAAAATCATATATGCCTATTATCGATCACTAGGCCATTTTTTTGAATGATAAGGGGTTAATTCATTCAAAGTAATAGTTATAAAAAGAACGTAGATAACTCTAGTTAGTTTAAGGCTCTTCTAAGTCAGTTCTAGCGAACCATCTTTGTGATTCCCTATTGTTCTTTCTCCACCTAGATCGAACGCTATTCCTAACATGTGTGATTGCTAGTCTCTCACACTCATCACTAGTTAGAGTCTCAAGCTGGAACACTTTCAAGTTCCTAGCCTTCCAGACAAAATACACAATTGCACTCGTACAATTAATCCACACATTAAACATGAAACTTCTCTTCCTTGACATTCCTTCTATTGCCTCAAGCCATTCAAATATAGTTTGATATCGATCTTCAGCGAGTCCTTGCCCACTTCAGTACCTTTGTGATTGTTGCCCTTGTGTACCTGCATTTGAACCAGAGGTGCTCAATAGTCTCTTGCTCTCCATCAGTGCATAATACATAGTTGTCGTCCTGCAGTCTTCCCATAGCTTTCTGTCTATCCCTAGTGGTCATGCCTCTACTTGCAACCAACTAGTCCCTTTATCTCTAAGCTAGACTCTCGTAGACGAAGTCCCAATCAAACTTGCCTCCTCTAGATATTACTATGGCTTGATTTGCATCATGTTCTATAGTCTCCTTTAGCTCTTCTCTTATCTACACAATACTCCTCCAAATTGCACTTGAGGTAGTTTTGCAGGTGTGTTCCCAAAAAGATCCACCTTTGAGAATGACGGTATTAGCCCATGTGTGCCAGATTGTGCTTGAATCCACCAGTATGTCATGGATCAACTTAGTGAAACTCGATTTGTTCCATGACAAAATCTCCTTCAGACCTAGTCCACCCTCACTTCTTGGCCTGCACATTCTTTGCCACGAAATTGGAGCTCTTCTACTCTCTCCATGTACTGACCAAAGGAACTTTCTCACCATTTGAATGATTTGACTCACAACCATAGACGGATCTGAGGGAGGGCATGGGTGGACCAGTGCCCTCCCTTAGTCCGTAATTAATTTGTAGATGGGCAGTACTGGTAGTAGTATATTGAACTGATTGAAGGTGGACAGTTAAAAAATAATGAAAAGTAGGCTGGTTTTGGTATTATTACTCCATAATTAATTTGGCATTGCTAATTAGGTTGAATTTAATTATTAATTTGATATAGTAGGATAATTTTGGGATTAATTAAAAAAAGATTTTTCTAATGGGCACACATTAAGAATACTATGTATGGGATGTGCGGAAATTGTTTGTTAAGTCAATATTTTTTAATAGGGTTCACCAATTCCAATTTAGGGAATAGTTTAGAATTTATTTCCGAAGTTAACTTATTATTGTGTGCCAATGGGCACACATTAAAAAAACCGATTAAAAAAATAATGAAAAGTTGATCAACATGGAGACCACAACAACCCATTAGTCTATCTCTCCGTAATTGATAAATAACAAAACTTTGCTTGATACGGAGTATTTGATAATGATGTGAATCGTGAAAGATTGATTAATTAATTAAATTTTATATAGTTTATTTTCCTTATTAGTTAATTTAACTAATTGAAAATCGGTTCAATTGGTTGAAATAATTTTGTTTGAATTGATTGTTTGTTTATTTATTTAGAATTATGGACAAATTTATTACTCGGGATAGAAACTCGCTTTCAATTTAATATTTAGGATGAATTGTGTCCCTCCTTCAATTTAGTTCTGCGTCCGTCCCTGCTCACTACCCCTTTAGGAAGAACAAAGATCTTGCACCGGTAATGTAAGACACCATAGACTACACCTCTGATCAATTCTAATCTCCCTGCGTAGGAGAAATATTTGGCAGCCCATGCATTGATTTTTGCAGCAATTTTTTACAGCAAAGGCATGTAATCTCTTTTCTTGGCTCTAGCACTACACAAAAGAACCCCCAAGTAAGTGATATGTAAGCTTCCTACTTCCGTGTTTAGCAAATTAGCAAACTCGGCCTCCTCTTGTTCATTAACCCCAGCATAAAACAGACTAGATTTTCCAGCATTGATGCATAACCCTGACATAGCACAAAAATTATCCAAAGTTTCCTTAACTACAGTGAGTGAGTCACGATTCCCATGAGCGAACATAAACATGTCATTAGCAAAGAACAGGTTGATGAGATTCACTTAGCACAATTCGGGTGAAATCTGAACTCCCTTCCTCTACTCATTCTTTTGCACATTCTGCTCAAGTATTCTATTGCCAAAACAAACAAATAAGGCGACAATGGGTCACCCTGCCTGATACCTCGGCCGCCCTTGATAAAGCCGCACAGCTCACCACCAAAGTTGATGGAGAAATGACAATTGGTTATGCACTCTTGTATCCATTTGACCATCTTGAGATGAAAATCGAAGCCTCTAAGAATTTTGAGTAAGAATTCCCAATCAAGGGTATCATAAGCTTTCTTGAGATCTGTCTTTATAGCACATCTAGGACTTATATACTTCCTTGAGTAGCTCTTCATCACTTCCTGACATACTGCAATGTTATGTTTGATACTCCTCCCTTTGATAAATGCACCCTCATACATGTCAAAAAGCTTGGGCAGAACATCTTGCAATCTCTTGACCAGCAGCTTGGAAATAACTTTGCCTATTACTGTACAACAAGAGATCGGTTTGAAATCATTGATGGAAGTGGGGTTATTCTTCTTGGGGATAAGAGAGATAGTTGTGTTCCCCACTTCTTTAGCAGTCTTCCATTTTTAAAGAAATCCAGAATGGCTTCAATAAAACCTTCTCTAATAATAGGCCAGGCTTTCCCAAAGAATTTGGAATTGAACCGATCTGGGCCTGGAGCCTTGTTCACCCCTATATCCCATAAAGCTTGCTTGACCTCCTCTTTTTGGAAAGGAGTTATCATATCCCCTCTTTCACCTTCGTCCAGTACAAGTCCTTGAAATACTGAGTCATCAACATGTGCAACATCTCTTTGCTTGGACAACATATCTTGGAAAATGAGTAATGACTGACTCCTCTTTCTCCTATGATCAGGTTCCCTTTGTTGTCATTAACAAATAATTATCAAACTTAGTATTCTTATTTTGTATCCATGTGTCCACCATAAAAAATGCGTAACTTAAACTATCTTCATATACATCACTAGGCCATTTTATATCAACATTAACATTATCGCTCAATATAGTCACGTTTAAATGTGATTCGGAGGGTCAACATGGAAATACCTACAACCTGAACATGTTAGGAGGATGCGCTCGATAGATCTAAGGAAAACTGAAATTCAGCTATAGACAATAATAATTTAATTTAATTAAATGCACCAAAATTGATATGAATGCTATATCTATCTAAATGCATTGTATAAAAGCCAATGAGAATAAGGATGTGCCCTAAAAGACCATCCTATATAGGTTTTTTATGACAAGTAACTTATCTTCGATGATAAATTCAAAACTCATAAACCCATCCGACAAAAATCATAAATCATGTAAAATATCAATTTACGTCAACTGGTTCAATCTATGGAAAGACCGGTAATGATAATAGGTTGAAACCAGAGATCTTCCAACATTTTCCTATACGATATCTTATGACTAGGCCATCATATATCAACACCAACATCATCGCTCAGTATAGCCCCGCTCAAGTAGAATTTGGGGGTCAAGATGGGAGCACCCATAACCTAAATATGTTAGAAGGATATACCTGATAGATCCAATGAAAACTATTCAACTATATGATAATAATAACTAAATTTAGTTAAAATACACCAAAATTAATATAGAGGCGATATCCATATTAAAGACATCATATAAAATCCAATAAATACGAGGATGCATCCAATCAGGGACGGACCAAAGGTAAAAATTTAAAAAAATTAGGTAAATTTAATTAAAAAAATTAAGATAACTTTAGTAATAAATTGTTTAAATTAAGGTAATTTAGTCAATAAAAAAAATTTGGTAAAAATTAGCCCACCCAAAATTTAAATCATGCGTCCTTCCTGCATCCAATAAACCATCCTATACGGGCATAATATTTTGTCACAAACTAGCTTGTACCGTGTAATAATATATAGTAGCATTATTTCACTTTATATCTTACTTATGAAGTATAACATAAGGAATTACTTACATTAGGAGACACAAGTTTGAAAGAGAATGTAGATTGAAATTTTATGATTAATTGAAGAAGTGGCAAATAAAATTGGCAAACGAGAAAATGGGTTATCTTTAGATCGATCGACAAAATGGGTCATTTTCCTATTTTTTCTTCCTACCACAATATTAAATTATTGTATAACTACGAAATACGAATGTGTAATCTCAATATTATAATAACTAAGTTCTACGGTGTATAATAATCAGTAACAGAAAATATACGAAAGCGGTTTCAAAATGAGAGGTTAGGGGACAAAAACTGAGCACAATGAAGAAATAATAATTAATAAAAAAAAACCAAGTCTCGTGTGGAAGGTTTCAGGTTCGATCTTTATCTTCGTTTTTTCGTTTAGATAAAAAAAGAAATCTAACCATTTTTCCTACCATTAAATTGGGTCGGTCGGTGCAAGTCGGTTTACTTGGTCCGTATATTTTACTGACTAGTTTACGGACCCAGGATTTTCCATCAAAGGCGAATTTCTTTTTATAAAAAATAAAATAAAATAATATTGATTAAAAAAAGTGAAGGTTGAGTAATGGATCAGTAAAAATGTAGGGCCCATGATTTTGTTGGCTTGCTGAACTGAATATGCAGCAAAAACCAGGTGATCATTTTTACACACACTAGTGGTTTTTTAGTGCACACAAAAGTGGTTTTCTTACCACCAACAACAACTTGCACCATTAAAAAAATAAAAACTTTTTAAGCAAAATTTATGGATAATCAATCAACTTACTTATGGAATTTGTTATATGATCCCTGTTAAATGAGAAATTATACAAAGATTGCCTGTAATAAATGTAGTGCTAGTGAAATACCACCTGATTTTTTTGAAAAAGAAATTCTAGCTGATTGATCCAATTTTTTTTGTTGAGAGATCAAGGTAATTATTGCTCTGAGATGTATGATTTGATCTCTCAACATGTTTAACAAAGTTTTTATACAAATATTTTTGGCTAATTCTTTTTAATTGGGTAAGAATTAGGATATACTCATTCATAATTTTGAAGCCAACACATTATGAGTGGGTAGGATTAATAATTTTATCGGCCACCATATTTATTTTCTTGAAAATTTGCAAAAATTTGAGTTGTTTGGAAAGAATTTTGTTAAATATTATATATTTTGTAATTTCTCAATTTAATTAGTCTTTTTAAAATACCAAGTGGATGGTTATGATAGAATTTAGAAGTAATTTTTAAAATTAAACATATTGATATAATTTACTGTATTCTAGTCTTGTGCTAAATTCCTAAGCTCGTATAGTTGATAGATAATGACATCTTGTCACAAGTTCGAATTCTCCCTTATTCATTTTAATGATCTTAAGTGCCTTTTATATCCCCGCTCAAATTTAGTGTTTTACTAATCTTTTCAATTGTACATCGGGTGGTTTTCAAAATTTTCAAAAAATATATATTGAACAATAATTACTTAATTTGTACCACTCTAGCTATTGGGTCTAATAAGTTACATTTTCAGGTGCAAATAAGTAATTTATTAAAAATCAATAAACCAATCAAAATCAAATCACTATAACAAAGCCTAATCCCATAAAAGTTGTTGCATTTTGATCTCATTTGCAATTACATTAAATGTAGGGTGCATTCAAGTAAATTAAACTGATTTTTCAAAACCAAAAATCAGGAAAATAAAAGAGACCAATCCATGGTGCTCTTGCATGTGATCTTGAAACTTCCTGTCCTCCTCTCTTCTTCTATAAAAGCAGCCATTCCCAATTTCACTTCTCACCACAACACCTTCCTTCTTTCCATTTCACTCTCCATTCTTTCAATTATTTTTCTCAATTTACCTCTCCATTTGTTCTAGGGTTTGCTTTTCAGCATTTGAGCTGATCTCTGAAGGTATAATAAAGCTCTGATCTTTCTTCCTTTTCTAAACAAACTACATAATTTTGAATGTGTTTTGGTTTTGGGTATTTGTTTATATTATCCAAAATAAAGGTGGTATTTGCAAAATGTAGGACCAGCCATAAAGATTTTACCTAACAATTCCATAATGGGATTTATTTTCTTCAAAATTTCTTACCAAAAAATGAATTATTTATCCTAACATCTCACCTTACTTTCCTAACATGGGTCCTAAATTTTCCTTATAGCTCACTGTTCTTTAGTTGAAATAATAATCTTCCTTTCTTTCTCTTGCCTTTTTATTTCTTGCAAAACAATTCTCCTCTTCTATAAATCTTCACAACTCAAACCTCTCAAGACTCATTCTTTCTTTCTCTCTTGTTATCAAGATTTGATCTTTCTCAGTGAGTTTTTTTTTCTCTGTTTTCGCACCCTTTTTTTCTTCACATGCATTACCCTCAACAAAAAAAATTACAAAAAAATACTTCAAAAATCAAAACTTTGTTTTCGATGAAAACCCATCTCAGGAAAATCATGGCTTTGGTTTGACTGATCTTAGAATAAATGACACTGAATAAAACAAATTAAAATTGTAATTATTTACTATTATTATTATATTTTCATTTCTGACTAATTTCTGTTAGCAGAGAATCCATGGCTACATCTGGTCATCTGACACATGTCCCAA
This sequence comes from Fallopia convolvulus, assembly GCA_964016875.1. NCBI lineage: Eukaryota > Viridiplantae > Streptophyta > Magnoliopsida > Caryophyllales > Polygonaceae > Fallopia > Fallopia convolvulus. Next base: position 3,556,167 of record OZ024720.1, read on the forward strand.
GCCTAAGGGAGCGTGTGGATGAGACTCTGACTGCCCACCGCAATGAGATCCTCTTGTTCCTCTCCAAGTATGCATTTTCTCAAACAACCAAACAAGACCTTATTTTTAGTCACTTTAATTATTTATTTTTAAAAAATTTTTTGAAGGCTTGAGGGTCATGGGAAGGGAATTTTGCAACATCACCAGTTGATTGCTGAGTTTGAGTCCTTGACTGAAGAGGAGAAGCACAAGCTTGCTGATGGTGTTTTTGGTGAAGTTTTGAGATCAACCCAGGTGAGAATTTTATATTTCTTTGTTTTGATTTGGGTTTGATGTCATTTTGTTTTGTTGATCTGGGCATGATCTTATGTTTCATGTGTAAAATTTCATAAAAATCATGGACAAAACTTGCATTTTGAGCAAAGTTCTGTTTTGTGTCATGTCAGTCTGATGTGGGTCTGTGAACTTTGTCATTTAGCACCTAGATCTGTTTTTACAGTGGTAAAAACATTGGTTAAAAAGAATGAAATGCATGTCTAAGATGCATTTAGCACATAAGCAATTTAGATCTATTTTACTGTAGTAAAATGTTATGAAAAAAATTATGAAATGCTTTGTATGAGTATTGATATCTAACAAATTAGTGATAATGGAGCATTATATTCAGTTTTGTTAGTGAAGGGTAATTTTTGTACAAATTGATCTATAAGGGTGGTTTTATGTAATTTACACCAACTTCACTAGTCAATTGTGCCAATCCATTTACAAAAAAATACTTTAAAAATTCATTTAATTTACACCAACTTCACTAATCAAAGTTCTGTTTTATGACATGTCAGTCTGATGTGGGATTGGTATAAAATCAGGTTAGTGATAAGAATTGTAAATTGTAACTCATTTAGCACCTAGATCTGTTTTTACAGTGGTAAAAAGATTACTAAAAAAGAATGAAATGGATGTCTAAGATGCCCTTATTCAAGCACATAAGCAATTTATTTAGATCTATGTTACTGTAGTAAAATGTTGATAAAATAACATGAAATGCCTAAGAGTGAAATAGGTATGAATGCATGAGTATTGATTTCTAACAACATAGTAATAATGGAAGATTATATGCAATTGTCAATGAAGGGTATTTTTGTACAAATGGATCTATAAGGGCGGTTTTATGTAATTTACACCAACTTTATTAATATGAGCGAATATGGACAAAGAAATTATACAAATTTACATGAGTAAAATAGGTATGAATGCATGAGCATTGATTTCTAATAAAATAGTAATAACTAATAATGGAAGATTATATGCAATTTTGTCAATGAAGGGTATTTTTGTACAAATTGATCTATAAGGGTGGTTTTGTGTAATTTACAACAACTTTACTAATATGAGCAAATATGGACAAAGAAAAACTTGCCCGGGCCTAAGAAGCCCATGGGCCTAGTTTTGGAGTTGAGATGGGCCCGGATTCACTTTTGCCCGGGCCTAGTTTCTTAATCTATAAAGTTGGCCTTGTTTAAACTTTATGTTGCTAAATTGACCCAAATTTTCAAATCCTTCACAGGAAGCCATTGTTCTACCTCCATGGATAGGACTTGCTGTCCGCCCAAGGCCTGGTGTTTGGGAGTACATTAAGATCAACACCAAGGCGCTTGGCGTCGAGGATTTGACCGCCGCCGAGTTCTGTCACTTGAAAGAAGAACTTATCGATGGCCCGTGAGTTATTTCATTCACAACGACGAGCATGTTTGGATCGCAGAGAATAATGCATTATCTTGCTTTATAATGCAGGATTTAATGCAATTTCGCATCAAATCATGCATTATAAAGCAAGATAATGCATTATTCTATGTGATCCAAACAAGCGCTTCTAATGATAACATTCATCAATTTGGATACTAAGTTTCTTGCACTTTTTTTTTGCAGCGCGAATGGTAAGTTGGTGCTTGAGCTAGATTTTGAGCCATTCAATGCTTCATTCCCGAAGCCGACCCTCTCGAAGTCGATCGGAAATGGTGTCGAGTTCCTTAACCGACACCTTTCCGCTAAGATGTTCCATGACAAGGAGAGCATGCAACCTTTGCTTGACTTTCTCCGTGTTCACCATTACAAGGGCAAGGTAAAACACCAAAAAAAAAACATTGTTCAACATTGATCTATAAGTTCAGATTATATATTTTGTTTGTGGACCCACTTCAATGACTACTCAAGATTCTTTGTTTCTTAATAAATTTGCCAAAAGTACATGCAACCATTGCTTGATTTAGTTTATCTGCATGTTCTGATCACAAAAAAGCCATTTTTGTTTGTGGTCAATTCTGCTAATTCATGTGTATGTCAGTATATGTTATTTGACATCATGTGAAGGGTTTCTGACTCAAAATTGCTTATATTCTTAGATCTAGTAAGTGGGTTGGCCAAATTAGGTTGTTTTTAGATATGGGTAGTATTGGATCAACTTATATTGTAAATTTCATATCAATACAATTTAGCTTGCTTAAGATTTGAAGTGCCATTTTGTGTTGTGTGCAGACAATGATGCTGAATGACAGGATTCAGAACTTGAACACTCTGCAAGCAGTCCTAAGGAAGGCAGAGGAGTTTCTCTCAACACTTCCTCCCGACACGCCCTACGCTGAATTCGAGCACAAGTTCCAAGAGATCGGGCTCGAGAGAGGGTGGGGGGACAACGCCGAGCGAGTCTCCAACATGATCCAGCTTCTCCTCGACCTCCTCGAAGCCCCCGACTCTTGCACTCTCGAAAAGTTCCTTGGCCGGATCCCGATGGTCTTCAACGTCGTCATTCTTTCTCCCCACGGTTACTTTGCTCAAGCTAACGTGTTGGGGTACCCTGACACCGGTGGCCAGGTAATACACGTAACTTTTTATGTCGGAAATGTCACACGCCAGTGACCTTAGATGTCTGAAGTTACTAAAAGTCATGTTCATAATGTTATTATTGTAGGTTGTGTACATTTTGGACCAAGTCCGTGCTCTGGAGCACGAGATGCTTCAAAGGATCAAGCAACAAGGGCTAGACATTGTTCCTCGGATCCTCATTGTAACCCGACTCCTTCCTGACGCCGTAGGGACCACCTGTGGCCAGCGTCTCGAGAAGGTTTTCGGGACAGAGCACTCTCACATTCTTCGTGTCCCGTTCAGAAACGAGAAGGGCATTGTGAGGAAATGGATCTCCAGATTTGAAGTATGGCCTTACCTAGAGACCTACACTGAGGTATATATATAACAATATAACATATTGCCCTTTCAAACATCATGTTACATTGTATCTTGTTTCATGAATTTGGAATCTAATCTAGTAACATTGGTCATTTCTTAGGACGTCGCGAGTGAAATCGCTGCTGAGTTGCAGGCCAAACCTGACTTGATCATTGGAAACTACAGTGATGGAAACATTGTTGCTTCTTTGCTAGCTCACAAACTTGGAGTTACACAGGTATCATAATAACAATAGCCTAATTTGGTACATAAGCATTACTCACAAGTGCTAATGTCTTGATTCACTTTTGTGCAGTGTACCATAGCTCATGCACTTGAGAAGACCAAGTACCCGAACTCTGACATCTACTGGAAGAACTTCGAGGAGAAGTACCACTTCTCGTGCCAGTTCACCGCGGATCTCATCGCCATGAACCACACCGATTTCATCATCACTAGTACCTTCCAAGAGATTGCCGGAAAGTAAGTGAAACCAAATCTCTTGAACACTCTTGTTCAATACAACATTAGTGAGATCTTAATCTTGTGTTTTCGTGTTCGCCTTTCAACAGCAAGGACACGGTGGGACAATACGAGAGCCACATGGCTTTCACCCTCCCGGGACTCTACAGAGTCGTCCATGGAATCGATGTCTTTGACCCCAAGTTCAACATCGTCTCGCCTGGAGCCGACATGTCGATCTACTTCCCCTACACCGAGGAGAAGATGAGGCTCACCGCCCTCCACCCCGAAATCGAAGAGCTCCTCTATAGTGAGGTCCAAAATGAGGAACACATGTAAGCTTCAAACATTTTGATTTTGAGTAATAAATTTCTTCGGGTTTTGATGATAACAAACTTTTTCTGGTGTTTTAGATGTGTGCTCAAGGACAGGAAGAAGCCAATCATCTTCTCCATGGCCCGTCTTGACCGTGTCAAGAACATGACCGGTCTCGTCGAGTGGTACGGGAAGAACAAGCGTCTCCGTGAGCTCGTGAACCTCGTAGTTGTTGCAGGAGACCGTCGGAAGGAGTCGAAGGACATCGAAGAGAAAGCCGAGATGAAGAAAATGTACGAGCTGATCGAGACCTACGAGCTCAACGGGCAATTCCGCTGGATCTCGGCTCAAATGAACCGCGTGAGGAACGGTGAGCTCTATCGTTACATCTCCGACACTGGAGGCGCGTTCGTGCAACCGGCATTCTATGAGGCGTTCGGTCTCACGGTGGTCGAGGCCATGACTTGCGGGCTTCCGACGTTCGCCACGTGCCACGGTGGGCCCGCGGAGATCATCGTGAACGGGAAGTCGGGATTCCACATCGATCCTTACCATGGAGACAAGGCCGCCGATCTACTAGTCGCTTTCTTCGAGAAGTGCAAGGCTGACCCCTCGCATTGGGACGCCATCTCCAAAGGCGGGCTCAAGAGGATTGAAGAGAAGTAAGGAAATTGATCATACTAGCCGTTAGATTTGAAAATTTTGCAGAAGTGCTAATTCTAATTCTCTTTGCTTGTCTTCTTTTTGTGTAGGTATACTTGGCAGATTTACTCTGACAGGCTGCTGACCCTGTCCGGAGTTTACGGTTTCTGGAAGTACGTGTCGAAGCTCGACCGTTGGGAGTCGCGTCGTTACCTTGAGATGTTCTATGCTCTCAAGTACCGTAAGTTGGTAAGCAAAACTGAAAAACCGAAAAACTGAAAAACCGAAAATTCGAAGATTAAGTCTTATTAAGCAATGTGTATGATTTGTGTGATTGCAGGCTGAGTCTGTTCCGTTGGCTGTTGAAGAGTAAATCTGAGAAGAAATTTGGTGGCGAAAATGAGATTGTATGAAGCTTGGTGGACATGGAGATCTCTGCAACTTGGTGTCTGAGAATAAATCAAGATTTGTCTTGAGATTGAGCAACGAGATGTCAGTTTTTTTTGTTCAAAGCTTGTCATTTGGCTTTTTCTTTGTTCGGTTGAAATTCGAATTCCCGAGCTCTTGCCTTTGTTGTTTTTTGCTTGTCTCCAATTTGTTCAGAATGTAATCCTTGCATTTTGCAATTGGATGTTTCTGTTTTGAATCTGAAATCAATCTGTTTCATTACAAGAGCTAGCGAATTCCCATTGTTGACAAATCTCACTAAAACGCTGCGTTTTATTCCCCTTGCCTGATAGTTCTTTCACCAAACGCAGCGTTTCGTTCTCCTTCTTCAAGGCTCTCGCTCCGTCTTTTAACCGATTCAACGCTCTGTAAATTTGGTCAATTTCACAGTATCGAAAAATGGAGGGAACCGCCATAGCCAAGAACTCAAAGAACCACCGAAGAAATCACCACAACGGAATCGCGATTACTCTCGTAATCTGTTTCACACTCCTCCTCCTCCTCGCCGCCTCCCTCCTCCGCCTCAAACTCTCCGGCGCCGACGCCAGTCCCAAACCCCCACCCTTCCACAACCTGATCAAGAAAGCCTGCATTCACTCCCCGAACCCTAACTCCTGCTCCGTCGCCCTCTTCACCACCGTTCCTCCGCCTCCACGTCACCACTCCACCACAACAACCCTCTCCCTCCGCCACGTCCTCTCCGCCGCCATCAACCACACGATCTCCCTCGTAACAGCCGCCCAATCGAAGATCGCGAGCTCGATTCCGCTCCGAGAGCTCACCGTGTACGAACACAACGCCTTGGGCGATTGCAGGGAGATGCTGGATCAGACCTTCTACGAGCTCGGCGAATCAATCGCCGATCTCCACGCGTTCGAATCGTACGGCAACCTCAAGACGCTCCTGAGCGCCGCCATGACCAACGAGAACACCTGCATCGACGGATTCGCGGATCTGGAGGAGACGAATTCCGGCGCCAGGGAGCGGATCCAGATCGAGCTCGCCCCGATTTCTCGGATGATCAGCAACTCCCTCGCCGTAATCAAGTACATCGAGACACTGAACGCCGCCAATTCAAAGATCCGGAAACCAAACCTAGGGTTTCCGCCATGGATGACCTCGAGAGACCGCAAGCTGCTGAGTCCATTCCGCTACCGAAATCCGATTCCAATTCGGCCGAATTTACTCGTCGCGAAAGACGGAACCGGCGATTGCAGATCGATCACAGAAGCGATCCGAATGGCACCGAATTTCAGCAAGTTCAGATTCTTGATCAAGATCAAACGCGGAATCTATGAAGAAAACATCGAGATTCCCCGAAACAAACCTAACATCATGCTCGTCGGCGACGGGATGCAATCCACTGTGATCGCGTCTTCGAGAAGCTTCGTCGACGGATTCTCCACATTCACCTCCGCTACTCTGAGTAATCAATCAATCTCTCAACCCTTACAAAATAATACATTATACTAGACCAAAATGCATTTTATTTTGCAGCTGTAGTAGGAGACAGATTTCTAGCAAGAGACATAACAATACTAAACAGGGCAGGGCCAGAGAAGCACCAGGCAGTGGCACTAAGAGCCACCTCAACCTCAGCCTACTTTAGGTGCAACATAACCTCGTACCAAGACACTCTCTACGCGCACTCGCTCTGCCAGCTGTACATCGAGTGCGTGATCCAAGGGACCGTGGACTTCATCTTCGGGAACGCAGCCGCGGTCTTCCAAAACTGCCTGATCCTGCCCCGGAAGCCGCTCCGGGGCCAACGCAACATGATCACTGCCCAAGGGAGGGACGACCCGAACCAGAACTCGGGGTTCTCGATGCAGAATTGCACGATCGAGGCGGGCCCGGATCTCGGGTTGGAGGACTCGAGGATCTTCCGGACTTACCTGGGTCGGCCCTGGAGGAACCATTCGAGGACGGTTATAATGAATAGCTACATTGGGGGGCTTGTGCATCCGCACGGGTGGAGTCGGTGGAACAAGTGGACTCGGGTGGATACGGTTGAGTACGTCGAGTTTAATAACTTTGGACCCGGTTCGGATGTGAGGAGGCGGGTCCGGTGGCGAGGGTTCAAGAGGGATTGGGGTGTGGAGAAGGTGAAGAGGTTTAGTGTTGGGGCGTTGTTGCGTGGTGATGATGATTGGCTTGAGACGACTGGGTTTCCATTCTTCCATAGTGTTTGAATTTTTGATGAATTGTGCAATTGGTTGAATGGTGGATGAATGGTTGACAATAACACTGAATTGATGAACATTTACACTACATATGTCCAATACAATTTTGGATATACTCATAGGCTGATAGCTTTGTTTGGGAGGATTTTATAATGACATTTCTAGTTATAATGTGGTTTATGTGATGGGTAGTAGCTTTGTTTGGTCTTTTGAATTTGGAATTTGTGTGGCATTCTTAGACTAGATAAAAAAAATGACATTGTTTGTAATAAACACATGATTTAGATGAAAATCTGATTTTTTTGTGATAGGAAACATACTTCTTTTTTGGTGCGTCTATTCGGTTCCCAGAGCATCACTTCTAGATACATTTGGATCTGATCCGGGTTGTCGGATCCGACCTAGATCGCGCATCTGGTTTTGGTGGGTGAGTCTTTCAAGTCCAAATGGATTTTTTCCATCCATAAGACTCGAACTTAAGACCTCACGAAAGGGGGTATACCGCTTACCACCTGAACCAACCTTCATTGGTATTTTCGTGAACATACTTCGTGTTTGGATTTTCATGGTGTAACCACCCGAATCATCTCCAGTTAGTTTATAACACGAGCCGTTTGAGTCAAAACATATTCCTATGATGTTACAAGGGATGACTTCTCTGAGTTGATTTATTCTTGAGTTTGTTATTAAAAGTTGATGATTTATCTATTGCTATGAGTAGTCTAAAACCCAAGTCGACATATCATTATATAGGTGTAAGATCTGACCAAGAAGACAACGATTATGTCGATTACCACCGTCATAATTCGTGAAGTGTGACATAATTAGTCTCGGGTTCGAGTCCTATTATACAGTTATGCACCCTGCACCTCCAAGCCTGCGTTAGACTTAAACAAAGACCGACATTTGGTGGTAAATCCTGGATCCATGAACTAGCCGACAAAGCGCACGAATCAGGTAAACTAACTTGCACCGACGACCTAGTGATAGGAAGAAATGGTGAGACTTGATTTTTTTAACCCAAATGAAGTGACGGAGGCAAATATCGAACTTGAAACCTTCCAACATCCCTTCGTGCCTCTTACCACTAGACTGTCCCAAATAAAATTTGTGACGCCATTACTTAAACAACCGAACTAGCAATAGTAGCTCTTGCGCAATATATGTGCAAGGCCAAGATCTCTCAAGTGATGGAAAGCAACTACAAGTTTAGAAAGATTTGTTCTAGCTGGAATATCATTGTGAGTGGAAATCATGACAAGTTCCCAAACATGCTAATTGGCAATTACAACAACAAAAATTGACATGATTAAGGTGATAAACTAAAGTTATATGTTTAAAGGCGTCCAATCCCACCTTAAAAATTAACATCATAGTATCATATTTCTCATTGAGTACATTAAAACATGATAATTAGGAACTTAAGATTATGGAATACATTATACACTATTAGAAAACTTTATTATGAATAACATTGAGCATATCTTAGCTAATTGATGTCATATCATAATATCCCAAGACTATAATGATAAAACTCATGCAACCATTACACAAAAAAACAATTGAAAGTGAAGACACTGATGTTTGACCCTACAAACAAAAAGAATCATAAATAAAGATTAAAAAAACTAACTACCCTAATTATATGCTAATTTGGTATGCTTAATCCAGTACAGAGGGACACTTTTTTGTAAGATGAAATGCTGAACCACTCTTTGAATACAAGATATTAGATATGAAATGCTCTGCTAGCTGGAAAGAGAGCTTCAGAGTACACAATTCTATTCTTTTTTAAAGCTATTTTGACCAATGCTATATTATATTGGGATAGGTGGATCATGGATGGATATAGTATAGTTATGTATATTACACCAAACTTGTGTCTCTGTGGCATTTAGCCCAAAGGGCCAAAAAACATGCAAGCACATAGAGTAACTTCACAACTATTCCAGAATTTTTATATGTACTTGTAGAGTTATGAAAAGATGACCGAATCTGATAATCCAATTTGATCGATCATGTTGGATTAGTGTTAGTTTCTAACACTGAAACAATGATTTTCTCGATTTGAGTATTCGAAATTTTGATAATGACAAATACTTGAAACTAAGTCCTTGTTCAAGTGATTTCAAGAAAGACACAAGTTCACATGAAAAGTAAGGGAACTGTTCCCCATTTCTATCAGTGTACGTGGAAAGTTAATGAAAGACAAAAAGGTCTATTTGCTCCTAATTTGGGTGGCAAGCACAAAAGGATAGAAATGTCCTAATAAAGAAAGATTTCACAAGGGTACGCTGGTCATTAGCAATGGTGTCTTGCTCCCCAAGAAGAGAAGGACAAATGCGTCATTGGGAAGAAGCCACTGCTATTATAGGAAAAACGCTTGAGCTAGGTCAATTAAGTAACTCTCTGATATGAATGAACAATACTCTCTAGAAGGAAGGAAGCAATTTTGAGAGAAAGAGAGAGCCAAAAGCAACACAAGAGAAGTCAACAATCCATCTCCAAAGGAGGAAGTACCAGATCCAATCGATGGGGACTACGTGAAGATCCACATCCACTTGGAAGAGAGTTCATGTGCTAAAGGGAACTGTACAAGGAACAAGGTTTGAGTACTAGTATCTTGTAACCTAGGAACAAGATAGCTTAAGTCGATAGTATATATTGTTTGATTTTGGTGATTGCAAGCAATAGAGAAGTTCGTCTTTGTATTTTGTAACTAGGGATCTATCATATTAATAAAGTACTTGTTCAAAATCCTCCAAGGGAGGTAGAAGTTTACTCATTTAGCTTGTTGGCTGAAGTGAGGATCCTCTATAAGGAAACGTGTCTACTCGTTGTTTTAATTTCTTACATTATGTTTCTTATTATTCCTCTATGTAAGGACATGTCACTGGAATAGTTCCCGACTTGTTAAACTCACTCAGATCTACAATCCTACCGATCTGTACTTAAATTTGACCCAACTGACTCGAAAATTGAAATTCAATTTTGATTCGAAAATATGTGATTCGAACTCGAACAACCTGTGAACCGACTTGATTGAATTATATATGTAAATTTTTATTAAAATATTAAAAGAGCTTTAACTTCTAAAAGAATTTTATTTATCTTTGCATATTTATATTATTATTTAATAATTTTAAATAATATTTAAAAAACGATTCTATCAACTCGTTGGTCAACCCGAACCCGCTCACTAACCCGCCATAACCCGACCCGATTTGACATGTAACCTGGTTAATCCGAACCCGCACTCAACCTGAATCTGACTGACTCAACCTTGTCAAGTCTAATCACCTATCAATAGATATTTTTTTGGTCTATAGGAAGCACTTAGGTCATTATAACAAGGAGAGAGATTCGATCTCACGATCTAATGATCGTGAAACTAATCACCTATCCGCTAAATTAGTGAGGCTTGACACAGTCAATAAATATTAAATTCTATTGTTATTGAAGATTATTTAAACATTGGAGATTAATCCCAAAATTAAAACATTCTTTAGACAATCTTCTAAAAAAAGCTACGTGACAAACCTAGCTACTTTCTATTTAATCAACTTTAACATAACTTAATAAATCAATAAATCATGCACCTTTCTTAGCATCGATTTTCTTATAATCATTATTCCAAATTAATCTGTACCCGACCCAACTACTCCTTACATTAGTGGAGTTTATCTTTATACTTTGCCCAAAATCGCTTTATTTAGGCTCCGTTCGGCAATGGGTAGTTGATGTAGTTGATTTGAGTTTATGGAGTTGATGGAGTTGATAGTAGTTGATATTTTACAAAAAATATAAGGTTGGGGGAAGTACATTATGTAGTTGATGTAGTTGATTTGAGGGTAGTTGAAATTTTTTTGACATTGCCGAACGGAGCCTTATCCTTACAATAATAATGTTCAAGCTTAGACAAAAAAATATACCTTGACTGTTCATAAAATACTAAACTATTGTACCAAACTTATGTCTAAGTCTCAATCTATCATCATCAATCTCTTCTCCAACTCCAATTGTATCCAATCTGTCGGCCCCCAATCCCTACCAACTCTCAATCATCTTAAATTGTATCATTCGTCAAACTTTAATACACAAAAACCATTTTCTACAAACAAAGAATCCCTACCAAACACCACCTTAACCCACCCTTTATATATCTCACCATCCCTAAATCCCCAACCCCTTCATTTCTCTCCAAGACTTCAAGGCCTCGTTTGGCTTCTAATTACTTAGCAACCAAGAAATCAATTCAACCATGGCCAAAGGCGGCAAGCTTACAAAGATGCTCAAGAAGGTCCAGTCCATTGGGCGGCAAAGCCGCCCTGCCACTCCACGGGCCGGACCAGAAGCCTCGGTCCGGCCCGTTTACGTGGGGAAGGCCCGAAGGAGGTACTTGGTGGGCCAAGACGTCGTCGACCACCCGCTTTTTCAGGAGCTCGTGAAGCGCGACAACGGCTCGGATGAGATCTTGGTGGCGTGTGAGGTGGTTTTGTTTGAGCACCTTCTTTGGATGCTGGAGAATGGTGATCCTCAACCCGATTCCTTAGACGAGCTCGTCGATTATTATGCTTGTTCGTAATCTGATTCTAGACTTCCGATCATGTTAAGTAACTGAGTTTTATTTTTGTTGTGTGTCAAATTGAACACATGATTTTATGTTGTAATTGCAATTTTTTCTTCCCAACTTGATTTGTATTATGAAATGATTCTTAAGATGTAATTTCCCAATCTAAAATATGCAGTATTTGTTTCTTCCCTCAGATCATCTTTTCTGTCACCCTATAATTTGATCTTTTGACTCTTTTCCATGTTTTTTTTGCCACGTTAGCTAGCTAGCTAGCTTAATCAATAATCCCTAATGTACTTGCATATATATGAAAATTGATTATAACAATACTACAATAGTATATTTTTTTTTAAAATTTAGTTTAATTAATTCCATAGCTTGTTTAATGTTGAAGCGACTACATAATTAGTGGGTTTAATTTGTTTTGTATCAAGAGTGAAATAGGCGCCGAGGAGTAATTAGATCTATATATGGTGGGATCGGAAGAAAAAATGTTAATTAATGATCATATCATCAACAATTTGATACACTAATGATGAGAGAATATTTAACAAATCTATGAAAAAATGATGAGAGAATATCATCAACAATTTGAATTGTTGGAAATAAGTCAAATGGTCGCAACATGGTTAGCGACCGGTCTTTTATCGACCATTTTTAGCGACCATAATATGGTCGCTAAATGCATTTAGCGACCATATTTTGCATTTAGCGACCATAAATATGGTCGCTAATTTCGCTTTTTTTTGTAGTGATAATGTAAAATGAAAATAAAATATACGTATTTTCCCTCTAATGTTAATCAAGTTGTATATTTGTTTTGCATATTCAAATACATATATAAGTATTTTCAAGCACTTCCTGATTATTACCGATACATAATTCTTAGAGATATGTAATATATTGGATGCAATTCACTAGTAAATTTAGATTGTCAATCATTTAGTTTTTAACTTATGAACATCATTTTTTATTATAAACGGTTAACAACTATAGATTAATTCTTACTTTGGACCTACAAAAGTCTCTATCATACAACCGTTTTATAAACTACTTAATTTTTTATGCGGTAGTTAATAAAGTTAAAAAGTTAGTGATTATTAACGTAATGTAAACAACTCGTTTGACAAGGAAATTTAGGGGGGGGGCTACTAGTTAGGATGAATTGTTCGAAGGACATATTATAAGAATTTTTAAATTAAAAAATTAATTAAATTTGTGCTTTTTAGATTTTTTAAAAGTTTATTAAGTGTTTATTGTTTTTCCTATATAATTTAGTTTCTAATTAAATATTTTTATTTTATTTTTTTGATGAAAAAATAAATATGCTTATTATGTTCCCTTAAAACATATTAACTAGCTTATTTTTGAAGCAATGCAACCACTTCCAATTAAATTGCAACTTCAAGTTCATCAATGCATGCATAGTACACTTGAATATTAATAATGCTAAGAAATCGGATATGAGTTCGTAATATATATATATACAAGGATAAATTCCTTTATCATTAGTTTAATTTTTTGGGTTAGATTATGAATTATGATTTTATATAAAATAGTTTAAATTGTCGAAACATCACTCTTATAATCACAGTCCATCAAAATTTGACATGATATTAGAGCAAGTTTGGTCCGGGTCTGTTTTCCTATGAATTTGTGGACTAGCTATAAAAAGATTGAGATACTAAATCTATTATAAAAAACAAAATTATTTAAGTGTTAAGATCATGCTAGTTACCACTTGAGGAAACTTATTAGATAAGTCATATCCCACATTGAACCTATAACAAAATATCCACTAATAAGGAAGGGTAATCCTTATACATTGAATTAAACTTTTGGGTTAAAAATAGATCTCAATCATATATATAAAATGGTTTAAATTCCCAACACGTCACTTGTTTAATCACGACCTATCGAAATTTGACATTGTCCAACAATATTTTTCACTCTACGTATTTTGTCAAGATTTATTTTATTTTGTCATTAAATATACTCAAAGTGCCAAAAAATCTCCTTCTCAAAAAGAAAAATTAAACAAATTAATTGTAGAAGAATATTTAGGTAAAACCAAGCAGTTTTTTAATATTTTTTAATTTACAAAATGAGAAGTATTTTAAAATAGTAAGTGTTTTATAACTTTTGGTATCAATGTTTCAAATTGTAATATTAGTTATTTCATATAGCATAACACTCATGAAATAATGAAAAACATGACATGGTTGGCCAATGTAGGTACCCTAACCTTATAAAATGAGACTCATATGAAATAAACTACTACATCTTATTGCTTTACCATTTCTGAATTGAATTTATATACGAACCTACTTATTAAATAAATTAAGTTTCATTGTTTGTTTGATGGATACCAATTAATCGGCTAACTTATGCAAATGTGTTTAGCTTAAATATTTTTTTGTGAATATAAGATGATACATTGAGCAATATATGGACAAGAGATCTCCACAAGATGGTTCACGCAAATTTGTCTACACCATGTTAATTGTAGTTGGGACATAATATGACCAATGATTAGCAATTTGGAATGACATGACCAAAATTAATAAAAAGCAATTTGGATGAAAGTTTTAAAGCAACTTTTATTTTATTTATGCCTATATAGGTGTGAAAGTGCTTAGTTTGAACTACAAAGAAGTGCATGTACAAGTAATATAAATTAAATTAAATTATTCTAATTAATTAAATTAAATTAAATTATCTGTCACGCGTTTAAGAGAGAAAGGTTGGATGCTGTTTCCAAATTGACAGCCTTTCACCAACCCACGGCTGGTCGTGAAGTGGTATGGCTTTTGGATTGTTTTTTGTTCAATCATCTCTACAAGAAAAAAAAAATAGTGATTTAGTTGGAATATGTTAGATTAATTATGATTTTAATATATTATCATTCTCCAATGTTTATAATGCAACATCTTGTTGTATAGATAACAGATTTGACAAAGTTTTCAACCAAAAAATAGATTTGACAAAGTTTTCATGCTTATGTACTTTTTTCTATATGTAGCCTCAAAGAAATTGATTTTTAAGATTGTCCTTAGTTTTTTCAAGTTCATTTAGTAGTGGCCTACTAAATATCGGATAGGTTTATCAATAGGGTAAAATCAACCGAACTCTAGTTAATGGAGTGAATTTCTTATCAACTTTACTCGGTTGTTGTGAGTTAAGATTGACTTGTTTATTTACAAAATATACACATGTATTATTTCAGCATAAGAGTTCGGTTGATTTGTGTTTGACGATACAATATTTTAGTTGATAAGATGACAATACGATACTGATATACACAATTATATTGTGTATTTAGGAGGAGTTTTAGTATATCTTTATGGTATTTTTAGGTATTTTATATGCTATCTACAGCTAGGAAGAAGAAGACCCGAAGATACATATTATTGGAGTTTTTAGAGCTGAATTGAAGAGAAGACGAAGACCAGCGTTTTGCTGTTGGCGGCACCCGCCGCCCCTGCCAACGCGGAGATCTTTTGAGTGCCACATGTTTTATTTCTATTGGTTCTTCCTATGTCAGCTTTGATCCGAGATATATGTATTTTTGGATAGACTTTTTAGACCTAGTTGGATATATTAGGTTTTAGAGAGTTGCATCTCTTATTCATACACTATTATCATATTTTCCATTCAGAGTTTTTAGCTTTTCATGGAGAACTAAGCCTTTTTGCTTAGTCAGACAGTTTAAAGCATTTGTGTGACTTTCAGTTGTGAGATTTCTACTCTTTATCTATTGCATGGAATTATTTTACTCTCTTGTTTGAATTGTTTATGTGATTGAATTCAACAATTTCTAGGGTTGTTGATATTGAATCTCAATTGCTAGATCTAGAGAAATTACTGGTTGAGTTTCTCTATTTCATAGTAGCAAACTACATTGTACTAGTATTTGGTTGTGCTAGTCTATTGTAGAAGAGAGTTAAATTGCATTCTAGTATAAAAGCTGGTTGTTTTATGCTAGAATTGTATCCTGATTATATTCCTATTCTTCATGCTGCTTTTGAATTGAATCTTGATAGTTTCAGGGTTATTCAATTAGTTAGGATTGATAGTATCTGGTTGTGCTACTAATTATCTTTGAAAAGGAATTGGAATTCCATATGCATGCGATATTGAGTGAATCGATGATCAACTTGTCATACGAATGTGGATCTCTGGTTGACTAAGTGTTTTCCCTAATTTGATAAAAACCTAAACTTTATTTGCTTTGCTAGTTTTTGCATGCTAGATAGTTAGTTTATTTCTAAAAACCCTTTTACTTTAATTGACACAAAAAATTTACATAGAAAGATAAATCTCCTCCCTGTGGATTCGACCCTTACTTCCCTAAGACTATAGTCTTTAGGTTGTTAGGACTCTTTTGCATAGCCGCGATTTGCACGACCATTTCACGCCTATCAAATTGGCGCCGTTGCCGGGGAGGCAATAATTGTCTTTTGTGTAATTTTTGTGCCAATTTTGGTGTGAACCTCTCTTATGGTTCACACCCGTGCTACTAATAATTCACCACTTGTTTTTGATCCAGAAATTGAACGGGCTCTTTTCAGAACTCGTCGAGCTGTTCGTGCACTACTACAAGGAATCCGAACAATGGGTGAGCGAGTTACTCTTGAGAGCTTGACAGCTCCTAATCTGAATCAGCCTACGCGTGCAGTGCAATTCCCAGCCCTTGGTGATGAGGTGAAGTTTGAGCTCAAGACAGGAGTAGTCCATTTACTCCCAAAATTCAACAGAACTCCACTTGAGGATCCCATTCAACATCTTGATGAGTTCCTTGATGTTTGCACCAGCATGTGTCCCTCTGATATTACTGAAGAACAGATGAGGCTGAGAACGTTTTCTTTTTCTCTGAAGGAATCCGCTAAAGACTAGTATCATGCTCTACCCCCTGGAAGCGTTACTACTTGGGTGAACTTGAAGAAGTTGTTTCTAGACAAATACTTCCCTGCAATCAAGTCCAATCAAATCAAGAAGCAGATCTGTAACATAGAGCAATTCCCTAACGAGTCGCTTTATGAATATTTTGAGCACTTCAGGAAGCTTGTAAAGAGTTGTCCCTACCATGGTTATGCTAATCATGATCTTATTCTCTATCTCCATGGAGGACTCTGTGAGGAAGACAGACGATTGGTCAATTCCTCTTGTGGTGGAAACATCATGAAAAGAACCTATGATGAGGCTCTAGACATCTTTTCTACGTTGGCTGATGAATCTAGGCAATACACTGGAAGAGGTTCTAAAAACTTGTCAGCCGCCAACTCTCACTCTAAAATCGATCAAGCTGACTTTGATGTGCTAAAAGAAGAAGTGAGGTGGTTGAAGCTGAAGGGTACTGCTCAACAGGTTAAGGCGTGTGGAATCTGTAATGACGCCTTTCATCCGACTGATTCATGTCCTACACTACAAGAGGAAGTGAATGCAGTTGGAGGGTATCAAATGAAGCCAAGAAATGACCCCTATTCAAACACCTACAACCCTGGCTGGAAAGATCATCAGAACTTCAGGTGGAGAGAGCCTGAGTCAAAGCAGCAACAAGATCAGTTTCAACAAGTTAAGCCATATGTGCCAAGGCCTCAAGGACAGAATCACAATGCCGCTACTTCTTTGGACGACATGATGAAGATGTTGGTGCAAAGTAATCTCACTCTTCAAAATAATATGGCTCAACATCAAAATAGTATGGCTCAACTGACTCAAAATCAAACGAAGTTCCAAGATACTACATTAGCCAGCATTCACAACCTGGTACGACAGATGAGTCAAATCTCTGAAGCTGTAAGCAAACTGGAAGCAAGAGATTCGGGTAAACTTCCTTCTCAAACAAAAGTCAACCCGAATATTCGTAATGTCAGTGCTGTCACTTTGAGGAGTGGGAAACAACTTGAAGGCGGAATGGTGGAAGAATCTGTCGAAGACGACGGCGGCGACCGCCGCCAGGATAGCGGCACCCGCCACCAAAGGGAGCTTAGCTACGACAATTTGGAATTAATTAGCGGCGACCAAAAATTAATTGGCGGCACCCGCCGCCACGGTGATGATCCGCCGCCAACTTTTTCCGAAAAAAGCGGCGACCGCCGCCCTTCTGATGGCAGCCGCCGCCTATCTGCTGAAGCCTCCAATGAAGAAAGATCTCATCCTCTCCCTGAATGGAATCCAGTTGCCCCGTTTCCATCTGCATTAAAGTGTACAGAGCCCCTGAAGCAGGACAAAGACATGTTCGAGATGTTCAGAAACGTTGAGGTCAACATTCCTCTCCTTAACTTGATCAAGTCAGTCCCACGCTATGCAAAGTTCTTGAAGCAGATGTGCACTACAAAGCGGATTCAGGACAAAAACAGCAAAAAGAAGGTGAAGGTAAGCGAGCATGTTTCAGCTGTGTTCCAAAACCGCTTACCTAAGAAGTGCGGGGATCCAGGTATGTTTACTATCCCTATTACAATTGGAGGTACTAAAGTTGAAAAAGCCATGCTAGATTTGTAGAGGACGTTTTGGTTATGGTTGGTGATCTCACTTTTCCTGCTGATTTCTATGTGCTTAAAATGGAACATGATGATCATGCAATTCCTATTCTATTAGGGAGACCTTTTCTGAAAACAGCCAATACTAAAATCAATGTGAGCACTGGCTCTTTAACTATGGAATTTGATGGTCAAATCATTAATTATAATATTTATGAAGCCATGAAATATCCTTCTGATGATTACTCTGTCTATGCTATTGATATGCTTGAGCCTGTGGTACAAGATGTCTTTGATGAGAAATCAACTAGATGATGTGCAATCTATTATTGTTGATTCTAGTTTGGATTTTACTCTATCAACTAATATACAAGAGATTGTAAACAAGATGGATGCTTATTACAAGCTTCCTCTTGATCCACTTGGCAAAACTCCTTTACCATTAACCCTGCCTAAGAAAAAGCTGTTACCCTCTGTTGTGCAGGCACCAGTGATTGAGTTGAAGCAACTCCCAGACCACCTCAAGTATGTATTTCTTGGAGACAAGGAAACATTACCAATGATCATCTCCAGCAAGCTCACAAAAGATCAAGAATGCAGGCTAGTGGCGGTTCTAAAAGAGTACAAGACAACAATTGGTTGGACCATTGCTGACATCAAGGGAATCAGCCCCACTACTTGCATGCATCGTATACTGTTGGAAGGAGAAGAGAAGCCATCTAGGCAACCACAGAGGCGTCTAAATCCACCTATGATGGAGGTGGTGAAGAAAGAAGTTTTGAAACTCTTGCAAGCAGGTATGATTTTTCCTATCTTTGACAGCAAGTGGGTAAGCCCCACGCAGGTTGTACCGAAGAAAGGAGGAATTACAGTGGTGGAGAATCAGCAAGGAGAATTGGTCCCTATAAGACTGCAGACAGGCTATAGAGTCTGCATTGATTACCGCAAGCTGAATGCAGTGACTAGGAAGGATCACTTCCCCCTTCCTTTCATTGATCAGATGCTTGAGAGATTGGCAGGCAGAGCATATTATTGCTTTCTAGATGGGTACTCAGGCTACTTTCAGATAGCCATTGCCCCTGAAGATCAAGCAAAGACAACTTTCACTTGTCCGTTTGGCACTTTTGCCTACCGTCGGATGCCATTTGGGTTGTGCAATGCCCCTGGGACCTTCCAAAGGTGTATGGTAAGCATCTTTTCTGAGTACATTGAGAATTTCATTGAGGTATTCATGGATGATTTTACTGTACATGGGGATAATTTTGATGCATGCCTAAATCACTTAACTTTGGTACTTGCTAGATGTGTTGACACTAATTTAGTGCTTAATTCTGAAAAGTGTCACTTCATGGTAGAACAGGGTATTGTGCTTGGTCATATAGTTTCAGCTAGGGGTATTGAGGTCGATAAGGCAAAGGTTGAAGTAATTCAATCTTTGCCCTATCCTACTAATGTGCGCGAAGTTCG
Organism: Fallopia convolvulus; assembly: GCA_964016875.1. Taxonomy (NCBI): domain Eukaryota; kingdom Viridiplantae; phylum Streptophyta; class Magnoliopsida; order Caryophyllales; family Polygonaceae; genus Fallopia; species Fallopia convolvulus. The sequence goes on from OZ024720.1 coordinate 3,575,936, forward strand.
TTCTTTTTTAGGCCATGCAGGTTTTTACCCCAGGTTTATTAAAGACTTCTCCAAGATTTCAGCACCCCTGTGTGAATTGTTGAAAAAAGACATGTTGTTTGAGTTCACAATTGAGTGTCAGGCAGCCTTTGATGATCTTAAGGCTTGCTTGACAAGTGCCCCTATTATTCAAGCTCCTGATTGGTCTAAGCCTTTTGAAATAATGTGTGATGCTAGTGATTATGCGGTGGGGGTTGTGCTAGGCCAAAAGGAAGCCAAAGCTTCTCATATGATTCAATATGCATCAATGACCCTGAATGGTGCACAGAGGAACTATTCTACTACAGAAAAAGAGATGCTTGCAGTGGTATTTGCACTTGAGAAGTTCAGACCTTATCTCCTTGGAACAAAGGTCATCATTTATACCGATCATGTTGCCCTGAGATACCTACTGACAAAGAAGGAGGCAAAGCCAAGATTGATTCGGTGGGTCCTATTGCTCAGTGAATTTGATATTGAGATCAAGGACAAGAAGGGTGCTGAAAATCTAGTGGCTGATCAACTCAGCAGAGTTATTCAAGAAGAAAGCACCCCTCAAAATCAGATTCAAGCAAGCTTTCCGGATGAGTCCTTGTTCAAGTTGAGCACCATAGAGCCATGGTATGCAGACTTGGTGAACTTCCTTAGCACAGGTGAATTCCCTCAACCTTTCAACAAAGCTCAGAGAGACAAACTACGCAGTACAGCTAGATTTTTTGTCTGGGATGACCACTATCTTTGGAAGCACTTCTCTGACCAGGTAATCCGCTGTTGCATTCCAGAAAATGAGGTACATCCTCTCCTTACACTTTGTCATTCTGGAGCATGTGGGGGACATTTTGGGGTTCAAAGAACTGCTAGGAAAGTACTTGATGCAGGATTTTGGTGGCCTACCATCTTTAAAGATGCACACAACTACTGTAAATCCTGTGACAGGTGCCAAAGAGTTGGAAACATGTCCAGTAGGGATGAAATGCCCCAAACTAGTTTAAATTTTTGTGAAATATTTGATGTTTGGGGTATTGATTTTATGGGACCTTTTCCAAACTCTAGTGGTAATATATATATTTTGCTTGCGGTGGACTACGTTTCCAAGTGGGTGGAAGCGAAGGCCACTAGAACTGATGATTCCAAAGTTGTTGCAGATTTCTTGAAGTCTCATATTCTCAACAGGTTTGGAATTCCCAAGGCTCTCATAAGTGATAGGGGAACTCACTTTTGTAATAGGACAATTAATGCTCTGTTAAAGAAGTATCATGTCAACCAAAGAGTTTCTACTGCCTATCATCCTCAAACAAATGGTCAAGCTGAAGTATCAAACAGGGAGATTAAATCTATTCTGGAGAAGACGGTGTCTCCCAGCAGAAATGATTAGAGCCAGAGGCTTGATGATGCATTATGGGCTTACACGACAGCTTACAAAACACCTATTGGTATTTCACCTTTTAGGTTGGTTTTTGGTAAGGCATGTCACCGCCCAGTTGAGTTGGAACAGAAGGCATATTGGGCTATCAAGAAGTGCAATTTACAACTTGAAGAAGTTGGGGAGCTAAGAAAGCTCCAATTACAGGAGTTGGAGGAGGCCAGGCTTGAAGCTTATGATAATGCTATTCACTACAAAGAGCGGACTAAGGCTTGGCATGACAAAAATATATTGAGAAAAGACTTCACAGCTGGTGACAAAGTCCTTTTATTTCAGTCCCGCCTTAGACTCTTTCCAGGCAAGCTAAGATCCCGTTGGGCAGGGCCTTATGTGATTGCTCAAGTCTTTCCCCATGGTTCAATTGAGCTTTATGATTCCAAAACTCATGCTTTATTCAAAGTAAAAGGTCAAAGAGTGAAGAAGTATCATGAGGGATTTACCAAGGACACAATTGAGGAGGCTGTCCTAACAAAGCCCGACGCTGAAGACTGATGAATTGGCATTACGTCGAGCCACGACGTTAAATAAGGCGCTTGTCGGGAGGCAACCCGGTACTTTCTTTCATTTTTGTTTTCTAGCTTAGTTGTTTTTTTTTCCTTTTTCCGTTATTTTGTGTGAACTAACCTGCAGGACGGAGCAAAGTAGACAATGTAATTGGCGGCGACCGCCGTAAGCACGGCGGCACCCGCCGCCATTTATTTTTTCATGATTTTAGCTACGAAGTGGCAGTGGTGACCGCCGCCACTCCAGCGGCGACCGCCGTAAGCACGGCGGCACCCGCCGCCAAATCAGCGGCGCCTGCTGCCCTTTCCGTACAAGTAAAACCATTTTTCCCTTAAAAAATCTAAAAAGAAAAAAAGAAAAAAAATCGAAAATAAAAATAAAAAGAGTGCAGAAGTTGTGAGGGAGTTAAAAAAAAGAGGGGGTGAAGGTTCATAAAAAAATTGAGGGTTTTGTAAAACAAGAGAGGTTTTTTTGAAAGCAAAAGAGAGGAGAGGAAAGGGGGATCTTCCAAGTTCAGATCCGTTCCAGATCCGACCAGATCCGAAGCCACCTTCGTCATCCTTGAGATCGCCGCTCACCTCGCCACCTTCCTCGGTTCACTTCACGCGGCGACCGCCGCAAATCTGCAAAGTTTTTCGAAGAAATTCAAAGCGGCACCCGCCGCCAAGAACAGCGGCACCCGCCGCCAAGAACTTCGAGCCCGCCGCGAGTCCTGCTGCCCGCCGCTTCCTTTTTCCGGGTATTTCCGACAATTTGCTCCTCTTTTCTGCCCATTTCGAGTTCATACTGTTGATTATGAGTTCTAGGAAGCGTAATATGAGCTCTAGATCCGCCACCTCCGAGGTCCATAAGGCCCGGAGAAAGATTGTTGATGAGCGGGAGATTGTGTCTACTTTATTTTTTGATCCCGTTACTATGAGGCAGCTAGGATTGGAGAGTTGTACTAGGCAGATGTTGACCCATGCTGGATTGGGTAATTTTTTTTAAGAGTGCTCCCACATTCCCTGCCTGGACTAGGGAATTTCTGATTACTTTGGAGGATGATAATGCGAATGGGAGGATCTCTTTTGAGCTAGCAGGTTCACGCCATATGTTGACTTATGCTAGCCTTGATGAGGCATTTGGTATTACCCAGCAGCCTTCTGATTCTGATCTTTGGGAGGCTACTAGTGCGGAATTGATTTTCTGGCATAACACTACAGGTTTTTCTTCATTTGATGCCAAGTCGGGAGAAAAAAAATTACAAATGGTCTCATCCTTGTTTACGAATTGCTCATAAGGTGATTAGGATGGCTTGGTATGGCCAAACTGAGGCAAACAAGGTCTCTTATACTAATTTAGAGACTATGTGGAGTTTGACACCACCATGCACACTTACTAGAGATTGGAGAGCTCAGTTTCTTGCTTGTTGCAAGAAGAGTAGAGGCCAGAAAAAGTGCAAGATTGGTATTGGTGGGATGATTTCTATTTTGGGGGAGTTTCTGAACATTCCTTTCCCTCCAGCATCTCAGTGACTATCTCCTACCTTTACTTGTGATATTAGGCATCTGAGGCATGCTGGCTATTTTTCTGAGGATAGAGGCAGATTTTAGTATTTATTTGGTCCTCCCACGGGTATTTCTAGGATTTCTTTGTCGATTGCTGAGTTACCCTTTGGATCTGATTATCATCAGTTTGATCTGCGTCAGTTATCCGTGCGGGTTAGAGGTTCTGGTCCTTCTACTTCTGCTGCTCCACAGGCAGTCCCACCATATGCTCCACCGACTATTCCAGAGATTTTTCCTCAGGACGACACAGTTATGCATGAGGATGTTCCTGGTATGAGTATTCCTGCTACTTCTGGAGTTGACACTGGTTTGAGCTGGCAGGATGATATGATGCGCCAGATGCGTCAGCTTTCAGTCCGTCAGGATGAGATGTTTACTCAGCAGTCTGCTTTGTCTACTTCTATAGACCGGATCCATCAGTTCCACCAGGATCAGTATCAGTTCTTTCAGCAGCAGACTAGCTATTTTCAGCAACAGACTCAGTTTTTCCAGGGAGTGTGGCCCGCTTACCCCTCATATCCTGACTAGCCACCACCACCACCGCCATCTGATCAGTAGTGGTATAATTATCTACTTCCCCTTTATTTTATCTTGTCTTTACTACATTGAGGACAATGTGTGTTTTAAGTGTGGGGGAGTTGGAATTATATTATTATTGATATGCTATAAAAAAAAGAGCCATAAAAATTGAAAAAAGGCAAATAAAATCCTGGGATAGACTGAAAACCTGAAAGGGCGTTCTAGGTAATAAGCAGGTAATCTGGCAAGCACTAGGCCTTGGCAAAAATAGATTCCGAGTGGTGTGAGTTGGTGAGTCCATTATTGAAAAATGAAATGAGAGTGTTAGGTGAAAACCTGAAAAGGCGCCTAAGCAAAATGAGTGAAAGAAAAAAGAGTGTTTTAGGACTATCTTTTTATCGGCGCAGGTGACATAAGAAGTGGAGTATAGGAGTGTTTTGGGTAGGTTTTCACTTGGAGGTATAAGGTGTAGTTTTATGGAGATTTTCACTCTCTTTATTGGTGTTTTTGATGGACTTATAATGGTTAGTTTTTGGTGGGTTGATGTTTGATGTTTTGATAGATATTGAGGATTGTTTGATGGTTTGAGTTGAGCATGATGTTGATTTGATGTTGATGATGATTTGCTCATTTACATTGGTATTGAGTATGGTGGGGTAGTTAGAGTTTATTTGCTATATGTGTTATTGTGTAGGTTGGGTGTTGAGCTTGCATGAGAATGCTTTTATTCCTCTTTGTAAGCTTCCTTGCATTTTGATGATCCAGGGGTTATAGTTTTTATGAGTGATAGTTTTCTGAGTCACTCAGGGACGAGTGAGATTCAAGTGTGGGGGAGTTTGATATACACAATTATATTGTGTATTTAGGAGGAGTTTTAGCATGATTTTATGGTATTTTTAGGTATTTTATATGCTATCTACAGCTAGGAAGAAGAAGACCCGAAGATACATATTATTGGAGTTTTTAGAGCTGAATTGAAGAGAAGACGAAGACCAGCATTTTGCTACTGGCGGCACCCGCCGCCCCTGCCAACGCGGAGATCTTTTGAGTGCCACGTGTTTTATTTCTATTGGTTCTTCCTATGTCAGCTTTGATCCGAGATATATGTATTTTTGGATAGACTTTTTAGACCTAGTTGGATATATTAGGTTTTAGAGAGTTGCATCTCTAATTCATACGCTATTATCATATTTTCTATTCAGAGTTTTTAGCTTTTCATGGAGAACTAAGCCTTTTTGCTTAGTTAGACAATTTGAAGCATTTGGTGTGACTTTCAGTTGTGAGATTTCTACTCTTTATCTACTGCATGGAATTATTTTACTCTCTTGTTTGAATTGTTTATGTGATTGAATTCAACAATTTCTAGGGTTGTTGATATTGAATCTCAATTGCTAGATCTAGAAAAATTACTGGTTGAGTTTCTCTATTCATAGTAGCAAACTACATTGTACTAGTATCTGGTTGTGCTAGTCTATTGTAGAAGAGAGTTAAATTGCATTCTAGTATAAAAGCTGGTTGTTTTATGCTAGAATTGTATCCTGATTATATTCCTATTCTTCATGTTGCTTTTGAATTGAATCTTGATAGTTTCAAGGTTATTCAATTAGTTAGGATTGATAGTATCTGGTTGTGCTATTAATTATCTTTGAAAAGAAATTGGAATTCCATATGCATGCGATATTGAGTGAATCGATGATCAACTTGTCATACGAATGTGGATCTCTGGTTGACTAAGTGTTTTCCCTAATTTGATAAAAACCTAAACTTTATTTGCTTTGCTAGTTTTTGCATGCTAGATAGTTAGTTTATTTCTAAAAACGCTTTTACTTTAATTGACACAAAAAATTTACATAGAAAGATAAATCTCCTCCCTGTGGATTCGACCCTTACTTCCCTAAGACTACAGTCTTAGGTTGTTAGGATTCTTTTGCATAGCCGTGATTTGCACGACCATTTCACGCCTATCAGATATTAACTTATCTTCATGTCTTATGACTTCCTCATTTCGGTCAGTTAATGTCAAATTATTTCGTAATCCCATTTTGAGAGACTCTTCCGATATTAATTTCTTCGTACATATTTTCAGGGTGCTACTCACTAAAGGGGTAAGAATATCTTATCCTCTAATGTCTTATAAGTACAATAATATATTTTGATCACTAAACTATTATTGGGGTATATATTATTGATAATAAGTTCTCACATTTGAAAGATGGAAATTAAATTGTCTAGCATATAATATTATGAGTTACTCCACTTATTGGTTATATGGTTCTCATTGGAAAATGATTAGACTTATATGCTAGGATTGTTACATGCACGACCCTCAATATATCGGTCCAAGGACTTTAACAGGTATTTAATTAAGAGCTTTAAGAAACCCTAATTACAAAAAACCCAAAATCAAATATGAGCCAACTCAATTTCTCACATGATTGCATATATCTCCAAATGACCAAATCCACTTCACTCATAGTTGTACCATATATATAGGATGACTAGAGCATTAAAAAAAATTAACTCTTTTGAAGTTATGTCCAAGTTAGATTTTGAACATGAAGAATGCTTTTGAAAGCTTAAATGGAAAAGTATTCTCAACATCTTGATGATTTTCAACTGATTCAAATAACTTGATGTGTATCAAAAGCCTTGAGTTAGGGATTTACAAATGAATTTGATGTAACAATGGTAGAGAATCATATTCAATAGCCCTTTTGAATTTCGACCAAAAAAAAATAGCCCTTTTGAATTCAAATAACTCTGGTCTTATTTAATTGATCAGAAAGTGCATACTCTATTACTCGGGCTAACTAAATAAGCTTATTCCATTATGGATCGGTAAATAAGGCCCACAGAAATTGAGGCCCAAATACCAAAATTTCAGGCCCAATCTATAGAAAGCCCAGTTTCTATTTCCTTGGCCCTAATAATTCCTAGCAGGACCAAGAGTCTTTTCGTAAAGGCCGATATTAGATTACAAACCAAATAGGAAAATTTGCATTGGTGTCCTTGTACTTTTGAATTTGTTTGCTCTATAACCCTGGTTGAAAAGGGGTCTTTGTGTTGCTCAAACGGGTTCACCTTGTTGCAACTCGGATATGGCTCGACTCATGAAACGTAAGGAAACAATAGACGACAACTCGACTGTAGGAGGTGGTAGAAAAGTGGCGAAAGGCAACTCGGATTTTGAGTACCCTTACAAAATCTCAAATATGTGAGTTTATTTAGAAATTTAAATCGGGATGGTTTAGGTAAGGATTTGGGTGTTTTAGGACTCAAATCCTACTACGTTCAGAGTAAAGAGCACAATGGTGGATTTGAATTTTCGAACAGCATGAGAGCAATAACCGAAAAATCCAAAACTTCAAGACACTAATCAAAAACAAATCAATCCCGGAGCACCAACCAAAATACCCTTAAACTCGTGAACACTAATCAAAATATCCCAAAATATATTGTTTTCTAAAAAAGTTTGTTCATGTATATTTCAACTTATGTATGGAGAATTTATGCTACACGAACCAATTATGTATAGAGAATAAGGCCCACACAAATTAAAGCCCAAATACCAAAATTTTCAGCCCAATATATAAAAAGTCCACTTTGGCCTGAATAATTGCTAACAAGACCAAAAAATCCTTTTATAAAGCCCAATAATGACAAACCAAATTCCCCCTCACTCAACTTTATTTTTGGAAAAATGCCACATAAGCTAGTTGGCTCATGGTAATTAAAAAAATGCTTTATTTATTTATTTTCCATCTTACTAAAAAATTTCTTATCAACTACCTCATTAAAGTAATTGTACAATCAGTTTTTCTAACCTATGTCCCGAACATATAGATTAAAAACATTATTTAAGAAAGAATTGCTACAATTTGTTTAGTTAATATTTTAATTTTTTTTATAGAGTTTACGATTTTTGGAACTTAGCCTATGTACTTTGGGCATGAGTTAGAGAAAACGTAATAGAATACAAAGACGGTAAATATGATGTGTCATAATCATAACATAACATCATCCCACATGAGGTGGCCTGATAATAGAAGGCATGAAGAGTATTGGAAGTCCCGAGTGTGATCATATACTTGTATCTGTCACTTCACTAGGGTCTTCTCATCCCTTCTACCATTAGGTTAATTTGCTCGGCGCAAACCAGTTTACTTAATTCGTACGTTTTATCGGCTGGTTTACGAACCCCCAAGTTTATCATTAAAGGTAGATCCCTTATTAAAAAAAAATAGCACACACTTTAAAAGAAGATCAATTTACAAATGTTGTAACTAACACAACTTTGAAGTTAAAAAATCCGAATCTTGTAAAGCTCTTTCGTTGAGTGCGCGATCATGACAGGACTCGGGCATCTTTGAAACTTACATGAAAATGTCTTTTCAAAGACCTTTTCACCCACGAAAATGTCACTTATTGACATGTTGCTTTTATAGGTATGAATGATTGATCGTTCTTCGTTCCTTAATGTTTTCAATTAATTATTTTTACCAAGATAATGAGCTAATTAAATTAGGGCGGTTGAGTTGATCCTCTCCATGTACATGGTAACCAGTTAAAGGAATATTTGACTTAATTGGCCTTGGATACTTGTAGGTGTTGTATCATTTTCATGGTTGTAAATCAATAGTTACATGATGATCAATCAAATTTCCCCAACAACTAAGAAAACCACAAAACCTAGCTAAATGATACAAAAAAATGTATTATGTTTCAATCGGAAGTAATTCCATGAAATTAATTAGGGTGATTTCATTATTACTCAAAACCTTTGATCAACTCTCAATGGATGGCAAAGGTTGAGGCTACGTACTACATGGATTATGCATTGAATAATAATATTAATGATAAATATTACAATCGACATTCTTATAATTAACAATAAGATGTATTTTGTTTTCTTCTTTACTTTTTTTTTAGATAAGGAAAGAGATTGTTTTCTTCTTTACTTTAAATTGTGTTTAAGAATATGAAACCCTTGATGAAAATGCCTACTCTACTAGGACTCTATATATACGTACGCCCTCTAAAAATAATGTGTCATGTAGATATATAAGATTGAGATACACGCTCTAACTCAGAAGCTTAAGTCAATGAGTTCATCTTTTTTTATATTTTAATATTATTTAGATGATTTAGTCGAGGTAGGATTAATATTTGTTCTCCAACACATTGAAATATTTTGGGCAAATTGTTTATAAATATCCTCAATTTTAGAAAGAGTTGCAAAATGTAGCGTAAACTTCGAGAGTTTTGGAAATAGTCTCAATTATAGGGTGGAAATACAAATACTGACGGCCCAAGCATCATCACCAACAATTAGATTATCGGTTATTAGTATCATCACCAACAATTAGATTATCGGTTATTAGTATAATATAGACGCATTATAAATTTCACTTATTGGTAACATATTAAAAAGCCCGTGGCCAAATGTGCACATACAAGATAGTGTTAACAATCCATCATGCATATATTTGGGACAGTTTCCAAAAAAAATAAAAGTTTGTGCTATTTTCCACAATTATGTTAAATTTAGGGGTTACTTCCCATAACTTTCCTAAGTTTAAGGGTATTTCTCATATTTCCCTAAATTTAGAGCATTTTTCCCAATTTCCCTAAAGGCCGGTTTTTTATGCATCGTTGTTTTGTGATCGACTTTAAGCTTACTCAAACATTTGATCGACTCAATGGATGGCAAAGGATTATGCTACGTACTATATATGTACTATGAATTGAATAATAATAGCAAATATTCTAACTGACATTCTTGTAACCATAAGATACATTTTGTTTTCTTCTTTTGATTAATTCAAGTTTAAGATTACTCAAACTCGAGATATGAAACCTCTTGATGAAATATCAAATATGCCTTTTATACTAGAAGGACTCGATCTATATGTACGTACTCTAATCACCATTGAAAGATTTTAAGCAAATTGTAAAAAATATGCTCAATTTTTGAAAGAGTTGCAAACAATATTACAGTATAAGCATTCATAGAATCATAGTCGTTGTGGAAATCAGTCTCAATTATCGGGTGAGCTGCAAATACTGACGACCCAAGCATCGCAAACGACTAGATTCTCGATCATATGCTATCGGTAACATGTTAGAAATCTCATCGTCGAAGGTGCATATAGGTGTGTTTAAACTCGGCCTGACTCGTTCGTAGTCAAAGAGCTAATAATTGTAAAAAAAAAAATTGCACTCTTGACTTGTTTAGTCGATCCAAACCCACGCCAAATTAATTCGTATGACACGACCCGATTGACTTGTAAGTTTTAATGACTCAAACTTGTTTTTGACCCGAACTAGTTTAGGCTGATCGACCGAACCCAAACCCGGGCCACCCAACCCATTTGACACGTCTAGATGTTTGTCCAAATATCGTTTCGAACCCACACCAAATCCGTACGACACGACCAAGGTACGTATTTTATAAACTTTAGTGACCCGAACTTGTTTTTCATTCGAACTAGGCTAACTCGAACCCGAACCCAAACCCAACCCGCCCCGGTCGATTTGACAAGTCTAGGTGCATGTCCATATATATATACTCCCTCCGTCCTCTTTTGTTTGTCCAGTATTCCATTTCGGGCGTCCCGAAATATTTGTCGTATTTTCTCCCCTTTCCTTTTTCATCCATACATTTCTTACAATAATACCCTCAAACAATATCACTTTTTACCCACTTTTTAACTTTACATCTCATCAACTATTTATCTTCTCCTACCCAATATCATATTTTACTCATTTTCCCAATTATCAATACTACTTTACACTTTTTATCTCTATAAAATTATAAACATATCCCAATCAATTTCACCTTTTACCTACTTTCCCAATTACCAATACCATTTTACATCCTCCTTAATAACCACAAAAACCGTCCTTTAGGACGAATAAAAGGGGACGGAGGGAGTAGAAGAATAGTGTTGGCAATCCACCGGATATATAGTTGGGACCATTTTTCGACAATTTTGAAAGTCCGTGCTGTTTTCGACAAACTAACCTAAACTTGGGGCTATTTCCCATAGTTTTTCAAAATTATAATACGTTTTTTTAATCTATGATCTAGTACTTTAAGTTTACTCAAAACCCTAGATATGGAGTGTGGATTATCAGATTATGCTTCTAGAAATGGACAGTACTAATTCCAACAAACTGAATGCTGTACAAAGCAGTACACCTTTGCTTTGCCTAAATTCATGCACTTCAGAATTTGCAGTATATTATCTCTGATTTTTAGTACTGCAAACTTCAATTGTTTTCTTCTTTGTACGTTGTTCTTTCCTTAGTGTTTTTGCTAACTTTTAATTTAAGGAATATTTTGAAGATTGGTAAAAAAATTGACCAACAAATCATTAAGCAAACCCAAGTGACCTAATTTTAGATGACTAAAAAGTTCTAGAATTAAGTAACCAAATTTTTAGCGAAAAATCCATTCCATTAAATTATATCCACCCAATTTTTACCAGAAAATTAATAATTTATATCCACACAACACCAATGCTTATGAAAGATTGAGTATGTAATATATCGGTTTTGTTTAGATGGAGTTGTGTTAAGAACTGAATCTATAAATCCATTTATAAACGCTCTCATAAAAATAATAAATCTTATAAAAAATATAATAATAAAAAAGACTTAAAAAGAAAGAAATCGATTAATCTCAATTTTTTATTTGATAATTAATGTCCAAGATTTCACGAACGAACTCCACCTTAGCTAAACCCGTATATATAGAAATTAGGACTTAACAAAATCCGTCAAGACAATGAATTAAATAAGTGATTTTATCTTTCGGGATTTGACCCATGACTTGCAATTATTTACGTAAAACTTTTTAAACTCATATGGATTTTTTTTGATAAGGAAACAAGCTTGGTAGATTGAGAGACCGAAGTAAATAGGTTTCAGACATCTAATCAAACGATTAAACCTCCAATGATAATACTTAAAAATTTCCGGTTCGACTCTCATAGGCAGTAAAAGACTTATCAATTAACCAAAATCTAACAAAGGATGAAAAAGTTGAGCAAGGGGCTATGGATTGAATTTACACAAAATAGCCTAAACTTGAAATAATATAGCTCAATTTAAAACTAATAACATGTTACATGATTTTTTTTTTTAGCAATACGTTACATGATCTGGTTCACCTACAATATTCCTTGACTATTTCATATTTCATATACATAAATTATTTGCCCAACTTAATTCTAATCCGATAATTTTAACTAGAAATGTTTAAGGTTAGAAGAACTCATGGCTTAAAGGAGTTAAAGCCGCTATTCAATCATATGCATAAATTATTTCCCCAACTTTATTCTAATCCAAAATTTTCTATGATGTTTAGTGTTACTCATATTGCTCCAAACTATTTAATTAGGTCATAAATTTATCATCAATTTACAAAAACATATTAAATAATCACTTCATATTGTAAACTTTTAAAATTCCAACAATTTAATTCTGTCTCCTTCACAAATGTAATTAATGTATTAGATTTGGATAATATCCATTTTAATTATCTCCTTTTATGTGTGAATTTTCATCGTAAAAGCTTAATTACATAAGAATATCGACAATATAAATACAATAATAATTATTAATTTCTTATTAATTTGGGCCGACCTTATCCTTTTCTTAGCAATACTTGTCCTACCCGACTTAATTTGGCCTATATTTAGCCGTATAACTATACAGATAACGCAAATTAATCAAAACATGGTTAATTTTAGAAATTACCTCATCTTTCAAATCACCATCTCTACTCACAAATTTATCTCATACTTGTCTTCCATCATCGATGAGAAAAATACAGAACTTAGTCAATTCCCTTTGATTAATACAATTTTGTTAATTACTTATTTTAATTAGCGATGACCTCTTTCAAACCTGACATTATTTTTTTTTTCCAGGCAACATTATTGAATTGTATTATTCTTGTTCCAATTAATGTCTTCATCAAGAAGTAGGTGAGTTTTATTTTATCCGATTATGAACTAAACAACAATAGTTTTATTCAACGAGAAAGTTGTCCTTAGGTACTTAATTATAAATAGAAAGAATTAAATTACAGGCAGCCATGTTCAATTTGATAAGGTCTATTCATGTTTTTTGGATTTATTTATCTTGCTATATATTGTGATTTGTGACCATACATATCAATCGATGGCTACGAAGTGTTCAAACTATTTACCTGTTTAGTATTTTTTACTCCGTAGTTTATAATGGAAAAAGGCTGTATTTACTTCGACCCCAAAATTTTTACAGTGAGTTATGTGTTAAATATGGATCTAGTTACAAAATAGTTGACAAAAAATGGGTAGATTTTGAATAAGTCTAGCCGTTAATTGTAAGATCTAGTGCTTAGATTAGATTATTCTATTGGTATATTAATTTATTATTTTAAAAAAATTTATATGAAACTCCATGAGAACAAGAGTACAATACTGGTTAAATATATTTGTGTCAAATGGAGTTGGTCGGTTAACCTCCTTTTCGTTACGTTGATACTCATTTTTGTAGCGCTTAGCTCACCCCTATTTTGCACTTTTAAGTTTTGTACTTGTTTCAGTTGTTTGTTTCGTTCGCTTGCTTATTTAGATTTTTTTTTTAGAATTTGTGTTCTATTGTTGTTGTAAGGCTCCACATGAGTCGGTTCAAACCGAAATATTAAGTCGAATCAAACCAAAACCGATATCATTTGGTTTGGTTTTTGGTTTAAAAAATTCCCAAATTTCGGTATCAATTCGGTTTGGTTAAATTTCGGTTCAAATTTCCCAAAGGATAATCTTCTATCTATTTTAAACCGACAAAAAATGAAACCGAACCTGACCAATTTGGTTTGGTTTTCGGCCCACCTTAAATCAAATTTCAGTTTTAGATTCGGTTTGATTTTTGTCGATTCAATTCGGTTTTGAACCAATGCTCATCCTTATTCATTTATCCGAAAGTCCCTCTCGATTATTTCGATTGGTCTTTTAATTTTCCAATTCTGTCTAATACATTAAATCTTTTTCCTTGTCAAAAAAATTTGAAATATATTTGAAATCTAATTCTAAAACTGAGATTTTTGGGCTATATGTGTTTGGCTAAGAGTTCAATATTTATTATAATATGTTAAAAATTAAAAAATTATGTTTGGTTAGCTTACACAAACCCTTTTTTACATAAATGATAAAACCCTAAAAGTTCTTCTTTTTTTTTTTCTAAAAAATCACATTATAGTGTACAAGTTGTTTGCAAGCAACCTAAATGATTTGAGGTTTGGATTAATGGGTTGATTTCTCAAGCCAAATTACGTATTGAATGGTGGTGTAATAACATTGCGACACAAGTTCTATGATGATCTCATTATTTATTACTATAATTTAAACTTAACAAGTCCATTTATTTGTCCTATAAAATGGACACTAGAAATGGTCTTCATAGAATCAATATTATAACTCCGACGATATTTTTCTAAACATTTTAATTTAGAAGAAAACTGCCCGAAGCGATGTGAATTGATTACCTCAAATGATAGGTAAATTAATTAGTAGATCAGAACAAAATATTAGCTAATATAGGTGGCATTAATCAGTATACAAATGGAGCTAGGTGGCATTTAATTCCATGAAATATTCTGAATAGATTGAAAAGTATAATCTAAAATATCAACTATAAATTGATACTTATAATTTAATAATTACAACTATGAGTTTTTACTTCTAATGTAAGGGGCATTTTTTTTATATGAATTTGATCTGACCTTACTTAAATGGTGATATATATATATTCCTTGTTTTTAATTTTTTTTACAACTTAATAATTACTTCATCTTGCACATTGTTTTTAGACTGAAATTTATAACACTCACCTTCACGTTTCACAGGAATCACAGCGACTCACATTTCACATTGTTTCCATGTGTTTTGTGATTTTGTTGGGTTTTTTGATCGCTTCTTCATCATTTTAAGACAGAGATGCCCCCATCTAGACCCTCAGATTTCCCGTAAGGAAAGTTCCATAGAGTAAATATTGTTGTTAACGTCTATATGAACAAAATTAGAGGGTACACTGATTTTTTTAAGCATTTCTCCTAATTGGTTCTAATAAATAAGATTTTTTTATAATATATCCTCAAGAGATATTATAAAATGTCAATTTTAGAACGATTTTATGAGTTTTTTATTTATGATATTTTTATTCTATTTTAGAGTTTTAGTTTTTAAATCGGATTTTTTTTATAAGAGAGTAAGTCTCTTAAGCCATCTCCAAGAGCTTCTCCAAATTGTTGAAAATTGTGCATTTGGAGAACTTTACCCTTTTTTTGCCCCAACAGCTTTCCTATTCAATTCTCTATAATGGAGAATTCTCCAAAAGATTGAAGTGTTTTTTTGGAGAATACATCAATTAAAAGTGTATACATGGAAACTTGTGATTGGTCATATAAAATTGTATAAAAAAATTATATATAAATAAAATTAATAAATATAAGATTCTCTAAAATGAAGAAGATGTTGGAGTTAAAGTAAATTTTATTTAGAAAATATGATTTTTGGTATTTTATTTTGGAGAAAATTATAGAGAAACTGTTGGAGATGGCCTTATCCACCGTAAAATAGAGGACATTAAAAAAGACAGAAACAAATAAAGTAGAAAAGTGAATGTACGTAATTGGCTAATTATGAAAAGTAAGTGTAGGACTAAACCGAAAAAAAAGTGAGTGTAGGTACTAGTTGTTCAAAAAAGTATAATTATAGATGTTTAAATGTAACTTTATAAGGTGTAATTTTGCGCACAAATGATCTTCATTAGCAAATCTCTTTGTAAAATTTTGGTACGTTTATAAACATGTTGAAATGTTGAAATCAAGTCAATTTAAACAAAAAATACAAATTGAAAACCTCGGTATAAATTATAAAAAAAAAGATACAAAATAATTTAAGATTTAAGCATTTTAAATGAAAAAAACTATAAAACAAGATTGATTTATATCCAATTCTCGGGGAATTAAGCGAGTTTACATATTCATAAATGACATGTATTTCTAAATGGACGGATTAGTTTTTTTTTCTTTTTAAATGACTGGTTTTGTGTAAAACCACTAAAATAAGGGTTGTTTTGTGTAATTTTCCGCACTCCATTTCAAAACCATGTTATCCATTTACGTACCGTTCAACCAAACGATCCCTACATAATTTTACGGCGGGAAAGTTAGCCTACCTCCAAATTAACGGTTTCGTGTAATACGCACTTTAATCATTGAATGGACGGTTGTGAGATGCCGTTGTATACGTGGCAGAATCTACGCCGTAGTTTCTGGTGGGAAGGACAGCTTACCCCCCACAATTATCCTATTGAAATCCCTGTTAATTAATTAAAATAAGCATATAGTTAACCTCTCTATTTTCCCTACCATATTGACTACATTTCAACTTGATGAACTAAATCCAATATATTTTATATAAACACACTTAATATCACCAAAAACAAATATTAAAATATTTAAATTGTACATTTAACGGTGACATATTTCATATCAAGTAGGCTTATTAAAACGGTAAAACATTCGTTTATATACAAATTTAATTAAAAAAGTGAGTCTCTTACCAACTTTACTCAATTCTTAACCCTTATAATTATAATAACATCTTCAAATTTGACACATTTTTAGGTTTGTAAATATAATGACATCTTCGAATAAACAACTTACATTTTTTTTTTTATAAATATGATTACTTTTTTTAACTTGTACCCACTTTATTTTATCAAACTCTTTTTATATACAGTTATACACTGCTTTTATTGCTATTAAATCTGTGGTCTCACATTGCAAACCACTTAGGGTTTCTCCGATTCAACTTTGTGCTTTTAATTTATTTTTTTATTGTTAAATGTATATTTTTAAAAATATATCTTAATATTATTTCTACATTTTAGAGGTTTTCCTAATTAAGAATTTAAAGATAAATATTACTTAATAATTTCAAAAATAATAACAAAGAAAAGTAATATTTTTTCAAAATTAAGGTAATAATTTTCTTATATATATTGTTTTTCTTCTCAATTTACATTCTTTATCTATGTTATGTGAGAAATATTCATAAAAAAATTTCATGAAAATCTCGTGTATGTATATAACATTTTATACTAATTGTGTAAATCTTCGTAAAGAAATTCCGTGTTATGTGTAACTTTTTCTTCTGCAACATTTTCATATTGGGTGTATATCATTTTCGATATAATACCTAATTTAAAAAAAATCAATTATGCTAAATGTTGCGAACTTTTGTCAGTAATTGATTATTTTAGGCCATTAATTTATTGAGATGGGACGAACCTCACACATTCTCATTTCTCTCGTGTATGTGTATTCTTGAGGGATGTAAATCTATAATTATATTTACTATATATAATTTTTTAACATGAAATCTATGTTATGTGAGAAATATTTATAAAAAAAATTCATAAAAATCTCGTATATGTATATAACATTTTTTATACTAATTGCGTAAATCTTCGTAAAGAGATTCCGTGTTACGTGTAACTTTTTCTTCTGCAATATTTTCATATTGAGTGTATATCATTTTCAATATATAATACATGATTTCTTTAAAAAAATTAATTATGCTAAATGTTGCGAACTTTTCCAAACAATTGATTTTTTTAGGCTGTTAATTTTTTGTGATCGGACGAACCTCACACATTCTCATTTCTCTCGTGTATGTATATAACATTTTTTAAACTAATTGCGTAAATCTTCGTAAAGAAATTCTGCGTCACATGTAACTTTTTCTTCTGCAACATTTTCATATTAAGTGTATATCATTTTCAATATATAATACCTGATTTTTTTTAAATCGATTATTCTAAACGTAGGTTATTAATTTTTTGAGATCGGACGAACCTCACTCATTCTCATTTCTCTCGTGTATGTATATTCTCAAGGGATGCAAATCTATAATTATATTTACTATATAGTATTTAAAAAAATCTAGGATTATTATATATCTGTTTTAAAGTATTATTCTCTCAATTTATTTATTTACATAATTTTTTAAAAAGAAATCTATGTTATATTCACCGTACATGACTATTAAAAAAAACCATTTGTAAATTCCCTTCATAATTCATGTATGGTGATTAGAAAACCAAACGAGGCAAAAACTTTAAAGAAAAAAAGAATTTCGATGGTGTAATTTTGTATTTATATTCATATATTTTTAAAAATTCACTATTTCTTCCCAACACCTCCTCTCTCCCTGAGAGCTCTCTTTCTCTCTCCCTCTCACCTACTTTCAGAATACCACCGTGCTGATCACATCAACACCAGCTATGGAGTTTTTCCTCGGGCGTTGAAATCGTGTGCGTTGATCAGTTGAGAGGTGTTCATCTCAACTCACACACCTCTCTCTTTCTTCCTTCTCTCCCCTTAAACTAACATTCAATTTCCGTGCTCCACAAAAACCACGCACACACAAAAACCAGAGAGGATTCTAGAAACAGAAACCGGAATTAATAATGCGGCCATCTCCGGCGAGAAGCAGCTCATCGAAACGGTCATCACAGTACCGTCGATCGTTCGATCTCCCTTCCGACGACGAATTATCGGCCATGGAGGCGGCGGCCGATCCCGCTCAAGGCGGCGGCATGCTCCCTCTCTTCCTCAGCAACCTAAGAACCGCCGCCGCGGTTTCCGCGCCATCGAGCGTCGATTGGGACAGCCAGGACCTCGTGGAGGTGGAGTTCGAGGTCGACGACAGCAACATTGTCCTCCGGAGCGTCACGCCGACGTCCGGCAGCCGTAGCGCCGCCGGATTCGCCGGATCGCTTGCGCGGAGCCTCTCGTCGGCGTCGAACAGGATCCGCGAGAGCTTCCGGCTGAAGAAATCGGCGTCGTCGAGGTCGATTTCGTCGGCGGAGACGCCGACGCCGACGGTGACCGTGGAGCAGCCGAGTATCACGAACCGCGATCGGCTTCGAATCGCCGGTCAGTTGAACCGGAACCGGTCTTGCGCGCAGCGCGCTTTGAAAGGACTCCGGTTCATCAGCCAGGCGACCGGCTCTGGCTCTTGGGGCGAGGTGGAGGCGCGGTTCGATAAGCTCGCCAAGTCCGGCCTCGTAGCGAGAGAAGACTTCGGCGAATGCATAGGTGCTTGCTCCGATTACTCGATTAGTGTTTCAATCTGCGTCAATTTGTAGGATATTCAACCAATTCGTGTCAATTGCATGTTCTAATCGTTTCTAGAATGTTCAATTTCTCAATGATTAAGCGTATTAATTAGGTTAGAAAAAACTGTGGTAGGGATGGTGGATTCGAAGGAGTTTGCAGAGGGGATGTTCGACGCGCTTGCGAGGAGGAAGAGGCAGAGAATCACGAAGATTTCGAAGGAGGAGATGTACGATTTCTGGACGCAGCTTACGGACCAGAGCTTCGACGCTCGCCTTCAAATTTTCTTCGACATGTACGTTCAATTCTTCCTCTGTTCGTTTTTAATTTATGCATATGATCATTTGGGGGTTGCAATCGATCGATATGTTCAATGGAGGAGGAGACTAGAAGTGGAGTAGAGTAATTGAGAAGCTGAATTTCGAATTTGACAATTACGAGGGCGCTGAGCGCCATTAATTGCCGATTTGACCCCAC
Organism: Fallopia convolvulus; assembly: GCA_964016875.1. Taxonomy (NCBI): domain Eukaryota; kingdom Viridiplantae; phylum Streptophyta; class Magnoliopsida; order Caryophyllales; family Polygonaceae; genus Fallopia; species Fallopia convolvulus. The sequence goes on from OZ024720.1 coordinate 3,595,599, forward strand.
CAACTATTGATTCATGTTTCTTTGCGTTTCTGTTGCTTGTGATTTTGGGTGAAGAATATGGTGGACAGAAACTGCGTTGGAAGGTTGTGAGTTTTTTCTTGAAAATGGAAAAGTGTGGTAGGATTATAGGTCATGTGTAGTTGGGGGATTAGGGGTAAACAGGTAAAATATTCTAACAAACGTCCTGGCATCTCTAACTCAAATTTAAAGATTGAACCACTTGCATAGTTGAAGGGAATCAGGGGTTTCTGATCGTGGAAAATGCATGCACTACCAAAGTTGAATTAGTTATGTAAGGATGATGAATGAGCATACGGTTTTATTGGATTAATTATTGAGAGTATTTTTTTTTTCCATTTTTTGGTAAGTAAATAGTTATTTGATCAAGATGACCACATGAGCTTATTGGTAAGTGTTTTTTTGTGTGTGATGTGGGACGAGACAGGGTGGATAAGAATGGAGACGGAAGAATCACCACAGACGAGGTTCAGGAGGTAATAGTTTTTGTCTTAACTTTTTTATGCAAGATAATTAATCAGCACATTCAAGATTCAACTATAGATTCTAAGGCCTTATCGTGTACTAAAAATCAACCAAATGTTTTTAGTCATAACAGAGCAAAATAGTCTTACCTATGATCAAATGCTTTTGTACTCTGTATTAATGTATGTTTTTGTATAAAATTGTTGAGATTTTATGTTTATCAACATAAACTTACTTTGTTTAACTTTTTAGAACGTCTAAATTTAAGAGTTTATCTCTTAAAAGTTTTGTTTAGCTAAAAACAGTATTGGAAAATGATGGCTATATTGATATAATTGTACGTTTTCCGTTTTTATCATCAACTTGGTGTTTAAGGATATCAGCTAAAAATTAGAGAGAGTATCCAAATATTCAGCTTTTAGTTTTATACAAGATAAACTGGAAAGTAAATTCTCTTAGTTTTCAAATTTATGTTTTTTGAGTGATCACTTACTCTGTTTCGGTTTGTCATTTTCAGCTTATTTTGCTGAGTGCTTCTGCGAATAAACTCGGTGTATTGATGGAGAAAGCCCAAGAATATGCGAATCTGATCATGGAAGAACTTGACCCTGACAATCTTAACTACATCGAGGTAAGAAGCTTATTTTGCTTCCATGTAATTAGGGTGCATTTAGATGTCCTAATTTATGCACTAAATCCATTATGCATCAAATTGTGACATCCAAACGCACCCTTACTACTACAGAAGATTAGAATCTCATAACTCTAGATCTTTTTTGGTAAAACCTCATAACTCTAGATTGATAAACCTAAACTATTATGGTGAAACAGTTATGGCAGTTGGAAATGCTACTGCTGAGAAAAGACGTGAACATAGACTATAGCAGACCACTCAGCGTAGCAAGCATTGGATGGAGTCAAAACTTGAGCCAAAACTTGAACTCCTTCAGGCCGAAGAACATGGTTCGACGAGTCAGCTGTACTATCAAATGTATGATTCTAGAACACTGGCAAAGGTTCTGGATTGTGCTCCTCTGGTTCATGGTTATGGCTGGTCTGTTTGTCTGGAAATTCTTGCAGTATCGAAATAGGGCCGCCTTTCAAGTCATGGGCTACTGCTTGTGCACTGCTAAAGGCGCTGCTGAGACACTTAAATTTAACATGGCTCTGATTTTGTTGCCGGTTTGTAGAAACACCCTCACCCGCCTTCGGTCCACAAGGGCTCGGCTCTTCATCCCCTTTGATGACAGCATCAATTTTCACAAGGTAATTAAAAGTCTCATTAATGAAATGCATTTGCCATAGTTTTATGTTTCTTGATACTGTTATGCAAACTTGTAGCAGTATGATTCTTGATACTGTTTTATGTTTTATGGCTCTAAATATGCAGATGGTTGCATTTGCCATAGTGATAGGAGTAATCCTCCATGCAGGGAATCATTTAGTATGTGATTTCCCACGCTTGATTTACGCTTCTCCTGAGAAATTTGAGTTGATAGCCTCTTACTTCAACTACAAGAAGCCCACTTATGGGGAGCTTTTAACCGGTATAGAAGGCGTCACTGGAATTGCCATGCTTCTTCTGATGGCCATCACATTCACACTGGCAACGAGTCGGTTTCGTAGGAACGTCATAAATTTGCCTGCGCCATTTAATCGGCTTGCAGGCTATAATGCATTTTGGTATACACATCACCTGTTCGGGCTTGTCTATGTGTTGTTGCTCATTCATGGGATATTCTTGTTCTTGGTACAGAGTTGGAAACAAAAGACTGTAAGAGAGCTTGAAACTCGTCAATATCTGGAATTAGATGCTTGTCATGCACTAAACTAATCTTGTTTTTATTTTTGTTTCTATCATAGACATGGATGTACATCTCCTTCCCATTATTGCTCTATGTACTTGAGAAGAGCTTGCGTACATGTCGATCAGAATATTATCCGGCTAAAATCATAAAGGTACAAATGTATGCTTGTTTTCTTACATAACTTGTTTAGATGTCCATATATTTTCCTAAGCTTCTTGTTTATGACAGATCTCGGAATTACCAGGTGGCGTCTTCAGCATACTCATGTCCAAACCGCAGGGGTTCAAGTATAGAAGTGGGCAATACATTTTTCTTCAGTGCCCTGCAATATCAAAATTTGAATGGTAAATTCAGTGTTTTTCCTAAATGCAATTGAGTACCATTCTCTTTCAGAAACTCAACAAAATGTCAAAATTTGCAGGCATCCTTTCTCTATAACTTCAGCACCAGGAGACAATTACCTTAGTGTTCACATCCAAATAGTTGGAGACTGGACACGAGAACTAAAGAAGGTCTTCACTGAAGGCTTTAGCTCATCCTCTACTATTGGCCGACTAAATTTCACTGAAGCTCGAGGCTCAGATGACAAGGGGTAAAAAAATTTTCTTCTAAATTTCATTCTAAGGGCTTGTTTGGCACTACACATTATGATAGCGTCTTTAGTTATAACTACTTAAACCAAGTATGTTTGGTATACTGAATCTTAAAATTCAAAGTGTTAAACCTACTTTTTACCATATAACCACATTATGACTAGAGAAATGTCAGTATAAAATGGTTTGTCAAATAAAGCCTAAAACGTTCACTAGTAAGCTTGCTAAAAATTGCTCTGTTTGTCAATTCAGTTCACCCAGGCTTCTAGTTGATGGACCATATGGAGCTCCAGCGCAGGACTATCAAAACTATGATGTCTTACTCCTAGTGGGATTAGGCATCGGTGCTACGCCTTTTGTAAGCATTTTAAGTGATCTCTTAAACACTAAGAGAGCAGACGATAGAATGGTACTTGCCTTGTAACTCTTGAGTGAATCAAGCTACACTTAGCTTCAAACTTTGATCAAATTTGTTTCACTTAATGCTTCCTTGTTAATGATCACAGGACTCGAGCAATGAAACCAGCACATCAGATGACAGTTTGAATAGTTTTGCTTCTTCAACTACGACTCTGCCTGGAAAGAAGCGAATGAGAACGAAGAGCGCTCACTTTTACTGGGTCACTAGGGAATATGCATCTTTCGAATGGTTCAAAGGAGTCATGGATGATGTTGCAGAAATGGATCACAAGGTAAAAAAAAAAATTCAAAACTATGTGAAACAATGTGGATAGAGAACAAGTTAATCTTTTCCCTTAATTTGTAGATTCCAAGATTTTACTAATTTTACCTAAAGTAATAGCTCCACTGAAACTTAACCCCTAAAGTTACTTCTTTTGCCTAAACTTGTTATATTACTCACTCTTACACTTTGTCTCGTTTCTACAATGATTAAAAAGGGTTTGATCGACATGCACAACTACCTCACAAGTGTCTACGAAGAGGGCGATGCAAGATCAACCTTGATAACCATGGTGAATGCTCTAAATCATGCCAAGTATGGAGTTGACATTTTATCCGGCACCCGGGTAAGTACTTGGTGCATCTTTTCTAATTCCATTCTCTGAGTCCCATCATGTTATTCCCAAAAAACTAAACATGTCAGAAATAACCATAACGTGTGGATTCCAAAACCATTTCATTACACTGAAACTTACACATATTCTAGGGATTTGTATATGTGATTGCTTACATATGAGTTTGAGATAACTCTGCATGATCCAAAATACTAAATGCAGGTAAAGACACACTTTGCAAGGCCAAATTGGAATGAAGTCTTCACCAGAATAGCTAAAAAGCATCCATACTGCACAGTTGGTAAGATCAATGTTGAATTTAACTCAATCACATAGTTTAACTGACAATCTGAGATTGTAATTAATAAATGTATATAAAAAATTGTTTGTATTTGATATGAATTGTGCAGGGGTGTTTTACTGTGGGAGGAGAGTGCTAGCCAAGGAGCTGAAAAAACTGTCACATGAAATGAGTCACAAGACATCAACAAGGTTTGAGTTTCACAAAGAGCTTTTCTGAAGGCAGAAATTTGTTTGTTATTAACTAATTAAAGGTCATGAAAGAGGTTCTATTTTCCTCTCTCTTTTTTTTTCCTTTTTGTTTTTGTAATTACATATAATTATATACACACACTATTTCAGAAGTGAAAGATGAAGAAATAGAGAGATGGCACATGATTACACAATATGTAACATGTAAATGGGCAAATGAAAATATACAATAATGACATAATGTACTTGTATTTAAACACATAACTCAGAAATCATCTCAAGTAACCAAAATTTAGATCATACATTTCTTTAAGGTTGAGTATGGATCGGTTCAAACTGAAATTTTAAGCCAAATTGAACTATACGGAGACCAATATTATTCGGTTCGGTTTTTAGTTTAAGAATTTCCCAAATTTCGGTTTCAGTCTGGTTTCGGTTAAATTTCGGTTCATTTCAAATTTCCTAAAAAATAACCTTCTATTCATCTGAAACTGAGAAAATCGAAACTAAACTATTTCGATTCACCTTAAACTAAATTTCGACTTTGTATTTGTCGGTCTGGTTTGGCTTTGAATGATGCTTATCCCTGCACTTTTTAACTCTACACTTCAGATAACTTATTACTTGAACTCAAATTCCTTCCAACTTACAAATTATCTGAGCATTTAATGGATCTTCTTAAATGTCAAAGAAGAGAATTTTGTACTCATCCCTAACAACCATGACAAGTGACAGGCATGTGGCTGACCAAGAAGCTGCTTGCATTGATTGATACATGCAAAATAGAAATATCCCAGATGATTTCATCACAACTGAAAGAATCTTATACTGCCAAAATTATTGTGTTTATTATTTCCTATATATATATAGAGTATAGACATTGAATTATGCCAATAACTCATATAGTAAAAATTGCATTGAATGAGCTCCTCACCTGCCAACAAAAATTGCTATTAAAAAAACCTAAACCTACCATGAATACGTCTCTGAATGAGATGCTTCTGCTGACTTTCTATCCCATTTTGTGTTTGCCTTGTACAATTTGGCACGATTAATACTGCATGCTAGCTAGGTCAATGTGATTATTAAGGCTAGCACGTTGTTTTTTGGTAGGTATAACATTTACTCCCTCCGTTTTTATTTGACACTTTAGAGCTAAAATCGTGTTCATTAAAACTTGTCATTTTGAAGTATTTATTTAATTAATGTATTGAAAAGTGTTTGTATTGACTTTTTTTTCTTTCATTCTATTGGCTTTAAGAATGGGTTAGTAATTAATTTTTTATTACATATAGAAAAATTTGAATTTTTCAATAATATTTTTTATATTTTCAATGAATTTCTTAATATGTGTGAATTGTTTAAAAGTGTCAAATAGAATAGAACGGAGGGAGTATAAAACTAAGGTAAATTGAGTTACCTTAAGTCCAACTCTCTTTAATAGAATTTTTTAGCAGCTCTTCAACTCAATCAAGGCTCATAATTTATATTATCCCAACCAAAACAAAAGAGAAATTGAATTAGACCCAGAAGTATGAGATTGAGTTGATTCGATCGGTCATTCTTTACGAGTTGGCCCGGCTTTAAAGTTGGAGCATTTTCCACGTGTTTGGGGATGTCAACTCTGTTGTGGACTTCATCGCTGACTCGTTTCGTCGCATTTCTTCCATCCCGATTGCAACTGACTTAGCCCTCACCTCAAGGACCAAGAATATATGTTCTAGGGTAATCCACTTATCGCTAGTGTGACCCCCTAATTCCTTTCGTTATAAGAAAAATCCGAATTTATACCGGTTTTTAATGTCAACTATGTTGTTTTAGAAACTTAAGCCCTACAAGTTAATAAATCAACTATGTAAAATAATTAAAACAAAATGTTTTCATTTCGAAGTTCTTAACATATTTTCTAAAAAAAAATCAAATTTAGATGGTCAAAACTTGTCCAACCTCGACTTCAAGACTCTAGGATTAAGATCTAGCTCCCTTTAACCCATAAACAAAAGTCAAAAACTAATCCAGTATATTCATAGGTACTGTATTACATTTTGAGGCCAGTTACAGATACACAATTTGACAATCCAATTACAGATACATTTATCTTACATTTTACATTTTGAGGCCAGTTAATGAAGCTAGCTAAATTAAACTTGAACTTAGAAACACAATTTACAGTTTGAAGAATAATGTGACTAAAATTGAACAAAATATAAACCAATCTCTCTTAAAATTTGTAAGAAAAAGCTCATTTTCGTGGTGCCTCTTCGCAGTCAAATGTCGTTTGTTGCAATACACTGCATTCAACATGTGTTGGAGAGTCATCCAGTTTGAGTTGTAGGCTTTGCCAAAGGAGAAAGGTCATTCATCAAGAATGCATGGGAAATCCCTAATTTCAATGCTTGCATTCGTGGGCCAACCTGGTAACCCAGCCCAAACTCGCTAACCATTCGTGTTCATGGGCCACAGCTTTCTGTCAAGCCCAACCCAGTTCCACGTTTGTATAGGTTTACTTGCATTTGAAACAGGCAACTACTAACTTCCGATGATGATCTTTTTTTGTTTTTTTTTATTCTAGGCCAATTCTAACGAACCCTTTTCTCGATTTCATATTATGTTTCTTCCATCTAGCCTTAATGCTATTCCTAATGTGGTTGATAGCAACTCTAGTACATTCCTCCACTTCACACGTCTCATGATGGGACATTCTTCTATTTTGTACATACCACACGTTATAAGTCAATACACTAAGGGCCTGTATGGTTCTATACCTAAGGTATAAGGAATCGGGTTAGATATCGCCTATCCCCCTTTTGGTGTTTAGTATGGAACAAGGTTTCCCTCAAGATACACATGAACCCATACCTTCTCTTTGAGGTGGGTATGAGTGAAACCACAAACAAGCCCTAACGTGCAACCCACAACTTAAAGGTGAAGGGCCTCTTATTTGTAGGTTGTGAAGTTGCAAGGAAAATGCTCACGAAGTGCAATTTGTCATCTATACAAACCAAACTTCCATCACACATTTGGGCTTTGGTACATGCTTTTGTTTTGGGCCAACCCAAATCCAACTCAAGCAAATGACAAGACCAACAAACAGGGATAATGCAATTGGAAAAGAGGTCAGTCAAAGGGTACCTCTAAATATGATTACATTCGCTCATCATTGTAAATGATTGGCTCACTTTGTTGCCTAGAAAAGAGACCATATCACTACGTACAGATGAATTTGGAGTTCTTAATGCAAAGAAAGGTTGCTTTTTGTAAATTTTCTTCTGCAAAGCATTCTCTCGGCAATGCTGATTTGAGCTACAATCTGTTATGTGTATGTAAGATGAGAAATCAAAAAGTGTAACTTTATAAGAAAAAAAAGGTCTAGTTCAATCATTTCCATTTGTTAAGAGTTCAAACATGCAATTCTATGGCACAGCCAACCTAGAGGAGTAAAAGTAAGAAGTCTGATTTAACTTCTTACGTGTACAAAATTTTAACCTATGTTGAAAAATCAATGATATTGTACATCAATTGTAAAACAAAAGGCAACAGAGAAGAAACCTGTTTTATAAAGGTGAAAAGAGAGCTAGAACACTATGGATGGAAAATAAACTGGTTCTTATAATCACAATTTTAAACAGAGTAACATTCAATCATAATTCAAACTCAGTGCAAATGCTACCTTTGAGGAGAGCATGATCAAATACCATGTTCACTTGTTCAGCAAAAATATGTTGGATCATTTTAACAAACTTCACATCTTTCTTGAATGCCATGTATGTTCAATACTACTACTTCAGTCCAACTGCAATTGCACTTCCTGTTTCCCAGTTTTGATTATCAGTGCTCATAATCTAACTGACTTATATTTTACCTCAATCATCCTTCAACCTCTTCAAAATTTTGGCAGCCCATCTCTTAACTCGGCGTTTCAGGGTATATCCCACTACTATGCCAACAACAAAGGAGACTGCACAGACCTTCGAACAAGTCAATAGTGAAACCACTTTCCTGCAGTTAAAAAAAATTGACTATTCCTTTAATGCTATGTTTGGCACAAGGTACTCAATTATTATGAGTGTCTGATAACGTAGATTATATGATCATAAAAATTATATTATGACAACCTAATTCAGCACCTCTACAAGGTATACTCAAACTTCCAATCAGGATAGCTTTAGCCTAAAACAACTTCATACTAGTTTAACAAGACAACTGATCATCCAGCATGGCATTCTCTAGACACAAAAGGTAATTCAATTCAATCATCATGATGATGCCATGTCAAATTTGAATTAAAGAGCTCTATGCAACCTCTGTTCGGTTTAATTAGTAGCTTTTAACATATAGGAAAAAAAAATGACTACAGGACACTTAAATGCTAAGTTCTTATTTTTTTGATATCTGCCTTGGTGTATAGCAAGGGAATCCGAGGATTCAACCCCTTCGGCTGTCCTTGAAGGCTATTCCACAGATGTAGTTAGGCTATATAAGTAGTGCAACATTAAGATTTCTTGCCAATTACAAACTTTGCAAAGAAACAAGTCCTTGTCTCAATGATTTATGTCTAACACAAAGATCACACAAGAGGTTCATGTTTTGCTACTCTGTCATTGAAGGGGGTAGCTGGTGATACGTTATGTAACTTGTGTGCAATTTTACACTCTTATTGATTGAACGGAGTAGAAGAATGAGTTTTGAGATAAAAACAACAAACAATTTGTGGAAGGTATCTGAACAAAATAACTTTCCTAAACCTAACTAGTCAATGTGGAGTGGACAAATCCCCACATACAACCAAAAAATTTTTGGATCCTAAATCAACCTCTGAACTCTGAAGTGTTTTCAATAAATGTGAAGACATAATCTACTGTATAATTGATCTATCCTAGCTCATTTAGCCTCTGAAGTGTTCACATTTTCAGTGTTCAATCTAGTAGATACCGATTGCTATGAAAACTTTAGCATTCACAACTTCTTTTCCCGTATTAACCACAACAATTTTCTCACATTCATATACAGTTTCATCAGAAACTCAACACGCGATCTGATATTCGAATCTAGATTCTCTCCTACCAAAAAGTCAACACTAAAAAATCCTAAGCTACCTGAGAGATTTTACGCAATTTGTACCGGAACCAGAAGAGAATCCAACTGAAATTTCTAGTTACGGGATACAAAACTGGCAATTTTGAAAATGCAGATAGAAGAACGGAAACGGAGGATACCTGGGCGGTCTAGCGATGAGAATATTGGAAGAACTCGCCGGAGGCGGAGATGCGGCGGCGGCCGCCTCGGAGAGGGAAACACGAGCGTCGTTGATCATGGAAGAAGCGAAGATCTTGGTGTCTTCAGATACTTGGCGGAATTTACTCTGAAAGTTCTCCATCGATCTCTCGCCCCCAAAACTGCTATATTGCCTTTTGGTGAGGATTTTTAGGGTTTTGATATTAAAAAGGAAAAACGAAAGAATTGGATTTGGACGAACTCGGAATTCCGTTGCTGCTACATATGATATTTTAAAACGTTTTTAGAGTTTTAATTATTTTTTTTCAGGAAAAAAACATTTTGTAGGATATAAATTTTGAACATTGTTTTTGTCATGTTGTGAATTTTTTATCCATATGCGTGACCTAGTAGTGGTAGAAAATATAAATGGATGTTATAAGTTTTATGTTATTCTTGTTTAGAAATTTTGTTCTTTTATTTGGATGAAAAATCAAGTCTCATCACTTTTTTTTTTTGTAATTGTATTAAATTAGTTGTCCCCGTCGTGCCCTGCACGACTATGAATCGATTTTTTCAGATATACTATTAAAAATATATCAATAAATAAAAATATAATATAAATAATAATTATGAATTGATGATTTACATAAATCGTAAAAAAGCATAATTCTAAATTAAAGATTTTGATAACAAAAATGAAAATAATGGGACATTTAATATGGATTAGCAAATAAAATTGACTTGACATATTATAGGATAAGATCTCGGTATATATTATAGGATAAGTTCTCGATATATATTTATATTATAGGATAAGATCTCTGTATATATTTATGAGTTTTTTGGTAGATTATATTGGAGAGTTGTTAGGATCATAAAGATATGGTAAAAAAAAAAATTTATATGTAAATAAATTTCCAAAAAAACATCATTGTAATCCAATATTAAAAAAATTAAAAAAATTATTGATATTTGTAGATTATGTGGCAATATGATGTGTACATAATATATGAGTGATATGGAAAATTTTTGACATGTGGACTATGACATGAAATATTTATAAGGACGTCTAAATTATAAGAAAATGACACGTGTAAAAATATGAGGTGGCTTAATATAGGATCGACATGTGACGAAATCATAGGTGGCGTAATGAGATGGCTCCAAACCTTATTGCTTTTATATATATATTAGATTGGTAGATGCAATATAATTTACCTCATTCAAATGTTTTATTTACTATTTTAAGAATTTGAAATTTACCAACAAAGATAGATCTGTCATAAAAAAACATTATAGATCTTTTAAATAAAATGGTTTATGGTAAATTTTGAACAAAAATAATGAAATGGATAATCCTTATGAAATAATGAAAGGAGGCTTTTGAGTTGATAAAAAATTATAAATGTGTATTATCAGAATCTTTCATAAGTTGCAAATCATCTTTCATTAATTATTATATTGTGCCAAAATCTCTAATATCAAATTTGAATGGTTTATTATTCATGGTTGTCCATTTAGTACGTTAAGAATTTGAAGGCGTTTGATACCAATAACAGTCAAAGTAAGAAATAACCAAATAAATATTTGTGAATTTGTACGAAAACATAAAGATGACTGTGATATTGCAAATTTCGATATCAAAGCCCTCTACTCACCCTGATTGACAAGCAAAATTACTAAAATTAGACGAAAGAAATCAAATCTCAAATGGGAGAAACCCAAACCGAATCATATTACACTAAACTTTGATGGTGTATTGGTGTTGCATATTTCGGCTTTGTCCTTCGCGATCATTTGGGCTCGTCGATCCATTTCGATGGAGGCTTCTTGGGCAACCACTCTATGTTAATGCCTAAAGCCATCGCTTTTCAGCAGGAGCTTCTTGAGGTCATCCGACGTGGAGTTTCGCACATCCAGGTCGAGGGTGACAACTTACAACTGATCAATGTTGTTTGTGGCGATTGGAGTTGCCCTTGGGAGATTGAGCTTGTTCGATATGACATTTTGTGCTTGCTGACGTATTTTCAGAGTTTGTGTATCTCTCACGTGTTCGGAGAAGTCAACTTTGTTGTGAACTACATTGTCTGATCGTTGCGTCTTGTCTCCTCCGTCCCTCTTACATCTGACTCAAGTTTATAGAATCTCATCCGTATGAATCCTCTATGTTGACCCTATTCACATAAGTAGGGCCACCTAATCTCTTTCCTTATGAAAAAATATATTGTGTCAATTATCACACTCTAGTGATCGAAAATTAAATTAAAATATCCATAAATACATAACATTAGGTTTCATTAAATTTGTGCGGAAAGTTCCGGCACTAATGCGAATTCTTCAAAATTTTCAATCAAACCAAAGCTACCTCTTACACGACAAGACCGTATAATTGAAATAAATGACATAACAATAGGATTGGGAAATGACAACAAAGAGGCAAAGTTCAATTGTTTGCATTCTTGTGAAGTTACTAACAAACACAATTTAGTTAATCATAAAGGGTCGTCTAACTCACACATATCTTTACGAAAGTGAACCATGCATGTCGCCAACTCCCTCACCAACTAGTAATTCTTTTCCATTTGGTTTTCATTTCTTAGTCGACCCATCTGATTACAACGAGAGTCTTATGTTAGATGATGCTTGGAGAAGGACTATTTCATACCTTATTGATAACATAATATGTTTTCCCTCTCAATAAAAATCACAAGATCTAGCTTCTCTTTGACAAAAAATAGAAGCAACAACCGCTTTTGTTTATTTTTCTCCTAGGTGGTTGAGACATTGACCAACAAATAGAAGGTTGATATTAATTCAATCTCTCTTCATATCTTTTTTGTATATTTTTATAGAGCTTTTTTTTTTATATAAGATAAGAGTTCGGAATACCACAAGCTTGGTAATCTGAGAGACCGTAAGAAAACGGCAGCCGTGAACGACTAAGTTAGCTATAAAAAGTACAAATCTTTGAAAAATAAGAACTAAGATGAGTTTGAGATTGGTGTGAGTAAAGCACTATAAAAGAGTTTATAAATCTATCTGGTGAGTTTTATAGCACAACTCTATCGAAACAAGACTCTTTTCTCTTAGGTAGCCGAGACATTAGGCGTGCCCTAGAGTTGTTTCAACGATATTGTCACCAAAAGTCCCATACGCAGGTTGATGAATGATGATAGGCAACCCCTAACAAATTTCATCACCCTAATTCAAGCCTACTCAGTATATAGAACGTCGGATTTAGAAATAGCCATGTGTTGAAATCTCTCTCATCCTTGTGTAATTGGTACCTCATTGGGTTGTTCGTTAATAAAAATTTAAGTCTGTGGATTTAAACTTTATGGGTAGATTATCTAAACATATACTTGTCAAAATTATGTTGAATTCTACTTGTCTTTTTAGACTCAAAATTATTTTTATAAAAATTTGTCCTTTTATATATTTTTGAACACAATTTGACACTTATATTTAATGAAAATATGAACTAAATTTATCCCATTTTCATTAAATCATTGAATTCTTATAAGTCCTACAATAAAAACTCTACAATAAACTTATAAACCCTCACACAAAAACATAGTTTCTATAAAAAGGTATAAAAATAAAAACAAAAATTGAGATAAATTATTATGTTCTTTTATTTATAGGTTATAGATCAAAGGATAATATTTTGCCACCTCTACCAACAACAACTCCACTCATCAAAAGTCCTGTCAATGAACTAGTTTCTCAAACTCACTAATTAACGCATTTGTGGCAAACCCAAGTGAGATTTATTGCAGAGAATCACATCAATATTCAACATCAACAAATACCATATCAAAGAAACTCAACTATATACAAGAAACTAGGCTTAACTAGCACACTACCGCTATTACAAAATGCTAGCAGCACTTAAGGAAATCTTTCAACATATATAGCATATCTACTGCAAAACCCCCAAAAAACAAGAGACAGATTAACAAATACCGCCTCATATTTAGGTCAAATTCAGTCTTGAATTTATTATTATAGGTGTCTTCTCCACAATCAAATTTATTGTGCTTAAACTTTACACAATTGGCAGAGACATCATTCAGGGTTGAAGTGAATTAACGCACTCCAGCAGCAGCTAACTCGAGCCACGGGTTGTCTTCGTTTGGCTTTGACGAGTCGTTCCCGGGTTTGCTTAAGGTGTATGGTGCCTTTGCTGCAACTCTGCAAATTTCAAAGAAGTTTGATCATATATATGCTAGCTCAATGATAAATTGTTCATCATTCATTTCTCAATCTGATCTAGTTCTTTTAGGCATTGACGAGATCATGTATTCAATTTCATTCTCAGTTCATCAAATAAAAGGAAACTTGATTGTTAGAACAGTCAATTAAAATCGAAAGGCACCTTACACCATAAGCAAAATCGAAATTCGGGGTGAGTAAAGCATATTATACTTGTCAAAAGGGCATAGGTTAGAAAAAATCGAAATTCGAAAACCAAAATAAAATGAATTCAAAAATTTATCTTGAACAACAAACACAAGGACACCAATTGGAAAAAGGTTAATCCTGGGACACCAACAGGAATATTATTAAACTCAGGAACCAACTCAAATTACCATGATTACATCAACAAGGAACCAAAACAACAATATCAACACAAACATTCTAAATTGAATCAGGGCATAATTCAATATTTGCCTTCAAAAATCAAATCTCCTTCTAATAAATACTAAGCTAGATGTTCAACCAAAAAAAAAAAAAATACTAAACTAGATGAAATGAGGTTCTTACCTTTCCTTTCTTTTCCCCATGAACCTATGTAGTGAGGCCTTCCTTTTCTGTGGTAGATCTACAAGATTAATTTTGAATCTGTCAAAACCAGTATCAACAAAATCCAGCCAAAAAGAAAACCAATCCAAAGGCACTCACCACTTATGATTGTCGGGATGGCTTTCTGAGTGGGTTCTTGCATAGTAGGGATAACATTCAGACTTGGAGGAATCAATGAGGTCAAATCAAGCATGCTCTTACTCATAGAATTTTTACCATTCATAATATCATTTTCATTAAGAGCAACAGCACCGGTAGTAGTAGTAGTCGTATTTGGGTTCTGGAAGATTCCCACACTCGCAAGCTCCATGATCTCCTTCGCCTTGTGGGCTGGAAAGTCGTTGATGACAATGACTTGTCCACCATAGAATATGGTCATAGGTGCAGATTTGATCTCACTGCAAACATCATCAATACTAAGAGATTTGTAGCTGTAATAGATCACAATCACAAAACTGAAAACAGCTTCAACCTGTTACACATATTATGATTCAGATTTGGTGAAATCTTCATTTTAAATTACTCATTCAATTCACCTTGAAATAGGCATCTGAGCAGTAGAGTTGGCCTGTGGGGAGAAAGGGCTCACAGACTTGTCCTTTTCTGAAGTTTGTATCTCCTCAGCCACCTGGTTGACCGGGAACAGGTTCATCGTTGTTTGACGGAACTCCTTGTTTGAATCTGTAACGTAAAATGTCAAATTTCTTGACCAACAATTCAAATTTTATCTTCAATCAAATTTACAAATAGCAGACCAACCCCGTCCAGTTTTATTTAATTCCTTTTGAACTTATGATCTATCTTTAATGATTGTAATAGTCCCTAAACATTCGGCCAAGAAAAATGGTTTTTCTAATCTATAACCCAAGGACATATGTTAAAGAACCAGATCAGGAAAGTTTATTTATTTCACAGTATTTCTTTAGTAATTTTTAGATTTTTTATAGGATTTATAGTTATAGATTTACACAAATGAAAATATTAACGGAATTTTTAAAAAGACCGAAAAAAATAGAGTCTATAAACAATATAATTGGGGAGTTAATTTCGGTAATGATAAATTGATAATCAAAATAGGATTAATTTTCGGAAATTCATTCCCTTCTGCAAGAACAGCGAATTCAACTTGGCAACAGACAACGGAGAAATCAAAGCAATGAAAATGTGAGACTTTGCAATTTAGCAAAAACCTAATTTCACTTTCTACCAAGAGATTCAACAAGACAACTCCAAAGTTTCTACTCAATTGAAACAGCAATCACAAACCAAATTCCACTTTCTGTTTCAACAAATAACGAATTCAAACACTGAAATCAGTCAAAAAGAACAAAAAATTGAAAACGATTATACCTCCACCGTCGACGTTCGAAGCCGCATCAAAGCTGAGATCTCCAAAAGCCTTCTTCTCCTTCACATAGCGGCTCAGCAGAGCACAGGTCTGAGAGAAAGCAGATCTACGAACAGAAACCTTACTGGAATCTCCAATCACCGACGAATTGAACATATTCCTCTGCAATTAGCTCGGAGTTCGCGATTAGCAAGTTCACGCCGACTACAATTTGGTTCAACAACGATTCGGTCCTAGATCCAAGTAGCAAAGTTGCGCTCAATTTCTTCTTCTTCTTCAAAATCGCCGATTTCAGAGGGGAAGAGCAAATTCAGTATACGGAAAATCTTTAGATCGTGCGAGTATTTATCTTGAGAGAGAATCTCGATTCAGGTGGCTGATTTTTCGCTCTCTCCTCTCATGCTTTCTCCATTTAAGCACGCGGGGAAATTGAGGGAGAAATAGTCTTTATTTCTTAAAATATTTACTAAAAAAATAATAGGAAAATTAAGGATGATACCCCGAATTTATTATTTTTTCAGATAGTGTCCGGAGAAAAAAAATACTTTAAATGGTACCCCAACCTTTTTTAAAAGTTCGGTCCATACTCTTATTGTTCACAATTCCCATCCGGCCTATTTATTCTCTTTTTCTTTCTCTTTCTAACACTTTACACTTCTATACCTTTACTTGAATGTCTTTCAAATTTTTATGATTTAGATATATTGAACCCAAAAATTGAATTTTACCTTTTTTAAAAAATGAAACACTAACAGAGGAGGTTGATAACTGAAGAATTGAACATTAACTATTAGGGGATGTTGTAAAAAAGCTAAGCTAACATTTGGTGGAGAGAGACCGTTTAGCGCTCAGACATTTAAAATGGTTGCCTAGGCGGTCATGGACAAATGTCTAAATGGGTTTGACATTTAGACGGGTTGCGACCTTCTAACGCCTAAGCGAGGCCTAAACAGGGCCTAAACAAGCTTTTTAGAAAAGTGATTGCGTACAAGCAAACTTTTTAAAAAGTTTAGGGATATTAATTAGAATAACTTTTTTATAAGGTACCATCTATAAAAAGTAATAAATTTGGGGTACCATCCTTAATTTCCAAAATAATAGAAAAAAAATCTTTTTTTTTTTGAGAAATAAATTAAAAGAACTTTTGAGACGATAAGATGTATGATTGACGGTTATCGTGGGAGGATTCTTTGAATTGGTAAATAAACACGTGCTCTTTGCTTCTTCAAATTTGTTGAATCATTTCAGATTCAAAATAAATAAATTTCCACATGGGTTGTTTCCTTTCCATTCTCAATTGAAAATGTGTGGTAGACTGGTAGTGCATTAGGTGTGCCCACTTTCCGTAAATTGTAGGGATAAAATAGTACTTCAAAATTACCATATTTTGCACGATTGTACAAAAGTCTCAATTGTACTCAAATGTACAGTATTTATCCAAAATTGTACAGAAGTATTCATCAATTTTAACATTTTTTATAATTTTTTGTATAAATAAAAATTATTTAAGTTTATCTATTTTTTTTTGGATTTTGCATTAGAAATCGTTTGAAAGTGTTATTTTGAGGTTCAAAGCTCAAAATATGCTGTTAGAGCGTAAACTAAGAAAAATGTTTTTTTTTTGTTATTTTCCAAATACCAATTTTTTTCTTTATTAGAACAAGTCACTTAGCAATATATCTTGTTCAAGGTTTTTGTTTGTCTGAAACTCCGGTTGTAGTTCGTGCGTTATTTCTTTGTTCGCTATGATGTTTCGGTATTATTTGGTGGTGTGTTTATCTGTTTTTTTCAGGTGAATTGTCATACCTCCTCCCAAGTCGGCTTCATGCTTTCTTGCGCTCCGACGACCCTATACGCTTGTGTTATTCCTCTACTGACCCTCGAAAGTGTTTTTCTCCTACATGACTCTAGTCTCTCTGACTCCCTTCTACGGTGTTTGCGGCTTGTTTTCCTTGTTTTTTTTCTTTTTTGTTTTGCTGGGTTCTTTTGGTTGTCTTTTGTCGTCGGTTTGTCTGGCTATCGAGTTTGATCTCGGTCTCTCGATTTATCGGGCATGTCGATCTGGTATTTCGAACTCCTTTTCTCATAAAAAATGTTATTTAATTAAATTGGTTGTTAGAATACGTCTATCCCACATCTAAAAGTTGAAAGCAAATTGGACTAATATATAACTCAGCGAGTTACTTCTCCTATTGCCAATTGATTTTAGGATATGATATCAGAGTTATTTGTCTAACGACCTCTCTCGATCCTAGACCCGTCTTGTTGTGTTGTCAAGTGTCAACTGGGTCAATTTTCTAAGTTGTATTTGCGGGGGCGTATTAGAATATCACCATCCCACATCTGAAAGTTAGGGAGTAAGTTGGACTAATATAATTTAGCGGGTTACTCCTCCTATTGTTAATTGGTTTTAGGAGGTAAGTTGCCTGCTATTTGAACGATGCAAGAGTTAAGTGGTATAGCTTGATCCAGAAAAGAAACAAGAGTTTGTAGTGTTCTTTACAAAAATAATCATAAAATAATTTTCCTAACCCAGGACTAGTATGGCCAAATTAATAGGACTATAATTTATACACAAATTAATAGGGCTATGCATGCATGTGGTTTGAGTAATTTGTATGCTACTCAACAAATTAATATGACAACAGTATTGGACAAAATTAGTAACGTGCAGCTGGTTAGTTAGGCTACTACCTTAAGCATATGTTATGTTCCTATCGTGATATAGATAAATAAAAATAAGTTTGTGTTGTTTTTTGAATGATAAAGTTTTCGTATCAAAAACTGAGATTAATAAAAATTAGTATATGAGGTTGGTAAACTATTTTTTAACATTATTAATTAATTTTAGAATGTAATGGTTTACATGTAATCAAGTACTCCAAACTTATTGATCCATATAATTTTAGGTTTTGTTTTGATTAAATTATATTAGAAATTCTGCATATAATTTTATAAAACATCTCGCTAAAAATACAAATCCTATAAAAAATATTTTAGAAATTGAAAAAAAAAATTAATTAATCTCAATTCTTCATTTATTAATTAATGACTAAGAGATTATAATTAAACTCTACTTAAAATAATTTTACCTTAACTAAATCCTACTCTCTTAAATAAAAAAATACTCGTCTAGTATATTTTTGGCCGAATACATACATGGACCCCTGAACTTACAACTTTTGTTCGCTCAGACCCCCCAACTAAAAAATTGCCTATTAAACCCCCAAATTTTATACTTTTGTTCTTTTGACCACATTTTTCAGAACGTGAACTAGACGCGCGATGACATGTTGCCACATAAGATTTTTTTGATGACATGTAAGCCACATGTGCCATATTTTTATGACTAGATCCCAATGTGATATATATGTATACCTCGCCAAATTCAAAAATGTATATTATATAGTTTGAAACTATATACAGTTGAATGATAAAAGGGAGGGAGAGAGGCTGGAGGGAGATTTCACAAACTCGATCGAACAAACCCTAAACCCAAAAACACCAAGTTTGAGGGGCTCAAAGATCGTTAGGTCAAAGATCGAAGGGGACACGCGAAATTGTAGTCTTCTCCATCATCAATCTCATCTTCTCATCAACCCTGAAGATCACAATCACTTGAAGACGAGCTGGACGATTTCGAAGAGGTTAGTATCATTAAAATCTCATCTTCTCCATCCATCAGTTTAGTTGAAGATTTTCTTTTCGATTTGTTCTGTTCGAGCAAAAATTGTGGCCTTATTATGTTGATGGATTATGTTTGTCTAGGAATGGGGTCGAAATTCGTGAATATAGTTTGGCATCATGGTGGTATGTTTGTCGATTCTCCAATGCCTGCATATTTAACTCAATTCCCAGAAGCATATAGCAATAGAGTCGACACAGACCACTTCAGTTACTTTGATTTATGTTGGTATGTCAAGAGCTTGGATTATCAATCATTCGAAAGGATATTCTATAAAGGGTTGAATGATTCATTTAAAACAATGGATGATCAAACACTGGTGGAGCTTGCTAATAGACGAGGTGATGGTGACATAGTTTATTTCTACATTAAATATGAGATTTCACATCCTATAGTGGTAGAAGATCCAAACTTGGTGGTGGCTGATCAATTACCTAAGGGGATAACTTCAAATGACCCAGTGGTTATGGAAGAAGATTTACAACTCACTATTGTAGATGATTTATGTGTTGATGAAGATCAAGTTGTTGATTTAGGTGTTGATGGAAATGATGATGGTAATGTTGTTGAGGAAGCTGATGGGGGTGATGAAGTTGGGGATGAAGAAGTTGGTGATGAAGTTACTCATGAAGCTGCTGAGGAAGTTGCTGAACAATGTGTTGATGGAGATACTCGGTGATGATGACAACTACAGTGGTGACAGTGGTGATTCAACTGAGAGTGAGAGTGTCAGCTTGGAGATTAGTGATAACAGTGAGGTGGATGATGAATTGAGGGAGGTTAGGCAAAGAGCAAGAGACCTTAAAGCAAGGAAAAAGGTGCACAAGGAAACTACACAAACTGCTCCAATCACATGGGTGAGGTGGGCAATGATGAGGGATATGAAAAGTGGGGTGAGGCTGGACATGACTACAAAGGAGAGGTTGGTGGAGATGAACCATACTATGGTAGTGAATCAGACTATAGTATGGAGAGTTTTGAGTTTGGAGATGATATTGAAGTAGCAAGGGAGGTGAAAAGGAGGAGGATTAGGCATGTAGTTTATAATCCTGATTGTGAGTATCCAATATGGGAGGTGGGAATGGCTTTTGAGAGTGTGGAGAAGTTTAGAGAGGCAATTACTAAGTATTCTGTGCACAAGGGAGTCAAGCTCAAGCTTAAGCCTAATGAGAGACTCAGGGTTGTGGCAAAGTGTCAACATACAGGCTGTAAATGGACCTTGCGTTCCAATTATGATGGCCCAAGTAAGAACTTCATGGCGAAGACATATAGGCCTAGGCATTATTGTAGGAGGTGCAATTCAAAGTTCCTAGCAAAGTATTTTGAGGCCAGAGTGATTTCACAACCTTCTATCAAGATATGGGAGCTCCATGATCTGTGTAGGAAAGAGTTAAAGATGTGTGTGGGAGTGTCGACATGTAGGAGAGCAAAGCATAGGATTTTGGGGAAGAATATTGGTGACTACACTAAAGAGTATGCAAAGTTGCATGCTTATGTTGATGAGGTTAATAGATCAAACCCTGGATCCACATGCTTTGTTGTTGTTGACAAAGAAACTGAACTAGGAAAAGAGGTGTTCAAAAGATTCTACACATGTTTCAAAGCTATGAATGAAGGTTGGAAGAATGGGTGTAGGAGGATTATTGATATTGATGGTTGTTTTCTCAAAGGAGTTGTTGAGGGATAGTTGTTTGTAGCTGTAGGCAAAGATGGAAATGGCCAGATGTTTCTCATTGCTTGGGAAGTAACTTCACAAGAGTCAACTGTGACATGGATAAGGTTTATCAGGACCTTGCAAGCAGATTTGGAACTTGGAAGAGCAGAAGGACTCACACTGATTTCTGACATGCATTTGGTAAGATTGTACATTTAATTTCTCTTTAGTTTTAAGTGATAAAATATGCCTAACCTCTTATTCATCTCTTTGCATACATGTATTAGAGCTGCTATAAAAAATGAGTTACCTGAAGCAGAACATAGGCTTTGTGCAAGGCATATCTATGCAAATTGGGAAAAGGAGTGGAGAGGGACAGACAAAAGGAAGAAATTTTGGGCTTGTTGTTGGTCTACTTTTCAAGTTCAGTTGAAGGACAACCTAGATGCCCTAGCCAAGTTATGAACTGGTCTTAGTGATGATTTCTTATCTTATGGGAAGGAGAATTTTTGTAAGGCTCTACAAGACTGGCTCTCTCTATTGTGATACTGTGGAAAATAACATGTGAGAAATTTAATAGCTGGATATTAGGTGCTAGGCATAAGTCAATAATCACCATGCTTGAAGAAATTAGGAAACAAGTAATGGCTAGGATTACAAAGATGAATGCCTTTGCTAGGACTTAGATATGTGCCTTTGCTAGGACTTAGATATGTGATATTGCACCAATTGCCTTGTATAAATTGGAGAGAAATAAGGATAAGGCAATGCCGTGCAACCTGATATGGAATGGGGCTACTGGATTTGAGGTTGAAGATGGAGATTATGGCCATGTGGTTGATTTAAAGGAGCATACATGTAGTTGTAGAAGTTGGCAGTTAAAAGGCATCCCCTGTGCCCATGCAATATGTGCAATGAACCAAGTGAATATGAACCCTGATGACTATGTGGTGCATTGGTATAAGAAGGAGACATATTTGAAGGCATGTGCATACCACATTCAACCTGTCTTAGGCATTAAGATGTGGCCACCATCTGATCATCCAGTGATTATGGCACCACTAGCTAGAAAGAGAAGGGGAAGGAAGAAGATAAGTCGAAGAAAGCCAAGAGATGAACCTTAGAAATCTGGTAAGATGTCTAGAAAAGGGGTTGTCATGACTTGTGTGTGCAAGAAACAGGGACATAACAAAAAAGGGTGCCCAAGCAAAGGAAGGCAACTTGTTGCATCAACTACTGTTGGTCCACCTCCTCCTCCTCCACCACGACCAGCAGCACCACATGCTCCTGCTCCACCACCACCAGCACATGCTCTTGCTCCACCACCAACACGAGCACCAACAACACAAGGAAGGGGAAGGATGATGGGAATGGGCATCTACACCAACCCTGACACTAGTGTTACTATAAAAAATGTGAGTACCCTAACTTACAACTACATTATGACTTAAAATTCCCTTTTTAAAACCCTATGTTTGACTGTGTTGTTCTTTGGTGCATTTAACAACCAGGGCTTCAATCCCAGAGGTTGTTGAGGGGGAGGAATCCACCAAAGGATGCAACTCAATCAGTGGAATTCACAATAAAGAAGAAGGGACTGAAATGGCAAGGGAATGCAGTTGTGACAAGGAGGCAATTAAGGAAAGGGGGAGGTCAATCATCTCAAGACAATCCATTGACAAGCCAAACTAGTTCAAGCAGACCATAGGATATCTCTTATGTAGCACTCTTATGTAGTTTTAGAAGACTGTGTTTTGGACTAATCAAGCAAAGCAAGACAGTTAGGTGTTTCGGACTTAAAAGCTTTTGTAGTAGCAATCTGTTGCACAAACAAGGATAAGCTTTTGTATCTATGTGTTGGTTTCCTAGCACAAACAAGGATAAGCCTTTGCAAGCTTTTGCACTTAGTCCTAGCTATCTTTTGCAAGCTTATGTATGAGCTGTTGAATATTTTGGTTAAATATGCTGATTTTTAGTTGATGGAAATGTTGAATTTTGGTTAAATAGGTATTTGTTGCAAGCTTATGTATCATTAGTTGATGGAAATGCTGAATTTTAGTATTAAGCATATGTTGATTTTTGTTTAACAAACTGATGCCTTTGCTGTTGTAAATTACACACACAAACACACACCATTTCTAAAGTATGTTGCCATAGCAATGGTAAGCCTGTTGAATGAGTTATGACATTTGTTGCAACGGTTTTCAATCTAAATTTTCAGCACCAATTCAGCACATTGCACACAAACACACCAATTCACACACATTTGTTGCAACTGTTGCACACACACCAATTGAGCATCAAAAATTGAAAATTGTTGGACACACACCAACTGAGCATCAAAAATTGAAAACTATTCCACATTATTCACCAATTCAATACCAGTCAAAGTGGTATGTAGCTTCCATTGATACAAAAATCTACAAACTTACACTTAATCCATGTTTCCATTAATTGAAATTCATCTAGGTAGACTTAGTACATTACATAGCTTTCATTACATAGCTTTCAAGAGATGAAGCCCTATGCTCAGTACTAATAGAACCAAACAAATGTTGGCTCTACGTTTCGCCTTCTTCCTCGCTTGTTCAGTCTCCTTCACTCTTCTTAGCAACCCCGAGATGACAGTGTTTGCATGATCCGACAATGGATCATCAACCCACATAAAGAATCGACAAGCATCAACTGTTTGCCAAAAAAACACAAAAACTAAGCACCACATTGGCCAAATCATAAACCCTAAAATCCAAATAATGAAATTGACTTACTCCATAATGTGGACACCCAAAAAAACGCCTTCCCGGATTAGATACAGTCCAATAATGCTTGTTTGAAGCGGGAACTCCACAATTACAATTCGAAATCCCTAATTTACGACCTCCATTAGTGCGGGATAACATGCTCCAACCTCTGACATTGGAAGAGCTTCTGAAACTGGATGATGCCATGGTTGCTCAGCTCAAATCTTGACCGATGGATTTCGCCCTGGCTCTCTCTAAGATTTGAGCAGATTTGGCCCTGACTCTCTCTATTGAAACCGATGAATGGCGTTGAAATGGTGAAGAGAAAGAAGAGAAAGGGATTAAAATGTTTTTTTTTCAATTATCCTAATCATCATCGTAACAAGTATTAACTCGCAAATCTCCACCGTAATATTCACGCGTGTTGCCAGATCATCAAAATGTGGTCAATAGAGCAAAAGTGTAAAGTTTGGGGGTTTAATAGGCAATTTTTTAGTTGGGGGGTCTGAGCGAACAAAAGTTGTAAGTTCAGGGGTCCATGTATGTATTCAGCTGTATATTTTTTTGTTCAATAATATTTTTCATTCTAAACATTTTTTTTTCAATTTTATCCTTAAAAAACTATTAAAAAATAAAAACAATCTCCGTCTCGAAAAATAAATTAAATAAACTAATTGTATACTTTATTTTACTAAACAAATTTTTTTTCGTAAAATAATGTAAAATCAAGTAATTTTTTTTATTTTTTATTAATTTATAACATAATAAGTGTTTTCGTTTTGAGGTAGTACTCCATATAATTTTATACCTTGTTAACGAGCGTTACTTTCTCAGATCTCATACAACAGATGAAGAGAAATACGGATTTGTGACCTTTTGATATGTATATATTTCTAATTAATTTAATCAACTATGAATTTGTCAAATCTCTTTTTTTTGGTCGAAGAATTTGTCAAATCTCTTACTAAAATGTGTAACGTGTTAATAGTTCGTATAATTAGTTTATACAAACAATTTGCCAATTTGCTAGTCAAAGTGCTTACTGCTTAGAAAAGGAGACAAAAAAAATACTACACTTTATTAAGTTTATATACTATGAGCGAATTGAGTTGTGTATTGTTTTCACAAATTATGCAATAAAGATCGAAACAGTCACAAACAAGCCACGTGGTAGCAACCCACGACCCGCCAAACCCACCAATCATCAACCTTCCACGTTTCACCTCAATCCAACGTGTCACTCCTCCCGCCTCCACGCGCCACGCGTCCATCCCACCTCCAAACTAGCCTCCTGGAATTTCACTCCCTCAAGGAAATTGTTTTAATGACCCATTGGGTTATAACCCACTACCATTAATAGTAATAGAGGAGAAAGTACCCATGCCTCTGGTATTTTTTCGACCTGGAGAGGAGAGAGTAACCTCCGGTTATAACCTCCGCCACTGGTTAAGCAAGCCATGCTTGCCTTTACTGTAAGCACTGATTTCAACGATTTTGATAGATTTTTATTGAAGCCCTGCCTCTAATGGTATTTTTTCGACCAAAACTGCTATGCGAATCATTTGTGACCAAGTACCCATGCCTCCGACCCCTGCTGTCAATTGGGGAAAAGTGTGGAAACTTCCTGTTCAGCAAAGAATCTGGAATTTCATCTACTTGCTACTCAACAACTGTGTAATGTGTAATTACAATAGACATCGCCGACACCTTGCTTCCTCCCCGGCTTGTCATTTACTCAGGGACTGCAGTCAAATTCGGCTAGTGTGGCTCGCTTTATACGGTAACTCTACACCTGACCGATTCTTTTCCCTTAATTTGACGGATTGGATTGCCATGAATATAAAATCCGGTGATAGAAATGCTAGCATGTTTGCCAACATGCTTTGGTATACCTGGAAGCGTCGCAATTCAATTGTTTTCAATGACACTGATTTGATCACCACGCTTTCCTCTACTGTTGTGACACTCACTGAAGAGTATTGGAGCTGCAAGGAATTGGCCGCTCTCACTATGAGATCATCCCCTGCTGTTATGGCCTCTACTAATCGCTGGATCGTGCCTTAATTGTTCGGAATGGATTAAGCTCAATGTTGATGGGGTATCTAAAGGCAATCCGGGGAAAGCTGGAGGTGGTGGCCTCTTTAGGGACTATCAATGTAATTTTCTCCATGGCTTCACCTTCCAATGTGGCATTTGCAAGGCTCTAAGAGCTGAACTTTTGGCTCTTTTATATGGAATTAAGGAGGGCATATCTCTTGGTTATAACAAGTTGCTAATTGAGTCTGATTGCTCTACTGTTGTCTCCCTTTTGAATTCAAAGATTCCTGCTGCTCATCTTGATCTTTCTCTCATTCGACAATGTAAACAGATGTTGGAGAATGCTACTTTGGATATCCGGATATCACACATTGCTCGAACAGCCAATACCGCAGATGATTGCTTAACTAATCTTGCTCTTTCTAGTATTCTGTTTTTTTAATAAAATCAATGAACCGCCTATGGTTTTGTCTTGTAAACTTTCGGATGATGCATCTTATATGCTATAACTTTTGTCTGGTTTTCTTAATATTATAAGGGCCTAGCCCTCTCTCTTTTGATCAAAAAAAAATTAATAGAGGAGAGAGAAGGGTAAAAGCAATTTATTATTTAAGTTTTATTAATTTGCTTAGGAATTTCCATGCCTATAGGTTTGGATATGTTTACTTTAGGTTTGGAATTTATTTTAAATGGGCTAAATGAATGGGCTGCTTTAATGGATTGAACATGTTTAATTGGATCATTTTCGTATGCATCATTTTGAACCTGATCGGTTTGTAATGGATTGTACATGTTAAATGGACTCATTTATTTTATATATTTTAAAATTCACAAGTATTGGGTCATATGTGATTTTCCATTTCGATATCCACTGTATCAATTTGAATTTGTTCCATTGTAAAATTTGACGGAGATCTGCCTCTTGCTCTCGCGACTCCTCCTTGTTCTTCCCCCTTCGGAGATCCAAACTCAGCATGATCCCAACACCGTTGCCACCTCCGGCAACTTCGATGGAGTTGTGTTGCCTCCGCCTAGGGTATTCGGCTACGTAACAGGCGTGCCCTTGTCGATATCTTAAATTGCATCCGCCTAGGGTTTTTGGCTTGAGTGTGCTAACGATGTTTGATTTCTCCAAACAAAGGTTTTCCCCAATTAGTATACGACTGGGAGCGATGCTTCAATTTGGGGGATGAATCCTTGATGAATGCATTCATTATTTGAATTTTAGGGACCGAGGAAGAGGTGGTTGTTCTCAGGGAGAGGCTACAGCTGGACAAGGCCAACACCAAGAAGCCTAAGAAGGTGAAGAATGGCGAGCTCAATGGCACTAAGCATGGGATTGATGCTGCTTCTGCACTTGCGAGTGCAAAAGATGTTGATCATGGCCTTTCTGCGAAGAGGTTTAAGGCAATTGATGTTGCGCCTGCTAATGCTAATAAGAAGGTCTATGCATCCTTATTCACCTCTTCAAATAAATCGACAATCAAGGAGACTTACTCTTGCAGATCTCTTCCACTGGGCCGTATCACCTCCAATGTTTGGTCGTTTTTTGTGATTTAAAAGAATAAATTATGAAAAATTTCAGGTTAATGTAATCGAGGGAATCCAATCCCATTTTTTGTCTGCAATTTCCCCTAATATTGGTTATTGGGTTTGATATGCTATTTGGTGGTTTTTTTTTATAAAGGTTCAGCTTTTTTTATTCAGTTTTTCACTTATAATCCTTACTTAATTTTCCCTATCCTTAGATGGAGTTCAAGTTTAGTGGAGAATGACAATCATTGTGTGAGATAAACCATAAATGACTATTTATTTGTCTGAGTTTATTTTAGATTGGGATTCACAACTATAGAATGAATCTGGATGTTGCAACTAAATTCCTCACCCTGGAGTATTAAAAGAAAGTTGTTTTCTTGTGTCATTTAGGGTTTGTTGGACTAAAACAAATGGAAAATTCCATCATGTTGCATCATGTTGGCATGTCAAAGCTGTAGAATGAATTTAGAGAGACTTTATGAAGCTGTTGAATGGGTTTATCTAATCTTTGTCCTATTGAAATGTTTCCATCGTGTTCATAATATTCATGACAGTGAAAGATAAAGTGCAGTTGTTTCTGGTATTAAATTCCATTTTTGCATCTTGTTTTGCAGGTTTTAGCACCATGGTTCATGTCACTTTTCTTTGCTTTGAGTAGTCCTCCTAAAGGAACCATGTACGACGGGCTGAGATAATGAGGGGGTCCAATAATCAAGCCAGATTAACAATCTCAAAGCAGGTTGGCTTGGATGTTGTAGCTTCGTTGGATCTCCTTAATTCGTTTTCCCTTACATAATTGTTATCATCTTTCTACTGCTTAAGCCATTTGCATTGCAATATTTGTGATTGGTTATTCTCCTCCTTTCTTGCTCTTTAAGTTCGAGAGACAAAAAGGGTTCACCCCCTCCTTCCTGCTTGGGCAGAATTTTAGAGTTAGATTCGATTGAGTTGAATTAAGAACATGTCTCATCAACGCTCATGAGTTCGGAAACTTCAATACATTGCTGAGCTTGAGAGGACTGTACCGGCACTACAGGCAAGTATTGTCAGAAGTAAAAAAATAGAATGCTACAAAATAAGATTTTGAATACCAACTGAATTTCATTGACTTGGACTAGAAATATGACAACATCAATAGCTTAAACAAAAAACAGATGTCACAAATAGCAACAATAATGTCATAAGCATAAGAATACTAAAAGTTCTCCCCTGAAATAAGATGTCTATTGTCATAAGCATAAGAATACTAAAAGTTCTCCCCTGAAATAAGATGTCTACTGAGAGCGATATGGATAATAAAAAGTTGGATTGCTGAATTTTTGAACTAGAAATGTTATATTTGAATTGATGTTTATATTTTGGATTTGCAGTGCTGGTTGAAGAAGCAGAGGGATACATTGGCACCACAAAAACAAGATGCAGGGAGCAAAGTCATGGCAGAGGAGAGGTACATGATTGCAGTGTTGGTTAAACAACACATGTTTTGAGGGGAAATGCTTCTCATTGAATTAAAAGAGTACATGATTTTGCAGATTAAATCTGCAATTTAGGGAATTTGAAAAACGCTGAGGAATGAAAATATAAAAAAAAAACAGAAACTAAAACAAATGAAGCTTCCCCTAATCATCTCATCCTAGCTGAGATCAATGAAATTGGCACCATCCATATTGATCTTCTTATCATGTGTAGGTCGTGCCGTTTTCCTAGATTTACTAGGCGGGGTGCTCTTCTACCCATTCTCTGCGACCTTCATGGGTGTGGTGTTGGTTTGATTCAAGACGCGTTGCTCTTGCTCAAAAATCATAATAAGGTCAACTAAAGGGGGATCTTCAGCCAAAATTTGCCTTATGGTAGCACCCAATCCCTTTGTTAGCACCCTCTTGTAGAACAACCTAGATTGAAGGGAGATGTCTATGGCAGTCGTCTGCGCCTTCTTGTTCATTGAAAGAAGGCCAGTTTCAGAAATCGGTGTTGCCACCGCAATCTCAAAAGGTTTGTGGGCTACTAGAGTTCGTGGACTTCTCGCCATCTCAAAGTCTGGTTTAGGTTAGAAAGTTTAAGATGAGAAGGAAGAAGAAGATGTGAAGAATTGTGGAACAAGTACGATGTATTTATACAACAATATATGGCCCAAGTTCTGGAAAAAATTAAAAGTGCCATAACCCCAAGAAGCTCCAATTGAAAATTGAACATCGTCTTCCACCAATTACTCCTTTCAAGTCCAAATTCGGCGACCCATTCATTCCACTTCATCTCAAATTCAATCACACTATAAGTGAAATGTAATACCTTATGTAATCCTTTAGAGATAAGTTCAAAACCACCAACGCCCCTTATTTTCTCCAAGTGTTTCTTAGCATTCTTCATCACATGCCACAAACACCATCTATGTGATGTAGTCGGAAAGACTTCGACAAGAGCATTTTCTAAAAGAAAAAAAAGAAATAATTCAAATTATATGCTCCAAAAACCAACTACATAGCATTTGTATATGTTGGAAATAAAACAGAACATATTCTAACAGTCCTATGCATGCTGAATTTGCTGGAAGATGTTTACTGGAGAAAAAAAAACAGCATCTAGATGTGCTGAAAAAATAAACAGAAACTGTTTTTTGCTGGGAAAAAAACATATGTTGACTTTTTGACAGTTTGGACACCTTGATCAAAGCTATAAATTGAACATGAGCATTTATAAAGTGTAATGTTTTCCTTGCATACAGAACATCAACTGAATTCTCCAAAAAATTGCAAAAATGCAACTGAATAATCCAAAAAAGAAAATCCGATTTTTTACAGTATGAAAAAAACAAAATATTAGATCAAAGATTACACACAAACAGAATGTGAATCCTTTAAGAAGTTTTAATAGAATACTTACCCATAGCTTTACATTGATCCGTTAGAATGCCCTTCGGTGATTTGTTATGCATACATTTAAGCCAACTTTTGAACAACCATATGAAATTCCCGGTATCCTCACTACTCAGTAATGCAGCACCTAACACGATTGATTGACCATGGTTATTAACCCCTATGAACGGAGTAAATGGCATTTTGTATCTATTTTTGACATAGGTGGCGTCAAATGATATGATGTCCCCAAAGTCTTTATAAGCTGCCCTAGCACGTCCATCTATCAAAAACACATTCTTTAAGACACCATCATTAATTGTATCAAAGTTGTAGAAGAAATTGTCGTAGTTCGTCATCATAGTTTCAAAATAGTTTCTCATTGCAGCAAAATCACCCTTCTTAAGATTCAATATTCTCTCAATGGTGATTGCATTCCGACAATCCCTTTCAGAAAACGGGACTTTTTTGTGACTCTTGTAACGTACTACAAAGGAGTTGAAGTTCTTCCCCACTAGAATACCAGCCCTATCATTATCCAGCAATATAATCCTGTTTCCTCCACTTATATGTCTATAATTAGGCATGAACATTGAATTTTATGCATTGCACTCATGGTTGTGCTCAAGTTTAACTTTTGTAAGTCTCCACGGCGTTCCATCACAACAAACACGTGCATTTACCTGAAATGGACAATCACAACGAATACTACTAATTGGCCTTGAAGGATGTTTCGACATGGTTTCACATTTACCTTGTTTAGAACATACCAACCTCAGTCGTGCGTAGTCGGCATAATCACCTTTGGAACCACTATCATTTTCTTCGGTTTCTCTTTTAGATCCTTTTTTTATCGGAACCTCTAATCTGTAATTGAACTCCATTCGCCTTGGCATAGTCATGTAGAAACTTCATCACTATTTTAGTGGAGTCAAAGATCATATCTTGAAAAGGCTCAGTGACATTCTCCGGATCAATATCAGCTAACATTTCTTGATCTCCAATAGCGGTTTCAAATTCTCCATCCACATCATCATCATTATTTGTATCCACTCCATATGAATCATCGACATCTCCTTGAGTTGAATCCTCATCATCTATTATCAATAAATCAGCCATATCTTCATTGTATCCACCGAAATACTCCACATTCAAATCAAAAAGGTCGGTTGTTGAATCCATTAGCACCTGCACATTTCAAATTCATTCATAATTAACTAAATCCTTTTCATACCAAATCAGATACTCTTAACCAACTCATACTCAACATTTCATACTACCAATAGAAGATTAGCTTGGTTGTGTGGGTAGCTATCTTTATATGCCATGATTTATCAGTAGGAGAGTTGTCAACTTATCTTATTGTTTAAACTGCATCCTATTTCGAAGACATTGCAATTTATACAACATATTGAATGCAAACTAATCTCACAACAAGACCCATATTCAAGTTCACGTTTAAAGTTATTTGATACTTAACATTCAAGTTCACGTTTAAAGTCGGAAGATTATACATAATCTCACCAGATCAAATAAACCCTCATCAACCAACCTCAGATTAACTTGAATTGGATTTGATACGTTTAACTTGAATTGTCGATTAAAATTAGAAAGTTGAATTAATTAAGTGTGATTGAGGGGGAGAAAAATACCTGATAGCAGCAAGATTAAACTGAGCTTGTTTTGTTCGTATACTTACTTTGTGTTGGAGAAGAAAGACTTTAAAAGTTGAAGAAAGTGAACAGTCGTTTTTGGCGGTGATGTTCAATACCGAAATAAATGAATTGGACTTTGTGTATGGTAGATAGAAAAAGCCCATATATCAGCCCATTATATATTCCATCCGATCCCGAAAACACTCCTACCAAACCCATACCAAACCTACAGGTAAGGAAAAGTGTCAAAAACAACTTTTTAGAAATTTGTAACAAGTAAATCTAATTAAATACACTTTCTCTCACTTATAATTACTTTTAATAGTAATGGGTCATTACCCACCGGGTCATGCAAATACCCTCCCTCTCTCAACCCACCTTCATAAACTTGGTGGGATATCAATCGGTCGATCCGACTGGCAGATTTTACGGCTAGGGTTGCAGGTCGACCCGTTTACCACATACAAAGGCAAGTCCGAATGTTTTACAAGTAGGGGTGTTTAACGGGTTAACCCGATCGACCCGTAAGTAATATAATATTTTTTACTCTTTGATGAAATAATATAATTTTAAAAAAATTACTGGTCAACCTATAGCCCGATGTGTTTAACCTGGCCCGACCCGCAAGAAAATTAAAAAAAGTGACCCACAAAACGACTCGTTATTTGCGGTTTGGGTCAGTGCGGGTTGCGGGTGACACGACCCATTGAGCACCCATACCCAAAACTTATACATTTGGGGGTCAGGTCAATGCGGATTGCGAGCAACCCGACCCGTTGAGCACCCCTACCAAAACTCACACACAAAAAAATGACAAAACCATAGAAAAACACCACCAACACTGTTGTCGTCAAATCCGTCGGCGTCTGGAACCCTACGGCGGTAAAGTACACGGGGGTGAGGATGAGGATGTGGGGGCAGTGGGTGGCGGAGATCTGGCCCCACACCGCTGACAGAGTATTTGGCTAGGCTCCTACAACACCGCCATGGAGGCCGAGCGTGCGTACGAGACTCCTTCCGCCAGTGGTGGGTCAGCTCTTACGTCGGCGGAGTACATAACTAATTAAATAAATAAAGTGTGTGTAATAATGTACTACAATGGAGTTTTTTTTGTTTTTTTGGTCGAAAATGGATTTTTTTTTTTTAATTTAACATACTAGGTATCACGTTTATATAATTGACAATTTTTACTCATATTTACATAAAAAAGATTTAAAAATAAATATTTTTAATTTAAATTATTGTTAAAATATAAATCTTTTATATTTAATCATATTCGTACATGGTATGTGTACATATGCTAATGTAGTTGTATAAATTAAGCATATACTTCGAGACTAGCGTTTGACAATTATTAATTTTTTTTTGCGATTATTTTCAGTAATTGTAGTGTCTAAATCAATTTTAATTGATACTTAGTTTGAATTAAATGCACCTCAAATTAGGTCGGGTTTGGTAAGTTCTTTTGCGTCTTCGTTAGGTATGTGAATATGATTTTGGTAGGGATGAATTTTGGACGAATAGTGAATGTAGATGACTAAATTAGTGTAATACTTATTTGAAAAGGTCTTCCCATGAATGATGAAGTTGGCTTGTTTGAATGTTTGCATTTTAGCCATCATTTGTAACAATGCTTTTTTCATTTGATCATCTCCTTAAAACTAGGAATGGAAAATATTCATAAATATCCGGCCTTTTTTCCCTTGTTTTGGTCGTCGTTGCCTTTTTTATACACACTCTCAATCATATCAAGTAGAGTGATTGCTCTCACATATCAAGTAAAGAGTGATGAGTGATGGAAGTGGTTCACCCATCTATTACTTGACCCATTTTCATCTATCCCTATTTATAACTAATACTTAAAATAGTTTTTAAATTTTGAAATGTCAAATAACCTATTAAAAAAACTTACAATCTCAAAATATTGAACGAGGAGTACTTGATGAGTTTTTAAAAGATTATGATTAAAAATCTAAATATCTTCCCAAAAACTTAAAGCTAACCCAAAATTCACTTCTTCTAAAACCTTGTTTTCCACCAAAGCCTTAGTCGGTTCTAATTAAATAGAATATTCACTTAATTGTTAACTTATGTTCTAATTTATAGAGCTTGCACTGAGGCTCCGTTCGGTAGAGTTGGTATGCTAGTTGAAATGTGTTGATGTAGTTGATCCTAAAAAAAATTCAACTAGTGTGAGTGTTTAGTAGATGGAGTTGAAACGCGTTTATGTTGTTGATACCAGTTGAAATCTTATGAAAAAATAAGGTGGGGGGAGGGACCTTAGGGAGTTGAAATGAGTTTTTTTTGGTAGAAAGAGTTGAAATGAGTTTATTTACCCCATTTAATTTTTTTTTCCTTTTTCTACCTTTTTTTTTCCATACATAACCTCGATACTCTCACCACTCACCATTGTTATTCTTTCTCGTTCGCTTCTCTTACGCAGGATTTTCGCTTCTCTATTCTCGACTCCTATTCTCCATATATTTTCGCTCCATAAACTGCATATATCGACACTAGTCCATCTCTATTTTTTTGGTTGAAATATATACTGCATATTCTGCATCTTACCTAAATACTCAAAATATGTACTAATTTTTTTTTTGTTGAAATCTATTCTGAATTTATTTGCAATAACTTGTGCTGAATTTTTTTTCTTTCGGTTGAGTGCAAGTGTATAAAAAATTATCAAAAAAAAGAAGAAGAACACCACTAAACTAACGAAAAAAACATGTGTGCAAGTATAAGAAGTATGCAACTACAACAAGTAAAAATAGTCACGTAATTAACCCACATGAAGTATGCAATTACAATAAGTAAGGGCAAATAAAAGCACGAAAGTAAGAGAGTCAAATTGTCAATGATAGCATATTTATCATAGGCAAACGGAGACCATCAAATTTCTATACAAATTATGCCCTTAATTGTAATTTTACATTAATTTTCAACTCTCATAAAGTATTCTTTTCCGAACACTATATAGTTTATATAAAAAAAAAAGTATCTCATTTTAACTACAAATTTCAGCACATAATTTCAACATCAACTACATCAGCATTAACTCATATAAATACATTGTTACCGGACGGAATCTTAATTAATTATAAATTCTGGACAAGTTAACTCAAGTACATTGTTACCGAACTACATTAATCATTAATAAGAAACCCGAAAAATTTGATGTTGGTTCTTGGCAAACAATGGGCCACAAACTGGACTCTCCTGTCATTAACCAAAAAAAATCAGCCCAACGTTTTCGGTAAGATAACCGGCCCAATAGTTTTTATTTTTAAATTTATCAGTTACATTTTGACTTTTTAATAGCTTTATACGAGCTCATTACATGCTTAAAAAGTCTGGTTTAATGTATATAGACAAACATAAATACTTATAACAAATTTGGATTAAGTTCTAATATTAACCGTTAAAATTAGATTTTTCCTCTCCAAATTTGTTATAAGAATTTTAGAACTTAATCCATAGGTTTTCTAACAAATTCTGGATAAGTCCCCATTAATCACTCAATACAATAATTGAGGAAATAATCATAACAAAATCAAATCAATTCCATGTCATTACTCATTTAACACAGCAATTGAGGAAATAATTATAACAAAATCAAATTTAAGTGATATTTCTTTATTGCTTTATTCTATCAATAATTAAGTGAATTGACCAGCTTAGAGATATGTAGGTGTAACAACTAACAAATCAAAGTGGATTTGTGCTATGTCCAAAAAAAGAGTGGATTTGTGCTAACTATTTTCTAATATGTGTCAATAGACACATAATAAAAATATTAATTTTAAAAACTATTTTCTAAATTAAAATTAACAAATTTTTTAAAAAATTAACAAATAATATCAAATTTAGTATTCTTATTTTGTGTTCATGTGCGTTCACCAATCCAATAGAAAATTTGTCATTTAAAATATCTTCGTATGCAAAAGCAAAGCTATGGCCTATGAGTGCAAGATGCGTAGATTTTTTATTTTATTTTTGTAAATTCAATAGCACTAGACTTGTCAATCGGGTCGGGTTGGGCGGGCTCGGCTTCGGGCTAAATCGGGTTCCGAGTTATTATGGGTCACGGGTCAATCGGGTCAGGTTGCAACGGGTTTTCGGCTTAATTTTAAAAAGCGCGCCTCGGGCGCGCCTGGGCGCCTTCAAGGTGCCGAGCGAGGCGTTTTACGAAAGGCGCGCGCCTTTAGCGCCTTTCGATAGGGCGCCGAAGGCGCAAAAGGCACGCCCAGGCGCGCCTTCTTGTTCACTGCTGATTTACTTGAAAAAAACTAAAAGTAAATTGATATTATAAGTTTTTTTTATTAATCTGGGTTGTTGGCCCAACATATTAGAAAGCCCAATTGAACTAAAAAAAAATTAAAAAAACGAATCAAAACAAGAAAAAAACACTTCTCTGCCTCTCTCTTGTGTTCACGATAGTAAGACGAAAGAAGTAGAAAACCCTAGCCTCTCATTCAACCAACTTGCGCCCACTGCCCGCCAGTCCGTCCGGTCACCGGTCCGATGCCGCCCCTAGTCCGACGCCGTCACGAGTCCTCCGCGCTTGCTATCCGCCACCAGCCCGCCCTCATTCACCCAATTTGCTTTCCCTACTTGTTTGCTATGGATTTATTGTGTTTGTGACTTTGTGTTTGAGTATTTGTGTGTTTTAGAGTTATCTAGAACTAAGTTAGGCTTTCCTTTATCAATTTATGGATGTTTTGAGTATAAAATATGTTCTAGAAATGGTTTTAAAGGTTTTTTCCACTTGAACGCGCCTTGCCTACGAAAGGCGCGCGCCTTCGCCTTGCGCCTTGCGCCTGGGCTCCAGGGCCATTTGCGCCTTTGTGCGCCTTGCGCCTTTTAAAACTAAGGTTTTCGGTCGGGTCGGGTTGACCAGCGGGTCTAAAATATCCTTTTTTCTTATGATTATTAAAATCAATGTTTAATTAAATAATAATATTTAATTATAATACATTATTTTCATTTATTTTAATAATAAAATATATTATAAGTTTCAAAATAAATTTTATTTTTTATATAAATATGCTAAATCGGTCAACCCAAGGGGTTTCGGGTTTCAACCCAACGGATTCGGATTCTATCGGGTTCGGTTTATTTCTGATTTCGGGTCTAAATTTTCGGTCGGGTTAACGGATTAGGTTAGTTTTTGACAGGTGCCCATTTTTATCATTTATGCATGTAAAAATCTGATTTATTGTATAGAATGGGAAAGTAAAACTCAACCTTGTATTTATGATGATAGAGAGAAATGTTGAATACCATGAGGGCCCAGTATAGAAGGCTAGATATCTATACTTACGGTGGGTTTGACACTATCTATAGCTAGAGTTGTAGTTGGACATGTAATTACAGCATCATGGGAGTTTTATAGGTAATTGCACATGTAAAATTGTAGCATCATGGGTAGTGCTTTAAGAGCATATTTATCGCTAGGTAGATAACATGGGATGCTTGAAAAATATTACTAATATTGTATTGATATATTTAGGTTAACAAATTCAAGGTATGCTAGCTTCTTGAAAATTAATAAAATGAAGCATTGGCCTTCGAGCATTTGGTTCAACGATTATGTCTTTGGGGTAGTATTCCGAGGTCACCGTTTCGAACCCGACAGGCGGCAGTTTGCCCATTTCGATCTCACTTGAATTGGTTAGTAACTAGTTCACATTCCTCGTGGATGCTCTAGGAGAGCCCAAGTAGTACTTATGGTGACCCTAATCACTTACCCTATAAAAAAAATAAAAAAGAAAATGAAGCATTGCATTGTTGCTTGACAATAGATGAAGAAGGGCACGTCCGGTTTGGCGAAAAGGTTTTTTTTGTTGAACGACGAACAAAACGTATTGTTTAGCAGCTGAACGTTGCGTTTCAACAGAAGAATCACTCAACTTATTCCCCTTTGGCACGTCGCCTATCATAGGGTGACGCTGGAGGGGTATTGAATTTTAAAAATTCAATTTTGTGCATTTAGACTTATATACACAAAAATAATCATAATTATGGATTTTTTATCCACCTATAGACATTTAATGTGTACTTTTAGAGTATTTTTACCTCTAAAATACTCAAATATTGTTATTTTAGAACAAATTTTAATGTTTGAGATTTTTTATATTTTTAAAAATAAAATAACTGATGTGATTCATGGCCCAAAATAAAATAGTGAGTAGTCAATTCATCTACATGAATATATAATGGGTCATTTTCGGTTGTTGGTTCATGATAATAGAGAAATGATGAGTCAATTCTGGTTTATATTGCACGCATGAAGGTAAAAATAGTTTTTAGGATGCTTGAGAATTTCTTTATAAAATTATAAAATGGACATAGGCTGCTTGGATGATATGGAAGAAAGAAAAAGTAAAGAAGTGATATTTTTGGATGCTTTTATAAACATGTTCTAAGTAGTTGTATGATGGGGGTTTTATTTAAAAAAAAACTACTTAAGAAATTCTAAGGTGTTTGGTTGTTGTAGTTTTTTAAATAAAATTTTCTTTATTAATAGGATTGTATTGTATCTAGTTAGGGTAGAGTTGCTCAAGTTAAAGTTTGTAAAATCTCAAACAATTAATCTATCTTCACATCCTTTTTATATCTTTTTATAGGGTTTATTTTTCAATGAGAGGGTCTATATGTACATCTGTTTATGTATAGAATTTCTTAACACAACTTCACTGAAACAATATTCGATAATAATAGATAGCTTTTAATTTTTTAGTTTTAGTTTTTATAAATAAATACAAAAGGCCTATTATATATATTCTTATTTGAATCGTACATTTAATACATTACGTGCATGTGGTGATCCAAACGGACCCAAATAACTAAAAAATCCTCAAAAAAAGCTACAATTACTAAAAAAATAATTTGTGTTATTGACCGGCCTCTTTTTCCTTTTTATCTAAATAAACTTCTAAACCTCTAAAAAAACTTACAAAACTCTATCAAACCCGCCAGTAATTAAGGGAGTAGTCCGCATCATATTCTACAAGATATTCCATTAATATTGACATATAACACATAATACTAGCAATGTAAATTATAAATTAAGACAAAGCAAAAAACATATTTTTATTAAGAGATTGTAGGAGCCTTGAAGGATTGAGATCTATGCACCCATACTTCGAGCAAGTTCAGGAGGATGTTTTCGATTAAACCATATAGAAACACAACATACCAATGTTCAACAAAAGGAGTAAAGTGGCAAAAAAGAATGAAAGGAACACATGATAGGATAAGCAACAAGGAAACCAATTCGAAATAAAAAGGATTCATGTACATGCAAGCCAACCTTTACTCCATACACTCAAACCCTTCTACCCTAACACCACCTAACCCTCTGATGTCCTAATTCTAGTCGTCCACCAACAATATCCTAGACCAAATCTTTTGCGAGTATCAAGAGGGCGAGTTCTTTAATTTTCTAGTAACTTATTTTTATCTCTTCTAGGCCCTGCCTAACCTTGCTACGATAAAATTCCCCAAGATCCAAACTCTTACACCTCCATAGTATGACCATTGTTCTAAAAATCCCTTCTAGGCCCCGCCTAGACGTTATCTAGGCACCCGTCTAAGACTGCCTAGGCAACCGTTCAGGCCGTCTAGGCGCTAGACGGTCCCTCACTGTCCAAGGTTCGTCTAGCGTTTCTTAGAACATTGAGTACGACACTAGGTCGTTTCCACTTCACGGGCCCAAACCATCGAAATATTGACTTGCAACTTATCCGGAATGTTGGCCACTCTAACCTTGCTACGGATGATCTTGTTTCTAACCCTTTCTAACCTTGTGTGCCCCACATACATCCAACACAACACTCTAACCTTTGTTGATTGCTCTTACGTCTTTGTAATCGGCTAATACTCTGTCCCCGCACAATACTGTTTTCTCGAAAACCGTCTTGTAGAACTTATCTTTGAGTTTAAGTACTTAACTTTTTTGTCATATTTAAAATCATTAAAAAGGTAAGGACATAAGGAGAAGTAGCAGAGTAAATAGTAATTTTAGATTAAGACAGATGGTACATTAGAACATTGATTTTAATTTAGTATTGTACGTACTATAGTCTCATTACCGATTTCTTTCGTCGCGTTTCTTTTGTTCCACTTGTTGTTGAACCAGTTCGCTCTAGGGCGGCTTTTCACTTGAATTGGAGCTCCCTACTTACTTTTCTCATAAAAAATAGTATTGTACCAGCATACTAGGAAGATAAAGTATGATCAATTAAGGTCAATAGTTAGCTTATAGTTGTAAAATGAATGCTAATCACAACCCTAGCCAGCCCCTGAACAAATGGAGGCACGTGACTGTACAAACAAGTAGCAATAAATCTCGTGCTGTTGCGCTCCTTTCCTGTCCACCCATGTA
Source organism: Fallopia convolvulus (assembly GCA_964016875.1). Taxonomy (NCBI): domain Eukaryota; kingdom Viridiplantae; phylum Streptophyta; class Magnoliopsida; order Caryophyllales; family Polygonaceae; genus Fallopia; species Fallopia convolvulus. The sequence goes on from OZ024720.1 coordinate 3,635,911, forward strand.
TCACATTTATCCACCATTTTTTTTTAAATAAAGATTGAAAAAAACTTAAGAAACTCGAGCAGAAATTATTTGGTGATTATATGCACTATGCAGGTAGCAGATTGCCAACATTTATTATCAATCTAATTTTGTGACATATCAAATGAACCGTACGGCTATTAAAGGAAGAGGTGTATATGTTACAATCAATCAAGTATCTATTAAATATACTGAATGGGGTATGACCAAAAATCCAAAATTAATATATACCAAATCAGACAAATCATGTAAGTATTTAGGACGTAGTCAAACTTAATATTAAGGGTGCATATATAAATATACACAATTGAGAAGAATTTTTTATTAGGAGAAAAATTGGAAGGGTATGTTAATTTTTTTTATATATAAGGAAAGAGATTAGGAGGATCACTTAGTAGAGGATGACTTATCCTAAAGTATCTTTACGAATAAAATCTCAAAGACCTAGATCAACTGCGAGAGGGAATGAGGAGACTCGTCGAAAAGAGCCAACAATGAAGTCTGCTACGAAGTTGACCTCGCGAGGTAGAGGATGTGGGAGATACGCCAACTCTGAAAATAGGCCAGCAGGTAGAGGATGTAGGAATGGATTAGCTCGACCTCCCAAGGACTACTCCAATCGCCTTGCACGGTGTTGACAAGTTGGAGGTTGTCACCCTCGATCAGAAGATGTGGGATACCACGTCGGGTGGCCTCAAGAATCCCTTGGCAAAGCGCAATTACTTTAGCCATCAACATAGAAGAGTTACCCAACATACCACCATCGAAGTGGAGAGGTGAGCCCATATAGTAGCGAAAAATGAAGTCGGAGGTGGAAACGTCATCTGAGTTGACAACTCCATCAAAGGAGGGACGAGGGTATGCTAATGAAGCCTTAGTATCGAACGAAGCTTAGTTTGCTAATGGAAAACTTGATTTTTAATAATGTGCAATTTTTATCAGTCGTCATAGTAAAGTCAAACAAGCCGATCATGAAAAACTTGTAAATCAAATAAGAAGCATTTGAACTTTTTTAGCTTGCATATAATAATAGCCATAGATCGATATTATAATTCAGTTGGAGACTTGGAGAGAATGTACTACTTCTTTATCATCCATGAAATTGAAATGTCACCTAATGAAGAAAATCAACCACTCGGAAAGAGAATGGTGAGTCAAATGACATCTTTCCAATCGAAATCACACCACACACGCAATTGCACGGAACAATCAACTTAGAATAAGATACCTTGACTAGGGTTTCCTTTCAAGGAACAAACCTGATGAAGGGTCGTCTACTAGTGTTCAATCATGGGTTCTTCTCGCATAAATTGAAATATTACGCGCACGTAATACGCCAAGTCAGGAATGGAAAACCAAGAAAAATAAGCTTCTCACCATTCCACATTCTTTCCCCGAGTTATCCAATTTAGAAGTAGTGGATGATAGGTTGAAAGCCGTCATGCCTAATTAAAAATAAATTTCTATTACTAAACTAAGTATAGCTACTAAGTCGGACCGAACCCAAAAGAATCTTGTATTTCCAAACTAATATTTTTACCAACAAGGAATGTAAAAAGGGGATTTTGATTAATTTCTAACTCTTAAAGCAAAGTAGTAAACAAAAAATTAAACAAGTAAAAAAGTTGTTGAATCTAGTAGAGAAAGCAATTTCATTTACAAGTATCCACTTTTGGTTTAAGTTCTGTGATCATTGATTCTTCATCAAGTATTTCATAATTTGTGATTATTCATATCCCGATATGATGTAATTAACAAGTCAACAAGCCTTGCAACACTTAATACCAAACAATCATGAAACGATCATAAACAAATTCAATATTAGCATTAAGGACAAAGATAATTCAGGATACATGCAACACAAAACAACGAGTTAAGCATTCGATCACATGCAATCAATTCCCTTTCTCAATTGTCTTAGTCCAACGAGGCCCCCTAAGACAATGCGTTTGCTACCAAAGATGAAACTTTTCAATGAGAAAATCTAAATCCTAAAAATAGAACATAGGAGTTTTTAGTTCTCCATAGAAGTTGTAAATCTCTCTAAGGTTTCTTCAAAACTAGAATGGAAAAATATAATAGATAGATAAACTTAATGATGAAGGATCTTGTTGTTGATTTCGGTGCAAGGCAATCCAAGGCTTGATCCAATGGAAAACTTTAAGGGAAGGTGGAACTTAGCGATCAAACTTCTTCTTCAACCTCAAGACAACAATGGAGGTTGTACAAAATAGAGATGCACAATACACACACAAAACACACACAACAATAAACAAACTAGGCCAAGACAACGCAATTTCGAGAAGGAGATGGCAAGGGTGGCTCTAAGGGCACTTGCAACCCTAAATTGCTCAATCAAAGGTCAATGAAAGGAGTACCTTGCGTGGCTCTGATACCACGTGATGAAGGATCTTGTTGATGAGGACGATGCAAGGAAAGCCAAGGATAAATCGAGCAGCTACTCAAAGAAAATTAAAGGTGGCGGAATGGGTCTTCTTTTAAGGCATAAGCTTTGGCCTGAGTAATTCGACCTAAAAATGGAAGAACGTCCCATGGAGCCATGACGATAGCATCAAAAGGAGGCCCTTGGCTGATTCAGGACACCTTTCATGGGTGTTCTTGGTTTCATAGCTCCTTATTTGTTGTTTAAAAGGCCCTCCCAAAAAATAGACTAACTGAACTTGAGAAGTGCCCGATGGAAATGGCTCAACATCACCACCCGATGCTTGCTCACTTGGCACTAGCATGCCCTCGGCTCCAACCTTGGTGTCGGCGTCGGTTCCCAACTGGTTTTCGTACTCATGATGGATCAGAATCACATCACATAACCTACAAACAAAGGTCTTAAAGAAACCCAAACAAACGAAAATTTCCAAAAAATAAAACAATACTAAAAAATAAAGATAGAATAAGCTCGGAAGGAAATCTCGTCTCATGCGGCCCAACAGTCCTGTGATAGCGACAACAACCTACGGTCGTGGTTTTATTCACTTTAGAAATCCCGTGTCGGTCTTCACCCGCGATCGCGGTTTTGTTCACTTCAGAAATCCTGAATTGGTCTTCACTCGCAATCGTTGTTTGGCATCTGAAGAAGGATCGTTTTCCCGCTGCTAGGAAGACGAAGCTCCACCCACGAGGGGACGGTCCATTCAAGGTTCTCCGGCGCATCAACAACAACGCTAACATCCTCGACCTCCCGGGTAAATACAACATTTCCGCCTCCTTCAATGTCTCGGATCTATCCCCTTATGTCGATTCCGAGTATCATGACGAGGAAACGGGCCACCCAAGGGGGGGAGGATGATGTGAGCCCCACCAGGACGGCTAGCCAAGACGAGGAGGACTTGTCCGTGCGCTCCGATGGACCGATCACACGAGCTAGGACTCGGGCCATAACCCGAGCCACTTCGTCCATCATCGCGCGCGCCATCGCAAGCCACGGCGCAACCACCGGCACGCCCCTCTCCACATGCCTCGTCACCATAGGCGCGCCGAGTCTCCAGCCCGATGCCTCGCACCGCAGCGCCGAGAACCTCCTTCTCGGCACCGTCCCGACCACGAGCGTCGAGCCACATGCCACGTCGGGCCACCCCGGCGTGGGAACTTGAGGTTCCTGCGCGCCTCGGCCTCGACACTCGAGGTCCGAGCGCACGCCAGCCTCGGCATGCCGATTCCGTGTCGCGCTCTTGCCAGCGTCGCGACACGCCCTTGGCGCGCCACAACCTTGTCACGGCCTTGTCGCGACACTCGCAACTAGGCCACCGTGACCTATTTTATTTCTTACTATTTTTAGAACTATTTCCATTCCGAAACATTGCTATTATTGTCCTTACTATTTTTATGCATTTTGGGCTTGGGCTAAATGGTTGGGCCGCATGCTTGCCTCCCCCTTCATTTCCCCACGCCGCCACCTAGGGTTTCTAGCTAGGACGCGCGCCTCCTTCCTCTATATAAGGAGCACGCCCCTCTATGTATTTCGGGACGCTTGAATTAAACTACCGTTATGCTGTCGAGTTTACTCCAGATTGTTTGTTAAGGCGTCAACCAATTTCTCTTCTCATCCCATATTCATCAGTTCTCCCTCAAAAGAGAGCACCTTCTCATCCTTTCAATTCTCTTCTCATCAAAGTCTAGTCGATTCGACTCTAAAACCTATCCAACCGTGCGTGAGACGACCATTTACGAGTCCATCTTCGATCCTCTCGTGAATCTCCCAACGGGGTTCACATCAACTGGCATCAGAGCCTCGGATTGCGTAAGTCTTTCTCTCGCTTTTACTCGTTTTTTGCACGAAATTTTTTTTCTCCACCATTTTCATTAGCTTCCGCCATATCTACCATCATTCACTTAGATCCATCGTAATTTGCTTCAAAAAAATCAGAAAAATCACCAAAAAAATCGCCAAAACCCCACCGATTTGCACTAGTTTCGGTTCATCATCTTAAGTTTTCGAGCTTGCTTGCATTCTTCATGTTTGTTTGAATTGATTGATTTGTGCACGTCGAAATTACCTTCTGTTTGTGTGAAGATTCGGTCCGATCTTGGCCGATCTTGTGTTTGTTGGAAAAGGCAAGGATCTCGCAAGATCTTGTTAGTTGCCGAAAAATCAAAAAAAAAAAATCAATTGGATAAGTAAAGCCAAAATAAGGCAACCTTATCCTATTAATTAAAAAAAAAAAGATTTTGTGGGGAAACACAAGCCAAAATAAGGCAAGTGTTTCCATATTTGCATTTATTTGATTCGGCCCCCTTGATTGCATATCTTTCCATATCTTCTCCAAAATCTTATCATATCTTCCATATCTTTCTTGTTAGGAAACTTGATTGATTGGTAATATTTGATTGCAAGAATCTCGCCCTTTCCTTAAGGCCGAGATCTCTCTCTCTCTCTCTCTCTCTCTCTCTCTCTCTCCTTCTTTCCTTTCTTGCCAAGGCTTACCCTAAAGTCGACGCCTCCTCTCTCTCTTCTTACTTGCATGCTTGATTGTCTTGCTTGTTTGTGCTTTTGTATTGTTCCTTACTTGTGCACGTCGAGATCCAAGCCTCCCCTACCCTTCGAGTACTTTTCGTGCAAACTAAGAGTACTTGCGTGGTGAGTCTTACAATATCTCGGCGCTTCTTATTGCTTGTTGTTTGTGAAATTTTTTAACCCCTTTGCTTTAATGTCTATGGTTGAGATTGGAGACGGAAGTATGGAAGGGGATGATCTTTCAAACCAAAAAGGAATTCAGCCACCGAACCCACCGCCGGCGCCAAGCAGCCTTCTCGGCGCGCCGAACGCATCGGCGCAAGGGCTCGCCCCCGCAGCGAGTCTCGCGGCGCTTGAGGCGCGCTTTACCAACCTCGAAGGATTGATGACGAGGTTCCTCAACCAGCAATCGGCGCCACCAGCCGTAACCATTCACACAGTGCACGCGCATCCGAGCGTAACGCCACACGGCGTCTCGGTTCCGCGGGCTTCGGCGCAAGAAAAAGGCAAAGGGCCTTTGGTGGACTCGACTAACCCGAATGGGATCCAACTTTTGGAATCCATGAAGGAAAGCCGACCCACTAACCAGGCTCAACAGGTGGACGACGTTGTTGACGTTCAGTTCGATGAGGAGTATGACTCCGAGGAGTGGCGGCGTCAACAATCAAAAAAGAAGAAAAAGGCGGTCTCTACGACGCCTAAGAAAAAGAGATTCAAGGGCCGAGATGACTTCGATGTCGATGACTATCGAGGCCATCAAAGCCCCACAACTCCATATTCAGAAACCGAGGACTCTATGACGGAGTACGAGGAAGCTTCCGAGGAGGATTTTGACCACCCTCCGGTCCATGATTCGGAGGAGTGGATAGATAGGGATCGGGATTGGATTCCGAGACCCAATTTGCCCGTGAACCGCGCGGAGTATGATCGGCTCGAGGGCCGTGACAACCGCGAACGGCCTCGGCGCAACGGGGATCGGCGTCGCCAAGACCGACACCGAGAGCACCAGCGGCGCCCTCGGCGCGACGAGGACGAGGACCCCAGCGACGGTAGCGATGGCTCCAGCCGAGGCCTTGGCCGAGGCCCACGGCGCCGACGCACACCCCCTCCGCGTGCCAACCGGCGCGCCGCAAACGATCGTCCGGCGCATGTATCACGCCGCGACGTCAAGGTAAAATTTGAAGAATTTTTTGGTAATTACAATCCTGATGAATTTATTTCTTGGTTACAGGGTACCGAGAACGTGCTCAAACATTGCCATTACGAGGAGCACGAGAAGGTCAAGGTGGTGACCCTTCATTTTAGGGGTGTCGCTCGGATGTGGTGGAACCGATTCGAATCGGATCGGGCCCGAAAGGGTAAAGCCCCCATAACCGAATGGCATCAACTCGTGTTTATTATGAAGAGGAAGTTCATCCCACCCGACTACAAGGAAAAAGTGAGGATCTTGATCCAAGACGCTCGCCAAGGTTCTCGGACTCCCGAGGAGTTTTTTGCTTACCTTGAAGATTTATTCTTCAAGGCCGGCATTAGTGCTTCCCCAGGGGCGTTGAAGTCTCGTTTCGTAGGGGGGCTTCACCAATGGATCCGAGATCAGTTGGTTGTCTTGCCAATCAAAGATTTAGGACGTTTGATACACACGACCATGGAGCTTCACACGCAATTCAAGAGGCCGAAGACGTCCACTTTCACAAGGTATACTTCTTCCCCTAGTCCATCCGCTTTGGGTACTAACCGGTTTGTTCCTCCTTCCATGTCTAAATCCAAGGTAGGTACCCCAACGACGGACTCCAAGGGCGCTTCGGTTGGCCAAAACCGTGACAAGGCAGCCCCTCCCCCACAAAGGACTCGAGACATCGAGTGCTATTTATGTGGTGGCCGAGGGCACTTGAAACGCGATTGCCCTAACTCGAAGCGAGTGCTTTTTTAGGCTCAATCCGCAGCGTATGAGAGTGTGGATGAACTTGAGTCCGAAGAGGAGGACGCCGCGCCAATCGAAGACGGTGCATATTGTGTGCCATCGGACATAGACGTCGGCGTCGACAAGTTGTTGCTAGTGACGCGCCGAGCACTTAGCATGAGGGAATCCGTGCCCACCGATCAACGGGAAAACATTTTCCGTACTCGGTGCTTGGTACAAAACAAGTCCCTTAGTGTGATCATAGATTCGGGATCGTGCGGAAATTTTTTATCAAGGAAAGTGGTCGACCATTTCAAGTTGCCACAAACGGATCATCCAAGGCCGTACAAGCGTTCATGGATCTCCAACGATGGCGACCATTGGATCCGTAAACAGGTTAATCTTTCCTTTTCTATTGGTTTATATTCCGATTCCATACTCTTTGATGTCACGGACATGGACGCCACCCATATTCTTCTTGGCCGTCCATGGCAATTTGACCGTCACGTGATTTATGATGGCCGGTTGAACACTTACATGTTCAATTACCATGGTAAACGCGTGACCATCTTACCTATTTCTCCGAGTGAAGCATTGCAGGATGAGGCCGAAAGGCAACAAGCCAACGCTCGGGACACGTCCACGGCCGCGCCTATGCCGAATTCAAGCTCGAACGGCGCTTCTGGCCTCGGACACAATTCTGTCGGCGCTCCTGGTTCCAACATCCATTATTCTGTATTTCAAGACGATTTGAACCAAAAACGCCGAGCAAAACCTAAGACTGAGCCAAGGACGCCGAGCTCGTCCTCGGCTGCGCATCGCAGCGCGCCAACGCCATTGCCCAGCGGCGCTGGCTCGATCCAGCGCCCTTCCAGCGGCGCGCCCGGTGCCGAAACTCATCCCTGGCCAAGCACTGGTGGCCAGCAGATTGGTGCCCCTGGAGCACCTCGGGTGCGCGAGGACGCCGAGCCACCTCTTCTCGGTTCGGTGCAAGACCGGCTTTTCCTATGCCGTCGGCGCGATGTGGTCAAACACATCGAGGGGAGTACTACTTGCTTTCTTTTGTGTCCATTGCTTAATATTTCCATTGATTCCACACATGTATTACCTCCTCCTATTTCTGACTTGCTGCAGGAGTATTCTGATGTTATGCCTGCGGAGCTCCCTGACGGGTTGCCACCTATTCGGGGGATCGAGCATCGCATTGATCTCATTCCCGGCGCTTCATTGCCAAACCGGGCTGCGTATAGGGCGTCACCTAAGGAGACTCAAGAGCTTCAACGCCAAGTCCAATCTCTTTTGGACAAAGGCTATGTTCGAGAGTCCTTTAGCCCGTGTGCGGTTCCGGTTATCTTGGTGCCGAAGAAGGATGGTTCTTGGAGGATGTGCGTGGATTGCCGAGCCATCAACCCGATTACCATCAAGTACCGTCACCCGATTCCCCGCTTGGACGACATGTTAGACGAGTTGCATGGAGCCGTGCTGTTTTCGAAGATTGATTTGAGGAGCGGCTACCATCAAATTCGGATGCAAGAAGGGGACGAGTGGAAGACGGCTTTCAAGACCAAACATGGTCTCTACGAGTGGTTGGTGATGCCTTTCGGTCTCACTAACGCTCCTTCTACTTTCATGCGTCTTATGAACTTTGTTTTACGTAAATTTTTGGGACTTTTCGTCGTCGTGTATTTTGACGACATTTTAGTTTATAGTAGAACTTTGGACGATCACGCGGGGCACCTTAGGCAGGTGTTAGATTGCCTCCGCGAACACTCTTTATATGTAAACCTGGACAAATGTGTGTTTTGCTCGGATATGACGAATTTTCTTGGCTTCGTCGTATCCAAGGATGGCCTACGAGTGGATTCTGACAAAATCCGGGCCATCCGTGAGTGGCCAACCCCAACGACCCCGACTATGGTTCGTTCTTTTTTGGGGCTAGCTGGATTCTATAGGCGATTCGTCAAGGACTTTAGTTCTATCGCCGGGCCACTCCATTCTTTGACCAAGAAGGCAGCCACAATAAAGTGGATGCCGCATCACGAGGCCGCCTTCGAGGCCTTGAAAGATGCTTTATGCCGAGCCCCGGTCCTGCAATTGCCGGACTTTACAAAGCGCTTCGAGATCGAGTGCGACGCTTCAGATTATGGTATTGGCGGCGTACTGCTTCAAGAACAAAGGCCTATCGCTTACTTTAGCGAAAAGCTAGCTGGGGCTACACTGAATTATCCGACCTATGATAAAGAGCTCTACGCTCTTATTCGGGTCCTAAAGACGTGGCAACATTATCTCTGGCCAAGCGAGTTCGTAATTCATACGGATCACGCAGCCTTGGCTTATCTTAAGAGTCAAACGACTCTTAATAGGCGCCACGCACGTTGGGTTGAGTTTATGGAGATGTTCCCTTACGTCATTGCTCACAAAAAAGGAAAAGAGAACGTCGTCGCCGACGCTCTCTCTCGCAGGTACATTTTACTCACCCAATTACATACAAAAATGCTTGGTTTTGCTATGATCAAGGGGTTGTACGCCTCAGATCCGTATTTCTCCTCAATCATAAAGGAACTTGAGCATTCGCGGATCCATGAGTCCTTCTTCTTGGACAACGGTTATCTTTACCGAGCTGGGAAGCTTTGCATTCCGGCATCTTCGGTGAGACATCTCTTGCTCCAAGAGGCTCATGATGGCCGAGGCCACTTTGGCATAGCCAAAACGTTGGCAGCACTTCGTGAGCATTTCTTTTGGCCTCATATGGCTCGAGATGTTAACAAGTATTGTCAAAGTTGTGTGCCGTGCCATACTGCCAAGTCTCGGTCACAACCGCATGGACTTTACACGCCACTTCAAATTCCGGACGCCCCGTGGGAAGATCTTTCCATGGATTTTATTACGGGCCTTCCGACGTCGAGGCGTGGAAAGGACTCTATTTTCGTAGTCGTGGACCGGTTTTCCAAAATGGCCCACTTTATTGCTTGTAAGGGGACAAACAACGCGGTGGAAATCGCTAATTTGTTCTTTGAACATGTGGTAAAGCTACATGGTATTCCTAGAACTATTGTTAGTGATAGGGATACCAAGTTCTGCAGCCATTTTTGGAGAACGCTTTGGGGGAAGTTAGGGACACGACTCCTGTTTTCAACTGCTTATCACCCCCAGACCGATGGTCAGACTGAGGTGACCAATCTGACCTTGGGCACTCTTCTTCGGACGATGCTCAAGGCAAACCCACGTCGGTGGGAGGACTTACTTTGCCATGTTGAGTTTGCATATAACAGGTCCTTTCACTCTGCGACGAAGATGACCCCTTTCGAGGTGGTCTACGGGCGTAATCCTCACACGCCTATGGATTTGGTGCCTTTTCCATTCAAGCCCGAGGAGCATGTCGACGCGGCCAACCGCGCCGACCACATCCGACGCCTACATGAGCGCACCAAGGCGCAGCTGCTGCGACGCGCCGATCAATACGCGGCCCAGCGCAACAAGGGGCGCCACACGTTGATCTTCGAGCCCAGAGATTTGGTCTGGCTCCATCTGAAGAAGGATCGTTTTCCCGCTGCTAGGAAGACGAAGCTCCACCCACTAGGGGACGGTCCATTCAAGGTTCTCCGGCGCATCAACAACAACGCTAACATCCTCGACCTCCCGGGTAAATACAACGTTTCCGCCTCCTTCAATGTCTCGGATCTATCCCCTTATGTCGATTCCGAGTATCATGACGAGGAAACGGGCCACCCAAGGGGGGGAGGGTGATCTGAGCCCCACCAGGACGGCTAGCCAAGACGAGGAGGACTTGTCCGTGCGCTCCGATGGACCGATCACACGAGCTAGGACTCGGGCCATAACCCGAGCCACTTCGTCCATCATCGCACGCGCCATCGCAAGCCACGGCGCAACCACCGGCGCGCCCCTCTCCACATGCCTCGTCACCATAGGCGCGCCGAGTCTCCAGCCCGATGCCTCGCACCGCAGCGCCGAGAACCTCCTTCTCGGCACCGTCCCGGCCACGAGCGTCGAGCCACATGCCACGCCGGGCCACCCCGGCGTGGGAACTTGAGGTTCCTGCGCGCCTCGGCCTCGACACTCGAGGTCCGAGCGCGTGCCAGCCTCGGCACGCCGATACCGTGTCGCGCGCTTGCCAGCGTCGCGACACGCCCTTGGCACGCCACAGCCTTGTCACGGCCTTGTCGCGACACTCGCAACTAGGCCACCGTGACCTATATAAGGAGCACGCCCCTCTATGTATAAGGAGCACGCCCCTCTTGTCACGGCCTTGGCGCGCCTCCTTCCTCTATATAAGGAGCACGCCCCTCTATGTATTTCGGGACGCTTGAATTAAACTACCGTTATGCTGTCGAGTTTACTCCAGATTGTTTGTTAAGGCGTCAACCAATTTCTCTTCTCATCCCATATTCATCAGTTCTCCCTCAAAAGAGAGCACCTTCTCATCCTTTCAATTCTCTTCTCATCAAAGTCTAGTCGATTCGACTCTAAAACCTATCCAACCGTGCGTGAGACGACCATTTACGAGTCCATCTTCGATCCTCTCGTGAATCTCCCAACGGGGTTCACATCAACTTTCGAAGGCTGTTTTGAACAATAGAGTGGTAATTTGGACTCATAGTAAAATGCAAATTGTATCTCTTCGAGTTACCTTTTTCAATGATACCAAATTGAGCTCCAAATGACAACCTTAGTTCATGAACAAAGGATCATAAGATCGAGAGATGTTGAAACAACAACTTCAAATCAATACTTCAAGTCTAGTCGTATCTTAAATGATTCTTATAAGAAGATAAAAAGACAATATCTAAAAACATCCATATATATACTATGTAAAATATAGAGGGGAGTTCTAGTGATAATAATGCTTATAGTGAGAAATAGGAACAAAGAATAACCATTGGATTCTATAAATCAAGGGTGGAGATTAAAAGAGAGAAATATAATGGGTGGATTAATCAATGACATATTGAGTAAATATTCTAATTTTAATGTTAGAAGACGAAATTGCCCCACAAAGTTCCTTCTCCCCTCTCGTTCCATTCAAGCGACAGATTTCAGAGTTTCTCTCCTCCTTGCTCCAGATCTGGGCGATCGTGGCGATCGTGGCTCTCCTCCTTGCTCCTCTTCCGGTTTGTTTTTCTCGTCTCCGACGATGCCTCCTACGAGCTCGGCAGACACTGCTGCCGCCGAAGGTACCTCTCCGACGACCTCCTTTTCCGGTTAGGTTCTAGCAATCTAGGCAATTGAATGAACTTGATTGTTGGTGTTTAGTTGATTGTTGGTATTTAGTTGCAATTTCTGGCCCCCTAAGAAGCCGGTTTTGCTGATGCAAGTAGTCAAATAGGTTCGATCTCAGGGAACATCTTCTTTAGGTTTAAAATTAGGCCAGATTGAGACCAACGCATAAGCATATCTGAGACCAACGCTTTCAAATTGGTGGGAATATATCATATATGTACATCTTGTACACTTTTTTTTCTGACATGATTAATGCACATAAATTACAGTAACTTTAGTGTTCATCTCTACATAGAGATTGCAACTAAAGGGGCAGCTTTGATACACTATTGCATAAAGCTCAATTAGCAAGTGAAGTCGGATGGTAATAATAACAATACTCTAATCCGGTCTAATTATTGCCACCCCCTACACAGCTTAGTAATGTATTTGATGTGCTTGCTAACTTATGGTTCATGTTCTTATGCTATTAAGTTCATAATTTTTTCCAATAAGGTTCATAAGATTTAGTAAAAAAAAAATACTTTTAATGTGTGATTTATTTTGAAGTTTCATATTACAGTTCATGCTCTTATATTGGTAGGTTTATGAAAATTCACACTTAGGTTCATGAAAATTCATTTAAGATTACCTTTATATTATTTGTGTTGTATTTTGTATTTTTACGAATGTATAAAGTTGAAAATTATTCTGTTTTATGTATATGACACCGACAACATCAAAAGGCTTGAAAAGGAAGAAACAAGTTAACCCCACACGTCAAAGATCGCGAGGAAAGAAAATGCTAAAGTTTTCAACTCCACTAACCGGTAGCTTGGAGTTTGAAGGATGTGAAAGTGAAGAAGAAGCAGATGAAGATTCTGATGATACCGATTCTGATGATACTGATTGTGATGATGCAGATTATGAGAAGACAATCAGTGAAACTTGTTATTTCTATTATTATTTTTATATTTAAAAGCATAGGTTCCTTGCATTTTAAATGCTTGGTTCATGCTTGTTTAAGAATAGGTTAAAACTATTGTGTAGTATATACTCCACGCATGCCAATGTATTAAAAAAGTTTGACTGAGGCATTCAATATTCGGTTCATGCAAAGTAATGCTTTGGTTCATGCTACTAAACAGTATGGTTCATAGTACATTTTAATTTGATTCATGCGTTTTTAAGTGTACATGTTATTTCAGTTTATACTTGTAGCTTGATTAAATACTAACTATGATATTAAATTACATGTATTTGATAGGTTTATCATAATTGTTCTAGCATATGTACACGCAAAAAAGTTTGAATAAGTCATTCAAAGTTTGGTTCATGCAATTTAAGGCTCTGGTTCATGCTACTAAACAGTATGGTTCATAGTACATTTTAGTTTGGTTCATACGTTTTTAAGTGTACATGTTATTTTAATTTATACTTGTAGGTTAATTGAATACTAACTATGATATTAAATTATATTTGTGTACATGTTATTTCAATTTATACTTGTGAATTATAGTATCATCAGTTGAGTCTGTACGAGAACCGCCATGTCGAATATCAAAACCACAAATAGAGGCATATTGTGTGTAAAAGGAGATGCATTCATCCAATGTGATAAAATATTGATCTTCGTGTGCTTTATACATGCTTGGACAATTGGGAATAAAATAAGAACAATCTTGTGATAAGTGAAGAGTAGGCATCACTAGCTTCATCAAGATCATCCAATTGAACCACATCAACGCTAACATCATTATCAAGACCCTTCAATGAAACTTCATCAATACTAACATCATTATTCGAATGAGACAAGTTAGGGTGACCGGAACTTGATGAACAACCTACAATAAAAAAAATAAAAAATTAAGCTAATTTAGAAGTAACATGGAACACATAACTAGCAATAAAAAAATGTAAACAAATACCATTTTTCTTTTGGTTCACAAATATTGTCATTATGGTTCATAATATTACACTATAAGGTTCATTGAAAATCACAATGCGGTGCATGTAAAATAAAAACAATATATGGAAATGTAAGATTATACTCGTGTGCGTGTAAAACATCACCTAATCTTCAATTATGTTGAATAAAGCAACATTATCAAATAACCATTGAATTTTAGGTCCTCTTGTGTGTCACTCGTAACAACATTGGATTTTGTCTAGCCAACATTGGATTTCGGTAACATATTCAACCAATTAAGAGTTGTTATTGTTTTGAGTTTGCTGGTTTAGAAAGTTATCTACTTATCCTGGACATATTCTACAAATTTGTGGCTGACATAGAGGTAACATAAGCCGGCTCAACATGGTCAAATATTCATGTCCCCAAGATGAACAAAAAGACACCATAGACATCAATTATGCAACAACAAATTCCCTTATCACCTCTTTTTGCTTTTACTTTTAAATAATTACAATGAAAGTAAGGTAAAACTAATATCCATTGATTTAAGCTGCCTATATATGTGCAACAAATAACTAACACTCATCAAACATTCAAGCAAGATTTTAGGTTTTTATGGGGAAAAAAAGGTTTAGGCATTTTATCAAACACTTGGTGGGCAATCAAACAAGTTTGAATAAATCAACCACTATTTCTACCCAAATCCTTCAAATTGAAATGCAAAAAACATACACAAATCTTTATTTTGCAATCTCTATCAATTCTAATGTTAATAAAAAGGGGAAAAAAGAAGATATCTAGTAAAAATGTGCAAAATACCGTTTTTCAGTTGGTTCACAAATATTTTCATTGTGGTTCATAATATTAAACAAGAAGGTTCATTGAAAATAACAATGCGGTTCATATAAAATAACAATACGTATTGTAAGTGAAGCGATCTAGCAAAGGTCACAAGGGTACTAATTGTTGATTCAAAACAATCTCCTACTAGTCAATATGGATAACTAGGCATAGACATATACACGAAAGCATCACTAAAAATATTCCAAGACATTTAGCAAAACATGCTCTTTGAGACATTTTATCAAACACTTTGTGGGCAATAAAAAAAGCATACAAATAGTTTCTATAAAATTTTGCTTCCAATCCCAAAATCAAGAGTACAACACATTTCTCCATGATCTCAAGCAACAAAGAACCATAAACAACAACAAATTTAGGAATTTGAGAGCAACAAATCATCCACCAAACTAAACTCTTCTTAAGCACTCTTCATAATCACTTACCTAAATTCATTGTTTCTTCAATTTGGAGTAAGAGTTTGTATCGATCGAAGGGGAGATCAATATCGAAAAGGAGATCGAGATCGAAAGGGAGATCGAGAGTATGTAATCTCGTACATCGTTGTTGGCTGAAAGCACGTAGGAGAGATCGACTAGAAACATGTAGGTTTAGGGCTGGAAGTTATAAAATATAGAGAAGTGTGACAAAAATACCCTTCTAGCTTTAAAAAATAGAGGAGTGTGAGTGTTGATAGCAACCCATCTGGACCCTTAATCTTACAAAATCAACGGATGAGAATTGTTCTCATTTTACATGATAAGAAAAATTCTCATTTGATCCCCAATTGTAAAATATATTATTTTCCTACTATGGTTTTATATATATTTCATGTCAATTTAATTGGTTACTTTTTTTTTTGTTAACTGGCTCTATGAGAGTCGAATAAAAAATATCTAAGTATTATTTTTGAAGATTTAATCATTTAACTAAATATCGAAAACACTTAACTAGTTATTTGGTTAGGCTCAATCTCTTCTCCATAGTGGTATACTGGTATCTTGATACTTTATATATTAAGTTGTCCGCAAATTTAATCAAATTTGTCAGATTTTGTCCACTTAGTTGTAACTTATATTTTACTACATCATTGACAATTCCTATGCTAACATACATCATAATTTTGCAGTAGCATGATGCCACCCACCTCACTTCAAAGATTTGTTGTTCCAACTCCTACTCCAAGTGGGTATAATATGTCTAGTGTTAGGTAATCTAGATTCCAGTGATCCAGGAGAATCATGTACTTAATCATATTTTAAAAATAAATTTAAAATTCCCTGTGTGCGTGTTGTTCAATAAGCTAGTTTTAAAGAGGGTTCGACTAATGTGTGTTTATAAACATACAATCAAAAGTTAATTTTGAAAAAAATTAATTTTTTTTCTAAATTAAAATTGGTCCGGCTATGGGACACACAATAAAAAATGTAAAATTGGGAAATTATTTCAAAACTATTCCTTAAATTAAAATTAATGAACCCTTTTAAAATTATTGAATCCTTTAAATAAATTAAAATTAACAAGCAGTTATCAATTTTACCGAATTTATTATTATTATTGTGTGCTCATGAGCACACATTAAAAAATCGTTGCGTAAAAAGTGTTCAAATTATTTCTTAATTTGAAATGAGTAAATCTTAGAAGAAGAAAAGAATATTATACTTTCTTTGTTTAAATTATTTATCATTTTATTATTTTTATACAACAATATGTATAATTTTATATATATTTTTCAAATCTTTGTACTTTTCTCCTTAAGAAACTATCAAAAAAAATAAAAACCTTTATCCATCTTCAAAAATACAACGACTTATAAAAAAAATAAATCATAACAATATATTTAAGTAAAATTAAATGAATTCTTAGTATCTTTAATAATTCATAAAATAATAAAATTTATAAACGGAGGAAACATTAAATTAAAAAATATTTTCATATTTATTAAGTTTTTTTTATCATTAATATGCACAAATATTTTCATATTTTACAAGCATTTGATACCCTCAATAGTTTTGGGTAATATTTTTTTCACGGTCAATTTAATTCTTGGTCCACACAAATGGATTTATTGTTGGACTATCTTCCCACTAACTAACTTAAAGTCTTGAACTGATATACTTTTGTTTTTTTCCTTAGGTGGCTCAACTTTGATAGCCACAAATCCACAAAATTATTTTGTAAGATGAGAAAAATCCAAAGGAAGAAACCACCTACAATAATGTTAAGACACTACGTAAAATACCTAACAAAATGCCAAAATAAATAAATAAAAATTTAGAAAAATTCCGGACCCTATGTTCAGATGATTTCACACGAAATGTTGAAAGTTTGTTATAAATCATTCACACAATGTTTATGAGAAACTAAAAATCATGTATTATGCTTGTAAGCAAGTTTGTATCGTGTGGAATAGGCTTAACGAGAACATATGTACAAAAAAGAAAAGAAAAAAACTCTTCAATGTTGTATACTTGTATGTGCAAATTATTTCTCATCTTACATCACAATTCACAAATAACGTACCAATTCAACAAATTTACGGTCCGAAACGTATGGACGTCCCTAATAATAATTAATATACAAAAAACAGCTATAAAAACGATATATATCGACTGAGTAGGTTTATGATAGTCCCAAATACTATTTGAAAACGAGCCTAGAGTCTATATTAGTATATTACCGAATGAAAATTACTTTGATTTAACCCGGTGCCTTATCTATTAAACCAGATACGAAGATAATACTCAAGAACATTTTTTTGATATGGAAAGGAATTAGGAAGGACCACTTTAACTAGAAGTTGGCCGCCCTAAGACATTTAAACAGATGGGGTCTTGAAGATTCTGGAGAGCTGCTTGATTTGGGGCGTGGCTATATATACCTATTTGTGTAATGTGACTTGCCATTTTATTGATTTCCTTGAAGATGTGATTTATTTGTTTAACCTCGAATATCAAAAAGATATCATGATATCCAATATTATCATCTCGACCTTGCACTCTAAAAAAGAGCTCAAAAATGGTCCCACACGGCGTGACTTAGTAATAAGAGATTAAGAGGCATGAGATATGTTGGAAGGTCCTAGGTTCGATGTTTGACTCCGCCCCTTTATTTGGGTGAAAAACCAAATCTCATCATTCTTCCTTCCACTAGGTCGAGCCGGTCGGTGCAAATCGATTTACCTAATTCGCGCACTTTATCGACTAATTCACAAATCCAAGATTTATCATCAGTAAGTCCATAGACTAGGCTCCGGTTTCATCGGACCCAAGAACTAGAACCTTAACCGACATTGGACCGATTCTCCAATTTCGGTTCCGAAAATATTTTTAAAGAAAATTAGAAAAATAGAGTTATGTAAGCCACATGAGCCCCTATCTTGACCCCCTAGATTTTCATAAGGGTAGTTGCACTGGGTCAATGTTTTTGTTGTAGACTTAAGCAAGCTAGATAATGAATATTGCGGTCATGGTTTTCCAATAGAGCCACAACCTGCCAAACCACAACCACGATTTCAATAGGTTTCGATTGAAACCGGCGGGACAAGGGTTCAGAAACCGACGGTTCCACCCCGATTCCGATTCTTCCACCCAGTTCATGGGGTGGGAGAACTATTGCTATTTAATAATAACCAAAAAATAACTTTTACCCAAAAAATGCTCCCTAATTTTATTTCTCTAGAGAAAAACTAAAAAAGAAAAACCAAGTTTCTACTTTCTCCTATTTTACTTAAAATTCTATTTTTAAGATTTATTTAGACAGTTAGAGTTCGTTCGACAACTGAATATTTATCGGTATTGATGTTGAAATTTGGTGTTAATTTTTTTTGTAAATTACCAAAAAAGACATGTATTACTATTTAAAAAAGAAGCGATAAACTATCAATAAACTCAATAAGCTATGAGGTGATGAATATTTTTTAAACTCAAAATAAACTCAAATAAGCTCGATAAACTTCCATAAGCTTTGGTATTGCCGAACACATACAACACAGTTTTTTTCTCGATATACGTGATAAGATCCAAAACAAGGAGTTGCCGAACAATGACTTTAAAAAATCAAACCCAAGTGTAAGTACTTTTTTTAGTATAAAAATATTAAGAGTTTGTATTTAAAAAGTTAAATCGATCTTCGCTGTCCAAGATCCTGAATGAAAACGGCTTTGATTTAACCTCATGCCTTATCCATTGAACCAAATGTAAAGGTAACTCTCAAGAACTTTTTTTTTTATATGAAAAGGAATTAAGTGAACCGTTTTATGGAGAAGTTGATCGTCCTAAAACATCTAAACAGATGAGGTCGTAAACTTTCTAGAGAGCTACTCAATTTGTGATGCAACTATAGATTACTATTTACATAACGTGACTCACCGCTACCTTACCTCATTAATTTTCCTAAAAATATAATTAAATTATCTAATTTTAAATATCCGTAAAGACATTAAGATATCCGATATTATAATCTCGACCTTTCACAAACAAACTCCTAACTCGAAATCTATAAAGGGACCTCAAGAACTATTGATATTTGATAACCACCAAAAATATCTTGTACTAAAAAATGCTCCCTATTTTTATTTTAAAAAACTAAAAAAAGAAAAGAAAAATCTATTTTCTGCTTTCTTCCTCTCTCCTATTGTGAATTTGTGAATTGTGAAATGCTCTTCTTCTTGAACCTCCTCTGAAGTCTGCATTCTCCTCCACTTCCACACACACAGACACACACCTTTTCAATCTCTTACATATCCCCTGGTCCCCTCCCTCCCTCTCTCTCTCAATCCATTTCCTCCTCCTCCTCTGGCTATGGCGGGCGGCTACACCGTGGCATCGCCGCTCTGCACTTGGCTAGTGGCGGCCTACATGTCCGTCGGCGCCGCCAGAGGAGACAAATCCTCCGTTCCGACCTCCGGTCCCAGATTCGCTCGCAAGAGGCGAATTGCTCGCGTCGCGTCGCAATGCAATCCGCGGATTCCCCCCGGCGGCCTAATCTCGTCCTTCTACGGATCTAGCATCCAGGGATTGATGAGCTCCTGCCTCGCCTTCGAGCCCTGCGACGAGTTCTGTAGCTCGATTCCGAATGTCGACCACGGACTTTACTCGCTGTTTGGATCCAAACCGGCTCGGGCCTCCCGGAGGCATCGGCGGACCAACCGAGGCCTCGATTCCGGTATGGATGTGTTGGATTTTGGCGTTGTTTTGCTGATTCTAGTGTTTGATTATTTTAGATTTGCTGTCCTAGTTGGAAGTTTGACGTGTAGCACTTGAAAAGTGAGAAGGTAGGTATCCGGATGTGTGCGTGCGTGAGAAATAGAGTGGATCGTGTGGATTGTTGGTACTTGATGAATGCAATATGGATGAGGTGTGTTTGTGGCGTCTGAATTCATGCCATTTTGATGAAGGATGGGATTTGTACGTGGTTTTCTTTGGGGTTTATGTTATCATCCATGCAGTGATTGGCTTAGACTGGCTAGTTAGATTGAAGTTCTAGAGTGAGGAGGAATTATTAATTGTTTTTGTCTGTCTTTCCCCTTGGAGGAATTGATCACATTTTTTGTATGTTTTGAGTCAGGGATACTTCAAACCACCACTACCTTCAGAGTGTGATTTTTTATTTGTTGCTTTAGAAAATTAGACGCTGAATTGGCCTATGAATGAACTTCACAATTATATGTTGTTTAAAGACGAAAAAAAATTCTCCTCAAATTATATTAAAAAGAGAACGATCTAGTGCTAAATTTCCTATTGGATTCTTGTTAAACTAGGTGTTCGTAGTTAGGTATTCAGTGGGAGTGAAAATGCAAGAAAATATCAAATTAGTGTTTTGTGAGCTTCATAAAATTGTGACTGATTTTTTTATGATTCATGAAACTGAAATTAGCTTTCAACTCCAGGGTGGAACTTTCTGCATGCAAATTTAGTGAGCACCTTAATGAACCCTATGATAAGCATGCATGAAATATCTGTACCTCTCATGCATCCGAAATAAAACGAAAAGGAAAAGGAATATGCCACCACCTGCTTGCTTCTTTTATCCAGATTTTTAGCAACACTTTTAGTTCATTCCATACAGGCTCTAGTCTTCTCTTGGAGTGTCTGGGTACTACTTTGACTATGTTAAGCATTCTTCTGCTTTGTATAATGGAGTGTGTATGCGTTATGGATCACCTAATTGTTTCTACCTACTTGTCCAGTTAAAACCATGGCTGTAGCAGTTGAACCGGCAACAGAGGGTTCAACTAAGCAGAAACCTTATACAAAAGAGAGGCGAGTAGTTGTGACAGGGATGGGTGTTGTGACCCCACTTGGTCATGATCCAGATACCTTCTACAATAATTTGCTTGAGGGTGTCAGTGGCATTAGTGAGATAGAAACTTTTGACTGTGCAAGTTTCCCTACGGTATTCTCAACTCTTCTCTGCTCTTGCCCACTGGACAGTTCTGAAGAGGTTAATTACGTTCATTTTGATTATATTGTGCAGAGAATTGCTGGAGAGATCAAGTCTTTTTCAACTGAAGGATGGGTTGCACCAAAGCTCTCTAAGAGAATGGATAAATTCATGCTATACATGCTTACTGCAGGAAAAAAAGCTTTGGCTGACAGTGGAATTACAGAGGAGGTGATGAATGAATTGGATAAAACAAGATGTGGAGTTTTAATCGGCTCTGCAATGGGTGGAATGAAGGTACATTGCTCAAATTTTAAGTAGTTTTTTGTACATTAGGTTAAATGCGGCTACTGCCAGCTGTCAATTGGCTACATTTTCTGGATGGGATGAAGAAGTATAGAGTGTATAGTGATCAAACAAATTTCCTATTGTCCAACCCTAGAATTCATCTTTAAGGGTTCACCCATTTTCTCAGCTACTGAGGACTTCATTTTTTATCTTTCTGAATTTGGGTCTTTGTGACCTTCAAGTTTGCTTTCCTAGGGAGCTGGCCAGAGATATGGGGGTTGCCTTCATTGCATGTGCAAAAGCATATACTTCCTTCCATTTTTCCTTACATCTGTATGATACTTTTTGCTTGTTTGGTTATTTGAGGTTTGTGGAGTGCCTGTTAGAGATGCATTTCTCCCTTTTGCATGAGTATAATAATTATTTGTTTCCATGTCTTCAAACTTCACAGGTATTTTATGATGCAATAGAAGCTCTTCGTGTCTCATACCGGAAGATGAATCCTTTCTGCGTACCTTTTGCCACAACAAATATGGGTTCTGCCATGCTTGCCATGGATTTGGTCAGTTGTGATTTAAATAGCGGTGTCTAAATTATTCAACTATAAAAACCATGTTGAGCTTCTCACATCTTTTGTTTATTACTCAAGTGCAGGGCTGGATGGGTCCAAACTACTCAATATCCACTGCCTGTGCTACAAGCAACTTCTGCATACTCAATGCGGCAAATCATATAATTAGAGGTGAAGCTGTAAGTAGTTTCATGCATCTTTTTTTACACAAATAATTTTACTTAATTGGTTACATATGAACATCTTGAACACAATAAAAAATAATGGAAATAAAAAGGAGCAACCAGCTGACTTATGGTATTACTTGTTGGCAAGTTCATTCAATCTCTTGCTATCTCCTTTTCTTAATCTTTCTTTTTTGGTGCTGAAAACAGGATATGATGCTTTGTGGTGGTTCAGATGCAGCAATAATTCCTATTGGTATATTTTGCAACATTATAGCTCATCCATCGTAGAATTAGAAAAGAAATAGTAGATTAGTAGTACTCTTTATCTTTTTTTAGAATGGCCCTAAAACAAAACTTATCCAATTTGAAGTAGTCCATGCCATACCCTAACTGTGCTATCAAATGTTGCAGGTTTGGGTGGTTTTGTAGCCTGCAGAGCTCTTTCCCAGAGGAATAATGATCCAACTAAAGCTTCACGACCTTGGGATATGGTATATAGCAATGATGAAGTTTACCAACATGGCAACATTCATCATCATATCACGCAATTTGAGAATTTTCGCTTATAAATAAATGTTTTTTTCTTGTAACAGAACCGTGATGGATTTGTTATGGGAGAAGGTGCTGGGGTTTTGCTTGTTGAGGAATTAGAGCATGCTTTGGTATGACAGTGCTATTGATCATTAATCTTCTAGGGAAAAGTTAAAGTAAAACATTCCCTGATATCATTCTAAATTTGCAGAGAAGAGGGGCAACCATCTATGCAGAGTTTCTAGGTGGAAGCTTCACTAGTGATGCATATCACATGACTGAGCCTCACCCTGAAGGTATTTATAATGAATTAGTTGACATTCCCACTAAAGTTTTTTCAAAGTTCTAAAGTTTGTTAACATCGTACACAGAATTTGTGGACACAATATTGTCATGTTAAGTCACAATTCATAAAGTTTGTGTAATGTGTGTACATGACTTTCCTGATGATGTTATTCATCTTATTAGTTATTACTACAATACTAGTGTCATTATTCACATAATACTACTGCACATCTAAATTGGAAATAGTGGTTGAACTGCTTTGAATGCCTTCTTTCAGTTCTTTGAATTCAGCCTGACGGATTTCGCTTTCCTATAGATAAAAATATTCTTCTATGAAACTGACAAAGTGTGAACTGGGTTTATTTTGGACCTGTTTGGAAAAAGGGCGTGGTGTCATTCTTTCCATTGAGAAGGCGTTAGCTGATGCTGGGTTATCCAAGGAAGACATAAATTACATCAATGCACATGCCACATCAACTCCTGGTGGTGATCTGAAAGAATATCAAGCTCTACTACACTGTTTCGGCCAAAATCCCGAGGTATTTTAAGTGAGTATGTGCAATCTTTGCTATTATCCATGCATTATACTCAGTTAGGTTCTATGTACAGTTGAGGGTGAATTCTTCAAAATCTATGATTGGCCATCTACTTGGAGCAGCTGGGGCTGTGGAAGCGGTTGCAACTGTGCAGGTAAGGCATCTGGCCTGAAACAAATATCAATTAGTGAATCATTCAATAGTTGAAGTCTGTTGTTATCAAATATCATGTCTGAAAGGCTGATGCTCTAAGCATATATGCATATGCCATATTGTGTCCAGATATCTGCTCTCTAACTTATCAATTAATATTTTAGTTCTATTATAAAATTTGAAATTTTGATATCATATGGTTCGTTCTTCCAGTATTTAGTTTTTCTTTCTTGAAGTGCAATAAGCAGAAATAATTACTTATTGATGTGAGAATATTTATGTAAATAACCTGTATTCTGTTTCTTTCTGGATTATAGATGTGTTATCCCCTAAAATTACAAGAATTGGCATCTCTCTTTCTGTTGTATTACATTCATATTTGTCTGGGAAGTGATTCAGAAAGACAATCCCTTGTTGGCCAAATTGATTGAAGGCCTAAAAACCACAATCATCACTATTACATCTATTTTACAAGTTCATTTTTAGTTTCTGATATCACCTTAAGAATCTACAGAGGACACTTTTCTATTTGCTTTGCTTAATGTGGGTTAACACTTTGTATGCTTTTCATATATCAGGCAATACGGACTGGCTGGGTACATCCAAATATCAATCTTGAAAACCCTGATAAAGGCGTGGTAAGTTTTAGCTTTCGTTTGTTCCCTGCCTATTTAATCTTGATATGTATTTTCCGCAAGGTCTATATGCTTTTGCATGTTTTGATTATGAAAATTTTAAATTAGATCTAAAGTTACTCGAAGAGCATCATAATCAATTTTAACAAAATCTGAAAATGACCCAAACCGAAAAATGGACTAAAAAGAGGCTATCTCAAACAATTGGATCCTGATACTGTAATTGGTCCTACCATATCAATAATTTCTATGAACTTAATTTATTTTGGTTGCTAAACAACCCTCAATTGTATTATTTTTTACTATCATTGAAGAAAAAAAGGAAACAAATGTTTCAAGCAACAACATTAGTTGGATTTATTAGAAGGAATAGGGATGACTGGAGCTAGTGAGAAGTTACAAATAATGGAAAGCTAGTGTTTGTATATGATCACGAAAAGGTGCTTTTTTACATGATTTTCTAGCTAAGTAGCTAACCCATTTAGGATAATTGTGGTGCCTTGCTCCCTCCTCAAAATTCATATTAGAGCATTCAAGACAATGTCATATAAGAGCAGGTCACTGTTGTAGTGTTGTTTACTTGTCTTACTTTGCAGCTAATATTTACAATAAAGAGTACTAGGATAGCCATATCGATTCTACCATTTCCTATGAAATCAAATGAAAAGAAGTCTTTTCTAACAGAAGTTGATAGGAAAATAGCAACTTATGCAATCTCAAAAAGGATTTAATTGCCTATGATTTAGTTGGTCGTCATTTATGGCAATTTAGCATTCTTTTCTGGGTGATGTTTTCCTGTTTAACCTGATAAGGAAAGACTAGCCTATCAAGTTCAGGCTCATAACCAATTATTGCTTCATGTATTCTTGAATTATCATGATTGGATTAATATGCCGAGAAGTGAGAACTTTGAACTATTGATAATGTTGATGTTTTTGCATATTATTTAGATACCTTGCATCCTAGCTTACCATGACCATATCCCATGATCATTAATTGTCATAAATTTCCTGGAATTAAATCAGGACACTAGAGTGCTAGTTGGCCCTAAGAAAGAACAACTGAAGATCAAGGCAGCCCTGTCTAATTCATTCGGGTTTGGTGGTCACAACTCGTCCATCATTTTTGCTCCGTACAAGTAGTGTGAGTAGCCATTTGATGCCTTATTCAAGACCGGTCCCAATTGTTTCAGGTTTGTTTCTTTCAACCCCACTTGTAATTGATGCCTTTAAAGGCTCCTCCTGTCAGGACCAATATAAATTTTATCAAGTTACCCTCCTTTTTCCGTAGTTCAATGTAAAATTTTACCTTCCTTTTTCCGTTTTCTAGTTAGTTAGGCCTTGCTATAGTTTACTTATTATAAAGCGATTTTTTAGAAAAAAAAAACAGTGTTTGCATTTTCCAAAGCAAAAATATAACTAGCATTCATGTATTTCAATGTAAATTGCTTTCTAATAAGCAACTATAGCAATATTCCAACTTCCTTGTTTTTAGACACTTTCCCATACAATTGTGAGGATTCTTCAAAATGGGCTTAATTATCTATCATTTTCACTTTAAGGGTTCTAAGACTATTACAATTCTTTTTTTTCCTTAGGCATTTGTGAAGCCTCACAACTATTGAGTATTGACATTCAACATTATTATGATGCCCACCTGTCCACCTGACTAATCAAGATCCCGGATTCGAAAGGAGTTACTCGTAGCAGATCTTGCCTTAAACCGAGACGCCTGCATGGATTCTTGAAGGTTAAAGAAATGTTGGTGCAGGTAACTCCATCCAGATTAGAGACTAGATCTTTTTTGTTGTGGATAATTTTAACTTGCTCCCCCCCTCCTAATCTGGCGGTAAGCAGCATTTAAAACCAGCATCTTTGAACTATTACTACATTGTTGCGCAAAAACACTCTGCTCTGCTCTTTTTCGCCTTTGTACAAGCTATAAACGGTTGTAATAACTGAATCGGTCGTTGTAGTCTTATCGGATTTCTTCTGCTTCTGGTTTTTCTTTCTTTACTGTTGTGGACTTTCAGTTTTGGATTAAGAGCAGGATAATCCGGCCATTGATGACGCTAATTAGTGGTTATTTTGAGGTTTTCTGACATAGGAGTCGTCGATTAGTTGATTAGTTGAATTCCCGTGTCATTCATGAGTTTTGTTTGAATTTCTGACTAAAAATTTATGTAAAGAGTATAAATGCTTTATCTTAGTATTACCTAGTTCACAAATGCCATAAATCAACTTATCATCTAGATGTATGATAAGTACATGTGAAAAAAGGCTCATTCTATTGTCTTGCTTAAACACTTATTTTCTTCCTTTTCCGAACTAACTTCAAATATGGCTTGTTTATATGTCATGGTTATATGTTTACCGTTCATTTCATCCAAATTAAGTGAGCTTGAGCCACCTGTCTACATTTCATTGATTGGATTCATCACATCACATGTCCACCTTTCGTTGGACAATGTCAGGATACGAATTAACATGTGATCACGTGGGCACAAAGTACTTCCTTTGTTGCCTTGTTCGCGGGATAGGAGAAAATTACACCTACACTTTTGGGA
Source organism: Fallopia convolvulus (assembly GCA_964016875.1). NCBI lineage: Eukaryota > Viridiplantae > Streptophyta > Magnoliopsida > Caryophyllales > Polygonaceae > Fallopia > Fallopia convolvulus. The sequence continues at coordinate 3,662,883 of OZ024720.1, forward strand.
TGTATTTGGATTGTTCAAGATAATACATTATTGTAGGATCGATGTTAGTTTTAGACAGTCGGGAACTGTTCCAGTGACAGTTCCCTTACGCAGCGGAGTAATATAGAACAAGACTAAAATAGGAATTTAAAGCTTGAACACAGTTCTTTATAGAGGAACCTCTTTAGCCAACTAGCTAAAGAGTAAACCTCTACCTCCCTTGGAGGATTTTGAACACGCACTATATTCTATTGATATATCTCAGGATCTACAATACAAAGTCGAACTTCTCTATTGCTTGTGATCCCACTCACAAACAATACTAACGACTAAGACATAATAGTTCCTAGATCTAAACACAAATGAATATAGAGAGTGAACCTTCTCGTTCCTGTGCAGTTCCCTTTAGCACAGGAACCACCTTCTTCAAGCTGATGAAGAACTTCACGCAGTCTTCATCACTTGATCTTTCCTTCCTTGAACTTCTGGTTTAAATATCTTCTATGAATCAGCTCGGGCTCTCAATCTCTTTCTTTCCTTTTGTAGATCTGGTTTTCAGATGTGCGAGAGCTCCATTAGACCTAGCGGCGTCGCATTCCTTTTATAGAGTTTCCATCTTTAGTTCTGACGCCTTTGCCCTTGTTGTCTTGGGGAGTACGACACTATTCAAAAAGACTAGCGTACCCTTCTTCATCTCTATTCATTCGGAGCTTTGGCTTGCCGCCCAAGACAATAGTGAAATGTCTCTCTTGTCCTTTTAATTACTTGCCACGTATACAGGTGACTTGACAGAGAACGTTTCCCTTTACTTTTCCTGTAAACTTGCTATCTTTCCTGAGATCACTTATACAGGGAATTAGTTCCATTTGTTTGTCATTATCAAAACTTCGATTACTTGAATGGAGAACCCATTACACTGTTCCAACAATTATAATGAAAAATATTGTATTGTATATGTTTTCTTATGAATTATCTTTGGTTATTCAAACCTACCCTTAGTGTAGAAACTAAAATTTCCTCTACCAATAAGTTTCATAACTATTAATATACTATTTAAGATTTATATATGAAATTTTTTTGAAGTATTTTTATCTAGTCATAGTCATATAGTCATATAGTTATATAAATATAACATGCATGTGAGATTACCTGCAAAAAATGCATGAACTTGTAGGAATTGATCTTACTTATATACTCATCGTTCCCTGTTATTCAAAAAGCCAAGTATAACATTTGAGATCAATTTGTTTTTATCAGGTACAAACAGGGCCGTCCAAATGATCTTACTAAATTACTAAATGATCTTACTAAATTATTAGCTTGCTGGGTATTATTTTGAGTTATATATTATATAGTACTCTATAATTAACATGAATCAGTAATAACTAAATATGAGTAAAATAAAATTAAAACAAAACAGGAGGCCCTCAAAATATATAGTACTCCAAAATAACTTGTTGGGTGTTATATCGAGTTATATATTATGTAGTGCTAATTAAACATGACTAAATTTAAATTAAAAAAGAGGCCCTAAAAAATGTGAGGCCCTGTGCATATGTCCTTGTTGCACACCCTCATGATCGGCACTGGGTACAAAAGAAAAAGAACAAGAAATCGTATACTAAGAACATATGTATTTTTGATCTTTTATATGAGTATTAAAGATTATAAAGTAAGTCTCACCAGTTTAGTTGATAGATAATGATGTCCGCGAGTTTGAATATGAGGAATGTAGATTCATAAGATTAAAATGACTTGTGACAAGATATTTGTCGAAGAAAGTATCATATGTGTCTCTCTTATCATTAGTGATATTTACTTAAAATAAAGAACTTCTTCAAATATTTATAAAGGATTTTTGTAATATATGTTCATGGACACATGTTAATACTTGCAAATTTGATAAACAATTTCCATGGACACACATTTAAGAGACCACTTGATAAATTGGTAAGCTTTAAGAAATTGGTACCAAAAGTGTACCATAGAATAAATTGGGATCAAATCCCACCGACTATGCATTCAATAGTCAATTACATTACATTATAAATTAGTTGAGGTCTATTCGAATTAAAAGAACTCATTTCGCATATGCAATATAAATCATTTTTATTTTACCATTTAGGCCTATTTGAATCGCACTAGATAATATATTATCTTACGTTGTAATACTGAATTTAACATAAAATTATTAAATCTTGTATTATAATGTATTATATATACAATCCAAATAAGTCATTAGTTTAAAATAAAAGACACCATCATTTTTTTTTTGAGTTGTTTAGTTCTAAAACGTTCAAGTAACCCCTCACTTTATATCTGTAATATAAATAGCGGGTGCCATTCACAAATAGTTCTAAAACATTGTCTCTAGGTTGACATGTGTAAGAAGAACCGCCTGATAATATTTAAGGTCTTTTATTTGATGATGTAAGGAGTTTAGTTGGACTCCGAATTAATTGTTACGAACTAGTTATGTAATAACGTTTTGGAGAGTTTTGAGTTTCTTTCCGATAAAAACACCGATAAAAGTAAATATTTTTTTTTAATCGGGTACGTAATTTGATTGACACGAAAATCATCACCTACCAACTAGACTAATATAATTTGACACAATTTTTAAAATAAAAAACTAAAACTCCCTTTTTCATCTCATTGATAAACTTCAATTAACACCACCATTTATCAAAATAATAATAATAAAAATAAATAGATACACATGCTCATCAAAATCTCTTCCCAACAATCAATAACTACATTATTATTACATACGATTATTAGGGTTTCTCTTTGAAACAAGCATACGATTATTAGGTAGTAACACTTTACATATACACCCATACCTCAAAAAACACACATAATAATAATAATAATAACACACAACACATTCCATACTAATTAAGTTACTAACCCAAACGATTAATCAAGTACAACGCATTACTCGTAACCTTGGCCACATTCTTAATCTTCCTCTTAACATCAAACCCTAAACCCTTATTGTTCTCACCACCTCCTCCTCCGACGTCGCCAATCCCATCAAGACACGTGTCCTGATCGGTCAACGCGGCGCTGACCCACGTCTGGGCGTTGCTCATGTGCCACCGGAACGCCCCGGTGTTCCGGGCCCGGAGGGCCCGAAGCTCCTTCACGGTGTCGCTTAGCTCCGCGGCCGCATCCGAGAGCTGCTCCAGGCAGTCGCCGAGGGCCGCCGCCCACGTGGAGGCGCCGCCGTTGTACCGGGCCCGGAGACGGGCCACGTAGGCGGAGGCCTTCTGGGCCCGGCGGAAGCTGATGGAGACGGCGGCCCGGGCGAGGTCGGTCGGGCTTTGGGCCGGGCCCGGGTAGGTGGAGAGCGTGCGGATGCATATGTTGGGGTAGCTTGCGTGGCGGCACGACGAGCGGAGGAGGTGGGCCGGTGGGGCGTGGGCGCGTGAGCCGGCGGCGCGTGAGACGAGGATGAAGAGGAAAATTGATATGAAGTGTTGTACCGCCATGCTTTGAGTGGGAGAGAGCGAGTGAGGAGGTGTGAATAATGGAGGTTTTTAAAATGTGATTCTAAGAAAAATGTATGAATTTATGAAGGGAGTGGAGATTAAAATTGTCGGCATGGAGTTGGGTATATATATAGAGAGATTGGTGGTGTATAAAGTTGAATTTAATGATAGTATCGAAGGGAAGTTTTGACAAAATGGTCAAGTTTTTGGCTAAACAAATTTGTTCACACACTTAGTTGGATTTGTGATGTGATTTTTTGTTTGATTGGATAACAACAAGTAAATAAAAATTGCTGTATAATTAGGTCAAGGATTTTTCTAATCTACTATATATATAAAAGCAATAGGTTTGGAGCCTCTACATTGCGCCACCTCAGCTTTTTCCACATGTCGCTTCTAGAATATGTCACATCGGATTTTTCCACGTGTCGTCTTTTCCTTAAGTCATATCATGTAATTTTTGACACGTCATATGCCACATCGTATTATTTTCACCCGTCACTTACATGTCATATTTAACTATAATGATAAAAAAATGCTTTCCTTATAAAAATATTTTATATAAATAGATAATTATAGGCCTATATATTTTGATAAATCTATGCTTTTTTTAATCAAAATACTTCCTTATGAGAAGTTTGGTCAAAATACCTTCCTTTTATTGCATCTCACAATTCGAAAATTTACCATAACATTTTATGAGCATTGTATATATTATTCTCATTATTTAAACTTAATAATCTAAATTTATTTTATTTTATTTTATTTAAAAAAAAATAATTTTTATACATATTACGATCAATAAATTACTTACATTAAATTTATATTAGATTTTTATTTATTAATATCTTTTTGTAGTATATATAAAAAAAATATCGAGTCATAGTCGTGCATGGCACGACGGGAACAACTAGTAACATTACTATTACTACTTACTAGGTAGGAAATGATAGAAATTGTTTGTTAAGTTAATATTTTTTAATTGTGTTTACTAATTTCGAGAATAGTTTAGAAATTATTTCCAAATTCAACTTGTTAATGTATGTCCATGGGCACACATTTGTCATTTAACCTTTGAAATCAAAGAAATGGCTAATAAATTTTTTGTTTGAGTTGATCTGCTTAAATAAATTTTAAATATTGCAAGCTGATTTAATTTAAAATTCTTTTTCACAATTAGGAGTCAATATGGGCCGAAATTGAGTCGTGTTTTGTCGAGGTTGTGTGGTTCATGAAGATCCCTCATCTAGGTGGGATAATATCATAATTGTGCATTGTATACTCTTTGACTAGATGAAGCTGATTCGTTTTTCCTACGTACTTGTGATGCTACTTTTAGTAGTTCTTGCTTCAGCTCTTCGCACCCTTACTAGATTATTTAATCATTCAATATACTTCAACGTCTTGATCAAAAAGGCTTGTTTAGTACATTGAATTCTTTTCTTATAATAAAAAAAGAAGACAATTTTAGTTATATAGACCTCTAGATTGCATTAGACAAATTGGTAGTTTCAGAGGCGGATCCAGAATTGTCTGGGGGGGGGGAATTTTGTACATAAAAATTAATCTCACACAAATTAAGCTATTATAATTTTTTTTGCGAAGATTAAGCTATATATAAATAAAAGTGTAAATAAAAATTAAATTAAAAATAGTTTAACATAAAAATAGGATATATAAATAAATATACATGATATTTTTTAGTACTCCCTGCTCGAATAAACTTTTCATTTTAGTTTTTTTTATTCAATAATATTTTTCATTTGAGGTATTATACCTACTTTTTTTATGATATTGTCTTCTCTAATAAAAAAAACACACTAATTTATAATAGAGAGGGAAGATTTTTCATAAAATTATTTGATATTTTTTTTGAATAAAATCATTGATATTTAAGTTAAATTTATATTATTTTTTAAAGATAAATCCTAAAATAATATATATTTTTTACCATAAGAAAATACTACTCAAATAATGAAGGGAAAATAGAGAAAAAAACGGTCCAAAAAGAAAAAAAAAGAGCTTTAGAAAAAAATTTGAAACCACTAGTGTTGACTTTATACAACTATTTTAAGTTGTAGGTGAATTGAATCAATTTAATTATTGTTTTATGTTCAGCACATTGCTCACTACTCAACACAGTGAAATTTGAGAGCTTTATTGGGCCTTTTTTTATAAATAAATTAAACCAGTATTTATAAAAAAAAAAATGGTCCTCTTCCTCAACTGTGCAATCCTCCATTAATGCCACCGAGTGCTCTTCCCCAAATTCTGCATTCCGCTCCCTCTTTCCTCTAGTTCTTCTTAGCTTCTCCCCCGTCTCGGGCTGTTTATAGGGGCGAAATTAATTTATTTTTTTAATTTTATGGGCTCTTTAAGTAATACTCGTTGCTCCTCCGGACGGATGTGGGGGCGACCGCCCCCGCCCGCCCCCCTAAATCCGCCCCTGGGTAGTTTACGAGTTATTAGTTGAAAGGTCGAATTGTATTCCAACATCGGGCAGGATTAGTACGGTTATAGACTTATAGTTGATAGTAAGATTTAATTAAATACAATTATTATGAAGGGTACGAATTAATTATTATGTGAAAAAAAAAATAATTTAGAAAATATTTTGTAAGTTATTGGTAGGGTCTCTTTAAAAATGAGGTCATAAAGTATGCGGTATGAATATTGTACAGTGTTCCTAATTGGTCGAATCAGGCGTGCCAAAAACAAGATAAAAAAAAATAATTCTAAATCAAATGCGTAGACTTTTGGTTATATAAATTTAGATACGTATAGTTTTTGAATCTGAATTCTTAGTCTATAGTTTTTGAATATGGATTCTTACTCTATATACCCAGTTCGATCATTTAAATTGTTTTTTAAATTAGATACTAATATTATATAAACCAATTTAGTAAATATATATATGGTGGTCATTTTGATTTTTGAGTTATTATGTGTTTAAATGATTCATGTTATAGGAGTGGTATTTAGTTGAAGGCTATAAATGTAGGTAGGAAATTATGAGGAGACACTGAGTGTAGTCTGAAGTGGGTGGGTTATATATATAGGCCTAGCAATCCGATCAAATAAATATTTTGAACGTTGGAAATATTTTCAATAAATAGTTTGAGTTTCTTGGTTCGGCTTAATGATTTATTTTTTCATTAATTAATTTATAAAAAATATTTTCATTTATAATACATTTCTATACTTTGAAATGTCTGAAAAGACTTTTTTATAATAAAATAAACTTACAAAGTAAAGTTGTCACCACGAGTCGCACATATAAACCCTAGTATATATGTTCCTCGTCGCTGTGGACATTCTCGAACTGCAAGAAATTTTGTAACGTTTATGATTAGTTATCTTGTGTTTCAAATAAGTTGTATGTTGAATCATTTACATAAGAGACTAGTTTAGATCAATCTTAACTTGATAAATATGAATTATTTCTATTGATATAAATTATTACTTAAAAAGTCAAAAGAAAAAAAATATGAATTCATGAATTTGACTACTTTAACTTATTTCATTTGTCTTTCTTTACCATTTCTACTCATTCATTCGCTGTTCTATAAAGTGGGAAAAAAATAATTAATGTTGCACAATGCTTTAATTTGCAGATTTTGCCACTTCCTGCATGAACCATATGCACCCACAGTCCCTTATCGTCTATCAATTAACACCTCTACTTCATGACTCTTCTTATTTGTTTGTTTTTGAAACATTAAATATTTGTGTGTCTTCTAACAAAGAACCCATCGTGATTATGAGCACTGCCAAAATTATCAACTTGTAGTCTTGTAGACTACCACACGTGAAGATGTATTTTTGAGTATGACACATATAGAGAGCAAGATTCAGAGGTTAAGCGTTCTCGAAAAAGAGAGAATATTATGTAAAAGTTTGTGGATCGATAAACTGAAAAATCATATACTTCATGAGTCGTGATTCTTATTATTTGTTTGTTTTTGAGATATTATAAATTTTTGTGTCTCATAACGAGGAACTCATCGTGATTATGTGCGCGCACTGCTAAAATTCAGAACTATAGATCGACTACCACACATAAAGGTTTTCGAGTATGACATATAGAGAACGAGATCTAGAGACCGAGCAATTCTAAAAACAAAGGAATATACCATGTGTGAAAGTTTTAGGATTTTTTTTTGAATGAACGGTCATTCATTCATTAAGTAAGGGAGAAAACAATTATACAAGACCCTGTGGAAATGAAGTCTTCTTCGATCGCTTGCCAAGTTGGAGCCGAGAAGAGGAAGGTGTGGAACCTAGCACACGAGACAAGAAGGGTTCATTTCCACTTATGGCGGGAACTTAGTTCTCCTAATGCCGGTTTAGTGAACCGGGTTATGTTTTATATTTCAAATAAAGTGGCTCGGACTTGTGTGTTAAACCGGCCATATATATAGACCTTGCATCTTATTTCTCAAGTAATGACTTGTGTTGTTCCGGAGGTAGCTACGCAGCTCCTTCGTATCTTGTATGTTCAATCGGATTGTGTTGATTGATTGATCATATTTTAGTAGCTTTGTGTGAGAATCCCTCACTTAATTCGTTCCGATTCTAGCTTTCCTACAGACCTAGGCAAGACTAGGTATTATTATTTGTTCCAATCCTAGGGTGACAAGCCTAGATATTACATTGTGCACTGCCAAAAAGAATTTACTAATTTGAATATGAGGAATAGTGGATGATTACTTAACCATTTTATATACGTGGTGCAATATTATTTGTAGTACATAAATAATAGGCTTGAGTATCATTAATTATTCGGATAAGCTCCGTTCGGTAAAATAAGCTGAAGGTAGAGCTGAATGTGAACTGAAGTTAGAGCTAAATGTGTAGATGAAGTTTAAAATAGATTTTAAAAAAGCCAATTGAGTAAAAATGGAGCAAAATTAATCTTCAATAGCACAAAATTAATCTTCAATAGTAAAAATGGAGAGGAAGCTTCTTTTTTGAGCGAATTTCAAGCTTTCTTCGATTTGCTTCACCTCTTCATGTTAGTGCCATATTTTTTTTACCGAACACTCATCTAGCAGTTCGGAAATCCAAACTAAGCTCTCTTAAGCTCCATTAAACTTATGTCGGACGGAACTTTACTATTTTTCACGGTGCAGTAACAAAAATCAGATTAGTTGTAGATCAATCGTACACTTTTATTTTGAATAATAATAGTACAGAAGTTGGAGGGTCCATAGGCATGTGAGTATGTGACATATAATTCAGGTCCATAAATAGTGTTCATCAAAATATATAAAGCTCCATAAATAGTGCTTCCCATGCGCACTCCTCAATTATACGCACGTCCATCTTATTACTTATTACGAGTACTTATGCAGTTGTTATTGGAAAAGATGACAAGCTTGAGGCTAGGAGAAGGTGTGTTTTGATGGAATATCCATAGTAGAGATGTGAAGTTTTATGAGAACAATTTTTCTTATAAAGATCATTTGTTTGTATACCGCCAACTATCAGGAATCGATTATAGTATTTGCTTTCACAATAGGTATGAGAATGAGTGATTCTTATTCCGACATAGTATACTTCATTTCATCATACCCATGTAAAATTAAGGTACGGGCCATTCCGAATTCAAACCGATTCTTTATCCCAACCCAATTCTATGTATAGAAAACCATATCTTCTAAGTGGGTTATATTGTTCAAAGTGGATGAAAGCATGGACAGAAATTTAGCAAGGTTGCTTGTACAAGGATTCAATCAATTCCCACGAAAAAAAAGGTAACAATCAATATTTGGGAAATATTAGAATTGTTATTGATCATGCAACAACAGCACATAAGTGGCATTTACATCAAATAGATGTAAAAAACGCCTTTTACATCAATTTGATATAAACCACTTCTCTAGATCATGTAAAAGTATGTGTTTTGATCTATGATTTTACGAGTTCTGATTAACCAAACAGCACCTTAAGTTTCAAGGAGGTACACACTACATATTTTCTTAAACCCTAACAAATATTAATCCCATAAAAATCATGAAATCTTCAATCCAGTTTATCCAAAATTCTTGATGCAAACGTGTTACTTAAATTACCATTAACTGTACAAGTGATCCTCACCACTGTACACATCAAGTAAACAGAAAAACCGCTCCATGAAAACAGATCTTGCAAGCACAATTTTAATTTAGATCAAAATGAGAAATAGTGTAAGAACAAGAATACATACAGAACAATTCATCATCATCCTCAGTCATTTTGTTTCAAAAGTTCCGCCCGGTCTTTCAATATCTCAGCGGCGAGTAGCAATAGTTGCACCATCTCAATGCCTGCAGCAGAAACAGATTCAACCTTTTCTGAGATAATGTCACTAGACGAAGCCTCGTCTCCCGCGGCAGACCAACTCAGGGGAAGAGAACTGCTGAGAGCAGTGTGTACTAGGTTTGCCTCACTGATGATGCTGTCTATGTTTCTCATCAAGTCACAATCATCATCTTCTGCGCCATCTTCGTACATGAATGACTCATGGGACTACAAGATTGTCAAGAAATGCAGCTTTCAGTGATGTTGAGTAATCAATATGTAATCTATGTTTGCTGGCAAAATTGCACAAGTACGCTTCAGAGTTATCAAAGACATTACCAACTTCAACTATAGTTTTGGGTTTTAGTAAGAAACAAATACCCTAAAACCCAAAATAATCTAACCTTTAGTAATTGAAATGCAGAATGATCTGGGCGTAAAATCGTCAAAACCGCATGACCCGTATGCTACCCATAACTATGGACCCAACAAATGACCCAAAACCTAATACACCTTAACTATATAACCTACACCCTAATAGAATTGCCTTAATGGGTTGGGAATGAAACTACATGTCCAATTTCATCTAGCTTTGATCAATAGCGTTATAAATCGTTCGATCATTCCACCAATACTTCAAATCTATTTCTTTTTAACCCGATCAAGAAAATCTATTTTATTAAGGTCCGACTACAGGTTCCAACTTTAACCAATTCAGTTGTCCAATCTAATCCTTTTTAAGGCTTAATTGCAGATTCCAGCTTTAACCAAATCATTCAATAATCCAATCTATATAGTCAAATTTATAAGGCATGTTACAGGCTCTGCCTCATTCAGTGAATCATCTATATATATGAGAGGGTCCCATGATCATGAATAAATTCAATGAAAATCAAATCTAGCCACATAACCTGTAGCCAGTACATGACCAAGAAGTACAAAACAAATTACATTAACAATTGAGTTTCTGAACCTACCTTCATAAGGGCTTGTCGAAGCTTATAAATTTGAGAAGTCAATTGCTCCAGATTTTTCATGCTCTCATGAAGGGTTGCATTTTCAATTCTCATCCTACAAGAAAAGTGAATATCAATAAAGAGCACAGCAGAAGTATTATGCATCAACAGCTGCTGCAAATGACATTCCAGTGCATAAGAGTAAAATGTAAATAAAAAGATAATGAAGTTTGTTGAGAATAAGAAACTATAAAGGCCCACACATACATACCTTGCAACATCCATATTGATGCTAGATCTTCTAAATGAGAAATATCCTTCATTATTGGGTTGGAAGCCAGATTCTGTAACATCAAACTCGGCGGCTCCGACCAAACGCTTAAGGCCGGTTCTCTTTAGCAGGTTCTTAAATCTCCCTTCTTTAACAATTGCAAGTGTTCTGTCCTTGTCATTAGTAGGAACCATCTCTGGTCGGTTCTCCTGATTGGTTTTCCTAAGAAATTATAAATAAGAGTTACATGTTTGTTAAGAACAATCATTAAGAGCTGAAAATTATCAATATGATCCAAAAAGTCACACTTTAACAAGTATTGACAAAGCAGAAGAATATATAAGCATGCATTTATTGACAAAAAGGAAGAGGACAATACTTCTCATGGGAGAAAAACTGCAAGTGAAAATATAAGCAGGCAGCAATGCAATAGGGCAGGAAGACAAACTCCAGCAAAAACTAGAGCAGGAAGACCTTGTTAATAGTCTAACTAGTGACAGTAGCAACTGATATTGATTTTTACCAAAAGAAAGATTAATGAAGTCATGCACAAAAGAAGAAACAACTTCAAAAAGGAAACATGTTGGCATTGAGGCTTATAATTGCTTTCTAACGCTAAAAAAACAACCAAATAAGTATTCAACTCATACTATACAATGAAATAGATTTAACATTCGCAATTTTCAGCATAAGGCGGAAAAGCATCATTAGTTCTCGGAAGCACTTTCGGAAGTGACAAATTCGATACTTTAAGATTGACATTGAACTATTCGTAACTAATCCTATTTAGGTAAGAACAAATACATTAAAAAAAGGTAAGAATGGATTCATACTCTAGTAAAAATTTCCGCTCCAAATGTTCCAGCTTCATAAGTGCCTCCAACTTTTCTGCAGTTACCTGAAAGTATATTACTTTCACTTATAAGGCCTTAACAACTTACAAGTAACAACTTACAAGTAACAACTTACAAGTATGCATTTAGTTTCCGAAAAAGCTAGGACAGAAATTCAGGCTTCACAAAAGATGCAAACAGAACAACAGATGTAGCAACTCTTTGAAAATATTAAGTGGGAATTTGCATTAAACATAATTTAAATATATAATAAAAATGACAGCTGAGCCAAAAACTGAAGAAATTAAGAATATTTTAGTACAGTGCACTTTCCAGTCTACAATATCTCCCAGCACTTTGAGTCATCTATCTAACGACGGGAAAAACTGGGACTCTCTGATCAAAATCCCTAATAGTTGGCAAACGCTAAGATAAGCATCAAATAGAACTATATATCAATTAATAAAAGGAAAAAATACTCAAAATAATACCAACTGTTACCTATTGATCCAAAATAATATGAACTTTTAAATTGACTAAAAATAATATCAACTTTCATCGCATTAACTAAAAATAATACTAACTTTCATAGTATTAACTAAAAATAGTATAATGATGTTTTTTGTGAAAATTTTGGCAAAATATGTGATGTGGCCATTGAAATATGTTGGTTGGTCATTAATAATACCAAATTTTGTTGATGCCACAAGTTAATATGATAATTTATATAATGTAAATGATACTATATTATATGTGAAATGGTAATTTATATGATGACAGTGAGTAATAGTCACATCAAAATCTTAGCCATCGATATTTTTTAATGTTTAGTCAACAAATTTTGATAGACACATCATATGTTTTGCCGAAATCTCCACCGAAAATGTCATTGTACTATTTTGGGTTAATACAATGAAAGTTGGTATTATTTTTTATCAATTCAAAAGTTCGTATTATTTTGAGTTAATAGGCAAAAGTTGGTATTATTTTGAGTAATTTTCTCTTAATAAAATGCCAAATGTTTACAATTGCAAGAGGAAATCTTCCTCAATTTGTCAGAGATTTTGGTTATTATAAAAGTGAACAAAAACAAAAGAAAACCTTACTTGATTCAAACTTCTCTGAAGCTCACCCAATCTTTGCAGAAGAGTGGTATTTTCATTTCTTTCCAGAAAATGCCTCTCTTCCTGTTGTTGCAAAAGCATCAAAGCTGACACCTGAAGCAGATGCCACAGTCAATGGAGGAGTAGCAATGTAGAAAACAAAACTTATAACAAAGCAACCAAAACAGGAGCACACACCAATATGAAAATAGATAGAATAGCAACAGAAGTTTAGACCTTTTCATGCAACGCCTGTGACAAAACTTTGGAGGTATCAGAACCTTCAACAGCAGTGGAATTCCTTGTGCCAATATTCTATGATTAAAGAACTACGCTTTTAGAGAAGAAAACACATAGAAATAGATCAAATCTATACAATGAGATAAAAAATAACATATACAATTATTTGTAGACACACACTAGTGCTATTCTGCTATCTGCATCTAAGAACATGTATCCTTCAGCCAATTTCATATCTAAGTAGTAAGTCTTTGATTTAAGATAAAATAGTTCAGGTAAAGGGGTATAAGGGAACAATCTGCTAATATTGAAAGCTTATAATGAACTTATAGTTTTGAATAAAGCATATCCTTTTTTATATTTCAAGTAGTTTCATTCACAAATATAATATGGATGCCACAACAGGTAGTGAGAACATGTTTTGTGGTGGCAGGAACATTCTCAAGTTATACCTCTTCTCCCTTTAACCTGTGTATGGGTTTAATGTTAATATTTCTTACAGTGGTCTTGTTAACGGGTGTATGAACAACAGTTAACTAGCATTTATGGGTTTTATAGTTCAACGTGACTTTTGATTTCAACAAAAAATTACATTTTTCGAAAACGATAATCACAAGTATAAGGTTGTGCTTAGCAGAATTTTATGTTTCGAAAAAAGAATTTTACATTTACTATACATGGGTATCATATTCAGCATATCCTCATCTTGAGATGACCAGGCTATATCATCAAGTAACTACTCAAGAGTACTTACATTGTGATTTCATATGGAAAACAGGCATTTTATGGTATGATAAAAATCTAAAACCAAACTAACCATGATAGTCTGAATTCTCATATGCGCATTTTCAACATTGTTCACATCAGGAGAGCTTGAAATTTCTTGTCCGATGAGCATTGTTGGCCCAAAATTTTGTCCAATCGCATTCACAATTGACATCAAATATGATTTTTCCTCGTGAAGAAGATTTACGACAAAGTTTCTTTGCTCAGAATGGTAATGACGTAACCGTGATATCTCATTCTTGATAAAATCATCAGACAATTTCTGCAAGAAAATAGGTAGTCAAAGGTATTGAAAAGTTTCAAACCATCAAAGGAGAAGTGTCAATAACCCCCTTGTCAAAAGAAACCAAGTTCCTCACCTTCTTCTTTTCCAATTCACGGACTTTCCTCTTCAAGTGAGCTTCAATATCTAAACCCTGCAATGCATAAACTTGCTATATCATGTCATGCACTACATAATCCTCAAAAATCAAGATTCAGTTGTAAGGAAACAATATCCTACCATTCTTATCTTATTTTGAAACTTAACTGCAGATTCTTTCCAAGAATCACGCTCTTGTTCCAAAGCACTCTGTCTGATCAAAAACATTACAAAGTGTATGCAAAAGAAAGCATATATTATAAACAAAACCACCTAGAAATGGTTAAAAAAAAAGTAAATAGAAGCCTTAAATTTATTATTCATGCAATACAACAAAAGATAGTCATATATATATGAAAATTTCACCTGAAAATTTCACTTGGAAGCAGCTGAAAGCTAAACAAAACAATTAACTTTGTATAAAGAGACAACAACTTACTATGCATTCTGCATTTTCAGCTTCTCTGTGAGCATTTAAACTCCATGCATCCTCAAAATCATCCAAAAGGTAGGAACATTTGTCAAGGTAGCTACTGATTTCATTCTCAGATTCATATGATGATTGCTGCTTGATTTGATAGAACTTATCAACAAGCTGCCATATACATACACAATTAGCACAAACCACAACAGATAACTGACATTAATTGAGGAGGGGAAGTAACAATCTAAAAGATTCAAGCATGCTAGAGAATTGCCTTTTTGAAAAGTACATTCTCCTCTTCACATTTTGACACATCTGTTTGCAGCCTAGTGACAAGGTCTTGTGCTTTGCTGGCCTCTGAGGTCAATTCTTCCAGCCTAGATCCAAAATATACAAATAAAAACAACACGTTGCAAGAAACAATCTATAAGAGGGTGGAAAAAGGTATGTACAAGAATGGAATAGCATATATATGGTTGAATAACACAATATTGTACCTTCTTTGAAGGTCAAATAGTTTTCGAGACATAAGTTCCTCCTTTTCCTTGGCTTTTTCAGCCTATAATTCATCAAAATACAATTTCAGAATTTACCAACATGACAGCTAGAAGCCTAGAAGGCTATCATAGAAAGTGATCTAGAACTAACTAAGAAGATTTTGACCTCCATAAATGCATTATCTCGGTCAGCAAAAGCAGCAGCAATATTTCCCTGGAAAAATTTAAGCTGCCTCTCAATTTCCAACTTCTGTAAAAAAAGGTAGAAGCAAACAATTAGCAAAATGTATATAAAAAAAATTAAAGAGATATACTTATGGTCATAATCACAAAAAAACATTGATCTGTGCAGCCTCACTTGCACAGCAATGAAATATTTTTGCCAAATGAAGATAATACCTTTGCAACTTCCGCCCTATGAAGATCTTCCAACTGAATCTGAGGGAGAGAAAAGGAAACGGAACATCTGTAAGATATAATAAAATTGTATATGCTCATGAATGAGAAACTTAAACTCACTTTGATTCGATGAGCCTCTGAAAGCTCCTCTTTAATGTTTAATCTATCCCTTGTACATTCAGCCAACTCCTTTTGCAACTTGACGATCTCTTGCTCCAGCCCAGCTGTCCTAGTATACCATCATTATAACACAACACTTATTATTTATAATTTGAACTGCAATATTTTTCAATAATGGATTGCAGCTTACTGCAAAATTTAAATTGTGAGAAATCCTCCAATTAAGATAAGGTAGTTCAGACTAAACAGTCTATACCTCTGGAAATGCATTCTAGTGGCAAGGAGGAGGTAGCTAGGGCCAGCTTGTTGCGTGCATAATTGCTCTATATCTTTTCTCAGTTCATCTCTCTCTACAAAAAGAAAGAGCTGATAAATCCCAACTCATTAAGAAATTGGCGAATATGTGGTAGTTATGCCCAGTAAGACAAAGTCATAGTACATACCGTTCTCCAGTTGTGTAATGCGAGCAACCATTGGATCTGTTCCAGTAGAACTATCGCCCATATCTGCGACACATATATAATTCAATCAATTTCCAACAATGGGACCAAATTCTTTACAGAGTTTGTAAAAGAAATTGGGTGGTGTGGGGAGGGGGAGTGTTTGCTGATTTTCACTTTACTAGCACTCTCTGTAAAATTACATTCTTTAACTTTCTTATGAACAAAATGCTTTTTTTTCTTGAATAAAAAAGAAAAGTAAGAACAAACACCCAGAAAGCAAACGTTTATCTACCACACACAACTGAGAAAAGAGCACTAAGTCTTTCAACTACCAACAAATATGTCCTAGTACACATCAGAAACAAGATCACGCTGAAGTTGGTGAAACTTTCGAGATGAGTTTGGAAACATGCCACAGTTAAATTAACTAATCAGATCCACCAAAAATCATTTGATATCCTCAGTTTTAAGTTCTTCACAACTAGTGCTATGAAAGTCAAACTGAAGGCAGAGACAAGATTCTCTCAAGGCTCAACCATGAATTCCTTGAAAAAAAACTCATAACATGCTAAAGTGAGCAGAGTAGAGTAGAAGGCAGACCGTAAGGACCACAAGCCTTCTCACAACCATGACAACAAGGTTGAAGAAATCTATCACCACAACCAAACAACTCCTCCCCAATAAGATCAAATGCAGAAAGACTACTCCAACAAAATTCAAAAACGCTCCCCATAAATGTCAACCACTTCCACAGAATCGAATAAACGATGCTTTTGGTCAATCAATAAACAAAATTCCGCACGATGCAAACCAATAACGAAAGCAAACCGCCACAAAATAATTCAAAATGAATAGAAGAAGAATCAGAAAATCACCTTGAGAAAACCCTAGCTGGTTAATTGATTATGAAATTGGGGAGAGGATTGGAACCTCCGATCTCGGAGACGGCTGCGCAAAGGTCGTCGTCGCCGGTGTACGTCTCTAGACGAATGCAATCTGTGCGGAGTTCGGAGACGGCGGCGCGACGACGGCGGCGGTCTCCGGCGATCGAGAAGCCAATGGCGTGAGAATGAGAGGGAAGCAGGTGGAGAGGAAAGAGAAGGCGGTTGGTGTCGGGTTGAATGCGAGTAGAACACGGCTCGTCACGATAAGTTTTGGAATTTGTTCTTTGTAAATTTTCGTTTTTTTATTTTATTTTTAAAAATATCTAATTAGTTTATAAAACTAAAACCCTATTTTTTAAAAAAAAATCGCGACACAATCAAACACGTTTTTAAAGATGTTAAGAAGGTATAAAATTATTTTGATTTTTGATATATTGATTTTTTTGATAAAATTATGAGATCATTATGAAAAAATAAGAATTTAAATATTGTATGATATTCATAAAAAGTACGAAGATTTAGTTTCAAAAAATCGTTAATTTTGGAAGGAAGATTTTACAATTATAAAATTAATATTGTATGATATTCATAAAATAGTACGAAGATTTTGGGTCAAATAAGAATTTGCCTTGAATAAGGGTGGCGGAGTCCAATTAGTAACTTTGTGTAAGTTAATATAATAATAATAAATAATTAATAAGAATTTTAACATCTACCCTAATTTATGTATACTAGTTTTACTCTTCGTACCATGTACGACTACGATTCGATATTTTATAAACATTATAAATACGATATTAATAAATAAATAAAAATATAATTTACACTTTAATATAAGTAATTTATTATTTGTAGAATGCATATAATTTTTTCATCAAATATTATATTCTTCCTATTTTATTACTTTTTATGTACACAAATTTAGAGTTTATCAAATATTTCAATATCTATTAAATATTTTATTATCCATTTTTATTAATTTAAAAAAAAATAAATATTTATTTATTAAATTTTTTATAAAAGAAAATCACTATATTTCTATAAATAAATTTGTCAAAAGATATATGATAAAATATTTATTTTTATTTTTTAAATATTTTATCTTTAATTTTAAATACTTGTATAAGGATGCTTTCAAAAAATATTGTTATACTAAATAGATATTTTTTTGATATTAGAGATAAATTTAAATAGTTAAAAAGAATTAATAGAAAAAAGTTATAATAATAGAAATAAAAATTATTTTTTTTAAATATAAGGTGGGGCTAGAATTGTTTGGTGACTCGAAAAGGTACAATTTTAATATATAGTTACAAATATTACCTATTTTTTATTTTTAAACATTATAAGTATTTATCATTAATTTTTTTATTATAAAAGAAAAATATATCTATAATAAAAAAATTAATGATAAATACTTATAATGTTTAAAAATAAAAAATAGGTAATATTTGTAACTATATATATCTATAAATAATTTCGTGAAAAGACATCATTCTAAAAGGTAAAAAATATTTATACTTATTTAAAAATATTTTAAATTTGTTATCTTTAATTTTAAATATTTATATAAGGATGTTTTCAAAAGATATTGTTATACTAAATAGATATTTGTTTGATGTTAAAGATAGATTTAAATAGTTAAAGAAGAATATAATAGGGTAAAGTTAAAATATTAGAAATAAAAATTAATTTTGTAAATATGAAGTGGGGCCAGAATCGTTCTGGTGGCTCAAAAAGGAACAGCTTTAATATATAGTTATAGATATATAAAAGACGCAAGGAATAAGGCCACCACGTTACGCCACCTAGGATTTTTCTATGTGTCGTTTCCACGTTAAGCCACCTAGGATTTTGCCACCTAGGATTAAAAATTTACAAATATTAATGAATACTATTTGCTTTAATTGAATTTTGATAAAAAAAATTACATTACATTTTTCTTAATTTCCTTTTTATTTTATTTATGTAAATATAGATTTTTTTTCTAACCCCACCTTACATTTAAATTTTGTTATCTCTATGTTTTTTTCTTTGTAATTTAATATGGATGATATGTTGGTTAATACAATGTTCTCGTCTATACTAATCTTTATATTGTATTTTTCATATTTACAAGCATTCTTATTGTTATAGAGTAAAAGATAAGAACCCTAATATCTAATTTTAATAAATTAATTCTAAAAAAATATTATAATAAATTATATTATGTTTTGTAGATAACATATCGTAATTATTATTATCTTTATAAAAAAAACCAAGTATTTTATACATATTATTGTCTAAAAACAGAAAATATTATTTAAAAACATTCAATAAAAAGTAAAATTAATATTTTAATATTTCAATCTAAATTTGGACAAGATCTCCGCAAATAATGAAAAAATATTTAAATATATATTCAATTAAAATATGGAGTACAATCTAAAAAAAATTTGTCTATTGCATAATTTATTATTATATTATATAAATATATTTAGTATTTTAAATTAATATCATAGAATTGTATAGTTTTTTAATAAAATTATCCTGTGAATATCACGAGACTTTAACTAGTTCATGATGGCAAATCTGGTGGACGAAGACATCTTCTTCAAGTACCAAATTAGTACGAAGATTTTATTCCAAAAAAAATAATTAATTTCAAGCCAATAGTATAGTAGTTTGACGTTGAAAAGAACAAATTTATTAGTGTGAAGCTCAAAATATTTGAGATTACACCTAGGCCTTGCTACATTTTCTAGTGGAAAGCATGCTAAATGAAAGAGACACATGATCTAATAAGATTCAAAAATAGAAAACTAAAATCCAAACTTGAAAAAAAAAATCATAGTGTAGGTAAAGTGTGAAATTAGATATCCCTACAAATTTAATTTTTTTTGTCCTTATTAAATAGGACCTAAATCAATTTAGAACAGGACCTCTAAATATGCTTGAACGTCCTATCTCACATGCTTTGATAATTTAACACTACAGTATAATTTTCTCTCTTCCTTATGTTGCAGTTTCTTCCACATAGGAAGATGAAGATCGAAGTTCGATCATTCTTCAAAACGACATTAAGGATTTCTTCGAGGTCATCGATTCTAATGAAGATCGAGATCAATGTCAATCTTAGTAAACTCGGTCTCAATATCGTATAATGATAGGCAAGGCAACGGATCAAGATCAACGTCTCCAACCTTCTCACCAAGCAATGTGCAAAGCTCCCAAACCGGAAAGAGGGTTTATATTATGGATTCATTTTTGGTATCGCCACAAGATCACACCAAATGGCCAATGACACTAAAATTACCAATCCAAGATGCGATAGCTCGTCGACCTTCTTTAACTACAAAGTTATGACATTCGACCGCGGGTTAGTCAAAGGGGGAAGGGTTAAGGATTTACCCACTTTAAAGGTAAAGTTCATTTTTGAACTCACAAAGGGGGTCAAAGTGACCAAGCCCCGTAATTTCAGGGCAAGCCTATCATTTCTGATGAAGTTTTTTCTTCTTCATAGTCCTCCTAATGCGGCGGAAACCAGAGTACAAATCTTCTCTTCAGATTTTCCGGGACTTGGGCTTATCGGAGAGCCAGTTTCCCCGAAAAATGTTTTTATTGCCTTCTTGGCGGGAAACTCATTTTCTTACAAGGGGGTCTTATATTGGCTGGATCGAGAAGATGGGACGGTGATAACATACAATCCTTAGACTGTAACACCCCATTCTGGCATGTACCTAGGGTCACAAGGTGGTAGGCCTCACAATGGGCCTACTAGAACAAGCTGACAACAATAGACTGTAATGGACCTTGCAACAAAAGCACTACAAGTAAATTCAAATAAATCATCCAATTTAGATATTCGAAAATTCATGTCATAAACCTTATGCATGCAAGAGCCCAAAATCTATAAGACGTGACAACAAGACGTCAAAGCTAGTCTAAGGTCCAAACCATCAACGCACATACTCCCAAAAAGACTCATAGTTCAAGCATCACTCCCAATCTAAGAAAAACCAAAAGACTAGAGTACTAAAGTCAATCCTCTACGACTCGACACGTCAAGACCGAGCTCCACCATCCGGGATGCAACCTCCTGGCACATTTTCCATGTCGGAATCCTTACCTAAAAACGCCACAAATTGATCACATTAGCCTACGGTCCCGATATAGGCTAAACAAGTAAATCAAACATGTAACAAAACATTTTTAGTAAACTAAACTTGCATATATCCATATACTTAAACATACACACACAATTACAGTCACAATAGAAATATGAAAGTAGGCAAACGATTATAGTCAAATGTGAACTCATCCAAGAAACGTCAATAAGGATATTAGCAACAAGTGAAAATATATTACCAAAGCACACATAATCACAACATACATCCTCTTAGGTCATCACTCAAACATTTTAGACATTCCAAACAAAATCCATCAAATATAATAGCAATCTAGTGTCATCCTCCATATATGGCACCCTCCGGCCTCTCATCTAAGGCGCACGGTCAGGGCGCGTCCTATACCTGTGTCCATTCCCCCATTCACCCTTCTTTCCCCGGCTAAACCTCTACTAGAGCGTTTGCCAAATCAGTTTATTTTATTCAATTTTTAGAAGGGGGTTCCTTCCAGCCGCATGATCATGCCCGGGGGCCTCTTCCTCCTCAGCGTACCCACACCCATGACCATACCGGTGGAGCCCAGTGCACGCATAACGAAAACATTTAAAAGCGATTTCTATAATTTCAAGTATATATATAAGCACGTAATATGGAATCATTCCAAAATAAGGGTTACACATTCAATTTACTCGTTCAACGCATAACGAGTCGTAAACTAAGTAAGTCGGCGAGCGACTTACCTCGAAAGCGAGACACAAACACGTAGCGGAAGAAAGGAAGCTCGAACAAGTCACACACGAACGTTATCGATTCCTAACAAATCAATAACCAAAACTATAACATTCGAAGAGAAGAGAAGCACAACTTAACGCTCAAAAGTTAAGAATTCTATCTAATTGAGATTTGTCGACGGGTATCAATTTTAGGTTAAACCTTACGATTTCCAAACCAACCCACTCTTGTCAACCGATCGTTTCCAACCTAGGTTACTAGTTATCATCACCCTTCAAATAAGGGGCATTTCTCGAAGGATCTACTTAAAATAATATACTAGTATTGTAAGCTATTACTCTAAGATCAAGACATTCCTTCAAAGCCACAATAATTAAATAACCAAAGCTGAAGGCACTAATTTAACAAACGCGGGGTACTTGCGCACTCAATTTTTTTGTAAGCACACAAAATTTCCGCGAAGGCTAGATTCGTGAAAAAAATACCACGAAGCCTAGATTCGCGAGGGGTAAATAAGGAAATTCGGAAAAGGGTCGAAAAAAGGCACGAAACCAGGCGTCGTGGTTCCAAACATACGAAGGCAGAAATCGTGAGGTCCAAAAAGGCCCAACAGGCCTCACGAAGGCAGGGCTTGCTAGGTCCAAAATGGCCCAACAATTTTCACAAGCGCTGGGCTCGCGAGGTCCAAAAAGGCCCAACAGGCCTCACGAAGGCAGGGCTTGCGAGGTCCAAAATGGCCCAACAATTTTCACGAGCGTTGGGCTCGCGAGATCCAAAAAGGCCCAATGGGCATCACGAAGGCAGGGCTCGCGAGCTGGCTAGGTTAAATCCGGAAATCGATGTCGTCGTCTTCATCGTGTCGCGAGTCCTGCAATCGCGAAACAATCTCGACCAATGGCAACGCCACCACCCACCACTGACGCGCGGGACGGGACTCCACCGCCTGCAAAGGCCGTCGATCTACCTGCCGCCTCCGCAGGTAGTCCGCATCCAACATCTGGCGGTGCTCCGCCTCCCACATCCGGCGGTGCTCCGCCTGCCACCTCCGGTGGAGCTCCCGGAAAGAAAAGACGACGGAAAAATTCCAACCCTCCGGCGAGTCGGCGTTTTAGGATGATTCGCGGTCGATTGGCGGAAGTGGCTCCGACAACGGCTCCCGAGGCCGGTCCGTCGATCCGTAGTCCGATCCGTACAAGATCGTCGTCTTTGGCCACGGTATGATTCGATTCAAACTAAATAAAATTTATTTAATTTTTTGTAATTAAATTCCATGGTTAGAATTTATTTTATTATTAAATTCCACGGTATGATTCAATTCATTGATATATTTTGCATTATTATTTAAATGCATATTCATAATATTTTATTTTGCATTAGTTGTGGTTAGAATTTGAATTCGTTATGATTTGTAGTTATAATTTAGATTTTTAGAATTTGAATTCGTTAGAAGTTGTGTAATGTGTATTATAATCTATTTATATTTCACAGTTACTACAATTTCAACCAAAAAGTAGAATATGTGATCACAATTATAGAAATCTAAATTCACAATTATAAAAATGGAGAAAACAGGAAAATCTTCTTAAGTTAAAAAAAACCTACGGTACATTTAAAAGAAGGCAATTTTTTTAGATTGAGAATATCTTAGATATTAAAATTTGGAGAGATTTTTTCAATTATATGTATTAGGAAAACAATTTGGATAAATATCGAAGGTTACTAGAATTGAATGGGTATACAACTAATTTTTATGTTTTGAGGGATATAAAACTGATTTTGCAAGATTTTAAGGATATACAAATAATTATCCCCAGATAATACAATAACAATTTAAAAATATTAATTTATGAAAAATGTTAAAAACGCTATAAAACTCACGATTTTAATTTAAACTTGAAACCTAAAGGATCTTCACACAAGCTTGAGCGTTGTCCTTCTCAAGAAGAAGAGAAGAAAGACAGGGCCAAAGCTTACAGCCGTAGAGATCGCACGTGCTGTACTTGTCGGGGTCCCACGTACTGAGCAGCAGTTGATTGACGAGGATCCTGAGCTGACATCGGCCCCGATTGAGGATATAGACCCCTCCATTGATATAGAGGTGCATTTTACGGATGAGCTGATCCCGGATGACTTCCCGGATGACGACGAGGACATACAGTTTGACGCACCTATGGGTACTGCAGAGGATCTGTCGGTGGACGATTATCAGATTTCTGAGCCCACCACCTCTATGCCACCACCCTCCACGGCCCATTGCCCGCCTCCCACATATTCTAGTACTCATCGACCGACAAATGTCTCCCATATAGTAGTTTTTTCTGGCCCACCACTTACATCCACTACCCCTCCCACGCGTTCTACTACTCCATCTCTTTCTCCACAGACAGATCCTCCCTATGCTCCTCCCTCTGCTCCATCTGTAGCCACTTCCGCTACCCCTCATTCTGCTCCGCCTCCGGCTCCAGTTCCGGGTCCAGCTTTTGCTCCTGCTTCGGCTCCAGCTCCAGCTCCTGCTCTGGCTCCCGATCCCGCTCATGAGGTCCCTCCTGCAGTGGAGGGCGAGATTGTAGTTGATGAGCCTGGAGGTCCTTATTACGATAGTCTACTGACTCACTATTCCACGCATGTGGCGCGACGGATATGGGCCACCACCAGGAGAGAGGACTTGCCGTTGAAGAACGTACGTAAACTTTATTACAATTAATATTTTTGTTAACTTATATCGTTCACGTTTAATAAAAAACGTTTTTTCTTCCTTTCAGTGGAAGAAAATTGTTAGAGTGTGGTCCGTAAGACCATTATGGACCAGCTTCGGCCGTACATGCAGGGGGGCCTGATTCTTGGTGGGGTCTCGCACAGAGGAGCGGTCTCACTAGGTTGGTCCACCTCTCCTTTGGGCGGACCGACCACATTCTCATTTCTGCATTTGTGGAGCGTTGGTATCCCGAGACCAACAGCTTCCACTTCCCGTGGGGCGAGATTACGATTACTCTCCATGATCTGCATAAGATTTTTGGGTTGAGGATTGATGGAGATGCTATGATATCGCCACTTACACAATCACAGATCCATGCTCGCATGACGGAGATATATGACCTCGACCCGCAGACATCCAAGGCTTGGAGGACATCAGCCCCTTCGACTACAGTAGGACAGATGTTGTTACATATGCTGGATGGGACGAGACCCGCACCCCCGGAGACTATTGCCACGACGTTCCTCTGGTACTTTCTAGGGATGACGTTGTTTGTCGACAAGAGCAACGATTCTATCAAGACGTGGTTGTTGAGATTCTTATTTGACCATGATAGGACGGGCCATTACGCTTGGGGTACGGGTCTCCTTGTGGGTTTGTATCGAGAGCTCGGAATGACGTCGCGCGTCGAGGCGGCGGGTGTCGCAGGATGCGCCCTTCTTCTTAGGGTACGTGGATTACTAAATATTTTATGTGGAGTCTTTTATTCTTAATTGAGTTCATTACTAAATAATGTATTTGCAGACATGGATTACTAGTTACTTTGAGCACACCCGTGGTCGTACTATCTTGTCGCTTGAGAGGTTTGAGGATCAGCAGGCGGCGGCACTTCAGGCCGCCGATCGGGTTCCTGAAAAGGAACCTGAGCGACTGATTGAGATGCGACAGGTGTTGAACCAGACCCGTGTGGAGGAGGTAATTTGTTATATTGGCAATTACAAGACATTTATTTTATTTTCGTACGTAGTAATTAAGTATGATCCATTTTCGTTTTTGTAGATTACATGGATGCCGTGGGGCGCCGATATGTCCTTTGACGACGTTTGTCGGATCTCTAGATATAGTGGTGTTTTACACATGGGTAGCATGATGGAGGCGTACTATCCGGGGCGCAGTCTGAGGCAGTTCGCGCGTATTCAGACTATCCCGGATCCACCATTATAGCCTTCGATTGTGTTGCGTCAGGAGACTCTCAAGAGTCGTGCCTACAAGGTGGAGTACTATTCCGCGGACCAGCACTGGGAGGATCGTTTGGATCATTTGATCGAGCTACCTGATCAGCGGGCAGAGTATGCATGGAAGGTGGCCCCGGACTACCTCGCATGGTTCAGGGCTCGATCGCACGTGTACGTGGACCCACGCTCCGACCACTAGGATGACCCACGTGATCCTCGTCCTCATCCCATACCGGCCGTTGCACATACGTTGGTAAGTAACTTAGATTTTTCTGTTTTTCTGTTTGTTTCATTTACTATACGGTCTAGTTTTTATTTGCCTTTGGTGTGTTTGCAATAGAGAGTGCAACACGCAGCGGGCTATGCACGGAGACAGTTAGCTGAGTTGCCGTTGGACCATGCTGCACGCCTCATCTCATCCACATGCTAGCCATCCTTGATTCAGATGAGCCACCTGCCCCACCGATGCCGACCCGAGAGCCGCACTTTAGGGATTCACAGCAAGAGACCGGGTCCGATAGTGGTGCATCACGTGGTGATGGAGTTTAGGGCATCATACATTTTGTATAGCACTAGGATGTTTCTTTTTGTATGTTTTGTGGCTTTCGGATTGGACATACTACTTTATGTATCTATTTTGGATGTTTAGGATGATTTTGGATTGTTGATATGATTTGACATTAGGACTCTATTTCGGATGTTTTGCATGATTTTAATTCGGATTTTATATGTATGTGTGTATACGATCGCAATGAGGAACTCAATAGAAGAAACATGAAAACATGAAAACATGAAGAAACATACTACTAAAAGTCTAAACATTAGAACAAAGTCTAAAAGTCTACTAAAAGTTTAAACATTAGAACAAAGTTCATAAATCCCCTAAAACGGGTCAACTCAATAGAAGAAATATGAAAACATGAAATATCCTAAGCAAATGTCTCCGGATCCCGACCGATGTTCCTTCGACGCGTCTTCCAATCTTCAATCCTTGGGGTAAGAGCATGGTACCAGTAGTCGGCGTTGGGTTGGTGAAATTGATGCCATGCTCTAGGAGGTGGAGGGATAGGCGCGTTGTCCGTCAACCATACTTGAAAATAAATGTTTTGTCACATATAAAAGTGGAAATCAAGAATGATCTACATACACAAAAAACTTTATAAAAGTTATTACAAATTTCTCACCGGTATGAAGTGGTCATGTCGACCAACGTGGGCGATCGCAACGACCGGTGGCGGTATCTCATATTCTTGATTGTTCCCTAAAATCCACAATGGGAAGCACGTGTGGGAGCCTCGATCCCTCGATAAGAACACAAGTGGCACTTGATAAAAAGTAGAAAACACAAGGCCGTGTAGCGGCATTTCTAGCCAGTATCTGTTCGAGCAAGGAGACTCCACATGGCCGATCTGCTCCAAGAACTCATCAAATGATGTAAGGCCCCAAGGAAACAATACTTCATACATATCTCTGTTCCGCATCAATTCTAACTGAAGCTCCCATCGAATATTGTAATATTCGTCCTGTTGCCTCCCCAATACGCAAGCAAGGGACCGAAAGCCACAATGACCGTCTCCCCTAACGTCTCTAGCATCATCAATGAACGGAAATACAAAACTATCCACATTCCCGATGCCAAAGTTAACCCCTCTCCATTTGACGCTCGTCGGGGGGACACGGTAGCTTCCATCGGCCGGGGTAGCGGTGCTAGGAGACGCACGGGTGGCAGGAGGAGGTGCGGTACTAGGAGACGTGGTCACAACCGGTGGCGTATCAACTCCGGTCCCTTTCTTATTCCTAGATCCTCTAGGTCGTCCGCGTGGTCGGGATGGCGCCGATGCATTTGTTTTGCTCTGATTCTCGTTGTCTCTCCGTCGTTGTTGCTCCCTCTCGTACTCTTCCGTCACGTGCTCAAGGTGTGTTTTATCCCGAGTGGTCGAATACTTGTTGGCTCCATCTGGCGTCTCGTAAGGTATCGGCTCAATAAGGTTTGTGTTTTCAGGATGCTTGGAATCCCTGAACGCTTCTGTGATCTGAAAATATTGGTCTCTAGCCATCTCACCGCTGCTTCGTAGAGCCACCATTTCGTTCCACGTTGTGTCGTGAAAGGTCAAGGGAACCACGACATGAGCAAGCTGATCTTCATCGCTCAAGCCATCCCATTCCAATTGTTGCCAAAAAGGATGTATCTCCTCCAGCTTGATGGGTATTTTGCTTATGACTGCTTGTGCAACTCGATGCTTGCATGGAAGACCGTGACATTCTC
The DNA here is from genome assembly GCA_964016875.1 of Fallopia convolvulus. Taxonomy (NCBI): domain Eukaryota; kingdom Viridiplantae; phylum Streptophyta; class Magnoliopsida; order Caryophyllales; family Polygonaceae; genus Fallopia; species Fallopia convolvulus. Next base: position 3,690,989 of record OZ024720.1, read on the forward strand.
TCCAAAAGTAGTCGTGACACTCCTCCTCTATTTGACCCTTTTTCAAGTCATCTACCAAGTCATAAAACATGTCTACCAACTTACCTAGGCATTGCCTTGAAACGTGGTCGCGTATAGGCCGAAATAATGCTCTCCACTTTGCTTTGAGCAGTTTATGTTTTGTTGATTTTTGTATTTTGGTTCTCTCAATTGCTGTCTTCAAACTGTTGGTTTGAGATTCCATCTGGATGTGAATCCTTAGTATCACAGTCTTGAAGCCTCATCGAGATGAATCCAATATCTTTTTCAACACAGCGTGCATACCTTCGACCCTATAAAACACATGTCAAAGTTTAAATATTGAACGAATACACTTTCTAATATTCAAAATGAAGTGAATTGCAAAAAAATAAAATTACCTGTTGGTGGTTCTCTTCTGGAAGTGGAGGGTATGATCGGTCCAAGCACAAACTATATTCTTCTTATATCGATTATGCCACACCTTCTCCAAGTATGCAATAAGCGTCGGTCGCCATTTTCTCTTCAATTCTGCATGCCTTTCTTCAAATGTCGCCTCTGTGGTGGACAAAAATAGCCCCCAACATGCGTTTGCAAACCCGCGTGACAACTCATGTGGCTTTTCAGCTTTGGCAAACACCTTTAGGCCGTACGCCAAGAGTTTGTGTCTGATGTGCACCCAACACAACAAATGTTGTACTCCATCCCCAAAAACTTGACTTATCGCCTTGATTAGAGCCTGCTCGCGATCTGTCATGATTGCATTGACCTGGACTCCAAGCTCGTCGTACACGAATTTCAAATGGTTTAACACCCACCTATAACTAGCAACATTTTCGTTTGACATAAATGCGAACCCGATGCTGAATGTATTTCCGATGCAAGTGAAGCCAACCATCTCCAATAAAGGCATGTCGTACCTAGCACAACAAGTTATTTTAAACATTTATACTGGAAAAATACTAATCAAGTCGATTACATCTTAAAATAGCATACCTATTGGTCTTGTATGTGGTGTCCATAATGACGACATAGGGAAACATCTTCAGCATGCGCAGACTCGTAGGACGGACAAAAAACAAGGCATTCATAGCGTCAGAACCCCTAACCCGTCTTGGATGGACAATGTATCCTCGGTCGTTCAAGAACTTTAAAGACCATTGTGTCACCGTCAGTTCTCCGTAATCCTCAAGCATTAACTTATCCCTCATATTGTATATTTGTCTAATTGAGGTCACATTTCTCGGGTACCTTGCCCTCAATTCTTGAAGTACCATCTTCGGGGTGGCTAGATATAGGAACTTCTGTTTCACAAACTCCTTCTGCTCAGTTGTCAATCGGCCCGCATATGGATGGGCTACCAAACTAGTGGGGAGACGATGATTGTGTTGTCCGCATTTTACACTTAAGACCCATCCATTTTTTCCTTTATTCGCACCCCATTCAATTCAAATGGACATCCACACTTTCTAGTCGGAGTATCGGTAAGTGGCCTATAAATGCTCCTATTTTCTGGTCCGGGCAATACCCTCTTGCCACATCTATATTTACCGGCTAGGTCACAAGTTAGTACGACCCTATTTGGATTTGAGTTTTTTATGACTAGGACAAAATTCTTTGAAACTGCAGTTTGCCTAGCCCAATCTAGCATTTCTCTTCGGTCATTCCACAAGCCATCGTAACGGAAAGCAATAGAAAAATCTTTTCCGGTAACCTATGATTTCAAAATGTAAAAAACCAAATATTATAAATTATCCTAATACTATAATTTCAATTTACTACATTCGTATTTTTAAGTATACTTAGAAAAATCTATATGAAAAATACCTTTTCTGGCTCGCTCGATGCATCGGACTCGGTTTCGTAGTCTTCTCCCGGTACATCTTCTTCATCCTCGTCTATATAACTATCGCTTGATGATGAATCTTCCTCCTCCTTGAGATGATAGTCGCTCGATGACGTCTCTTCATCTTGGGACGACATTTTTATGTAATGATGTGGAATGAATGTTCGCAATAAAAATGAGAATACAAATTGGTACTTATAGAGACTTTTTTACCGTTGGATTTTACTATTACCAACGGCTAGTTTTTCAAATTTTTGCAGTTCAACAGTCGCGAAGGCTGAATTCGCGACCAGTTTTCACAATTCCAGGAATTGTGACTGTTTTCACAATTCCAGGAATTGTGACAATTTTCACAATTCCCGGATTCGTGAAAACTCACGAATCCTACCTTCGCGATATTTGGGTCGATTTTTTCTCAAAATCCCATTTTACCCTTTCGCGAAACCCGGATTCGCGCGAGTCCTGCCTTCGTGAAAAAACCTGTGCCATTACAAACTTTTTGGTGTGCGTAAAGTAAGACCCCGTCGAGCGATTTTCAATAATCAACAACAAATGTATAACTATTTGAACGGAAACGAATTATGGCAAGAGCACAACCTCTTGCACCTTGACGGATTATTAAATTGGAACGCAAGTCGGCTTCGCAGAGGTGGCGGTTGAAGGCGACGGTGAACAACGACGGTGAACGGAGGCGTCTTCGAAGAGGAGAGGTCGCCCGCGTCAATCTTCCCGGGAGGCGTCCAACAGTTGAGGCGGCTTCGATGCTTGAGTCTCGCGGAAAGTCGAGCCGACCAGGTGGTGTTGAGAAAGGCAACGACGCTCGGCGAACACCAGAGGAAGGAGAGGAGATCGCGGTCGCCTGCAACTGTCTTCTACGAGGTCACCGGGGGAGGCTCTTGAACGGAGGCGAGAAAGCGAGACGAGAGGAAGAGGGTGAGGTGAGCGAGGAATCAACGAGCGAGAGAGGAGCGAGAAATCAGGGAGGTCAGTGAGGGGCGGTGGACGAATTTCAGAGGGGAGCGGCGTCTCCAAAAGGAACGAGAAGAAAGAAGAACAGTAGCTCCTTAGGATATAGGTTTGGAGAAAAGAAGGCATCGGCCCAGCTCACTACCAGGCCCACAATACAAACAAGTCCAAGAAAAGAAAGAAAAACAAACAAACGATCTTCTATAAGGATTTCAAGCCCGGGTATTACATAGACCGGACCGGTTTGACCAAATCCATTCGCCCAAGGGTAAGCTTTCTAATTCGAGTCTAGTCTAATCGGGAAAGAACACAGGGTGAAGTATTGTTAGATAGAGAGAAGTGGATCAAGTGTTGATAGGGTTTTGGTGTGGGGATTAGTAGATGGATATGAGTGGTGTTTAGAAGGCGAGATTCAGATTCAATCTCTGGTTCATAGTTGAACCAGATCTTGTAGCATAACTATATCATATATATTGAGCCTAAATGATCCAAGTTTTACATAATACAGTTAAACAAAGGGGACAATAAATAAAACAGATACCAAATACTAGTGCCTACAATGCTTAATAGCATACATGATAAAAAAAAATGCCCCTTTTCAGCAGAAGGGTGAATGAATATCAAGTCGCTAAGCACGGTTTCTGTAAGTTTGCCATGTAAGTCAAGTAAATGGTCCATATGTATGAAAATCCATTGCTCACCAAAGGCTGCATTTTCATATATGCATACAAGTCAGTATTGATACAAAATAAATGACATCAAACCTAATTGTGATGAAAGGGAACAAACTTAAAGAGTCAAGACTCACTTGTAGATGAACAGGAACGAATCTGTATGTGATGAAATCACACGCGGGCCAGAACATGATGCCATTTAGCAATGTAGGGAGCAAGTCCCTCTTTAATCTAGAAATAATTTCTGTATAGTGCTCACCTGAAAATGTAAAACAGGCACAATAATAAATGGACATGGAAGAACTCTACTAAATAGAGAGCAGTTTTGGTACTATGTCAAACACACACCAAATTGGAACCTAGCTCAAATTCAGAGTACATAATCAGGACATCAAAAGTGATCTATATTTACAGCTCCAAAAATCTGTCAAACAATCCGTCAGTATTTATAAACAAGACAATTTTATCCTGCATAATTTAGCAGGATCTGCAATAATACTGAGATTAGCAAATTTGCCACTAGAGCTATATCAAGAAAGTATACACTAACCTAAGATAAAATACAAACAGTCAACACCTATCAGACTAGCGTTACTAAATTTTCGGTTATGCATTTAGATTTGGGATGCTGCTACCTCCCTTTAGCATTGATGAATATATAAAACTAGAAAAAGTAGCTCGGGTGAGAGCAAGTCAGCAACTGATATTCTTGCAATAATGAAAAAATCTCTTCCTTCAATCATTGTTCAAGTAGCATAGAACGATTCAATAGTTAAGCTTAGTGACTCATAGTTTAGCCTATCACACAGCTGCCATAGCATTAGTCTACACAGAGATATCTTCTTTGGTTTCAAGGAAAAGAGATGTTGAATTCCAAGATTACATACCTTGCAGTGCTGCATTCATTGAGAAGAATATGATAGTCATGAGAGGGCCGTAAACCGATTGTCCTAATGCCATTTTCTTTGCAGTAGATAGTAGATCACATCCTGGGAGGACTCTTGACATTAAGTTGAACCAGAAGTGCAATGTGGGTCCCAAAATTATCAGCCCGTATGCAGCCATGCGTGAGGTCCGTAAAAAATCGTATGTTGCAGTAGATGAAAGAGATATTGTCTGAAGAAACATAAGTTGGATAAGAATTTATAACATGATTGTTGGCATCAGCTAATTCACAAATTAATAAAATTAAGAAAAATTGATGACTTATGTAGTGACAAGTGAAGTGTAGCATAAACCCTCATTAGATTGAATGGATAGAGAGAAAAATAAGGACTACCCACTATTTCACAACAACAAAGCAAAATCAACTATAAAGTAAAGAAGATCACCCTAAAACCAAAATACTGAATACTAATGTTGGAAATACAGAGAAAATGATAGAAAAAGACATTAATGGGGAAATGAGCAATTAATATAAACTTCAACTAAGCTCAGTTCCGGTTTCATAAACAGTTGATGAATCAACAGATGCAAACTATTCTGAGAAGCAAGTAATTCATGTCACAATGCACCTCCTTGCATATATATCCCATATCAATTTCTAGCAATGAAATATGTATACAATCCATTATTTTATAAACAACCATCCAACCACCTTACAAGGCAAGTGAAAGTAAGCACACTGAACAAATTTATGAACTCCAAACACATCATACATCAAAGCAAAACCAAAGAAAACAACATTTAATATACAAAACTATACCACTCAGCAAACCCAATCCAATTAAATGCCCAGTAACAATGTTTTAAATGTATCCTTTTCATCACCAATCAAATCCATCAATGCTACAGATTTTGACAACCAGTTATATACTCAACTAATTAGAAAATTTACAATTAGAAAATTGGGATTAGGTGTGATTTAACTAACTAAACTGTATATAATGAGTACAATTTCTACTTGATTTTGCAAAATTACAAAAGCAATTAGGGTTTGCTTGCTCAAACCTGGGAAGACAGATCGGAGGCAATGTAAATGAGAGAGCAAGTGATGCTCTTAGTGAGAATGGGGCGCGATTTCACCATCCCCAAGTACCAGCTCACAAATCCGATCCTCGGGAAGGAAACTGAGCGGCCTGAGCCCAACGACGACGAAATCAGACTGGGAGCGGCGGCGTCGAATTCCTTGCCCCTTTTGAAGAAATCGGAGAAGCGCGAACGCTGCTGGTGGCACTGAAATCGGTACGGAGGAAACGGATCCTTGGGAACGGACTTGAAAGGTGCGAGATTTTTGGTGGTTAGGAGTCGGCAAATGGAGGATTGGCTCCTGAGGAATGAGGAAGCCATTGTTGATCGTCGTGGAAAGGAGATTGATTTCTCGAGGGTTTAAGGGGGTTTTTAGGTTATTTTTTCCCCTAACAAGTCGGAATGGACATGGGGCACTTTTATATGGCGGCCCACGTAGGGTCGTTTTGGACACGTGGCGTGTTCTTATTCCGCCATGTGGAACTGAAGGGTCTGGTTAACAAAGATTGTTGTGTGTTGACCGACTAAAACTTCTAGAGGGTGTGAGGTCATAATAATATTGTAATATAAATAATTGTCTTTATTGAATAAAATCTAATAAAAATTATAAGCATCGTAATTGAATTGCCTATTGGGAGCAATGGGTGGTTAAGCGAGAAGTTTCTTTCCCGGCCACAAGAACACTTGTTTGTCTTTTAAAAAAAAACTTTAAATAATATTTCAAGTATATATTTTAAACTAAAAATAATATAATATTCAAAAATAAACTTATACATGCGAGACTAAGATAGAGAGCGTTTCTAGTGGAAATATAGTTTAGAGTGAAAACCGAATATTCAATTTAAGTCGTTAGATTTATCAAATGCAAGGCTAAGATTAAAATAGATACTACAATAGCCATGCATGATATTGTCTTAATTTATTGGATGCATTATGGCAGTCATCTGAAAGAGGCTATAAAATTGTATGCATTCAATTTTCGATTCTCCTCTTGACTAATTCCTGCTTCTTAGGTTTGCACAAATTAAGGTAGTAGTCATTTCTTTCACTATGATTCATCTATGCCCGTTTTCCTTGGTTCTGCTTTCATTTTGATGTTCACAAATTAATCATAATTGGCTTTGTTACAGTAATTTTATCCTTATTTGTTGGCCACAATATTAGTGAAATTCATCCAAATTGCTCATAAGGAGATGCTCAGTGAAGATGTCAATCTTGTAGATTATTACATTTCTGATTTGTGTAGAAATTGTGCTTCCATTTTTGCCCCCGTTTAAGTTTGGCTATAAAACAAGTGATTTCTACTTTTAGGATGTACACTGTACGAGTACTTGTATATGGAGCACAGATATGGTCATCATGGCCATGGGTAGAAGATAAAACCTGAATTCTACAATTGAACTTTGCTTAAAGCATGTACCTTTTCAATTATGATACTGTTGTCATCCTTGCATATTACTCCATTCGTCCCTATTTGATCTTCTCATTTGAAAAATGGCACAATATTTAAGAGGAGAAAAGGAGGTAATGATGAGGAGAGAGTGATAGAAAGGGGTTTTAGATAAGGGTAGTATTGTAAAAGTAGAAGAGAGAGGGATAAAAAAGTGGGTAGTTGGTAGAGATTGACGAGGGTAAATTTGTATTTTCATATGTTTAAAAAGGGAAAGTTTTAGAAATGGGAAGAATAAAAAGGGACGCCTAAAACGAAAATGGGAAGAACAAAAAGGGACGGAGGGAGTAGTTGTTACATTCATTTTACATTTGCCTAGCTCATGCGCTTTTTCCCAACTTTTTCTACAAGTTTTTTGAAAAGCAGTCTTTTTGTTAGTTAATGTGGGAGTAAGATTTCATCACATTTTGTTGCTTAGTGATAGAGAATTGTGGTCACTCGTGTTATTGATTCTCTCTCCGTTTCACCATACTTGTTCTTAAAGTCTTTATTTTTTGTTTCAAAATAGACGTTCATATAAAAAATTACCCATTTATACCCTTGGTGTATACCCCACATTACACTTCTCCCCAGATTTCTTTTTTATTTGGTTGAATCCCCCAAAAAGAAAGAATACTTTTAATAGGGGCAATTTGGGGAATTTTTTTTCCTTAATATGTGTGAAATTTTGTTTAAGAACAACTATTGTGAAACGGATGGAGTATGTTTCAATTTTTGACAAACTGTGGGTGCAGTTACATCTGCATCAATGTTTACTTCAATATGTAGAGCATTTGCTAAGGGTGAGGACATTGGTCACCAGAAAAGGGAAATGTATCACCTATAATATTTCAGAAATGGTAATCACTTATGAATGGCTTGTTTTATTTCCACTGTGGATGAGATGAATGTCAACCGTGGTTCTCATTTCTCAATTTGAGCATAAGAATTGTATTGAACTGAATGGTTTTGATGATAATGGCCATTTACTTATGATATACCAACCTTTTGAGAGACGATAGGGCCATATTTGTTTGATTTTATTTGGTTTTAAATTTACTATGTTCTTCAGTACTCATTTGTCTCATTTATACTTTTCTTGCTCATTTTTTCCCCTGTTGTTAGAAAGAGGACATTGATAAGCTATACTCTCCCCCTGTGTTAAGAATCATACTTCTCTCCTTGGTGGTTGCAAGGAGTTCAACTTGCTTTGCTACCACGAAAGACAAAGGTGACCGTGGAATCCCTGCCATCAAAGATGTTAAAGAGAGAAGCTTTGATTTTGATGTTCCACACTTGAAGGAAGTCGACAACATGGATTCTTATATGAAGTCGTTGACATGTGAGAAGTTTTTGAAGGAAGTTATCTAATAAATAATACAAACAAACAAGCAAACATTTCCCATCCTAATCGGCTAATCTACTATTATTCCATGCTTCACCTTATAGTTTTTGATGGCTGCTTCGATTGCAAACTCGAGAGTTAAGCTCCAATTCAGCTTCCCAGGAGGAAGAGATTTATAATGCTTCACCAACTCCCTGCAACTCAAAGATAAAGAAGAGATACATGCTCAATCAATCAATTGCTGCATTTGAATGTGTATGTGTGTTATAATCAACTTACGAGTTCTTGAATTGCAAAGCACCAATTTCAACAATACTCGGTATTTATTGACCTAATCTCGTCAAAGGTGATAGTTTTATTTTCGAGGGGAATTTAATAAAAATATTACCACGGAGTATTATTATACTGTCTGTATTAACCAAAATCAGCCCATCACTAATACTGGAGTATCAACAAAGACAATTTAATGATGGATACCTGAATGTCGACGTCTTTGTCAAAGACGACACCTTTGCTGCACATGGGTCGGGAGTGTGGGACTGGGAGCAAATACTTCTTCTAGGAAGGATCACCACCGATTACCACTTTAGTTCTCTGAGGTGAGAACCTTTGAGCAACGATGGCCACCAACCTTCGAAACATTTGGATTTTTCCAAGGAGCAGAGTGAGCAATGGAGTGTGAGCAACGAGCAGGCCGTTTGATTTTTATGGGCGTAATACCAACCAGTGTAATAATACCCTGTTTGTTCGTGAGTGCACAAAATTATATTCCCTTCCTTCCCGATCTTGAAAACGGCTAGGTAGAGTGCTTCAATGCTCTCTTCCTGTTCTTGATTAAATTGCTGCACTTCTTATGAGGTCAATGATAAAGATGGCTTGAAAGCAATAAGCCTCACATCCTCCACTTTCTGATGAATATCACGCTCGACATCTTCAAATACATCGCCATAGATTTCTCTCATCTCTTGTAGAAAATTCATAGCAGCACAGATGGAGAGCATCGCAGAAATTGTAAGTTCACCTATACCTCTTGTTGGAAGTGGCTGAGACTCTTTATTATACTCGGCCCAATGAAACAAACCGCCCACCTCCTCTAGGTCCCCGTGAAGGAAAAATTTGATGGCATTGATACTCGGCCCAATGGTTCGAAGGTGGCTTTTAATTTCCTTCAACACAGTGCTTGTGGGGGTGAGATGAATGTGATGTGCCGAACGACCTATAACAAGAGAAGTAGGAGGCCGATTATCTTGGGATGTTTTCTTGAAGCCCTCCACGTAATCCTTGCTAATCACGAGCTCACCAATCCTGCCATGACCTTCTTCAGCCAAAACCTTTGCCATGTGAACCTTTCCGCATTGAGTAAATTTTCTTATGATTTTCTCCTGCGCCAGACCAAAAACAAATGATGAAGATTAGCAGTAATAAAGAACGCTAGCCCAAAAAGGGATTCTTATCTGACAGAAGAATTTAGCCACCGAACACCCCAACCACTAATATCAAGTGGCGAGCACAAATATCAAGTCAAAAAATCAGTCACCCAGCACCAATTTCAACAATAGTCGGTATTTGTTGACCTAATATCGTCAAAGGTGATAGTTTTATTTTCGAGGGGCATTTGATCAAAATATTACTACGGAGTATTATTATATGTCTGTATTAACCAAATCAGCCCATCACTAATACTGGAGTATTAGAAAAAACAATTAATGACGGATACTTGAATGTCGTCGTCTTTGTCAAAGACGACACCTTTGCTGCACATGGGTCGGGGTGTGGGACTAGGAGCAACAACTTTTTCTAGGAAGGAGCACCGCCGATTACCACTTTAATTCTCTGAGGTGAGAACCTTAGACCAACGATGGCCACCAACCTTCGAAACATTTGGATTTTTCAAGGGAGCGGAGTGAGTAATGGAGTGTGAGCAACGAGCAGGACGTTTGGTTTTTATGGGCGTAATACCAGCCAGTGTAATAATATCCTGTTTGTTCGTGAGTGCACAAAATTATATTCCCTTCCTTCCCGATCTTGAAAACGGCTAGGTAGAGTGCTTTAATGCTCTCTTCCTTTTCTTGATTAAATTGATGCACTTCTTATAAGGTTAGTGATAAAGATGGCTTGAAAGAAATAAGCCCCACATCCTCCACTTTCTGATGAATTTCACGCTCGACATCTTCAAATACATCGCCATAGATTTCTCTCATCACTTGTAGAATATTCATAGCAGCACAGATGGAGACCATTGCAGAAATTATGAGTTCACCTATACCTCTTGTTGGAAGTGGATGGGACTCTTTATTAAACTCGGCCCAATTCAACAAACCGCCCACCTCCTTTAGGTCCTCGTGAAGGAAGAATTTGATGGCATTGATAGTCGGCCCAATGGTTCGAAGGTGGCTTTTAATTTCATTCAACACAATGCTTGTGGGGGTGAGATGAATGTGATGTGCCAAACGACCTATAACAAGAGAAGTAGGAGGCCAATTATCTTTGGATGTTTTCTTGAAGTCCTCCACGTAATCCTTGCTAATCACGAGCTCACCAATCCTGCCATGACCTTCTTTAGCCAAAACCTTTGCCATGTGAACCTTTTCGCACTAAGTAAATTTTCTAATGATTTTCTCCTGCGCCAGACCAAAAACAAATGATGAAGATTAGCAACAATAAAGAACGCCAACCCAAAAAGGGATTCTTATATGATAGAAGAATTTAGCCACCGAACACCCCAGCCACTAATATTAAGTAGCAAGCAGAAATATCGAGTCAAAAAATTAGTCACCCAACACCAATTTCAACAATAGTCGGTATTTATTGACCTAATCTCGTCAACGGTGATAGTTTTATTTTCGAGGGGTATTTAATCAAAATATTACCACGGAGTATTATTATACTGTCTGTATTAACCAAAATCAGCCCATCTCTAATACTGGAGTATTAACAAAGACAATTAATGATGGATACCTGAATGTCGCCGTCTTTGTCAAAGACGACACCTTTGTTGAACATGGGTCGGGAGTATGGGACTGGGAGCAACAACTTCTTCTGGGAAGGAGCACCACCGATTACCACTTTAGTTCTCTGAGGTGAGAACCTTTGAGCAGCGATGGCCACCGACCTTCGAAACATTAGGATTTTTCAAGGGAGCAGAGTATGCAATGGAGTGTGAGCAATGAGCAGGTCGTTCGATTTTTATGGGCGTAATACCAGCTAGTGTAATAATATCATGTTTGTTCGTGAGTGCACAAAATTATATTCCCTTCCTTCCTGATCTTGAAAATGGCTAGGTAGAGTGCTTCAATGCTCTCTTCCTGTTCTTGATTAAATTGTTGCACTTCTTATGAGGTCAATGATAAAGATGGCTTGAAAGCAATAAGCCTCACATCCTCCTGTTGATAGGGTTTCTTGGCCAACAAATAAATTTGTAAGTCAAGACCCCGCTGAGTATAGCGAAGTCAGGATCGTTCCACAGGAAGCAAGGTTGTTCGTCTATCAATCTACTAAAAAGCAAACAAAAACAAATAAAAACACTCACAAGCAGCCTCGTTAACGACGTTGTCAGGGTCGTTAACGAACCACCGAACACAAAACACTTCAACTAACGACCTAATTAAATTCTAATTAAAATTCAGTACCGAGGCAAGTACTCAGCAACGAAAATTCACCAAAAATAATTCAAATAAAACAAAAATCTAGGACTAGGGACACCACAACATAGCCAAGCATAAGAATTTGTAAGAAGATAAGATCATGCCTTTAAACAGATAGAGTCATCAACTTTCGTTGACTTAGCAAGTAAATTAACAAACTTTCGCATCCTAATTCACTTAATTGCTTGTTTTGGATCTAAAGCTTGAAACTTTTGTGTTCAAACAATATCAACCTTCAAGTTACTAACTTTCTCTTTCAATTAAGTTAAAAACTCAAATTACCTCAACTTTCGTTTCGGTATAAGAACAACAAACAATTCTCAATTAAAGATAAAAGGCATTCAAAACACAATCTTACTCATCAAACATGCTCAACTATGCCGGGCTTAACCCCGATCCTAGAAAAGGAAACTACTCACTAATCATAACTAAGAAACTAAAAACTTCAATCAAAAGAAACATTGAAACAAAACTCAAATTCAAATTAATAAGAAAAATATTGTCTTACAGAGCTTTAGAAGAAACCGAAAAACATCAAAATACCGAACCACAATCACGACCGACGACCTCGGTGACTATCGTCTACCGAGCCTCCTCGATCCTCTTCGATCCGACTCTCTCTCTCGGCCCTTCGAAAATCTCTTCCTAAAAAATTCTTCCTTCCAAAAGCTTCACCTTTTCTATGCTAGATAGAAGGGTATTTATACTAAAAAGCTAAAAACTAAAAAGGCTAAAAGATATAAACTTTCCTAAAAAGATAGAAACAAACCATAAGAGATAGAAATAAAATTTTAAAAGATATAAAGACCCAAAATACATATTCTAATAACCCCAAAAGATTCTAAAAAGATACTCAACCGACATGGAAATAAATTCCCGCTCAGGATCGGTGAATTATAAAATAAATACTTCAAATCTTCTTCTTCGTGGCCTCGTTAACGAGCCCTCACAGCCTCGTTAACGAGCCCTCACAGCCTCGTTAACGAGTCTGGGCTTTGTTTTCTTCCACACTTCCTCTTGTGATCTTGAGCTTTGACTTCTTCAATCTTGCACTCCTCCGTCTTTCGCTGTAATGCTCCAAATTCAGCTCCATTTAGCTCCTTTCCTCGCTAAAACCTACAAAATTCACAAAATATCGTAGATTCCACTCTTTTCATAGAAATATGCAAAACTATCCAAAAACACTCAAAACTAAACCTAAACTAAACAAAACTAAACCTATTAAGCAAAGAAAACCTACTAAAAACTATACTAAAAATGCGAACACCACCTCCACTTTCTGATGAATTTCACGCTCGACATCTTCAAATACATCGCCATAGATTTCTCTCATCTCTTGTAGAACATTCATAGCAGCACAGATGGAGACCATCACAAAAATTGTAAGTTCAACTATACCTCTTGTTGGAAGTGGCTGGGACTCTTTATTATACTCGGCCCAATGCAACAAACCGCCCACCTCCTCTAGGTCCTCGTGAAGGAAGAATTTGATGGCATTGATACTCGGCCCAATGGTTCGAAGGTGGCTTTTAATTTCCTCCAACACAGTGCTTGTGGGCGGTGAGATGAATGTGATGTGCCAAACGACCTACAACAAGAGAAGTAGGAGGCCGATTATCTTGGGATGTTTTCTTGAAGTCCTCCACGTAATCCTTGCTAATCACGAGCTCACCAATCCCGCCATGACCTTCTTCAGCCAAAACCTTTGCCATGTGAACCTTTCCGCACTGAGTAAATTTTCTTATGATTTTCTCTTGCGCCAGACCAAAAACAGAAACCCGCCTAACCATTATGATAGGCCAAACAATTATCCCAGCTGGGGAGGTTACAATCAAAGTCAAAATCAAGCACCTCCACCACAGGAAAGGAAGGCTCCTCCCTACAGACCACTAGGATATCAAGATGTACCTTCATGGGTACAAGGGTTACAAGAGGGCATTAATGGAGTCCATAACAAATTAAATGACGTCCATAGCAAGATTGATGGGGTCCACAATAAGATTGATGGAGTACAAGCCAACCTTAACAACCGGTTGAATGGTCTAGAAACATGGAAGAAGAGCATTGACTCCCAATTGGGCAACCTTGTTGCACAAATTCGAAGACTTCAAGGGCAATTACCTGGCCATCCCGAAGAGAACCCAAGAGGCCAAATTGCAGCAATCCACCTCCGAAGCGGAAAGACACTACCGGACCATGCTAAAGCCAAGGAGAAAGAGCCCGATAACGAGGAAGACGACCCTAATAGGGTTGATATCGACCCCATAAAGGTTGATATCGACCCCACAAAAGTCGATATCAAGCCCTCCAGGCCAGGTACGTCTTCTAAACCGATATTTCAGCTCAATACCAACCCCTCTAGGGTCGATATCGACCCTTATCCAACACCGGTCGACCCTCTTGTCGATTCGGTTGGACCTCGATCCGGGGCTCTGTCTATCCCGAGTCCGTCTAAACTCTTCCTTTCCCGATTAAGAAAGCCAATGATGTTTCGAAAAGAAAGTTTAGGTGCTTTGTTAAAATTCTTCAAGGGTTAAACATTTCTATTCCATTTACTGAAGCCCTTAACGAAGTGCCTGCCTACACTAAATTTTTAAAAGAGATTTTGAGCAGGAAAAGATCTATTTCAGAGATGTCAAGTGAAGTCCGATCTATAAAGCTTCATGAAAAGCTAGGTGACCGAGGTAAGTTTGCTATAACAATAGGGATTGGAGCTTACAAGTTTAAAGCTTTATGTGATTTAGGTGCCAATGCCAGTCTCCTACCACTCTCTATTTGTTCCAAAGCCAATATGGGACCGCTGGAACATGTTAATATGAATCTCTACATGGCAAATGGATCATGCGTAAAAGCCACTAGAGTCGTGGAAGATGTTCCTATGCAAGTAGGCAATTCTTTGTTCCCAACGACTTCATAGTTATGGAGATGCCAGAAGACCCTACTGTGCCAATCATTCTTGGACGGCCATTCTTAGCCAACACAGGGGCAAGAATTGATGTTAGAAAGGAACTCCTCACATTTGACATTGGGGAAGAGAAGGTCAAATTTCGCTTCAATACGGTCGCGAATGAGGTCGCTAAAAGCATTAACGAGGAGCCTACCGACCCACCATGGGTCGGTACTGACCATTCTCTGAAGAATCACAATGTTGTGGGTGAAATCCAACCCGTTACCGGGCTAGACAGGCACGTTGCCGAGGCATTCTTTGACCCAGAAGGGTCGTTAACGACCCCATCTACCTCGGTAACGACCACCTACTTGAGCAACAAATGTGAGTCTTCTTACTCTAATCCAATTAATTCTGGTCATGATCCTTTCTTTCATCCCTCTTTTACAACTCCTACTATTGAGAATACTGTGAAAAAGTCGAAGCTTTCTTGGTTTTCGAATTTTTCTAACCTTAATGTAGGAATTCCAAGCATACTTGTGGATGATAGAGGACCAAATGTTCTAAAGAGAAGCTTTGATGCTTTTTCGACGAAGTATAGGGTTTCTCAAGATCCTTACAAAGTCGGAGAGAAGCCACCCTAGAGCCGAGGTTAGTTCGTCGGGCTAACGACGTTAAAAATAGCGCTTACAGGAGGCAACCCACTTTTTGTTTTTGCTTTCTTAGATCTTTTTGCTAGCTTTCTTTTGATTTGTTTTTAGGACTAGATTAAATATTTTTGGAATAGAATTGTTTTGCTAAGTGATGCAGGCGAGATTGGGCAAAATCAAAGCGGCATCGTGGCTCGTTAACGACCCCCACATGGTCGATAACGACCCTTGCAGCAAATCCGAAAAAAAGTGCAACCGACTCCTGTTTCTACCTCAGTGATTTCCCCTTTCTTTCAAGTGTTCAAGGATGTCTTCAAAGCCGCTTCAAAATTGATCTTGTGAGTTCGTTTTCTTTTCCCTATTTCTTTATTATTACCTTGCTTTGTTATAACAGTGGGGACATTGTTAGGTTTAAGTATGGTGCAGGGAGGGAAAAGAAAACTCTAGTGTGTGTCTTTGTGTTTTGCTTGTGTTTATGTGTTTTGTCTTGCTTTGATGTCTAGATTGGTTTAAGTTGGTTTTAGTTTCTTTGCTTTCCTTAAAAGAAAAAAATGGAAACAAATTGAAAAAATTTGAGAAAAATACAAAAAGATTTTCAGGATTTGATAAGTACCCTTGTCTTATGGTTCTAGGATGGTAATTGTTTGCATAATCATATAAATCCATTTAGCATGTCTTTGATGGTTTAGAGTCTACCATGAAATTGTTTTTGTGTGAATTTTTAGCTTGTGATGAAGCTGAGCATGTATGACTTTTTTGGCATGAGTTTAATTGCAATCCATCAAAATGATCTACCTTGTGAGATATTTTGGCCTTATAGGGAGAACATCAAAAATCCCATTTCTTTTTTGTGTGATTTACTCTCTTATGTGCATATTATCTCTTGAAATTGTGATGGTTAGCTATTTCTTGAAACCTCTATAAGATAATAGTTCATTACTTGTGAAATCATATGATGGATAACTTATTTTTCATGAGCCTTGTTAATCCTTATCCACCCTTACAAGATCCCTCTTTTTGAAGCCAATTTCTTTTTGCCTTAAAGTCTATTTTATAAACTCCACAAAATTGTTCTCTAGCCGATATAAGCTTGACCCTATCCGGGATTAGGACCTAGTTGGTTGGATTGGTTTTGTGAGTTTGAGTGTTGGTTCGATAAAAAGAGGTTAGGGATGGGTAGAATGAAGTCTCATTGTTCAATCAAAGTTGTAAAGAAAGGATTCTTGGTTTAAGAGAAGAAATGCATAAGTAAGCAAATTGCAGCCTCGTTATCGACCCCAGTGGGGTCGATATCGACCTCTCCCCTCCTTCAAAAAAAAATCTCTGAAAATCATTGAAAATTCAGAAAAGGGAGGTGGAGGAAAAAAGCGAATAAGTGCAAGCAAAGAAAAGAAAAAGCCAAGAATTCTTTTGTATATGTATATGAGACTTTCTAGGATGAATTTGGGTTATTGAAAGTGAGTTGAGCTTTAATGTTTAAAAGAGTTTGGTATATTTGTTATAAAAGTTTGGTGAGTTATGTTGAGAGTTTAGGAGTCTATATTCCCGGATTTTTAGTACCACAAACCAAAATATTTCCACGCCTAATTGTCTTTACCAGACCCCATTACAACCCGGCCGAATGGAAGCTTCTATGAAGTTTTTCATTAAGCCTAAGTTCTCTTTATGATTTTACGTGTTTTGACAATCTTTGGTAGAGAGATTGGTGATATAAGTTACTATTTCTATGAGTTTTTGCATGTTTGATTGAGTTGAGAGTTGTACTTATTGTAATAACTGCGGTTTTTGAGGATATTTTTGAATTTTTCTCGGATATCCTTTTAACCTTTTTGGTCCGTTTTAACGCTTAATCCAATATTTTTATTGGAGATTAAATCCTAGAAAATTGTTGGTGATATCCTAAAATCATAAAAAAATGATTTTATAGATCGGTGTGAATTATAGATTTTTCGGTGGAAAAAGAATATTTATTGGATAAGCCGTCTTTTTAATTATATACCGGAAGGGATTTAAAATACGAAACGGAAGCCTTAATAATTGAAGGTAGCATTATAAAATCATGAAAAATTGATTTTGTTAGTCTACATAATTTACGGGACGTTTTGTATTTAGTAAGTTTTTCCATCCGATGTATATAATTTTACAGCTTTAACGCGAGTCCCGTTCCGAGACGGATTTTGGTTTTAAAATTCAACCCTTCTCTACCTCGTTAAGTAAGGAATGAACCAGAAAGTTGGGGGGATAAGATCGAACATATTGGAGAAAGAAAGGAGGGCATGTGCGAGAGAGGATTAGGACGGAACGAATGACGCACCAGGGAGAAAGAATTCACCTTCACCGCCGGCTAATCTTCTTCCATCTCCATCCCCCCCCACCACCTCACCTCTTCTTCTTCTTCTTCTTCCTACATATTCTTGGGCTAGAGCTACTGCTAAGGAAGGAGGAACCAGCAAGAGAGTAAGAACGGAACGCTGGCTCGGGAGGAAGAATTCCATGCCGCCGATCATGTTCTTGCCTCGCCAAGCGACGCCGCCGGCGACCGTTGGCCTATCCGACCACCAACCACCATGGGAGCCACTGTCGGGCAACGCCCAACCATCCTCGGGCTCGGGGATCGAGCCATGATCGAGCCAAATGAACCATGGGTTCGAGTGAAGGTATATACGATCGAAATTAATTAGCGGGTTGATTGCGGAGCCACCGTAAGGACCTTTCGGTGCCACTTTGCTAATTAAATTTATGGTTTTTATAATCTTGATGTTGATACGGTCCCATAGGTTCAAACCGCTCGAGAAACGGACGTCCGGATCTTCCGTTATTACGAAGACAAGTTTTGGATACCGATTGGTAGGTAAGGGACTTCGGATAATTACTTGGGATTCGTTGTTAATCCGTTTGAGCTGAAATTTGGTAATCTTTTAATCTTTTAGAATTGTTGCTGATGAATAATTTTTATTTAGAAAATTGTTTCAAAAGTGAAGCGGATAATTAGTTATAATTCCGCCAAGATGGCTCCTTGAAGCACGATAACTAAGGATTTACTATATATCGATATTCGGAAATGAAATCGTTTATCGATTAGAAAGTTCTAGGAGTTGAAAATACAACTCAGAAGTGTTTCTGCGAGCTCGTTGCTGAGAAATCCTTTTGTTATATTTGCCAAAGGGATGATACAGATTACTATTGGAATTGCTAAGGACGTCGAGCACGCCTTATAAGGCAAGTGGACGGATCTCTCTTGCTTTATGGTTATTAAATGAGGAATTGAATTCCATTTGATGTTCATGGTGGAAATAATGTGCGTGTTGAATAAAGTTTGATAGGTTGTTATTTTGTTAGAAATAATGACCATGTCGTTATGTCAGTTTTTACGCTAGAACTGAACTTAGGACCGTTTGTGCGACTTTGTATGATTAGTTGTCTCATGCTGAGACATTGTTGTGAAATAAGATGGTAGAGATGAGAGTTTAGACTCCAAGACATCTCTTTAGTGATCCTGTGCTGAAGCACTGTTGAAAAATAGGTAGTTCAGGGGTAGGAGCCGAGTCTCCAATGACCTCTTTATAACATAATCTGTATTGGGGGTGTAGCTTGCTAGCGTATCCCAATATTGGAGTCATGACTCATGTCACGCTTCACGTTGAAGGAGAACGATGGTGCACTTTAGCTAAGTGCAATTGACACTCGGTTGTTGGCCGAGCATGTATAAATGATCATGGATGAAACAGGCCCTCTAATCTCGATTGTTGGCCGAATCTCGATTGTTGGCCGAGCATGTATAAATGATCATGGATGATATAGGCCCTCTGATCTCGGTTGTTGGCCGAATCTCGGTTGTTGGCCGAGCATATATAAATGATCATGGATGAAACAGGCCCTCTTATCTCGGTTGTTGGCCGAACTATATAAGAACTATTAAATGGTGCGAGTGCATAGATTGAGAGTAATGATAGATAAGTGTGTTGGGCACATTAATGTACCCGAATGGTTAGTCTATTTGATAACCATTCTTGCTCCCGATTATGAATGATTCTTAATCAAACATTGATTAAGTCAATCTGGTTAGCCGATGGAGGCTTTTCAAAATGTTATGTGATGAATATGAGTCTCCAACAATTGTTTATGCTTCTTAAAAGAAACCACAAACGGTGGTGTTCTCTCTCTTGATTATGCGAGTCTCCTTCTTATTCTCTTTAAGACTGCTAACTGTTGGATCATAATCCGAGTCTAATCGGATTTGGATGCCAATATGTTTAGTCACAACCATAAGAACCAAGTTAGTTTCTCCGCTTGTGATGAGGTATTTTTCAGTCGTTTACCTATCAAAGAATCCTAACTTAACCAATCTGAGTAGAATGGTAAGCAAGGGTCGATCCCACAGAGACTCGTGTACTAATGTTATTACTTAAGTGCCAAGTAACTAATATGGGGGTTTTTGATTGTAAATTCTAAACTACTATGCAAAATAGAAACTAACTAAGAATGTAAAAGATGGTTTTAATCAATTAAGAGACAAGCGTGTTCAACTAATTAGATACATCATGATATTGCTTTATTGATCATCGATTCTCTTGATTCTCTCCTCACTTGAAGAATCTATTGTAGATAATGATCCTACTAAGGACTAAAACCCAAACTTCATATTTAGTTGATAGACCAACCAGTTCTAACAACCCTAATTATCTAATAACCTAGAAGACCTTCTAGATTCAATTAAATAACAGCATGAAGATTCAAGTTATCAATAGAAACAAACACTTAGAGCAACCAGACATCTAAGTGACTTGTGAATTTATTTCCTACTTTAATCAATTTGTCCAACCGGCACTAAATTAGTTAAAGTCTACTCTTGATCGAATTAACTCCAACCGGTAATTAATCAGATTCAGTTGTAACTAGAAATTCTATTAGGTGATCAATCTAATAAAACCCTAATTTAGATTCAGTTAAGCACAGGGAATAATTTCTACTCAAGTTCGTTGAGAATCAATTAAATCTCACAATCATACACAAATCATGACTTCACTAATTAGTCAAACACAAAGGAAATTAGCAATGCATAATTGAAATTGAAATCAAACTTACAAAGGTTCAAAGGTTCTTCCTTGAGAGAAAACCCTAGCCACCAAAAGTTGATCAAAAGTTATGAGAAAATAAACTAACATAAGGTTTATATATGTCTTCTAAAATAACCCTCAAAAAGTCTATCATTAAGCTACTACTCGGAAAATATAACCCAAGCCCAAAAATCAAGCCCAAAACTTCCTCGCGTAGAAAACACCGATTGCTCGGTTTGCATGAGGATTGCGCGGCCGAGCAATTGTCATCCCGCGCAATCATCCCTCAGTTGGAATTGCGCGGCTTAGCCTCTGAATTGCGCGGCCGAGCAATTGTCATCCCGCGCAATTGCCTCGGTTCAGCATTCAGGCGTCACTTCAGAGGTTGTTTTGACCCACTTAGAGTTGGAATTTGGACTCGGAGTAAAACTACGAATTGTATATCTTTGAATTAGCTTTCCATTGATACCAAATTGAGCCTCATCCGAGCACTATAGCTCCCAAACCAAGCATTGCAAGATAGAGGTGTCGAAACAAGAACTCCAATGCATAGCCCAGGTTTAAGCGTTCTTTTCACACAAGCTCTTGGGCGTTAACTCTTCTAATCTTCACTTGTTCACTCTAAGCTTAATCAAACTCCACCACAATCCTCTAAGATCCATCCTGTCCATGCTTGTTTACCTAAAGATCTGCAAAACTGAACAAAACAAGCGCAACTACCCGAAAACACAAGATCCTATAAACTAAGCTAAAACCAACTAAAACTAACTAAAACTTATGCAAAATAAACATAAATATGCATCCTAAACACTACCTAAATGCAAGCTATCAAATTCCCCCATGCTTAACCCTTGTTTGTCCTCAAGCAAGACATAAATCCAAATCACACCATAGAAATGCAATCTTACATCCATTTCAAGTCAAACAAACATTTGTCATGTAATTAAAAACTCAACCAAGACTTCTCAGCATGCATTATAACTAGCAAAAAGTAAAGACCATTCATTCATCCTAGACCTCACCAAGGAAATTGTGTTTTGCACTCAACACTCAAGTGTATAAAGGGTATGTGTTTCACTCAAAATCAACCAATGAAAACTAGACTACCATATGCTTGCATCAGAGTTCTAAATCTCCACCGCTGGGGATCAAATACATAACAAAAATCATGAGGTCTTTTTCCGGCTTGTAATGGGGCTTGGGTAAAGAAAAATTTGGAAGGGATAACATTTGGCATGTGGTGCTAAATCCGAGATAAAGAACTAAACCTAAACCCAATTCAACACTTTCTTCTCAACTTCCTCCAAATATTTTTCTACCAACTTCATTACATTTACATTCAAACACTTTGCTTCTTTTTTTTCTTTTCTTTTGCCTCTTTTCAACTCTTTCTTGCTTTGCTAATGAAGACTAATAACATTTAAGCACTTTTGCTTATTTTGCAACAAACTTCATCTTCATTTTTTTTTTCACTTTGAACCCAAGAGTTTTATTTCCTCTTTTTCCTCCTTTTCCTCCAACTCCCCATACTTATACATAACTCACATAAAACAAAAACACAACCTAAAGTCCTAAATCCCGGATCCTGGGTCAAGCTTATTCGGTTATGGATCATTTTGTGGAGCTAATAAAAATAGGCTTAAGGCTCAAATAAGTGGGGTGTCAAAAACATGGATCTTGTAGGGTAGGAAGGGAAATAATAGACTATAACGAAACATTGCCTCAATCACTTTAATGTCATGCATTTAATAATATAAAGCAGCCTCGAAATAGAGTATTAACGCAAGTTCTAGAGCTAGATAATCATGGTGATACACTCAAGAATGTAGAAAACAATATTATCATGAAATGCCAAAAATCAAATCTCACAAGGCTAATTGTTTTGTCTAGAACTTCAGAATGAATCAAATACTAAAGCTAAATACATGCTCCATCCTATAATCAAGTCATTTAATTAATGATCGTGCTCATATCATATCAACTTCAGCAAATCATGCAAATCATGGGTTAGAACTTATACTTAACTTAGAAACACAAGTGGAATCAAACAATGGGGAAATAAGAACGAAAATGCAATATTTTTGTATTTTTTTCAAATTTTCTAATTTTTTTTTTCATTTTTCAGAATTTTAATCAATGCATGCAAAAATTTTAAACATGACCTAAACTAATGCAAACTATATGCAATGCACAAGTAATCCCCTTCCCCCATGCTTAAAACATATTTTGTCCCCAAAGTATAGTAAAAAGGTAAGGAAAGAGAAAAACTCACAGAACCTAGTTGTCCGGGTAATAGGGCGGAAAATCCTGTGGTGGTGGTGGCTGGTACTCCGGATGAACCTCTGGCTGCGGTGGATAGTATGGTGGAATCTGCTGAGCTGGTGGTGGCTGATATGGTGGGAACTGAGGATACGGTGGATCTGGAAAAGCGTATTGCGGATAAGATTGATGAGGAGGATAGCCCGCTGAACTCCAGCCATCCAATCTAGTGTTGAGCAGTCTGAACTGCTCATCCTGGCGGGCCTGAAATGCAGCAATCCGCTGATCCTGATGAGTCTGATATGATGTGAACCTCTGATCCACATAACCATGCATGTCCTGGAAACCCTGATCGATGTGAGATGTCATACTGTTGTAGCGCTGCGTGTTCTCCAACTGCATCTGTCGCATCATCTCCATCATCTGGCTGTAATGTGTATCACCTCCAGCTGGTATAGATGGGTCAAAGTGTTGTTGCTGGGTCTCCTCCTCAGACTCCTCCTCCTCCTCTGTGTCTTCAGCCTCAGCGGACTCTTCCTCTGCATCTTCTTCTTCTTCCTCAACCATAGTGAAATCTTCATCCATGTCCTCCTCTTCAGACTCCTCAACAATAATTGGGGCCTTGTTTTTACCCCTAACTGGACCCCTAACAATAATCACATCCAAATCGTCATCCTGGGTTCAATGTACCAGTTAGCTGGGCTGTTTCCAATCTTGACTCGACTCCCATCAGGAAGCTTCATTGCTCGCCCAGAATCTCCAAGCACCCAATAGTAGGAGTTCCTGTAGAAATATAAGACCCCCATCTTCTTCAGCATAGTGAAGTTGATTGCCACCGGTGGGATATCAACTTGTAACCTGCTCAGATCAATGCCAAAGTGCTTGGCCAGATGGGTCACAATCCCACCAATACAGATAGCTCCTCCACCCTTGTTTGAAACATGGTACATATGATTCATCAGCATAGCACCCATCTGCATTCTTTTTCTTTTCAACAAAGCATCCAATACAGCCACATCTTTCTTTGGGCAATTGTTTCCACCCTCACCCCGTCCATTCATGCTACCAGAAATAAACCGTTGAAAAACTTTGATGGCGGGATGAGTGATGGGAGAAGCCTTTTCTTGGGTTGGGTTATAAGTTCGTCTCCCTGTTATGGCTCTCCAGAAATGTTTATCAGCCCATGTAGCTTCAGTTTCAGTAAGCACCACATCATTGTCATAGATATGCAGGAATCCAAACGCATCATTGACCTCTTTCAAAGTCATCTTCCTCCTTATACCTCCGAGCCAAAACTTAATTTCCCCTTCTTTTCTGAAATCAATGGACAAGCTACTTAGAAACTCTAGTGTTAACCCCTTGTAAGTTGTTTCACACAGCTGCAAAAACTCGCCCATGCGTAAATGCGCTGCTATCTCATTCAACAGATGAGCAATCCCAAACTCATTCATCAGAGTCCAATCAATGAACCTGGTTGCTGCCCATTTCCTATCCTTCAGAAGCTCAAATTTGATCACATGATTGTTCTTTGCCAAACTGATCCCAAAACTTTCTTGAGTCCTTTCTCCCACCACAGCAGGGGGAGCATAAGCGGCTCGGGATGATGATGCAGTATCTCTCCTACTTCGTTTAGGAGCCATGGATACCAAAATTTTTACAGAAACCTGCACAACACCACAAATGGACCAAGCAAACACAATTCTTGTTGTCCCGGCAAGGACAACCACAACAATATTTCACAAATAATCGCTCAAACACTCACTTCCCCCACTACCTAGAACAATTTAATCAAATTTTAATCAAATTATGGGTGGATTTCGAATTTATGCAAAAAGCTTAAATAAAACACGAATCTATGCTAGAATCATGCAATAAGCAAACTTTTGTGAAGAACTTAAGCCTAAATCCGAGCCTGAAGGGGTCAAATTCAGTTTTTTTTTCTAGTGAAACCTAGATCTAGATTTTACTATGTAAAAACCGAAATTGAATGGAGATTTGAGATACTTACTTGAATCCTTGTTGATTTTAATGTTGTTAGCTCGATTTGTGGTTGAAATCCCGACTTGAGAGCTTGAGAGGAGCTTGAAAGCTTGAGCTTCAATGGAGGAGGGAGAGGTTGAAGAAGGGGAGGCGACGGACTTAAGAAGGAAAGAAGGAATGAACTCGGGTTTTGATAAAAGGCCTCCCGAAAAATTGGCAATTGCGCGGCTTGACACAGAATTGCGCGGCCGCGCAATTGCGAAGCCGCGCAATTGCCTCCCAGTTGGGAGTGCGCGGCTTTGGGGCTACGGATTGCGCGGCCGCGCATTTAGCAAGCCAAGCCGCGCAATCCCAACTGAGTTGGCATTGTTCGGCTTGGTTACAGATTGCTTGGCCACGCAATTTTTGTCCCTTTTCCGAGTATTTCTGTACTTCATGGCTGGCCCGAGTTTATATAAAATTTGAGGATTATTTCTACCTACACTAACTAATAAAAACAAAATTTGTAAAACAGAAAGCAAAAATCAAAGCAAACTATCCTAAAACATGGGTTGCCTCCCAAGAAGCGCTTGTTTAACGTCATTAGCTTGACGTAAAAAGGATATTAAGAAGGATATGAGCTGTGGAATTCGATCTCCTTCCCGTCGAATCCCATTTTCAGTGTGCCCTACGGTATGTCGATCCTTGTATTCGCAGTTTTCAAAAATGGTCGTCCGAGCAACATTCAAATCTTTCCAACTCCTGATCCCATGTCCATCACTGGAAAGTTAGCCGGAAACTTCAAGCAATCCACCGTAACCCATACATCTTCAATTTTTTCTTTAGGTCTTACAGTGGAATGATCAGCCAGCTCTACTATGGTCCGAGTTTCTTTTAATGGTCCCATACCGAGTTTCTCATATAGGGACGAAGAAATCACATTAACTGATGCACCTAAATCAATTAAAGCTTCATTCACTTTGGTGCTTCCAATAGTGCAAGGGATAGTGAACATGCCAGGGTCACTGCACTTCTCGGGCAAACGCTTTTGAAACACAGCAGACACATGTTCTTTTTCTTTGATTTGCTTCTGACTTTTCTCCTTCTGTCCCCTTTTTAGAGTACACAACTCCTTCAAAAACTTAGCATACCGAGGTACACTCTTGATTATATTCAGTAGCGGAACATTAACTTTGCATGCACTGAAGACCTCGAACAGCTCTTTGTCGTTCATCAATTTCCGGGTTTCTTTCAAGGCCTCTGGGAATGGTGGAACAGGCACGTAGGCTTTCAGAAGGGGTTCAGAGTTGTCTTTCAGATCGCCCATATTGCACGGCGTCTCGCCAGATTGCGCGGCCACGCTTTCCCCCTCGACCCCGCGCAATCCCGACTGGGAGCACATTGCGCGGGGTGCACATTGCGCGGGCGCGCTTTTAGCAGCCAAGCCGCGCAATTGCCCCTCGTTCTGTTCAGTTGATTCTTCAGCCTTGTTCAACTGATATACTTGCCTCGCCTTCGAACCATCATAAATAGAGACAAAACTGACATTTGCCCTCGGGTTAAGCTCTGTCTTGGACGGTAGCTTACTTGAATCTCTGGCTTCCAGTTTGCTCACTGCCTCAGCAATCTGACTGACTTGATTTTCCAGATTCTTTATACTGGACTTGGTTTCCTGTTGAAGCTGAGTTAGAGAACCATGTATTGTCGAAACTGTCTGAGTCAGACTTCTGATCATCTGGTCAGTGGACATATCATTCTGATTTCCTCCTTGAGCCTGAGATTGGAAAGGTGGTCTGAATTGAGCTTGGCCACCTTGATTGTTGAACTGTTGATTGCTTGGATTGCCATACCTCAAATTAGGATGATCCCTCCAGCCTGGGTTGTAGGTGTTGGAGAAGGGGTCATACCTCGGCCTAGGTGGTCCATATCCTCCCACTGCATTCACCTCAGCTTTTTGATCTTGGAGTGTAGGGCAAGCGTCAGTGGGATGCATGTTATCATAGCAGATTTCACAAGATTTCACCTGTTGTCTACCACCCTGCTGCAACAGTTGCTTCAACATCATTTTCAATTCAGTGACTTCATCTTGAATTTTTGTATTAGCCACCACTGAATTTGCAGCTCTCGAGCTCGTCTCTTTTCTAAACTGTCTTGTGCCCTCAGACAGTTGTGTAAACAGTTCAAACGCAGTAGCAGGAGTTTTGTTGAGAATGTGACCCTGGCAAGCTGCATTGACCATTCTTCTCTCATCATCCAAGAGGCCATTGAAAAGATATAGAATCAGGTCTTGATCAGTGTAGCCATGGAAAGGACAGCTGGCTACCAACCTCTTGAACCTCTCATAATACTCGTACAAGGACTCATTCGCTTCTTGTTCAATGTTACTGATTCGTTTTTTCAGATCGTTGAGCCTTGTAGCAGGGAAGTACTTCTCCAGAAAAGTCTCTTTCATCTTAGCCCATGTATCAATACTTCCCGGAGCCAAGTAGTAAAACCAGTCTTTAGCCTGATCCTTGAGAGAAAAAGGAAAGGCTCTCAACGCGATCTGGTCATGAGTTACATCAGCAGGCTTCATGTTTGAGCACACAGCATGAAATTCAGAAAGGTGCTTGTTGGGGTCTTCACCACTATGCCCATGGAATGAAGGCAAAAGGTGGATCAACCCGGATTTTAGCTCAAACTTGACTCCCTCGCCGAGAGCAGGGAATTGCACCGCCAATGGCTGTTGTGTCAGATTTGGTGCAATCAACTGTCTTAGAGTTTGGTCACCCATCTCAGCAGATTCAGCAGATTCAGATTCAGAGTCAGATTCTTCAAGAAAGAACGGTAAGGCCTGAAAGTGATTCCGGATGTCCTTCCTTAGCTTGAAGAGTGTCCTGTCAATATCTGGATCAAATAACAGAGGAGATGAGTTAGTAGCACGGGTATGAACCATATAACAGGCTCACACCCAAAACAGCACAAAAGTAATAAACACAAATAGCGACGAGTCCCCGGCAACGACGCCAAATTTGATGAGGTATTTTTCAGTCGTTTACCTATCAAAGAATCCTAACTTAACCAATCTGAGTAGAATGGTAAGCAAGGGTCGATCCCACAGAGACTCGTGTACTAATGTTATTACTTAAGTGCCAAGTAACTAATATGGGGTTTTTTGATTGTAAATTCTAAACTACTATGCAAAATAGAAACTAACTAAGAATGTAAAAGATGGTTTTAATCAATTAAGAGACAAGCGTGTTCAACTAATTAGATCCATCATGATATTGCTTTATTGATCATCGATTCTCTTGATTCTCTCCTCACTTGAATAATCTATTGTGGATAATGATCCTACTAAGGACTAAAACCCAAACTTCATATTTAGTTGATAGAACAACCAGTTCTAACAACCCTAATTATCTAATAACCTAGAAGACCTTTTAGATTCAATTAAATAACAGCATGAAGATTCAAGTTATCAATAGAAACAAACACTTAGAGCAACCAGACATCTAAGTGACTTGTGAATTTATTCCCTACTTTAATCAATTTGTCCAACCGGTACTAAATTAATTAAAGTCTACTCTTGATCGAATTAACTCCAACCGGTAATTAATCAGATTCAGTTGTAACTAGAAATTCTATTAGGTGATCAATCTAATAAAACCCTAATTTAGATTCAGTTAAGCACAGGGAATAATTTCTACTCAAGTTCGTTGAGAATCAATTAAATCTCACAATCATACACAAATCATGACTTCACTAATTAGTCAAACACAAAGGAAATTAGCAATGCATAATTGAAATTGAAATCAAACTTACAAAGGTTCAAAGGTTCTTCCTTGAGAGAAAACCCTAGCCACCAAAAGTTGATCAAAAGTTATGAGAAAATAAACTAACATAAGATTTATATATGTCTTCTAAAATAACCCTCAAAAAGTCTATCATTAAGCTACTACTCGGAAGATATAACCCAAGCCCAAAAATCAAGCCCAAAACTTCCCCGCGTAGAAAACACCGATTGCTCGGTTTGCATGAGGATTGCGCGGCCGAGCAATTGTCATCCCGCGCAATCATCCCTCAGTTGGAATTGCGCGGCTTAGCCTCTGAATTGCGCGGCCGAGCAATTGTCATAAAGACTTTCTATTTTGAAGGTTTCCTATGTTAAGCTCGTATGATGGAAGATTTCAAGTTAAGAATTTTGGTTAGAAAGTTCATGATTCAAAGTTATGTGAAAGAAATTGTTAATTCTTTTCTTGAAATGTGAAAGTTCAAGTGTTGTCTTTAAAAAAGGAAATGTTAAAGTGAGTTTATTTGACTTTGGAGTCATAAGTGTAAGAGTTTTCACGAGTATATTCTTATAGGAATTTCTGAATTTTGAAATTCGAGTATCAATAGAAGGAATGAGTTGGAACTTCTACTTCTCAATGGTAAGATTTGGTGAATCTTATAAGTCTTGAGTAATTCTAAATAGATCAGTATGGATCATGAAGGGATGTAAATCCTGAAAAGAAAAGGATTGTCTTTGGAAACTTTCTTCAACAACTGTGTTTGTGACTCTATGGTATAAAATCATGGATATTCTGTACTTTTCTTTGCCCAATGGGAAGTTAAAGAGATTTGAGGTGCTCAGGTGTTGGATCAACTGAATTGTTAAACTATTGAAAGATGCAGTTCAATTTTGAATCTGAGAGTATTCGAACTCAGATGTTCATATATGTTGTTATCCTTTGAGTTAAGAGGATTGAGATTTCTAAATGGATTACAGATTTCTTCTGATTATAGTAAGAAAGAAAGGAAGAATGTTGGTTCAGTTTAAGTTGTGAACAAGTGGTTAATCATCAAGGTTGTTGTGAATAAGGTTGATTGGTCAAAATGGATTGAACAGGTAAATGTTCATCAGTAATGTGTTTATGTTCAATTAACTACTTAGAACAAGTGTTAATTGAGGACACTGAGTTGTTGATATCCAGATGACTAACCTATGTGACAACGTTATTGGAATTTCGTTGTATGATACCTAGCTTGGGATAATGAGAAGAGATTTAAGATCTATAATGGACTAGTAATAGAATCAGCATTGAGATGTTCTAAATTGTCAATGGTATTGGCTTATGTTTCTTCAAGGATGGAAATGATAAAGTTCAGTTTTGAGAAGATCAATCAAGGAATGATCTTAGAATATTTGTCTTTGATATTTTAAACAGTTGGGAGAAAAATATCAATCCTTCAATATTGTGGTCAATAAGGCTTAGCCCTTATCGCTGAAAAATAATTTCAGTTGTGTAGGATTTTGAAGATTATACATCAGTCAAATCCAAAGCCTAAGGTGGAACTGGTGAGACTGTTATGTTGTTGACAAGTCTCCTAACCACAAGTTCTTCCTTTGCAATGTGGTTTGAACTTGAGCTAATGAAAAGGGTATATGTCTTCTCCTTATGGTTAAGTAAGAAGACAAGAATGATGGAGAAGTCTAGTTTGTTCATCAATGTTGAATTGAGAAAGGTTTAAGAATACCTTGTTTTGTCATGTGCATTTTTTCTGCTAAAAGAGTTGGATAGTCACTCTTGGATATCAGAATTTATATGAAGATTCACTTGTAGTAGGCTCGTTGTCTTGTGAATGGATGAATTTTGTCATGGAAATCATATATAAAAACACCACCAAATAAAGAGACATCAGACTCGTATCTCACCTAGTCTCTCATATTAATATTTCTATTAGGGAATCGTTTCCGTCCGCACTCTTAATTCCGTCTTTTTCAAAGGACTCCTAATTTCGAGGTAAGTCGTTTTCGACTTGCTCGGTTCTTCTCTACCATGTTCGATTGCATACCGTTATTGAAGTGCGGGTTTAGGGAAGCAGTCCCGAATGCCTTTTTAAATTGTTTAAAATTCTTGATTTGCTGTGTGTGTAAAATGGTTTTGAACGCATTTTATCGAAAAGAGATTTTTGGAAAGTTTTCTCTGTGTTGGTACCGTTTCCGGCACGGCCACATTGTAGCTGGCGTTGAGGAAGAGTTGTCTATGTATGGCCCGTGTGACAGGGAAATCGTGCCCCTTCAAAACAAAAAATATTCTCTATGTGTTTTGGCAAGTGCTCCAGTGGAGGCTTAGCCGGGGTTAGAAGGGAGATTGTGAAGTGGAGTGAGAGGGCCTGCCTCTGCACTCGGCGCGGGGTCGAGCATCTTGGAAGTCGGATTGCGAGATGGAGGAATTGCATTGTTGTAAGGTTGTATTTGTGAATGTGTATATGGCTATGTGTGACTAATTATGACTAATTTAGGTAATGGCCGTTAGAGTTATGAGTGCGATTTTGGACTTGGATGCTGACTTTAGAAGTGCTTTCAAAACGTCTTGGAATTTCCGTATTCTTTCTAACTTGATAGATTAGTAGTTGACCCTTCGGGGACTATTTCTTCAATTCTAGGTATGAATCAGGGAACCGTGCAGGAACTGAGGCCAGATGGCAAGGCGGAGCGGTGAAGAGCGCGTGTCGTAGTAGGGTCGGGTTTACTTTAGTTTGTTCATGACTTTTTAGGGTGTGGTTTTATTAGTATGGTGAAGTTTGTATTATGTCTTGTCTTTTGTTATTCCTCGAATAATTTATTGTTAGTAGTGCTTTGTCTGATTTGGACATTTATGTTTTCGGGAACGCATGCATAATTATGTTTTCGAAGTGTTACTAAATAAAGGTTGGATGTTTTATTAAGTTTTCTCGCCGTGCCCGCGTTGTAAGATCTTAAAGTGTTTTTGTCAACCCACTTAAGTAGTACCTAGTAAGGTCTACTTCTAAGTAGAGCCCTATCGGAAGTCGGGATTTTACATAAAACACGTTGGACACCAACCGACCATGCAAGGAAATAAAGAGGTCGGTTAGTCTAATTAAAGACCAAGTGGGGAAAACAATTAATTCTTATGGTTGTAACTAAACATTTTAGTACCGAACTCTAAATGATAATCGGTCAATGATTCAATAGTTAAAAATTATATTGAAAGAGAGATCAAACATGCATTTCCAAGGGAGGGGACACCACATTTGTGATTCCATGAACTCAATACATATGATTCGTAAGCTGGACATGGGTAGCACCAATATGTAATCCTTTATATTAATATCTATCTAATCTAATCTAATCTATCTATCTATCTATCTAAACAACTATAAATGTTGTCCCTATATGTCTAATAAATGCTCCATTCTCTAATAATAATATCTATCAATATTAAATTAAAAGCTTTTTTGAAGAAATTTAAATAAATACTTACAATTGCCTATTCATTATTTAAAGTCTTCATATTTCCTTATTCCAAAGTAAAATAACATAATGAACAATAATTATCTTTTAGAAAATAATTGAAACATACAAATATACAATACATATATCGATTATTCACAATTTTATATGCATGAGAATCGCATTAATCTAAAAGATACATATATCACAATTTTCTTTATATTATGATTATGAATAAAAATGAGCATTAGCACTCCTTTATGACCAAAAAATTAATCTCACCCTCATCTTTTTCATTTCCCCCCCCCCCTCCCCCCAACTTTTTTCTTGTTTCTTTCGAAGACCCCACCATTGTCACTCAATAGATGGAACTCATAGGCTGCCACCACCACTTCACCTTGCCATCCTCCTAACTTTTCCCTCTCACATCTTCTTTTCTTTTTCAGATTCTCTCTCCTCATCCCATCACCTCAATATTTTGCTTCTCCCACCCCTTAAAAATTTGCTATGTCTTTTTTGGATGCTACTATATTATATTGCTAGTGGGACTTCAACCGATATCCGATATCGATACCAAATAAGCGTTGAGAAATATGAACATTTGTTGAGAACTTTTATTAATTACAAAATATTTTAAAAATCATTTTTCGATCAATCAGATCTCTTTAATCATCCACACATCACTACACAGGTTTTGTGTGTATTCATATTGATTAAATGATTTTTCATAGCCAGAAGCAAGAATGGATTTCCAACTTGTACTAATCATCTTGGTATATTAATTAATGTGCCTAACACATATTGTCGAGATGCACATGCACATGGTGTGCTGTCGAGATTAGGGGCATATTTCATCCATGATCATTCATTTGAACATGATGTCAATGCACCTAACTAGAGTGTGACAACACCCCTCAAGCGTAGAGTGGAAAAAGTCATCACTCAAGTAATAAGATATAGGTACATTGTAATACAATCTTTTATAGATATGAAAAAAAAATTGAGCTCTCATCCCTAAAGCTAGTATAATCCACACAATGTCTTAAAATATGACATATTAAACATACAATGTCACACATAACAAACCCAAATTAAATTCTAGCGTAGTAATTTATTAAAATAAAATAACAATACAATTGTTGTCTCTAACATGATAAACAACTTATTTTAGTAGCTAACGAGTTTGTTACCAATGAAAATATTCAACAAAATGTAATTCCTCAGTTATTAGAACTATGCAAGAGAAACCGTCCACTTGTCTTATATGAGCTAATTTCTCTTAAGGCAAAAAGTTTCAATCTCGAACGATGTACAATCAAAACTCAGGAAAGAACAAAGAGATAAACTAAAATCAATATTATTTCCGATTAAAAGTTAATTTATAAAAGATTCTTTCTAATAAATCTGGATTTTTTAAACTTATTCGTTTAGAATTTGAATACGAATATCATAATGAAATTTAACGTAATCTAATTAGATATAATATTTATTCCATTAATATATATATTTTTCCTCCAAATTTAATAAATACAATTGAACAAAAATGGTCTTGGAAATAAGGATTCATACTTGCGCACTTATGTGTGAGATGTTGTTGTGGATGGTGAATGGATCAAAGCAATCAAATATCTTGTGTGAAAAGCTCGGTATATGTTTGCCCCATTTCCAATAGGCCTAGCCCATATGAAGTTTTAATCGGGCCGATAGCACATGCAAATGAAGCAATGCTGTAATGGGCCATCTTATATAAATTTTCATATGCTTGAGATTTCACATGATAACTTTCGTGACGTCCAAAACCTCATTCTTTGCATATATCAGCTCAAATTAAAAACCAAAAAGTAGTACATATTATTATTGGATAAATTATTTAACATAATTAATTATATGTGTCTCAACGACACGTGACACCGCCACAATAACACTGCTTCTTGGTACTGAACTCAACCTTCTTGCAGCTATAAGTGGCAAAATAGCCACTTATGGGCGTGGTGTCCAGGTTGCACGGGTCTGCGCAATCGCTACCAATCTTGCAAGTGATATTCAACATGCAATCCGCCGCGCTCTTCTCTGCCCACTCCGTAACTGACCAACACATTAAACAACAAAGTTTTTTCGTTAAGTAATTATTTAACTACTATTATTCCCGTACCTTGTACGAGTTTAATGTAAAAATTATTTTATTATTTTCGACTTGTTCTTAAAACATTTCCCCGAACATATTTTTCAGGACTATATCACACTTTTTTTCAGTGTTATTCATGTACCTTGTACGAATTTAATATAAAATTTATTTATAAATTATTTTCGACTTGTTCTTAAAAAAAATTTCAAAAAACATTTTCACAAATCAACTTCTCTTAGTAAAGAATTACAATATATTAATTTGTTAGTTGGTGGTGGTTTTTGGGATGGTGAAAAAAGTGGGTAAGGTGAAAATTGTTTTTAAAAAAAGTTATTATTTTCTTAGTAAACATTACAAAGTATTAATTTCTTAATAGGTGGTGTTTTTTTGAGATAGTGGGTAAGTGAAAGGATTTTGAGAAAAAAATAAAAAAATTTTAAATTTTCAAGTGGCTCAAATTCTTACAAAGACTTGATTTTTGATTTACAATTATACTATGTAGATAACATCATTTCAAAAAAACTTATGAAAAATCATAAAAACATTACTTGAGTTTATCGAAAACCTCATTTCATGGTGTGTGTCATTTTATCCATAAAAATTAAATATGATATGTAAGAAGAATTTAAGCACAATAGTAATTAATTACATGTGAGAGCAAGAACAAGGAGGATGACCACATTGATGTGAGAGAGTTTGGCCATGATTCAAGCTTTTGTTAGGTTTGTTATGGTTTTCTTTGAGGGTATGTGAAAGTAATTAGACTGTTTGTGCACTTGGAGATTATAGTACACATGCTATTTATACTATTTTTTAGCCACGTTAACGAATGTCTTATTACAGAATATATTGCTTACTTTCTTTAAAAGCATGATTTGATCACTACTCTTATGCTGCCAAAATTAAAGATCAACATTTATTTCATATGTTTGAACTTTTTTCTACCTCCTTAAATTGGAATATAGCTTTCTAAAAATGAAAGATCATGCATTTGATGCGTTTGATACATTTGTATTTATCTAGAATTTTAATTCTTTCTATACTTTTTGGTCATAATCTTGACTTCATATTTATTAGCTAATGCAAAATGTACCCTATTTTGAATTCAAATTGATAAACAAAAAGAAAAGGCAAACGAAACACATAATTTAGATTCAAAATGACTTGAAATAAAAAGAAAACACTATAGCAAATTAGTGAATCCTTAATAAAATATTTAAAAAAACAATAATTATAAGTTGATATAAAAAGAGAAGAATATATTCTCAATTATTGATTTTTGCTAGAGTGATATCCTTTCCAAGGCTTGTTTCACTTTTTTGTAGAAAATTATTTTTGGATGAAAAGTGATTTTTAGTGTCTTGATAAATTAAAAGTGGAGAAAGTTGCACAAATTTCAACTCTTTATGTCTTTCTATGTCTACAAGAACAATAAATAAATAAATAAATATAAAACTAAAAAGAGGTTCGACAACAAACCAATCATCAAAATATCAATATAAATATCAATATCGATATCGATATCAATATCAATAACAATACCAATATATTATTAGAGTACGGTTCTGATGCGTAATATTATTAAAATGAGAAATGAGAACAAAGCAGGGTCGTTCGATCTAGTAAATAGACGGTAGAGATTGGGCAAAATTGGTTTGATGGAAATAGAAAAAAATAATCAGTTCATTTAAAGTGGCACTGCGGGTAAATAAGTTGAATTTCTTATTTAAGGAAAAAATTACCCTTGAGATAAAAAAATCCCCCAAACTTTCAAATACACACAAAGCCGACATTCTCAATCCTTGCTCTCTCACAACCTGAACGGAAAGATCGCCTGATGTGCCGCGACAATAAATACGGTTGACACCAACCGACCATGCAAGGAAAATAAACGGTCGGGTTAGTCTTGTGACAGACGAAGCAAGTAGGTTTTCTAAAGTGGATCCAATTTAGGAAGAGAGTGTAGGTATTGGTATCGGAATCCGAATTAAAACTGTAATACCCGGGTTTCCAAAAACCTGATAAATTCGATAACAGATTTCCGTCCCGACTCGTTCTACGTTATTTTGTAGCCGCCTTCTAATTTCCATGTGTTGGTGGAATATTCTGGTTCGTTTTTGCTCCTTTGTCGGAAAACCAAATTTCTTGGGTTACAAGCAATCGAGTTTCTTGAACCGCAAGTAGTCTCGTAAAACAAAATTAAGTACACATTCATTTTTAATGTATTTTACCCTAAATTCTTTTTACGTATTATACCTTTTAATCTAGCTAATTAATTTATCCTTATCCGTATAGCACCCGATCACATCTTCTATCTTTAATACTATCTAGTTTGTTATAACTAATTAACCCTTAATCCAAAGATAACCCTACTTATTCTCCATGAATCATCGGCATATTTAGAACAATCTCGTCTTTAGCCAAACCAAAACTGCCTTGTTGTTGCACTCGTCATCAACTTCGTTCCGGTCGTGAACCCCTCACGATCTTCAGCCGGGGTCGTCAATTCCGTACTTCCCATCGAGCGTCGGTAAGCTTTTCACCGTCCTGATTGGTCTTTCCTTGGGTATCTTTTCTCACGCAACATTCACCCTCTAATTCACAAATTCTTGACCATCGCTCACTGCCGAGAGCTCGTTCAAAGTCGACGTCACGCGTCATCACCCGACCACGTGGTCCGGTGCCGCCGCTGTTGATATCGGTAAGACCCGCCTTTGTATTCTTCCTTTTTCCCCTGTTTACTGACCGGTGATCTTTTCACTCGTTCGACTGGCTCGTTAATCTCCCTCTCCGCTTGTTTGATTCGTGCCAAGAGTAGGCGTGGACTGTAGACACCGATGCTTTTCCCATCTTGTCGGATATGGCTTTGTTTTCTATTCCGGTGCAACTCCTAGCGAACAGGCGAGGGTGTCGGCGCTCGTGTTCCGGTGAGTTTTTGGATGGGTCACCTTTCATTTTTCTTGGTTATGTAGCCGGTGGTTTGTGCTAGAAAGAAGATGGTATAATTCATACGTTATTGTGGTTCTTTCATCAGAAAGATTAATTTGTTTTTGTTTTTTTTAAGAAAAGTAATGATGTCTTTAGGCTACTTAGTTAGTTGGGAGATAGTGCAGAGGCTCGTTAGCTTAATTAGTATAATATTATGGTATGTTTAGATAAGTTGTTTGGGTGGGATATTTAGATTAATAATATTAATTAGGTTGTTAGGGGCGGATCACCTTCTTCTTATGTGTTTACTCTTCTTGTTAGTTTATTTGCAGGAGAAACTTTGGCATCTGAGGTTAGTTGGTACGTAGTAAATGTTTTGTGGAAGTATGATTAATTAATTAGAGGGGAGTTGATCACTTTGATCGAAAATTTGTTATGGATACAATTTTGTGGGTGGAAACGAATGGAGTTGTAGGTTGGTTAGTATATGTTTATATAAGTAGTTTTAAGTAGGTTAGTTTGTTAATGATTCAGTTAGGGCAGTGGGTTAAAATACGCCAACTATGGGTTCTTAGCTAGAGTTAGACTCCGTTGAAATATTTTGGTTTTGTAATTTTATACTCGTTGTTATGTTTAGGAAATTGCTTTTACTCGGATCTGTAGCTTTCCGGGTCTTTAGTGATTCTTCATTCAAGGTAACTCATTTTCGACTTGCTCGGTTCTTTTATATCTTGTTAGATTTTGTGTCGTATTATAGGATTGGTTTTGGGAGCTAGTCCCGAATATCTTTTTGGAATTGAAATGTTTTGGACTTGTTTGTGTTGTTGTGTGCAAATTTCTTTTAAACGGGTTTTATCAGAAATAGATTTTCGAATGTTTTCTCTGTGTTGGTATCGTTTTCGGCACGACCATCGTAGCTGGCGTAGAGGAAAGGTTGCCTATGTATGGTCCGTGTGACAGAGAAACTGTGCCCCTTCAAAACGAAAAATGTTATCTATGTGTTTTGGCAAGTGCTCCAATGGAGGGTTAGCCGGTGTTAGAAGAAAGAAGTGATGTGATCGAGGAGTGGGAGGGCCTGCCTCTGCACTGTGGATGGGAATACGAGATGGAGAATGAGTTATATTTTAATTGCGCGATTGTGTGTATGTACGTGTGTTTGGTTTATGTGTGACTAACCATCTAATTTAAGTATTGGCCTTTAGAGTTATGGTTGCGATTGTGGATTCTTGTTGTTGACTATAGAAAATTGTTTTTAAACGTCTTATAATTTCCGCATATTATCTAGCTTGGTAGATTAGTAGCTGACCCTTCGGGGATTATTTTTCCAGTTATAGGTATGTTACAGGAAACCGTGCAGGAGCCTTGGCCGGATGGTGGAGTGGATCGTTGATGCACGTGTCACTAGTTTAGGTTTTTTCGGATGTACTTCGGGAGAATTTATTATTATTATTAGTTCTGTTGAATTATTTTAATTGTAATTTTTAAGTTCTGTTTGGAATATTTTGAGAAAAATTCGGGAAGCGTTACTTGTTAATTTTGTTTATGCATTAGGGCATTCCAACATGTTTTATATTCAGTTTTATAAATCTAAAAGTTGGATGTTTTACTTGTTTTCTCGTCGTGCCCGCGTTGTAAGATCCTAAAGTGATGTTTTCAACCCACCTAAGTAGTACTTGGTAAGGTCTACTACCACGTAGCGCCTTGTGGAAAGACAGGGTGTTACAAAAGCCGGTCGAAACCCAATAGTTACATCCTTCCAAGAAAAAAATATGAATTTTCGAAAGAGGAAATAAGAGACCATCACAAAGGTGACGCCTCGGACTTTAATGCAGATATGTTGGGAACGTTGTTACACACAGATCGTTATAGTCGATTCATTAAACCCTCGTTGACCACGTGCACCTCAACCAACCTCACCGCATACGTGTAATACCCGGACTTCGTTAACAAATTTTCGTCCCGATCGGTCCTTTCAAGCTTATTTTTTTTGCCGGTCCAGTCCTTTCAATCTTATTTTGAAGCCACTTGTCTTATTTTACTTTGTGGGTATAAAACCTAACAAGACATTGTCCCATTTTGTAAAACGGGCCAAGCCTCTTCTGAAAACAAAATCCCGAATGGGCCTAATAGCCCATTAAGAGCCGACCCAACAAGAGTTGAGCTTAGCAACTCCACCTCCTTCTATTCGTTCTTGGAAAATGACCCTAGGGGGGATCTGCCTCTTTTTATTGATGGCGGCACCAAAGGGGCTGAAAGGAGAACCGAGAGAAAGTAAGCCACGTCGTTCGCGCCACCATCGCGGGATCCGTCCATTGGGAGCCGTCATTCCTTTGAGTCGCGGCCGACCACACGGTGTCAAGCTACGGTCGCCCAAGCTTGTCGTGGATCCACCATTTCGTACTCGTCAACGCTGGCATTCGAGCCCTCTCTTGAACCTGGGAGTCGCCGTTCGTCGGCCGCCTCATCTGCTTTTCGCCTCCGTCCCTTCGACGCTCACTCCAGTAGAAGGGGAGTCAAAGCCTCTGTTCGGACTGATCCTTAGCCATGGTTTGAGATTTTTATTGATCGAGATGGTCGCGTTCGATCACGTCATCCTTCCCGACCGCCGGTTGCAGAACTGGCCATCTCTGGTCTTGACTCGCGAACCCCATCCTCAAAGACGCAAGCCATCGTAGATCTCGCCCGACTATGGTGAGTCTCGTCTTCGTCGGCTGTCGTCGTCGCCTCCACCATAATCGTCGTCGATCTCAACTTGGGTGAATCAGGTGCGCCTGTCATGGTCGAGTCTGCCTCAACCGCTCACCATTTCGGTCATTGCTAGCGGGAGCACGCCGCCTCGCACTGATCGGGAATCAGACTCTCCGATCGAACCGTCTGGGCCTCGAACAACGAACCTCAAACCAGGAAGCCCGTTTCCATTCGAAGATTGTCTGATTTGGCTTTGTAAAGAAATCTTTTCGATCAATCTAACTAAATGGCCACTATCGTTGTGAATCCTTCACTCGATGTAAGTCGTTCTTCGACTTGCTCGGCTTGATTCAATTCTTGTTAGATTGGGTGCCATATATGTGGAATTGGTTTTGGGAACTAGTCCCTCTGCATACTAATTCTTTTAAAATAAAATCTTCTCTCTATGCTTGTAAACATTGTAATTGTATGCGTAATTGTGTTAGTACTCATATTTTTAAATTGTGTTTATAACTATATTGTAATTGCGATTGTAATTGTGCGTTTGAAACTTGTAATCGTAATTGTAATTGTCTTTGTAAATGTAAATATGGTTGTGCTTGTATTTGTATTGTAGTTGTAATTGTGGGTGTAGTTGTAAACATGCTTGTATTTGTGATTGTGATTATGATTGTGATTCCGAATCTAATTGTGGTTGTGAGTCTTATTGTGATTCTGAATCTGATTGTGACTATGAGTGTGCCTGTAATCGTAATTTAAATGTGATTGTGTCTGCAAATATGATTGTGTTTGAATCGAAATTGTGATTGTGACTTGTTTGGTCTATTTTTCTTTCATTGCGTGTTTGTTTTCCTTTCTCGAAGTTAATTGCCCGTCGGCTTGCTTTGCTTACGACTGTTATGTGTTAAATATTTGAATTGAATGTGCAAACCTAATTTTGGAATGATTTCATATTACGTGCTTGTATATATTTTTGGAATTATGCAATATTGTTTTTAAACATTTTTCGTTATATGTGCATTGGTTCCACCGGTATGGTCATGGGTACGGGTACGCTGGAGATGAAGAGGTCCCTGGGCATGATCTTGCTGCTGGAAGGAGACCCCTTCTAAAAATAAATTAAATTATTTTGGAAAACGCTCTAGTAGAGGTTTAGCTAGGGAAAGAAGGGTGAATGGAGGATATGGACACGTGTATAGGACGCGCCCTGACCGTGCACCATAGAGGTCTACCACCAGAGAGGCCGGAGGGTGCCATATGGATTTGAGGAGGATGTTTGGTTGCTATGTTATTTGATGAACTTTGTTTGAATGGTCTTGTATTGATGGGTTTGGTTTAACAGAATGTATTTGTGAATATATATGTTGGTCATATCCTTTTGAAGGTTACTATTATCCTTGTTACTATTAGTGATGTGATCTATATTAATTATGCTATTGTGATAATGTTGTATTTTTTATATGGTTATAATTGTGATGTTGTCTGTATGTATGTATGTGTGTGTGTGTTTGTGTGTCTATGTGTGTGTGTGATTATTTTACGTTAAGTGTTGAATTGATATGAGTCAATAATTATTGAATTATGCATGAATTTTGGTTGCTAGGGGTCTGTGTGGTTTTTCAAACGTTCTATGTGCATCTCACGCTTTCTAGCTTGAATTAGAATTGTAGTTGACCCTTTGGGGAATATTTTTTTTACAATTGTAGATACTTTTAAGAATCGTGATGGATTCTCTACGAAGTGGTGGAACGGATGTTGGCACATGTGTCATTAGGTCCGGGTTGTTGGGATCTGGTTAACCATGTACTAAAATTGTCAATTGAATTGTTTTGTTGCTAGTTGGATATAACTGGTTTAGAATGGTTTGAAATTACAGAATGGTTTGATTGTTACCTTTTGTTATTAATTGGGAAATAATATCATGTTTTCTACATACAGTTTGAAATAAAAAGTTAGACGTTTTATTAGTTTTTCTCGTCGTGCCCGCGTTGTAAGATCCGTATAAGTCCGTTGTCAACTAATCTGAGTAGTCCCAAAGAGGTCTACCACCGAGTAGTGCCCCAACGAAAGTCGGGGTGTTACAATACGTCTTGTGCGAATTTAGATTGGAACCAGATGACAACGGAATCCGAGAGCGAGGACGGTTTCCCATTTTGTACCGACCATCCTATTAGTATTAATTGTCGCCACGAACGCCTATTTTATCTCTACTAATGTTAAGGATCACAATATCGTTCCACTTGAGATTAAGCATTCTTTTTAAGTAGGAACAGGATGTGGGTTACGACCCCATGAAATTACTCAGAATACTTAATAAGATTATACGGGCACCTACGTCCCATGACACTTAAAAAGTGCGAACACCCCTTAGCGGTTGAAGGATATGGGTCATGACCTTAGCTAGGGTTTTAAAAAAAACGACCTTACAATGGAGCATAAGACTTTACGTTCGACTCCTTACAATGGAGCTTAAATAAATATACACACAACATCACAGAGCAATAAGGCCTACATGCATAACTAGTGCAACCTAAAGTATGACTAGGAATAACAATCATTAAATCTAGGAATTTAATACAATCCTATGTTCCATTTTATTCATACTGAAGTTCACAACATATATTAAAAACATCATGATAGAAATCATGCTTTTAAAACGAATACGGAAAAGGAATCGAGTTCACTTGCCTTGGAAAGACGGTCACTCGAGATTACGACTCGAACTTGTTCCTTTTTCAATCAACCACAAAATAAATTACCGTCAATTTATTTTGTAATCCAACGACATTGATTTAAGAACAACGAACATGACTAAGTTTACCATATAAACTTTACATGTTGTATTCATAATATTCCAGTTTTTAACATAACTCGGAATATGATTATAAAAACACTATTAAATTTTACAAGAACTACAAATTATTTTTATTGTGAAGGTTAATATTTTTAAAACTTTGAAATTCACTTGAACCAATATAAAAATTAACTAAATACATTCTTATAAAATTTAATTTTGTTTTATTAAATTAAAACAAATATTCAAAGTACCATAAAATACCCAATAGGCCAAGGGAGGGTCGAACGGGTCGGGTCGGGCCTGCGGATCGCATCCATCATTTGCCCTTCACACGCAGCAACTTCACAAAAACAGAGGCAACTTCAACGGACTCGTTTTCGATAGTCCGACAACAGATTGAGGCATGGTTGGTATCCCTAGAACCGTCTCAAAGTCTGGTTTACAATGGTTCAAACGGATCATTCAATGGTTGAGAAACAAAGGATATATGCACGTTTTACTAAGGGTTTGTCGTGCAGATTTTCTGGGCACGACTTGAGTATTCGATCGAGTTTTTGAACACATTAGAGGATGAATTCGGACGTGTAAATATAGGATCTGGTTTCGGATCTGGTTTCGGATCTAATTTTTGTTGAGTGTAGAATGAGAAAGATCCCAAAAACCAAGCCTTGCTCTGTTTTGTTTCGAACTCGACTACCCGAGTTTCAATCAAAATTTTGGGGTTATAAATGGTGTTCTTAAGAGATAATTTGTGAAGGAAAACTGTAGATGACAATAACAACTACAATGTGGGTTTTTATAGGGCTCAAATCGATCTCAAATGCATCCGGAATCATTCCAAAGATTACCTCCACATCAATGGTGTTCATTATGACTTGTTCTTATCCAATCCCTTCAATTTCCCATGATTAATGGCGGAATAAATCAAGCTAATTGCGTAATAATCATGATCTTATCCTTCCACGACTTATCCAATGCCTATTAACTTTGGACTCACCTTTAATCGATTGAATTAAAGCAACAACAACCCACTTAGCCATTTTAGGTCAAAACGAACGAACACAATTTCGACCCCCAAAATGGTATTGTTTTGAGCAATTGATTGAGGGGTTTGATCGATCATATCATAGGATTTCCGGAACATCTTTTGGATCAAAAATCCGTTGAGAAACGAAGAAGTTATGATCAATTGAAGTTTCGGGTCCAAGGTTGAAGACAACCCTTGAGTTCTTCAATCTATTTCCGTAAAATTGCACAAACTGCCCCTCTAATTTTATAAAAGTGATAAAAATGCCCCTTCCATCATGACTTGTGGACTTCTAATAACTTAACTAAATATCATATGACCTTTAAATAATTTATTTAATAAAGCTTTATCTTAAAAGCATTTATATAAAATTTTAGAAATATTATTATCATACTTCTCTATAAGTTTTATCACTTATAATTATTATCTTATAATTTTAAATAATAAATAAGACTCATATTATTCATGGTTACATTTTGTCATATTATACTAATCATAAAATCATAATTCTTATGGTTCATAATTAATATTTATAATACGAGACAATAATTTTTGTAACCTTTAATATGGTCTTAAACTTATAAACCAATGTTATAACATTTATAACTTTATAACATTTATAA
Organism: Fallopia convolvulus; assembly: GCA_964016875.1. NCBI lineage: Eukaryota > Viridiplantae > Streptophyta > Magnoliopsida > Caryophyllales > Polygonaceae > Fallopia > Fallopia convolvulus. The sequence continues at coordinate 3,735,077 of OZ024720.1, forward strand.
CATTATAACTTTAAGAAAATTAATTATGAAAATATTTTATTAGATTAATAGAAAATGTAAAATTATATTTTTACCCTTTATAAAAAAAATGAGGGATATTACATTTTCTCCTTTTGAGCTTCAAGTGTCTTGCTAGTTTGAGTCTTAGATTTGAATTTGGTGATGCTTTGTGCTAGTTTGAGTGTAGTCTGAAGTGGTGTTCATTACGATTATGATTTAAGACATGTTTTTGATTTAATTTCATGTTGATGGCTCTGCAATGAGTAGTCCCCTGCAAACCAATAGGGTTAAGCTTTGTGCTAATTTGAGTGTAGTCTAAAGTGGTGTTCGTCACGATTATGATTTAAGACATGCTTTTGATTAAATTTCATGTTGATGGCTCTGCAATTAGTAGTCCTCTGCAAACCAATAAGGTTAAGCTGAATAGGTTAATTTGATGCGGTATGTATGTGTACGCTTTTTTGAATTTGCACATATAGATAGAGAGAAAGAAGCACAAGGAGAAAGAAGAAGATATATATGGCGAGTGGTGGTGGCTACTGAGATGCAAGCCAGAAGGTGGATTATTTCTTCCAAATCATCCTGATTGGCAACTCCGCTATCAGTAAATCGCAAATTCTTGCTCGATTATCTCACAACAAGTTCAGTTTGGACTCCAAGGCTACTATCGGTGTTTAATTTCATACTCGAACACTAGATATCTAGTATAAGACTATCAAGGCTTAGAAGATCTGGTACACTATTAGTCAAGAACAATATTTTTTCCGTCTCTATCAACTAATCAAGCTTCAAAGCCCTATATTTGTGTATTGTTAGTTCCCTTTCTTGAATGAATAGTTTTAGTATTTTGCCTATTCTTGAAGACAATTTTGGTTTTGCTTATCTCTACTTACTGTTCATCTTGTTGATTTAGTGTTGGGCCGAGCTTGAATTGAGAAATTTGTGCTCACAACAAGAGGATTATGGTTTTGAAAATATTTCAACGAGGAGGGATTGTTCTTCTTATTTAAAATTGTAGTAGTTGCCATGTGAACAAAGCCATGTTTATCCAGTGATGTGTAACCACAATAATGAATTTTCTCATGGAAATAATTATAGATATTAAAGTGTCTTAGAGAGTTTTCTATTTTACTTTAAGGTATTAACATTCCAATTTAATTATATGATTTTATTTGCTAATGTAGACATGGGAACATGATATTAGTTCACTGTTACATTCCTACATGAGTTATGAATTCTGTTGCTTGAAAATGATGCAGGTGTAGGTAACATAATCTTATTGGAGCTTGTCTTTTGTCATTATAGTAGTTGCGGGATCATAATCATAATCTTGTCTCCAATTGCAACTTTTCCAAGATCCTTATTTCAATTTTTCAATAGTAATATTTAGAGCCTTAGAGATCTTCTAGCATGCCACTCGTTTTCCAGCAATGAATTTTGAATTATATCTCGAACGATAATAATAAGAGGTTGATAAGTGTACATCAAAGTTCGGTTCATGCATTTTAAACCACGGTTCATGCTATTCTACAATATGGTTCATAGCACTTCAATGTTTAGTTCATGTATTTTTAAGTGTACTCATTAATTCAATTTGTATTATTATATTTAAAAGCATAGGTTCCTTGCAACTCAAATGCTTGTCTTATGCTTGTTTGAGCATAGATTAATATTGTTGTGAAGTATATATTCAATGCATACTAATGTATTTAATTAAAAGGATTGAAGTAATTTAAAGTTCGGTTCATGCATTTTAATGCATATGTTCATATTATTCTATTTTATGGTGCATAGTATGTCAAAATTTGGTTTTGCATTAGAAGCTAGTTTTTTTTTTCGAAAATGATGTTCATAATAATTATTCTATTGGTTTATTATTATGTATGATTAGGTTCTCAATAAGTGTGTATATTATTTATGTCATTTAGTAGCCTATTAGCTCAACTGGTAGAGCAATGCGCATTTGCACATAGATGTGGGTTCAAATCCCACATAGGTTATTCTTCAAACAGTTCATATCTTTTGGTTCATTATAGTTCTTTTTTGGTTCTTTTTTATAAGCTCTGATTTATGATATTTTATCTTACAGTCCATATCTTAAAATTTATACTACTTGTTATTTTGGTTCATATATTTAACAGCAAAGGTTCATAATATTTCATCTAATGGTACATCAGTACTACACAAGTGGTATTTTATCCCTAACGTTTTTTCAAATACATCCCTGATATAGGCTAAAACTTGGCCGAGCGAATTGAGGAGGCAAACTATGTTCGAGGAAATTTCGGTGGAAGAGGCAATTTCAACAATGGTGGCAATGGCCGGTGGAACAACGGTCAAGCTCAAGGTTACAACAACAACTTCAACCAAAACGAGCCAAGGGCGCCACCACCACCATATAGACCACCGGGATTCAATGAGTTACAATCATTTGCTCAAGAGATGAGAGACGGGTTCAAGGAGATGAGGACCCAATTCAATGAGTTTGGTGCATGGAGGAGGCAAGTCGACAATCAATTTGCTCAAATTGCAACTCAAACCCCGAGAGAGAATGGGAGACTTTAGGGCCGACCCGAGGAGAACCCTCGAGCTCAAAACAATCAAAATGAAGTCCGAGCAATTGGATTGAGAAGTGGCCGAAACCTACCCGAGCCACACATGCCTAAGAAGAATGAAGAGAGTCGGACCAACTTACCCAACAAGTCGGGTCCGACGTTCCCCGAAGTCGACCCATCAAGAAGATCGACCCCTTTACCCCGGACCGAGTTTGAGAGCAACTCGGGCCCGACGTACCCAGACCTCGATCCAACTCCTTTGCCTCGGACCGAGACTCACAACATCGGGCCCGACATGGTGCCTACGTCGGTCCAACCAGGAAATGTTGCAAGTGAAGTGGGGAAGTCCAAAGAGGTTGATCCAAGCAAGATTCAAGGTGCAACAATTCTTCCATATCCCTCGAAGAAACCGAAAGATGTTGTTGAGAACAAGTTCAAGAGGTTTCTCAAGCTCTTGCAAGGCTTGAACATCTCTATCCCATTCACCGATGCATTGAGCGAGATGCCATCTTATGCCAAGTTTTTAAAGGAGATTTTGAGGAAGAAGAGGTCGATAGTTGAAATGCAAGATGAGGTCAAGACCTTGGAGTTACCGCAAAAGCTAGGAGATCCCGGTCGCTTTGCTATCACCATTGGTGTGGGGTCTCAAAATTTCCAAGCCTTATGTGACCTTGGGGCAAGTGTTTCGGTGATGCCCGCTAGCATTTGGAGAAGAGCAAATTTGGGAGAAATGGAGCCGGCCGATATGTCCCTAACTATGGCCGACGGTTCCATCATCAAGGCTAAGGGAATATTGGATGACGTGCCGGTGCGAGTTGGAAAGTACTTTGTCCCCGATGATTTCGTGATCTTGGACATGCATGAGGACCCCTTGGTCCCAATAATCTTAGGAAGACCGTTCTTAGCTACGGCGGGGTCAAGGTTTGATGTCAAGAACGGCAAGGTTTCCTTTGAGATTGGGGAAGAAAAGGTCGATTTTCACTTCAACAATGCTTTGAATGAGCCGGACGCCTTGGCCATCCTTAAACTTGAAGAGAGTGCCAAGAGAGAAAGTGGAGAAGTGGAAGTTGCTAGAGAGGTCGTTGTGTTGAGAAGTGATGAAGGCTTCAATGAACAAATACAAGTAAGGGAGTTGTTGGAATAATTCAAGGATCAAAATGAATCAAGGATCAATGCTAGCCCAAGAAGAGACGAAGAGTATCCTTACTTATATCCTTTTAATATTGGTGAAGACCACAATTCTTCCTAAACTTTTGATTCCTACATATGCTTAAGTGATTTGAACGATGACTTAGGGGACTCCTACATTTGCCTTAGTGATTTGAAAGATGAATTGGTAGAATCTCCTAGGAATTCTTTGGATAACTTTGGTGTAGGAAAAGAAAAACATGATGGAGCAAGTAAGGAGGAGAAATCTCATCCGTCGGAGGAGGATGATGAGAGAGGCCTGATATCGGAGAGCCATGCCTATGTAGACCATCGTTGGTGGTTTTATGGGTATGAAGGCAATGGGAATGGGCATAACAATGGCGAGCAATTCACCGTGTTTCATCCGCCATAAGGTTGAGGTTAGGAAGTCAAGCTAGTGACTCTAAACGAGCGCTTCTCGGGAGGCAACCCGAGCTAGTAGCTTTCTTTTCGTAATTTTAGTTTGATTTTTCTTAGTTTAGCCTAGCTTTTCCCTAACCAATCTCTATCTAGTGTTTTGTGGATTTATGGTATCGTGCATTCTTCAAAGTTGTGTAGGATTTGAGGTGAAATATTTAAATGGAAATATGGGAAAGAAGTTGCAAGAGGATGGAGTAAAATTGGTGACCCGAATACTCCCACATCGAGCCCAGGTAAGTCGAGCCCGATATAGGGACGTCGGTCCAACCCGATTTGACTAGTTGGAATGCCAATTTTGCCCTTGACCTAATTTGTCCCTTTCCCCCATTAAATACTATCCCCCACCTACCTACCATCTTCATATCAACTACCATTCCCAAAATACAACCCATCCCCCTCAAACACTCTCAAAGTCAGCCGTCCTTCATCACCCTACTCGATCCACACCCTCCCTTTCTTCATCCCGATCCAACCACAAAAAGACCTCCCTAACCCGATTCCGAGTAGAAATTTCGAGTTCAATATAGTCCTTCATCCCCCATCTAGATCTAGATTGAGGAAATTTGAGTTCTAAGTGCTTATTTGTTTAAAAGTTCAATACTCTTCGAAGCCGGTATGTGTTACTCGATCTCTACTTATTTCTTTGAAAATTTTGTGCTTTCATTGCATAGATTGAGTAATGCCATGTTTGATTGAGAGCTTGAGCTTGAGCATCAATGGTGGATTTGCATGATTTGTGAAATTGAGCTTTAAAGTTGTTTATGCATGCTTAGATCAATTTAGAACTTCGATTAGGGATGTTTGATGGTTGAATTTGAAATTTAAGTGCATGATAGAATGATTTGGGTTGATTTGAGGTTAGAGTCGAAGCATGAACTAGGTCGAGATCGACGTGCCCAGGAGAGTCGAGCCCGAGGTGTGGAAGTCGGTCCAGTAAGTCGGACCGAGGTTGAGTAAGTCGGGCCCGACATAGGTTGGAAGTCGATCCATGTTGTTTTTGCTTTCTTCTTGTGATATCATGTGGATTCATGTGTTTCATTGTTGGCTATAGCCTAATCATGATGTAGAATGATCATTTGCTTAGCCATTGTTAGAAAATGTCCATGATGATTTATGTTGGATTGAGATGCATGTGTGTCTAGAGACTAAGTATGGGGTTCCCTTTGTGTTGAAGTGTTGTTGTGTGTTGATGAGTGCTTTTGTTGAGTTGTATGGAGTTTATCTTGGACCCTTTTGTTTGGTTGGATGTGTGTAGGTACCATGAAGACAAGAGCTTCATCATCTCCTGTGGAAAGGCCAAGGAAGAAGTCCAAGAAGTCAAGGAAAGAGCCAAAGTTGGACGATGTCTATTTGGAGGATGATGAGCAAGTGGAGAGCTATGCAAGATATATGGCGCTCGAGCATCACACAAGGTGGCTTGATTGGGAAGCCGTGAGGAAGATGGACATGGATCAAGCCCTTCCAAGGTGCTACTCCCACATCGGTCTCAATGGGATGCTAAGGTGGGACAACACCCACTACCCCGCCCTCACCTCGGAATTCATGGCCACATTCGAGTGCACTTATGATAATGTTGTAACACCCCATCTTCCGACGAGGCGCTACTAGGGAATAGACCTTACAAAGTACTATTATTTAGGTTGACAACTACACTGTAGGACCTTACAACGCGGGCACGACGAGAAAAACATAATAAAACATCCAAACTTTATTTAATAAAACTTAGAAAACGTAATCATGCATGAATCCCCGAAAGTTATAAATATTCGAATACGTCACAACGCCTACTGAAACTGAACTATCTGAACCAAAGAGATAATAACCGAAACAAAATACCAACTCCGTCTAACAAATATTAAAATCAATACTCTAACTATTATAAATAAACTAGTATAAACCAATCCCACTATGACACGCGCTCTTTACCGCTCTGGCCCGCCATCTTGCCTCGGTTCCTGCACGACTCCCTGATTCATACCTGGAACTGTAAAATATTCCCCGAAGGGTCAGCGTCTAATCTACCAAGCTAGAAAGAATACGGAAACTGTAGAACGCTTTGAAATCATTTATCTAAAGCCAGCATACAAATCCACAACCGCAATCATAACTCTAAAGGCCAATACCTAAATTAGTTATATCAGTCACACAAGTCACATACGCATTTACAATCACAATCACACAACAATGCAATTCTTCCTTTGTCCACAATCCGTCTTCCAAGGCGCTCATCACCGCGCCGAGTGCAGAGGCAGGCCCTCTCACTCCACTTCACAATCTCCCTTCTAACTTCGGGCTAAGCCTCCACTGGAGCGCTTGCCAAAAACACACAGATAATAATTTTCATTTGAAGGGGTACGATTTTCCCAGTCCCACGGGTCAAAGTAGCCAACTCTTCCTCAACACCAGCTACAATGGGCCGTGTCGGAAACGGTACCAACACAGAGAAAACGTTTCAAAATAATTTCCGATAAAACATATTTAAAATCATTAACGCACACAACACACAAGGAGTTCAAAACAATTTAAAAGGTATTCGGGACTAGTTCCCAAAATCCGTCCTACAATATCGATACGCAGTCTAACAAGGGAGAAAAGAACCGAGCAAGTCGAAAAACGACTTACCTCAAAGACGACCCCTTTGTTCACTTTCACGATCCTGAGTAAAGCTATTAACCTAGACATGTTAACGATTACTACTAATTAATCAACTAGTAAAATAACACCCACTAGACTAATCTAGTCCCACTAAAAGTACCCTAACCTAAAAAAAAACTACGTACATACATACCAAAGTATAAGCATAAGCCTTCCAAAAGCATATTAAACTAAATAAAAACCCACTATGTCCGAATTAGATTACTCTACCAAAAACAATGTGTATACACGTTTCTATCAAGCCACTAAACCAGTCCATTAACTTGCTAAGCCATCTTACTAATCTATTAACATACAAATTCGATCTACTTCCCAGCCCATTTGATCCGCTTACAAAAGTATATATATATACCATTGTTACACTAGTAAAGGTTTGTATAAATCATAAACCAGAAACAACTTCCTATGTTAATATATATAGGACCATCCATCACCATCCGACTTTCCTGACCACCCCTCCCACACCAGTGAACAAGACAGCGTAACACGGTAACGAGAACAAAAAAGGAGGGCTGGAAAAAGAATACCGACAAAGACGACGATGGAAAAGCTCTCGCGACTCCGACGATCACCGAAACAGACCTCCCAAACGAGTATAAGCCATCTTACGATCCAGCACGTGAGGCCCAACGGGACGATGACCACGTCGGCCTTGAACTCTGAACGGAGACTACCGATGAGGCGGAACAACCGAAGATTGGGAGGCGTACGATTGGGCAACGACTAACTCCGACGACAGTGGTGGATTACGCTGTGACGAGCGATCAACGATTGCAACGAGGGACGACGAATTGAAGAAGCAAGGGAAAAAGAGGGTCGGTGAATGGCGATGTTAATGGGCGAAGGAGTGGGCGCCGTCTCTCGAGGGTAGAAGAATTAGGCACAGTTTCTTTTGTTTAGGGTAGATATAATTAGGGTTAATTAGAATATATATTACGTAACTACTTAGAGATAAGATCTAAAGCTTTTGGTATATATAGAAAAATTGGCTAACAGGTGTAATTAAATTAATAGGTATATATAGATAAAGATGTTTCCAATAGCTTATAATTAATAATAAATACTTCCCACAATATTACTTGTGGGACAAGAAATCTCAATTTCTTGCAAATTAAGAAACTCGCATTTCTCGCTCTAATTAAGAAAAAACGAAACCCGAATATTACAGAAGGAGCACAAGGTGACGACGACAAAGCCAGGTGACAATGGTAGCTAGAATTCGATGTACAGAGGGGGTGACTGGTGAACATTGGCGAAAGGAAGAAGAAGAAAAAGAACGATGTGGCGGCGGTGGTATCGGTTAATTGATATGATATTATGTTTGGTTTGGAGAAAAAAAATAGGTTAATTAGTTAACGGTGAGCGGATTTCTATCCAAAAGGTGAGTTTGGATAAACTTGACATATATTTAATATTGTTTAAACAATCTCATGATCAGAGAAAGTAAAATTAATCTTAATTAATTAATCCAATAAAAGGAAAAAAAAAAGTAGATAAATTTTTATTTATCTATTCAAGTGTACTTTACTTAGAAACTAGACTATATGTAAAACAAGAAATCTTGATTCTTGGTCCCGATGAACTCAACAAAACGAAACTAGTTATTACAAATGTGGAGGATGAGGAAGGGGCGCTCACTTTCCGATTGGGCAATGAGGACCACAATCTCACTCTTAGGGATTTGGCTACCTACTTCGGGTTTCCATGCCCAAGAGAAGAGGCCGGCGTCAACAATGAGAAGGTGAACCAAGTGTGGCGTCATGTGGCCGGAAAGAGCGAGATGAGAAAAGGGGCCTCCACGACCGAGATTGCTAGCCCTCTTTTTCGGGTTATGGTGCGAGTTTTGGGGTGTGCAATCTATGCCCGCCATGAGTTGAGCAAGCCAATGAAGGAAGAGATTATGTTGCTCCATGAGATGCTCTTCAACACCGAGAAGTCCATGAACCTTGCATGGGAGTGGGTCAAGATGGTGCGAGACTTCCAAAGCTCCTCTTGGATCTACTTCGGCGGGATGATAGCGAGGCTCGCCATGCGTTTAGGAGTTGATCTCGACAAGTATTCTCCGGCCCCGAATGGTGTTGAGTTCATGAACATGAAGTATTTCAAGAAGGCCAACATCATCAAGGAGAAGCTCTACATGATTTCCTTGGCTCCTCACTCAAACTATGATGGTGTGTCGATCCGGTTGGTGCACAACCTTTATGATCTTTCTCGGTATCAAAATTGGTACCAAGTGTGGGCCGGCAAGCCACACTCATTTGGTGACCCCGAAGGTGCAAGAGAGGGGCGGCGACAACAACCTCAACACATCCGGTTTACTTCCCCTCCATCTACACCGGAGTCCGACCAAGACAACTTTGTGTTTGCACCTCGTGGGGAGGACATGGATGTCGATCAAGGGTAAAATGAAGAAGATGAGCGCCTCCAAGGCTTAATGGCCGACCTCCGAGCCACGCACCAGGCTCCAACACTGGCGGACCGAGGTACACACCAAGTCGGGCCCGACTTCCCTCAACGTCGGTCCAGTTCATTCCATGGTGGTGAGGTCCCGAGGCATTATGAGCGTGGAGAAGGGAGCGGTGCAAGGCGAGAGCAAGCTCAAGATGGTGGTTATGAAGGCTATGCCCAATGGTACGGTCCGGGAATGGTGTTTCCTGAGCAACAACAAACCGTGGACATGTCCTTCTTGGCCAACCAAATGGCCCATCTCCAACTTCAACAAGAGAATGTTCTCCAAGAGGTCCATCAAGTGAATCTCCAACAACAACAAATGTACCAACATCAACAACAAATGTACCAACAACAACAACAAATGCTTCAACAACAAAGTTCTTTCCAAGCTAGCCAACAAGAGATGAACCGAGCCCTCGGCTACACTAGACGAGAGGTGGAAGAGCTTAGGGAGGTGGATGACCAAAGGTGGCGGGTCCAAGATAGCTTCAACACGTGGATGAGCGGGAACTTCCCTTCCCGTGAGGACCAATGGACACGCCCGGAGCCTCAACTCCAACCACCACCACAAGACTTCTACCAAGATCAAGTGTACGAGAGGGAGCGGCAAGCAAGGCTCCAAAGAGGACGTAGACGTGACAACCCCTTCGATTGATCCTATACATGCCATTGAAGAATAAAGAAATTGTGAGCTCTTCATACTCTTCTCTCTTGCTTTTAAGTTTGATGGGGACATCAAAATTTTAAGTATGGGGTGGGGGTAAATGTGTTCATGATTTCACTTGTTTATGTTTGTTTGTTATTTTGAGGATATTTGTTTTTTGTTTCTAGTTTGTGTTTGGGATGTTTGCTTCTTGGTTTGTGGCTTGATGAAAGACATGGATGATTAATTTGGTCTTGAATGGATGAGTTTTTGGTTTTAGAGAAATATTTTGCAAAAATCCATAAAATAAAAAAAAATTGAAAAATTGTGTTAAAAACAACAAAAAGATTTTGTTTTTTGTAGGTTTTGGACTAGAAATTCCCATCTCAGATTGCCAAAATAAAAGCTAATGATGATGTGAGCATGTAAATTCCTTTACATATTTCTGGATAGTTTAGCCTCTAAAATGATGTTGCTTTTGATGTGATCATGATATCTTGCTTGTTTTATTGAACATGTGAGTTCTAGGATGAGTTCTTATGCAACTAAGTATGAGTGACCCTTGTGAGATTGATTTTTGGCCATTTTAGGGATGCTTGTTCATATTTGCATATCCCTCATGTTTCTTGTGTGATTAGCTCATTCATGCTTAGTAAAACTTGCTATTGCGGTGTTTATCTATACCGTCATGAGAATTATCCTAGCATTCTCACATTGATTTTGAACTTTATTCTTCTAGTCACATAAATGTTCCATATCCTACCATGAAGTTAATCCTTTGTTTGTAGCCCCGTTCTAGCCTAAGCCTTTGTTTGAAACTCCTCAAAAATATTATTCCTAGCCTTATATGACTTGACCCTTATGGGATTGGACTTTAGAAGAGAGGTTTGGATTGTATTCGAAGAGTTGAGATTCTCTTGGGTTTAAGGGCAAAGAATGGTGTTATAAATCATGTGGGTAGTGCATCTTTGTTGTACAAAAAATGAAAAAAGAAAGAAAAGAAAGAAAGAAAATGTTGGAAATGTAAAGTGGAATGAAAGCAAAGGGCCTAGGTGAAGAAAAATGGTCCGACCGAGTTACAAGCCACATCGGGCCCGATGTCATAAGAAAGTCGGTCCAAATGTAGAAAGTATGGAAAATCCAACAAAAAGCCTAAGAGCAAAGATGAAGTGGAATGTTAAGTGAAGTTTTGGGTTGAAAGAAAAAAAAAATATTAAGTCTTTTGGGTGAGTGTGAAAGTAATTGTGGAATTTTGGTGAAGTTGGTGAGAGTTTAGGTTGTTCAATCCCCATTGTAAGCACCACAAGACCAAATAATTCCCACCTTGAGAAATACCAAAAGCTCCATTACAACCCGGCCGAATAGAACCTCTTTGAGGACCTCCATTGAGCCAAGTTCGAAATTCTTTGTGTACTTTGCATTAGGCATCTCTAGGTGGAGGAATTGGTGATATTAGCTTCAATAGTAAAGTCCTTACTTGCATGAATTTTGAGCTTGAGTGTTCATTGCTAAACCCAAACACATGATGAGTGATACACATTCACATATCCCTAAAGTGAGGCTTAGTTGCATTGACTCTATTCCTTGGAACACTTAATCATGTGTGATGATGTAATCTTGCTTGAATATCAATCACTTGTGCTTAAAATGTGTTTTCATACGAGGCTTTACTTGAAGATTATGTTTCGGTCTTGCTTACATTGTTATTGCTTGAGGACAAGCAAGTTTAAGTATGAGGTATTTTGATGTCTCTTTATTTGGTGGTGTTTTCATATGTGATTTCCTTTGTAAATATGTTTCTTCTTCCCCTTTTCTTGCGTGTTTTGTTCCTTTTTAGCTTAGTTCCCGTATTTCTATGAGATTCGGAGACTACGCGCATTTTATGTGTTTTGTAGGTAATTTGGCGTGAATCGAGGATCTATTTGAAGGAGGATCGAGGCATGGAGCAAAGCCCGAGCTAAAGCGGGAAAGAGAGGAGCAAGCTATGAAGAAGAACAAGAGGAAAGCCAACAAGAAGAAGGTGGAACGAGGTCCGGACCGAGTTGCAACCACGCCGGGCCCGACTTGGGAGATTTCAACCTCGGACCGAGATGCACAGTACCTCGGGCCCGATGTCCTCCGTGTCGGTCCGAGTCGGTCACCGGACTACTTGGGCTCCAAGGCACGAATTTGTGGACTTTCACTTTTGCCCCTCATCTAATCTATAAAAGGCCCTCTTGTCTTCTAATTTGGGGTTCCCTCCCACACACACAAAAAGGGTTCCCACACTTGGCAAGGAACCAAGAGGATACTTGGAGAGCAAGGAGAAAGGAGAGGAGGAGGAAGAGAGAGAGAATCGGCCAAGAGAGAGGAAGGCTTGATAGGTTTTGTTGATTGTCTAGCTTTGCTTTGTTTTGATCTTGTGGATTTGAAAACCCTTGATTGGAATTTGTGGATTGCTTTGGATTTTAATGAAACTTTGCTTTGTTTTGAGATTGATGATGTTGATTGCTTTCTCTTTTGATTTGTTTGCTTTCTTTGCTTGCCACATGGAGTAGATCTCCTTGATCTTGGGTTATGGGGGAAAACCCTAGCTAGGTTTGGGTTAGAAACCCCAATTCCATAGCCTTGAGTGTTTGATCTAAGGAAACCACTCTACATAGAGCTACAATTCCTTGCGAAAGTTGGGAATCAAGGCTTGAGATTGGCAAAGTAGCGAAAGTGAACATGTGTCAATCTCAAGGCCTTGCTTCGAAGGGGATTTCCCCATGGATCGAGGTGTAGATGTGGTTGGAACGAGGGCGAAAGCACTCGATCCTAGTCCGATCATCACTCATTGCTAGAATTGGGGTGGAAAAGCCTTAATCTACTAGGGAAGGAACCCAAAAGCCCAAGATCTACTTTTAATCCTTGAAAGTTCGACAACCCCAGCTACCTCGGGCCCGACTTACCTAGTGTCGGTCCCGACTTCCTCTTGTCGCCAACCTCGGGCCCGACGTGACCTCAGTGTCGGTCCCGACTGTTTTCTTTGTTTTCCTTTGTTTTACGCTCTCCTTTCTAGCTTTTTAGTATCTAGGCACATCGATCGAGTAGACTTCCCGAGTGTTCGACACCCACCACGTGCTACAACGGGGTCGGGTTATAAATTGTATCTCTAGACCCTCGCAATCGAGAGACGATCAACAGCGAAGTCAGGTTCGTCCACGGGAATGAGAATTGTGCCAAAGATTAGTTGATAAACTAAGGAAAGCAAGAGAACAAACAAGGGACTAAGGGTCGAACACGACCTTATGGGGTCGAGATCGAATCAACTTAATGGGTTTTAATCAAGTATAAAAAGAGCAATCCTAGGGTAGGGCTACCACAACAACAACCATACATGCTTTCAACAAGAATTCACAACTTTCATGCAATCTAGATCATAGAAAAGTCAACTGTCGCAAACAATTCAAGTTATTCAATCAACTGTCGCAAATTAAACAACTTTCTATCTATCTTTCAACCTAGGAATATCAACTTTCGCAAATAATCCTATTTAGATCTAATCAAGCAATCAACTTTACACTTTCGCTTTTAGGTTAATTGCAAGATATTGCCTCAACTTTCGCAAAGGTATTAAGCACAAGATAGATAAATATGATCTTCAAGCATTCTAGTCATGAATTCAAGTTTAGGCATGCATGATTGTGTTGGGTTTTCACCCAACCCTAGAATCTAAGAAAACTACTCACACATGGAGAAGGAAGAAGAAGACATGATCATAAAAATAAATCGAAACATCAAATTAAAAACAAGAGGTCTTACAAATTTCTCCAACTTCCTCCAAGTCTTCCTCTTAATCTCCAAAACAAAAGCTAGAAAAGAGATATCCAAACTAGAAGGTCTAGCCCCCCTTTTATAGAGAAAAAGGAGGCCTAATTATACTAGGAAACAAGATAAAACTACTTCCTAAAATAAAAGATAGAATATAGTACAAAAGAGTCGGCGCCATGCACGACCCATATAGGGTCGTTCTCGACCCCCTGGGGTCGGTCCTGAGGCTTGTCTTTTTGGGTGGGTCTAGCACGACCCTAATAGGGTCGTTCACGACCCCCCTGGGGGTCGGTCCTAAGAGCTTGTTCGAACAACCTTGAGTAAAACTTGCGTAGAAGATTCGTTACAACTCCGTTTGACTCGATTCTTTTTCCTATGTTCTTGTAACGAATTTCTCTATCTCTTTCCAAGCTCAAACTTGATCTTCAATGACTTTACTTGAGCGCTTTATCTCCATCTTTTCTTGCAATGCTCCAAACTCTTTTTTCAAGCTCCAAAACTCCTACAAAAAGACACAAAAGATGCGTAGTTTCCGAATCTCAAGGAAATACGAAAACTAAGGCAAAAAGACTCAAAAACATACAACTCTAGCACAAAAGCTAACTCAATCCAATCTATCTAGACATTAAAAACCTACCTAAAAAGCGGACATCAATGCATGATCAAATTGAGTACCAAGTTGGCAGTTTATGGGGTGATTTGGAGTTGTCACGTACAAAGCTTGCAACAGAGCTGGAGGGTGTCCCTAAGGAAGTGAAGGCGATATTTGTTTGACTATTTTATAGAGTGTCAACACATTGCATAAAAATCTTGCTAGATATGTTCTACAAGTTGATGAAGGACAAGGAAGAGGGAAAGTTGGAGAAGGAATGTGTTGATTATTGGTGGGGAGAACAAATGGGTCTTCCTTGTCCTCACAGAAGGAACTTGTTAGGAATTTGAGCTATATATACGTCCCCCCAAGCCGCATAGTGGATCAGTTGAGAAATCTTTACCCCGGTTATGTGACGTCAGCAAAACAAGTTGCAAATCTAAGGGCGAAGTTTCTAAAAGAGGATTGTAAAAATTTGACCGTGACCCAATATGCGCTAAAGTTTTTGCAACAACACAAGTACTGAGTATTCCCTAAAAGGATACATAGATCGGATCATATCGATATCCTATTTTTTGTCCACCTGACGTCCTTGCATTTGATGGACTTGTTTCCGTATGTCGTCATTATGGACAACACATATAAGACCAACAGGTAAACTCTTTTAAAAAGTTGAATATGGAGCCATTAATTATTGTATAAGGTGTTTAACAAATTGTTTTGTGTTAGGTAAGACATGGCGTTGCTTGAGATGGTTAGTTTTACGTGCACCAACAAATCTTTCAACATCGGTTTTGCATTTCTCTCTAAAGAAGACATGGCTAGTTATACATGGGTGTTGGAGCATTTGAAGAGTTTGTTTGAGGTAGTGGGTACAATGCCAAATGCAATTGTAACAGATCAAGAGAAGGCAATAATGAATGCAAAGGACGTTGTTTTCGGAGAGAATGTGAAACATCTACTATGTTGTGTGCATGTGAAGATGAACATTAAAGCATATGCTATTTGTTTGCTTAAGGACTTAAAACGTGCGGAAAGATTTGCTAATAGACGTTGGGGGATATTTATGTTAACGATGGAGGAAAAATACGAGGAGAGACTCCAAAAAGTAAGAGAGCGTTGGGGAGGGTTGATGAACTATGTGGAGAGGTCGTGGCTTGGGCCTTACAAGCAGTGCATAGTCAAAGCGTGGACCGACCACTATCTTCACTTCAATACGAGAACAACAAACATGTAAATCTAGTCTCATATTAGCATGTTGAATTAAACAATTGGAATATCTTCATCATATAATTATATGCTCATTACAAGGTCGAGGGCATGCACCATGTCTTGAAAATAATACTTGATAATTCTCGGGGAGGCTTCAACACGATGATTGGAAGGATGCATGATCAAATTGAGTACCAAGTTGGCAGTTTATGGGGCGATTTGGAGTTGTCACGTACAAAGCTTGCAACAGAGCTGGAGGGTGTCCCTAAGGAAGTGAAGGCGATATTTGTTCGGCTATTTTATAGAGTGTCAACACATTGCATAAAAATCTTGCTAGATATGTTCTACAGGTTGATGAAGGACAAGGAAGAGGGAAAGTTGGAGAAGGAATGTGTTGATTATTGGTGGAGAGAACGAATGGGTCTTCCTTGTCCTCATAGATTGCCTGTGCGATCCTCACCAAGCAGCCAATCATGCCAAGTGAGGAAGGCATCGATCCACAATGAATGCCCACAGATGACACAATGTGTCTATCACTTGCTGAGGTGAGATGGAGAGAGACAGAGGAGTATTATAGGACAGGAAAATTGACAAAGGCGCAGGTGTACACAATAACCGAGACTTTCATAGACTTGGTGAGGCCAAAAGAATCTTCTTTGGCTAAGGCGGTAGGAGCTATGAAGAGGGGACTACCAACGGGCTCCACCAAGTGGTCTAATAAGAGTAGTAAAACTTTGCTTGAGCATAGGATGGATGTATACGAGAAGGAGAAGAAAGAAAAAGAAGATAATGAGATGGAAGAGAAGGAGGGTAAGAAGAACACTAAGGTAATCCCGTCCACAAGGAAAAAGCGTGGAAGGCCAAAGGGCTCAACCAACAAGGCCTCAAAAATAATTGCAGCAAGTGTTTGTGTAAAAGGGTCGAGTGATGACGTGATGTGGTTGGGTTTGAACTTTGGAGTTGACAACGTTGACCATTTCATGTTTCCATATATTGAGAGGGCTAAGGATGTAGATGGATACGGGCATTGTGGTTATCGATCCATGGCCGAGTTGTTGGGACATGGAGAGATCGAATATCGTAGAGTTCGATGGGAGTTGGCTGCCGAATTGAGGCAAAACCGAGTCATATATGAGTGTGTGGGGAACGCACCCCCTATTGATGAACTCTTGGAGAATCTTCCATATGATGTTAGCCCTTGCGCGCGACAATATTGGATTAAGATGCCCATGGTCGGGTTGATCTTTGCGACATTACATCAGGCTGCTCTTGTTCTGATTTCGAAGAAGGTCTCTCACACCTGCTTGTCGATGAAGGCGAGAGGGGACAACCCTCACCCTGCCACAAGGATCTATGCCATAGCCTTGGTAGGACAAGGAAACCACTTCATCCCGGTAATTAACTTTTCTATATAAATAATTATACTTAATTTTCTGTCAATTATTTATGAATTTTTTATGTAGGTCTGGTTGAGTGATGATGCGCCTCTTCCTCCACCTCCTACGTATTGGACAAGGAAGCATGACACAAGCGTCAATGATTGGGATGCGTCGTTTAGGCAGAGGATGGAAACGTGGTGCCAAAAATGAATTCGTAATGGTCTGGCCCCAAAAGTAGCATGTTAGGGTTATTTCTTACTTATGTAATATAATATTAGTAGTATTATGACTGTGTATTGACATCTCATCTATGAAATTTCATTACTCTTAATGGTTTTAGTTGTTGTAACAAGTTTGGTTAAATCGAAAAAATTGAGAGTTCAAATTATGCTTTTCACTGAGATATAGCTACATAATTTACATTATAGTTTTTTTCACATTAGGGTTAGATGTAAGTGTTCAAAGTATGGTTTTCACACAAACTCAGTTGGGTACTGAATTTAGGGTTTTTAGGGTTTCAAGACTTTAGGGCTTTGAGGGTTACATTAATGAATTTTAAGGTTTAGGTTTATGAAATTTTATGATTCATCGTTCAGGTTTTAGGGTTGTGATGGTGATTGGGGTTTTTTAGGGTTTAGTGTTTTCATGGTGATTAGGTTTTTTAGGGTTTAGTGTTTATGTGTGTAGGTCATAAGATAATTGGTGGCATTTGGACTCAATCGCCAATGCGGCACACATGGTACAGGTACACGCACATGAATTAAATGGTATCGAGTTCGACGCTCGGCTGTAGATGGACCCAAATTTTAACTGCATCGCTTTATGAAGTGGGACGCTTCATGAAGCGTCTCACCTCATGTAGCGTCTCGCTTCATGCTTTCTAAGATAAATTTCTTGCTTCTTAAGAATGAAATGTAAATTCTATTCAAAAGATATTTCCACAGACTTGTTCAGGTTGTTTGCGATCTATATTGGCAGTTTCCATTTTAGTATGTTTTGAGAAGTCAGCTGAAGAAAGGTAAGATGTGGTGCTTTGTGGATTACCTGGAAAAAAAACTTGGCTTATGAGTTGTTAGTGTGTTTGTAAACCCAGTTGACAGGGAAAAATTGTGTAGCTAGTCTGTGCTTAAGTTTTGCCACCCTTAGTCATTATTAATACTACTAGTAAGGCACCCTAAACAGCATTCAAGTTGCTGACTCCCATAACCTTCACATGACAAAAAGGCTCAATTACCCTTCCATAATAACCTTCTGTCTAAGATGGCATATTCCTCATAACCCACATTCATGTTGCAATTTTTAGGGGTAAGAAGAAAAGTTACTAACAAGTATGGTTAAGAGCAATGGCAGAGCTTAAGGTGAAAAGATATAGACAGGACAAACTGGTGCAAGTTATCCACATATGACCAACAAACATATCAACTGAAACTATTGCACCTAACTGGATGGTGTTTTGGATTCTAGTAAAGAGTGGACTGATTCAAGAGAAAGGTAATTGAATGACAAAGCAATATTGCAACTCAATTCTGATTCAACACATTGTCTATACTTTTTCCTAAATGATATTCTAGCATGTCTAGTTTCTATTCAATCTTCCGGATCAAAAACCCAATTCATCTTTACTCAATGCTACTACAACTTCCGTTATTGAAACTTCTTGAAGCTTACAGAACATGATATTCTAGCAAGTCTAGGGTCTATTGAAAGAGAATTTGAAGTTCGTGATTGGGTTTTCTTGAAATTACAGCCATATAGACAATCATATGTGGCATTAAGGAGGAATTTGAAACTTTCAACAACATGTTATGGTCCATATCAAGTCTTAGAGAGGAATGGTCAAGTTTCTCTAAACAACTTCTTTTCATGAACTCTTTCTACGCTATACCTATGTAATTGAGTCACTTCTGATTCAATTCTATCCAAAACCCTCACAATATGGCATGTAATTAGAGATCAACACATGTTGCTTTGCAAAGATCAGTGATCATATTTTATGAGAATAGATCATAATATCATTACCAAAATCAAGATCCTAGTACATCCATTTCAGCGAATTCAATCAAAGAGACCTAACACCAAACTCAAACCTAGAGCATTCTTTTTCATGTTCATGTGGACACTCGATTCACTTTTTCCTAAACTGAACACTACATACAACTCTATTTTGATTCAACACATTGTCTACACTATCAATTGCATTTACCCAATCACATTTCAACTCAACTGCTTTAACTAAGCATTCTCCATACCTCTAGTTGTTCACTCAATTTTCCCTTACCAAGTGTTGTTTTTAGGGTTTCAAATCAAAATCCATAATCCATACAATCAAACATCCATTTTAATTCATTTTCATACCTGCATCAACCAAGGAGGCAACTTCACCACCAGTCCCCTCCACGCCGCCGCCGACTGTATCCGCCCCACCACGCCCTCTTCCACGATGAGCCCGACCGCCACCTCGAAAACGTACCATTGATTAACAGTGAATGAGATTTGATAGAGATGAAGGCGGGAAGAGTTTTTTGATGAGGAAGAATTATAAGATTCGCCCAAGAGTCGAACGTGGGACGAGGTTTAGGCGGACAAGGTATCGATTCGCCTTATAAGTCGTTTAACTTAAACGCTTCATAAAACGAACCGCTTCATAAAGCGTTCCAAATGGGTGTTAGGCAAAAATGGTTAAAAGAAAACAACTATGCACAAACACATCTAATTTGATTTTTAAGTTCGACCCTTATCTGTACATCTTTACAACTCTTATTAATAACGTAGACACGTTGGAGACTTTTGGATTTAATTTTTAATTTGAGCTGCAACCGAGTGAAAATGGGTTGCCTACGTATCTCTTTAAAGAGAATCAAGCCTTACGTAGTTCAAAGTGTTTTAATTTTTTTGTTGGATTTCCATGCATTAGAGAAACAAGCCTAAACCCACCTTCTAGGAAGGGTTGCCTAAGCTCGGTTCAGCTATCATTTGCATGGCGTGAATAAAATTAAACCCACCTTCTAGGAAGGGTTGTTTAATTTTTCCACTATTTTTGGTTTGATTTTATTATTTTTAATTTGGGTGTGACTGAATCCGCTACCCATTTGGGTTTGATATCGTATTTCCTACGTACCCGTTGAGGGGACCAAGTCTACGTAGTTCTTTTGAGGACATTTCAATTTGTGGTTGTGATTGAAGTCGACGAGCATTTGTGCTATATGTCAAGCTTCTTACGTACCCTTGGTGGGATCAAATCTCCGTAGTTCTTAAAAGAACATATTTTAATTGTTTAATTTGGACCGACCCATTAAAATATATGATCGATACATGGACTTATTTTGTATTTTAACAAGCCCATTTACAAATAATTAATGTCATTGTAATTTCCTCTTTATGCAGGATTCTTTTCACAATTTATGGAAATTAAGTGATGCTGATCATGAATATTATATTTGTTACCATGATCATAGTCTAATTAGGTGATATATACGTAATAACACAAATTTCTGTGTATCATTATATTTCACCCAATTACTTTCCATCAATTTAGATAATTTGACCTTGCATCACATAAGAATATATTGCAATTTCCATTCATTGAAGATTTTGCAGACTTATTTTTTGACAACCCGTAGGAACATAATATAGGAGATTATAGTAGCCTACCTTCTTCACAATTATTTCATTTAATTTTTCTGAAGACATTCGTACACCATTGAAGAGGTTTCTGAAGGTATTTATGTCTTGCAATCAGTACACTTTCGTACATGAGACCAACAACGCACTTTTTTTAAATATATACTCTTTACCCATTCACTTTAGTAATTTATTTTTTTATTGTAATTGAATAGGTTTTCTTGTTGCTTGATTGTGCTAGTGTTGTATGGTAATCTTGAATAATCTTATGGTGAGTTTTCTATTGTGAGTTTTACTCACCAGGATTGTAGGCAAGACAACTTTTTGGATAATTTTTATTACACCCTCTCTTTTTGTAGGTTAGGTTTTTTTTTCATGCTTTTCCAAGGAATCAATTTGGTTAATTTTTCCATATACAGGATTAAGCATAATTTTTCTCTGACTCTTAATCTTCACAGGACCTCGTCTTTTCATAATTAATTAATTTCCACATTGAAAAAAACAGTAGCTAGCATCATGATATATAGCATGTTGATCTTATGTCATTTTAAAGTCCATAAACAAGTGTACAAAGTCTTTGATTTCCGCTTGCAGTAGTAATATATATCAACCATCATTAGCTTAGGTTGATTCTTATACTTTCCTTCAAATTTAAAACCAAACAAAATCTGGGAATAGCCCTTTGTGATATATATCGATCTTTGTCATGTATATTATGATTTGCATATAACCTTAATTAATTTTTTAATGAAATATGCAGCCATGGTTAGCCTCTTAAACTTGGACTTTTCAAAAGCTAAACCAAAATCAACACACATGGTTCGATCCTACCACGGCTTGTTGTGTGGAGGCGAAACTGAAAGTTTCGAGCCTACCACGGCTTGTTGTGGAGGCGAAACTGAAAGGTTCGAGCCAACCACGGCTTGTTGTGGAGGCGAAACTGAAAGGTTTGAGCCAACTACGGCTTGTTGAATAGAGGCAAAACTAGTTCAAGCCAAAATTAAACCAAATTCTTTGCTATGTGAATTCTCTTTGCCTTCTTTCTTCTCTATGTAGCTTTTTGTTTTCCTTGATCCTTTTTTTCTACTGCACACCTTTAGCATGTATATATAGTGAAGTTAGGTCATTCTCAATTTACTGCACGCCTTTATAGGCAGTGAATGGATTCAATCTCAGGTAAGGAACGGTTACAAGAGTGTATGGCCGTTTCAAACAAATATATAACGTTCCCCCATTATTTTGAGTGTAATGCACATGCATTTAACCTGTATAAAATCAATTGAGGCCAATCACACATAAGAATGGTGACCTTTTCAGTTTACTCTATAACTAGATGGTGATGCCCCTGTTACACACGGAGCATTTTTTTATTTATTTTTGATAAAAATATTTAAATATATTTTCACTTTAAAAGTTATTTTTAATGTCTTGTACTTAATGTTTGGATTGACTATTGTGGTGCTTTGTATTCGAAATCTAAATATAAAGATTGTGATACACATGAAGAAACTTTGTCGAAAAAAATCTCACCTTTTTATACTCCCACCTGAACATTTTATCTTATCCTCTCATCACCCACTTCTATGATTTAGTGGCTTTTTTAGTCCTTGATTCTCTTCTTCCTTTTTATTCATTGAGGTGTAGTCTACCTATTACTCAATCAGCATATTTAATCCCCTTAAAAACATACTATAATTTCAGTCATTGCCTTCAATAGATCCAATTAATTAGATTTTAATTGTATATTTAAGAAAATTAGTAACGGTTTTTCCCAATTGACCAAATAAATGAAAAAAGGTGGTGTATGTTTTTAATAGAATTCACATGAGAAAGAGAAATAGAATATTGTATGAATTATAATCAATCTACATACGGTTTTTAAAAGGGATGGATGCACTAATCTCTACCATTTTCTACAATAGAGTATAAAAAATATGCTTTTCTTTCATATTATCAACTATTGAGTCTTTGCAGTGGATTTCTATTCTTGCAAGGGTTAGCACATGAGGGAGATTGGAAGAATTTTATGTTTGAATATAAATTACACTAATTTCTATGCTTCACGTTTTGTGGTATAAAATACCACAAGAACTATACAAAAGGTTTTTTTTTAAAGATCGAGATGGATGCACTAATTTCTACATTTTTCTACAATTGAGTACTACAAATCTACTTTCTTGCACATTATCAAAGATTGAATGTCTTCATAGATTTATATTCTTGCAAGCTCGGTATGGTACTTATTTTGAATCATTCCTGCATAAATAAACAAAGAAATAGAGGGTTAATCAAAGTTTTATTTCCTTAAAGATGTTTTAGGAGAATCAAATAGGGAATGAAATAGATACATCTTTCTTTGATTTAAACAATGCCAAAACAGATAGGGAGAACCTACTTTGCTTTGATCTTGATTTGAAAGAGATCGATTCCAACCTGACTTCTTGTAAGCTCTTTTATATATAGCTCTCCTCCAATCAATGATTCGTTCACCATTGTCAACATGTGTGCGAGACAATTCTCTATGGCTAGTTAGGGTGTCAAAGTGATTATATGACTTTTATAACAGGGTCATTGAAGGTTTCAAGAATTTAAAAGGTTTTTTGGATTTAATTACAAAAATTAAATTAATTAATATATCTTAAATTCACTCATATGTTACATGTTACATAGTAAGAAATTTGAATAGTCAAACAATTAATATGAATGGATCTCTCTCATGTTTATGACTTTATGCTTTGTCATTAAATTTCTTATACTATTTAGGGTGTCATAGGATTCCTTGTAAGAGGAATAAACCTAGCATTAATCCCGTCATTTAATTATAGGTTGACCAAATTTTTATTTTTTTTTCCTATGAAGTTAATTCTAGGGTAACATATTTTTTTCTAATATTGATTTTGGCGTATGTATTTACTTTGGAATAAAATGTCACATTAATTATTGTCTTATATATGAAGTATATGTATGTATTATGAGGTGTCATTCTATTTGAAATAAAATGTATCATTTTATTTATTGACTTTGGCTAATGTATTTAGTTTGGAATAAAATGTCAAATAAAATATTCTCTTATATATATTTTATTTATCAACTTTGGCTTATGTATTTAGTTTGGAATAAAATGTTAGATTAATTATTGTCTTATATATGGAATGTTTGTGTGCATGTATTATAAAGTGTCATTTTATTTGAAATAAATCTCTTTAATTGCATGGGCATTGATTACTAAAAAGTTTGTCTTAAATTTCTTATACTATTTTATGGTGTCATAGGATTCCTTGTATGAGAAATAAACATAGCATTAATCCCGTCATTTAATTATAGGTTGACCAAATTTTTATTTTTTTTCCTATGAACTTAATTGTGGGAAACATATTTTTCCTAAATATCGATTTTGGCTTATGTATTTACTTTGGAATAAAATGTCACATAAATTATTGTCTTAAATTCTTATACTATTTTATGGTGTCATAGGATTCCTTGTAGGATGAATAAACCTATCATTAATCCCGTCATTTATTTATAGGTTGACCAAATTTTTAGTTTTCCTAAAAATTATAATATTTTAATGAATTTATAAAATTCTTATAAATTGAATGAGCATTAACTATTGAGAATATTTAATCTTATAGTGTTAATGTGTAATAGATTATAGATAGATGCTTATTAATTGTGACAAATTTAGACTTTTATAATATGTAAATGCATGGTTAAAATGAAATTATAGAAATCTTATTAAAAAAGAAGTAATTTTTTAGCAAATATCAATATGGTTTTTTGTGCTAATATACTCCATTAACTCTTTTACATAATAATTACCAAAATAATAATTTACTAATATATCACATTAAAATTAAATAATTATTCAATATATTTGCAAAATGAATAATAATACTATTACCTTTGTCACTTTTTTATATCAATCACCTCTCTCTTGGTTCTTGGAGGTAATTTGAGAAAAAAATACATTTATTAATATAAGCACATAACAATAATATAATTATTCAATATATTTATAATTAATAATAAAAAATTAGAAAAAAAATTAAATAATTATTCAATATATTTGCAAAATGAATAATAATACTATTACCTTTGTCACTTTTTTATACCAATCACCTCTCTCTTGCTTCTTGAAGGTAATTTGAGAAAAAATACATTTATTAATATAAGCACATAACAATAATATAAGTATTCAATATATTTATAATAATATAAGTATTCAATATATTTATAATAATATAAGTATTCAATATATTTATAATTAATAATAAAAAAATTAGAAAATAACAAATTATAATTATACCTTTATTTTATGGTAGTCTATTTTTCTTTGATTTTGGGAGAGTCTAAATAGTGGTGAGGGAGAGGGTAGAAGTGTATGAGGGTGAGGAGGCAAGAGAGAAGATTCGGGTGAGATCGAGTATTCCCGATAAATTCTTATTATGCTCATTGGATGCTATAAATTATTTTTTATGCTACCTTTTTATGCTCATTGGATTGGATGCTTAGTCTCATTAAAGTTATTTATGATCTTTGTAATACTCGAGTTTTCGATAATCCGATATTTGGTTATCGTTCCAACTCTTGTTAATTCTTTTTCCGTCTTGGGCCTAAAACTCACCCAGCCTTGTGTTAATTTGGGGAAAATGGGCCAAGAAGCCAAATTTGGCCCAAAAGCTCGGTCTAATAAGAAAGCCACATAAGCCCATTTATATTTCTTTGGGAAAGGCGAAAGGTCCGATCCGTTCTTGCCTTCTTACTCTTCTCCTACCCTAATTTCTGGAACGCCGCTCCATTGTAGTGAAGGGAGATCGTTGTGCACTCAACACCGCTGGTGAAGCTCCTCCCTTCCACCTTCCTCTCTACTTCACTGTCTTACCTCCTATTCTTCCCGTCTACTCCGAAACCTCGCCTGGGTAGTATTTGCCCTCGGAAAGCTCTCCAAGAGTCCACCGTTCCGTCCTCGCCTCACCAAACCTCTCGCACCATTGAACTCGCTTGTCTTGGGTTGTCTTCGGCATCAGTTTCAGGTTCTCGTTCTCGTCACAGGCTCGACGTCGTCCTTGTCTCGGCGATCGAGCATTGCTGGTTTCAACCGTTGCGGGTTTCGGCTTCTCCTAGTTGGAGACTCACCAGCCGCGGCGGATCTCGCCCCGCCTATTCACCGTCGGTTTAAACAGAAGACCGAAGGTTGCGCCTAGGAGACCGTTGTTTGTCGTCGCCACGGTTGAGCGAGCGTTGTTCTCGTGCTGCGCAGACCTCGGCTCCGTTCGTTTGCCTCCCTTGTCGCCAATCTGAGTGTCGTCTTCTACTGTTATCGCGAGTTTCGAATTCAGATCGAGCAAGAACCGGGATGACCATTCCGGTCACAATTCGTTCCGCTGTCAATCGATTGTTCTTGAGGTTGGATTCCGATTCTTATGTAAATCAGATTTGATAAGTGAGTTGTGTAATTAATTATCGGTCTATACTTGGATTAGAAGTTCTGAATTGTAATTTTTGTTAGGAGTTCCGATTGGTGAAAATAAATTTTTTACAAAGTGGGTAGTTGTTGGATTGGTATCCGAGTAGGTGAAGGGAATTTGTTTAATGTGTGAGAAGCTCTTACGTGTAAGTTGACCTATTTGGAGTTGTGGATTGAAATTAGGGGCAGACTTTAAGTTGAGAATAGTATTTGATTATATATATTTATATGGGTGTAATTAGTTAAGTTAATATATTAGAGTTAGGCTTTAGTTGTGTAGATTAACAAGATACTAGCGTTCATCGTAAAATTGTGTTAAATTGATAACTAGTATAAGTGTATAGGTTTGTCATGGTTTGATAAATATTCAGTTGGTTCGAGGTTGGATAATTAATTTTGGTTAAGTTAAATAGGTAATCCAATGCAAGTGGTAAATGGTTGTATCATACGTTGTAGTTTTGTTGTCTTTTACATAGCATGAGTTTCGGTTTGGTCAATTCAATTCCAAGTTCTTGTAGCCAACTAGGATTTAAAAAGCTAATTAGTTAAAGCTAATAAGATGTGTCTTGTTCGTTTATCGTGTTGATGACAAATTTGTGAGTTAGCTTAGTTTAATCATAGTGTGTTAAAAGGTTTCTATCAATCATAAGTTAGTAGGTTTCGAGTTCATTAATTTCCCTTTCGTAAGGCCTTGTCATTTTAAATACTTTTGATATCGTTGTCTAGGAATTTGCGCTGCGCGAGTTTTTACGTTGTTTGCTTGCTACGAGAATCTGCCCCTTTAAGGTAAGTCGTTCTGCGACTTGCTCGGCTTAATTCAATTCTTGTTAGATTGAGTGCCATGTATGTGGAATTGGGTTTGAGAATTAGTCCCTTTTTGCATAATATTTTTAATTGAATTTTCTCTCTGTATTTGCCGGAATTGTAATTGCATTTGTTGTTGTGATTGTGACCGTATTTGCATTTCTGTAATTGTGATTGTGATTGTAATTGCCTTGGTAGTGTGATTGTATTTGTAGTTGTAATTGTAAGTGTGACTTTAATAGTAATTGTGATGATAACTTGTACTTGTGATTGAGAGTGTGACTGTGTGTGCGTTTGTGACTGTGATTGCGATTGTGACTTTGATTTTGATTGTGTTTGTGTTTGAACGGGCATTGATGGTGATGGTGAACGATGGTGATGGAAATGGGCGATGATGGTTGTTGAAAATGGGCGATGATGGTTGTTGAAAACGGGCGTTGATGGTTGTTGAAAATGGGCGATGATTGTGAATATGGGCGATGAGTGATTGAATATGGGCGTTGATTGTGATTGAATATGGGCGTTGGTGTATTAAAATGATGATGATGGTGGAGTTGGTGTATTAAAATGTGTGTTTGTGTGTCTGTATGGCTGTATGCCTGTGTGTCTGTGTGTTTGTATGTATCGGTGTTTGTGTGGTTATTTTACGTTATGTGTTGAGTTGATATGAATTGATAATTATTGATTTATGTGTGAAAATTGATTGCTAGGGTTTTGTGTGGTTTTTCAAACGTTCTATATGCATCTCACACTTTTTAGCTTGAATTAGAATTGTAGCTGACCCTTCGGGGAATATTTTCACAGTTTTAGGTAGTGTTATTAAAATCGAGATTCGGATCTTAAAATCGTGAGATCCTAAGATCCCATATGGGATTTTGATCCGGATCGTACATTAAAATCGAAATTTGCTAAAATCGTTATAGAATCGTGTAGAATCGTGTTAGAATCGTATAGAATCGTATAGGATCTCATGAGATCCTGTATAAAATCGTAAGATCCTACCCAGTTTTTTACTTTGAGCTTATAAAATTTATTTTAGCACCAATTAGCTTAATTATTAGTGAAATTACATCCCTTAAATGCTCATATTGTCTATTTTAACCTCATTTACCTCCCAATTCTCATCTTTTCGACTCCCAATTTTTGAATTTACAATATTTTTCCCCTAATAAAGACCCATAATCTTTCCTTGATTTTTATTATGTGAGCATATATATTTTTAAATGTGCTTCTTGTGCATATATAAGTTTGCAATGTCAATTTTCGGCATTATGATCATTAAATTTTAATAAAATTATATATATATTTTTGGTTTTATTGCCTATATTTTTTGTATAATATCTATATTGTATTAGTTTTAGTGATATTATAGGATCTTACGATCCGATTTTACGATCCGATCCACAAGACCTTCCGTGATCCGATCCTAGAATCTCGATTTTAATAACATTGGTTTTAGGTACTTTTCAAGAATCGTGATGGATTCTCTACAAAGTGGTGAAGCGGATGTTGGCGACGTGTCATTAGGTCGGGTTGTTGGGATCTGGTTATTTATGTATTAAAAATTGTCTATTGAATTATGTTGTTATTAGCCGGATAGAACTGATTTAGGATAGTTGGAAATTTCAGAATGATCTGATTGTTATCTTCTGTTTACGAATTCGAGAATACTATCATGTTTGTCACGTTCTGTTTAAAATAAAAAGTTGGACGTTTATTTGTTTTCTCGTCGTGCCGAGTTGCAAGATCCGAGTGAATTTGTTGTTTAACTAATCTGAGTAGTCCCAGATAGGGTCTACCACCTAGTATCGCCCCGGCGAGAGTCGGGATGTTACAATCTTGTTGTATAGAAATCATATATTATGTATAAAATGTGGGGCATTAATTGTCATTGCGATTTAGTCTTATGGTATAATTATTATAGATATCCTACCTTTTTATGCTCATTGGATGCTTAGTCTCAAAGAAGATCAAAGGTCAATTGAAGAATGTTAACAATAAATTCAATTAATTTTTTAATTAATTTTTTTTCTATATATATGACATTCAATGCTTGATTAAAGTTATTTATGATCTTGTATAGAAATGTGGAACATTAATTGTCGTTGGGATTTAGTCTTATAGTATTACTAGGTGGATGACCCGTGCTACGCACGGGTTATTTTTTAATTATGTCTTGTATTATTGGGTAAAGCAAAACTTTTGTCATGTAATGTTTAATTTTAATAACTCGTATTTAATTTATATTTAGTCATTATTTGAAATTTAATTAAATTAGTCGATATAATGTAATACAATTGATTAGATAATTTTAATAATTGAATTTACATGGATTTGTCAACCATTGTGAATACAAAGATGATATTGTTAGATACATAATTTACCAATGAATAAGAGTACTTTAATATTTTGATTAGCAACCCCATTCTCCTAAATCTTTTAGAAGTTTGTAAACTTTAAATGTGGCTCTTCAAAGTTGAGGTTTCATTCACCAGTTTTGCAACTGCAAGAAAAAGTTCATACTTATATAACATGTAAGATAAAAATTTGTTTAGAAAATAAATTATAGCATAAGACGTTGGTGTTAAGCCTATACATACAATCAAACCACTATAATTGTAACACCCCGACTTACCGTCTGGACATTACTAGGTAGTTGACCCTAACGGGTCCTACCTGAACTGGTTGACAACTAGAATACCTGGACCTTGCAACTCGGGCACGACGAGAAAACGAGTTTAAATCATCCAACTATTATTTATTAAAATATATTTGTACAATGTCATGCAAGAAATCCCAACAACTGAAACAAACCATAAACAATCTGACAACCCACATAAGTCAGCAAAAAGGGAAAACATCCAAAATTGTAACTAAAGTCTAAACCAAAACACCCAAACCACTCTAGCACCTAATGACATGCGCGTAAAGGATCCACTGCAACATCCTGCCTAGGCTCCAACACGGGACCTGTAGAAGTACCTGTAACTGAAAAATAAAATCCCCGAGGGGTCAGCTACTACCCTAGGCAAGCTAGATAACACACGGCAATAGTAAGACGTTTGAAAAACATCAATTATACAACAACATAACTTTTAACAAGTGAATTGAACAGAACAGTATAAGTCAACACACATTTCCACAACCTAGAGAATATGTGAAAGGAAAGGCAATGAGACATACCGTAATCAAACTAACAAGCACAAAAGTACAACATTTATAATAATAACCAACACGTCGACATTCAACAAATGAAGGAAGATACAACGAATACACAATTCATTAAGCGTGGCAAGAATTCACAAGGTCGGAAAACCAACTAAGTAATCACACACACGCACACAACAACACCACAATCCTATTGGGAGATGCCATTCTTCCTTCCACCACCGCATTCCCATCTACGGCGCTAACTCACCTGCGCCCGAGTGCAGAGGCGGGCCCTCCCACTTTCCATATACGTCATCCTTCCAACCCTTGGTCAAGCCTCCACTGGAGCACTTGCCAAAAACAAACAATCAATTTTTATTTTTAAAAGGGCCCGACCGACACACGACCATGGCTAGACGCCTCTTCGCCACCGACAATCGTCGCACATGATCGTGCCGGTTACGCTGCCAGAACAGAGAAAGCGATACTATTTCTTTTACGAGAAAACGTTTGCAATGAAAAGCGCATCACATCATGCATGAAAATATTTCACATGGTAAACCTACATTCGGGACTAACTCCCAAAACCAATCTCACAATCACGGCATGAAATCTAACAAGACTAGAATAAAGCCGAGCAAGTCGAGAACGACTTACCTCGAAGGCGATCCTCGAATGAAGTAAGAAACGTGACGATACTAGTGACCTACGAATCATAACATTCACGGTTAACCAACTAACCGCGAGGAGTAACTTTCGAGTCTAGATAAGCATAGCTATAGTAACCACTTCAAGAGAATCCATCATATCCACACGAATGCGATCGAATTGACTCTAATATTTTTAACCAAAATTAATCGCAACAAACTTTAGAATCATCACCGACTTTCCTACGTACTAAAATTTCCAATCCTTAAATGCCTTAACGAGTGATAGCCCAAGGTGTCTAAAAGAATCTGTTACAACTCACACGACATACATTCGACCAGGGCAACATATAATATTGTAAAACCTAATTGATAACCAAACAACCGAGTAATCACATACAACTACATAATTATAAACTTTATCTACTATCCGCATTCTAAAAGGAACAAACCAAACCAGATCAAAATCCCAACAAGTTTAGTTCACTCAAGCAAACCATCCAAGATCATTCAAGAATAATTTATTCTCACACCCATTCATGTACGGACATTACAATACCATTGGGAAGGAATTGAATTACACTCCCACACCATGCCAAAACAGAATTTCTAAATCATAACTTCACTAAGCTACTTTCACCAAGCAATTCAAATAAATACTTTGACCACACCAGTGCAATTTCCCATTTGAAAAACTAAACAACGAGGTGCCAAAAGTCACATGTACGAGCATTCAAACCCATATCAACAAGATTATAGAACAACAATTCAAAATTTTCCACAACAATTCAGGGCTTGTTTGTTTCTATACCTTTGGTATAGGGAATGGGTATAGGAATGAGTCAAACCCAAAGAGGTGTTTGTTTTCACTAGGGGGATGGGAATGAGTGATTCCCATACCACCAAATTACACTTGAGTTCATACCCAACTAAAAACAAGGGTATGAGTGATACCTATTCCAACCCCATTCCCGATTCCAACCCGATTCCCGGCATAGAAACAAACAGGTCCTCATAACTTCCAAACCAACATACAAAATACTAGCTCAAGCAAATTACAAGGCCAAATAAGGATCCAATAAAACTAATCAACGTAATATATCTCACAAGGTTTGATCCACACTTAACAGCAGGAATTAGTATCCGACCTTTCAAAACCAGGATCGACAACCTTTCGGCTGAGATGGGGCTCCTCGATTCAGGCTTAATTCCGACGACGCTCATCGAATTGATCCCGACGACCTTGATCTTCTAGAGGCAACGTCGGCACGTTGTATCTCCTCTAGTCAGCGGCGAGTCGCAGCTTCATGTGACTCGAACTCAAGGACTGAGCCTTGATGCGGCCTAAAGCATGAGTCGAGGTCCCTAATTCGTGGCCAGACCGGTGGCTAACAGAGGAGGTGCGACGAGATGTAGGGAAGCGACGGTGATTTCGAGGAGTCGACGGTGGCAGACGGTCTCGAATGGCCAAGCTTCCTGCTGTTGCGAGTCCACCAGGGCACAGAGAATGGCGACGAAGACGAGGGTGAGGCGACAACGACGACGAAGAACAACTGTGAATGGCGCTTTCGAAAGACCTCTCTTTCTCCACCTCTCTCTTTGATTTCTCTGGTGTTAAACAGAGGTCTTTGATTTCTATGGAGCTGCGTTCGATAGGTTCTACAATGGAATTCTAGAGTGGAGCGGCGTTCTAAAGAAAATTAGGATTGGAGAAAGATAGAAAGGGAAAGTTGGCCAAGAGGGGGAAAAGAGAGGGGGAAAGAAACGGAACTGGGTTCGGGTCTCTCACGAGAGAAGAAATATTGGGCTTTTTGGCCCAAAACAACAAAGAAAGGTAGCTTTTGAGTGTAGTCGCGTTATCTAATTCGTAACCAAAATTCGGGTCTTACAATAATAGATCGCTATTATTACCTTGGTACTAAGCTTATAGTTTGGTGTTCATGTAGCAATTGGAGACACACAATTTCCAAAAAAATGTAGTGTTGGTTTGGGAAAATATATAGTTTTAATTTATTAGACAAATAGTTTCATCAAGGAAAGTGCATAGTCTCAACTCTCAATATATGAAGCATATAGTTTCACTTTGAGAAACCTATAGTCTCGATGAAACACATAGCTTCGATCTTGATTAACTTGCTCAATCTATAACAAATATAAAATTGGGTTAGTATAAAAGAGAATAAACAAATGAAAATGAGTTTCTCTATAATTTTAACTTTTTGAGCTTTTGAAAACTGAAAAAGAGAGATTTTTTAGCCTGACCCATCCCTCGATTGGTTTTTAAAGGAGTCAAATGTTGAAATTTTTTAATGGTAGGACTATTATCATAATAAAGAAAATTAATACGAAGGTAGCCGTTTGTAAACTTTCTTTCAATTGTTAAATTAGAAAACCAAAAGACCCACTAATTACACAAACGTATTGATGACACCAAGTAATTAAATAATACCATTAAGATGAATAATATAAATAGGGTTGAATATATGTTTTTGTAACCGTTATTTTTCCATACAAAATTAATTGTTGGATTAATTTTTTTTAGTTTTTCCCTATGTATTTATTATGGAGGTGGTCATAAATTACCAAAATTTTTAATTTTATATGACACCAAGTAATTAATTAAGGATATTAAGATGAATAATATAAATAGGGTTGAATATATGTTTTTGTAACCGTCATTTTTCCATACAAACTTAATTGTTGGATTAAATATTTTTTATTTTTTCCCTATGTATTTATTATAGTGTTGGTCATAAATGACCAAAAATTTCAATTTTATGTCATATAGATAGATATATCTATCTATAATACTATAAACTTAAATCTCAATGGCAATTAATGCACATACAAATAATAAAATACTCTATAATTTCATTGCAACCATACAATAAATTTATATCTATAAACATTTAACATTGGAGAGAAGCTTTTTTAGCCATTAATGCCCATATAATTAATAAGAAATTTCATGCACAAACAAATAATGTGATATTGACTATATATTTAGGATTAAAAGCAAAATATCTATCTATCTATCTATCTATCTATCTATCAATAATACTATAACTTAAATAACTTGACAGTTAGTGTTCATACCAATAATAAAAAAATTTATAATGTCATTGAAAACATACATATACATATTAATATGATATATTATGATTTCAATATAATCTTTTTGTTAATAAATGCCCATTCAACTACTAAAGAATTTTATCAAAATTAATGACATGTTAAAATTCATTATATCAATGGATTTTTTATATTCTAAATAGTTTTTAATACATTTCATTTTAAATCTCTTCTTTTTTCTTGAAATAGATAAATTAACTATCTTTTTATGACAAATTTAATAATAATAAAAAAAGACAATTAGTGAGATATTAGACTTGATTGTATTCTAAATGGATTTTACTATGTTTTATTTTAACTTTCCTTTCTTATATTAAAACATAAAAATTATCTCCTTTTATGACAAATTTTTCATATAATAATAATGATAATAGAAAGCCAAAATTATACCTATTATTTTTTATAAATGCCCATCAATTTTAACAATTTTAAAAAAAACTATCTTATAATAAAAACAATAATATTTCTTTTATCTTATAATGATTTGAATGGTTTCACGTGTAATGCCCGAGCCCGTATTCCGGTCATGTTTATAAACTAGAGCGCTATAGAATTCATGAACAATTTTTGGCCTATAAATTGGGCCAACTTTGCTTCCTTCTCCTTCCTTTTTAATTTCTTCCATTGGGACTTCTTTTTTTTTTCCATTGGGCCGAGGCCCATTCCCTTCCTCCGTTTCCTTCCTTCAATCCCTAGCAATTGGGAGAGGACGACTGTTCACCTTCTCCGACCCCTCGTTGCCGCCTCTCACGGATCCCTCTGGTTCATTCTCCCGCTCACCCAACTCGCTGGCTTCCTTTCTCTATTCCTCTCCCGATCTCCACTTTCGACCTCCTTGCTCGTCTCGTTTATCGCCTCTGGTCAAACGTTCCAAATCGGGGAGGCACCGCCGACCTCAGCGAAGCCAGGGCCACCGCGAGCCTGTCCCTTTAACTAGCGCGCGCTCAAGCGGTCGACCCCTCCTCTGAACGTCGTCAAACTCGGAGAATCCAGTCGTCGTCGCGAGCCCCAAAGCAAGTCGTCGTCGTCGTAAATTCCTCCTCTGTTCAAGTCGTCATCTCCTCTCTCGTTATTCGTCATTCATTGTCGTTGGTCGCCGTCGCCGTCAACGATCGACAGCCTTGTGAAGATTGACATATGTACTCAATTCTCGCAGTCAAATAGAAGATCGAAGGTTGTGACCCTTGCTCGAATTCGTTCTCGTTCAATTTTATCTATACATGTTGTTTTCTTGGGGGTTTGTCTAGTCGTTGTTCATAATTGAGTTTGATGGGTTTATGGTTTAACTCGATAAAGTCGATCGGGTCGAACTTGTTGTCAATTTTAGTGTCTGCCATGGAGAAGAAAACTTCAATTGTTGTTGGGGTGTTTTCGGTCAAGTTTGGTGGGTTTTGTTGACTCATTAGTCTATTGTTGGTGAACGTTGTCATTGATGTTGGATGTGGCTACTGAATTTGAATTTGTAACGTGGTGTGGTTAAAGAAATTGTTTATTCTTCATTTGATTACGGATATTTAAATGGTTGTGGTTCTGTTTGAATATGTTAACCTCAATTAGTAGGTTAAATACTAACACATTAATTAAGGAAATCCTTTGTAAGAGTGTCACTTTTGAAAGGTGCTAGTAACTAGTAAATTAGGTTAGAATCGAAGGGGTGATAAGGATGTATGGGTTGGGTTGGAAATTGTAAGTGCTCACCTAAACTCGATGATGTTAACCTTTATCGCTTAGAAAGAGCTTTTAGCCTTTAGGGCGTTAAGTTTTGTATTGCACTTCTCTTCGTGTATTATAGTTTTGGTTATTGAATGATTAGGATTCAATAACGTTCGTGCGTGACTTGTTCAGACTTCCTTTCTTCTGCTACGTGTTGTGTCTCGCCTTCGAGGTAAGTCGCTCGCCGACTTACTTAGTTTACGACTCGTTATGCGTTGAACGAGTAAATTGAATGTGTAGCCCTTATTTTGGAATATTTCCATATTACGTGCGTATATATATATATATTTGAATTATAGAAATCGCTTTTATATGTTTTCGATATGCGTGCACTGGGTTCCACCGGTATGATCATGGAGCACGGGACAAGTTGGAGATGAAGTGGCCCCCGGGCATGGTCATGCGGCTGGAAGGAACCCCCTTCTAAAAATAAACTAACTTGTTTTGGCAAACGCTCTAGTAGAGGTTTAGCCGGGGAAAGAAGAATGAACGGAGAAAATGGGCACGGTTTAGTTATGCGCCCTGACCGTGCGCCATAGACGAAAGGCCGGAGGGTGCCATATATATTGAGGATGACGTTGGATTGCTATTGTATTTGATGCATATTGTTTGAAATGTCTAAAATGCTTGAATGATGACCTTAGAGAATGTATGTTATGGTTATGTGTGTATTGGCAATATACTTTTACTTGTTGATATCTTTATTGACATTATTATGGGTGATTTCACATTTGGCCATACTTGTTTGGCCTACTAATATATTTCTATTGTGACTGTTATTGTGTGTGCATCTTTAAATATATGTATGTATGCAAGTTTATTTTTCCTAAAAATGTTTTGTTACATATTTGATTTACTTGTTTGGCCCATAACGGGACCGTAGACTAATGTGATCAATTTGTGGCGTTTTTAGGTAAGGATTTCGACATGGAAAATGTGCCAAGAGATTGCATACCGGATGGTGGAGCTCGGTCTTGATGTGTTGAGTCTTAGACGTTTGGCTTTAGTACTCTAGTCTTTTGTTTTTTCTTAGATTGGGAGTGATGCTTGAACTATGAGTCTTTATGGGAGTATGTGTTTTGAGGGTTTGGATCTTAGACTAGCTTTGACGTCTTGTTGTTACGTCTTACAGATTTTTGGGCTCTTGCATGCATATGGTTTATGACATGAATTTTTGAATATCTAAATTGGATGATTTATTTGAATTTACTCGCAGTGCTTTTGTTGCAAGGTCCATTACAGTCTATTGTTGTCAGCTTGTTCTGGTAGGCCCATTGTGAGGCCTACCACCTTGTGTCCCTAGATACATGCCAGAATGGGGTGTTACAGATTGGTATCAGAGCCAGGTTGGCAACAAGAGCAATAGGTCCTAACAAAAGAGCTCGTGAGGTCCAATTTATAGTTATGAAAAATTTAAAACCATTTTTCTTAGGCATACTGCATTTTAGGTAGGAAAACACGTCGAGACCGCTACATCATCTGGGAAGAATCTCTGTAAGAATTCTGTTTGTTTAATTATAGCTATTACTTGTAAAATCTAAGTGACTTATCATGTTTAGGTATCATTTAGTAATGGCAGGAGGTAGAGGTAGAGGAAGGCCTAGAGGTAGAGGAAGAGGAGTTACTGTCGAGCCTCGAGGTAGAGGAAGAGGAGTTACTATTGAGCCTCGTGTTAATCCTTTGGTCGAGGGAACTGCAGAGAGTTTGGGACCAGTCAAAAATGCTAATCAAGGACTAGGTGGTGATCGATCTGATGTCGCGCTGAGCAATGCTAGATTTGGAGGCCAAGAGCCTGTAGGGCCTAGATCTAAAGCTAATGTCAATGTGCAAGAGCCGCCAGTTGCTCCAGCTGCAGAGGCACCTCCCGCTGGTCCACCTGGGCTATAGTCTTTGGTCCAAGAACAAGTTTTGTCCTTCTTCCAAGTTCTTTTTGGGGGTGGTCAAGTACCAAACTCCGTCGCTGCAGCTTCCCATCTGTCTGGTTCAAGGGTACCAAACCCCCAAGGGTCCGCTGTGAGAGCGCCCCAATCTAGAATGTCAGTTCCACCAGCACCCCCAGTTAGGGTGTCAAATATTCAGAGACCGCCCCAACCCGTTCAAGGAGTATCTGAAGAGTCAGTTCGGGTTGAAAGGGGTCGTCAAGACCCCGGACCTGACAAGTGGTTGCGTGAGTTCAGTTATATGAAACTTCCGTTTTTCAATGGAGCTCATGAGAAGGACGTAGAGCTGTGGTTGAGGCAAGTCACTTCAGCTCTGAACACGATTAAGGCACCAGAGGATCGAAAGGTTTCGCTAGCTCAGAGTTTGCTAAGAGATAATGCTTTTGATTGGTGGTCTCTACAGATTTTGGACCATGAAGTGAACTTTGAAGAATTTTCTAAGATGTTGATAGATGAATTCTGCCCTGCTGCTGTAAGGGACGCTCGAGCTCAAGAGTTTGCTGATGCAAAGCCCGAGAACATTTCAGTGGCAGAAGCTGCCCTAAAGTTTTAGAGAGATTTAACTTATATGGCTGACACTTTGACCACAGAGAAGCAATGCATTCATGCTTTTGCTAAGAGGATGAGACCGGAGATTAGGTAATATGTAGCTGGGTTCGAATGCTCGACCTTGAGAGATTACCAGAACAAGGCAATGGCTTACGAGATGGCACACCCAGCTTACAAGCGATCTGAGGTCACTCAAGGTAGTGGCAAGAGGCAGAAGACCGCAACAGGATTCAAAGGTGACGGGAGGTCGAGTTTCATGCCTCAGGGAGGTAACAACTCAGGCATGGGGCAAAACCAACAAGGCCAATCTCAACGGTCGAGTGGTGCAATGGGACAGAAGCAGTGTTTCAATTGCGGAGGCTATGATCATCTGAAGAATGCTTGTACTCGACCATTGGTAACTTGCTTTACTTGCGGACAGAAGGGTCACCGTTCTGTCTTTTGTCGCAACAAAGGTGTTGCTCCATCTCAGGGATCCTCACCTTCTTTTAGGCCAACTGGAGGAAATCGATCACAACCTACCCCTCAGACTTATATTATGCCAGGTCAAGGTCGTGGTAGAGGCCGTGGTAGCACAGTTGGGGGTTCTGGAGCCAACCACCCACCTCGTGTGTTCGAGATGAGAAGAGCTGAAGATCCAAATGCTCCGACAGCTACAGGTACGATCTGGATCCGATCTGAGCCTGTTAAGATTCTTTTTGATACTGGTGTTACTCATTCTTTTATTGCAACTGCATGCGTAGATAGATCGCATTTGACTTGTTCTGTGGGTACTCCCTTTGTTGTGGGTTTGCCGGATGGTAGTAAGATAAGTGGGGACAAAGAGATCCTTCAATGTCCAATTCGCATTGGGGATAAGGATTGGGTTACAAATTTCATCGTCATGGCCTTGCCAAATGATGATGTAATTCTAGGTATGGATTGGATGACTAGATACAAAGCTGTTCTAGATATTCATAGTCGTACAGTGATAGTCACCGCTAATGATGGAACTCAACATGTGTTTTGGGGGCATGACCCTAAGAAGTCTGGAACTATGATTAGCACTATGAAAGCTGTCAAGTTGTTGAATGAGGGTTGTGTAGGATATTGGTGCTATGCCCTTCAAGAAACCAAGGATAGTCCGAGAATTGAGGACATTTCTGTCGTGCGAGAATTCAAAGATGTTTTTCCTGATGAGTTGCCAGGGCTTCCGCCTCACAGAGAGGTGGATTTCAGCATTGAGTTAGAGCCGGGGACAAGACCTGTTTCGCGGGCTCCTTATCGTATGGCGCCAGTAGAGATGCAAGAGTTGAAAAAGCAACTTGAAGAGTTGGCAGAAAAGGGCTTCATTCGTCCGAGTGCATCGTCTTGGGGTGCTCCAGTACTTTTTGTAAGAAAGAAGGATGGATCAATGAGGTTGTGCATTGATTATAGAGAGCTCAACCGAATAACTATCAAGAACAAGTATCCGCTTCCTCGTATCGATGATTTGCTAGACCAGTTGCAAGGAGCAGTCGTGTTTTCAAAAATTGACTTGAGGTCTGGCTATCATCAATTGAGAATTCGAGATGAAGACATCCCAAAGACGGCATTTCGGACGCGATATGGACACTACGAGTTTGTAGTGATGCCGTTCGGTTTGACAAATGCCCCAACAGTGTTCATGGAGTTGATGAACAAGATTTTTATTGAATACTTGGATCAATTTGTGGTAGTGTTCATTGATGATATCTTGGTTTACTCTCGGAGCCAAGATGAGCATGCTAATCACCTAAGGGTTGTGTTGGGAGTTTTAAGGCAACACAGGTTGTTTGCCAAGCTTTCAAAGTGCGAATTTTGGTTGCCTGAGGTCACATTCGTAGGGCATGTCGTCTCCGCGGATGGAGTAAAAGTTGATCCAATGAAAATTGAAACCGTAGCATCTTGGCAACCTCCCAAGAATGTAAAGGAAGTACGCAGTTTCTTGGGACTAGCAGGATATTATAGGAGGTTTGTCGAAGGTTTCTCAAAGATAGCTCAACCCTTCACCAATTTACTCAGAAAGACTACCAAGTTTACATGGACAGAGGCTTGCCAGAGAAGCTTTGAAGAGTTGAAAAGAAGGCTAACTTCTGCGCCCATCTTAGCACTTCTTCAAGGCTCGGAAGGGTATGTGGTCTACAGTGATGCATCGAAACTTGGCTTGGGTTGTGTGTTAATGCAGAAGGATCGGGTAATTGCTTATGCTTCTAGACAACTATCTGTATGGGACAACTTGGCAAATTTTGACAGACCACAAGAGTCTCAAGTACATTTTCACTCAGCGAGAACTCAATATGAGGCAACGCAGATGGCTTGAACTGATTAAGGATTACGATTTAGAGATCCTTTATCACCCAGGCAAGGCAAATGTCGTCGCTGACGCACTCAGTAGGAAATCATCCCAGGAGCAGATGTTGTCTAGCTTGACTGCTCAACCCGCTTTGCAAAGGGATTTGATAAGAAACGGGATTGAAGTATGGGTTCAGAGATATCAAGGCCAGTTGTGTTCCTTGGACTGTCAACCTAGTTTGATAGAAGAGATCCGTCATAAGCAAGGGGCTTGCTCGATGATTCAAGACTTGTGTCAAAAGGTGCGTCAAGGGGAAGCACCCGGTTTTGAAATCCGAGTTGAGATTTTAAGGTTGAATGGGAGAGTATGCATACCCCGGGATCAAGAGCTGAGACAGAAAATCCTTCAAGAGGCCCATGCTACGCTCTATTCAATACATCCAGGAGCAAGTAAGATGTACAAGGATCTCAAGCAACATTACTGGTGGGATGGCCTGAAACCTGATGTGGCCAAGTTTGTGGCACGATGCCAGATCTGTCAACAAGTTAAGATAGAACTTCAGAGACTGGGAGGGATGCTCCAACCCCTCTCCATTCCAAAATGGAAGTGGGAAGACATATCTATGGACTTCGTCACAGTCTTGCGCATCAGTCGAGGTCATGATGCCATCTGGGTAGTAGTGGACAGACTGACGAAAACGGCACGTTTCCTACCGATTAAGGAGACATGGCCGGTTCCTAAACTAGTGGATGTGTTTGTAAAGCAGATAGTGAGACTACATGGAGTACCAAAAACAATAGTATCTGACCGAGATGGTCATTTTACATCGAAATTCTGGCATCAGGTGCACCAAGCGTTGGGTACAAGACTGCATTTCACAACAACTTACCACCCGCAAGCAGATGGACAGTCAGAGAGGACGATTCAAATGCTTGAAGATATGCTAAGAGCTTGTGTCCTCGACTGGGGTGGTGGTTGGTCAGAGAATTTAGAATTGGTGGAATTTGCATACAATAACAGTTGGCATGCCTCGATTCAAATGGCCCCTTATGAGGCGCTGTATGGTCGGAAGTGTCGAACACCACTTTGTTGGGATGACCCCTCTGACAGAGTGGGTGAGATACCCCAAGTGATCCAAGAGACAGTTGATAAAGTTGCTTTGATAAGAGAACGCATGTTAGCTGCTCAGAGTCGTCAGAAATCCTATGTTGACAAACGAAGGCGACCCTTAAAATTTGATGTTGGCGCACATGTGTGGTTGAGAGTGTCGCCTACTCGAGGGGTGCGAAGATTTGGGATTAAAGGGAAGTTGAGTCCTTGTTACGTCGGACCCTTTGAGATCTTAGAGAGGGTCGGGGAATTGGCCTATCGCTTGGCACTCCCTCCATCCTTGGAAGGAGTTCATCCCGTGTTTCATGTGTCTCAGCTAAGGCAATACATTCCCGATCCCAACCACAAGCTTAGTTATGAAGAGTTAAGAATCGAGCCAGATCATACTTTTGTTGAACAACCAATAGCTATCTTGGATCGTCGAATGAAGAAGCTACGAAACAAGGAGATTCCTTTAGTCTTAGTACAATGGTCTAGGCATGGAGTTGAGGAGGCTACTTGGGAAACCGAGACAAGTATACAAGAGAGTTATCCTGAGTTATACTATAAGTTGATGGAGTCCGTAACGAATGGTTAGTACTTGAGCTTTTCTTGCATCGTATCTAACACCTTGAATTGTTTGATTGTTAATTTGCTTGGTTGCATGTTGCCTACTTGTGGATTGCTTGGGCGATCGTTGCTTGTGCTTGATTACTTGGTTGCTTTTGTAGGTTCAATGATTCTCTTACATGTTAGAGTAGATATTATGCTGAGTATATGCTCTGGAAGAACTTCTTTCATTTGATATAAACTTACTTCTGTTGTTGTGGTCGTTATGAAATGGTTCGAGGACGAACCTACGTTAACGGGTGGGGATTTGTGAGACTTTAACCAATCCCCATGCTTACTTTTATGATAACTTATCATTACTTGAGTTTCGAGGACGAAACATTCTTTAAGTGGGGGTATATGTAATGCCCGAGCCCGTATTCCGGTCATGTTTATAAACTAGAGCGCTATAGGATTCATGAACAATTTTTGACCTATAAATTGGGCCAACTTTGCTTCCTTCTCCTTCCTTTTTAATTTCTTCCATTGGGCCTTCTTTTTTTTTCCATTGGGCCGAGGCCCATTCACTTCCTCCGTTTCCTTCCTTCAATCCCTAGCAATTGGGAGAGGACGACTGTTCACCTTCTCCGACCCCTCGCCGCCGCCTCTCACGGATCCCTCTGGTTCATTCTCCCGCTCACCCAACTCGCTGGCTTCCTTTCTCTATTCCTCTCCCGATCTCCACTTTCGACCTCCTTGCTCGTCTCGTTTATCGCCTCTGGTCAAACGTTCCAAACCGGGGAGGCACCGCCGACCTCAGCGAAGCCAGGGCCACCGCGAGCCTGTCCCTTTAACTAGCGCGCGCTCAAGCGGTCGACCCCTCCTCTGAACGTCGTCAAACTCGGAGAATCCAGTCGTCGTCGCGAGCCCCAAAGCAAGTCGTCGTCGTCGTAAATTCCTCCTCTGTTCAAGTCGTCATCTCCTCTCTCGTTATTCGTCATTCATTGTCGTTGGTCGTCGTCGCCGTCAACGATCGACAGCCTTGTGAAGATTGACATATGTACTCAATTCTCGCAGTCAAATAGAAGATCGAAGGTTGTGACCCTTGCTCGAATTCGTTCTCGTTCAATTTTATCTATACATGTCGTTTTCTTGGGGGTTTGTCTAGTCGTTGTTCATAATTGAGTTTGATGGGTTTATGGTTTAACTCGATAAAGTCGATCGGGTCGAACTTGTTGTCAATTTTAGTGTCTGCCATGGAGAAGAAAACTTCAATTGTTGTTGGGGTGTTTTCAGTCAAGTTTGGTGGGTTTTGTTGACTCATTAGTCTACTGTTGGTGAACGTTGTCATTGATGTTGGATGTGGTTACTGAATTTGAATTTGTAACGTGGTGTGGTTAAAGAAATTGTTTATTCTTCATTTGGTTACGGATATTTAAATGGTTGTGGTTCTGTTTGAATATGTTAACCTCAATTAGTAGGTTAAATACTAACACATTAATTAAGGAAATCCTTTGTAAGAGTGTCACTTTTAAAAGGTGCTAGTAACTAGTAAATTAGGTTGGAATCGAAGGGGTGATAAGGATATATGGGTTGGGTTGGAAATTGTAAGTGCTCCTCTAAACTCGATGATGTTAACCTTTATCGCTTAGAAAGAGCTTTTAGCCCTTAGGGCGTTAAGTTTTGTATTCCACTTCTCTTCGTGTATTATAGTTTTGGTTATTGAATGATTAGGATTCAATAACGTTCATGCGTGACTTGTTCAGACTTCCTTTCTTCCGCTACGTGTTGTGTCTCGCCTTCGAGGTAAGTCGCTCGCCGACTTACTTAGTTTACGACTCGTTATGCGTTGAACGAGTAAATTGAATGTGTAGCCCTTATTTCGGAATGATTCCATATTACGTGCTTATATATATATTTGAATTATAGAAATCGCTTTTAAATGTTTTCGTTATGCGTTCACTGGGTTCCACCGGTATGATCATGGAGCACGGGACAAGTTGGAGATGAAGTGGCCCCCGGGCATGGTCATGCGGCTGGAAGGAACCCCCTTCTAAAAATAAACTAACTTGTTTTGGCAAACGCTCTAGTAGAGGTTTAGCCGGGGAAAGAAGAATGAACGGAGAAAATGGGCACGGTTTAGTTATGCGCCCTGACCGTGCGCCATAGACGAAAGGCCGGAGGGTGCCATATATATTGAGGATGACGTTGGATTGCTATTGTATTTGATGAATATTGTTTGAAATGTCTAAAATGCTTGAATGATGACCTTAGAGAATGTATGTTATGGTTATGTGTGTATTGGCAATATACTTTTACCTGTTGATATCTTTATTGACATTGTTATGGGTGATTTCACATTTGGCCATACTTGTTTGGCCTACTAATATATTTCTATTGTGATTGTAATTGTGTGTGCATCTTTAAATATATGTATGTATGCAAGTTTATTTTTCCTAAAAATATTTTGTTACATATTTGATTTACTTGTTTAGCCCATAACGGGACCGTAGACTAATGTGATCAATTTGTG
Organism: Fallopia convolvulus; assembly: GCA_964016875.1. NCBI lineage: Eukaryota > Viridiplantae > Streptophyta > Magnoliopsida > Caryophyllales > Polygonaceae > Fallopia > Fallopia convolvulus. The sequence continues at coordinate 3,779,451 of OZ024720.1, forward strand.
GCGTTTTTAGGTAAGGATTTCGACATGGAAAATGTGCCAAGAGATTGCATACCGGATGGTGGAGCTCGGTCTTGATGTGTTGAGTCTTAGACGTTTGGCTTTAGTACTCTAGTCTTTTGGTTTTTCTTAGATTGGGAGTGATGCTTGAACTATGAGTCTTTATGGGAGTATGTGTTTTGAGGGTTTGGATCTTAGACTAGCTTTGACGTCTTGTTGTTACGTCTTACAGATTTTTGGGCTCTTGCATGCATTTGGTTTATGACATGAATTTTTGAATATCTAAATTGGATGATTTATTTGAATTTACTCGCAGTGCTTTTGTTGCAAGGTCCATTACAGTCTATTGTTGTCAGCTTGTTCTGGTAGGCCCATTGTGAGGCCTACCACCTTGTGTCCCTAGATACATGCCAGAATGGGGTGTTACAATACGAAGGTGAGAAGTCTTCTAAAATCAATAAAAATACATACAAAAATCAACATAATCATTGAAAAAAAAAATTATATTAATATTTTTTACTCATAGCTAAAATTAAGCAAACGTATACAATGACAATCGAAATCATCATTAAAAAAAATTAATCTATATGAGATTGAGGGTTGACAACTCTAAAATTATTACTATAATAAATATTTAATATTTTACAATAAATTTAACTTTTTTTCTAACAAATCTAAAATATCCAATCTTATAACATTTGTTCTCTCAAAAAGAAGATTTAACATATATTTTCTAACGTTAAAAAAACTATATCACAACTTTAATATCAACATATAACTCCAACAATTATAGGTCATATTATTACGGAGAGTCTGGTTTAACTGAAACGAACTCTTATCCTGAAACGAATGCACTTTTTGTAGTTAGTAGTGCACTTTTACTACATTGGAGTGCACTTTTTCGCATTTACATTTTTCGTACTTTGTAGTGCACTTTTCGTACTTTTTGTTGTGCACTTTTTCGTATTGCACTTTTTGTATTTTTCAATGCACTTTTGTATGAAAAGTGCACTACTAACTACGAAAAGTGCATTCGTTTCACGTTTTAGGATAAGATGTTATTTCATTTGAACCAAACTCTTATTACGGAAGACAAAAGGTGACAATAAAAAGCAATTCTAATTAATAATTGCCATTACTAGACGATACAAAGTAAATATTAACATCTTTTTAAAAAAAAAACTTGATTATAGTTAATAAGTCTACTATTTAAATTATAAAATTATTGTGGTAATTTAAGAAGAATATTTCTATAATTTATATACAGTGTAACGTGTGTATCACTTTAAAACACATTCAATTGCTAATTAATTTATATAGTGTAACGTTCACACATTAAAGCTATCATTAAAAAAAATCTTTAACATGCATATATGGTGAAACGTGTGTATAACTTTAAAGCACATTTAATCTATCATTAAATTGAAAAATCTTTAACATGTATATATATGGTGTACAGATAGAGAGGGCGAAGATGAGACACTATTTATCGTGTATGATCATTTCTATGTGAGTCTAGAATCTATAAGCATGGCCATCTTGGTCTAATGAAGTTTAGTTTTTTTTATATTCATTTCTATGTGAGTTTAGAATCTATATACATAGCCATCTTGGTCTAATGAAGGTTAGTACGTTTTTTTTTTTGATTTTTTTTATAGAGTTAGTGAAAGTCTATTATAATATGCATCTCTAATATGACTTTAATATTGATTAATATTATGTGATTATTTATAACTAACCAAGTTACATCTTGGTTATTAATTTAGAACTAATTAAGTCAATTATAATATTGCATCTTCTTCTACGTACTATAAGTCGATTACATTAAGGTGAATGATTGGAGTAAAAGATATGTACTTGAGAGGTTGGTATTTTTCTATAAAAATTATATATTTACTTGCGCTATTATCTCTTGAATATCGACAATATATTGTAAAAAGAATGTCTCATGTCAGATATAGAGAAGAAGGAAAGATTGAAAGCGATTAAATGAGTGCTTCAAAAGTTAACATATTAAAGAATGGTTTTAGGACGCAAAGAATGGTTTTAGTGCTTCAAAAGTTTTATAGGACGCAAAGAAGTTTTTTCAAAAAAAAAAAACTCTGAGATCTAAGTAAAAGTCTGATTTGTTTTCAAAATATTAAAGAAGGGTTTTAGGAGGTTTTATGATTTTAAGTTTAGGATTTTGCTAGATTTTGTATTAATTTCATATAAAAATATGAATATTATTTGTAATAAGATTAGTGTAGTTTTTAACCTAAATGGATTTAGCCCCATTATAGCACATATTGAGAAAAACATTTGCAACATGATTATGTGAAGATAAAATCCTACCATTCATTTTATTTTCCATGGTAAATATTAATTTATATCAAATTTTATATAATTTAAATAAATTATGTGAAAAATTTAATAATTTTTTATTTTAATAAAAACATGTAATTAAAATAATGAATTTCAATATGCAATTAAACTAATTAATGTCCATGTTAGGATATGTTTCGAAATAAATAATATTTAAATTTAGTCTTTTTAAGGAATAAAATATACATTCTATTTTTAAAAATAAAAAAAAAGACCGTGCGTAGCACGGGCATAAATTCTAGTAGATATAGATAGTTAGATAGATATATGTGCAATAACATTTTCGTAACATGTAATTAAGCTTTGAATAATTAAAATGAAATTATAATTAAATGTATCATATAAAAGAAAATTAATTGCAGGTTTATGTAATTTAAAAATGAAATGTTGCTATTACATTACAAACGTAGGTAGGCTGTCATCCTGATGAGAAGGTGAGGATATTAAAAAGTATTGGATATATCATGAAATAAGAAATTCATCATAAAAATAAAGAGAGATTACCTTCAATAAATATTTAGTACCAACTTCTTGAAAATTTAGAAATTCTTGTGCGTATCTGCATCAAAAGCAAACAATAAACGCTTGAAAATATAATAGTTGAATATTAAATAAAAATCGAATAAAGATTGAAATAGAATGTGTACTCACATTTTAGCAATTTTAATAATTTTAAATTGAGGATCAAGAAATGGAGTTATTAAAATCAATGTTTACCTATAAGTGTAGGATCATAAGAAAGTGGTTTGTGGTAGGTGATTTTGGAGAGATGATGTGAGAAGAGGATTTGGACATGATTATATATTGTGATTGATGGTTTCAAGGTTTTACATTGTATACCAAAGTGATTAATTTCACATTAATTTGGTTGACCAAATTTGGTTGATAGGCGTTTTATCCTTTAGGAAACAAAGGGTCTCAATAAAATATGTAACCTACCCCTAATTATTTAGATATTTAATACAGTAATTAGTTTTTGGTTGGAGTTTATTTTATATAGTACTCCCTCCGTCTATTAGGTGATTACTAAGGTCATTTTCACTTTGGATTTTGGTTACAAATTCAATTGTTACTCTCAAATGGATCACATTGGATTACTTAGGTAATTTTCACATTGGATTCTTCTTACTAAATTCAATTTTTCTACTTTGTATATGTGATATATAGATAAATATAGATTTTTAATTAAATGCATTAAATGAGTTCATTTTGTTTTAGTTTTTATTAAAATAGATTATGACATTGGGTAGGAATTATATGAAAAATATATATTATGTACAAAATGTGGGGCATTAATTGCCTTGGAGATTTAATCTTATAGGTTTATAGATAGATAGATATTTTGGTCAATAGTACCATCACTTTGATTTCTTGGCATGGGCTAGCAACAAGGCCTTTTTTAGTTGTTTGGGCTCACGATGTATTAAGTCCATGTACATGTCTTGGGCCTTGAATACATTAAGCAACTTATTAAAATTTTAACCCATTATATACAAAAGGTAAAGTCAATGCATATAATGAGTTGAATAAGTTTCGTACAGTCCATTTTCATATATTTTTTACCGTTAATAATGGGTACCCAACGACCCTTTATCTTGGATGTTGGGTACCCGTTAAGTAAACGATTCATAAATCGAAACGCTTTATGAAGCGTGTCAATTCTTGTGCATCAGGCTATTTTTTGTATGCATAAAAAATTTTCGTTAATATATTTGTTTCCTTCAAATTTAATAAACACAATATTAATTCCATTAATAAATACAGATTGATACTTGCACACTTGTACGTGTGAGGTGTTGTTGCGGATTGTGAATGGATTAAAGCAATCAAATATCTTGTGCGAATAGGTCGATTTATGTTTGTCCCATTTTCAATGGGCCTGACCCATATGACTTGTTTAATCGGGCCAAAAGCACAAGCAAGGCTTCAATGGGCCATCTTGTACAAATTTTCCATATGCTTGAGATTTCACATGTTAACTTTCATGGGAAAATGTGAGTATGAACTTGCATATATTATGACCATGGGCCTTAATATTTATTATAATATATTATTTTAATAATAAAATGTATTAAATTTTAAAAATAAATTTTATCTATTATGAAATATACCAAACTGGGTCAACAATTCGGATTTTCCTCGTGTTACAACCCAATCGGGTTCGCGTCAATCGAGTCAAGTTTAAGCTAGGTTTTGAGATCAATTTTTTAGATTAAAACTCGAAATTTTCAGACTGATCGGATCAAACTAGGTCAGCTTTTGACCAGTCTAAAAGAGACACATCGAAAGTGCCTTCGTCGGGCTTGTCCAATAGGTGTAAGGTGTTATATGATGAATGGATATTCCTTTAATCAAATATTTGATTAATCAAATATTTTCTGTGGTCGGCATGAATAGATCGATATATGTTTGCCTCATTTCTAAGGCACACGCGTTGTTTCGATGGGCCATTTTATATAAATCTTTCATGGGGAAAATCTTTAGTACGTAGTTGCATATAGTATGACAATGTAAACACGTCCGAAACCTCATTCTTTAAATATATCACCTCAACTTAACAAATAAAAAGCAACACATATTATTCTTAAGTACTATTCTGGTATCGGATAAATTATTTAACATAATTAATTATATTTGTCTCAATTACACGTGACACCGCCACAACGACATTCGTTCTTGCCATGTGTGTCAGCATTCTCGCAGCTTATAGTTTGAAAATCTCCCTTGATTGGTGTGGTGCCCTTGTTGCACGGGTCTGAGCAATCCTCATGAGTCTTGCAATTGATATGCTTTACGCAATCAGCCGCGCTCTTCTCTGCCCACTCCGTAACTGACCAACACATTGAACAACAAAGTTTTTTCGTTAATTTAACTACTGTTATTCACGTACCTTGTACGTGTTTAATATAAAAGTTCTTCTATAAAAATTATTTTCGACTTGTTCTTAAAATATTTTCCTGAACACATTTTCCACCCACTTTTTTAGTGTTATTCATGTACCTTGTACGAATTTAATATAAAATTCATTTATAAATTATTTTTGACTTGTTCTTACAAAAATTTAGAAAAAAAATCTTCACAAATCACACTTCTCTTAGTAAAGAATTATAAAATATTAATTTGTTAGTTAGTGGTGGTGGTTTTTGGGATAGTGAAAAAAGTGGGTAAGGTGAAAGTGGTTTAAAAAAATAATTATTATTTTCTTAGTAAAAATTACAACATATTAATTTATTTATGGGTGGTGATTTTTGAGATAATGGGTAAGTGAACGTATTTTAGAAAAAAATAAAAAATATTTCAAATTGTCAAGTGGCTTAAATTTTTACAAAAACTTGGTTTTTGGTTTACAATTATACTAGGTAGATAACATCGTTTCAAAAAAAACTTATGAAAAATCATAAGAACATTACTTGAGTTTATCGAAAACCTCATTTCATGGTGTGTCATTTTATGTACAAAAATTAAATATGATATGTAAGAACAATTAAGCACAATAGTAATTAATTACCCATGAGAGCAAGAACAAGGAGGATGACGACATTGATCTGAGCGATTTTGGCCATGATTCAAGCTTTTGTTATGTTTGTTAGGGTTTTCTTTGAGGGTATTTGAAAGTAATTAGACTGTTTGTGCTCTTGGAGATTATAGTACACAAGCTATTTATACTAATTTTTATCCACGTTAACGAATGTCTTAATACAAAATATATTGATTACTTATTTCTTTCTTTAAAAGCATGATTTGATCACTTTCCTTATTCTGCCAAAATTAAAGATCGACATTTATTTCATACGTTTGAACTTTTTTTTCTATCTCCTTAAATTGTAATAGCTTTTTTTTTTTTTTTGGTCTTGCCTTTTGGCTCGCCCGGTTCGATCGGTCGAACACCGCTCTACATCCGGACCGGGTACTTCGTGGCCCCATTTTGGGGGAGACCCTCCCAATATCAATTTTTCCATACATTTGATACATTTGATATATTTGTATTTATCCAGGATCTTAATTATTTCTATACTTTTTGGTTAGAATCTTGACTTCATATTTATTAGCTAGTGCAAAATGCATTTTATGTTGAATTCAAATTAATAAATAAAAAGAAAAGACAAGCCAAACACATAATTTAGAATTCAAAATGAACTGAAATAAGAAAAAACATTATAGTAAATTAGCTAGTGAACCCTCAATAAAATAATTGAAAATTAATAATTATAAGTTGATATAAAAAAGAGAAGAATTTATTCCCAATCGTTGATTTTTATTTAACTCGTAATATTATTCACTAATTTAGAGTGCAAAACCACTGTTCAACTTCGATTTAATTTTGAATATTAAATTAATGTTAAAAAATTAAAAATTTATATTTATATTGTAAACAACTATATACATATATGTGTGCAAAATTTATCTTAAAAATGTTATTATATAATTTTTAAAATAAAAAGATGATTTTCGTATAAAATATTACCCCTCTAATTTAAAAAAAAAATGTATAATATGCTTTTCAAGCTAAAAAGTTGCACACATATGTATATAGTTGTTTGAAATATAAATATATTTTTTTAAAATTTACATTTATATAATTAAGTCGAACATAAATGACACGTGGATTTAGGCTGATTCCTAATCCCCTATAATAATTAAAAAATTCTTAAGCCCTCTAGTCCCAACTAACTTATTACCATTAGGAAATGCAATAACAAAAGGTTTGCATTCTAATCACAAACTAGCCCAAGTCTATTATTACAATTTTCAGCAACAAATAAATGGTTATCTCCTAAATCAAATAACAATAGAACATGATCAGATCGAATAAGAAGTGTACATATTGTCATAGGTGCATTACGCTTATCAACTCTCCTCGTCTCATATACTCTTGGTGTTGGAGTCCTTCCTATTGATGCTTTACCATTGTTTTGTTATGATTGTGCTGGAGTAGGGAGGGTGTGCGAAAATCCGAGAAAGATGCTTAAGATTGAGATGGATTTATTTTTTATGATGATAATTGATGTCTCTTTATTTGGTGGTTTTTTTATATATGATTTCCTTTGTAAATATGTTTTTTTCCCCTTTTCTTGAGTGTTTTGTTCCTTTTTAGCTTAGTTCCCGTATTTCTATGAGATTCGGAGACTATGCGCGTTTTATGTGTTTTGTAGGTGTTTTGGCATGGATCAAGGGTCGTTTTGAAGGAGAATCGCAACATGGAGCAAGGCCCGAGCTTAAGAGGGAAAGAGAGGAGCAAGACATGAAGAAGAACAAGAGAAAAGCCAAACAAGAAGAAGGTGGAACGAGGTACGGATCGAGTTAGAACCAACGCCGGACCCGAGATGATTTTTCGACCTCGGACCGACTTGCCCAGTAAGTCGGGCCCGAGGTGCTCCGTGTCGGTCCGAGTCGGTCGCTGGCTCGATTGGGCTCCAAGGCACGAAATTGTAAACTACCACTTTTGCCCCTCATCTATAAAGGCTCTCTTATCTTCTAATTGGAAGGAGGTTCCCACACACTTAGCAAGGAACCAACTCTCAAAAACTCTCAAGAGGATACTTGGAGAGCAAGGAGGAAGGAGAGGAGAAGGAGAAGAGAGGGAATCGGCATAGGAGAAGGAGATTTGATAGGTTTGGTTGATAGATTAGCTTTGCCTTGTTTTGATTTTGTGGATTTGGAAACCTTGGATTGGATTTTGTGGATTGCTTTTGATTTGTGAATGAAATTTGGCTTTGGTTTGAGATTGATGATGTTGATTGCTTTGCTTTGTGATTTGTTTGCTTTCTTTGTTTGCCATATGGAGTAGATTTCCTTGATCTTGGGTTATGGGGGAAAACTCTAGCTAGGTTGGGCTAGAAACCCTAATTCCATAAGCCTTGAGTGCTTGATCTAAGAACCCACTCTACATAGAGCTACAATTCCTTATGAAAGTAAGGAATCAAGGTTTGTGATTGGCAAAGTAACGAAAGTGACATTTGTCCATCTCATGACCTTGCTTCGAAGGGGATTACCCCAATGATCGATGTGTAGAAGTGGTTGAAACGAGGGTGAAAGCACCTCGATCCTATTCCGATCATCACTTATTTCTTGAATTGGGGTGGAAAAGCCTTAATCTACTAGAGAAGGAACCCAAAAGCCCAAGATCTACTTTCAATCTTTGAGTTCGACAAAACCAGCTACATCGGGCCCGACTTGCTCTACGTCGGTCCCGACTTCCCTCTTCGTCGCCAACATCGGGCCCGACGTGACACTTGTGTCGGTCCCGACTGTTCTCTTTGTTTTCCTTTGTTTTAAGTTCTCCTTTCCAGCTTTCTAGTGTTTAGGCACCTCAATCGAGTAGATTCCCGAGCGTTCGACACCCACCACGTGCTACAACGGGGTCGGGTTATAAATTGTATCTCTAGACCCTCGCATTCGTGAGCGATCAAAAGATTGGCGCCGTTGCCAGAGGATTCTAAGTGCATTGAGTGCCAATTTGGTGAGTTTCTTGTGTTTTGGTAGTGATTTGGGTGAGGGAATAGCCCAAACCCTTTGTTTGTTTTTTATTTGTTTTGGTTTGTGTCTTTGTTTCGTAGGTGTATGCGAGCTCGTTCCTCCCGAGGAACACTTGAGCTTGAGTTTGTGAGTGATCCGGAAAGTATTCTCAAAGAAGCCCGAAGAAGGAAAAGGATGGAGAATCAAGCTCTCCATGGTGATGAGGAGTTGGCTCGACTTAGGGCCGAAATGGGTAGATTGCAACTTGAGAAGGACAATCAAGAGGCGGTGGCAAGAAGAGAACGGGAGCAACGGATGAGGGCCGAGGCTCAACTCAACGCTCTACCCCGGAATGCACGCCAATACATGCATCCGGAGTTGAGAGTACCCGAACCGGTTATTGTGCTTCCCGAGGTTGCCAAGAATTTTGAGATCAAGACGCAATTCATTTCCCTCATCAAGCATGATCAATTCGAGGGTCGTCCACATGAGTGTCCCATAGAGCACGTCAAACGCTTTGTAGACATGTGTGAGACGATCTCTACCGACGAGGAAACATTGGAGTATGTGCTTCTAAAGGCGTTCAAGTGGTAACTTGGGGGCAAGGCCACACATTGGCTCGAGAGCCAAGCCCCTAGGTCGATCACAACTTGGAAGGCACTCCATGATGCTTTCTTGATGAAGTTCTTCCCGCCCTCAAAGAAAACCGAGCTAAGAAGGAAAATTGCAAGCTTTCAACAAGGTCCGAATGAGCCTCTCTTCGAAGCATGGGACCGTTTCAAGGAGATGTTGCGCCAATGTCCTACTCATGGCCAACAACCATATGTGCTCCAAGACATCTTTTTCCAAGGCATCAATCCGGCAAGGAAGGACAAGCTCAATCTCCACACCGATTGTGGGTTCATAGACTTGACATCGGATCAAGCTTGGGAGCTACTTGACAAGCTATCCGATTATGAGGCCAAGTATGGGGTGAGTCAAGCTAGCAAAGAGGTGAAAGTTCAAGGTGAAGGTGCAAGGAAGTTATATGATCCAAAGGGAGAAGACATTGACAAGGATGTGAAGCTCCAATTCCTTGAAGGTGAAGTGAGCAAGCTTAAGAGGCAAGTCCACTACTACAAGCAAAATGCTAGAGCTTGTGAGGAGTGTGGATCCTTTGCACATGCTACACAAATTTGTCCGAATGAGAGACGAGTGCGCTTGGCCGAGCAAATTGAGGAGGCAAACTATGTTCGAGGAAATTTCGGTGGAAGAGGCAACTTCAACAATGGTGGTAATGGCCGGTGGAACAACGGTCAAGCTCAAGGCTACAACAACAACTTCAACCAAAACGAGCCAAGGGCGCCGCAACCACCACCATATAGGCCACCGGGATTCAATGAGCTACAATCATTGGCTCAAGAGATGAGGGATGGGTTCAAGGAGATGAGGATCCAATTCAATGAGTTTGGTGCATGGAGGAGGCAAGTCGACAATCAATTTGCCCAAATTGAAACTCAAGCCCCGAGAGAGAATGGGAGACTTCCGGGCCGACCCGAGGAGAACCCCCGAGCTCAAAACAATCAAAATAAAGTCCGGGCAATTGGATTGAGAAGTGGCCGAAACCTACCCGAGCCACACGTACCTAAGAAGAATGAAGAGAGCCGGACCGACTTACCCAACAAGTCGGGTCCGAGGTTCCCTGAAGTCGACCCAGCAGGAAGATCAACTCCTCTGCCCCGGACCGAGGTTGAGGGTAAGTCGGGCCCGACGTACCCAGATGTCGATCCGACTACTCTGCCTTAGCTCTGCCCCAGGACCGTGATACAAGACATCGGGCCCGACGTGGTGCCTAAGTCGGTCCAACCAGGAAATGTTGCAAGTGAAGTGGGGAAGTCCAAGGAGGTTGATCCAAGCAAGATTCAAGGTGCAACAACTCTTCCATATCCCTCAAAGAAGCCGAAAGATGTTGTTGAGAACAAGTTCAAGAGGTTCCTCAAACTCTTGCAAGGTTTGAACATCTCTATTCCGTTCACCGATGCATTGAGCGAGATGCCATCCTATGACAAGTTTTTAAAGGAGATTTTGAGCAAGAAGAGGTCCATAGTTGAAATGCAATATGAGGTCAAGACCTTGGAGTTACCGCAAAAGCTAGGAGATCCCGGTCGGTTTGCTATCACTATTGGTGTGGGGTCTCAAAACTTCCAAGCCTTATGTGACCTTGGGGCAAGTGTTTCGGTGATGCCCGCTAGTATTTGGAGAAGGGCAAATTTAGGTGAAATTGAGCCGGCCGATATGTCCCTAACTATGGCCGACGGTTCCATCATCAAGGCTAAGGGAATATTGGATGACGTGTCGTTGCGAGTTGGAAAGTACTTTGTTCCCGATGATTTCGTGATCTTGGACATGCACGAGGACCCCTTGGTCCAAATAATCTTAGGAAGACCATTCTTAGCTACGGCGGGGGCAAGGTTTGATGTCAAAAACGGCAAAGTTTCCTTTGAGATTGGTGAAGAAAAGGTCGATTTTCACTTCAACAAGGCTTTGAATGAACCGAACGCCTTGGCTATCCTCAAACTTGAAGAGAGTGCCAAGAGAAAAAGAGAAGAAGTGGAAGTTGCTAGAGAGGTCATTGTGTTGAGAAGTGATGAAGGGTTCAATAAACAAATACAAGCAAGGGAGTTGTTGGAGCAAGTTGAGGAACAAGATGAGTCAAGGATCAATGCTAGCCCAAGGAGAAATGAAGAGTATCCTTACTTATATCCTTTTGATGTTGGTGATGACCACAATTCTTGCCAAAATTTTGATTCCTACATTTGTTTAAGTGATTTGAAAGATGACTTAGGAGACTCCTACATTTGCCTTAGTGACTTGAAAGATGAATTGGTAGAATCTCCTAGGAATTCTTTGGATAACTTTGGTGTAGGAAAAGAGGAATATGATGGAGCAAGTAAGGAGGAGAAATCTCATTCGTTGGAGGAGTATGATGAGAGAGGCCCGAGATCGGAGAGCCATGCCTATATAGACCATCGTTGGTGGTTTTATGGGTATGAGGGCAATAGGAATGGGCACAACAATGGCGAGCAATTCACCGTGTTTCACCCGCCATGAGATTGAGGTTAGGAAGTCAAGCTAGTGACTCAAAACGAGCGCTTCTCGGAAGGCAACCCGAGCTAGTAGCTTTCTTTTCGTAATTTTAGTTTGATTTTTCTTAGTTTAGCCTAGCTTTTCTCTAACCAATCTCTATCTAGTGTTTTGTGGATTTTTGGTGTTGTGTATTCTTCAAGGTTGTGTAGGATTTGAGGTGAAAAAAAAATATAAATGGAAATATGGAGAAAGAAGTTGCAAGAGGATGGAGTAAAATTGGTGACCCGAACACCCCACGTCGAGCCTAGGTAAGTCGGGCCCGACACAGGGACGTCGGTCCACGACGTCGGTCCGACCCGATCGGACTGGGTGGAATGCCATTTTTGCCCTTTGACCTAATTTGTCCCTTTCCCCCATTAAATGCCATCCCCCACCTACCTACCATCTTCATATTAACCACCATTCCCAAAATACAACCCATCTCCCTCACACTCTCAAAATCGGACCCCCCTCTCACCATACTCGATCCACACATCTCTCCCTTTCTTCATCTCGATCCAATCACAAAAAGGCCTCCCTATCTCGATTCCAAAGAGAAATTTCGAGTTCAATCTCGTTCTTCATCCCCCATCTCAATCTAGGTTGAGAAAGTTTGAGTTCAAGTAGATTGTTTGTTTAAGAGTCCAATACTCTTCAAATCCGGTATGTGTTACTCGATCTCTACTTATTTCCTTGGAGATTTTGTGCTTTCATTGCATAGATTGAGTAATGCCATGTTTGATTGAGAGTTTGAGCTTGAGCATCAATGGTGGATTTGCATGATTAGTGAAATTGAGCTTCAAAGTTGTTTATGCATGCTTGGATCCATTTAGAACTTCGATTAGGGATGTTTGATGGTTGAATTTGAAATTTAAGTGCATGATAGAGTGATTTGGGTTGATTTGAGGTTAGAGTCGAAGCATGAACTAGGTCGAGATCGACGTGCCCAGGTAAGTCGGGCCCGAGTTGTGGAAGTCGGTCCATCAAGTCGGACCGAGGTTGAGGATGTGTCGGGCCCGACATAGGTTGGAAGTCAATCCATGTTGCTTTTGCTCTCTTCTTGTGATATCATGTGGATTCATGTGTTTCATTGTTGGCTATAGCTTAATCATGATGTAGTATGATCATTTGCTTAGCCATTGTTAGAAGATATCCATGATGATTCATGTTGAATTGTGATGCATGTGTGTTTAGGGACTAAGTATGGGGTTCCCCTTGTGTTGATGTGTTGATGTGTGTTGATGAGTGCTTTTGTTGAGTTGTATGAGTTTATTTTGGGCCCTTTTGTTTGGTTGGATGTGTGTAGGTACCATGCAGACTAGCTAGGGCTTCATCATCTCATGCGGAAAGGTCGAAGAAGAAGTCCAAGAATTCAAGAAAAGAGTCAAAGTTGGATGATGTTTACTGATAGCATGCATTTAGGTGTTAGTTTTAGGGCATATTTATGTTTAAATCTTAGGTAGTTGCATGCATTTTGCTTAGTTTTTGTAGTTTTTGCATTTCGGTGTCTACTCTTGCACTTTTGTGTTTTTAGGTCGTTTTGAAGAGCAAGGATTGGTTAAGTTGAAGGATTCAAGATTGGAGATATTCAAGTGTCTTTTCCAAGGATATTCAAGCCATTTCTGATGATGATTAAGACCCAAGAGGTTGTGGAAAAGAACGCTTAGAACCGGGCAATCCATTGATGTTGTTGTTTCGACACCACTGTCTTGTAATGCTTATTTCGGGAGCTACAGTGATCGGATGAAGATGAATTTGGTATCATTGGAAAGCTAACTCGAAGAGATACAATTCATATATTTACTCCGAGTTCAAATTCCAACTCTAAGTGGGTCAAAACAGCATCCGGACCGTCAAAATGCTGTCAGGACAAGAGCCGCGATCGCGGCCAACCTATACCGCGATCGCGGCTATGGCGGTCGCAGCCCTAAATTATTTTTCACGCGAGGAGATCTTCCGCCTATCTTTATTGCCTTTTTATTATATCTTTCCTTTCGTATTTTTAATTGACTATTTAAACCTAGTTTCAGCCTTTGTTTGAGAGATTCTGCTAGACCTAATTTCAGACCTTTTGTGTTTTTCTCTCTTATGGAGAACTAAACTCCTTATATTCTATTCGAGTTGAAGCTTTTCAGACTCAAGTTGTTGTGAGATTCGTCTATTCAAATTTATTTCTACAGGTTATTTCAATTCTCTTGTGCTTAATTATTATTGATTGTGTTGATTTCTGCTTGTCTAGCCAACTTGTTGGAATTGATATTATCTATTGCTAGATCTAGGTTTTCTCGTAGCAAAGCCTGATCTTTGTAGCAACTCAATTGGTTTAGGACTCGTTGGACTAAAACAATTGAGAAGAGATTTGAATGCATGTTGATTGTTTGACTCGTTGGAATTCAATTGCATGTATCCTGTTTATCCTTGTTCTTAATGCTAATATCCTTATTATTTATGATCGTTTCATGAATTGTTTGGATGTTAAGTTGCATGTCTCGTTGCCATGTTATAATTCTGATTGGGATAGGAATAACTGAAAGAAATAACTTGTTTGAATCTAGGATCAATAACTTAAGGAAGAAAAGTGGATACTTGAATAGAATTGTTTTCCCTAATTGATAAAAATCCAACCTTTGCTCTGTTTGTTTATCTTGTCTGCTTTATTTTCCTAGTTTTAGATTAAAATACCAAAAATCCCCCCTTTTGTTACTTCTTTGAGTTGATAATAATAAAACTTAGGATACAAGTGTCTCTTGGGTTCGACCCCGACTTACCGACTATACTAGTTGTGTAACTAAGGATTTATCTTTGATTTGGCACGACGACTTTAAGCCAGTCATTTACTTGGAGGATGATGAGCAAGTTGAGAGTTATGCAAGGTATATGGCGCTTGAGCATCACACAAGGTGGCTTGATTGGGAAACCGTGAAGAAGATGGGCATGGATCAAGCTCTTCCAAGGTGCTACTCCCACATCGGTCTCAATGGGATGCTAAGGTGGGACAACACCCACTATCCCGCCCTCACCTCGGAATTCATGGCCACTTTTGAATGCACTTATGATAATATGGAGGATGAGGAAGGGGCGATCACCTTCCAATTGGGCAATGAGGACCACAATCTCTCTCTTAGGGACTTGGCTACCTACTTCGGGTTTCCATGTCCAAAAGAAGAGACCGACGTCGACAACGAGAAGGTGAACCAAGTGTGGCGGCATGTGGCCGGGAAGAGCGAGATGAGAAAGGGCGCCACAACAACCGAGATTGCTAGCCCTCTTTTTCGGGTCATGGTGCGAGTTTTGGGATGTGCAATCTATGCTCGTCATGAGTTGAACAAGCCTATGAAGGAAGAGATTATGTTGCTACATGAGATGCTCTTCCACACCGAGAAGCCCATGAACCTTGCATGGGAGTGGGTCAAGATGGTGCGAGACTTCCAAAGCTCCTCTTGGATCTACTTCGGCGGGATGATAGCAAGGCTAGCCGTGCGTCTAGGAGTCGACCTTAACAAGTATTCTCCGGCTCCGAATGGTGTTGAGTATATGAACATGAAGTATTTCAAGAAGGCCAACATCATCAAGGAGAAGCTTTACATGACTTCTTTGACCCCTCACTCGAGCTATGATGGTGTGTCCATCCGGTTGGTGCCCAACCTCTATGATCTTTCTCGGTATCACAATTGGTACCAAGTGTGGTCCGGAAAGCCACACTCATTTGGTGACCCCGAAGGTGCAAGAGAGGGGCGACGACAACAACCTCAACATATTCGGTTTACCTCCCCTCCATCTTCACCGGATTTCGACCAAGATAACTTTGTGTTTGCACCTCGTGGGGAAGACATGGACGTCGATCAAGAGAAAAATGAAGAAGATGAGCGCTTTCAAGGCTTGATGGCCAACCTCCGAGCCACGCACCAAGCTCCAACATTGGCGGACCGAGGTACACATGACATCGGGCCCGACTTCCATCAAAGTCGGTCCGGTGCCTTTTATGGTGATGAGGTCCCGAGGCACTATGAGCATGAAGAGGGGAGTGGTGCAAGGCAAGAACAAGCTCAAGGTGGCGGTTGTGAAGGCTACGCCCAATGGTATGGTCCGGGAATGGTGTTTCCCGAGCGACAACAAACGGTGGACATGTCCTTCTTGGCCAACCAAATGGCCCATCTTCAACTTCAACAAGAGAATGTTCTTCAAGAGGTCCATCAAGTGAATCTTCAACAACAATACATGTACCAACAACAACAACAATTGCTTCAACAACAAGGTGCTTTCCAAGCTAGCCAAGAAGAGATGAACCGAGCCCTCGGCTACACTAGGCGAGAGGTGGATGAGCTTAGAGAGGTGGAGGACCAAAGGTGGCGGGTCCAAGATAGCTTCAACACATGGATGAGCGGGAACTTCTTTTCCCGTGAGGACCAATGGACGCGCCCGGATCCTCAACTCCAACCACCACCACAAGACTTCTACCAAGAGCAAGTGTACGAGAGGGAGCGGCAAGCGAGACTCCAAAGAGGATATAGGCGTGACAATCCCTTCGAGTGATTCTAGACATGCCATTGAAGAATAAAGAAATTGTGAGCTCTTTGTACTCTTCTCTCTTGCTTTAAAGTTTTGGTTTCCTTGTTTGATGGGGACATCAAAATTTTAAGTATGGGGTGGGGGTAAGTGTGCTCATGATTTCACTTGCTTGTGTGTGTTTGTTATTTTGAGGATATTTGGTTTTCGGTTTCTAGTTTGTGCTTGGGATGTTTGTTTCTTGGTTTGTGGTTTGATGAATGAAATGGATGATTGATTTGGTTTTGAATGGATGAGTCTTTGTTTTTGGTTTTGTATAGAGAAATTTTTGCAAAAATCCATAAAAATTTGAAAAATTGTGTTGAAAACAACAAAAAGATTTTGTGTTTTGTAGTTTTTGGACTAGAAATTCCCATCTTAGATGTCCAAATGAAAGCTAATGATGATGTGAGCATGTAAATTCCTTTGCATATTTTTGGATGGTTTAGCCTCTAAAAAGATGTTGCTTTTGATATGATCATGATATCTTGCTTGTTTTATTGAACATGTGAGTTCTAGGATGAGTTCTTATGCAACTAAGTATGAGTGACCCTTGTGAGATTGATTTTTGGCCATTTTAGGGATGCTTGTTCCTATTTGCATATCCCTCATGTTTCTTGTGTGATTAGCTCATGCATGCTTAGTAAAACTTGCTATTGCGGTGTTTATCTATTTTCCAAGACCGTCATGAGATTTGTCCTAGCATTGTCACATTGATTTTGAACTTTGTTCTTTTAGTCACATAAATGTTCCATATCCTACCATGAAGTGAATCCTTTGTTTGTAGCCCCGTTTTAGCCTAGGCCTTTGTCTGAAACTCCTCAAAAATATTATTCCTAGCCTTATATGACTTGACCCTTATGGGATTGGACTTTAGAAGAGAGGTTTGGATTGTATTTGAAGAGTTGAGATTCTCTTTGGTTTAAGGGCAAAGAATGGTGTTATGAATCATGTGGGTAGTGCATCTTTGTTGTGCAAAAAGAAAATGAAAAAAAAAGAAAGAAAGAAAGAAAGAAAGAAAGAAAGAAAATGTTGGAAATGGAAAGTGGAATGAAGGTAAAGAGCTTAAGTGAAGAAAAAGGGTCCGACCGAGTTACACACCACATCGGGCCCGATGTCATAAGAAAGTCGGTCCAGTGTAGAAAGTGTGGAAAATCCAACAAAAAGCCTAAGAGCAAAGATGAAGTGGAATGTTAAGTGAAATTTTGGGTAGAGAGGAAAAATGTTAAGTCTTTTGGATGAGTGTGAAATTGATTGTGGAATTTTGGTGAAGTTGGTGAGAGTTTAGGTTGTTCAATCCCCATTGTAAGCACCACAAGACCAAATAATTCCCACCTTGAGAAATACCAAAAGCCCCATTACAACCCGACCGAATGGAACCTCTTTGAGGACCTCCATTGAGCCAAGTTCGAATTCTTTGTGTACTTTGTATTAGGCATCTCTAGGTGGAGGATTTGGTGATATTAGCTTCAATAGTAAAGTCCTTACTTGCATGATTTTTGAGCTTGAGTGTTCATTGCTATACCCATACACATGATGAGTGATACACATTCACATATCCCTAAAGTGAGGCTTAGTTGCATTGACTCTATTCCTTGGAACACTTAATCATGTGTGATGATGTAATCTTGCTTGAATATCAATCACTTGTGCTTAAATGTGTTTTCATACGAGGCTTTACTTGAAGATTATGTTTCGGTCTTGCTTACATTGTTATTGCTTGAGGACAAGCAAGTTTAAGTATGGAGTATTTTGATGTCTCTTTATTTGGTGGTGTTTTTATATATGATTTCCTTTGTAAATATGTTTCTTTTTCCCCTTTTCTTGAGTGTTTTGTTCCTTTTTAGCTTAGTTCCCGTATTTCTATGAGATTCGGAGACTATGCGTGTTTTATGTGTTTTGTAGATGTTTTGGCATGGATCAAGGGTCGTTTTGAAGGAGAATCGGAACATGGAGCAAGGCCCGAGCTTAAGAGGGAAAGAGAGGAGCAATCCATGAAGAAGAACAAGAGAAAAGCCAAACAAGAAGAAGGTGGAATGAGGTACGGATCGAGTTAGAACCAACACCGGACCCGAGATGATTTTTCGACCTCGGACCGACTTGCCCAGTAAGTCGGGCCCGAGGTTATCCGTGTCGGTCCGATTCGGTCGTTGGCTGGATTGGGCTCCAAGGCACGAAATTGTAAACTACCACTTTTGCCCCTCATCTATAAAGGCTCTCTTATCTTCTAATTGGAAGGAGGTTCCCACACACTTAGCAAGGAACCAACTCTCAAAAACTCTCAAGAGGATACTTGGAGAGCAAGGAGGAAGGAGAGGAGAAGGAGAAGAGAGGGAATCGGCATAGGAGAAGGAGATTTGATAGGTTTGGTTGATAGATTAGCTTTGCCTTGTTTTGATTTTGTGGATTTGGAAACCTTGGATTGGATTTTGTGGATTGCTTTTGATTTGTGAATGAAATTTGGCTTTGGTTTGAGATTGATGATGTTGATTGCTTTCTTTGTTTGCCATATGGAGTAGATCTCCTTGATCTTGGGTTATGGGGGAAAACTCTAGCTAGGTTGGGCTAGAAACCCTAATTCCATAAGCCTTGAGTGCTTGATCTAAGAACCCACTCTACATAGAGCTACAATTCCTTATGAAAGTAAGGAATCAAGGTTTGTGATTGGCAAAGTAACGAAAGTGACATTTGTCCATCTCAAGACCTTGCTTCGAAGGGGATTACCCCAATGATCGATGTGTAGAAGTGGTTGGAACGAGGGTGAAAGCACCTCGATCCTATTCCGATCATCACTTATTGCTTGAATTGGGGTGGAAAAGCCTTAATCTACTAGAGAAGGAACCCAAAAGCCCAAGATCTACTTTCAATCTTTGAGTTCGACAAAACCAGCTACATCGGGCCCGACTTGCTCTACATCGGTCCCGACTTCCCTCTTCGTCGCCAACATCGGGCCCGAAGTGACACTTGTGTCGGTCCCGATTGTTCTCTTTGTTTTCCTTTGTTTTAAGTTCTCCTTTCCAGCTTTCTAGTGTTTAGGCACCTCAATCGAGTAGATTTCCCGAGCGTTCGACACCCACCACGTGCTACAACGGGGTCGGGTTATAAATTGTATCGCTAGACCCTCGTATTCGTGAGCGATCAATGATAATCCCCAATGTTATAGCAGCAATGAATGACCTCCGACGTTCCATGCTACTCCCCAACCCGATTGTTGCCAACTCCCTAATACCTATGAACCACCATTCTAAGCTAATTGATACAAAAGCGTATAGATCTCGTATTGAATTTAATGAATAAAGTCACCGGGTGAAGGGAAGAAGGATAATAGTGCAGATGCACTTCGGATGTGAATGGCCAAAGCCGTGGATAAAGAGTGAAGACTACGTAGGGAAGAAATAGGCTAAACTAATTAATCTAATTTCTCATTCCTTCCTCCATAGAACACAATACATGAGTATATATAATAATAAAACACTAGAACAGAAAGGTGTTTTAGCAAGAAAAATTTTCCTCGCTAAAAGCGGAGATTTTGTCGCTGAAGGTGTTTGGCGAGAAAATTAATTTCCTCGCAAGTTTGTCGCAGAAAGCTCGTCAAGGAAGGGTTTCAACGAGGAAAAAAATATTTTCTCGGAGAAGCCTTTTCGCGACGATAATAATATTTCTCGGTATTATAATTTTGCGACCATTATTTTTCTCGCAAAAGGGTATACAATTTCGTTGCCAAATAAGATGAAGGATTAGACAATGGTCGTTAAATATTATTGTCGACCAAATAAATTTTCTCGCTAATTCTTTTATCTCCTCGTTAAAAATGTCTTGTAATTAAAATATTTTAAATAAAAAATTATTTAAAATAATATTAGCGACAATTTTTTCTCTCGAGAAATGTAATTTTTATCGAGAAAATCAAATTCCTTGTTATTTATAGCCTTTTGGCGAGAAAATATTGTCTCGGTACATGCACTTTTTAACGACAAAATCATTTTATCAGTGTAGGAATTACATTTATCATCATTAAATATAGTTTTTTGTGAGAAAATTATTCCTCGTTATTGCCCGATCATGGAATTATATTTCATCGCTAAATGTATCCTTTTAGTGAGAAATATGTATTTTGGTCGATATAAGGAGATGTTTTATCTAAAAAACTTGATAAAAATATTATAAAACCTACAAAATATCAAGAAACTGAATACTATAATTTAATATAAATAATTATGATTCAATAATATATTAAATTCTAAATTAGAAATTAGCTAAAAGTCTTTAACTATCTAGCATAATTAGTAATTGTCCTAATAAGTGCAAACTAAATTCTAATGAGCTAAAAGTCTTTAACTATCTTGCTCTTGATCATGCTCATGCTCTTAAAGCTCATGCAACCTGCTTTCCTGAAGCTCGTGCTACTTGCTCACTGTTGCTCTAGCATCTTCTTAATCTCTAATCGGGCAATGTGTCGTTCCTCCTCAATCAGCTTGAAGTAGATGACAACCCATATTGCACATGATTCATCTTTCAACTAATATCAGTTGCTAGGTTAGTAATAATATTCGACAGTGATTTCAAACAACAAAGATTAAAAAGAAAAGGAAAAAAAAACATATCTTTAATGGATCAAAGTAATGCAATATGACAGAATCCTTCTTGAGGTAACTTCACTTGTTTGTGGCCATGAGGACCTTAATGTTACCACAAGCATCAAAACCATCAAGCTGGTTCACAATTTCAAGCATGGTACGCTGGACCTCATTGTCACCAACCACACCATCATCTAAACGTGCTCCTCCAATAGCATCAAATTCATCAAAGAACACAATGCAGACTTTTTTGGATCTAGCCATCTGCCCTAAAAGATAAAATAAACAAAAAAATCTTAGACATCCAGATGAGAAAGACCACATATAATTAAGAATGGATGATGTTAAAAACTCATATTAAGTAAATATAAGCATGACTTGACCATACCTGAAATAGTTGACGAACCATCCGAGCTCCCTCACCAACATACTTCTGCACTGATTACTTTTCATATTTACAGCATGGACTCAAAAATATACAAGCCCTAAGCAATAGAATAGAAGAAAACATCCTAAGCAATACATCAGCAGTACAACAGAAACTCAAATTCTAAAATGTACAGGCCCTGATTAGACAAATATACTAAGCAGAAAAATCTAAAGCAAATCGATTGATCGGATCAATTCTAAAATGTACAGGCCCTGATTAGACAAATATACTAAGCAGAAAAATCTAAAGCAAATCGATTGATCGGATCAATCGTACAATAAACAATAAAACCCTAAGACATAACTAGCAACCAGTGAATCCCCATCAATCGAACAATAAATCAATTGCCTGAATCAATCGTACAATAAACTGAAACGTTTCGACTAGAAAAACATATATAACCTGTGCAACACTGAATCCACCGTATGCAAAGTTTTGCTGGTAGAGCGCAATATTTGCTACATCTACTATAGCCTCATGATCAGAATTCTTTCCAATCCAACCCTTCGTAAAAACATAAAAAAAAAAGTAATTAAGAATTTGAATAACATTATCTACATCACACAATCTTCAAAAGCAATCACACTATATTTTCATACTTATACTATATGCAATTGCATTCTATTTAACAAAATGAAATCAACCATCTTTCCCGGAAAAGGGCCAATCATACTAAGCAATGTTGTTAAGATAAAAACTAATTGCTACTCCAAACATTGTTTAGCAAAATTGACATAGCAAATTCAAGGCACCTCCAAGGCAACCATCTGATGCAAATTTTTTTATCACTCATAAACACAAGTCATCATACTTGCATTGGCTTATGATATGTCTCAGCTAAACCAACCATAAATTATGATATATCTCAGCTAAACCAACCAAAAGTATAATAAGTTGGAAACTTCCAGCCAATTCAATCTACTAATTCCTTTCACCTATCCACATCCTCCTCCTCGAGTGTATCTTCAAGATACCATAAAAGGCAGAAAATAGAAGCAATACCTTACTTTTGTTTGATGCTTCAAATCCATCCAACTGGTTTAGAAGCATCAAACTCACCATGAAAATTAAGCAGAGCACATTATATATGGATTATATATGGATTCAACTGGTTTGATGCTTCAACTGGTTTATATATGGATTCAGCAGAGCACATTATAACAAGAAAATTAGACAAGTATCAACTCACCATAAAACATCCGAAATTAGATTTAGCTTTCCTCTGTATGGCCAGCCCTAGCACAGATTGTGCAAATTTTACAGTCTCCCTAGAATCGATGTCAACACAAAACAAGCTCTCGCCACACCCACAACACCCTCCATTCTCATCAACAAACAACTTCTTAACCTCCTATTTCCCACTCCCCAGCCAGCCCAGGCCATGCCATCCGCCTCCATTCTCTTCTCTCATTGCCCTTAATCTATCAAAATCCAACTCCCCGCCACCCACTTTCTCCGCCCTCTCGCTCCAAAACCACCTCTCCACCGCCGCAGCTGTCGCCTCGCTCACACTCCTCGTTGCCGCTCTTAATTTGTGCAAATACACGTACACTCTACCCTCTCTTTCGGAATCCATACTGACCATAAAAAAGGCCACGATCTCAGCCTCCTCCAAGTTTACCGAATTCTCTCTCATATGTTGATCGCAAACCTTATAAACAAGAAGAGGAAATCGGGGGAATTGCAGACGGCGTCGCTTGGGATTGGAAATCGGAACTGAGGCGGGAATTGCAAACGGCGTTGCCTGGAATTCCGATGTGAGAGCGAGAGAGAGAGAGGAAGTCGGCTCCAAATTCGTTTTTTAGGTCGAAAGCTCCAAATCGGCAAATCCTTTGTAATTGTAATTTAAGGTTAATTTTGACCGCCTAATTTTTTTTTTGGTTGAAAATTTTGACCGCCTAAGTAATTTGGATAAATTTTAGTTTAGCGCTCTATTTTCATAATAATATGCGCTCTATTAGTTTTTATTAAAAAGAAATTATAAAAACCAAATATTATTAAAATTTTATTATTACATATGGGTATACAAATCTGATTAATTAATAATAATTTTTATTGAATAAATTAAATTAAACAATAATAAAATTATCAACTTTATATAAAAATATTATTACTCGATTTAAATTTCAAAATAGTTACATATTTACATGATGTCATATGATTATGTCTTAATAATGTAATGAAAAATAGTTTTATATAAGCTATTTTTAGAGTAATTAATGATGCTAATAAAAAATGTTATAGAATAATGTTAAAATTTTCAAAATGTCATTTTTTTCGATTTTTGTTTCGATTTCGGTCATTTTTTACACCCCTACTATATATTATTATGGATACTAACTCTAACCCTAAACCTAAACTTACACTCTAACCCTAAACCTTAGCCATTTTTTACACCACCAAACTAGTGGGCAAATGCGAAATCGAGCCTAGACATGGATGCGGGCTAGATACATTGTCCATGTCCTCCCATTGACAGACCTGAATAACTTGTCAGGACCCATATGCCTAGATCTGCCCCAAACCCCACACCACATCACAAACCCTAATATAAACCCTAAACCCTAAATCTCCAAACCCTAAAACCTAACACTAACCTATAAACCCTAAACCCCACACCATAACCCCAAACCCAATCCCAAACCCTAAACCATAAAACTAATTAATATATTAGTTTTATTTTTGGATATGATAGTTTTTTAATAAGCTTATTTTTTAAATGATAGTTTTTTTAGATAAAATATATATATATATATAATTTTGTTAAATATGCTTTCCTATATTAATTGAATCAAAATTTAACAAATATAAATAAATAATAATATAATACTATAAAACCCCGTGCAAGACACGAATATAAATTTGGCGAGATAAAAGTGACTTAATATTGTGGTTTTATCTTCAAAGAACTTCAATTGATTTTGGATCCTTCTTTTATTACTAACTAGTATGTATTCTCGTACCTTGTACGAGTTTTTTTTAAATAAATTATTATTAATTAAATATTTTGAAATATATTTATAATGAGAAAGATAATCATGTAAATGTTTAAATATAAATTTTGAATAAATATTTAAAATCAATAAACTACAAAAGTTGTTTATTTGAAATAATAATATTTTATTAGTATTACGAATTAAATTAATATCCAAAACATGATAAGTTATTTAATTATGAAAATAGATAAGTAACTAGTTGTACTTCCTGTACCTTGTACGGGGTTTTATGAAATTATTGTATTATTTATTTTTATTTTTAAAAGTTGATTAAGATGAAATATGAAATGATAAAAAAAATTATATGTATCTTATCCGTAAAAAAAACTATCATATATTCATATGCAAGATTATTGAATTTAAATATTATGAAATATTTCATATATTTTTTATGATCTAGTAAGAAATACAAATTTGTAGAATTTGATATTTATTTATTTAATGGTTATTTTGTCAAAAATTGCCAAATCCAAATCTTATAAAATATTTTCACATGGATATAAATAATAATTTTATTATATGTTCGGTCCACAATTATTTAATACCCAATTAAATTTCAACCAATCAGATTAGTTTTAAACAAAGGGTGGTGTGATCCAATCTAAAAGTGACATGTGTTATTTAATAATTTTTTTAACCTCCGCTTTAGTATATACTAGTATGTATTCCTGTACCAAGTACGAGTTTTTCTTAAATAAAATATAAATAATAAAATATTTTCAAAATATATTTATTATTCGAGAAAAATAATCATGTAAATGCTTAAGTATAAATTTTTTTTATGATCCGCGTAAAAACATAAGGCAATTATCATATAACTAATCAAGATCTTTTTATATAAGGTAACAAATGATTGCATTATAATAATAACCAAATTGGCAAGGAGATTGCTAGTAATATCTTAGTTAAAAAACGATTCTATCTAAAAATAAAATAAATATTCTAAAATTTGTATGATAATATAAAAAATATCCTAATAATCTTCCTATCTATCATATCTACAAATAAAAGATTTTATAATAATGAGATTTTCTATCCTATATTCTAAAAACATGGATAAGAATTTATCATATCCAAAAATGAAAGATTATTTAAAAAAAAAAAGGTGGTGTGGTCCAATCTAAAAGTGACATGTGTCGTTTAATAATTTTTTTAACCTCCACTTTAGGTTATAGTTATGATATTAAATTAAATTAATGATGATTATTATATTTATTTTGAAATTAAACCTGTTGTATATATATATATATATATAATTGCAGTCGGTTTTTTTAAAACAAAATCAAAATTGTATTTATTTTTTTTGTTATGATCTGTGTAAAAAGATAAGATAATTATCATATAACTAATCAAGATCTTTTCATATAAGGTGAGAAATGATTAGATTATAATAATATTCAAATTGACAAGAAGATTGCTAGCAATATACGGTTACAAAGATAACTATTCAATTAAGATATCTTAGTTAAAAAACAATTCTATCTAAAAATAAAATAAATATTCTAGAATTTGTATGATAGCATAGAAACATGGATAAAAGATTGTTTAATAATGGGAGTTTCTATCCTATATTCTAAAAACATTGATAAGAATTTATCATATCCGATAATAAAAGATTTTTTTTAAAAAAAGGGTGGTGTTGTCCAATCTAAAAGTGACATGTGTCATTCAATAATTTTTGTAACCTCCGCTTTAGGTTATAGTTATGATAAGATAAAAACTTATCAATTTATTATATACATGGGACCGTTCAAAATAAACTTATCAATTTGTATATAACATAAAAAATATCTTAATAATATTCCTATTTATCATAGAAAAAAATAAAAGATTAATTTTTTTAAATTAAGAATGAGATTTTCTATCCATTGATTATAGTGATATAAGATTGTACCTCTATCTTTATATTAAATTTAATTATTTTGCCAAAGATTAATTTTAATAAAAAGGGTGGTGTGCTCCAATCTAAAAGCAATATGTGTCGTTTAATAATTTTTTTAACCTCCGCTTTAGAATATAGTTATGATATAAATTTTATTTTTTTTAAAAATGTATGTAACTTAATCAAAATGATAGTCAGGGTTTTTAATGACATTTAACACCATATAAATTTTTATTTAATTTCAAAAATAAACAATAATCTAGTTATTTGTATTAGAATAATAATATTCTCAAAACAGTATTGTTACATTTCCCTAACAAATCATATAGAAACATTTATCCAACCATTGATCCGATCTCTTGATCGATATAGAAAAATTATACCATGTCCATATTTTAGAGTTAAGGATAAGTTAGAAATTTCTTTAAAAAAATCGGCCATGATTATCTAGAATTATCTTAAAAAAATTATTAAAAATTATAGATAAATTGTTAAGATTAAGAGTCAAGATTATCTTATTAAGGGTAGAAAAATCATTAAATTAAAATCAATGAATATTATCTCAAGTTATCTTAAAAAAAACTTTCAAAAAAAATTTGTACCTTATTTTGTTAACATTAGATTATCTTGTCAAGGTTAGAAAATTCTTAAATAATTTTTCAAGATTATCTAGAGTTAAGGTTAGGATTATCTAGACCTAATTTCAACTTGATTTTTGATAAAGTTAGAAAATCATGATTTTTTTAATTAAGATCTACCTTAATCTACTATATATATAAAAGCAATAAGGTTTGGAGCCTCCACGTTGCGCCACCTCAGCTTTTTCCACGTGTCGTTTCGATAATACGCCACCTTGGATTTTGCCACATGTCACATTTTCCTTAAGCCATGTCATTATATTCTTTTACACGTCATATTATATTCTGCCATATCATTAACATGTCATATTTAACTATAATTAATAAATAATAAATAATTCAAATAAAAAACTACAATGATTATATATGGCAATTTATAACAAAATCAAGAAGAATTTTAGGCAATTTATGTACAACCACTATATCAAGCCATATCAATATATATTCTTTCCAACTTTTCAATTAAATAACGAATTGGAAATTATAAAAGAGTATATTTGTTTGATTGAATTCATAATTTTTATAATAACATTTGATTTTATATGTGAAATATCTTCTTACTACATTTTTTTCAAATTTTAAAATTAATAACCTAAATTTAATTTCTTTTATTTGATTTTAAAAAACAAAATAATTTTTATACATATTACGGGCAACAAATTATTTACATTAAATTTTATACTATATTTTTATTTATTAATATCTTTTTTTATAGTACATCTAAAAAATATCGACTCATAGTCGTGCATGGCACGACGGGGTCAACTAGTAAATTATAAAGCAGAACCCAAGTTTGTTGTAAAATTTGCGCCACGTGATATTTTTGAATAAATTAATGTGAAATTATATTTTAATATATTTTGTAACAACTTATAGTATTCTTGCTATATATACTAAATAGATAACATGTTTATATAATTTTTTATGTATATAATTTTTTATCTATGGATTATGTATTAGTTTACTACAATAGATAACAAATTTATATAATTTTTATATGCAGAAATTTCTATAAGATGATATTTTCCATATTAACTTAACAAGACATAACAAGATTTAGAGTCTTAATATTTTTTTTATCTTTTAACAAGGCTTGAACTCCAAGTATAAAATTTATATATATTTATATATATATATATATAATGACATAATTTTAATTAAAATTTTTTTTATGCTGATATACTTTTATTTTGAGAAAAAGATATAATTTTATGTTGATGACTAATGTTATATATAAATGTCAAAAAAAATTAAATTTCGAATTTTAATTTAAAGATTTATATTCTTTATCTTTTTATGCATTTATATTAAAGATTTTTTCTTAAATCAAAGTTTGATAAAAAAAATAGAAAATTTTACAAATCTTGATTAATACTTGCTTAAATTGAATTTTGATAAAAAAAAAAGTTACATTAAATTTTTTATTAATTTCCTTTTTATTTTATTTATGTAAATATAGATTTTTTTTATCTAGCCCCACCATACATTTAAATTTTTTTATCTCTATGTTTTTTTTTGTAATTTAATAGGGATGATAGGTTGATTAATACATTGAAATTTGGAAATTTTCATATACATTAATTTCCTTTATATTTTATTTCTTCGTTATGTAAATTTAGTATGGAAAACAATTTATAGATGGATTGAATTTTGCAAAATAATACATAGATAATTTTCTCGATATTGTATTTCTTAAATAAAGGACAATGTTCTCTTCTATACTAATCTTTATATTGTATTTTTCATATTTACAAACATTCTTATTATAGAGTAAAAGATAAGAACCCTAATAAATAATTTTAATAAATTAAATTTATTTTTTTAATAAATTATATTATACTTTGTAGATAACCTTCCTAATTTATCTTTATAAAAAAAAGTACATTATACATATTAGTGTCTAAAAAAATTAGAAAATATTATTTAAAAGTATTCAATAAAAAGTGAAATCAATATTTTAATAATTTCAATCTAAATTTGGACAAGATCTACACATATAATGGAAAAATACCTAAAAATATGTTCAATTAAAATATGGAGTAATATTTTAAAAAATAATTTGTTTATTGCATAAGATATTATGATATTATATAAATATATTTAGTATTTTAAATTAATATCATAGAATTGTATAGTTTTTTAGTTAAATTATCCCGTGAATATCATGGGACTTTAACTAGTTATAGTTAACATTAGAGCTAGAAAATTAATGCTTAACAAATTTGTAACTAATTCTTGATACTAAAAATTCAAATAGAGGAAAAATTGAGATTTT
The DNA here is from genome assembly GCA_964016875.1 of Fallopia convolvulus. Lineage (NCBI taxonomy): Eukaryota > Viridiplantae > Streptophyta > Magnoliopsida > Caryophyllales > Polygonaceae > Fallopia > Fallopia convolvulus. The sequence goes on from OZ024720.1 coordinate 3,808,716, forward strand.
ATGAAGATATTACGTAGTTTAGAATTGATCTAATGTTTACCAACAATAAGTTCTCTAATAAAGAAAATAACTAAAATTAAGGAAATCCATACAAAAACTATCAATGATTAATAACCTATAAAATAATATAAATAAGGAATGAAATAAATCACAATTATCTTTTCCTGATATATTTTATTGAATAATATCTAAGTTGATTTGTTGACTAAACTAAAAGATATAACAATAATTTTTTATCCATGAACTTATTTTATATTTTATTAATAATATCTAAATTGATTTTGTAGTAATTAATAAGGATGAGCCAAAATTATTAATTTAGATAAATATAAAGAAAAAATTGATTTAATGATAAAATTTAATTTAATGTAAAAGAAAATAATTTATTAATTGAAAAATTTAATAAATATAATATACGTTTCGAAAGGAAATAAAAATACGTTTCGAAAGGAAATAAATTTTTTGTTATAGTTGAATATTGCGGATTGTAAATAATTACCCACCAAACATATAGCGACGAAGCTATTGTGTACTCGTTGAATGTTTTTAGCAATGAAAATATTCCTCAATAAATGCTTCAAAAATTTTCGTTGTTGACCTTAAGCGTATAAATAGCGATGAACCAATATATTTGTCGGAGAATGTGATGTTTAACAAGGAATATAAGTTTCTCGCTAAAAGTGAAGTTAGATTTAATGAGAAATCATTAAATTCCTCGCCAAAAACCACATTTAGCGAGGAAAACAAATTTCTCGCTAAAAGCATATAGCGACGAAGTTATTATGTCATCGTTGAATGTTTTTAGCGACGGAAATATTCCTCAATAAATGCTTCAAAATTCGTCGTTGTTGACATTACATTTTATGATACCAAATTATGGGTACAAATAGCGATGAAACAACAAATTTGTCGTAAAATGTGATATTTAACAATGAATACAAGTTTCTCGCTAAAAGCGAAGTCACATTTAATGAGAAATGATTAAATTCCTCGCCAAAAGCCACATTTAGTGAGGAAAATAAATTTCTCGCTAAAATAATGGTCGCAAAAAAGCATTTCTGTTGTAGTGAAACCCTAAACCTAATCCCAATATATAGCGTATCAATTCTCCCCCGTTGAGAATCAACTTGGATATAAGTCGGAAATCAGGAGGAGACTCATGAAACGGATCGTGGAGCTTAATCCGCAAGGGTCCCATTGAGCATGTAGCACAACTTGAGTCAGCATCCGAAACTCAAATTGTTCCGCAACATAAGTCCTAGACTTGATATCTTGACGGACGTTTGCCCTGCGCCTTTCATCGAACGGTTGACGGACAAACAAATCAGAACATATCTTCAAAGACGGTTCTTTGATACCGAGTCAATTCCGGTCTCCCATTGTTGAATCAGACACCGGAAAAGCAGTTCCCGGGCCCAAAATTGTTGGAGAACACGGCGACAGCAGGCACGACCAAGGGACCGGGTCAGTAACGACCTCATTCGGTTCGGTACCCAAGTTAGAGTAGAGAAAGGCTTCTTGAACTCAATATTTTGAGATCCTACATTCCTACTCCTCCTCCTAGTGCAGACTGAGGCTTCGGCTTCTAACCACCTTAAGCAAAAATTATTTGATTAGACTCTTCTAGAACAACTTCCATGACCAAACACTCATCAATATACAATTCAAGCGTCGTTGTACAACCAACTCTGCCATTGAGATTAACTCACAAGCATTGTCCAAATGTCTTCAAGATATCTCCCATGCATGGGATTCCAAAATTTTATCATTGACATTGTCGAATGAAGGTCCCCATTGGGTTCTGTAAGAAACACAAATGACATGTCAAACCACACTATCCCATTGGGATTCATAGTAATCAATAACAGCATTTCCAAGTGTTACCTAATGAGAATCAACCACGTATGGATCCAAAACTGGCAAGCAAATCTCTCCAATTTTGCTCCACAAATCTATCAAACAAGATCTAACCGAACAAGACTAAAAAATGGTGTGTCGGTGTCATTTTTTTGTAGGATTTTCTTGTGGTTATAAGGACTAGATTTAGAACAAAAATACGAAGGATAGGTAGCTTGATAAATGAGATATTACACACTCAAATATCACGCCAAGGTAGGGACTAAGCGAGATGTGACTCACTCAGAAAGAACCAAACTCATGCTTGTTGATATGACTCACGAACAAGAAGTTTTTGTTGGCATCAAGGAAAACAAAGACACTAAAAACATAAACTTTCTAGGAAATGAATGGGCCACATTCCAACTCATTAAAACACCATGACTCTTCATTGGTTGACTTCTTTGATGACTTGTTCTTTGGTCCCATAAATTCTTCCATCTCCTCCCTCTCTCCATCCATACCAACTCCCAAAACAAACAAGTGCCTTAATTGAGAATTTTGGTCTCATGAGCCCATTGACCTCCTCTTCTTAAAATGTTCTCTCCTCTTCAAAAAGTGACTCACCATCCCCTAGAATGGTCACTTCTTCAGTCGACACGACCTCCCCTTCTTGCTAAAGGCTCATCCCAAAGAGGTGGTCCTTCAATATAGTGGCACTCTTACATTATCTGTATCATTTTGATGGGACATTTGATAGTGAAGAAGTGCGAATTGAAATTTGAGATACTTGAATGAAACGCTTTGATATCAAATGGTGAGAATCAACCCCGTATGGATCCAAAAACAAGCAAGCAAGTCTCTCCGAGATTTGATTTTACTTTCTTTCCATTTTCATTTTCGTAATTGAAAACCAAACAACCCTTAGTGAATATTCATTATGATCAATAAGCTATATGCTCAACAATCCTGTCTTGTTAATTTTAAATATGTCCAGATAATCACTTCATATGGCCATAGATTTTAAGATCACACATATAGATGTTCCTCTCTCCTACTACACATGTAGTCTTGGTATATATCATCTCCTATATATACTCCAAGTTGTTGAAATAATATACACATGAAAATGCCTATAATGTGACCCCTTCGTGTTTTCTTGGAGTTTGTCCTATTTTCACTAACCACTAGCAGCAATTGCTTCAAAATTAAATAATTTTTTTCCAATCATCAAGCAGGCAAGGCATGTAAGGTTTGCCTATTAGAAAGTCTCTTGTTTGTTCAGACTTTGTGGTTTCGTGTTTGGTTATGTCAATCGCCGTTTATTTTCCGACTCGATTATTTATCTTGCTCCTTGGTAGTGTTTTCAAAAGGTTTGTTCTTCTAGGATGTCGACTTTTGTCCGTCTCTCTCCCGATTTGTTGTTGATGTCCTTTCAAGCCGACTTCCAGCTGTCGTGCTCACGGCCTCTCCGTTTTACCGTGTAACACCCCGACTTCCGACGGGACGCTACTTAGAATTAGACCTTACTAGGTACTATTTAAGTAGGTTTACAACTACACTTTAGGATCTTGCAACGCAGGCACGACGAGGAAACAGAATAAAACATCCAACCTCTTATTTAATAAAACTTAGAAAACATAGTCATGCATGCGTTCCCAAAAAATATAAATACTCAAATCCGACAAAACACTTACTAATACTGAACTATTCAAACAAAATAATAATAAATGAAACATAATACTAAGTCCATCTTAGAAAGAATAAAATCAACATCCTAACTATCATAAGTAAACTAGCGTAAAACCCATCCCACTATGACACGCGCTCTTTACCGCTCTGGCCCGCCATCTGGCCTCGGTTCCTGCACGGCTCCCTGATTCATACCTAGAACTGAAAAATATTCCCCGAAGGGTCAACTTCTAATCTATCAAGTTAGAGAGAATACGGAAATTGCAGAACGTTTTGAAAATATTTCTATAGTCAGCATCCAAGTCCACAACCGAAATCATATCTCTAAAGGCCAATACCTAAATTAGTTATAATCAGTCACACATAGCCACGTACACATTTACAATCACAACCTCATAACAATACAATTCCTCCTTTTTCACAATCCGACTTCCAAGGTGCTCATCGTCGCGCCGAGTGCAGAGGCAGGCCCTCTCACTCCACTTCAGAATCTCCCTTCTAACCCTGGCTAAGCCTCCACTGGAGCACTTGCCAAAACGCATAGATAATGATTTTTGTTTTGAAGGGGCACGGTTTCCCTGTCACACGAGTCATACATAGCCAACTCTTCCTCCACGCCAGCTACGATGGGCCGTGTCGGAAACGGTACCAACACAGAGAAAACGTTCCAAAAATATCTTGCCGATAAAATGCGTTCAAAACTATTTTACACACACAACGATTCATGAAGTTCAAAACAATTTAAAAAGGTATTTGGGACTAGTTCCCAAAACCCGCCCTACAATAACGATATGCAATCTAATAGGATAGAGAAGAACCGAGCAAGTCAAAAACGACTTATCTTAATTGAAGGTTTCCTTCCACAAAGATGAGACTACACGCTTGAGAAAGAATGTTTCCTAAACGGGTGAGATTGAATTAATATAGGATTATATATCAACTTGACGATTCCCAAAAGTAATATAAACTTAGCTTTCGAAGCCGTTAGATAAAAGTTGACCACTAACTAACTACCTCTACTAGTTAGTATCAACTACTATTTAACTCAACACTACCTAGTTAATTACCTATAAACCCATGAACACCAACTTATTATCACAAACGAACTTTCTTTACTTTAAATATTGATAGCATAAACATTAATGACAATAGATATTAATTAGATTGATGGATATTAATTAGATTATTGAGTCCAAATAAACATGTATGCGTGGACTTATATATATATATATATATATATATATAGAATGATGCTCTAGTAAAATAGCTTCTTAGAGTAAATCATGTGGTCAAATGTGAACTGTCAGATTTGAATTAATAAATGGTTAGGATTTGAAACAAAAAGGGTGCTAAATAAAGATATGAGTGTGATACACCGGATTAGAGCAAATCTTGCTAGAAATAATTCCCCATTTTCTAATTTCAATCAAATCCCTATAATATAGGACACCATTAGTTTGCACTTTCCATTTATAATTTCGTTCTCTCTCATATAGTTTATTTCTCTCTTTTTTCTCGGTGAAGTTTTGGGAGCAAATGAAGAGCACCGACGAAATAATCTACAAAACTCGGCTATTTTTCACAAATTGGTAAGTGAAGATTCATTTTTGATTTGCTATTTCGCTAAAAATCGTTGTTATTGTTATTCTCGACCTTGTTTTTTTTTTAATTTTTAGTTCATATTGCATAAATGCAAAGTTAGGTTTTTAGTTCGACAGATGACTTGAATTCGGTCACATTTGATGAATGTAGAATGAAATTACATCAGTTAATTTATGATTTTGGACTAAAAAATTAGAGAATCGAGCTTGTTTGGGTTATTAGGTTAAGAATGAAGAAATTTCAAGTTAGGTTTTAGAAGGCGATAATTGGTATGAATTCGTTATATTATGAAAATTTTGATTCGAAATTATAGATATTGATACTTGAATTTACGTTTTTTGATAAAACAATGAGGGTGTTGGATAAATCTGGCTTGTAAGTACAAAACAACATTATTGTTCAAAAGAATGCACTTTGTTATTCAAGAGAAATAAAATTATTTTTCAAATCACGTAGTATTAGAATTATTCAGTTCATTGTAATGAGTTATTCTATTGTTTTTACACAGACTGATGCATAACAATATAGAAGAACTTAAACATTTTTCAAAGTATTCATCATTGTTATTCATAAGCAGTGTAATGATTATTTAGTAATATACATTATTTATGCCAATAGTCAATACATTCTACTAATACTAGTGAAAACCATTGAATAAGTTTAGTATTCAAGACGAACAATGTTGTTATTCAACTACTTTCATTTAGTTATTCATATTGATATTATTGTATCCATATATGAATTGTAATTGTATCGAATAAGTTTTGTGTTATCATTTGTGTTTAACGAGTTTTCAAATGGAACAGGTGGTAATGATCAACAATTGGACATTGGAGAAAAGTCAAATCGCACCAAGGTCCAATTTAAAAGACTTTGCACAAGGGAACATGTTTCAAATGATGATAATGTTGATGTATTTGACCTCGGTGCAAAAACGAATTGTAATTCATAAGAATTGTAATTGTTATTCATAAGCAGTGTAGTGATTGTTGATAACATAACTTAATACAAAAAATCACATATTTTTCACAATATTAAAGATTGTTTTTCAGAAGCATTGTAATTGTTATTCAATAGTATACATTATTTATGTTAAGACATTCTAATAATACTAGTGAAAACCATTGAATAAGTTTAGTTATTCAGGATGAACAATGTTGTTTTTCAACTACTTTCATTTAGTTATTCATATTGATATTATTGTATCCATATATGAAATGTAATTGTATCAAATAAGTTTTTTGTTATCACATGTGTTAAACCGAGTTATTCAAACAATCATATTGAGTTATTCAAACCTCGACTATAAATATTTTATGATTCTATAATTATTCAAACAATCAAATTGAGTTATTCAAACATTCAAACTGAGTTATTCAAACATCGACTATAAATATTATACCATTCTATAATTATTCAAACAATCATATTGATTTTTTCAAACGTCGACTAATAGATATTCAATGATTCTGCAGATGTTTTGTATTTGTAAAATCAATTATTTAATTTTTCTATAAATATTCTCACTCTTATCAATCCCTAAAATCATGCAACTGCCATATATAAAGAAAAACGTGGGGAATTTTTTTTAATTTCACAATCCCTTAATTTTAGCAACTTCCAAATTTAAAATCAAATCCCCATATTTAAATTAGCGAGAATTAATTCAATCCCCCCTTACCCATTTTTCTTATTATGCGGCCTAATTAATCACCGTTGATTGATTGAGATCCAACGTCCCCCTCTTAACCACACATTGCACCTTAATTTGTATTGTACCAGAGCGCGCCCCTCTATATATATATATATACTCAATATGTGTAAATATGTGTGCGTAAGGGAAAGGTTAAGGATGACATCAATTTGAGATACAAAGCTCCCTAACCTAACATTAACACACTATACCACTAACTAAAACAATTAATTAATCCTAATCAAACAACCCTTAAAGAATGCCCATGACTAGAACAAAACTACAAGACATATCCACACTACATACAACCCGGTTGTCCAGCAAGCCGAAGATGGCTCGACCCACTCCCCTCTAACAAAACAAACACCATGCTGGTCCGGCCGTGGATCGCACAACCTTTCGACCCTTGGACAGAGCCCGACACCCGAACCAAACTAAGGATTAAAAGAAAATGTAGAGGGTCTGGTTCTTACCCCCCAAACCACCGGTGAAGGGTGATCGACGAGCGAAGGACAGAAGGGTGATGACGATGGCTTTTTGTGAGGACGAACGAGACCGGATCTTCCTAGAGCATGGCAGGACCGGTGATGCCGGTACAAGAGGTACGGTGATGCGATGTCGAGGTTCGTCGGTGTGGTTTAACCGAATCGGATCTCGGGACCGCCGATAGAAAGTCGGTGGAAGAAGGTTAGCGAAAACGATCGGATTGTTGGTGGCGACGACCACCTATCTTGATGGGTGCTACTGGTGCTTGTTTAACGGAGAAGCTAACGGGAGAGATCGGGGTTCGTTATGCAGATCGTATCTTGGTTTTGAAAGGGTAGGAGATCGTGTTTTTAAGGTTTAGAAAATCAGTGACTAATGGATAAATATAAAGTTAAGTTAATCATCTAACTAACTAGGTAATTAATTAAAAAAAACTAATGGTAGGGGATAAGGTCAATCCACTAAGAAGATATGCCCAAGCCCACGTTTTTTTTATTTAAAAAAAATGATATTTACTTAATTAATTTATACAAGAATTTTTAGGGATAATTCTAGCGGTTATGAAAATCTAATCCTCTATTCATAGTTACTTGCGGACCAAGTAAAACGATTACTTGTACAACAAGAAAGTCGTCTTCCGGTCTTTATAGGATAAAGTCGAGAAAAGTGAAAACCGACCGTTACATACCGAGCATGTCCAGTCAACCGAATCCTTACCTACTAAAAAAATAAGCTTCCACGCATTAAACATAACAGGGAAATCTCGTAAAACGTTGAAACACTATCTCAACCAAACCACATCTCGCACATGAAGGGTTAGAAGAGAGTTATCTCCTCATGCAATTCTCATTACAAATTAAGAATGTTGTTATGTGAAGCAAGGAACAAAAATTGGAAAACTCTTTCTTGAGCATTGATTCTCCAAATATGGCGCCACATAGGGGTGTTAGGTGTTGGGTTAACACGTAATAAGGAGATAGCCAATGCCAATGAGAATTGTTTAGAAGTTGTCAGTCCCCAATACACTTTATCATCTTTATCATGGAAATGGGTTACACATTTAGAAGCAAGTTGTGAGAGGGTCTCGGCTAGTAATAAACCGGTAATGAGATGTCACTTCTATCCCCAAATCAGACCAAAGTTCATCAACTATTGCGCCTTCAAGCTCAACAGGCACCAGATGGATAGAGAGACTAATCAAAGGGCAATCGGTAAGCCAATAGTGAAGTTAAAACAGAGTTGAGACACCATTGCCAATGGAAAAACGAACCCCTTTGTCATGTAGTTGGGCTTTCTCGACAAGACCCTTCCAAGTATGAGATGCACGAGGCAAACATTTGAACATGTCAACATCAGCCCACCCCATATAATACTTGTTTTGAATGTTTCTCTCCCATAAATAAGTCGGGTTTTGGAGAACTTGCCAACCAGTCTTGTCCATGGAGGCAATTTTGGCTCGTTTTGTTTGACAAATGTTGGAAAAATATTAAGAATTTTAAGTTTTGAATACTCGATCAATGTTTCCTATATTAGTTTTGATGATAAAAAAACGTCATTAAGAACTAACACATCTATCTAAGTAGTTCAGGGATATATAAAGTGTGAAGTTGTGGAGCTAACACTGATAGAGTTTTGTATTTGTGTGAAAAGAGTTGTTATATTATTAAGAGAAGATGAGCCTTTAAATAGGTGATTACATAGGATATTCAAAGGAGGCAATCAAGGGATGCAATCCTAGAATAGCTACATAATTGATATCATTAATCCTAGAATACAAATGGACAAATACTATCCATACAAGATAAATTAAACCCTAAATACAATATAGACTAATATAAGGCTTTATTATTAATAAACACGTCTATCTAAGTATTTTAGGGATATGCAAAGCAAATAAAGTGTGAAGTTGTGGAATTGTCCGCCTAATGAGGTATGTCTTGCGGGTCAAGAAAAGAAGGGTACAATCGCCCTCTGGCACGTCAGGGAAATAGGGGCAAAACAGTCTTTAGGAAGTTTGTCTTGCGCCTAGTGTATGAAAAGGTGAGGCGTAGGCGTGCTTGGCTAGGCCCAACACCTGCATCAGCCAAAGCAAGGCTGACAACGAGATGTGACGCCCAAGTGAACTAGGCGCCTAGGCAACCCAGTCTAGCTAAGGCAAGATGCTATCGCCTCATACAATTTTCACTTAATTTTGAATTAATGTTCTAGAGTTATATCCTAAATTTAAATCCTAACTTCTTATATTTTCGATACACTTTCCTCAATGTAGATATTTATTTCCATACTTTTTAAAGACAAGATATTATTTTTTCAATACACTTTCCTTAATGTAAATATTTTTTTCATCCATTTTTCAAGGCAAGATATCTTTTAACGCATTTATATTTCCAAGCTATATTTTTAAGAGAAGATAGCTTTTAATCCTATATTTTCTTCTATTAATGTCCTTCGAATATGCTCATACACGATCAAATCTCCCCCCCCCCCCCCCCCCCCCCCCCGCCTTATCACTAACACTTCAGTCCTCTCCTTTCTCTCTCTTATTCTTTGTTTCTATCTTCCTTTGGCTTTCGAGTTCAACTGTTCAAGACTTCAAGACAAAGTTTAACTGGCTCAGAAGCTGATAAGGATGCTAATGTTGAACATGCACCGAATGATGAAGATGAAGATCGTGAAGAGTTTGATGATTGATCCTCCCTTAACTATTCACCATAATATTGTTTTAGTATTTTATATTGGAAAATATTTTTTTAGTAGTTTGTTTTGCTATCTTAGAACTTTGATTTTTACTAGTTTATTACATATTTATTTCATTTTCTTTAAACTTGGTTTTATTACTAATAAACTTTGATTTTTGTTGTAAAAATATGTTTTTATATCCTAAAGTTTCGTGAAATGATCTTACTTAACATTATATATGTATATTTGTTATTTATTGAAACTTTGTGTATAAGGCGATCACCTTCACCTTAGAGGCGCACCTAGGCAATATGGGGGGTATTGTCTCGGGCGTCACCTCGCCTTTTTAAACACTGCTTACACCTCAAAGCTTAAATGATATCATTGTAAATGTGTCATTTTCCAAGATAAGTACTAAAACTCACTCACTATATATAGATAGGGATGAACTTAGGAATTTGTGTCGTATGAGTGAATAGTGAAAAAGAGAGAATGGGGTCATTTCGAGCAAGGAAGAGGAAGTTGATGGCGAGCGTCCGTTCCCGACAACGACAAAGGCTATTCCGGAGCTATAGGGAACTGTGACGAAAATTATGAGAAAGGTTTGGTATTTTTTCTTGATTAATTCGATTCACTTAAGAATTAGGTTGATAGACTCTTTAGTGTTGCTAGGAATTTGGTGATTGCTAGTAACAGAAAAGTTCAACTCATTTGACTTATTGGTTAACATGGGGTTCCTCTATAAAGACATTCTGTCCATTATCTGTCTTTGCTTCTTGCATATTTAGGCTCCGTTCGGAAACGCTTATCTGGAGACTTTTAAGTATCCGGTTACTTATATGGAAAAAATAAGCTTTGTTTTATGTGTTCGGCAAAATTTACTTATTTGAAATAAGTTACTTATATCCGATACATAGCTGCTGAAAAAATAATCAGCACTCCCACCTTATGTCGAATAAGCTAACTTTTCTACCAAAAGATAAGTAAGCAGGACCCACAAAAAAAAACAATAAGCTTTATTTTTTATTTTTTTGCCTTCATTAAGCCCTTTTTAATAATTTTACACCTCCTCTTTAAAATATCAACAATTCAGTTTTCCGAACATATTCCGGATTATTTGGAAAATAAACAACTCATATCAGTATCCCATATCAAATCCATGATCAGCATCAACAATCATAAGTATCAACATCAACACCGATAAGTACCGATTTGCAGAACGGAGCCTTAGTTTCCGTTGCCTAAGGAACAATGCCTTGAATGGTTCCTTAACTTTAATCTAACACGCAGTGGCGGATGCAAATGGTGCCCAGCCCCGACTGGAATTTTAAAAAGTAAATTAAAAAATACTATTAGTGCTTCGTTTCACAAGTTAGACGCTTTTAAACTTCAAATAAATTTTCAAAATATAAGTCTCTTTTTTAATTAATTAATAATAAAACTTGCCAAAAATAACATTTAATTAATGTATTTCTAGTTCCAATGTACTTATAATACTAAAAAATGTCACCCATTGAGTGATATTATGTGATTTAATCTCATATTAATTTTTTACACAAAAAAACAAAATATCATCAATTCCCCTTTAAGCTTGTCTTAATACATGTGCAAAGTTCCCTAAACCCCTAGATTGTATAAAACGGAGGGAGTAAAATATAAGTATTACATAGATCAGTGATTAAACATGCACTATATACATTGTCCAATACAGTTAAACGGCTCTCAGCTTCCAACTAGCAAACAGTTTGTTTAAAAATATAAACAATCTAAATTATTTGACTAGAAAAAAATTATTTATTTTTATGAAAAAACGGTTCTCATATACTAAAAAATAATTTTTATGCAAAAAAAAAACAGAATTTTATAAAAAAAATACAAAATTTCCGACAAATACAATTTTTTTTCTAAACATGAAATTTAGCCCCCACTGGAATAAATTTCTAGCTACGCCCCTGCTAACACGTATTCGATCCAACAACGAATATCCATACCACCAAATTTACATGGATGAGATTTGACATTCCAATTAAGAAGGTGAGTTTTCTTATGCTTAGAGGTGAAACCCTATAGAAAACTCATGATCTTCTAATCAATGCCTCACAAACCCCTACAAGAGTAAGAGTAAGAGTACGTGCTTGCCAACCACTTAAACAAGATGTAATCTTGTCGAGGAGGGAGTAGCGATCATTATTGGAATATTCACAGTTGAACAAACCGCAAATGTGATGTGCTCGGGAACATGCTTGTGAAAAGAACGCTACTTGATACGCTGGTTTTAGTACAGCGTAATTCTGTATTTTTATTAGGATTTTCTGAGTGTTTTAGGCTAGATTAGGTGATTATCTGTAATATCAGCAGAAGCCTATAGTTGAAGATTTGGAAGACAGAAATCCTAAATTCGAAGTTGAAGTTCAAGGAGTCAAGATCCGCGCCCTCGGATTAGATCCGAGTCCGCGGTGCCGAGGTAGAAGCAAAACCATCCGAGGGCGAGGAAGGCTGGATCCGCGACCGCGGATTATTTCCGCGCTCGCGGATCGTTGGGGTTCCGCGGCCGAGGCGAGAGAGTGGATCCGCGACCGCGGATCTGATCCGCGCTCGCGGATCGAGGGTGTTTCAGCGCCGACTTTGTTTCGGTTTATTTTATCTTTTATTATTGTTATATCTTTAGGTCTCGGATATTTTTCTACTATTTAAGGTTTGTTTCGAGTTTCACTTTAGGGTTACGACACAATAGAGACACAATTTCTAGCATACTTTTACTTTTAGGTTTATATTTCAGTATTATGGAGAACTAATTTCCCTTTGGAGTTTGTTTAATCAAGGAAGCCTTTTTATGTATTTCGTGAGATTCTGGTAACTTTTCTATCCCTTAGTTAATATCAAAACTCTTGGTTTTATTTATATGATCTTTGTTTGATTTGATAAGCCTGATCAACTTGTTTGATTGACTTAGATCTACTGTTTGGATTAGTTTCATTGTTGTCTATGCAATCTTATTTATCCTTGAAACAACTCTTTTCTAGGACCGTGGACTAGAATTGAGAAAGAGTATTTGATTGTTATTTTATGCATGAGACTCGTAGCTTGATTGCATGTAATACTTTTCATGATTTGAATTAAGCGTTCTTGTTCATATCATCCTTTCGCTTGGACCGTGGACAAGCGGATATCTTTTATAAGGATTGAAATTAACTAGGGAATTAATAGAAAAGTGATGAATCAATGATCGGATGATTAAAAAGGTGGATTTGATTGAATGGACTCTGCTTTCCTTCACTTGATTTAATCTCAACAACATTCGTTTGTTTGTTTGTTTGCCTGAACTCCAAAACCCCTATCTTTACTCTTTGCTGATTGATCAGAATCCCGATTCTCTTGAGTTCGACCCCTTGCTTGTTTGCTATACTAGTTAGTAGTTTAGGGTTATTTATCTTTGATCTTGGCAACAACGATTTTAGCCGAGTCACTACTTTTAGAGAGATTATAGTTTTTTGGGATTTTCCCTTTGGTACTCTCGAGGTTTGGACTTTTCCTCTTGGTGCCCAGAAAAAAGTTATTCCTTTTGGTACCCTTGAGGCTTTGAAAAAGTTCTAACCGTAACCTAAATTGCACATAAACCCAAATTTCATCCAATTTTTTCCCATTTCCGTTAAAAATTAAAATTAAAAATAAAAAATCAATTTTATTCCTTTTTTTAACCTTTTTTTTATTACTTTCAGTCCAATAAAAAAACCCAAACCAGATATTTCTCAATCTCGATATTAGATTGAGCCGAGAGAACTTGCAGAGTTGTAAACGGAATAGCGATGTTGGGAGTCGACTTGCAGAAGATTTGGGCGATACAAAATCCGGCGAGGTCGGACGCTTCCAGCAACACAAGGGCGATGGGGAAGGTAGAGTTTGCTGCTGGCGAATCCAACTATCCAAGCTGGCGACAACAAGGATGCTAGGGTTCGGCGAGGCATCACTTCGATTTAGTGAAATTAGGGATTTAATTTCAAACTTGGTTTGAATTAGATTCATTACAATGGTTTCGAACATGGTTTTGAATTTAGGGAGTTGTGGAAAGTGTGAAATTAGGGTTGATCTAGACTCTAAGTTTCATAATTTGATTGATATCATTGATTAATTAGGGTTTTAAGTTGGGGGATGCTTATATTTTGATCGATATCATCTGATTCATACGTGTGAAATTATGGTTTTGTTGGGAATGATTATAATCAATCTGATGGGTATTATTGATTAATTGGAAGGAATACATGGATTTTACTCTAATTTAACTATTTGATTGTGATTTCCAAAATTTTTTCCAGAAATAACTAGGTCGGATTCGCAGGGTGTTCTTCAACGAGTCTGGCGTCGTCTTCCTCGCTCAAGCTGTTATTATCGAGAGAGAGTAACATTTCTTTGGGTTTTATTGAAAAGTGAGGAATAAGAAAGGGGGGAAAATAGGAATATTTTTTATTTTTTATTTTTTTAATAGTTGTTAACCGAAATTGCAGTAAAGTGGATGAAATTTGGATTTGAGTGTATTTTAGGCTATGCAAAGGACTTTTTTAAAACTACAACGGTACCAAAAGGAATACGTGTTTTTTTTTGGCACCAAGAGGAAAAGTCTAAACCTCAAGTGCACCAAGAGGAAAATCCCTAGTTTTTTTATATAACCATCCAATAATTGTCCTAAATTTATAGAAACTAGTTGTCCTCGTCGTGCCATGCACGACTATGACTCGAAATTTTTAAGAAATACTATAAAAAAGATATTAATAAATAAAAATATAATATAAATTTAATGTAATTAATTTGTTGCCCGTAATATGTATAAAAATTATTTTTTAAAATGAAATAAAACAAATTAAATTTAGGTTATTAAGTTTAAAATTGAGAATAACATAGATTATTAAGATAAAATAATCTACATTGCTCATTTTTCTTGACAATATTTCATAAATAGGTTTAATTTAAAAGAAGGAGATAAAATATGAAGAAAATAAAGCAAAAAATATATATTTTGAAAATATGGAAGAGATGAGATTTTTGAAAATAATAGTTAATTTAATAATAGTATATGTAATTGAGTATATTTATCTTTTAATATATTACAAAGAAAGAAACAACTAAAATGTTAAAAAGATTGAGCATATATATTTTATTGGCTTATAAGGAAAAAAATCAACCATTAGTTAAATTTTTGTAGTTAAGATATTATCTCCTACTAAAACTTAAAATCTATTACTAATAACTAAAGCCGAAGCAATTTCTGCTACCACGTTGCGCCACATCACCCCTTTATTAAAATAATAATTTTAAATAGTTGATTATGCAAAAAAAGTTATCTCCAACTAAACATAAAGATAAAATAATATTTGTAAAACTTTATCCCTAAGTAAACATAAAGATAAAATAATATTAGTAGATTTGACCAAAATTGATAAAAATGTACTTTACATTTATTATATTTATAAAAGATACATTAAAAATAAAAGATAAGAAAAAAAATACACATGATCACATATATATCTTTGAAATAAAAACAACCATATGTATCTATAATTTATAACTATATATTAAAGTTGTAACTTTTCTAACCATCACATTAATTTTGACCCCACCTTATATTAAAAAATTTTATTTATATTATTTTTTCCAATTAAATTCCTTTCTATTTATTCATGTGGGAAAAAATTAATTCGAATTTTAATTAAAAATAACGAAAACTATTTTATCTTTATCTTTTTATCTATTTATAAAAAAAAATTTATATTAAATCAATTTTTGATAAAAAGGTAAAAATTTCAAATATATATATAATTACTTGAATAAATTAAATTTTGATAAAAAATTATATTATATTTTTCCTTAATTTCCTTTTTGGATTTTTTATGTGAATATCTTCTTTATATTATATTATTTTTTATTTTAAAATTTTCTATCTATATCTATAATCTACTAACCCTATACATGTTAATTGGAACATATTTTTTCCATCCTCACGTTTCTTTTTTCTATGCAATTGACATCCATTCAAGCATCTTCACCGTCAAGTTTCATTTTTTTTATTAATGTTTTATCCTATTCAATTGAAATTGTCATGAATTTTTACTCTTGATTTGTTTTTAGTTTAGTCTTGATAGTTATTCTTAGTATTACAAGTGATATTATTATAGTATTGAACTATATGTAAGTTTTTTAACTTAAATTTGTTACTCTTTTTTTCATTTGAACAATGACTACTACTATAAATTTTATTGGATTTGAAAAAAAAAGACAAATTGGAAGTTATGTGTTTGCTGTATATATATGTTGGATATTGTCAACTTTCATCATAAGACTCAAATTATTGGCAAAGATATGATCTTTGTAGATGAGAATGTTTTTCCCCTTAAATTCATTATTTTACAAATGGTTTTCTTCTAATATAATTAGTCAAGTCTAAATTTCTAATATGTATAATAACTATATATTAATTGATTTTTTTGTGTTTTTCCAAGACATAAAATTAACGCCTTTATGTATACATCAGTTGCTAACAGATTTTTATATATTGGAGAAGATGATTTATTATCAAACTTTTCTTTAATCAGTATTGTTGATCTATAATAACAATTATATATTATTTAAATATTATTATTTTTATTTAATCTATAATATACTACTTTGTTTATGAAGTGCAAGGGAAATTGGTTAATGCACGTGGTCCTACTAGAGTTTTTATTGATGATCCTCTTATTTCAGAGATTATGATGATGAATTTCGTTGTAGTGGCTGCGAGCGTATTGTCAAATATGTGATTTCAAGTTATATAAAATACATTAAATATTAATCATTAAATATGTTTATGTCATATATATTTAGATTATTATATTTCATGACAAGTTTAAAGTTACTTTGGTTGTTAATGATGGAACGACCGTTGTATCATTTGTTATATTTGACAAAGATGTTCGTTAATGTAGGTTTTATAAGCATATACAAGATGCCATTGATGAATCCTCTATGCCTTACTTAACACTATGTCGTTCTTTAATAAGTAAAATATTTTTATATTTCGTACTATAATTAACACTATGCGATTCTTTAATAAGTAAAAAATTATATTTTGTACTATAATTAACACTATGTCATTCTTTAATAAGGAAAACGTTTTCATATTTTTTACTTTCATACAATCTTTCAATGTTCAAATTATTTTACTTAAAATCACATGCATAAACAATGGATCTAAAACTCTACAAGCCAACATGCTAAGGGAGTAATATTGAATGATATTACCAAAGTATTAAAAAATCATTTCAAACCATCATGACATTGCAACAAAAGAAGAAATATAAAATTTTGTCAATACATATACAACAATTAAATCATTAATCAAACATTCATATATAATTAATATATTATAAAGATAATTTTAAGGTTTCCGGGCAAGGCCCGGGTCATAAACTAGTATTATCTAAATTTGGGAAATAAAAATAAATTTTAATTAAGTGGAAAAAATTTGTCATGTGGAATATGGAGTGGAAAGAATAATTAATATATAATTTTTATGGAGCAAGGATTAAATGACATGTGGCAAAATCCTATGTGGATTAATAATAGGGTGCCATGTGTCAAAAGTTGAGGTGGCGCAATGTGGTGGCTCCAAACCTTATTGTTTATATATATAGTAGATTATAGTTCTTTTAGGATGAAAATGTGGCATTATTATATATCTAATTCCGCGAACGCAATGGATAAACCATATACATGCTCGTGTTCCGACTTGGACCTTAAACGAGCTACATAAAAAACTACAATAGTCCTATATCTATCAATAGGAATACAACAAGCATTACAATAAAAAGTTACTATAAGTCGAAAAAGACCATCTTGCGTATCTAATACAATACGACTAAAACAAATTTCCGAGCACGGTTCGGTTCAAACCGAAATTTTAAGCTGAACCGACCGAACCGAACCAAAACCGATATAATTCAGTTCGGTTTTCGATTTAGGAATTTTCCAAATTTCGGTTTCGGTTAACTTTCGGTTCGGTTCGAATTTTCCAAAGAATAACCTTATATTTATGCAAAACCGACAAAAAACGAAACTCAACCGAACCGAACCGAACCAATTCGGTTCGGTTTTTGGTTCACATAAAATGGAATTTCGATTTTCGTTTCGGTTCGGTTTTTGTCGGTTCGGTTCGGTTTTGAACCGATGCTCAGCTCTATAGAAATAACATGTATTATAGAGTTGTTTATGGTGTCATTTTATGTATACAAATGCTATTCATGAGTGTGGTGAATATGGCGATAATATCTTTTAGACTTTTAAGTTGAAGACGATGATAATATCATAAAAGATTTTTTTTTTGGCAATATAATAGATTTTGATGGAGTTAAGGAGTAAAATAGTCTCTATCATATGTTAGAAAATATTTAATTAATTACGAGTATGAAAATTGGCTAAACAATTTTACTTGAAGTAATTTTGTGTCCTTAAAAATTATTAAAAATTATACAATTCTACGATATTAATTTGAAATACTAATATATTTTTATAATATCATAATAAATTATGCAATATACAAATGCATAAAAAGATAAAGAAAATCTAATTTTATAATTTAAATTAAAATTCGAATTTTTTTTGACATTTACATATAGTTTTAGTCATCAACATAAAATTATATCTTTTTCTCAAAATAAAAATATATCAACATAACAAAAATTTATTATTTAAAATTATCATTATATAGATATAAATTTTATATTTGGAGCTCAAGTCTTGTTAAAAGATAAAAAAATATATTAAAACCCTAAATCTTGTTAAGAGATAAAAATATTAAATTAATATGGAAAATATCATCTCATAGGAATTTAAGTAAATAAAAATTATATAAATATGTTATCTATTGTAGTAAACTAATTCGTAATCCATAGATAGAAAATTATAAACATAAAAGTTATTATATAAACATATTATCTATTTAGTATATATAGCAAGAATACTATAAGTTGTTATAAAATTTATTAAAATATAATTTTACATTAATTTATTCAAAAATGTCACGTGGCGCAAATTTTACCACAGACTTGGGTTCTGCTTTATAATGTATTAGTATAGATTTTACTATATTTAATTAAAAAAGTTGGTCCCCTTATTATTTCTAGTCGGGTTCCACCCCTGATTCAAAATCGAAAAAATAGGAATAACAAAGATTTTGCGTTATGAACACCAAATTCGATATTAATTACTATTCCATATATTATATACAAATTTTGTGCAAGAACAATTAAGCATGGTACAAACTACTAATAGATCATGAGTCAAAAATTAAGAAAGCATGATATTTATTCAATTTTCCTTCTACATATGAAAATAAGGGAGTTTGATTCTATCAGGATTCAAAACTGAGAAAATAGGGAAAATATAGAGAGAGAGTCGGGGAGTATGGATTTATCGAAAACCTCATTTTATGGTGTCAATTCATGTATAAAAATGCTATGCAAGAGCAATTAAGCACAATATTAATAGATTATGAGTCAAAAGTATTAATTATTTAATTTGGAGTGTTAATAATTACAAGTGAGAGCAAGAACAAGGAGGAGGATGACATTGATGTAAGAGATTTTGGCCATGATTCAAGCTTTTGTTATTTTGTTAGGGTTTTTTTTGTGGGTATAAAGCAATTAGCCAACTCAATTAGGTGCATACCCTAAGCCTTCTTGGCTCAAAAGAAATAAATGGACTCACTTTACAAGCTTGCCATATCGGAGTCAAACCTACATTGATATTATTCGGTAACATGAATATGATGACAAATCTCGAGATCATTCATATTTGTCTCTTGATTTGTTGATAATCCTCTTCCCACGTCGGAAGTTGAGATCAACTAAATCAGCCTACATATAATACCATTGGGTTACTCCTCCTATTGTCAATTGATTTTAGGATGGATGTATGGAACCCTATGGGTTTATGCGCTAGGCTCATCCGCGCATGTGAGCCTGTACCAATATGTCCTCAATTTATCTACCTGTTCAATTCATATTTGTCGCTTGATTCAAGGACCATTGGATACCACGACCCGTTCCATCACTGGTCGACCCTATAAGGTCCAAAATCAGGACATGAAATGTTTTTAGTGCTTGGGATGAGCTCATTCTGCTTGGGATTGTCCCTCTAGAAGACAATACAATTCTTCATTAATGAAAATGTTGAGTGTGAATCTAAGGACGAGATAACTCAACAGAATATTGGCGAAACTAAAGCCATTGACAACGTGCATAATCATCAAGCATCTAGTGTTCTATCTTGCTCGTATGATCCATTTTTGTATGGGCCAATTTTTTATGATGATTAAAGTTGTGATGATAAATCGCCTATTTGGGATGAACCACCTAAATATGATATGATGAAGACTAGAAGAAAGGTTCATTTGTGGAGTTAATGATTGATTGAACATGAAATCACAATTCAGTTGACACTTAACTTCAAGGCCAAAACCAAAGAGTTTGCACAAACAAAAATGTCTAGCTTCTTAAGCTCAATGATCACTCCTTGAATGGATGCTACACCTATGGTTGCCTCGTGTTTGCCATTGCGACTTCAAGAAATTCCGGTAACCCATGATTTTAACCTAATAGATTTTATATTTTGTTATTTATGAAATAAGAAAATAATGAATATTATTAATTTGATTATTAGAAATGTTGTACGTAGGATGAACTAGTCAACTATTATAATGAAAACGAGACATATATTAACCTTGAAATTATTAATAATATATAGTCATAATTGTCATTCTATAAGATCCTAAGAATTGTTTGTAGGATCGTTAAAATCGTTTATAGGATCGTTAAAATCATATGTAAAATCAAGATCAGATTAAGATTAATTGTATTATAAATCATTTAAGATTCTACTATAATAAGATGCTATTTAGGATCGATGATCGTTTTACATGTTATAAATTGTAGGATCGTTAGAATAATAGAATCGAATCGATCATGCATATCAAAGGCAATCCTACATTGACATTATGTGATACCATGAATAAATAAATAAAATGTATCATCCTATTTGATTGTGAAGGATCAAACAGTTTGCTATAAATAAAAGATCCAATATTCATTATCAGCTCAAATTGTATAGTAAGTATACATAATATTATTGTTGTTCTTGCAATATCAAATTGTGACTCAATGACATGTGACACCGGTACAAAGACATTCCTTTTTACCGAACTTATCAGCATTCTCGCAGCTATAAGTGGCAAAATGGCCACCGATGGGCATGGTGTTCTGGTTGCACGGCTCTTTGCAATCGTCATTACTCTTGCAATTGATATGCTTTACGCAATCGTCGCGCTCTTCTCCGCCCATTCCGTAACTGACCAATACATTAAACAACAAAGTTTATTCATTAATTAATTATATATTACTCCGTATTTAATAACATCGTTTCAAAAAAAGCTTATGAAAAATCATAAAAACATTACTTGAGTTTATCGATCAAAAACCTCATTTCACGAACAATTAAAAATACAATACTATATTACTATGGAAGAACAGTTAAGCACAATAGTAATCGATCATGAGTCAGTTCAAAAGTATTGATTTGGACTGTTAATTGTACTAATTATATACATGTGAGAGCAAGAACAAGGAAGATGATGACATTAATGTGAGCGATTTTGGCCATGATTCAAGCTTTTGCTATGGTTTTCTTTGTTGGTATGTGAAAGTAATTAGCCTGTTGTGCTCTTGGAGATTAGTACACAAGCTATTTATACTAATTAGTAATTATTATCCACGTTATGCTGTCAATATTAAAGATCGACATTTATTTCGTACGTTTGAACATTTTCTACCTCCTTAAATATTACGTACATTTTTATCCCTCCATATTGATTAGCTAGTGCAAAATCCACTGTATTTTGAATCTCAAATCTAAAAAGAATAAGAAAAATAAAGTTTTTATGAACTCCAACATTTTTTCCTACAAACTACATGAGATCATCAAGTTATTTAGCCACGTTCATTACTTGTATCATAAATATCATGTAGATGAACAATTGAATAATGTAGATTAGAGGTAACTAGTTGAAGTCTCGAATCATGTATGCGTACTAGTAATATAATTTTAAATCGTGTATATATTTTATTTGGAGAAATCTAAACAAAACTATATAATAAATGAAAACAACAAATTTTTCATTAGGCTCCTACTTATTTTAATTCTATCTATATATTGACAATACCAACCTATAGATAGAAAATTAAATACAACAAAATAAAATAAATAAATAAATAATAAATAAAAATAAAAAAATTGAAAAATTCTTGACCATTCAATACATAATAAAGGAGTAAATCCAATGGTTGAGATTAGTCTTCATTTTAAGCCTAGTCTTTACCACAAGAGTGGTCCTCACCGGAACCATGCCCTATCTATCTATAAATATACTAAAATAGAGATTAAAATAATATATAAAATGGTCTCACATTAAAACACATCATCTATGTTTTTAAAATTAATTTAGTTGATTAAAATTTAATTGAAATATTTTTAGTTAGTTATATTTTTGGATAGGACTTTTTTAGATAAGATATGTATACTTTTTTTTAAATATCCTTACCTATATTAATTTTTAATAATTATTTTTGAAAGTGATAGTTTTTTGTAGATAAAATATGTATAGTTTTCTAGAAATATATTCCCATATATCAATTTAATTAAAATTTAACAAATATAAATAAATAATATAACAATTTATAAAGCCCCGTACAAGGTAAGGGAACTAAGACTAGTATTATTCCAAAATAACATCAAAAATACAAAATCCGATGTGGCAAAATCCTAGGTGGCTTAACGTAAGAACGACATGTAGAAAAATCCTAGATGGCGCAACGTGGTGGCTTTATTCCTTGCGTCTTTTATATATACATAGATTTGTACAAGGTGAACTATTCACCTTCTTCACCTCCTTATTTTCATGCATAAATCATGAAGATTCACCAAAGGTGTACTCCACCGTTGGCCTATAAATAGGGTCATCATCCATTGTAAAACTTGCATCAAAGTAGAGTAAGAAATACACTCTCTAAAGTTATTACTCTCTCTCTCTCTCTCTCTCTCTCTCTCTCTCTCTCTATCTATCTATCTATCTCTATCTCTCTCTCTTCTAATGATCTAAAAGTTCCCATAAAATTGTTTAAGTGTTCTTTCCAAAAGTTGAAGTGGTCTTACTTTTATAAATCTTTTCATAACACGTTATCACCACGAGTCTCTAATTACCAATTGAGCTTCTCTAATCACCAAGGTACAAACTCCCGGATCAGGAATTGCTTCAAACAATCTCTAGTCTCCTCCCTAACTTGAGACTAATTTCAGCAAGATCATTATTCCCATCCTTAGTTGCTTAATCTTAACTCTCATCCTGATTCTTAGAATTATCCAATTAATCACCTTGATTATGTAATCCCTCTATTTGTTGAAGTACATTTTACTCCAATAGACAAACTAATGGCTCATTTCTTCTGATGTAGCTTCATGAGACTAAAAACATGTTTTTGCCTTTTACATATTTTTGAAAGCACGGCACACCAAAACATTTCTAAAAGCAGGAGCCGGAGAAACCAAAAATCATGCACAAGAGACATGACAACAATCTATCCTCTTCAACTTGACCAACTTTAAGTCAATCCGAAACCGAAAGTAATTAAGGAATCTAATTTCTTGAATAGAGACATGGCAATATCCAAGAGAAGGTCTCAAAGGAGAGATATCAAACCAACATCCAAATCAACAAAGGTACAGGTATCTAAAGTCAATATCCAAGATCCTAATCAACAGAATCAACAAAGGATAAAAAATTAAAATAACAAAAGCAAAACCTTATTTGAATGTCTCAAAGGTAATTCCTTTTGGACTAGAATAGAACTCTGAAGAGCAAGAATGATACTCATACTTGTATTTCTGATCTCCACGTGGCTTAGCAAAAATGCCCACTTGAACTCCTTCCGATTTGCCACATCTAATGCAAGTTTCTAGTGGTGGAAGCTTTTTCATGATCACTGCTGCATCAGTACTAACAACTTCACCAATCTCACTCCTCTCGTTCAATATGAGAGGGATTAGTGGAGGATTTCCTATCACGTCAAAGAGTTTTTCAAATACATACGAAGATCCAAATTTTTATACATGGCATGAGAGTAAGCTGACAAATTACAAATACTGTCTGCAAATTTTCATACATGGCATCCTCTAGCAAGTGTGTCTTATCCTCAGCAACAAGGGATTTGTATACTTGTTTAAACCGGATCAGGAATTGCTTCAAACAATCTTTGGTCTCCTCCCTAACTTCAAGACTAATTTTGGCAAGATTATTATTGTCATCCTCAACCGCTTCATCTTCACCATCATCCTGATTCTCAAGATTATCCAATTGATCACCCTGATTATGTAATCCCTCTATCTGTTGAAGTATATTTTACTCCAATAGACAGACTGATGGCTACTTACCACGTTCTTAAATTTCTCCAAATATAGATTATTATCCAACTTTTAATACATAGTATTCTCTTTCCGGAGTGACACTCCATATATAGATTATTATCCAACATCAAATAACTGGAGTGACACTCAAATTTATACGTTTGATCTCCCCTAAATTACCATAAATGTCCAAGAAAACTCCTTTCGGTTTTCCACATATTTGCATGTTTCTAGTGGTGAAAGTCCCATCATAATTATAGCAGCAATAGTATTCACAACCTCCTCAATCTCATCCCTTTCATTGAATATGAGAGAGGTTAGATAAGGGTTACTTACCACGTTCTTAAGTGTCTCCAAATACAAATTATTATCCAATTTTTCGTACATAGCCTGCTCCAACAACTAGGTCTTATTCTTAACAATATCAGACTCATAAACTCCTTTAGACTAGATCATGAATTGCTTTTAAGAGATTCCTTGTGTCCTCCCCCAACCTAGGGACTATTTCATCTGGATCATCATTTTTAACCTTAGAAGCTTCATCCCCTTAATCTTCATTACCCTCATCTTGATTTTCAGCTTCACCCATTTCTTTACCCTCATCTTGATTATCTAATCCCTCTACTTGATTGTCCATCATTCCCCAAGCTATAGCTTTCATGTCCTCCATTGAGGACTTCAATGCTTCATTTCCTTTCTTGAGTTCATTTATCGCATTATGTGCAGTTTCAAGTTCTACCTTTAAATTTTGGTAGAGAAGATAGTGATTCATACTTTTGTTGCTTCTCTCTCAAAATCTTTCCTACCTCCTCCAAATTTGCAATATTTAATAATAATATCAATCTAAAAGACATGTTTAAGTGGAAGAAAGAGCTTTGAAATTCTATTCATTCAATACATTGAAATAGAGAAGAGGCGTACATTCTAATATATACAAACGTCTATACTAATATCAAGGGATTTTTTATGATATCTTCCTAAAATAACAAATTTTACCTAGAGGAAAAATATGGGAAAGTATACATAAATAAAATACAAGTTGAGAATCTAATTCGAAAATCACTTGCTTGATGCCCTTATCCCACGCCATCTTTAGATCGCTGAGAACACCCCATAACTCTACCATGTAAACAAAGCACGACCCTACATTATGAACACCCCCATATACACTTCTATATATATGTGTTGTATACTCGATCAATGGTGTCCTTTAGTTGCTCTTCCATCATGGTTGTCGCTCTAAGAGAAGTTGGTGTGGGAGAGATGATCATTTTTGTATGTACCTGCGATCTCAAAAACTCATCACTTGTTAGTTGTGCCATTAGAGCGTCAGATTTGGTTGTGGCGGATGTCAAGGCTTCAAATTGAGCTTTGAGTTCATCTAGGCCTTTCTTAAGGGTATCAACTTGCGCAAAGAGGTTTTCCATGGTGAATGGTTAATGTTTGGTTGAAGCAAGATCGGTTTTCTTTTAACTACCTGCCCCATGGTGGCCACCAAATGTTTTAGACAAAAAATGAACAAACGATCACTTTTCGTTTGCGTTGAGGGGTAGATAGCCAAAGGGATTCGATCTTCTTTGATTGGCAGGTGAACGGAAGAAAGTATAATCGAAAGCATTAAATTTAATTAAGAGTTATTTGTCAAAAACCACCTTTTAAAATGGGTGTTTTTTAAGAAACCACCTTTTATAATTTTTTTATAAATAAAACCACCTTTTATAATATAGTTTTTTAAGTTAAACCACCTATAACAAAATCAGGACCAAAATGTCTTTAACTACATATTTCATTAATTTACAAAATCAACTAAAATTTATTATATTTTTCTTAAATCGAGTAACATATGTATGTGTATATATATGTAACATATGACAACTCAAAAAAGATAAATTGATTTTTCTTATAATTTGAAAAAGTTGAAAATACTTATTAATTGATTTAATGTAGTAAATAATCTCGCATAAGAAAATAACAATTTTAAATTAAATGCAATATCTCAACTTTTAAAGTTGTTTTTGGTGATTTTTTGAAAAACAAATAAAAAGATATTTTGTTAAATATATCATGATGTTGGTTTTTAGAAAATATTAAAATATTATGGATGATTTTATGACTTTTTTCTTAAAACTAAATATATATGGATGAAGGACATAATGGTCAATAAATAATAAAATATTACTAGAGAATAGAAATAGGTGGTTCAATTGAACAAATCATATTTTAAAAGGTGGTTTTACATTTAAAAAAATATTATAAAAGGTGGTTTGTTAAAAAAAACACATATTTTAAAAGGTGGTTTGTGACAAAAAATCCCTTTAATTAAACTGAAGGATATAATAACATAAACAAGAAAAACATCCTTGTCTTTACAAGATGAAGTAATAATAAGTGGTTATAGTCTGGTTTATAGGATCTAAAATCATGTGAAAGTTGCTAAAGAACATTTCCGAAAACTATAGAACTTGAAAGAACTATGGTTTCTTGAGTTACTTATGTAGTGTCTATGTAGGGATGTAAATGAACCAAGTCGTTCGTGAGAAATTCGGTGTTCGGCTCGGTTAAATCTTGTTCGTGTTTGGCTCGGTTTGTAAACGAATCGAGCTTGAGCTCAATTTTAAGGCTCGAAAGATAAATGAACTGAGCTTGAGCACAAGATAACTCGGCTCGTTTGCTCATGAGCAAACTCGATTTTATACTCATGAGCAAGCTCGATTATACACTCATAAAAAACTAGATTACATGTTCATGAATAAACTATACTATACTATATATTATATACAACATAACATTTATGTTAAATTACATAGTTTTGGTGGTGTTTCTCAAACCACGTAGTAATTTTTAGTTTCATTTGCTTGTATAATTGATTAAGTAAACCTAGTTGTTCACGAATTTGTCTATCGAAGAAACTAAATGAGAGGTTCGCGAACAAGCTCGAGTTCGGTGAACATTTAAATGAACGAAACTCAAACAATAATTTAAGCTCGAACCAAGCTCGCGTTCGAGCTCGAACTCGTCTATTTTTAACCGAGTCAAGCTTGAACAACTCAAAGCTCGACTCGGCTCGGTTCGATTACAGCCCTGTGTCTATGAGAACATTTGCTTTTGGTTTATAGGCTTTATTTATGGAGGATATTATGCCTCAATTAGAGCAACCCCAACAACTTCCCCGAATTCTTAAAAATTGAATTTTTGGGAAAGTAAGGACATATTTTTAGCTCAACAATTTTCCTATCTTGTTCTCTATAATGGGGAAGGAGGCAAAAATATTAAGTCTTTTCCCTAAATTTAGGGAATGTGGCAATTCTCAGAAAATGTAAAGATGATTTATAATTGACTTGATTAATAAATAATTAAATTATTATACAATAATAAATGTTGCATTCTCTAAAATAGAGAAGCTATTGGAGTTAGAGTAAATATTTTTAGTAGAATTTTGCTTTTCTTACCCCAATTTAAAGAAATATTTGGAGAAACTCTTGGGATTACTCTTATATGCCAACGTCCTCCTAAAAATACGTCTCGTGAAAGTCGCCAAAGCTGAGTCAAAGCTGTTGGAAATGTTCCCAAAAATCCAGGAATCTCGTTATTGTAGCGGCTATTGTAGCAGATTTTCAATCAGCCCTAGAACGTAGGATTGTCTTCTTAGATTAATTAGGGCCAGCGAGCCAACTTCCAGAAATCAGATTCCAGGAGTCTGGATCCTCAAATGAAAATATTCTTGAGAATTCTCAACAAACATGAATTTAAAACTGTCCACAAAGTAGCTTTGATGCAAGAGTGACACAGAGTAGCTTCACGATAAACCCCATCAGTAATTTTCTCCTTTTCCATTTGTTTTTTTTTCATTTTAATTATTTATTTATTTAATTTAATTTAATTATAATACACAGTAATTTACCAATGATCTAAATTATTGGGATTTAGGATATAAGATTGTATATATTCAATTAGTGAAAAAAAATACATTAGTCATTCTTTCAAATTACATTTCTTTCAAAGATGCACGTTTGATTATTTTATTTTTCTGTTTTATATTTCAACTTATCATTTCTTTTTTATATATTTACAATTTTATAACTATTTATGCAATTATTAATACTATCAGTCTATCATCGTTAGATTGTTCAATAATAAATTTAAGTTATTATTCTCTGACCAAAACTCGTACCGATATGCAAGGCAACTCAATGGCATGGAGTTCAAGTAGTTTTAAACAAAAGATATTCTCAAATGACGTACCATTACAAAAGAACACTAAAATTAAATACAAAAAACCTCTGTGCCATACTGCCATGTAATAATAACATAAGCATATTGTACCCATTGAGGCTTTGGGAAAAAAAAAAAAAACGCTCCCTTTTGGCTGAGAAAGCCATCACCCGTTTAGCTGAGAAAGCCAATATTTCAGGCTGAGAAAGCGACTACTCCGCCGCTATGAAGGCCGATTTTTAAGACCCATTTCTTTTCACCATGTAGATTCTTTGGATCATGTTAAAATTTCCCAGATTTATCTTTGTGTGGACTTGTCTTCAGTTCTGAAATCTTTTGTAGCCTGATGGTGTTGACTAAAATTTTCCATAGAAATTTGTTGATCCTAGTTCTGATTTTATTTATGAACAATTGCTTTGGTTGTTGCCTTCCAACAACAAACCCAATCTTAAGAAGTAGTTGTTCTGTGGACTTAGTTAAGTTTATTTGTTTGATTTTTGTTGTTTTCTTCGTGTGTGTGGTGTGAATGTCCTGGTGTTGGCCGGTTCCATCCTGTTTGCTTCCGACGACTCTGGGTTGGGAGTGTTTCGGGTTTTGCCCCCATCCTTTTCAAGCGTATCGATACCCACGGCCCTTGCCCGGCCTTTTCAAGCAAGGATTTGTTGGAACGTTGTTGGGACCTCTGGTTCTAAACAACGGATGAACGATATCATTCTCCGTGTTTTGATAATGAAAAACACCATAGGGAACTAATGTGGTTTCTTCAAGTATTTCTAAGGAACACAGGTACAACCAAGAACTCCTATGAATGACCAAAAGCTACAGCAGGCCACAATGCAGAGTTTCCATCAAGGGAACTCTGAAGAGGAAAGTTCCCATGAAGTGGGAACTCCATCAAGAGAACACAAGCTTACAACGATGAAGAGTTTCCATCAAGGGAACTCTGAAGAAGAAAGTTCCCATGACATGGAACTCACATGTGAGGACAACGACCGTTCAGCGCAGATCGCGGGATTCTGTCTCAGACAGCCCGAAGGAACAGTCTGAGGATCAGACTGTCACGCTTCATCCAACGGTCCGATTGATCCAAGAAGTTGATCAAAGTCACATGTGAAGAAAGTACAACTTGGGCATCAAGCAAAGGGCATTTTGGACACAAACGAAAGATGCGACTGCCCAAGCTCACTTGGACTATAAAGCCAAATGAATAGTACTCGGATTGAGTACTTCTCCCAGAACTCGCAAACACCCACATTTGAAAAAAAAAAAAAAGGAAGAGAAGTCCCCGCCGGCGAGTGTGTGATCTCATCGACGGTGAAGCCGAAGTTCCCAAGGACAAGGGAACTGAGAAGTCGGTGTAAGGTCTGACTTATTTGTATTTTGCTGTTGTGAGCTTAGGAACTCAGTTGAGAGGATTTGCTAGTGTTGCTAGAGTTAGGAAGAACTCGTAGGAACAAAGAAGTGTGAATCCGGCTGTGTAACTAAGGAACAAAACAATTAATATAAGTAAGTCATTCAAAATCCTCCAAGCGGAGGTAGAGGTTTACCCATACAACTAGTTGGTTGTAGTGGGGTTCCTCTATAAAGGAACTGCATTCTTTACTGTCTTTATTACTTGCGATTGTTTACTTCCGCTGCCTTGGGAACAGCTTAATTGCTAGTTCCCAAGCTCTTTGCTAACCGTTTACGATCCAACAGGATTCAATCAGATCTGATTTTATCGGCGTCTCCACCGATCTATTTCCGACAGCCCAGGGATCCTCCGTCGGCCGATCGCCCCGCCCTCCTACGCCGTCTTCGCTGGCGTGGGTTTGCTCGGCCTCCGGCGGCGGCATGAATCTTGTTTTTGCTCGTTTATTTTAAAGTAAGGAAGGAAAAGAAAAAAAGAAAAAGAAAAAAGGGAAGAAGAAGATAGTTTCTCCTTGGGCTGCAAGGTGGCTTAAAATAATATAAAATAAGAATAATATTAATAAAAAAATCTTTGCTTAGAGAAAGCTTGTTTTGACTCGGTCTACCTTTCTTAGCCTTGGTTTTTTCTTTTCTTGCGGAGCAAGAATTTTTTTTCTTTTTTCTTTTTTTATTGTAGGGTTGGCTCGTACTTATTTGTGTACTTATTTTCGAAGAGGCGGAGCAGTGGTCGGTATGTATCGGTTCGAGTTGTATTAGGCTAGGTCACTTAGGTGCTCTGTGACTTCTGAAGATCCTTCATCTCGGTGGAGGGAACGTCAGCTGTCAATTTCGCACATTCCAGAGTGGGTTGACCTGCTGCCTGCGGCGCTTTTTTAGTGCTTTACTCACCCCGATTTCGATCTCATCTTGCTTTTCTTTTCGAGGGTTTGTACTACTTTTAGTCATTCCTGCTTGCCTTAAGTGGCTTCTTTGTTGATCCTCTTAGCCGTTTACGGCTGCCGTTTACTTGTTTAACGGCCTCTCGGACTACCAAACTTGTTTGGTACTTCGAACTTTTACCTGTATCAAAAAAAATAAGCATATTGTACCCAAAACACTAATTAGTATACGACAATATCCACACCTCCCTACAAAATCTATCCCTAAAATTTCCATTTTCAGATGTAATAAAGGACAACTGGAATGAAGATCACAATCACGACAATATAAAAAGAAAAGGCCAAATTTGTAGACCTTGACGAAACAGAGAAGATATGCCGATGGTGAAGATTTATTTCTCTCGAGATCGTCGTTCCATCCTGACTATCTATCTAGTTCAATTGAGAACGACAAGATGAAACCGATCAAATTTGAGGACGAATTTGTCGATGATGGTGAAGCTTTCTTTCTCCCGAGGTTGTCGTGTCGTCCTGATTCTCTCTCTGATTCTGGTTTTCTGGTTCAATTGAGAACGACAAGTTGAAACCGATCAATTTTGAGGACGAATTTGTAGACTTTGACGAGGCAGAGAAGATATGCCGGCGGTGAAGAAATCCTTTTCCTAAGTCCGCCGTTCCGTCCTGAGTCTCTGAGCGATAGAAGTGGTAAACGAAAGAACCAGAGAAACAAAGCAAGAGGTGAAGAGGGGATGTAGAGGAACTCGGCCATGAAAGCAGGAGGTGAAGCATATGAGAAGAAAGAGGTGGAAGAGAGTTTGAACACCAATGCCTATTTCAAATGCTCTATGTATAACCGAATTTGAACATTCTCGCTCATGTTTTTCAAGTCAAACGCTATCATCCTTGCTACCCCAGGCCCAAAACAGGTAAAAACCAAATGAACATTCTCGCTCATGTTTTTCATGGAGGCTTCACAAGGATGGGGAAGTATAACCGAGTGAACTATCCCATAAAGAAAAAATTGAAGCATCAAATGTACACGGAGAGATGACATGTTTTGTTTGCACATAGAATATCATGGTTTGGTGCACAAAAGCTTGAGTACCTAAACGAAGGTTGGTTCTCGCTCATGTTTTTATTTTTGCTTAAAAGTGATTACTGTTGCAAATGGACAGTCTATCCCTCACACAGTTTTTGGTGATGTTCTCGTTTTAGCTCTTGAGCAAGGGGCGTTGCTGAACTCTTGTGAATGGCGAAACTGCAGAAGGAATGCTAACAAAGCTACTCACCTGTTGAGTCGATTGAAGCCTGATTCTCCTTATTTTACCACTTCTAGTTGTCATTTTCCTTTTGAGCTTTATGATGTCGTTGAATAGGAAATTTATTTGTTTTTCATCAAAAAAAATAAATAATTTCTAGACGAACTATCAATAGTTTTGGTTTATCAAGGATTATACACCGGAAAGTCGATTGATTATGATTTTTCATTTTCTCCTCTTTCATTATTCAATCATGAACGTTTTCAGTACACAACTGCAAGATGTGTTTATCCCAAAAACCTAATACACAGCTGCTTATTCAGAAACGACAGTTGTTCATCCATTCCCACTCACCAGTCATTTCCTTCTCGACAAAGGAAGCAGGGGGAGTAAACAAGTCTGAATATGAATGGCCTTTTGGAGTCCAAAGCCTGGTGAAAGTCTGCCTTCCAAGGTGGAAAACCCTATGTCTGTACTTATAAGTACATCGAACCTCAATAGCACATTTGCAACAGGAGCCAGGATAGTCAGCGAAGAAAACACAATTTCCCTGCCGCCAAGGATGAGGAAGAAGTCGAGCCGAGATTGAGACAGAGCATTGGTGAGTGAGGAAGAACACCCTATCCCCCAAATCCTCAACTAATGTTATCTTACTACAACAATCCCCAACTAGCTTGTAGATATGGACGTGACATCTCTTGTCGTAGTACGATAGCAAAACCACATATAAATCTCCATCAGATTCCACGAATCGAGCCCAAACTAACCCTTTGATACCTTCCCTGACCGGCAAAGAAGGTAGATATGGCTTGTTTCATCAACAGCAAAGATCCGTCCTTTGAATTTCACATAATCGTGAATTCTGCGGTGGCGCTCGACTTCATTGCCAATCACTTCAGTAGTCAGCCGCCCCCGCCTCCTAAGTCAAGCCTAAACGCAATGTCTATAAAGTTCAAACATGAACACACGCCAACCAATTGGCGGCTACATCCCGATCCCGATCCCAATCCCTCTGATATCTCGGATGCGAAAACCACCTTAGTGTTAAAATCAACTCCCTTGCATATGAAACAGCGTTTGTTGTGAAACAACGTTTGTTGTGAAAGTAAAATCTGGCAATGGGGGTTTGAGTTACGACGGATTCTTCTACGCAGACCATCCAAGCCTTGGAGGGATTGGATCGGGGACGGACGAGGTAAACGGTGCCGGCCTTGATCACGCTCTCATATCTAGAGCTAGGTACGTTACCGAAGAAGGGGGCTTTGGTAGGTAACAAGGGCGAGAGTTTATTCGGCGGGGGAGGGACGGAGAATCTCCACGATTGGCACACAGATCGAAATCCAACGGTTTCCCTCGGGTTTCCGAGGCCGCCGGAGATGATTCCAAGCAGTTCCGCCGGAAGTTCCGCCCATCCAACCGCCACTAATTTTCTTCGCCTGCCGGAACTCATATACAATCGGCTGGTTAGGGTTGGGGTTGGGGAAGTCGAATGGGAATGTGATTTCTGTGCTTTGGTCTCAATAACATCACATTTTTTTACCTAAATAATAAATTTGTATTTTTTCTAACCTATCAATATTTTATAAGTAACTAATGTGGAGAAATTATTCGAAAGTGGTGGAAAGGAGAAATTAATCTTAAAGAGGTCAATCATACAATCGTACACTTGTTCTTCTTTCAAAGGTGAAAGATCCCAAGCACGCACGTGATTTCCAGTCTATCAACTTATGTACCACTTTAGATAAGCTTGCTGCAAAGACTCTTGCTCATCGTCTACAAACTTTTTTCTATATGGGTTTATAGATAAAACGCAAAGGCGCTTTTGTTCCAAATCGTCTCATTTCAAATAATGCTATTTAGCTTTTGAAGGCTTCCATTGCATGAAAAATAAACGGCAAAGATCGTCGGGTTTTTTTGTCTCAAACTAGACATGATGAAGGCGCATGATCGTGTGGAATGGTCTTTCTTGCGTGACTTGCATCAGTATTTGGGTTTCTCAAGTGATTGAATTCGCCGGATAATGAGTTGCCTTCAATCCATTTCCCTCTCCTTTAAGTTTAATGGAGCCATACATGGGTCAGTTTATCTGTCTCTCGGTGTTTTGCAAGGATGTCCTTTGTCTCAATTTTCGTTTATAATGTACACACATGCGTTTTCATCTATGTTGAATTCAGTAATTACGCGGAATTGTTTACATGGTTTATCGGTTTCCAGAGGTGCGCCTCCAATATCCCACTTATCATTTGCGGATGATTGCCTCTTAGTTGCTAAGGCAACAAATAGTGAATGCTCGGGTTTAACTGATCTTCTCTGTTCTTATCAGAGAGCATCTGGATAGACAGTTAATATGTCGACATCGGAGATTTGCTTTAGCAAAATGTAACGCCGTAAAAACGAGTTGAGATTACTGGTTTGTTGCACATTAAGGAAGTTGATAGACACTCTAAGTACTTGAGTCTACAAACTATTATTAGACAGAATTTGGAAGAAAATTGATGGTTGTTGTTCAATGTAGGTCATAAAGTTCTGATAAAATCAGTCTTACAATACATCTCGCTTTATATAATGAGTGTCAGTTTTACAATACATCTCGCTTTATATAATGGGAGTGTTTCTCCTTCTAGATACCCTTTTGGATGACATTCATTTGATGTTGGCTCATTTCTGGTGGGGCGCAAAAGGAAGATTGTTGGGATTTTTTATGTCGTCCGAAGCGACTTGGTGATATGGTTTTCGAAATTTAAGAGTCTTTAATGTTACCTCTTCCAAAATTGGGTGGACACCTCCGCAAATCCCGTTTCTTAAAGTTAATGTAGATGTTGCAATGCTAACTCCTTCGTTGGTGGATCTTGGTGCTGTTATCAGGGATCCATACAGGTCTGTGGTCACTGTTGTTATGCGACGAGTTGAGGCTTTATGGTCTATCGCATTAGCTGAACCCAACTTTACTTATGTCTCGCTATGGGACTTGAACAATTCTTTGTAACCTCAATTTCGCAAAGCATTATTAGCTTAGAGGAAGCTTATATTTAATCTAGCAACATTTTTTCCCCTTAAAAAATCATTAAGTTGGAAAGGAAAATTAAATACAAAATGACGTACCATTACAAAAGAACATCCTCTGTGCCATGTGAAGAATATCTTTTGGAAAGGAAAATTAAAGTAGTTTTAAACAAAAAAAATTCTCAAATAACGTACCATTACAAAAGAACACTAAAATTAAATACAAAAATCCTCTGTGCCATGTAATAATAACATAAGCATATTGTACCCAAAACACTGATAGTACACGACAATATCCACACCTCCCTACAAAATCTACCCCTAAAATTTCCATTTCAGATGTAATAAAGGACAACTGGAATGAAGATCACAATCACGACAATATAAAAAGAAAAGGCCAATGTAACTCTAGCTTGATTGTGATTTCATACTTGATACTTGACATCCAACGAAGCTTGTAACCAACCTATCTCAGCTTAATGATACAGAAGATGCAAACGATGGGCTTCTAGTCTGCATGTTTGTCACCACATAAACAAAAGAATGAAAAGGGTTAGTAGGAAGAATAAAAAAGATTTCATTTTACTCACAACAACATCATCGCCCAGTATAGTCCCGCTCAAGTGGGATCTAGGGTCAATATGGCCATGAGGATGCACCAAAATTGAGCTATGTGACAATAATAACTGAATTTAGTCAGAATGCACCAAAATTGATATAGGGGCTAATCCATCTCAAAGGCATTGTATAAAAATGCCAATGAGCATGAGGATGCGCCCCGTTTCATTTTACTCAATGAAAGTAAAACAAACTATGCTAAACAGAAATACCATTTTGAGGATGTCTATTTCTCAGAATGGCCCCGCTTCCCCTTTCGGCGCCCATGGTGGTGTGGCTGAGCATGCCGGGGGGACTTCTTTCCTTTTGTACTGCAGACGCAACACGAATTGTTAACAAAACTAACTCAGAATTAGCTTGCTTGACAACAACACAAGGCATGTCTTTTTTTGAGATCCACATAAGTTGAAAACACTTACAGAAACATGGCTGAGCAGAGTCTAGACAAAAGGATAACTGGAAGGGCCAGCAAAGCTGAGGCCTACATGAAAGGTTTAAGGAAACTTTAACAAACAAGACAACCAAGCGACGTATTTAACCAACAGATATTTTTGAGCATGTGCAATTGAGGATGTTGACTTACCACAAACCACACAAGCTCATTTGTAACAAGATGCTTCATGAATTCATGGTTTTCCATCTTTTCACGAACTGTAGCTTGGACCTAGACAGGATGTTAGATAAAACCACGTTTTTACATGAGAATTTACTGTAGAACAAACAAAAGGGAAAGTATAAGGGGAGAAAGTTAAGATGGATGTCATTATGTCAAAAATATAAGCCCATAGGCACAGTCATGATTTCTTTTTGATCTACAGATTCAAAAGTTTCAAGCAAATTTGTGCTTGTGTCAGGCACAATAAACACAAATCTGCAGAAAGGGATCCTGCTAAAAGATTTCATAGGAAAATAAAATAGGAGCTTTAGTTTCATGAGCTGATGGTCAAAAGAGATCTTATATTCTTGCCAATAATCAACCACACCAAATACCGATATTCCCTAAAGCTCACAAAGACAAGATTTTACAAATACAAAACACACTTAATCCTCTTCTTACACTTTGCCAATTAGATTGACTACTTTAGGGCATGCTTGCATCAATCCATCCTACTAACACTGCTACTCCCTTATGTAAGATGCAAAATATTTAGTGTTATCAGAGAATATTTGATTCATGCAGCTCCATATTAGCCCCCAGGATCAAATTAACCTTTATTCAACAGGAACTAAATCTAGTAAATTATCAAATTTAGCATCATTTCTTGTAAAACAAATCAAATTTCTCAATTTAGAGCATATGGCCATTGTTGATGGGATGGCAATCAAAGCAATTGCAGACTTGTAGTATGGGAACCTGTATAAGTATGCCACAAGAGACGTGCATGGAAAAAAGGAGTAAATTTTACAAGTGAGCATATCCTTTGATTCTACAGTGACTGTAGATTGATAACAAAAAGGTCATTCACTTCAATTTGCTACGATCAAACTAGGGAGAATTTCTATTCATCTACATTTGGCTAAATACTACAAATAAAATGTACAGCACCTGGTGGTGATATGCAGTTGCCATTTCAAGAAATTTTCTGTAATTATCAACAGCCTTTGTTGTGTAAGGCTTCAAAGCAACCCTTGCCTTCTCAACATGAGGCCTTGCCACTGTAGCAACCTGATCCACATATGGCTTGCTGACTTTCTTAACTTCCTGCAACCATTTTGAAATTTATCTTATCAGTGCATCAGTTGATTATACTTATAAAAAAATGTAATTCAAGTTACCTGAATGTAAGGATCAGTCAATTCTTGTACTGTAATCACATGTGGCTTCACATTAGTCTTTAATGTCTCATATGCCTCAACTGTTTTAGCACTTGCTAGTTTCAGATGTGGTTCAAGATACTCCAGCGTCAGCGACCATTTATCCTTCACAGCTGGTACCCATTGCTTTATAACCCGGAAAATATAATCAAACCCATCAATTAGCTAAACTAAGTGAATTTAAGAGAAATATCTGGGATGATAATTTATTCACTAGAAACTAAGTTCTCTGTCATTAAGTTGCTAGAGTTCTCTGCAGTGCCATACAAGTTGCAACAACAGCAAGATAATAATATTCAATGGCAATCAGAAATTGACAGTAGAATATATCCAACTTTATATCTCAAAAAAATATAGTGTGCTATACACACAGATGAATAAGCAACATGCATATGTAGTGAAAAAATATAGTAATAAAAGCAGTAACATAAGTTCAAGGAACATAGAGAGGCTCACAGTTTTCATGTTCACTATGTGGGGCGCAGCCCATGTCTCCAATTGAGACTTGAACTCCATTCCCTGGGGAAAATGTGAAATACAAAGCAAGTTGACAGAAATCTTAATGGAAATAACTGTTAAAGATTAATAATAGAATATCACAGTCACGTGAAAGAACATCCTGTTCATGTTAAAATATCTTATAAAATGAAAAACCACCATTTCTTGGGAAAAATGTGAAATACAAAACAAGTTGACAGAAATCTTAATGGAAATAACTGTTAAAGATTAATAATAGAATGCCACAGCCACGTGAAAGAACATCTTGATTATTTTAAAATATTTTATAAAATAAAAAACCTGCAAAACTTACCTTCTCGTTTAGTATCTTCATGAAAGGTTCTCCATGCTCATTCCACTCTGCCACAATGAAGGCCTGTGGTAACCAATGCATATTAGAGCTTGACAGAAAGTTTACCAGAAATACCATTATAAAAACCTTTCTCAATTACCTGAAAACGATTGGCATGCTCGGCAAGCCAAGGTGGAAGCCATGAACCATGAGCCTGCACAAATAGAAGTGATACATCCATTAGCCCCCTAAGATAAGAAAATGCATACTTGCATTATTATCCAAGCAAAAGCATTTCATGAAAGGACAGAAAATATGAAGTCAGGGAACAAAATTTGTACATTAAAGAAGATTATGAATACGAAAATTACTATTGCTAACCAAATGCCCGAGATATGTAACACCTTTTTTCCATGGATTTGGAAGGATAGGGGGTCGGGTTTCTACGAAACCTAACACAGATCATTAGATGCATGATGATAAATTACCACCACTCAGATCCTACAGAGATGTCCAACTTTAAGATGGAACAAGTCTGCCATTTTTGCCCATATAATTGTTGGATTCTTCAATTTTCATCTTGAAATACTATTGTAGTAAGACATCCATCACAAAAGATTAATCCTGATCAATATCAATGATTGCTAGATAAACTTCCATCCTCGTCCAACCACCTCTATAATCCATTAAACATCCTTGTCTTCCTATATTATATATAACTATCCCCAAATCATAAGTCGCTCAATGTACTTGCCGATGAGAATCATACAATAAAGTGATGTAACTTCTACTTGATAGCATGCACATTAGTAATCTAGTGATCCATATCTGAAAATACATAAATTTTCTCCTTTTGTAACTTGAGGTTACAACTTACAAGTTTGAATACCAACTAAAGGCCCATTTGGATTCCTGAGATTTAATGCAAAATAACGCAAGATAATGCAATGTAATGCATTATCTTTAGCGATCCAAATGGACCCTAAGTAATATACAATATGTTAGCAAGTGGATTCTCAATGTTGAAAACTGCCATTTCCCGCTCATGGTCAAAGATATGGTGGCCATAGAAGGTAAACATAAATGAGATATTTGACCATTATGATGGAAAGTTTGTCTCAGAAAACTAATGTTATTTGTGTCGAGTAGTTTTTTCAAAGAAAAATATCAACAGAAGACAAACATGTAACATTTGAAAATAAAGGGGTTGAAACTATGCACCAACATACTAATGAATACAAAGATGAAACAACATTTGCAACTCCATACCTCTGACAACTCCTTAGATCTAGAGCTGGCCTCCAGTTTTGCCTTAATCATCTCTTCCTGGATTATATTATGCATTATTAATTAAGCTGATGAAGCCATAATATGTTTAAAATCCTTCAAAATCATCTCCATTTCAATTCACAAGCATACCTCAGCTACTCGAAGAGCACGCTCTGTCTTCCGGATTATGGCTTTCTGTTCCTCACTGACCTTTTGGAGCTGCAATAAAATTTGTTTAAATTTGGAATCCATGAAAAAATAAAGACAAATTGACAGAATGACAAGTAAACACATCAAGCAAAAACCAACCCATTAATCAAAATTTAAACAAGCAAAGAATATAGAATTTTGTTGAACCAAGACAGCCAGCACAATTAACAAACCGTGTCTATTATTAGTTCACATGTTAAATTCAGAAATTTCAGTTGGAATCGGTCTTCAAGACAAAATCCTATCCATTTATTAGAACTCTTTGAGCCATGTAAGATTCTATAACCTTCACTTTCCTAGTAACACAAACACGATAGCCACCAGAGATGGGGAAAACATTAACCAAGAGTCACTCGTTTTGGCTATGACGATATCAAACCATAGCCAATTTTATGGCCACTTCTGCTGCATCCCCTTGTTAGGCCACTTCTATCCATGAACTACACAAATTAAGAGTCTGTACCCTATCAAATTGAATCAACCTGGCCACAGTTCCTCACGATGAATTAGGTAATGAGATTTCCAAATAAGAACAAGTTTGTCTCACAGTATGCCGGCATTTCCAGGACTAAATAGGATATTATTAGAGTCAAAGTTAAGCAAAGAGTTGGAAAGTTTCAAGTAAAAATATAATCAGTTTTTTTTTTTTTTATACATGGAACGCCAAAAACAAACCTATTTGAGAAGGTGGCATGTGTTTCGCTTGATACGAACAAAAATCATCAGATCCATGAGTACTAGTACATATAAGTAGATTCATGTTTGAGGTCTCTGAATGGAAAACCTTACATTCTTGAGTTTCAAATTCAATTCCTCGATTTTCTGTAGAGCTTTATTGGCCTGGGCTTCCAAATCTTTCTTCTCCTGACTTTGAGTTTCTAACTCTTTTGTTAGCTGATCAAACTGCAAAATGTAAAAGATGATTACAAAAAAGATAGAAGATTATCATTTAGAATACATGTTCAATTGGAAAGCACATGGTTAACCTGCTTTTTCAATTCAGTAGCTTGAGCATAAGCCTTCTCCACTCGCTCTTCAACATCAGATGAACCTTTCTTCTAAAAAAAAAAAGAAAAGGAATTTTTTTTACAAATTTAAGAAGATAACTTCACATACTACACAGCATCTTCAGGCTCATCCTGCGATACAGAATCCATATCTAGAAACCAAATTTCAAAAATCAGCTACATAAATGATATATATATATATGATGTTGAACGAATCCAATCGTCGGACCTGGGTGGATTCTATCTCACTCTTCAACAATGAAACAGTATTGGACTTCTCTTGAACAACTTTCTCCAAATTTGCAACTGTCTCATCCTTGCTCTTAAGATTGATATCGCTTTCAGCAAGGCGTGTCTCTACAATAAAGCATTACAGCAACAAAATTATTAACATCAGATTAGCAACATAGACACAACAGCTATAAGGCCATGCCTGTTACAGTTTCCAGTTTTGAGGTCCTTTTATCGATTAAGGTCAAAATTCTGATATCTTTAGTGATTACCACTTCGGAACTCCTTCAAATCTCCAGTAGCTAGCTTGCATTTAACAAATTTAAATTGGTAAATAGAGAGAACAGTTTTAATTAGCCGCTACAATTACAAGCAATTTCCCGAGCCAACTGTGAAAATCTCTACTTATCAATTTAAAACACTACTTTCACCATGTACATATATTCTCAAGACAGTTTGATTTGCAGGCTTTGCAGCACTGAACAATTTACTCAAACAGAAAATCATTCCAAATAAGCATCCTTTATTCATCACCACAAAGCTTAAAAATCGAAAAGCAAGCTATAGACGAAGAGAGAACCTAGAAGATGGATCTTGGACTTGAGCTTGTCTAATTCGGCATGAAGAGCAGAAGATTCAGTTCCATCCGACTGAAATTCTCGAAGAATCTGCACATCCTCCTCCGCGGCAACTCGACAACCACCAAAACCTAGGGCAAAAAGCAACACCGTCGAAAGCACCAGCGCTAAGAGCTTCGTGTCCGCCATGGACGACCAAAAGCGAAACTGTGAAGCTCCCCCTCAACAGGATCGGAGAACAACCGACAGATCGGAAGAAGTAAAAGAGAGATTCTCAATCGCTCACTCTCTGAGGCTACGAATCTAACTTCTGTCAAGTTGATATGATTTGTGATATCCACAGTTCAAGGATGATTAATATCGGTTATATCGGGCTGGGCTTTTTATATGGGGGATTAAATCCGTACGGATAGGTTCTCTACAATTGTTTCCAAAGAAGAAGCTAGAAAGATTCTTTACCTTCAAGAAAAGGTAATCAGAGTTCAGACTCCAGATCAGTTGCATCGGCCAATTCCACTTTCACTAATCATATCTACTTCTATTTTTAAGAAAAAGTTATATTAATGGTTTGGATAAAAAACTATTTTTTACATGTTAAAAAATAGACAAATTTTAA
This sequence comes from Fallopia convolvulus, assembly GCA_964016875.1. NCBI lineage: Eukaryota > Viridiplantae > Streptophyta > Magnoliopsida > Caryophyllales > Polygonaceae > Fallopia > Fallopia convolvulus. Next base: position 3,851,081 of record OZ024720.1, read on the forward strand.
CTGTATTAAAAGTATTATTTTAATAAAAAATAGTTTTTAAGGGAAAAAATAACAAGGTTTTAGTCTATATCACAAAATTGAACTCCAAAATATGAAGAGAGTTCAAATATTATCCTTGAAAAATACTTTATAAAACTAGTATGTATTCTCGTATTTCGTACGGTTTTTTCTTAAACAAAATATTAATAATAAAATATTTTTAAATATACATATAATTCGAGAAAAATAATTATGTTCTGCGTAAAAAGATAAGACAATTATCATATAAGTAATAAAGATCTTTTCATATAAGGTAAAAAATGATTGGATTATAATAATAACCAAATTGGCAAGGAGATTGCTAGTAATATAGGGACTTGTCACACCTCTAGTGTGGTATTTGCATGCTTAATGTTTTCACACGGTACTCGTTCGTATGATAACCCTCTGTACAAAAACCTGCTCAACACATGTTTCAAAGACGACACATGAAGAGATGAGTTGACATTTTTAAGTGAACTAATGACACATGGCAATTAGAGATGACACATGTCAACTCCCTTTAGGACTCTTCCTCGGCTTGGACTATAAATAGGAGGAAAATGGCGTGAAGTGTTTGTTGAGAGTTATCTCACATGGGAAACTTAAGACTAAATTGCTTAGTATATAACCCCATGAGCTACTCCACTCATTGCCATATGGTTTTGGGTTGGAACCTCATTGGGTTTGTATGCTAAGCTCGTTATCGCACGACCCTAGATTGTCGGCCCACCGAACTTTATCAGTGTTGGAGATCTTTGGCTCGGGTCTTGAATTAGGATTTCGGTTGGAGTTTGTGGATTAAATGCGAGAGGTTATACTTATATGAAATCAAGAGTGAAACACATGATTAATGGTGATCAAATATGTTCGACAATTGAGATCATCTTCCGACAAAATCCGATATTGTCACCTACTAAGTGTCGTTCATGGCTATCTTTATCACACTAATATCAGTACATCTAGCCATCTAGGCGATGTCTTATATGGAGTCTAGTAGTGGAAATCATAAGAGTTGTTGACGGGATCTTAGGTTTGATTTTTGTCTCCACCCCTAGAAAAATTAAGTCCCACCATCCTTTCTACCATTTGGTCGAGCCGATGAATGTATAAGCTGATTGTCAATTTACCCGGTTTGTGTGTTTTTACCGTCCAATTCACGAACTCGGATTTACCTTGGTCCCTCGAAAAAAAAGACGATGAAATCAAATAATAATCAACAAATCTAGGCAAAAATGAAGTCAGCAGCATGGTGATGTTAAGAGTTGCCTACTCACCCAACATACCCCCTCTCTCACTTCCTTTCTCCCCTCAGATTTCCAATTTCATTCTCTCGCCCGATCGTATCGGCTTTTCAGTCTTCCCAGGTACTCTTCAACCAGTTCAAAAGTTGTTCCTTTTCGTCTATTTTCGTTTTCCTTCCATGGCGCAAGCCGAGTTGTACTACTTTTTAGGTCTTTCGCTTTTGTGCTGACTTTGGCTTTCGCAGAAAGGAAGGCGTTAAAGAGAATCTCGGTGCAGAATTGCGTTCATCGTGGTGGTGGTAGCGTCGAACGGTTGCAATCGGAAGATCACGTGGCGATGGAGGGGAAAGAAGGATGCGCGGAAGTGAATAGAACTCTCTATCCTCCAATTGAGCCCTATAGCTCCGGATTTTTGAAGGTTTCGAATCTTCACTCGATTTACTGGGAGCAATCTGGGAATCCGGATGGACATGTGAGTTCTGTTAGTATAAGTAGCATCGTGATTCTTGTTTCTGATGTTTTCGACTTATCTCCCTTCGTTTTTGGGTTGCTTTCTCGAGAATTATGGGAATCGAATTCGAATTTATGGATGTGTTCGGGATTTTATGGCTGTGCGAAAGGATAAAGATCTGTTTCAAATTAGAATATGAAGGTTTAGGCTAATGTGATCGAAGAGGATATTTTGTTCATTGTGTATGTCACGAAATCATGATGATGTTGATGATAAAAATTAGCACGAGACTAAGTAAAAAAGCATGCAGCTTGAGTGAGCTTGTATAAGTTTGAAATTTGAATTCCCTGTAGCATCCATGCTGAGTGGCCTTGTGTACTTGTATAAATAAATAGGGATGAGAGTAAGAGAGAATAATAACCATACATTACTGGAGAGAGTGGCCTTGTGTATTGTTGGTTTCATGTATTTTCGAGATATGATTTACATTACTGGGGAGTCTTTGTGTAAATTATGAAAAATAACCATACATATATGTACCGAGAATTGTCTGAAACTCTTCATATTAAGGCATGAAATGATTGCATTAGATGATATTAAAAAAACACTAGAAATGATTTATTGCCCGATTCTTCAAGCCTGACAACCTTTTTTCTGCAGCCTGTTGTGTTTCTTCATGGTGGTCCAGGTGGTGGGACTTCACCCAGCAACAGAAGATTCTTCGATCCTGAATTTTATCGGATAATTCTACTTGATCAGGTTGGTTCTTCAACCATTATATGAAATCAGTGCATTGGAGCCTTTTTGGACAATTCTGTTTGATCATCAAGCTCAATTTCCCACACTGCTTTTTTGCAGCGTGGTTCAGGCAAGAGCATTCCTCATGCTTGCTTGGAGGAGAATACAACATGGGATCTTGTTGCAGACATTGAGAAATTAAGGGAGCATTTGGAGATTCCAGAGTGGCAGGTTGGCATTCTTCGTGAGTGAATCTGATTTAATCAAGTCTTAAGAATTGAACTTTAGAAATTTTGTTGAATGTGCAGGTATTTGGTGGTTCCTGGGGAAGTACATTGGCTCTAGTCTACAGCCAATCACACCCTGATAAGGTGCTCTCTTGAGCTGTCATTTATTTTCAATTTATAAACAGGGATTGGTTTCCTAAATTGAGTACCTGAAATATTCTTGTTGTCTTTAAGGTTACTGGTTTGATTCTTAGAGGAATCTTTATGTTGCGTAAGAAGGAGATTGATTGGTTCTATGAGGGAGGTGCTGCTGCCATCTTCCCTGATGGTAATATTTGTTCTTATATTATTTGCTATCATGGGGTATGCAGCTGAGGATATTGATTGATTCTGTTCATAGCCTCATTTGTGAATTTTTGCGTTGTTGCATGTCGTTGTTTGTTATTGAAAAATTCTTATTACTATTCGTTTTGAAATATAGCATGGGAGCCATTTAGGGATCTTATTCCAGAAAATGAGAGGGACTCTTTTGTTAATGCATACCACAAGAGATTGAATGCTGATGATGTGGAAACACAAGTAAGACTTTCAACTCAAGAGTTGTTTTCTAGCTTTAGTATGAATGTCCGTTTAGTTTACTCAGTGGTGCTGTTTGATTCCCTTCCCTTGTTAACTTGGCTTTTGTTAATGTGTGTCCCAAAAGAGTTAAATGCCCATGCTCTGTAGAAAATTCATTAGAAATCCTTTTTTTTCATAACAAGTTACAAGAATCATGAAATATTATATTTGTCTTAAGAATCTTATTCTGTATAAATGTCTTTCTATGCTGGAATAATTTACTCCTTAATAATCTATTTACTTCTAGGATTCCTATTCTAGGCCCAACTGGGAAGGCGTCATTATCTTATTGGACCATATAGATGACTTCTTGTTTACAGTACAATGCTTTTTTTTTCCCACCTTTTCATATAATTGCCTTGCTCTTTCCTTTATAGCAGAAAGAAAGAATGACCTGATAAAAATTTCTGCAGCATGCAGCTGCAAGGGCATGGACTACATGGGAGTTGATGACAGCCCATCTCCAACCTGATCAAGAGAACATCAAGCGTGGAGATGATGATAAATTTGCTTTGGTAAGATCTATGGATGACTAATGCTTACACTTTTTAAGAATTGTACTTTCCTAGTCTCTCTTGTCATCCTTACCTATACCTTTTTTGGCATTTCCTGTCACTGTCACTACGGCCAATCGGCCATTATAAATTTGTGTGCCTTTTTACATTCCAAGTTTATTTTATATCTCTTTAACTCCTAGTTGATTTATGTACAGTATGTTTAATTATTTTGTATTTTAGTTATTTTAAATAAATAGAAATAGTTAGTTAAGGCTGTTGTAGATATACCTGGTTTTTATTTGCCTGAAAATATGTTGTATCTCTTCCTTTGTGAGCATTAGACGGTAGGATTACATTGTTTTGGTCTGAGTGATGCATGATTGGTAATGATAATCCTGTTTTCTGGAGGTGGCTAGTTTGAGTAATTTTACATTTAATATCTACATTGTTTTGGTTTTTCCCTCCTCACTTTGCAGGCATTTGCAAGAATAGAAAATCATTACTTTGTCAACAAGGGTTTCTTTCCTTCTGACTCGTTCCTTCTTGATAACATTGACAAGATAAGACACATTAAAACAACGATAGTACAGGTATGCATGCTGCAGTACCTTGCATTGCTTTGTGCTGTACTATACTACTATGTGAACTATTCTTGCTGTCTTATTTTCCTATGGTTGCCAGGAATTAGTTTTATTTGGTTTTTGATAGTCTAGTAGAATCTTTTGTACAATTCCTGATAACTACAAGATTCTTCCTTTCAATTCTAGCCTTAATAATTTAAAAAGTCCAGTCACCATAGAATTTGTATTGCTGATTATGTGAAGTGTAGTGCTTACCTCTTTCTTGCCTTGCTTTTGACTTGTTTTAAATTCAAGATTTCAAAGAGGCTGTATGAAAATTAGAGCAAATGCTTAAACTTGAGTCCCTTATGGCTTATATGAAGTTCACTCAAGTTCTTTTAACACACTCAAGGTGATTTGAAGTGTGTGTGCTGACTGCTGACTGTAGTCTAACAAGAGGTTTTTATTTATAAATTTATTTATTTATTAATAATTATGAGGCTAAGTTAGAAACATGAGTTCAAAAGGATGTGATCTGGTGGGTCATTAACAATGATGTGACTCACTTGACAATTCTATGGTACTTGAGAAGAACTATTCTTCTACACTTGCATAATTGTTTTCTTAACCAGTTTTATTACATCCTCTATAAAAAAAATCCGAGTGCTGTTTATTATGCCCCTGATACTTCTGAGTATATTTCGAGGAGGTTTAGAAAAATTACCATTCTCAATATTTCAGGGTAGATATGACGTTGTATGTCCAATGATGACTGCATGGGAACTTCACAAAGCGTGGCCAGAAGCAGAGTTCATAGTATTATTCAACATCACCTTAATATATTTGTTCATCATCCTTGTGCATTCTCTGCAAACTAAAACTTTTCTCATTGTATTGTCAAACAACAGGTGGTTCCAAACGCCGGCCACTCTGCCAATGACCCTCCTGTAACCACCCAACTTGTGGTTGCGAACGAGATGCATAAAATAAGTCATCAGGAAAAGACGGGTAAAAAATGATAGCAATCCTACATGGTATACCATTTTGCTTGAATTGGTATCTGTTTTAAGTGATTAGAATGCAATGGCAATTGGCAACTGCCAAGCATCTTTGTTTAGTTTTCTGTATAATGCCGTGGACAGTGCAATCATGAAATAATGCTTCATTGTGAGCTGTAATAAAACCAAAAAAAAATATTAGGCCATGGTTCTTCGCGTACTGCACCTTTGTTGTACTCACATTGAGGTATTGATAGAATTGAAGTGAAAATTAACTTTGAAGTTTCCTCTCGTTTGATATGAATAGTTTGGTGGAATGCTTATGTACTACTGCTAAAATCAGGCCAATAAGGTGATGTTAACTGCGTAAAGAGATAATAACTCGATCCAAGAATATTTGTTTTAAAAGGAGGTTGGTGCATCGAAATTGAACATGTGAGTGGATTAATGTTGATCAATACTTGCGATAAAAGGTTTCAATTTGCGAATTTGAGCATGAGTTCATAATCACTAGCCTTACTAGAGCTTGAATGTGCATACCAGAGAAAAGTGAACAATTACTAGAGCTTGAATGTGCATAGCAGAGAAAAGTGAACAATTTCAGTATAATGTTGTTACATGGGTTGATCGACCCGTAAAAAAAATAAACTTTGGCCCAAACCCGGGTAGACTCAACGACCCGTAAATAAATGAACTTGACCGACGGTCGAGTAGACTCAACGACCCGTAAATAAATGAACTTGACCGACGGTCGAGTCACGGTCAACCCGTTAAGCGGAATTAATTTAAAAACTCATAAAAATCAAACCCGGGTAGAACCCAACGACTCATAAAAAATGAACTTGACCTATGACCCGATTTACAGATTTTGGGTCAGAGCCACGGTCGACCCGATAAGTGGAATTAATTTAAAAAATCAAAATAATCAAAATTAGTAATGCTCGAAAATGTCAATTGTTTGTTTACACGGATGAAGTCATGAAAAACCTCTTTTTTCCTAGAAGGAATAAGTTGTGATAGAATACGCCTTGTTTATCTCGACGAAATAAGTGGAATAGCCATGTCAGTGCACTAATTCCTGATTAACGAACCTTATGGGTCTTATGGGTATTTTTTTAATTAAAAATAAAACACTAAGGAATATAGTGTTTTCATTTCCTGTCTTCTCATATGAATGCAGGCTTTGGCCTCCCAAGTGCAAGTTTAAATACTCATCCCAGAATATTTTAGACGGAAATACAGGCGGATATGAACAAGTAAAATATGCAAATTCAGATAGGTCCGACCCATTTATCCAACCCAAATTCACTAACCACATGTGCATGTCAGCCTATATTTCGAGTCAAGCCCAGCCCGATTTCGCTTTTGCGATTTTGCCCAGGTTAGTCACAATATAGCAGCAACAAACGAAAAGTGTGATTGCAGCATCACCACACATTTAAACTAGCTCTAGCTACGAATCAGCACAAATAATTTACTAATTAGTAATTACCATCCACTACCACCCGATGGATACAAAGAGACTTCCATAAGTCTGATTACAACATCAACATATTCAAACTAGCTGTTAGATACGAATCAGTTCAAATAACTTATTACTGGTTACCTAGTCTACTACCACCACACACCTGCAATTCACAGTTACTAAAAAAACAAAAGGCCATTGTATTGAAATATAATGTCATGTGACAATGTTTAAAATATTGTATTTTCCTTTTCCATTAGAACTATGGTTAAGTTTAACTGTGGTTCATTGACTGTAGTTAACGGTTAAGGGTCAGACTTGAGCAACACGAATATGTGTAATATCTCTCTCAGATTGTAGAGATCGAATCAATAGAGTGGGTTTTCTCTCTCAAATTCTCTCGTGCTCCTCATCATCCATAGCTGAGAGAACATTCTCTTGGGTTTCTTCTTGGTATCAGAGCAACCACGGTTAAATCGATCGTTGGGAGTGAGAAAGAGAGGACGAGAGTTTTCCCAAAAATCCAAATCGAAAGAGAGGTGAGAGATTCAGACGGAGATGACTGGCGAAAACGAAGGAGCGAGACTGCTAGCTCAACTTGCGCAGATGGCTCAATTTCAAGGGAGTTCGTAGGGCGATCCTCTAAATCTATCAAACTCCGACTATCCAGGTATCTATTTGACCACCGTGTCGTTCGATGGCACCAATTTCTTAGGTTGGAGTCGACAAGTCTGTATGGCCTTAGGATCTAAGTTGAAACTAGGGTTCATAGATGGTGTGGTAGAAAAATCGACTACAGATCCAGTTGAAATAGCTAAGTGGGAAAGGGCTGATCGAATGGTATCATGCTGGATTCTTAATTCAATGACTGCTGAAATTTCAAGCTCATTTATATACCTTAATTCTGCGTATAAATTGTGGAATGAGATTTTCCAGCGGTTTAGTCAAAGCAACTCTCCCTTGATATATCAGCTAAAGCAAGAGTTGATTAACACTCGTCAAGGGAATTTGAACATCACTGCTTATTACTCTAAGCTGACACGATGCTAGGAAGAGTTGAACTACATGAGTGGCTTGCCTGTTTGTAGTTGTGGTGTTATGCAAAAGTGTAGCTGTGATGTTATAAACAAGGTTCGGGAGCTGGAGGATAGAGACGGGCTGATGCACTTTCTGGTCAATCTCAATCCAGAATATGATGCAACTAAAACCCACCTTTTATCTCAAGATCCATTACCTAAAGTGAGTCGAGCCTATTTTGTTTTGCTCCAAGTGGAAACTGAGAAGAAGTTGTCTACACCAGCACCATAATATGTTGCTTTCAGTGTTAACACTAGGAGCCAGCACAACAATGGGTACAAGGGTGGTCATTCAGATTCGAGGAACACATCTAATGACAGGAAAGAACAAAAGAAAGGGAAAGATGAAAGGAAGCATTGCACTCAATGCAACATGACAGGGCATTTGAGGGAGGAATGCTTCGAAATTGTTGGGTACCTGGATTGGTACAGAGGAAAAAGGAAACAAAATGGGATTCCAGTGGTTGCAGGACATGTCAGTAATGGAGGCAGTCAACAGAGTACACCATGGAAGGGGAGAGTGGATCCCAACAATCCAAGTTTGATCCGGAGATTATGAAGGCAATGTATGCTAAGATGATGATGAGTGATGAAAGGCAAGATGGTGATTCCATCTTCTCTCAACTTTGCAGGTAGCATTTTTATAAATCTTGCTTCTAGTCATTTCACTAAGCACGAATGGATACTAGATACAGGAGCTACAGATCATATGTCTTCTTATCTAGAATGCTTAATTGATTTGAAACCTTTAATGAAGTCAGTTTTAGTAAATTTGCTTGATGGATCAATTAAAGAAGTTACACATTCAGGAAGTGTGAGAATGAAACCAGACCTAGTTATTACAGATGTTTTGTATATTCCTGATTTTCGTTTCAATTTTCTGTCAGTTGGAAAAATCATTAGCCAGAAAGGACTGATGGCATACTTTGATGATTGTCAATGTGTGTTACAGGACCCTATGAGTAAGAGAGTTGTTGTTGTTGGAAATGAGTTCAAGGGTCTTTATAGGATGGAGGCAAGCAGTTGTGAAGAGAAGATTCCAAATAAAGCATGTCAAGTCATGAGCACAGGAGTTGACAAGCATGTTTTCCATTCAAGGTTAGGACATATTTCCTTTTCAAGTTTAAACCATTTGCCACATGTAGGCAATTTTTATCATAGTGACAGCCTTTGTGACACTTGTAGTTTGGCCAAGTTTCATAGGCTTCCTTTTCAGCTCAGTAACAGTAAAACTGAAGTTTGCTTTGAATTAATGCATATGGATTTATGGGGTCCTTTCCATATTGCAAGCATAAATTGTGAAAAGTATTTTTATACTATTGTTAATGATTATAGTAGGGCAATTTGGACCTACTTAATACATGATAAGGAATAGGTGTATGACATAATCAAGAATTTCTTCAGTATGGTCAAAACACAATTTGAGGCCAAGCAGATAATTAGGACAGACAATGGTACAGAGGTGGTAAATTAAAAATGTTGACAATTGTTTTCTAAGTTGGGAATCCTTCATCAAAGAAGTATGCCATATACTCCATAGCAGAATGGGATAGTATAGCGCAAGCACAGGCATTTGATTGAAACAGCCAGGGCTTTGAGGATCCATGCTGGATTGCCAAAGAAGTTCTGGGGAGATTGTTTGTTGACTGCCACCTACTTGATTAACAAGATGCCTCTAGTGAGCATAGATTGGAGAACTCCTTTTGAAATGCTTTATGGAAAAAGACCTAATTATGACAAGTTAAAGGTTATGGGATGCCTTTGTTATGTTGGTGCTCTAAGAAGAGGACATGATAAATTTGATCCCCGAGGTAGAAGATGTATTTTGCTTGGATACCCTTATCAACAAAAGGGTTACAAGATGTATGACATGGAGACCAATGAAATTTTTCATAGTCGAGATGTGGAGTTTCATGAGACTCATTTTCCATTCAAAGATGCAACTCGAGATAACATCAGATTTGTGCATCAAAATCATGCAATGTTCCCTACAACACAGCAGATTGGCTCACATGATGAGATTGATGTTGTCAACGATGTTACAATTGAGAATTCAAATCCTTCCAATCCGTCCATGCCAACAGCTTCCACACCAGCAATTGTGGCACAACAACCAGAATTAAGGAGGTCAGTCAGAGACAAGAGGTTACCAGTTTGGTCTCATGATTAGGCTATGACAGTAAATTCAGATTCTTGTTATGATGATAAACCATCTTACTATGCTTTCATGAGTCAAGTTCAGTCTGCAAAGGAACCATATATGTATGCTCAAGCCAAAGGTCACCGAAATGGGAAGAGGCCATGACTAAAGAGTTACAAGCCCTAGAAAGCAATGGTACCTGGGAATTGACCGAATTACCTAGAGGACATAAAGCCATTGGTTCTAAGTGGGTCTTTAAGATCAAGTTTAAGGCTGATGGAAGCATAGATAGATACAAAGCTCGGTTGGTGGTCAAGGGGTTCAATCAAAAATTAGGCAAGGATTATAAGCATACTTTCAGTCCAGTGGCCAAATTACCAACATTAAGAATTGTTATTGCCCTTGCAACTAGCTATGAATGGCCTATCTTGCAATTAGATGTAAACAATGCCTTCTTGCACGACTATTTAGAGGAAGAAATATACATGAAACCCCCATAGGGGTATCAAGTTGCCAAAGAAAATCAAGTTTGCAAACTAAAAAGGTCTTTATATGGACTTAAGCAAGCTTCCCGGCAATGGAATCATGAGCTCACCAATTTCATTAAGCAATTTGGTTATGAGCAGTCAACCAATGATTATTCACTCTTTGTCACGAATCACAATGGGTTCATCAAAGTCATATTAGTTTATGTAGATGATATTTTATTGATAGGGAATAGCATGGCTGAAATAAATGAGATCAAAGTTGGTTTGCATCACAAGTTTACCATTAAAGATCTCGGGAATGCTAAGTATTTCCTAGGAATGGAAATATTCAGAGATGCTACAGGAACTTATCTAAGTCAAACATAAATATGTAACAAACATTATCAGAGATGTCAAGTTACATGCCGCTAAAGAAACAAAGTTTCCCATGCCAACTGGACTGAAGTTAAGTACAGAAATAGGGGCTTTGCTCACTAATCCTGAACAGTACAAGCGACTCATTGGTAGGCTGCTCTACCTTAATCTGACCAAGCCAGACATCTCTTATTCAGTTCAGCATCTCTCTCAATTTGTATCTCAGCCAAGGGAGCCACATATGCATGCAGCTATGCATCTTCTTCGCTATCTCAAAGGTACTCCTTCAAAAGGGATTTTCTATCCCATTCAGAATGACCTGAGAGTTACAGGATTTTCAGATGTCGATTGGGCAGCATGTTTACATACCAGAAAATCGCTCAGTGGCTACTGTGTTTTTCTTGGTCATTCCCTCATATCTTGGAAAACCAAGAAACAAAAAACTGTGTCACGTTCCTCCACAGAAGCAGAATATCGGAGCATGGCCTTCACAACAACTGAGATGGTGTGGACTCATTACGTTCTTCAGGATTTGAAAGTCAATGTGCAATTATCAGTCACACTCTTCTGTGAAACAAAGCTTCTCAACAGATTGCAGCCAACCCTTGCTTCCATGAACGCACCAAACATCTAGAGATTGATTGTCACTATACTAGGGAGCAAGTGCAAAAGGGTTTTCTGCAAACAGCTTATATCCACACCAGACTTCAACTGGCAGATGCAATGACAAAGCCGCTTGGACAAGCACAACATGACTTCTTGATGGCTAAGTTAGGACTTACAAAAGTTCCAACTTAGGGGGGGGGGGGGGGGGTATTGAAATATAATGTCATGTGACAATGTTTAAAATATTGTATTTTCCTTTTCCGTTAGAACTATGGTTAAGTTTAATTGTGGTTCACTGACTGTAGTTAACGGTTAAGGGTCAGACTTGAGCAACACGAATATGTGTAATATCTCTCTCAGATTGTAGAGATCGAATCAATAGAGTGTGGGTTTTCTCTCTCAAATTCTCTCGTGCTCCTCAGCATCCATAGTTGAGAGCACATTCTCTTGGGTTTCTTCTCATTGCTTCCATGTCACTTTCAACATACCAGGCACACACACCTACTGGAGCTCCATGGATCAAATAGAGATAATAAGTCAAATTTACCTTTCATAGCTCCGTCTAGGTCCCGCCTAGGCGTTGAAAGTTGCTAACCCGCTTAGCCTTCCAACTCGTCTAGGAGACTGTCTAGTCTGTCTATGCACCCGTTTAGGCCGCCTAGGCACTAGACAGTCCCTCTTTGCCTAGGGTTCGCCTAGCGTTTTTTAGAACACTGAAACCATGTAAAGGATTCCGTGTAATAACCGAATTCAACATAGATGAAACGCCTAAGTGCACATTATAAACGAAAATGGAGACAAAGGACACCCTTGAGAAACACCGAGAGACAGATAAACTAACCCACGTATGGCTCCATTAAACTTAAAGGAGAGGGAAATGGATTGAAGGCAGCTCATTATCCGGCGAATCCAATCACTTGAGAAACCGAAATACTGATGCAAGTCACGCAAGAAAGACCATTCCACACGATCGTGCGCCTTCATCATGTCTAGTTTGAGACCCCCAAAAATGTGATGATCCTTGCCGATTATTTTTCATGTAATGGAAGCCTTCAAGAGCTATAATAGCATTATTTGAAATGAGACGATTTGAAACAAAAGCGCCTTTGCGATTCATCTATAAACCCATCTAGAAAAGTTCGTAGATGATAAGCAAGAGTCTTTGCAGCAAGCTTGTCTAAAGTGGTACATAAGTTGATAGACTGGAAATCACGTGTGTGCTTCGGATCTTTGACCTTTGAAAGAAGAACAAGAAGTGTATGATTGACCTCTTTAAGATTAATTTATCCTTTCCACCACTTTTGAATAATACCACCACATTTGGACCAACAATTCTCCAAAAGCGAATTAGATTTCATCAGTAAAAGGTACCACATCAAGCTAAACATTCATATTTGTAGAGATTTTTTTTTGGCACTATGAAGCTTAACACCTCATCTGAATATATGGAGCCCTCACATAAGTGAGCATATCAGAATAAAAAGAAACAATAATTTGCTCCACATTAGTTACTTATAAAATATTGCTATTTGAAGGATAGGTTAGAAAAAATACAAATTTACTAGCAAATGATGACGACAAGATTTTAAAAGATTCAATAATATATTTCATGTAGAATATCATAGCATAGTATGAAATTTTGATTAATCTTCATTTTCTTAAATGCATAGAAATTTCAACAAGATTTATCATATAGATTTTTTTCAATAATGTCATCATGTATAAAATTTTTATATAAAAAAATTCCGTTAAATTTTTTATATAACAAATATTTTCTTATCAATTAATATCAGTATACTATAATTAAAGTCGAATCCATCTATCCTATTTGCCATCACTTTAACTAGGCCACAAACCGCATTTGAGCCTGAACTATACTGCAATGTATTGTCGAATGAACCACTTACTCCTTCTAAGTGTTCAAATGAAAGTTTATCCTATATGATGATAATGAAGACAAATTTATAGAAGATCAACTTTTCACTTCCAGTTCCAAAAAACTTTGAAGCACGAAGAGGAAAATTGAGTTGTTTGCAGATTCAATGCAAATCATTGCAATATTACAATATGAATTTTCTTTCTTAAACGTTATTTCGAACATATTTTTCTTATTTTAGTCTTATAATTATTTCAAACATATTTTCTTATTGGTTATTTTATTTAGTATTTGGAGGTTAAATTATATGAAGTTATTAACATTAAGGTACATTTTATTTATTTGAAAATAATTATTAATATTCACTTAAAATAAGTACTTATTTATAATAAGTATACCAAACAACTATTAAAAATCTCGTACAGGGCACGGGTACATCAACTAGTTTATAATAGGATATATGATTTAAATTTTGAATGAGATAACATTATATAATATATAGTTAAATAAATACTAAAAACACTGAATAATATTTACATACACATTAACTAGTTGAAGTCCCGAGATATTCACATGATAATTTTACTAAGAAACTATACAATTCTAGGATATTAATTTAAAATACTACATAATTTATATAATATCATAATAAATTACGCAATAGAAAAATTATATTTTTTAAATTGTACTCCATATTTTGATTGAATATATTTTTAAAACCTTTTCCATTATTTGTGGAGATCTTGTCCAAATTTAGATTGAAATTATTAAAATACTGATTTTACTTTTTATTGAATATTTTAAAATAATATTTTCTTATTTTTTTAGACACTAATATGTATAAAATACTTGGTTTTTTTTATAAAGATAACAATAATTATGATAGGTTATCTACAGACACTAGATTTAAATTTAGGGTGGGCTAATTGTCACCAAAAGTTTTTGGGTGGGCTAAATTAACTTAATTTAACACTAAATTTATTTATTTATTTATTATTAAATTTACCCAATTTTTAATATTTTCTTAGGGCGGGCTGGGGTACGCTCCAGCCCGCCCTAAAATAATATAATAATTTTTAAAATATTTTTTTAAAATAATTTACAAAGCATAATATAGTTTATTGAAATATGTTTTAAGTTAATTTATTAAAATTATACATTAGGATTTTTACTCTATAATAATAAGAATGTTTGTAAATATGAAAAATACAATATAAAGATTAGTATAGAAGAGAACATTGTCCTCAATTTAAGAGATAAAATATAGAGAAAATTATCTATGTATTATTTTGCAAAATTCAATCTATCTATAAAGTTGTTTTCCATACTAAATTTACATAACGAAGAAATAAAATATAAAAGAAATTAATTTATATGAAAATTAATTTATGTAAGCTGGGGCTAGATAAAAAAAATAAAAAAATATTCTATATTTACATAAATAAAATAAAAAGAAAATAAAGAAAAAATGTAATGTAAATTTTTATCAAAATTCAATTTAGGCAAGTATTCATCAAGATTTGTATGTTTTTCTAATTTTTTTTTATCAAACTTTGATTTAAGAAAAAATCTTTAATATAAATGCATAAAAAGATAAAGAAAATCCATTTTTATTGATTTAAATTAAAATTCGAATTTTATTTATTTTTTGACATCTACCAAATACATTATAAAGCAGATACCATGTCTTTCTATATATCCAATTTTTTATAAGATATTAAGTTGATCTATATGTTGATATTTTTTATGCATATTTTTTTTATCTTGTAACAAGGATGGTAAATACTAAAAAGAAGAAAGGGTAGAAAAGTAAATTTAAAATTAAGATGCTTATGTGGCATAATTAGATGTGTGAAAAATAGGATAGAGAGATTCGAGTTTAATAAGAGTACTAGTTCTACCCGTTGTGTCATGCACGAGTGCACGTCTACGATGCATCAATTTTTAGATATATTATAAATATGATATAATAAAGTAAATATGCAAAAATAAAAAAGGCCAAAATAATGTAAATTCTTAAAAAAATGAATAAAAATCAATTATTTAAAAATCTTTTCAATAAAAAGTTAAATAGATAATTAATAAGAAAAGATTAAAAATTTATAATTTTTTAAAGATAAAAATTCTTCTATATTTATATAAAAATCCAAAAAGGAAATTAAGGAAAAGATAATATATTTTTTTATAAAAAATTAATTTAGGCATGTAATTTTATAGATATTTAAATTTTTTACATTTTTCCAAAATTTTATTTAAAATAATTTTTTTTTGAAATAGATAAAAAGATAAAGATAAAATAATTTTCGTGATTTTTAATTATAATTCAAATTAATTTTTTCCACATAAATAAATAGAAAAGAATTTAATTGAAAAAATATAAATATTTTTTTAAATATAAGGTTTGTCAGAATTAATGTGGTGGCTAGAAAAGTTACAATTTTAATATAATAGATCTTATTTTAAAGACATATATTTCATATCGGATACATATTTTTGGAATCTTTTTTATTTATCTTTTACCAATATAATGTCCTTTTATTTATCTATATTGGTCAAATCTACTAATCATCAATATACTATAACTAAAGTCGAATCCCTCTATCCTACGTGTCATCGTCCTAACTATGCCACATAGGCATTTTAATTTTTCCATTTACCTCTTTGCTCTTTGTTAATATAAGTATTTACAATAATAATAATAATAATAATAATAATAATAATAATAATAATAATATTTATTATATTGTAATATATAATTATATTTAGATATCTTAAATTTTGGCAAGTGATAGAAACATAATTTTTATTATGAAATAAAAAATTTTAAATATAATAATATGACTAATATACAACTATATTTGGAGATGTTAAAATTTGGTAAGTAATAGAAACATAATCTTTATTATTGAATATTTTTTAAATTAAGAAAATAATATTACTATTTTTTAAAAATATTAGAAACATAATTGTTATATTTGAATTATTTGTAAAGGATTATTAATATTTAATTTATAATATTAAATCATATATAATTAGTTTATTACTATATGGTATATACTAAAGCGGATGTTAAAATAATATTTAAAACTGTTTGATATTGAAATACAATGCCCATCTTTTTAAAGTCAATTTTATTTTTTGAAAATTAATTGGATTATTTTTAATATATTAGTTTTATTTTTAGATAGGGTAGTTTATACGATAAGATGCATATTATTTCTTAAAAAACTCATTACTTATATCAATAATTATTTTTTGAAATGATAGTTTTTTAATAAGATACTTATAGTTTTTTAATATCTATTTAATCAAATTTACAAATAAATAATACTATAATTTTCTAAATCCGTGCAAGGCACGGGAACTTAGGCTAGTATTATTTTATCTTTAAGTTTGTTTGGGGATAAATTTTATAAATATTATTTTATTTTTATATTTATTTGGAGATAATTTTTTCGCATAATTAACTATTTAAAATTAGAGAAATTCCTTTTGGTATCCTCCAGCTTTCGACATTTCCTTTTGGTGTCCAAAAAAAAATTTTATTCCTTTTGGTACCCCTCTATTTTGTACAAATATTGTCATGTAGCCTATAGTACCCAAAACCCACTTTTCCATCCATCTTTGCCGTTACAAAATAAAAAAAAAAACTTCAAACAAAGAAATATTATGATGAAGAAATCAAATTTTCAAAATAAAAAGATTTAACCCCAAAATTTTGCTCATGAATCACATGATAGCAAAAACCATAGTTCTAAAAATCCTTACCCCCATTTGACAACTAAGCAGACCATCATATATCAAATTCATTCTTAATAGTGAATTTCTGAACGGTTCAACCTTTTAACCCAAATGCCATTTCTGAGCCTTGACCCCAAATGCTAAATTTTGAGCCTAATTAGATTAGAAGTATAACTTGAGGCAGATCTAATCCAAACAGTCAAATCCAAAGTTTTCGTACAAGCAAAACCCTAGATGGCACTTATTCAACCAAATGAGAAAGAAGAGATCACTAAATCCAGATGTTTAGTTAACATAATTAAACTAAAAATAGGCAATGGAAACAACAAGAAACGAAATTGAATCAATTACACACGAAAAGGACGGACAAATCTTGAAAATTGGAGAGCAATTGACATTTTAGAGGCGTTTGCAGTTCTAGGGATCGGGAAGGGAATCCCTTGCTTCTGCTGATCCTTCTATTGCTTGCAAAGCTTCTGCATCTGGAGTATTCGCTTACCAAGCTCGTACTCGAATTTCTCGCAAGTGTGGCAATCGTTCTCACACTTCCATGGCAGGTAGAACTCTAATTGCCATCACTTGTTGAGAGGGATGAGTAGACGAGCGCACCGATCTCCTTTTTTTTTTACTTTTTTTTTTTAATTTTTAACTTTTAACGACAGATAAGAAAATATGGATAGAAAAGTGGGTTTTGGGCATTTTAGGCTACATGACAACATTTGTACAAAATAGAGGGGCACCAAAAGGAATAAGATTTTTTTTTGGACACTAAAAGGAAATGTCGAAAGTTGGAGGGTACCAAAAGGAATTTCCCTTAAAATTATTATTTTAATAAGTGCTTGTTTGGTTAACACTTCAAATCACATGAATTAGAAAATCATGGGAAGTAAGACTAAATAAATGTGTTTGGTTAAAAAATTATGACAAAAAATCACATGATTTTAAAATCATGAGAATTTGAACTTTCTGTGTTTTGTAGAAAGTTGACAACCAATTTCACCATTTTTCATGTAAAATCATAAATTCTTTTATTTTAAATTCTAAAGCTTACAATTCAACCAAACACATTTTCTCAAATCCATGGAATTTCAAATCATAGTAATTTAATTCTTGGGAAATAATTTTCTAGGAATTGCACTTCCTACATTCAACCAAACAAGCCCTAAAGGAGTGATGTGGCGCAAAATGGTGGCGAAAATTGTTTCTATTTTAATTATTAGTAATAAATAGATAGAAATAGATACAGATTATTCATGTATAAAAATGTAACCGAACCAGCCGATTGTATATGGGTTCCGGCGGGTGAAGAAAATCAGCGGCGGTTGAATGGGCGGATCTTCCGGCGGAACTGCTTGGAATCATCTCCGACGGCCTCGGACACCCCTGGGAAACTGTTGGATTTCGATCTGTGTGCCAATCGTGGCGATTGTCCATCCCTCCCCCGCCGAATAAACTCTCGCCCTTGTTACCCACCAAAGCCCCCTTCTTTGGTAACGAACCTCGCTCTAGATATGAGAGCGTGATCAAGGCCGGCGCCGTTTACCTCGTCCGTCCCCGATCCGATCCCTCAAAGGCTTGGATGGTTTGCGTAGAAGAATCCGCCCCCGGAGAACTCACCCTGCGCCACGCGCTTTCTTTCCAGCAAATAAATGGCGACTCCGGGTTCGACTTGGAGGCGGACTGGATCGCCGCAACTCAAACCCCTATCGCCAGATTTTACTTTCACAACAAACGTTGTTTTATGTGCAAGGGGTTAGATTTTAACACTAACGTGGTTTTCGCATCCGAGATATCAGAGGGATCGGGATTGGGATGTAGCCGCCAATTGGTTGGCTTGTGTTCATGTTCGAACTATATACACATGGCGTTTAGGCTTGACTTAGGAGGCGGGGGCGGCTTCAAGACTACTCAAGTGATTGGCAATGATGTCGAGCGCCACCGCCGAATTCACGATTATGTGAAATTCAAAGGCCGGATCTTTGCTGTTGATGAAACAAGCCATATCTACCTTCTTGACCACACAAATTTGCAGCTGGTTCAACTGACGACAGAGAATAAGCCGGTGAGGGAAGGTATCAAGGGTTTAGTTTGGGCTCGATTCGTGGAATCTGATGGAGATTTATTTGTGGTTTTGATATCGTACTACGAGAAGAAATCTCAAGTCCATATCTACAAGCTAGTTGGGGATTGTTGTAGTAAGATAATATTAGTTGAGGATTTGGGGGATAGGGTGTTCTTCCTCACTCACCAATGCTCTTTCTCAATCTCGGCTCGACTTCTTCCTCATCCTTGGCGGCAAGGCAATTGCGTTTTCTTGGCTCACTATGCTGGCCCCTGTTGTAAATGTGTTATACATGTTCGATCTACCCATAAGTGCAGACATAGGGTTTTCCACCTTGGAAGGCAGACTTTCACCAGGCTTTGGACTCCAAAAGGCCATTCATATTCAGACTTGTTTACTCCCCCTGCTTCCTTTGTCGAGAAGGAAATGACTGGTGAGTGGGAATGGATGAACAACTTTGGTTGCTGGAGGAAATGACTGGTGAGTGGGAATGGATGAACAACTTTCGTTTCTGAATAAGCAGCTCTGTATTAGTTTTTTGGGATAAACATTTGGTTGTCTCTATTTATTATTATTATTAATTATTGAAGTAATAAACCTAATGTATTTGGACCAAGGCTTCTTTTCCGATTTCATTGCAAAAGCTTTGGTTTTTGGTTAGCGCTGCTGAATCATCAACATCTTGCAGCTGTGCAAGTAATGTGAAAGAGAGTGGTATATCCTTACTTAAGAACTTTTCTGTGCTCTTTCTCTTCATCTCTCTTCCTAAACATGTCTTGCTAGAGCTTGAATATGCAGAGCAGAAACATTATGAGAGCCCATAATCCGATTTGTAACCCGTAAAGCCAAAAACTCCAAACTCATTACCCGACCCACCCGTAAATTACAGGGCGGGTAACGACTCAGGTCAGGTGGCCTATAGCCTATTGGACAGCCCTAAATTGTATCATTTCATTTCTTGTTTTCTCATATGAATGCGGTCTTTCGGCCTCCAAATGCAAGTTTTTTTTTTTTTTGAGAAAGGCTGCAAATTTATTCAATGAGATCCAAACTTACAATATGAGCAACCCCCATGGGAAGCATAGAATTAAAACTTAATTCATCCCCAACACCAGGAACAATCCTAGCAAGAGTATGGGCAACAACATTACCCTCACGTTTTACATGGAGCAGTTGAAAAGAAACAAAAAAATTGGCTAAGAAATCTAATATCATCAAGTAGCAAGCCAGCATAGGATAAGATAGGGGTAGAAGAAAGAAAGTCTTGCACAACAAGTAAAATATACAAATTCAGATAGGTCCGACCCATTATCCGGCCCAAAATCACTAACCACCTAAGGCTGTCGGCCTATATTTTGAGTCAAGCCCAGCCCAGGTCCACTTTTGCCCAGGTTAGTCACAATATAGCAGCAACAAACGATAAGCAGTTAAACTAGCTGTAGATCAGCATTTACTAATTACTGTAGTAAATACCATCCACTACCACCTGATGGATACAAAGAGACTTCCATAACAAGTCTGATTACAGCATTAACATATTCAAACTAGCTGTTAGATACGAATCAGTTCAGATAACTTATTACTAGTTTACCATCCACTACTACCACCACACACACCTGCAATTCACAGTTACTAAAAAAACAAAAGGCCATTGCTTCCATGTCATTTCAACATACCAGGCACACACCTACTAGAGCTCCATGGATCAAATACAGATAATAAGTCAAATTTACTTATCAATGTCAACTAATTCAAGCATCTATAGCTAAATTATTACCTTAGAAAGGAAATCAAGTGGAGGATGATGAGTTGACCATGGGGCTGACTTTCTTGAGCAGATTCTTGATCTCGTTCTCCAAACTCGCTCTCGTCTCAGGAGAGATTGTAGTAGCCGACTTCTCCAGCATTGAAGTCATTAACTCAAGGCTCTGCTTCATCTGATCAACGGTAACCTCAGCACTTGACTTATCCTGAGTAACTCTCTCTGCAGCCATTGGATAAGGCCCTGCATCTTGCAAGCACACCTCTAGGGAAATCGGCTTCACATTGTTTCCATTGAGATAAGAAATCGCGGGTGCCGTTCCTTTCTTCCTAATTCTCTTCTTTTTCCCTGGCCCACTTTCTGTTTGGTTGGGGCCCACAGGAGCCGACGTAGTCACCTCCTTCTTCTTCCTCCTCTTCCTCTGAGGTTTCATGCTAGAATCTACTGGGAGTTGAGAGTCGGGAGAGAAATTCACATTAACATCATAAAGACCAGAAGGCGGCTTTTTCTCCTTTGTCACTGGTTTCTTGTTTTGGTCTTCAACAAGAGCATGGAAGTCTGGATCTTCTTCATCTACAGCGCCAATCACTTCAGAATTGGACAGTCCACGGAATACAGATGAACGAAACCTGTTTAAGAGAACCTCCATAGAATCAAAGGAACTGTTGTAGTAAAAATCTAAGTGATCAAGAGCTACTAATTGGAGTTGCACGAGGAGCTCAGCTGAAGAGGCTGTAATTGCTTCTAGCTTAACTGAATTAGAAAGTGATTTCCTTGACTCTCTCTTCCTTTTGGTACACTTCATGAGTGAAAAGCTATCACCATCCTGGATGTAAATATTTTTCGGGCTCTTAGAATCATCAATTTCTGATTCCGCCGAAAGGGGTAAAGCCTTTGACTCCTTGCCAAGGTTTACAAAGGGATAACATAGGTACTTGCTCTTTTTTCGTTCTCTTGACAGCGGATTCTTGGCAGCTGTATCAGAATTACCATGACCATCTTCAACACCAGAAGCCTTTTCCTCTATGCTTCCCAAGCATTTAGAGTTTTCATCCTCATTACCATTCACTAAGGGAGCTAATTTATGCGCAGTAATATCCCCATCATCATGTTGCAGACTTTTCTCCTCTGCATTGTTATTATTCTCTAAACCAAAATCATTTCCCTCCGTAATTGTGCCACACTTAGAAAGGTCAGCCTCAGAAATAGTCAATGGGCAAGCAGATTTACAAGGACCAGGAAATTCACTGTCATTTGTAACAACATATCCTTTACTTTCTTCTTCAGAAAAGACATTAAAGTTTCCTGCAGCTGTTGAA
Organism: Fallopia convolvulus; assembly: GCA_964016875.1. NCBI lineage: Eukaryota > Viridiplantae > Streptophyta > Magnoliopsida > Caryophyllales > Polygonaceae > Fallopia > Fallopia convolvulus. The sequence continues at coordinate 3,873,321 of OZ024720.1, forward strand.
CACTTGAGCAGATCAGTAGGGGTGCCACACACCAGTGAAGTGAAGTTACAAGCATCAATACCCCAAGTTTCAACTATGGGACTTGGACTTATGAATTTGGAATCTTCATTCCCATGTTCAATGCATCCAGCCAAAGCTCCTGGTTCACAGGTTTGGTTTTGATGGAATTCATCCTGACTTATCTCCATGGTCAAACAGTCCTTTGCATGTGCTCTCCTGCAAGATTCCATCTTTCAAATTAAATGCCAATTTTTTTTCCTTATAAAGCATAGATCTTCCAAGAATTGTAAGCTTCAAAAAGGCAAAGTATATGACACATTTCAGACACACAAGGGACTGAGAAACACAAAAAGATAAATAGACAATGATATCAAGCTTGTGGATTCTACACAGACATAAAATTAAAGCATAAAGGGATTTGAGCATACAAAACAGTGAAAACCCAGCCAATCAAAGCATTGGCCAACATTATATCCACCTGTTTCTCCTCTGGATTTGAACATACAGTAATGTCATGTGAAAAAAGGGGATGAATTTGTATCATTCCAAGCATAAATTTAATGATGAATTTTGGTGAAAATTCTTTTATATATTTTTTGAGTTATGCTAATAACAACTTCTGGTGATCCATGATTAGCTGTGATAATTATGGTTATGATATCTGGCCATAAATCTCCTTACACTAGCTTGGTATATTTTTTGACAGCTGTATGATGCCTTTGTCAGCATGAATTTTAAGAACTAGTTTTCTCAAAACAGGCTTTGATTATGAATTCTTGTAAACTAAATTTTTTTGTTTGCTGATGAATTTGCACATATCTAACAAAAAATTAATAGAAAACACCATCATTTTTTAAGATGAACAATCCAAACAATGCACATAATTAGAAATCACAAAATGGCAGTACAGACCTCCTTCATGTATAAATTTTCACCCAAAGGGTTGAACCAAACACCCAATCACCCACTACGTTGAACACAATAATAAGATGGAAAAACTATGTTTTTACTTTCCAGCAAATCCAAGATTGCCCCTATGTTCCATTGTAGAATCCTAATTCATCTCATAATGAATGTTTAGTGATGACCAAAGCACAAACTGATAGAAAATAAAGTGCACATTAAGTGCCTATGACATAGTTATTTCAACCCTCGAGACATTTTTGACATGCAATTTATCAAACTTGTATAAATCCTGAGTTACTCAAAGCAAATCTATTCATAACTTGCTACACTATCAGCTTGATTATGCAGAACGACTTACAAAAGATATATACAGTGCAATGTAGACTTCCAAGGTTGAAACATAAGAGGATTGCATTACTTTCTGCGCTATTTTCTTCTTTATTAGGGATCAATCAATAACACTAGCAAATTACAATTTAAAGCAGCATAAAGTAAATTTACATGTAGCACAAAGTAAACTTTACAAGTGTTCTGTGAGGTTTACACTTGGAAAATGTAGGAGTTCACAATTATATACACTATCAGTAGTCAAAACATATGGTGAGGCTAGATCACGATCTGGAATATTTTGACAGTTTTAAGCAGAGTCAGTTTGGGTTTGAGCTATTCAAGTACAGATTCAAAATTCGGGTTTTGAGTTTTCGTTTTTTGTTTAAGCTAAAAACTTCAGATTGAGTCAAGGTTTTTGACCGATACAAGTACAAGTTACGTCTCCATTTCTTTTCAACAATGGCTAACACCTGACGACTTTTTCTATAGCATTATAATATTATTTGATTTTGACCGCCAACTTCAATAGTCAAATAATACAAGATTTAAAAAACACAAAAACAACTTTTAGAATTGTCAAACTCGGATGGTGACCCCTGATTAAACAATGACCTACCAACCCTAAACAATGAACTAATTTCGAAAAGAACACATTGCACAATCAGCTACATTTACCGTAAGAAAATCACAAAATCAACCAAACTCATCACCTCCAGCTAAACCAAAAGGGGGATTAATAGCGAAAACGCCAAATGCCCTAAATTTCAGCAAGTAACAACTAGCAAAAAAAGCATCAGCAAAACCGACATCAAATCCTTCGACAGAACGCATTACCACGTCTCGTACCGCTTTCAGAGCTCAAAAATGGCGAAATTGGGGGGAAATCACAGCAAATGAACAGGAAAACACATCGAAAAGACGTCGCTGGGTAGCAGAGATTACGAGAGCAAATTTCCGGAAAGATAAATCGACAGAATGAAGAGATCAAAGACCTAAGAGCGTAGAGTGATAGAGAGAGAAAGAGCGGTGCTTACAGCTAGTTCGTACTGAGTACGCGATGGAAGCTTCGAGAGAGACGGGGACCGGAGGATTGTGTCAGAGGAAGAGAGAGAGGTGTGAGTGTGAGAGAGAGCTTATCAGGTTTATAAATGTTGTTTGGGGATGAAGAAGAGAGTAGTGTACTGGACTCCTAGTGTAGACCGGACACGTTTCATACGTCCGATTCGGTGAGTTTTTATTTTATTTTTTTTGCAGTTTATTTGGACATCAAAATTAAATATAGGCTCACCGGTCTAAATTTCACATTTACACTAACTACATGTGAATAGGAGATTTTTTGGGGGAAATGTAGGATTTTACGGGGTGTAAAACTTATTGGCTAGAAGTTCGAGGGAATTAGTTCCAGTGGAGTTGTGAAAAAACTCCATAGATAGAGTTGAATAAATCCTAACCATTAAATACAAATTGAACGGTTGAGATTTGATTTTTCTCTCTCCATATCAAGTTATTATTTTTTTCTTTTTTTCTTTTTTCCCGACGGGTTCACCAATTTACTATAGGGTTTTAGTAAATTCACCCATAGAGTTTCTCACAAACTCCATGGGAACAGGACCGAAGTTCGAGATATGAAAATATCTATATTGGTTTAATAAAAAGACAAAAAGAAAAGAAAAGAGGAAAAATAGGGCATGAGCGGAATTATTCTTCAATTTTTTAGATTTTGTTACTTTTGACGAGATTGTAATTTGGAAGGGTAAATAAAGGTAAATACGGGATTATTGCTCAACTTTTTAGACTTTTTTTTTTTTACTTTTGACGAGATTATAATTTGTAAGGGTAAATAAAAGTAAATTCGAACTCGTCCGACGGCAGAGTAATTTCCGACCGAGTGATTTGTCCTTCTCCGACCGAGTGATCCGGCGGCTGAGGCGAGACGTTTAGGCATAAGGATTTGTTCCTTCTCCGGGTTACCTAGTCTTTGAAGTCAAACCCGAAGCGCAGAATGTACTCTCACTCAAGTGAATATTGTCTAGGAAATTTTGCCTATCCATTTTTTTTGAGGAAAGATAGTACGGGGGCCGCTAACAGGCTAGTGGTCGCTCTAAAGCATCCTGACGGATGAGGGTAAGAAGACTCGAGTCAACTGCAAATGAGATAGAGGAAGCACGTTTGAAAAATCCAACAAAGTCAGATCGTGGTATTGACTTCTATTGCTTCTTCACAAAATCAAAGGGCAAGGGTTGTGTGTCCAACAAGTTCAACAGTGATAAATAAAAGCAAAATACCCATATGGCAAATATGCATTTTATTGTAGATTAAATATTTGCTTACCATTTCTCGCAAGCATTGTGTGCAACAAGTTCATCAAAGGATACTCAGCAGTCATAATGCACATTTCATTGACATGTACATAGAAGATAGAGATGATCGTTGTTGATATCTTTAGACTTTCTCTAATGTACGAATTGATCATATATTCAAGAGGTGAATCGTGTGGTGATGATGAATTGTCACAATTAGGCCCTTCATCAATTATTAAGCTTGCGCAAAGCTAACATATTTTTTCTCTAGCAGACCGTTTGCACCCTCTTTATTAATGCTTTAGGCCTTGCTACAGTTGTAAAAAATAAGTACTTTTTTCTAAAAAGTATTGCTTATTTATCTTGAAAAATGTGAAAGATAATTACTTTTCACATATTTCAAGGCAAATAAGCAATACTTTTTAATAAAACGTGATTATTTGTAAGAAGTGTAGCAAGCCTTTAAGGCTTGCTACACTTCTTGACAAAACGTTGATTTGAAAACGATTTTCTAGAAAGAGGGTTCTATTGTTTTTTATATTTGAATCGTCCAAATCATTAGGAAATGCTAACCCAAATCATTAGATTTATTGTAAATAGAGCGTTAACATCATAGTAGCTAGGAGATAAAGCAATATAGTAGTAGTATCAGATGCTCCAGCTCACAGGCTCACTCAAACGTGAAAAACACAGTAGGTAGTTAGGAGATAGAGCAATGTACTAGTAAATGCTTTTAATAAAGATAGCAAAACTAATACCAACATGTATAAAGCAAAAAAGTCTCTTCTAAGATGTGAAAGTGCAGAGAGTTTGACACATCAAAAATTGCACAAGTATCTCTGCAATTGTCAAACTCAACCAAGGTTTTTTTTTTCTTCAGCCTGGAACTAGTATCGTCACAATAATTCATCAATTTGTCAACCTAATTTCTCATCAAAATTGCACAAATGTTAGTCCCTTCATAGCACACAGAATCACCTTCCAGAACGTGATCTCTTCTTAGAAGGGGGCCCTCTTGGACCAAAAGGACCAAAAACACCTGAGCCATACCCAGACAAGGTTTCAGGCGGCGTTGGAACTGTCTGAACAGTAGTACGAGGTTTTTGTTGGTGTTGCGCAGGCAGCCTTGGGGCAGCAGAAGCCGGTGGAGGTGGTGGAGGTGCACGGTGATTCGGTTGTGCACGGCGATTCGGCTGTACACGGCTCAAAGGGTGGGTCCCATAAGGACCAAATACACCTGAGCCATACCCATGTAAGTTTTCAGGAGCTGACCCTGACTGAACAGTACGAAGTTGTTGTTGTTGCTGCTGCTGTTGCTGCATATTCGGGGTTGAGGCAGCAGACTTGGCACGGGGCAATGGCTGTACCAAGCGTTTCGGATTCGATTTGTTCAAAGGGCGGGTCCTTTTACCTGCCCCTTGAGATACTGAACTCGTTTTGTCACGATCATCGTCCTTTGGAGAGAACAAGGATTTAAGGTAGCTGGTTGGAGGATATTCAGTAGCAAGCGGGATTCTTGATTGCTCATCATGCTTGAAAATGCAAGTAATTGTACTAATAGTGGCAGCCACTGCTGGAGGTACGGCTTTCCTTGGATTTATGCCCTGCAAATGAGAAACAATAACAAAGGAACAGGAGTTGAGAGATGGGACATATGACAGTAATTAGACAATATCACACGCTATTTTGTGCAAAAAATATGTTAGAACCCTAAAACTGGAAGAAGGGAAGAGTATAAAGCAAGCATCTCGCTATTCAGCAAAATTTGAGGGATCCTCGCAATTGTACTTCATTACAAGTTATTCATTCTCCTTTTATAATAAATAAACAAATAATCATCCCTTAAAACTAGTAAATAATAAACCCTCTGTTCACTAAGAATTGTCATTTTAGCTTTTGACACAACTACTAAGAATTCAATCATTAAGCTGGAAAGACTACACATCTCATTTATTGCCAAAAAACAAAGAGAATTTGCATAGAAAGAATTAATATGTGCAAATTCCCATAAGAAACATCGTAACCCACCAATAAATCAATGCCTACACTCTCAGATGACAAACATTTATTAACAATTTAGAAGGCTAAATTACAGACTTCTCCAAACAATTGTAGCAATAATTGAGATAATGAAAAAGGACATGAAGGAAGTGGGGGAAATGGAAAGCTGCCTAATAACTAGGAAGTTGGAATATGAGATTTTTTTAATATAAAAAACTTACTAGAAAATGGAAAAATGAAGATAATAATTAACACTACTAAAAACAAGGTTTTTTACACTATAAAAAAATTAATAGTTTGGGACTGTATCGCAATACCTTAAAGGAGATTGCAGCAGACAACCTCTCTCTCAAGCAGTAAATCTGAGCAACTTCAAGTGCAGTACACTTGAATGAAAGCCAACGATCAACAATCAAAACAACAGGGTCATCAGCAGATGACATTACTTTCTCTTCACTAGGAATTTCCTCTTTGTCACCTTCAAGCCTTTTTCCACCATCTCCATCACCCTTCTTATCTTTTGTAGGAGCAACGGCAATTTCATTAGCAACTAGGAGCAATGGAATATTCCCGATTAGACTACATTTCTTTACCTGTAACCCTGCATCTCCTTGAGTCATTTCACTGTATACAATTATAGCAGTATCACCAGATGATGCCTTCAATGGTGATAGAGGGTACATTGCATATGGTGGAATTCTAATTCTGTTACCACTAGCTGTCTCCATATACAAATTTTTGGGAGCTTTAGGTGATGGAGTCACTCGCCCTACATTTGGATATAATCCAGCTACAAGTAACGCGTTTATAATATTCGGTTCCCGTGCATTTTGATTGCAGCTAGTTACTTTAAGATCTGGAATATATCCGAGTAGCAACAGTTCTCTTTGGAGTTGCCTACGCATGCAAGACAACATATTCATAGTGGCGAAGGAGAGAAAAAACTCCTTACAAAATTCAGCTTGTAGACTTTTCTTCTTGGCCTTACTCCAGCATTCAAATGCTGCAATCACGGCCAACTGCTCACTGTGACCACCATAGAGAGCTGCCAGCTCAGCTTTGGCATTATTTGCTTTTGCCTTGTCTTCTGGTGACATAGGCAGAGTAAATGGGTCTCTATAGTATGAGGCGCATGCCAGAGTCAATGCAGGGTCAAGGCAGTTAAACAATATGGCAAAGAAGAGCATCCTACTGGTTAAAGGATTGACTGGAAGAGAACCAAGCTGCTTTCCGAGTTGTGTCAGATTCTCCTCATTTGACAAAGCACCAATTTCTTTGAGAAGAGACACAGCATTATTTATTGTTTCAGATACTGGAGGATCTAATGTCTTGTTGAGGAATTCCCCTATATTGTAACTTGGATCAAGCATTTTCACCTGTCATCATCAATCAACAAGATAAAAAATCCACATGCAGTTGCCCTTCATGGGATTATAAAAAAAAAGGCAAGAAAATGCATAACCGTTAGACCCCTAAATTAAAAATCAAAGAGAGAATCTGAAAAGTAAGCATCTCGCCATTCAGAATATATTGAGGAATTTTCACATGTAAAGTTCACTTCATTCATCAAGTCTGTCCATTTATAACCTTGTGTTGTCCTTTTATAATAGAGAAACGAAATAACTAACTCCTAAAACTAATAACAATTATTCAGATAATGGAAAACAGCATGGAGGAAGTGGAGAAAATGGGGAAGTGCCTAAAACCTAGGGTGTGAGAATGTGGGAATCAGATAACAATTATAGCAAGAAAATTGGGGAAAAAATTCAACTACGATTGCTACTGGGATAATATATAGGTGTAAAAAAGGAAAACATGTTGAATTATCAAAAGTTAGAGCAGGGTTGTTACAAAATTAAAATAAAAAGAGGGAGATACCTGTAGACATAGTTCCTCTATAGGCATTCTTTTTATTTCAGGGGTCCTGAACTCTGGAAAACCCTCTGCTTGTAGCCTCGTATAGAGATAGTAACAGAAACCTGGTTGGCATCGGCCTGAACGTCCTGCACGTTGCTTTGCACTTGCTTTCGAAACCCAAGAAGTTTGTAAAGTTGACACGTTACTAAGTGGGTCATAATTCTTTTCCTTCAACCTACCAGAGTCTATAACAAAGACAACATCATCAATTGTAACTGCAGTCTCAGCAATATTTGTGGAGAGAATAATTTTTCGGCAACCATTAGGAGGACGACTAAAAACTTTCTTTTGATCAGCCGATGGAACCATTGAATGTAGGGGTAGTATCAAAAATTTTGAACCATCCTTGAAGAAACTATTGGCAAGTAATCTGGTTTTGGTCTTATTTATATCATCCCAACCAGAAAAGAAAACTAGAATAGCACCACTTTCTGAGTCCACACATATTTTCATAAGCAGCTGCTCTATAAGGACGGTGTCAATAAACATAACATTGACACTAGCCAAATACTTGTCAACCAACATTTGATTATTCTTGGAGTTGTCAACCAACATTTGAATATTCTTGGAGTTCGAAGGGCCAATTGTGAAGTGTATACTTATAGCGTCAACAACTTCCGTTTGTTCAGCAGATTTGGCCCAATCCAAAGCAGTTCTTCCATCTTGTGATTTCAAAAGGCAATCTGCACCTAAAGAAAGAAGCATACAGACATCACCAACTTTCCCTTTTGCAGCAAAAACCATCAAAGGTGATACTCCAGTCTGTGAATGTTGATAATTCAAAACTTCAGATGTCCTTTCAGAAGAAATTAATTCAATGAGAGCATCCGATTCATCATTTGACCAAGCCAAATTGATAGCCTCATCTAAGGCCACCTTCTTCTCAACTGTTAATGCTTGCTGCACACTTGAAGAACTGGGCAAAGTTGCATCAAAACAATTTTGTTCAGATTTCAACATAGAAAGAACATCTTCCAAGTAAAAGATTTTCACCTGAAAAAAAAAATACACCAAAAACAATCTTGAATTCATCAATCAGCCCAAAACGTAAAACGATCTCGAGTTTACATAGTAAATGTCTTAACTGGATAGGTGAATCCGGGCACTTTAATGACTGGGCAGCCACCAAAATATTGTGAGAATCTTTCAACATCCATTGTGGCACTCATGAGGACCTACATAAGCCCCACTTTAGTCTCTACAAAATTCTTGGCAGCTCCAAACATAAAAATATGATCATATTCTTCCTCCAAATGTACATAGACATAATAAAACTCACCAATCGTAGATGGGGATATCTAGGAAGCATGTCCCTGCATATATGAAGCCAATATGAGAAGACTGATTGGTAATTTGATCAAGCAGCAGTAACAGATAAGACTGAAATAGAGTCGCCGACATAATAGCGAGTGGTGTGTCATGTGCTCTTTGATAAAAGTGCCAATCATATTATCCCAGTACTTTTTGGCTAACTAGTGTTTAAAAAGGCGAGGCGACACCCTAGCCGATGGACCCTCAAGACCGCCTAGGCGCGCCTCTAAGGCGAAGGCAATCGCCTTATACACAAATGTTCGGTAAATAATGAATATACATAATATAATGTTCAGTAAGATATAAAAACATATTTTTAAAGAAAAAATCAATTTTTTTATTAAATTTATAGTAATAAATCCAAATTTAAAGATAAAGGAGAGTAGTTGTATATAAGGAGAAATTAAATAACATGAAATGGTCTGATTATATAGTTAGGATACTAAAATATATTAAAAAGAGATCTTTGAAATATTAAAGAGATCTTTCAAAATAAATAATTGCATTTAAAAATATATCTTGAAAAGATAATAACTTCTAATTGGGAAAGTAGAAGATATTAATACTTATTAAAAAGACAAGTAGTTGGTTGTTCAGATTCTATCCTTTTTTATGTTAAGATTATATTTCAAAAAAAATCAGTATCAGGCGCAGTTGCCTGACGCCTTGGCTCGCCTGGCCGCCTTAGGGCACCTGAGCCACCTCTTGTAGGCAGCCTCGCCCTGCATACATGATGCAGGCAATGGCATGCTCCAGGCGCGCCTAGGCAACGCCTTTTAATTCACTGTGGCTAACTACATAGATATTGTAACAGTTGGTTAGAGAATATGGAAGTGTTTCATGAATTATTAATATAGGCATTACTGGAGTGGAGAAGAGTCAACAAACAATTACCACATGATTTATACAGACCATGCCCTCCAGATCAAAAGAACATTATCTCAGAAATTACAAAATAGTATACACTGAATCTAAAGTTTAATTTAAAACTTAGAATCTAGAAATTCATAAAAAATAAGAACTTGTTGGTAAACAAGAGGGTTGGAGAAGATGAGAATCTAATCTCTTATTCAAGGAGAAAGATCACATCTTTGTGAGAGAGAAAGTTAATCCTTCCTTGATTACAAATGGGCGGAGCCAGCAAATATATAAGGGAGGAAGTCTAGGGTTACAAACTGATCAAAGGAAACATTACCCCTAATGCAGTAATGCCTAGGCAAAAGTAATGAAAACTAAAAAGTAAGAGTAGGGTTGCCCTTAGACAACTAGACCAATTTTACAAGTAACGTACAGCTACAAGAGACCCATGTTTAATTCCAGAAATTCATATAAGAAAATAAGAACTTGATGCAAACATTCATTACATATATGAGCACATCATACTGCATAACCAAAAATACACCAGCACATATGTTGCATAAGAACCCAGTCAACCCACAAAAATGCTCTACCTTTGGCGATTCTTGTTGAGGTGAATTACAACTAATTCCCTTAAATATACGAAGCCGGAAAAAGCAGTAAAGAGAGCTTCATTCTGAAAAATACTATGTTATGACAAGTAACTTCAAAAGGCAATTCGTACCTGAGAATTGCGAGAATGAAATCAGAATAGTGATCCCTTTCATGAATCTCATCCTACAAGATAAGAAAAAAAACAACGAAATTTTTTGCTATGTTATCAGACATTAAAATGGTCAAGACATTAAAATAAGCACAAGATAGAATCTTCCAAGGAAAAAACTTTCTTCTTCGGAGTCATTTTGCTCCAAGGAAGTTGCAATTTTCTGCACCATTGTGATCGTGCAAAAATTGAAAGCACCAAATTACTATGTTATAGCCTACAGATACATATTATCAAGTTCCTAATGATCCAATTGATCCCTAATGTTGGTGGTTTAAATTTGGAGGAAGTTGGCCAACTGCTAGCATTCACAATCACCTCAACCTGTTGCTCTACAAATGGGCAGCTTAATAGTTAGCAGATCATAGTCCAGAAGAACCAAAACCCATTCGAGTCCATAAGAATTTTCAACAAAAAAATTGCTAGTAACTCCAATACTAAATTCCAACAGACACTTTGTCAGAAGGGTCTCATCGCCAGATCTACTGATGATTGAGACGAGCTATAAGATCACATCTGCATCCCCCATTTTAAGGCTTTCTGGACAATATTGAGTCAGTATAAAAGTAAATAAACCTAGTCAGCAGGATCAATTATGTCAATAAAGGTAAGAATAGTAAGCGCATCTAAGAGATGGTATGCTAGTAAAGAGATCTATTCATGGATAAGAAAAGGACACAGGGTCTTTGCGGCGTTGATGCTTTTTGCCGGTTGGTTCCGTAATCACAGGGAACAAATTCACCGACATATGGATAAGAAAAGGACACAGGGTCTTTGCGGCATAGACTACTTCTCAGGCAAAGGCCCCTAAACTGTGAATATTTATAAACCTCAGGATCATGTACAATGTCCAAAAAATAGGATTGCAAAATCATAAAACAAAATGATCTCATTCAACAACATTATGTTTTAGTTTTCCAGGATACCACAAACCATGTCTATTTTTCATAGCCTTCCTTTCCTGGATACCATAATGTATGTTTCGCATGTAGACATGTGGTTAATTGCACTCAGAAATAACTTCTTTCAAATAAAAAGGACATGCAGAAGTTGAAAACAAAGATAAAACAGTATCATTACCACAACGATATGGGTTAATTCAGAGAGATTACTAGATGCCGCTGATTTAGAAGAATCTTGGCCAGGTCCAGCAAGGCCATCAGAAACAAGCAAATGTAACAAAATCCCATTTGTGCAAAACATGAGTGAAGAATTCCGCCCTCCTTTGCTTTCCAAACGTATCTAGCAGCGATGGAAGAAGATAATATGAACGAACTTGAATTCAGATTTAGAGAGGAGAAAGCAAAATTAAAGAAGCCACTGATAAGTTCACTTTCCAAATTTAGATGAGTATGTGCTCTGATTGTTTTAGTTTTTTTTTTTTGATGTTTTGCTTTTTCTTCTGAACTCAGATGACAATTTATATTATATTTTTGTTAAACTCAAAACTACAGAAACCACCTAACAAGAATTTTTTAACATGATTTTTGAAATGTGGCACAAGACAGAAGAGATCCATATCATTCAAACCCTTCTTTGTATGCATCTACAGATTATTAACCCTTTTAGTGTGTATGCTATCGTTCAAACCCTTAATGTTTACCTTGTATCCAACTGTTTCTCCAACAGCTTTTCCCCTTTCCTCAGAGACTCTTTCAGCCACTACAAGTACACGTAAACTTAAGTTTTAGCCAGCCAAAAGGGAAGAACTACAAGAAAGTAAGAGATAGCACATGGAAAAAAGTGTTAAAAATTTCACTTCCATAAGCATGACAAAACAAAATCACCTGAGGTCGCTGATATACGCCGCGGCTGTGTACATACTATTTTACATGCTTGACCTTTTTTCCACATGTTGTCTAACAGAAATTGTGGGACCTGCAAATAAACAGGTAACAATCACTTTGAAAGAAAAGTGCCTTTAGGATTAAAAAATTGTGCAATAATGATGATCAAAATCAAAATTAAAAATTGGTATAAACTAAAAATGTATAGCAAGAGTTCACCCCAGAGATAAAAACTAAAAAGTACATGTCATTGCAAAATATCTTGTAACTTAGATAGGGGGCAATGGATGCCACAGGTGCATATTTAGATGTCATACACAACTATAATCTGGGCTCCACAAAGACCTCAAAAGACAATAGAACTACCAAAACTTGATCCACTAACAAAAATCAAGAATAAATATTCAAGAGATGGATATGGAGTAGATGAGAATGCAAATGAGTGGTTTTCAGAAGAACAAGGAGAGATCCTAGCAAAAACTAATAATTGCAAAATATATTCGAAATGAGCTTTGTGAGGACTCCAAATAAGACATTTGATCCATTCCATTGGAATATATCTTGTATAAAAGGGCAAATTGGCAATCACACTCATATTGCATGCTCAGTGATGAAGCACCTAGTTTGAGGCAGTACATATTTGATACATACGTACTAATAAATTTCACTGGGGCTGGAGCACCCATATGTATGGGTGCAGAAACCGAATCTTATTTACAAAATGTACAAGCAATTCTGTTACCTGAGTTGTCTTGCCACAGCCAGTCTCCCCAGATATGAGCACTACCTGCTCTTCAAGAAAAGCATGTGTAAACTCTCCACAATTGAGACAATAATTGAAAAGAAATTATGCGAAAAAACATTCAAAAAGAGGTAATATTGCCATTCTGAACTATTGAAAAAAACAACAAGCTCTCGTTCCTGTGTGTGGGCGTGTGTAGCAAATACAAACAAGTTTGAGCAGCATATGAGATTTTTTCCTCTTTGGACTTGGTAGATTTTGAATTGGAAGAATTTCTTTTAAGCACTTTATCATGCCTAACTAATTTAAATTAACATGACAATAAGTATGCATAGACATAGCATACACAATACCTGGCTATTCTCAATTTCTGACAAAATAGCATCTTGATAAGATGCAATCGGAAGCATAGACCTTTTATCATTGATCTGAAGCCACAAATCATGACAAATCTTTAATTAAAAAGTGATTAACTTACTAAATAGATTCAAAGTGCATAAGAAAATACTGGGCTCGTTTGATGCAATGACCTTATTACTAAGGAGTTAGGACCTTACAAGTAATAAGGTCACAATGCCAAATGACCTCCAAATCCTATTCTAGCTATATGATTCAAAACCTTTTTCAGATTCTTGTCATTCTTTACTCTCAAAGAAAGAGCCTTCACTTCTTTTGCTATGGCCTCACGGTTCATCAAAGGTTTCCGGAAGGTGTCATACCCTTTGTAACCAGTCGTCTTCTTTGTAATAATGCATTGATTAAACTTCAGCTTTTCAAGCCCATCTTGACAAGGCGGATACTGCTTAAACAAGTTCACCAGAGCCTCTTTTGACTCTTCAGAGAACTTAAGCAAACCGAGTTGGTCCTTCCCTAACTCATCTGTTCCCTTTTTGGTCTTGTATAGTGAAAGGACTCGATTAGTGCCCTTCCTAAAAATTCATGTTAAGAAAGGGTTAATATATATCCAAATGACAGAGGAACTTCTATTTCAAAACCTGTCCTGTCTCGACCTTTGACAATTCTACTATTCCTCTTTTCTAATAACAAACAGAATATCATTCATTCAAGTATAAAACTTGAGATAAGAAACAAAATATCAAAGAAAATTACAATCCTTTTTTTTAAGAACTGTATATAAGAGAATATGTAGGTTACAATCAACATTTAAAATATCAAGAGAATTAAATATTACCTCCCGACAGATTTCAGGAAAATCAAGCATCTACTACTTAATATCAGACTTATACTCTAACCACTTCCTGAACCTGTTCTCATTTTGTAGCACTACATTCTATATGATAGATGAGATGTTTCACATTAGCTGTTATATTATCGAGGATGAGAAAGAGATGATATAAATATAGGACATCTAAATTCCCATGATCAGTCACTGCATAATAAATGAGCAATCAGGAGTTCTCCGCTCATTGTAAGAGTACCCAGAAAAATCGGTTGGAGATTCTCCACTCCTCTTTCGTCTGAAGAGCCAGTTTATTTGTTCAAAAAAGCCACCCGGTTGAATGGGCTGTTTCCATTAGTGTGTATCCTCATTCCTCAAATTTTTAACTTTTTCATTTTCTTCTTGACCTGATATATATTCCATTCATGTTCTCCCTCCCTCCAATACGGATGAGTAACTCTCCATTGCCCTCTCGTTTCCTTCCTCCCTCTCTCTGCAGATCTATTACCCCTCCCTATTTTCTCTCTCCAATCTATCTCTTCCCCTCAACCAAACAGGCCCTAAATTTATCCATATTAATCAAAATATCTCCTTTCATCTTAAGATAATCCAGGGTCAAAATATTCAAGCAAGTAGCCTCCCAACACAAGAAACCCTTCACGAAAATAGCAAATGAATCGGTCCACTTAATTCAGGTGGAGAAGATTCTATCAACAAGTTCATCAAGTCACTTACCCTGAACTTTTTGAAGTCATGCCCATTTTCCTGCTGTGCTCATGAATGAAAGCACGCTCTGTCTTTGATCGTTGAGTGAACTTGCACTCTGCATTTAAAGACGAAAAAATCTAACACTCAGACAAAATTCACTGGTGAGTGGGACACTGCGTCTTCCAAAAGCGAAAAAGGAAATGTGACAACTATATAGAATAGACATCAAACTTTCAACATCTCAGAAAAATACAAGAAATATTATGCAAATTAACACTAAAAATGATATACACAGAAAAATAACTAGCATATTTCAGAGAATAACAAATGAAAAGTGAAATCTATACAGAAATATTATTAGATGACCGGACCTTTGCATACAACTGGTCATATGTCACCCAAGCCAAGCCACTTCCTCACCCACCACACAATCATAGGGTCAAAAAGCAGAGGAAAAGAAAAAGAAATCCATTTGGAGAGAAAAAAGACAAACGATACCATCAAGTGGTAGGAAAATATATGACAAAAGTTGGATACAACTAAGAAAAGAAAAGAAAGCACAGATGATGGATGAAGATAAGAGTTTAGTAACCCTGGCAGGCTGGCACTAACAAAAGAACAATCTTATAAATGGATACCTAAAAAGTTGGATACAATTCAGAAGCATCTTAATGCTACCCATCTATAAGATAGAACCAAAAACATATTGGATGAGCATCAGAAAACTTGTTAGGGAGAATTGCACGAAATTACCCAATGGCAATTTTCAAAAGCATCCCTTGTAAATCTTTTTTTGACCAAACCTCCAAGTAATTATTATCAAGTCGTGATTGTTTGCTATCTTCTCTTCTGATCAGAAGTGAAAACGAATCAAGACAATGCAGATAGGGAAGTGTCGTGTGCTGAACTTTTTTTATTTCACAAAACATGGCACAACTGAAAATCTGTCTACTGATTCAAAAACTCGTCATCTTCATATTCTTTATAGCATGGGTGAATAGTTACAGAGATCCATGCTCTGCTCTATTTGTCTTCCTCTGAAGATGAAAATGATTAATGAGAACTTCCCTTCAAACACCAATGATATTGCTTGTAAATCATCCACACAAGTCAGAAATTCACTATATTTGCCATGCATTGATGCTTTATGTAACGCAGAGACCCTTAGTTCCCTTTTCTCTCTTACTTCTCTCTACCTCTCTGTCATATTTGTGTTTGATTTTGAGTTTTAACATATTTTCCCACACGTTGCTTGTTGAGCAAAAAAAAAAAGCGCTCAAAACTTGAAATTGAGCAAAAAATATTTCTTAGTTCCAAAGTGATGGCCTACTAATTGAACTGGAAGGGCTTCTGCTGTGATTTTTTTTTAAATATAATTCGAGGAGCCTCACTGGGTCAATGATGATGATGACTTCGAGGATAGTTTGATGTATTTCATGAACTGTCCCTTTATAAGAGGTGGCTGTATAAATTTTCCACATTGTGTCAGCAAATAATCAGGGACTACAAAGCAAGTGAAAACCCAACAATAACGGCACATGGAAATCCTTCAACATGCTTTTGCCAAACCACATTGATCCATTTATCTGTAATCCTCTCACCCTCAGTGGATCTCTAGCCTTTGCAATGACCAAGCTGAACACGGCAGCCTACTTTCATTACAAACAAACCTGAGCTTCTCACATTTCAAAATTGCCAATTTGAGGTTCTCACACTCATTCACCATGATTTGTATATCACTCTTAGTAGAGGTGGGTGCTGCTTGATCAAATGATCAATCCTACATCATCAATTTGAGGTAGATGCTTGATTTATTGGTTTATATAGAATTAAGATCTCCTGAGTTAGCTTTTTGGATGTGTTCTCTAAATACACTATACCTAGGTGATTGTGAGCATTTGCTATAGGTCCCTTTGCTAAACCATTAATCCTTGAGCAACCAATTCATGCATCAATTCAAAGATCAATTTTTGATAGCCCGAAACAAAGGAAGTAAAACTCTTCAAACCTAGTGAACTGCTCATTATCACCACACACAAAAAAAAAACACGAGATAGAACATCACCTTGTAAAGAAGATGCTCGAAAGCTATTGAGTTCCGCGAGAATACGTTGATATGTGGCTTCATCTATCCTGGCACGGGCATTCGATTTGCTGATTTTTTTCTTTATTGGTTCCATGGAGGATGGCTGTTTGATTTCGTCCCCGCTTTGCAGATTTTGCGGCTGTTCGGAGACCACAGAAAGCGCTTTCGCTGCCGCCGCCGCCGCCTTCTTTTTTGCCGATCGTTTCGCCATCTCTCACACACAGCTCCTCTCTCTCTGCGTCTTCTTAGCCTTCGTTTTCAAGCTGAGGAGGAAGAAGAACGGAGGAGAACTCTGCCTTCTGCGGTGTTTGTATCTGCTTTGGACTTTGGAGCTTGTGTCCGGTGTTGTGTAAATTCCTCTACTACGGGCGGGCGCGCGTTACTAAACTGAAAAACCCTAGCGCTAAAAATATTTCAATTAGGGATTTTTATTCACAAGAATTTACTTTAGATAATTAGAGTAGTTGACTAGAAAAAATTATAAACCTTTTACAAAAAAGATTAAAAGTATTGTAAATACAAAATTATTGATTTCTTGCTATAATTAGCTTCTTAAAAAGAACTTAAGGCATAGGGTTAGAAAAATCGTTTATAAGAAAAACTTCGCATGAAATAAGATAGTCCAATAAATCGAAAAGTGAGCACTAATACTAAAAAAATAGAAATATTACTAACAATTAAAATCTGGCAAATATATGGGATGAACGAGTTAAGCACTAAAGAAAGTAATATCACCACAATACAAGAAAATGTCTCATCTCCATCTAGGGAATACGCAATAGAGCACATCGACATTGTCTCTACCTGAATAAGAGATTTGACCAGACATAACTCGATCTCTACTTCCTTATCACGACAAAGAATCGTTGGATCAACTTGCAAGGATATGAGATTCGTTTGAGAAAAACGACTCAAATGAAGTTTTTGGTTGTCAATTCTTTGATTTTAAGGGTGATTTTAGTTTAAACAAACATCTTGGTTAAAGTTGCCTAAGAAAAAAGGTTTCATGAAAGCATAGCAATTCGTTTTAGTTTGTGGGGATGTTTTGCAATTTGTTTTCGCTTTTTGCAACCAAACGAAAAGTTTTCTAAAAGAGAAGGGTCGAGTGAGAACACATTCTAGTTAAAGAGCAAAGAACATGTCATGGTTATTAGATCTCAAAGAGAGAACTAGATTAAAACTTCAATAAAATGAAAATTACGAAAAAATTCAACCGAATTATATTTGAAAAAAGTGCGAATTTTATACTCGAGTATGAAATATGTTACAACTTAATGTGTATAATCTTATAACTGAGTGTGCACGATATCATAACTGAATGTGCGTGACATTTTTATATGAGCGTGCATGACTCCATGACTAAGTATGCATGATCCAATAATTGAGTGTGCACTATATCATAATTCAATGTGCATGACCTTTGTAACTCAGTATGAATGGCCTCTTATGTGAGTATGCATGACCTTATAACGAAGTTTGTACGTTCTTTATAATTGGGTGTGAATAATCTTTGTAAATAAGTGTGTGATGAGGTATTTTCACAATCATCAATATCTACCAAATAATCTAACTAACCAAACTTAGTAAAGTTGGTAAGCAAGAGTCGGTCACATAAGGACTTGTGTACTTATGTCTTTACTTGGATGCCAAGTAAGAGAATGAAGAGAGGTTTTTGTAATATCCATAGTTTTTATAGATATTTTCGGAAAATTTCCGGGCATCTTTCCAAGACCCGTTCTATCAATCCCGTTACGCGTTACGATTGGATTATTGAAAATTGTTCCTAGAAAATTCAAGGTGACATAATAAAATCATTGGAACTGATTTTATTAACCTATATAATTTTTAGGATTACTTCCATTTAAGAAGTACCTTGATCGGGTGAGATCCGCTTAATTAATTATGTAGCCGTTAAGGATATACTTTGAAACGGAAGCTTTAAAAATTGAAAGTAGCAATATAAAATCATTCGAGTTGGTTTTATTAGTCTACATAATTTTTAAGACCGTTTTTATAAAAGAAGTATTATAATCCGAGGTATATAATTTTACCGCCCGAACACAAGTCCCGTTTCAATCCAGATATACTCGTTCCATTTTAAATCGAAGTCTATCTATTTTACTCTTTTCTTGCAAGTAACGTATTTCTTATAACTTGATGGAGACATTCAAATTCATTTTATCTCCTTGCTTGTCACGCATTCTTGTTGTCCAAGCTCAATTCAACATATATATAATATGTTGTTTTCCTCCAATCAAAGCAAATCTCAATTGTGAGATAGCTAGCTCCTGGAGATCCCACCACATATATATTTCCTCCGTTCAAACTTTTCTTGTTTCCCTTCGTTATATTCTTCTTCGTTCAACTTCTCTGCCTCGTCCCTTTCGTGATCAAGCTAGCCAGCCGAACACCACCATCAACCGTCACCACCAGCAACCACCTCCTCCTCTAGCTCGTTGCGCCGCCTCGCCGTGCCGGACTGCCCAGTCAACCACCCAAGAGCTCGCGTGCAGCCCGCACTCCGCGCAAGCCTCTACCTGGACGACGCCGTATTTATTTTCGGATCTTCCATCGAACCTTTTGGAGCCATTCTGTTGCTCGACGTTAATGCATTTAGGATCGTGACGTGTCCACGATAGGATCAATCCATTTTTGGAATTGACGTCCCGAAGTTTCATAACGTCAACGCTTGGTAACGAACTTTCGACCCCTTTATACGTTCTGTTGGTCCATATTAAATCCCGAGAATTTAATACCACGTACATATGCAATAAATGAACACTTTTCATTTATAGTAAAGTACCAAAAATAAGGTGTAGTGCTGTCAAAATCTTAGCCTAAGTAACGACGTTATAAAGATTATATATAATTTTTTTATATATAAGAAATTACGTCGTTACGCTGCTCGTTTTCAAGAAGACATTAAGAATTGAATAAACAATTAAGGAGTTTATTCACAAAATGTCTTTTTGAATATTTTTATATTTATTCTTACCAGGAAAGCTATAAGGATTCAGCTTTATTATCTTGATCGGACTTGAGCTCACTTTTCAAGGCAAGTGGGTGGTTCACCCTTTTCTGAACTCGATATCTCTAAACTTTGTTTTAGATATCATTTTGAAATAATTGATAATCAGGAACCTGTGTTTTGTTATCATCTCTATGTTGGGAATACTTGTTTGCTAAATAAATGGACTAGGTTTATTTATTGCTTAGATTTAACGATTGTTCGTTATATTAATCGTACTAATAGTACTGTTTAGGGCCGTTGATTGTGCTCTTATTTGTTCAAGAGTCTCGTTTGAGATCTCTTTGTTTGGATAGGTTTTAGAACTAGGGATCTCGGGGATATGCCCTGAGAGTCTCTCTATAACAACGTGTTGGAGAGGTATACTTTGGTATATACGTCCGACACTGGTCATGACCTACTTTCTCAACCAAGCGTGAGAAAGTGAAGCACCGGCGAGTGCTTTGGGATTTGATCCCTTGCTGTTGTCGGTATAAGTCTCACTGGTTGAGCATCGACATTTAAAAATCTATAACTGTAATGCAGTATTTTATGACTAATAAAAGACTAGTGCCTCGAGCATAGTAATGATAATCTGCAGGGTGGTTTCCACTCTGGCTCCTCGCTATGCAAGTTTCCATTTCCCACTCTGGAGCTGTCCAACGTAAGGGTGGTAATGGAATTGATTAGTCGATGGATGCACCTTTTGAAAGTAAATGCTTGTTTAATAATATTCCCAACAAATATCCAAACACATTCTCATTCTTAGGAACTACTTTTGGTGGTTTCCTATTTTCCAAGAAAGCCTTTAATCGGTTTACCACATATTCAGAGTATTGTCGACCTGTTCTTTATAGTCCTTTGGACTATTATACCTATACCCATTTGAATTCGGGTTATGGTATTAATACGTCTCGACCTTGCTTTTGTGAACCAAAATACACTCTCTTACTTGCTTAGTCTCTTCGAAGACTAATACCTTTGCTTCTTCCCGGTTTCGTCTGGCTGGTATTTCTGTCTTCTATGGAAATATCAGGTTGTAGGAAGAAGACTGAAGAAGTCCGAGCTTGAAGACCATGGAAGGCTGGAAAGAAAAGGAAGCCGAGAAAGGAAGGAAAGAAGAAAGGAAGGAAGTTTTGGAAGACGTGCTGTCTCCACACAGGCGTTTCCAGGATTTTGAAACTAATTCCAGAAATAGCGATTCCTGTTGTATGTATTCCGCTGTAAACTCTTGTAATCATGTTATTGAATAAAAGACAATCTGTTTTATCAGATTATGTTGTTTAAACATGTCTTTATTCATTTACGATCACTAAAGCCTCAACGGCCTTGGACGGAAAGTCCGAGTCCGCCGGCGGTAACATCCCATTATAAGTGGATAAAATGGGGGGTGTTACAGTTGTATGGTGTTGAGTGTTTATCTAGAACTAAAATGCTAAAAACTAAAGTATAAATGCAATTATAAGTATGAGAAGAACATGTTAAACTATTTAATATTTATTATGAATATGCTTATCGATCATTGATTCACTTTTTTCTTGAATAAACTACCGTGAAATTCTATTCCAAACTTCAAGTATAGTTTTTAGAACTACCAGTCTAACAACCCAAACTACTGAACATCCTAGAAACCGTCTAGATTCAATTTACCAACAACATTAAGATCCAAGTATCGATAGAAGCAAAGACTCAGAGCAATCAGACATCCAAGTAATTTGCGAATTTGAATCTTCTATACTTGATCATTCCGACCAGTCCTAATCAAGATAGTTCCTATTGTAATTGTTGGGACGGTGTTGGGAACTCTGGTTCCAAACATCGAAACAACGATACCAGTCTCCAGTTTTGATAATGACAAACTCCATATATGAACTAACGTGCTACATTCAAGTATTTCAAAGGAACACCGGGTCTAATGAAGAATCTCCAAGAAAGCTAAAGGAAAACGGAAATACATGATGGCGAGTTCCTATCAAAGGAACTCTAGAGAGAATAGTTCCCATCGAATGGGAACTCACATGTGCAAACAAGACCACTCAACGCAAATCACAAGATCTTGTCTCAAACAAAACAAAGGCTCGGTCTGAGGAACAGACTGAAGCGAGTGATCCAACGACCCGATTGATTCTCAAAGTTGACTCAATTCAAATCAAGTCATATGTGAAGGATAAAAACTTGGCGTGCAAGACAAAGGGAATTTCGGACGCAAAGAAAGTCAAGATTGCAGCCCAAGCAGTCTTTAGTAGCCTTTCCAAAGTAAACCTAATTGCATTGGAAGGGCGCTAAAATAGGCCTATAGGTTTGCCTTTCTAATCTATAATTAGATAGAAGTATATAGAATTACCCAGATCGTCTGAAGCATGAACAGAATGACCTTTGTTCCGATTATAACCGTTAGGTTAAAGCGAGTTCCTTTTTTTCAAAGGCGATCCTTTTCTTTCCCCGGACCGATGACTCGCTTGTTCAGTACTTCTAGCTATTTTTTTTATAGGATGATGTCGTCCCCTCGGGACTACTAGTAGCTTCGGTAGTTGAATCTTGTGCAAGTTACGTTGTGGTGGTTGTATTAGTTGCAACCAGAACGTAGGCGCTTTAGGTCTGTGTTGACCATGCACTCTCGCATCGTGTAACGTCGTATGTATGATAGAGGTGGTGTGGTAATTTACCTTAATGCTAATGGTCATCCCCAAGGTTCAACGAATGAATGAAGCTATGATCGTACCCGGGATGATGGTCTTCCTCTGATGTCTCCAAGCCGGCCATAATAGAATAGCAGTCTGTTCTCGCCTATCGATAGATAGCAGGTTGCTTCCAAGCTCAAACTGAAACTGAATTGCTACTTTTTTCTTGTTATTAATAAAGTGGTATCCTCCGCTCCTGTCAAATAAAGTAGAGGAAGAGAGAAGGAAAAAGAGAAAAAAATGGACAAGTCTAATGGGAGAAGAATGGCTGACACGTGCGAGTGTTCGATCTCGATGACGGCGAAACCATGTTCCCTGGACATATATAGGGAATTGCGACATTGAGCTCAAGGTGTAAGGTTCGATCTGTTTTAGACTTAGTTGAGGTGTTCGCTTAGGAACAAGGTCGATAAGGCTTACTAGTGTTACTAGAGTTAGGTAGAAGTGCTGGAAACAGAGAAGTGTAAGTCTTGCCTGTGTAACTAGGGAACACAATCAATAAGATAAGAAGATTGTTCAAAATCCTCCAAGCGGAGGTAGAGGTTTACCCACACAACTAGTTGGCTGTTGTGGGGTTCCTCTGTAAAGGAACTGCGTCGTTTACATTATGTCTTACTTGCTTTTAACTTTACTTCTGTTGCCTTGGGAACAACTTAATAGTCAATTCTCAAGCTCTTACTAACGTGTATCGATCCAACAGTAATCTAACCAATTCTAACTGGTAATTAATTAGATCTAGTTGTAGATTAACATATAACTTCATTAGGTGATGAATCTAACAAAATCCTAGACAAACCTTTATTCAATTAAGCAAAGAGATAAACTATATTCAAGATTATAGAGAATCAATCAAATCTCACAATAATATGCAATTCATAACTTCAATTAACTAATTAAACACAAGAGAATTTAGCTACTCATAATGTAAAAACTTATGAAATAGGGTTTAAGTCTCCCTTCAAGAAGCCTCTAACAAAGTTATATTCTCTAAAGAGTTATGATGATGATAAAAACTAAAGATTCAATAATCCCATATCAAAACCTAGAAAGAATCTATCTTAAAGCCCAGGGCGAAATATTATCCAAAAATACACTAAAGAAATATCCATAAATGAAACCTACGAGTCGCTCAACCTTTTCCGCGACACGAGCCAGAACGCAGTCTCATCCCTGATGTTCGTGTTTTTAGTATAGTTTTTGATAGGTTTTCTTAGTTTATTAGGTTTAGTATTGATAAGGTTAGGGTTAGTTTTGTGTGTTTTTGGATACTTTTGCATATTTTGTGAAAAGTATGGAAGCTACTCCGTTTTGTGTCTTTTTGTAGGTCTTAGCAAGGAAAAGGTGCTATCTGGAGCTGAATTTGGGGTGCTACGATAAAGGACGGAAGAATACGAGGTGAAGAAGCTGAAGTTCAAAGTTTTCAGAGAAGAAGTGTTGAAGAAACCAAACCCAGGTTCGTTAACGAGGCTGTGAGGGCTCGTTAACGAGGCCACGAGATAGAATATTCCAGAGTTTGAGTTTGTGACTTACCGATCCTTTGCAGGAATTTATTTTTGTGTCGGTAGATTCTTTTTAATGATTTTAAGGTTATTATATTATGTATTTTAGGTCTTGTTATCTTTCTAGATCTTATTTCTATCTTTTAGGTTTTTATTTCTATCTTTTTAGGAAAGTTTTTATCTTTTAGCCTTTTTTAGTTTCTAGAATTTTTAGTATAAATACCCTTCTATCTAGCTTCGAAAGGGAGGGGGAGATCGATCATAGATAGAGTAGCGAGAGGAAGAAGAGCCGAGAGAGAGAGAGAGACGGATCGGAGTCTAGATCGAGAGCTCGGTGGACGAGAGTTACCGAGGTCGTTAGTCGTGGTTTTTGATTCGGTACTTTGTGTTTTCGGTTTCTTCTGAATCTCTATAAGACGATATTTCTTATTAATTTGAGTAGTATTTTGTTTTCAATATTTTCTTTGGTTGAAGTTGTTTGTTTCTTAGTTATGATTAGTGAGTAGTCTTTTTATCTAGGGTCGGGGTTGAAACCCGACATAGTTATTGATGTCACACTTTTTAGTTAATTTTCATGGGTAGTTTTCTAGTTAGGATTGAGTCTTTTCTAAGTTTATTGTGTTGCTTTGAGTCGTTTTTGTGGATTTTCATATTATCTTAAGATATGGAGTCTACATAAGTTTGTTTGATGTTTTGTAGGTCTTTGAAGCATTGAGGAGGAGTTATTTCGGGTTTTAAAGCTTTCTAGGAGGTGGTGCTAGAAGTTGTTTGGTGGTGATGTTGATAGAAGAGCAAGAGTCAATACATGTGAAGATTTGATGATTTAAGAGTGAAGGTTTCAAGATCTAAGTGCTAAAGAAGGAGCTAAAGGACGTCTTAAAAGGCCAAGAGCGATTGAAGAAGGAACAATGAAGGAAAGCCAAGCATTGGAGCAAGTTTTGAGCAAGAAATGAAGAAGTCAAGTGCAGCCAGGGGTCGGTGACGACCCAGCCATGGTCGGTGACGACCCACTCCGTGTGTTGCGGAATTACTACTTGCGCCTTAAGTTTGGTTTAGTAATTGTTTTATTTATGGGCCTTTTTAAGATAGATTTTAGTTTCCATATAGATTTTATTTCTACCACTATATAAGGATCTCTAGGGTTTTATTTCAAAGGAGGCTGATTTGGAGAAACGTTCTTATGGTAATTTGTGGAGACGGAACAAGTTGCAAGTTTGGTTTTCTAGTTTTCTTTGATTCCAAGCTCTTGGACAATTAGAGAGACTTGGAGGTTTGCTTAAGTTTGTAAGTTTGCTTTTGAATTGAAGTTTGTTTGATTTGAATCATGTCTTCTCTTTCGTTTGTGATTGTTTATTATTTTATGGATCGTGAGTAGTCTACTTTCTAGGATTGCAAGTTTAGATCTTTATGAAAGTTAAGATTTTTACTTGATTTATCATGACGAGAGTCATTAATGGGATTATTTATGGTTGATTTTGATTCATGTTTGCATGCATAAACTTGTTGTGGTGATTCCTTTGCCCTAGATCTTCTTTAATTTGGTTTCTCGGAATTTTCTCATACCGGATAGGTCGGTTACGACCACTTGTAGGTCGGTGTCGAGCGCCTGTCTCCCTTGTTTTTTCTCCTGCGTTTGTGTTGAGTTGTTGGTCGGTTACGACCTGTTGTGGGTCGGTGCCGAGCGTCTGTTTGAGTGTTTTGCTTTGTTTTGTTTTCTTTTATTAGGATTAGTAGCTAGACATAGATTCTTCTAATTCCCGTGGACGAGCCTGACCTCCCTATACTCA
Organism: Fallopia convolvulus; assembly: GCA_964016875.1. Classification (NCBI taxonomy): domain Eukaryota; kingdom Viridiplantae; phylum Streptophyta; class Magnoliopsida; order Caryophyllales; family Polygonaceae; genus Fallopia; species Fallopia convolvulus. The sequence continues at coordinate 3,899,184 of OZ024720.1, forward strand.
GCGGGGTCTTGACTACAAATTTATTTTTTGTCAGGAAACCCTTTCAACAAATTGGTGCCGTTGCCGGGGAGTTAGTTTAGTTTCTTGTCTAGTTATTTTTGGGTTTGGGAATAGCCCATACCCTCTTGTGTTTACTAATTCGTTTTCTTGTGATTGTGTGTGTAGGTGCATGCCCTCTAGTTCGCGAAGGGAAGTCGACCTTTTTCCTTTTGATTCCGAACTTGAGAGAACCCTTCACCGCAGGCTGAGAGAACGATGAGCAATGGCCAACGCTGAGGAACTTGCTCGCCAGATGGCTGATCTTCGCCTTCAGATGGAAGGTATTCAGAAAGAACGTGATGATCAAACTACTACTGTTACTCTCCTTCGACAACAGCTCAATGCTATTCCACGTAATGCAAAGCAGTATATGCATCCTGAATTTAAAGTTCCTGAATCTGCTATTGTACTCCCTGTTATTGAGCACACTTTTGAGATCAAGTCACACTTCATCACTTTTATCAAGAGGTCACAATTTGAAGGCAAGCCCACCGAGTGCCCCATGGAGCACATCAAGAACTTCACTGACCTTTGTGACACTATTGCGGCTGATGATGTATCGCTAGAATATGTGCTTTTGAAAGCATTCAAATGGTCTTTGGCCGGAAAAGCTCTTACATGGCTTGAAAGTTTGCCCTCCAAATCGATTCATACATGGAAGGCATTGCATGATCAGTTTCTGACTAAATTCTTTCCACCAGCTAAGACTACAGAGCTAAGGAAGCGCATTACTTCTTATCATCAACTTCCCAATGAAACTTTTGCGGAAACTTGGGAGCGATTTAAAGAACTTCTTCGGCAATGTCCTACTCATGGACAACCGCCTTATGTGCTTCAAGAGATCTTCTTTCAAGGAATCAATGCCGCTACTAAGGACCGCATCAACCTTCACACCGATTGCGGATTCATTGAGATGGATCCCGATCAAGCTTGGGCCTTGTTGGACAAACTTACCAACTATGATGCGATGTATGGCACTCAACAATCCGTCCGGGTTCAAATGAAGAAGCTTTATGATCCTAATGCTGAACCAATTGATCCAGATGTGAGGTTCCAATTTATGCAGGATGAGATAAACCGGCTTAAGAAGCAAGTGGGCCACTATAAATCCACCGCTCAACCTTGTCAAGAATGTGGTTCCCCTGTTCACCCTACTTCTTCTTGCACAAACGTGGAACAAGTCCGAGTTGCAGAGGCTTATGCGGAAGCAAATTATATGAGAGGATCCTACCGTGGACAAAACAACGCTTATCCACGAAACAACAACAAATTTTCTCAATGGAACAACAATGGCTATTGTCAAGGTTTTCAAGGACCACCACAAGAGCAGAGAGCCCTGCCCTATAGGCCCCCCGGTTTTCAAGAGCCACCAACATGGGCACAAGGACTCCTTGAAGAAATGAATGGCATCAGAACCGATATGAATGGAATCCGAACCGATCTTAAAGGGGTTCAGAACCGATTGGGTGACTTTGAGGCTTGGAGGAAGAATGTGAATTCTCAACTTGGTGATTTAGTGGCCCATATTCCACGGCCACAAGGGCGATTACCGGGACATTCTGATGAGAATCCGAGAGGACAAATTGCTGCAATTCACTTGAGAAGCGGAACGAAGTTACCAGACCGAGGAACAAGCAAGAACAAGGAGGACGAAGATGACCGACCAAACTCGGAGCAGGTCGTCACCGACCCACCACAGGTCGTAACCGACCCTCCTCCCACCACAGATAAGGTCGTCACCGACCAAACTCAGGTCGTGGCCGACCTCATTCCCGGAATTTTTCCTTCCGTCCCTCCTACATCAACAACAAAAGTGCTTCCTTTCCCATCCAAGAAGGCTAAAGATTCCACGGATGGAAAATTCAAGCGTTTTGTGCAGGTTCTTCAAGGTCTTAACATCACCATTCCCTTTGCTGAAGCTTTGAATGAGATGCCCGACTACACCAAATTTCTTAAAGAGATCTTGTCCAAAAAGCGATCCATGTCCGAACTAACTGATGAGGTGCGATCCTTAGAGCTCCCAGAGAAACTCGGTGATCCGGGTAAATTTGCAATCACTATCGGCATAGGTGCCCATCGCTTTAAAGCTTTGTGTGATCTTGGTGCAAGTGCTAGTCTTCTACCTCTCTCTATATGGTCCAAAACCAATATGGGTCCTTTGGTACCGGTGAATATGAAGCTCTACATGGCGGATGGTTCTTGTGTTAGACCACTGGAGTTGTTGATGATTTCCCTATTCAGGTCGGCAAGTTCTTTGTGCCTAATGACTTTATTGTAATGGAGATGCCGGAAGATCCTGTCGTCCCGATCATTCTTGGGCGACCTTTTCTTGCAACCGCTGGAGATATTATTGATGTGAAGAAAGGTCTCCTTACTTTTGAAATCGGCAATGAGGTGGTTGAGTTCCGGTTCAATCCGACGATGAAGGAAACCGGTGAAGCTATGGAAGTGAAGATGTTGTACACTCGCTCGGACTACATTGACTGTGAGGATCCGATCGAACGTTTGTTTGGAGCTTATACAAGTGAAGCTAAAGCCGAAGAAGAAACTGCAAGGTTGGCCCCGACCACATTTTGCTCGGCACCGACCACATTTTGCTCGGCACCAACCATCTCTAGGTCGGCACCGACCACTTACAGCTCAGCACCCACCCCCATTCCGATTGTTGCTGAAGATTTTATGCTTGCTTCTGGCTCGGTGACGACCTCCCTATGGTCGGAGTCGACCCTTCTGGAGGCAGATGATACTACTTACTATGAAGAGTTTTTCAAAATGGAGAAGGTTGACGAAATTGTTACACCACCACCACCGACTCCAGAGCTTAAGACTCTTCCCGAGTCTTTGAGGTATGAGTTTCTTGGCCCTAATTCCACTTTTCCTGTGATTATTAACGCTAACCTTAATGAGGAAGAAGTTGGAAAGTTGTTGAATGTTCTTAGGGCTCATAGGAAAGCCATTGGATACTCACTTGAGGATTTAAGTGGCCTTTCGCCTTCTTTGTGTATGCATCGTATTTTTCTTGAGGAAGGACACAGGCCATCCATAGAGCATCAACGACGGCTTAACCCAAATATGAAGGAAGTGGTAAAAAAGGAGATATTGAGAATGCTTGATGCAGGTATCATCTTCCCTATTTCGGATAGTAAGTGGGTGAGTCTTGTTCATGTTGTGCCTAAAAAGAGCGGTCTTACCGTTGTTGAGAATGAAAAAGGCGAGTTAGTCCCCACTAGGACTACTACTAGTTGGCGCATGTGAATAGACTATAGGAAGCTAAATAGCGCCACTAGAAAGGACCATTTTCCCTTGCCTTTTATTGACCAAGTGCTAGAGAGATTAGCTTTGCATGACTATTTTTGTTATCTCGATGGCTATAGTGGTTTTTGGCAGGTTCCGATACATCCGGATGATCAAGAGAAAACCACCTTCACGTGTCCTTATGGCACATTTGCTTATAGGAGGATGCCGTTCGGGCTTTGCAACGCCCTGCCACTTTCCAACGGTGTATGATGGCCATCTTCTCCGACATGATTGAGGACATTGTGGAGGTATTTATGGATGATTTCTCGGTTTACGGTACCACTTTTGACTCTTGTCTTGCCAATCTTACTAGAGTACTTAAGAGATGTGAGGAAACTAACCTAGTACTTAATTGGGAAAAATGTCACTTTATGGTGTAAGAAGGAATTGTTCTAGGTCATGTTATGTCAAAAAGGGGGATTGAGGTTGATAAAGCTAAAACTGAATTGATCCAAAAATTACCACCCCCTTCCTCAGTGAAAGATGTTAGGAGCTTTTTAGGACATGCCGGGTTTTATAGGAGGTTCATTCAAGATTTCTCTAAGATTACCAAACCGTTAACTAACCTATTAATGAAGGATGTTGTGTTTGAGTTTTCTTCCGAGTGTCTTGCAGCTTTCCACAGGATCCGGGATGCACTTGTATCGGCTCCTATTATGCAACCTCCGGATTGGACCATTCCCTTCGAGATCATGTGTGACGCTAGCGACTACGCCGTGGGCGCAGTCCTTGGGCAAAGAAGGGAGAAGAAGCTTCATGCTATCTATTATGCGAGCAAAACGCTAGATGAGGTCCAAAGCAAATACACGACCACAGAGAAGGAATTTTTGGCTGTTGTGTTTGCCTTTGAGAAATTCCGGTCATACTTGGTGGGTTCCAAGGTAATCGTCTACACAGACCATGCAGCTATCCGTTATCTTATGGATAAGAAGGACGCCAAACCGAGATTGCTCCGATGGATGCTTCTATTGCAAGAATTTGACCTTGAAATACGGGATAAGAAAGGAGCAGAAAATCATGTGGCGGATCACCTTTCTCGGTTACCCATGGAACACATTAAGGAGTCTGGAGATACAATACCCATCAACGACTCTCGCCCGGATGAAATTTATTGAGCAATGAAGTCTTACGGATCTAAACAACACCTGTTGGGTCGGAGACGACCAATGTTGGGTCGGAGACGACCAATTCTGGGTCGGAGACGACCAATTCTGGGTCGGAGACGACCATTGCTGGGTCGGCACCGACCCCCCATATGCAGATTTTGGCTGACACCGAGCTGGGAAGGACGACACCGACCCCCACCACCACCAATCAAGGTGATTTTCCTAACTCTTCTTCGGTACTTTCCACTATTCTTCATTCCTCTCCTCCCATGCTCTCTTGCCATTCTATCTATGCTATTCGAGGGGCGAAAACCCCTTGGTTTGCGGATTTTGCTAACTATGTTGTAGGAGGCATTATCCCCGATGGATTGACTTCCCAAGCTCGAAAGAAGTTCCTCCATGACGCCAAGCAATACTATTGGGATGATCCCTACCTTTTCAAGCAAGGGAGCGATCATATCTTTAGGCGTTGTGTGCCGGACGATGAAGTTGAGGGGGTAATCCGACAGTGTCACACTCTTCAAACGGGCGGCCATGCTAAGGGATTCAAGACTACCGCAAAAATTCTTCAAAGCGGATTCTACTGGCCTACCCTCTTCAAAGATGTTCATACTTATATCACGGCTTGTGATGAGTGTCAGCGTGCGGGAAATATCACATGGAGGAACGAGAACCCACTCACAGGAATTCTGGAAGTTGAGCTTTTTGATGTATGGGGAATCGATTTCATGGGACCCTTCCCTTCTTCGGGCCCATACAAGTACATCCTCGTAGCGGTTGACTACGTGTCTAAGTGGGTTGAAGCCATAGCAGCAAGAACTAATGATGCACGAGTTGTGGCCAAGTTTATGAAGACCAACATCTTTCCCCGCTTTGGTGTTCCCCGAGCTCTTATTAGTGATGGCGGTTCTCATTTCATTGAGCGGAGTTTTGAGGCACTTTTAACTAAGTATGGGGTCATTCACAGGGTAGCAACTCCCAACCACCCCCAAACTAGTGGTCAAGTAGAGATCTCCAACCGGCAAATCAAAAACATCCTGGAGAAGACAGTTTCCCGCTCAAGGAAAGATTGGGCCTCCAAGTTAGATGATGCACTTTGGGCATACCGCACCGCCTACAAAACTCCACTCCGCACTACTCCTTACAATCTTGTGTATGGCAAGTCGTGTCATTTGCCCGTCGATCTCGAACACAAAGCTCTATGGGCTCTCAAGGAGCTCAACATGGATCTTGACGCGGCCGGAGCAAAGAGATTTATGGACTTGCAAGAATTGGAAGAGTTAAGGCTTAAAGCATATGAGAATGCCAAGATTTATAAAGAAAGAACCAAGAAGTGGCATGATAAGAAGCTCATCCTAAAGACCTTCAACAAGGGTGATCAAGTACTCCTTTTCAACTCAAGACTTCGATTTTTCCCCGGAAAATTACGATCCCGATGGAGTGGACCATTTGTTGTCCATCACATCTATCCACATGGAGCGGTCGAGCTTTTAGATGAAAATGGAGGGATTTTTAAGGTCAACGGGCATCGATTGAAAAAATACTTTGCAAGGGCCGAACCCGATGAAGAAATTCGAGCCACATGGGCTCTCACATCTTCGGACTGAGTAAAGGTACCACACGTCTAGCTAAAGACGTAAAATTAAGCGCTTTCGGGAGGCAACCCGCTTTGTTTTTGTTTTGAATTTTTCTTTTTAGTTTAGCTTCATTTGTTTTTCTTAGTATAGAATAGCTAGTTTTCTTGTCTTGGTTCTCCACTAACTTTTTGTAGGAAGCTGAGAGAGGCGGGAGAAGTTGAGGGGGCCGAAATACACAAGCAATGGGGACGAATCAATGGTCGTAACCGACCCACTCATGGTTGGCACCGACCCCTTCCAAGCAAATATGGTAAATATTTTCAGAAATTTGGAAATTGCAGGTAAGTCCCTCAAATTTTTACCCCTTTTTAACCCTATCCCCTCCCACCTCTTGCTCCCTCACGCCGACCCCTCTCCCCTTCCAAAACTCCATTGCTCTTCCCACTCTCTTTGCCTCTCCACCATCACAAAATCCTTCATTCCCGTCCCAAATCCACCCAAATTCTCCCTTGTGCTACATAAACTCTCCAAACATTCAACAAAAACCAAAAATTTCACCCCCACAACGATTTTTCAAATTTTCGAACCACTTTGGTGCTCGTAGACGACCCCCTTCTACTTTAATTCTTATACTCTTGCTCATCTTTGGTATGTTTTTCTACTTCTTTGATCTCATATTCAAGTCTACTTGATTTATGTTTGAAGGATTAGTTGAAAACCTAGGTTTTGGGCGTTCTTGTATTTGAATATGGAAATTTGGGTTGTTTGCATGTTTAGATGGTTAGATCTATATCATGCCATGATTAATTGGGGATTGTAAATGTGGAAATCTTGATGCATATTTGGTTGTTTGTTTGATTGAGAGAGTATTTGATTCTTTTTAGGAATTTTTGGGTACACTTTCATGAACAAGAGCCGAATTTGAGGGCTTCTTTTTGCCCGGAATGGTCGGTGCCGACCCCCATGGGTCGGTGACGACCCCCCAGCTCCTATATTTTTGAAATTGCTCGACACCATGCTTCCAAGGGTCGGTACCGACCCCGATTGACGGGTGTCCCTCTGTTCATGCACGATAATGGAGCTATTTTTACCATGATTTGGGTGCTTTTAGCTTGATATTTCCCTCTACTTATCTACTCTTCATGATTAAGCATGCTAGGTTGAGATCCTTTCTAAATTTAAGCATGTTTCTTTGAATAAGTATGGGGTACTTCTTTGGAATTGACATGTGTGTCTTGTGTTTTGGCCTTGTTCTTTCAAACTATGGAAATTATCTTGGAAAGTTGTTGAATGTTTTGTAGGACAATGGCTTCATCCTCTCGTCACCAAACCAAGAAGCAAAAGAAGAACAAGCAAAAAGTGGATACGGTGGTGTTTGACTCGGAAGATCAAAGAGCTCGGTTTATTGAGATGTGGGACGGTGATGTGAATGTCCGAGCTTATCAACGGGCCGGGGCCGACAAGATTGGTGTTCATAGAGAGGTGCTCGAGGCCTTCTCTTGGATTGGTGTTCAACACCTCATTCTACATCCTATCGAGGAGCATTATGTGGCGCTAACATGTGAATTCATGTCTAATTTCCGCTTATACCGGAATGAGGACGATTTCAACCGCTCCATGATCACTTTCCAACTTGGTAATGAAGGGCATGAGATGAACATCAAGAAATTCAACAAGCTTTTAGGTTTCCGTGCCCCACCCAGCTCCTACAAACAAACGGACTTTCCCGCCAAGAAGTTGTGGCAATACCTCACCGGCAAAGAAGAGTATCCCACCAACCACCTTCCCGGCGTCTACATTGCAAGTCTGGTTTTCCGGATTATCCTTCGCATCTTGGGCTCCACCATTTGGCCACGATATGAGCTCTCACGCCCACACAAGCAAGAAATTGCATGCTTATCCACCATGCTCTACGAGCCAACCATTCACATGAACTTGGGATTTGAGTATGCTACGGCCGTCATCAACCACCAAAACCAAAAGACTCACACTACCACCTACTTTGGGTGGCTTGTCGCTATTCTTGCAAAGGCCTTAAAAGTCAACCTTTCCGCTTACTCTTCAAAACCGGTCATTGCTATGGACGTCAAGTATTTCGTGAATTCTAAGGTGATTGCTCAATCTCCTACCGGCTACATCAACAAGTTCTATATTAGCAAGCATGAGACTCATGATGTGGAGCTTACCGAGGAGAATCTCGAGCTTTTCTATCTCCTTAATTGGTATGATGCTTGGGCCCCCGCTCCTTACCCTTTGAGAGCCAAAGTCCGGGATGATAAGAAGATTAGACGCCAGCCCAGCAGATTCCGCCGAGCCATACCCAACCCACCGCCAAGAGGAGGATCTTCCGACTCGGACTCAACACGGAGCCACGCTGGGGAGGTCGGTGACGACCATCAGAGGGTCGGTGACGACCACCACCCGCTCGGTTACGACCATCACGGGGTCGGTGGCGACCCTCCAGTGGACAGCCATTACCACAACCAGCCCGGTGTCGACCCGATGGACTACACAATGGGACCTCATTCTGACATGGTCCCTTACTATCCAAATCCGTATGGCTTTGATGGGTCCGGTGGCTCACACTTTCAAGGACAAGGCACGTACAATACCGGTTCAAGCTCGGGCGGTAACCCCGATATCTCTCTTCTCTCGGCTAAAATGGATGCTCTTATGCTTCACCAACACCATCTTTATGGAGCACTCAACCACCACCATAACCAATTCATCAACCACCAACAAGAGCTCCACGACTTCCGCATCGAGTACTATGAAGACCATAAAGAGGATGTCGCAAGATGGGAAGCTCAAGAGGAATTCAACCATTGGTTGGGGCAATACCTTTACCAACCTCCACCACCTCCTCAACCTCCTCAAGAATGATTCTCCTCCTATGTCAACGCTTCAAGTTGTGTCCAAGTAAGTTCTCTTCCCTTTCTCCTTGTTTTTTTAATCAATGGGGACATTGATGTCTAAAGTATGGGGTGGTTTGGGAGATTACTTGTTTGAGTCTTTATTTGTTTAAGTCATGTGTTGCTTTGTGTTAATATGTGTTTAGTTGTGTTTAGTCTTGTTTTGAGTCTCTTTCTTTTGGAATTTTTAGATGGATAAATGCCTTATTCCTTAGATGTTCTAGGACGGAAATTGCTTGCATTATCATGTAATCCCAATGACATGCTTTAAGAATCACCTAAACCATGATCTTGCTTTTTGAGTTTTGAGCTTATAATGAAAATTGAGCATACATATTTCTAAGTAAAAGCAATCCAACAAAATGTGAACCTAAGTGAGATATTTTTGGCCTATAAAGGATGTACATTTTTACTCCTTTCTCTTTCATGTGTGGAATACTCTTCCAAGTGCAAATATACCAATTGACAATGGCATGGTTATTGTAAAATTTTAGACCAATGGGGATATGCTCATTACTTGATTGAATCAAATGATTTTGAACTCATTTTTATAAGCCTATTATATTCCTTTTCCTACCTATACATGATCCCTCTTTTTGTAGCCCCTATTTTTGAGCTTAAAGCCTATTTCTAGCTCCACAAAAAGAATTCCCTAGCCATGATAAGCTTGACCTCTTTGATCCGGGAATTAGGACTTAGAAGAAATTGTTGAAAATTGTTATGATTTAAATGGGTGAAAAACAAAGAGATTATGGAAGGTAGATTAAGAGTGTTGTCTTTGAGAATCAAAAGGAATGAAGTGTTTTCGGGCTCAAAAGTGCATGTATGTAGCTCGGTGCCGACCCAAAGTGGGTCGGTGCCGACCACCCCAGTAAAAAAAAAAGAGAAGAGAAGTTTCATATAATAAATGCAAAGAGTCCAAGGCCTTCAAAAGAATAAAAGAAAGACGAATGATGATAGGTGAAAAAGGGAAGTGGATTGTAAAGTTTAAGTGTTTGGTGATTGAAGAGGAGGAAAGAACGTTGGATGAGTGATGTATAGTCTAGGAGTCTTGATTCCCGGATTAGTTAGCACCACAAGGCCAAATTATTTCCACACCCTTTGTTTTACCGAGCCCCATTACAACCCGGCCGAATAGAGACTTCTTTGAAGTTTTTATTGAGCCACCCGAGTTCATTTGATGATTTGACTTGTTTTAACTTCTTCGGTGGAGAGTTTGTTTATATAAGTTCCATTGACTATGCGGTTTTGTACTTGGAATTTGAGTTGAGAGATCATTGCTATATCCTAAACACTTTGAGAGTTGAGTGAAATACATTCCTTGGTGAGGTTGGATTGTGATTTCTTGGAATGCTCATGTATGCTAGGATGTGGAAGTTGTTTGCTCATTATTCTACTTGTGCTTATTTTTCCTACAAGATGATTCTTGAGTTTTGTTTACTGGTTTTGATGCATGCTAAGTGATTGCTTGAGGACAAGAAAGTCTAAGTATGGGGTATTTTGATGTCGCACTTTTTAGTTAATTTTCACGGGTAGTTTTCTAGTTAGGATTGAGTCTTTTCTAAGTTTATTGTGTTGCTTTGAGTCGTTTTTGTGGATTTTCATATTATCTTAAGATAAAGAGTCTACATAAGTTTGTTTGATGTTTTGTAGGTCTTTGAAGCGTTGAGGAGGAGTTATTTCGGGTTTTAAAGCTTTCTAGGAGGTGGTGCTAGAAGTTGTTTGGTGGTGATGTTGATAGAAGAGCAAGAGTCAATACATGTGAAGATTTGATGATTTAAGAGTGAAGGTTTCAAGATCTAAGTGCTAAAGAAGGAGCTAAAGGACGTCTTAAAAGGCCAAGAGCGATTGAAGAAGGAACAATGAAGGAAAGCCAAGCATTGGAGCAAGTTTTGAGCAAGAAATGAAGAAGTCAAGTGCAGCCAGGGGTCGGTGACGACCCAGCCATGGTCGGTGACGACCCACTCCGTGTGTTGCGGAATTACTACTTGCGCCTTAAGTTTGGTTTAGTAATTGTTTTATTTATGGGCCTTTTTAAGATAGATTTTAGTTTCCATATAGATTTTATTTCTACCACTATATAAGGATCTCTAGGGTTTTATTTCAAAGGAGGCTGATTTGGAGAAATGTTCTTATGGTAATTTGTGGAGACGGAACAAGTTGCAAGTTTGGTTTTCTAGTTTTCTTTGATTCCAAGCTCTTGGACAATTAGAGAGACTTGGAGGTTTGCTTAAGTTTGTAAGTTTGCTTTTGAATTGAAGTTTGTTTGATTTGAATCATGTCTTCTCTTTCGTTTGTGATTGTTTATTATTTTATGGATCGTGAGTAGTCTACTTTCTAGGGTTGGGGTGAAACCCGACGAGTTATGCATGATTAAGGCATGAATATTTGAATGAACCATCTCTTTTAATCTCTATCTATAATCCTCTTGTTTGCTATCAATTCCTTGATGAAAGTCAAAGCTTGTTCATATTTATGAGTGAATCGAACGATTTAGTTGTGAATTTGGATTATATTTGGTTAAAACGAAAGTTAAACCTTTAGGAAACAAGTAGGATTGCAAGTTTAGATCTTTATGAAAGTTAAGATTTTTACTTGATTTATCATGACGAGAGTCATTAATGGGATTATTTATGGTTGATTTTGATTCATGTTTGCATGCATAAACTTGTTGTGGTGAATCCTTTGTCCTAGATCTTCTTTAATTTGGTTTCTCGGAATTTTCTCATACCCGGATAGGTCGGTTACGACCACTTGTAGGTCGGTGCCGAGCGCCTGTCTCCCTTGTTTTTTCTCTTGCGTTTGTGTTGAGTTGTTGGTCGGTTACGACCTGTTGTGGGTCGGTGCCGAGCGTCTGTTTGAGTGTTTTGCTTTGTTTTGTTTTCTTTTATTAGGATTAGTAGCTAGACATAGATTCTTCTAATTCCCGTGGACGAACCTGACCTCCCTGTACTTAGCGGGGTCTTGACTACAAATTTATTTGTTGTCGGGAAACCCTTTCAACAGTTATGCATGTTTGGTAAGAAAGATTATGTGTTGAATGCCTTTTATCTATTGTTGAGATTGTTTGTTGTGCTTATACCGAGATGAAGGTTGAGGTAATTGGAGTTGTTAACTTGATTGAAAGAGAAAGTTATAAACTTGAAGGTTGATATTGTTTGAATACGAAAGTTTCAAGCTTTAGATCCAAAACAAGCAATTGAGTGAGTTAGTTTATGAAAGTAGATTAATTTACTTGTTAAGTCAATGAAAGTTGATGCATCTATTTATTTAAGGGCATGATATTTATCTTCTTACGAGCTTGTGTGCATGACTATGTTGTGGTAACCCTTGTCCTAGATATTTTTGTTTTTATTTGATTTCTCTCAAGATCATATTCGTTACTGAGTTCGTTTGCTCGGTACCGAACCTGTCTAGGTCGCTAGTTTTGGTCATTTATCTACGGTGGTTCGTTAACGAGGCTGACAATGTCGTTAACGGGGCTGCTTTTGTGTGTTTTGTTTGCTTATGTTTGATTTTTAGTAGTCGATAGATAAACAAACCTTGCTTCCCGTGGAACGATCCTGACTCCCCTATACTCAGCGGGGTCTTGATTATAAATTTATTTGTTGTCAAGAACCCTCATTCAACAGTCCCCTTAAGATGTGCCTGCGTACTCCCATGCACCAGCTCGTGTACTTCATTTTAGCATTCTATCATCGGCATCACGCGGCCACGACCACCATAACTCGGTGCGTCTTCTTGCTTTTGCTTGTGTACTCCCTCGGTTCAAGATTCAAATAACACTTTAGATGTTGTTTTAACCCCCTTAGATTTGGAATTTGGACTCAGAGTAAAAAAGTGAATTGTATCTCTTTGAATTATCTTTCCAACGACACTGAAATCAGCTTCGTCCGACCAATATGTCTCCCAAACGAAGCCTTGCAAGATAGAGTTGTCGAAACAACAACTCCAATGCATGGCCCAAATTTAATAGTTCTTTCCCACAAGCTCTTAGGGCTTAATGATCATCAAAAGTGGCTTGTACCTCTCCGGAAAAGATACTTGAATATATCCAATCCTCCCCGTTCATATTATAGGCTCATGTCAACTTTTTTAATGTACACTCTAACTCATCAAAACTTGTAAAAGCGCACAAAACGAGTGTAGATTACGAATCATCTAAAAACTCTTAAAACTACAAAAACTAAAACCCTGAAAATTAACTCTAAACATGTCCTAATAATATTACCTACATGTCTCTATCAATGTGTGTGAAAATATATATAAGGCCATGCACACTTAGTCGTAAGGCCATGTGATGTGAACCTCTCCGAAAAGATTCGAGTATGCGACGGATCTCTGTCTTTGACCATGTATTAGTTCTCGAATGAGTATGGTGGAAGTGATTTGTGTGAGATTTGAGGGAATCTCGACCCTTAATAGGGGAAGAACTCAATTCAAGGAAGAAACGAGTAAGAGGAAGATAGATTTGAGGGGAAGGTTTTGACGTTGGGATCCACAAACAAGGAGATGCACTCAACTTTAGTAAATGGATATCATATTCTGTGTAAGAATACAAAGAGAGTCTATGGATCCTTATAAAGGGGAGGCTCCTAACCCTAACTAGAACCAAGCAAGGTAGTGGGCTTGGGCCAAGGACGCAACCGAGGTCCAACGACCCAAAATACTAAAAATAGCATAAATAATAATAAACCATCTCAAAATAGTAACCATACTAGAAAGGGAAAGATATGACCCAAGCCATGTCAAGACATGCCAGGACATGGCAAGGGCCTTATCGCACGCGTAGGCGTGCCGACACGACGTTGGCATCGTGGTAAGGCTGGCATGGTGGCAAGGCGAAGGACCTCAAGTACCGAGGGATACAAACGTGTTTTACTTGAGTGCCAAGTAACCAAAGTATGGGGGGTTGTTATATGATTTCCTAATCTAATATGCAAATTAAAACTAACTATGAATGCAAAGATGTTTATGACAATATGAGAGTGTTCAACTTGTTAAATTCATTATAGATATGCTTATTGATCATTGATTCTCTTTATTCTTAATTCACTTGAATAATCTATTGTGGATTATGATCCTACTAAGGATTATGACCCAAACTTTAAATCTAGTTGAAAAAACTAACCGTCTAAACAACCCTAATCATTTAACAACCTAAAACAACGTCTAGATTCAATTAAACAATAACTTTACGAGTCAAGTTATCAATAGAAATAAACACTTAGAGCAAACAGACATCTAAGTTATTTGTGGATTTATTCCCTTCTACAATTGAATAGCCCGAAAAGGTCCAAACAATTATAGATAATACTTTATCTAATTAATCCCAAACAATAATTAATCAGATTAGTTGTAAATTAACCTAGAAATTCTATTAGGTGATCAAGCTAACAAAACCCTAGAATAACTTTGATTCAATTAAGCATAGGGAATAAAACATATTCAAGTTTGTTGAGAATCAATCAAACCTCACAATATTATGCAATCTATCATTTCAATAACTAGTCAAACACAAAGGATTTAGCAATGCATGATTGAATTAAGAAAACTTATAAAAGGTTCAAATGGTTCCTATTGAGAGAAGAAACCCTAGCCTCCAAATTATGATCTAAGTTACGAAAAAAAAGCTAAAAACAAGGTTTAAATACCCAAAGGTTTCCAAAGATCAAACTATCCCAAAATACATTAAACACATAGGAAATTATCTAACCAAAGCCCATATCGAAGCCCAAAACACATGGCCCAATGTCTCCGCTGAAAGCCAAACGGCGTGGTCATATACTGGGTTGCGCGGCCGCGCAAGTGTCTCCTCAAGCCTACGTCACATCTCGGTTCAGCATTTAGGTGACACTTCAAAGGCTGTTTTCACCCCCTTCGAGTTGGAATTTGGACTCGGAGTAAAATATGAATTGTAGTTCTTTGAATTAGCTTTCCAATGATAACAAATTCAACTCCATCCGACTACTGTATCTTCCAAACCAAGCATTGCAAGATAGAGGTGTCAAAACAAGACTCCAATGCATGGCCCGAATTTAAGCGTTCTTTTCCCACAACCTCTTTGGCCTTAGCTCTTATAATCTACACTTGTATCACTATAAGCTTCATCAAACGCCACCACAATCATCCAAGATCCATCCCGTCCACGCTTGTTTACCTAATGATCTACAAAACCGAACAAAACAAGCGCAAATCCCGAATTTCCTAGAAAACCTAAGAACCTAAAAAATAAGCTAAACTAAGCTAAAACCATGCAATATAAATATAAATATGCATCCTAAACACTGCCTAAATGCAAGCTATCAACTGCATCACATAATTGGCATGCTCGATAACATCGAGTTTGCAAGAGTGATTCTACATGCATTAGAAAGATATTTGGCTAAAGAACTCAAATGGGTTGTCACCTTGTCTAGTAAGTAGTCATATCTATCTTTGGAGAGCCGACCACAAGTAGCTAGATCCCCCAAATACATCTCGAAATCATTCCAAATAGAAATGGAGAGAAAGTTGTTGATTGCATCCTGATAAGACTCAGAGACGACCCTTGAAAACAATACACTACTCTTTTGTAGTTAACGACCTCCCTGGAGAATGAACAAAATCGTTCTAGACAATTTTTTATAATAGCAACTTGGCAAACATATGCTTTAGTAGAAACAATGAAGTCATCGGTAAAAAATAGATGCAAAAGTCCCACGCCACCCTAGAAAATGAATCTCCAAATTCCACATTGAATTGCATCTTGTATTAAGTGGGCTAAGTATACCATACAAAGCACGCCTTGCCGAATCCCACGGGAAGGGTGAAAAGAACCAACTCAAGCACTATTCCAAAGCAACTCCATCATGACTTGCGATTGGCATTGCATAATAACATGAATAAGTGAAATCGAAATATGGGCCCTCTCCTAGATCGTTCAAAGAAAACTCCATCGTATCTTGTCATAAGCCTTGGCTAAATCAATTTTAAGCATCATCTTCCTATTGTTATTTGTAGATAATGCAAAGGAGTGGAGCGTTTCCTGCACAATAACAATATTGTTGATGATTTAGCGGGCCGAGATAAAGCTTGTTTGGGTCAGGGAGACGAGAAGTGTGAGGACTGGCTTTAAGCGATTCACAATCATCTTCATGGTGATATTGAAAATCACATTATAAGGAGGCATATCGACCTAAATTGCACTACTGAATTCAGACATTCATTCTTTCGGATAAGATGCATCAAGGCGTTGCAAATTCCCTCCAGAAAGATGCCTTCATTGACCATATGCAACACTATGTTGGTGACTTGATTGCCCACTACAGACTAGTTCTGTTTGTAGAAAACAACCGAGAACCCATTAGTCCAGCGCTTTGAAGGGCCCATCATTCTTAAAGCCTTCCACACTCCACTCAAATTAAAGGGTTGTGTTAAGGCCTCCTGATCAACATGAGGGGTTATAGAAAACGATGAGGAGATAGTTGGTAGAAATTACAACTAATCGCTCAAAAGGGCTAAAACTCCAAAATCCACACTTGGTCCCATGAGAAGTACAAAACTTCTATGAAACTGATTAAGCAAAGACGAGGGTTTCCTTAATCACTACAGTATGATGGCTAAAAGAACCATTCAATAAACTGATAAAGGAGGGGCTCGGGACAGACATCCTACTCATAGAGACCTCAAAAAATCACAAAGAAGGAAGATCTCATAAGCCCAGCTAAGCATTAGACAAAAGTAGCACCCACTGTAATATATCCACCACAAAACTAGCTATGAGGGAAGGGTCGTCTTCCCATGTATCATCATGTGCGACCCTTGCATACACATTCAACATAAGATAGAAAGGGAGAGAAAAATAACTAAGGTCACAAAGGACCAAACAATGAACCAACTCATACAAACAAATTTCATTACTTAGAGTGAAACATGAATAAATATCCTAATTTCTATCTTCAATAAACCCAAATTTTGCTAGATTTTCTCCACCAAGTCCGATTTAAGTCGGTAATGTGTAGCCCTATCTCAAAGTCAAGTTCTATTTATGATGAAGCTTCTCATTTCTTGACCCATTTAGTAAATTAAGAATTACCATATTAATAATGGGTGTAATAATATCATTGATCTTCTACAATCATATTAAGTAAAATTGTGCAAACTCTCATCACCTTTTCAATCTTTCACAAGATCCTAAGATATTGATGAATTGCAAATTTTCTTAAAAAGGGTAAATTTCCGTAATTTAAAAAAATTACAAAAGTTGAATTCGGAAAAGACTAGGGTTGAGACTCGCATCATAAGGTTAAAAAAAATGTACACGAAGGGGTTCCCACGACAAATGCAACAAAAGAAAAGCACACATGGCGATACACTTGATTACATTAGAGGATCATACATTGTCCAAAGTTCACTTGAGCCAATGTCTAAGCGAGTTGTAGTTGAGCTTGCAACGAAACCTTTCTTTTTTTTTTCTTGAGATTGATATAGCTAGCTTAAAACAATCAGTGGGGTTGACTAGGTTTTGCAAACAAGTCAGTTAGTACAAGCTAATTTATATACTTTATGGTTCATATCGACTATGATCACGAGTCCGCAATTTACTACCAAAGATGAGATTTTCACTTCTTCTTCGTAAAAAAAAGTGAAACAATATTATTTTATCGATTTTTCTAACCTATGCCCTAGGTTAAGCTCCTTAAAACGCCAAGGTTTTATAAATTTGTATTTATTTAGATTAATTAGATTGTGTAAAAGGGTTTATTAATTTCCTAATAAGGTTTTAGTTCTGATACGGACCCGGTGTGGATTCGTATCGGACCCTTGTTGGTCAAGGGGGTGAGTTTAGTCTGGTGTGGACTCCAACTCTAAGAAAGCAGTAAAAGAGAGCTAAAGGAAAATTAGGGCAAAATATTTCTTGGATAAATAATTTAGGAAGACAAGATAGCAGTATTTAAAGCTAAGCCCTAACGGTTTAAAAAAGGCGTCTCCGAAAAAAACCGTAAGAAAAATCCGAGAAGAAAGTAAAACTCTAGTTTATAAAAATTACACTTTTAAATAAAATATTAAAATAACAAAAATTAATCTTCATAACATCTTGGACGCCGACGAATCCGTGATGGCTTCGTATGACTATTTTGGGCCGTATCAAATTCCCTTTAAAAAAAATATGCTTAATGTATGGCCTTAATCTATATGTTAGAAAAAAAGTTGTTAGAAAAAACTTAGGCGAAATACATCTATAGGCCACTGAACTTGCTCAGTTTCGTCAATTATCACCCCGTACTTTGCGAGTTTCAAATAAGCCCCTCAACTTGTATTATTTTGTTCTATCAAACACTGGAAACTGATGTGGCACAATGCGTGCACCTCAATCTCCTATGTCGCGAGTTGAACTATTTGTTTCTCAGACATGGGATTTTAAGAAAAAATTAAATTAATTTTGTTTTTTCTATTATATTACTCATATAAACTTAAAAAAAAAATAAGTGCAACTCTCCATCTTCAATTCGTAAAAGCACTTTCCAATCTTTGCCCAAACTAAAGCCATGGCCAAAATTCAACCTCTACAAATGGCTCTTCAACCCTTCCTTTTCAAATTTCTCAAACACAAAATCTTATGCTCCTGTCTTTACTCTGTATCCTTTCTTCCTCATACTTTCACCCATATCCTAAATTTCTTCGAAAACCCATTTGAACCCGTAATCCCAACCACCAGATTATATGAATTGGAGCTCGCTCTAGAATCCAGTTGAAGAACTTGACCACAATGGTCAGATTTGATTTCAGATTCTATAAAATTAGGGTTCATAAAAAGAGATTGGATAGAAAGATAGATCTGGGAAGATGGTGGTATGTGGATCTCGATTAGCCCGACCTTCGTCAACCATTTTTGTGACTTCCGCCGGAGAAGAGGGTGGCGCGGACGACATTGACATCTTTAACAAATTTTCCGAGGGGATATGTGGGAAGTGGATCTTGGAAGATAGATCTGGGATTTAACAAATTGACGTCGTTTTTTCCGTCGGCTACGCTAGACTCAAAAATCTTGAGGCTGTAGTGAAACAGGTGGTCAGGGAGGGCAGAGCAGGCGAGGATGATTTTGGACGCAATGACTGTCGACATTGAGTTTGGAGATGGTAAAGTGGATATGGGGAAGTGGATCTTGGAAGATAGATCTGGGATTTTATTTTTTTAGAAAAAAAATGATATGGAATTTTATTTTTGTAGAAAAAAAGATCTGGGATTTTATTTTTTTAGAAAAAAAATCTGGGATTTTTTTTTGCTAGAAAGATAGATCTTGGTTTTTTTAAAGAAAGATTGGATTTTTTAATAATTTTTTTGTATTTATTTATTAAATTGAAAAAATAAAAATAATTACATATGTGGCATCTAGTTGGCACCTATATGGTGCATATGTGGCATCCACGTCACCGCGAGTGAATTTCACTCAAGGACTCAGTGTCTAAAAGACAAAAAATAGTAAAGTTAAAGTGTTTATTTGAAACACGCAAAGTACGGGGTGGTAATTAACAAAAGTGTGCAAGTTCAATAGCCTATAGATGTATTTCGCCAAAAAACTTAATTAATTTGGAAACAAACATTCTCATCAATGGATATGATGTGATATAAAAATCTCACTTGCATGAAAATGAACGGACGCCGACATCAAAACTTTGGATGCCGACATCAATCGATATGGACATGTTTGGACCGTTGTCAGTTGTCACCATGCCATTCTGAGTTATTTCATGTCCAGTCGACATCAATCGATTGAATAGTTTCAAGTGATAATTTCAAATCCTCAACTAAATTATTTCATTGATTGAAATCTTGAAATCATATACTTTTTGGTTAAAATCCATTATTTTTGAATAACTATTGCCTGTTTTCACTGTACGTGGCCCATACAATTTATGTCGGTCGATGCTAAATTCTGCGAATATTTCTTGGATGCCATTGCCCATCATATAGGCCACGGCCGACATGAAATCAATATTTTCAAATTAGATTTTTAAATGTATATATATTATTTTAATATGATGAGTTATTTTATTTTTACATTAAATTAAAAAAAATTATTTTTTAATAAAATTATAAGTAAAATAATCTAATCAATCAAAATAAGTAAATAAGGATTGAAATATATTTGTTCAATAAGTTAATTTGAATTTTTCACTGAACCAATATACATTTTACATATTTTTTAATTTAATATTTTGATTATTAGAAATTAAAAATAAATTTTAATTAGGCAAATAGGATTTGCACTAAAAATACGGATGATATATGAAGAAAGGGAGAAAATAAGTAAAGAATTCATAATTCTATAAATTTAGGGCTAAAAAATGTAGAATTTGGGGTATTTGGAGAAGACAATTTTTTTTTTCTTCTAAATTTTCACGCTACAATTTAAAATTTCTTGAATTTTGAGTTTTTAAATTTGATATAACAACGAATAATTTAATACGGAGTATATAACAATAAAATTATACTAGTTGATGACCCATACCTTGCCCGGGGATTTTTTAAATACAAATTGTAATATATTATTTAAATATGATATATATTATAATTTATATAATAAAAAAATATTATAAACATTTAAGTTAATTTTAATAATATCTTTTATTATTAAAATGAATACAAATATTATCTTATTCTTAAAAATGTTATTTATAATATTTATGTAATAATCATGCAAAAGTTGACGTTCTTAGCTCATTGGTTGACGCGAAACCTCAATGAATTGACTCAATCAACTCGTAAATTTTAATGACATGAACTTGTACTCAACCGAAACTGAACTGACCCGATTAACTGGTTTAACATTAAGGTATCAATAATTTTTTTTATTTATTTATTAAGGGATCCGTAATATAAAAAATAAACATACTTATGAATAGAAAATTAATATATTGTAAAACATAAGAAATCTATACCGATATTACTTAAAAAATTGTCATACTTATTAATATAAAAACGATATAAAACTCATCATACTCATGAATAGAAAATTTTAAAGTTGTCATATTTGTGAATGAAAAATTAATCTATAAAAATCTAAAAGTTAATATAAATTCTAGAATTTAAAACATGGTCCTTATTAATTACAAAAGTGTGGGCATAGTTATCGAGAGTTTGGTTCAAATAAAACAACTCCTTATCCTATAAAATAAGGAGCATTTAGAACCCATGAATCTCCTTGACCCAAGGGTTGATATTCTCGGAAATTAAAGACGCGATGACATTTTTATAATTTATCGAAAATTACAAAAGTGCATCGTTATGGTGAAAAAGTGCATTACTATATACAAAAAGTGCATTACTAAACCCAAATATTTTGGGTGATTGAGTTCAATCAGAATTGAGTCAATTGGACGCCCAAGATGGTGCACTTTTTTTGTTTAGTAATTCCCAATGCACTTTTTCACCATAACGATACACGTTTACAGTGTACCGAACATGGAGCGCATGCCCTGTTGGCTTCATTTTTTCTTGCACTTTTTTAGTTTACGAATGCACTTTTTGTATTTAGCAATGCACTTTTTCACAATGACGATGCACTTTTGTAATTTCCAAGAAATTACCAAAATGTCACCGCGCCCCTAAAAGTGATAAAACATCAGGTACATCACTTTTGTAAAGTGATCCAAGGGCTCTAAACACTCCTTATTTTATAGGATAAATATGATATTAATAAATTAATCAAATTCAATTCTTTAAAAATCTTTTTAATAAAAAATTAATTAATCCAAGGGCTCTAAACACTCCTTATTTTATAGGATAAATATGATATTAATAAATTAATCAAATTCAATTCTTTAAAAATCTTTTCAATAAAAAAATTAAAAAGATAATTAATAAGAAAGGATAAAAATATAGAATTTCTTTAAAGATAAAAAAATCTTTTATATTACATAAAAAATACAAAGAGGAAATTAAGGAAAAGATAATATAATTTTTTATAAGAATATAATTTAGGTAAGTAATGATATAGATATTTAAATTTTTACTTTTTTCGATAATTTTCGATAAATTAAATCAAAAATTGATTTAAGATAAATATTTTTATAAATAGATAAAAAGATAAAGATAAAATAATTTTCATTATTCTAATTAAAATTCGATTAAAGTTTTTTCCACATAAATAAATAGAAAGGAATTTAATTAAAAAATAATATAAATAAGTTTTTAAATATAAGGTTTGCCTAGAATTATTTTGGTGGTTAGAAAATTACAACTTTAATATATAGTTATCAATAGATATGACTATTTTTATTTCAAAGATATATATGTGATCCATGTACATATTTTTTCTTATCTTTTTTTTTAAATTTATCTTTTATAAATATAATATCCATTTTTATCTATATTATTCAAATCTACAAATATTATTTTATCTTTATGTTTATTTGAGGATAAATTTTTACAAATATTATTTTACCTTTATATTTACTTGGAGATAATTTTTTTTTGCATAATTAACTATTTAAAATGATAAAGGGGTGATGTGGCGCAATGTGGTGGAAGAAATTGTTTCAGCTTTAGTTATTAGTAATAGATAGATAGATAGATAGATAGATAGATAGATTGATTTATAAATAGATATGACTATTTTTATTTCAAATATGTACGTGTACATATTTTTTCTTACCTTTTTTAATCTATCTTTTACAAATATAATAAAATATAGTGTCCTTTTTTATCTATATTGGTCAAATTTACTAATATTATTTTATCTTTATATTTATTTGAGGATAAATTTTTACAAATATCATTTTATTTTTATATTTACTTGAAGATAACTTTTTTTTTACATAATTAACTATTTAAAATTATTATTTTAATAAAAGGGTGATGTGGCGTAATGTGGTGACAGAAATTACTCCGGCTTTAATTATTAGTAATAGATAGATAGATAGATGGATGGCTCAATATATACTCCAACGTTATATTATTTCTTCAATTTTTTTTACTATACGAATCAAGGTATTTGACTGTAAAAACGTCTAACGAATTTTTACCCAACAATAACCTTACTGAAATACTCCGTAGTTTATATGTTTTATCACTTATATACATCAACTTCTTTTCTTATACTTTTTAAAAAAAAATCTTCATCCTTTAAATCCACAAAAATCGTTTTGAGAATTCTCGTCTGGTCTCACTCAACTTTATTAATCTTGTTTGATTCCTTCTACCAACTGTAACTTTATATCTTTTTCAAAAGAAAAATAAAAGTGGTATTTCTCCACTCGGGTTTTTCTATCATATCTTTCACATTTTCCATTAAGGGAAACCGGGAAAGTATGCTACGTATTTAGTAGTTGGGAATTTTTAATGTGTGTCCATGGTCACACAATAGAGATACTGATTTTGGTAAATCTGATTATTGTTTGTTAATTGTAATTTTTTTAAAGTGTTCATTAATTCCAATTTAGGTAATAGTTTTGAAATGATTTCCAAAATTAACAAAGTTATTGTGTGCTCATGGGCACACATTAGCCAAACCGTTAATAGTTTAGAATAAAGAAAACAATTCATGTTGTATTAGTATAAGGATTTCTCTTGTGATCGACCATATGCTAAATTAGAGGTGAAATTATTTTCGTTAAACTATTACCTTATGTTATGGCATAGTAAAAGTTGTGTTGAATCGTGTGTGTTAGTTTAGAGTGGAGAATAATCGCCAGACTGTTTTCAAGGTAGCGAAAATAAGATAATTATAAGTAAATAAATAAAATAAGACAGAACAATCGCTAAATTATTCTCAAGGTAGCGAAAATAAGATAAACTAGTTTTACTCATCGTACCATGTACGACTACGATTCGATATTTTATAGACATTATAAATAGGATATTAATAAATTAAAATATAATATAAACTTTAATATAAGTAATTTATTACTCGTAGAATGTATACTTTTTAATCAAACTAGATGGCTTGTCCCGTCCGATGGACGGGATTAAATTTCGTGTCTACGATTATTAATTTTATAAGCGGACATAGATAAATGTGTATATTATTTGAATTAGAATAGAAATGCAAAATATATGTTTGATTTGATGAAAAAGGTAATGAAAAAAAAATGGATTTAAACCTTAATTTCGAATGGTTAATTTGGTGCAAGAAAAATATATTATGAGTCGTAAACATTTGTTTATGAAAGGTCAAGCATATAGATATAATTATTTAGTTGTATGATTATAATTGATGTAATGTTATATTTTTTTTCTCATTTGTATTTTTAGGGTTGTGTATTTCAATTGTGATGTTTTATGGAGCATGTTTAATTTTGACATTTTCATAAAACCAACTTGCTTATATTTTTCCATATTTAGTTAGATTATAATTTAAATTCATTTTTATTGAAATTGATCGATTGAGAAATATGAGACCGTTTATACATTTAAGTAGCAAGAAAGACGTGTTATTATCTTAAATAATATTTTTCAATATTTATTAGAGGCTTTTTGTATTTTAGAATATTTTTTAATTATTATTTTAATAAAGAGAAAATTGTACAAACCCAATAGGATATATTAGTAAGATAATTAGTTTGATATTAAAAAATAGAACATTTATTGTTCTTAAGAGGGAGAGTTTTTATAGTTGTAAAGATATTATATTTTATTACTTTTCATGTACGTAAATTTAGTAATTATCAAATATTTTAATATATCTATTAAATATTTTATTATCTATTTTTATTAATTTTAAACATTATAAATATTTATCATTCCTTAGCTACTATAAGACAAAGTTCAAACTTTAATCTCTCTATTCCTAATTGTCTCCAAATTTTAGGAACACTATTGAACATTCTCGACCTAATTACTAAGACAACAACTTAACTAAAATAAGAAAACCAAACCATACACTCAATGTTGTATCGCTACCCAGATTCCTAGCTTTTGGGAACACAAACTTCACCCTCGTCGAGATCAAACACTCGTCATCAGAGACTTCTCTGGATTTCTTTTTCTTCTTTGTTGCCTCTGCTCCTTTAGGGTTTTGCTTGAGGCTTTGTGAGAAGTGATTTGAAAGAGCATTATTCATGAGTATATATAGGTGAGTGATGATTGAGGCTTTATCTTGTGCATTTGTCCGAATTGCCCTTGTCTTGCACTCCAAGTATATGTACTTCTTTCACATGTGATTTATTTGAATTTTTGTCAACTCTTGAAGCTTATTGGGTCGTTGGATCAATCGGCTCAGTCTAATGAACAAATTGTGCCTCTATTTTGTCTGAAACAGGCTTTTACATTTCGCGCTGGGTTGTTTGTCTTCACATGTGAATTCCCTTCTCTTGGGAACTTGTCTCTCATGAATTTTTTTGATGGGAACTGCTTCTTTTAGCTTGCATGCAATTTATCATTACACGCTTTTGAGTTTCTTTAAGGAAATATCGGTAAGACACGAGATTCCTTTGAAATGATTGGAAATAACACATTATTTTGAAATAGTATTGTCATTATTAAAATTTGAGAGTTCAATCGTTGTTTTAATATTATAAAATTTTAGTTCCCAACATTGTCCTAATAAAATAAAAGTCGGAAGACGATATCTAACTATAGGCCATACAAATAAAAACATTAAATAAAATAAGTAATAATTGAGAGGTCTTTGGAATAATTGAAGATCGTCAAAAACATTTATCAGACTGCTATCTTTCGATATTTAAGCAATAAAGCCCATATAATTTCCCCACAAAAAATGTGCTACTCAACTTTTTATTTATTGAAAAACACTTCTTTTTTAAAAAATAAAATTTTATTTTAGAATTTGAATTGGGAAATGTAATTACATTTTTTTAATTTTATGACCAAAAAAGAAACTCTTACTTAAAAAATATTTTTCAGTATAAACTATTTATAATGATCCATCAGTCCATGTCTCCATGACCAATATTAATCGACCATGTCTCACCTTTGATTTGAACAAAAAAAATGTCACTGTCCACCGACCTACCTCATTCTATTTTTTTTTATTAAATGCATATGAGGATAAGTTTTTTTAATTAGAATCATATTATGTAGATTTCTTTATGCAAACTAAATGAATTTATTTATTTATTTAGGTCAAAAAAATGAATTTACTATTTAATAATTTGTCATGTAATTATTTTAATTTTAATAATTACGTATAAAATTAAATAGATATATCCTTACATTGACGGATCTGAGGGAGGGTATGAGTGGGCCAGTGCCCTCCCTTCACTTATGATTTTTTTTATATGGGTACTAGTAAATTGAAGGTAGTTGACTAGTAGTAAAATACAATTTGATTCTTGGTAAATTTCAGTCCGTTCGGGTTTTTCTTACAACCTTATTACTTTGAATTTGTAATTCAATTTGATATTTTAGGGTTTTGTGACTTTTGTTTGTAATTTGGTATATTTTGTGCTCTTAATTTAAATTTGTTATGCTAATTAGTTGAATTTAACTATTAATTTGATATGATAGCCTAATTTTTGGATTAATTAAAACTTTGATGTTGTCCATGAATTCACGATCGAGAGTTTGAGACCATTGTTGTCCACTAGCTTGATTTTGGGATTGATTAAAACTATCACGATTCAAGTGGGACGTGGGTTGATTTTAAATGATAAATTGTTAATTGTGCCCCTCCTTTAATTTAGTTCTGCGTTCGTCACTGTATCCTTACATGGTATAGGACCCCATAGCGAGCTTTAAAGTCTCAATCAATTTAAACTGGTCATTTTATCGTATTATAAGTATGAAAATTGATGTTTTTTTTCGGCTGGTATTTTTTCGGTATTGAGTTTTCTAGTTGGTGTTCTCATTTAGTTTGAATTGATTAAATCCGAACTAGTTGCATTCTCTATTCTCATATTAGTAGAATTCGATTTCTAAAACACTTAAGCCCGTACTCAATATACCCGATTTAAATTTCCAAATGATATCCCGATTTTAAGAATTTATAAAAACATTTACCATTTTGAGTTATCTTTCGTCGTCTTCTTATTGCCTCCTACTATCGAGTAGCCGACCGGTATTTCTTTTGAAATCTTAGGTGTCGAGCCATACTCGAGCGACGCCAAGACGAGCCCATTTGAGCCACATGCTTCCTAATCAAAATTACATGACAAACAAACTCAAAAATAGAGAGACACCAACCGAAAAAGAGTTAAATTTTACTCACTAAATAAATAAAAACAACAAATCTTTACAATATAAGATGCTTATCCAGTTATCCTATGCCCTTGGGACATAGGTTAAAAAATCTGTAAATTTTATACACAAAACATTTCAAAAAATTTAAACCCTTTGAAAAACCTTTGCTATAATGTGTAAGAGAATCTTTTCAATAGGGTACACAACATAAAAAAAATCGATTTTAAAAATATAAAGTTGCATATAGTAGATGAAGAGTTGAAGACTCTCTATATAAGCTTCCCTCTGGCATTGCAAAACAACAACACTGCATTCAGAGTTAATATTTCATCCTTCAAAGTTATATCATCATGGCTGCAAGTTCAAAGCTCACCATTTTGCTTCTGCTGGCGTTTCTCTTGGCAACAGGTGAAAAGAAAATTATGAATAATTTAAATATCATTTCGTTAGTTTTAAATTATAATTAGTTTCGAGCATGATCCTACCATTAAATTCCTGGGAAAATTATTATTCATTTAATAATGTATCCTTATGCCTTACATACATGGTAATCCTTGCCTTGTTATCAATTTAAACTGTATACTGTATGCCATTTAAATAATTTTTTCCCATTAATTATCACTTAATTAATTTATAAAAAAAATTATTTACAAACCTAAACACTACCCATTTTTCTAATATGTGCCCATACACCTACACCCTTTAGTTAGTACGAAATCTTGCTTTAAATTTACAGTTTTTTTTTATAATATCCCGTAAATATCACTTTAAATTTATAAAAAATTCCTTTAAAAACCTACACACTTTAGAATACTGTTTTTAAAAACCAAAAATAAGCCATTGAATATTCATGTGAAGAAGTATAATGTACGTACAAGATTATTATACTTGAATTTTTTTTTGCCGAATTTACGCCTAATTACATTAATTTTCTTTGATAAAATGTAGGAACAATACTCGGGGAAGCCAAAATATGCCAGTATGCAAGCCAAAAATACAGAGGAGTATGCATAACGTCAAGTGGTTGCGACAAGACGTGCGTAAAAGAGGGCTTCCCGGGAGGTCAATGTCGCGGTGTTCGTCGTCGTTGCATCTGTGATCGCCGGTGTCCCGAGGAGGCGGAGGAGCATCTTCCAATTAATTGAAAACGACGACATCATCGATCGATTATCATCTGTAGTTGCCATGAAATTGCTAAATAAACTGTGTTGAGAGTGTTGGTTCAACATAGAGTCATGTGTTTGTGTACTATGTGGTGTTATAACTTAAATGTTGTGTTAAAATGTAACTCTGTAATGTCGTGTTTAATGAAAGTTGTCCGAGTTTTCTATGTCAAAAGAGTTATGGATTATATTTCATTTCCTTTGGTTTGAAAGAAGAGAAGATCACAATATAGCTTTGTAAGGGTGGAGTAAATACAAGTCCTTTTCACTCTTATGAATAAAGTCGATAAATAGTACTATGTCTAAAAAAGGTTAGACGGACTCTAGGTGGAGAGGGGCCGTCTAGTGTCTAGATAGTCTAAATCGATGTTTAGACGAACTAGATGATTTTTTAGGCGGGATAAAAGACTAGATGATAGCACCTTCCGACATCTAGGCAGGACCTAAATGGACAAATGAGTATACTACTATAACTAGTTGGAATATAACAAGATATCTAGGCTGGATCACTATACATTTTGCATGTTTACTAATCTAATATTTTAATAATTATAATACAAATATTTAATTTCAACCACTTTATAGCTAATTTTCTATAACATTTTATTCTGGTTAGTCAAAAATAGCCTTTCAAGTTTATCTTATTTCTTATCACTATTTTGACCTTTTCTTCTTTTTTTGGAAACAAATTTCTTTGTTTAATTACTCACAGATTGATAAAAAAATAAATAGTTTGGCTAAAGAAAATATATAGAAAGTCTTGTTTTTGAAACAATTACGAATTTTATTTTGAAGACAATAACCAATTCAATTCAAACTTTGTTAAAGTCCCTCGCAAGATTTTTTTAAGGAGAGGCGGTAGCGATGCGGTATTCTCCATCATCTCGAGAGATAAAAAAGCCTTAGCACATATTGAGACACCGGGTTATACAACGTATAACATTTATTGACTCTAGAGTTCAGAAGATTTGACAAGTTGAGAATCAGACTCCACGATGACTTGTTTGAAGCCCTTCTCTCAAGAAAGCTTGATTCCATTGAGCACTCCCCATCAACACCAAACAAGCCCTATTGTTATGAACGAAACCACCGATCCAACGTCCATTGCTATCCCTCACGACACCTCCCACAGAAGCCAAGCCATCATCTTTAATCGAGTCGTCCATGTTCACCTTGATCCACCCCTCCTCATGCTTATGCCAAGACATATCTTGTAAACCTTTTGGGCTAATGATATTGGAACTAACAGTCTTACCTAAAACACTAAAACTCTCATTCCAACCAAAACTCTCATTCAATAATCTCTAACACTAGCTTACCGATGGGACGTACCAAAAACACCAGTCTCCACCTCAAAAAGAGGGTGGTCAAGCAACCAAGTATCATGCTAGAAGTGAGTGCAATTCCTACCACTAACCAACTATACTTTGCTCCATGGATAACAACATCAGAAATGCCCGCTATTATGCTTTTCCAAACGTGAGAGGATGCATGGAGTTTCCAAGGGTACAATTCACATATTTCTTTTTGAAAAGCATGGTCCAAAGGCCCCCATCTCCATCATGAAGTACCATCTCAACTTGCCAACTAAAGCGAGGTTAAGCTCGTGCATCGTTCTAATCTCGAGACCCCGATGATCTCTAGTCTTAGTCACTTTGCTCCAAGAAACCTTACTGTTGGGACGGTATTGGAACCTCTGGTTCTAAACACCGGAACAACGATACCATTCTCCAGTTTTGATAATGACAAACACTATATGGGAACTAATATCCTTTGTCCAAGTATTTCTAAGGAACACAAGTTCAGTAGAGAACTCCAATGAACGACCAAGGAACACAAGAATTCACAATGAAGAGTTTCTCTCAAAGGAACTCTGAAGAAGATAGTTCCCATCACATGGGAACTCATATGTGCAGACAAAGACCGTTCAGCGCAAATCGCGGGATCTTGTTTTAGACAGAACGAAGGCACAGTCTGAGGAGCAGACTGTCACGAGTGATCCAACGGTCCGATCGATTCAAGAAGTTGACCTAGTTCAAATTGAAGTCACATGTGAAGATTGTACACTTGGGCTGCAAGCAAAGGCATTTCAGACAACATGAAAGATGCGATTGAAGCTCAAGTACAACTGAGTATAAAGCCAAATAAATAGTGCTAGGTTTAAGCACTTCTCCCAGAACTCACACATACTCCTAGAGAAAGAAATAAAGAAGAAAAGTCCCCGACGACAAGTGTCTGATCTCGGCGATGGTGAAGCTGAAGTTTCCAAGAGCAAGGAAACTGAAACTGTCATGGTGTAAGGTTTGACTTTCTTGGTTTTTAGTTGAGTTGTTCGCTTAGGAACTCAGTTGAGAAGATTCACTAGTGTTACTAGAGTTAGGTAGAACTCGTAGGAACAGAGAAGTTTGAATATGGCTGTTTGTAACTAAGGAACAAGCAATAAATACGAGTAAGTCATTCAAAATCCTCCAAGCGGAGGTAGAGGTTTACCCACATAACTAGTTGGTTGTTGTGGGGTTCCTCTATAAGGGAACTGTGTTCTTACAACTTTTAATACTTGCGATATTGTTTCTTCCGCTGCCTTGGGAACAGCTTAACAGCCAGTTTCCAAGCTCTCGCTAACCCCTTACGAACCAATAATTGGTATCAGAGTAGGTCGCTCTAGATTTGTGTTAGCATCGCAGGTTTCAACAATGGCTCACGAACTCACCCAAGTCGGCCACAACAACAACAAGCCTCCAAGGCTCATTAGTGGAAGATTTGAGAACTGGCAACGCGACATGAAGGACTGGATGCGGAGCCAGGACTATCAAGCTTGGTGCGTCATAGAGAAAGGGAACATTGAAGTGGATCCAGCCATCAGGGATGACTACTCCAAATGGGGGCCAAATGAGTGGAAATGTATGGAGGCCAACTTCAAAGCTAAGCAATATCTCAAGAATACTATGCCGGTTCAAGATTGCGACAGGGTGGCTAATCTAGACACAACCAAGGAGGTGTGGGAAGCCATTCAAACAGATGCACATTGGGAACTCTGACCTTAAAGAGGATCTCTAAATGAATGCAAGAAGGGAGTTCTTCAACTTCCGGATGGAGATAGGAGAATCTGTTGATAGTTACCAATCTCGCTTCGAAGGCCTATGCACCAAGCTCGTGGGATTAGGAATCACAAAGTAGGAGATCACCGACAAGATGAAGGTCCAACAGCTGTTCAACGGCCTAACTGGTGAATGGGCAAATGAAAGGACCATGTTAAAAGAAAATCCTGAGAACAGAACTCTGATGCTCCACCAAGTTTTTGGAAAACTGGTGGGACATGAGAAAAGGAAGCAAGACGACAAGGAGAAAAAGAGGGTACACCAAGGGATTGCCCTCAAACTTGAAAAGATGCTCAAGTCAATTCAAGAGCAACATGAAGAATCTAAAGAAGAAGAGGATGAGGAATTGGTCCTGGTAACAAAGGCCCTTTGATCCTTTTACAAAGGAAAGTTCAACAAGGGAAATGGGAACTCACAAAAAGGACAAATTTCCCCAAGAAAACCTGTTGAGAAGGACCTCTCGGACGTCACATGGTACAAGTGCTACAAAAAGGGACACTTCGCGAAGGAGTGCCCACTGGGAACTGACGACCGTATGCAAGGAAAGAAGGCCTACATTGCCACCTGGGACGATGACGAGGACGAAGATCCTGAATCTTGGGCATCCCCCGACATGTGCGCAATGGCCATAGGAGACACCTGGGACGATGGGAACTAACAAAGGCCCTTTGATCCTTTTACAAAGGAAAGTTCAACAAGGGAAATGGGAACTCACAAAAAGGACAAATTTCCCCAAGAAAACTTGTTGAGAAGGACCTCTCGGACGTCACATGGTACAAGTGCTACAAAAAGGGACACTTCGCGAAGGAGTGCCCACTGGGAACTGACGACCGTATGCAAGGAAAGAAGGCCTACATTGCCACCTGGGACGATGACGAGGACGAAGATCCTGAAT
Source organism: Fallopia convolvulus (assembly GCA_964016875.1). Lineage (NCBI taxonomy): Eukaryota > Viridiplantae > Streptophyta > Magnoliopsida > Caryophyllales > Polygonaceae > Fallopia > Fallopia convolvulus. Next base: position 3,931,394 of record OZ024720.1, read on the forward strand.
CTTGGGCATCCCCCGACATGTGCGCAATGGCCATAGGAGACACCACTGGGGAACAACCCAGTGAGGTAACTACTGAATCCGTTCTTGCTTCCCTAACCAATTATGAAAAACCTGAGTTGTTGAAACTTCTTTCGAGGCTTGTGAAAGATAACATTAAACTGCAAAAGAGGCTTGAAAACTTGGAACACACTAATGCCGAATTAGTTGGTCTTGAGCCCTGTTCTAACTGAGTGTCCCTAGTTGATAATCTTAGGTCCTATGTGTCTCAAATTTTAGATCTTGAAAATGAGATTAAGACTCTAGAAAGTGATAAGAACACCTTTCTACAAAATCTGGGTAAGAAAGATGGGTGTTCTGAAGCCTCATGCTCCCAAACCAAGTTCATTCCTGCCAAACATGGGATAGGGTATATGTCTGAGAGCCCCAAGAAAGGAAAATCTCCTTTGAGTGAACAAGAGATCAACGAGTGTAGGGCCTTAGAACTCCAACGTGAGAAACGAAAGAATGCCCACTTAGAAGAGAAAGTCCGTGTCTTAGAGGAACCATGAGGCCCAAACCCAGAGGAACCATGAGTACTGGAACATGCAAAATCAAAAGGCTAACAAATCTGCTAGAGTTCCCACTGATAGGAACTTCGCCCATAACAAGCATACTCGTGACATTAACATTGCTGATTATGTGTTATTTGAATATGTGTTTCCTTGTAAGGGACCATGTAAGATTCATCTTGCCTGGTTCATCAAAAACTAACTTCTCTTGTAGGTGACAGTGAGGGGGAACATCACATGGGTCATTGATAGTGGATGTTCGAATCATATGACTGGGAATAAAGACAACGTCACCTCACTTCACCCAAAGGCCGAAGGAGGTCATGTGTCCTTTGGAAACAAGAATAAAGGGGAAATCATAGGAACAGGGGAAGTACTACTCAATAAATCAATCAAAATCAGCAACGTCAACTTGGTGAAGAACCTGGGATTCAACCTCCTGAGCGTATCTCAGATATGCGATCAAGGGAACAACATTGTTACATTTGATTCAAGGGAATGTCTAGTGATCAACAAGAAGACTAACAAAATCATCCTGAAGGGAAGAAGGTCCAACAACATCTATGTGGTGGATACAGACTTTGAGCCACCAAGAAAATTGTGCTTAGCTAGTTCCGTTGATAAAACGGAACTCTGGCATAAGAGACTGGGCCATGCAGGCATCAGTCAGATCCTAAAGTTCTATCTACAAGATCTGGTCATTGGCCTTCCACGAATAAACATCGAGTGAGCCAAGATGTGTGAAGCTTGTGTTCGTGGCAAACAAACCAGAAGTTCCTTCAAACCAAAAAGGGTAGTCAGCACAACAAGGCCCTTGGAGCTAATTCACATGGATCTTTGTGGTCCCATGGACACCGAAAGCTTCGGAGGAAAGAGGTACATGTATGTTTTAATTGATGTTTTTTCAAAGTTTACATGGGTTCTTTTCTTGAGATCAAAATCAGATACCTTCAAAGAATTTGAGAATCTAATCAAGAGGATGGAAGTTAGCATGGGAATCAAGCTCAAGGCACTCAGATCTGACCATGGGACTGAGTTCAAAAACTCAGAGTTTCTAAGGTACTGTGACAACAATGGCGTATCCCACAACTTCTCGGCTCCCCGCACTCCTCAACAAAATGGCGTGGTGGAAAGGAAAAACAGAACCTTGGAAGACATGGCAAGGACCATGATGCTAGAGAGTGGAGTTCCTCCAAGTTTTTGGGCCGAAGCCATCTCCACAACTACTTACATCCTAAATCGAGCAATGACTCGTCCCATGATCAAGAAGACATCATATGAGCTAATCAAGGGAAGGAAGCCTAACATCTCTCACCTAAGGACCTTTGGGTGCAGATGTTGCATCCACAACAATGGCAAAGATAATCTTGGGAAGTTTAACCCTAGAAGTGTGTTTGGGGATAAATTTTAATGAAATTTAATTTTTCATGATTTGATTAAAACAATATAGTTTAAGTATGGGTATGCATTGAACCCATAGTTTAAATTATAAAATTTATACATATCGATAAGTCTTATGCTAATTTAGACCCCCGATATGTTTTAAATTCAAAGATTAATTAATGGGCCTACATAAAAGTGAAAGAGTTGTCTCCTTATTAAATTTGATATTTAGTGTGGGATGACAACAGTGCAATATATGTACACAATATATAAATGTACATGCACATATGTAAAATGAAATAAAAAATACGTGTACATGATTTTGTTTGAAAACGTTTTTGTTGTTCAAAATCATCCATGTATATGAGTTTGTTGGGCCAAACTTGAAAGCCCATATTTCTAAGCCCATGTTATACATGGCTTAAAAGAAATTGATTCTCCATAAATCCTAGTTGAAATTGGTGTGGGTGCAACGGTTTTAAACAAAATTAAAGCCATAATTAACCTAATTAATTTGGTTAATTATACCCAAAACGAAACAAAAAACGGCTGAGTGGGGAGGCTAGGCGTTGCGTTTGAAGCCAATATATACTAGAGGCTGGGAGGAGACAAAAAAAAACACAATTCTACAGAGAAAGCGCACAAAAAAAAATCAAGAGAAGAGGAGGATCAAAGAGCAAACAACGATTATCAACAAGATCTGTTTTCTGGAGCAAGAAAAATGTACGCTTTCTCCTCCTTAAAACTTCTTTTTATGCTAATCAATTCTTGTATTGTCTTTGGATCATAAACTAGTAAGACAGGTTGAGATTCAAAGATCCTGCTCCGATTGAAACAAGTCGGTTCGGTGTCTTCCCTGTTAAGGCGTGAGATCAGTTGTCTTGTACCGCATATATTCGAGGGCTCTTTTCATGACTTCCCTTAAAGCCCCAACGGAGATGATTGGATCGTGATCGTCCATTTTGGGGAGAAACATTCCGTTTCGAGCCTCTTACGGGCGATCGCGTTTACAATGCAGGCAACGGAGCGTTCTTCTTACCGGGGTGGATCTCTTTACACTAAGACAGAACCGGAGCTGTTTTGGGAGGATTATGGGTGGCCCAAAACGGAGTACTTAGCCACCGCAACCATGCCATGTTGACGCGAGATGGTAGAGAAGTCATGTGTGGTGAACGCGGTGAAGATTCAAGGCAAACTGACCATGAAATGCAAGCTACAATACTCATTCAAGACCCGGGTGGCAACACGGAGATGCTACGACAACATAAAGACCCATCGTCAAATCGACAACAAAGGCTCGATTGCCTCACCAAAAGCTAGTGTGAAGAACACATCAAAGGCTCGTTCAACGCTAAAGTGGGCAACGCGCAGAGGACCGTTATCTCGCCATCAACAAACCACTCTCAAACAAGATCTTGATGGTGACTGAAGATGCTGCAACAACGTCAAAACTCTATTGACGCGCCATACCGAAAGCTTGGGTGAAGGCCATGTGGAAGGCTCGTTCCAAAATCATGTTGAAGGCTTGCCCCGCATCAATAGTATTAGGCTTGAAACATTCCGTTTCACCGTTACAACGAAGGTTCAAAGACTCACCTTGATTCAAAAAAGGTGCTTGCAATATGGTTGGCTCGAAATGAAGGAGAGCGACTCGCAATACGCCTCAAGATGGACTACTTTTCATGGAGATGGGTTGTTTCATATGGTGTCGTGGACGAAGTTGAAAAGCGTGTACGTGAAGTCCTCAATGCCCACAAAATGTGTCATCAGGAGATGTATATATGAAGCCATGTATCCATTTATGCATGATCACTAAACTCAGGCGTGAACTCATGGTTTATATATGTTCAATTCTATAAGATTCTCCATTTTGGGAGTTTGCAAAGTTGCATAATTAAGGGAAATATTAACCATCGTATATATATACACCATGTATAATATATATGTGTGTCTACGATGGGTATGAACTTCCTTAATTAGTCATGTAAAGCCTTGAAATGCCATGCAAAAAATAAAAAAACGAGATCAATACATGCAATTGAATTCCAACGAGTCAAACAATTAACATGCATTCAAATCTCTTCTCAATTGTTTTAGTCCAACGAGTCCTAAATCAATTGAGTTGCTACAAAGATCAGGCTTTGCTACGAGAAAACCTAGATCTAGCAATAGATAATATTAATTCCAACAAGTTAGCTAGGCTTGAAGAAATCAACACAATCAATATAAATTACGCACAAGAGAATTGAAATAACCTGTAGAAATAAACCTGAATAGACGAATCTCACAACAACTTGAGTCTGAAAAGCTTCAACTTGAATAGAATTTAGGGAGTTTAGTTCTCCATAAGAGACAAAAACACAAAAGGTCTGAAATTAGGTCTAGCAGAATACAAAACAAAGTCTGAAAACTAAACTTAAATAGTCTCGAAAAATATCGGAATAAAAATATAAAAGGTAACTAAAATAAAAGATAAATAGATAGATAAAACGCTGCCTCGGATCTTGATGACGTGGAATTCCGCGACCGCGGTGAACAACCTCCGCGACCGCGGACTACAGAATCCTCCTCCGAGTCAACGTTGACCCGCGACCGCGGCCTTAGGCCACCGCGATCGCGGCACTGAATCTTGCTCCACCGCGGACTGCTTAGCTCCGCGGCCTTCACTTCTCGATCTTCTTGTCCCGACTTCTATTCTTCCAATGTTCTTCAAGTCTTTGGTCTTCTACTCATATATCGCTATAAGCACTAAATGGACCTAAATCTATACATAAAATGTATTAACTAGTCCTAATTATGCTATATGAAATACATCATATCAAATTCCCCCATACTTAGACCTTGCTCGTCCTGGAGTAAGCTCAACAAATAAAATCAAGCATGACAAATCATCATAGGTCTACAGACAGCAATGGGAGAAGATGATCTAAAACTAGAAAACACTCAAAAATAATCTCACAACCCGAACCCATGTAGAGAAATACTGAGCAAAAAACATGAAAGCTCATATCACACACCTCACAGATACAAGATATAACACTCAAGCTCCAAAAAATGTAGAGCAACCTAGGATCTACCCGACATCTAAAATGTAATCCCCAAACCCCAAAGTAGAATATTGTCCTAAACACTCCGATTTTACCACTCATTCTACTTAGGCGCCCTTTCGGGTTTTCACCTAATCACTCTTTTCATTTTTCTTTTAGGTGTGCTCACAATTGCTCACATCTCTCATTAACCTCTTATTACCCCAGACTAATGCTGGTCCGGGTTACCTGCTTATTACCTGAGCCGCCCTTTCGGGTTTTCAGCTCATCCCAGGATTTCATATGCCTTTTTCATAGTTTTTATGGCTTTTTTTTTCTTTTTTTTCTTTTTGTTTTTTTTTAATCTAAAATGCAAAAACTGAAATGCATCTGTACATATATATAACAGTGAGTACGCCCTCCCCCATACTTAAATCTTTCATTGCCCTCAATGAAATAAAGACAAATCAGATAAAAATAAAGGAAAGGGAAATCAGAAGACTCACTGTGAAGGGCCTGGTGGTGGAAAATACTGAGGGTACTGAGGCCAATAATGCTGATAAAATGCCTCCTGTCGCTCCCTCATCTGATCCATGGTGAGGGACATGTCTCTGACATTCATCCCCACATCTGCTAATGTACTCCTCATACTAGCCTGCTGTCTGATAAAATAATCCTGCCGATCAGCCATAGAGTCAAGCCTCATACTCAAGTGCGCCATAGCAGAAGTCATCCCCTCATACCATTCTGGAGCATCTCCATCACTAGAAGGACTAGCCTCGTGCTGTCCCTGCGGAGGCTCATCATACTGCTCATACTCGTCCTCTTCCTCTTCATTCTCTACTGCCATCACATCAGACTCCAAATAATAATCAGCAGCTGTCACCTCATCTCCAAACTCCCTAGGCAGACGTAAATACTCATCATGATCTCCACCACAATGCCAGATCCAACCTCCATTCGCACCCTCAGATAAACACTTGGCCTTCTTCAGTTGTGACAGATCAAAACGAATCCCACCACCTACTACCACTCTATATTTTCCCCGTATAACATCCAAACTCACAAAACGCAAGGCTATCAGAGTAACCAAACCTCCAAAAGCAATCTTCCCGGGCTGAGACTGGGCCTTCCTCACAGCTCGTAAAAATAATGTCACCCAATCAGGGACCACAGGTTGATCCCCCATCAAACACCACATCATAGAAACATCCTTAGCAGCCATTTTATTAACCTCTCCATTCCCTAAAAAGGTGTTAGAAATCACCTTATGACAAAGCCTCAACCCCGGATGAACAATACTGTAATTCTGTAACCCAGGGCCAAGACTATACGGAGTGTGGGTCACTGCAGTCCAGAAATGCATCGCCCCCGGGTTATCCTCAATGTCAGCCCAACCAGCTGTAGGCTGACTCGTCACCCCAAAACACTCACCTAACTGATTCCTAGTCAGTGAGTAATTCCTCTCAAGCAATCTAAAGCTAATACTCCCATCATCAAGCTCTCTGTAAGTAACCAGAAATTCCAATACTAGAGGCTTATATGTATGTGCATGTAAAGGGATCAAACCACCTAAGCCACCCCGCTGTAATAACTGCTGAACCGACTGATATAAACCCAACGTATGCAATGTCGGTTCATGAAAGAATTTAGTAGACATCATGATTTTCCTATCAATTTCATTCCACAATGCCTTCTCATCCCTACTCAGCCTAACTGGATACGCCATAGAAACAAATAAACCGAAGAAGGGCGAAATCAAACTCACAAAGTGAAATCGGGGATTCTGTCGGGGTCCGCGGGCGCGAAAGATGGTCACCGCGATCGCGGAAGTCAGTTCCCCACAGGATCTGGTTTTTCGCTCGTGGTGGCTCGCGGTGGCTTCGCAACGTCTTGTTAACGGAAATTTCGAGAGGAATGAGTGGATTTGGAGAGGTTTTGAGGGAGATTTGGAGAATTTTTGTTTGGTTTTTAGATGTGGATTTGAGGATTATTGAGTGGGAATTTGGAAATTTGGAAATCGGATTTGGGTTTAGAATGGCGAAAGGGTTAAGGAAATGGGTTTGATTTTGATTTTTGGTGGAGTTGGAAAATTTCGGTTTGAGAGCTTGAGAGCTTGTAACAATGGAGGTTTGATAATGGAGGGGGAATGAGGGTAGAAGAAGAAGGTGAGAAGAGGGTAGGGCCGGCCGGTAGGTGAGGGGTAGAACCGATATTTTCCGTCAAATCCTTTTTTTATATTTTTTTTATTTGTCTTGCGGATGAACAGTACCGCGATCGCGGTGAAGGGCCCCCGCGATCGCGGACCTGTGTTCTAGTACTTGTTCGTCTTTTGTTCTGCGTATTTCGAGGAATAAATTCCCCAACATATTTTTGTTCTTTCGAACCTAGTACCTTCATGTTAGTCCGACAAGATTGAAAGGAAAAATAAAAAAAAATAAAAAAAAACTAAAACTAAAAATCTAAAAAACAAAAAACTATCCAAAATGATAAAATAAAATGAGAAACAGAAAACTTACCTCGGGTTGCCTCCCGAGCAGCGCCTCTATTTAATGTCGTTGGCCCGACATTTTAGCCCTTTTATTCAGCACCGGAGTTTGGATCGGAAAGATCCAACTCTTTTGGATCGGAAAGATCCAACTCTTCTAATACTTCTTGGCTGACTCCCTCATGATATTTCTTCAGTCTTTGACCATTAACTTTAAACACATTTTGAGAGTCCCCATCCAATAATTCCACAGCCCCATGTGGAAAGACTTGAGTGATTGTAAATGGTCCAGCCCATCTGGAACGGAGTTTGCCTGGGAAGAGTGTGAGACGGGACTGAAATAGGAGGACCTTGTCTCCAACTTTGAACTCCTTCCTTAGGATGTTTTTGTCATGCCATGCTTTGGTTTTGTTCTTGTAATTCACAGCATTATCATAGGCATATCTTCTCAACTCTTCCAATTCTTGCAATTGTAATTTCCTGAACTCTCCATTCTCTTTAATGTTGAAATTGCACTTCTGGACCGCCCAATAAGCTTTATGCTCAAGCTCAACCGGCAAGTGACAACCTTTGCCATAAACTAATCTGAAGGGAGACATCCCGATGGGTGTCTTGTAAGCAGTACGGTAGGCCCATAAAGCATCATTGAGTCTCAAACTCCAATCTTTCCTGTTAGGCGCCACCGTCTTTTCTAGAATAGATTTTATCTCCCTGTTGGACACTTCAACTTGTCCATTTGTCTGGGGATGATAGGTTGTAGAGATCTTCTGAGTGACATGGTACTTCTTCAATAAAGCGCTCACAGTTTTGTTGCAAAAATGAGTACCCCTGTCACTTATTAGAGCTTTTGGAATCCCAAATCTGGAAAAAATGTTGTCCTTAAGGAAACCTGCAACTTCTTTTGAATCATCAGTTCTGGTGGCCTTTGCTTCCACCCACTTGGAAACATAGTCCACCGCAAGTAAAATATACAGATTCCCATAGGAAGAGGGGAAGGGTCCCATAAAATCAATGCCCCAAACATCAAAAACTTCACAGAATATCATGCGAGATTGAGACATCTCATGTCTTTTAGAAATATTACCCACCCTCTGGCAACGATCACATGATTTACAAAAAGCATAAGCATCTCTAAATATATGAGGCCAATAAAATCCAGCTTCTAAAATTTTCCTAGCAGTTTTATTAGTCCCAAAATGACCCCCACATGCATAGGTATGACAAAAAGAAAGGATAGATTGTACCTCAAAATCCGGAACACACCGTCGGATTACCTGATCTGTGCAGTGCTTCCATAAATAAGGATCATCCAGACATAGAATCGGGATTCATGACGAACTTTGTCCTTCTGCGCCTTGGTAAAAGTAGGTGGAAACTCCCCTAAGACGAGGTAGTTGACAATATTTGCATACCATGGCCGGAATGAATGGACCCCAAAAATGAATTCTTCAAATCGAGGTTCAGAATTGTTATCGAACTCAGCTCTGCGGCCGCGGAGGCTGGTTTCCGCGATCGCGGAAGGCTCAACAGAATTGCTGCTCTCAGATACAGTTCCGCGGGCGCGAGTCTTCTTCACCGCGATCGCGGAATCGCTGTTGCGAACTCCGAACAATGTTTCGTCAGGAAAACGTCCTTGAATCTGATCTTGGTTTCCTGGCGTATTTTCCTCGTGCACAAGCCGACTTAGATAATCAGCCACCAGATTCTCAGCTCCCTTTTTGTCTCTGATCTCTATATCAAACTCACTCAGCAGGAGAATCCATCTAATCAGTCTTGGCTTAGCCTCCTTTTTCGTCATTAAATAACGAAGCGCTGCATGGTCTGAGTATACTATTACCTTTGTCCCCAAAAGATACTGTCTGAACTTCTCCAAAGCAAACACCACAGCAAGCATTTCCTTTTCAGTGGTGGAGTAGTTTCTTTAGGCATCATTTAAGGTCATAGAAGCGTAATGTATAACATGGGATGCTCTATCTTCTTTTTGACCCAAAACAGCCCCAACAGCGTAGTCACTTGCATCACACATGATCTCAAAAGGTTGAGACTAATTTGGGGCTTGAATTATTGGTGCACTTGTTAGGCGTGATTTCAGCTCATCAAACGCCTTTTTGCATGCCTCATGGAACTCAAAGGGCACCTCCTTTTTCAACAAATCACATAATGGGGCCGAGATCTTGGAAAAGTCTTTAATAAACCTGCGATAGAACCCTGCATGGCCTAAAAAAGAACGCACTTCACGCACATTAGTAGGATAAGGCAAGGACTGAATGATATCAATCTTTGCTTTATCGACCTCAATACCCCTGGATGACACTATATGACCTAAAACGATGCCTTGCTCAACCATAAAGTGACACTTCTCAGAGTTTAGAACCAAATTGGTTTCTACACATCTTTGAAGGACTAAAGAAAGATGATTTAAACAGGCATCAAAGTCATCACCATGTACTGTAAAGTCATCCATAAAAACCTCAATAAAATTTTCAATGTACTCAGAAAAGATGCTTACCATACACCGTTGGAATGTACCGGGTGCGTTACACAATCCGAATGGCATTCTGCGGTATGAAAAAGTGCCAAATGGACATGTAAATGTCGTTTTCTCCTGATCCTCCGGTGCAATAGCAATCTGAAAATATCCTGAATAGCCATCTAAAAAGCAATAATAGGAACGACCGGCAAGTCGCTCAAGCATTTGATCAATGAATGGCAAGGGAAAGTGATCTTTTCTGGTTACCGCATTCAGCTTACGGTAATCAATGCAGACTCTCCAACCAGTCTGAACTCGTGTGGGGACTAATTCCCCATGCACATTTTCTACCACTGTGATACCGCCCTTCTTGGGCACAACTTGGGTCGGACTAACCCACTGACTATCAGAGATGGGATAAATCATACCTGCCTGTAGGAGCTTCAGTACCTCCTTTTTGACTACCTCCATCATAGGTGGGTTGAGCCTTCTCTGCGGCTGTCTGGATGGCTTGGCACCATCGTCTAGGAGGATCCTATGCATACATGTAGAAGGACTAATCCCTTTAATGTCAGCAATAGTCCATCCTAGAGCTGTCTTGTGCTCTTTCAGTACCTGCACCAGTCTTTCTTCTTGCTCCTTGGACAGTTTGTTGGAAATAATGACAGGCAAAGTGTCACCATCTCCAAGAAAAGCATATTTTAAATGCTCAGGGAGCTGTTTAAGCTCAATTTCAGGTGCCTGTACTACAGAAGGATGCAATTTCTCGCTAGGGAGAGTTAGTGGTATGGGCCCAATGGCCAAAGCATCAGCAGGAGTGTCATAGCATGCATTCAGATCAACAAAAATTTCATGATATCTCTCAGGTAATTCATAATCTGAGCATGTAGGATCTATGTCATTCTCTAGAACAGATTGTAACTCATCTACACAAGTAGTATCAAATACATCTTGTACAATCTGATCAATTACATCAACTGAGCATAGAGAGTGATCATCCTGGGGGTATTTCATAGCATTATCCATACTATATTCAAATTTCTCCCCATCAAATTCCATAGTTAGGACACCTTTACACATATCAATTTTTGTTCTAGCAGTTTTCATGAAAGGACGTCCTAACAGAATGGGTGTAGCATGCACATCATGATCCATATCAAGCACATAGAAATCAGCAGGGAAAATCAGATTATCTACCATAACAAGGACATCTTCAACAACCCCCTTCGGGTAAACTGTAGATCTATCAGCTAATTGAACAATAACACCAGTTTCATGCAAGGGTCCTAGGCCTAGTGAAGTGTAAACAGAGTAAGGCATAACATTAATAGAAGCTCCTAAATCAAGCATGGCTTTATCTATTTTAGTTTCTCCTATTATGCAGGGAATGCTGAACATGCCTAGATCACTGCACTTTTTAAGCATGCGTCTTTGAAATACATCAGAGACATGTTCACTGACCTTAACTTTCTGTTTCCCTTTTAATTTTTGGTTCCTTTTGATAGTGCATAATTCTTTTAGAAATTTAGCAAACCTAGGAACACTTTTAATTAAATTGAGCAAAGGGATATTTACCTCACACTTGGAAAACGTCTCAAAGATCTCCTTGTCATTATCTGGCTTCCTTGTGTCTTCCAGTGCTTCAGGGAAAGGAGGGGGTGGCTTCTGAGAAACCATAGAAGGGAAATCTGGACGAACGTAAGCATTTTTGGGCTCAGTTACAGATCCGCGGGCGTGGTCGAGAGGGTCCCGCGGTCGCGGAATTTCGGGTTTTTTAGAATCCGATTTTTCACCGTCTCCGCGATCGCGGAGGTTGGTCACCGCGGGTGCGGAGGCTTCGTCCAGAATCACCGTGCTCTCAGTTGGGGTTCCGCGATCGCGGAAACCGTTCACCACGGGCGCGGAATCGCTCTTGAGAGAATCAGTAGTGTCAGCTCGTGGATCCTCATTCACCTCCACGTCCCTATTTAGCTCTTTTCCACTTCTTAATGTGATAGCACTCACATTCTCCCTTGGGTTGAGAGGCTGTGATGGCAATTTTCCAGAATCTCTGGCCTCCAATTTGCTAACTGTAGTAGCCAGTTGACTGATCTGTGTCTCTATATTTTTGATACTAGCTTGAGTACTCTTGATGCTAGTTTGCGTGTTCTGTCCCAGCTGGTCTACTGTGTTGGCTAGCCTTGCAAACATCTCTTCAGCATTGAATGAGTTGTTTTGATTTTGAACTGGAGGTCTAGGAACATAGGGTTGCCTGGGTTGCTGATTTCCTCCTTGTTGCTGATTATATTGAGGTTGATTCTGATTCCCATTCCTCAGATTTGGATGGGCCCCCCAACCTGGGTTGTATGTATTAGAGTATGGATCAAAATGAGGTCTAGGGGGTCCATATCCTCCTACAGCATTAACCTCAGCATGAGGTTCCTGGAGTTGTGGATAGGCATCAGTAGGATGTAGTGTATCAGCACATATTTCACATGCCTTCAATTGTTGATGGGTTCCTGACAGCATGAACCTCTTCATCATATCTTTCAATTCTGCCATTTCAGCTTTTATAACAGACGAGGAGTCCACAACATTGACTCCTTTAGTGCCAGTTCTTTTGTTGAATTGCCTTGAGTTCTCAGATAGCTCAGAGAAGAGCTCAAGGGCATCTGCTGGTGTCTTATTCATCAGGCTCCCACCACAAGCTGCATTCACCATTCTACGCTCTTCATCCAATAATCCACCAAAGAAATACAATACCAGGTCTTGATCAGAATACCCATGATATGGACAGCTGGCACACAGTCTCTTGAATCGCTCATGATAATCATACAGACTCTCCCCAGCCTGTTGCTCAATGTTGCTCAAGCTCTTCTTCAGGCTGTTCTGTTTGGTGGCAGGGAAGTATTTCTCTAAGAATGTTGCTTTCATCTTATTCCAGGTGTTTATTGATCTTGGAGAAAGATAGTAGAGTCACTCATTGGCTGAATCCTTCAGAGAGAAAGGAAACGCTCTCAACTTGATCTGGTCTTCAATTACATCAGCAGGCTTCATACTTGAGCAGACCTGATCAAATTCAGCAAGATGCTTGTTTGGATCTTCTCCACCATGCCCATGGAATTGGGGTAAAAGATGGATCAAACCCGATTTCAACTCAAACTTAACACCGTCATTCAGCGCAGGAAACTCAACAGCCAGGGGTTGCTATTGAAAGTTTGGGGCAGTTAACTGCCTCAAAGTCTGATCTCCCATTGTCTCAGTTTCAGCAGAATCCAAGTTGAAAGGTAATTCACGGAGTTGTTCCCGAGCTTCACGTCTCAACCTGGAAAGAGTCCTTTCGATTTCTGAATCAAGAGGCAAAATAGAAGAATCAGTAGCACGAGTGTGGACCATAAACTAGGGTCCACACCAGAGTTGGTAGTAATAAAAACTTAGAATGAAACAAAAGTGTCCCCGACAACGGCGCCAAAATTTGACTGGCTTAAAGTCGTCGTGCCAAATCAAAGATAAATCCCTAGTTACTCAACTAGTATAGTCGGTAAGTCGGGGTCGAACCCAAGAGACACTTGTATTCTAAGCAATATTATTATCAACTCAGAAAGGTAACAAAAAGGGGGGATTTTGGAATTAGACTAGAAACTAAGAATTGAAACAAACAAAGCAAGTAATCAAACAAGGCAAAGATTGGATTTTTATCAAGTTAAGGAAAGCAATCCTATTCAAGTATCCACTTTTCTTCCTCAAGTTATTGATCCTAGATTCAAACAAGTTATTTCTTTTGGTTATTCCTATCCTGATCAGAAATATAACATGGCAACGAGACATGCAAACTTAATATCCAAACAACTCATGAAACGATCATAAATAATAAGGATATTAGCATTAAGAACAAGGATAAACAGGATACATGCAATTGAATTCCAACGAGTCAAACAATTAACATGCATTCAAATCTCTTCTCAATTGTTTTAGTCCAACGAGTCCTAAATCAATTGAGTTGCTACAAAGATCAGGCTTTGCTACGAGAAAACCTAGATCTAGCAATAGATAATATTAATTCCAACAAGTTAGCTAGGCCTGAAGAAATCAACACAATCAATATAAATTACGCACAAGAGAATTGAAATAACCTGTAGAAATAAACCTGAATAGATGAATCTCACAACAACTTGAGTCTGAAAAGCTTCAACTTGAATAGAATTTAGGGAGTTTAGTTCTCCATAAGAGAGAAAAACACAAAAGGTCTGAAATTAGGTCTAGCAGAATACAAAACAAAGTCTGAAAACTAAACTTAAATAGTCTCGAAAAATATCGGAATAAAAATATAAAAGGTAACTATAATAAAAGATAAATAGATAGATAAAACGCCGCCTCGGATCTTGCTGACGTGGAATTCCGCGACCGCGGTGAACAACCTCCGCGACCGCGGACTACAGAATCCTCCTCCGAGTCAACGTTGACCCGCGACCGCGGCCTTAGACCACCGCGATCGCGACACTGAATCTTGCTCCACCGCGGACTGCTTAGCTCCGGGGCCTTCACTTCTCGATCTTCTTGTCCCGACTTCTATTTTTCCAATGTTCTTCAAGTCTTTGGTCTTCTACTCATATATCGCTATAAGCACTAAATGGACCTAAATCTATACATAAAATGTATTAACTAGTCCTAATTATGCTATATGAAATACAGCATATCAGGTGTCGTGGACGAAGTTGAAAAGCGTGTACGTGAAGTCCTCAATGCCCACAAAATGTGTCATCAGGAGATGTATATATGAAGCCATGTATCCATTTATGCATGATCACTAAACTCAGGCGTGAACTCATGGTTTATATATGTTCAATTCTATAAGATTCTCTATTTTGGGAGTTTGCAAAGTTGCATAATTAAGGGAAATATTAACCATCGTATATATATACACCATATATAATATATATGTGTGTCTACGATGGGTATGAACTTCCTTAATTAGTCATGTAAAGCCTTGAAATGCCATGCAAAAAATAAAAAAACGAGATCATCCAGTTCAATTTGGTCCATGAGAAAGTGTTAATTAATTCTAATGGGACAAATTCAAGGGAGAACGAGGTTTGCAAAATAATAAACCTTCGTTTCTTAACAAATGTCAATCATGGGATTGGATTCAAATCGCATAATCTCTGCTTGGCCATGAGGAAAAAAAGAAACCGGTTCAATTAGACTACTCTGAGCATTTAAAGCTCGTTATATGGTGGTCACTTTGAAAATTTGAACAACTAATTAAAATAATACGTTTTCAGAAGTACGTTATGACTTGATGTCCTTCCATGGACTACGTAGGAAACTTGGTAAAAAAAAATCAAATACATACCATGTTCAGTCGCACATATAAAAAATCAAATAAAAAAAATAACTTAAAGAACTACGTGTGATTTGATCCATTTTAAAAGGGTACGTAGGATGCTTGGCAAAAATCAAGTGATCGCCGAGTTCAATCGCATGACCAAAATTAAACCAAAAATTATTGGAGAAGTTAAACAACCCTTCCTAGAAGGTGGGTTTAATTCTCTCCACAACATGCAAATGATAGTTGAACCGAGTTTAGGCAACCCTTCCTAGAAGGTGTGTTTAGGCTCGTTTCTCTGATGCATGAAAATCCAACCAAAAATCAAAACCCTTGAACTACGTAAGGCTTGATTCTCTTTAAAGAGATACGTAGGCAACCCGTTATAACTCGGGTGCAGCTCAAATTAAAAAACAAATTCAAAAATCTCCAACGTGTCTATATTATTAATAGATTTGTAAAGATGTACAAATAAGGGTCGAACTTAAAAAATTAAATTAGATGTGTTTGTACAAAGTTGTTTTCCTTTAATAGATTTTGTCTAACATATTTTTGGCACGCCCGGTGGGACCCTTTTCTTTCTTTGTAATTTTGATTAATAATATTGATACTAATATTTGAGCTCTTTTGTTAGGAGAAAAATTGCACCTAGAGGGATTGTCAAATTAACAAGGTCCTGCTTGTCTTCTTTGTCAAGCGTGGATATTTTGTTCGCTAAAAGAACTTGAAGGTGGTGTTCAAACATCGATCGAGACTTGATCTCCATTGAAATCTCTCTTGACAACAACTATGGACATCTTCGACACTTAGAAGAGAGGGCATCCACCAAATGAGTGTCATAGATGCATGGGGACAAGTTTCATGTATTAACCGTTCAAGTCATTAAGGCTAAGGATGATTCTCATCAAGCATCAACTCAATCAGTCCCCACCAACAAAGACAAGTAGCCCACTTCACCACCTGGAGAATCCAAAGTTAACTCATTTCAAGGACAACAAGCCTAGCTTCAAAAGCAACAACCTAGCTTCAAAGTAATTGGTTACAATGGCAATCCTAACGTTAGTGGCTCAAAGCTCAATACTAGGAGTGCTCAAGGACCAATCATCATCAAGAGGATTGGTGGAAATGGCTCCTACAAATTCCATATGAGATGTTCCCAAGGACAAGAAGGTCAAAACATCTTACAAAAGGAGAAGTTACAAGAATGGTTTGAAGCGTTTCAAGACAAGGCCACTTCACAAGTTAGCAGAGTCTCCAACATTAGCTCAACGCAACTATGTGGAATGCCGCAAAAGACCTCTATAAATCAAAGGATGCGACACTCACTCCCCCATTGGTCACTCCAAGACAAATGCTCATAGGATCCATTTCTATCACTCTAAAGAGGGTTGAGGAACTAGTATGAATTCCTACACTAAAAGTGGAGATGGAAATGAAGACTCCAAGTCGAAGAATCCTCCAATGCACTTTCAAGCCATGGAGGTAGGAATTCCCTGACCGATTGAGTTGGTCATCCAAATGGAAATAAGCCCAACAATCAACTTTAGTGGCACAAAGCCTAATTTCCAAGAAGCTAATGTCATTACCACTCCAAGTGTTCGTGAAAAAGGCTCTCTCACAAGAGTCCTTAATTCGCCTACCGCAATTTCAAAGCCATGGGGGTAAGGAGACCGAGACATATCAACTTGGTCATCCAAGTGGAAAGAAGTCCATCAATAACTTCAGTGGCACCAAGCCCGATTTCCAACAAGATAGTGTTATTATCCTTCCATGTGTTAGTAACAAAAATTCTCTCACCAAACTTTCTAGTCCACATACTATCCAAGTCATAAAGACTATTAGCAAGAATGTCACCGCTCTTGTTAAACCTTCCAATAATTTCAAAAGGCTAACAAGACAAAGAAAAGGAGTGGAAATAAAGACGGTTCAAGTCATCAAAAGGCGAGGGAACTCGACAAACTTGCTCGTTCGCCACCTTAGAGAGGAAACTCTTTGGAAAGTTGATAGGTATCTTACCAAAAATTCAACTGGAGTTTCTCAAATCAACACTCCATGACAAATTTATACACGATCCATCCCTCTCAATATCAAAGGATTTAAACAATTCAACAAGTCATTTCATTTGGAGGAGGTTCCATCAAAAACCCCAGAGGTCAAGATGACGAATCCTTCACGATCCAACAACGATCAAGAAGCTAAACAAGTTGGCCAAAATTCTCGAGTTCGTATAGAAAAGGGGGGTCCATTGATGAGGTATTTTCGGTGGTCGTTATACCTATCAAAGAATCCTTAACTTTACCAAACTCAGTAGAGCGGTAAGTAAGGGTCGAACCCACAAAGACTCGTGTAAATGTGTTATTGATTAAGTGTCAAGTAACTAATATGGGGGGTTTATTGATTGAAAATCTAAACTACTATGCAAATTGAAACTAACTATGAATGCAAATATGACTGAGTTTAACAAATATGAGAAAAGCGTGTTCAACTAATTAGATCCATCATGATATTGCTTTATTGATCATCGATTCTCTTGATTTTCTCCTCACTTGAATAATCTATTGTGGATAATGATCCTACTAAGGACTAAAACCCAAACTTCAGTTATAGTTGATAGACCAACCAATTCTAACAACCCTAATTATCTAATAACCTAGAAGACCTTCTAGATTCAATTAAATAACAACTTGACGATTCAAGTTATCAATAGAAACAAACACTTAGAGCAACCAGACATCTAAGTGACTTGTGAATTTATTCCCTACTTTAATCAACTTGTCCAACCGGTACTAAATTAATTAAAATCTACTCTTGATCAGATTAACTCCAACTAGTAATTAATCAAATTCAGTTGTAAATTAACCTAGAAATTCTATTAGGTAGCTAATCTAATAAAACCCTAGAATAATTCTGATTCAATTAAGCACAGGGAATAATTTCTATTCTAGTTCATTGAGAATCAATTAAATCTCACAATCATACACAAATCATGACTTCACTAATTAGCCAAACACAAAGGAAAATTAGCAATGCATAATTGAAATTGAAATCAAACTTACAAGAGGTTCAAAGATTGCTCCTTTGAGACAAACTCTCTCCAAAGAAAACCCTAGCCTCCCAAAGTTGATCAAAAGTTATCTAAAAATAAACTAACATAAAGTATTTATATGTCTCTAAAAATAACCCTCATAAGATATAATAAACCATACAACTCGGAAATCATAAGCCCATAAATCCAAATGTCAAAGCCCAACATCAAGACTCGACCCAAATCCAACGTCCGTGAAAAAGCCCAAATTGCGCGGCTTGGCTCGGTATTGCGCGGCCGCGCAATGTCTTCCCCGCGCAATTGGCTCTCAGATGAGATTGCGCGGGCTACTACGCGGCTTCTATCCCGCGCCCTTGCTTGACTTCTTGGCTCAATATTTCTTGCCTTGGCTCTTCATCCTAGTGCATCCTAGCTTCCTTAGCCTCGTCCATCTCGTCCACCACCACCATGATCCATCTGCACTCGCCCCGTTGTTGCTCCTGAACCTAAAAACCTGTAAAACTGAGCAAACCAGCGCATAACACCCGACACCACAAAAACCTAAAAACTACCTAAAAACTAACCAAAACCTAACCAAAACATATATAAAACATGCATCTAAACTACTCCTATATGTGAGCTATCAAATTCCCCCATGCTTAACCCTTGCTTGTCCTCAAGCAATACATAAATCCAATCACACCATAGAAATGCAATCTTACATCCATTTCAAATCAAACAAACATTTCACATATAATTAAAAACTCAACCAAGACTTCTCAGCATGCATTATGGTAAGCAACAAGTAAAGACCATTCATTCATCCTAGACCTCACCAAGGAAATTGTGTTTTGCACTCAACACTCAAGTGTATAAAGGGTATGTGTTTCACTCAAAATCAACCAATGAAAACTAGACCACCATATGCTTGCATCAGAGTTCTAAATCTCCACCGCTAGGGATCAAATACATAACAAAAATCATGAGGTCTTTTTTCGGCTTGTAATGGGGCCAAGGTAAAGAGAAATTTGGAAGGGATAATATTTGGCCTGTGGTGCTAAATCCGGGATAAAGAACTAATCCTAAACCCAATTCAACACTTTCTTCTCAACTTCCTCCAACTTCTTTATACCAACTTCATTACATTTACATTCAAACACTTTGCTTCTTTTTTTTTCTTTGCTTTTGCCTCTTTTCAACTCTTTCTTGCTTTGCTAATGAAGACTAATAACATTTAAGCACTTTTGCTTTTGCTTATTTTGCAACAAACTTCATCTTCATTTTTTTTCAACTTTGAACACAAGAGTTTATTTCCTCTTTTTCTACCTTTTTCATCCAACTCCCCCATACTTATACATAACTCACACAATACAACCAAAACCTAAAGTCCTAAATCCCAGATTATGGGTCAAGCTTATTCGGCTATGGATCATTTTGTGGAGCTAATAAAAATAGGTTTAAGGCTCAAATAAGTGGGGTGTCAAAAACATGGATCTTGTAGGGTAGGAAGGGAAATAATAGGCTATAAAGAAACATTGCCTCAATCACTTTAATGTCATGCATTCAATCATATAAAGCAGCCTCAAAATAGAGTATTAACGCAAGTTCTAGAGCTAGATAATCATGGTGATACACTCAAGAATGTAAAGAACAATATTATCATGAAAGGCCAAAATCAAATCTCACAAGGCTATTTATTTTGTCTAGAACTTCAGAATGAATCTAAAACTCAAGCTAAATACATGCTCCATCCTATAATCAAGTCATTTAATCAATGATCATGCTTATATCATATCCACTTCAGTAAATCATGCAAATCATGGGTTAGAACTTATACTTAACTTAGAAACACAAGAGGAATCAAACAATGGGGAAATAAGAACCTAAATGCAATATTTTTGTATTTTTCAATTTTTTCTAATTTTTTTCTTTTTCATTTTTCAGGATTTTAATCAATGCATGCAAAAATTTTAAACATGGCCTAAACTAATGTGCAACTATATGCAATGCAAACAAGTAATTCCCTTCCCCCATGCTTAAAACATACTTTGTCCCCAAAGTATAGTAAAAAGGTAAGGAAAGAGAAAAACTCACAGAACCTAGTTATCCGGGTAATAGGGCGGAAAATCTTGTGGTGGCGGTGGCTGGTACTCCGGATGAACCTCTGGCTGCGGTGGATAGTATGGTGGAATCTCCTGAGCTGGTGGTGGCTGGTATGGTGGGAACTGAGGATACGGTGGATCTGGAAAGGCGTACTGCGGATAAGGCTGATGAGGAGGATAGCCCGCTGAACTCCAGCCATCCAATCTAGTGTTGAGCAGTCTGAACTGCTCATCCTGGCGGGCCTGAAAAGCCGCAAGCTGCTGATCTTGATGAGTCTGATATGATGTGAACCTCTGATCCACATAACCACGCATGTTCTAGAAGCCCTGGTCGATGTGAGATGTCATACTGTTGTAGCGCTGCGTGTTCTCCAACTGCATATGTCTCATCATCTCCATCATCTGGTTGTACTGTGTATCACCTCCAGCTGGTATAGATGGGTCAAAGTGTTGTTGCTGGGTATCCTCCTCAGACTCCTCCTCCTCCTCTGTGTCTACAGCTTCAACAGACTCTTCCTCTTCCTCTTCTTCTTCTTCCTTAGCCATAGTGAAATCCTCATCCATTTCCTCCTCTCAGACTCCTCAACAATAATTGGGGCCTTATTTTTACCCCTAACTGGGCCCCTGACAGTAATCACATCCAAATCTTCATCACGGGGTTCAATGTACCAGTTAGCCGGGTTGTTTCCAATCTTGACTCGGCTCCCATCAAGAAGCTTCATTGCTCGCCCAGAATCTCCAAGCACCCAATAGTAGGAGTTCCTGTAGAAATATAGGACCCCCATCTTCTTCAGCATAGTGAAGTTGATTGCCACCGGTGGGATATCAACTCGTAACCTGCTTAGATCAACGCCAAAGTGCTTGGCCAGATGGGTCACAATCCCACCAATACAGATAGCTCCTCCACCCTTGTTTGAAACATGGTACATATGATTCATCAGCATGGCACCCATACTCATCCTTTTTTCTTTCAGCAAAGCAACCAATACAGCCACATATTTCTTTAGGCAATTGTTTCCACCTTCACCCCGTCCATTCATGCTACCAGAAATAAACCGTTGAAAAACTTTGATGGGGGATGAGTGATGGGAGAAGCTTGTTCTTGGGTTGGGTTATAAGTTCTTCTCCCTGTTATGCCTCTCCAGAAATGTTTATCAGCCCATGTAGCTTCAGTTTCAGTAAGAACGACATCATTGTCATAGATATGCAGGAACCCAAACGCCTGATTGACCTCTTTCAAGGTCATCTTCCTCCTGACACCTCCGAGCCAAAACTTAATCTCCCCTTCTCTTCTGAAATCAATGGACAAGGTACTCAGAAACTCTAGTGTTAACCCCTTGTAAGTTGGTTCACACAGCTTCAAGAACTCGCCCATTCGTAGAGGCGCCGCTATCTCATTCAACAGATGAGCAATTCCGATCTCATTCATCAGGTTCCAGTCAATGAACCTGATTGCTGCCCATTTCCTATCCTTCAGAAGCTCAAATTTGATCACATGATTGTCCTTTCTCCCACCACAGCAGGGGGAGCATAAGCGGCTCGGGATGATGATGCAGTATCTCTTCTACTTCTTTTAGGAGCCATTTATACCAAAAATTTACAGAAACCTGCACAACACCACAAACGGACCAAGCAAACACAATTTTTGTTGTCTCGGCAAGGACAACCACAACAATATTTCACAAATAATCGCTCAAACACTCACTTCCCCCACTACCTAGAACAATTTAATCAAAATTTAGTCAAATTTTAATCAAATCATGGGTGGATTTCGGATTTATGCAAAAAGCTTAAATAAAACACGAATCTATGCTAGAATCATGCAATAAACAAACTTTTGTAAAGAACTTAAGCCTAAATCCGAGCCTAAAGGGGTCAAATTTGGGTTTTTCTAGCGAAACCTAGATCTAGATTCAACTATGTAAAAACCGAAATTGAGTGGGGATTTGAGACACTTACTTGAATCGTTGTTGATTTTGATGTTGTTGGCTCAATTTGGGGTTGAAATCCCGCTTGGAATGGCTTGACAAGAGCTTGAGATGGTCTTCAATGGAGGATTGAGAGAGGGGTAGGAGAAAGGGGGCGGCAAAGTGGGAAGGGAAAGAAGAAGGCTCGGGTTGAATTAAAAAAGAGTCCCAAAAAAATTGGCGATTGCGCGGCATCGCGCCAGATTGCGCGGCCACGCAATTGCGAAGCCGCGCAATTGCCTCCCAGTTGGGATTGCGCGGCTTTGGGCCTATGGATTGCGCGGTCGCACATTTAGCAACCCAAGTCGCGCAATCCCAACTGAGTTGGCATTGCTCGGCTTGGTTACTGATTGCTTGGCCACGCAATTTTTTGTCCCTCTTCCGAGTATTTCTGTACTTCATGGCTGGCCCGAGTTTATCTTAAAATTTGAGGATTATTTCTACCTAAACTAACTAATAAAAACAAAATTTGTAAAACAAACAGCAAAAATCAAAGCAAAACTATCTTAAAACATGGGTTGCCTCCCAAGAAGCGCTTGTTTAACGTCTATAGCTTGACGTAAAAAGGATATTAAGAAGGATACGAGCTATGGAATTCGACCTCCTTCCCATCGAATTCCATCTTCAATGTGCCCTGCGGTATGTCGATCCTTGTATTCGCAGTTTTCAAAAATGGTCGTCCTAGCAACATTGATATCTTTCAAACTCCCGACCCCATGTCCATCACTAGAAAGTCAGCTGGAAATTTCAAGCAGTCCACCGTAACCCATACATCTTCAATTTTTCCTTTAGGCCTTACAGTGGAATGATCAACCAGCTCTACTATGGTCCGAGTTTCTTTTAATGGTCCCATACCGAGTTTCTCATATAGGGACGAAGAAATCACATTGACAGATGCACCCAAATCAATTAAAGCTTCATTCACTTTGGTGCTTCCAATAGTGCAAGGGATAGTGAACATGCCAGGGTCACTGCACTTCTCAGGCAAACGCTTTTGAAACACAGCAGACACATGTTCTTTTTCTTTGACTTGCTTTTGACTTTTCTCCTTCTGTCCCCTTTTCAGAGTACACAACTCTTTCAAAAACTTGGCATACCGAGGTACACTCTAGATTAGATTCAGTAGCGGGACATTAACTTTGCATGTACTGAAAACCTCGAATAGCTCTTTGTCATTCTTTAATTTCCGGGTTTCTTTCAAGGCCTCATGAAATGGTGGGACAAGCACATAGGCTTTCAAAAGGGGTTCAGAATTGCCTTTCAGATCGCCCAGATTGCGCGGCGTCGCACCACATTGCGCGGCCGCGCTTTCACCCTCGATCCCGCGCAATCCCAACTGGGAGCACATTGCGTGGGTTGCACATTGCGCGGGCGCGCTTTTAGCAGCCAAGCCGCGCAATTGGCCCTCATTTCGTTCTGTAGATTCTTCAGCTTTGCTCAACTGATATACTTGCCCCGCCTCCGAACCATCATAAATAGAGACAAAACTGACATTCGCCCTCGGGTTAAGCTCTGTCTGGGACGGTAGCTTACTTGAATCTCTGGCTTCCAGTTTGCTCACTGCCTCAGCAATCTGACTGACTTGATTCTCCAGATTCTTTATACTGGACTTTGTTTCCTGTTGAAGCTGAGTTAGAGAACCATGTATTGTCGAAACTGTCTGAGTCAGACTTCTGATCATCTGGTCAGTGGACATATCATTCTGATTCACTCCCTGAGCCTGAGATTGGAAAGGTGGTCTGAATTGAGCTTGGCCACCTTGATTGTTGAACTGCTGATTGCTTGGATTGCCATACCTCAGATTAGGATGATCCCTCCAGCCTGGGTTGTAGGTGTTGGAAAAAGGGTCATACCTCGGCCTAGGTGGTCCATATCCTCCCACTGCATTCACCTCAGCCTTTTGATCTTGGAGTGTAGGGCAAGCGTCAGTGGGATGCATGTTATCGAAGCAGATTTCACAAGATTTCACCTGCTGTCTACCACCTTGCTGCAACAGCTGCTTCATCATCATTTTCAATTCAGTGACTTCATCTTGGATTCTTGTATTAGCCACCACTGAATTTGCAGCTCTCGAGCTAGCCTCTCTCCTGAACTGTCTTGTTCCCTCAGACAGTTGTGTAAAGAGTTCAAACGCAGCAGCAGGAGTTTTGTTGAGAATGTGACCTTGGCAAGCTGCATTGACCATTCTTCTCTCATCATCCAAGAGGCCATTGAAAAGATATAGAACCAGGTCTTGATCAGTGTAGCCATGGAAAGGACAGCTGGCTACCAACCTCTTGAACCTCTCATAATATTCGTACAAGGACTCATTAGCTTCTTGTTCGATGTTACTGATTCGCTTTTTCAGATCGTTGAGCCTTGTAGCAGGGAAGTACTTCTCCAGAAAAGCTTCCTTCATCTTAGCCCATGTATCAATACTTCCCGGAGCCAAGTAATAAAACCAGTTTTTAGCCTGATCCTTGAGAGAAAAAGGAAAGGCTCTCAGCGCGATCTGGTCATGAGTTACATCAGCAGGCTTCATGCTTGAGCACACAACATGAAATTTAGAAAGATGCTTGTTGGGGTCTTCACCACTATGCCCATGGAATGAGGGCAAAAGGTGGATCAACCCGGATTTCAGCTCAAATTTGACTCCCTCACCGAGAGCAGGGAATTGCACCGCCAATGGTTGTTGTGCCAGATTTGGTGCAGTTAACTGTCTTAGAGTTTGATCACCCATCTCAACAGATTCAGCAGATTCAGAGTCAGAGTCAGATTCTTCAAGAAAGAACGACAGGGCCTGAAAGTGATACCGGATTTCCTTCCTTAGCTTGAAGAGTGTCCTGTCAATATCTGGATCAAAAAGTAGAGGAGATGAGTTAGTAGCACGGGTATGAACCATATAACAGGTTCACACCCAAAACAGCACCAAAGTAATAAACACAAATAGCGACGAGTCCCCGACAACGGCGCCAAATTTGATGAGCTATTTTCGGTGGTCGTTATACCTATCAAAGAATCCGTAACTTTACCAAACTCAGTAGAGCGGTAAGTAAGAGTCGAACCCACAGAGACTCGTGTAAATGTGTTATTGCTTAACTGCCAAGTAACTAATATGGGGGGTTTATTGATTGAAAATCTAAACTACTATGCAAATTGAAACTAACTATGAATGCAAATATGGTTGAGTTTAACAAATATGAGAAAAGCGTGTTCAACTAATTAGATCCATCATGATATTGCTTTATTGATTATCGATTCTCTTGATTCTCTCCTCACTTGAATAATCTATTGTGGATAATGATCCTACTAAGGACTAAAACCCAAACTTCAGTTATAGTTGATAGACCAACCAGTTCTAACAACCCTAATTATCTAATAACCTAGAAGACCTTCTAGATTCAATTAAATAACAGCTTGACGATTCAAGTTATCAATAGAAACAAACACTTAGAGCAACCAGACATCTAAGTGACTTGTGAATTTATTCCATACTTTAACCAACTTGTCCAACCGGTACTAAATTAATTAAAATCTACACTTGATCAGATTAACTCCAACTAGTAATTAATCAGATTCAGTTGTAAATTAACCTAGAAATTCTATTAGGTAGCTAATCTAATAAAACCCTAAAAAAATTCTGATTCAATTAAGCACAGGGAATAATTTCTATTCTAGTTCATTGAGAATCAATTAAATCTCACAATCATACACAAATCATGACTTCACTAATTAGCCAAACACAAAGGAAAATTAGCAATGCATAATTGAAATTGAAATCAAACTTACAAGAGGTTCAAAGATTGCTCCTTTGAGAAAAACTCTCTCCAAAGAAAACCCTAGCCTCCCAAAGTTGATCAAAAGTTATCTAAAAATAAACTAACATAAAGTATTTATATGTCTCTAAAAATAACCCTCATAATATATAATAAACCATACAACTCGGAAATCATAAGCCCATAAATCCAAATGTCAAAGCCCAACATCAAGACTCGGCCCAAATCCAACGTCCGTGAAAAAGCCCAGATTGCGCGGCTTGGCTCGGTATTGCGCGGCCGCGCAATGTCTTCCCCGTGCAATTGGATCTCAGATGAGATTGCGTGGGCTACTACGCGGCTTCTATCCCGCACCCTTGCTTGACTTCTTGGCTCGATCTTTCTTGCCTTGGCTCTTCATCCTAGTGCATCCTAGCTTCCTTAGCCTCGTCCATCTCGTCCACCACCACCATGATCCATCTGCACTCGCCCCGTTGTTGCTCCTGAACCTAAAAACCTTTAAAACCGAGCAAACCAGCGCATAACACCCGACAACACAAAAACCTAAAAACTAACCAAAACCTAACCAAAACATATATAAAACATGCATCTAAACTACTCCTATATGCGAGCTATCATCCATCAAGTGCTTAACCAATGTCATCATCTATTGACATGATTTTAAGGTCGACAACTACATCTACTCCTATCATGAAATATAGATGGGTCATGAAAGAAAACCAAAGTTCTCCCTTATAAGGATACTTGCCATCTATTTTCTAGGAAGAAGGGTGTCCGTCTTTATACTGGAAGGAAAGAAATACAAAATTTATCCTCCAAGATGATCAAAAAAATGTGTCGATGTATTGAAGAGAAACTTCAAGAATTGAAAAGGCAGCTTGCCGAGAAGGATGCTAGCACAAGGGATAAAAGAGTTTCATGATTCTCAAAATTCACCCATGATGGGCTATAAAAAACCATATCCTACGCACTTTGATGTTGTGCCCTTTCCTTCAGGATACCAAAGGCCTTACTTTGACAAGTTTGATGGCATTCAAGGTTCACTATGTGAGCACCTTGCTTGCTTTTACTCCGCATGTGGAGAAACTTCCTTGAGTGATGCCTTACTCATAAGGATCGACATTTACGTGGTACACCCAACTTCAACCAAAGTCGATCGAAACATGAGATGAATTTCAAAGGGTATTCCTTGCTCAATTTATGAGCACTAAAGCAAAGTTTTCCATCATATACCTGGCAAACACTCACCGAAAGGCCTATGAGCTCGCAAAT
This sequence comes from Fallopia convolvulus, assembly GCA_964016875.1. NCBI lineage: Eukaryota > Viridiplantae > Streptophyta > Magnoliopsida > Caryophyllales > Polygonaceae > Fallopia > Fallopia convolvulus. Next base: position 3,958,735 of record OZ024720.1, read on the forward strand.
GACTTTATAGCGATATGGAGAAGTCTAAGGCTCTAATGCCTAGGGGAAATTGAGTGAGTTGACTTGTGTTCAAATATGCACTAATAACTAGCACATAAAACTAGTTATGCATGTGGGGAGTGCCGAACCACTGTCATTTGACGCCTTGGTTTCCAAATCATCCAATGTTGAGCGTCAACTTGCTCGACGTGAAATAGGGGTTATTAAGCCTCAAGAAAATGGTAGAAAAAGGTTACAAAATGAAAATGACTCTAGGGTGACCTTTGTCAAAATAAATGGCCAATCCTCTAATATGGGTAATTCTCAAACCCAAAATAAGAGTAAAGCCAACAAGCCTACTAAGAGATTCATTATTCAAGAGAGAAAGCAAAAGGAGTTTCCCTTTGATGATGATGATATTCAAGGGATATTTGATAAGCTCATGGCCGCTAAAGCTTTGGTGCTTACCAAGCCAAAAAGGCCCAATGAAGTGACCATGATAGGTGATCCCAAGTATTGTCCATATTATCGCTTCATTGGTCATACAATCCGTGATTTTTATGTCCTAAAGGATATAATAGAAGGAATGATCAACAAAGGGGAGATTGAGATTGAAGGGCAAACTCAAAAGGTCTATATGCTTCATAAAACATGATCTCAAAAACCGAAGTTGTAGAAGCACTGCCTTTACCCCTATAAATCCCTAAAACCATAATGGCATCCAATACGTCATCAAAGGTTGTTGAAAATAAGGGCCTTCAAACTATCTCACTACCTTATCTAGGAAACCCTATACTCCTTTATGGTGACGAGAAGAAAATTTTCAAGTAGGGAAAAATCTCCAAGATGGAGCAGTTCCCGAGAAAATTATTGTCCTAGAAGTGCTTCTCCTTCAAGGTTCAAGACTAATGAGAAAAGGTTTGATAAAAAGAAGGGCAATAAAACTAGAAGAAAATAAGAGGGGAAAGGAATGTGCAACAGACTCCGAGGAAAAATATGTTCAAACCTCAAAGAGTCCCTTTCACCTTAATGGACTTCACCCCTAAATATTTTCTCAAAGATGACTCCATGAATCTCGATGATGATTCGAAAAAGGAAGAAGAAGTTGCTCAATGTTGTGTGATTTCTTATGTTGAAGAGATTGATGAATATATCCCAATGTAAACATTGGTCATTCGCAAAATCTGTAGAGAAGGTGAAAAAGAAAGCAAAAGGGTGGTACTACGAGGTGAACCCTCTCATCCTTATTCCTTGTTTACCTCAACAAGATCACAATAGAAGCATCAAGTAATGGTGCAATAGTCAAAGCCCTTTTCTAAAGGTAAATCTCAAGATGAGAATCTCAGTGAAGATGTTCTCAACAATTTGCAAGTTTCTCATGAAGGGAAACTTTCGACAACAATGGTTATAGAGCCAAAAATACATGAGATGATTCTAGAGGAAAAAGAAATCACTCCTCACTTATCAGTCTTTCAATGGCTCGATATAACAATAAATAATAGATATTCTCTACCATCTATGTTTGAAAGGCTTGAATAGTCTAAGAACAAGAGAAGTCAAATCAAAATGACCAAAAAGTGGAAGGTCAAAAAGAAGAATCAATCAAAGTTCTCCACCCAAAGATCAAAAGATGCTCCAGATGAAGCATACGATATCTCCAATGAAGGAAGTTTGTTTTAAAGTCATGAGCTCCACAAAAAGAGCTTTGAATGGTGATAAACCTCGACAAGTAAACCACGAGGATCCACCAAAATTCATCATCATGGCTCAAACCAAAACACAAAAACAAACAAAAAAAGAGCTTGTTGGTCTCCAAGAACTACGTTAACACTTGATCCCAAAAAGGGTACGTAGGACATTCGATATCAAACTCAAATGAGTCTCGAATTCAGTCGCAAAAAAAAAATCCTATGCGCAAATGATTGTCAAAATGATTGGGGCAACCCTTCCTAGAAGGTGGGTTCCAATTATCTTGGTGATGCACACAAAGGGTAAAATAGACATGCACATGATAATTGGATTGAAATTTGAGCCACCCTTCCTAGAAGGTGGGTTCGAATATCATCCTCTGATGCAAATATAAACAAAATAAACCAAATTGGTTCAAAAAGAACTACGAACGGCTTGATCTCTCACAAAGAGAGTACGTAGGCAATGTAGTCATTTCATATGCTAGATGCAGCTATAAAAAGCAAAACAAAAAAATTATCCCAAGGAAATAAATCCCTTCAATTGAAAAATATCTCAAACTTCCTTTCTCCACAAATCCCCTATCTAAAATGATGATGGGAAAGCCTTTAAACCCAAAAAGTTCTCATATGGTATGGGTATCATGATCGAAATACTACCACAAAGGTAACAAACTCCATGGCATGAAGCCTTAAATTAAAATTCATAGCTACAAAAATGACCAAAGGCCAAAAAGTCAACCTCAAACATGACCTCGGGCCTCAAAGTCAAAACCAAATAAAAAATCCTCTCAAATTCCTACATACCCATATTGTTCACCATGATACCAAAATCATTGGTTCGAAAAATAAACGAACTTTGAACGCGCTCTTTAAAAAATTCACGTACAAAGTTCGGGGGCAATTGTTTGGGGATAAATTTTAATGAAATTTAATTTTTCATGATTTGATTAAAACAATATAGTTTAAGTATGGGTATGCATTGAACCCATAGTTTAAATTATAAAATTTATACATATCGATAAGTCTTATGCTAATTTAGACCCCCGATATGTTTTAAATTCAAAGATCAATTAATGGGCCTACATAAAAGTGAAAGAGTTGTCTCCTTATTAAATTTGATATTTAGTATGGGATGACAACAAGGCAATATATGTACACAATATATAAATGTACATGCACATATGTAAAATGAAATAAAAAATACGTGTACATGATTTTGTTTGAAAACGTTTTTGTTGTTCAAAATCATCCATGTATATGAGTTTGTTTGGCCAAACTTGAAAGCCCATATTTCTAAGCCCATGTTATACATGGCTTAGCAGAAATTGATTCTCCATAAATCCTAGTTGAAATTGGTGTGGGTGCAACGGTTTTAAACAAAATTAAAGCCATAATTAACCTAATTAATTTGGTTAATTATACCCAAAACGAAACAAAAAACGGCTGAGTGGGGAGGCTAGGCGTTGCGTTTGAAGCCAATATATACTAGAGGCTGGAAGGAGACAAAAAAAAACACAATTCTACAGAGAAAGCGCACAAAAAAAAATAAGAGAAGAGGAGGATCAAAGAGCAAGCAACGATTATCAACAAGATCTGTTTTCTGGAGCAAGAAAAATGTACGCTTTCTCCTCCTTAAAACTTCTTTTTATGCTAATCAATTCTTGTATTGTCTTTGGATCATAAACTAGTAAGACAGGTTGAGATTCAAAGATCCTGCTCCGATTGAAACAAGTCGGTTCGGTGTCTTCCCTGTTAAGGCGTGAGATCAGTTTTCTTGTACCGCATATATTCGAGGGCTCTTTTCATGACTTCCCTCAAAGCCCCAACGGAGATGATTGGATCGTGATCGTCCATTTTGGGGAGAAACATTCCGTTTCGAGCCTCTTACGGGCGATCGCTTTTACAATGCAGGCAACGGAGCGTTCTTCTTACCGGGGTGGATCTCTTTACACTAAGATAGAACCGGAGCTGTTTTGGGAGGATTATGGGTGGCCCAAAACGGAGTACTTAGCCACCGCAACCATGCCATGTTGACGCGAGATGGTAGAGAAGTCATGTGTGGTGAACGCGGTGAAGATTCAAGGCAAACTGACCATGAAATGCAAGCTACAATACTCATTCAAGACCCGGGTGGCAACACGGAGATGCTACGACAACATAAAGACCCATCGTCAAATCGACAACAAAGGCTCGATTGCCTCACCAAAAGCTAGTGTGAAGAACACATCAAAGGCTCGTTCAACGCTAAAGTGGGCAACGCGCCGAGGACCGTTATCTCGCCATCAACAAACCACTCTCAAACAAGATCTTGATGGTGACTGAAGATGCTGCAACAACGTCAAAACTCTATTGACGCGCCATACCGAAAGCTTGGGTGAAGGCCATGTGGAAGGCTCGTACCAAAATCATGTTGAAGGCTTGCCCCGCATCAATAGTAGTAGGCTTGAAACATTCCGTTTCACCGCTACAACGAAGGTTCAAAGACTCACCTTGATTCAAAAAAGGTGCTTGCAATATGGTTGGCTCGAAATGAAGGAGAGCGACTCGCAATACGCCTCAAGATGGACTACTTTTCATGGAGATGGGTTGTTTCATATGGTGTCGTGGACGAAGTTGAAAAGCGTGTACGTGAAGTCCTCAATGCCCACAACATGTGTCATCAGGAGATGTATATATGAAGCCATGTATCCATTTATGCATGATCACTAAACTCAGGCGTGAACTCATGGTTTATATATGTTCAATTCTATAAGATTCTCCATTTTGGGAGTTTGCAAAGTTGCATAATTAAGGGAAATATTAACCATCGTATATATATACACCATATATAATATATATGTGTGTCTACGATGGGTATGAACTTCCTTAATTAGTCATGTAAAGCCTTGAAATGCTATGCAAAAAATAAAAAAACGAGATCATCCAGTTCAATTTGGTCCATGAGAAAGTGTTAATTAATTCTAATGGGACAAATTCAAGGGAGAACGAGGTTTGCAAAATAATAAACCTTCGTTTCTTAACAAATGTCAATCATGGGATTGGATTCAAATCGCATAATCTCTGCTTGGCCATGAGGAAAAAAAAAGAAACCGGGTCAATTAGACTACTCTGAGCATTTAAAGCTCGTTATATGGTGGTCACTTTGAAAATTTGAACCACTAATTAAAATAATACGTTTTCAGAACTACGTTATGACTTGATGTCCTTCCATGGACTACGTAGGAAACTTGGTAAAAAAAATCAAATACATACCATGTTCAGTCGCACATATAAAAAATCAAATAAAAAAATAACTTAAGGAACTACGTGTGATTTGATCCATTTTAAAAGGGTACGTAGGATGCTTGGCAAAAATCAAGTGATCGCCGAGTTCAATCGCATGACCAAAATTAAACCAAAAATTATTGGATAAGTTAAACAACCCTTCCTAGAAGGTGGGTTTAATTCTCTCCACAACATGCAAATGATAGTTGAACCGAGTTTAGGCAACCCTTCCTAGAAGGTGTGTTTAGGCTCGTTTCTCTGATGCATGAAAATCCAACCAAAAATCAAAACCCTTGAACTACGTAAGGCTTGATTCTCTTTAAAGAGATACGTAGGCAACCCGTTATAACTCGGGTGCAGCTCAAATTAAAAAACAAATTCAAAAATCTCCAACGTGTCTATATTATTAATAGATTTGTAAAGATGTACAGATAAGGGTCGAACTTAAAAAATTAAATTAGATGTGTTTGTACAAAGTTGTTTTCCTTTAACAGATTTTGTCTAACATATTTTTGGCACGCCCGGTGGGACCCTTTTCTTTCTTTGTAATTTTGATTAATAATATTGATACTAATATTTGAGCTCTTTTGTTAGGAGAAAAATTGCACCTAGAGGGATTGTCAAATTAACAAGGTCCTGCTTGTCTTCTTTGTCAAGCGTGGATATTTTGTTCGCTAAAAGAACTTGAAGGTGGTGTTCAAACATCGATCGAGATTTGATCTCCATTGAAATCTCTCTTGACAACAACTATGGACATCTTCGACACTTAGAAGAGAGGGCATCCACCAAATGAGTGTCATAGATGCATGGGACAAGTTTCATGTATTAACCGTTCAAGTCATTACGGCTAAGGATGATTCTCATCAAGCATCAACTCAATCAGTCCCCACCAACAAAGACAAGTAGCCCACTTCACCACATGGAGAATCTAAAATTAACTCATTTCAACGACAACAAGCCTAGATTCAAAAGCAACAACCTAGCTTCAAAGTAATTGGTTACAATGGCAATCCTAACGTTAGTGGCTCAAAGCTCAATATTAGGAGTGCTCAAGGACCAATCATCATTAAGAGGATTGGTGGAAATAGCTCCTACAAATTCCATATGAGATGTTCCCAAGGACAAGAAGGTCAAAACATCTTACAAAAGGAGAAGTTACAAGAATGGTTTGAAGCGTTTCAAGACAAGGCCACTTCACAAGTTAGTAGAGTCTCCAACATTAGCTCAACGCAACTATGTGGAATGCCGCAAAAGACCTCTCTAAATCAAAGGATGCGACACTCACTCCCCCATTGGTCACTCCAAGACAAATGCTCATAGGATCCATTTCTATCACTCTAAAGAGGGTTGAGGAACTAGTATGAATTCCTACACTAAAAGTGGAGATGGAAATGAAGACTCCAAGTCGAAGAATCCTCCAATGCACTTTCAAGCCATGGAGGTAGGAATTCCCTGACCGATTGAGTTGGTCATCCAAATGGAAATAAGCCCAACAATCAACTTTAGTGGCACAAAGCCTAATTTCCAAGAAGCTAATGTCATTACCACTCCAAGTGTTCGTGAAAAAGGCTCTCTCACAAGAGTCCTTAATTCGCCTACCGCAATTTCAAAGCCATGGGGGTAAGGAGACCGAGACATATCAACTTGGTCATCCAAGTGGAAAGAAGTCCATCAATAACTTCAGAGGCACCAAGCCCGATTTCCAACAAGATAGTGTTATTATCCTTCCATGTGTTAGTAACAAAAATTCTCTCACCAGACTTTCTAGTCCACATACTATCCAAGTCATAAAGACTATTAGCAAGAATGTCACCGCTCTTGTTAAACCTTCCAATAATGTCAAAAGGCTAACAAGACCAAGAAAAGGAGTGGAAATAAAGACGGTTCAAGTCATCAAAAGGCGAGGGAACTCGACAAACTTGCTCGTTCGCCACCTTAGAGAGGAAACTCTTTGGAAAGTTGATAGGGATCTTACCAAAAATTCAAATGGAGTTTCTCAAATCAACACTCCATGACAAATTTATACACGATCCATCCCTCTCAATATCAAAGGATTTAAACAATTCAACAAGTCATTTCATTTGGAGGAGGTTCCATAAAAAACCCCAGAGGTCAAGATGACGAATCCTTCACGATCCAACAACGATCAAGAAGCTAAACAAGTTGGCCAAAATTCTCGAGTTCGTATAGAAAAGGGGGGTCCATTGATGAGGTATTTTCGGTGGTCGTTATACCTATCAAAGAATCCTTAACTTTACCAAACTCAGTAGAGCGGTAAGTAAGGGTCGAACCCACAAAGACTCGTGTAAATGTGTTATTGATTAAGTGTCAAGTAACTAATATGGGGGGTTTATTGATTGAAAATCTAAACTACTATGCAAATTGAAACTAACTATGAATGCAAATATGACTGAGTTTAACAAATATGAGAAAAGCGTGTTCAACTAATTAGATCCATCATGATATTGCTTTATTGATCATCGATTCTCTTGATTTTCTCCTCACTTGAATAATCTATTGTGGATAATGATCCTACTAAGGACTAAAACCCAAACTTCAGTTATAGTTGATAGACCAACCAATTCTAACAACCCTAATTATCTAATAACCTAGAAGACCTTCTAGATTCAATTAAATAACAACTTGACGATTCAAGTTATCAATAGAAACAAACACTTAGAGCAACCAGACATCTAAGTGACTTGTGAATTTATTCCCTACTTTAATCAACTTATCCAACCGGTACTAAATTAATTAAAATCTACTCTTGATCAGATTAACTCCAACTAGTAATTAATCAGATTCAGTTGTAAATTAACCTAGAAATTCTATTCGGTAGCTAATCTAATAAAACCCTAGAATAATTCTGATTCAATTAAGCACAGGGAATAATTTCTATTCTAGTTCATTGAGAATCAATTAAATCTCACAATCATACACAAATCATGACTTCACTAATTAGCCAAACACAAAGGAAAATTAGCAATGCATAATTGAAATTGAAATCAAACTTACAAGAGGTTCAAAGATTGCTCCTTTGAGAAAAACTCTCTCCAAAGAAAACCCTAGCCTCCCAAAGTTGATCAAAAGTTATCTAAAAATAAACTAACATAAAGTATTTATATGTCTCTAAAAATAACCCTCATAAGATATAATAAACCATACAACTCGGAAATCATAAGCCCATAAATCCAAATGTCAAAGCCCAACATCAAGACTCGGCCCAAATCCAACGTCCGTGAAAAAACCCAGATTGCGCGGCTTGGCTCGTTATTGCGCGGCTGCGCAATGTCTTCCACGCGCAATTGGCTCTCAGATGAGATTGCGCGGGCTACTACGCGGCTTCTATCCCGCGCCCTTGCTTGACTTCTTGGCTCGATCTTTCTTGCCTTGGCTCTTCATCCTAGTGCATCCTAGCTTCCTTAGCCTCGTCCATCTCGTCCACCACCACCATGATCCATCTGCACTCGCCCCGTTGTTGCTCCTGAACCTAAAAACCTTTAAAACCGAGCAAACCAGCGCATAACACCCGACAACACAAAAACCTAAAAACTACCTAAAAACTAACCAAAACCTAACCAAAACATATATAAAACATGCATCTAAACTACTCCTATATGCGAGCTATCATCCATCAAGGTCAACATCTTAAATGATCAAACCTCAAACATATACGAGCCTAGAACAAGTGCTTAACCAATGTCATCATCTATTGACATGATTTCAAGGTCGACAACTACATCTACTCCTATCATGAAATATAGATGGGTCATGAAAGAAAACCAAAGTTCTCCCTTATAAGGATACTTGCCATCTATTTTCTAGGAAGAAGGGTGTCCGTCTTTATACTGGAAGGAAAGAAATACAAAATTTATCCTCCAAGATGATCAAGAAAATGTGTCGATGTATTGAAGATAAACTTCAAGAAGTGAAAAGGCAGCTTGCCGAGAAGGATGCTCAAAAAGATTCACTCATGGCTCAAGTCAATACTCAATCAAATAAAAGAAGACAAGAGCGAGCAATGTCAAATGATGAAGGTTCAATTAGAAGCTCAAATATCACTCTCCAAGAAATTAAGGAGATGATTGCTCAAGGGATTCAAAAATTTCAAGCATCGCAAAATCTACATATGCTTGGGTATAAAAAGCCATACCCAACAAGCTATGATGCAATTTCATTTCCTATGGACCTAAGAAACACCTTTCAAGGGCCAAATGAGTTCTCTAACTATTTCGTCTAGCGCCTTGAAAAAAGAAGAAGTGAACAAGTTTATGTTCAAACGTATGCCAACAAGTTGCTTCCAATATTAGCATGTTGTTAGTGTTGAACCTAATCCCTTTGGTGCTTTCGTGTCAATGGCTTGCAATGTTAAATTACTTGGTGAAAAGCAAAGATCTGGTTGTCTTGAAGCTAATGAGTTTCAAAAAGATGATCGCAAGCACGCTACAAAATCAAAAGGATTTTATGGTAACCTTTATCAAGCCTAATGATAAAACTTCCAACCAAGAGTAGCTCCAAAGCTCAAGCTAAAAGGAAAGTCGAAGAATTCACCAAAAGACTATCTCTCCATGAAAGAAAACAAAAGAAGTACTCTTTCAACGATGATGATGTGGAAGAGATATTTTGTGAGTTGATGGAAGCAAAATTTTTTACACTTCAAAAGCCAGAAAGGCCGAATGAGTTTGACAAGACAAATAACCAAATTATTGTCTTTATTATCAACTTGTTAGTCATCCGATTAAGGATTGCTATGTCCTTAAAACTGCAATAGAAGAGATAATTAAAGAAGGATAAATCAAAATTGAGGGGTTAACATCAATGACTCTAGTGACTACATCAAACATCCTTTTCAGTGATAGATGTTTCCAAGGTCGCCCCTATAATCCAAGAGTCTCTTCAAACATGTGAACCGTCATCGAAGGATATTCATGGGTTGACATTCATGTGGAAGACCCATGAAATGTTGATGACACTCTTGTCAAGAAACACAAGTTCTAAGTGCACATGTTATAAAGCCAATGGCAATGTCACTAAATAAGTTAAATATGTTGTCAAAATGACAAAGTAGCAATGCCTCAAATGTCAGTATTCGAAAGCCTTGATACAAGCTCATGGACTATCTAAGTCCTATTTTTTTTGAAAGGACTAACCCTACTTCAAGGGGTTATGCATTCAAACCTTCCGTGGTTAAAAGGCTCGAAAAATCTAGTAAACCAAATGGAGAACAAGGCGGTTCGAGTCAACATCAACAAAAAAGTGGAAGGTCAAGAGCATTAATTCAAGATTTCTCATTCACAACTTCAATGATGGCATGAATACCTAAGTTGGAGAAGTGAACTCAATTCCTCAAAGAAAAATGGCACCAAGAGCTATTGTCAATTTTAACAACTTACCAGCCTCCTTTCTCATCAAGGGTGTGCGTTTGACACGTCAACAAGACTCTAAGGTTATGTTCACCATCGAGCGAGACATGATCACCACTAAAATTCCCCTTGACAACAAATATGGACCTTTCCAATGTTTAGGAGAGGGGCATTCTCCAAATGGATGCCAAAGATGTATGGGGCAGCTTTGATGGACCGACTATTCAAGTCATCAAGGCCAAATGTTGGATCACATCAAGCATCGACTCAATCTGCCCTACAAACAAGGTCACGTGGTCTCAAATGAAGGGTCCTAAGAATAGGTGAAAGAACCAGAAGGTATGTCAACTTACTAAGAAAAAGTATGCTTTAGCTCTTGGGTTATCCAAAACTACCTTAGGAGAAGCGACCCATGATTTGGTGACACCAACAAAACCACCAACCAATCCTTATGACACCTCAAGGAAAAAGTATGCTTTAGCTCTTAGGTTCAATCTTGATTAACCTTGACCACGGGGAGCAGGTGAACATGAACTCTTACTTAGAAAAGGGTAAGCGCGAAGCTCATTCCAATGATTCAAAGGTGATGGTATTTAAAATGTCTCCTCATAAAAAGGGCCAAGAAACGCAACAAGCTAGTAAAATGTTCAGGTTCCTCAAGGTGATACTCCATTGTATGGAGATAAAATTTCACCTTTCAAGGAAGATGACTTTCCATATTTTAACCAAGTCATTACCTCTTTACACAATGGGGTAGAAAACATGTCAGTCATGATGACGACTACTTTCAGCATTGAAGAACAACTTCAATAAATGCAAAGGAGGTTGGCAGAAAAAGATGCTCAAATTTTTGCTCTTTCAAATCAAGGTGCAAGCCAACATAAGGGCCAAAGTGGTACCTTGGGCTAGATTGGCGTGATAAGCATGTCTCCCCATGAAATAAAGGAGATGATAGCACAAGGGATAAAAGAGTTTCATGTTTCTCAAAATTCACCCATGATGGGCTATAAAAAACCATATCCTACGCACTTTGATGTTGTGCCCTTTCCTTCAGGATACCAAAGGCCTTACTTTGACAAGTTTGATGGCATTCAAGGTTCACTATGTGAGCACCTTGCTTGCTTTTACTCCGCATGTGGAGAAACTTCCTTGAGTGATGCCTTACTCATAAGGATCGACATTTACGTGGTACACCCAACTTCAACCAAAGTCGATCGAAACATGGGATGAATTTCGAAGGGTATTCCTTGCTCAATTTATGAGCACTAAAGCAAAGTTTTCCATCATATACCTGGCAAACACTCACCGAAAGGCCTATGAGCTCGCAAATGACTTTATAACGATATGGAGAAGTCTAAGGCTCTAATGCCTAGGGGAAATTGAGTGAGTTGACTTGTGTTCAAATATGCACTAATAACTAGCACATAAAACTAGTTGTGCATGTGGGGAGTGCCGAACCACTGTCATTTGACGCTTTGGTTTCCAAATCATCCAATGTTGAGCGTCAATTTGCTCGATGTGAAATAGGGGTTATTAAGCCTCAAGAAAATGGTAGAAAAAGGTTACAAAATGAAAATGACTCTAGGGTGACCTTTGTCAAAATAAATGGCCAATCCTCTAATATGGGTAATTCTCAAACCCAAAATAAGAGTAAAGCCAACAAGCCTACTAAGAGATTCATTATTCAAGAGAGAAAGCAAAAGGAGTTTCCCTTTGATGATGATGATATTCAAGGGATATTTGATAAGCTCATGGCCGCTAAAGCTTTGGTGCTTCCCAAGCCAAAAAGGCCCAATGAAGTGACCATGATAGGTGATCCCAAGTATTGTCCATATTATCGCTTCATTGGTCATACAATTCGTGATTTTTATGTCCTAAAGGATATAATAGAAGGAATGATCAACAAAGGGGAGATTGAGATTGAAGGGCAAACTCAAAAGGTCTATATGCTTCATAAAACATGATCTCAAAAACCGAAGTTGTAGAAGCACTGCCTTTACCCCTACAAATCCCTAAAACCATAATGGCATGCAATACGTCATCAAAGGTTGTTGAAAATAAGGGCCTTCAAACTATCTCACTACCTTATCTAGGAAACCCTATACTCCTTTATGGTGACGAGAAGAAAATTTTCAAGTAGGGAAAAATCTCCAAAATGGAGCAGTTCCCGAGAAAATTATCGTCCTAGAAGTGCTTCTCCTTCAAGGTTCAAGACTAATAAGAAAAGGCTTGATAAAAAGAAGGGCAATAAAATTAGAAGAAAATAAGAGAGGAAAGGAATGTGCAACAGACTCCGAGGAAAAATATGTTCAAACCTCAAAGAGTCCCTTTCACCTTAATGGACTTCACCCCTAAATATTTTCTCAAAGATGACTCCATGAATCTCGATGATGATTCGAAAAAGGAAGAAGAAGTTGCTCAATGTTGTGTGATTTCTTATGTTGAAGAGATTGATGAATATATCCCAATGTAAACATTGGTCATTCGCAAAATCTGTAGAGAAGGTGAAAAAGAAAGCAAAAGGGTGGTACTACGAGGTGAACCCTCTCATCCTTATTCCTTGTTTACCTCAACAAGATCACAATAGAAGCATCAAGTAATGGTGCAATAGTCAAAGCCCTTTTCTAAAGGTAAATCTCAAGATGAGAATCTCAGTGAAGATGTTCTCAACAATTTGCAAGTTTCTCATGAAGGGAAACTTTCGACAACAATGGTTATAGAGCCAAAAATACATGAGATGATTCTAGAGGAAAAAGAAATCACTCCTCACTTATCAGTCTTTCAATGGCTCGATATAACAATAATTAATAGATATTCTCTACCATCTATGTTTGAAAGGCTTGAATAGTCTAAGAACAAGAGAAGTCAAATCAAAATGACCAAAAAGTGGAAGGTCAAAAAGAAGAATCAATCAAAGTTCTCCACCCAAAGATCAAAAGATGCTCCAGATGAAGCACATGATATCTCCAATGAAGGAAGTTTGTTTTAAAGTCATGAGCTCCACAAAAAGAGCTTTCAATGGTGATAAACCTCGACAAGTAAACCACGAGGATCCACCAAAATTCATCATCATGGCTCAAACCACAACACAAAAACAAACAAAAAAAGAGCTTGTTGGTCTCCAAGAACTACGTTAAGACTTGATCCCAAAAAGGGTACGTAGGACATTCGATATCAAACTCAAATGAGTCTCGAATTCAATCGCAAAAAAAAAATCCTATGCGCAAAAGATAGTCAAAATGATTGGGGCAACCCTTCCTAGAAGGTGGGTTCCAATTATCTTGGTGATGCGCACAAAAGGTAAAAAAGACATGCACATGATAATTGGATTGAAATTTGAGCCACCCTTCCTAGAAGGTGGGTTCGAATATCATCCTCTGATGCATATATAAACAAAATAAACCAAATTGGTTCAAAAAGAACTACGAATGGCTTGATCTCTCACAAAGAGAGTACGTAGGCAATCTAGTCATTTCATATGCTAGATGCAGCTATAAAAAGCAAAACAAAAAAATTCTCCCAAGGAAATAAATCCCTTCAATTGAAAAATATCTCAAACTTCCTTTCTCCACAAATCCCCTATCCAAAATGATGATAGGAAAGCCTTTAAACCCAAAAAGTTCTCATATGGTATGGGTATCATGATCGAAATACTACCACAAAGGTAACAAACTCCATGGCATGAAGCCTTAAATTAAAATTCATAGCTACAAAAATGACCAAAGGCCAAAAAGTCAACCTCAAACATGACCTCGGGCCTCAAAGTCAAAACCAAATAAAAAATCCTCTCAAATTCCTACATACCCATATTGTTCACCATGATACCAAAATCATTGGTTCGAAAAATAAACGAACTTTGAACGCGCTCTTTAAAAAATTCACGTACAAAGTTCGGGGGCAACTGTTTGGGGATAAATTTTAATGAAATTTAATTTTTCATGATTTGATTAAAACAATATAGTTTAAGTATGGGTATGCATTGAACCCATAGTTTAAATTATAAAATTTATACATATGGATAAGTCTTATGCTAATTTAGACCCCCGATATGTTTTAAATTCAAAGATTAATTAATGGGCCTACATAAAAGTGAAAGAGTTGTCTCCTTATTAAATTTGATATTTAGTGTGGGATGACAACAGGGCAATATATGTACACAATATATAAATGTACATGCACATATGTAAAATGAAATAAAAAATACGTGTACATGATTTTGTTTGAAAACGTTTTTGTTGTTCAAAATCATCCATATATATGAGTTTGTTGGGCCAAACTTGAAAGCCCATATTTCTAAGCCCATGTTATACATGGCTTAGTAGAAATTGATTCTCCATAAATCCTAGTTGAAATTGGTGTGGGGAACGGTTTTAAACAAAATTAAAGCCATAATTAACCTAATTAATTTGGTTAATTATACCCAAAACGAAACAAAAAACGGCTGAGTGGGGAGGCTAGGCGTTGCGTTTGAAGCCAATATATACTAGAGGTTGGGAGGAGACAAAAAAAAACACAATTCTACAGAGAAAGCGCACAAAAAAAAATCAAGAGAAGAGGAGGATCAAAGAGCAAACAACGATTATCAACAAGATCTGTTTTCTGGAGCAAGAAAAATGTACGCTTTCTCCTCCTTAAAACTTCTTTTTATGCTAATCAATTCTTGTATTGTCTTTAAATCATAAACTAGTAAGACAGGTTGAGATTCAAAGATCCTGCTCCGATTGAAACAAGTCGGTTCGGTGTCTTCCCTGTTAAGGCGTGAGATCGGTTGTCTTGTACCGCATATATTCGAGGGCTCTTTTCATGACTTCCCTCAAAGCCCCAACGGAGATGATTGGATCGTGATCGTCCATTTTAGGGAGAAACATTCTGTTTCGAGCCTCTTACGGGCGATCGCGTTTACAATGCAGGCAACGGAGCGTTCTTCTTACCGGGGTGGATCTCTTTACACTAAGACAGAACCGGAGCTGTTTTGGGAGGATTATGGGTGGCCCAAAACGGAGTACTTAGCCACCGCAACCATGCCATGTTGACGCGAGATGGTAGAGAAGTCATGTGTGGTGAACGCGGTGAAGATTCAAGGCAAACTGACCATGAAATGCAAGCTACAATACTCATTCAAGACCCGGGTGGCAACACGGAGATGCTACGACAACATAAAGACCCATCGTCAAATCGACAACAAAGGCTCGATTGCCTCACCAAAAGCTAGTGTGAAGAACACATCAAAGGCTCGTTCAACGCTAAAGTGGGCAACACGCCGAGGACCGTTATCTCGCCATCAACAAACCACTCTCAAACAAGATCTTGATGGTGACTGAAGATGCTGCAACAACGTCAAAACTCTATTGACGCGCCATACCGAAAGCTTGGGTGAAGGCCATGTGGAAGGCTCGTTCCAAAATCATGTTGAAGGCTTGCCCCGCATCAATAGTAGTAGGCTTGAAACATTCCGTTTCACCGCTACAACGAAGGTTCAAAGACTCACCTTGATTCAAAAAAGGTGCTTGCAATATGGTTGGCTCGAAATGAAGGAGAGCGACTCGCAATACGCCTCAAGATGGACTACTTTTCATGGAGATGGGTTGTTTCATATGGTGTCGTGGACGAAGTTGAAAAGCGTGTACGTGAAGTCCTCAATGCCCACAAAATGTGTCATCAGGAGATGTATATATGAAGCCATGTATCCATTTATGCATGATCACTAAACTCAGGCGTGAACTCATGGTTTATATATGTTCAATTCTATAAGATTCTCCATTTTGGGAGTTTGCAAAGTTGCATAATTAAGGGAAATATTAACCATCGTATATATATACACCATGTATAATATATATGTGTGTCTACGATGGGTATGAACTTCCTTAATTAGTCATGTAAAGCCTTGAAATGCCATGCAAAAAATAAAAAAACGAGATCATCCAGTTCAATTTGGTCCATGAGAAAGTGTTAATTAATTCTAATGGGACAAATTCAAGGGAGAACGAGGTTTGCAAAATAATAAACCTTCGTTTCTTAACAAATGTCAATCATGGGATTGGATTCAAATCGCATAATCTCTGCTTGGCCATGAGGAAAAAAAAGAAACTGGGTCAATTAGACTACTCTGAGCATTTAAAGCTCATTATATGGTGGTCACTTTGAAAATTTGAACCACTAATTAAAATAATACGTTTTCAGAACTACGTTATGACTTGATGTCCTTCCATGGACTACGTAGGAAACTTGGTAAAAAAAATCAAATACATACCATGTTCAGTCGCACATATAAAAAATCAAATAAAAAAATTAACTTAAAGAACTACGTGTGATTTGATCCATTTTAAAAGGGTACGTAGGATGCTTGGCAAAAATCAAGTGATCGCCGAGTTCAATCGCATGACCAAAATTAAACCAAAAATTATTGGAGAAGTTAAACAACCCTTCCTAGAAGGTGGGTTTAATTCTTTCCACAACATGCAAATGATAGTTGAACCGAGTTTAGGCAACCCTTCCTAGAAGGTGTGTTTTGGCTCGTTTCTCTGATGCATGAAAATCCAACCAAAAATCAAAACCCTTGAACTAAGTAAGGCTTGATTCTCTTTAAAGAGATACGTAGACAATCCGTTATAACTCGGGTGCAGCTCAAATTAAAAAACAAATTCAAAAATCTCCAACGTGTCTATATTATTAATAGATTTGTAAAGATGTACAGATAAGGGTCGAACTTAAAAAAATAAATTAGATGTGTTTGTACAAAGTTGTTTTCCTTTAGCAGATTTTGTCTAACAAAGTGATGAAGGGATCTCCCTGGGCTACTCCTCCCAAAGCAAGACGTACAGGGTCTACAACAAGAAGACCAAGAAGATAGAAGAAAGCATTCACGTCATCTTCGACGAACAATCTGTAAGGGTGGGAACAGAGGCCCAAGGAAAGGGAACTTTGTTCAAACTAGTCAGACAAGAAGAGGAAGATGATGATGATGAACCAAGAAAAAGAGATGAAGACTATCTGTGTGGAAACAACATCCCACAACAAGGGAACAACAGAGGAGATCAAAATTCCACAGATCAAAGCTCCTTTGAAGTTCCCTCCTCAACAAAAGAGCCACAAGATGCATCAAACTCTCTTGTTCCCCAAAATGACGTTGTACCGGAATCCAGTGTTCATGGGGAACAACGAGGGAACCCTGAAGAGAATCCTGATGTGAGTCTCAATGAAGAAGTTGAGCACAATGGTTCCCCTGAGGAAGAGGAGGCTCAAGATACAGATGAAGAGACAAGGGAACAGATTGATGTCTTACATATCCAAACCAGGAACTACCATCAGAAGAGGGATCACCCCATCGATAACATCATCACTCCCTATGACAAAGGTGTTCAAACTCGCTCCTCTCTCAATAATTTATGTGCTTTTAACGCCTTTGTCTCGCTGGTGGAACCAAAAAGCATCAAAGAAGCTCCAAAGGACCCAGACTGGATGCAAGCCATGCAAGAGGAACTCCATCAATTCGAGAGGAACAAGGTGTGGAAGCTAGTTCCTAGGCCCAAGAACAAGAACATCATAGGAATTTGATGGGTCTTTAGAAACAAGCTTGATGATATTGGGACTGTAGCAAGGAACAAGGCACGATTGGTGGCACAAGGATATAGGCAAGAGGAGGGAATTGACTACGATGAGACCTTCGCACCAGTTGCACGAATTAAGGAAATTCGTCTCCTCATAGCCTATGCAGCTCACAAAGGATTCAAGTTGTACCAAATGGATGTGAAGACTGCCTTTCTCAATGGGAACCTCAAGGAAGAAGTATACGTAGCTCAACCCCCAGGATTCGAAGATGAAAAGCTACCTAACCATGTCTACTTCATAGAGAGGGCCCTCTACGGTCTCAAACAAGCTTCCCGAGCATGGTATGACAGGTTCGCTCAATTCCTTTTGTCTCATGGATACCTTCGAGGTTCCATAGACAAAACCTTGTTCTTAAAGAAAGAAGGTAAGGATATTTTGATTGTGCAAGTATATGTTGATGACATTGTTTTTGGAGCAACTAACGAAACTCTTGTAGAGAAATTTAAGAACCACATGAGCAGTGAGTTTGAAATGAGTCTCATAAGGGAACTCATGTTCTTCTTGGGACTCCAAATATCTCAAACGAAGGAGGGAACAAGGATTCATCAATAAAAATACATTAGAGAAATGCTCGTGAAGTATGGGATGGAACACTCTAGGCTCATCGACACTCCCATCTCATCAAATTCAAGGCTTAATGCGGATGAAACAGGTATAAGTGTAGACCAAAGAAATTATCAAGGTATGATTGGGTCCCTTCTCTACTTGACTGCTAGTAGACCTGATATCATGTTCTCCGTATGTCTTTGTGCTCGTTTTCAAGCTAACCCTAAGGAATCACACCTGAAAGAGGTGAAGAGGATTTTCATGTATCTGAAAGGGAACGATAACTTGTGTCTCTGGTACCCAAGGAATAGTTCCCTTGAGCTCATTGCTTACACAGATGCAGATTTCGCTGGGCACCTTGTTGATAGAAAGAGCACATCGGGAATGGCCCAGTTCCTAGGGTCATGCTTAGTCTCATGGGGATCCAAGAAGCAAAACTCAGTGGCACTCTCCACAGTTGAAGCAGAATATGTGGCTGTTACATTATGCTATTCCCAAGTTCAATGGCTTAAGTCTCAACTTCAGGATTACGGTATGTCTTTTGGCCCAGTTCCCATACTCTATGATAATACTAGTGCCATTAACATCTCTAAAAATCTTGTGCATCACTCTAGGACTAAGCATGTAGACATTAGGCATCATTTCCTACATGATAATGTTGAAAATGGGAACATCTCTATGGAACACTGTAGAACGGAAGAGCAAATTACGGACATTCTCACTAAAGCTTTAGACAGACGTCCCTACCAGCGTTTCTGAATGCTTCTAGGGATGATAACTCTAAACTAAACAAGTCCCTGTTTGTCTCTCCCTCAATGCCTGACTAGTCTAACTAGAAATGCATGATAGGGAATAGTAGGACTCATTGCTTTCATTTTGCCATATTACTAGTCTAGAGCTTCCTTATGTACAGTGAAACATCGATTCTTTTTGGCCCAAAATGATCAACTAGAGTTCCCTTTAACCCTCTTTACAAGACACTATGACGGTTGATCATGAAAATAACCCTAAGCCAAGGGCCAGACAAACGCTTCTCATGAGCCAAACTCTTTATCCTTTTTATCGAGTTGTAATTGTTTGGTTCCCTTTTGAGTTCCCTAGCCTCACAAAGAAATTGAGTTTGAGTTCCCTTAACCTCTCCACTCAATATGACCTTTTGAAAGATCATGGGAACTGGTGTGCACAAGCAAGGGAACACTACTTTCTGAAGAAGTTGAAATGTCACTTGGGAAACGGGTTTATGTGTAAAAATCTGAAGCGTTTTGGGCCAAGCATTTCAAAAATAAAAAAGACTTCCCAAGGAAGAAAGCGACGCGTGTCAACAGCGTGCTACGGAAGTTGAAACGCTCCTCCATATTCATTGGCCAATGGTTATCGAGGTTATTCATCCTTCCCTTTCTACCCTTGTCTCTCCCCCAAATAAAAACCCCCTTTGCCATTTTTGGGCCCTTCCTCCTCATTCTTCTCTGCAACTCCTTCCCTCTAAAACTTCCCCTTCACCCATTTTCAGCAAACCTCCAAAAACCGTTCCCTTCCATAAACTTTCCATGGCTTCATCCCACTCCTTCGAACAAATTCGAGAGTGGATACACAAAAATCCTAGAACTTTCTTCCTCTCCATGTTAGACGACATAGAGAAAGAGCAAGATCCTATTCTTTGCGATGTCCTAATCGCAGGAATTTACAATTATGTAAGTCCTCGCCTTCCTCCTCCTCCTCCTCCGGAAGAGCAAACTCAAGCGATGCCTTCCTCCACTACCACATCCTCTCAATCTCTCCCTCCTCCTCACCCTACCACTGTTGTCTCCTCCGGAACTGTCATAGTTGACAGTTTCGGATCTGAACCCCCATCCAAACATGAAAAACCCAAACCCTCAAAATCCAAATACTCCCACGAATCCAAACGCTCATCCAAACCCAAACACACCTCCTCCAAACGCACACACTCCCAGATCTCTTCTCCTTCCCTTTACTCGGAACCTAAGAAGAAATCTCTCCTCAACATGGAGGAAGTTCTCAACCTTTCTAAACCCACCTCCTTCGTCATCAAACCTCCTCTCGTTTTTCCCCTCTTACCCGCCTCTAGGACCTCACAATCTCAGAATCAACCTCCACCACCACCTCCTTCTTCGTCTCTTCCCATGATTGAGGGAACTTCTAATCCTCCTCCCTCTTCACAACAAAAGACTCCTCCAACGCCCACCTCCCCCATTGCCAAATCTCCCTCTAATCCAAAACCTGCCTCTGGGAACTCTAGTCCCAAGGCTCTCGTCACCATTCCTCCTCCTTCTACCTCAAAGGTCCCAACCCCACACACCTTCCCTCTTCATCCATCTTCTTCACCACACTCTCCCTCCACCGTAAAGCTCTCCTCTCCCCTTCCGGCCCAACAGACCTTCAACATCGACTCCGATGAGGATGAGCTACCCATCGGAGTCATTGCTCGCAAAAAGGCCAAGGAGCAGCCTCCCATCGCCATGGGCACTGCCGAAGAAGAGGCCCAGCTCCAAGCCCTTGAGGCAAAATTCCAAAAAGAGCTAACCAGGCCTCCCAAAGAGCAAGGGAGCCCGGCCCAGAAAGATGGGAAACCAGCACCGTCTGATGGTGTTGGGCTCAGCGATCGCCATCCAGAAGGCGACGATGAAGAGAAAATGGGCCTGACCTCCTCCGACGAAGAAGGGACCTTAAGCGAAGACGCTGAGGAACACGGCAGGGCTGATGCTGAGAAAGAGCCTGCCGTCACAGAAACTCCAGGACACCAACTGGTGGTGTCGGACGATGCCCGAGACACAAGGGACCCTCCACTCATGCTTACAGTGGCTGCTTCCCCAGCTGAAACGAAAGACTGCCGTTTCCAGGGGGAACAAGAACAAGAAGGGGAAGGGAACTGCTCCCAAGAAGGTTCACATCACTGAGAAACGCAAACTCCTTCCCCCTCTCATCCTCTCCGAACAACAACTCCAAGAACAAGGGCTCGGGGAACTGTGGGACTTGATCAAGGCCCAGGGATGGGAGCACATCTGCGATGATGTTGTGAGCGTTGATCCTTCTCAGGTGCGCCTCTTCTACAACAATTTCGTCGTCCATGACGAGGGCACCAAGGGAACTCTCTCCCTCAACGGCGATGATTTCATCTTCACGGCCTCATCCATTCGTCTTCAACTCCAGGTCCCTGTCCAGGGCCTCGAGGCTTTGCCCACCAAGAATTCGGGCGACTATAACAACGATGTGATCTACAACACCATCTGTGAGGGCCGTGTTCCCACGACTGGAACGTCGACACATCATCTGTCTCTCATCGCCAAGTTGGCCCATCAATTCATCATCAATGTGGTGATCCCTCGCCAAGAAAAGCGTCTTCACATCAACATTCCCGACGCCATTCTCCTCTATCACTTCCTCCAGAAGATGCCCATCAATCTTCCACGCATAATTTTAGGGCACATGGAGAAGTGCATGGCCTCCGCGTCTCATTCCCTTCCCTACGCTGGTCTGATCAAGAAGCTAATGATCAAAGAGGGCCTCTACGACTCCTCCAAAGACGAAGTGACCATAGGAAGGAAACTGGACATTTCTGTGGTCTAGAAAATGCGTCACTCTGAGCAAGCTGAGGACCAGGAGACGCTTCCCTCTGGTGACGGCCTAGAGGTTGGGAACACACACGTGTTGATGCACATTGCCAACACACTGGATAGGATGGCAGGGAACCAAGAAAAGATCATCCACTCCTTGAACAGACAGAGTGAACTCCTGCTCCCACCAAGCCCATGATCTCCCCTCTTCTTCCCCTGATCCTCAATGTTCCCACAAATTCCTTTTTTTTGTTCCTATGAACATTTGTTTGGCTTAAGTAATGAAATGGTTTCTAGTATGATTGTGTGTTCCTTTCTTCCTTATTTATGTGTTATATATGTTTTCAATGATGTCAAAAGAGGGAAATACAAAAACTGCGAGATGAGTTAAGTTGAAAAGTTATCACCGAATATGCTATAGCTAAGGGGGAACAACCGCATAAAAAGCTAAGTACGAACTCAGTGCTTCACTAGAAGTGGATCCCTAGGACTTTGCTTAGGAACTCATCTGCATATCATGTTTTGAAATACTTGCTTATTTTGAGATGGGTTGTCATCATCAAAAAGGGGGAAATTGTTGGGACGGTGTTGGGACCTCTGGTTCTAAACACCGGAACAACGATATCGTTCTCCAGTTTTGATAATGACAAACACCATATGGGAACTAATATGTTTTGTCCAAGTATTTCTAAGGAACACAGGCTCAGTAGAGAACTCCAATGAACGACCAAGGAACACAGGAATTCACAATCAAGAGTTTCTCTCAAAGGAACTCTGAAGAAGATAGTTCCCATCACATGGGAGCTCACATGTGCAGACAAAGACCGTTAAACGCAAATCGTGGGATCCTGTTTTAGACAGAACGAAGGCACAGTCTGAGGAGCAGACTGTCACGAGTGATCCAACGGTCAGATCGATTCAAGAAGTTGACCTAGTTCAAATTGAAGTCACGTGCGAAGATTGTACACTTGGGTTGCAAGCAAAGGCATTTAGGACAACATGAAAGATGCGATTAAAGCCCAAGTACAACTGAGTATAAAGCCAAATGAATAGTGCTAGGTTTAAGCACTTCTCCCAGAACTCACACATACTCCCAGAGAAAGAAAGAAAGAAGAAGAGAAGTCCCCGACGGCGAGTGTCTGATCTCGGCGACGGTGAAGCTGAAGTTCCCAAGAGCAAGGGAACTGAAATTGTCAAGGTGTAAGGTTTGACTTTCTTGGTTTTTAGTTGAGTTGTTCGCTTAGGAACTCAGTTGAGAAGATTCACTAGTGTTACTAGAGTTAGGTAGAACTCGTAGGAACAGAGAAGTTTGAATCTGGTTGTTTGTAACTAAGGAACAAGCAATAAATATGAGTAAGTCATTCAAAATCCTCCAAACGGAGGTAGAGGTTTACCCACACAACTAGTTGGTTGTCGTGGGGTTCCTCTATAAGGGAATTGTGTTCTTACAGCTATTAATACTTGCGATATTATTTCTTCCGCTGCCTTATCAATAAGGGAACTATTGTTTCTTACAGCTTTTAATACTCTCTCGGCAAAGCTAAGGGATGTAGTCTTCCAGCCCGCGAGTTTCAAATTGAACTTATCAATAAGGTTGGAAAATGTTTTTTTATTAACTTGCTTGTGCAGAATCGACATGTTGAGGTACGTACTCAAATCATTAGTAACCTCGAACCCAATCGCTTCTCTCAACTGGTGAACCAAGCTCTTGTTCACATTCGTGGAGACGAATAAGTGGATCGTCGTCCAATTACCCACATACGAATTATGAATAAAGTGTGTTCTTTGCCACAATATCAATGTGGACTCTTCCCGCCTTTCAAAGAAGCCACACGCCTATAGCAAAAACTTGTGGCCTCAACCCTCTCACAATTAAAGAAGTCAATTCTCATCATTCTATCACAAATATGTTGAACACGATCACAAGACATCCAAGTCTCAAACAATGCTAATGCATCCACTTTATGTTTACGACACATATAAAGAATTGCCCTACGAAAACTTGACTTACCTACATTGAAGCAATTCCAAAATAAGACATTCGTACAAAACATTTAAGAGAGAAATGAGAATGGAAATGAAAGAATTCAGTTTGGCCCTTGAGCCAAATCGCTCTCTCCCATAGTGAAATCATCTATAACTGTCGGAGTAGACAAGACATTCAATTATTATATATATTTTATGAAGAAACTTATATTTTTCAAACAAAAAAACATTCAATTATTTAACTATTTTGTATAATCTAATAAAAAAAATATATACAAAAACTATGAAAGGATATTTCGATCCAAATAGAATTAAAATACCACAAAAAATAATTTAATGGTTGAAATTGAGTATATATTATAAAAGTGTTTCAACTTAAAAAATTAAAGACAATTTCTTAGAAAAAATTGTTTTAAAAGTTATTGTTTTGACAAAAAAAATACCTTAATTATATAATAAACAATAAAATAATATAGTTCAAAATATAATCCAACAGTATTTCCTTGATTTCGTTGCACTACGGATCAACTATGTCTTACGTGTTTCATCTTCGACCTTTAAATCCACAATAATTGTTTTTAGAATTATCATTTGATCTCGGTGTCTCACTCAACTTTAATAATTTGGTTAGAAACCTAGCAACAGCAACTTTATCTCTTTTTTCAAAAGAAAAATGAGTGGTATTCGGTATTCCTAATATTTTTTGGTCGAATTTGGTTTTCCTAATTTCTCCACGCGTACTCGAGTTTTTCAATCATATCTTTTAACATTTTCCATAAAGGGAAAGTATGATAGTTAAAGTATTCTCAATTATAATAATGTGTTCACATTATGCAATGGGCCAAGATCGGAGTGTAAATGGGCACATCAAAATGCGAAATAATATAAATCATTGTATAAGAAAAAATTAAGGGCGAATATCGTTCATTAAAAAGGATAATATAAGATACACATGAGTTTTTAGAGAATTATTTGCGTATTTTTTCGAAAAAATTAATATTAGATGCACGCGAAATGTGCGAAAATGTTTTTTAACATAAAAATAGATATGTGTGCATAAAAACTGACAGAATACACAATCAAAAATATGTTATTATGTACATGGATGTGTTTTTGTGTATCAAAACTAGACGTATGTGAACCAAAACTAACCATTGAGCTAGATGTACGTGAATACACAATTAAAAAGGATGACTGAATACATATTTAGTTAGTTTTGATGTACATCTCAAGCAAAATCTATGCATAAGTGCACGCATTGTCTCACGTAAATAGACTTTTTGAAAAAGAAGTGGAAATTTCAAGAATAATATGTGTGTGTCATTTTTTACCTCTTTCAATAAAATTCTTTGGATTGTCCATTTTTTCGAAAAATGGACAAAGTTCGTTTCTATTTTATGCATATAATTCATATTCTTAAAGAATAACCGGAATTTAAATTCCATTTATACTATTCCGCTACTTTTCTTGATTAAAATTTAGTTAACAAATTTATTAATTTGATACTCTTAGATATAATTTTTTAATTTTAATAATTAATATACATTATAAAAACCAACCATGTTCAGCTACCCTAATTAAAAAGTAATATAAACTCTATGAAAAAAGTAAAACTAAATCTATAAAACCTAAAAGAATTTTTCTACACGAGGGACATATGATAAAAAATAAAAAAAGATTCTAACCTATACCCAAAGGTTATAGGTTAAACTCCTTAAAATAAAAATATTTTAATAATTTATATTTATTTAGGATTACTAATTTGTTTAAAATTTAATAATATTTTAAGTTAGAAAAACCAAAAAAATTAAAACACCTAATTTTCCTTTAAAAAATATAAAGTTGCATAGTGGCCAGTGGGTGTGAAGAGTTTGAAGACTCTATATAAAGCGTCCCTACTCCTGTGTAGCATTGCAAAACAATCAATCAAAACTGCTTATCCTTCAAAGCTATTAGCTATACAATTATCAATTATGGGTGCAAGTTCAAAGCTGACCATTTTGCTTCTGCTGGTGTTTCTCTTGGCAACAGGTGAAAAGAAAACTTTGTATGATTTAAATTTCATATTGTTACTTATAAATTAAAATTAGTTTTGAGCTTTGTTTTAGTGCAATATTCCTGGAAAAATTATTCTTCTTCTTTGTAATTGGTTTATATATTCATTTAATTACCATGCATAATCCTTACTTAATTACTTGCTTTCAGTTGTTGGAAAAAAAAACAGGTGCTGTAAAATTTGGCATATACTTATACATATAATATAGTATTGATTTATCAAAAAACAGGTGTTGTAAGTTTTTAGGGACCTCTCTAATTCCTTTACTAATAAATAAAAATATTGATTTATTATTTATTTATTTATTTTTTACATAGCCAAAGTAAGATTTGAATTATTTCAAGTTTGATTGTTAAATTAAAAGCCATAGTCCATAGACGTGAGCTTAAAGCTTGAAAAAGGCAGATTAGCTATCAAAGTGGGATTAGTCAAACTGAATGACACCTAAATTATACTCCCTCCGTATAACTCTATTTGTCTTTCTAGCCTTAACTAGTTGTCTAATTTTACTTGTCTTTTTAAGTATTTTATCCAAAATTTTCCAACTTTACCCTCAAACAACTCATGCAATTAATTGTACACACACGTCTCAAGAAATAAAGTAGGTAGATTATAGGGATAATGTGGTAATACTAGTTCTTACCTTAATATATGTGTAAAATGGTTAAAAAACAAGTAGACTTATACGGAGAGAGTATTATTCATTTACTTTAAGCTTATTTAAACTTATCCTATCTCTTTTGTCTTAATGTTTCTTGATGCTGGCTTCTTGTTTTTGTTCTGTGTTTGTGCCTTTGTTATGTGTTTTTTAGTGCTTGGTGTCTTATGTATTTTGTTGTTTTCAGTGGACTTAATTGTTTCTTTAATTTGGGTCTTTTAAAAAATACCATTCCGACTTATTCAGAATATGGGTGCCTAATTATATAAAATTTATTTGATTAAATGTAGGAACAATACTCGGAGAGGCCAAAATATGCAAGTATAAAAGCCAAAAATTCAGAGGAATATGCTTTAGGTCAAGTAGATGCGACAGGGTGTGCAGAACCGAGGGCTTCCCGGGAGGTCAATGTCGCGGTTTTCGTCGTCGATGCATCTGCGATCGTCGTTGTCGCGAGGAGGAGCATAGTCCAATTAATTAAAGATGATGCCGTATTTGATCATCTCTATTTGCCATGGAATCGCTAAATAAACTATGTTGACAATGTTGGTTCAACGTAAAGGCAAGTGGATGATGTACCAAAATGTGTACGTACGATGTGGTGTTGTAACTTAAATATCGTGTTATATATGAATGTAACACATTAATGTCGTGTTTAATGAAAGTTGTGTGGCCTTTTTCTATGTCAACAATTATGAATTATATATATATATATATATATTTTTAAAAGGGTTATGAATTATATTTGTATATATTTTTTTTATTGGGATAGTTATTTTATAAAAGATTACAAGAATAGTGACCAATGAAGGTGGGTTCAGGTAGTAAGCGGTCTGCCCCCTTCCATGAGATCTCGAGTTCGAGTCTCATGGATGGAAAAAACTCCATTGAAAGACTCACCCACGAAATACTAAGTATGCCACCTGGGACGAATCCGGATATACGTACCTAGAAGCGAAGCTCTAGACCAACCGGATGGGCACACCTAAAAAAAATAGTGAAGCCCCTTGTTAAGATATCACATATGGATGTGTGATTGTTTTAATAGAAATTGAGGTCACGTTTCATATGATAAGAATAAAAGATTATATACATAAATAAAAAAGATTTGATTTTATCTCTATCTTCTATCTTAAAACACAACAAGCTCATGAAGATTTATCAAGGATAGGTCACAGACACATAGTGGAGGGAGCCAAGGACAAGCCAACAAAGTGCTATCATATTTTAGGCCCTCACTTTAGCATGACTAAATCATTATTTTCGCCTAAAATAAAGTGTTATCATATTAGTCTATAAATAAACTTATTGGTTAGATTGGAATACTATCCAAGTAACCATGTTCTTATATTTGACATTATAGGTGGGAATGGTTAGTCTTTTATGAGATACAGGTAACACGATTTTCTTGGTCATCAAAGAGGAGATAAGTAAACTTACAGTATTTTTAAAGTTTTGTTAAAATATAAATTATATTTTCTAACCAAATATATGTATAGTATATTTCATGTTTTGTACCATATATAATTAAGTTCTAATTACACATGAAATCGACAGTTTATTATAATATTATATTGACCTGTTCGTAGTACTAGTACTTCATTAATGATTGCAAGGTCCTCCTACCTTGAAAATGAAACGCCACAAAAAGATTACTTTCATTGGCCCAACCAACGCGGTTGATATATTGGGCCAACTTTATGGGTTGTAGTAACCTGGCCCACATTTTTTCTTTCCGAATTCCGAAAGTTAAGACACGTGGCCTATGATATCGAGGATGTGCTCGATCTCATCTCAACACAAGATTTGGCGCCACAAAGCTTCTTGAGAAAGACGATTACCAGAATGTTCCCACTTCACACTTTAAGAAATTGATGAAGCCAAGGAGAAAATTGTAGATACAGATATCACCCAAGATGTGCTAGAATTGGCATTACACGTAAATATGAGCTTTGCGGATGTAATTCTTTATTTTTGCTCAAAAGTGATATTTTTTCTTTACATGCACGAGAGAGAGAGAGAGAGAGAGAGAGAGAGAGAGAGAGAGAGAGAGAGAGAGAGAGAGAGAGAGAGAGAGAGAGAGAGAGAGAGAGAGAGAGAGAGAGAGAGAGAGAGAGAGAGAGGTTGCGCTGATAAGCTGCGAGAATCAAGATTGCGCTGGTTTGGCATGTTCAGATGCGGGGTCCTGAGGAGCCAGTTCGACAGTGTGAAAGGTTGGCCCTTGGAGAAGTTCGTAGAGGGAGAGGAAGACCAAAGAAATGTTGGGAGGACAGTATAAGGCAAGATGTTAGCTGGGATTTCGGCAAATATGGCATTGTGTAGAGATGATTGGAGAGAGAGAGGATTCGAGTGTTGGACAGTTAGGCACCCGAGCAGACCGGTCCAAGGGGCCTTGAGGCGTCGTCGTTCCGTTTTGGTTCTAAGTTTTTAAAGTTCTTAAGTTTCTACTTTGCCTCGTTTTCGTTTTCCGTCTATTTTCTTTTTGTGGTATGTGACCGTGTCGGGTCTTTTGGTCACACCCCCTTGCGTCAAGCCAGGGGTACCCCATCTTGACCCCCTAGATTTCCCGCAAGAGGAACCACACTGGGAAAATGTTGTTGTTGTTGTAAATGCATTTGAGAGAACTCTCAAGGGCTTTATGAAGTCCCTAGACTATCCATCAACAATAGCAAATCTATGCTCTTTTGTGTTGGGATGGATGACTACACCAAGGAGGAAGCAAGTGACCTTTTGAAAATGGAGATATGAGAGCTTCTTGTCATGTACTTAGAAGTCCCATTATGCAACAAAAAAAGCCACAACTATTGATAAAAACCCTCTAACCTAATAAAGTATTGCCAAAATCAACGCCTAGACCGCCAAGAACCTCTCCTGCGCAAGAAGATTACAACTAGTTATAGTTGTTTTCTATGGGGTCATCTACTACTGGCTTAAGGTAGTCTTCATTATCCCCAATAAGTTCATTAAGACTATTGTTGCTGCCATGAGAGCTTTTCTATTAATATGAGCAAAAAACTAAAATTTGTCACATGGATCAATTCCAAAAGTCAAATGAACAAGCATTCGGGACGATAGTGGAAAGCCCGAGCAAATGGAGATCCAAAAAAATGATTGAGCTTTTCCACCAAACAAGATCTTTTTTGAATAAAATGGGTATTTCTAGTCGTTGCCAACGACTAGAAATATCCTTTTATTCAAAAAAAATCTTGCCTTAAATATTATAAAAAAATTGAGATAAATAAATTTGATTTCACCATATTTATTTGTGTGTGATATGAGAAGTGGATGGATCAATCTGAGTCAATAATATGATGATTCATATATATCTGCGGTGCACTTGAGTAACATCCATCACCCGATTCTTCATGGAATTTCACCTTGAGTTGAAAAGGCAAGCATCTCGCACATTAAGATAGCTAGAAGCCTCAAAGTTGTAATGATCCATGGATTTACTATAGGAGTTTGTACACAAGGCTTCTAGTTCCTACAAGATGCTTCTAACTATCTTACCGATAACGATCCATAAATTTACTTAAAAAAAAGAACCAGTAATTATATATCAATTTCGAAATAATTCTTCTTGAACCCTATCCCAAGTAAATTGAAGCCCCTGAAGGACTTTCCACAATTCCGCCATTGGGACAATACAAACTCCTTTATTATGAACAAAACAACCTTACCAACGACGTTCACTATCTCGATCTTATCACTGCAACCGCTTTTGAAACATCAATGCCTCTAGTTGACATCTAGTCCTCACCTAATGCATTCAAACCAAATGTAACAAATATTTGTTTCAAATCTTCATCAAAGTGTTCAACAAAATATGCAAACAACTTATTATGTTTAATACCAAAATTTACTAGAAACAAAAAATAATAAAGCTTACCCCCTGAAATGGAGGTTGTCCATCTCTTCCTTCACCCTAAATACATATAGAGATCAAGTAATCAACATGTAATGATTAATTTAAAAGATGTAAACTCCCACTTGGTATCTATAATAAAGATATTAGATATGAGCATAGATATAACTAATACTCATATTTAATATTTAACATATTTTGATATCAATATTAAACCGATATTCGTTGTTTGGTATAGGGGATATAAATATCAATTGATATTTAGAGTGATACCATGTTGATATGAAAATGTTAATTTGATATACCTCAAAAAAATTAAAAGTTAATCGATGTCAATATTGATATCTGATATCTCATATCTTAAATATCAATACTAAACGAGCCCTAATTTAATCGACAATAATTATAATATGCTTTATGGTCGATTTAATTGTGTACCTGGTTTCCGAGAGAAGGAATGTGTTGATGAATAATCCATTGAGCATCCACAATCCCCATATTCTCTTGGGCATGCTATATTTTGTCATAAAACACCATGATCACTACTGCATGATTCCAGGTTATAAGAAGTAAGTTATCGATACGATTTCAAACCTCGACGCATTTTCCAAATGCTCTGTCAAGACCCCATCCATGAACCAAGTCATTCTGCGCGCATTCTCATTAATATGATTGACATGCTAATTAATCGACAATTACGCATTTTCGGGATTGAAATCACACCTGAATCATATGCCAAACACATTTCCATGCATTTCTAGAAAACACAGGAGCCATAATCTCCACAAATCTGCAATTAGCAAACCAACTTTAGCAAGACTAGTAGGGGTTAAGTATCGGTTTAAAACTGAACTGAATGGAAAGAACTTGTATCGAATCGAAAACTAAAATTTGATTTAAGGTAAACTGAATTGATTCAGTTCGATTCGATTTCAGTTTTGTCAGTTTGAGATAGATATAAGATCAAAAATTCGAGCCAAACCAAAATTTTAATTGAAATTGAATCGAAACTTGAAAAGTTCCTTAACCAAATTAAATAATATTAATTTTAGTTTGGTTTCAATTCATTCGGTTTGGTTTGAACCAACCCAAGTAAGAGTATTCTTAAAAACACTTGCATTTTAATTTGATTAAAATAAAAATTATATATAGATATTGGATATTACCCGGCACACGGTGGTTTGTATTCTTTGCACCACCCAGGCTTCATCTCTGGATCCAATTATCTAATAAAATGCAAGAGAAAAAGAGCAAAATCATTTTTCATGAATCATTCATTAAGCTAATAATTATTATATAAATATTGGAAAAAAACATAAAATCATACTTGTGAATTTCTTGACCACTTTTTCTCTTTGTAATATTCCATACATAGCCCCATTCAGACTCCACCGCAGGTTGTGAAATCTCTAAACCATGCTTTTCAACGAGTTTAATGTATCTAGATATCATCATCAAATTAAAAGGGCTCACAAATGACTAAATCAATCTTCATTAAAAAAAATATTTTTGCCAAAATTCATCTTTTAAAACAAGTTTCTATTTTTAAGAAATTTTTAAAAAAAATTAAGTAAAACCGCCTTTTATATATAATACAAATATTCAATTTCAACCATCTTAAGCTATTGCGCCGTGAAAATTGTCCTAGTTGGACCGAAACATCATTTTTAATTTTTTTTTCGTTTATATTTTTATATTAATTTATCAATTTGCACAAAATAGTAAAAGATAAACTTGGTCCTTGTTTGGTTCAACATTAAATTTTCAGAAGGTTGCTTTAATTCATGTGTTTGGTTCAAAATAAAAATATAAAAATATAGTTTCTAGAAATTTTCACTTCCTACAAATCAAAGTAATTGCACTTGCTACGATAAGCTAGGTAAAATGTACTTCCTATAATTTTAAATGGAAGTTTTCCTAATTCTCACATTTAAACCGAATCAAGTAATTTTAAACCAAACATAGTTTTCTATTTTCCATGAATTGTAATTTCCATGAAATTGCTTACTAGGAACTTAAATTCCCGCAAATTGAATTACCATGTTGAACCAAACATGACCCTAAAAGGATAACAGTCTAACTATGCCAAAATGTCATCGGAAAATATCCAAAGTGGTTGAAATTGAATGTTTATATTATAAAAAGAGTTTTTATTAAAAAATAAAAAATTATTTATTAAAAAATTATTTTAAAAATGAGTTTTGGCAAAAAAAATCCCTAATTAAAACAAGCATCAAGCCTCTTGCTCTTCAGGATTAAAGTGCTCAACACCCAGATCTTCATCCCAAATAAAAATATAATCATATGGCACAACAATATCAGGATGCAAGAATCGTTTGGCATACCACCTTTAACAAAAACAAGAAGAGATGTTTATTAATTACATGCAATAAGACGTAATTTAAAATATGAAAGGAAATAATTAATAGATAAGATGGATCACCATTTTGTTTGTTTTTTAACACTGATATGGATGACATTCTTTGACCACTCAAACTCATTCCATTCGTTTGTTTTTTCATCATAGTGAAAAAGTACAATTGTGAAGTTACCTAAGAACTGAGGAATTAATAATAACGGTGCAATATCAAAAGCTAAATCAGTGAAGTTATACGATTAGACCAAGGATAAAAATTAACTAGGAAGAATATAAACCTTTTTTACTGCTAAGTCAATGTTGTTTTTTTGGGCAAAGCCAACTGTAAAAGCTACAAGGTACTTAGGCTTTGTTGTTAGGTCCTGCAAAGCAAAATAGAAAAAAAATAGCAATATTCAAATGAGATACTATATAGGATTAAAATTTGCCTATTAAATGGTTTAAATTACACGGTCGGACTAATATATGCTCATGGATATACATTAATAAGTTAGTTTTTCTAACATTTTTTAAAATTACAACAATAAAATCATCTACTATAATATATTATAAAGCAAAACCCAAGTCTCTTGTAAAATTTGCGCCGCGTGTCATTTTTAAATAAATTAATGTAAAATTATATGTTAATAAATTTTGTAACAACTTATAGTATTCTTGCTATATATACTAAATAGATAACGTGTTTATATAATTTTTTATGTATATAATTTTCTATCTATGGACTATGTATTTGTTTACTACAATATATCACATATTTATATAATTTTTATATACATAAATTCCCATAAGATGATATTTTTCATATTAATTTAATATTTTTATCTCTTAACAAGATTTAGGGTCTTAATATATTTTTGTTTATCTTTTAACAAGGCTTGAGCTCCAAGTATAAAATTTATATCTATCTAATAATTTAATTTTAAATAATATATTTTGTTATGTTGATATAAATTAGAGCTACACCTTTTCGAGCCACTAGAACGATTCTGACCCCACCTTATAATTACAAAATTAATTTTTATTCCTAATATTTTAAATTTTTTCTATTAAATTCTTTTTTAACTATTTAAATCTATCTTTAACATCAAATAAATATCTATTTATTATAACAATATCTTTTGAAAAACTACCTTATACAAGTATTTAAAATTAAAGATAAAATATTTAAAATTAAATATAAATCTTTTAGCATATATCTTTTGACGAATTTATTTATAGATATATAGTGGTTTTTTTATAAAAAAATTAATGATAAATATGTATAATTTTAAAAAATATAAATAAATAAATTATTTAATAGATATATTGAAATATTTGATAAACCCTAAATTTACGTAAATAAAAAGTAATAAAATGTGAAGAATATAATATTTGATTAAAAAATTATACATTCTACGAGAAATTAATTACTTATATTAAATTTTATATAATATTTTTATTTATTTATTCATATTCTATTTATAATGTTTATAAAATATCGAATCGTAGTCGTACATGGTACGACGGGTAAAACTAGTTGTCCAATAAATTAAGTCTCGCTCTAGCAAGATTTGAGGGGTCAAGATTAGAGCACCCACAACTTACATATCGATGATTTTAATAAGTTAGTTTTACGAAATTGGAGACGGTAAAGCAGGATATTTGTACTAACGATTCGGCTACAATAAAAATGCTAATTTAGGAAATTATTTTAAAATATTTCTTAAATTGAAATTAATAAATCCTTTTAAAATAATTCTAATTAATAAATTTTGAAATAATTTCGTCAATTAACATTTTTAGGACACACATTTAAAAAATCCTTGTACTAAATATGTGGTGAAATCATACCTCGTTAGGATGACCCCATAACCTGCGAGGATACAAGTCCGGTTCTGATGCAATTATAGCTGGTGGTAGACTTGCAATAATACCTCTTGGTTTTGAAGGGACACAAACCTTCACTCCAATTATGCACATATAAGATCAAATGAGATAAGATGAAAGTGGTCATTGAATATAGATTGACCAATGCCATAATATTGTTTAAAAAAAATTAGTGTATCAACATCTAATTCAACAAAAAATGAAGTATTCTTCAATTATTTCCTAAACATACAATACTTAAAAGTTATAAAGCAACTTATTTGGAGCTTGACAAATATATATGAATCATTTATTCTATGCAAAGATGAATGACAATCCGGAATAGGTCAAATTTTCCATTTTAAATAAACAATCGAAATATTACTATAGTTCAATATTTGATTCATTTCCATTGAATTTTAACTCCCTTGTGAATATTTTAGGAATATATTGTTTATTGACTACTACAAAGATCTTAGTATATCGGGGAAAATTGGATACATAAAGGTTCCGGCTAATGTATATCCATTTACACACATTATAGTTTAGTTTTGAATAAAAAATTCAAACTAATTCCTAAGATGTAATTAATAAATCCTTTTTAATAACAAACGAAAATTCGTACTCGAACATATTAATGTGTGCCCAACTGCCCATAAGCATACATTAGAAAACCCCATAATTTTTTAAATAATCATGAATTTCGTAAAACTAGGGGTTAATATTAAACCATGATTTGTTATGGCAATCTCATAAATTAGCATACACAACATCTTTCCTTGGCTAAGAAGGTCCTCTAATTCACAATGTAAGTATTTTTTTTGCTCCAAAAACTGAAAAACACATTTCACAATATAAGTCTCTTTTCATTCAATTAATATTAAAATATTTCAAAAATAACATATTTATAGTTTCAAAATTATAAATTCATTTAAATTAAAGCACATTGAAAATCCAATCTAATTTATTAAATAATATAAAATTAAATTCTCCTCCTTACTATTTTAAGCTTATCTTAAAAAAATGTAAGACATAAAAAAAACTCTTATATTTCGATAGTAGTTTATTAGGGCATAGAAAGTATCAAGGAATATACTATTTTTTATGGTGCAATATATTTTGTGTAAATAAACAAGTATCAAGCGATACCTCATTCGTCTTGTTAGGCCTTTGTTCCAGTGTAGATTCCTTTCTATCAATATGCAACTCTTCAATATGAGGAACCGGGTTTGTTGAAATATTGTTGAGCTACAATTTTCATAATGAGCAAGATGTAATTAATCATGCCAAAATAACAAGTACTCCTTCCGTTAAACAATATTTCTCATGAATTAACAAAAATAATAATTAAGAAACCATTTAATTTTACTTAAATATCGTTTTTAATTAAGTTGTTTGATTTTATTCTTGAAAATTTTAAAAAAAATGTCTTTTTTGCCATTTTTTTAAGAATAAAAATGAAAAAATCTTTTCAAAATATATAAAATGACAAGTATTATTTAATAATTAAAAAATCAGCCTAAAATAACAAATATTGCTTAACTGATGGAAAGGAGAAATAGATCAAAGGAACAAAAAGATATGAACTACATACCATGAAGATTTGTTGTATTCTCAAATTTTTGCCCACTAAAACACCAAAAATAAATCCAACAGTGGCTATAGCAAAAAACTTCATCAATTCATTTTGCCTTTTGCTACACAAAACAACAAATTGGAGGCACAAATATTATCAAAATATAAAATACATAGAAGCATTTGAATATGATACAAGTTGAAGGTTTAAGAACATCCAAACCTTATACAAGGATTTTCCATGGCATCCACAATTCGCCAATGTGATTCTCCAAAAATCAATAACTTTGAAAATGCACTACCTATCAAAACAAAAATCTTCTTAGATGAACATATTTTATAAGCAAAGATAATATTACATGAATAGAGAGATGAGGGACCAAAAACAAGAAAGAAATGATTTATAGCCATCAATATATTAAGGAAAGTACAAGAATAAATATCACACAATAGACAAGTATAATAAGTTGCCAACTAGATAATATTATCATATGACTATGCAATGAATTAATTAAATGTGATATTGTTTCATTTATGAAGATATGAATTTTGTGACATTAACTTGGTCAATAACTCATTTGAATCCACTTAATAGTTAAAAAAAAAAAAAGATGCATAAGATTTCATTCAATATTTCCTTCAATGTGGTTCATGGTCATAATGCTTGTGCATAAATGATGATGGTTTACTATATTGTTGGAGAGGTTGTTGGTATATCATAATATCAAGTCAAATAAGTTGGTAAGTGATGACATTTGTGACCCGATCTAAATATTTATTAGGTCGTGAGTTCGAATCCTTTCACCATGTTATAATGGTCTAAGGGTCTATTATGGAAAAAATAAATAAGTGTACAAACATAAATATGCATTAGATTATTGACGATATTTTACTATTAAAGCCTGGAGATTGGTGAAAGGATTCGAACTTATTATGTTTGTACGTTCTCAATGTGCCTATGATGTCGAACTGAGTGGGCTGTTAGCTAGTGTGTATCATCTTACGAGAATAGAATCTGGTGTGGATCAACCAAAAGAGGTATACATAAAAGTATTTGTCTCAAGGAGGAACCCTCGAATTCCGTCTATTTTCTACAGTTTGGAAAAGTGTGGATTTTTAAGAACGGGAATTTTATGATATGTTGAGAATCTATTATGATAATCATCCATAATTTAATCTTGTGACAGACTAAACAAGTGAAAATTTATGTGAGATTCTCTATCATCATGCTTAATCACAACCTCTACAAACGTGTTCAAGCTAAAAGTGACTTTTAACTTAGTACTTCCATCGAAACATTCATGGTGAACAAAAGGAGACGCATAAAAGAGAAAATGGGAATGAAAATGAGCCTTATAAAGAAAAGAAAGGGTTCCATGTTTGAAAAAGTATATATACACACGAAATCTTTATAATTATAAATACTTTTAATTATGCTTTCTTTGAACAATCGGAAGCCAACCCACCTCATCACAAGCAGTATATTTGAATTTAGATTGAAGAAAAACGACAATCTCAAACTACAAGCTCAAATAATTTTCCGAGACAGGTGCATGCTTTATTTGAGATATTCAATTAAAAGTGCGAAGTGCACTTACTTTATATGTTTAACCACAATTGTTATAGATTTTAGTCGATCTCAAACTCGTTCGAGCTAAACAACCTTTTTTACAAGTGGCTACAATTATCCCGAAATATTATTCTAAAAATCTCCGTTTATGCTCTGTCTAGGCGTTGGAAGGTGTTAGCCCACCTAATCTTCCAGCTTGTCTAGGAGACCCGTCTAGTTTTCCTAGGCATTTAGGCCGCCTAGGCGCCAGTTTAGACCGCATAGACATTAGGCGGTCTCTCTCCACCTAGGATCTACCTAGCATTTTTTAGAACATTGCCCATAAATACTACAATCACCACGAGCAAACATTATGCTACAATCACTACTCATGAACTAACTCTAAGTCTAAATCTAAACACATAATAAGACCACAAACAAAATAAACTCATTCTAAACACGAGTAGTTAGGTTATTAGAACTAACTTAATCAATTCAAGCATCAATCATCACGAAATGGAAACACAAAAACCAAGTACTACTTAATTACCTTGTTTTCTAATACGAGTGATGGATTGGAGGGTGCCTTCTGTTCCGGATCCTAATCCAAAGTACAGCAATGGTGCGTTCCATGTTGCCCAGAAGACTACACAAATTAATTAAATCATGATTAACAAGAACCCTAATGTACGTGTTTGAGTTTCAGGAGAGAGCTGCTTTTAACGGCTCCTACAAATATGGCGTAATTATTTAAACAACTTTGACTAATTCTTATAAAGTACTCACTCCGTATAAAAGATAATAATGCAATAAATATACAACAATAATTATATAATTAATGCGACCAGATTAGTGTTTTAAATCGAGGATTTTGGAAATTAAATCCATGGGTAACGTCCCGGACGTTGCAAGTGACTACTGCGTGTTCATGGGGACTTTTGACGAAATTGCAGTTTTTGCTCAATACGTTTAACTATTTACACACGTGTGACCCTTGTTTTAGGGTTCTTTGCATATTTCCCCCATCCTTCCTAAATTATGCCGTTATTGTCTCAGTTTAAAAATATACTCCATCCGTTTCGCAATGTAAGTCATTTTTAAATTTTAACTCTAAAAGGCTTTTCGTAATGTAATTCATCTTTTCAATTATTTAATGCTAAACTTTGTTCTCCATTCCTTACGAAATATTTGTCATTTTAGATAATTTCACACTTATTAAGAAAAGTAATAAATTGACATATATAACCCTAATTATTATTCTATTTTGTTTTATTTTTTGCTACAGCACTAATAAATCTCCCCTCATTAATTAAAAAGTAACAATAAATACAACTACATAATTGTAAAGTAGATGGTAAAAGGTTTAAAATGACAAATATTTTGTAACAAAAAAAGGCTAAAATAACAAATATTATAAAACAGAGGCATTATATTATAGAATTGCGATCACATGGATAAATATGCTACAGTGCTTTATGCGAGCACATGTGAGCCGTCCGATCAATGAATTTTAATGGTCCAGATGTGTTACACGCATTAAGTGATTTTTTTACACGGAGGGGCATTTTCGTCTTTTAGCCATTAAATTAGAACACAAACACCAGGGGTCTTCTTCAACCTCTACATCGTTGGTTTTTTTGCCTATATCGATCGAATCTTCTCCATTTTTATTGCTTCTTTGCTTCTTCTAATTTGATTCACCTTTTTTTTGTTGATTTCAGCCCAAATTTATGTTCTCTCTTCATAGTTTTTACTATAGATCCCGTTCTATGGTTTGAAGTTCACATTTGGTTTTTTTTTCAAAATTTGGAACTTGAGAGCTTCGATTACATGTTTTTGTTTGTTTTGGATTGATTTTTGTTGATTAGAATCAAACCTATGAAGATTGTGCCTGTTTTTGCTTTTCAATTTCAAGTTTTTGATTGAAAACAAAGGTTAATGACCAATTCATATTTAACCACCCACCATGTGTTCGACAAAATGCCCAAATGTTCAACTAAGAGTATAGATCATTTTTTTTTACCAATTGTTCATAAATCATGAACCTAATATATAAAAATTATTATTTTATACCATTTATGAACTAGAATACATGACACAAATAACATGTATTTGTGAATTATATTTCCTGAACCTTCTTGATAATTGTTATGAACCTAATTTTATAAAGACGTGAACCCATACAATAAGTTTATGTACTAGATTACGTGACAAATATAACAAATATTATGAATTAAATTTCATGAACTTTATTGAAAATTGTTATGAACTTAGTCGTATAAAGGCATGAACCAATAGAATATCATTTATGAATAAATGACACAAAATAACAAGTATTATAAATTAAATTTAATGAACCTTATTGACAATTGGTATGAACCTAACCATGTAAGGACATGAACCAATACACCAACTTTTATGAACTAAAAGTCATGTATCGTGAGATGAAATATTATAAACATGTGTTTATAATAACATGAACCAAATGAACAAATATCATGAACCAAAAGATGTGAATCAAAATAAGAACTAGGATATGATTTAAAAGACATGAGTTGTAAGATAAACTATCATGAACCTAAGCATATAAAAATATGAACCAAAAAAGAACTACCTTGAACCAAAAGACATAAATCGTACGAAGAGTTAGCCTATGTGGGATTTGAACCCACATCTATGTGCACATGCACATTGCTCTACTATTTGAGCTAATAGGCTACCAAATGACATGAACTATAAGATAAACTACTAAGAATTAAAAGTCATGAACCATAAGAATTATTATGAACCTAGCTTACAAAAACATGAACCGAAAGAACAAGTACCATGAACCAAAAATCATGAAAGAAAATAATAACTAGCAGGAACTAAATGACATGAACCATAAGGTGAACTTTGATGAACCTAAGGTTATTCAAACATGAACCAAAAGAACAATTGTTATAAACAAAAAAACATTAATCAAATTTTATGAACCATAAGAAGAAATATTATGAACCTTACCTTAAAAAGACATGAACCAAAAGAACAACCGATATGAACAACAAGACATTACCGTATCAAGAATTAGCCTATGTGGGATTTGAACCCACATCTATGTGCACACGCACATTGCTCTACCATTTGAGCTAATAGGCTACCAAATATACTATTTGTCAAGTGTCTAACTGATGCAACAAGATCTAAAAAAACTCACATTGATTTCTCACATGAAGACTTAGGAGATAACTTCAACAATGGCAACATATCATCAATCATGACTTCTATACCAAAATCGTGTCATTAAAGAATCAATACCGCTTTCAAATTAACCATCTCAACAAAATAATCCATAAGAGTAAGATTGAGAGCCTAAAACAATAAACCCTAGAAAAGTGAAAAACAAGCATACCCTTTTTGTTCCTCTCACCGTTGTTGATTTGAATTGAGTAAGATTGAGAGCTTAAAATAGAGGATGATGATATCGAGCAAAATCTGGCAAGATCAAGCGAGATCGAGAGGTGGTGATTTGGGTTTTTGAGAGAGAAAGTGACTTTGCGGCATATGAACGATAGCGGCGTACGAGAGAAAGTGATATTGCAGGAGTTCAGGGTTTTTAGGAAAAAATTAGTCTAAAGGATAGTTTCGTCTTTGAACCTAAAAATTAATATATTTACCCGCGTGCCATTGTAAATGAACTGCTTGATTTTTTTCTTTTTTTCTACCAAACCCGTCTCATCTAATCGCATCCGTCAATTATTTTAATCCAACGTCCCAGATTTGCTCGCATTTTTTATTGTATCAATATAATCCACCGGAGCTGACTCTTATATTATAAGAGATAATAATGTAATAAATATTATATAATTAATGCGTCCAGATTAGTGTTTTAAATCAGGATCGAAACTCATTCTCTTGGTAGTAATCAGCCCTTTAAGAATGGGATATGTGATGCTTTACAAGCGGAGGTCAGCGCCATCCATAAAGGGTTGAGTATTACCAATAGAATGGGTTTCAATTATATTTTCATCCAAACCGACTCCTTCCATGCTACGAGGTTTCTTCTTCAACAACACCTTCGTCCACATAAGGATTTTTATTTGTTGGAGGATTGTCGAAAGTTGCTCAGAGATAGCCCGTGGACGACTAAACTGATGCATGTTCCAAAATCGACGAATAAAGTAGCGAATGCTCTTGCTATGTTTTCAGTTTATCTATATGCACCTTTGGTGGAATTTTTTCATATTCATTGTTTGTTTTGTTGATGTTTTGAACTTAAATGTACCCCTGTTAGGGGTTATGTTCTTTTAAGCTATAAATATAAGTTTGTGGCGTGAGCTTAGCTCTATTTCCTGACCCATAAAAAGTAGGAATTGGAATTTTCGATTTTTCATATGTATCGAGAAGCAAACGTTGTAGTTGACAGCCTCGCGTCTAGTGACTTTATATTTCCTAGCCTATTGGTTTTTATGTTTTGCTTACACTGCATGTGAGTTTTTTATGTTTTGCTTACCCCGCATGTGAGAATTGTTTTATTATTATTCGATAATGTTAGGAGTCGGACTATCCTTTGTTTGATGATATATTACTTAGTCCATTTTTTGTGGTTTTAATAAAATTCCCCTCGAGAAAATAAAGAGTTGTGCCTCTCCTTAAAAAAATGATGTAAGATTAGCCATGGTATATTATCTAAGAAACCCATGGTATTTTATCTAAGATCCTTATCAATTACGGTACTAGATGTAACCATACAAGTAGCTCCTTTCATTTCCACTTGATTGTAACTTTAATTATAGTGTCAAGTTTATATTGCTTGAAATGTCAATTCAACATGCCACGCATGCACGTACAATTTATGTAAAGGAAAACGATAAAACTTTCGTTATCTCAACTTCTCTCATCTTCTCTAGACTATGCTTTCATGTTTCATCGTTATCTCTTAAGTTACAAAATCCACTAAAACTTCATTCGCCGCGTACAAATTTTCATCCACAAAAAATGTTATGAGATTTTTCGTAAAATCTCACTCAACTTTATTAATTTGTTTGATGCCTACCAGCTGTAACTTTATTAATGTATGTTTTAGGAAATGTGGTATGTATTCCTCCACTTTACTAAAGTTTATTAATCATACTAGCTTTTCCTCCTTATGGGGAAGACACACGTTTTTGATAGTTTACAATAGTATCGAAATTATTCTGAAAATAATTCATGTCGTACTCTATTATAAGGATTTGCTTTCAATATGTCGGTAAAACCTTTTTTTTCTTTTATACTACTTTTCCTTTATTAAGGTCAATGTTCTAAAAAACGCTAGGCGGAATCTGGGCGGAGAGGGTCCGCCTAGCGCCTAGACGGCCTGAACGGTTTCCTAGGCGGTCCTAAACGGGTGCCTAGGCGCTCTAGACGGCTAGGCGTGCTAGGACCTTTCAGCGCCTAGGCGGGGCCTAGAAGGAATTTTTAGAACAGTGATTAAGGCTAGCTATTAACGGTATTTAGATGTGACTTACATTCACATTTAACAAAGAGATCTAAAAAATAGGTCATAAAAATAATTTTTTGAAAAAAAACTGTAATATACTAATGCAATTAT
This sequence comes from Fallopia convolvulus, assembly GCA_964016875.1. Lineage (NCBI taxonomy): Eukaryota > Viridiplantae > Streptophyta > Magnoliopsida > Caryophyllales > Polygonaceae > Fallopia > Fallopia convolvulus. The sequence continues at coordinate 4,002,241 of OZ024720.1, forward strand.
TGAGTCGTACCATGATACGGATCAAAATTCCCAAACGGATCACGAGGCGGTGAACAAGAGACCCGTCAGAAATCATCGTCGCCCAAAGCGATATGAAGAATAAATTTATTTATTTAAGTTAATTAGTTTAGTTTGAGAGTCGGATATTTATAGATTAGATTATTTCATTTTAAAAGTTGTAATTTTTATAAACTGGAGTTACCTCCCTTCTCGGGTTTTCTTTACGGTTCTTTCCCGGGACGCTTTTATTGAATCGTTAGGGCTTAGGTATAAATACTCTTGGTTTCTCTCATTATAATTTATCCAAGAATTTAGTTTGCCCTAATTTTGCCTGTTCTCTCTTTTACGTACTTTTCGGAGTTAGGGTTCACGCCGAACTTGACTCGTTGCCTTGAACTCCAAGGCTCGGTACGAATCCACCTCGGGTTCGTATCATCTGGTGCTTTCACCTCGAACACCATGTCCTCCTCCGCTGCCGGATTCGCTGATCCCACAGCCGCCACTCTGGCAGAGTTACGGGAATTGCTTCTTTAGTTGACGGGTGATAACCAAACTTTTCGGCGTGATTTGGAAGTCCAATGCTTGCGAACGGATAACGTCCTGGATTTAACAATCGACATCATCCCGCTGTCGTTGCCTCCACCGCATCCCTCTCGACCGCCGCCGCAACAAACCCGATCACCTTGTCAACCGCAAGCACGGCTTGGCCGTCGCTGCACACTCCGTCTCCAGCATCGCAGTCTTTCGCGGGTTGGCCTCCACCGAGTGTTTCTGCACCGCCTTCCGCTGTGGACTGGACGTCACCAGCGCACGCGGGTTTCGTCATGCCAACCGCGAGTGTGTCGCACCAATCGCAGCCGTTGTTCCATTACTCGGCCACACCATATCACGGGCACATGCCTCTTCGCCAGTATGGGGACCATCGGCCCATTACTAGGGTTTCGCAAGCAGCCGAGGCTATACCTAAAATCCGAGTGAATGCTCCTCGATTCAATGGGACCAACCCGAATGGCTGGATATTTAAGGTACAAGCCTACTTTAATTATTTTTCTATTTCGGGGAAAATGAAATTAGATACAAAATGGAATTTGAATTGTTGTAATTAAAGGCAAAAAAAAGTTTCCAATATGTATGCTTTTTATCACTAAAAAGTCTCATTTAATATAATTCTTAAAGATGCTTAAAAGCATGTTGTGATTATTGTACGAGGACATTATATAACCAGGACTCGAATTGTGTCGGTAGCCGACTGAAATTTTCTTTACAAATATATGGATGATAATTCAATTCAAGAACGGGTGATGAGTGGTTCATGGATTAGCTAGGTGAAATGAACGACGGGTGATAAGTGCCTCCATGGCTCCATGCATCACCGTTTAGATAGTAATTTTTTCGCGTTTTAGCTAGTATTTTTGTTAATAACACCTTGAATATGTTGCTCATTGGTATTGTCTATGAGATTGGGGGCGAAGCCCCCGACAATATCAGGGGTCTTAAGGGGCATAAGCCCCCTGACAGGAGATTTGAATATGCTATATCTTCTATTAACAGACTTATCGTGATCTGTTTTGGACTTACAATTCATAATCTAATTAGGGTTTCATGTGTCGCTATATATATACACGCATGAAACACCTTATTATTGTAATTTCTGTTATCATCTCCCTAATAAAAATATAGTTTCTCTGCCCGTGAACATAGCCAACACACTGTTGGTGAACCACGTAAAATTTCGGTGTAGTTCTTCGCTTTTATCATTCTCGCTAAAACTTTGTTACATATATACAATTGCAAAACTATGTTCTTCGCTTTTATCATTCTTGCTTTTATAGTTGGTGAACCAAGTAAAACTATGTTATCATCTTCATATATATATATATATATATATATATATATATATATACACACTCATAAAACACCTTATTATTGTAATATCATCTGCTATCATCTCCATAATAAAAATATAGTTTCTCTGCCCGTAGACATAGCCAACAAACTATTAGTGAACCACTTAAAATTTCTGTATCATTCTTCGCTTTTATCATTCTCGCTAGTCGCTACAACTTTGTTACATATATACAATAAATTAATTTTAAAAAAAACGTTTTACAGATAACCTGATCCACCTGAATAATACACGAATGACGGGTGGTTGGATACAAGTGAAGTATTTTTCGGGTGACATATGGATCGAGTGAAAAATTCCGCTTCCTAGGTCAGGTGTTGAAATGGTCCCATCACAATACCCGACCCATTTTATTTTAACCTCTATAAATAAGGTTTTCCCTACATGAGATATGTGTGGCATTTGCAAAGCAAGCAGCCTTCAAAGTTTATACCATCATGGGTGCAAGTTCAAAGATACTTCTTCCTGCCCTTTTGCTGGTGCTTCTCTTGACAACAGGTGAACATAAAAACTTGTGCAAATTGAATATCATTAATTCTTTAGTTATAGTAAGATTTCAATCTTAGTTTATAATAGTATTCGTGGATAAATAATATATAATTCATGTGATCGATCACTTCCTTTTTTCTCCCCAATCGATTCAACCAAATCACCTTGTGGAATTTAATTTATTACTTGTTTTCTATGAGATTAATTCCAAAATTGTGAAAACTTATCAGCTTAATTTTTTATTTTTTTTGTTAAATAAGTCTTAATTTTCACTTTTTTTGTTAAATTACAAATCTAACTATGTGAGCTTGTAGCTTGAAAACATACATAATTTTTTTTTCATGGAAGACATGTAATACACATAAACAAGTATTAATATTAAAGTTATTGATTTTTGAAATAATAATAATATGTAAATTTGACCAAAAAATAATATATATGTCAAATCCACTATATTTCAATATACATGTTAATTAGTTGTATTTTATTTTACCACAAAACTCATGTTATATAGTTATCTCAAATCATACAATTAAAAACCACCAAAGTAAAATTTAACCAACCTTCATGATCATGACACATCTAAATGAAATCCAATATTAATAAATTAAATCTCTATTAATAGACACATATTGGATTATTACACACACACATATATATATATATATATATATATATATATGAACGATGAGTGTGCATAATCTTATATCAATTTAATCTCTTTGTAGGAACAATACTCGGAGAGGCTAGGGTATGCGAGTCGGCAAGCCGAAGATTCAAAGGATTATGCGTAAGCAAGCATAATTGCGAGGCCGTCTGCAACACCGAGGGCTTCCCAGGAGGTAACTGTCGCGGCTTACGTCGTCGGTGCATGTGCACTCGGCCATGCCTCGAGGACGATCGTCCTTGATTAGAAGCCATGCCATGATCGATCTCGTGATCCTACTTGGTTGTGTTTCAATCGCTAAATAAAGTAAACTATGTTGCCAATGTACGTTGGCTCAACATAGAGAGTGTACGTATGTGTATGTGGTGTAACTTATGATGGTTCGTGCTATATATAAAATTAAATGTAGTGCACTTACTTTGTTGTACTCAATACTCAATGTGATGTTGTACAAAACACAAAAGGCTATGGAAGACGTGCGTTGTCCCCCACCAATACCTAAAATAAAGTTGAATTGCTGTCATAACAAATCTATAAATATATATTAAAGTTGTGCCTTTTCGAACCACCAGAATAATTCTGGCCCCACCTCATATTTATAAAATTAATTTTTATTTCCAATATTTTAACTTTTTCCTTTTAAAATTTTCTTTAACTATTTAAATCTATTTTTAACATCAAACAAATATCTATTCAGTATAATAATATATTTTGAAACTTCCTTATACAATTATTTAAAATTAAAGATGATAAATTTAAAATATTTTAAATAAGTATAAATATATTTTATCTTTTAACATGATGTATTTTCACAAATTTATTTATAGATATATTTTTCTTTTGTAATAAAAAAATTAATGATAAATAATTATAATATTTAAAAATAATTAAAATAGGTAATATCTATAACTATATATTAAAGATGTACCTTTTCGAGCTACTTGAATGATTTTACCCCCCACCTCATATTTAAAAAAATTATTTTTATTTTTAATATTATAACTTCTTTCTATTAAATTCTTTTTAACAATTTAAATTTATCTCAAAAATCAAACAAATATCTATTTAGTATACTAATATTCTTTGAAAGCTTCCTTATACAAGTATTTAAAATTAAAGATAAAAATATTCAAAATACCTTAAAATAAATATAAATACTTTAGCATATATCTTTGATGAATTTAAATAATAGTGATTTTCTTTTATAAAAAACTAATGATAAATATTTATAATTTTTAAAATTACTAAAAATAGATAATAAATTATTTATTCGATATATTGAAATATTTGATAAAAAAAACTAAATTTGCGTACATGAAAAGTAATAAAATATGAAGAATACAATTTTTAATTAAAAAATTATATACATTCTATGAGCAATAAATTACTTATATTGATTTATATTATATTTTTATTTATAATATCTATAAAATATCGAATCGTAGTCGTACATGGAACGACGGGTAAAACTAGTACAATTAAAGGTATAAATCTTTTCCCAATCCAAATACCTCCCCTGTTCTAAAAATCATGTCTTGACCCTATCTACGCTTCGCCTAGGACATTGGAAGGTCCCAAAGAACCTAGCCGTCCATCCAGTCTAGGTGTCCGTCTAGGTAATTGTTCTGGTCATCTAGTCAGACTGCTAGACGACCCCTTTCCGCTTAAGATCCATCTATCATTTTTTAGAACATTGAATATCTCATTCATTTGGACATAAATTCAATGCCAATTTATTTATGCATAAAAAGCAATTTTGGCTTGAAAATTAAGTGCGGCCTATTTATTTGGCTAATGATAAGTTCAATTCAATTTATCATGGATGTTGGATGAAATACTATACTCTCTATACACAATACTCTATGTTTTTTTGGTTGTCCATTGGTTTGTCAAAGTTAACTCTTTTTTTGGTTGTTTATTGATTTGTTAGAGTTTCGTCTTAGTTATGTCCAGCTCAATCTAAATCGTACCCCTTATTTTGTCTTATCTACGTCAACTTAATCTAACTCGCGCATCTTATTTTCAAGGGTGAGTCTCTCAAAGAATTTTTTTCTTTGGTGAAATACTCTAAGCATAGTCAAAATAGTAAGAAACCTCCTATAAATGATAATGATTTTTCTAATGTGTAAAAATAAATAGATAGAAATTGTGAATTGAGAAGAGAAAACAACATAAATAAAAAAATATTAATTAGTTTTTACTCCCTGTTAAGCAATACTTGTCAGTATAGAAATCAAAAAAAATTTAAGGAACCACTTATTTTAGTAAAATCGGAAAATCTTGTCAAACTATGTAAAACGACAAGAATTATTTGAATCAGCCTAAAATGACAAGTATTGGTTAACTAAAATGACAAGTATTGGTTAACGAACATTACATTTTAAAACTATTAAATTAAATAACATTCACCCTTAATTAGGAAATTAAGAGAACAAAATTGTACAAAAACACATCATTCTTCAATAATTTGGGCCGAAGCTTTTTCATTAATGGGCCTAAAATGGCCGACTAGTTACGAATTGACTCAATTTTATACTAGAATTGGGCAGGGGCCGCGCGAACGCAGGCCCCCACAGCAACAAATTATGACGTACACTCTCCCACTATGGGGAGATGTTAAGCTTGTGCGCCACCTTAATGTGCAATGGCAGCCACCAGCCTAGGACATGGACCTTATTGATCGTCCATAGACCCCGTCCAGGTAAGTATGTTTCAAGGCCTGTAGTCCATCCTTATTTATACTTTTTTCGTTCTCCTCCCACACTACCGTTTTCGATGTGGGATAGTTTTCGATGAACCGGTCCAACTTCGCTTGTCAAATTTCGATCCGGTTCGCACTGAACCGATTATTAAAAAAACAAAAGAATATGAACAACCCTACTTGAAAGAGAAGAAGCAGCGTTTACCATTACCAGAACTCCAGAAGAAGGCTGAGTGAGAATGGAGGTTCCAGGATCTTCGAAGAAGATGATAGCGACGCAGGAGGAGATGATGGAGGCGAAGGTGCCGTTAGCATACAGAGATCAGTGCGCTCATCTACTCATCCCTCTCAACAAGTGCAGGCAGTCGGAGTTCTACCTGCCATGGAAGTGTGAGAACGAACGCCACACCTACGAGAAATGCGAGTACGAGCTTGTCATGGAGCGAATTCTCCAGATGCAGAAGCTTCGCGAGCAACAGAAGGATCACCAGAAGCAAGGGATTCCCCTTCCGATCCCTAGCACTACTGCCAACGCCTCCTAAAATGTCAACTGCTCTCCAATTTTCCTCATTTGCCCGTCCTTTTTCATGTGTAAGTGATCCAATTCGTTTTCTTTCTTGTTTCCATTGCAAGTTTTTAGTTTAATTTTGTCAAACGTCTGGATTTGGTGATCTCTTCTTCCTCATTTGGTTGGATAATCGCCTTCTAGGGTTTTGCTTGTACGAAAGATTTAGATTTGGCTTTTTGGATTTGATCTAATTTTAGAACTATGGATTCCTGCTATCATAAATCATATGGAAATTTTATCTGGATTCATGAGCAATGATTTGGGATTAAATCTTCTCTCTCTGAAAATTTGATTTCTTCATCATCATACTTCTTTGTTATGAAGTTTTTTTATCTGATATGGTAGTTTTGTACCCAATGATCCGATCCTACATTCAATTTCTGTGCTGCATTCATTTAATGTTACCAAAGCCATTGAACAATGGTCAGGAAAAAGATACAAGAATCAAGTGCAGAAATATGACAGAACAAACTGCTCTGGTTGATCTTCTGTTGTAAGATAGTAGGAAATGCAACAGTAAATCTATCTACCTTGAAACAAAATCATCCAACTAACTCCTTTCTCATCATTCAAAGAAAAAAGATCTATATGACATGTTTGTATGCCTTCTTGGAAGTTGGACCTTTGAAGGAACCTCTATCTTCCTTCATGCATTCTTTTTAGTCAATAATGAGGCATGGTGCAAGCTCTTATTCTTTATGTTTTGTTATTCTATTGATTAGTTTTCTTGCCTTAGACTATGAGTAGTAGTGGCTGAACCAATTTGTTGCTTGTTGATATCGAATAATGAATATGGCGCCAAATTTTGTCTGCAAATGACATGGAGCACTGATAATGAAGCAGATGAAATTATGCACATGTATAATTGTAATGCATGATATGAGAATATTGGAAAAAGGCTAGCATCTAGATTTGAAATTCGATTTCATACAGCATGATGCCGTGATATATTGGACTTCAACGTGGTAAATTCATTAATGCCATTTCCAAAAGATTCTGTTCTCAGATTATATCTCTTTTGCAATCTACTTGGCTACTTATTATGTTCATTATTCACAAGTAATGTAAGTCATTCCCCAAACTAAGCTATGCTCATGGCTCTACGGAATTGATTTGAAAACAAATTCTGATTGTATCCATGACAGAATATATGGACAATTAATAAAAAAATAAAATCTTGCATTCTCGCTTCTTTATATATGTGTTGCGAATGAATTTGAGCCTTTTTTTAGGATGTTCAATCTTTTTTGAGCATTTCATATTTTTAGTTTTGGCCTTCATCAGCTACTACACTTGGATGTTTGTGCTTTTAATCTTCAACTGATATTGAGTTAGAACGTTAAAATAGGTCACCGGTAGAATGATAACTCTATTTTCTGTAAATAGAGACATTCATCTTGTTCTGAGGGTTTTATCTCTCTCACCAAATAAAAACTTGTATTAGCTGGTTGTTCTGAAATGATAATTATTTGTTAGTATAATCACTTGTTATTCTCTAGATTGACACATCTGTTCGTGTTTAACTAATTGATGTTGGTTTTGTGCTCTGTAGGGCGATTCTGACCTAGATTGTTGTTAAACAGGTTGTTGAAGACGTTCGTGCATACATGTTTTGGTTGTTTTACAAGCTCAAGAATGCTTTGTTATGTACTTTGACGAATAAGTATTTTCATTCAAGAATGTAAGAGTGAATCCTGAAATACATTTGTGCACATCGTTTTAGCTGCATGAAACCTTGAAATTGTTTACCCGTGCGTATCTTCAGGGCTTACCCATGCTACTACAATTAAGACAAATTTCAATCTTAGGAATTTTTTCAGGAACTAGAAGATGATCTAATTGTTTTTTCATCTTAACATTGTCTTTAACAAACGTAGTCATAAACTCTAGCAATTCAGGTTTATTATATTCAGGTAGGGAACTAAGGATAGATATCATCAATCGCCATGGCTCAAAGGTTTGGAGATGTCCAAGCTTCCGGATCTTTATCTTCAGAGTCACTCTGGGTGGCAATGTATGCCTTAGTATGAGTTTTCTTCTCGTTAGATCCCCTTGGACATGATTTTGCCAAGTGTCCCTTCCTGTAGCATCTAAAGCAGATGTCCTTTGCATCCTTGTCATTGGAACTTGATTTGTTGTAGTTAACTTCCTTTTGTTGAGATAAAGAGCCTTTGTTAAGAGAATAATTCCTTCTTCCTCATCATCTTCAAAATCTAGGGACAGATCGTGGATAGGTTTGACTACTTTCTTAGCCTCAAGGGCCACTCCTTTCTAGAGTTCTCTCTTGTTCCTTGTCTGATTCTCTTCTAGCTTCATAGGACTTCAACTTTCCAATGATCTCATGGAGAGGTTGTCCATTATTGTTAGGGTTCTCTCTGAATGAGGTACGATCATGGTTCCATTTAGCAGCTTGTCCATCAATTACTTATTGGACTTTCATTTTGTCATTGAGTCCAGTACCACTAATCTCAAGCCTAGTGAGTTTAGTACATAGAGACTCAAAACGGAACTGATAGTTCCCAACCTTCTCTCCAAGTTTTATCTGGAAGTTAAAGAACTCCCTTTTGGTCATCATTTGATGATCTACCTTTAGATTTGAACAACCAATGTGCATTTGTCCAATGAAAATCCGTATTTTCTTAGCAGTTTCCAAATTTCCAACTTTAGTAGCATCTTGCCCACACATGGAGTTCTTGAGATACTGCTTGGCTTAGAAGTTGGCCTCCATACATTTTCATTTATTAGCACTCCATTTAGTAGGATCATCAACAATGTTGGAGTTGATCACTCAATCACTAGATTCACTACCCAGGCCTACTAGTCATGACTTCTTATCTAGTCTTTCATCCCAAGCTTCAATTGCTCGAAGTGTCCTTCGATCAAGAGTGGGGGTTTGTTGTTCACTTATTCAACTGTAGCTAGTTTCGTCGACATCCTGTAAGCTTGCAAATTCTAACATAAAGATCTAGAACACCTGCTTTGATACCAATTCTAGGATCGTAAGTATGTTAGTAAGTGCAAAGCGGAAGAAAACAAAAACAAGTAAATGGAAGTAGCAGGGGACACACGGTTCCTTATAGAGTAACCCCACACTAGTCAACTAACTAGGTGGGTAAACCTCTACCAAGAGAGGATTTTGAATGATTTACTCTTATTAGTTGTTCCTTTATGATACAAGTACAATAGGAAACTCAAACTTCTTTGTTCTAAGAATCACCAAACTCTATGGAACACTAATGATTTTCCTATTACTTAGTTCCTAATCCAACACAAAAATAAGAAGTAAAATCGAACTCACGTTCCCTTATAGTTCCTATAAAGAAAGTCTTCTTGTTATCATTGAGCACCAACTCACCGCTGACTTCTCTTTCTCTCTTCTCTAAAGCCTTTCTAAAATTCTCTCTCAATTTTTGTACTTGAAAAGCTTGAAAGGGGCATTTAACTGTTCATGCTATTCACAAAAGACTTGGGATTGCCACTCTTGGACATTTCAAGAGTGCTCTTCCCAAATCTGGTAAATGGCATGTACTTCCCAACCGTTGGATCATCTCCACGTGTCCCTCCCCTTTTCCTTCTCTGCCCTTTTTATGCTTGTTCCTGATGATGTCCAAAATAGTAAAATAAGAAGTGGGCCCGGGGCATAAGGTACAAACAAATTCGACGGGCCTTCCAATGATGATTCGGGGTCCCACACTCATACCCCTCATTTATTTTAACAAAATTCCTACCCCACGAGGTCCTCTGAAACCTCGGAGCGAGGCTTCAACCTTGTAACCGACTTTGCTGACACACCTATTTGAGCCAAAATTTACCAAAGGTAGTACTTTGGCCTAGATCGGGCCTTGAACAAGTAAACGGAGAAGAACACGAACGGGAATGTATTTATATTGATGTAAAAATCACGAGAAGTTCTGCGAATGAATCGTGTCCTCGCCCTTAAGGATTACATTGACTTATATAGCTCCTTAGGGCATATTCTATCTTAATCAAAGATATGATCTTATCCCTAACTAACAAATCTTTGCTTATTTCTATCTTATAACGGATAAAATCTTGAGAGGAATCTATCTCGTAACAAACATATCTTGGACCGTCTTTCCAACCGACTTAGCCAATCCCGAAGATCTTCCGTAGCTCTAGATGCGTTGGAGATTTCCTGACTATGGGCTGACGCTTCTTTGCCTAAAATCTGGGTCTAACAATACCCCTAAATGTAATTTTCAAAATTTAAACTTCAAATTTCGAAAATTGCATTTAAGTTGAAAAGACGTTTGGAGATTCCTTGGAAAACGAGATTTGCTTCTGCTGCCTTTTTCTTAATGACCTGAGAGGCTCCTTTTTTGCCATCATTTTGCCTTCGTCTTCTTTCCTTCCCAATCTCGCTCTCGGCTTCTCAGGTAACGCTCCCTCCTTCTTCCTCTTTGGTTTTGCTCCGCTCGATTTCCATGGCCAACCCCTCGCCCTTCACTTCTTCTTTAGCCCTAGGTTCCCAGAACCTTTACCATTGCGAAATGACGCCGGAGGAGATCGTTGAATGGTCTTTGGCGGCTTTCTTGAGGGGACACGCTTCCACGCCCCGACCGTCGAGTTCATCGACTGGGTTCGGCCAGGGTGGATTTGTTTCCTTGACTATCCCTTTACCTTGGGTCTGAAATTTCCCTTTTCTCCTTTTATTCGGGACTTCATCAAAACCCTAAAGATTTCTCCTTGCCAAATCCTCCCAACCACCTGGCGTACGCTCGCTCGAATTGATGAGCTCGCCGCAAAACGGGGGTTAGAGATGACCATGGGGAAACTCCTTTTGGCGTATAAGATCGTTCCTCAGAGGGCAGGCCGCATTACCCTGCATGCTAGGGAGACCAAAAATCCCCTTATTCCTAAGCTAAAATGCCTTCCCGGTGCTGGCAAGCCCGCTTCTTCTTTGTCGAGAATGCGTCTTTACGCAATCTTGACGATGAAGTGAAAGACGTCTTTCGAGATGAATGGAACACATCTCGTAAGGCGATCTGATCTTCCTTGTATTCTTTAGAATTTCCGTTGCCTTGTTTGCATGTTCTCATTCTTCTTTGTTCTCATATTTCCTATTTGTGCAGTTCCGGTAGGGATCAACTCCAAGTGCACGGATACGGGTGTGTGTCGCCGCCTGTTGAAGATCAAGGCTGAGAAGCGCAAACCCAGAAAGATTCGCCCTGATCCGGAGGGTAGTGGTGAGGACGAAGAATCTCCAGAATCTGATGAGGACGAGACCGAAACGGAAGTCACTCCCCTTTCCTCAGATATGGCGAGCTCCTCTAAGAAGAAGTCAGGTTGGTAGTTCGCTCTTTTTCTCTGCTCCTTACACGATTAACTTTTTCAATTTTGTTTTAAATATATTTCCCTTTTTCCTGGATTCTTCAGGTGCTGGTGTGGATACCTCCGCTGCGGCGATGGTTCGCCGGCTGAGGTCTGGCGGCCCCAATCTTCTCGCATCTCCCACGCCCAATTCCGAGGTGAAGAAGTCTCTTGCGTTGAAACGAAAAAGGTTTGAAGATTCTCCAGCCTCGCCTGTTGTCAGGAAGAAGGAGCCCAAGGACCTTCTCAGCACTTTCGGGGATACTTTGCTTCCAAATGTCAAACTGGACTTCCAGGCCCTAACCCTAGACGCCGCATTCAGCCATGTTGGTGCGACGCTAAGAATGGTAGGTTCGCTTATCTGAGGCTTTAGATATTCGTTACTGTTTCCTTCGTATTTCTTTGACGCTCACTCGCCTTTTGTTTGGTTTATGCCGGGATTATCCTCATTCTTCCACTTTCCCTTGTTGTAGGTTTTCCAAGAGCTAATGGCCACCAATGGTCGTTGTCAAGAGGAAATGAGGGCTGGAAGAGAAGGAGAAGCAAGCAAGGGACTTGGCCGCCTCAATGGATAGGAAGGCTCGCAAACTCCAATCGTTGGTGGACTCCTTGAAGGTTCAGGTGGAGGATCTCCAGTCCGAGAAGGCATCGCTCGAGGCGAGGGCAGTTGAGGCGGAGAAGGAGGTAAAGGGCTTCCCCCAAGTGGTGGTAAATGTGGTGGCGTACTACACGATGAAGTCTCAAGTGGAGCTGCTGCAAGACCTCGCTGACAGCAAGAGCGCCAATTGAGATCTGAAGGCGCAACAAGAGGTCTTGGAGGAGTATTACCCCGACTGCAACCCCCCTCCCGGCAAGGAGTATTTGGAGGTCGAGGACCAGGAAGATGATGCTAGCTCCCCGAACAAGGAAGAGGAGCAAGACGGCGATGATGGGGCCCCAATCAGCAAAGAGGGAGATGGTGAGAAGGCCTCGGATAGGGAGGAGCCCTCGACCCCAGCCGATGATCAGTAGGCCCTAGCCGCGTTTCCCTTGCTCTCCTTTTGATGAACTTTCAGTAGTATTTTCTTTGTTTCTGTTGTGGGATTGCTTTGAAGACTTGGTAGTTTTTTGGCCTGGTGGCCTAAACTTTTGTGGCGTCCTTTTTGGATGGTTTTGACGCCCCGTGAATGGAACAATATAATATTTGCTACTTATCTGTCTGCATCGAAAAACAGTTTTGCATAATATGTTAACATGGGTAGGTTCCTGGAGAATCTCCTGGAATTTGTTGCCCGTGGATGGGGTATGCGTTAAAGTTTAGCGTTTTAAGAGAGAGTTTTGGTGTTCCTCTTTTTAGCGAGTTATTGTGAATCTCATGTGGGATTACATTTCGCATTTTGGGTGTTTTAATTTTCTGCAAAGGGCCGTGCATAGTTAATTATGATTGGGCTTCCTTTGGCCATTTCCAAGGGTCACTAGGAGTTGACGCGTTTTTGGGCAATGGATCCTTAAGTTTAGGACTTAGGATGTGGGTGTCATCGCGGCGTCCCGCGAATATGGCCATTTTGAGTTATATGCTATAACTTTCTACTTCCCGTACTAATCGGATGTTTTGTTGATCGGACTTAGATGTGGGTAACCATCTTATGGGTTACTTCGTCGACATTGTATTCGTGACGACCTCGCCGTTTTTAGACGGTATAACCATGTGTCTCAACAATGGTATTTTGTGTTCGACGCGTTTCATGTTGTATGCAACTTTGATTAGCGCGTGTTTGCGTTTTTGAGCAATAAGAGAGTATGCAAGAATGGGAGAATATTTTCTAACAAATCATTATTTAAAAATGTGTGAAATAAACTTTATGAACTAGGAATTTGAAAACTTTGTTCGACAGTGTGGGCAAGTGCCTTGTCGTTTATTCGAAAAAGTAAAAAATGGCCTAAAGATGTTCTAAGCTAAAGCTAAGAAATGTCTAGAGATAACACATGATAATGAATCAGTTTAGAAGTAATACTTTTTCAGATGGGTTGCGTTCTAGCTTCGTGGTACCGCCTTTCCATCTTTGGATTCTAGCTGGTAAGATCCGTTCCCCGCGACTTTTGGTGATTTTGTATGGCCCTTCCCAATTGGGTGCTAATTTGCCAGCGTTTGCTTCTGCGGTGTTCTGGAAAACCTTTCGCAACACCCAGTCTCCAAGCTGAAAACTCTTTACTCGAACATTTTTATTGTAGCTCCTAGCCACTTGTTGTTGGTACTTCGCGATCCGAGCATGGGCAGCCTCTCTGAGCTCCTGGATAGTATCCAGATTTGCCTCTAGTTCACGCCTGTTGCTATCTGAGGTAGCGAGTCCATACCTTGTGGTTGGGACTAAGACCTCGGCTGGGATAACGGCCTCGCAGCCATGTACCAGTGAGAATGGGGTCTGTCCAGTGGATCCCTTTAGGGTGGTGCGATCGGCCCAGAGCACGTAGGGTAATTCCTCAGCCCACTTCCCTTTGGATTTTATCAGCCGCTTCTTTAGGTTGTTGATGATAACCTTGTTGCTAGCTTCGGCCTGTCCGTTGGCTTGCGGGTACCTGGGAGTGGACATGACTAAGTCAATGTTCCATTCCTTGCAGAAGTCGTGCATCTTCTTGTTTTATGAATTGTGACCCATTGTTGCAAGTAATCTCCGCGGGAACCCCAAATCTGCTCAAGATGTTGCGCTTGATGAATGAGATTACTTGCTGGTCTTTGATTTCCCGAAAGGCTTCAGCTTCGATCCATTTAGAGAAGTAGTCTGTCATGGCGAGGAAAAACACCTTTTGCCCCGTGGAAGGGGGTAGTTTGCCGACGATGTCCATCCCCCATCGCATGAATGGCCAGGGAGTGACTGAGGGGTGGAGAATCTCTGGTGACTGATGTGGGACTGGTGCGTGCCGTTGGCATGCTTCGCACGACTTAGCATACTTGGTGGCATCCTGGCGAATGGTAGGCCAATACCACCCTTGCCTAAGGATTTTGTTAGCAAGACTTCGACCCCTAGTATGATTACCGCAATCTCCATTGTGTACCTAGCACATGATTTTCTCAGCCTCTTCCTTTTCTACGCACCGTTGTAGGAAGCCTGAGGCAGATTTGTGGAAGAGGATCCCATCTAAGATGGCGAATCGCGTTGCTTTTGACCTTAAGGCTTTGGCTTCGATCTTGTCCTTGGGTACTTCGTCATGTAGGAACCAATCAAGGTATGGCTTGGTCCAGTGGTCGCCCGAACTGACCCCTGGACTGATGGATGCTTAGAGAATATCTGGGGCGAGTTGCTCTGGTGGTGGTTCAGCAGCCTGCGTCACTGATGTTTCCGTTATAGCCGATTGTAATAAGTGGACTAATGGTATATTATCCTACTCCATGTGGTCTAGGGTTGAGCCCAACCAGCTAGGGCATCGGCCGGAGCGTTTTGGTCCCGAGGAATTTGCTCAAATTGTATTTGTTCGAAATTCCCGGATAGTGTTTTAACCACTTTCATGTATCTATCCATCCTATCATCTTTGGCATCGAAAATGCCCAAAATTTAATTGATGATGAGTAAGGAATCAACGCGTACCTTGATTTTCTTGATGGACAAGTCCTTAGCCAACTCCAGCCCAAAGATGAGAGCTTCATACTCCGACTCGTTGTTGGTGGCCTCAAAGTTGCATCTGACTGCCTGAGCTATCTTTTCCCCCCTTGCCGACTTTAGCACGACACCGAGACCTACTCCCCTTGCGTTTGAGGCTCCATCGGTGTTTAGTATACATTCCTCCTGAGGTTTGTCGAGGGACGAGATCAAGACTTCCTCTTTAGCGCTTTCTTCAAGAGTTGGGGTGAAGTCGGCAACGAAGTCAACCAATACTTGTGACTTGATTGCTCTTCGAGGTTTATATCTGACGTCATATCCACTTAGGTGGATTGCCCACTTCGCCATTCTTCCTGAGAATTCTGGCTTTTGCATGACCTGTCGGAGTGGGTAATTCATCAAGACGATGATGGTGTGTGACTCGAAGTATGGTCGGAGTTTGTTTGAGCACATCACGACCGCCAAGACCAGTTTTTTCCGTCGGAGAGTAGCGTGTCTCGGCGGACACCATTGTTCTGCTTATGAAGTAAACTGGAACTTGTTGGTCGTCTTCCTCTTTGACAAGGACTCCGCTTAGGGCGCTGTCCGATACGGCTAAGTAGAGGTGCAGTACCTCCCCCGGGGTCGGTTTAGCCAGCAGTAGGGGATTGGCGAAGTATCCCTTTAGCTCTTGGAAGGCAGCCTCGTGTTTTTTCGTCCACTGGAAGCTCTTGTTCTTCTTTAGTACTTCGTAAAATAGTCGGCACTTATCTGAGGATTTGGAGATGAACCGATTAAGTGTGGCTATCTTATCAGTCAGCTTTTGTACGTCTTTCACGCTTCGAGGGGATTTTAGGGAAGCAATCGCCCGAACTTGGTCTGGGCTAGCCTCAATCCCCCGCTTGGTTACCACGTGCCCCAGAAAAGTCTCAGATTGTACCCCGA
Source organism: Fallopia convolvulus (assembly GCA_964016875.1). Taxonomy (NCBI): domain Eukaryota; kingdom Viridiplantae; phylum Streptophyta; class Magnoliopsida; order Caryophyllales; family Polygonaceae; genus Fallopia; species Fallopia convolvulus. Next base: position 4,018,402 of record OZ024720.1, read on the forward strand.
AGATGCACTTTTGGGGATTCAGGTTCATGTTGTATTCTTCAAGGATTCTGAACGCTTTTTCCAAGTGCCCCCTATGTAGGGAAGCGCTTGTGCTTTTCACCACCATATCGTCAATATACACCTCCATTGTCTTGCCAATATGATCACGGAACATCCGATTGACTAATCGTTGGTAAGTGGCCCCGACGTTTCTTAAGCCGAAGGGCATTACACGGTAGCAATACGTGCCCTGCCCGGTGATGAAGGAGGTCTTCTCTTGATCTCCCGGCTCCATCTGGATCTCGTGATAACCGTTGAATGCATCCATGAAGGTAAGGAGTTTGTGACCCGCAGTTGCATCCACCATTGTATCGATGTGGGGAAGAGGGAAAGAATCCTTAGGGCAAGCTTTGTTGAGGTTGGTGAAGTCCACGCAAACCCTCCACTTCCCGTTTTTCTTGGGCACCACGACTACGTTAGCTAGCCAATTGGGGTACTTCACCTCTCTGATCTTCTCGGTATCTAGTAACTTTTTGACCTCTTCGTCGACCGCTTGTATTCGCTCTGGGGCGAATCTTCGTCTCTTTTGCTTAACTGGAGGGTGCTCAGGATCTACGTTGAGTTTGTGTGTGATGATGGAAGGGTCTATTCCAGTCATGTCCTCATGACTCCAAGCGAAGCAGCTCTTGTGACTTTTCAGGAAAATTACCAATTCTTCTCTGATTGAGGGTTCTAGGTTTTTTGAGATCTTGACAACCTTCCCCTCCTCTAGGGTCACCTCCTCCGCTTTTTCTCCATCTTCAGTTCGCGCCGGAGGAGGGGTGACGTTTTGTAATTCCTATGTTTCAGGTCTCAGAGTGGTTGGCTTGAGGGTTGCCTTGTAACACTCTCTAGCCAACCTCTGATCCCCGCGAATTTCGTCTATTCCCCATGGTGTTGGAAATTTCACCGTTTGGTGGTAGATGGAAGCTACGACTTTCATGTCGTGTAACCATGGCCGTCCCAAGATTACATTGTAGCATGAAGGGCAGTCCATCACAAGGAAATTGACTTGCATATTTACACCCTTGGCGAAGGTTGGGATTGCAATGTCGCCCACGGTGTGTTTGACTGTTGGGAGGGTTTCTTGACAACAAATAAATTTATAATCAAGACCTCGCTGAGTATAGCAGAGTCAGGTTCGTCGGCAGGGAGAAAGTCAGTATCAAGTTTTGTAACTTTATTACGCAAGTAATCAAACAAAGCAAGGGGTTTTAACAAGAAAGAGAGAGATTCTAAGGTAAAGGTGTCACCACAACAACAATTATGCACGCCAAACACTCATGACACATAAAGATCATGCTTTTATCACATAAAGGTGTCAACTTTCGTTAACTAAAGCAAGTAAATCAATCAACTTTTGCTAAATCAATAAACTTACTATCTAATCTCTTCTACTTCAACTAGGATAGATCTGCTTTCGCTTCAAAACCCTAATTTGACTATTCTGATTCAAGGTTTCTGCTTTCGCTTCAACTATGAATGAGAAATTCCCTTCAACTTTCGTTTCAAGGATTAAAAACAAGAGAATAGATTTATGCAATAAAAACAATCAAATCATGATCACAAACAAGCATGCACAACCATTGTTGGGTTTAACCCCAACCTTAGAGAGAGAGAGACTACTCACAAATCATAATTGAAAGCATAACAATTGAATTAATAAAGATAGCTTACAACTTTAAATCCAAACAAACTTGTCTTCCACAAATCCCACTCGTCCCCCTCTCACGCCTCTCCTCCTCCTCCAACTTGAATGATTGATTGATGAGAAAACTAAAGAGGGCACAAGTGTATTTATAGAGAAACTATTCTATCTTAAATCTATCTCTATGGAAATAAATCTATCTTAAATCTAACTATAAGGAAATAATATCTTCTAATAAAATATATCCCTTCTATCTATCTAATAACATAAAAGGAAATAGGATAAAAGCCTATTAATAGCACCGACTCGGACACGCTGCTCCTCGCGGTGCCTCGTTAACGACCTTGACAGGGTCGTTAACGACCCTATTCAGCACTTCGAACAACTTTGAGTAAAACTTGCGTAGAAGATTCGTTACAACTCTGTTTGACTCGATTCTTTTCCTATGTTCTTGTAACGAATTTCTCTATCTCTTTCCAAGCTCAAACTTGATCTTCAATAACTTTACTTGAGCTCTTAACCTTCATCTTCTCTTCATTCTTGAGTGCTATCTTCACCAGCTTTGCTCCTTTCTTCAAAAATGCTTCAAATAGCTTCTAAAAACCTACAAAACACCACCAAAGCTTATGTAGACTCCATATCTCATGAAAATACGAAAACTTACATAAACGACTCAAAACAAAACACAAAACAAAACAAAAAGACTCAAACACACTAAAAACACACCCCAAAAACACGACTAAAAAGGTGGACATCATTGACCTCGCCGATGAACCCCACTAAACGCACCGGGTGTTTATGGATGTCGTTTTTGGACAAACCCATCTCCTTCAGGGCAGTTAGGGTCATGAGATTCGTGGAGCTTCCTGTATCAATCAATACCCTTTTCATCAGCACGTTCCCGATGTGTAGGGATATCACAAGACCGTCATGATGCGACTCGGAAGTGTTCTCTGCATCGGTGTCGTCAAACACGATGGCTTGTCCTAGAGATTCTCTGGCGCCGTGCCTTGATGATTGAGGTCGATGAAAACTGCTTTCCCTTGCGTGGCGCTTTGTTGCTGAGTACGATAATCCACAAATGTTTGATCCCCCGGATATCACGTTGACCACCCTTTCGGGCGTTGGAGGATCTCGCCTTTCTCGGTGCTCGGACTGAGGATTCTCTAGCAAATCTTTGGGTACTCGAGCGTCTGGAGCTACGTCTCTTACTCGAGCGTCTGGAGCTACGCTTCCCATATGGATTCCCTTTTGTACTTTATATTATTTTTGGATCTGTTGTACGGTTGAAACCTTTGAACGAACGAATGGGGACAGATGGAGTATAAAAGTGGACTTTCTATTATTGCAATTGTTAATGATTCTGACTTGCCTTAAATCAAGAGATTTTTCCCATTTTGGACAATCTCTTGGGAATAGAGGGAGTATTGTTTAAATTTGGTAGAATATTGGTCGGATGGGGCATGTTGGCGTTGGGATTTATTATCAAACATATTACCGATGGCTATTCTTCTCAAGCTTGCGTCTGTGGCAATGTCCGAGAATGATAATTTTGTTGATATGCTGACGTGGAGCAAATCTCCCATTGGCCAGTATATAGTGAGCAGCGCAAACGGGCTTGCGGAGCCTGCTCGAGAGCTTGTCGGAGTGGATCGAGTCCCATACAAGCAAATTTGGGCCCTTATGGTTCTAGAAAGGGTTCAAACGTTTTCTTGGTTAGTACTTAAAGGTGTTATTCTTACAACTAAGGAGCGGGTCATGCGTCATTTCGTTGAGGATGTCCTTTGTTCAATATGTTCTACCGAGGAGGAGTCGCTGATCCACCTATTACGCGATTGTGATATCACAAAGTGTTTTTGGGTTGATCTTCACCCTCCTCTTGCAAGGGAAGTATTTTTTGAGTCTAATTTTGCTTTTTGGATTCGTATTAATATTTCATGCTCTCAATGACATAGCAACGATGGTGTTTGGAATTGTATTTTTGTTACCGCTATTTGGTAAATTACTGGATTTGGAAATGGCGTAACCAATGTGTGTTTGAAAATACACCTTTTACAGGCAATCGCGAGGGTTGGTGTTGGAGCAAGAGGGAGAGTGTTCCAAGGCTAGAGCGTTAGAGCCAAATCGTTCCACTATGGCAAGGAAGGAGGAGTGATTTATTGTGTGGGCTTAGCTAGCCGAGTCGTGGGTGAAAGTGAACTCGGATGGTTCTGTTCGTAGCTATGGAACGACTGTTGCGGATTGAATCATTCGCGACAACGATGGGCAATGGTAGGTAGGTTTTGTCCATTATATTGGTATTTGTACGGTTCCTACGCTGAACTATGGGGTGCGTTCTAGGGATTACGCTTAGCTTGGGAACGGGGGTATAGGAGGTTTTTTTTAGAATTAGACTCACAAATTGTGTGTCTATCTCTAAAAAAACATGTGGATCGTTACCACCCTTTTATTTATCCTAGTAGCTCAATGTCAATGCTTAATTAGAAGGATCTGGGTTGTCCAGGTCCGTCATATTTATAGAGAGGCAAACTGTGTAGTTGATTACCTTGCTTCTTTGGCTTTCTCATTTAGTCTAGGTTATCATGTATTGTTTGACCCGCCTGAGGGTGTTATTTGACTTATTTCTCTACTTAATGTTGATGTAAGGGTTGGGCTACCCCTCGCTTGCTGATTACTTAGCATTTTTTTTTATTCTTTTAATAAAATCCCTCCTTGAGGAGACGGAGAGTGCCGCCTCTCCTTCAACAAAAAAAATTGGTAGTATGGTTGTAAGTAAATTGAGTTGTTCATGAGAATTTGGGTATTTAGCTTGGTTAAAACTCGTTCATGTTGGACTAGATTCGTATACGAGCTAAGCCTGAGCTTGAAAGATAAACGAGCTGAACACGAACACTAAAAAATTTGGTTCGTTTATTCATGAGCAAGTTCGATTATATATATATTGATAAGGTGAGAATTTGAATACCAAACAGACTTGGTAAACTGAGAGGCCGTAAAAAAAAAAGACAAGCGTAAAACGGCTAAGTGACTCACAAATAAGTAAGAATAGCTATGAAAAATACAAATTTCCGAAAAATAAGAACTAAGAAGAGTTTGGGATTGAGGTGACAGTAGGCAACAAGTCGACCCCGTCTAGGCGTGCGAAATGGACACCTGACGTTCCCTCCACCGAGATGAAAGATCTTCAGAAGCCCCAGAGCACCAAGCGACCTAGCCCAATACAACTCGGTCCAATGTCAAACCCAGCTCCAACTCCTCGGAAAATTAGTACAAAAAAACCTCGAGCTATCCTCCAAGAAAAGATGTCAAACTTGCCTCACAAGTAAAACATAATAGTTTTACTTGCAACACAAGTAGACACGAACTTGTTCCACAAGTAAAAATACATGTAGTGCAAGTAATTAAAACTTGTCAAACATAATAGTTTTTTTAGCAGTTTTCCAAGCCCAAGTAGAATATCCGATTTTTTCCCTCAAAGGGGTTTCACTTTAGATTGGAGAGGAGCATAAAAACCAATTAGATTATATAAAGATAAGTATGATTTTTTTATTTGGGAGACAATTATTGCATGTAATTTTTTCTAAGTTTATAGATCTAAAACTTGTTGTTCATAGAAGAGATAAGAAAGAAGATAAAGAAATTGGTGCCTTCAACTTATTACAGTGGTGGCTTTAGGCGTGAGAAGTTTTATATTTCTTTTTCAATATATTTTTTTGTAAAGAAAGAGCTTCTCGCTCGGATTAGAAACGGGCTTCTCACTCATGAGAAAAGAAAGGGTTCAGTTTAAAATTGTTTTGGTTTGAAACATCAACATGTTTCGAAATTTGTTCACTACTTTGGTTCAAAAAAAGAAGAGAAAAGCAAGATCCAAGGTGTAATTGGAACCTTGAAACTTGCCAAAGCCTCTATCAAAATCTCTTGACGAGATCTAGTTACCAAACGAAAAATTTGCCATTAATGTGCCATATCCGTATAGATCTAAGTTCAAATCATTGTTTTTCTCTTCGAAGTACAACTTTGCTTCTCCTCAAAACACGCCCCACTCACCAAATGTAAAGACATACTCCATTTGGGGCCGAGAGATGGAAATTCATGGAGATTTAAGGCTGAGAAGGGGTTCAAACAAGAGATCTAGATGGAATTTAGGGGGAGGAAGCCATGATTTATCCCTATAACCACTTCAATGCTTTAAGGGTTTAGGGTTGAGAGGGGGCGGCGAGGGGCATGGGGCAAGGGTCAAAAGAGAGCTTTTTTTTGGGACGTTTTCATTATGGTATGCTTTTGAAATAGGGGTAGTTCGATTATATGTTCATGAACAAGCTTGACTAAATGTTCATGAACATGCTCAAAAATATACAATATTGTTAAATTTTTTGGTAAAAATATTTTTTTATAACTGATATGTTGGGTTTTGTACAACATAACTAGGACTTTTTAGTACATATTTATGTAGTGTTTTAGGCCTTTTATGAGCATTATTGAGCATCAGAGTTGAAGGCCGGAAGTTTAGAGTTAGCAAGATTTGAAGATGTCGAAGGTTTATGAAGGCCGCAATCGCCGCCGCTATTGAGGGCGGTCGCGGTGGACGTCGCCGAGGAGGACAAGGTCGCCATTTGAGGACCGCGATGTTGCCAGAGGTCGCCGATGGGTCGCGGTTTGCAGCCAGACAGCGATCGCGGCTAGGATTGGTGGCGATCGCGGCTCTGTTGGATCTAACACGCGTTCATATTTATCCGTTTAGTTTATTTATTTTATATTTTTATCTTTTTAATTCCGACTTGTTCGAGACTATATTAGGTTATTTTTCAGACTTTGTTTTGGTATTCTCTCTTAGACCTAGTTTCCATTATTCAGACTTTTGTGTTTTTCTCTCTTATGGAGAACTAAACTCCCTAAATTCTATTCAAGTTGAAGCTTTTCAGACTCAAGTTGTTGTGAGATTCGTCTATTCAAGTTTATTTCTACAGGTTATTTCAATTCTCTTGTGCGTAATTTATATTGATTGTGTTGATTTCTTCAGGCCTAGCTAACTTGTTGGAATTAATATTATCTATTGCTAGATCTAGGTTTTCTCGTAGCAAAGCTTGATCTTTGTAGCAACTCAATTGGTTTAGGACTCGTTGGACTAAAACAATTGTGAAAGAGATTTGAATGCATGTTGATTGTTTGACTCGTTGGAATTCAATTGCATGTATCCTGTTTGTCCTTGTTCTTAATGCTAATATCCTTATTATTTATGATCGTTTCATGAATTGTTTGGATGTTAAGTTGCATGTCTCGTTGCCATGTTATAATTCTGATCAGGATAGGAATAACTGAAAGGAATAACTTGTTTGAATCTAGGATCAATAACTTGAGGAAGAAAAGTGGATGTTTGAATAGGATTGTTTTCCCTTAATTGATAAAAATCCAAATTTTGCCCTGTTTGATTTGTTGCTTTGTTTGTTTCAATTCTTAGTTTCTAGTTTTAAATTCCAAAATCCCCCCTTTGTTACCTCTTTGAGTTGATAATAACAAAACTTAGGATACAAGTGTCTCTTGGGTTCGACCCCGACTTACTGACTATACTAGTTTAGTAACTAGGGAATTATTTTTGATTTGGCATCAACGATTTTAAGCCAGTCCATAACCTTATACAAATTTTATTTGTTTTTTAGTTTTTATAGGGTAAATTTTTTCTATGGTCCCTAACGTATCACACATAGTTAATATTAGCCCCTAATCTTTATAAATGTTTTTTAGGTCCCTACCTTTATAAAGTGTCACTATTTAATCTTTTTTATTTTTACTTTAAAATTAATTACAAATAGCAACCCAAACTTTATATTATCCTTTTCATAATCAATTATCATATGTGTTTTATAAACATATCTCAATTACACATTTTGAGGAAAAATAATACAATGACATCCTTTATTTACCCCCTTTTAAAAAATAGTATTTCTATATAAAAAAAACTTTTCAAAATATAAAAAAAAATCAATTTTTTTTGAATATTATCATTATTTACCCTTTTCTTTTAGAAAAAAAGAAGGATTCTAGATTTTTTTTAATATAACACTTAAGATAAAAAAAATCAGTACTTTTTTAAATACAGAGTATATAAGGGCGATTTCGTTTTATGAAAATTCATTGCAAATTTTATATAAATTTTCGAAAAAAATTACAAAAAATGTGGTAGATTACAAAGACACCAAGTTATAAAAAAAATTAAATAAGGGGTAAATAAGGAAATTTATATTTTCTATAATACTTTTTTAAAAGAATACATAGGATATTCCAAAAAAATGTGTGGTAATTTGTAATTAAATTTAAAGTCAAAATGAAAATGGACTAAATAATTACATTTTACAAAGGTTAGGACCTAAACAATATTCATAAAGGATAGGGAATAATAATGCTTATGTGTGATATGCTATGGATCATAGAAGGAATTTACCCCATTTTATAACCGAAAATCTTAAATGATGATCTTCTCTGCATTTAAGAATATGTAAACATGTGATGTGACCCCGCCCGTGGACGCTAGCCAAGAGGACGAGTTCTTGTTCGTGCGCTCTGACGGACCCATCGCTAGAGCCCTTACATGCACCATTGCTTGAGCCACGAGCTCCATTGTGGCATGCACACTCGCTAGCCATGGCGCACCCACGACCAAGCCGTCACTCGTGTGTCTCCTCACCCTTGGCACCGCGGAAGACCCGAACCTCGACTCTGTGTGCGTCGCCACCACTATTCCAGACTCGTCGCGCCTTGCCAGCCTTTGGCCAGCCTCGGCGCACCCTGGCACGACCACTTAAGGTCCATGTGTCGCGAGGGTCCTTCGCTGCGCAGCACACTACTATCTTTATTGCTTCTTTTAGTCATATTTCCCTTTCTAGACATTCTTTTTATGGATTTGTTTATTTTAGTATGTTGGTTTATGGGCTTGGTAGACGTTGGGCTGCTTGCATGCGCAACCCTAGCCACCACTCCATGTTATCGAGGTTTTCTTGTGGCCTCCTCTATATAAGGAGCCACACCCTTTTTATTTGGCACGCTTGATATTAATGATAAGTAAACTCCTTCGAATTTATTCCAGAATTATCAATTGGGCGTCAACCCCCTATCCTCTTCCTCTTGATCGAATTCTCCCTTGAATCAGTTGACTCTCATCTCTTCTTCTACTTCTTCCTCAATTTTAAGACCTCACGTCAAAATTTCTTTCTTCCGCTCTCTCTCGAGACTCAATGCACTCTCCAAGTTCAAGATCCTCTAGTGAATCTGACTTCTCAAGACAGGTTCACATCAACATGTTAGATTGATTAGTTTGTTCTCCAACAAACTAAACGAGCGGCTAGTGAACCAAGCTCAAGCTCGACGAAGACTTAAACGAACTGATCCCAAACAAAATTTTGAGCTCGAATTCATGCTCACCTATATTTAAAATTGTAAATGAACCAAGCTTGAACACTATAAAGTTCAGCTCGAACCGGTTTGATTACAACCCTAGTTAGAACGCCAATAATCCATATATTTTGACATCTAATTAGTACGTAGTATATATTTGATTCGGCGGATAACATCTACCACCCAAGGATAATACTTTAATATCATCGTTTAGAAAATTTTACGAAGATATTATACTATGTTTGAATCTTGGCACTAGGAAAAATAATTCTCATTTATAATAAATGCTTTAGGTTCAGTTCTCAAATAATAATAATTGGGGAGTCGCAACCCTAAACCTTATTCAATCATTAAAATTGAATGGGGGGAGTGTCCCGAGAAAAATTGGTGCATTGAATGAAACTCGAACAAAACTGATGCACCCAATGCAAACGCGTGGGCGCGTGTCCTTCGATTCAAAACGCAGCGTTTTTGATCAAAACTAAGCAATCTACCTCGTTTTGAGGTTGTTCTCAGCCAAATAAAAAATAAAAAGGCTCCATGAGTCGCACTTGCAGTGGGCGAGCACGGCCCACTCAGGGGGCTCCGCGTGGTGCAAAGGGGAAATTAAATTGCCCCTTTATTTAAATTGCCCAAATTATATTTTTGACTATATTGCATTTAAAAGTATATTTTTGGGTTGTTTAGGTATTTTTTGAGTTGTGTAATTATTTTATTTAAACAATTGTATATATTTGATTATCCATAACTAAATTATTTATTATTCTAATTATATTTCCTAAGTTTATAAAGATCACAATAAATCCACAAAAAAAAGGATACCCTTTTTGGGGGGCGCTGGCCCCAACCCCGCCAGGGGCGCTTTGTCCCTTGGACTCCCGACTCGTTGACCATCGCTGAGGGGCGCTGCCCCTCGGACCCCTGCCAGGGGGCTTCGCCCCCGGACCCCTGGTTTTGTCGGGGACTCCGCCCCCGAACCCCTGGTTTCTTATGAGTGTTTTATCTACCCCTGGTTTTTTATAAGTGGTTTTATATGCCCATTATTTTGATGTTATTGTTTTGGGTTGGAAAACCCTAATCCGTGGCTATATATTCATGATTCTGGACTGCAGAAGTTGCAACCTCTCATTTCCTATCCTCTCCCAATCTCCACTATGGATACATTTCAATTTAACTCTCAAAAGCCCTTCCACTTTGGGAGTCCAAGTGATATGGTGTACTATACACAACTCCTCTCTCAATCTTCTAGTAATCCAAATGCCTTTGTTATGCCTCATTTCTTGTCGAACTTTGTTCACACTCAACCGCCACCAACGCCCATAAGCTCCGGTGGTAGTAGGGATGCTCACGGGCCGGGTCGGGTCGACCCACCCGCAAAAAAATTTGCTTTTGACCCGCGACCCGACCTGCAACCCGACTTGCGGGTCGCGGGTCGACCCACAACCTGTAATTTCGGGTCGGGTCATTCCAGGTCGGGTCGGGTTTGCGAGTCGGCCCGATTTTTTAATAAAAAAATAGTTTACATATTAATAAAATTATAAAAATATATATTTTTAAAAATTATGCGGGTTGCGGGTTGACCCGAAAATAAAAAAATTCGACCCGCCACTCGCAAATTGCGGGTCGGGTCAGTGCGGGTCGCGGGCGACCCGACCCGTTGAACACCCCTAGGTGGAGGTGTGGATCTTTCTTCTAACCCAGACTATAGCACCCAACTAGAGGTTGTGCATGGTGGTGGATCTCATGGGAGTGGTAGGGCTGCTCCTAGATAAGCAATTGAAAAGCGTCATTGGGAGCCAGACGACATTGCGCTCCTCATTACCGCTTATATCAATTGCAGCACTGATCCAATCCAAGGCTACGACCAAAAGTCCACCACATTTTGGCAGAGCGTTGTGGAGAACTACGCTCGGTACAAGAAAAGGCATCCAGCTCCTAGATCGACAAGCACATGTAAGACGAAATATAATAGAATTAACAGGGCTGTTACATTGTTTGTTGGTTGCTATAACAAGGCTAACAATACACGAGCTAGTGGCGAATCAAATCCGGATGTTTTTGAGAGGGCTAAGGAAGACTATAAACAATGTTTCCCAAAGCATGAAAAGTTTGATGATGGGGTGGCATGTCACATTATGCGCAAGCACCCAAGATGGAATATTGAGTACATGGTTCCAAGAAATCGGCAAAACATAAGCTCAGAGAGTAGTGGCTCGAAATGTCCGATAGCCGACGCTGAAGACGATTCCAGCAACCTTGATTCGGATACCCCGGTAAATGCATGGAACACTAGACCAATCCAACATCTCATTGAGATAAAGGCCGCAAAGCATGCTAGAGGTAAAAGAAGGTTGTGTATGATGAACCAGATGAGCAGTACCTTTGTGTGTTGAAGATAGGAGAGCAAGTTGATGTACATCAAATCCAGATGGAATCGATCAAGATGGAGGAGTTGCGGCTTAAGGAGAGAAAAAATATCTTGCGAAACAAGTGAAGCATAAGTTGAAATTGTATCAAAATTTGATGGGCCTTATACAATTGGAATCGGTGGGACAACTTTCTCCTCAAAATATGATGGTGAAGAAGCAGTTGATGGATGAGCTTGGCGTGAAATATTGAAGGCTTTCAATTGTTCTGGGAAGTGCTTTTACGTTTGCTTGTTGCTCTTGTTTACTTTCAAGTTTGCTTTCGAGTTTGCTTGTTGTCTTTGTTTGCTTGTTGTTTTAGGTTTCTTCATCGAGTGTATTTGTTTCTAGGTTGCTTCCATGTTTAATGTAATCCATCTTTAATGTGATTCGTGTTTAATGTAATCCATCTTTAATTAGGTTGTCCAACGGGTCGACCCGACCCGACCCGTAAAAAAAAAATTTGACCCGTGACCCGACCCGCAACCCGTAAAACGGGTTAAGGGTTTACGGGTCGGGTTACGGGTTGACCCGTTTGACTGGGTCAAATGGGTCGAAAAGGGTCAACCCACCCGTAAAACCGTAACCTGTAACCCGTAAAATTTGACCCTTTTCGACCCGTAAACCCGTAATCCGTAACCCGTAACCCGTAAAAATTGACCCTTTTCGACCCTTTTTGACCCATTTAACCCGTAAACTTTTATTTCTTCCTTTTAATTACTATAAAAATATATTTTTATTTTTTTAATATTACGGGTCAACCCGTAACCCGACGGGTTGACCCGTAACCCACCCGTAACACGTAAACTAAAAAAACTTCGACCCGTAACCCGACCCGTAACCCGCAAACTAAAAAAAAATCTGACCCATAACCCGTAAAATTACGGGTGGGTCGGGTCGGGTTACGGGTCAACCCACCCGTTGGACAGCCCTATCTTTAATGTAATTCGTGTTTCAGAAATTATGTGGTTCTGCCACAATTCAGAAATTGGGTGGTTCTGCCATGATGCAGAAATTGGGTGGTTCTGCCACGATTAAGAAATTGGGTGGTTCTGCCACGATTCAGGAATTAGGTGGTTCTGCCATGATGCAGGTACGTGCAATGACATTAATGTGCTTGAACAATCTCCTGTTTTTGTTGACATTTTTCAAGGTGTAGCTCAAAATGTATCCTTTATGGTGAATGATCATCAATACAATAAGGGATATTATCTCATTGATGGTATCTACCCAGACAACATTTGTCAAATTCATTAGCCTCCCTCAAATTCGTAAAGCAAAACTATTTACCAAACACTAAGAGGATTGTCGCAAAGATGTATCCTTTAATGTGCATTTCACTTTTATTTAAAAAGTAAGTTTTGAACAAAAATACTTTCTCACTTCTTTTATATTTATCCAAAATATCATAAGCACACATTTTAAGAAAATTTAAAAATTGTATTGGATGAGTAAAAAAACAACAGACAAGATAGAAATAAATTATTTTTTTAATTAAAGTTATTAATAAAAATTAAGAGAGTAAAAAGATAAGAGTTAAAATAAAAAAAATTACACTGGACTTCTAATTATACTGGCTTTTCAAATTTGAGACAAAAATTTATGGGAAATTCAAACTTCCGTCCAGATATAACATTTTCCGTTAAAAATAAAAATAATAAAACCCATAAATATTGCTGAGATCCACTCTTTCTTTTAATTTCCCTAATATCCACGCCCTTCCACTCTCTTTCTCCATCAAAAAGGACGACACAGAACTTGAGTTACATTGAAAACTTGAGCTTTAATTTGGAGTGATTTGATTCAAATCACCATCGCTCAAAATATATGACACCAAATTGTTGCTCGATTTAACATAAAAACAAATTTTCATGTATGAACATCCCTTCCTGAGACCAAGAGAGGAAGCGGTAATTGGTTGATGAAATTAAAGAAAGCTATTTGGATTTCTTCAGATCTCAACTAATAAAGAGTCAAACATGGTTAATCATTTGTCTAAATATCTATAATCGATCAAAAAGCAATACTCTGAATCAAATCAAAATAAAAGCAGGCTGAAACGCTATATCAGAGTAGCAAACTAAAAAATCCCTAAATCACGGATTCTAATATATGAGAAATAATTCAGCAATCGAGAACACAGAGAACAACATTTACAATCAATTGAAGAGAGGGATCGAGATGCGAATGTGTCCAATTTTTTTTTTTATTTCAGACCCGATTGCCCAAAATTGAATTCACAAGTAAAATGGGTCGGACTGATTCGCACCCTATTCGTCGGACTCGGATTCCGACCTCATCAGGTATTGTTCTCAGCCCCGGCCTCACCGGCAAGCCTTCTTGTGCTTCGCCTTCTTGAGTTATATGTCGCCTCTTTGGCCGAGAAAGAGAATTCTTGCGAGTGAATCTGAGCAATATTATTGGTTTTATATTATTTTTTATATATTTTTAACGGAAATTGTGATTTTTGGATGGAAGTTGAGATTTGGATATAAGCGACGGAGGGAGTAGTATCATGCAAGTTTCCAAACGCCGTCGGACAAAGAAGAGACTGAAGACTGAAGAAGTCCAAGGAGAAGAAGGGAGATGGCGCATGACAGAAACGCGAATCTCAATTCTCTTTGCAACTTCATCTTAGATTCCGTAAGCAGATTCGGTCTCATGTTTTTCAGCTTTTTAAGTTCTTAATCTCGCGGAAGATCAACCCTTGAATTCAGTTTGTTATTGAACAAATGCAGTCTGAAAATCCTACTTGTGATTTGGTCTTCACTTTGATGGCGCACAGGTTTACATAAAGAGTTGATGATTTTAGTTTTGAGATTTTTGTTTATTGTAATGCAGACAAATTTCATTGGCGAAAGTGGGAAACGTGATGTTAAGGACTTGTGCTCAAGCATTGTGATGGCGTCGCAATGCGCTCTACTGAGCAACGAGAAGGTAGATTTGGTGATTTTGCTCTGTAGGTATTGTGATAGGTTAATTCCGTAGGATGTATAAGAAATAAAACTTATACAATGGAGAATCTCTTTTTACTCTTCGTGAATTGTAAGCAATGGCCAATTGAATCTCTTAGTCACAGTTCATGTGAAATGAAGATACTATGGAGTATCTCAATTTCTGTAAATAAAAAGAATGACAGATTAAGAAAAATTATATGTTGATTACCTTAAACCTTTTCTGATTTGTTGGCGCTAGAATTATTGGGTGGGATTTTTGCTTCATTGATCTCAAAGCAATTTTGCTTGTAGGCATGCCTTGAGGCTCTTTGTGTTTTAAATGACGAGTTGGCTACAAAATGGTTTCTGTTGGGAGGATTGAAGCTCTCTGAAGTTGACATATTTTTATTTGCAGCTGCGCATCCTGTGGTGGTATGTTTGCTCCATCTAGCTTGCAAGACTATTTCACATATTCCGGGCTTATTAAAAAACTGTAGTGGTACATCTGAGATACGAGTATCATTTTGTTTTGGAAATTTTTATATAGTTGTATTCATAGTTGGGCTGAAACAATTTTTTTTTTCTTGAGAAGACTGAACTTATTTGTGGATTGGAGTTTATATGCTTAAGTTGGCCGATGTTTTGATGTTCGGATGTGTCATCTCTTATTTCATTGTTATGTACTGCCAGATAAAACTTGGAAAATCTGAGGTGCAAAAGCTGCCACATGTCTTGAGATGGATGAATTTTCTACAGGTGTGTAGAGATATATCTGCATCCCTGTGTCGTAGTTCAATATTTTGTTCTTGCTTTATAGATTCATGAGTGAACTCTATTTTGCGCATGCAGAGTAGAAAGGATCTTGCAGAATTATTTGAACAAATTGCTTTTGAAAAGGTATCATTTGAACCTTCCTAAGCATTCCTCCTTTCTATTAGCATTTTTGAGAAATCATCTGATGCTGTTATATTTTTGCACTTTGTAATGAGTCGCGCTGTTCAGGATTGTTGTTTACAATGCCTAATGCAAAAATTCAAGCATGTAATATTGCATCATAGCTTATGATGTGAAATGGGATTACTATCTTTTGTACTACTAGTTTACATTATACCCTATCTTTTGTACTTGTAATTAAGGGGCCATTGCTTTGGCTGAACCTAGTTGGTTTTGCAGTTATTTGTGCTTGCCTATGGAGTATTGCATCCAATATATACTTTCCAGCAGCACTGAAATTATATGTGTGCAATGAGAGCGACTATGTAGCTTCACATTGCAAATGCCAATCATTACATGTTTCATCTGGTTGCATGTTAGATGAGCCATATGATCTGATTTCTCTGAATTGGTTAGAGCAGGTGCCAGCTGACAAAACAAAGGTAAAAGGAAATGCAAATGCTAAAGATACGCCAAAGACCCTAAAAATCAATGGTGGTGTGGAAGATGTTGACAAGAATTTAAAGAACTGTGATGAGAGTTCAAAGAAAAACAGTGAGCCGGTAAGTGTTGAATTGTCCTTTACTTATGAATTCCTTTTTTGGAATTATTTGGGATGCTATGCTAGTTCTTCACATTATACCCCATGCAACAGTGGTGTAGTATTCAATCTATGGGGCCATTGCTTTGGCTGAACCCAGTTGGGTTTGTAATTATTCTTGCTTGCCCATGGAGTTCTGCATCTTTGTCAATATATGCTCTTCAATAACACTGAATAATATTATTTTATATGTTTCTTCACATTGCAAATGAGAAGCATCACATGTTTCATCTGGTTGCATGTTAGATAAGTCATATGATCTGCTTTCTCTGAATTGGTTAGCAGGTGTTAGCTGATATAACGAATGTGGAAGGAAATTCAAATGCTAAAGATGTTGACAAGAGTTTAAAGTGTGATGGTGACAAGAATTCAAAGAAAAACAATGAGCCGGTGAGTGTTGAATTGTCCGTTTCTTGTGACTTCCTTCTTTGTAATAATTTGTAGAATGGGTTGCTAGTTTTTTCATGATGGGTTTTGGATTTTTGGGTTTCTTTTTATCTTTGTTTTTTTGAATAATTGATTATAATTGGAAGTAAAATGAACCTAGGACCTAGATGTGTTTTGAAACTTGTGGAAGGAAGCAAATTCTGTTGCAACCTGTATAACTTTCCCAAATGACATGCACATCAGAAGCAGGAATCCATGAGCTGGTAATTTAAATTGGGTGAAAGTAAAATCTACCCTTTGTGACCAATGACCAATGATGTTAAGGAAAAGCGAATTATGTGAGCGGTCATTCAGACAGGATGAGGGTGCTTTCATTATGGGTTTCTTTGTTGCGTACATGCAATCGTTATTCTCTCTAAATGAGGAAATACCCAGACCTGGTGTTCTCTAAATGAGGGTGCTTTCATTATGGGTTTCTTTGAGGCTGCTGTTGGACCAAGCTGTTTATGGGTTCTTGCCCTCTTGGAAGTGCAAACTCTATTTGGCCAAAGATAATTCGGTGATGTATATTCTGATTGATCCACAGTCTATAACATGATCTGCAGCTGAATGCCTCAACGGTCAATGAACTCAATAATCATCCTAATCCTAAACTACGACGACCTCAAATCTTTTATAATTGATAGCCGTATCCTGCTTTCTGTTTGCATCTAATTGATAGCTCTTTCCTGGCTTTTTGAAGAAGAATGAACTAGCTTCCCTCCCTTTCCGGATCTTGACTTGGTGTGCTATGCTATTACTATAAAGCGGGCACTGGAGGTATAACTCTCGGGAAAATTTGGATCCTTAAAATGGTTAGGACAAGTGTCAGAGTTGATGACTGTCTATCTACTGATGTAAATGGGAGGTTGTATTTTTGATGTTCCTAGCATGGAAATTTTAAGTGCTCAAATCATTCAGACAGGTTAAATAAAAAATCTTGATGTGTATTCTGTTATAGTTAAACCTGACCTTGATTTGTTGATGTGTTTTAAATTCTACTCTTTTTTTTCAGGTACTGTCAACTATGTGCCTGATGTGCCTTCTGCTATAGCTAATTCTGACTTGATTGTGTTGATATATTTTAAATTGTACTTCCTTTTCAGGTTCTTTGTGCCTCAAATGAGGATCACAGAGCAACTAAGAAAGCTGATACTAAGTTAAGTTTTACTCAATTTTATTGTTAATTGATCTCATTTTGGTTTCAGATATGATATATTTTTATATTCTGTGTTTAGGGTTGCTGAATTTGCCAAGAGAGCGAGCAAGAAATGTCCCTGGAGAGCAAGAGAGGAAAGAATTGCTCGGAAAGCAGAGAAGTTCATGGTTGAATACCATGCGCGCTACCTGTTCATGTAACTTTTTACTTCAATTTTTATGTTTCCTATTCAGTCTTCTCTATGTAGGTTTTGATCTGATCCGGTTTAATTACAGCGAGAACATGTTTGTACCCCGATATTGTGCAACAAAGCATCCAGATTTCATACTGGTAAGATGTGTATACATTTTTTGGGGGGCTTTTATCATCAATTCATAGCCTTAATTGGTTTGTTAATTCTTATCTTCTTTTTCCTATCATCAAAGTCCTATTCAGAGCATTTTAGGATCGGGAGGGCTGGAAGTAGACGATGGTTTCGCTTGACCAATTGTGTAAGTATTTTTGCTAAAAATACACACAGATATATATATATATATATATATATATATATTCTGCGTGTTAAGATCCAATTTTTTTTTTCTTCCTATTAATTTCAGGAGAGAGCTCCTTATCTTGCTAAGGCCAAGAAAATGTTTGATCAAGGTATGATAAAATCGGAGAGGTTTGGTTTAATCAGAAAGCCAAAAGGCGCGAGTATTTGCTAATTGATTGTTAAATGATCAAATAGTTGATCCACTTGTCTGTTGGTTTTGCAGGGCTTCTCAAACCCATGTGGTGACTGTAAAATGCTGTTGTGAATTTTTTGCTTGGAAACTTTAGCTTAGTTTCAATATGTGGTGCAGTGGTTAATTAGTTTTTTGGTGAGGCAGTTCATGTCAATAAGGATAGTGTGCAGCACAAGAAGACTAATTATTATGATTGTGTGTGATGGTTGTCCACAAATTAAAGGATGTTCTGATTTGATCAGAAATTTGAGATAAAGAGTATAGAGCTGATTGTTTTTGTGGATGTATTTTATTGCTTTAGTTTAGCTTCAATTTATAGCAGAAGCTTGGTATATAAGTTTAAAAAAAATCCATGAATTCTTCCTAAAATTCCAGATGATGATTATTCACATTAATATATTACGACACTTCCCCTTGAATAATCATCTTCAACTGTTTTGATTTTGGGACTTGGATATACGCTGCCTCATTAAAACCTTGCTAGGAAAAACGCTATGGGATAAAAACTCGAGCAAAGGAAAAAGAGTACAACCTTAAAAATCCCTAAATATACACTTTTGACATGATCTTTCATTAAAAACCTTGTCAGAAAAAACCTAATAGAATAAAATCTTAATATGACAAAAAAATTCGGCCTTTGAACTTTTGGAGACAGAATTACTTTGTTACTTTGCACTAGTATTTTTTGTTTTAGTAATTACTACTATTCTAAATACGTCATGGTACGAAATTATTTGGACTATAAAACTAAACCAAATTATATAACAAGGTTTGATAAATGGTAGTCAACAAATCGGAAATTGTTATAATATTTATTATATTATTATATTTAGATGTACAATTGGAAACCCTAGTTTGTATTCCCTATATAAAAGTCCTTATGGGTGATCTAATAAGATGAACTCTGATTTCTCTCATTCTCCTAAATCTCTCTATTTTATAATACGTTATCAGCACGATTGTTCTTTGTTCTTGTTTTTTACACAATAGATCGCTTGTTTGATAGCTTGTTTGATTTTATAATCGCGTATGAATGTTTTTGTTTTCCGTTTAATTTTGATCGAGCCTTTCACAAATCAAATACATTTACGTGAAATATACATATAAATTACTACATTCATGATTTACGGTTTTCATATTCAAAATTAGAACTGCATATATTGAATGTTCAATCCTCTATAAATTCTCATCTCATGACATGAACACGTATGATTAAATAGCGTTTTTATATCTCATGAGCACATACAGTATATTGAATATTCTATCCTATGCAAATTCTCATCTCATGGACACGTATGATTAAATATGTTGGAATTTGATTGATTCAAGATCACTCGTATTTGTGTTTTAATTTGTTTAATCGTTTGTATATTGAATGTTCTATGATATATCCCCTGAAGTGATGTATTTGTAAATAAATTTGTCCTGATGAGATAAATTATATGAAATTAAAGATAATATTATTATCAAAGTGATAATTATTTTTTCTTTGGGAGTTGAATTTACAAATAATATTATCCCTGAAGTAATAATTATTTCCTCTGAAGAGGTGAATTTACAAATAATATTATCCCTGAATTGATAATTATTTCATCCTGAAGAGGTGAATTTACAAATATATTATCCCTCAAGTGATAATTATTTTCTTTGAAGAGTTGAATTTACCAATAATATTAATTTTTTCCTCTCGAAAAGTTGAATTTAAAAATAAAACTGTTGGCCGGCGTAATCAAGTTTGGAACTTCTACAAATTTTTTTGGGTGCTATACTTGAAACCTTATGTTAACTGATTTATATATGATAATGTTTCATTGTTTGATTGCTTTCATAAACACGTATCTTTAATTTTTTTGATTTTGTTTGAACGTTCGTTCATATATTGAATGTTAGATGTTTGTTTTTCACGTATGTATATTGAAACTCGTATCAATGTTCCTTTTCCTCGTTATATTTAATTTACATGATTCAATTATAAAGTCAATTGTTATCTATAATACAGAAAAATGATATATCCCCTGAAGTGGATGTATCCATACAAAGATAATATTATCCCGAAGTGATAATTCTTTTTACAATCTTCATTCCCTGAAGTGAATGAAATATCAATATATAATTCGTGAAGTGATTATTTCCATTCCTTAAGAGATTAGAATATCATTGTATTATCCATGAAGCGATAATTATTTCCTCCGGAAGAGTTGAGTTGAAATTATAAAACAATATTAGAATTTTATCCTTGAAGTGATAAATTTCATTCCATAAAGTGATAAAATTCATTCTCTGAAGTGAATGAATTATTTTATTTATTGTATTGTTCTTATATTGTTTATTTATTTATTATTTTCATATACTTAATTATGATGTATTATTCCTCTTGAAGAGTTGATTGAATGTACAAAACAAGATTATCCCTGAAGTGATAATCCTCATTCCTTGAAATAAATAAAAACTTCAGTTATCCTTAGAGTGATAATTCTCATTCCCTGAAGTGAATGAAACAATTTTTCTATTTTTATACTTGGAGTGATAATTTCCATCCCCTGAAGTGGATGAACAAATTAACCAAATAATCCCCCGAAGAGGATGAATATAATAAAAGTTCCTACTCCTTGGAGTGAGTGTTGATACAAAGTCGTCTTTTGAAGTAAACGACATAATTCATGTGCAAATTGAAAAAGAAAAATATCGTCTTCGAAAGTAGACGATAAAGTTCATATGAAAAATAATATCTCCCGAAGTAGATAATAAAATACCCACATGGATATCACATCCTGAAGTATGTGACTAAAAGGTCTCATTGAAATTGCATCCTGAAGTATATGATTAAAAGATCTTATGAATAATCACATCCTGAAGTATGTGATGGAAAGAAGTCTAGAAGACTTCGTATACAATCTCTTGTCACTAGAAGTTGACAATATTTTATGATACTTTATTTCTTTATTTATACTTTTCAATTTAATTATTTTATGTTATTACTTGTATATATTTTTTATTTGTTCGAAATTAAAACTTGTCATCTCTTGAAGCAGATGCTAGTATGTCCAGTATTGACAATTTGAAATCATCCCTGAAGAGATGAAATAATAAATCTCGTTACTCCCTGGAGTGAGTAATGATATAAAAAATATCACTTCGTGAAGAAGATGATAAAATTTATGTGACAATGATCATCGACTGAAGTGGATGCTTTTATACATAAAAGTATTATCCATAGAAGTGGATTTAAATACATAACTTATTACTTCTTGTAATGGTTTAAGAGTCAACTTATTCATTGTCACCTGAAGTTGACAAATAAGATGTTTGGGAGAATTATACAGCACTTCAAATTCTAGTAGATTTGTGTTAAGTATAATGGTAACTTATCATATCATCAACTCCATTCGAGTTTGAAGAATCGAATTTCGACAAGTAGAGATCGTTATAAACTCTTGGAGAGTTAATAGATCTAATACCAAATTATGTACTCTAGAAGTAGTACAAAGAATGTGGGTCATTACAATATTCAGAATTATGTCTAAATGACCACCTACCTAGCATGAACTAGAAGTTCAAGGTCATGTTTGACCAACCTCTTGCATGCCGGAAGCATGCCTCCTCTGGAAGAGGGTGTAAAAGAGGTTACGGTATATTACGCATGCGGCTGTTAGTCATGGTTATGACTTATAGCTAGGACGTTGTGGGTTAATTTGATGTCCAGAAGAACATCTAAGATAAGGGATATCCCATAAGTGATGTAATTGATCATATTGTACTAGTTGTACAAAAACCACACCTTATAGGTATAAGTGTGGAGACCGGTCTAGTCTATATTAAAGTTCTAAATACACCCATTTTGAGGCATCTAATTTTGATATGAAGATAACAGTTTATCTAATATGAGTTGATGAGCTCCCAAACATAAGTATGGATCACCAACATTTTTCAATGGTGTCACACCATATAGTATTTGAAAACCAGAAGTTTTCACAAGTCATGCGCAAATTTTTGGTGTGAAGATTATGATGACTCTAGAAGAGTATATCCCATTGAATAATGTAATCTCACTAACCGGAAGTTAGTTAATGATAAGATATATTTGTGGCATGATTAACTTGGTCACTCAAGTGAAGTAATAATGCGCATGATCGGTATGGGACCGAAAGATCTTGAGACTTGAAGTCTCTTCCTAAGAGTGACCTTTAAAGGCTTGTGATCTTGGCAAGTTAGTAGCAAAGCCAGCATAATATGCATGTAAATACAAAGTCTCATATGCTCCTTGACTAAGTTCAAGTGATATAAGAGGACATATTACATCGCCATGTGAACCATTGTGGATTAATCATATGATGTTCAAAGATGCCTCAACCCATTGGTTCCATTAAAAAAGGAGGGAAATGAAAATAAATTAGTGTAGTGGTTGAGCATTGAGTAGCTCTCACACACATTCACAAAACGACCCAGGTAGAGTCATCAATAATGTAGTCATAATTGATAGCCATGCAAGTGCTATACATGGAATACGCGATGTTGGGCCCAAAGAACTACCTAACCCGCGATCAGCCCAGCCCATCAACATTTAAGCCCCGAAACCACATCAGGATCGCCAGCATCGTCTCTGAACCGAGAAATCCGGCAGGAGCAGTTCGAGAAAACCACTCAGAAGATGGGGTGAGCGACGTGGGAAGATGGAGCCGAGATGTGGAGACGAAAACCAGTATTTAGTAGGGGATTAGCCCAAAAATTGAGATCTAGATTGAGCACTTGTAATCAAGCCATTGTAATTCTCGATTCCTTTCAAATACAGAAAGTTGCTTTGTTCATCAAATTTCACGTTGATCGGCTAGATATTCCCCATAAACTCACGAAATCACCTTTGAGGATCGTCGGTCGGAAATTGACCAAAACATGCGACCTGGAAGAGTCGTGGTTAAATAGGGTCATGAAATATGAATGTCGATAATTAAATTCGACTTGGACCGAATGCTTATAGAAAATTTTCCTAATAGAAGCTTGTCTCCAGAAGAGATTAAATGCTTTATATGTCTTTCGCCTCCCTAAATGATTGTTAAGTAATGCCACACAATGAAAGTTGGGATTAAACGAAGGGTTTGGGTCCTTATCCTTTATAAAATACCTAGAGCTTATAATCGGTGATCAATATATTGCTTGGTATTAAGACTAACACTTTGGCGAGGTGAAAATCCCAACTTTAGGGGGAGAATAAAATGAGACTAGAAGTTAAGAGATTGCATGAGATGCAACTTGTTGATTTCAATCTGAAGAAAGCTAAACCAGAAGTTTAGCGAATTGTATAACTAAACCGGAAGTTTAGGAAATTTTATAGCTCATGTTATTTATCAATGTCATGAAAGTGATTAAGTCATAAACACCAAATAAAAATGTGCCAGCTCATTTGGAGATTCCAAAAATAACTCCAAATCAACACATAAGCATGCTTGAAGCATGAGAGACATTTTCGGATTTAAGGATACCTTCTCCAAAAGAGGAAAGAGCCAATTACATCCCAAAAGGATGATATGTCGACTGGAAATAAACATGAAGATAGAACTCCTGAAGAGATTCCATATAAAGACTCTAAAAGCAAAGAAAATGGCATGAGCGATAATTTAGAAATGACGATTAATTATGTAAGTATCGGTAAGATATCTTTGCTTATTCAGTTATCGTAAAAGTTATTGGAGAAGATGACAATAATCCCCAAACAATGGAGGAATGTCGACATCAATATGGTTAAGAAATCTGGAAAGCAGAATTAGATTCGTTAAATATACTATGTGATTTTGGGCCCGTAGTTCCAACACTAGAAAGTGAAAAACCAGTCTGTTATAACTGGTTGCACAAGGGTTCTCGCAAAAACCTGGAGTGGATTACATGGAAATTTTTTCACCAGCATTGGATGCAACGACACTCAGGTTCCTTGTTGCTTTAGCCATTGTTGAGCGTTTGAAAATGCAACACGTGGATGTGGTAACAACATACCTATATGAATTGTTAGGTACCAACATATACATGAAAATCCCAGAAGGATTGAAAAATGCATGAAGCGTTTGAATCAAAACCACATTACATGTATCACATTAAAAGATCGCTATATGTATTGAAACAGTCGGGAAGAATGTGGTATAATCGTCTTCGCAAATATCTACAAAGGCAAAGATTTGTCAGCGATCAAATAGCCGATGATTTGAATATTATTGGGACTCTAGAAGAGATCCTAATAGAATTTGAAAAGAGGATTTGAAATGAAGCACTTAGGAAGTACCAAGTATTGTCTCGGCCTGCGGTTCGAGCATACAAAGGATGGAATGTTAATCCATCAATCAAACTACGCAGAAAAGGTCCTAAAGCAATTTAATATGGATAAGGCGCATCCATTAAGCACACCAATGGTAGTAAGATCGCTAAGTGTGGAAAATGGCTCATTTCGTCCTGATTAGAAAATGAAAGAGATATTTGGTCTTGAAGTACCGTATCTCAGTACAATAGGTGCATTAATGTACCTTGCTTCATTACCTCAATAATGTCATTTTATGTGACAATGAGTTATTGTCTCCCTAAACATAAAATAAAGATTATTGGTCCAGAAGTACCAATCTTCTACAAAATTCAGTGATGGCATATATTTATTGCATAAAGATTTTGTGTTTAACTGAGGGGAGCATTATTATACGACTGTACTCTTTTTCCCTTGATTTTGGTTTTTATCCCACTGGGTTTTTCCAAACAAGGTTTTTAATGAGGCAGTTCGTCATATAAGGTCTTTAATGAGACAATCTCGGCCTGAAGTTCGAGATATGTGAAAGAATGGAGTTTTTATCCATCCATCAAATCAAGTTGAAAGGAGCCAACAATGATGTATATATGACGAGAATTCAGCATGAAGTGATCAACCAAAGTACATATCATCAAGTGTTCTCAAACTACAAGATTCATCCCAAAGACATGATGGATGCTCAATCCATTCAAGCAAGGAGGATATATTTCAAGTTGAGAGAAGAATCATAACTGCACTTTTTTTTCCTTGTCTTGGTTTTGTCCCATTGGGTTTTCCAGACAAGGTTTTTAATGAGGCAGTTAGTAATGTACATCTAAGGGGGAGTGTTATAATATTTATTATATTATTATATTTTTTTTTGGTGAAACGGAGGGCTAACTGCCCGTTTTATTCATAAATAGATAAACTTACATAGTAGGGTTTAACATTTCAGTCTCACAAATTGTGAGGAGTTCCTCTGGTGGTTCATTAAACAGAATAAAATCACCCATAAACTCTCTACTCTTCCTAGCAAGCCAATCCGCTGCATTGTTGGCATTGCGTTTCACCTTGTTAAATTGAATCTGCCACTCTGTTTTCCTAATCAAACTTCGGATTTTGTTAATTATCGCCATCGATCCATTCACCGGCTGATCCTCCTGGGTAAGAACAGCAATCACCTCACTAGCATCAACCTCAATTATCAGCTTCGTAATCCTCATTTCCTTGGCGACCGTGATACCTTGTAGAACTCCAAGGAGCTCGGCTCGGAAAGCTGAACTCCCCACACCAGAAGTTGAGTAAGCCTTGATAAATTTTCCTTCAGAATCTCTTATAATTCCTCCAGTCCAGACCTTATTTTCTCCTATAGTGTAGGCTCCATCAGTGTTCAATTTGAGCCATCCTTCCATTGGCCTTTTCCACAGTAAGCTCTCTCTTTCTTTGCTGCATTTATCTCCAAACCTTCTCTCAAAAGTTGTTCTCACAGTTATGTACTCCTTTGCTTTAAGCACAACATAGCTGTCTTTGTTCTCTGGGATCGTGCTAGCATCACCGAAAATTTTGACGTTCCTCCAACGCCAGAGCCACCAGACGCCAGCCGCAAAGATCGCCGGCCAAGTTCCTCTCTGATTCAAGTTAAAATCAATCCATTCTTGCAGCGTACCTTGGTTGAAACTCATTCTCAAATTGCCTTGTACCAGCTTATTCCAAAGATCAGCAGCTTCCGGGCAATCACGGACAATGTGGAGTGCAGTTTCGGATATTGCCCCACATGTACTGCACGAAGGGTTGTTACTGATGTGTCTTCTGACTCTCTGTGCATTGGAGAGGATACAATCATGTGTGAGAAGCCAAAGGAACATCTTGACTCGCTCCGGTGCTTCAACTTTCCAGACTTTCTTCCAAACCGGCGTCATGTTGCCATCTTGCCCTTGTCTTATGATCTCCAAGGCAGATTTCAACGTGAACTCACCATTGCTCGTCTTATTCCAGTAGAAATTATCTTCAACTTCTTCTTCAGCGAGCTGAATTTCAGCTATCTTATTTAACGCATGTGCTGGAAGCTTGTATGCAAAAGTATCCCATCTCCAAGCACCATCTAGCCAATATCGTCCACTGTCTTTGCTAAATCCTCTTCAGTAAGGACATCAGTAGCCATATCTTCTAGTGGGCCATCCGTTGCCCAAGAGTGAGACCAAAACAGCGTGCTTCGGCCGTTTCCGATCGCAGTTTGTAACCCTTGAAACAGAGTTCCCTTTGCTTTCACTACATCATTCCAAAGTTTTGACGCCCCTTGCTTCTGCTGGAACATGTCCCTATCGCATCTGCCCTGACAGTATTTGCCTCTCATGACCCGGGACCATAGATTTTCTGGCTCTTTCAGCATTCTCCAGCCTAGTTTTGACATGTATGCACTATTTACTTGGCGCATACTTCTCATTCCCATTCCTCCACTCAACTTTGGTTCTTTCATCTTCTCCCAGCTGAGCAAGTGTATCTTCTTCTTCTCTTCAGTGGATCCCCAAACAAAAGATCTTGTTTTTTGTTCAACAGAATCACATATGTGTAGCGGCAAGGCAGCAGATTGCATAGCGTAGTAAGGTATACTCTCAACTGCAGATTTTGCTAACGTAATTCTGCCAGCGAGAGAAAGATATCTAGCTCTCCAGCCATCAAGTTTTTTGCTTATTCGCTCCATGTATGTTTATACTGCACTTTGGTGACTCGTCCCTTGGAAAGATTGACTCCGAGATATTTACCAAGATCTTCTGTTTTAGGAATATTCCCCATATCTGAGATTGCTTCCGCCATATCCTCTGGTGTGCTATTCGAAAAAAACACACGAGATTTCTGATAATTAATTTTTGATCCAGATTCCTCACAAAACTTATCTAGGCAATACTGGATAACTTAAACTTGTGCCGGTGAGGCTTCAGCAAACAGGACGAGGTCATCGGCAAAGAACAGATGTGTCAGATCTGGTCCGTAATCTCCGAGCCTGATAGGTGACCACGCGCCACTGGCCACGGCTTCATCAATAACATGGCCTAAACGTTCCATACAAAGCACGAAAATATAAGGGGAGAGTGGATCACCTTGTCTCACCCCTCTACTTGGCATAAATCTTTCTCCAACTTCACCATTCCACAAAATTTTCATTCCACAAGAGGATATGCATATCACATAGATAAGATCACTAGGAAGCTTGAGATCATTCAATGTGTCTTCAATGAAGGTCCATCGTAACCGATCATAAGCTTTTTCAAGATCGATTTTCAACGCCATCATCCTCGGACCCCTTCTATTTCTCATTGAATGCATAACCTCTTGTGCTATGACAATGTTGTCAGTAATCTGCCTCCCGGGTACAAAGCTTGACTGAGTTGGCGCTACCACTTTCCTCTAATGCCTTTGAGTCTAGTAGTGATGGCTTTGGTAATAATCTTGAATGCCACATTGCAAAGGCTAATGGGTCGAAGTTGATTAACATTCATCGGGCTATCAACTTTGGGCAGCAGCGAAATAAGAGTTTCATTCAGCTCAGGTTCAATTGCTCCACCATTCAAAACTTGTAATGCTTCTCTCTCCACTTCAGCTTGGATTAGGCTCCAGTTTCTCTGATAAAAGATCGCGTGAAATCCATCCGGACCCGGTGATTTGAGTGGACTCATGCTGAAGATAGCTTCTTTGATTTCCTGCTGGTCAAAACTTCTGTATAGCACGTCATAATCAGCAACTGAAATACTCGGAAATCTCCCTCTCGGTAAGTCAACGGGTCCCCCTCTAGGCTGTTCTTCAGTATATAGCAACTTAAAATGAGTAGTTACCATCTCCTGCAGCTCAGTTGGATCCCAAAACCACTTCCCTGACGCATCTTGCAAGGCATCGATTTTGTTTCTCTTTCTTTTGATGACAGCACAAGCATGAAAATATCTTGTATTCCGGTCACCATCTCGGAGTGCGTCAGTCCGCGCCTTTTGCACCCAGAAGACATAAATTTGCTGAAGAACCTCCTCCAATTCAGTTCTCAATTTGCTCTCCAGCAAAATCATGTTTCGGGTTGCTCCTCCACAAAAGCGTCTTTGAACACCTTCCAGCCTCTTCCAAAGCCGGTTCCTTCTTCTAAAAAGATTTCCAAAAACCTTCATGTTCCAGTCTTGTAGTTGCAATGCTAAATTCGTCAGGCTTTTTGGGAGTTTTGCGCCTTTGTCCCAGTTATCCGCTAGGAAAGATTGGAACTCCTCATGTAGAAGCCAAGCAGCTTGGAATCGAAATGGCTTTTCACCAAGTCCTTTTCCCACAAAACCATCAGTACTCATGTAAATTGGACTATGATCCGATTGAATTGCTGCGAAGTGTCTGACTGCAGCATCCTCAAATTGATTTCTCCAAGCAATGTTACACATAGCCCTATCCAATCTTGCACTTCTACGTGTTTCAACTGAATCTCCACGACTCCACGTGTGACAAGGACCAGAGTACCCGAGATCAATGAGTTCCATCTCGTCCATCCACTCTCTGAATTTTCTGCACCTTCTCCTCATTTCTTTCGAATCTCCAGTTCTTTCCTTCATTGTCATGGTCTCATTAAAATCACCCATCAAAAGCCATGGTTGATTCGCCGGGGGGTTTGAATTCAAGGAGCTTATCCCATAGTTGCTTACGATCTTTTGGTTGTGGACTCGCATAGATAGCCGAGAAAAACCATGTAGCTTCGCCAGCTCTAGTGACTTTCATAGTCACCACTTGCGGATGCACATCAAACTTGATCAGATTCACTCTGTCTTTCCTCCAAAGCACCCAAACTCCACCCTTAAATCCTCTAGCTTCAGCTCTGACTATGCCGTCAAATCCAATCTTATCACAAACTTTATCTGCTTGAACATCACTAATTTTGGTCTCAAGTAGCACCAAAATAGATGGATCATGCTCTCTAATGAGATCTTTCAACACACACAAGAATTCTTTATTCGCCACCCCTTGGACGTTCCAAGACATAATTTTGATAGTTGTATTCTATTTAGATGTACAATTGGAAACCCTAGTTTGTATTCTCTATATAAAGGCTCATATGGGTGACCAATCCTCATTTGAACTCATTTCCATAATTCTGATCAACAAAAACGTTGTTTGGATATTTGGTTTGTTTGTAACTTTTTTTTTACTTAGCCACCCTCTTTTCTAGCAATACAAGGTTGTTTCATAATATCACCAATTCACCATCAAACAATTGTACTTGTACACTAATACAACTACACAGCACACATTGTTCAATTTGAGATACCTCTGAGCATGACTACGTGAGGATCGGAGATTCTTGTACAGCTTATGCTTGTTTTCCCTCTGTTCCCAAAAAACCAAAAGACAGTCAACCGAAGAAAGTACAAAGACATTTTTTCACCTAAGACCTTCAAAATTAATACATTCACGACTCACAAACCTGTACAAGCAAAACGGATAATTCAGGTTCATAAAGCTTACCACCATACAAATCTTCCTCATACAACAGCATTCAAACTTAGAAAAGGTCACGGACTCGTAGAGATATGATATTCATCTGTTAAAGCTGACTAGTTTTAATATATCAGCTCTTCATACATAAATTCTTCATTATCAAATAAAATTACAGAAAAATGATGATGCTACAAACAAAGACTTTTTCTTAACTGCCACCACTAGAAAATTGATTGCAACAGAAAGAAGAGGGAAAAAAAACCCTCACCCCAAACAAACCCTAATTCAAAGATCCAAACCAACCCTTCACTCCTTATTCTAAACTTTTATTTCTTAACTGAACAACACACCCATCTTCTTAGCAAAGTTATCTTCTTCATCTTCATCCATGTATTCTTCTTCTTCCTCCTGAAGCTCCCCATTTTCTCCCTCTTCTAAATTATTATACCCTTCTCCTCCGCCGTCTTGCTCGTCTTCATACACTCCATCACCTTCATCATAGTATTCTTCTTCCTCCAGCTCATGGCCTTCTTCAACTCCATCTGTAATCAAGCCCTCTTCACCTTCAGGCACATTATTTGCTTCAGGAATCTCAGTTTCAAATTCTCCCTCTTCCACAGGGTTGCTGCTCTCTTCCTCTTCATTTGCTGCTTGTTTCTCCGCAACAGCATTTTCTTTATTCTTGGAGATCAGTGGATCAGTGTCTTCAGCTTTTCTTTTTCTCTTCAGAATCTCACTCAAAGGTTTTGGGGGTTCAAAAGAGATGTCATCCTCAGAATGACGAGAAACATCAAACGCCTTCCTCTTCTCAACAGAAGTAAATTCTTCGCTCCTGTGTGGCTGCTTCCCTTTTTTCAGCTCTGCAAGGCTTTTTGGAGCAATAAAATTGGTGCTGTTGTAATCATGGACATCTCTCCTGGATAATGCAGCATCTCTGCCAATGACATCATCTTGTACTTTTAACCTTAATCTATCCTGAAGCCTGCCTCTGTGAGATTGGAGTTGAGGTCTGCTTGGAGACAATCTTGAATGATTTCTTCCTCTGTCATATTCCCTCTCTGAACTCCTCATGATTGGAGGATTGACTGGAGTAGCTTGCCCTGGGAGCTTTATTCTACCCTGAAGGCGGCTGCTAATCATAGAACTCCCACGAGGCGGTGGTGAATGGCGAGAATCCCTACGAGAACTTCGGTGTCTGGTTTCTTCCCTGAGATTTTCAGAGGGATACTCAGGATTGCTAACTACTGAACTCAATCCGTTGGTTCTCCTTTGTTTTGATAACCGCTGACGTAGATCCGAATTTCTGGTTCGATCATAATTTGATCCTTCAGATGAATCCCGGGGACGTCTCTCTTGCATAGGTTTGTACTGTTCATAGCCATGTCGATCATGGAAAACCACAGGGTCAAAATCGTCCAAAGATTTGTAACGATCAGGACGACCCATTTCAAACTCATTGAGATCCCTTCCTTCGTGGCCTCTGATTCTAGGGAACTGATCATCGTTTCCATAATAATCACCATCTCCAAGCTCATCATCCACAAGCACATCAAACCCAGGGGAGGATTCCCTCACCAAGTCATCAGCAGCCTCCTTGGAACTCTGAAACCTCAGGTCATCCCGTGAACTAGCCTGAGAAACAATGCTAGGTTTATTTCTGGAGCTCCCATTGTTAAGAGAACGTAAACTCGCCTCATTATGTTTATGAAGATCTTCATTCATGACATTGTGCTGTAGCATTCCACTTTTTGCAGCAAAAGCTCCATTTCTCGGTACAGCTTTAACAGCATTCACACTAGTTGTGGGTTGAGGTGGAACTGCTGATTCAATTGGCTTTGACACATTTGCCTGAGGAGCAATTTTGATCTGAGAACACTTTTGAAGTCCACCAGATGCAGTGTTAAATCTAGAAGATTCTGATATTTTAGTAGTAGCAGGGAACTCTGGTGCTTTATTACTAGCAGGATTTTGCCCATGAGAGAAAGGGCATCTGTCACCTTTCATACAATATCCTTGCTGAAAGAAAACGCATGGTACTGTGGGTTTAGCTGAAGCGTAAGGAGCAGAAGGAGCGGTACGTGATGGAGGCAACGAGGAACCAACTATGGAACTTGAAGAAACTGGCTTAGAGGAACCTACAGGATTATCAGCAGGAGTTCCCAGCAAAGTATCAAGTGGCTGAAACCATAAAGAGAACAGGTCAGAACCATGATAAGAAGAATAGACTAATTTTGTTGAAAATCATCTTATAAAAAAATGAAAAAAACTTACAGGGTGCCTAAAAGAGCATTTTGGATTCAGGCAATTCCCATTTAACCAATACCAGCAATCTCTGGGATTGACCCGAGCGTATTCACTGTGACGGTATTCACATTCACTTCCCTGAGATAAAACCATTGCGTATCAGCTTGTTAGACTATAAGTTTATCAGAATAAAAAATCATAAAATAAAGTACATATCTTTGCATCTTGCTAATACTAAAAACTGGAACAAATAGATGAGTAGTGAATTCAAGCCTTTCTTTTACACAATTTCTACTCTTTAAGAAGACTCCAATGACAAAATTTAAGAGTATCAGAAAAGGGGTGCACCTTGTGAGACATAAATAATCTCACAAAAAACAAAACATCCAAGAGACGCATCAATATCATTAACATGTCAGCAGATCTACCATTAGGCGCTCTCTTTCCCTCTATCTCATAACATGCATTTATGTCCTGAACCTCTCTCCTTCTCACGAGACATAGATCTCGTTGTATTGAGATGAACAAGGACAAAGCTTTATATCCTAATATGTATTACCCAATACCTATAAGCAAACAACTCAACAGTACATCCGCATCAATCATAAGGTATCAATCATAAGATCAATTTCCCTCAAACAAATCCAATTGAATTACAAAAATCTATGGAATCAGAGAACAGATTCCTAAACAGAATCATACAGCCCACGCGCACGAGAGAGGGGAAAGACAAATAAAAAGCCATTCAAATTGAAAACTTTTATGAGTGCAAACAAATCTAACGAACTTTAGAAACCCTAAAAAGGGCAAAAAGAGAAGGGGGAAAAGGTAAGAAACCTTCTTGCAGGTCAAAGGCGAAGCGAGGAAATACACGCAATCCGTGTTCTTCTTGCGGGATTCATCTTCAGGTACTTGAGCAGCGGAGGAAGACGAAGAAGAGAAGCCGGGACCTTGTTGCGCAGGCGCCGTTGCGGGAAAGTGGTCCTTGGCGGTCGAAGAAGCCATGGATTCACAGATCGAAACTCGGGATTTCGAAGTATGAAACTTGACACGAGATTTCTCAAAGGGAGATTCAATCCTTCAGTTCCGACGCATAATCTGATATTCAGATTCGGAGAGAAGAGAGAGGGGCTGCGGATAGGGAAGACAACTTATGAAGAGCATTCAGCCTAGTGGAAACCGGCATAGCTCATTATTATACTATTTGTCTTTTTTATTTGGAGATTTTTATAGAAATAACCTACTCTTTGGGCGTAATTGCAGAAAATAGTCTGAACTTTTAAAAGTTATAAGAACATGACCCTAACAATGGGTGGATGGTAATACCATTGGCGGATCAAGGTGGGGGCGAGTGGGGGCGGCCGCCACCACATTCGGTAAGAAGAGAGAAGAATTTACACGAGGAGATTTAGGAATAAATAAATTTTTTGAATTTTACCCCCACGAGGCGGCCCGGGATATGACTAAGGTGGAGGTGAGCGGCGGAAGGCGGGGAGGAGGTAGAGGATTTTATCCAAGAAATATGTCTTAAAAATTATGTTGGGAGTTCTTTGTGAATTCCACATGAGAAAATTAGGATAAAGAACTCCCACATGAGAAAATTAGGAGATAAATTTATAAGTCACTCCTCCTCTCACTAATTGGTTGTGGTGTAACACCCCTATTTAGCAACAATGGGTATTACCGTTAGTGACCTCGGATCTTCCCATCAAAGTCACAAGGCTTTTAAAGTAAAAAAATTAAAGGAAAATGAATTTTAAACACAAAATTTTTATTCATTAATAAGAACAATCGTTCATTACAATGGTAGTTGTTTTACATAGGATGTAGCAGCAGAAAATAAAGCACATATTGTAAAAGGGTTGTTCCACAAGACGTATTGAAAATACAAATATATTTCTCAAGACAACTCATATGATGATGAATACTAGTACAAAGTAGGGGTGTAGACCGCAGAAAGTTTACTGCGTTTTTATATAAGTGCGGTAAACATGTTGCTTGGTCCTCACTTAAGTCTAAACATGTTGCTTAGAAACAATTTAGTGGATACCCGATCTATTGGAGAAGATATTGGATGGAGTGATTTCTTCTCCATGGCTATATGGTGGACTTGGAAACGGAGGAACGAAAAATGTTTGAGGGACGCCCAACATACTCTTGATCAAAACAAATTTGTTATGGCTGCGTGCAAGGACTACCGTGACGCGGTTTCAAAACAGGTTTGTATTTCACCCCCTAAACCTCGAACATTAGGTGGTATCTCCTGGAATTGTCCTTCGCAGGGGTGGATAAAAATCAATCCGGACGGAGCTGTTCGGGACGGAGGATTGGCTATAACCGCGGGAGTCTTAAGGGATGGTCTTAAAATGTGGAAAGGTGGCTTTTTTCAAAATTTGGGCTCTTGTTCCGTTCTAGTTGCTAAACTATGTGGCATCTTACAAGGCCTCAGCTTGGCTTGGACGTATGGCTTCAGACAGGTTGTGCTCGAATCGAATTCCCAACTAGCCATCGAACTCTTAAGCAAGAAGTTGAAGAATAATCACTCTTTATTTAGCCTGGTCTCTAGCTGCCAAGGCTTTTATGCAAGGATTGGCTTGTCTAGATCCGTCATATGTATCGCGAAGCGAACCGAGTAGTGGATTCGCTCGCATCTTTAGCTTTCAATTTCAACATTGGTTTGCATGTTTTGTCTGATGTTCATGTTTTTAGTATAGTTTTAGGTGTTTTTCTTTGGTTGTTTAGCTTAGTATAAGTGTTAATTTTGTGTATTTTTGGATAAGTTTGCATATTTTGTGAAAAGTATGGAAGCTACTCCGTTTTTGTGTTTTTCATAGGATTTTGAAGTGGAAAAGAGCATTTTGAGAGAGTTAGAGTCAAGTGGTGGATGGTGGAGTGCATGAAGGAAAGAGAAGAAAGAATACGCCTTGAAGATCCCGTTAAAATCCAAAAAGAAGTTATGAAGAGTGTACAAAAGCCCAAGACAAAGAGCTCGTTACCGAACTGTGAGGGTCGGTACCGAGCTGTGCAACAGAGTTTTGTCCGAGGAATTCAGCAAGAGTCTACCGACCCTGTGCAGGTTGTTACTGAGGTGGCTTGTGTCGGTAGGTGGCACCGACTTTTAGAAAATTTATCTTTTATCTCGTAATCTTTTTAGTTAGAAAAGTCTCTATCTTTTAGGACCCTTGTTAAATAGTTTCTTTTAGTATAAATACCCTTGTTCTAGTTAGTTTTAGAGGGGGGAACTAGTTAGTTTTGGAGGTTGGCGAGTTAGTTTAGTTTTGGAGACGATTGTTTTGGTTTGGTCGATCGAGAGAGAGAGAGAGAGAGTTCGAGATCGTAGTTCTCTTTTGTTCCTTTCGAAGTCGAACGTGATTGTGTTTCAAAGACGAGATTTTTATTAAAGTAAGTTTTATTTCAATGTTTTCATTCAATCTAGTTGTTTGTTTTATTTCAATCATGAGTGAGTAGTTTACTTCTCTAGGATCGGGGTTTAAACTTGACATAGTTATGCATGATTGAATGTGTGTGTTGAATGTTTTGATTGCCTTTTATCTTTTAACTACTTGTTTTGTGCTTATACTTAGACGAAAGTCGAAGTAATTTGAGTTTATCACTTAATCGAAAGAGAAAGTTATGAACATGAATGTTGATATTGTTCGATAACGAAAGTTTCGAGCTTTGGATTCAAAATAAGTAGAAAGTGAATTGATTTATGAAAACTGATTGATTTGCTTGTTTAGGTCAACAAAAGTTGATAGATTTATCTTTAAGGCATGATATTTATGCTTCACACTAGTTTGTATGCATGATTATGTCGTGGTAAACCTTTATCCTAGTTGTTTTCGCATTTGAATCACTTTCGTTTTACTCTCGTATAGACTCGTTACCGAGGCACACAGGTCGGTATCGAGCCTCCAGTTGATTCGTCTTGTTTTCTTAGTTTTAGTTGAAACCCATCATCGTTACCGACCCTGACAAGGTCGGTACCGAGGGTTGTCGTAGCCTTATTTTGTTGTGTTTTCTTGCTTTCGTAGTTTAGTAATCAAACAACATTGCTTCTCGTGGACGGTCCTAACTTCGCTATACTCAGCTAGGTCTTGACTACAAATTTTATTTGTTGTTAAGTAAATCCCCACCAATAAATTGGGATCGTTGTCGGGGAAGCAACAGTGTTTGTTTGATTACTCGTGGGTCTGGGAATAGCCCGACCCCATTTTTGTTTTTAATTTTGTATTCTTTTGTCTGTTTTCTCAACATATGCCAGCAGGACATCGCAGGCTCGAGTTCGATATCACTGGTTATTATTCTGAACTTGAGTGTGTCCTTCACTACAGAAGAAGAGGAAACCAAGCTATGGCTCAACAGATGACTCCTAAAGAGATGGCTTAGTAGATGGTTGCACTCCAAAGGCAGCTCGAAGCCACATAGATTGAGAAATCCGCTCTACATGAGCAACTCAATGCCTATTTGAGGAATGCCAAACAGTACATGCATCCAAAACTGAGAAGACTTTTGAGATCGTGCTTCCGGAGATAGAGAAGACTTTTGAGATTAAATCTCAATTCATATCCTTAATCAAATGGGCTCAATTTGAAGGGAAACCTACTGAGTGCCCTATGATCATATTAAAAAAATTCTTGATTTATGTGCCACTATTGTTACTGAAGGTGTCTCTCTAGAATATGTTCTGTCAAAAGCTTTTAGGTGGTCTCTTACAAGAAAGGCCCTGAGCTGGTTGGAGAGCTTACCTCCTAAGTCTATCAAGACTTGGAAGGCTTTGAATGATCAACTTTTGACAAAGTTCTTCCCTCCTGCTAAGACAACAGAGTTGAGAAAATACATCACTTCCTATCACCAGTTGCCTAACGAGACCTTTGTGGAGACGTGGGAGAGATTCAAGGAGATGCTTAGACACTGCCCCACTCATTAGCAACCACCATATGTGCTCCAAAAAATTTTCTTTCATGGTGCTGAAACGAACAACCGCATCAACATGCACACTGTTTGCAGTTTTATTGAGATGGATCCCACCGCTGCATGGGAGTTGTTGGACAAACTGACCAATTACGATGTTATGTATGGAACCCAGCAGCCACCTCATCCACAAAAACGTCTCTACGTCCCAAATAAAGACGAAGTTGATCCAAACGTCAAAAATCAATTTCTATAAGATGAGATCAACCGTTTGAAGAAACAGGTAAGTTTTCTGAAAACCTCTCAAAATTGTCAAGAGTGTGGCTCTTCTGCCCATAGTACTTCTGCTTGCACTAACATCGAGAAGGTTAGAGTCGCTGAGACACATGTTGAGATGAATTATATGAGAGGGCAATACAGAAGTCCTCCTACTTATGACATGCCAAACAACTACCCGGCCTGGGGGAATCAAAATCAAAATCAATACTATGCAGCCCCTCCTTCGGATAGACGGCCCACACCATATCGACCTCCAAGCTATCAAGAAACGCCACCATGGGTGAATGGACTCCATGAAGGGATCAATGGAGTAAAAATGAAATCAGTGGAGTCCGTTATGACCTAAAAAGTGTACAAGCACAATTGGGAGAGATTGAGACATGGAGAAAGAATGTAAACTCCTAACTAGGCAACCTAGCTGCACAAATTCCGAGACCACAAGGGCAACTCTCGGGCCGCCCCGACGAGAACCCAAGAGGACAGATAGCAGTCGTACACCTCTAGAGCGGAAAGACACTACTAGATCATGCTGAGGACAAGGAAAAGGACCCCGGTGCTGAAGAAGACGCCACGGCCCAGATCGATAACGTACCAAAGAGGGTCGTTAACGAGCTTGAAACACTCGATATCGATGCTCCAAAGCTCGTTACCGACCCCAACCCAAGTAAGCTTTCTACACCGAGCCACTCTCTTCGTCTCAGGCTCGATACCGACCCCATCAGGATCGGTACCGACCCTTCTACGACACCAATCGACCCGATCCTCGACCCTGTAGCACCATCTCTCGAGCCCGCTTTGGTTTCGAGATTGGTGAAGTCTCTCCCCTTCCCTACTAAGAAGTCTAAGGACTGAACAAAAGGCAAGTTTAAGTGTTTCGTTAAGATTCTCCAAGGCTTTAATATTTCTATACCATTCATTGAGGCCTTAAGCGGAATGCCGTCTTACACCAAATTCTTGAAAGATATTCTTAGCAGGAAAAGGTCGATAACAAAGCTGACAAACGAATTCCGATCTATAGAGCTCCCAGAAAATCTAGGGGACCCAGGAAAATTTGCAATCACCATTGGCATAGGTACTCACAAATTCAAGGCTTTATGTGATCTTGGTGTCAATGCAAGTCTCCTGCCATTATTGATTTAGTCAAAAGCCAACATTTGGCCATTGGAGCCAATCTACATGCGGCTATACATGGTAGATGGCTCATGCGTCAGGCCAACATGAGTTGTAGAAGACTTTCCAGTACAAGTGGGTAATTCTTCGTTCGCAATGATTTTATAGTCATGGAAATGCCCGAGTTTCCAGTGGTGCCTATCATCTTAGAGAGACCATTTCTCACCACAATCGGTGCCATAATTGACGTTAGGAGGGGACTCCTAACTTTCGAAATTGGGGATGAAGTGGTGGAATTTCATTTCAACCCTACGATGAAGGAGAAAAATAAAACCGAAATTAAGATGCTCTACACCCAAAATGAATTCATTGAATGTGGGGACCCTATTGGAAGGCTTTTTGCAAGTGATACACTCTCAGCTCAAATATGGGCCGAGATAGTTCCTACAGTCTGTTTTGATCTCCGAGACCATCTCCTTGCACCAGGGATTCCTCGAGGCCATTCGTCGTGACATTCCCCGGATCCAGATTGAAGTCGATAATGTGCAGCTGGTCTAGGTCGTTCTTGGTGACCGGCGCTGCTCGTGGGAGATTGAGTTGTTGTGTTCGGACATCCATTGTTTGCTTGCCCGGTTCCAAGATTGGTGTATTTCTCATGTCTTTCGTGAATACAATTCTGTGGCGGACTTCATCATTGGATCTTTCAGACTTGTCTCTTCTATCCCGCTTGCAGTTGACTCGGGTTTGCTAACCCTCATCCGTCAGGATGCTCTAGGGCGACCACTATCCTATTAGTGGTCACTCTAATCACTTTCCTTATCAAAAAAAGTGTGGTGCTTATTAATTGTTTTAAGTTATTTTTACAAAAGAGGACAATGGTTGTAATTAATAACTAGTGACCGAGATACAAATTGAAAAAAAAAATACCGATTGGTACTCTCGAGTTTTTTTCTTTTTCGAATGGTTCCGAAAAAAACTTATTCCAAATGGCACACCTGATCTCTTGTAAAAGTTCGGCTCATGCCCTTACTTATGAATTTTCGTTGTTTTATAACTAAATTAGCTTATTTTCTAATAAAAGAAAGTATTTTTTAATATTTTATTAAGCTATAATATAATTATAAATTAGAAAAAATAATATTAATTTAAAACATGAGCACCATAAAAATATTAGTATAAATATATGACATAATTAACATTTACCTAGTAGATTTGTATGTTATATTATTTTTATTGCTTGAATAATAGTAAGATGATATATAAAATTATTATTTTTATAATACTAAATAAAGTTTGTACATATATATTTATATTTTCACACATTTAAGTTCCTACACATGACAATTTTTTCTAAATAATTCACTTTATAGATAAAAGTTTTATTAATTTCTTAAAAATTGTCAAAATTACTTAAAAAATCTGCTTCATAAATTTTAATTATGTAATATATTTATTTTAATACAAATATTTTAATAGCCACTATTTTTATGATAATTTTTTTAAATTTATTTTTATCATTAATTATTTATTAAATAAAATAAATTTATAATATTTCTTTTTATTCGAAACTTATTTCCAAAATAAATGGATTATAATTATTATCAAATAATTAATCAAATAAATAAAATTTATTAAAAATATAATTTAATAAATTAGTATGCTAACGGAAATGCTCTTTTAAAAAAGGTCTTTCTATGTTTCTGTAATATCCGCAATATTCCAGGGTTTTTAAAACCGAATATAATATAATATTTATATTTATAATCTTTTTCTCTATATAAAAGAGAATTTACAAGTATCTTAAACACCATTATTTTCTCTTTAAAAAAAAAGAGAATTCTTAAGTAAATTAACTTATATATAATTCAAGAAGGCGTTATAAGGGTTATCTAGAGATGATAATATTAAATGGAATAATGCTTTATAAATCTCGAATTATTAAATATAAAAAGGTACAACAAGGCTTTAAAAATACATTGAAAGTTTAGTAAAAGAGTGCAAGAGTCGGGAATTGAACCCGAAACCTCTTGCAACACACACCACACACCCAACCCCCTCAATCCGCTAGACCAATTGCAATTTCTTATTCAATCACTCCACCTCTTTTATTTTATACCAACTATTCTCCTCCTTCTTCAAAATAGACATCAGACTTATGTCTGATGGATTTGACGTTGATTTGTGATGCTCCAATGCATGTCCATGGAGTCTCCCTCTCTTCACTCTTTGCTTGCAAGACTCCCCCTAGCACATCACCCTTGCATCACCCTCAAACAAGCACAACTCTCCCCAATCCACATCAATTGAACTCCTCTCCATTGGTCAATTGCCATAGACATGGATTGCCAAGCTCTATGATTTTGCCTATAAAAGGAGGCTGAAATTCACTTCTCTTCCACACACAATACTTCTCTTCTTTCTTCTAGCAAAATTGCTATTCTAAGTTGTCAATTCTCAGCCCCAAACACATTCAATTAAGTGCTGAATTTTCCAAAAAAAAATCCTAAACACCCTAGATTTGGCCACTAGCCTCACCAAACCACCGCAGGACCACCGGCCGGCCACCCTATCCCTCGCGCGCAGCCACCACCACCTCGTCGGAGCCGCCCAAGACCGTCGCTGGTGCCTTCCCTTGCGTCGTCAGTCGTCCGCCTGATGTCTCTCCCTGGTTCTGTTTTACGTAAAAGCTAATAGAAGGAGGAAGAAGATAGAGGGTGGAGTTGGGCTTAATTAAAAATTGGGTATTTTTAATTAGTTGGGCTGAATAAATTAGGCCCAAATCCTAATTCAAATCAGATTTTTCTCACCCATTTTAGTACAAGGAGAAGGCAAGCCCAAATCCGTCACGTTCGATTTTCGTGCCAATTCCGTCTCGTTAACTCTCGGTATAATTTCCCGACTCGTAATTTAATTTTTTTTATCTCTTTATAAATTAATTTTACATATATATAATATTTATTTAAATAAATTCACTAAATATTACAAATGAGCTTTTAAAAAGGAATTATGTAATTAAATTAATTTGCATGCCCATCTAAGAGAAATATAATTTTCAATAAATCATATGTGAATTCATAGATTACTAATATTCATAACAATGATATTCTAAGCATATTAAGTTGTTGATAATTTGAAAAGAATAATAACCAAGAGCTTTATAAAAGTTTTTATAAAGTTACTAGCATAAAGGTTGTAGCTTCTCATACATTAAATATTATTTTTATAGAGGAATAATTTTATTTATACAAGATATATGAATTTTTATAATAATGATAGTTATGTTAATAAAGCTATTGCTAATAAATTATTGGTTTGCCATATCTTTAGGTGTAGGGATTTCTAAAAGATATAAGCTTTAATAATAAAAATATGATAGTGGTGATAATGAGTTAGAGGTGTCAAACGGGTCGGTCAGGTCGGGTTCGGGTTCGGTTATTTCGGGTTCGGGTTGAGTCGGGTTTGGGTCGTAACGGGTCACCGGTCAAATCAGGTCGGGTCATTGCGGGTTGTCGGGCGGGTCGGGTCGACCTAACAGGTCAAGAAAATTGATTTTTATACAATTATTAAAATATTTTTTATTTAAAAAATAATATTTAATAATAAATCTATTATTTTTATATATTTTAATAATAAAATATATTATAATTTTTAAAATACATTATAATTTCTTAAAATATAACAAATTGGATTTCGGGTTTGAACCCAACGGT
Organism: Fallopia convolvulus; assembly: GCA_964016875.1. Taxonomy (NCBI): domain Eukaryota; kingdom Viridiplantae; phylum Streptophyta; class Magnoliopsida; order Caryophyllales; family Polygonaceae; genus Fallopia; species Fallopia convolvulus. The sequence goes on from OZ024720.1 coordinate 4,060,615, forward strand.
TTTTTCGGGTTTGAACCCAACGGGTTTCGGGTCTATCGGGTTCGGTTTATTTTGGGTTTCGGGTTCAAATTTTTGGGTCTTAACCCTAAATTTTTCGGGCGGTTCGGGTCGGTTTTTCGGGTCGGGTCAGCTTTTGACAGCTCTATAATGAGTTGATATATAATATGCTATTATATTGCTATGTTATAAATGTTGCCATGTATAAAAAGATATTGGAAAATATGGGAAGGATGATAAAATTTGATTTAACATATCATAAGATTATGCTTGATTTATTAAATGAGATATTTTAGCCATGATCATATTTATATGAATAAATGATATAAAGAGGATTTTATGTAGACAAGTAAATAAGATTATTTTATTATTATACTAAGTTATAGAAAGGTTTCCTTATAAAGTATATATAGAAAGTTCTATTTATTGGAAATACTAAGAAAGTGGTCTATTGATATTTAATCTCTATATAATATGGTTTTTATAGCTAAACAAGGTTTTATTAAAGTAATGTTACGATTAAAATATTCTTTGATGAGAAAATAATATTTTAGTATTATTATGGATATTATGGCAAATAAGGTGATCTTATAATAACATTAAGATGAGATATTTTAATAAGGGCATAATGGACTTTTTACAATCCTAAGAATATTTTAATAAATTAAATAAGAAAATTATTTGATTTCCAAGAATGAAAATGTTAAATATTAAGAATAAAGATTTTATAAGAATAAAAGGATATTACAAAATGAAAATAATAATAAAGGAATATTATTATTTTATATAGCCACCTAAATTATTATTATAATAATTTAGAAATTCCATCCTCTTATGCTAAATATATAAGAGAACTCCCAACCTTAAAAATAATTCGTATTTAAAGATCGTTCGTAAATTTTCCGTGTCAATAGGTCGAAATTTTGTTCGGAGTCGCGAACAACACTTTCCGTCTTATCACTATTCTACTCGTGAGAACAAAGGCAAGTGGAATTTTCCCTTGTGCCCTTTTATATCCGTCTATATGATATTTCTCGATGTTGGGAACTTCTTGTATGCTTAATAAAAATGAACCTAGGAAATATCGATTGCTAGAAATAACGACCATTGTTAGCATAGTAAGTATTATATTCCTTGTTAGGATTATATTTGCTAGTGTGTATGTTCCCTTGATTGATTACAATCTCGTTCAGAGATTTGAGTTGAATAAACTAGAAGGGGGTGCGAGTTAGTTGACACCTCTATATAATTTTACTAAGTCATACGTCCATACGACTTTCGGGATCATGATCTCCATCCGCTCCGATTGCAAGGAGGGATTGAGCGCACTCTAGCTAAGTGCAGGGGAATTGAAGTTCTCCTTCGGGTGGCTCGGTTTATCCGTGTCCCACCACTCTCTTTTAAAAGTCATCAACAAGATTGAATATCTTTCGCACTATTTAAGATAAGTGCGTATGCACATTTAAGATATCAAAACCGGACCGGTCTCAAATGATCGTTCCGGCTCTCGGTCCGCTCAAAAGCGCGAGAGGTTTTCACTTGTATGAATTAATAAATGTTCCCAACATTCTATTGAAATCCTAGAGAAGTCTACAATCTAGTAGTTCTTCTATCGCTTTTCGAGTTATCTTTGCCTAAGATATACTCTTCTTCGAACCATTAAAACTCCACATAAACAAGCCTTATCGTATAGCCTCATCGTAAACACAACCCGTTTATCTCTCTCGAAAATAATTAGAAGTTACCGAATTTACCTCGGGAAGTTCCATTCCCGCTTGCTTAGTCTCTTAGACTAATTCTTCTTTTCCGCATGTTTGCCTGGCATTCTATCGCCCCTCGCGAATTATGTCAGAATCTAGGAATCCCCATAAGGCGTGAAGCGAAGTGAAGACGAAGGAAGAACGAGAATTTTCAAGATGTACTTCGTTCATCATTTTGTTTTGGTTTCAATATGTTTCAAGGACAAGCTAGCTTCGCATTTCAACTTCTGAACAACTTTATATTTGAAGACGATGTAAGATGTTTTGTAAGAACCAAGTCTCCCTCGGGAGCACCTTTTCTCATTATGTATTATGTTTTATTCCGCATTTTAATTGTTCTATATCATTCTAAAAGCCTTGGTTGACTTTAGACGGTAAAGTCTGAGGTCACTGGCGGTAATACCCAGTGTTGTAAAATAGGGGTGTTACAGTTTCTTTCTTAAAAGAAAGGAAATGGCCTTATTTCGACCCATCTAGAAGGCCCATAAATCATTTAAAAGGGGTATATAGGGTTGGACATTATCCGTGGGTGACCGACCAACCCGGTTCACCCGACCCAATTATACGGGTGAACAACCGTAAAAAAGCGGGTGGCGGGGGACGAGTGAAACGGTTGACGGGTTGGATATGGTGAAAAGTTACACTCGTTTCACCCGACCCATCACCCACCACCCATTTCACCCGTTTCACCTTTTTCACCCGTTTACCACTCATATAAGATTTTTCCAAAATTAGGTATAATTTTTATCTAAAAGAAAGTTTGGGACTTTGGGGCATTTTCAAAAAATGTTTGGAATTTTATGTTAAAATATTAGAAGAATCAGTATAACCCTATTCCTAAATCCCTAATGAATGAGCACCCTTTTTTCCTCGCTTCTCATGGAATGAGACAAGCGATGATGTTGAGTCCTCCCGATTCCCAACTCCATGTGTTCTCACTCTCCCATTGTTAATTTATTTTTGCATTAATTTTTAGCTTTACTAGCTTAAAACTTATGTAGTTAACATTGGGATATTTAAGTAAATATAATGTTTGCATTGATTTTTTTATTAATTTTGAAATTTTTATAAATTTTTATTGTAATTTAAGAATTTACGGGTGACGGGTGGGTCGGATATGGGTGAAAGATTTCGTGGGTGATGGGTGCGTCGGGTGATCCATTTTTATTCGCGGGTCGGGTGGTGGAAGTGCTCCACCCACCCATAACCCAACTCATGACCAGTCGTAGGGGTATATAAAAAAAGAGACAAATGATGGAATTTGAACCCTTAACCTCTTACCCCTTCCCTTACTCTTCTACCATTTGTGCTATTTAGTTTTTCTAATATTATAAGACAACCATTTGTATTTAAACTCATTCTTTCCAGTGGTATTTTTCCCACACCGATTTTCGATCCGGTTGAAGCTCGATAGGTGTATTAAATGGAGAGATTTGAGAGGAATTTGTGTTCAGAAATTCATCCCCTCCCTAAAATTTAATCAATCTCTCCCACTCACCATAGAAGGGGATTTGAGCAATCATGATCATGATTCTCTTCTCTACTCAATCCAGTAATTAGTTTGCCTATTTAAAGCACTCATTACTAGTACAAAAAGGTTAATTAATACCGGTTTTTTTGAGAGGTGGATATCGGTTTTCAAACCGTCATTAATTAAGCCGTAATAAAAGTTCACATGTCGGTTTTTATAAAACCGGTATAAAAAAAATTCGGATACCGGTTTTATATAACCGGTATCAACATCCCCCATTTTTTTAAGTTCGCATACCGGTTTATAAAAACCGGTATCCCACTGCAAACATTTATAAAAAAAAAATAATTATTATACATATCCGTTTCACACCTACACAGTACACATTCAATACATACTCAAATCCATCCACACATTCAAATAAACAAAAAGGCTAATTTAAAAGTGACATCACAATTCACAAACCATGCTCTCATTTACAAACAAAAAATCAAACCGTTCAAGAATCAATCTTTTTATCCATCCACTATCTGATATATATATGATCAAGTTACCGCTTCGTTGGCTTGTCCTTCAAACACAACTTCCTGACCAGGCTTCAACCTTTCTCCACATGAACCTCCAACACCTTCTCTTTAGTAACTTTGTTGCCTTTGCAGCTTGGGGATTTATCTGTCTCACTGATGAGCACACCTGTATCAATGAACTCAAAACCGTGAATAGACAGGTATGGTAATATACCCATTCAAGGAAGAGAATGTTAAGGGAAATAATCAAAATAGTACTAATACAACTACCACAAGATAAGAAATGTCAACCAAGCAACAACAAAGAATCACATGCCAAAAATCTTTCATCATATATATAACACTGATATTCAAAACATCACAGCAGAATGAACACAAGCTAACAGAAATAGAATATCAGCACAAAGTATACTTTTTACCCATTACTTGCGTAACAAACATTTTTTATTTGTTAATTTATTTGCAGGAGTCAACATAAATACTATGGTTTACCTTCACATCATATTAGACTAAGGCAGTTAGAACTCAGATAATGCACCAAAAGTATTTATATACCTGAGCCTTTGCATTCATGACAGATATACCGCCTTGGCTGAATCATATATCCCAGACCTAACTGTCTTATTACAGTCTTGACACCTGAACCTTGACACTGAATGGAAGCAAAGGTAAATGTATGTTCTCCTATGCAAAATGCCATTACGATCAAATGTAAGGGCTGGACATACTATAGGAACAAATTGAAAGATGAATTTACCTTGTTACCAAGAATGACAGCTCTTGCTTCCCCTTTAATGACCATGTACTTTGCACCACTAAGAAACAATCCTGTTGGAGCCAGGCTTCCTGGTTCATTGAAATCATTCACTATACCATTGATCTCATCTGGTTTGCACTAAAACAAAAAAACAATTCAAATCACAATTATGTGAAACAGAATCCATGAACCTCTCCTACTCTTACTATATATCATCAAATAATTTGTTGTTTATTAGATCTAGGTTTAATTTTATATATGCACAGTTTCGTCACTCCAGGTCAAATTGAATTTGAACCAAAATTCAGATAGCTAGCACACACCTCCCATCGGAGCCACCACATCACAGATCCGAACTAATTCGGCGGAATCAAAAAGCCTAGAAACGATCAATCCCAAAAAAATTGTTGAAGACGCGGTTCGACTGAACAAAAATTCAAATTACAATCTCAAATAGAAACACGAAAAGATGAACCAAAAAGAGGATCTAGAAGGAGGACTAGACCTCGGGGAAAGAGGAGCTCTGAGCCCAGACGTTGCCGTCGTGGCCGAGGATGGAGGCGGCGGTGAGATTGTGGCCGGAGTTATCAATGTCACTCCGTCGAAGCTTTCGACGGTGAGCTCTTCGATGAGCTAGTCGCGGAGTTAGAGGCTTGTCGGCGGGGAAGATGAAAAGAGCGGAGGTTCATATTTTAGGATTGTTGCTGGGGATGAAGTGGAAGGAGAGGAGAGGAACGGCGCATCCACGAAGCTCTGCCAGATTTTGGAAGCCTCTAGGGTTGTAGAATTTATGTTTTGTCCAGAAACGCACATACCGGTTTTACAAAATACCGGTATACGTGTTAAGTTTTTATACCGGATTTTAGAAAAAAACGGTATCCGAGAATTATTTTCGTTTTTATACCGCTTTTTTATATAACCGGCATAAATACTTGAAATGGATACCGGTTTTTCAACCGCTATATTTTTTGACCGATATTAATTTATACTTTTCTACTAGACTATTAAAAGCCCATACTCAAGCTTCAAACACTTTCTTTATCACCAATTTCCCTCTTTGAACAAGCTGATTTTTTCCCCAAAAAAATCAAAGGAAATTGGTTTTTTTTATGGCAACCACCATCTCCGACCACCTCATAGGCGTCGTGCCTGGCCACGCCGCCGCTCGCACCGCCGGAGCTGCTTCGTCGGAGCCACCTTCCACCGTGGCCTCCTCGCCAGTTCCATGGTCATTCAGTCCTAAAGCTTTGTTTGGTCCAGCGTAAAAACAAGAATAAAGAGAAGTATGGTATTTTTTAGGGCCTTTTTATTTAACTCCTTTTGGGCTATTTTTTAATACTTGTAATTGTGTTCTAAGCCCAATTAGCAAATCAATTTTTTTTTTAAGAAATCAAATTAGGAGAAAAATGGAACTATCACATATTTTTATGAAATTTACACATGCATGCAAGGATTTTAAAGAGGGATTATTTTTATAAATTATAAAGTAAATTGTAATAAATCTTAAACTAATAAAAGTGGCTTTTACCTTAGAAAATTATGATCTTATTTAGTTTAAAAAGCCTAGACCTTTTTCTTTGTTTTTATACAAAAATTCTTTGTATTATAAAGTATTGTCTTGATAATTTTATAAAATAAATTCCATGCATGCAATCTTCATGCATGTCCTTTTTAAGCTTTGGATAATTTTATATGAACTTTAAATTAAAATAAATTTAATATGAACAAGATATCTGTAATTAAATTGAATAAGTCTTTGCATTTATTTTAAAAGGGTTTTTATAACTTAAACCACTCTGCATGTCAATCTAGATTTAAAATAAATTTTAGATAATTTATTTGTGAACTTTCTAGTTAAAAGTAGACTTATAAATGTTACTAGCAAGACCTGATCGTGTCATGCACGACGATGATTTAAAAAAAATTATGTAGGAACCGTACTTATAGGGATATATATGCAAGAGTTTGGTTCAAATGAAACAAACTCTTATCCTAAAACGAACTCTTATACTAAAACGAATGCACTTTTTGTAGTTAGTAGTGCACTTTTCATACTTTAGAGTGCACTTTTTCGCATTTGTACTTTTCGTACTTTTTAATGCACTTTTCAAATTTTTTTAGTGCACTTTTTCGTAATGCACTTTTTGTATTTTTCAATGCACTTTTATATGAAAAGTGCATTACTAACTATTAAAAGTGCATTCGTTTTAGGATAAGAGTTTGTTTCATTTGAACCAAACTCATATATACAATTATATAACAATAATACATATTAAGCATGATGACGTACAATTATATAGTATTTAAGTTTTGTCCATAAAAAAGTAGTAGATCATTGTATATTAGAGATATTATGTATGTACAGTTTTATACTTGCCATTGAAAAAAATAATGATACATATTAAAGTTGATGATGTACAATTATATAATATATATATTTAAATTTTGTCCATGTAAAAATAGTAGATCATTGTATATTAATAGCAATAGTAATATTATTATATATATATATTCTTAAGGATTGTAAATACTAAAAAGAAGAAAGAGTAAAGAAGTAAATTTAAAAATTAAGATGCTTATATGGCATAGTTAGATGGGTGACAAATAGGATAGAGAGATTCGAGTTTAGTAATAGTATATAGATTATCTACTTAAGTAGGTTAAATAAATTATTGCATGTGGACTTTATAAATTTTAGGATATAATCCACCCTTGTATGTTAACTTAGAACTAGTATAAATTTGAAATAAAATTTGTCATGATCTTCTTGATAAAAAAGATACTTACAAGATGCAAGTTATATTTAAATAAATAAATAAATAGTGCACGTAGACTTAAAGAGGGTTTTATAAATTACTAGTTGTCCCCGTCGTGCCATGCACGACTATGACTCGATATTTTTTAGATATACTATAAAAAAATATATTAATAAATAAAAATACAATATAAAATTTAACGTAAGTAATTTGTTGATCGTAATATGTATAAAATTATTTTTTTAAATCAAATAAAACAAATTAAATTTTGATTATTAAGTTCAAATAGTGAGAATAATATATACAATACTCATAAAATGTTATGGTAAATTTTCAAATAATGAGAATAATATATACAATGCTCATAAATTGTTATGGTAAGTTTTCAAATTGTGAGTTGCAATAAAAGTAAAGTATTTTGACAAAACCTCTCATAAAGAAATATTTTGATTAAAAAAAGTATAGATTTATCAAAATATATAGGCCTATATTTATCTATTTATATAAAATATTTTTTATAAGGAAAGCATTTTTTATCATTATAGTTAAATATGACATGTAAGTGACGTGTCAAAAATTACATGACATGGCTTAAGGAAAAGAAGACATGTGGCAAAATCCGATGTGGCGTATTCTAGAAGTAACATGTGGACAAAGTTGACGTGGCGCAATGTTGTGGCTCCAAACCTTATTGCTCTTATATATATAGTAGATTCACAAAAAAAACATCATAGTTTTTGGAAACAAATTTTCATTATATTTGTTCTTATTATGAATACATGTATACACATGCAATGCTACAAGTTACCCTTAGTCTTTCACCTTTTACTTGTATACATAGATGATTTAACATGTAATATTGTATAGTGCATGATTGGAGGTAACTTGTACAAGGTGAATTATTCACCTTCTTCACCTCCTTATTTCATGCATAAATCATGGAGATTCACCTAAGTTTTTACCTCACCTTTGGCCTATAAATATGTCCATCATCCATTGTAAAACTTGCACCAAAGTAGAGTAAGAAATACACTCTCTAAAGTTTTTACTCTCCCTCCCTCTCTTCTAATGATCTAAAAGTCCTCATAAAGTTTTTTTAAGTGTTCTTTCCAAAAGTTAAAGTGATCTTGCTTTCATAAATCTTTTCATAACACGTTATCAGCACGAGTCTCTAATTACCAATTGAGCTTCACTAATCACCAAGGTACAAATTCTATCTCTTTCTAATCTTAATCATACAAGAAGTTTATTTCCTAAAAACCGTTTTGAGGAGTATGCTCTGTAGTTGCCCGATTTGGGATCTTCTACATCAGAAACTCGTTTTTCTTTCTAGATTTAAAACGATTTCTTACCAAAAATAAATCATGCTTTTGGATATGTACAAGATACAAACAAAACATTAGATTTGCTTACCTCTTTTGAAGTTTAAACCGATTTCTCCTTCGAAAATCTTCAACTTCACCACTTGGATTGGAAGTAGGTTTTAACCAAAATGATTAAGAGCATGATGTTGGTAATCACTAGGGATGCTCACGGGTCGGGGAGGGTCGACCCGCGACCCGAAATTGCGGGTTGCGGGTCGACCCGCGACCCGCAAAATTTTTTACTTTTGACCCGCGACCCGACCCGCAACCCGATTTGCGGGTCGCGGGTCGACCCGCAACCCGCAATTTCGGGTCGGGTCATTACGGGTCGGGTCGGGTTGCGGGTCGGCCCGGTTTTTTTATAAAAAAATAGCTTATATATTAATAAAAATTATAAAAATATACATATTTTTATAATTATTGCGGGTCGCGGGTCGACCCGCAACCCACGCGGGTTTAACCCGACCCGACCCGCGACCCGCAAAATAAAAAAATTCGACCCGCGACCCGACCCGCACGGGTCGCGGGTAACCCCGCAACCCGCAAATTGCGGGTCGGGTCGGTGCGGATCGCGGGTGACCCGACCCGTTGAACACCCCTAGTAATCACAATAAGAATAAGGCAAACGAAAAGCTCAATAATAAATCTCCTATTACCGGCCTTAAGACGACGCATAATCTCGTCGTCGGCCATGGAGAATGTCGAAAGAAAAATTGGTAAAGGTGGTCGAATATGGAAGTGGAGGAAGGAGATAAGGTCGGAAGTGAAAAAGTGAAAAGGGGGATGAAGGGAATCGGACTTTAAGGACTTCGGACTTTGGACATAAAGGACCTCGGACTTTGGACTTAAAGGACCTCGAACTCTAAGGACTTTAAAACTTTCAAATTCCCGCTATATAATTTTCTTTCATTTCATATGATCTCTTACTTTTGTCTTACGTTATTGTCTATGCCTATATCTATATTGATTACTTCTCTGACTCACACAATCTTTCTTTATGCATTCCGAATATATCATCTACATGCATATATTTATTGTTTGATTTGACATGTCCTTCAATCGTCTTATACACGACTCATGCATTATATTATTGATTATGTTAACCTTTAATTTGCATATCTTTATATGTAGCAACTAATGGCAAACATCCCTAAGAGGGAGTTTGATATCCTTGACCTGTCGGACCAGAAATACCTCGAATGGAGGGTAGATGTCATGGCTCACCTCAAGGCAAATGGCCTTGAGGAAACAATTGTGGCAAACAATAGTGCCACCCCACAGGAAAAGGCGAAAGCCATTGTGTTCCTCCGCCACCACATTCATGAGAGTCTCAAAACTGAGTACTTATTTGTGGAGGATCCTATAGAATTGTGGGAGAGCCTGAATGAGCGTTATGCTCATCAAAATGAAGTTTTGCTCCCACAAGCAACACATGAGTGGAACACTATAAGGTTCCAGGACTTTAAGTCCATCACTGAGTACAACAGTGCTATCCACAGGATCACCTCTCAATTGAGACTAAAAATGATCACTCAAGAAGAGATGTTGGAGAAAACTTTCTCCACTATGCATGCTTCAAACATATTATTGCAACAACAATATAGATTAAAAAATTTCAAAAGATATTCTGACTTGTTGAAAGTATTGTTGGTTGCTGAAAAGAATAATGAGCTCCTAATGAAAAACCACAACCTAAGGCCTACTGGCTCAACAGTTGCCCCAGAAGCAAATGCTATGAACAAAGCGTTCTATGATAGGAACGACAACGAACGTGGGCAGCAATCACGTCGTAGCAATGGGCGTAGACGAGGTCGTGGTAACTATGGGAGTCGTGGTAGTCGTGGTGGTCGTGGTAGCCATGGACGTGGCCGAGTCTACAACAAAAGCCATAATAATCACCGTGAGAACCAAGGCTACAAAGGGGGTGTGAAGCAACAGGTCCAGACGAGTCCATCAGGATCCTCCCAGAAATCCAAATCAACATGCTACAGATGTGGCGTGACTGGTCACTGGTCAAAGGTATGCCGCACAGCTCCACACCTAGTGAAGCTGTACCAAGCTGAAAAGAATAAAGAAAAGGCTACCGAGACCAACTACATCGATAACAAAGATGTGGATAGGTCACCTGTGACTAGTCTGGATGTCAATGACTTCCTCAACTTTGAGAATGATGATGGCTATGCCTTAGGGGCTTAAATGAAAAGCACAAGCCTCTAAATATCTCTACTATCTCCCATGTTATTGTTTAATACTTGCAATGTATTTTTATATCTCATGTTTTAACTTCTCTCTCGTAGGACTTTGTATAATAGATCTTTGTATAATATGTTTATCCTTGTATAATATATGAAACTTTTATTAATGCCTTAATTCTCCTATTTCTTTATATTGATAGAAAACATGGACTCACCTAAAGTGAAACCCGATGAGAAGGAGCAATGTCTTTTGGACAGTGCGACAACACACACCATCTTGAGGAGTAAAGAACACTTTACTCAATTAAGAGCCTTTGAAGGCAATGTCACTACAATATCCGATGTGTCAAAACTCATCGAAGGCTCTGGAAGAGCTGTCATTCTACTCCCAAAGGGAACAAAGCTAGTAATAAATGACGCACTATATTCGAGTAAATCTCGAAGAAATTTGCTAAGCTTTAAAGATGTGCGTCTAAATGGGTTTCATATGGAAACCATGAATGAAAATGGGAAAGAATACTTGTGCATCATAAAACATGAATCTGGCCATAAACAGATTCTCGAAAGGATGCCAACGCAAACCTCCGGATTATATCATACATACATTTGTCCGTTTGAGGTCAATGCAATGTTTAACAAAAGGTCATATGACCAAGCTACATTCACATTATGGCATGACCGATTGGGTCATCCAGGGGCAGTAATGATGCACAAAATCATAAGGAGCTCACTTAGACATACATTAAAGAACATTAAGGTTCTTCCGTCCAGTGATTTTAATTGCACTGCTTGCTCACTTGGAAAGCTAATTATCAGGCCTTCTAAAAACAAGATTGCAAGTGAGAATCCTGCATTCTTATAAAGAATCCAAGGAGATATATGTGGGCCAATTGCTCCACCATGTGGACCATTCCTATACTTTATGGTGCTAATTGATGCATCTACACGTTGGTCACATGTAAGCCTACTGTCAACAAGAAATGTTGCATTTGCTAAACTCCTTGCCCAAATAATCCGATTGAGGGCCCAATTTCCGGATTATACAATAAAGAAAATATGGCTCGATAATGCAGGAGAATTTATATCTGAAACATTCAATGACTATTGTATGTCAATTGGGCTTGATATAGAGCATCCAGTGGCTCATGTTCACACACAAAATGGTCTTGCTGAATCATTGATAAAGCGATACAATTAATTGCCAGACCATTATTGATGAAATCAAAATTACCACCATCGGCATGGGGACATGCAATATTACATGCAGCAACCTTAATTCGATTAAGGCCAAGTGCAAACCATGAACATTCCCCTATGCAACTTGTGTCCGGTAAGGAGCCAAATATTTCACATCTAAAAATATTTGGATGTGCAGTTTATGTGCCTATTGCTCCACCTCAGCGCACAAAGATGGGACCCCAAAGGAGATTGGGAATTTATGTTGGTTTTGAGTCTCCCTCGATAATCAAATATATTGAACCAACAACTGGTGATTTATTTACAACTAGATCTGTTGATTGCCATTTTGATGAAAATACATTCCCAGCCTTAGGGGGAGAAAAGAAAAATGGGGACCCACATGTGAAATAAATCACATGAAATGCAACTGCATTATCCCATCTTGATCCAAGAACAAAAATGTGTGAACAAAAAGTACAACGGATCACTCATTTGCAAAATGTAGCAAATCAGTTACCAGATGCATTTACTGATACAAAGAAGGTAACTAAATCACATATACCTGCTGCAAATGCTCCAGCAAGAATTGAAATACCCAATGGATTGCCAGATGCATCCATCGCAAGCGAGTCTACAACACGCCGAAAGCGTGGTAGACCATTAGGCTCAAAAGATTTGAAACCGAGAAAGGCAAGAAGCCAAAAGGGTATAGCAGGAGAAGCCACAATGGATCATGTGAATGATGGTAAAGGCAAAGATATTGAAAATGAGAATACCTCAACAGAGGATGATATTCTAGACAAGAATAATGATATCGACAATTTTGAGATTTCCATAAACTATGTGTCCACAGGCACGCAATGGAATCGAAAAGATGTAATTGTCGATGATGTATTTGCCTACTCAGTGGCTAGTAATGTTATAATTGAAGATGATGATTTTGAGCCAAAATCGGTCGATGAATGTCGATGAAGAAATGATTGGCCAAAATGGAAAGAGGCTATTCAGGCAGAACTAAAATCGCTTGAAAAGCGAGAGGTCTTTGGACCTGTAGTTCATACACCAAATGGTGTGAAACCAGTCGGCTATAAATGGGTCTTTGTACGTAAAAGAAATGAGAAAAACGAAATTGTAAGATATAAAGCAAGGCTTGTAGCATAAGGTTTTTCTCAGATCCATGGAATTGATTATGAAGAAACATACTCTCCGGTAGTTGATGCAACTACATTGAGATTCCTAATTGGCCTGACTGTCTTTGAAAGGTTACAAATGCGCCTCATAAATGTCGTGACCGCATATTTATATGGATCACTTGATACAGACATCTACATGAGAGTCCCCGAAGGACTCAAGCTGCCTGAGACCAATAATTGTGGACCTCAAGAAATGTTTTCCATAAAATTGAGGAGGTCATTGTATGGACTAAAACAATCTGGACGAATATGGTACAACCGCCTCAGTGAATACCTCATGAAAGAGGGATACAAGAACGACACCGTTTGTCCATGTGTTTTCATCAAGCGATCCGAAAAGGGATTCGCTATTATCGCAGTTTGTGTTGATGATTTAAACATCGTCGGAACTCCAAATGAGCTTCAAGATACTGCGAAATATTTGATGAAAGAATTCGAGATGAAAGATCTCGGACAAACAAAGCTTTGTCTTGGCTTACAAACTGAGCACTTAAGGGATGGAATCTTTATCCATCAGTCTAATTACACTGAGAAAGTTCTTAAAAGATTTTACATGGACAAAGCACACCCCTTGAGCTCTCCAATGGAAGTTCGATCCCTCAATGTAGAAAAGGATCAATTTCGTCCCCGGGAAGAGGACGAAGAGGTTCTTGGTCCTGAGGTACCATATTTAAGTACAATTGGTGCTTTAATGTACTTAACTAACAATACGAGGCCATATATTGTTTTTGCTGTAAATTTGTTGTCCAGGTATAGCAATGCACCCACAAGGAGACATTGGAACGGGATCAAACATATATTTCGCTATCTCCGAGGAACACATGATCTTGGGTTGTATTATCATAACCAAAGAGATGCGACCTTAACTGGATATGCAGATGCAGGGTACTTATCTGACCCACACAAAGCCAAATCACAAAATGGCTATGTGTTCACATATGGAGGCACTTCCATCTCTTGGAGATCAACAAAGCAGACTGTGACTGCCACATCATCAAACCAAGCAGAATTAATTGCTTTATATGAGGCAGGAAGAGAATGCGTGTCCCTTCGAGCAATGATTCAATTCATCCAGAAAGAAAGTGGAATGAAGCCAATCACCGATGATCCAACAATATTATATGAGGACAACTCAGCATGCGTTGCTCAAATGAAGAAGGGCTACATCAAAGGAGACCGCACAAAGCACATATCTCCAAAATTCTTCTCCACTCGTGAATTGGAAGAAGCTGGTGAAGTGGACATCCAACAAATTCGGTCAAATGACAACTTGGCTGACTTGTTCACAAAGTCTTTAATCCCCAAGAAATTTGGAGAACTGGTATCCAGAATTGGAATGTGCAGACTTCGAGACATATGTTGAAGTCAGGGGGAGTATCATACGCGCTGCACCCTTTTTCCCTTCGATCAATTTTTATCCCACTGGGTTTTGCTTGACAAGGTTTTTAATGAGGCAGCATCAAGGCATACAAATGGGATCAATGGTTGCACTCTTTATTCCTTCGTTCAGGTTTTTATCCCACTGGGTTTTTCCTGACAAGGTTTTTAATGAGGCAACGTCTACGCATATCCCACAACATCAAAGAAGGTGAATATTCAAGGGGGAGTGTTATGAATACATGTATACACATGCAATGCTACAGGTTACCCTTAGTCTTTCACCTTTTGCTTGTATACATAGATGATTTAACATGTAATATTGTATAGTGCATGATTGGAGGTAACTTGTACAAGGTGAATTATTCACCTTCTTCACCTCCTTATTTCCATGCATAAATCATGGAGATTCACCTAAGTTTTTACCTCACCTTTGGCCTATAAATATGTCCATCATCCATTGTAAAACTTGCACCAAAGTAGAGTAAGAAATACACTCTCTAAAGTTTTTACTCTCCCTCCCTCTCTTCTAATGATCTAAAAGTCCTCGTAAAGTTTTTTTAAGTGTTCTTTCCAAAAGTTAAAGTGATCTTGCTTTCATAAATCTTTTCATAACAGTTCTTTAATATTTTTAAATGTAAATCTTTTTGAGAATAAATAAGATTTGGTTTTTTCAAATTAAGTTAATATTTATTCTCATTCATCAAATAGTTAAAATCGTATTATAAAAGTTTTTAAATTTTTTACAAAAAAACGTTAATATATATTTAAAAATTGAACAAATTAAAAATTAACATAAATATGTTTAACTATTATTTTGTTGAGTGAACCTAACTAAACTAAAAATTTAATCAATTGAAGATTAAATTTTATTTGGTTGATTTAATTAATGTTGATTTGTACGTAATTTTTTTTAAATGAAAGATTTGTATGTAAACCTATTTAGGAAATTTGTTTTAAAATTCCTTCCTTAAGGAAAAGATTTTTGTATTCAAAAGGTTTTTATTTCAAAATATTTCACTATAAAAGATTTGGTAAAAATAATCTTTATTGAAAATTATCAAAATTAAAAGAGTCTTATATATGACATGTAAATGGCGGGGCAGAATATAGTATGACTTGACATATGACATGTAAAAAATATCATGACATGACTTAAGGAAAAGATGCCATGTGGCAAAATCCAAGATGGCGTATTCTCGTAACGACATGTGTAAAAAGCTGAAGTGGCACAATAAAATGGCTCCAATCTTTATTGCTTTTATATATATAGTAGATTCATACATGCATGTCAATTTTAGACCTTACTATAATTTACAATAAATTATATATGATCCTTTTCATTAAGTAGACTCGTGAGAATAAAAATATGTAACACCCCGACTTTTGTCGGGGCGCCACTCGGTGGTAGACCCTGTCTGGGACTACTCAAATTAGTTTAACAAGTTCGCTAGGATCTTGCAACTCGGGCACGACGAGAAACAAATAAGACTTTCAACCTTTATTTTAAACTGAATGTATAAAACATGATAGTATTCTCGATTTCATAACAAAAGATATTAATCAGACCATTTTGTAATACTAAACTATCCTAAACCCGTTCTATCCAACTAGTAACAAAACAATTCTACAGACAATTATGAATACATAGATAACCAAATCCCAACAGCCCGATCTAATGACACGTCGCCAACTTCCGCTTCACCTCTTTGTAGAGAATTCATCACGATTCTTGAAAAGTACCTGAAACTATAAAAATATTCCCCGAAGGGTCAGCTACAATTCTAATTCAAGCTAGAAAGTGTGAGATGCATATAGAACGTTTGAAAAACCACACAGAACCCTAGCAATAAATTTTCACACAAAAATCAATAATTATCAATTCATATCAATTCAACACTTAACGTTAAATATTCACATAGACATCCATACACACAGACACACAATCAGACAAACACACGGATACACACACACACACACACACACCTACAAACCACATCACAATCAACATCACATTAAAATACCACAATATCACAACAATAAAATTAATACAGATAACGTCAATAATAATAACAAGGGTAACAATAATCTTCACAAAGATCTTCCCAACATATATAACTACAAAATACATTCCGTTAAACGAAACCCATGAACACGAGACCATTCAAATAAAAATCATTCAAATAAAATAGCAAGCAACATCCTCATCAAATCCAAATGGCACCCTCTGGCCTTTCATCTATGGCGCACGGTCAGGGCGTACCATATACATGTGTCCATTTCCTCTATTCACCCTTCTTTCCCCAGCTAAACCTCTACTAGAGCATTCGCCAAAACATTTTATTTTATTTTTAGAAGGGGGTCCCTTCCAGCCGCATAACCAAGCCCAGGGGCCTCTTCCTCCTCAGTGTACCCGTACCCATGGCCATACCGGTGGAACCCAATGCACGCATATTGAAAAATGTTTAAAAATAATTTTTCATAATTCCCCAAAATATATACAAGCACGTAATATGAATTCATTTCAAAATAAGGTTTGCATATTCAATTCAATCATTTAACACATAATGGTCGTAAGCAAAGCAAGTCGACCAACGATTAACCTCGAACAACAGAAACAAACACGCAGCGAAAGAAAGATAGACTCGAACAAGTCGCAATCACAATAACAAGCACAACCACAATCACAATTCGAGCGCAACCACAATTCGAACGTAATCACAAATTCAAACACAATCGCTTTCACATTCTCAATTACAATTGCAACCACACTCATAGTTACAGTCAGAATTACAATCACAATCAAACTTAAAACCACAAACCGAATCACGATCACAGTTATAGCTACACTAACAATTACAAATATAATTACAACTTCAACACCAGTACAAGCACAAGCACAAACACAAATACATTTACATTTACAAAGACAATTACAATTACAAGTTTCAAACGCACAATCGCAATCGCAATTACAATACAGTTACAAACACAATTTACAAATATGAGTACAACACAATTTTCAAATATAATTACAACCTTCACAAGCATAGAGAGAAAATTTTGCTTTAAAGGAATTAATATGCAGAGGGACTAGTTCCCAAAAACCAATTCCACATACATGACACTCAATCTAACAAGAATTGAATTAAGCCGAGCAAGTCGTAGAACGACTTACCTCACATGAAGAATTCCCGACGAGAACAGAAGGCTAGGAACTCAAGTAGTAGCGATGTGCTAGATATGTTAACGGTGACGCTTAGTACTTCGACGATCTCGAATAATAAAAGAATAAAGCTCGATAACTTGTAACAGTCGCAAGTTCACCATATAAACAAACTAACCAAGCTAATCACAATCCTAATTATTAATTACGTGTCCTTATAATTAAATTAACTAACGTTATTGATCAACTACATGTATGTAAAATTGTTTGATCAACTCTATCCTATTTATAAACAACAATTACAACACATCAACTCAAAACACAATTAATTACTTATAACCAAACACTACTTTAGACAATCCTCATTGGAATTAAGATCTGCTAAATCCATCCAAAACCAATTCAAAGTTTCAAACTCACCAATTTCACCGGAGTCAAAACTCAATATATATACAAAACAAACGGACATGTTTTTATATATTTAACCTGTACAAACGTAATTAATTAGTCCTTAGCCACATAGCCATCTAACCCATTCACTTAGTGATCCAACTAATTCACCCCCTTGAATACCCTGCACAAGTCCAGACATAGAATGAAATGTGTTCCCACTAGTCACTAATCCAATCACCTAACTAAGATGTCGGCTCAACTTGATTATTTCTATTAGAAGCTAACTTAACACAAGGCAGTTTAAAGCTCTTACCGATGACGACAGAGACAACGATTACGATCGCATCACACTCGGCTTGAAAAATAGGACGGATGACAATCAAAGAGACACGAAGACTTCTTGGTGTTATCGAATCCGATGATGACAAAGTCGACCTCAGAACCCACGAAGGCTGACGGGGAACAAGTCGGCATTCGAAAAGCTAGCCAAGACCTTGGCTCGACCCGACCTCGACACTAAGGAGATCAGACGCACTCTCGGGCCCAAAACAGAAGTAAGGAACTTCGCCTCGGCGAACACCCCGGCGCGACAGACTGGCAACGAGGTTTATGCAATCAAAGCTGGTGGCGAACGTGGGAGAGAACGAGCAACGGAACAAGGCCGGAACAAGGCTCCTTCAATTGGATCTCGGCGGTGTTTCCCCCACGCTAGGCTGCAAACTAGACTCTGATCGAAAGGGAGGGAGATGGATCCGATTCGATCTAAAGGCTGATCTGCTAGATCCGCGGTTGACGGCGTGGAGTGGCTAAAATCTGCAACAACGATGAAGCAACAATGGAGCGGCGACGAACGAACGACGAGCAGCTTGGATGGAGTGCAGGAGAAGACTGTCGACGAGGTCTAGTGCTCGAGCAAGACGAAAAGGATCAAGGAAGAGGAAAGGCGAGCCGCGGCCAAGAGGGTGCGGCGCTGCTCCTGATGCTGATCGAAGAGGCCTTCTGCCTAGGGTTTTTCGGGTATCTCCCCAAAGAATTGGAAAAGAACGATTAAAGGAAGAAGGGGAAAAGAGCAATCGAGACCTCTTGCAAACAATTGGGCTAGGCCCACTTGTTGGGCTTTGGAAAAGTCCGGAAAAATAAAGATAGCTTCTTGACCCAAAATAATTAGATAGAATGAGTGGCTAGCGGAGCTAGCTCCGACTCCTCGAGGTGAAAACCCGGGTATTACAAAATGCACTTAAGTAAATTAAATAAGTGTTGCATGTGGATTTAAAAGGCTTTATTTTACTCAATCCACTCTTGCATGTCAAGTTAACTTTATTATAATTTGGAATAAATTTAATTAATCTCTAGAAATAATATCATCCATGAGAATAGTATTTCTTTATATGAAAGGAATAAAAGTGCATGAGATTTTTGTAAAAAGGATTTTAGATTTGATAAAATACTTCCTTGCATGTTTCATTAAAGTAAATATTTTGAAAGATTTTCAAAACATCACCTTGAAAATAATAATAAAGGATTATTA
Organism: Fallopia convolvulus; assembly: GCA_964016875.1. NCBI lineage: Eukaryota > Viridiplantae > Streptophyta > Magnoliopsida > Caryophyllales > Polygonaceae > Fallopia > Fallopia convolvulus. The sequence continues at coordinate 4,080,278 of OZ024720.1, forward strand.
TTATTTGTTTCCTACCTAAATTATTTAACCAAACAATTTAGATTGACATCCTTCTCCTAGATGAGGAAAATAAGAAAAAGATTATTTTAAAACTGAAATAAGGATTTTAATATATACTTGTTCGTTCGTCGTTCTTTCGATTAAATAGGTCGAAGCTTACGAACGACACTAAGACCTTCTAATTCCGAGTTTCGTAATATCCCGAAGGAAAATCAAGGCAAGTGGTCATTTTACTTGAACCATTCGATAATTCAATTTCCGGTAACTTGTTCGATGTTGGGAACACCTTGTGTGCTAAAATAAACGAACATAGGAAATACCGATTGTTAGAAATAATGACCATTGTTAGCATTATTGCTATTACTATTTTTAATAGGATTATTGCTAGACTTGTTGTGTGGCCTTGCTTGTTTAATAATCTCGTTTCGAGATTTGCTATGAAAATCCGTAAGTAGCGTAATAAGGAGTGTGGGCTTGGCCCGACACCACTATATATAATGTTAAGTCATATCGTGAAATACCTATCTTCCTACGACTTTCCGAATCATGATCTATGTCTACTCCTACTCGGAGGAGGGTCGTGCACACCCTAGCTAGGTGTCGGGAACTCCGTTACAATAAGTGGACTCTAGCCCATTCATGCCCCTCACTCTTAATAAATTACTAACGTAAGTGCAGTTTTATCACGACATAAAGATAAGTGCCCATGTACATTAAAAGACATCAAAACCGGATCGGTCTAAAAGATCGACTCGGCTCTCGGTTCATTAAGGGCACGAGAGATTATCTAGAAAACTTGTGTGTAATTAACGTTCCCAATATTAATTCTATTCTAAAACGTTCTACATTTTTGTAGTTCGTTATTTCGAAGTAAGAGTTATCTCATCTCAAGATTTACTCATTTTCATAAATAATAACTCCACTTAAAGGATACACTTCTCGAAACACATCTCGAATACCTCGTTAACAAGTTCGTTACTTTACCAAAATTACCTTAAGAATGTCTTTCTCGCTTGCTTAGTCTTTTTAGACCAATTCTGTTTTCCGCATCTTTGCTTGGCATTTATCTCCCTTCGCGTCAAATGCCAAACGCTAGGAAACCTCCACCGAAGGCGTAAAAGACGAAGACTACTCAAGTGAAGGAAGGAAGGTCGGGAATTATCAAGAAGGATGTTTTGTTTACTTTTGGGTTACTCCACGGTTGTTTAAACAATGTTAATTAATTTTCGCTGCCTAAACAACTCTTAAGTTTTATATTTGCCAAACTAAGTTCACAATATGTAACGGATGCTTATAAGTCTCACATGTGAGCATCTCTTTTTATATGTAATCACTTTATAATTCCGCATGTTTTATTTTACTTTATACCTTATAAAGCCTAGGGTGACTTTGGATAGTAAAATCCGAGGTCATTGGTGGTAGCACATATCGTTGCAAAATAGGGGTGTTACAAATATTGTAATGTTTTTGGTTTTAACTTAAATATTTTTAATTATACAGCATAAAATCTACTTGACAAATATATAGTATAATATTTTTACATAACTCATTTTTGAATTTATTTTAATTCCATAAAATTAAAATTGTATTTTTAATTTAATTAAATATAAAAAAATCATGATAAAACATACTAATTTAGTAATAAACTAACGAAAATTCACAAGTAAGGGCATGAGCCGAACTTTAGCAAAAGTTTGGGGGTATCACTCACAATAACTTTTTTGCAAGGCATAATCCAAAAAAAAACAAAAATTTGAGGGTGCCAACCGAAATTTTTCAAAAAAATGGCTAGGTTGCGATTGCACCCAAACCTTCACCAAACTCGTTTGAAATCAAATCCCTAGCCAAAAACCCTCTTTGAAACCACAACTTCTCTATACTTTCCTGATGGAAAATGCTCTCCCTCCCGCTTCCTTTCCTCTACCCTACCTCCACCCCGGTGACTTCGTCTTCCTCTTAGATGGTGTCTCCTATCAAGTAAACACTCCCGGCAAAGCCAAAAGAAACGGACTCGACACCTTTATTTCTTCTCTCCTCCAACTTCACGAAAACCTAAAGCAAATTCTTGTCTCCAGAGGAATTTTTTAGAGATGAAACCCCAGTCGTTTGATTTTGCATAGAAAATGTGAGCCATGTTATTTGATATGATTTTGAAGCCTTCTTGTATGGGTTGTAGATCGACCATTAACCTGTATGGGAGCAATTGCAAACACTTAACCCTCTACTAAACCTGCGACATGTTGGGCCAAGGCCCATTTGGTCTAGTCCAATTTTGCTAGGTTTTAGCAAATATAAAATGAAAAGAAAAAGGTGGTGTGGGACCGTGGGTGAGTAGAAGGGGCACGAGAGAGAGTGCACAACTGCCCCCATTTTTGGAGCATAAAGAGAAAAGAGGTAAAAAGAAGAAAGAGGAAAATTGGGTAAAGAAAGGAGAGGTTTTCTCTGTCTACGTCGGGATTGTTTGTCTCTTGCTTCGGGAATCAACGATGGGAGTTTGTAAGGGTTCCTCTTCTCACTTAGAATCCTAATCTTAGTTTACAAGTGTTTAACCTAGTTTGGATTTTTTGAAGCATTGATTCTCCATGGATTGATAATCTCCATTGTGAGATTTGTATGTGATTGTAAACACTTGTACTAGTCAGTTGATTAGTGGATTTGTGCTTGGTTGAGCGTTAGTGCCCCCCCCCCCCCCCCCCCTCTAGTTTTGAGGGGTTTCCCCACTTAAATGTGGTGGTGATTTGTGCATTGATTTTGCTTGAGGTTGTCCTGGTTGCTTATGTGATTTTTTTTGAATAGGTGAAAATTAGGATGACGTTATTGATGTCCGCCTTTTTAGTCATGTTTTTAGGGTGTGTTTTAGTGTCTTTCAGTCTTTTTCTTTAGTTTTGTGTTTTGTTTTGAGTCGTTTGTGTAGTTTTTCGTATTTTCATGAGATATGGAGTCTACATAAGCTTTGGTGGTGTTTTGTAGGTTTTTAGAAGCTTTTTGGAGCAATTTTGAGGAAAAGAGCAAAACCGAGGAGAAGCACTTAAGGAAAAGCTCAAGGAATGAAGTTAATGAAGTCATTGAAGATCAAGTTTGATCTTGGAAAGAGATAGATAATTTCGTTACAAGAACATAGGAAAAAGAATCGAGTCAAACGGAGTTATAACGAATCCTCTACGCAAGTTTTACTCAAGACTGCTTTTAGTGCTGAACATGGTCGGTGACGACCCACTTTGGGTCGGTACCGAGCCACCCCGAGAGTAGCGGAGATCCGAGTCGGTGCACTTATTGGGCTTTTATCCTATTTCTTTTTATGTTATTAGATAGATAGAAGGGATATATCTTATTAGAAGATATTATTTCCTTATAGATAGATTTAAGATAGAAAAGTTTCTCTATAAATACTCTTGTCTACCCTTTAATTTTCTCAACACAATCAATTGCCTTGGAGGGCAAGTAAGGGAGGAGGAGAGGCGAGAGAGGGGGACGAGTGGGATTTGTGGAAGACAAGTTTGTTTGGATTCAAAGTTGTAAGCTTTCCCTTTTATTTAATATAGTTGTTTGTTTTTAATTATGATTTATGAGTAGTCTTCCTCTCTAAGGTTGGGGTTGAACCCAACAATGGTTGTGCATGCTTGTTTATGATCATGTTTTGATTGTTTTTATTGCATGAATCTTCTCTCTTGCTCTTAATCCTTGAAACGAAAGTTGAAGGGAATTTCTCATTCATTGTTGAAGCGAAAGCGGAAATCTTGAATCTGAATAGTCAATTTAGGGTTTTGAAGCGAAAGCGGATCTATCCTAGTTGAAGTAGAAGAGATTAGATAGTAAGTTTATTGATAGGACGAAAGTTGATTGATTTACTTGCTTAAAGTTAACGAAAGTTAGCGCCTTTATGTGATAAAAGCATGATCTTTATGTTTCATAGCGTTGGCATTGCATGATTATTGTTGTGGTGATACCTTTACCTTAGAATTCTCCTTTCTCTTGCTTAAATTCCTAGATTTAATTGATTGCTTGCGTAAGAAGTAAAAAAAACTTGATACTGACTATCTCCCGTGGACGAACCTGACCTCCCTGTACTCAGTTGGGTCTTGATTATAAATTTATTTGTTGTCAAGAAACCCTTTCAACAGTTATCAACCTAGTGCATCATGTCGGATGAGGGTTTGGAACCCACCGTGGTTTCTAATCTAATTGATACTAGTAGAGTGATGTAGTTTTGCAATCAAATATGCCACAGAATTATAATCACGAGGCACATGTTTTGTATACACAACCTCAAATGATTGCAACGTAGTGAGAATGTCAGCAATGACAATGTCTATTATCCACGGACTAGATCGACAACCTTTTAGTGGATTAATTACTAATAGACTGTCTCCTTCAATTTCAATCTTTCGTAAATTCCTAGTCTATGTATATGCGATTTTGTTTTTTGGATTGAATTGTTTGGTTTGCTTGCTTGGAGTTTGTTGTCTTGGTTGAGTTTTCAGTCCTATAGATTGTTGTTTGTTTCTGCTGAAACTGTCAGTCGGACTTTGGAGCTAATTAATGATGTTAATCCGCTGCATTAGTGGTAAACCGCTGCATTAGAGTATTAATCCGCTGCATTAGTTATATAAAGTGTTGCATTAGAGTGGTAAATCGCTACATTAACATGTTAGTAAACCGCTTCATTGGATCTATCAAGGCAGCGTTTTTTCATACCTAATGAAGCAGTTTTCAAATTTGATAAAAATCGTTGTATTAGACCTAAAAACCGCTTCATTAGAACTAATGCTACACCAGCAATGATGTGATCAAAAACCGTTGCAGTATGTCTAATGAAGCGGTTTTCTAGCATAATGATGCGATTTTTGACCGTTGCCTCAGTACTTTAATCTAGTAGTATTTTGTCCTTGTCTCATCCCAAACCAGGAATATGATATTGGGTTATTGACCTCCCATTCCAAACAAGTTAAGGATCGGAATCTAATTTTTATCTTCATAGGTTTAATGTGCATTTGTAACATAAATATTTTTTTAAATTTAAAATACTTTAATCAATTGAAATTATAAATCAATTAATCCATCTGAAAATTATTTTGAAGAATTGGAAAAACAAATATTCAAATTATATAGAAACTAGTGCATTGCTTGTACATGGTACATGATGATTATAAAAATAAAAACAATAATTTTTAATATTTTGTCTTAATTATTGGGATGATTATCAATCACCTGATTGGCACTCTTGACAGACACAACTCACTTTGCCCACTTGTGAACAAAGTAAATTCCCAATTGTTAACTCCTACACGACTATAATTATACTCAAATATATCATCATACACGATTAAACTTTACTCTATATATGATAAGCTAAGGAGAGACGAAGTCATTACTTGATGTTACCATTTCGAACACCAACCAATCATATTATCATCATATTATGAGATTATAGGAAAACAAAGGATCCTTTTTTTATTTGTCCTCCATCAAACCAACTTTGATTACTATTGGACACCCTCATGTTCGATCTCGCTTTGATCTCACATATAGAGTTGTCAATTACCCACGGGTGACCGTTCCACCCGTTTAAACCACCCGAAATAAACGGGTGTTAACCCAATCAAATCGGGTGACGGGCGAAACGGGTTATGTGTCGGGTAAGAGTGAGATTTTATCACCCAATAACCCGACCCGTCAACCGACCCATCACCCGTTTCACCCAAACCACCCAAATAATCTGTTTCAACACATAATTTCTAATATGTGTGCGCCTTTAAAGTCGCTATATAAGCCATTTCATGCCTTTGATATATAAGCTCATTTGTTTCTCAACCCATTTATTTGCCTGATTGCCTCCTTTGTGTTCTACGCTTCTACTTTCTAAGTAATTCTAATTTCTAACCCTAGTATATCTTTCACCTGATAACATATTATCATCGCTCACTAGTCAGTAGTCACCACCTCTGACCTCTCTCTTGAAGACTTCTCTTCAACTAGAACCACCAATAGCATAAAATACAACGGTTATACAACGATCATTATTTATAAGACTTGTTTTTATTTATGTATGGATTATGGATATTTACTTTAATTTATGTATGAATGTTTATTTATAGACATAAATTACAACAGTTATGCAACATTTATATGGGTGAACGGGTAACCCATATAACCAGCGGGTGACGAGTGGTTTGGGTGACGGGTAATATATTTAACAAGTGACGGGTGGATTGGGTGGGGCATTTTTAACATGCGGGTCGGATGGTGGAAGTGCTCCACCCACCCATAACCCAACCCATTGACAATCTACTCGCAAGCATCAATGGAACATGAACCTAACTTGTTTATCTTAAAAATACTAAAAAAATGTTATCTATCAAAACATAAACTCACAATAACTCACACCCTAAATAAAATATCCATAAATTTCCTAGTCAAAACAAAACAACATTATTTGATAATAATTATCAGTCAGAAGAGTGAAAGAATTGAAAAATACAAACAAAATGGCATACATGGAAATGGAATGAACATAACAATTCAATCACCACATCAATGGTGTGGTGCACCCAATTGCCTCCTCCTCATTGAGGGTTGTAGAAGCTACCGTCCTTTCGGATGGAGGACTGGTGGACGAAGAGATCTCCGCCCGCCGTTGCTAGGGGTGATGACTCCGAAGCCCTTGGTGTCGTTGAACCACTTGACGGTGCCCTTAATCCTCTCATTGAGTCGCCATGATCGCAATAATTGAATGAAGACGGATGAGCGATTTGGGAGAAAAGGGTTCGAATTTATAGCAGATAAAGAATCCAAATTGGAGAGAAGTGGTTTTAAGATTTGAAGGAGCATTTATCATTGAATGGAAAAGTGGGTTTATGAAGGTGAGAGATTTTTGAAAAACACGTTCAGTATTATTAAAAAATATTAAGGAGAAAAAATGGTGTAGATTTTTAAACGTGGCTCAATTTTTTGTACTAACTTGGTTTTCTCTTTAGTATTGTACTAGGTAAATTACTTTTCTTTTGTGATGATTTCTTAATGGTTTGGATATTTTGCAATCAAATGAAGGTGGTTTGGCTCCATGCTATGTATTTACTATAATTATATAAAACCTAATCGTATTTCAGTTTTGTAACAAAGGGTTGCAATTAGGCATGACAATGGGTCGGATGCAGGTGGACTACTTCCACCACCCGACTGGTTGGCCCGAACCTAATACTCTTTTCACCCAACCCGAGAAAAAACCCGATGGGTGTTACCCGAACCACCCAAAATCCATCGGGTTCAGGTCTGGTGTTTTTCGTGTGTTATTTAACTTGGCTATTTTTAATAAAAAATAGTACTTCAAAATTTTGAATCTCGTTGAAAATTGTACTTAAGCTGTAAAATCGAACGTGTAAATAAATTCGAAAATGCAACTCTATTTCCTTTTGGGCTTATTTTTCAACTACTCATAATATGGAAATGATGAGATTGCATATGATGTGTTTGAACTTATTTATAACATTCATTGGGTAAGTTTATTCTTATAATTTTTGATGTGGGATAGAAATTCCTACATTTCTTGTATGTCGAGTGGTCGGGTTGGGTCGGGTGAATTTTCAGGTCAGGTCAGGTGAAGTGACCACCCGCATCCGTACCCAAACTTCCACCCGATCACTTGTAATCGGATTTCACCCGGTTTTTTCGGTTTTCTGCCCATTTTTTTAGGTCGGTTTTATCGGGTACCAATTGGGTGCTGTTGAAATTGCCATGTCTAGTTGCGGTTACTCGTTAACTATGGTTTCACATACCTCTAAATGGATAGAAGGTGGTTATTTTTATGTGAAATTTCGAATGCATATACATCAACCAACAACCAAGGATTTTAATTTGAATCTTCTACCGATCGAGAATTCGATCAGTTATGTCAATTTCAAACATGGTTTCAATCCTAAACCTATTACTAAAAATAAGACTAATAAGAGGCCTTCAACAACAATGATGATATTGGATATAATTTATAACAAAACATGAGTGTAAGTTCAAAACAATGAGCTTAAGTTTCGTCCATGAAGTGGTAATACTACTCATGATAATTTCAACCAAAAAAATACTACTCATTATAATTTGATATTGAACTAGCTTAAATTTTGGGTACAAGTTCTATATATTAAACAATTGATCTCTTTAAAGTTCGCCTTCACTTACTGATAATCTTGGACCTTGTATAATAAAGTGGTGTTGGTAAACCTAATATGGCATGTGTTACAAAATCATACGACTCATTAGGCTTGAATTTTGGGTTTCAAATACTGTAAGGAGAGGCGTCAAGTATTGTCCATGGGACTCAAGTATTGTCCATGGGACTCAAGTTTTGTCTCGTGGTCTCCGTATAACAATTGGCAATATATTGTCTAATCTGTTTGGTTCCACACTTGGTTGACCAACACTCCTTAAATTGATCAAACAGTTGTTGATGTCCCCGAGCACCTGTTAGGCTCGACTATTGCTGAACTATGGACCCCAATTGATTGGAATTGACCTTGTTGTAATCAATTTTTGCCCACTGATATTTGTAGACGCCTGACCTCATTGAGCAATGACGTACACACATGCCTCAACTGAAGACACATTTTTATGGGCTTACACTTCATCACCCACCTCATCCTCGATCCTAACTCCTTAGTTGCATGTTCATTGCTCAAGAACTCGCCTGACGATGGACGAACATGGGTAACAATGGATGGGAAGTGAAAGCTATCGATCGTCAGGCGAGTTCGCCTAACAAAATGCACTAGCTAATTTGTCATTTTCTTGTACTTTTGGATTTTTTTTTATCTTACTTTAGTTCATATTGTATTCAAGATCTTATTCACTTTGACATAAGCCCTACCATTATGCTTTAATTATGAAAAAAGTTAGCTAGATCATTTTTTAAGTTGATGCTATTCATAATCAATCTTGATTATGAAAAAGCCAAAGCCAAAATTTAATATTTGTTTAGATATTGTTTGGTTGAGCCATAATTCTTTACCTAGTTCAAATTAAAATCGATTTGACCGAATGGAAAATCCCGATTCAATCCAAAATCCGACTGCGTAAAAACCTGACTCAACTAAAACCCGAAACAACTCAACTATTTGGACTCGATAACCTGAATCACTCGGCAGCTAAAAGATCGACCCGACCTAATCATGCCTAATTACCTGATTACAAACCATTGACTATAATACGAAACAACCCGGAATCTGAATGACCCGCCCGAAACTCGCCCATTTTCCACCCCTACTAAAAGTACAAAACACACACTTCTTTCAAATTTGACTTACAACTTTAGGTGTTTTTTTAATATACATTTTTTTAAAGTGGGGAATATTTTGTGAAAAAACATATTATGGCCGGTATTTTTTCCCCCAAAAATGCTTTTTCTTAAAATATAAAATAAATGAAAATCTATAATATTCTCCAACAAAAGGAGCTAACTTTAGTATTTATAAAAGTTTTGGCCAATTAAGCAATAAGTCTAAAAAAATTAGGTATTCTGGAAGTAATTTAACTTATAATTCTATTTCATTACACACTTACACGATGATATCCTATTCAAGGACCCATTGTTGTGAGATAGGAGTAATATAATATACATTTTTTTACAAGTCCACTAGTTTTTTAATTGTTTATTTTACTTCAATAAATTCACATGTTTAAACAACACTTTTTTCTCTTTGAAAAGTATCTACATTAGATTTTTTATAAAGTATATAATTTTTAAAAAAGTATTAGATTTTATATATAGAACTAGTGGTAGTCCCATACCATATACGGGTTATAATAGAGATGAAAATAATAACTTTTAATATTTGTAAAATTATTGTACGATATAATATAGATAGATACAATAAGCTATAATACTCGTAAAGTAATTGTCAAATATATAATCAAATTGCTTAGAAAAAAATAGAAGACAAAATATGTATATACTTGTATAACACAATGTAATCTAAAGTAATTGTCAAAATCAAAGTGTTTAGAAAATACTTAATTAAATTGGAGTAGTGCTTCTAAATTTATAATTATTATATACCGTTATAAAAAATAATTAATCAATAGGTATTTGATAATGTCTATTGATTTTGTAAATATATTACCTAAAATTAGAAAAATGAATTCAATCACATGTCAATATTCTCTGAAATATTGAATTGTGAAAGAAAAAAACTACATGAATATTTTCTTTTAGATAACTTCAAAATAACAATTTGTATGAGATGATTAGGATAATAATTTTTTCGATACCATTTATTAAAAAATAGTGTTTGTTAGATAAATTTAAAAATGATTTGTTTTAGATCAATTAGAATACTAAGATATTTTTAGATAAATTCAAAATAAATATTTATATAAAATTATTAGAATAGTGAAATATTTTTAAATCAAATTTTGATTAAAAAATAAGATGTATTGGTTAGTGGTGGAAGTGAGAAAGTGACAACGGTTCAAATCCTCTGTCCCATTATTGTGTCCCAAAATTGTGTCTTACAAATTTGATTGGAGCAAAACCTAATAATTAGGCTTTTAGGTAATTTTATGAAATTGGAAAAAATTGATAATTTGGCTTGTGCTTCAATCAAATTTGTGGGACATAATTTTGGGACACAATAATGGGACAGAAGATTTGAACTGGGAAAGCGGATAGGTTTTTTGACAAAATTTATAAAAAAATAATTTTAATTTTTTTTATATGGTGACAAGTGGCACAATCTTTTCTACATACTTTGTTTCTCCTTTATTATTGTACTAGGTAGATCCCCTTATAATACATTTATTAATTAAAAGCTATCATCCCACTTTTCTCCACTTTTTCAATTTATTTTCGTAGACATTCAATTTAGGGAAAAAGGATTAGGATTTTATACAGCTTATATAAATCAATTGCCTAATTACATCTTGTTAACTAAAACAATTTGAAAAACTCATTGGATTGAAGAAAGAATAATGTACATCTTGACAATAATTTTAAATCATTCTTCAAGCTCACATGTATAATCATCCGATTTTGTGAATCTTTCTTTCAAGCATTTCATCAAACACATATACATTAAAATAATGACATGTATAATATGTGTAAGTGAATAAAGAAGTAATCTAGCCAAAAGGAGAAAAAACAGCAAATGTAAACAAAAAAATGAGTGATGAAATCAATGCGAAAAGGTATAGGAGAGTATAAATTCGACATACATAATCATAAAATCGAAACTATGCATCTATGCAGACCAATGGAACTACAATTAGGAGAAAAAAACTCTAAATCTAAATCATCCCAGTCTATTATATGAACACAAAACCAGTGAGAAAAAGTATAGGAGAGCATAAAATCGACATACCTAAACATGAAATCGGTACTAAGCATGCCAAAGAGAATAAGAGGACAAGAGAGAATGCGGTGGGTTAAGTTGCCAAATCGCCTTAAAATGGACATTAGGGACATATAAGTAGGCAGGCGGTGTGAGCAAAAGTGATTGGAAATGAAGTGGTAGGGGCAGAGGAGGAATGTAAATCAAGCAAATGATGCGACGACCAATCACACCAAGCGGTGGAAGAATGCATTGCGATTGGAAAGACAAAGAGAGAAGAAGACAAACCAAAAAGACGGTGGAAACAAGAGAAGAAGGCCAAGGTGCTTTCTAGGGAAAGATAAGTAAGGAAAGCAATTCACCTACATGCTTTACTGTTCCTCGGGGAATGATCCTCGTTTCCCTTTTATAGAATTACAGGCTTTCCTTCAACGTCATCCTAGCATCTCATACCCATTTTTTTTTTATCATTAACTTTCTAAGCATCTAAAAAAGCTACTTTTTCTCTTCTTATGAAATTATAAACATACCTCTTTATTTCATTTAAAATTATAAATATACCTTTTACTAATCCTACAATCTAACTTTCATCCAACAAACTTTAACTCAACTAACTTCACCATCTCTTGTTATAAATTCGGTGCAATGTGAATATGTGATTGATTCATTTGCCACACATGTCACAATAAAAATTTCATCAACAATACCATAAAATAACAAGATTTAAGTATATTTAGAGGTAAAGATACCCAAAAATAATTTTTTTATAGATATTGTCAAATATAGTCAAAATGGATGTCTAGATGTAGAGAAAAATTCTATTTATACAGTATTTTTTAAGTTTAAAAGTGCGAAAAAATTGATTTTTACAAATTACATAACTACGTGTCGCCTAATCACAAGGTGACGTGAGGCACGCCACTCTAGAGTCTTCTTCAACATAAAACACAACGTTTAATTTAATGAAAAAAGAACTTTCAATTGGAGCATTACTTCTTCGATTCAAAATCCCCCTTATTTTTTAACATCGATGCTAAAAAACTGATTGATAAATATGCTCTTAAAAGTATAAAACCATACGCTTCTTTGGAATTTGAGTTCCAACTTTAGATGTTTTTTTAAACACATATTTTTATAAAGTGGGGAAAATTTTGAAAAAATACATCATGGTATTAAAATAAATTAGTTTTAAAAAATGTAAAATAAATGGCAATGTATAATCTTCTCCAAAAATTAGGAGCTAACTTAAGTATTTATAAAAGTTTGGGCCAATAAGGCAATAAGTCCAAAAAAATTGGGACCCTAGAAGTAATTCATCCTATAAATTAGAATTACACAATATTGTCCATCGTTCTGCCAAAATTTACATGATGCCATCCTATTCAAGGGCCCACCACAAGGCGGTAATCTTCCCTGATAAGGTTTCATATCTGTTACCGCCTCAAATCAGCATCCATCTTCTCCGAGTGCTCTCGCCTGAGTTTGGATGTTCAAATTATACTCACGAATCGTGTTCCGTTGAACTTCTTCTGGTTCTTCGTTAATCACACTAGGTTTAATTACTTCTGAGACAAATTTGAAGTGATAATCAAATTTTTCCAATCCAATCATGTCTACACCTTCTGTGGCGCTCCGTGCACCTTCATGGCTGCCTCCACTTCTCCGTCCTCCACTCAGATTCGCCACCTTCCTCCCTCCTCGCTCGCTCGCCTCCATTGCTCCATTAAAATCCGGTAATTGTCATCTCTTTCTCTCGTTTTCTTCGAATTTTGATTTTTGTAGGTTTGGGATTTTGAGATTCCACTCATTTTCTTGTCAATTGGAGCCTGGATTAGTTGATTATGAATTGAGCCTTCTATCGTCAGCTGTTTTTTCGAATTTTATGGAATTTTCAACATTTCAAATTGCTTTGTGAAATCAGTAATTTCCTTTCTGCGAGAAATATGATAAAAAAGCTACCAGCTTGAGTGACTTGTTCTTAACTCTTTCGTTATTACAGCTTCGAATTCTGTTTCTGTCACAAGAACAGCGGATGGTGATGTTCTGAAAGCATTATCGCAAATTATAGATCCGGACTTTGGCACAGATATTGTTTCTTGTGGGTTTGTAAAAGATCTACAAATTGACGAGGGTGAAGGAGAGGTGTCATTTCTGCTGTTCAATGTGAAATTGTGCCCATCACTTTGATAGGTGGTCATTACTGAAAAATTGAAGCTATACATTTCAGGTGTCATTTCGTTTGGAGCTCACCACGCCTGCATGTCCAGTAAAGGATGTGGTAAATGCAATTGCACTACAATTTCTCCTCTTTTTTGAATGAACGAAAAATTTATTTGCCGTAAGGTAAACAAATAAACTAGGAATGGCTTCATTAGTGGCAGATTCCTTGGGCATTATAAGGAGATAGCTAAATGCATTATCACCCACTGTTCTCTGTAGCTTCTATATATAGCCTGGAAAATGTGGCTGTCCCAAGCTTCAGATCGCATAGTACAAAAGATGTCTAATTAACAACTTGGAGCTGATTCTAGCTCAGAGAACCAAATTACATCTTTATATTGAAGCAACAGTATTAAATGACTTCAGTCACCCTAGGCAGTGTTTCTCAGTATTTAGGTTAAGTATAGCTTCAGAAACTTCAGATACTCATTTGTCTTATACCTTGGCTATAATCGTATAATTTGCAAAATGGCTTCTTTTCATGAATAATATTAGCCTAAATTATCTTAAGGTAGCTTATCATTTGGATAACTTATCAAGTTTCAATTAGCTTATCGGCATGTTATGCCAAGCACTCATAATTTTACTAATGGCGGCTAGACTGTATATATGTATATCTATATTCCTTAGAAGTAATTTTGAGCTTGAAAAAATTGTTATTTTCTGCAAAACTTGTTAGCACAGATACACCTTGTGTCAAATCATGGTGCAAAATTATAAAAAGAAGATGTTTCTTTGCAGTTTGAGCAAAAAGCAAATGAAGTGGTCTCAGGACTTCCTTGGGTTAACAAGGTCAATGTTACAATGTCAGCTCAACCAGCTAGGCCTGTTTATGCCGGGAATCTTCCAAAAGGACTGCAGACAATTTCAAATATTATAGCAGTTTCTAGTTGCAAAGTACGAAGTACTGTTGTTTACGCACGTACATTCTAGATGCCCATAAGTGACTTTCTAAAGTCTGATTTCCTTTTCTGGTTTTGGTTAATCGCAGGGTGGTGTAGGAAAATCTACAGTTGCAGTGAACCTTGCTTATACTCTGGCTGGCATGGGTGCTAGAGTTGGTATATTTGATGCTGATGTCTATGGTCCAAGCCTACCAACTATGGTTGACCCTGAAAACAGACTTCTAGAAATGGTAGCTCTATCTTTCTTGAAGTGATACTCTAATGAAATAACTGCCTCTTAAACTATACAGTGACTGACAATGTTTCCTCTAGAACCCAGAAAAGAAGACCATAATTCCAACCGAATACTTGGGAGTCAAACTCGTATCTTTTGGATTTGCTGGGCAAGGCCGTGCAATTATGAGGGGCCCTATGGTTTCTGGGGTGATAGATCAACTACTTACTACAACGGAGTGGTGCGGTATCATTTTTTATATTCTTTTTAATACATATCATTTTTAGGGTAACTTGGGTTTTAATGTGTTTGAGTTCTTGCATACAGGGGAGAGCTCGACTACCTTGTAATCGATATGCCTCCAGGAACGGGTGATATTCAATTGACTTTATGCCAGGTATGGCTTGTCTATCCTTTATGGATAACACTGCAATTATCATAAACATTTCACATTTATCGAACCGACAATGTTTTAACATGTATGTGATTGAGCCGGACAGGTTGTTCCATTGACAGCTGCTGTTATAGTTACAACTCCTCAGAAGCTCGCCTTCATTGATGTTGCCAAAGGAGTCCGGATGTTTTCAAAGCTAAAGGTCTGATTTTCTGCCTTCTTAACTCCCCAAAAAATTATGTTCGTTTAACTTTTTCCTTTGCTGATTGCATTAACATTTCTTTCCAAAGGTTCCATGTGTTGCTGTTGTTGAGAACATGTGCCACTTTGAAGCTGATGGCAAGCGCTATTACCCATTCGGCAGAGGCTCTGGCTCTCAGGTATGTTCCTTCTACATCGATGTTTGAAATGATGCTTTTTCGATTGGTTAACATGGTAAATGTAAATTATTGTTTTGGGGGGCGAATTCGAAATGGATCAGATATGAAAATTTTCATGTCCTTGCAGGTTGTCCAGCAATTCGGAATACCCCATCTATTTGACCTTCCTATCAGACCTAGTGTAAGTGCTGCGGCGCATTTTGTGTATTTCTTTAATGACTAATGATGTGCTATAATGTGTCAAACAAGCCTTAGCTGTTTTTCTGTCATGTATGTGGAAGAGTACATAACTTTCCTTTGTAATTTTTCCAGTTATCAGCCTCTGGAGATAGCGGAACACCTGAAGTGGTAGCTGATCCCTTGGGAGAAGTTGCTCAAACATTTCAGGAACTCGGTGTCTGTGTGGTGCAACAATGTGCTAAGATCCGCCAACAAGGTACGCCATTCCTTTTTTGTATGGAGTAGGTCAGATTTAAGCCAGGAGCTCTCAATAGTTTTCTATGGTGAGACCCTCATTTTCATTTTTCTTTGGCCAGTTTCAACAGCTGTGACTTATGATGCAACAATCAAGGCAATCAGGGTAAAGGTACCTGATTCAGATGAAGAGTTTCTTTTGCATCCTGCAACTGTTAGACGCAATGACCGATCTGCACAGAGTGTGGTATGTTACATGAAACCTTTCTAGCAGAGGGGTAGTGGAATCTAAGGATCTGTTTGATGGGGTGCTTTATAATCTCATTTGTAGATACTCCCTTTGATCACTAAAGATTGTCATTTTAGACTTTGACACAACTATACAAACTTTTCTCTTAAAATTTATAAATTATTAACTATTCATCTCATTTCTAACTAATGAATGGAGGGAATTTACATCAAAGGAGCCATTTTGTGCATTTTCCAATAACAAATTTCAGAAATGTTACCTAAAAAACTCTGAAATGACAAACATTTTCTCAACAGAATCTAAGAGCTAAAATGACAAACTTTTCGAAATGGAAATAGTATATGTAATCAGTTGCAAGAAGTAGTGTTTGGTACATTTGAATGTTGCCCAAAAACCTAAGTTTAAGTTGATGGTCATAGATATAAAATGAAAGTTTGATTCTGTGATTAATCTGTTGTGTAACAGGACGAATGGACCGGTGAACAAAAGCTACAATTTGGTGACATCCCAGAAGATATTGAACCTGAAGAGATCCGGCCAATGGGAAACTATGCTGTATCCATAACATGGCCAGATGGATTTAGCCAGGTACTCATCAATTCTCTTCTCTTTCAAAAGTTTTGACTGCTGATTAACTTTGAACGTTTTTGATTTCTTGTCGTATAATCTAGATTGCGCCGTATGATCAACTGCAAATGATGGAGCGTTTAGTTGATATTCCGGATCATTTGCCAGCTCCAGCATGGGTGAGTTAAACATGTTTTGAGTTCTTAATTTCGATTTCTAAAAGCAATTGAGTTGTTTATCACTCCATGTTCTTTTTATGGTTGATGCAGACATGATCATTGAAGGGAATTCTGTGAAGGAAGGAAATTTGAAGATGTGAGAAGTTTATTGTGATGTAGATATACACATTTTGCACTTCAATTATAGTTTCTACAATGTAGATCTATTAAAAGTCAATATTATATTTTATGGCGTATCATATTTATAAAACTAGTATATCTTGTAACTCTTGTTACACTTGGGAGTCATTTTTTATATGATTTTAGCAAATTGCCAAAGTGTACATATATAATCTGTTTCAATGCACCTTATCCTCTTCTTGAAGATGATTTGTTACAGTTGTTTCAAACTAGTACCTTGCTGGATTCCTTGTGTATTGGTCTAATTGGCTTTCTTGGAGCTACAAATCTCTTTGAGGTCTTAACTCTTAATCCCATTATTAACCTACTTAGTGCTTGTTTAGTTACACTTTAAAATCACATGAATTTTTAAAACCTTGAAAATTAGTCTTTAATATATGAATTTGGTTGTATTGTTTTTATAGAATTGCAATTACCAGTTACCACCATGATGGGGTGAGCAAGATTAACTTTCTATGTTTTTATTTAAAATAATAGTTTTTTTTTCCTTTGTTCCTTTTTAAATTAAAATTTTCTTATTTAACATTGAGTTACATTATGATTTTTTTATATAAAAGTTGGTATAATAATTTTAAATGAATTCCTATAATTTCACTTTTAACCAAATAAATTACAATAATTTAATTACTAGATAATTAATTATAACCAAACACATTTTATCAAGTCTCATGAAATTCAATTACTGAAAATTACGTTTTTTATAAATTAGTTTTTTTTTAGAATTTTATTTTATGTGTTTAACTAAACAAGTACTTTAGAGCATCGGCCACTATAAAGAATAAATGGTAGGCTATATTTCAAAATATAGCACATGGAAGAGCTAAAATACCAATCAGTTATGTAGGCCCCCCACCCCCTTGGTAAAGGGTAACTCCCAATATATTTTACGAAAGAACCCCTATTAAATTATCTAAACCTAGTAACCGTTCTATCACAAGATAGTACAGTATTTCACAAGATAACCTAAGAGCATCTACAACGGTAGAAAAATGGGGTGTATGGAGTCAGAAAATAAATAAAATAATACCCCTTTTGTATGTCGCAAGAAAAAGAAGCAAAATTTGCACCAAAAGAAGAAGGGATGCATGGACTTTCTGGTGCATAGGATTTGACGGCACACAACGTTTTGAATCTCCATCATACCAAATTGCGCGTTTTCGCGCTTGATCAACTTAAAAAAGTGTTGGAAATGAGAAACGATTGAGTTTATGGGGTGCATGATATAAATTAAAATGTGGTGCACGTATGATGTGATGGAAAGAGAATTGGAAAAGGTAGAGGTGCAAAACATTGTAGCAGATGCGTAGATGCAAATGACCTAATGTTTTGAGATGCGTTTTTTAGTTTTTTCAGTGATGGAGTTTAAGTTAGGTTGTAGATTGAGTTATATCGGGTGTGTGGTTTTTGATGATAATGTGTGCATACTATACTCACCTTATTCCTCAAATTCTTTCTAATTTTGCCTTACTTTTAATTAGTTTTTTTATTTAACATATGCTATATTTTGTCGACATATTTATTCAATTTCTCAATATTTCTATGAGGATCTTTTTGAATTTTACGCGCTTTGTATAGGGTTTGCTATAGTTGCTAAATAAAAAATAATTTTTAGTGAAAAATATGCTTTTTCACATTGAAATATTCAAAGTGTAGTTACATTTTTACTTTGGAAAATGTGGAAGTATATTTTTGCCAACAAGTTACGTTTTGTTAGTAAATATAGTAAGACTATAGTCCATTTAGTAATACTAGCAAGTGGCCAGCATTCAACTTGGATTTAACAAGCTGGAACACACATTTGAGCTCCTTAATATCAACAAGTGCTTCATGGAGGGTGTAATCACATTTTAAACAATGGTACATCATCAAGTGTATGGTTCTTGTTCACTTAAAATGTCTGGCTTAGATAACAAATGAAAATTTCAATGCTTAATCTAATGACACAAATAATAAATGAGAAGAGACCTTATCAGTTTCAACGTGGCCCTTCAATTCTTCAGCGGATTCCTTAACCCTTGAAGTACACATCCAAGATTGCATCTTCAAAAGTATAACCATGCATCGGACCATCCTTCACCAAAAGGTGATCCATACTACCCCCATTCTTCAGCCCTTTGTTGCTCTCTCATAGGTAGAGATTCTAACCAATTTTTTTTTTATCAAATGTTAAAATCAGCTCCAAAAGGATTATTCAATTCATGTAGAGTCCAAATTCAAGGGCAAAGTTAACCTCTAGGTAAAACTATCTTCTGCACCACAAGCATAAAATTTGCATTTTTCATTTCCAATTACATACTACTACTCTACATGTACATCAAAGATTGTGTGATCAATGGAGTCAATTTAGGCTGTTGTAAGTGAAAGTAATTGTATAGCCTATTTGAACTGAAATTACAACTCATTGCACTGATAAAGGTTGCACACGAATCTCAAATATAACTAAAACTACCCACCAATTAAACAAAATTGTACAACCTTGAAACAAGAGAACTAATTTCTTTCTATTGATCTGACACTTGCTTGGGAGGGCATTTAATTCCTCGTAGAAACCAGATGAATTATCAAAGGAGAGGACAAATAAAATTACTACATCAAGACTGATAGTTCAACGCTAAATCTAGGTTGCTATTGACAGTAACATATTTTAAACAAACTAACTACTGACCTCAATGAATCCAGAAACTTCATTGCCTTCAATCCTGGTCTGAATCCACTCATTCATCATAACAGGTCGTGCTGCACAGATCATTACACTTGAAAGGAAATTTGTGAAAATCTGGTATTAGATGGAACAAAAAAGTGATTCACAAATCATGCACATTATTTCACAACTTGGGCATGAAATTCTAGATTGAAGAAAGACTTTCTGAGGTAGCGACATACCTCACGACCCGCAAGTGTAAGTAATATAGTCCCAAGACCCCCAGCAGTAAGCAATTTTTGGGTAGAGAAACCTAGTAACTCAATAAATAACGAGACCGCAGCAACCCATACAACACTATACACAGCTTTCCCAGCAAAATGGAAGCCCATCTGCAAAGTAGATTAGTTTGGCAGTAAATGATAGTTATTAGGAAAAAGATAAACCAATGCTTTTCATATAAGAAAACAATAGGAAACATTCCATGCTCTAAAAATGTTTTAGAAGTATATGTTCTTACTACTTAAGAACATTAGATATATAAATACAGAAGTATACATTTCCGGCATAAGAGAGATCTGATGTCTGGACTCTGGATGAAGAGTTTCTGAGCCTGTTGAATTGCACTGCATTTGGAGCTTTTTTGGCATTCTGAATCCATGGATGTTCTGCAAACACATGGGATAGTCTCAATTGAGGAATTGAAAGTCAAATTCACTAAAAACCAGAGTAAAGCATATAAAATTATTTTGGGCTTGCTTAGCTTTTAAATTCCAGAAGGAATGTTTAAACTTCCACAGACCATAACAAATCTTAAATCAACAAACGCAATCAAAACAGTAACACAACTGACAAAGCAATGAAGGAAAGAAATTATGATTAACGAGGAGAAACTGGCAAGAAGGGGAAATTAGGCCGCATTCTCGCTATATGGACAAACCAAATAAATAACTCCAAAGGTGGCAAACCACAAAGGCAGGCCTTAAGTCGCATTAGAGTGAAGTAATTTTGTACTATTTCCCAAAGCAATTCATCAAACACCTCATATGCATAACCCTATACAAGCACTATAAATCAATTAACTTCTATCCCATGAACGAATAAAGCTAAAAACAATCAAAATAAGTTCAAACTGCTCAATTTTGCAGACGAATTTGTACTTTTATGAGGCGGAGAAGATTTATCGACAATGAAGAATTCGATTTCTTTCTCCGGAGTCCGTGGTCCCGACCTGATTCTCTCTCCTAGGGTTGTTTGCAAGTTGAGTTAGGATCTTTCTCAATTGAGAAATAAGAACCACGGTAGACAGAAAGACATCAGGAAACAAAATTCAATTGAGAATGACAAGTTCAAACCGATCAATTCTGCAGACGAATTTGTAGACTCTGACGAGGCGGAGAAGATTTACCGGCGGTGAAGAATTCTTTCTCCCGAGTCCGTCGTTCCGTCCTGATTGGCTCTGTTCTGGTTCCCTTCCTTGACAAACTGTTACACTCCGACGAGGCAGAGAAGATATTCCTTTCCGGCGGTCAAGAATTCTCTCCCGATTCCGTCATCTGGCATGGCTCCTGAATCTCTCCCTGGTTGTGGTCCCTTCGAAGGAAAGTTTATCAGGCGAATGAACTTGGGAAATGGCATTTTGGTGATTTTTTTATAAATGACATGGTTTAATCGGTTTTTTAAGATTTTACCAAAATAACTCACACGCTTTTTTAATGGCATTTTGGTGATTTTTTTATAAATGACCTGGTTTAATCGGCTATCCACTGTTAAGTTTTTACCAAAATAACTCACACGCTTTTTCAATAGAATGGAAATGGATATTTACATATGAGCTATGCACCACCCTATTTTTTTTAGTTTGCAATATTCTATATTTTATTTATTATAAAATAAGCCCAAATTAAAATCTCGTTTTAAAGAAGCCTAAGTTTTCACGATTCCTCCTCTCTTCACTCAAAATTCTTTGAATCTCCATTAAAAATCTTCTTTTAACATTCAAACTCCTCCTCGCATACTCGCTCGTTGATTCTGACATTCGTGAGTGTTTACACGTTTCATCTTGCAACGTTCGGCAGAGCACACAAATCTTCCACGGACATACAAATTTTGCACGCAACAATTTGATGTGCATTTCCTATCTGCACACAAACTTCCTGCGTGCACTGCTTTTATGCACACAATCTTCCTTCTGTGTACACAATAGTTTTGCACGCAATTCGCGCACGTGCATGTATAATGGCGAAAATCGAAAAAACGCTTAAACGAATGGTGAACATACCATGTAATCTTGACTGTATAACTCTATTTCAAAGCTTCTTTTATTGTCACTCGACATTCTTTAAGCAATAAGAGTATGAAAATATTTAGATTTAAATTAAGATTGCAGACAATAAATAATGATAAAATAAGGAGGAAAAGTAAATTTGGACTAGTTTTGTAATTTAAAAAAAAAATTAAAAATTGCAAACTAATTTTAAAAATGTTGCATACATGAGTCTATATATTTAAGACCGAACGACCGAAAATCACCCGTATAATAGGACATATTAGTGAAACCACCTGTTATGTACGAAATTACCAAAAACCGCCCTTATAAGAACTTCCGTTAACAAATAACCACCTGTCTCCACCTCCCGTCCCAAATTTTGTCTGAATATGAAATTACAAATCTACCCTTTATTTTTTATTATATTATATTATTAAACAAATAAATAAATAAATTAAAACTAAAAAACATATATCATCTTCTTCCTCCTGCATCCAGCTTCTGCTTCGTCCGGGCGATGCCGGCGACGTTGCCGACCCCTTTTCGCTCATTTGCTGCTCACGATCCCTTAGATTGTCCGAGGAAGAAGACGAAGATGACGTCAGCATAAACCCATTGAAAATCCCGCCGCATCGAACCTTCTCCTTGATGACATCGCCGGTAGAGCGTCGCTTCCCCTCCCGCTAAGACTCCACCTCTATAGAGTGCAATTGCCGAACCTAGTCGTGATCCACTTGAAGAAGTCGTTCGAGAAGCTCCAGCTCCCACGCCCCATAGATCTGGATCTGGAGCGTCGTGCTTCCCTCCCGTTGAGGCTCCACCTGCCAGAGCGTGCAATCTTCAAACCCAGTTGTGATCCGTTTGAAGAAGTCCTCGTAGAAGTTCCAACACCCACACCCCATAAATTTGGATCTAGACCTTTTCTCCATTTTCTTTTTGATCTAGAAATTGATTTTTCCCCTTTTCCTTTTCCTTTTTATGTACTTTTATTTTAGATTTAAAAAATTAATAAAGGGGCTTGTGCACACAACACTAATGCATTTTTGAATGCGAGTTGGGGACGAGTGGTTATTTATTAACGAAAGTCTTTATAAGAGTGGTTTTCGATAATTTCGTATATTACATGTAATTTTTGCTTATATACCCTATTATACGGGTGGTTTTCGGTCATTTATTTAAAGTTATTTTAATTATCAAACAAATGTATAAATCAAAATTCAACTAATTATTAAAATTTCTCCAAATTTTCCATTTTAATTTATTGGGTAAAATCAATTGACTGCACGGAAAAAAGAAAAGAAGAGAAAGGCGCGTTTAGGCGGGAAAAATCTGTAATTCACACTTCGATAGATAATACCCTCCGTTACCTTCGCCGGCCAACCATCGCCGCCCTCTCCCAAGCAAAAATGCCGCCCAGGAAGAAGCAGAAGAACTCCATCGCCGCTTCTTCTTCCCTCTCAAACTCCAAGAAGCAAAACCAAACCCCAACGACGACCACCACCGCCTCTACACCTTCCAAGTTCGGCATCCAGCACTTCTTCCAGCGCCATTCCCTTTCCCAGCTTTCCAAGCTCCAACCACCCCCGATTCCGAAGCCACCTGATGCCACCTCCGTCTCGCCGGATCGGAGACCTGTTGATGGCGCCGGAGATGCTGAGAATGAGCCGGATTTGGATCGAATTCGTCGATCCAAGAGCACGCCGCTGGAGAGTTCGGTAGTGGATGGAATCGATTCTTCCGCCGATATTGTTTCGTCGAATCCGGCGCCTGTTGGTGGGATGGAATCGAATGCCAGCTCGAATGCCGACGGAAACCCTAAGAGTACGCCTTCGGAGTGTTTGTTGGCAGATGCTGTGGATTGTGAGGATGTTTCTCCTCAGTTGACAAAATCCGTGTCTAGGAGACGCTTCAAGTTCTCCCCTGGAATGGTATCTCTTTCTCGTAAATCAAATGCTAGTAATTAACATTATTAGTTTTGTCGTATGAATGATGAGGTTGCTTGTGGAAGTAACTTTAAATTGATAATGGGCTAACAATTTTGGAAGGGAAAGTGAAATTAGGTTACTGATAATTTGGTGTGATGATGGCTGACAGTTGATCAAGCAAAGCCAGGATGATGGAGGTGATGAGATTACCTGGAAAGTATCTCCAGTGAATGAACGCCTCCACTCCATCTCGAAGAATCTGCCAGAGGTGGTGAAGGCCCTTGCTGAGGCTGCAAGAGGTGTTAGTTCCAATTTGAGGCGATGCTCAAATGATAAAGAGGTGTTGTTGCCGTTTCTTAATCTCACTATTGGATTGTCCTTCTACATGATGCATGTCCAAGGGAAAGAAGAAAGATTATAATGATTTTTTAAATCTGCAGGGTTCACCTAGAACTGGAAAGTCCTTACCATTGCCCAATAGGATTAGTTTGATAAGGTCTACACCAGGGGAGGATTCGGCTGTTTGCAATGGAGACAGGGATCCTAATGATGTGAAAAACTCGAGCACCTCACATTTGCAGAGTCCTTTTAGGACTCCTCCCTCTCTACCATATTGCCATAATAAGGTTATTGTGCTTTTGATTGCTTAAAATTTGTGTATTTTGCATTTCACAGTGCTAGGATCATCTTCTGATCTTTAATGCCCTTTCTAGTGCAGCTTTCGGATTCTGATGGTGATTTTCATAACAGCACTTTGCAAGAAACTCTCGGTTTAAGGCCTCACAAAAAGGTTTCTTTTCAGATTTCTATTCTTCCTTTTTTAACTCCTTTTCTTCTACTAAAGTTTTTGTTTGCTATCCTTATGGTATCTCTTTAGTTATAGTCCAAAAGTGGCTAACCTAGTGAAGTTGATGTCTTTTCAGACTGGCTAGATATGTTGCTACTACGGTTTTATGCTTATTTTTTTGTTTTACAGGCATTACTTGACCTTTTGGATCAAGTAGAAGATGTAATCTCAGTGGAAGATTTCCCATCTGTTGAAGAAGTCAACTTTTCTAAGGTAGTTGATAAAACTATTGATAGGAAGCCTATTTCATTTCACTCAGAAGTCACTGAGTGCAGACAACCAAAACAAGAGACTACTTTGGCATCTTCTAGTCCGTGTTTCCTTGTTTTAGAGGTATTCTGTATGACTGTGCAGATGCATTGATGCTCACCCGGATAATGCTGTGCTCATAGAGGTTAACCATCAAATTATTTCTCCTGTAGGTTACTGAGAAGCATAGCCGAGCAAATTCTTCTGGAACATGTTCCACCAAGGTTGTTAATAATCTTTACCTGGAATTATTTGGATATTCCAGTTTAGTTGTGAAGATTGAAACATTTGTTCATTTCCTATACAGGTTCTTCGATTACTGAATGAACATACTGGGAAGGAGCAGTCTGTGCATTTGTCTGATGGCTGGTAAGTGTAAATTTTGGTACATCATGCTACATGCTACATGTTTCATCTGATATTATTTACTAGTTCTGTCTATTGTTGACTTCTCTTTTTCCAGTGAGGGTTGATATTTGAAATCATAATAGGATTCAAATATGTTATCTCATCTTATTGAGCTTTGTTTGTCTCTGATGCAAATCTTAAACCAATTTATACATTCACTCCTCACAGTTTGGGATTCATCATATAAGATTTGATCTATGAGTCTTAATTTCTGAATATATAAGCGATCACTTCTGAGGGCATTGTGAGGTGGAAAGGCAAAGCTTTTTACCAATCTTCAGTATTTGGTAAATGTTTCAGTTCTTGCTATTTGACAATTTCAATTTCTTGTTCTTGTGAGGTAATTCATTGTATACTGGTGAATAGTGAATACACCACCCCTTGCTGCCCATCAACATAGGGTAGAAGATTGCGACTTCAATTTGTTTCCTTCTGTAATGACTTAGTCAATGCAAAACGACCTGTTTGCTTTCCTGTCTCTGGTCTTCCAATGGCTGCAAGTGTTCTAAAAGACGCTAGGTAGACCCTGGACGGTGAGGGGCCGCCTAGTGCTTAGGTGGGGTCTAGACATGACGACTAGCCCGTCTCATAGAACACTGGTAATAGTTTGGACTGAGTTTAATGATTTTGCATTGACCGACATGGTCTGTAAAGATAATCACGCAGGCAACTCAAAGTGATCATATATTCCTCTTTTGGCTACACTTTATATAGTCCGTGAATCATGACCATACTTTATTATTACCCTTGTCATGATATCCTTTCAAGTCATCACGAGATAATTCTAGGAATATAATGGTTGCAGGAGATGCTTTTTTTAATTAAGAAAAAGAGATATTGTAAACTGCTCTTGATGTCTCATAAGATAAGTTATGCAGGTCCTTCATTATTCGTGGTGAATAACTACTCAGTATAATTGATGGTGCAGGTTTTATAGTGTCATTGCTCCAGGAGACTCAGTACGTGTGATTGGTAATTTTGATGAGCAAGGAAACTGCTATGTGGACAATGATAATAATCTTGTTATTGTTAGCCCACATGCACTTATTTCTGGAACTCGTGTAAGTTAATTCTGCATTACCTGAATAATAGTGTAGTTGACTCTCTATTACTTGGACGTGCTCTTTTTCACAAGTAAATACACCGTGATGTTTGATAACATTTATAACCTTCATTTTTGAAACATCTCATCCTATTTGTGTTTTTCAGGTTGCAGCCAGTTTCAGCTGTTCAAGACGAGCTGTATTTGATGAAAGGCTGAGAAGCTTTGAACAATCTATACCAGCACTAACAGGCACCGTGCTGCACCAAATTTTCCAGGTTTAACGAATGTCTTTTTTACAATATTTTAAAGATGGATGATGCACTGAAATGCCATAAGATGTTAAGGTGTTAAACTGAAACATTTTTTCGGTTGTCTTGTTTTCTTAGGAAGGGCTTTTGATGGAGACTCCGACGAGAGAGATGTTGGAAGAACTTTCACCAACAGTCCTCTTGAAAAATATAGAGGCCCTGTATGCATGTGGAGGTGCAAATCTCATATTTTGTTTATATGACCTCTGTATTTTCTCACTAACAATTTCTTTAACTTCACAGTTTGGAGATGTTACTGCATTTCCTTTATGATAATTCTTTCTTTGAACTGTTAGGGACAATAATTATACTTTATCAGTCATTTCTTTAACATGCCACAAATTCTACTTTTTTGTTGGACAATTTTTGCAGTAAATGAATATGATATGCAAAAGCAGGTGAAGGAGGCAATTCCAAGAATGCTAAATTGGATTCAACTCTTCAGAGGCTCCAAGGTCACCTTTTTTTTCTTTCTCTTTTTTCTATTTACTGCTGTCTAACCATTGTGGCCTTTTCCTAGACCATTTCGAGGATGCTAAATTGTTCTAAATTAAGCATTTGCTTTCTCTATTGTTTCTTCTATACCCACTGTGTAGTTGTTTTGAAGATGACTAACTCATCATGCTTCTCATTAGAAATAAATTATGCTTACCCAATGTATTGTTCTGTTTACCATGCTATTAATCCATGCAATATTGTCCCCATTAAAAAGCCATAATCCAATGAAGCATTCACTGGTGTAAAATTACTCAGAAAAATCCAAACATTTTACTAATGTAACTTTAAAAGTTAAAACAGGACAATTCCACAACCTTTTGTCCTCAAATTTAAAACCCTTGAAGCATGCCTGTCGGTAGGTCTATACTCCGTATATTGCAGACCTAATATACTCCAGCACATTTAAGTGGACAGATCAGAAATATTTGTTCACAACTTCACCGGCCTGGATTAACTTAGTTGGGAAACATATAAAGCAAAAATATTTGTGACGTAAAAGAGAAGGATTTTTTTTTGGGTGTGATGTGAAATAAAATACTCTTATTTCTTAGATTACATAAATTGAAGATATAATATAGTCACATTTATAAATTGATTTCTATTGGCAGTGTGCAAGGCCATGTCTCACTAACATTTGGATTTTACTTCATAGGTATTATTATTAACTTATTTTTACTGTGAAGTTAGAAAATGATTTGCTTATGGCGTTCTGAGATTATCCAGCTCATCTACATCCATGCTACTTGCTTTATCTGTTACAAGAAAGGGTCTGGATAACCTGAAATTGTTTACTGTTATTGTTTTGATGCTAGGATATTTACTAAATAATTTTTTTCTCCTCTTCAGGATTCTTCAAAACCTACTATTGATTTTGGACCTGATAATGGACAGATGCAGGTTAGCTTATCTGAGGTAAGGGATTTCTATCTATAATTGAGGGTTAGTTTGATGTTTTTTTTGCCGTTTTTTAAAAGGAGAAAATTATTAAGTACTGAGTAGTGATGAATATACAAGTGGATAGGACCCTCTAAAAGGTAGAGAAATAAAAGCTAGATATGTTGGAAATGTGAAAGCATTTTGCACGGTCTTCCTGTTAGAAACAACTAGGCAGGGGGAATGCTATGATGATATCCTAAGGTCCTTGGTTAAAAATTGTTCAACTCCATGCTATAAAGTCTGTGCTCATTAAACAACATAGAGAAGTGCTCTGAAGTCTGGGTTGATTGATGACCATTTTTATTGCATATGCTATGAGCATTCTTTTTCGGTCATATTCCTAGATACTAGCTACTAAGTACTCACTTTGTTGTACATATCTACTTAAATGTGATAGAGGCAGTTCATATCATATATTTGATTTTCAATGGATAAAGCCTCTGCCCATTAAACAATAAAAGGGAGAGCCTTGAACTACAATACAATGTATGAAAGTTCTTGTTGGGTCGTATATATAGACACCGACTTTTATTTATGCTGTACACATCTGCTGGAACATAATAAACCTTTTCTATGTAGAGCCAATTCATATTATCTATTTGATACTCAACACAATGTATAATTAGTCTCCTAATCAACTTGAGTCAGCTCTGTCTATTATGTATATGCTATTCATAATGTGACTTGAGTATTAAGATTTGATAGTGTGTTCTATGTCAATATGAAATGACGTGAAATGTGGGCCCATGAGTATTCAGATATGGCATTTGTGCATTGCATTGTGAATTATGCTTCAAGATCCACTTGTTTTTGGGTACATAATAAGTTGGATTGGGTATGCCTTGGTGAAACAGGTTGTAGATATCGAGGAAATGGTGTGGGCTCCAAAGTATGGTTTGAAAGGAATGATTGATGCTTCCCTTCGTGTGAAAATTGAATCAAATGAAACAGGGTCAGAGGAGAAGATCTTACCTCTGGAATTTAAAACTGGAAAAGGAACTTCTGGTCAGGCAAGTACACATTGAATTTGCCATGTTTGAAAACAAGAGATATCTCCATTTCTTAAACTGCCTTCGTAATCCTTCAGAGTATGTAATTTTTCAATATGCTATGCAGTCAGCAGTCGAACATTCCGCCCAAGTGATTTTATACACTTTACTCATGTCTGAAAGGTGACTATTCTACCAAGTTGATGTTTCTTTGTGATGAATACTAATTTTGTGTTTTCTGATATACTAAATTTATATAGATACCTAGAAGACATTGATTCTGGTCTTCTGTATTATCTCCACACGGATCAAACACAGGTATATTCAAGTATACATTATAATCAGTTCTGGCCCACATTATCAGAATATCTTCTTTTGGATGTACTAACTACACATTGACAGGGACGTGTTGCTCGAAGACCAGACTTGGTTGGGCTCATCATGCGTCGTAATGAGTTAGCACATGATATTCTGAAAGCATTCAGTGTGCAGCAGTTGCCACCGATGCTTCAGGTAGTGCTACCTGTAGAACTTTGTCTTTAATATTGTCTTGGATTGAATTACTTATGTCTAAGTAATTTCTGATTGCAGAGTCCAAACATTTGCAAAGGATGTCGTCATGTCAATGTTTGTACCGTTTACCATAAGGTAAGCTCTAATATTTCATAAGCATTATACTATAAAGTGCTGGGCTTGACTATGTCTCGTCCAACAGTTACGATATATAGATAGATGCTGAACGTTTTATATCTCCTCGAAAATGATAATACATAGCATGTTTTATTGAGTACAATTTTAATAATGCAGGCTAATGGTGGAAATGCTGATAGCAGCGGATTAGGGGAGTTGTTTGATTCCCTAACTGACCATTTAGCTGTTTCTCATATCACCTTCCTAAAACAGTGGGATCGACTAATTGACCTAGAAGCGAAAGGGCAACAGGTTTAAATCATTGATTTTACTGTCTTAACTCTTTATTGGGTTGTTGAAACTTGTATAATCTGACTACATATTGTCACATCTTTCAGTTTTCTAAAAACAACTTGTGGCAATCAAGTTTTTGGAAGGATGAACACTCCCCTACTTGCCTGCCTTCTCTGGTTCTTGATGGATCAGACGATCTTCAGTTGCAGAAAGATAAACTAGTTGTTTATCATTTTATGCGCCAAGACATGTCTAACAATCGCATGAATACTCAAGAACATGATTTTCAAAATGGTGTTTCCCTCAAAAGTCATTTGGATTGTGCACTGCGGAGTGGAGATCGAGTGGTACTTTCATCTACATATTTCACTTATTTATGGGAAATTATAAAAGAAATCAATGTTTTAGTTGCCGTTGCTTTTCCTGAAAATCAGAGTACATTGTAAGCATGCTAGCAAGGATGAATTAGTTTGGTCTCCACTTGATTGACTCAATTGTTACAAAAACTAAAGCTCGAGTTCTGTGTATGTGTTTGTGCTTTAATCCAATCCAACTAACCAAAGCTATGACTATTTCTCACATCATATGTCCTTCAATTCCTAAGACTTCTTTTTCATGTAGTATATTTCAAAAAAATCTAAATGGCCAAAGATAGCGGTTTATCTCCGTTATGGTAGATCTATTGCATGACTAGTGTATTTACCGAAGGACAAGGTTAAAACTGTCTGATATTTTCTAGTAGAATCTTGTAGTGTGTAAGTTGCATATGGCGTGATGTTCTCGCCTTCTCGATTGGCACTCCTTCCCCTGTATTATTGTACAGATAAATTATTTAGGTGGAGGGATACGTATTATTTCTAACGAACCCCAATGTCCATCCTCACTATTTGTACAACTCTTTTGGATCATGTAGTTGTCACATAAATGTCAGCTAGTTGCTGGTTCCAACCCCGACAGAGCACTAGTGAAATGGGGGTTGCCAGTTTTGATCCATTTCATTGCTACTATATTAGTTTTGATAGATCACAAGCAGTTAGCTTGATAAGTCTCTTGTTATTGCTTAATCCATACAACTGGCTTCCATCAACAGAAACATGTGACTTTGAATACTTTCTGTGTACTTAATTTCTAAGGAGCTGCGGTTCTGCCTCATTTTTTATGGTTTTCCTCCCGTTTCTTTGGATTTCAAGGTATTTAGCTCTAACTTTTTCTTCAATGTTTCATGTGCAGATATTAAGTGCTACATCGAGTCATGTTGCTATTGCAAGTGGATATATTACAGATATTAGCGGATCTCATGTGTCTGTAAGATTATTGTATACCATTCTCGTTCCTTGAGCATAATGTTTTTTGGACAATTGTAATAGAAGTGTACATTGTCTTAGTTTGTTTAAGACATATTTCAGTATTTTTTTACATATTTATGGTGGAAACTATTATGAATTTTAACTTCTTTCAAACTACTAGGTTTCTATGTCTAAGCGCCTGAGGATTCCTAGGAGTACCCGGTCCTCACATTCAAATGATATTTATGAAGAAGTTTGGCGGATAGATAAGGATGAAGGGCCTGCTTCCTTTTCTACCATGAGGTAATTGTACTTCACCCTGCTTATTTTTTTTTGTAGGTGAAAATTTATCACATTGTTAAACTAGACTAATTTATTATTGAATATATGTATTTGGTTATCAAGGTCTAATCTTGCGCGATTGTTCATTCGAGATGCACACAGTGCTGACCTAAGGAAGATGATTGTTGATCTCGAGGTTAATCTTATTCCTTTCTTTATAGTTCTCACGTATAAACTTTGCATGATCTTACACATCTACTTTAAAAAAAATGTTATATATGCAGGCACCAAGATTTGATAGTGGCTGTATTCTAAGCCAAGATCCTGCAATATCATACGTTTGGTCAGAGAGGAACTTAAATGATGATCAACGCAGAGCAATTATTAAGGTACTTCTTTAATTCTACATTTTTATGCTATTTTGAGTTCAATTTGTTGGATATCTCTTATTTGACATAATTATTTGCTCTACTCTCTACAATGTGGTTGTTTTTAGATTCTTAGCGCCAGAGATTATGCCCTTATCCTTGGAATGCCAGGTACTGGCAAAACATCCACTATGGTATATGCAGTAAAGGCCTTGTTGATGAGAGGTGCCTCCATCTTGCTTACGTCCTATACAAACTCAGCCGTGGATAATCTGCTAGTAAAATTGAAAGCTCAGGTCCTTTAAAGCTCTTGCTGCCTTTAGCCAAAAAAAAGTAGAGATTGTGCAGAAAATGATTTTTTGACAGTTAATTATTCATATCTGTTCTCTTCTATGTGCAGGTATTTTTTTGCATGGTGACTATGGGTTCCTGCTCTTCAAGTCTCAGTTCTTTATAGTCATAGCATTAGAGCTTGAAATTGCTGCTAACAGAAGTGTGCACTTTTTAGGGGATAGATTTTGTACGTATTGGAAGATCCGGGGTTGTCCACAATGAAGTCCATGAGCATTGTATTTCAGGTTTGGCAAGCTCTGCTACTTTCAGGTTCACGACTCTTTGAGAGACATTTTGTGCATAATCTCCTTGTGACAGCTAAGGATGCACGTAGCGTTGAAGAAATCAGGAGAAGGCTGGATCAAGTCAAAGTCATAGCAGTTACTTGCTTGGGCATAACTAGCCCTTTGCTGGTGAATAAAAGATTTGATGTATGCATAATGGACGAGGCTGGGCAGATTACCTTGCCGGTATGTTTCTGTACAATACTATGTTTGTGTTTTGCGAGTTCTTACCTTTCTACATGCTTCAACTGTTTAGATAAGTAGAAAATTTGTTACAACTAAAAATGTTACATTGCTTAGAGCATGGAGCATCCTCTGTAAATCTTGAAACAAAAGGACTGTCTTTACTCCCCATATAAGTTGAGCTCTAGGAAAGAAGGCCATGCTCAACAGCATGGGCTCATGAGAAAGCAAATAGAAAACCTTGTCGTTTACTTTTCGAAAAAAAAAAGAATACTTACATTTCTTTCCAATTAAAGGAGCATTGCGCATTGTTTTCCTGCATCATTTAGTCCTTTCCTACAGAATCCAGACCTTTTTTTATAGGAAATTATGGCTTGAATTAGAGCACATCTACAATTACGCCTATAATGTGACATTAATTCCCTTGCATTGCTCAGGATGATTAAAGTACCCTTTGTTTGTAACAAGTTGCTCGTATGTCTATTTAAATTGAAGACCAAACAAAAGCTTTCACTTCCAAAGGGACTTTGGACTTGAAATGAGTTTAGTAATGAAATCTAGAATGGCTAAATGGAATGAGACTAGCCAAATCACATTTAAAATGACCTGAATTCTACTTCAACCATACTCTTCTATGGGGGTGACTAAGAAAATGATTAAGAATCCAAATAATCAAATCCAAGGAATTTACCATGTAATAACTCAAATGTGTGTCCTCAAAAATGGAGATTCCAGGAAGCTCACGCCTCACCCCCTGAAATGAATAATAATCATTCCAGCGGTGTGCAAGAGTTGTGTGATACAAGGCATAAGGTGATATTTGGTCGGATTCATGTCTAAGCTTCATTGACTGCCAAACTAAGAGCATTGTATTATATCAAGTTTATCCCTTACTTTTTATTTTCATTGTGCAAAATAGTGATTTCACGAAAGTTTGCTATTTTAGGTATCATTAGGACCTTTGATGTTTGCTTCAAAGTTTGTCCTGGTTGGTGATCATTATCAGTTGCCGCCCCTAGTTCAGGTATTAGTTATTATTCTAGAAGTTTCTAAAGGCTAAAGCACATCCTCCTCCAATTTCATGTTTTGCAGCTTGTATTAAGTTTAACCCATCTTATGCTTAACTAGAGTGCAGAGGCTCGAGAAAGTGGTATGGGCGTAAGCTTGTTTTGCAGGCTTTCAGAAGCACATCCACAAGCAATATCAGCATTGCAAAATCAAGTAATCTTACTGCTGATTTGAAGTTCATTGATATGTTGATCATTATAAAGGAACATGAAAAAACATGATGTCTTTGAGACTAATATTTTTTAATTGTTTCTCGATGCAGTACCGGATGTGTGCAGGTATCATGGATTTGTCCAATGCTCTAATTTACGGTGACAGATTACAGTGTGGTTCTTCAGATGTGAAGAATTCCAAACTGAAGCTTCTGAATCCAGGGTTAATGAGAGTTTGGCTGAAGGAGGTAATACCATTGATCATAACCTATTTCATGTCACAGTTATAAGCTATCATAGTGTTGTATACTTTTACGGAATTTGCTACATGAAGCACCTGATGCTGGTGTCTCTTTGTTTAAAAAAAAAAGAAAAGAAAAACACTGGTTAAATATGCCTATTGTCTTTTGATATTTCTCTTCCTGGTTACGTCAGTGGTTTAATTATCCATTTCTTGCATTTTCCCTATCTTCCAAATAGTTTTCTACTGGAGGGAGGCTTGAGTTTTTCTCTTTTGGGGAAACAGTAATCCCTCCTCCCTTCATCGATTTTTCATATTTTATGGGTTAAATTCTGCTCTCAGTTTTATATGATACATCAAGTTCGTACGAGGACTTTTGGCTTCAACATAATTAAATTAATTCACTTTTGACTTGTGCAGGTTTTAAATGAACAGAAACCGGTGATTTTTATTAACACAGGTTTGTACATATCTGCATAATTCTGTTTCGTTTTGCTGCATGTTAACACAAACCTAAGCTTATAAAACTCCATTCACTCTGTGTAGACACTTTACCTGCTTTTGAGACAAGGGATCATAAGACTGTGAATAATCGGCTTGAAGCTTATATTATTGCTGAGGTATTACCATTTATGTTTTCACCTGCAACACACTGATAAGCCTTATGATGATCAAAATTTAGAAATCTAAGTCTTTGTATTCTATAGATTGCGGGGACACTAGTTGATCATGGAATCAGGAATGAAGACATTGGCATCATTACCCCTTACAACTCACAAACAAGTCTAATCTGGAGTCTTGTACAGACATTGTCTGTGGAGGTTCATACAATTGACAAATATCAGGTAGACCTGTTTCCAGGCAATCTCTATAAATTGCATGTTTCTGCTACTAACATTTTTAACTTATAATTTTAAACTTTATTCACTATTTATCACCTTTATCTTCAGACTTTCTGGTGATAGCTACACTTTCTCATGTATAACCTTGTTCACTCCTCAGGGAAGAGATAAAGAGTGCATACTATTGTCCTTTGTGAGGTCAAGTCGAAATCCCGGCAACTACTCATCTTCACTGCTTGGAGACTGGCATAGAATTAACGTGGCAATTACACGAGCCAAGGTAAAATCTCATTACTCTATATATTATTTCCTGTTCCCAATTACATCTTTGCTTGGTGGTTTGTTTTTTATCATTAGTTGCATAGACAATAGTAGAAATAGTAATATGCCAGTCTCCAAGCAGTGAACTAGACACTTGGTTAGAAACTTAGGATTTCTGTCTGTGTCTAATTGTTGCTGAGATATATGTTAAGTCTAAGAATGGCCAAGTAATAACCTGATTCCAATTTAATTGGAAAGAATGCAAGAGTAATTAGGTGTAAATTACTCTTATTTTCCATGTACAATGCTCTGCACTAATAGAGTCTTCTGTTTTAAGTTCCACCAACCCGTTGCCTTCTACGACCTCTGTTCAGAACAGATGTCATTTTAGCCTTGTAACTTTGTTCAGAAATGTTTATCGTTTTAGGATTTCAGATAATGATGTTGATGTTTGATGTTGTACAATCTCTCTTTATTTATTGGCTACAAATGAGGTGCGTGTTTCTTGATGAAAGGTTTAGATTATTTTAGCTTAATGATTGAATTCCTTAATGGTTGTACCAAAGGCTAAAATGACCATCTTGTATGAACAGAGGTATGTTAAATTGTTATTAGTAATATTCCATAGAACCATGGAGTCCTCCTTGCATAAACTACAACTTACTATATTACCATTTCCTGAAACAATGAAAATTACTAGTATTTAGAAACCATATTTTTTTAATTTAATTTATTCTTCAGTAGCAATAATCCAGAACCCTTTTCATCCATTATGAAGATTCCCAATCTACACATCTAAAATAGCAGTCTATGTAAAGTAACAAGCCTTTCCCAATGTCATTGCAGAAAAAGCTCATCATGGTTGGTTCATGCACAACTCTTTCACGGGTCCCTCTGTTAAAACTCCTCATCGACAAGGTGAACGAGCAATCTGGAATCGTTAATGTCACAAAAGACGACATCGAACCCGATAGAAGCTTGAGGAGATGCTCTGAAACATAACCAGATGAATGCTGAGTATTTGTCATTCATTTGGCAGTTTGCCAATCTCAGCCCACTTGAAAAATATTGTGGCTGAAGTTTTTGTCAATATCTGTTTTGTAATAGCTACGAAATGTAAATATATTTAATCCAATATGCAGCTATAAAATTACTTCTTTCTTAGAACTGTATAATATTTTTTACATCGTTTGTTGTTTAAAAACAAAATTAACTTGCTTAGGCATAAAGATGTAATGTAAGCATAATGGAAGATAAGCTCATCCCTTGCTAGTTACTAGTGATATTCCATGAATGCTATTTATGTTTGTGTCTTTTTGAGTCCATTTTATGTTTTTATAATTCATAGTTTTCCTATGTTGCATCATGTTTAAAACTCTCTATCTAAGTAGTCAAGGACTGCCTAAAGCTAGGCAGCCGCCTAGATTATATGGCAGAATTTTGATTAGTTTTTTTAGAAGTTATATGGTTGCTTTTAATTTGTGCTTTTGATTTTTTTCAAAAATATCATCTCAACTTGCTCGAGGTAAGAGTATGTATAACTTGACTCTTCAGATATTTTTTAAGCTGGATTATATGAGGTTGTTATTGTTGTATTGTATAAACGAGGTGTATTAGACTATTTACTTGGGCAACAAAAATATAAACAAAAAAATAAATTAACATAGTTTTTTGTAGTGGAATTTTGACCTAACAACTTATTTGATGAGAGAGAACTTCTAGCCATGGGTGTCTCTAGCTTCTAATAGGATTTAAAATGACCTACTTATCATAATGACAAGACCCTAATTTTTGTAGTCCTAGTTGGACTTTATTGTATTCCTAGGTGTCACACAATTCCTAGAGAAGACTAACTACTAATCCTAATAAGAAACCAAACCTATAGTACTAGCTCTGTTACTTCTTCGAAAACTCCATGATCGCATTTTTGAACTCATCTAAGTGCTTGAACACTTCTATACTAGTAAATACTGGCCTTAAAGTCCGATGAGTAATTATAGAACTTTTTTTTAGGATCTTATCATCTATCTTTTTCTTTTCGATTGTAAGATTTTCATCCTTGAAAAAAAATCTATTCTAAAATAACATTCTATTTATTTTTCTAGGACACAATATCTTGCTTCCTTAGATAAAATTATCTTATCCCCGAATATATTATCTTCAAGCGCTTCAAAACTTTGTTCTCTACAAAGATAGACTTTTCATATTTGACGATATTGAAGATCGATCGTTGATATGTCTTCAACTCATTCATCATTTGACTCATCAACGGAATTTTTTTGTTGTTGTCTTCAATAATGCGTCTCAGCTAGCTTATGCATCCTTTTTGTCATAGTTCTATTGAATCTTTTGTTTTATCTCTTCGATCATTATCAATAAAAACTATGAGCTTCTGTTATTTTATTTGAAATTGTTATTTTTAGTTGATATAAATTTTTATCATTTGTTTTTTAATTTCATTTATATTACAGGGCTGTTTTTTTTTTTGCAAAGTCAGGTCGATCTAACGAGTCAAGTTCATTTTCATTCTAATTTAAAATTTTGTGTTTGTATGATTAAGTCAATAACATTAGCTCATAAATTTGTTTTTATATTCCTAATAAAATACATAAATTACTTTATTCACAAATCTTATATAACATAAAAAAATCATTATAATGAGCTTACAATTTTCTTAATTTAATTCATTCTTTTATTTTATATCTAATGATCTATATATTATTTAAAATAACAGTCCAATCTTAACAACATATAAATTTGTCTCTCTTGTCCTAATAAATGTCTCATTAATTTATAATATTCAATTAGTAAAATAATTTTTTTGGCAACCTAAATGCCCCATTTGTTGAAAATAAGAGAACAAGAAAATATAAAAATTAAATATCTTTAAACAATTTTAATATTAAATATCTTAATGGTACCGTTTAGTAATATATAATTTATTTGTAGATTAGAAAAATAAAACAAATTAAATTAAGAAAATTATTCTTAAATTAAAATATTATCTTAATATTCTTATCTAAATATTAACCCTAAAATAAAATAAATGAATAATTAATTAAAGTTAAATTAAAATCTTAGTAAAGTTATTCATTTTGGTCAAATAAATGCACTACTATTTTTGTATTAATTTCTACAAATGTTGAAATATAATAAGTATGTCAAGATTTAAATAAAAGAAATTAAATTAAATATTTCATAATGTAATTTAATTGACTTTAATTTAATATATTTGATCACATATTTTGAATTCCAAAAAGAACTAAATATTTAAATTGTATAAAACATAGAAAACAAACTTTGTCACGTCCAAAGGACGGTGTTAGAACTCTAGTATTTATTTAAAAAAGCCCCCTGCGCAAGGTGCAAGTCTTAAACTAGTATATAGTTATAGATGTCTCTTAATTTGAATTCATCCAATATATTTTGGTTTAAATGGTAATCTTAAGGACATTAATATCTTTTAATTAATTATCTGAGCTATAAAATCTTCGTTTTCTCTTTTAATGATCGAGCATATTAATTATATTTGAAATACATAGCACAAGTAGAGAATTGATCAACTTTTTTCCCACTTAAGAAGATTTTCCATTGCACTAGGCTGTGGATATATATATAACACCATTTGAGTTGCAACTTCTCTTATAATTTGTTTCAACTCCACCAAAGAGAATTGACAAACAGTTCAACCACAAAAAAAGAAAGAAAGAGAATTCACAAACAATGAAGGGTCGTTGTTCCATATTCATCATTATTCTTGTCCTCTCATTTATCGCAAGTATGAAATGAATTACATGTTCATAAAATATGATTTGAATTGTTTTCTCAAATTAATGTATTAGTATATATGTTAAACTTGATGATTTGTGTTACATTGTTCGTATAGGTTATGAGTGTAGGAGGGAGCTTATTACCATACCAGTTTGTTCAGACAGTGCGACACTTACAGGATGCACCGATGCCAAGTGCAAAAATTATTGCAATTCTCGCCATAAGTTCTTGGTGACATCACAATGTAATGATGTATCCTCTTGTGATTGCAAATATCAATGTAAATAGCCCCTTTATATTACCGGCTAAACGCATGCAACTCAACTATGAGTGCATGCATATATATGTAACCATGCTATTATGATATCTTGAATAAATCTTCGATCTACTCTTATTGGATTGAATATAAAGTCCCACATCGAAACTTTTATAGACTAATTACTAGACCTATTAATATATAAGTGTTAGCAAAGCCGACGTTTTGATTTTGATGGTTTCAAACGTCAATCACATGGTCGACCTTGAGTCTGTAAAATGATCTTCTATGTATGGATAATTAAGGACCAACGGATTACCTTTGTCCTAAGCCATATCTTATTGTTCCACATAGTTTACCTGTAGGATCGTTAGTACTTAAATGTGTCAGCGACTCCTGCGAAGTCGTCGACTTTGAGTAATTAATAATGCAGCGAAATAATCAAATAGAATGACAAGTGATATATAGTAGAAACTCCTCGTAAACCATTGAGTTTAAATGGCAATTGAGTTTGGGCTAAAACGAAATTGCTCAAAATTTAAGATCGCATCTACACATTTTCCGGTTTCCTACTTTCTGTATGTTTCTATGCTTTATATCACATAAATAAATATTCCATGCTCTCAATTAGTAGAAAAATGTGGGAAGGAAGCCATGATAAAAGTGACCGATTGTTGATGAAAACAAATGTTGATAATTTAAATAGTTAGGTAATAGATGAGCCAATCTCACCTCTTCTATGATTGACACTTTCTTCTTGTGCAAACCCGATAGATGAGTGATAAACAAATGATTTCTTGTTAATTAAAAATTCTTCCATGCAAACATAG
Organism: Fallopia convolvulus; assembly: GCA_964016875.1. NCBI lineage: Eukaryota > Viridiplantae > Streptophyta > Magnoliopsida > Caryophyllales > Polygonaceae > Fallopia > Fallopia convolvulus. Next base: position 4,120,489 of record OZ024720.1, read on the forward strand.
TACTTGCAATCTGAAATGATATTTTCTTACTGATTGACATATGTCAACATAAATATGATGACTGAATTTCAGCATACATGCACACCCTGTTCATATTTTGCCTGATTCTTCTAATGTTTTTCCCCATATTAATAAGTGTGTAATCCTAAACAATGTATTTTTCACATTTTTGACAAAATTCAACATGAAAATGATGAATGAATGTCACCACTCAGCATAAATCCACACCTTGTTCATATGTTGCCTGATTTTTCTAAACTTTTTGCCTATAAGGCAACCTCGACCATAAGGTTTCCTCCAACAGTGGCTCTTACTCCAATCGTCGCCAATTTGATAGGGAAGAAGAAAGTGGACAAGAAGTAAGCTTCGGGTTTTCGGGTATTGGATTTAGGAATGTAAAAGAATCTTGCGTCAACTCAATATTCAATGTTCTATATATGTTGTGATCTCTTGTATAGTAGATATTAGCATCCTTGTAGTTCATTGAGCTTCTGAAAGGAATTTGCTTGCTGTCTCAGAGCTTGAATTTTGTGGCTTTGTCGGATCGGCTGAGTTAATGAGACCGTAAAATGTAGGAAACTTGGCTTCTCTTCTATAAGTGTTACCTAATAATGGGTAAAGTAAGTTCAAATAATGACTTTGTATACATATTTTGGAACAACAAAAGTTAGATCTTTAAGTTTGATCAAATTTACTTTCCTAGGCCTTTCTGATCCAGACAATTAGACCCAGACTATCTTATTGATGAAAAGTTATTGAACAATTAGAGACCCATGCATCATGTCCACGACGTAAATAGATACCATAATTGAAGATTAATTGTACAAGGAAAAGGGATTGATTTATAGAGAATAATTGAAAAAAGGAGCAAAATAATGAACGTCATGAAGAGCTATCAAAATTCAAAACATAACTAAACCCGAAAAATCAACCAGCCCCATACCCTCGAATGATATTCTATCCTATTTTCATATTTACTTGTTAACCGGATTGACTTGGTGAAATTTGAGACTTTGAGCTTGATTAGAACTCAACCAAATTCAATCAAACTCAAAGTCTCAAAGTCACAAAATCAATCCGGTTAAAAAGTAAATGTGAAATTTGATAGAATATCATTCAAACGTATTAAATGAATAAGATGTGAAATCATGGATAATTCAAATATGTTCAAGTAATCTTAAAGTTAAAATAAATGTATTTCAATTGTTTTAAGTTTTTATAATCCATGATACAAGTGTAAGTAAATATAATTCATTCATATTATTTGAACAATTGCTTTGGTGAACTATTCTTAATTACATTTAAATAAATACTCTGTATTAATTAATATTTTATTTTTGAAATAATCTGTTTATTATATCATATGTATATTATTATTATTATTATTATTATTATTATTATAAAGAAAGTTAGTGGGATTACAAAAAGTTAGTGGGAAGCCGAGATACAATATGGGCCCCCACTCCTCTTTTTTTTGGTAGAAGGAGAGGCGGTACTCTCCGGCTCCTCAAGGGAGCGTTTTATTAATATAGTAAAAATGGGCTAAGTAGTCAGCAAACGGGGGATAGCCCGACCCCTAACATCATCATAAAGCAGTAAATTAATCCCCTCGGGAGGGGCACACAATACATGCAAGCCTAACGGAAAAGAAAACGCACTAGACGCGAGGCAATCCGCAACCGAATTTGCCTCTCGATACACATGACGAAATTGGATAGACCAATTCCTACTTAAAAAGCCTTGGCACTGAGTGACCAGGCTGGACAACGGATGGCAATTCTTCATCCGCGAGTTGAGAAGACCAATAACAAGCTGAGAATCCGATTCCACGACGACTTTACGGAAACCTTTATCCCAAGCAATGTGAAGGCCATCAAGAATTCCCCAAAGCTCCGCCATAGGAACGGAGCAAACACCAATATTATGCACGAAACCACAAATCCATTGGCCATAATGATCACGAACAATCCCACCAGCGACTGCCATACTCCCGCTTCTAACCGACCCGTCGGTATTCAGCTTCACCCACCCATCATTTGGGACTTCCCACTTTACATCCTGCATTACTTTTGAATGATTGAGATTTATACAAGAAAATTTACCTGTAGCTGCTGCATAATCCTGCATTACTTTTGGGCCCCCACTCCTCTAACTATAGAAAAATTGACCCTAGTGAAAATGTGTGCAGCAGCTGATGCCCCAATATCTTGAGTCTTGGAGAACTTCGATCTATATCCGCTTAAGCAATGAGATAGCATCCTTATTATTATTATTATTATTATCATTATTATCATCATCATTATTATTATTATTATTATTATTACAATTAGTTTAGGAAATTTTATATACAATGTTCTTTTATAAAATATAACGATCTTAATTTATTTGGTTAGGCGCTATTTGGATCGCACGGGATAATGCATTATTCCATGCGATCCAAACAGAATATGAAGGATATTTTTAACATCGTTTGTTGTTTAAAAACAAAATTAACTTGCTTAGGCATAAAGATGTAATGTAAGCATAATGGAAGATAAGCTCATCCCTTGCTAGTTACTAGTGATATTCCATGAATGCTATTTATGTTTGTGTCTTTTTGAGTCAATTTTATGTTTTTATAATTCATAGTTTTCCTATGTTGCATCATGTTTAAAACTCTCTATCTAAGTAGTCAAGGACTGCCTAAAGCTAGGCAGCCGCCTAGATTATATGGCAGAATTTTGATTAGTTTTTTTAGAAGTTATATGGTTGCTTTTAATTTGTGCCTTCTTTGATCCTTTCAAAACTATCATCTCAACTTGTTCGAGGTAAGAGTATGTATAACTTGACTCTTCAGATATTTTTTAAGCTGGATTATATGAGGTTGTTATTGTTGTATTGTATAAACGAGGTGTATTAGACTATTTACTTGGGCAACAAAAATATAAACAAAAAATAAATTAACATAGTTTTTTTATAGTGGAATTTCGACCTAACTTATTTTATGAGAGAAAACTTCTACCCATGGGTGTCTCTAGCTTCTAAATGGATTTAAAATGATCTACTTATTATAATGACAAGACTCCAACTTTTGTAGTCCTAGTTGGACTTTATTGTATTCCTAGGTGTCACACAATTCCTAGAGAAGACTAACTCATGCTCTAAACCTCACCCAAAAACTATTAATCTTAATAAGAAACCAAACATATAGTACTAGTCTTGTTACTTCTTCGAAAGTTCCATGATCGTATTTTTGAACTCAAGTGTTTGAACACTTCTATACTAGTAAATACTAGCCTTAATGATACGGACCCGAGGTGGACTGCGTATCGAACCCTTGTTGGTCAAGGGGATTGAGCCTGTTCCGAGGTGGAATCCGGCTCGAACTATTCAATGGCAGGAAATAAAGGAACTAAGAGAAATTAGGGCAAGGCTATTTTTCTTGGATGACTTTTTGAGGAGATACACAAGAATATTTATACCTAAGCCCTAACGGTTCAAAAAAAGCGTTCCGGGAAAGAACCGTAAAGAAAACCCGGAAAGAGAGCAAAGCTCTAGTTTATAAAAATTACATTAATTGAATATTCTAATAAAACTGAAATTATAAATCTAAAATACTAAATTTATTAATCTAAAACCTAAAATATTAATCTTCATATCTCTTCGGACGACGCCTAATTCTTGATGGCCTGTTCTCGGATTGTATATCCGTATCAATCTCTCCCCCGATGAGAATAGGCTTGTCCTCAAGCCGTACATCAGGGAAAGAGCGTTGCAGTGTAGCTACAGGTTCCCAAGTGGCGTCGGCCGGCCCTCCATCAGACCATTCGACGAGCCATTCGCGACGTGGGCTGCCATCAACAAGAACCTCACGCGCAGCTGAAGCCCGAATTGGAGTCGAAATCGGTCTATCGTACAAGAAATCCGACGACAACGTGGCTGGTTGGAGTGGGGAACCGTCAGTAATAAATGGCCGAAGTAATGAGACGTGGAAGACATTATGAATGCGTGCCGAGGCCGGAAGTTCCAAGCGATACGCTACCGGCCCTATCCGCTCAATAATTTTAAATGGACCATAAAATCGTCGAGCGAGCTTGGCGGAAAGGGGTCGACTTACTGAGTGTTGACGGTACGGTTGGAGCTTGAGCAAGACGAGATCCCCGACGCTGTATTCGACGTCTTTGCGGTGCTTGTTAGCTTGAGATGCCATTCGCTGCTGCATTTTAAGCAAATTGGTGCGAATCAAGTCAAGCACCTGCGCGCGATCGCGGATAGCCTCAGAAGCTAATGTGGGTGGCCCGATCGGCGCCGTGACGCGAGCAATAGGCGGTGGTTCCCGACCATATAAAACTTTAAATGGAGACATGCCCAACCCTTCGTGGAACATGGAATTCAATGCCAGTTCGGCCCACGGGAGGAAATCAAACCACTGCCGAGGTCGCCCTTGAGTGAATGCTCGAAGATATTGCTCTAGACTCCGATTCTTAACTTTAGTCTGACCGTCAGTCTGTGGATGATAAGCTGTACTGTGGTGAAGTTTGGTTCCGCTCAACTTATGAATTTCGGACCAAAAGGTACTACGAAACACGGGATCTCTGTCGGATAGAATAATTGCCGGAATGCCATGCAACTTCACAACCAAATCAACGAAGAGGCTGGCAACTCGGGGAGCATCAAAGGACGGCCCCAGGGCACCAAAATGAGCATATTTAGATAGCTTGTCGACGACCACAAGAATTGTGGTATGTCCTCGAGATGGGGGTAGTCCAGTAATGAAATCCATCGACACCTCGTCCCACACTTGACGTGGAATAGGAAGAGGCTGAATCAGGCCTGCCGGCTTACTCGTACGGTACTTCGTGGATTGACAGATAATGCAAGCGTCCACAAATCGTTTAACGTCAGCGCGCATACCCCTCCAAAAAAACACGTCAGCAACACGACGGAATGTCCGGTCGATGCCCGGGTGGCCTGCGCTGGGCGAGGCGTGAAACTCGGTCAGAATCTCGGCCTTGAGTGGCGATGCTGCCGCGACGACTAGACGATGAGAATAATATAGTATGCCGTCGTGGATGCGGAATGGCGAAGGCAGTGTGCCGGATTCGGCCTCGGCGTGCCAAGCACGTAAATCATCCATTACCTTATTCTCGGCCTTGATCCGAGTGAGGATATCGGGCAGTGGGGCCGCAAAAGTGAAGAATTGGCTGAGTTCGGCGTCGGCTTCGCTCATGCAACGTGACAGCGCGTCGGCGACCCGATTACTGGCGCCCGACTTGTATTCAATACGAAACTCGTAACCCATCAGCTTGCGCATAAAAAACTGCTGATCCGGGGTCTGTATTACTTGTGTAAGGAGTTCTTTTAAACTCTTCTGATCGCTACGAATTAAGAACTCACGTCCCAGCAAATACTGACGCCATTTCTGAACAGCGGAAACAATGGCAAATAGCTCACGATGGTAGGCGGAAGACCCGCGGCGACGTACCCCCAGTTTCTTGCTAAAAAACGAGAGCGGACGTTCCCCCTGTAATAGGACGGCGCCAACCCCGTCGTCCGAGGCATCTGTCTCAAGCACGAACTCCTGGTTAAAGTCTGGAAGTTGCAAAATCGGTGGGGATATCATCACAGTTTTTAAATGTTGAAAGGCCGCAGTTGCCGCCTCGGACCATACAAACTTCTCCTTTTGTAATAAATCAGTCAGAGGAGCTGCTAGTAGGGCGTAGTTGCGGATAAACTTTCTGTAATAGCCTGTTAAACCTAGAAAACCCCGAAGTTGTTTCACAGATTTCGGTATCGGCCAATCCGACATAGCCGATAACTTTGCTGGATCGGCCAAGAGTTGCCCTGCCGACACGATATGACCCAAGTATTCAACTGTCGTCGTGCCGAAGGAACATTTAGACCCTTTAACATAGAAGTGATTGGATTGGAGGATCTGCAACACAGTATCGAGATGCTCGACATGCTCGGCCATAGAGGGGCTGTATACCAAAATGTCATCGAAGAAAACAATAACGAATCGGCGCAGATACTGAGCAAAAATAGTATTCATCGCTGCCTGAAATGTCGATGGAGCATTCGTCAGACCGAAAGGCATGACCAAAAATTCATAGTGACCATCATGAGTGCGGAACGCAGTCTTATAGATATCCGACGAGTGCATCCTGATCTGATGATATCCTGAGCGCAGATCAAGTTTAGTAAAAATAGTAGCATTCCCTGATTCATCAAATAATTCATCAGCAGTGGGAATCGGAAACTTATCTGCGATGGTAATATTGTTGAGGGCGCGGTAATCGATACAGAAGCGAAAGCTTCCGTCCTTCTTTTTAACCAACAGAGCCGGGGAGGAGAAAGGGCTGGTGCTGTGCTGTATAATCCCCTGCTCGAGCATAGTGCGAACTTGGCGTTCGATTTCCGACTTCTGAAAATACGGATATCTGTAAGGCCGAACATTGACGGGCTTCGACCCTGGTTGTAAATGTATGTGATGGTCCCACGGCCGGCCCGGTGGGAGGCCCGTTGGTGTGTCGAAAACCGCGCGGTGGGCGTCCAGAATGGCGCGGATTTCCGGCGCGAGAGTCGACGGCCAATCACACGCCGCAAGCGCCGTCGCGGGCGATAAACTAAGAACCTCAAAGCACTCTAAAATCTGATCAGATGCACATAATGAGAGCAGAACGGACATAGAAATCGGTTTCGGAGTCTGACGGTCGCCTTGTAAGAATACCAATTTGCCCTCCCAAAAAAACTGCATTGTCAACTTAGCGTAATCATGGGACACAGTGCCCAGAGTCTGTAACCATTGGACACCCAGAACCACTTGCGGTCCATGCACCGCCAAGACATAGAGATCAATATCAAACTGGTGACCCTGCAGAACAATGCGAGTCGCCGGACATTGGTGGGAACATAACAGATAGGCGCCATTGCCCACAAAAACACGAAAAGGATCGATCTTATGCAATTGAAGGTGTAATTTTTCAGCCACATCGGGGTGGATAAAATTGTGTGTACTGCCACCATCAATCAGAACTTGAATATCAGTACTCAGAATCGAACCTGACAAGCGCAATGCGCGCGGATTCGGCAGCCCATCCATGGAGTTCAAGCTAGAGATATCGCCGGTGACAGCTAAGTCATCAGAATGTGCTGATTCCTCCTCGTCATCGCTGTCGTCGCAGCTCAGTAATGCCAAAAATCGGGGCTTGCAACGATGTCCACGAAAAAATTTCTCGTCACAATTAAAACAAAGGCCTTTCTTAGTACGTTCGTCACGCTCAGCAATAGAAAGACGACGAATTGGAAGAGAGGAATGCGTACCGTGAGCAGTAGACGGCGCCGGAGTTGCGGACGACTCCCCAGAAGGGTTTGCCGTGGGTGGCTTCGCTGTCGGATTGCCGAGGCGTGTCGCGTTGGGCGCCCACGGACGTTTGTTTGACTGCCATGGCGAGACAAGGTCACTGAAAGAAGCCGATAATTCACGTGCCAGGGCAAACGCTTGAGCTAACGTCGTCGGGTTTCGTAAGTTCAACTCCCGACGGACTGGTTGTTTTAGGCCCGCTTTCAACAAGGAAATTAGCGTTGATTCCGAGAGATCCGTAACTTTGTTTAACAAGGATTCAAATTCGGTTTGATACTCGAGGACCGATCCTGTCTGTTTCAGATTGGCCAAAAGACCTGTATAATCTTCATAATAAGTGGGATCGAATCGCTGCTGCACGGACACGAGGAAAGCCTGCCAAGTCTCGCCACAGTTATTCCGTCGTTGATAACGGAACCAATCCGAGGCCGGGTGATCAATCAGCATGCCGACCAATCGCAGACGATCGTAATCCGGTGTCCGAAAATAATCAAAATAAGCCTGGACGCGAAAGATCCAACCGTGTGGATCGGATCCACTGAAGCGTGGCGGGTCGACCCGAATTTTCGGAGTCGTGTCGGGTACTGCGGTCGGACGCCCCAAAGTAGGGTAACCGTGATGATGGCCTGTCGATGTGGGGTAATCCGAGGCCCCTGGGTGCGGCTCGGTGAACGGACTAGGGTTCGGAATCGGACCGTACGGTGGTCCGCCAGCGAGTTGGGGCGGGATGTGCGACGCAAAAGGGGACGGCGCACCGAGGCCGGGCGGAGGCCACCCCGCAGTCGCCGAAGACGGGCCAGGCGCGAACCGCTGCGGCGGGAAACTAGGGTTTTGAAAGGTCCGCGCCGCCGTCCAGTCGTGAGTAGTGGGCGGAACGCTGCTGGGACCGCCGGACGAGTGCGGCCAGGATATCGCCGACGCGGGTTGAACCACGAGCGAAGATGCCGCGGTGGGAGTCGGAGGTTTCGCCGACGACAGGACGATGGTGGAGTGATCCGATTGAATTAAATGTACATCGTATTCTGCCTCGATTGCTGATCGTCGACCCGAGTTGTCAACTTTTGCACATCATCGGCGAGTTGCATAAGCAGATCATGAAGATCGGGTTTTTCGCCGGTGGTGACGGAGAGATCATCGATGACGGATTTCGACATGGTGTTCAAGGTGAAAGCACCAGTTGATACGGACCCGAGGTGGACCGCGTATCGAACCCTTGTTGGTCAAGGGGATTGAGCCTGTTCCGAGGTGGAATCCGGCTCGAACTATTCAATGGCAGGAAATAAAGGAACTAAGAGAAATTAGGGCAAGGCTATTTTTCTTGGATGACTTTTTGAGGAGATACACAAGAATATTTATACCTAAGCCCTAACGGTTCAAAAAAAGCGTTCCGGGAAAGAACCGTAAAGAAAACCCGGAAAGAGAGCAAAGCTCTAGTTTATAAAAATTACATTAATTGAATATTCTAATAAAACTGAAATTATAAATCTAAAATACTAAATTTATTAATCTAAAACCTAAAATATTAATCTTCATATCTCTTCGGACGACGCCTAATTCTTGATGGCCTGTTCTCGGATTGTATATCCGTATCACTTAAAGTCCGATGAATAATTATAGAACTCTTCTTAGGATCTTATCATCTATCTTTTTCTTGTCTATTGTAAGATTTTCATCCTTGAAAAAAAATCTATTCTAAAATAACATTCTATTTAATTATTTATTTTTCTAGGACACAATATCTTGCTTCCTTAGATAAAATTATCTTATCCCAAAATATATTATCTTCAATCGCTTCAAAACTTTCTTTTCCACAAAGATGGACTTTTCATATTTGATGATATTGAAGATCCATTGTTGATATATTTTTTCGTCGATCTTCAATAATACGTCTCAACTAGCTTATGCATTATTTTGTCATAGTTCTATTGAATCTTCTGTTTTGTCTCTTCGGACATTCATTGTTCTATTACATCGTGTATTCTCTCAAGTAATAACGAAATAATAAATCATATAACATGTGGTGTTTATCATCTTCAAAACTAAAATAAAACATTATTCCAACATATATATGTCTGTTAAAAAAAAAGAGATTTTTATTTTTATAAGAGGTATACAAATTCCTTTCTTATTTTAAAAGATGGAAAAGTGTGAATTATTAGCAGACAGATAGAATATTTTCTTACACATTTATGTCTTTTCATTGATCGAGTTCTATACGTTTCTCCATGAACCTCTAGGAATAGTCTCACTAGAGTGAAGATGGCTTTTCTTACACTTCGTGTGACCCAAATAATAGCTAGTCACCAGATGAATATTTTTTTGGATTCACCCTAACCTAGCTTCCAGATGAATATTTTTTTGGATTCACCCTAACCTAGCTTGTAGCACCAAACGGGCTTTTCTTACATGTAATTAGAGCCTGTTTGGTATTGATATCCTGATATCAGATATCGGTATCGGGCTATATCTTGTGTTTGGTATAGGAGTATATAGATTTAGATATCGGTATGAGCCATATCTTGTGTTTGGTATGGAAGTATATAGATATCGGATCATATCTTGATATTAAAACAAGTCATTTTTCATAATATTTGATATACCCCAAATAAATGAGATATGAGATATGAATGATATCCCATATCCGATAGCGATACCGATATCGACACCCGATACCGATATATGATATCAATACCAAACGAGCCTAATTGTTATCGTTTCCTTTAACTATAAAGATGATTAATCATTAGAAATAAGACACCAATTTTTTCATTAAAATATTTTCTTCAGATCGATTCCAAACTACTCCATGAGAAAAAAAAAAGTCATTCTTTTTAGCTCAAACACATCTAAACTAATCAAGCCACTAGGCTACCAATTCATAAGCATTCTATTAAGGGGGAGAAACCCTTAATAAGATTCAACTACCAAACCCAGCACATAAGTCTAATAAATTTCATCCTAAAACTAATTAATAATATGAGGAGTAACCATCTATTTTATATGAGAGGCTTGCTTGGATCCTTTAAATCTTCACTATAGGATTCACAATTCACCTAATAAATACACTATCTTCAAGCTCACTTATGGCAACCCTAATTGAGATACTAGAAAATGGCTTGTTAATCTTGACATGGAAAAAACTTTGCAATTTTTTTACATGTTATCGTGAATAGGACCATTTTAAAGTATAATATGCCCCGACCGACACCTAAAATTTGTACTCTTTAAATCTTTATTTATTACATGAGTTTTCATTATAAATAAAGTTGTAAGTTTGTAACAGTATTTCTCATATGGCATTTCAGAACTCTTTGTGAATATACTCTTACCTAGTTTGTTGTTTAAAAACAAAATTAATCAACATGTTGGACTGTTAGTTGTAGCTAGCTAGCAAGAGTTAAATAAATACTTGTTGTTTTTCTTGATTGATTGCCTCACCTATACTATGATGAAGCAAACTCATGTCATTATTAAATGCTTGACGGTGACCTGGCTAAATTTTCTCGTTTTGGGATTACATGATTTGAAAGGGATGGGTGATATTGTGTGGTATATTTGCATGTGACATGCAATAGTTTCTTGCAAAACGTTACTACGTACTCTTATTGAGAAGGATGGGAGTGAGTGTTACATTTTCCTACTCTTAATAATTTGGTCAAACCTACCATTATTATGTATTGGTTTAATTTGTGTGTACCAACTTGTGAAGTGAATGTCTGATTGTGATTACATTTGAAATTTGTGCTGATTGGGATGCAAGTACTGAGTAATTGCTATATGATCATGATTTTGTTTTATTCTTATACTTGGGTTGCAAGTACCAATTTGTGGTGGGTTTGAATTTAATAATGTGGGTCTTTGTAATATTATTATTTTAGCTTTGATTTGGTTTGGTTTTGAATGGGCAGTGAGGGTTTTTTAATGGTCACATATGACACATTAGAAAGCACGAAAAAGACATACAAATGTGAGTCTTGAAATGTAAGGAATCACAGATAACCAGAAAATAAGATAGAAAATCCCAAAGGATATAAAAACTAGAAATTATGAAAAAGTCTTTGTAATATTTAAAACCTTATTTTAAGCCCTGAAATGTTGTTAAATGTCCGAAAAATGCCAAAGAGCTCATGACAAAGCTCTAAGTCTTGCTCATTAGCTTTTTTCCTATCTGGAAAGGCATGGCACACCCCAATCGAATATCGGATGGTCGAAATCAGTTTTGCTGAGAACAAGATTTCCGATTGTCTAATTCATCTTGTATGTGCGCCGACATTCTATCTACATCATCACGGATGTCATCACCTACTACCTAGACTGGTGAGACTTGAATAAATCAATTGTCCAAAATTTGTTAAAAATGACATATTAGGGTAAAGAATAAGAACTAACTAAGGAGGATCGCTAGGTTTTAATTGAATGATTTATTGGTTTGGTTGTCTTCGTCAACCTTATATTTCTTTATAAAAACTATATATTTTATTATTAAATGAAAATTTGGTCTGAACCATGATCTATTTTGGACCGGATCGGACTGGAGACTGCCTTTTTATTTTTTTTTAGACCGATGATTGGATGTCCTCAATTCCTATCCGGACCGAATTTTTTCCAACCCTACATTCTAATACATCAAATAATTCTGAACAAAAGAAGTACAAACTTATTTTTCATTTATAATATCACGAACCTATCTTTTTAGTATGCGTCAGACAAGCTCTAACAAAGTGAAACATTATACATTGTTAACAATATAAAGCTGCATTGGTGAAGAAAGTTTAGATTCCCGGTTATAAAAGTATATTCCTAAGTTTAATACTATATGTTAAGATTGACTTGTATACGACAACGTTCATTCATATCTATAGATCTACAACCACATTCTACAGCTGTAAGGTTCAATAGTTTTCAAAATATTAAAGTAACAACTTTAACTTAATAATTCATCATTTGAGTACTATCATATCTACCTTTTTTTGAGCGAAAGTATGATACATATCAATAAACTAAATCAGCCAAAAAAAAGGTTTCATCATCTCCCACTGAGCTTTGTCATCAAACCATTAATTTCCAATGCTTGTCTGCTTGTTTTGTATGGTTTTCTCCATACTTTCTCAACCAATCTATTTAATGGGAAATTAACTTCGAAATGCTATTGGTTTCTAACTATAAGGACCTTGTATACCACATCATAAAATAATTAAGAAATCACCGAAGATTACGTCGAATTAATGATTTAAAAAAAGTGGAAGCAGATTGAGAAGGAGATTGCTTAGAACAATGGGTTTAGGAAAATTATTTGTATGTGCTAATTTGGAGTTTTGATTGGAACAATGGGTTTAGAACATTTATTGTGGAGGTGCATTCTAAGCTTGTTGTCGATTTTATCGATAAATTTATTGTTTGGAGTTATCTTTTTTTTTGACGAGGAAAGAAATTGAGGGGCCTCTTATAAACTAGGAGAACGCCATAGAGCATCTTATCGATGAGGTTCCTAGAACCCGAGTCAATTGAGAGCGGGAGAGAAGAAACACGACAAAACGATCCATCAATGAAGTCTGCCACAAAGTTTCACTCCCTAAAGACGTGCGCGACACTCCAACTCTTAAAGTGGGCCAGAAAACATTGGATATCAGACCTGAGCAACTTAATCTCCCGCGGGCAGAGCTGTCCTATTTTCCGTATATAGTGTCTCAATGTCAAGACATTTCTTATAGCAATTAGTCTACTCAGTTCCATCACGTATTCACGTCTTAAGGAAAGTGGTATAGTTGTTGTCTCCCTTACTTCTTTTTAGATTAGACTTCCATATGTTACTTGACCTGCTGGGGGGTATTTTATTTATATTTTATAATGATATTATGGGTCAAACTATCTCTGTCTTGATTAATACTAAGTTGCGAGAATCGAGACTTCGATGGTTCGAACATGTTCAGATGGGTATAGGGGAGCCGGTTCGTAGGTGTGAGAACTTGGACCTTGGACACTTTCGAAGAGGCATGTGACGACCTAAGAAATGCTGGATGGATAGCATAAGACAGGATATCAACCAGTTAGAGATTTCAGTAGAGTTAGCAAAATATAGGGACAGTTGGAGGGAGAAGATCAAGTTGGTGGATAGCTAGTCGCCAGGGCGGACGGTTCTTTGTGGGTTTGAGTGTTTGGTTATGTTGTTGTGCTTTGTCCTGCTTTGCTCGGTTTTGGTTGTTGTGTATTTATTTGGTTTGTCTTTGCGCTCTGTGCTTTGTTTGTTTTAGTGTGTTGCGGTTTATCAGTGGTGAGTTGCTTGTTTTGTGTACGGGTCATTGTCACATGCTTGTAGGATATCTGGTTGGTGGTCCTACTCGAGCCTTTCGAAAACTCCCCCTCTACGTTAAGTGATGAGTGTCTCCATCTTAGCCCTCGGATTTCCTTGAAACGGAGTTACACTGGGTCGTCGTCATTGTTGTTGTATATGCAGAGGGAATTTCAACAATCACCACTGTCATCTTTCCATGGCAATACTATAAAGGGCATTATTTTACTTTTGAGCAAAGCTGGTCAAGTGACTACTGACTAGATCCCCTCTCTAAAATCCCGGATTAGAGTTGACGATTTACACACTAATTCCCACAGATCATGTATTATTTTGCATTAACTTATCATCATCATCATCTTATAAATCCAAACAAATCATACTTGCACAAAATGTTTGGAGGGGTGCAATTTTTCGTTAAAAGTACAAAGCCTCAATTATTATTGGGAAGAAAAATCATTGTAAGACAGTAAATGGTTGGTTGGGTAAATTCAATCACGTGCTTCTACACAAGTCAAATAAATAGGAAAGTTACAATCAGCTACGAATATTAGTACCTATCACTAGCTATATTTCGATATATGTGACAAAGTTTGTTGTTTTATTATAGACAAAGAACAAAGATATCTAAGGACCACAATTGAGCCCTCCCTGAAAGGGATGAAACATGGAAAGAATAAAACAACAAAACTAAATTTGTCTTGTGATTCCGAGTTTTTGCAAATTTAAAGTGGTCCGAAAGCCTTTGTTTTGTGTGTGAAAATTCTAACTTAGGTTGTAATCGCATTGAGTCGAGTTAAGTTTTCTCAAGCTCAATTCGGTTAAAAATAAGCGAGTTTGAGCTCGACACGAATTTAGTTCAAGTTTAAAATCTTGTTTGAACTTGGTTTATTTACATGGTCATCAAATTCGAGCTTAACTTGTGAGGCTTTCATTTAGTTTTTTCGTGAAACAAACTCGAAACAACTCATTTACCTGATCGTCTATATAAGCAAATGAAACTAAGAGTTATATTACTTAGTTTGAGATGGCCACTAAAATTATGCAGTTTTACTTAAACTATATTGTATATAATATGTCTAGTGGACTTATTCATGAGTATATAATCTAGTTTATTATGAACATATAATTGAGCTTATTTATAAATATACAAGCCAAATTTTCTTGTGCTCAAACTCATTTATAAATCAAGCCGAACACAAACAAAATTTTACTCTATTCATTTACATCCATACTCACTTGCTATACTCTTCACATGATTGTACTTTAAATGCACCTACGAGATTTTACTTTTAACATTTGTTCCATCTATAAATATAAAAAAAGTTGGAGTAAGTATTTTAACTTTTGTTACCCTAAGAAACATGACGAGTAGAAAGTTACAGCAATGAAAATGATTTTTTTTTGTAGAAAAAATAATTTTTTTTTGGGACTACGTAAGTAATACAGCAAGGAAAATGATATTTTTTTGTATTACGTAATACAACAAGGAAAAGCAAATTTCTCTCAAGAAAATATTTTCAAAAAAGGCTAAAATTTTGTGGTTGAAGCATGTGTATATATTTCTGCAAACAAGCTCTACACCTGTATTCCATTCAATTGCTTGCTAGCCGAATTCAAGAAAGATAAAACCTTCAAAGGACACCATTTCATGGTGAAGACCTGAAAGAAAAACATGCCTTACTCTTTTATTTTATCAGGTAAGCTCATTTTTTGTATTACAATTTGGTTTTTGCTTCTGTATTTGCTTCTAGTTTTTGTTTAATTTGGTTCTTGATTCTGATAAATTTTGAGGAGCTTAGTTTGATACCTTTTAGTTTACTCAAGAGTTAAAGATCTCTTTCATGTTCTACATAGATATAGAAGTCACTTGAATAATCATCACCAAAAACTCAAATTTCAATCACAATCATTATTTCATCATGGAAGACAAGTATCAAATTCAATGGACTGTAATTTATAACTTCAACTAAGAAAATGCAAAATTTGAAAAAAAAATTCTTTCAAATTAAACAATATAGAAAGACCCTTGAATAATTTTCACCAAGCATGCTAATAACTCTTCCTAGTCATTAATTCACCATGGAAGACAAGTTCAATAAAAAAATCTAGTTAAGAAATATGCAATGGTGAATATAATGGTGGAAAATTAATTTTTACTTACAAAATATTTTCCTTTGTTGCTAACTTGGATGATGGCAGGTCTCAAGCTAGCACACCAGACCCCATCGAACGAGCTAAATTCACATTGCCTATGGGAGAACAGCAGTGTAGTTTTACAGCTAGGCTTCTTTGGAATCCTCTTAATATACCTTATCAGGAAGCTTCTCTTGTATTTCTGCAAAAACAGACTGATGATTCAAGTAGTTGAAATGGAAGCCAATTCAAGCATCATCAACAACAATACAAGAAGCAGTTGCAAAAATCTGAAAACCATTTTGATCATTCTCTCCTCTGCCTTGCTTCTTGGAGTTCACCTCACTCTTCTGTCATTGATTTTAGATAATCATCAGAATCAATGTTTATCATTTCTCCCTCTTCTTGCCACAGAAATCTTCCAAATTCTATCCTGGGGCCTTACAATGATTTCGGCATTTAGAATTCATCCCAGCAGCTTCCCTGGAATTGTAAAGATTTGGTGGATTTGCAATTTCGTACTCTCATTCATCAATTCATCTCTCATTGCTCAGCGTGTCGTAGAATCACATCAATTAAACCTAATTGTACGTGACTACGCTGACTTAGTAAGCCTCATTTCATCCGCCTGCCTTGTCATTATCTCAATCCAATCAAAGACAAACATTCATAAAAAATCTGAGGCCAAACATGATTTTCTCACAGACCCATTGCTTGAAGATCAAGAAACCAAGGAAGTGAAGAAAAGGGAGTCTTTATATGGAAAAGCCACTCTTTCACAGCTTATCACCTTCTCCTGGCTTAACCCACTGTTTGTTGTGGGTAAAAAAAATCCCCTTGAACAAGATCAAATCCCAGAACTTGATTACAAAGATTCCGCTTCTGTGATCTCAGAATCTTTTCACAAAAGCCTCAAACAAGAATCAGAAAACCCATCTATCTACAAAGTAGTATTTATGTTTGCAAGGAAGAAGGCAGCCATTAATGCAGTCTTTGCAGTGATTGGTGCTATGGCTTCTTATGTAGGACCTTATTTAGTCAACGGGTTTGTTGACTTCCTCAGTGACAAGAAAAACAAGAGCAACAAAACAGGCTACTTAATTGCATTGGGATTTCTTCTAGCCAAAGTAATTGAGACAACAGCACAAAGGCAATGGATCTTCGGTGCACGTCAGCTAGGCATTCGCCTCAGAGCTGCACTTATGTCACTCATTTACCAAAAGGGTCTTGTTTTATCAACTCAGTCTAGGCAGAGTCACACAAGTGGAGAGATCATCAATTACATGAGTGTGGATGTTCAGAGGATCACAGATTTCATTTGGTACTTAAACGTTGTAGCAATGCTCCCAATTCAAATCTCACTAGCAATTTACGTTTTGCATACGAATCTCGGTTCGGGTTCGTTTGCAGGGTTGGCAGCCACTTTAATAGTAATGTCTTGCAATATTCCATTGACAAGAACACAGAAAAGATACCAGTCAAAAATCATGGAGTCAAAGGATGCCAGAATGAAGTCCACCTCAGAAGTTCTTAGAAACATCAAGACCATAAAACTTCAAGCTTGGGATAATCAGTTTCTCAAGAAGCTTGAGAGGCTAAGAAGTACAGAGTATGACTGGATATGGAAGTCACTGAGATTAGGAGCAATTGGAGCATTTATCTTCTGGGGATCACCTACATTTATCTCTGTGGTCACTTTTGGTGCTTGTCTTGTCATGGGAATTCCTCTTACAGCTGGAAGGGTGTTATCTGCATTGGCAACTTTTAGAATGTTACAAGATCCAATCTTTAGCCTGCCTGATTTGCTCAATGTGGTAGCTCAAGCTAAGGTATTATTAATTGTGGTTAATTCTCACATTTATTGTTATCAGACTGTTTGAACGAGATTTGCAAACATATCTAATACAATTTTTAAAAAATCTTTTCAACAGGTATCTGCAGATAGAATAGCTTCTTACCTACAAAAAGAGGAAATTCAGAAAGACACAATTGAGTTTATACCAAAAAGTGAGACACCTTATGCTATTGAAATTGACAAAGGGAAGTTCAGTTGGGATCCCAGTTTGAGAACTCCTACTCTTGATGAAATACAATTGAGAGTTAAAAGAGGGATGAAAGTTGCTGTATGTGGAACCGTTGGAGCAGGAAAATCAAGTTTGCTTTCTGCACTAATTGGAGAGATCCAGAAGGTTTCTGGGACAGTTAAGATTAGTGGTTCAAAGGCTTATGTTCCTCAATCTCCGTGGATTTTGACTGGAAATATAAGGGAGAATATATTGTTTGGGAGTGAATATGATGCAGAAAAGTATAGTAGGACAGTGAAATCTTGTGCTTTGGAGAAGGATTTTGAGCTGTTTTCTTGTGGTGATCTTACTGAGATAGGAGAAAGAGGTATTAATATGAGCGGAGGGCAGAAGCAGAGGATTCAAATTGCTCGCGCAGTTTATCAGGATGCTGATATCTATTTGTTAGATGATCCTTTCAGTGCAGTTGATGCCCACACAGGAACACAACTGTTTCAGGTAAGCATTGGCATTTTTTTTTCCATTTAACAGATCCTGTTTTATCCTAAGATAAATTACACAAAACTACCATAAATTAGACGATTTTTCACAAACCAGCCTACAAATTAGGTTTTTCTCTAAAAAAACTACCCACAGCCTTATTATGCTTGAAAAATGTTAAAACTCACTTTATTCTCAAAAATTTTGGTTATACTTGTTTATAACAATGTTGATTTTCATAAAAGAAATGTAGTAGTTTAATATATAAAGGTGATTATTTGTAAGAAAAATCTAAGTTATGGGTGGTTATGTGTAATTTCCTACTTTATGAGAGGTTTTGTGAAAATTTATCCTTTATGGGCTGTGTAGTGTAATTTACCCTTTTATTTCATGAGAAGAAACAGGATTTGAATTTTGTTTGACTGAAAACATGAATTTTGATATAATTTCTCTTATATGTGTTTCTTTAAACAGGAATGCTTGATGGGGATGTTGAAGGACAAAAGCATAATCTATGTGACTCACCAAGTTGAATTTCTTCCAGCTGCTGACCTGATTCTGGTATTTGTTTACCTCTACATGACTACATCTATGCTAATTTTGAAGAATAAATGAACTCAATAATGAATTTCAACAGGTGATGCAAAATGGAAGAATTGCACAATCAGGGACATTCAACGAGCTCTTATCACAGAAAATAGGATTTGAGGTCCTAGTTGGAGCTCACAACGATGCTCTCGAATCCATCCTGACGATGGAAACCTCAAGCAGAGCACCTCAAAACGCAGAATTCGAAGAACATATCAATCAAAACGCGGAGCAGAAGCAAACCACAACAATCGGCGACGAAACCAACACAAACCCTAACCCCCAATCTCAAGAGATAACCGGAAAGGAAGGCAAATTGATACAAGACGAAGAGCGAGAGAAAGGAAGCATCGACAAGCAAGTTTACTGGAATTACCTGAAAACCGTTAAAGGCGGCGTTTTGGTGCCGATAATCGTCTTAGCTCAGTCGTCGTTCCAAGTGCTCCAAATTGCGAGCAATTACTGGATAGCGTGGGCGTGTCCAACAACAACGGATAACGATGAGCCTGTTAAAGGAATGGATCATATTCTGCTCATTTACATGATCCTTTCCGTTTTCAGCTCGTTTTGTGTTCTGGTTCGAGCGATGCTGGTGGCGACGCAAGGCCTTCTAGCGGCGCAAAAGCTCTTCGAGAATCTTCTGCTGAGCACAATTCGAGCTCCAATGTCGTTTTTCGATTCAACGCCTACGGGAAGAATTTTGAATAGGGTAAGTAATGGATAAATTACACAAAACCGCCCCAATTTAGGATTTTCTTACAAAAATACCACTCACTACTCACTAGTCACTAGTCACTAGTCACTAGTTTTTTTCTAATGCTTAAAAAATGCTAAATTATGTAAGGAAACTGTAATTTGTGGATAGTTTTGTGTGATTTTCTAATGTAAGGGTGATTTTGTGATATGCAGGTGTCTTCAGACCAGAGTGTATTGGATTTGGAGATTGCAAACAGATTAGGTTGGGCAGCTTTCTCAACAATCCAATTAATTGGCACCATTTTAGTTATGTCACAAGTAGCATGGGAAGTATTTGTCATCTTCATTCCAGTAACTGCAATTTGTATTTGGTACAAGGTAATACTCCTAACAACTTCATACTTTTGGCAACATGATTTGAAGTTAGGACAACTGAAAATATGTCTTCATCTTTAATCTGCAGCAATATTACATTCCAACGGCGAGAGAGTTGGCACGTCTAGCAGAGATTCAAAAGGCTCCTATTCTCCACCACTTTGCAGAGTCATTAACCGGAGCAGCCACAATTCGTGCCTTTGATCAAAAGGAGCGTTTCGTCAATGCAAACCTTGTGCTCATTGATAATCATAATAGACCATGGTTTCATAATGTTTCAGCTATGGAATGGCTCTCATTTAGATTAAACCAATTGTCCAATTTTGTGTTTGCCTTCTCTTTGGTCTTGCTAGTTTCACTCCCTGACGGAATTATAGATCCAAGTAAGTACTTCATATTTAGTCCTTGTTTGGTTCAAACCAATGGAAACGGAAACAGAAAGGAGATGATCCTTTCTGTTTCTGTTTCCATTAGTTGAAACCAAACGGGCCCTTAACCACATGTTTTTCTCAATGAATTTCTCATTAGCATAGGAAAAAGGACTAATAAGTTGGAAACTTGGTTGTAAATATTGCAGGCATTGCAGGTTTAGCAGTAACATATGGAATTAACCTCAATGTATTGCAAGCATCAGTCATATGGAACATATGCAATGCAGAGAACAAAATGATATCAGTAGAGAGGATTCTTCAATACTCAAAGTTAAAAAGTGAAGCTCCTCTTATCATCCAAGAATCCAAACCAATTGACTACTGGCCAAACTTAGGAACCATTTCCTTCCAAAACTTACAAGTAAGATATACAATGATAATTTTATTTAATTACACTATGTTTTAGCTACTTTTGAATCTAAGTTAGGCCTATTTGCCTATGTAATACAGATTCGCTACGCTGAACATCTTCCTGCTGTTCTAAAGAGCATAACTTGCACATTTCCTGGAAGGAAGAAAATTGGTGTAGTTGGAAGAACTGGTAGTGGGAAATCTACTTTAATCCAAGCTTTGTTCAGGATTGTGGAGCCTAGTCAAGGGAGCATTGTGATTGATAATGTTGACATTTGCAAGATTGGTCTTCATGATTTGAGGTCAAGATTGAGTATTATTCCACAAGATCCTACTATGTTTGAGGGCACAGTTAGAGGAAATCTTGATCCATTGGAGCAACATTCTGATGCTGAAGTTTGGGAGGTAAAGCTATGAAATTTGTTTTCATTCTCTATCTTAGCAAAAATACTATTAGGATTATGATTGTAATGTAAATATTGTATGTCTTTGTAGGCACTTGATAAATGCCAATTGCGCGATCTAGTACACTCAAAGGAAGGGAAATTAGACACAACAGGTGGGCTTATCTTCATTCCTTCTCCATGTTTCGCTCATTTGGTATTGATATCTAAGATATGAGATAGTAATATCAAAATACAATCTAATATCAACCTGATATCATTCTAATATCAACTGATATCGATATGTCCATGTACCAAACAACATATTTCTATTTGATAACGATATCACCATATGTTGAACACTAGATATGAGTATTATATATCTATACCCAGTGTTCTAAAAAATGCTAGGCGGACCCTAGGTGGAGAGGGACCGCCTAGCGCCTAGGCGGCCTAAACGGGCGCCTAGACGGACTAGACGGTCTCCTAGACGAGCTGAAAGGCTAGGAGGGCTAGCATCTTCCAGCGCCTAGGTAGGCCTATAGATGGAGCTAAGCGGAGATTTTTAGAACAATGTCTACTATACCCTTACTTGATATCCTGATATGGATACCAAAAGCGTCCTTACAAATTTGTGATCATAATTTTTTTGGTGTTTAACATTTGGTTGTAGTGGTTGAGAATGGAGAAAACTGGAGTGTTGGACAAAGGCAACTGTTTTGTCTAGGAAGAGTGTTGTTGAAGCAAAGCAATATATTGGTACTAGATGAGGCGACGGCGTCTGTTGATTCTGCAACAGATGGAGTCATTCAAAAGATCATCAATCAAGAGTTCAAGGATAGAACTATAGTCACCATTGCCCATAGAATTCATACTGTGATTGATAGTGATCTTGTCTTGGTTCTTAGTGATGGTAAGTTTGTTCATCACAACAAATTCACAATCTTGTTTAAAAAAGAAAATTTTATTTGGTTATTGGAGGTAATGAAGTTGCCATTTTTTGTGTTAATAGGGAGAATTGCAGAGTATGACACGCCATCAAAATTGCTCGAAAGGGAGGATTCGTTCTTTTCGAGATTGATCAAGGAGTACTCGACGAGATCTCAAGGTTGCAATGGCTGAATTAGGAGGAAAGATATTAGTTATTTATGCTTATGAGATTAATGACTATTTCATATTTTGTAGTTGATTCAATAATTTGTTTCCAATCCGAATTGAATCGTACCAGGAAATGTATAAAAAATAATGACCAGATCCCATGGTTAATTTGAAAATCATTATTGAGGTATATTTTTCACTTATCATCGGCCATATCAATTTTTATAAATTACAAAATAAAAACTACTAAAAAGGAAATTATAAATTATAAATAATTAACCTAAGCGAGCATTATTTTGTGAATATCTTATCAACAAACTCGATTTATTAATGAAAGCGTCTAATTAGCAAGAAATGGGAAGGTTGAAAATTAACTTACAAATATGGGTAACACCCACTAACAATTTGATGAGACCAGTATCATTCATACACAAGTTGGCAACAATCCGCATTTTCCATATTTTATGATGAAATTGATAAGAGTAGTTTGTTTAAACCCAACGTTCACTTATGTTTAAGGAAAATTTGTAACACCCCCTTCCTACCCTAGAGGTATTACCGCCAGTAATCCCGATTAAGACTAAACCGAAGCTACCAAAGGCTTTAAACTGACTGAACAAACTAAAAATCCAAAAGTTGGATTCATTTAAATCATAACCAGAAAATAATAAAATGTTGCAAAAGAACTTAATCTTTATTATTTGACAACTCCAATTTGACAAAATTTAAAAAAACGTTATAGCGGAATAAATATAAATGGACTTAAAACAACATTAGCTTTTATGACAAGATGATAGAACAGACCTCTATATGAACAAGGTCTTTAGTATGCAAACTCTTAGCTTCTTCTTTCCCAACATAGCTTTGTAGTGGCCCAACCATAAACTTCGCTCAAACACAACTTTTGGAAACTTTTCTTCAACTTCTTGATCCACTTCTCAAATTAACTTCCAAGAATATCTGATGTGTCGTATACAACGGTGGACACCAGCCGACCATGCAATTGAATAAGGTGGTCGGGTTAGTCTATTGAAAGACTAAGCAAGCGGAGAAATTGACTGGTTCTTATGGTAGTGACTAAACATATTGGCATCGAAATCCGAATAATAACCGGTCGATGATCCAACAGTTAGTAGTCTCATAGAGGATAAGAATGAGGCATGCATATTCAAGAGATAGGACACCACAACTTGCGGTTCCATTACGAAACATGAACAATTGTTGGGAACTCATATTTATCACGTAACATTTTAAAAAGCAATAATGGCTTTCCAACTCGACGAACCATTCAGGTATATTAATGTGCCTAACGCACTTATCTTATATTACTTTCAAAACTTTTCACAAACAAGTTGGTGGCTTTTAATCGGCTCGAACTACTGCCGAAATATTTTGGTGTTGTAGAGATCATCGGAGTATTTCATCAATTGTCATCTACCATGTACCAAGATCACAGGATTTAAGCTATCCTTGATCTTTCATTTGCATATGGTGAGGTAGAGATCAGAGAGGCCTATTACCCTGTCGTCTACACTGCATCGTGCCAAACCTGCACTTAGCTAGAGTGCGCATCACCCCTCTCACACGGAGCAGGTGAAGAGTCATGGCCCACCATTAGGATTAGGCTCCTCCTAATGTAATATTGTTTTAAAGAGAGGATATGGAACCACGTTCCCCTCCCTGAAACTACCTTAATTAACAACAAAGTCTCAGCACGAGACAACATACAAGGTCACACATAACAGACCTAAATCCAGTTCTACAACAAAATTGAATAAACAACATGGTCATTATTTCTAACAAATATAACAACTTATCATATTTTATTAAGCACACAAGTTGTTCCCAACACAAATTTTAAATGGGATTCAATTCCTCATTTAATAACAATAATGCAAGAGAGAACCGTCCACTTGCCTTAAAAGGCGTGCTCAACGTCCTTAACAATTCCAACAGTAATCTTTATCACCCTTCTGCCAAATATAACAAAAGAATTTCTCAACAACGAGCTCATGGATACACTTCTTAGTTGTATTCTCAACTCCTACAACTTTCTAATCGATAAACGATTTGATTTCCGAATATCGATTCATAAATAATCCTTAGTTATCATACTTTAAGGAGCCATCTTGGCGAATTTATAACTAATTATCCGCTTCACTTTTGAAATAAATTTCTAAATAAAAATTGTTCATTAGCAACAGTTCTTAAAGGTGAACAAATCTCGAATCAAACGGATTAACAACGAATCCCGAGTAATTATCCGAAGTCCTTTACCTGTCGATCGATGTCAAAACTTGTATTCGCTATAACTAAAGATTCGGACGTCCGTTTCTCGAGTGGTTTGAACCTGTGAGACCGTATCAACGTCAAGATTATAAAAACCATAAATTTAATTAGCAAAGCGGAACCGTAAGGTCCTTACGGTGGCTCCGTAATCAACTCGCTAATTAATTTCGATCGTAAATACCTTCACTCGAGCCCATGGCTCGTTTGGCTCGATAGTGGCTCGATCCCGGAGCTCGAGGGTGGTTGAGCGTTGCCCGGGAGTATCCCTTGCGGTTGGTGGTGGTCGGAGGAGCTAGCGATCACCGACGACGTCGCTTGGCGAGGCAACAACATGACCTGTGGTGAAGAGTTCTCCTCTCTCGAGTCCGTTGTCGTCCTGGTTCTTTCCTTGGCTCTGGTTTTCAGCAGCAACAACACTCACTCATGGAAGAAGGGAGGAAGAAATGATGAGGTGGCTGGCTGGAGAAGGCGGGGACGAGGAGCAGCCGACGGTGAGAATTCTTTCTCCCCGGGCCATCGTTCCGTCCTAAAACTTTCTGGTTCCTTCCCCCTTTTAAAACGAAGGGGTATACTTTGACGAGGCTGATAAGATATGCCACCAGCCTCAATTCTATCCTGATCTCTCTTGGTTCCTTACTAATTAAGAAAGAAAGAGGCGGTTTATAAATCCAAAATCGTCTCGGAACGGGACTCGCGTTAAAGCGGTAAAATTATGTACCTCAGATGAAAAAACTTACTAAACGAAAAACGTCCCGTAAATTATGTAGACCGATAAAATCAATTTTCCATGATTTTATCATGCTACCTTTAATTTTTAAGGCTTCTGTTTCGTATTTTAAAACCTTTACAATACATAATTAAAAAGACGGCTTATCCAATAAATATTGTTTTTCCAATGAAAAATCCTAGAATTCACACCGATCCACAAAATCATTTCTTTGTGACTTTAGGATATCACCAAGAATTTTCTAGGATTTAATCTTCAACAAAAATATTGGATTAAGCGTTAAAACGAACAAAGAGGTTAAAAGGATATCCGAGAAAAATTCAAAAATATCCTCAAAAACCACAATTATTACAAAATTAGACTTGGGCCTGTGTTTCAAGAATAGCCCAATACAATGTATTTCTTTTAGGCCTCAGGCCCAATTATGTTAAATCATTAACTTCATCATTAAGCTAAAAAGTCTAAAATTGGACTTTTTTTTTTTTTTGGTTTCTTCAAACCAAAAGTAAGAGAAACAACATCTTTCAGACTAAACTTAGAGGGTTGATGGCATAGTATACTAGACTTGGAGATTAAGAAATGATGTCATTTTAAAAGGGACTAGTCCTAACTCCTCCATTTGCACCAAGGATATTATTATAGACTGCAATCTCAGATTTACAATCAAACTGAAACTGACAGGAAGACGTGGGCAAGTCCTTAGGAACAGACTTCATCTTTAAAAAGATCTGGTTGGGAATGTGTTAGGGTGCTTTCTTGGATTTTTTGTTCTGAGAGTCTAATCCCTTCCTCTTCTATATATGCTAAGTGTTGTAAGTCTTTTCCTACACATGATGAGGCAAAGGAGGAGGATGGACTTCATTTATGCACCAGGGTCCCCACTTTCTTTAGTGTGCATGCATGAGGATTAGAGAGTTTAGGACCCCTGCATGGCTCTAGATTGCTCTCTGATTTTCTTTTGTTTTGAGCTCTTCTGACTTGGGTTGGTGGTTAGTTTCTAGGTAGATTATCTTGTAAAATCTCCCCCACCTCTCCTTTTGTGGAACAAAGCTTCTAAGGTGAGTACACAAAAAGAGGGTGTGATCTTCAGAGTTGCATTGAGTCATTATACTATGTTTAATGCTGGATACATGTGGAGATATAGTATAATGACCTTGCTTGATTTATCGAGATTTAGGTATGTGTTGTATTTTGTGTTTTAAAATCCGTTTGTACAGATTTCTCCCCTCTTTCTATAAAATTTATCACTTGCAAAAAAAAATTTGGACCTTTTCGTAGCAATAAATTGTGGAAAATTTTGTACCCTTGAGTTTTTTTATTTTTTAGATTTTTTTAGTGTTTCTATACTCAAAAAAAAATTCTTATTTTTTATGCTTTTTTGCTTTTAAACAATTCCTTTGAGTAAGAAAGAATTAGGTCGAGAAAATTCAACATAGCGTATCGAGGATTTGAAGTACTAATGGCATCTCCAACAGATGCTCCAAATTCTGAATTTGGTGCATTTGGGGATTCTGGACCTATTTTAAGGTCCAACAAATTCTCCATTACATTCTCCATTTTGGAAAAGATCTCCAAAAGTTGAATCCCTTTCTCTAAATTTGGGGATATCCCTAAAAATTTTTGGATAATGCATTAATTGTATATTAAATCATGTTTTCTTCCAATTGGTCAATTTCAAATTTATAATAGTAGTTTATATATAAATATAATAATGATAAAAATATAAATCTTTAAAATGGAGAATTTGTTGGAGTTAGGACATAAAAATTTTGGAGAATGTGGGACTTTCTTCCCTATTTTGGAGAAATTTTTAGAGCATCTCTTGGAGATGTTCTAAATAGTTCTAAATCTGATTAACACTAACAATAAGTCAAAGGTCAACGATAAAATCCGTCATGAATATGTTATAAGGTGTTTTGTAAACCGAACCTAAATTACAATATTTATAAAAAACAAATAATTTTAAAAATAATTATATAAGTTGTATATTTTACAGGAAATATATAAGCGGTATTTTTTGACGGGGCTGATATTTTTTTTTGGTAGAATGACGGGGCTGATATGAAGTTACAGCGTTGCATGAAGTTGAAACTGCGATCTTCAATCAGTCGTCCTCTGACCAGAGCTGGCCCCATCGAGTATCGATAGCGCGAGAGATCGATCAAAGCTTCTCCTGGTCCAACAATGGCGGAATTCCTAGAGCTAGAAGCCCAAGACGGAGTTCGGATGCCATGGAACGTAATCCCTGGCACAAAGCAAGAATTCGCCAACTGTGCAATCCCAATCTCCGCCATCTATACTCCCCTGAAACCCTTATCTTCCAATCTCCCCGTTCTCCCTTACCCGCCGTTGCGATGTCGCACCTGCCGATCACTTCTCAATCCCTTCTCCGTCGTCGATTTCGTCGCCAAGATCTGGATCTGCCCCTTCTGCTTCACGCGCAATCACTTCCCCTCTCACTACTCCTCCATCTCCGAGGACAATCTCCCTGCCGAGCTCTTCCCGCAGTACACGACCGTCGAGTACGAACCGCCTGAGACGCATCCCTCCCATTCGTCGCCTCCCGTGTTTCTTTTCGTCGTTGACACTTGTTTGATCGAGGAGGAATTAGGGTTCTTGAAATCCGCTTTGTCTCAGGCGTTCGATTTGCTCCCTGATAATGCTCTCGTTGGGCTGGTTACTTTCGGGACTTTTGTTCAGGTTCATGAGATTGGATTTGCTGGTGGAATTCCGAAAAGCTACGTTTTCAAGGGTTCTAAGGAGGTTACCAAGGAACAGTTGATGGAACAGCTAAGTTTCCTCCCTAAGAAGCCAATTGGCCCTACTGGCGTGATAGCTGGGGTCAGAGACGGTCTGTCGTCACAGACGATTGGTCGGTTCCTGATGCCTGCATCCGATTGTGAGTTTGCTTTGGATTCGGTATGAGCTTGAAATTAAATGAACAAGTTTGCTGATTTGACCAACTAGGCTAACGACTGATTGCCTGATTGTAAGTTTGTATTTTTGTTGATGATATTGGTAAAATTAGTTACTTGAGGAGCTTGAGAAAGATCCATGGGGGGTGCCTCCGGATCAGAGGCCAGCTAGGTGCACGGGTACAGCGCTGAGCATTGCAGCACACTTGCTGGGAGCATGTGTTCCTGGCAACGGAGCCCGCATTATGGCTTTTGTTGGGGGGCCGTCCACGGAAGGACCTGGTGCTGTAAGTTCTCTTCCTAGCATTTTTCCAAATAATTACTTTAGCCAACTAAAGTATCTGTTTTGTTGATTTTTTTTTTATTGCGATGATTAAGATCGATATTTGGGTTGGTGGTTGTAATTCGTGAGATTGGCATCCATAATCTTACTTTGATGGGGCCTGTTGTCAGCGGAGGTAGCAACTGGTGTTCTGTACAATCTTCCTTTCAAACCATTAGTTGCACTAATTGAGTGAAGCAGAAGAGATTGAGTGAGTGAGTGATTGAGGTTTGCCTGGATCTGAGGTGGTCATGAAACATAATATAAATAAGTTCTCTACTATGTAGATATGAATTCTGCAGCTTTGATGGCCATCGTGGTCTAGCCTGTGATCTTCTCTGCATTTTGCATCATCCCTTGTCTTGCTCCAAGCTTCATAGCTGGCATTGCACCCCTCATAAGCATGCCGTGACAAAACTGTAACCAAATTAGTCTAATAAAGTATAATGCATGTCATAACTTAAGGGGGAGGATTTGGCTAAATCTATACAGATATGGTAATGCATCAATTTTCTCTCTGTTTCGTAGCGTATAGTATTCTTGTTTCTTCTTGTTCTGAACAATTTAGGGAATTTAGCTGGGAGAGATGAGGCTGGTAAGATGCAATGTAGCAATATTGTGATTAACCAGCATGTTTTAGTTGAGGTAAGTTGATGAAGACAATGATTAGAAACATTAATATCGTACAATCTATGTGAAACCAAAGGGCAAGCTAACCCTTGGCCCGAAATTCACTATTGACCAACAGAGAAAACACTTCATCTGGCCTAAAGAGGCAAAGCCATTACAAGGAATTTTCTTAGGATACCTAATTCAGGGACTTAATCCCAGTTATAAATACACACAGCTATTCTTGGGTGACCAGCTGTGGCCGAATTAAAACCCTCCCACAGACCATTACTGTCTGCCAGTATCTCTTCTTAGGTCTTCGTGTACCCCATTCTAGTGCTAATTGTCCTTCCTTGCCTGCATTACACACAAATATAAGGTGCTTTTTTGCCAAATATTAGCTAGAGTTTTGTGATTGGTACCTACCCTTTGTTTGTATTTTCTCCTTATTCATATTCACTTATATCTTATCCTTCTTATGGCTTCGTAACGCTAGTACTTAAGAGGGTTTTACTGGCACTTTAATGGATTTCTGTTGCTCGTGCCATACTGCCATGTTGTTACAGCTATTACAGTTTCATCAACTTTTCAAAAGTTCTTTTTATTTTATGAGGGATATTGTATCTTTATCCAAGAAAATCTCTTGTTTTTAAATAGTAAGTCTTAAAATAATTTTCTTACTATCATACATCGTATATTAATTTTTTTTCTTGCGCTTTCCTATGTGTATTTATTAATTAATGATACAATAATATCACTTGAGCATTGACATGTAAATTGATTATCTGCAGATTGTCTCAAAAATTTTATCCGAACCGATTCGTTCTCACAAGGATCTGGATAAGGATTCTGTTCCTCATTATCACAAAGCTGTCAAGTTTTACGAAGGACTTTCAAAGCAGCTTGTAAATCAGGGTCATGTTCTTGATTTGTTTGCTTGTGCCCTTGACCAGGTAATGCTTATTTTGTGTGGGAAGAAATTGAAGAACATTTATTTTGTTTTTCATTCTTGATGTAGTTTGTATTGCGATTACCTTCTCCTGTATGGACAGCTTAAGGTTGCAGCTGCTGTTCAACTACTGAATGTCTGAATCTTAAGTAATACTGGCTGTAATATGGAACCTAGGTAGCTAATATCATGAGCTGACTGAAGGATATTATATCATGAGTTGACTGAAGCGGATTAAACGTTCAGTAAGTAAGAGCATGTAACAGGTAGTTGAACTAAGGCTGTAAGATAAAGAAATAGTCTATGAATCAGCCTCTTTTGAATACCATAGTCAAAAGAAAAAATTATATCATTGTATTTAGTGGTACAATGGAATATATCATACCTCATAGTTTTAATTAAGTAAGGTGTCAATATTAGAATAAGTAACCCAACTTATGAAGGAAAAAATTTAATTAATGTAGGAAATATATAAAAGAAAAGGGCAAGCAAAGGATTTCAAGTGTCACACTAAAGTAGTTTAGCTTCATACCATGTATAATAGTGTTAGGTTAGAAGAGGTTTCTCTGCCAGTAGCCATTTCATGGATGTGAAAACGACCAAGTCGGTACTTTAAATAATTGGAAGTTAGTCAAGCTGTACTATCCAATCAGCTATTCAATTTGCTTTCTGAAGGATCTTGCTATGTAATGCTTTTGGTTAGAATGCTAGGAAGATTTGTTCTGCAGCCATTTGAGATGGATCAAATTTGGTACATGTGAAGATGACCCGACATCTGGACTAAGTTAATGGTCCTCTGAATGGTTGGGTGTTGGTTTGAGTTCTAGTGTCAGGCATGCTAGTTTTTATATCAAGTTCAGGTTGACTTTGTGAAATACTAATTCCTGGTTAGGGGATTTTTTTTTTTTTGGCTGTATACCACGCTGCTACCTACTTGAAAAATAGAGAATTAAGGATACATGAAATGTTTGAAAATTCTTCATAGGCAGATGGCGAAAATTTTTGTTTTTTTTTATTATCTAAAGGATATGCTTCTTAGTAAATGAAACATCACATAACAAAGGTGTACAAGAAAAAATATCTCACTGTATAAATATTTTGAAATTAAAATTGGTAATATCCATGTAATGGACAATTGCGGCAAGTCGTCATATGAAAAATAAAGAAGATTTGCATCAGTGTGCATTTTCATGAATAGATTCTAGGCTGATAGGTAAGCTAATGGAGACAGGATTGGATGCTGTATTGAAGGTGTGAGGGAAATGGAGAGATATACTCCATCTTTCAATCCCCCCACCCCCACCCCCCCCACCTCCCTATTCCTATCAATATTTCTTGGGTTAATGTTTATTACGGAGTATATATTAGTCTTAGGAGAATGATGTGCCGACAAGTAGAATATTTAATTTTAATTTTTACATCAATTATGAAGATTCATGATCATAGAATGGTTTAGAAAAATAGCTATGTAATGCTCACTTTAGGTGGGGACTGACACCTTATTGGCCTATGTCCAATTCGGATTTGAGCCCATTCATATTTCATATCATACGATACTGTTTTTCACTTCCTAGTTCCTAACGTGCTTTAGGGCCCGTTTGGTATTGATATCCTGTATCAGATATCGGTGTCGGGCCATATCTTGTGTTTGGTATGGGAGTATATGGATTTAGATATCGTTATGGGGCCATGTCTTGTGTTTGGTATGGGAGTATATGGATATCAGGTCATATCTTGATATCAAAACAAGGCATTTTTCATGATATTTGATATACCCCAAAATAAAGAGATATGAGAGGTATGGGATATGAATGATATCCCATATCCGATACCGATACCCGATACCGATATATGATATTGATACCAAACGAGCCCTTACTTTTTTATTAGTATTGAAGGAGCATTAAGATGATTCAACAGCCTAGTCTGCTTTGGCCTTTTTATAGATGGTTCTTTAGCATAACATTGGAGTTGCTGCATTCTGTGGCCCTTCTGTTTTTCAATCCTGATTTCGGATTATTATGCTTTCTTATACTGTCACTAATAACATTTTGTTGCTGTTTAGGTTGGAGTTGCTGAACTCAAAATAGCAGTGGAAAGGACTGGTGGGCTTGTTGTATTAGCAGAGAGTTTCGGACATTCAGTTTTCAAGGATTCTCTGAAACGTGTTTTTCAAGTTGGAGAATATGACCTTGGCTTGTGTTCCAGGTAAAAATTGGTTGTGGTTGCAATTAATCTCTCTTTCCAGTGAAGGTGAACATCAAATCTCTTGTCATCTAATCAGAGTTATTAATACCACATGGTTCTTTAAAATAGTGATGTGCATTTTCCTTCTATTAATTAAAATGTGAAACTTGATGACAAGGGGTTGTTTCCAACAATTGTTTGTCACTTTGTCCAATTTATTGTCTAAAGTTACTGAGAAAAGTTTGTGACATATTCCATTTGGAATGATGTTCATATTACTTAGTCTTTACTAACTTGTATGTAATATATGATATTGATGCATTTGTGCTAAGATTTGATGATTTGAGCCACCTTCTAAGATATGATGATTTGTGTTTGCAGTGGCATATTTGAAGTCTGCTGCTCAAAAGACATTAAGATTCAAGGTGTTCTTGGTCCTTGTGCATCAGTTGAAAAGGTATGTTATATATTTGATTTTAAAGTTGTTGGCAAACCTCTAATTCTAGCTCACTATTACTTGCCTTGCAGAAAGGCCCCCTTTGCTCTGAAACAGTTATTGGTCAGGGCAACACCAGTGCATGGAAGCTATGTGGCCTTGACAAAGCTACATCTTTATGCATTATTTTTGAAATTGCAAAGAAGGATAGCCCAGATGTTATTGGTCAATCAACTAGCAATCAGTTTTATCTACAGTTTTTGACATAGTATGAACTGAACCTTATGCTTAAACTTCCAAGTAATTTAGAGTTCTTAATCTTCGGTGAATGCTGCATCCGTGCTAACTTGTTATAGCTTTTTATCAGTTATCAACACAAGAGTGGCTCTATGAGATTCAGAGTTACGACTCTTTCTAGGAGATGGGTTGCTGGTCCAGGAAGCATACAGGCAATTCTTCTTATCTTTTATATTTTGTTTCAAGATTTATTCATTTGAATGATGGGATTATAGATTATTGATGGAAACAATTGAAGTCTATTTCCTCATCTCATTTTTTACCTGAGGGTATCTTGTTTGTTTGCTTTGAAGTTGGAAGTTTTTTGTTGGTTGGTCCTAGCTGAATAATCTCAGATGTCTTCTAATTTTGCTTTTGTAATAAACAGTGAATTTTGTGGAGGGTGTTTGAGTAATTTATAGCATAAATTAACATGATCTAAACTTTGGCTTGAATCAAACATCAATATAATAGGATGTTTTTGATAAGACATACTGATATTGTAAATGGAGTGATAAGTTAGTTGATAAGGCCTTGTGTGCTGATACATAAGCCTTATAATGCAAAGGGTATATGACCAAGCATCACTATTTATCCATTCTAGTTGAGAAAGGCTTTATCTTTTGCATATTCTTTTAGGATATATTCACCTTTTTGTGAATTTTAAAACTGGACATCTTCTGTCTTTGTTTTGACATGTAGGGAGCCATGCATTCTTTATTGTATCTGATGTTTATAGTCTCAATAGTTTTAAACAAACATCCCTATATTTTTCTCCTTCCATCACTCTATGAATTTCCTGCTTTATATACTTGCTTTGGCATACTGTAGGACTTGATTGCTGGATTTGACCAAGAAGCAGCAGCTGCTACAATGGCCCGACTTGTATCATTTAAAATGGAAACAGAGGTAATCAATAATGGCAATTGTAAAATGCTGAAAAGAAATAATAGGGCACTTTCTATAAAAAAAAGAGATGATTGAAATGCTCATTATCAAATTCAATCCAAGCCTTTTGACCACACTTTTGCTGCAGGGTTTCCATATGCTTGCAAGATATATATTTATTTATTTGGTGTTGTTACTTATGGACTGTTCTCTTATCCATGGGTTATTATTGATGTATTATTTTAAGTTAAATGTCTGATGCAAGATAAACAAGTGGCTTGAATACCACTGAAAAAGCCATTACCAACTGAAGATTGCAGTCAACTACATATATCTTTGCTTCCACTAAATTGATTGCCACATACCATTCCAATTAAAATCAGCACAACTCATTTTGATCCAGGAGTAATTTGTCACAAAAATCATTAATTGGATGTGCTGCATGGTTTCTTCTTGGAAAAACTATGCCATTGTTAGCACTATTCTATGACATTTGAAAAGTTAAATGACAGGGGATTGGTACATGCTACTGTTGATGGAATCAGGACTATTTTACGAACAGTTTAACTAGCACGTTCAAAAGTCTGTTTAGGACCTTTAGGTTTTCCCAATCTTATGGCAGATTCCAGATCACTTCAAAGTGTCTTAAGTCCTCAACAATATTGCACGGTCTATTAGGTTACTTGCTTCCTCAACTCACACTGTGGTACTGGCCGCTTAAGGTTGTGGGTTATTCCTTGATTGCAAAAATCACTTAAGAAGCAAGACTAAGCACTTATGAAACCATTTTGATTAGCCTAAAGTATGTGTTCTACAAAGCTTCAACTCAAGTTGGTTGGAGCGAATAGCCATGGAAACAATTTGGAATAGTTATGAAAAAACAACTTTTTGCAACAAATAGCTTCTAATGTCTATTATACAATTTGATATCCGAGCCTTCTTATTGGGAATAACGAGAGCTCTTATTTTCCGCTTTCTATATTGAAAATTTCTAACTGATTGTTTTGTTGACTGGGCTGCAGGCTGACTTTGACCCAATCAGATGGCTTGACAAGTCACTCATCCATTTGTGTAAAAGATTTGGAGATTACCAAAAGGATGTTCCCACCAGTTTCAATTTGTCACCTCGGTTCTCAATATTTCCTCAGTTTATCTTCCACCTCAGGCGTTCTCAATTTGTGCAGGTACACAAGTTTTCTTTTAGTGAATGTGTATTTTCCAGCTCCAGTCCCATTCCCATTCCCATTCTCACTCTTAAGAAAATCAGTTATGATTTTTATACTTTTATCCTCTATAGGCTTGACAATAATTTTTGGGTATACCATAATACCACAGGTCTTCAACAATAGCCCAGATGAGACTGCGTATTTTAGAATGATTCTTAATCGGGAAAATGTTCCAAACTCAGTAGTTATGATTCAGCCTTCATTAATCTCGTATTCATTCCATTCCGGCCCAGAACCAGCTCTTCTTGATGTAGCTGCCATTGCCAGTGACAGAATACTGCTACTTGACTCCTACTTCACTGTTGTAATATTTCATGGTTCAACGGTTGTTCAATGGAGAAAGGCTGGATACCAAGATCATCCTGATCACAAGGTAACTGTCTTGATTTGGTTAAATGGACGAACTTTCTTTGTTTTCTCCTTTGTCAGGTATCCTGATCACAAGGTAACTGTCTTGATTTGGTTAAATGGACGAACTATCTTTGTTTTCTCCTTTGTCAGCAAAATATAATTAAATTAAACAGTATGACTTCTCTGTGACTCCATCTTTAGTTAATCTCGAATGCGCTTTTGATTCAGAGTCCTCATTGTATATTAGGGATCCTCAGCCTCCTTTAGGATGGCGCCTTTCTGAAATGAATTTGAAAATTTTGTTCATGTTTTTTGAAGCAATTTGTTTTCCATTACTGCAAGATCTGAGTATTACTAAGAATCCTACTAATCTATTTACATATGTAGAAAAAGAGAAATTAATAGTGAGAAAAATGTGCAGTAGTGTCAACATTTCCCTTTTTTGGGGATAAATCACCATATGATGAATGGCTCAATAATTTCTTTGGATTATTGGATCCAACAGATTCTTTGCACTTCAATTTCTCTATTTGTTGCTAATTTTTCTGGTGAACATGGTTGCAGGCTTTTGCACAGTTATTACAAGCACCCAAAGATGATGCAGACACATTAATTAAAGAGAGGTTTCCAGTTCCACGCTTAGTTATTTGTGACCAACACGGCTCCCAGGTATCACAGAATTTGATCTTTACAATCCCTATTACATTCTGTAGTAACACCATGTAGAATGTTTTATATTTTTTTTGTCTATCAAATAGATTCACATTGTTGTCTCTTGCATTTGCAGGCCCGTTTTCTATTGGCAAAGTTGAATCCTTCTGCCACATATAACCAAAACTCCGCCGCCGTTCCCGGTGGTGATATTCTTTTCACGGACGACGTGAGCTTTGAGGTCTTCTCAGATCATCTCCAGAGACTAGCTGTCTCATAGGTACTGTAATATTTTTGGCTCTTGTTTGACTGTTTTGCTGTACATTTTATCTATGTTGCATGTTCCCTGTGTTTTTCGGTTTCTTTCACTTGATATGGCTTTCTGTATTCTGAGCTCCTGTCATTTATCCAGAACTTTTCTATATAAACTGATAGACATATATAGCAGTATATTTTTTCCCATTGTATTAGATCCTGTGTTAATGCTTTTTTTGTTGGTAGCACACTTTATTTCATTTCCTTATTTTATCATTCTGTATCAGGGTCAGGTTGAAATGTGAAATGTCAAAACCTAATTTATAAACCAAGCTTTCTTTAACCAAGTTTAACCTGAAATTACATCGAATTATATTACATTAGACATTATATTCTCAGCGTTAATTACACGGTACAAGTGAACTACAGCCAAAAATAGATTAACATTGATGCTGTAAATCCAAATAATTGTATCATTCTTGACGGGAAAAGGTGTCATGAACTCTTAACAAATAACCTCCACAACACACTAATTTCCAAGAAAAGCAACAATGTAAACTAGAAAACCATCCTCCTGAAGATGCATTTGGAGCTTGATTATCTGTTCTTGATTGCCTGTCCTCGATCTCAATTTCTGTTGTGTTTGGAGCTTGAACAACTGTTTTTGGTTGCGTGTCCTCCTCAGTCTTAATTTCCATTGTGTTTGGAGGATTGTAATTGGGTACCCAACTTCTATCTTCAGATCTAAAAAAAAAAAGAGACAAATTCATTAGAATCTCTAGAATGTAGAATTTTATGACTGAAAATTACACATATAGGAGAGAGATAAAGAGCATACTTACCTATGGCATTCATATGAAGTAGTCAATTCTTGCTTACCTTGCATTGACATGGAATCTGTATCTTGTGAAGTTTCATTGCCATCACTAAATTCATTATCACTTATCAATTCCACCACCGAGCACTCGTTTATCACTTGAGTGCTTTTTCTTTCCTTCTCATCCCTAATATCTTGAAATTCTTCTTGGGTTTGTGAATCCATGGTGATGACATTGTTATCTGAGCTTTTATAGTAGCTTGGAAAATCCGAACCACTCTTTCCGAGTGTGATGCTGAACAGCGATTCGCTTGATGCTAAGCTCCACTCTTGAGGGTTTGATGGCTTGGAGGTGAAAATAGACAATGGGATCCGGTTCGGATCATACCCTTCAATGGGGCTAACCATAGTTTGCTTAGCTTCTAGAACTGAACCCGAAACCGAATGACTTGAGGCATGTAAATCCACCTTGGTATCTTTGTGGTGATCCATGAACAATTTTCTGAAGCTTTGCTGTGAGATTATTGATTCAGTAGATCAGTATATATGTCTGCAACTTGAAAGAAATAAATTAGTTTATAAATGAAACCAAAGAAAGGTCTAAACTATACAAATATTGAAAAGACTAGTGTGATTTGAAAGAGTTGGAAGTTAGTAGTGTTTGAGAACATGTCTCATTATACTGCATTTACAATTTATTTTGGATGCAATGGCATATTCCCTAGCCAACTTTGATTTCTCTTTGGAAACACTTGCCCAATAAATTGAAGAAGTTTAGGAGATGTATATTTTGCACTTACCTTTGGTTAATTCAATGACTACAACAGAGGAGAATTTTGGGCCCAAAGAAAATCAATTTGAAGAACAAGAGACGAGTTTCGAAGTTATTTTGGTGGGAGGAAGTGCCAATATTATGTGTGATTATGTGGTAATTGTGTTTAAATAGAGAATTGTATGTGACTTGTAAGTAGTTTGTTATGCGAAATTACTGTTATATAACTTGGAATTGAGATGGCAATCTGTTTCATACACACGAAATGACACCTAAGAATTGAATGACAAATGACAATTAAGACGTATCAAATTGTTAGTTGAGAGTCTGGCAATTTACGATCGAAAGTGTTTCTATGACCTGGACAATTTGCTAAAATAAGAATTTTTTTTGTTAGTGTCTTTTTTTTTTCCTTGTTGAAATACACCCTAATTATAAAAAAAAATGTGTTAGGTATAAAATGAAAAAATATAAAGTATTCGACCCATAACTTGAGTGAAAAAAATTTAATATTTTTGTTATGATTTTACTATTTATTTCAAGTCATAATTAGAACTATATTTCTTCAAAAAAAAATTTAACTGTAATGAGAAGTAGTCTAATTTTTGTAACGTGTAATAAGAATGCTAATTTTTGTAAATTTAGTAAATTTTTTTTTTTTAAAAAGTTCATCAATTATAATTTAGAGTAATTTTAGAATAATTTATAAAGTTAGCATTTTTATTGTATACTCGTGAGTACATATCAGCTGACTCAAAAATAATACGGAGTACTTTGTAATTATTTGTTTAATACTATCACCTTTTAGAGGAATAAAATTAAATAAGAAACAACCGACATGATCAAGTAATGAGTAATGACTAATGACAAGACTAGACTAATTGGAGGATAGTTTACTATTGATAGACTATAGTACTAGAGATAAGATAGTAAGTTAGTAACTAACTTATATCTGTCAAAATAAGACCCTGCCGACAGGATGATAAGTAATGATTTGACTAGATTGAGAAGTAGTCTATGTTACTAAAGTTTTTTTATTCAAAAAATATATAAATTATTAATTCCTCACCTCATTTATAATCAATGAATAAAATTAAAAAGTTAAAATGATAATTTTTTTGAAGTTTTTTTCATTTTTTTTAAATAAGGGGTATTGTATCTAATTTTACTTGAGAATACTTGATAGTTGATACTAATAAGTAATAAGTTTCCAACATACACATTTTCGAATAAGGATTTTTCTAATGTGTGCCCATGGGTATAAGTATTCTAATCTTGGTAAATTTGGATATTTTTGTTAATTTTGATTTTTTTAAAAGGGTTCATTAATTCCAATTTAGGAAATAGTTTCCCAAAATAACACTTTTATTGTGTGCCCATGGGCACACATTAGCCGAACCGAACAAATAAATAGGACTTCTAAATATAAAAAGTAATCTAAAATGAATTGAATATGAAACTACCAAAACCTATTTGACTTATTACATATTTTCCAATAAATAGTGGGATAAACAAGATAATCATGATTATGATCCTAGGTTAGATCATTGAGGGTCTTTTGGATCTGATCGTAAGATCAGATCGCTAAATCGTAAGATCCTACTTTGTAACTAAAAGTATGCAATGCTAGTCTAATAAATTGTATATTTTGTTATATATGAAGTAAGAAAATGATAATTAGTAATATTTTGATTATTAAAAATATTGTAGGATGAACTAGTTAACTATTTAAAAAAAAATGAGACGTTAGCTTTGAAATTATTAATAATATATAGTTATAATTTGTCATTTTATCAGATAGTAGTAATCGTTTGTAATATCTTGAAAATCTTAAATAAAATCGAGTTCAGATCGAGATTGTATTTTAAATCATTTAAGATCTTACTCCAATAAGATCATACAGGATCGTGGATCGTTTTACATGTTATGAATCGTAGAATCGGATCGTTATCTTAATAACCTTGCATATGATCATAATCTCGTAGCTTTAAAATTGTGGACCCATCTTCTTTGGATGTATTTGTTGATTACAATCTGTTAATTGTTATTCTTTGAGTAACATGATGTTGACATTGAACAAATAGCATACATGGTTATTCTAAATTCAACAAAAGTTATTTACTGTCATTTTAAGATTAATTCACTTTTAATGGGTACGTATGTAATGATAATGAGTCATGACCTTTGTTTCGCCTTCTAATAGTATTTTGGAGTAATAATTATTTTAATGATAATTTAGAGTCATTTTTCCTAAATTAAAATAATTGAAAATATATGGTATATAGCTACGGTACCTAGGGGGAGTGCATGTGTCACATTCTTGACAGTAGACTGAAGATTTCAATAAAATATTTCGGTACATGTGGGTCGTTCATGGTGACACCATCGAACGATTATGAATGGTGATGCGTGTGATATAATTTTTACGAACCCTTTTTTGACATGCATTTCCTAAGGGATGGACCCCATTTGTTTTTCCCTCCCAATTTCCCGAATACTGTACCGCGTCACATTTCTCCTGCTAAAAAAGGTCTTTGGGTCATGCTTGATTGCTTGGGTACAACCAAATAAGGTTTTTTGGTTTTTGGTTAGAGTTATGGTTAAGGGTTTAGGGTTTAGCGTGTGCATTTCATTACATGCGTTGTGCATTTCACCTAAACTAGTTACTCATACTTTCATCAATTAGACTCTCAGGAAAGGATGCAAAATCAAAAAACGACTCCCAATTGTAAGTGGAGGAAACTGTCCACTCAAACTTCAATAATATATTCGAGCGCTTAAAAATACCTAGTTCGACAAGAAACGACACACAAACAAGTCCACACTCTTCAATGAGACCACGCCTCCAATCATGGCAACCAATGTCCGATACATGTGACAGCGTCTCGAGCCAAGGCCATTTCAAAGGCCACGTACGTACATAGTCTTTAGTCACTCTTGTTAGTTTGGCACTTATGTTGATAAGTAGGTGATAGAGCATATAGATGTAGTTGTTAGAGCATGTTTTTATTCTCGTTTTATGCATTTTTAGCTAGGATTTCATTCTCAGTTTAGATTAGGTTTTATTTTCGTTTAGTTCGGAATCAATGCGTCTTTGTGCGTAATTGCAGGTCGGATGGTGGAAGACGGTAGATGGAAAGCTTAAGACGGATCTCGGGACGTGCAAGGAGCATTGGAAGTGGAGACCCGAGGCAAGAACTACAATACATGAATGAAGGGACCAAACCGCGGAGCACAAGTCAAGACCGCGCTGAGTGGAGAAAGATACTGCGGCGTCAGCGCGGGCAAGTGTGGGCGGAGCGCGACCGCGCTCTGGGGCGGCACAAACCGCGCTCAGCGGTGTCGGTGCGACGTGGATTTGGGCTTCCGCGAGATCTTATGGGCCGACTTTATAAGTGTTTGTTTGGATATTTTCGGATCTTTTAGATATTTTTAGCTTGATATAAATACTTTCCTTAGATTTATTATTTGGATTATGCTATCTTTTGGAGTTTATGCAATTTGGAGATTTGTGGGAGACAAACCCTAGTTTTTGCAATTGAAGATCAATTGGACTTTTATAAGTTTGATTTCTCTTTAATGTCGATTTCTAGCTAAATTTCTCATGTCCAACTAGTTAGTTGAAGTTGTGTGCATGATCGTTTGTGAGATTTGAGTTATTTTAGTTTGCCTTGACTAGATTGAATCTCTCCGTGCCTAATTGATTAAATTCGCTTAGGATTATAATAGATTGGCCACCTATTCTACTTCTAGGTTGAATTACAACTAGGATACGGTGGAATTTGATTATTCATGGATGAATCATTTGATTAAACTTAAAGACGGTGTATATTAAGGTTAATCAAATGAGGAGAATTTAATCACAAGATTTCGTGAATAGACGGTGGAATTCATGAATATTGTTTCTATTGAATGCTTTGAACTTAATTGCATGATCAACTTGACATAGAAGGTTTTCTAGGTTAATTGATTAAAAGGTTGTTAAATACGGTGTATATTAACAACCACAATAAGCTTGAATTCATAAATTCACAATAGATTAGTCAAGGGA
This sequence comes from Fallopia convolvulus, assembly GCA_964016875.1. Lineage (NCBI taxonomy): Eukaryota > Viridiplantae > Streptophyta > Magnoliopsida > Caryophyllales > Polygonaceae > Fallopia > Fallopia convolvulus. The sequence goes on from OZ024720.1 coordinate 4,162,403, forward strand.
AATTGAAATAAGGATGATCGATGATCAAAACTCATGTATGCAATGGATACAAAACTAGTTGGACGCTTTTCTCCATATTTGAATCTCAACTTATTTTACTTGCTTAGTTTTAATTAGTTTAATTACTTAGATTTTAGTTTACGACTATAAAACCCCCCTTTTCTGCTTAGTAATATTAAATAAATACGAATAATCTGAGTCCTTGTGGGTTCGACCCTTGCTTCCACTATACTTAGGTTAGGAAGTTAGGTATTTATTTGACAGTGCTTTTATAGCGACGTAAAAGTGCTCGTCAAATTTGGCGCCGTTGTCGGGGACTCGGCTATTTATTTTTATTTATCTAGTGTTACTTTTTATTTCTTTTTGGGTGTGAACCACTTGTATGGTTCATACCCGTGCTACTAATCCATCTCTTGTTGCATTTGATTCAGAAATCGAAAGGACAATCTCTAGGTTGCGCAGACAAGCTCGTGCGAATTCTCGAGAACTACCGTTCAATCTGGCATCTTCCTCTTCTTCTTCTTCTTCTGATTCTGATAGCGTTCCTGAAATACCAGAGATGGCTCAGACACTGAGACAGTTAACTGCACCAGATTTGGCACAACAACCATTGGCGGTGAAGATACCTGCACTCCCTGACGGTGTCCAATTTGAACTGAAATCAGGATTGATTCACCTCCTCCCTCAATTCTATGGGAAGGCGGGTGAAGATCCCAACAAGCATTTATCGGTTTTTCATGCTGTCTGCACTAGCATGAAACCAAATGGAATCACTGATGACCAAATCAAGTTGAGAGCTTTTGCGTTCTCTTTGAAGGATGCAGCGAATGACTGGCTCTACTATTTGGCTCCTGGCAGTATCGAGACTTGGGAGGAGATGAAAAATGCTTTCCTTGAGAAATATTTCCCAGCCACAAAGCTCTCGAGTATGAAAAAGAGCATTAGCAACATTGAACAGCTCCCGAATGAATCGCTTTATGAGTATTATGAGAGGTTTAAGAAGTTAATCTCAAGCTGCCCCTATCATGGCTACTCTAAGATGGATCTTGTTATGTACCTTCATGAAGGCTTACTGGATGAAGAACGCCGACATGTTAATGCTGCCTGTGGAGGGAACATCCTGAACAAGACTCCTGAACAAGCTTTTGAACTATTTCACGAACTTTCGGAAGGCTCTCGTCAATTCAGCAAAAGAGCTTCAATGAAGGCAGCCAATTCTGTTGATGTTACAGCTTTACATGAAGATGTGAATGAGTTGAAGTCAATGTTCAGGCAATTCATGCTGAAGGGATCACAACAAGTCAAGCCTTGCGGTTTCTGCTCTGATGTTACTCATAAGACGGATGCTTGTCCTACTCTTCATGTTCAAGAGGAGGAAATTAATGCACTTGGAGGCTATGGGCCAAGAAGACCAGCATATGATCCTTATTCAAACTCGTACAATCCAGGTTGGAAGGATCATCACAATTTGAGGTACGGAAATCAGAATCAACAACATGCACCTCAAAACGGGCCGCCAGGTTTTAGACCTCCTTTTCAACATCAACCTCAGAATCAAGCACCGAATCAAGACCCTTCCTCATCCACAGATGATATGATCCGTGCTCTTACCCAGAATATGGCCATGATGCAGCAAACTATGGGCCAAATTCAGCAGGATACCAAGTCAAGCATCACCAACTTGGAAAATCAAATGAGCCAACTTGCACAGGCAATGAACAAATTTGAAGCTAAAGATTCCAACAGGTTACCTTATCAGACGGAACTCAATCCTAAACAGAATGTGAATTCAATCTCTCTCCGTAGTGGTAAAGTGTTGGAAAACAAAGCCAGAAAGCCACAAACATCGCTTGATGAAGAAACCGAGGGAGGCATAACCTCGGACGTGGACGCTCAGCCTGAGCGCGGGCAGCCCAGCCAGGGGTGCCAAACCGCGCCCCCAAGCTCTACACCGCGCCCCGAGGGACCAAGACACTGCGGCCTGAGCGCGGGCAGTACCGGGCAGAGCGCGACCGCGCTCCCGGAGGACCAAACCGCGCCGACGGTGATTTCCGAAGAACCTCCAATTCTTTCGACGTCGGTTCTCAAACCTCCTCCACCTTTTCCCGAAGCCTTAAAGGAGACCCGTATGATCGAGAATGATAAAGAGATCTTTGAAACATTTAGCAAATGTGAGGTGAATATTCCGCTACTCAAGCTTATCAAGAGCGTTCCCCGCTATGCTAAGTTTTTGAAGGAGTTATGTACGGTCAAGCGGAATCAAAAGCAAAAGGGGAAGCAAAAGATCAAGGTCAGTGAGCAAATCTCAGCGGTCTTCCAAAGACGATTGCCACAAAAATGCGAGGACCCAGGTATGTTCACTATCCCTTGTATCATTGCTGAGAGAAAATTTGAAAAGGCTATGCTAGACTTAGGTGCTTCTATCAATGTTCTGCCTTATTCAATTTATGAGTCTCTTGAGCTAGGTCCATTGCATGCAACAACCGTAGTTATTCAATTGGCTGATAGGTCTAACGTTTACCCAAAGGGGGATAATAGAAGATGTGCTTGTTATGGTTGATAAGTTGATTTTCCCTGTTGATTTTTACGTACTTGAAATGGAACATGACAAGCATGCTGCTCCAATCCTTTTAGGTAGACCATTCCTAAAGACAGCCAAAACTAAAATTGATGTGTGTAGTGGCTCATTAACCATGGAGTTTGATGGGGAAAAAGTGGAATACAATATCTATGATGCTATGAAATTCCCCTATGATGTTCATTCTTTGTGTTCAATTGATGTGTTAGATACTCTTGTGCAAGATTTCTTTGACATTAATGATCATGTTGAATTGCAATCTACACTTGAAAACTCTGTGGTTGATAAAGATGAAGTGGAATTTATGCTTAATGATGATATGCAAGAAATTGTAGCCGAGTTGAACGCTCACTATGAGCGACCACTCATGCTACCGGGCTCAAAGCCCATTCCACTAACAGTGCCAAGCGAGAAGCTTGTTCCCTCTATTGTGCAGGCCCCACAGGTAGAGCTAAAACAACTGCCGGACCACCTCAAGTACGCTTTTCTAGGTGATGGAGATACTCTACCGGTGATAATTTCAAACAAGCTGACTCAAGATCAAGAATACCGGTTGCTGGATGTTTTAAGGGAGCATAAATCCGCTATAGGATGGACTATTGCCGACATTAGAGGAATAATCCCCTCTACTTGTATGCATAGAATCCTATTGGAGGATGAAGCAAAACCCTCAAGACAACCACAAAGGAGGTTGAACCCGCCTATGATGGAATTTGTGAAGAAGGAGGTCCTGAAACTTCTTCAAGCAGGAATGATTTTTCCCATATCGGAAAGCAAATGGGTAAGTCCTACTCAGGTCGTTCCTAAGAAAGGTGGAATCACGGTGAAGGAGAATCAAGATGGTGAGCTAATTCCAACAAGAATTCAAACCGGGTGGCGTGTATGCATCGATTACCGAAAGCTCAACACGGTAACCCGTAAAGACCATTTTCCTTTACCTTTTATTGACCAAATGCTTGAGCGACTTGCGGGTCGTTCCTTCTATTGTTTCTTGGATGGGTATTCAAGTTATTTTCAGATAGCAATTGCACCCGAGGATCAAGAGAAGACAACATTTACTTGCCCATTTGGCACATTCGCTTACAGAAGAATGCCATTTGGTCTATGTAATGCACCCGCCACTTTCCAAAGGTGTATGGTCAGTATATTCTCTGAATACATAGAGAAATTCATTGAAGTCTTTATGGATGATTTCACAGTTCATGGAAATGATTTTGATTCTTGTTTAACTCACTTGACACTTGTGCTAAAACGTTGTGAAGAAACTAACCTTTGTCTTAATTCTGAGAAATGCCATTTTATGGTAGAACAGGGCATAGTGTTAGGTCATATAGTGTCATCTAAAGGGATTGAAGTTGATAAGGCAAAGGTTGAAGTAATTCAATCCTTGCCTTATCCTACTAATGTTCGGGAAGTACGTTCTTTTCTTGGTCATGCAGGTTTTTACCGCAGGTTCATTAAAGACTTCTCCAAGATCGCTTCACCCCTTTGTGAGCTACTCAAGAAGGATGTGACCTTTGACTTTAATGAAGCTTGTCAAAAAGCTTTTGATGAGTTGAAGGCTCGCCTCACCACTGCCCCAATAATTCAGCCCCCGGATTGGTCCCTACCTTTTGAGCTGATGTGTGATGCAAGCGACTATGCGGTAGGAGCAGTTTTGGGCCAAAAGATTGGTAAGGCTTCTCATGTTATCCATTATGCTTCTATGACTCTTAATTAAGCACATAAAAATTATTACACCACCGAGAAGGAACTCTTGGCAGTGGTGTTTGCTTTGGAAAAGTTTCGGTCTTATTTGCTAGGTAAGGTGATCGTCTACACGGATCATGCAGCCCTTCGTTACTTGTTGACGAAGAAGGAAGCAAAGCCCAGGTTGATTAGATGGATCTTATTGTTGAGTGAATTCAACATTGAGATCAAAGACAAAAAGGGGGCGGAAAACGTGGTGGCGGATCATCTTAGTCGCTTAGTTCATGAGGGGGAACGAGGTGCTCAAATCACACCGATTAGAGAAGAATTTCCAGATGATACCTTGTTTTCGCTACGTGTACTTCAACCTTGGTATGCTCATTTGGTAAATTTTCTTGTTTCGAGTGTATTTCCTCCCAGCTTTAGCAAGGCTCAAAGGGATAAACTCAAGAGTGAGGCAAGGTATTATGTGTGGGACGATCCATATCTTTGGAAACATTGTTCCGATCAGGTAATCCGGCGTTGTCTTCCGGATAATGAGGTAACTTCAGTTTTATCATTTTGTCATTCTTATGCTTGTGGGGGGCATTTTAGTGCTAAGAAAACCGCTAGGAAAGTATTGGATGCATGATTCTTTTGGCCTACTATCTTTCGGGATGTGTATGCCTTTTGCAAATCATGTGACCGATGCCAAAGGGTCGGAAATATATCCCGCAGGGATAAAATGCCTCAAACTTCAATTATCTTTTGTGAGGTATTTGATGTTTGGGGTATAGATTTCATGGGCCCCTTTCCTAGCTCTTACGTGAATATTTATATCTTATTAGCGGTGGACTACGTTTCCAAATGGGTGGAAGCGAAGGCCACCAGGACTGATGATTCCCGAGTTGTGGTAGATTTCTTGAAGGCGAATATATTCTCCAGATTTGGGATTCCTAGAGCTTTAATTAGTGACAAGGGATCCCATTTTTGTAACCGAACGGTCAGTGCGTTCTTGAAGAAATATCATGTCACACACAGGATTTCTACGGCCTACCACCCACAAACGAATGGCCAAGTTGAGGTGTCAAACAGAGAGATCAAAGCCATTCTTGAGAAGACGGTGTCGCCAAACCAGAAGGATTGGAGTACTCGCTTAGATGATGCTTTATGGGCGTATAGGACAGCTTACAAAACACCGATTGGAATGTCACCTTTTCGGTTGGTGTTTGGTAAAGCTTGTCATCTTCCGGTGGAGATCCAACACCGAGCTTATTGGGATGTGAAGAACTGTAGTCTGCAGATGGATGAAGCCGGTGAGTTGAGGAAGCTTCAGTTGCAAGAGCTTGAGGAATTACGGTTAGAAGCTTATGACAACGCGGCCATATATAAGGAGAAGACCAAAGCTTTGCATGACAAGAAAATATGGAGGAAAAGTTTTCAGGTAGGTGATAAAGTTTTGCTATATCAATCTAGACTCAAACTTTTTCCAAGTAAGCTGAGGTCGAGATGGACGGGGCCGTTCGTAGTAGCTCAGACGTTTCCTCATGGAGCGGTGGAAATTTATGATGAAGCCACTCATTCACTACAAAAGGTGAATGGCCAGCGTTTGAAGCCGTATTTTGAAGGATTTAGCAATGCTATTCTTGAAGAAACGGTTTTGAACGAACCAAACACATGAGCAGTAATGCGTCAAGCTAATGACGTTAACCAAGCGCTTCTTGGGAGGCAACCCAAGCTTTGTTTTGATTTTTTTTAATTTTATTTTCTAGATTTAGTTGTGTTTTTGGTTTGTTTTTGTGTGGTTTTCGGTTTGTTTTTGTTTTTCTTAGTTATAGGTAAAGTCGGAAACCAGGGACACGCGGTATGAGGAGGTCAAGACGGCCTTACATTCAGAACCGGGATTGAGCAAATCGAGGCCAACTCACTGCGGCCAGGACGCGGGCTGAACCAACCAGGGCGCCCCCGCGCTCCCACGCTGAAACCGCGCCCCGAAGGGCCAACACACTGCGGCCTCAGCGCGGGCAAAACCCAGGAGTGCGCGACCGCGCTCTCAAGGGCCCCAAACCGCGCTGAGGCCAAGTTCGGCAAAATAAATCCGAAAACCCTCATTCTTTTTCCACATTCATCCCCTTCCTCCTAAAACCCACGCAGCCCCCATTGAAGCCTCTCCATTGAAGCTCCTCATTCAAGCTCCTTTGAAGATCAAAACTCCAAATCAAGCCCAGATTTTCACTCCTAGTCATCAAACAAGTAAGATTTCTAACCTTTCTCTTCAAATTTCATCCCCAAATTGAAGATCTCAACCCAAAAATTTACTAAGTTAGGTTTTGCATAAAAACCTCAATTTTAGGGATTTTTAGGCCAAATTTCTTCAATTTAAGTCTAGATTCAACAATATTAGCATGTTTATGAGTTAGTTTCATGTTTAGAACTTGAAAAATCCATAATTTCGAAATTAATTAATTTTCATGCTAATTAATCTAGGTTAGTGGGGGAAGAGAGTGTTTTGAGAGCAATTATTGTCTATTATTACTTGTTTGGTGGATTGCTCTTGCCGGGGCAATCGAATTGTGCTTGTTTTTGGTGTCTTTGATTGTTGTGTAGGTAATATCATGGGTCGTACCAAGGTAAACGCCAATGCATCCTCATCGGGACCTAGTCGTCCTCAAAGAGCAACTAGAGCAACCCGAGCAACATCAACTACAGCTCAAAATGTTGCACCCTCTTCCTCTAGATCCCGAGCTACACCTAGAGCTTCTTCCTCAAGCAATGTGATTACACCGGCAACTTATGGTCTTCAATTCCGGGACATGAGGCATCTAGACCGGTTTGATCAATTGAAAGGGCGTGAAATCCAAGCTCCGAGATACATTGACTGGGATTTGTTGGAGGAGTTGGGTTTGGCTAGTGAATTGAGGGAGATAGAGTTTAATCACAATTTGACTGTGTTGAGCATGAGATTGCCAGTGTACAAAAGCCTCGTGTTGGAGTTCTTGAGCACCTTGGAGGCTCATATCTTAGAGGGGAGATTTGTTAATGAAGGGCGGTGCAATTTTCACCTAGGTGGGGTGATGAGAAGCATGACTCTCAATGATATCAACAAGCTGTTCAGATTTACCCAATACCAGATGCATGTTGATAGATGGGAAAACCGCTCCACTTTTATGGATGATGAAAAGTGGGCTCTCCTTTCTGGGACTGATGACTACTTGCCTTCTAGAACCAAGGTGTTTGGAATTTCTCATCCAATAATCCGAATTCTTCAGAGGTTCTTTGCTCACTCTATTACAGGCAGAGGAGAGGGTGAGAATAATTGCCCTAGGAAGGATATTTTTCTTCTTCGAGGTATTCTGGAAGGGCAACATGTAGACTTTGGTGCCGCTATGATGCACAACATGGAGCTCATGATTAAGAGAAATACCGGTCGGATCGCTGTGGGTGGTATCATCACCAAGTTCGCCCAGCACTTTGGAATTGATTTGGAGCAGTGTGTGGGTAGGATTGATCCTCTTCCGATGAACTTGCATTTCTACAACAAGATGAAGGTGTTGTATGTGAAGAACAATCGGTACTATTGGGTGCTAGGCAATAGCTCCTTTGCTATGAAGTTGCCTAATCCAGAGAGGGTGAAGATTGAGGTTGGTTTGGACAATGCTCACACATGGCTCATTCACCCACAAGATGGTGATGTACCGATTTCGGAAGTGATGGGAGGAATTAGAAGAAGGAAGAAAGCAAGGGGTCATGATGAGGAAGCGAGCGCTTCTATGGATGTTGATGAGGAGGATGAAGATGAGGAGTTTGAAGCTGCTCCTGAAGATATTGCCGCTGAAGATGATGATGGGGAGAATGATGACGATGATGATGAGCACAATGAAGAAGTGCCACCCATTCAAGAGTTTGAGCAACAAGGTTTAGGTGGTAACATGTCTACCACTCAATACAATCATTTGGTGGAATTGATGGGTGGATTGTCTACACAAGTGAGTGGCTTGCACACTCGTATGGATGGCATGGCGGCTGATTTCAACCATTTCCGGGGTTATGCTACAAGCCGTTTTGATTATGTTGATGAGCAGACCCGGTACTTGCATCAGCGGATGGACAGCTACACGCCTGAACAAGGCTATCAGCCGTATGCTTATCAGCCGTATCCTGGATATCCAGCTCCTGAGTGGCCATACCCGGGGTACCCACCACCACCATCAGAGTAGATTCCCGAGTGTGACAAGTTCTTGTGATGAGGTCAGTTTTCTTTTACTCTTATGTTTTTCTTACTTTGGGGACAAAGTAATGTTTAAGCATGGGGGAAGGGGATTATTTATTTTGTCATGAGAACTTGGTTTAGTTAGATCATATAGTTGCATGTGCATGTTTATTTTTATTTATATGCATTTATTAAAAGTTTGAAAAATCCACTAAAAAATTTAAAAATTTCTGAAGATTTGAAAAAAAAAATGTGTGTTTTGTTTGCATTTAGGATTCATTTTTCCCCTTGGAACCACTTGTTTGAAGAGTGAGCATGATTTCATATCCCATAACTTGTTAAGTTTTTGATGGAAGTTCTAAATAAGAATTGCTTAATTATGAAGGAGTATGCATGAAAGTGAAAACTTGAGCTAGTTATGAAGTTCTAACCAAAAATTTGCCTTGTGAGATTTCTTTTGAGCCTTTACATGCCAATTTTGCATGATATTCTTGAGTGTATCACTTTGATTGTCTTAACTCTAGAACTTGCGTTTAGATTCTTTTTCGAGACCACATTATATGTTTTGAATGCATGATATAAAAGTGATTGAGGCAAATTTTCGTTAGCTCATTTATATCCTTATCCACCCTACATTATACCTTTGTTTTTTGTAGCCCCATTGTTTTGAGCCTTGGCCTTGTTTATTAGCTCCACAAAAATTAATCCTAGCCGAATAAGCTTGACCCTCATCCGGGAATTAGGATTTGACTAGGGGAATTTTGTGGGTTAATCGATATATTTTGGGGTTTGTGAGGCAAGATGAAAAGGTGTAATAGAAGGGAATGTCCAAAATGAAAAGTGTTGGAAAGTTAAGGATGTTGGGAATGTTTAGTGAAAAATTTCTAAGTAAAGTTGGTTTGAAAGGTTGATTGAGATGAGTTGTATGTGTAAAATTGCAAAGTATTCTTGTGAGAGAAGAATGAAAAAAAAAGAAAGAACAAATCTCAAATGGGTTTGTGGAAAGAAAAAAAAAGAAGCAAAAGTTGAGCAAAAGAAAGAAGTGCTTACAAGTAAGTAATGGAAGAAAGGGAATACAAGTTGGGAAGTTATTGAGAGTGAGTGATTGATGTAATTTGGGTATTAGTTGATTCTAGTTCCCGGATTTAGCACCACATGGCCATATAATTATCCCTTCCTACTTGTCTATACCTTGGCCCCATTACAACCTTTGAAAAAGACCTCATGATTTATGTTGTGCATTTGAACATCCGTGGTGGAGATTTAGTGCACTGATGCAAGCATATGGTAGTTGGCATTCAAAGATCATTTTTGAGCGAAAACACATACCTTTAAACACTTGAGCGTTGAGTGCAAACACATATACCTTGGTGAGGGTTGGAATGGATTAATAGCTTGGTTTGAAACTTTCGATATATGTATGCAAAGATTTCATGGTTAAGTTTGTGCTTCTTGAAAATGAATTAAGTCATGACTTGCTTGTTTGTGGTGTGATTGATTTCTATGTCTTGCTTGAGGACAAGCAAGGTTCAAGCATGGGGGAATTTGATAGAGCATATAGATGTAGTTGTTAGAGCATGTTTTTATTCTCGTTTTATGCATTTTTAGCTAGGATTTCATTCTAAGTTTAGATTAGGTTTTATTTTCGTTTAGTTCGAAATCTATGCGTCTTTGTGCGTAATTGCAGGTCGGATGGTGGAAGACGGTAGATGGAAAGCTTAAGACGGATCTCGGGACGTGCAAGGAGCATTGGAAGTGGAGACCCGAGGCAAGAACTACAATACATGAATGAAGGGACCAAACCGCGGAGCACAAGTCAAGACCGCGCCGAGTGGAGAAAGATACTGCGGCGTCAGCGCGGGCAAGTGCGGGCGGAGCGCGACCGCGCTCTGGGGCAGCACAAACCCGCTCAGCGGTGTCGGTGCGGTGTGGATTTGGGCTTCCGCGAGATCTTATGGGCCGACTTTATAAGTGTTTATTTGGATATTTTCGGATCTTTTAGATATTTTTAGCTTGATATAAATACTTTCCTTAGATTTATTTTTTGGATTATGCTATCTTTTGGAGTTTATGCAATTTGGAGATTTGTGGGAGACAAACCCTAGTTTTTGCAATTGAAGATCAATTGGACTTTTGTAAGTTTGATTTCTCTTTAATGTCGATTTCTAGCTAAATTTCTCATGTCCAACTAGTTAGTTGAAGTTGTGTGCATGATCGTTTGTGAGATTTGAGTTATTTTAGTTTGCCTTGACTAGATTGAATCTCTCCGTGCTTAATTGATTAAATTCGCTTAGGATTATAATAGATTGGCCACATATTCTACTTCTAGGTTGAATTACAACTAGGATACGGTGGAATTTGATTATTCATGGATGAATCCTTTGATTAAACTTAAAGACGGTGTATATTAAGGTTAATCAAAGGCGGAGAATTTAATCACAAGATTTCGTGAATAGACGGTGGAATTCATGAATATTGTTTCTATTGAATGCTTTGAACTTAATTGTATATCAAACTTGACATAGAAGGTTTTCTAGGTTAATTGATTAAAAGGTTGTTAAAGACGGTGTATATTAACAACCACAATAAGCTTGAATTCATAAATTCACAATAGATTAGTCAAGGGAAATTGAAATAAGGATGATCGATGATCAAAACTCATGTATGCAATGGATACAAAACTAGTTGGACGCTTTTCTCCATATTTGAATCTCAACTTATTTTACTTGCTTAGTTTTTAATTAGTTTAATTACTTAGATTTTAGTTTACAACTATAAAACCCCCCTTTTCTGCTTAGTAATATTAAATAAATACGAATAATCTGAGTCCTTGTGGGTTCGACCCTTGCTTCCACTATACTTAGGTTAGGAAGTTAGGTATTTCTTTGACAGTGCTTTTATAGCGACGTAAAAAGTGCTCGTCAAATTTGGCGCCGTTGCCGGGGACTCGGCTATTTATTTGTATTTATCTAGTGTTACTTTTTATTTCTTTTTGGGTGTGAACCACTTGTATGGTTCATACCCGTGCTACTAATCCATCTCTTGTTGCATTTGATTCAGAAATCGAAAGGACAATCTCTAGGTTGCGTAGACAAGCTCGTGCGAATTCTCGAGAACTACCGTTCAATCTGGCATCTTCCTCTTCTTCTTCTGATTCTGATTCTGATAGCGTTCCTTAAATACCAGAGATGACTCAGACACTGAGACAGTTAACTGCACCAGATTTGGCACAACAACCATTGGCGGTGAAGATACCTGCACTCCCTGACGGTGTCCAATTTGAACTGAAATCAGGATTGACTCACCTCCTCCCTCAATTCTATGGGAAGGCGGGTGAAGATCCCAACAAACATTTATCGGTTTTTCATGCTGTCTGCACTAGCATGAAACCAAATGGAATCACTGATGACCAAATCAAGTTGAGAGCTTTTAAATTTATTAAAATCATTTATCCCAACAAGCATTTATCGGTTTTTGTGCTTGATTGATTTTAATTTATTAATAAAATAATATAATATTACAGTAAAATATGTTATTTAATAGGAGTAGCGTAGTTGATCCTAAAATCCAAACCGTCGGTCCTAATTAAGGCCCTTCATTATATCATTAATGACACTACAACAGCGTCCACGTTAATTCAGTCGAGTCCCTTAATCAAAGCGACACACAAATCCAAGATTATTACTCCTAAATCCCCCTTCCCCACGGGCCCCACACCCCTCTAATAATCCCAAACCTCTAGGTCAAAATTACTGCCCCACCTTTTCCTCCCTTCCACCGCCTCATCACGCGCCCTTTCCTTGACTTTCTGAGCCCCCATTAACATTTTACTGAATTTAAAAACAATTAAATAAAATAAAACTATTAAATTAATTTTCAGATCCAAAATTTATTTTCTCTCTCATCTCCCTCCCCTTCCTCCTCCTCCCTCTCTCTCCCATCCTGACCAGATCGATCGATCGATCTTGAGATTCCGAGTCAAGAACGGCGAAATCTCGAGGAAGGGAGAAATTCTGCTCTTCTCGTGGCGAAGGTTGCTGTGTGTGAGAGATTCCGCAGCCTGGAGGAGGAGGAGACATTCAATTGAGTTGCGTGCGGTGACGAGATTTTCCGAATTTGGGAGCCGGAGTCGCGGTTGCTGTTGCTCTAGATCGTTGCGGTTGTTTTTTGAGATCGGATTGTTGTTTTGGAGAGGAGAAGAGGAGGTGTAGGGGAGGAGGAGAAAGGGGATCGGTTTGGTTGGGAGATGGGAGGGATATTGTTTCAAGGCGAATCAGGGAAAGAGTTCTGTTCGTTGTTGCTATTGTTTTCGATTTGTTTTTCTGTGTTGCCGGTTGATCGGGAGAGGAGATTGCGTTGTTGAAGTTAGGGTTTCGAACAGAGACGAGGATGCAGCTGCACTTGTCGCCGAGTATGAGAAGCATTACAATCTCGAGCAACAATGGTGGATTCGTTGATTTGATGAAGATCAAGGTCGCGGCTCGTCATATTTCGTATAGAACACTGTTTCACACCATCCTCATCCTAGCTTTCTTGTTGCCTTTTGTCTTCATTCTCACTGCTCTAGTCACCCTTGAAGGTGTCAACAAGTGTTCATCATTCGGTACTGCTTTTTTTTTTTTTACTGTTTATTTATCAACTACTCCCTCCGTTTCACAATAGTTGTTCTTAGACAAATTTGCACATATATTAAGGGGAAAAAATTCTTCTAAATTTACCCCTATTAAAATTATATGAACAACTATTGTGAAATAAGAAAAATAGTGTATATAAACAACTATTGTGAAACGGAGGGAGTATTTCTTTTCAGTTTGATTTGTCTGGTGAATGTCGGTTGATATTGCTTCGGTTATTATGATTTTTGTTTATTGCTGGCATGATCTTTGGTTTTTGTTTGATTAGTGTTTAGACTTGATTTATTGGATTCTGAGCACTGAAATCCTTCTTGTTCTATCTACGATGAGTTTTACTGTGTCGCATCAGTCTAATTTCTGTGGTAGAATTTATACGGTTGTCGGTGGGTTTGAGGCTTTGAGCTCTTTTCTCCTGTACTTGATTTGACATTAGCATAGGATTCCTCCAGTGTGATTTGCAGAGGGATTTCACATGATCTCCTATTTGTTAGTTGAAACATGAAATTAGGAAATCTGAATTGACTGGATATAATGATGATCTAATTCGTTCATATATTTTCTCCTTGGCCCAATTTTTTTTGAATTGTGGTAGGAGGTCTTGGTTCTAAAGGATTAAGGTCTTTAACTTCTGGTACATGTTTGTTTCATGCAGTTCTCTGGCATATTTGTGTCATCATTTTTTGAAATTAAGCTTCTTGTTGCTTGAGCTGATTTTATGTCATTTTGTTATGTTTTAAAGAAATCTGATGAAACTGTTATGCTTTTCTTACATTGTTCTTGATTGACTTTCTTGTAAACATCTTATAATTCTGTCTGGAAGATACATTTACATATGTATACTGTCTACTCTTTTTCTTCCCGTGTTCATTTCTATGGCTACCATTTTAAACGCTATATTGTGTCCAGGTCTTTTGGCTGTTTCTTTATTTGATTAGTACTGCAACCTTCTTACTCTATTTTCTTTTTACTTTTTTCCAATTTCAGATTGTTTAGGTAGACGTTTTGGCCCAAAGCTCCTTGGTCGTGATGATTCAGGGGTAAGTATTTGGTTTTCTTGCTAGCATTTTGTGTTTCATGCATCATGCATGTTATAATCTATGTTGCACGGAAACGGAAACGGATACGGGAAACGGAAACGAGGGGAAACGGGGAAGCGGCAATTTCAAAAAATATAGGAAACGGAAACGGCAATATGAATTATATGTTCTTTTAAAGGTCTAAAGATAATACATACTTCTATCTTACTTAGAGCAATACATATTATTATCTAATGACAATTAAACCACAAAAACATAATGACATAACATTAAGTCAACAGTGCAACATTTTCAGTCTTACAAACCAAATAAAGATAGCAAATCAAATACTAATAGTCCAACCAAATGAGTTTGATGTAGACATATCAAATTAACCTAAAAATAATAATTAACAACAATTATCAATTTAAGTACTTAACCAAATTAAATCTCATTTCTGCCTTCTTAACATTTTAACATATCACGAAATTACTCAATTAGTATTTAACTATTTACAAATATGAAGCTCACCCCCAAAGAACAATAAAAAGGGAATAAAACTAAGAAAGAAATAGGGAAAAAAGACTAAAAGAGAACAGGGCTTGTAGATCTAGGTCAGACTGGACGCTGAAGAGTAGAGAAGAATCAGAAGATGGACAACGCTCGTCGCTCGAGAGAGTCGAGAGAAGATGGCGGCCTGGGAGGCCGGACCGCCGGAGTTCGTTTCCAGAGAGAGGATCGAAGTGGCTGGGGTGGGAATCGGGAGAGGGAGTGCGCCGCTCCAGCGCTGAGCGCTCCTTCGTTTGAGAACTGAGGTGTGACTCTCAGAGGAGCGGGATAGAAATCAGGGTAAATGTGACTTTTATTAGAAAAATGGGCGTTTCTTCATATGGTCCATTTCCATTTTTATGGAAACGTTTCTGGAAAATCAGCGGGCGGTGTCCAACACGTTTCTCCCCTACAAGGAACGTTTCCGGTTGATCGGAAACGTTTCCGCCGCGTTTCCGCGCTTCCGAGTTTCCGACACGGCTTGCTCCCCTTAAATGACGTTTCCGTGCATCATAGGTTATAATAGACAATGATCATTGCCAACTGATCATTCTTTTTCATGCTGTTGTTGCAGAGGATGGTTAGAGATTTCCACAAGATTCTCAACCAAGTCAAGAATGAGGAGTTGCCACCTGGCTTAAAGCTTCCTGAATCGTATAATCAACTTGTTTCTGTGATGAAGAACACTCACTATGATGCAAAAACGTTTGCTGTCATTCTTAAAGCAATGGTATGCATTTTTCACTCTTGATTTCTTTCTTATAAGTAATCTTCTACTTGTATGCAAAAGAGTACATGATGTCACAGGTTTTGGTGTTTACTGAGAAATAGGACAAGGAAACAACATAAAACGTAGAAGAGAGCTCCTAAAAAAACTTCTTCTGGATGCAATGGCTGTATATAAATCTTGCATGATCAATCTAGTGTCTTTTTTACTTTTTGTGCATCATGTCATCTCATAAGATAATAAAAATCTGTAAAAAACCTGGAAGTTCCATGTGGACAATCTAGTGTCTTTTTTTCTGCATCGTTGTTTAGGTAGACGACTTGGACTCAAGAGGCTGTTATTTCCTTTTATCTTTGGGTTATATTGTGGCATTCTCAGATGGGCAATTAGACATGGCACTTGAGAATTGAGATGCTTGCTTTCTTTGCATGCAACAGTTTCATTGGAAGATGAATGTGCTGCAAAGCATAGTTATTTTAAGTGGCTGGTGTAGTTCCTCCTTGTTATCTCTTCCTAATTTTCTATATTTGTAGCACACTTCGATTCTATTGCTCTTTTAAAGTGCTCCATCTTAAAGACTGAGAAATCTACTGCTATGCAGATGGAGAAATTTGAAAAAGATATCAGGGAAGCAAAGTTTGCAGAGCTGATGAATAAACACTTTGCTGCAAGCTCAATTCCTAAGGGGATCCATTGTCTTTCTTTGCGTTTGACTGATGAATATTCTTCAAATGCTCATGCTCGAAAGCAGTTGCCCGCTCCAGAGTTGCTTCCATTGCTGTCAGATAACTCTTATCATCATTTTGTTTTGTCAACTGATAATATCTTGGCTGCTTCAGTTGTGGTTTCTTCCACTATCCAATCATCTTCAAAGCCTGAGAAGATAGTTTTTCATGTGATTACTGATAAGAAAACGTATGCTGGCATGCATGCATGGTTTGCATTGAATCCTGTGTCTCCTGCTATTCTTGAAGTGAAAGGTGTTCACCAGTTTGATTGGCTAACAAGGGAGAATGTGCCTGTACTTGAAGCTATTGAAAGCCACAATGCAGTTAGGAGTTATTACCATGGGAATCACATAGCTGGTGCCAATCTCAGCGAGACTACTCCGAGAACCTTTGCTTCAAAACTTCAGGCTAGAAGTCCAAAGTACATTTCATTGCTGAACCATCTGCGTATCTATCTTCCAGAGGTAATTTACTCACTTTTTGTGCAGTTGAAAGGATGAGTTTCTCTAATTAGCAAAGGAGCACTTCCAAGAATGGTTCTGGTTAGGGGTATTGATCTGGACTGTTAAATTTTAATGTTAAGTGTCTTCACTCTTCAGAACCGTATGTATGTATGATTCCATTGAAGTTTGCCTTTTGGGCTTTGAAGCCCAATTTGAGGCTCCTATTGTAAAATATATCACCGAAAAAGGAGTAGCCATGGCATTATAGGATTTGCATTTTATTGATGACAAATTTCAGGAGAGTACCTCTATTAAAACCATCAAACTTACGAAAAAAAATTAAAAGAAAAACATGTATATATTAAAATTCTACCCATATTAGGTATTCATTGGCTTATTATATTATTATTTTTTATGTTTAGAATCTTATGATTCGCTTTGCTGGCTCTGGCACTCCAATCCTAAAATCTTGAATTCTGATATTATTCCTTGTGCTTTCCTTTTTTAAATCGGTGCATCCTTATTTATTTACGTTCTCTATGCTGATGATTATTCTCGTCTAACAGCTCTTCCCAGGCCTTGACAAAGTGGTTTTCTTGGATGATGATGTGGTAATTCAACGTGATCTTACCCCTCTTTGGGATATAAATCTTGAGGGGAAGGTAAATGGAGCTGTAGAAACATGCAGAGGAGAAGATGAATGGGTCATGTCTAAACATTTCAAAAACTATTTCAACTTCTCCCATCCTCTTGTCGTACAGAACTTGAATCCTGATGAGTGTGCATGGGCTTATGGAATGAATATCTTTGATTTACGCGCATGGAGGAACACAGACATCAAAGATACCTATCATTCTTGGCTAAATGAGGTATGTTCTCTGTCTTTTCTATATTATTTCTCACTCAGCAATAAATGGATTTTGATTTCACCTGATTAGGATGATGATTATAATATGTTCTCCGTCAAAAACTGTGTAATGGTGTTCGAACCTCTTTAAAAAAACTAGCTATATAAGTTTGGATTTCTTATTTACCTAGCAGTTTGCAGTGAAAATCGAAAATTTAAATTCAAGAAGGGGAATTAAAGGCTTGTGTAGATGATGCCTCGTATCTATGTATGATTGTAGCTAAATTCCATTTTCTCTTGCCCTATGTTTTGCAGAATCTGAAGTCAAATTTGACTTTATGGAAGCTCGGCACTCTACCTCCCGCTTTGATTGCATTCAAAGGCCATGTGCACCCAATTGACCCATCTTGGCATTTGCTTGGTTTAGGCTATCAAAACAAGACCAAGATTGAGAGTGTTAAAAAAGCCGCAGTTATTCATTATAACGGTCAATCAAAACCCTGGTTGCCCATTGGCTTTGAGCATCTTCGTCCATTTTGGGCCAAATATGTTGATTATTCAAACGACTTTGTAAGAAATTGTCATATCTTGGAGTCATAGCCACAACGCTGAACCGGACCCACCAAATGAAAAAAGAAAAAAAATGGCAGGATACAGAAGAACCACAGAAATGTTGGCATGGTGAACCCTGAATGATTTCTGCTAGCTGATCACGATTTTGTCTACACTTAATAGCAGAAATAAGCATGGAGTCAGCTTTTGAATGATGCACGTAAATTTACCAGGTTCGGGTATTTTATTTGCTTATTGGCTGAATACCTGCACAACTACACTGGGAAATTTGCCAGAAATTTGTGGGCACAATATTCATTCTTTCTTCCATATGTAAAATATACAATGTGGTAATTCTTTTTGGTAGAGTAAAAGATTATATACTCTATTTTTTTTTAGTTCTCTTCTGTGAAGGGCCTGCTTGCAAAGTTCATACAATAACTGCAGAAAATTGTGTGCAAGGCGCGATGGAAGCATCCAATAGAGAGAAATGCGCACAGAAAAAGATTGAAGAAGGCGCTCTCGTTAACCTGGGGAAGTATTATTCCGTTCTTTAATTATATTCTCTTGTTCTAAATTTTGGTTTCTATCTTCGTTGTGGTAAAAGCCTTCCCCAGATTGGAGATCTGTCGTTTGTCGAAATTCTTTGTTTGGATTATTGATCTTTCACAGGATTGATAGAACATGAAACTTGATGATGATGTTACTTGGCTGTGTATGGTTCTTGAAGAAAATTTAAATGTGCAGAGATTCTTATTTCTTTTATTAAAGTGATAATGACTTACTCATATGCAGTATTATTCAGGATCAGTCATTTTTGTGCTGAATTTGTGCTGCAGCTCAAATGATGGCAACTACGCTTTGATCGGTTTGGTGTTGAAATTGGGCTATTTTTCAACTTAAAGTTTCCATGCGTCTTTTTATAAAGCATACATTATGCTAAAAAAGATTTAAAATAATCCTAAATACAAAAATATATCAAATGAGTTTAAAGTTGGATTAATTTGATAGTAAGGTGGTTTGGGAATTAGTTCTAGTGGAGTTGTGAAAAAACTCCATAGATAGAGTTGAATAAATCCTGATCATTAAATACAAATTGAACGGTTGAGATTTGATTTTTCTCTCTTCATAACAAGTTATTATTTTTTTCTCTTTTTTTTCCGAAGGGTTCATCAATTTCCTATAGGGTTTTAGTAAATTCACCCATAGAGTTTCTCACAAACTCAATAAAAACAGGACCGGTTTGTTTGGTAGCAGAAGTTATGTATGTTAAAAGTTTACCATGTTAGACTTAACATTCGCCCTCACAATGGTCCCCATTCTGGGAATATAGCCAATTAACCATGCAGCCGTGCAGGGCCTGCAGGCTACAAAGACTTCATTTTTGTAAACACGTGTGACATCAAAATGTGCAAAAAGGACCTACTAATTGAAATCGATGTCATTAAAACTACCACAAATATGAAAAGAAGAAAACCGTACGAGGCATAATGGGTGCATGTGCATCGTTGTTTACATGATCACAGATCACCGTCACCAACTCACCATGCAAAAACATGCATTCACGAGCTTATATTTTTTAAGTGTGAATTAATTCAAATAACCTAAATTTTAGGTTGGTGGTAAATGAAAAATCAAACTTCAAAGACCGACCAATGCTGAGAACAATATAATTTAATTGTTAAAAAGACCAATATAATTTAATTGCATGTATGCGTGACACAATCATGCAACTTTCCAGTTTAATTGAAAAATTATAAAACATTGTTAGAATAAAAAGACTGTCCCATATAAAGCCTAATATATGCAACTCAAACTTACAACTTCTAGGGACGAACGTCTGTTCCTCGACGTCGAACGACTCATCCCAACTTGCCTTAGCAAACTCCACTGTACAACCTCGGCTCGTATACATGCAACTCATCTCAGTCTCTAACTCTCTATGTGCACTTTTCTTCCTTCCATCCTAATCGCACTTATCTCGATCTTAGAGTCCTCTTCAATGTTAAAAACGTATGAAATATCTAGACACATACCATATTTATATAGTTATTGCTAGAAGAAATTATATCCATGATATGTTATAATTACACATACTTTATTCTATCTTTAGAAAAACTATCCATAAATAAAAATATATCTAAGATTCTTCATGTTTACTGCCTATCCATCTTCTTTGTGCGCCAAGTTAAAACAACCAAATCGCCTTTAACAACTCGGATCAGAAACCCTAGTTGCATCTCCTCGTTGTCGCCTTCCCGTTTTAGCAAACTTGTGTCTTTACATTGTTCCCCTAGGACCAACGAATACACAAATAACTTTTGCTTCATTTCTCCTATTCTTTAAGACTTTTCGATTACTCTTTGCATTATTCTTCCTAAGTTAAGCACTCAAAATACCTCAAAATATAAATTATAAAATCTAAAAGTTTCATCAACAAAGCCCAAAAAAACCACTAGTTTTACAACATCACCTAATTGTTACCAAATTACTAAAAATCATCCCTAACATGAATGGTGTTAAACTGTTACCCAACCCCATTAGTAGTTTCACTATATGCTATTGGGTGTTTTTTGGTAGTTTTCATCTAATGAGTAGTCTTTTGTAATTTTGCATATTTTGCGTGGCCTTTTCGTAATTCTTCAGTATAATACTATGCAGTATGAATCTATATTATGCATGCAATTGCTATCGAAGCTACAATGTATACGGGTGATGCCTTCTTCATGGATTGGTATTTGCGAAATCTCTCCACATCGACCCAAACCGATTGTGAAACAACTCAACAACACCTCTTGCTCTCATTCATCTCTCGCATTTGAAAAAAATTACCAAATCAGAAAAAAGATATGAGAGAGCCAGGTTAGTACAGCGTTTCTTCGCACTCGATTGATTCTGTCTATTTGATTTGCTTTCTTTTTATTTGTAGTTTATCGGCATTTCGATTTCATTTTTACGATTGATCCTTTTTGAGTGAAACCTAATCCAAGATCTCGGTTAATTGAATTGCAATTCGAGTTAAAAATGCCTCGAAGATTACTGAATTGTGACGATTTCATCGTGAAATAGCTCTTTTCGTCTTGTCGATCTGTGTGCGACAATTCGCTGATAGATTTAGGGTTCCACGATTATAGGTTCGAATTCTCGAAACTTGCAATCGAACTGTTCGGAAACTCTTGTGTGTGTGATTTGAAATTCCAGAAATCAATCCCCTTGTTTTGTGAATTTCAATTTCGTTGAGGTCTGGTTTCACACTACTGAACTGTGAATTCTTGAAATAATCCTTCGTTCCTTACCGGATTCAATTGTAATGTTTTGCAGTTTGAACTCTGGACGAAGCAACATTTAACAAAAATCTACTGATATTGAGAGGTGATTGATTCAGCCATAAAAGGTGTTCAAAGCCTAAGATCAATGTCTGGAACACAGCAAAATGTACTAGAAATCAAGTTCCGGTTAACAGATGGAACCGATATAGGTCCTAAAAGGTTTCCAGCTGCTACAAGTGTTGCTACTTTGAAGGAAAGCATCCTTGCCCAGTGGCCTAAAGGTATTTTCTGATAAGTTAAATTTGCTTTATTGTTATATAAGTTACATTAGATTCTGTGCTTGCATAACTAGGAATCATCTGACAAACTTTAGCTGATAAAGTATGCTGTTGTTGCACATGGAGTGTCACATATGGTCTGAATTGATGCATAACAAGAAAGGTATTTGATGGGCAATTACAGTAAGTATTCATGTAAACATCTGGTTTTTGTTAACAGTCAAATAGGATAAAGTGAAGAGGAAAATGTATAAAACTATAACTTATGTTGTTTTAAATGTGTTGATTAGAGGTGTAAATAAGTGTCAATAAAAGTTACATAAATGATGAAACCAAATATGTAAATGTTAAATGCAGATGAAGTTATAGCTCGCAATGCCAATAACTTTTGCTGATCTTCATCCAGTAGGAGTATCACTCTACTGTTATTTCTTCTGGCATTTTGAAGAGATTTTGATTTGATATTGAGTTCTGTACTCTTAAACTTGCTTGTATTGGATGATTTACTTCACCTCAAAGTACTATAGTTTGTATTCTTGGTCTCTTCCACTTTATCTCTTGCTACTGACTGCATGGTATTTACCTCTACTGTTACTAGTTACCATTATTGATTGATACTTAATTCACCAGTTACAGTTTCCTTGGATGCATTCTGAAAGAAATTTGTATACAAGTATCTATAAGATTAAATCATGGAAAGGATAAACTACAAGAATAACAAGATTTACTGAATAAAATGTTCCTTTTTCACAATATTACCCATTAAACAAGAAATTGTAAAAAGCACTTGCAAAACATTCTTTGTTAGCAAGATCACCCTTATGTCATAATCTGTAAGCTAACCACTATTGAAGAATCAAAGACCCAAATATAACAGCTCCCTAAATGTTTTTACAGGAGTGGCCTTTTGCTAACAGAGCCATCTTCAAAAAAAAACTATTTTAAATAGTAGTTGTTTATTGTTACTATTATGTAATTGACATCGAGTTTCTAATTTTCTATTACTCTCTTTGCTATTGTTTCCATTCTAACTGTGGATTTCCTATTACACAAAACTTCGCACTTACAATCTCTCTGTTTTGTGCAGACAAGGAGGACGGTCCAAAGACAGTGAAAGAAGTCAAGTTAATAAGCTCTGGAAGGATTTTGGAGAACAACAAAACAGTAAAAAGTTGTCGAAGCTCGTTATATGATCTCCCCGAGGGAGTCATGACAATGCATGTCGTGATTCAGCGGCCTTCTACAGAGAAAGGTATACTTCCTTTTCACATCACAATGGCAATCTAGTTTCTGTTTGGATTATGCAATATAATAGTACATAATGTTGCAATATTGCATTATAACTCATTATAATGTGTAATCCAAACGCGTCTCTAAGCTCTTATTCACTACATTGGCAATCAAGTAACGCAGTTTTCAATTTTTCATCTATGACAGATAAGAAAACAACTCATCCTCTAGACCACAACAAGTGTGTTTGCATTATAATGTGATTTTCCTTGATCACAGAAAGGAAAGGCCGCTCCCGTGTTTGGAATTGGTTATTTGATTCACTTTCTTTCTCTCTTTTTTGCCTTACATTAAGGCATGCTGATTATTGCTTATTCATTGCTTCAATAATCGTTCGGGCATGTGCTTAGGTTGGTTGTAAACATATGCTCGATGTGGCTATTTGATGTGAGAAGAAACAAGGGCAGTTGCCATTTTCAATTCTTTACATTGGTGAATCTGATTGATCAACATGGCATGTTTCATTTGATGTGAAAACGAATCTTTCGGCGGCGACATGAAACTTTGTATGTGTAATTGACCAATTTCCACATCAGAAAGGACGTGAAAAAAGCTGATATATGGTTCTCTTACTCTAATGATAACCCAAATGACAATCTTATTTCTCTTGATTTGCTCATGGTTACTTCATACTTGTAAAGATTACAAAACTTGAAGAAATGAAGAATAGAGGTACTTGTGTTAAAGCAACGTGGTTCTTAACTAGTTTAGTTCTCAAAAATAGAATGCAACTAGTCTTAGTTCCCGTGTCTTGCACGGGTTGTTATAAAATTATTTTAATATTTATTTGTATTTGTTAAGTTTTGATTAATTGATATCAATCTAAAAATAAAATAAAATATTCTATAATTTGTATGATGGAATAAAATCTTTCTAGTTATCATATCCAAAAATAAAAGATTGTTTAATAATGAGATTTTCTATCATATATTCTAAAAACATGCATAAGAATTCATCATATCCAAAAATAAAAGATTATTTTTTTTAAAAAAGATGGCGTGGTCCAATCTAAAAGTGACATGTGTCATTTAATAATTTTTTTAACCTCCGCTTTAGTATATAGTTATGATCAAATAGAGTGTTTGGCTCGTTGCAAAGGATTCATGTTTGTAATTGAAACATTATCTACAATGAAGTTGATTGTGGGCAATCTGGGAATTAATTTTTATTACTTCCAAAAAAATTACTTTTCAACCAGAGTGTCTATTAATAATGTTAACGAGATCACATTTTTTAATGGGGAATGCTATACATCACACTCTTTTACTAAACATCACACAATAAAATTACTTTAATAACCTTCTTCTAATATGAAATAATAAAAACTATAAAACAATTTACTAAGATATTGACTAGATTTTGTACCATTCAATATATATATTGCCTAATTAGATAAATTAAGATATGGTATCTTTTCTTCAACCAAAAAAAAAAGATATGGTATCTTTTCTTTTTTTTTTAAATAAAAAAATAATGTTATTATGATACTTATCTCTTAAACTAGTAAATTTGTACGTGTAAACTTATAAATGTGCATCAACCAAACAGAAAACACGTAACAAAGTGGTTTACACCTTATAAATGTGCTTACACCTTCTCATTCTTTATAATGGCTGGGACGTTACTATACAGTACATCCCCAAAGTGGTTTACATGCCTGCATGTTGTGCAAAATTCAATTGATGCACATGCTGTATTTTTTTAGATATTGATCCAAGGAAACAAAACATGGCCACAAATTAAGCTACTAAACAGACCTTCCAACTAATACACTATTAATTTATGCAGAAAGAGATTGAAATCTAAGTTTTACACATGAAGATAAAAGGGCTGTTGAATTATATATGGCTGAGGATATATACACACGTATTTTTTTCTCCGCGCACAAGATTTGGCACGCTTTATGAAGCGAACCGCTTCATAATGCGAGCCATATACGGATACCCGAGCGGGTTTTTACAGAATCGACAAAATGGCACGCTTCACGAAGCGTAAGGCAATAATGTGCGATTTTCTTACCCAATCCAATATGTTTTTACATATATAGGTTCCTCTCGTCGATAGCTTCGATTGGATAGATAATAAGCTCAAATCCGACACCCGAGCAAAAAGTTATGCACGTTTTAAGATTGGACATATGCATACTACTTTCACACGTCGTTTATCTAGGATAAGATTTAAGATAAAGCATAGAATAAGATTTTTTTGTTAAGTGTTAGAGTTTATGTTTAGGGTAAGGTTTTATGGTAGGATTTGGGATAAGGGTTAA
This sequence comes from Fallopia convolvulus, assembly GCA_964016875.1. NCBI lineage: Eukaryota > Viridiplantae > Streptophyta > Magnoliopsida > Caryophyllales > Polygonaceae > Fallopia > Fallopia convolvulus. The sequence continues at coordinate 4,187,461 of OZ024720.1, forward strand.
GGTTTAGGGTAGGATTTGAATGAGGTTTAAAGTTTGGGTATGTGATATAGTATAGGGTTTGGATGTATGGTTTAAATCAAGGCTTAAGGGTAGGGTTTTAGATAAGGTCTAGTGTGAGAGTAGCGTTTAAGACAAGTCTTAAGGTAGGATATTGAGTAAGGTTTAGGGTTTATTGTAGATTTTTAGTGAAGTTTAGGATTTAGTTATGTGATTTAGGATAGAGTATATATTTTTAGGGCTTAGGGTTTGGATAAGGGTTCTACAACAAGGCCTAAGTATAGGGTTTTAAGTAAGGTCTAGGGTTTATAGTCGAGTTTGAGTAAAGGGTTTAAGATAAGGCTTAAGGTCGGATTTAGGGTAAGGTTTAATGTTTATGGTAGGTTGTGGTTTATGTTTAAAGTAAGGCTTTAGGGTAACCTAACTTATATATGTTAAAATTTTGGTTTGATTAACCAAACTGATATTTTCATGGTTTTACAGGTTGGTTACGTATCGACATATTCATATTTTCAGTTAACCGAAAAACCAAAATATAGTTTTTAATTTGTAAAAAAATATTAAATACATTTCGTCTTAATGGAATTACATGCTTATTTTTAGAATTTGAAATTATATTTGATTTTGAAAATATTATTTTATATTTCCATCATTGATTAGTTAAATAAGCCTTTTTTTAAATATTTAACTCCTAAATTGTTATATATATAATACATATTGTAAAGACAATTTAAAACATAACCACCATGTAAAATAATATTTATTTTGAAAATTTAACCGAGCGATAATATTTTTAATATAAAGCTGATAACTTTATCGTTGTTCACGTGTATTCTTATAATAGAAAATTAAATAAATAGTTAAATTTTAACGAGAAAACTGAACCAGAAATTCGGTTAACAAATCTCTGATTAAATGGTCGATTTTCGTTAATGATTTTAATTAACTGAAATCATAAAATAAATAGTTATTGGTTAACGAGAAAGTTTTACCCTAACCATAAACCTTAATACTTATGATAAACATAAAACCGTCCAAATATTATATACTAAGTCTTATCTTAAATCATATCTTAAATAAAACATCATGTTAAAGTAGTTTGCGTATGTCCAATCTTAAAACGCTCATAACTTTTTACTCGGGTGTCGGATTTGAGCTTATTACCTATCAAATCGAAGCTATCGACGAGAGGAACCTATATATGTAAAAAAATATTGGATTGGGTAAGGAAATCGCACAATATTTCCTTACGCTTCGTGAAACGTGTCATTTTGCCGGTTCTGTAAAAAATCAGCTCGGGTATCCGTATATGGCTCGCATTATGAAGCGACTCGCTTCATGAAGCGTGCCAAATCTTGTGCGCCGAGAAAATATTATGTGTGTATATAGATTTTCCGTTATATATAATAATATTATATTTTTTTTGTGAATATTTTGTTTTATTTTTTGGTAGAGGGAAGATTTGGTATCATTTAACAATATATTGTATGATCTTTGACTAAGATATTATAGCCTTTTTTTCTTTTTTAAATATTTTCTTATTAAAAGGAAGTTTAAATTTTCCAAAATTATATTATAGGCTTTATGGTAAAGAAAGTGAAAAAGTGTGAAGTGTAGCAAAATGAGAGTGTGATGTACAGTACTTATGTTTTTAATTGACGAAGATCTTAATTTAGGGGGGTAAACTTTAGGCTCTTGACCACAGTTAAACTAGAACCCCTCAGATTTGATTTTTCACTCAAATAATGGGGTATAATCATGAAAACGGTGATTAATTTGCGTGTTGTCCTACGTATGATTCCACAATTCCACACCACCAACGCTTTCAAAAAAATTGTTCGAATTCCACTGACGGCATGTACGAAGAAACTGATATTGGGAGGGTCTTTTTCAAAATAAGAGAGCGCTGTCCGACGGATCGAACCGGGCGAGTCAAAAGAGTAGATAAAAAAAACCTTCCAAAAAATTAGAACTTTTGAGTTTTCATGACATGTACAAATTTGACATAAGAATTCAACTACTAGTTCTCCTATAACAAACACTTATCAAATCACTTCTCAATTTCCATGGTTATAACAAAAAAAATAAATTATAAATAGGTATTACGGACCATTAAATATATCAATATATTATCACGGGTTATTAAATACCAGTAGTCTAGTGTGATAAGATGTTAGACTCCTTTTATTCACACTAATCAATTTGGACGAGAGATCTAAAAAAAGAAAGCACCTTTTCATACTATTTATAAATTTTTAAGTATAATTTAAATTGAGATAAATTCGGGAAAATTCTGAAAATTTTCAAAGATGTCTTACCCAATAATTTGAATTATTTATCTCAATTAAATCACTAAAATCCAACATTTTAATTAGTATTAAATAAAAAAAAATCAAATTACGAACCTAAAATATCCGAACCAGACGTCAAATTACACGGAAAATACGTGTGTGAACCGGAGGCGGAGATAACAGTTTCTCCGTATCCGGCCATCATTCTCCACACCCTTTTTGGCTTCTTCGTCTTTCTCCTTCTCTCTTTCACTCGAAGCTACTCGAAACCTCGCTCTCTTTCTCGATTCACACGCAAACCCACACTTTCTAGCGCTTCTCCACTCAATTTATGTGCATCCTCATCGATTGAGCTTTCAACTGAATTTGCTCTCACTCTCAACGATTAATTACATCGATCCATGGCGTCCACGACGTCGTTTCTTCCCGGCGCTCACCTCCGGCTTCCTCCTCTTCCGTCCCCAACTACTTCCGGTCGCAGAAATGCTTTGCGCATTCGGTCTATGAACCCTAGCTCTCTCAATTCGGCTTCGTTCCCTAAATTGAGGAGTTTTTGCAACGTTCCTGTTCATCGGAATCTTAGCGGACTCCGATGGAGCGGTTCGAGTTCTTCGAGGTCGCTTGTTGTTCGCTGTGAAGCTTCTCCTAGCGGGAGGGTACTTTTCTGCTCTTTGAATTGAATAATGCTTTTTTTTTATTTTAATTATTGGATATTTCAATTGTATGTGATTTTGGTTTGTGTGAAAGAGTGGTTGATGTTAGGTTGATTTATAATGCAGATTACTCAACAAGACTTCACGGAAATGGCGTGGCAAGCAATTGTTGCTTCTCCGGAAGTGGCGAAAGAGAACAAGCATCAGATTGTGGAGACAGAGCATTTGATGAAAGCTCTATTGGAGCAGAAGAATGGGCTTGCTCGCCGCATTTTCTCCAAGGCTGGGGTTGACAATACTCGACTTTTAGAGGCAACTGACAAATTTATCCAACGTCAACCTAAGGTAATTTCAGCATTTCAAATACGGGAGCTAGTTGTTAAATTGCTTTCTGATCTTATTGAAGCCACTTGTGGCACCATAAACGGATATAAAGCTTTAAGCACAATAATTGACTTGAGTTAATGATTCTGTTGAGTTAAAAAACAGGGAATTGTCATGCAAGTTTTTTTTGTTTATGAGGCATTTCTAGTTAATTGGCATGCTCAATCTGGTTTACTCAACCTTACTTTTTTAATGCACCAGGTTATTGGTGAATCCTCTGGTTCTATGTTAGGACGAGACTTGGAAAACCTGATTCAGAAAGCAAGGGATTTCAAGAAAGAGTATGGCGACTCATTTGTGTCTGTGGAGCATTTAGTTCTAGCTTTTGCTCAAGACAAGAGATTTGGCAAGCAATTGTTCAAGGATTTCCAACTTTCAGAGAAGTCATTAAGATCTGCACTTCAGGCTGTTAGGGGAAAACAATCAGTTATTGACCAAGGTAAATATCTGTTGCTATTTTTCGTGATTGCTGTCTGCTTTATTGCTACTACAGCAATGTCTTCTTTTGCTTTTTTATATGAATATCTACTTTCCTATTTGTTGTCAATGCCCATATATAATCCAAAATAGAGTGTAGTTTACCGCAATCATGCTGTGTGTGGCTAATTATTTGCCTAAGCTTTGCCTTGGCATTTTGCAATCTAAAAGCCATTGCCTTTTTTTTTGTAGATCCTGAAGGGAAATATGAAGCCTTGGAAAAGTATGGTAAGGATCTGACGGCAGCGGCTAGGGAAGGAAAGCTTGATCCTGTCATAGGTAGAGATGACGAGATACGGAGATGTATCCAAATCCTTTCCAGAAGAACAAAGAACAACCCTGTATTGATTGGTGAGCCGGGTGTTGGTAAAACTGCAATTGCTGAAGGGTAGGTTTCAAAGTCTTTGTTTGTAAATAATATGTCAATCTGATCAATACTTGGTTTTGAATTAAAATTCAGGCCTAATGTTTTCACTTTTCGTCTTTGCTACTAAACTTGCATTGCAGCAAATGATGCATTTTTTGCCCATAGCTAGTTGAGATTACGTGAAATTGTGCTCTACTTTCTACTAGTTGAAATGGAGTTGAAGTAATCATGCTACAATTGTTTTTGTCTTGGCAACAGGCTTGCCCAAAGAATTGTTGAAGGTGATGTGCCTCAAGCCTTAATGAACCGCAAGGTATGTCTTTTCTCTTTCTTCATTGCGAGTAATGTTGTGGATATGGGAGGTTGAATGCATGACTTTGAGCATGTGTCCTCTGTTGATATTGAATCTAGTATCATCCTAGCACTTTTCTTATTTAAATTTCAATCTTTGTTGATATAATCATTGCTAACTGTGCTGTGCATATGAACTCAAGCCTGGATTTGTGTGGTTCTGGCTATATATTTTATTGTCTGCATTGCTTTTAAATGCTTTGTAATGTTCCCTTCATTTTCTTACAATCTCTTCAGTGTAGAGCAGCATAGTGCAAAATGTATTATGCAATGATATTTATAGAATTGATTGTTTACATATCTATTTGCAGTTAATATCACTTGACATGGGTGCACTCATTGCTGGAGCTAAGTACCGAGGAGAGTTTGAGGATAGGCTGAAGGCTGTATTGAAGGAAGTCACAGATGCAGAAGGACAAACAGTCCTTTTCATTGATGAGATCCACACAGTTGTTGGAGCAGGTAATATATGCATTGCACCTCTTTTTACAATTAGTACCTTTGAGGATTAAACTTTGATTCTACTATAAACCAGTATAGGCCAACATAGTGTAATGATTATCGATTCAGGTGCTACTAATGGTGCAATGGATGCTGGTAATCTTTTGAAGCCCATGCTTGGTCGTGGAGAGTTGCGATGCATTGGTGCAACTACTTTAGATGAATACCGTAAATATATTGAAAAAGATCCAGCTTTAGAGCGGCGTTTCCAACAAGTTTATGTTGATCAACCCAGTGTAGAAGATACAATATCCATATTGCGTGGGTTACGTGAAAGATATGAACTACATCATGGTGTACGGATTTCTGACAGTGCGCTTGTAGAAGCTGCTATTCTTTCAGATCGTTACATCAGTGGACGCTTTTTACCTGACAAAGGTAACATGATTTGTTGAAGTGCATATTAGTGGATTTTGTTGATAAAGATTATTCTAGTTTATCTTGGCTAAATATTTACTCATAGTTGAGCAAGAAGTATTTTTTTTACTTAAATAAACATATTGTTTTAGTTGAAAATTTTATGGGTGGCTGTTGGTTTTTGGTTTACAAAAATCAAGTATTTTTTTAAATATACTCATACAGCCTAGTACATAACAGAGGATAAATTATATTTTCTAGAGAGTGAAAAAGAGTTACTTTTGATATTTTCTTTCCCTCTCTTTCTTTGGTTTACTGCTTTCTGACAATAACTGCTGATTTCTTTTACAGCTATTGATTTGGTTGATGAGGCAGCAGCTAAGCTCAAAATGGAGATTACTTCAAAGCCTACAGCACTAGATGAAATCAATCGATCTGTATTGAAACTTGAAATGGAAAGGCTTTCTCTTGTGAATGATACAGATAAAGCCTCAAAAGACAGGCTCAACCGCCTTGATACAGAACTCTCACTGTTAAAGGAAAAGCAAGCCGAGTTGACTGAACAATGGGAGCATGAAAAAACTGTCATGACGCGCATACAATCAATCAAAGAGGAGGTTTGTGGTTATTTTGTTTAGAAATCCTTATATTCTATTCGGTTCTTGGGGGGATTCTACAGAACGATCACTAAAGCCATCTATATATGCAGATTGACAGGGTGAATGTTGAGATCCAGCAAGCTGAGAGAGAATATGATCTTAATCGTGCTGCTGAACTAAAGTATGGTAGCCTAAACTCTCTGCAACGCCAACTTGAAAGTGCAGAAAAAGAACTAGACGAGTACATGAAATCTGGAAAGTCAATGCTAAGGGAGGAAGTTACAGGAAGCGACATTGCTGAAATTGTTAGCAAATGGACAGGAATTCCGGTATCCAAGCTACAACAATCAGAGAGAGAAAAACTTCTGTATCTAGAAGAAGAGCTCCATAAACGTGTTGTGGGCCAAGACCCGGCAGTGACAGCAGTAGCTGAAGCCATCCAACGTTCCAGAGCTGGTCTCTCAGATCCTGGCCGTCCAATTGCTAGTTTCATGTTCATGGGCCCCACTGGAGTTGGAAAAACTGAGCTTGCCAAAGCATTGGCTTCCTACTTGTTTAATACCGAAGAGGCCCTTGTGAGAATAGACATGAGTGAGTACATGGAGAAACACGCCGTCTCAAGGCTAATTGGTGCCCCTCCCGGTTATGTCGGGTACGAGGAAGGAGGCCAGTTAACTGAGATTGTTCGTAGAAGGCCGTATGCAGTAATCTTATTTGATGAGATAGAGAAGGCTCATTCTGATGTATTTAATGTGTTCCTTCAGATTCTTGATGATGGAAGAGTGACCGACTCACAAGGCCGAACTGTGAGCTTTACTAATACTGTCATTATTATGACATCAAATGTTGGGTCTCAGTATATACTCAATAGTACTGATGATGAGAATGGGTCAAAGGAGCTTGCTTATGAGACTATTAAGCAGAGGGTCATGGATGCTGCTAGGGCAATCTTTCGTCCGGAGTTCATGAATCGTGTTGATGAATACATTGTGTTCCAGCCTCTGGATCGTGAACAGATCAACAGCATTGTTAGATTACAGGTATGTATCTCTATTTCCTCTAGCTTTTGCACTTGTTTTCAGACTGAAATTGTTCATATAAGTCATGATATGTGTGATATTTTTTTTTTCTAGTTTGAGATGAAATTTTGAACACAAATATTGTTGCAAAAGAATAGATTTTTCCTGGACTGAGAACTAGGATGCTTTAACCTTGATTGAAAAACTATACACCGTTTCTGACTAGAAAATTTTGGACAGCTATGATGACCTGACTAACCAAGAAATTACTTTTTAGTTTCAAGCATAGAATCGTAATTAATTTCGTTGAGATTGTATGAATTGATTATAGTCATAGGAAAAGAATCCAAATTTAGAAATGATTTTTTGTATTTATTGATTTTAGTTTCATAAAACTTCTTTCATGGAGTTTGCGTTTTTTAAACTAAATTCTAAAAAAGATTGTTGATTATAAGCATCAAATTGTTTTATTCTCTTTTCATTTTTTTCACATATAATATACTAAAAAAAATAATTGTTGAATGTGAAGCAAATTATTCATCCTTCCCATGCATAAATCTAACTCAATTTTGTTGTATCATCCAGCTGAAACGAGTACAACAGAGGATTGCAGACCGTAAGATGACGATCCAAGTGAGCGAAGCTGCAATCGAGCTGCTCGGAAGCCTCGGGTACGACCCGAATTACGGGGCTAGGCCGGTGAAGCGGGTGATCCAACAACATGTAGAGAACGAGATTGCAAAGGGCATCTTGAGAGGCGAATTCAAGGAAGAAGACACAATTCTCGTTGACACAGAGCTCACCGCGTTCTCAAACGGGCAGCTTCCTCAACAGAAACTGACCTTCAAAAGACTCGAATCGGATTCGGGTTCTTCCTCAGGAGCTGAATCTCAAGAAGCGTTTTCAAAGTTGTAAGGTGATGGTTGAGTCCAAAATTGCGTTTTTTGTGAGCTGTTGAAGTGATGTGCATATTACAGAAGACTGGTATGGCATTGAGAAGCAAATAAGCTCTGTGAAAGGCAATTTTATAGTTCACGGAATATAATTGATCGATAAATTAATGATAAAATAAACTAGTATTTGCAATTAGCCCAAATCTGCTCAGAATCTCGGTGTTGTACCATGGAGCAATGTTGGATTCATCATACATTGTAAGTTGTAACACAACTTCAATATGTATCATGTCGTCCAACACAAAAGTTCAATCCTTGTATATCGTGGAAAAGAAAATGTAATCCCTATTTTGTTTTCGATGTGGGATTGTTTTTAACCAACTCTCAAGTCTCAACTTTCTTATTTTTTGAGCAAACCTACAGTGTTGATCTTTTGGTACACTTTTGACTAGTATGAGTTGACAAAAACAATGGAAAGATCTATTTCACCTAATTGAAATGGACCAGACAATCCCAATACTAGAATCACACTAAAGGATTCTGGATTCTTCATATTCGACCCGGATTATTGGGATCACTGGATCAGTCATTGAAAAAATCCAGTTGGTGTAAACTCGGCAACTGGATATCTGATCCGAAATAGCGGGATCGGATATCCGAATATGAGCAGTCAATTGCCAATTACACTAATTATTTAATATATATAGAACATAACCATAGCAGATTAGCCGGTTGATAACACACTTTTTACAGCAATAATAAAGCTAAGGCACACCTAATACAAAGCCTGCATAACAAGAGATTACAACGTATTAAGACAAACTAGTTGGACACGGTAGAGATCTGAGACTCCCAAGGGCAAAGATCTGATTCACAGCTAACAGTATCAGCGTTGCGATTATTAAGTGTATCAATGTTACCATTTGTGATGCCGGAGTTGTTGCGTGGATCGAATCCCATGCCGAAGAGAGGATTGTTGGCTCCGTGGACTGTAAATGATGGTGAGATGTTTGCTGCACGTGAGAGATTGTGAGTGTTTAGCAGCTGAGGTGAAGCCAAGTGGTGGTTCTGTAGAAGACTGTTCAGATTGCATGATAATGTGCCGTGGGTGACCATCTCCTCGGCTAATTTCACCTGAAATGTGATTGATTCAAGATTTCAAGTCAAGAAAGATTATGTATATTCCAATATTATGCGAGGTCAACCATGATTCAAATAGATATGTGAAGTATGCTCTCATAAGTTAAGAGCCCTTGTTTGGAAGGATTATGTTAGATTGTACTTATGTAGAGTTATTTAATTTTTTTATAAGATTTAGTTTCAACTAATGGGATTCTTAGCCTATACCCTACTAAGAGCAAATCTAAAAAGATTTTTTATTTGTCTTCTATCATTTGCATTTCTACTGTTGTCTATGTACGAGTCTTATACTTGACATTATCTAGGTCAATTTGATATGATGTAAATTCAGCAGAGATCTAGAAAAGACAAATTATAAAAGCTTATTTCAGCAGAGTTTGAAACTCTCCACCCTAGAGAGAGATCAAACCTTGGCTCTCAAGGCTTCAACATCAGATTTAAGCACTCGGTTGTCAGTACTAGCATCTCTTAGCTGTTGGTTGGCTTCTGTGAACTGCTTGCAGAGATTGTCATTTTTACCACTGAGTAGCTCAACCTGAGAGAAAATGGTCCAAATCAAACAAGCGGTGCTTATGTGACAAGTAACACTACTCAATACACAATGCTTGTCAGTGAAAACCAAATGTTATCATTACATGTTTTTTCTACTAGTCCATCCTTTCTATTCACTATTAAAGTATTAGCATATAAAATATATCTTCTTGTTTAATTCACATATAGTTAGTAAAACTGTAATATACCTGCAGCTCCAGTTCTGTCAGATGAGCTTGCCTTCTTTTCCTTGATCGCCTAGCTGATTCTCGATTTGAAACCTTCCTGTAAAGTGTACAACAATGACAGTTTCATATGAGCTTGACCAACAAGGCAGAAAATGGTTAAGTTCTATCTCTATTGAGTTAAATTTACCTCCTAATGCGTTTCAAATCACCAGGATCATTGCTCTGTCCACATGGACCAGCCTCGATCTCTGCATCATCATCATCTTCATCTGATTGCTCCCCGGAGGAGCCACTATTAGCAGGCCTTGCCTTGGTGTCTTCGGTATGTGCTGTTAACTTTGAAGTTGGGGTGCCAGCTGATCATTTATTAAATGAAAGATATTAAACGACACTCAAAACTCAAAAGAGTTCAGAATCTGCAAACAGCTTTTTCATACCACAAAATGACGATTGGGAATCAATGGCTGAAACACATGGTTGCAACTGAGTAATGCTTGGAGACCATAGAGGGGACTCAGAAAGTCTGCCACGTGGGAGGCCCTTTTGTTGTTCCTATTTTAACAATGAAGAAATAGAGTTGATTAAATTCAATTATCCAAACCTAAATGTCATATATTGGAGTGAGAGATGTAGAACAAAATCTGCCCTCCCCAAATCCACTAAGCACTTCAGCAACATATAATCCCTTCATGATGTTTGGTTTAAAAGTGATCGGGATTCAGCTGATAATGATTATTGCCTTCTATCCATATTCTTAGGCTTAATTGAAATTATGAGCATGTATAAGACTCTGTAAGGTAGTGAACTAGTGATGCATAAAGCTTCATGAGTATACTGTTAGATTGAAAGATTCTGAAATTTGATTCATAAACATCATAAATCATACTTCTTATTCAACTAATAAGATGGCACTAAAATGCCCCCCTATAAAACAGAATATAGCCAAGGTATTTTGCTTAAGAACGCCTGATTTCAGTCAGAGAAGTCGGAACATATTAAAATCAGAATATAAGATCTCCAAATATTCTCTCTCAACATTCACTACAATCAAACTAGATAATCTCATATTCTCCTTCACGGCAATTTGAATCATCATCAATTCGGATTTCAGAAAACAATTCAAATAATAAAACCCTTGCCAAGTCTTCTAACATCCGATTTTAGCAAAGTAGAGTTTCATACGAATCAGAAACCAATCACGCGCATTCTGAAACCACCTTCACACTCCCAAGACAGCAATTTCTTCAAACAGTACAAAAAAGCCTAAATCGACGAAGCTAAAATCCTACACGTCACTTTCATGGCGATCAACAAAGCCTAAAAGCTAAAAAACGAATTGCATCAAATTGGATGTACTAACCACGTTTCCGAACCGGAATCCGAGATCGGCGGCCGAAAGATCACCGTCATAGTTATCTCCGAAGCTGAAGAGCCTAGCGTCGCCGTTGGGGCGCGTACCTCCACCGCCGATCGCCGACGGCTGTCCCTGCCGCAAGAGCTGCTCGAGCTCCATCTGGAGCTGCCGCTGCTTGATATCACCGCCTGTGAATCCGCCAATGTTCTTGGGATTCATCTCGATCTATGGTTGTTGCTTCGCCGAGAAGACAAAGGAGAGGGTGAGGGAAAGAGGAAAAGGGGGAGAGAAGTGCGAAGGTGAGTCAGTTTGATATAGAAATTTGGAGAAAGAGGAGAGAGAAAAGGAAGAGTAGGAAAAGAGGAAGGCGACGAGAGTGAGGACGTGGAAGGGGGAGTTTTGGGGCCCACGTGGTTGTACGTTTTTGTAATATTTTTGTTTTGACTATTATGCCCTTAAGGAAAGGGCAGTATTTTCCAAGATTGACATTTGACTGACGAATGCCGACTTTGATATGATCTGATGCATGCCGTTGGAATTTATGCTTTGGCGCCACCAAGGGGCGCAAAATGTTTGGCGCCCTCTATTCTGTTTTTTTTTAGCAATCTTTTTTTTATCAACTAGTGTTTTTCGTAGTTAGGAATTTGCGCTAGTGGGGCTAAATTTTTTTGACTAATTTTTTTTACTACGCGCCAGGATTTTTTTGTATTTTTTATAACATATAGAAATATATAAAAATTTTATATAAAAATTTTTATATTTTTTTGTATAAAAACTATTATAATATATTTTTATATATAAAAAAAATAATCTGTTTTTTCTGACCAAATAAACTAGTTTTTGTCAAATAACATAATTTTTTAATGTAATTTCTATGCTCAACGTCAGTAGACAGATTTGTAATTGTCATTCTTGACGGATCAACCTTAAACAAATTTGGAACACTTAATGGAGGCTATAACAACGTGATTAGTGCTTCTAAACCTAAAACAAAGAATGTTTTTATGTATTTTTTTAAAAATCCCAGTGGGGCTGTAGCCCCCACTGGGATATAGTGTGTCAAAGGAATGCATGTTATTACATATTCAAGGAAGAAGCTTGTAAGACAATCAATGTTGCTTTGGAGAATGCTGCATGGAAGGATTTAGCCGAAGAGATAATCCTACCAACAACTCAAATTCTAAAGCCTTTGCTAACGCTTATTCACAACTTCTGTCGCGCGTGTTATTACATATTCAAGTATGAGGACGCCTATACTATTGCTACCGATAGATTGAGGTCTACACTTGCACTTTTGTTTTTTGAACCAGTGGTCTAGCTATATATTCAATTATCTTTAAATTGATGCTAGTTAGATTGCAATGTGCAATGCACTTGCTTTACTTTTTAGCTATTGAAAAGTTTTAAAAAATTGTTAAGTTTTTAAGTTTGTACAATAAAATATTAAAAGTTGTGGAAGTGAGGACAAGCTTTGCTTGATTGTCAAGTTGGAGCCGCAAAGAAGAAGGCGTGGGATTTGGTGATCAAAGCAAACAATTTCATTTTCACAGTTTTGGCGGGAACTTGTGTTCTCATTTTATCCGGTTTTAGTGAACCGGTTTCATGTTTTGTTAGAATAAATGATGACTCGGGTTTGTTCTTAACTGGTCATATAAATAGACCTTAATTATGTTCTTCGTTTCCAAGTAATCGAACATGAGAGAGTGTGATGGTAGCTTGTGAGCTCCATTTTTCAGTGTGTATTCAATTTGGTTTGATTGATCAATTGAATGCATTTTTAAGTATCGCTTTGAGTGTTAAAATCTCAATTAGATTCGATCTTCGTTTTCCACGAAAGTCCTTATATCTTAACTTCTTATTCCAAATTATTTCAAATTGGAGATTGTGGATTAGAAATGCTTTCGAGTTTGATATTTCAAGTTGGGTTTGGTAGTTGATTCATAGACAAATACTCTAGGAGGATTTTGATTACTTGATCGAGTTGAGATCGTCTTGGCCTGATAGGGCTAGGCCATTGGTATGTTTTTGATTTTGCAATTCAAATTTTTATATGACTATCTACAATATTTATGAATTTTTTTTAATGATTGGATGAATTTCATCTTATTGATTAAAATTTAGACATTTTCTGACCTAAATTAAAGCATGCATCCTTTTGAATTTTTCCTTAAAATATATCGCACTTTCGAGCATGTTTACATGTCAATAATGATTTCAAAGTATCAATTTATTGTTGTTTAAAATCTTGATTTTATTTTTTTTGATCAGAAAGAGACGACAAGCGCTGCATTAAAATAAAAAGAGGCTTAATTGGGAATTATCCGGGAAATAGCCAAACCCCTAACATTATCAGCAAGTAAAAAAGAAATAGACAATGGAGAAGCGTGATTTTATTGCAAATATATGTGTGGAGTGTTTAGTGTTAATGTTCTCATGCCGGTTCATTTAACCGATTTGCTTCGGACTCACTCTACCAAGTTTGTTGGGTGGATCGAATTTTTTTAAAAAGTACTATAAACTCAAAATTTCATTTCTCACTATATATTTTACTTCTCTTTTTTTCGGTTGAAATGTATTTTACTTCTCTTGTATATTGTACGTTTGGAAGAAAAAAATAGAGGATAATATTTGTCAACTGTTTTTTCATACTATATATATAGCAACCATCAAACGAAAATCCTGACTTTTTCTGCTTAATGTCATGTTGATCTATCATGATATGATTAAGGCACCATTCGGTACTAGCTTCTTTGCTAGCGTTTTTAGCTAGGGGAGTGTTTTTTTGGGCGGATTGAAAAAGCTCCTCCGCACAAGCTTCTTCAATTTCCGCTAGATAAAGCGGAAAAAAGCTTTCTCTAGGGACAATCGAATGGAGCCTAAGTTAATGATATGATAGATCAACGATCGGGCGACGTTGTGTGGAGTTTTGTTCGACAACTAGAAGTATTTGAGATCAAACTCTCACATTATAATTAGTTGTAGAAGTTTGAGCTCGGGTCAATTTCGTATGGCCGGATAAATATATTTTTGTTGCTTTGTGTCAATTTCATTAGGATTTTATTTATAGCTCGGTTAAATGGACACTAGCTAATTGGTGTGCCTAAATAAGAAGTGTAATTAAGTGCACCTATATTAAGCGTACGAGGGCAAAATAGGCAGAAAAAAAAAAAGCAGAGGCGGACCAACTGGTACACCGTACACGTACACTTTACGTAAGCGTATCGGTAAGCCTAAGTCAAGCGTACGATAATCCTTACCTAAGTGTACCAATATGCTTAACACAGGCGCACTAGTATGCCTAGGTTAAAAGTTGCGGGCTTTCCTTCCTCATCTTCCTCCTCCGTCGTTTCTGCGAAAAGTGCGGAATTTCGACCGATTTTGATTTCGGCTAAAAGCTACAAATTATCGTGTTTTTGGCCAAATTGATGATGGATTCGGGTTGCCCATCAAATTCCGAGCAAGGTGGTGGCGGATTGAGCGGTTTTCCAACGACGGAATGTGTAGAGGTGGAGGAGGAAGAGGAGCAGTTGGAACACCGACCTCTTTTGGATGGAGGACGATTACGGCCCGTAACCCGATCGTCGTACAACTCCCCGGATATTTCCGCGGTCGGCATTCACGCGATATTTATTTCGAATTTAATTCCTGTTATATAACTTATTTTTAATAATTAAATTCATTTTTTAACTATTAATTAGATTAGATTAATAGAATGATTTAGAAAAATTAATGGTAAGTAGATTAAATTGATTATATTATATTTAGATAATTCATTATATAGTTTAGATTGTTTGTTTACATTGTTTTTACTGGCTTCCATTTTGTACAACAAAATTGAGCTTTGAGCTTTTAGGACTTTGGCTACAATCAAATGTGTTTTTTTTAATCCATCGAAACATTTATTAGAACAGTTATAAAACGTAACTAACTTTCATAGAGATTGATAATCTTAGATCAAAAAAAAAAATAGAGATTGATAATCATACAATACAGAGTTATTAATACATCCAACTAAACATAACCATGTCACTAATCTCCTAAATCAATGAGATCAAGGGTTCAAGTAAGAAAATCCTACCCACAAAATCTAAGTTCCAAAAAAACCTCTCAATCTCAAAACACAAACAAGAATCAAACTATTTACTCTCAGCACAAAGTTCTCCTCATAATCCCAATAAACTCATCAGAATCAATCTTACCATCACCATCCTCATCAAAAACCCTAATCATCCTCTTACACGCCCCCAAATCAAACCCTTTCCCCAACCCTAAAATCTCAATCACCCTCTTCAGCTCAAACGCTTCAATAAACCCATCTCTGTTCTGATCAAACACATCAAAAGCCGCCCTCAACTCTTCGATGCTCGGCTCTCTTTCTTCGAATATTCTAGAAACTTCGCCTGCCTTCATCGTCTCTTCTTCTGGGTCGAGTGATAAGCCCATCTTCTCCATTAAAATGGACACGTCATACTCGTCTTCATCGTCAGAGCGAGAAACAGAGTGGTTTGATGTGGTTTTGCTGAAGGGGATTAGAGATTTGAGAAAGCAATTGGACTCTAAGATGAACTTGTGTGTCAATTTCACCACGCAACTGAGGAAAAATTGGTAAATTATGCTTGTTAGAGAGAAGAACCAAAGAGGGGTGTTTTCCATTTTTTTGAAATTGGGGAATTACAGAGTAATTAAGAAGATTTTTGTGTGGAAGAATTGTGATTTTGTTTTGGTGGAATTGTTGAATGAAGAAGATGGGTATTTATAAGAGATTGAATTGTAATGAAAATTAGCAGCCATTGAAACAAAGGAAGGTACTTGGAGGCTGCAAAAGGAAGAAAAAAAACATGGAAAATTCTCCATTTTGAAAGACCTTGTCTTGGAAGAAATGGGTCTTTTTTACTTTTTTTGGATTGGTGTATTAAATGGATTAAATGACTTTTTCTGTGTTTTTTTTCCAGTGGGAATGGATTAGGTCTTGTTTGGTTTGTTTGGTTTTGGCTTCTTTTTTTTTGGAATTTTCTGCCAAAAAAATGGTTTGATACTTCCAGGAATGTGATGAGAAAATGGTGATTAATTAGTGGTGGCGGGACTTTTAGTTATATGATGACGTGTGGAAGCATACTTGTATGGTATACTAGATGAAGCTTCGCGGTAATTGACTTGTATACTTATTCTTTGGTTTTTGTTTTTCAGAAATTTTTGTGGTCAAAGTGGTGAACTTCCCACTTAAGTGGAACATCTATTGTAGCCTAGGGCACATGGCGCAACGACAAAAGGCAATTGAAAAGGATTTGGATACTTCCCAATGAAATTTTAAAGTCTCGGGTTCGATTTCTGGTTGCTGCGTCGTATATTCCGTAATTTCTTCTTCTACGATGACCCAGGGCAGGGTGTGGTGGGGGCGTTTGGGGTGAGCTAATTACCTTTTGGAATATCTATTGTAGTACTTAGGAACCGTTTGATAAATGGGTATTTATCGGTGTTAAAGCTTATGGTGCTGATAGAGTTAAAGTTTATTGTTGCTGATGTTGAAAATAGGTGTTTATTTTTCAAATATGCTAGGGGTTATTGGTAAGAACTTGCTTACAGATGTTTATTTTCTTGGGAAATAATTTAAAAAGTTTGAAAAGTAACGATAAGCTAGTTCGATAAATCCAATAAGGTTGGGGGTTGATTATCTTTTGAGTTCGAAATAATTCCGATATTTACAATAAGCTATTATAAGCTTGGTATTGTCGAACACGTAAAACAAACTTATTTTTCTCAATAAGCGTGATAAGCTCCATAAGCTATTAAATTTTTCATTGTTGAACGGCCTCTTATTCCATCTCAAAATTAACAGGATTTTTGTCTAGATCTCTTGTCCTATAATATATCAAATTTATAGTTTTTTATTTGTCTTTCTTAATATTTTTAATACAAAATTTAAATTTATTTTTAATTAGTGGGCGTAAGGTTAATATCTCATATTAGATTAGACGTTTTTTAAGCCGAATAAAAAATCATATGTTCTGACAATGAATCATCAGTGAAGGAACGAGAATGTGGAATAGGCATTATCGAACGCTCTAACAATGGCTTTGTGATTTTTGCCGGTGTGCGAAGGATTTAAGAGGGCTCTACAGTAGATGTTGCTGAGGCTGAAGCAACCAGATGGAGTTTAAGTGTTGGCCTTTCTATGGGCCTTGATCGAGTGATGGTGGAGTTGGATTCTCTAAAATTAATTTAGAAAACAAAAGCACAATTTATCCCTTCAAATGCTTTTGGGGATGTTCTTGTTCTGGCTTTTGAAATGGCTGCTCCATTTGAGTTATGTGACTAGGGTTATTGCGAGAGAGATGCAAATAAAGCGGCTAATTGACTTAGTCGATGGGTGCCTTTGTCGCTTTTCTTTATTTCTTGTAATTTTCTTTTTCCTTTAGTTTTACAATGTGCTTGAGAATAACTCTCTTTTAAGTTAATGCAAGTTGTTCTCATAATTTCATCAAAAAAAAATCATATGTTCAACTACACTAGCTAGCTTGTCCTATAGTTAGACTTTGGCAAAGTTGGGTTCGGACATGTTTTTATTTGTAATATATCCGGGTCAAGAATTGGAAACGAGTAGATAATACTATAATAGAATATAGCCTGGGATTTGCCTAGTCTAGTCTTGGTGTATAACTTTAAATAATGGAGAAAATTTGGGATTAGGTGCCAAATTGAGTGCATAATTTGACCATAATGCATGAACCCTTTTACCATGGTATGTGTTTGGATTATTGGAACCCACCTCTTAAATTCGGACATTAAATACTTAGTATTTAAATTATGTACACAATATGGAAAATCACCACAAAACTTGAGTTTTTTTTTTCACATTTTAAGGTAATTGTTGAGAGTATTTCACTTGAGAAAATATAACGAAAATTGTATATTACATAACCTAAGAGTTAATTCATCCATTACTATATGATTTTGGATTAAAACCCTTTTAGGATTGTATGTTGAACTCGTTACCGCACGTACGACCCCAGATTATCGGTCAATCGGACTTTATCAGTAATCAAATGTTTTAACGTCATATTTATAGTGAGTTAATGACGAAGAACAAACCTCTAAAAACACAATATGCAATCCAAGTATTTTTTTGATTAAAAACTAAGAAAAAAGGGTGATAAAAGTAATAAATTGGTGTAAAAATAGATAAAAACACAACTTGTCACTAGCTCCAACTAACCATAATTAATGGACAAAGCTAAAACCAAACTATTATAAGCTTAATTTTGATAGATCAAAAGTTAAAAGATGGCTAATCAATTATGTCCTTGGTTCAACGAATGGAGTGACAAATTTACTCACAATTATATTGTTCCCTTCTTGTCAACTAATATTCTCGTAAAAATGCTCTATGGCAGATTATGTGATAAGCCCATTTCTCCTAAATTTTACCTTATTTGGAAAAGAAAAAAAGAAAAAAAAACATGTCAATTGTCACGTTATGCCCTTAAAGTGTGACACGAGCTAGAGTGTGCATGGGAATATTGATTTTTCTAAGTCAGGGTAAGCTGTAAACTTTTGACGTTCTGAAATAATTTGGAATTTTATGGGGTGTGATTGTGTGAATGTGGCTTAACTTTTGAATTAGTGTGTCATGTAAGCTAAAAGTATCAAGAGCAAGGAGATAAATCATTATATCCCGTAGTCTTAATTCGTACCTTAAATATATCATGCGGTACTAGGGCGGAGGGAGAGGGGGCTGTAGCCCCCGATGGCGGACGGAGGAGCGGGGATATGTAGAGAGCGGTCTCAGGGTTGAGGCAGAACGAAACTGTAGAGAAGAAGTAACGTGGGAGCCGGACGTTGGGACGTGGGCGACAGGACGGAGTCAGGAGTTCAGTGGCGTCGGCAGTTGCAGGAGATCGGAGTCGGATATTGGGTCGAATTGACGACCTATATCAATCTGGTCATTTAATTTTTTTTATTATTTTTTGAATTATATTTGTGTAATTGTCAATTATGTTTGTAAGTTGTTTTGGACTTTTTATAATATAATGAATTGAGCATTTTATAATATAGTGAGTTGACTTTTCGAAATAGTACTTGTGGCGATCCAATTCTTACCCTATAAAAAATAGTGAGTTGGTTTTTTATTTTTTATTTTTAAAACACACTAATAAGCTAGGTCAAATACTAGCCTAATGTCTCAAACCTTCAATCGAATTTCCGAGTTTCAATTAAGCATTGACATACTATCAACAAACAAGTCGTATATGTCAATTATCACGTAGAAAATAAACAAATATAGCTTCATTTATATTTTTTTTTTATGTTGAACTAACTTAGAATATACTTCTTTTATTGTATTTTATATTTTCAATATATCTTAAATACATGTCGATATGTTAAAATAGCCCGATTTTTCTAAGGATGGTTGTTTAAGGTCAGTCCCCCAACAAACTTTCCTGGTTCCGCCACTGTGTGGTAGTAATATTTTTTTCCTCCACGTTCCTTTGGAAACGTAAAGTAGAAATGATATGTTAATGTTAATACACCTTGAATCTGTTGTTGACTGGTATTCATCAGGGATTCAGAGGTACGGTGGAGCTCCCGACAACGTGAGTGATCCCATGGGGTTCGGGGGGCTTCTCGCTAACGGAAGGGTGATTGCGGGAGGTTTTGTGTAACTCTAGTTTTATGGGTGGTTTGTTGAACACTCACCTAATTTAAGGGTAGTTTTGTTTAATTTACCCTATTAAATAACTTTGAACCGAGAAAACTCCGCAAACATGCAAAGTTTAGCATCTAGTTAACACTTTTTTTTTTTGGTAGAACATCTAGTTAACACTTTAACATTACACACGAATGCATGCCATGCAAAAAATAAAAAAACAAAGTTTGCTGATAATATCCTCACCACCGAAACAATCTATACACTTGAAACCCTAACTTTTTTTTATAAAACGGATTCCCGCCGATTCTTCATCGTCGTTTTCTACCAATTGTCACTGAATCTCACCGATCAAGCCCCTTGTTGGTCTTGCAGGATTTCAGGGAATGTACGAAGCCCTGACGGATGCTCTGGATACGATTCCCCGATTGCGACATGACTTGGAGAAAGCTCTCGGGAAGCGTCGGAAGATGGCAAGCGCCATTGAATCTTCCGTTTTCGAAGAGGCACTCGCCGCGATAAACCAACATCTGACGGCGGCTGAGGATAAGATCGTCCAATTGCGACATGACTTGGAGAAAGCAAGTGCCGATCTTTTGCTGTTCAACTTGATTTCCGATTCTTCGTCGTCAATCTCTCCGTGGTTTTGCAGGATTTCACCAGATCAATGTTTAAAAAAGCTGATATTGAGCAATTCTCATTCAAATGCATCGTTAATTGATCTCAATTTGGTTTCAGGTCTGATATCTCTATGTATATATGTATATGCAGAGCAATCAAGGCAATCAAGGCAATCGTCGTTAATTGATCCCATAGACTCATTTCCATGTTAGAATGCAATCTCACTCTGGTTATCGCCCGTTCTCACTTCCATGTTCAAGCAATTCTCAGGTACAGACCAATTTTTTATCTTCCCAAACATGTCCCTACTCTTCAATTATTAATAACTGAATAATATAATATCTAAAATATACTATTATCATTTTACAACTTATTACAACATAGACACAACAATAATAAAAAAAAAAAAGGGACAGGACACAACTTAATTAGCAAGGCTAAAATCAGAAATGTTTAAACAGGACCTAAAAAGTGCAGTATTTCTTGTGCACTTTCACCTTTCTACATTTGCTCTTAATCCTCCTGCAATGCCAAGTGCAACTTTTCTAGTGATCCATTTGCCATAAATCCCTACAAAAGACCTCTCTTTTGCTACATTTACATTATTAGCTCTACAGATGTCTCAGTTTCAGCAAATTACCCCCATCAAGCAGCTTTTCCTGGTAAAGAACACACACTAACGCCTACATCGAGCTTTTCTCTTTGTGCACATTGATTCTTGGCATCTTCTCATAAAAAAGCTCTGGCATTTCACAAAAGAACTAGTATCTAACATATCAAAGTTCCTTAAACTACAATTACAATAAGCATAAAGCTTACTTGACCTGCAATGAGTACATATAATTATAAGTCTTTAATCCCTCATAACAAGTATCAGAATCAAGTTCAGATTACTGTAATTCCAATCTATATCAAATGTGTGGGCTGATAAATTCTTTTTTTTGATGACAAAACAACACAAGAAAAACTTTGGTGTATGATTGAAGAGCTGTTTTGGAGCTGATACCTCTCATTGAATATGGTATATGTATCAGAATATCACAAAAACTGAATATATGTATATATAGCATGCATGGGAGAGAATAGAAGATGGAAAATAGATACATACCATCACGCTGTGGTTTCCCATCAAAGGATAATTGTGTAAAATGTCCAACAGAGCTTCTTGCCTGTGTTAAAGCTTACCTCTTCATATTTCATCTTCCATTTTGCTAATACCTGAAACTTCAATTGGAACTGAAGACGGACTTGCTCTGAAAGCAGCTTCCTTTAAGCAACCTTGAAGACAAACAATCTCTTTGGGTTTTGAAATGAAGTCCAATAC
Organism: Fallopia convolvulus; assembly: GCA_964016875.1. Taxonomy (NCBI): domain Eukaryota; kingdom Viridiplantae; phylum Streptophyta; class Magnoliopsida; order Caryophyllales; family Polygonaceae; genus Fallopia; species Fallopia convolvulus. The sequence goes on from OZ024720.1 coordinate 4,209,152, forward strand.
AGTGTAGTTTATGATCATGTTATGGCTTGATCTGGTGCAACTTAATTATCACCAGAAAGATCAAGAAGAGAGAGATTGTTTTTGCTTTAGGCTTGAATAACCAGGAAGCCACAATAGGAGTGTTAGGGAAGAATTGTTACTTTGTAAAGTCATTTTCTATGATTACTTAGCATTCCCTTTTCCTAGGATAGGGATTTCCATTTCTAACCTCACTGTAAAATTCGCAGCGAGTAATTGCACTATGATATTTAAAAATCTAAGTGCAATTACACTGAGTATATCTCGGCTCTAACCATTGACCTTACCATTTTTTAATCAGGGAAAGAAAAAAGAGTTAAAGGAGTATACTCTCAAACTTTCCTCTCACAGCAAAGATGCTTTTACAACAGTAACTCGATTAAGTTTATGATTTTTCACTTGGTAAGAGAACTGTTCTTAGTAAATCTTGTAGTCAAGAAAATGGAGAGATTTTGATTCTTTTAGTTTGAAAGCTAGAAGCCAAAGTTCTATATAGAGATGCACAAATCCTGCATAGAGTTCATGAGGGAAACTACCGTCGAATCTTCTCCGACCATTGGCTGCTATGAGAACCAGAGTTAACAGACTAAAAGTATGAGGATTGACATGGCCTACACAGCTATGAAGTTTGACAACCAAGTTCGTATTGGCTTAAAATATTCATGAAGAATGAGCCGATGATGTATTGACTCACTCAGAGGTAACATCTTTTTAACTTAAGAAGACGTGTTGCCCTTTCACCATCTTGGCAACTATCTCTAGCATAATAACACAAACACCAAAACAAAAAAATATACCGATTTTTTTCATTTGTAAAAACGAACAATACTGATTGTTTTAGTAGCTTATTTCTGTATGTTTTACATATCAAAACTTGTTCTCTGCTTCTCAATGTGGACTGGGACTTCGTATGCAAATACTTCATGTTTTCCTTAATCATTTCCCTCTCCATTGGACCATTCCCTTTGATCCATACTCTCTACATGGAAATGTTACATAATTCCCAATATTTGATCTTGTATGTTTTGATAATGCAAATCGCATTATCAAAAGAAAATGAAACTATATCACAGTATACTACCCTAACATATTCAAATAACAGAAAGGCACTAGAAAACATGCCCTACAAAAAAGGCAACGAAAGCCACTAGAAAGGGATTTGAGAGTACAAGGCACTAAAGCAGTCAAATAACAGAAACAATAGAGCAAAGAAAACAGCAACCTCATGAGCCTCATCAAACACTACTAAAACTAAGGGAAAGGAACATCACAATGACCAAACAAGTTTACAAATTTAGAAGTTGGAAAGAAAACATATTAAATAATATAGAATCCAGATAACTCCGCTAGGAATAAAAGGAAACATGCAAGGTCTAGCATCTAGTTAACAATTTAACATTGACTACTGAAGCACACAACTGCAGGCCATGCAGGAAAAAAAACATTGGAAGGAATAAGCAAGTTTTGTGTTATAACAGAACATCCAAAGGCAAACTGGCTAAAGAGGATTCCAATGAACATGGAACTAGAGCTTGGTAATTTGGTGTCATGGACATGGCAAGTTTCAGTGGTGAAGTTCTCCTGATAGATTGGTCTCCTTAAAAAGCATCAAGGTAGGCCATTTGTTGGTCAAATCCTGTTACATCTGGTCTTCTGGTTTAGGCTGGAGGCTTCGTCGGGAGGCAGGAGGCAGGCTTGCAGGCTTCATTCATAGTCTCAGTCTGTTTTATGGGGAGGGAAATGAGGACAGGGAAAACATAAGCATTAGAATTCTGTTAATGGGGAGACAGGCTGGCTAGCAAACTTATAATACTTGTGATCTATGACTAGGCAAAGCCGATGGCGGTTTTTTATGTTCATATTCTACAAGAATACAACAACAAAAGCAGCTGAACAGTTAAGAGTAAGCAGTCAGTTACCTGCCACTGCTTATCATAAATCCTTAATAATAAGGTTTTCTACGTGGGGCCTGTCCAGACAACCTGCATACAAAGCTTTAATCAATACCAAAAGCACATGAAGACAACACAAGCCAACCAGGAAAATATACAATCAATTGAAAGACATCCTTAGTCAACCAGAATAGCAGCACAAATAAAATTTTCATCAATTAATATAAAAAAAAACTATGATATAAGGAGTATTATAATTTTCTGAATATATTGTTCTAGAATATTAATTTTGATGCCCGATTCCCATGATATTGGCATAATTCCTTGGTAGTCAAACTCCATCTAATACATAATTATATAATTCTTTAAGCATATGAGTGCACACAATACCCTGCTTCTCCCAGAAAAATGTAAGAGCAGTTCAATTTGCCCCCTAATAATACACAGTTATATCAAACTGAGCATCCCAAATGACAAGAACCATAAAAAAGCAAAAATCATACCCAGAACCACCACTACGCCCAGAAGAATATCCACCATACATCCCATAACCACTTGCACCGCCTTCTCTCTGCAAAACCATGAGAGTAAAAGCTTATCAAAATACAATAAATACGTATGACTGTTAAAAGTAGCCTATATATACAAATATGTAGGGAATACATAGAAATTTGAGCACGAGGGGGCTTCAGATTCAATTAGGAGGTATGTAAGATAAGATCTACCTGCAAATCACTATAGCTATTGTATGGATCAGCAGAATGATAGTCACTAGAGCCACCATAGCCACTTGAGTAGCCACGACCATGTCTTCGGCTATCCCTATCATCATAATCGGGACCATTTGGTGGTACAGGGACATATGGAACCACAGGAAGAAGCAACGAACCCTCTTTATCAAATAAATTTGCTCTAAGTCGTGTTGTTATATTCATGAGAGCAGTTTCACACACATCCAGATCACCAGAGATCTGTAGTTAAAATGACCAAAAAAAAAGGGATAAGAGAAGGTCTTAGAAATTTTCATATACTTCCACATCACCAACTATAAAAGAGTAATGAACAGATAAGAAAAATCTCTTAGCTTGATATATTTTGGCTAGAGAATTCATACCTGCACCATCTCTTCATCATCAGCTGCAATTTTAGGAAGATCCTCCTTCGACAGTATACGAATGTTGGCTTTTGTAACCCTTCTCATTTCAGTTATAATAGCCCCTCCTTTGCCTATAAGACAGCCAATCCGTGATGATGGAACAAGAAGGCGAGTCGTAAATGACATAATGCCAGAGTCCCTCTCAATTTTCTCACTACACCTAGGTTGCAAGCGCCTTGCTGCTTCAATTGTTGGAGAGAGTTGGTCCTCAAAATGCTGTTGCAAAGATCAATATTCTAAATGACACAAGTTTTAAAAAGTATTTCACAAAAATATCACTGGCTAACAAATTGCATACCTCCTTGGATGAAATGAGTATGAGGCAGTCATCGCCTTCAGCACTCGAACTATCCACTTTGATACCTGCTCTTGTTTCTTGCCTAATTTGGTTAATAATAGCACCACCTTTCCCAATAACACCGCCAATAATTCCTGTAGGGCAAACTAATCGGAGAGAGAACTCCTTGAATGATGATTCGTCTCGAGAGGAATATGAACGGGGCCAGTCGCCACCCGCACTTTTGTATCCTCCATAGTGGCTTACAAGTGGAGTAAAACCCATAATTGGAGCACCACTATTTGGTCCCATGAGTGATCCACCAGATGGATAGACACTTTGAGGTGCAGAAGATGCAAGCAAATGCTGGGATCGTGATGGATTGTCATGCAGGCGAGAAGATATCTGATAAAGGGCTTTCCTCACAACCGAAGCTTCCCCCGAAATCTAAAAATTAGAAATTGAATTAAGCCCTACGATTTTTTTTTAATAAATAGGATCAGTGAATATATGGCATAGAGTATCCCTATGTCTATTGAAGGGTTTACATGATAATCATAAGCTGAAAAAGCATTAATGCTAGTATCATACATAATAAATCAGCTTTTGTTCAAAATTTCTTTGGTCAGATCTTTAGTTGGATATTAGATATATTACCTGAACAAGCTCATCAGAGCTCAATGCACAAGCTGGCAGATGAGCATCCTTCAGGATACGAATTTGAGCACCAGTATCACTTCGTATGTGTTGAACGATATCCCCACCTTTTCCAATAATACATCCTATCTGATCAGATGGCACAAGAAGACGAGCTGTGACCTGCTGATTTCCTTCAGAATCACCATTACCTGAAAGATCTTCAGCAACAACTCTATCATGCACCCTGAAGAGTGCATCCTGAGCCGGACAGACACGGGCATCCATTTCATCAAAGTCATTTGTCTCAACACTTGAGCTATAAATAGTAATAACACGATGTTCACTCCCAGGCACTGTCTCACAGATCCTAATTTTTGATTTGGAATCTGCCCTTAGTTGTTTAACAATATCTCCTCCCCTCCCTATAACGCTTCCAATCTTCATTGAAGGACACAAGTATCGATAAACAGTGTCATCTGAAGCTATTGTAAATGAATCTCTATCATCACCAGAATTTCTTCTTCTCTTTCTCCCATCATCAGAATGTTCAGAGTGGGAGTAGCCTCGCTTTCCATAACTATTTTTCTGACCAGCCATCATAAAGCACCTGCTGAATACTTTGGGTAAGATACATTTTCTTCGAGAGAAGTAATGTAGTGCAATATTCATAATACACTTAACATTAACAATGCTTATAAACTGTCATATTAGCCAGCCAAACAGCCATAATTAGCTTCACCGTGTTATATTTACCCTTATTAAGTTAGTCACCCATGATTATAAAATCATATAGGCCTCAATACCTAGCTAACATAAAGAATGCTTCCAATTTCAAGCAAATCAAACATTAAGGCATTGACAATTTATAGCTGCAAAATGAGGTACGATATTCACTTGCTATTTCAGAAGCTAACACTAACCCTTTCAAAATCATGCCAAATTTGAATGCAGCCTCTCAATTTCCCATTCAGCTAAAACTTCTAGAGTCAAATTGTACCATAACTAGCTCAGACAAATTAAAATTTAAAAAGAACAACACTTTTCTATCGTTCCTATCCTCAATTGATGTCATGGCACAAATAGATCTACTAATAACAGCAAAATTAAGATAAAATTAGGTAAAATAAGAACCTCAACTCTCTGAGTTGACCAAACTTAAACATAAATTTAGTGCGATCAACCAGATCGAACTCGGAACATTTGTTTTAAACGAACAAATTACAGAAAACATGAAAGCAATGTAAGAATCTTGATTCCCGATAAACATCAAATTGTATGCGAGGAAAGGAAAAACTGAAAACATCAGATCTCGATTACCGATTATTCGACGAGGCTGCGACGCTAATCCGATTTCTGATGCAGGACGTTGTTCGCGTGATTTTAAGCCTTTCTAGGTTCCTAGGGTTTTTTTAGATTGAATCAGTCTCGACCGGTCTTCCAACCCCTGTATTGTTATCAGAAAATTGTGTATATATTTCGACCGAAAAAGAAATCTATATTAAAGTAGAACCCATGTATGTTGAAAATTTTGTGCCACTTGTCATGATTTTAAAATGCTAGGATTAATTTTTTTTATAAATTTTGTCAAAAAAACTACCCACTTTCTTCCACTTACTCTACTTTCTATGAAACTACTACAATATTTTTAATTAAAAATTTATTCTAAAATATTTTATTATTCTAAATTTTTTATGTAAATGGTTATTTTAAAGTTATCTAAAATAATATTTTTAATAAAAATTTAATTAAAAAATCTTAGTATTCTTATCTTCTAGCACAAATATTTTTTGAATTTATCCAAACACTTTTTTAATGACTTGTATCCAAACATTATTATTATTATCCTAATCATCTTGTACAAATTTTTATTTTGAATTTATCAAAATATTATTATTTACTCGGTTTTTTTTCTATGAACCAAAAGTTGGGAGAATATTGAGATGAGATTGCACTTAAATGTATATCTTGAATTCATTTTTATAATTTCAGATAATATAATTACAAAATAAATAAATGTGATAAAAATAAATAAGTGTTATTTTTATAATGGGTAAATAATAGTTATAAATTTAGAAGCACTGATTTACTATTCAACTTAACTACTCATGTATGACTTCTACATTTGAATTGAATTCCACTTCCCATATTACATATTGTGTTATATAAACATATATTGCCTTTTGGATTTTTTTTCCAAACACTTTGATTTGACAATTATGTTTCGAATGTTAGTTATTGTATTTATATGTTATAATTTTACAATAATCTTTTAAATATTAAAAATTATAATATTTGTGTCTAATGTAACCCGTACATGGTACGGGCCTAACACTAATTGTATGTATATGTCAGACCCTACGAAGACTTTCTACCATATCTTTACACTCTAGTATACATGCTATCTTTCTACTCCCTCGGTCCCATTTTGATTGTCCAATAGTATAAAAAAAACACGAAAGTGGAAAAATTATATTGGGAAAATAAAAAAGTAGAAAAGAAGATAGAATGAAATTAATTTTATAATTAAAGTAACCAATAGAATTGAAGAGAGGAGATAATGTAGATAATTGCATTGGACTTTGGAATTGTGTTAAACTTTGTAAAATTTGGACAAATATTTTGGAACAAAAACTGTATTTTTAGACAAATTTAATGGGATGGAGGGAGTATATTTTAATTGGAATTTTAAAAGTTATATTTTTTACCCCTCTTCTTTTTGAGCTCTTTTACCCCTCTTCAAAAGAACTTTACTCATATTAAATGATTCTCGCCATATCATAATTTATCACGTGTTGAAAAAAATAAGGCCTGTATGCCCAATCTATGCAGAGTAGGCATCTTTTGAAAATTTCCCAATTTACAATATTGTTTTATCTATAAATATTTAGGGATATTTCTTTTGGTATAATCCATCCAGTTTTTGAATTTTTTTTTTTGATGTCCAAACAATGTGATTTTTCTTTTGATATTCCTGAGTTTTTGATATACATTTCCTTTTGATATTTAGGGAAAAAAATTATTTCTTTTGGTGTCCCTGTACTTTTAAAAAAAAATTATCCGTAGCCTTAATTGCACTAAAGTCAAATTTCATCCACTTTCTTAACTTTTCCATTAACAATTAAAAATAAAAATAAAAAAGCCTACATTATTGTATTTGAGCCTTTTATCCATTACTCTCTATCGGGTTTGATACGCTTCCCTTTTTTTCTTTATTTTTTCTCCTCATTTTTTTTATACCGCCTAGTTTCGATCGTTGCAGTGGTCGGGCTTTGACCCTCTACTCTCTGGCGACGATGAATGACGGTCTATTGTCGCCTCTTCTGCAATCTCGCCGCAAAACCCATCCGTGTTGCTCTCTTTTGATCGTCGCGTTTTACGCTACTATTGTCGTGTCCGACCACTTACCTTCATCGTCGGTTAGCCACTTATTTCTATTTATTTCGGTCGTGCTGAATAACTTAGAGAGTTCAGTTTTGCTAAATTTCAATTCCTAATTGAGATTGATATGTTTCATAGGGCTACACTTTGATACGCTTTCGTCGAGCCAAATTCGTTGTTACTAGTTTTGCCCTCAACCACCGCTATTGTCTCTGTAATAACTGCGTTTTTTAAGGATATTTTTGAATTTTTCTCGGATATCCTTTTAACCTCTTTGTCCGTTTTAACGCTTAATCCAATATTTTTGTCGGAATTTAAATCCTAGAAAATTCTTGGTGATATCCTAAAATCACAAAGAAATGATTTTATGGATCGGTGTGAATTCTAGGAATTTTCGGTGGAAAAAGAATATTTATTGGATAAGCCATCTTTTTAATTATGTACTGTAAAGGATTTAAAATACGAAACGGAAGCCTTAAAAATTAAAGATAGCAAGATAAAATCATGAAAATTTGGTTTTATTGGTCTACATAATTTACGGGACGTTTTTCGTTTAGTGAGTTTTTCCACCCAAGGTACATAATTTTACCGCTTTAAAGCGAGTCCCGTTTCGAGATGGGTTTTGATTTTTAAAAGTCATCTTTCTTTGATTATTAAGGAAGGATCCGAGTATAAGATAAGGATGTTGGACTTTTTGTCAACTCCATCTCACAAAAGAAAGGAACCATAGCTGAATAAGGACGGAAGACGACGACGGTCTCGGAAGGAAGAATTCTACACCGCCGGCAAGCTTCTCCACCCCGTCCACACCTCCTCCTCCACCTCATCATCTTCTTCCTCTTTGTGAGTCATTTTTGGACTGGTTGCTGCTGAAAAAGTGGACCGAATCAGCCAAAGAATCAGGCGAAGCGACGGGCTCGGGCGAGAGAACGCTACACCGCCGGCTATCTTTCTACCTCGATTGCGTCGCCGCCGCCGATCTCTAGCTACTCCGACCACCACCCACTGCAAGGGCCGCCGTCGGACAACGCCCAGCCACCCTTGGGCTCGGGGATCGAGCCACTATCGAGCCAAACGAGCCATGGGCTCGAGTGAAGGTATATACGATCGAAATTAATTAGCGGGTTGATTGAGGAGCCACCGTAAGGGCCTTTTAGTTCCGCTTTGCTAAATAAATTTATGGTTTTTATAATCTTGACGTTGATACGGTCTCATAGGTTCAAACCGCTCGAGAAACGGGCGTCAGGATCTTCAGTTATAGCGAATACAAGTTTCGGATACCGATTGGCAGGTAAAGGACTTCGGTTAATTACTTGGGATTCGTTGTTAATCCGTTTGATCCGAAATTTGGTAACCTTTAAGAACTGTTACTGAGGAACACTTTTTGTTTAGAAAGTTGTTTCAAAAGTGAAGCGGATAATTAGTTATAATTCCGCCAAGATGGCTCCTTAAAACATAATAACTAAGGATTTATTATATATCGATATTCGGAAACTAAATCGTTTATCGATTAGGAAGCTGTAGAATTTGAGTATACAACTAAGAAGTGTTTCCATGAGCTCGTTGTTGAGAAATCCTTTTGTTATATTTGGCAGAAGGGTGATAAAGATTATTGTTGGAATTGCTAAGGACGTTGAGCACGCCTTCTAAGGCAAGTGGACGATTCTCTCTTGCGTTTTGGTTATTAATGAGGAATTGAATTCCATTTGATCCTCATGTTGGGAGTAATTTATATGTTGAATAAAGTTTGATAGGTTGTTATTTTGTTAGAAATAACGACCATGTCGTTATTGCAGTTTTTGCGCTAGAACTGGATTTAGGTCCGTTATGTATATGTTGTCTCATACTGAGACATTGTTGTGAAGTAGAGTAGATCAAGGATAGATGATCATGGATGAAATAGGCCCTCTGATCTCGGTTGTTGGCCGAATCTCAATTGTTGGTCGAGCTCATTTAAGGATCAAGAATGGAATAGGTCCTCTGATCTCGGTTGTTGGCCGAACTACGTAAAAACTATTAAATGGTGCGAGTGCACATTTGAAAGTAATGAAAGATTGATGCGTTAGGCACATTAAAGTACCAAAATGGTTAGTCCATTTGATAACCATTCTTGCTCCTGATTAAGAATGATTCTTAATCAAACCGTGATTAAGTTAAGCTGTTTAGTCGTTGAAGATGATGGTGAATGTTGAGTGGTTAGTATAAGTTTCCAGTAATCGTTTATGCTTCTTAAAGAAACCACAAGCGGTGGTGTTCTCTCTCATGATTATGCGAGTCTCCTTCTCATTCTCTATAAGACTGCTAACTGTTGGATCATAATCTGAGTCTAATCGGATTTGGATGCCAATATGTTTAGTTACAACCATAAGAACCAAGTTAGATTCTCCGCTTGCTAGTCTTTCATTAGACTAACCCGTCCATCTTCTTTTCTTTTATATGGTCGGCTGGTGTCCACCGTTGTTTTGCGACACATCAGGTTCTTCTTGGAAGTTGATTCAAGAGGTAGATTCAGAGGTTTGAAGCTCCAGAAGTTTAAGAAAGGTTTCCAATGGCTATACTTGAGTGAAGATTATGGTTGAACTACTTCAAAGCAAAGCTGAGTTTCAAAAATAAGAACTCAAGGAAGACTTGATGAAGATTTTGTTTAAATAGAAGGTTGTTCTATTTATTTACTAATTCTTTTTAAGTTAAGGCTTGTATAAGACCTTTTATTCTCTTTTCCGCTGTAAAGTTTTACTTAATTTTGTTAGGTTTTTAAATGGTTTCATTTACCATTTCTTTTAGTTTGTTCAGTCAGTTTAAAGCCTTGGGTAGCTTCGGTTTAGTCTTAATCGGGGTTATTGGCGGTAATACCTCCAGGGTAGGAAGGGGGTGTTACAGTCTCGTCAGCGCCCGCTGTCGCTATCCCCCTTTAGCCATTGTCGTTTTTCTTCTCATCTTCTTCAGCCCTCGGGTAAGTATTTCAGTGACTACTAAAGACTCATAATTTCTTAAAGGTTTGTAATTGCTTATTTAGGTTGTTAATGTAGGGAAATACGATTTGATTTGATTTGATTATGTTATCTTTTGTAGTTGAAGTTTTTGTGATACAATTGATTTTGGTAGGTTGATCAATTGCTTGAGTAAAACCTCAAGCGAGAGGTTGTGCCATTAGCTTTGATTTTTAGGAAGTGGTAACTGAAAAGGTTTCCCAATGACTTCACTTAAAGAATACTTGAAACGGTATGAAAGCAACAACACTGAAGAGGAAAGGAAGAAGAGGAAGAAAAAAAAGTTTTTTCTCTGGCGTAGCAGCACCGACCGCAGCCTCTCCGGCGTCCCCTTCTCTCTTGCACGAGAATCGCCCCAGTTGTTTCACGAAACAAGTTGGAAAGTCGAGAGAGAGAGTAATGGATAAAAGGCTCAAACATAATAATGTAAGTTTTTTAATTTTTATTTTTAATTGTTAACGGAAAAAAGAAAGTGGATGAAATTTGACTTTAGTGCAATTAAGGCTACAAATAGAACTTTTTTAAAAGTACATGGGCACCAAAAAGAATAAATTTTGCCACACAAGAGAGGACGACTTTTGACGTGGAATTTCGGCTTTGGCATTGAATCATAAAGTAACCAAAAGTAAAAGGGAAAATTGCATTTAACCACCCTTTATTTTACACTTGTTGTAATTAACCACCCTTTATATTTTTTTCTACACTTAACCACCCTTTATTTGTAAATATGTGCATTTAACCACCCATTTTGATGAAAAACGTTATTTTCTTCATTAAGTAAGTAAATTACGTTTTTGCCCTTATTTTTTAATTTTATTTATTATAAAGCTCGAGAAGTCGTCCATCAACTTAGACACGATCGAATCCAAGGGACGTTGAAAGTCGTCAGAATTATATCCAAAACCTATGGTCTTTGCATCAGCGAAGTCGTGGTTTTTCTTCGCCATTGGATGGAGATAAGGAAGTATTATGGAGGAAATTAGGTCAAGGTAGGTCAAGGTTGCAAAAATCGGCGTGTTGGAACTTGAAAGTGTTAATTAAGATTTTTCCTTTATTTATTTATTGTAAATAAAATTTAAAAAGAAAGGGAAAAAACGTAATTTACTTTACTTAACAGAAGAAATAACGTTTTTCATTAAAATGGGTGGTTAAATGCACATAATTACAAATAAGGGGTGATTAAGTGTAGAAAAAAATATAAAGAGTGATTAATTGCAACAAGTGTAAAATAAATGGTGGTTAAATGTAATTTCCCCAAAGTAAAATCCCATTTTTTATTTTGAAAAAAAGTTATAAAATCCGGCTGAGATTGATCTAAGAAATATACCGTATAATCTTTTAAGCTATCATCTCTTTTGGAAATATGTTAATCTGCTTGCGGATTCCATATTCCCCAACCCACTTGGCCACTAGTCCACTACTGGTCTACTACTCCAATAAACCGATTTCTAAACTAAAAACACTGTTTTAGACGACGCGCTATCTCAGATTTATTTGCACAAACAAACTACACCAAGGAAAACGGAAAATCGAGGGATTAGGGCATGAAATTCGGGAAGGAGTTTCGCATTCACTTGGAAGAATCCATTCCTGAATGGCGAGACAAATTCTTGTATTACAAGCCATTGAAGAAGCTCCTTAAGCGCTTCCCTAACGGCAATCAAATCCAGCCGGATCCACAGAACAATGCTTTCGCCGGCGGCGCAGATCTGTTGGATGGGGCTTCTACGAGCGTGGATCCGAGGAATGAGAGGAATATGGATTTGGCCGAGTTTCAGGACTGGTTTGTGAGGCTTCTTAATGAGGAGCTTGAGAAGTTCAATGATTTCTATGTGGAGAAGGAGGAAGAATTCGTCATCAGATTTCAGGTTCCGCCTTTCACACATTGCTTATTTTGTGGAATTCTTTATGCTATGGCATTCGATTTGCTGTTTGCTTGAATATTAGTACTAGATTGGTTGTAGTGTATGATGCTGTAATTTCCTCACACATAGGGATATGATGCTTCTAAAAAATTCTAGCTTCCTTTAGGCTCTTTACAATAAAGCATGGCCTTGTATCATCAATCTGTAGTTGGCGTGATATAAACTTGGATAGTCACTGATCACATATCACATTAAGTGCGTGTTTGGCAAGGCCAAAAAAAGTAGCAGTAGAAGTAGTGTTTGAAAAATAATAAGGGTGTGTTTGGATTACTAATTATAATACCTGGTGTTCCATTATAATGTAGGCTTTTGCATGAATTTCCGCGTAAGAATGCAACATAATGCATTACTCCAATGTGCAATTGAAATGCAGAGTGCTAATATTTAGTGGTAGTGGTAAATTTTAAGCTAGTTTTTCAACTGCTCATTTCTAAAACAACCACTTTGTGAACTATTATGGCTGGACTGTCCAAACACACCTTAAAAAGTAGCAGTAGAAGTAGAGTTTAGTGTTTGAAAAATAATAAGGGTGTGTTTAGATTACTCATTATAATGCCTGGTGTTCCATTATAATGCAGGGTTCTGCATTAAATTCTGCATAATAATGCGACATAATGTATTACTCCCATCTGCACTTGAAACGCATAGTGTTTAATATTTAGTGGTAGTGTGGTAAACTCTAAGCTAGTTTCAACTACTCATTTCTTAAACAACCACTTTGTTAACCGCTACCGCTTAACATTCCAAACACGCCCTAAATCCGAGCTTCAAATCAACAGGGCTGGTCAAGATACTGAAGAAATATGACAAAAGAACAGGAGGGCTACTTCAACTTCCTTTCACACAAGTAGCAGCTCACCAGCCTTTCATCACAACAGAGCCTCTAACGCAGCTGGTTCGTGAATGCGAGGCCAAAGTCGAGCTTCTCTTCCCACTGGAAGAGGAAGTGACCGAGCCAGCACCGCGGGACCCACCCCTAAACGACATTACAAACAACAACTCGCCAAGGCATGGAATTTACTGAAGTACATTATCCGCAATCAGGACTATACAGGGACTTAGGATGAGCTCCACTTATAACCCGCTTTCTTTCGCAGCCTTCTTTAGGAATGAGGAAGATCAGGGTAGTGGAGCTGTGACTGCTGAGAATTCTCCTTCAAGCCCTGCACCTCCTCCACAGGACACAAATTCCCCTAAATAGGTTTTTAAGGGTCTGAAATTTGTTGTTATGGTTCTAACTGTATAGAAACAGTTGCTTAGAGTTTAGTGGATAGTGAGTTGTCGTATGGGTGACTTTCAATTTTGTTTAATTCTTGAGATGGTATTCTTTCTGTAATAAATCTGGAGAAATAACTTCTAATAAAGCTGTTATCGAATCAATTTCCAGAAGAAAATAATCATACAGTAGGTTAATCAATAACATTGTTTGGTCACCTAATTATAATGAGTTTTTTTATTTATAATACAAAATGGGGATGTAGCTCAAACAGTAGAGCGCTTCCGCTGCTGAATTCTGTATCCAGCTTCTCTGTTTCTGATATTGTGACTCAGATTGCTCATTCCAAGGGTCAATCAGCTTTGGAGGAATTTTTTCTCCGTGCTTGGGTCTCGTGGACATCTCGTAATGCTCATGTTTTTCAGGGGCGTCATAATACGGGATTACAAACTCTTATTGGTTTTACGAATTTGGTACAAGCATACAAATTTGCTACTATTCAGCAGCAACTTTCAAATTCAGTCACCCATAGTCCTACAACATGGAGCTCCCCGCCTACAGGAATATTGAAGATAAATTCAGATGCGGCAATTTTGGGAGAAGATGGTGTTGGTTTAGGGGTGGTCATCAGGGATTCAAGTGGTATTATTGTTAATTCAGCTGCTCAACGTTATCCAGGTTCTTGGTCTGTCATTATTGCTGAAGCTAAGGCCCTCCTTTATGGAATCAAACAGGCTCTTGCTATAGGGGCTACATCAGTAATCTTAGAATCCGACTCACTTATTTTGGTTCAAAGCGTTAATAAGGCGGGGCCAAATTTCTCTTACTTAAGAGCTATTATAGATGATATTAGATTCTATTTGCAGTCTTTTACTTATTCTCGGTGTGTACATGTCTCTTGACATGCTAATGTAGTAGCACATTTCATTGCTCGTTTGTGGCCGACAACCGGTTATGAACAAGTATTTGGATCTCAATCTCCGCAAGGCGTATTAGCGTTAGCGGATTTAGATATTTAATATAAGCTACTATTTTCTTCTCAAAAAAAAAAACGGTGGAGCGCTCGCTTTGCATGCGAGAGGCACGGGGTTCGATCCCCCACATATCCACTATTTTTTTATATTAAATTCAATTTTTTTCCTTGAACATTTTTTTCTTTAATAAAATATTTGGGAAATCATTTTTGTTGATCCTAAATCTATAAAATAAAGTATTTTGCGAGCTTACTTCAGAAAAATAGATGGACTAAAAATTTCAATTTCTTTTCCTTCAACATGTTTTCCTTTAATAAAATATTTGGGAAATCATTTTTGTTGATCTAAATCTGTAAACTAAAGTATTTCGCGAGCTTATTTCAGAAAAATAGATAGACTAGAAAATTCAATTTTTTTTCTTGAACATGTTTTTCTGTAATAAAATATTTGGGAAATCATTTTTATTGATCCAAATGGACCCCGATCAAAAAAATAAATAAAATAGATGGACTAGAAAAGCAACTTAATGATCAACCAGTCCATTCAACAAAAAAAATGATCAACCAGCCCAGCGACAATCCAATCTTTCACTTTCTTACATCAAACCAAACAATTTCAAAAAAGTATACAGCAACACAATTACACAAACATATTCATACACTGAAGTCTTGAGCTTTTCAATCCTTGTTCTCAAATTGATCTTCAAATTATTCTCAAAGCTTTTGACTGAGATTTATGAATGAAATATAGCAACTACCAAAACTTTCTCCTTGCCAAAATTTCATATTCCTCTTTGTAGATACCTTCAAATCATGCTGAGCTCCATAATTTGAATTGACAGTATAGCTTTGAACTAGCTACAACTGAAATTACATGATAATAAAAGCATATAGCCATAGGGACATAGAAAAGAGCTAATCTAACCTCATTACACCAGCAATCTCTCGCACAGAGAAATGTCATTTCTGTGAAATAAATCTCATATAAAACACAGTGAACGTCTCTAGCAAATTGGTCAGAAGCCCTCTAGGAGATACGACTCGAAAACTCCCCTTACAAAGGCTGTCCATCATTGGCTGAACTGCTCGAAAGCTCCCCTCTAGTAAATCCGGTACCCAACACCATCATTGGCTGGACTGCTCGAAAGCTCCCCTCTGGTAATTGCATTGACCTTCGAAGCACTGAATTCAGCCTCCTCTTTGTCAGATCTGCAGGCAGAATTTGGTTGATCTGGCTGTTAAAGGAACCATAAATGTTCTCAGCTCATGCACCAAGGTTTCTTCCCCCAATAAAGAATGACAGCATTTGCACCAAGCAAACCGTTTGAGAAGATAAAAGAAAGGGCTCATCTCAGTCAGTGATCACAACTGTTAATCTCTCCGCTGATGCATCTCTAAGTATCTTGATTCTTTCTGAAAAGAGTTAATCCTGAAAACAAATCATAGCAAGAAACTCATTTATTCCACACCATCTTCATAAGACGGAAAAGCAAAATTATAGGGCATCAAAGATTTAAGAATGCGGATAAAGGAACCAACTCACCTAATGATTCAGACCGTGTCAGTCATTGGGTTTCGTCAATCCTGTTGATGCATTCCATTAAAGCAGATGTTGTGTTTGAGTTAGATGAAATCCTTAAATTGTGCATTTTCTGAAGCAGCTCCTCCACTCTTGCACTTTCCTTCTCATGAGAAAAGCCACGTACCAATGTATTGTATGTCATGACATTGGGGGAGCAACCATTGGCTTCCATTTCAACGAGCAGATTGTATGCATCCTCTAGCAACCCAACTTTACAATAGCCACGAATCAATTCATTATAAGATGCCACGTCACACTCGTAGCCACAACTTTTCATCAAAGAAATCACATTATGTGCAGCTTGCCCCATACTTCCTCCCTTCCCAAGATTGCTAATTATAATTTTGAATGTCACAGCGGTAGGCAAAATACCATCTCTAATCATTTTCTCCAGTAATTTGTTTGCCTCTTCCACATTTCCAGAACGGTAAAACCCATCTATTAAAATATTATAGCTTATAGCATTGGGAGAAATTCCACTACTTTGCATTTGCAAAAAAAGCTCTTTAGCCTTGTGCATATCTCCTTCCTCACATAATCCATCAATCAAAGTACTATATATAATTACATTAGGAGAAACACCACTAGCTAACATCTTCAAGAAAAGCTTTTGAGCCTTACCAATATGCCCTTGTTTACATAATCCATTGATCAGACAAGCATATGCATAAGCATTTGGAGAAATACCTTCTTGCAATTCAAGAAAAGCTCTTCAGCCTTATCTACATGCCCTTCTTTACACAGTCCATCAATCATAGTGACATATGTAATTTTGTTAGGACTGCAAGCACCATTTACATCCATCTTTTTCATGCTCTTGAATAAAATCATAGCATCACCAACTTTCCTAGCAAGAAAAAGGCCTTTCAACAGTGTATTTATAGTCACACGATTAGCAAATATTCCCATAGAGTTCATATCTTTGTATAAATTCATAGCAGTTTCCAACTTCCCAATTCTGCAGTAACCATCGACTATTGTACTAAATGTAACAGTGTCAGGGGACTTGCCTCTTAAGATCATTGTTTGCAAAACCTCCATTGCTTCTTCCAACTTGCCATGCTTGCATAGTGAATCTATCACAATGGTATAAGTCACGGTATCGGGATAAACACCACGATCTATCATTTCAGCAAGGAGAGATTTAGCATCTTCATCCATCCCCGAACGACACAACTCATCAATCAAACAACTATAAGAAAAAACATCTGGAGAAATCCTTGCATTCTTTTGTTTTGCCTCAACCATGGGCCACTCTATACAGCCACCATCAATCAGATTATAAGAAACTGTGTTTGGCCTACACCTCTCTTTTCCATGCACCATCTCTCGGTGGAACTGAAGAGCTGTGGCGACATTCCCAGTCTTACACAAGCCATTGAGTATAGAACTGTAAGTAACGATATTAGGAGGGCATCCCAGCCGAGACATCTTTGAAAGCAAACCAACAGCTTCAACCAGTTTCTCCTCCAAACACAATCCCTTGACTAATGAAGTGAAGGAAAAGACATCCGGGCGATATCCATTCTTCAAAATGACACCCAAAGCAGAATACCCAACCCTCCCTAATTTCATACTAGAATAGCAATTTAGCAACATATTCATGATGATGAGATTTGTTCTCAGCCCCAGAATACCAGAAACATGGAGCCTCTTGTAGAAGGATATGGGGACGGAGAAATGCTGGGACTTAACTAGAGCGCTGAATAGCCTACCGAACCATAAAATTGGCGGTGGAGGTCTCATACAAAGCATCTGGTGGAAGAAGTAGTGAGCTTCATTTATGTCAATTTTTCTAGATTCACAATCAATAGTGAGAAATAGAAATTTCTTAAGTGCACTGTATCTACCATCATTAGAAGCAAGTGAAGGGAGCTTTCCCGGGATACCTCTCCTAGACATTCTTTAGTATTCAATTAGGGCTACAGAATGCTCCCAAATGGCGTGAGGTGAAGACGACTAACCAACAACGCTGCAAAGCTGTAAATTGTAGAAGACAAAATCGGCATATATCATGAATCTCCATATTCGAAAATTTAATAGATCTAGAAGTAGTGAATGAACGCGCAGAGTTAAAAATAACAAAATTTACCAATTGAAATTGGGAAGAGGGTTTCGTTTTGATGCTCGTACGAAAGTGGAAGACTTGCTGATGAAAGTATGAGGCGTCACAGGGGCGGTGGCGGAGGCGGCGCAAGGAGAAGGCGGCAACATTTTTTGCAACTAACGATAGTTGCCCAATAAATGGGCTATTAATGTGTCAGTAGGCTTGGCCCATATCCAATTGATACTTGCCCAATTGCATACATGACATCTCCAGGTTCAGACTTCAAAACTTCAATTCATAATATAGATTTTTTTTCTGAAATGGGCGTTTGAAAGATTTTAATTCTAGATTAAGGCTGGGTGAAACTTTTTTTCCGAAAATAGGCTGGCTCTCTGAAATTTGGACGTGAGTCGCTGGAACACCCAACGATTTTCTGCTTTCACTTGTACACGTAGGCCAAGTCGTTGTATGGAATGAAGATTTTACAAAAAAAATACAAACCCGCTAGTTGGTGTAGCGACTTTGCCTTAATTACCAATATAATAACATGCCTTAATTATTCGTGCCCTGTAACGATCCGAACCAGACCCAAATCCAAAATGACCTAACCCAAATCTGCACGATCCGACCCGATTGACAGATCAGGACCATTCTCACATTATTTTTTTAAAAGAAAGTATCATCATATACTCTAGTTATAACATGTAAAAAAAAAGTGTTGCATAAATTTGTACCGCAAAGTTAGTTAAAAAATCAAAACAAGTTAGTGGATGTTATTCTATTGGTAATTAAGGCAAAGTCAATGTACCAACTAGCGGGTTTGTATTTTTTTGTCAGTAAATCTCTGTTCCATACAACGACTTAGCCTACGTGTACCAGTGAAAGCAGAAAATCGTTGAGTATTCCAGCGACTCACGTCCAAACCTCAAAGAGCCAGCCTATCCTCGAAAAAGTTTTTTCGTAAATCTAGAATTAAAATCTTCCAAACGCCCATTTCAGAAAAAAAATTCTCATATATATTGAAGTCTTGAGCTTTTTTTTTTTTTTGATGAAAACCATAATTGCATTAAGCTAAATCAACATTCAGTACATCATAAAATTCTAGCGGAAAATAACAGTTATAAGATATAATAAAAGGTTCCTTAGGACGCCATTTGCTAAGCCAATCTACTGATTTGTTTGCTCCCCTTTTGCAATGAACCCATCTACTATTATCAAAGAGGAGACTCTGCTCAATGGCAAGCGCCAAAAATGAACCGAAGATGTTAAGTGGTAAGTCACCTCCCTCTGCCAATGAGATCACCTTCGAAGAGTCAGACTCGATGATGACCTGAGACAAACCCAAAGAGGTTCCAATACGCAAGCCCCACAACACAGCTTCGGCCTCCGCAACTTCCACCGTAGAACCATCTTGGATGTGTTTTGAGCCAGCAAAAATAACATCGCCAGTTTCTGACCTGCCAAGAACACCAATACCACATTCCCACCCTTGCACAGAAGCTTCGACATCAATTTTGATCTAGCCCGGGGGTGGTTTCCCCCACATCACACAAGCCTGTTCAATTGGTTCCTTATGATCTTTGACATGAGCAAGATTACTCCTCGAGAACAACTGAACATTCTTGAATAATGTCTCTAACTTCCTGCTCTCTGTCTGCAAACAAATCTTGGTTTCTTGCCTTCCAAATACACCAGCATAAACAAGCCCAAAACTCACTATCTGCACAGTCCAAATTCAACACTCACTCTGCCCATTCAATGAACGAAGGGGAGTCCTCACCCAGCACAACCAACTGTGGATAGAAACCCCATAACATTTGTGGAACACGACAATATAACAGAGCATGCTGAATTGATTCAGCCGATCCACAAAATGCGCAGCTGGAATCAAGCAACATATGTCTAGACCATAACAGTTGTTTACATGGTAGAACATCACGACAAGCTTGCCAAAGAAACCAGCGTACTCGACGAGGAACCTGTAATTTCCAGATTTTACGCCACAACCTGTTCAAATTGGAGGAATCAGTGGACTCTCCTCTCCCTGACGTAGATTGTTGCCTATTCTCAAGAACTTGGTACGCAGATTTCACAGTAAAACGCCCATCCTGCGTGTAAAACCAGGATTTCTTTCTCTCATATCGTATCATTAAAAAATTTCAACTACGAAATAAGGGATACAAGGATTTCTTTCTCTCAATTCTTCTATTAAAACCATATATATATTCTTTCTAGTGTTGAAAACATAGCCTCTAATCTTGTATCGTATAAAAATAAAGTTATGCGTCAGACATGAATCAATCCCGAATCTATTGCATAGAAGACAATTGTCATTTTTCTTTACTGTAGAAGGCAATCATTCCAACTTTTGAACTAATAACGCTTTTGTTGATAACTACATAAGATATTATGATTCTTCATTTGTCGCCTCGTGACGACAAATAAACTTAGTTTATTTTAATTCAAATAAGTCTCTAATATCATATCATTAAAAAATTTCAACTACCAAATAAGGGATACAAAGATTTCTCTCTCACAATTATTCTATTAAAACCATTTATATATCCTTTATGGTGCTGAAGACATAGCCTCTAATCTTGTATCCTATAAAAATAAAGTTATCCGTCAGACAAGAATAAATCCCGAATATATTGCATAGAAGACAATTATCCTTTTTATATACTATAGAAGGCAATTGTTCTAACGTTTGAACTATTAACACTTTTGTTGATACTTACATAAGATATTATGATTTGTCATTTGTCGCCTCGTGACGACAAATAAACTTAGTTTATTTTAATTCAAATAAGTTTATACAAAATAAAAAAATGTACATAAAGCATTACCTATTTTAAAAAGTTGGTTTAAAATAGTAATTTGGGGAAAAAATTATGCGCCAACCGGGAGTCGAACCCGGGTCTATTGCTTGAAAGGTTTTTTTTAACTGTGGAACACAATTGTCCTAACCGTTGGACCACTGACGTTGTTGTTATTATTACAAAGAATTTAACAATTTGTCAATTCCGATATATGCGTCAGATAAAACAT
Source organism: Fallopia convolvulus (assembly GCA_964016875.1). Classification (NCBI taxonomy): domain Eukaryota; kingdom Viridiplantae; phylum Streptophyta; class Magnoliopsida; order Caryophyllales; family Polygonaceae; genus Fallopia; species Fallopia convolvulus. The sequence goes on from OZ024720.1 coordinate 4,230,293, forward strand.
ATAAGTATATATAGTATAAAAGTTAGATGTTACTCTAGGAGTCTCTAATATCGTATCATTAAAAAAATTTCAACTACCAAATAAGGGATACAAAGATTTCTCTCTCACAATTATTCTATTAAAACCATTTATATATCCTTTATGGTGTTGAAGACATAGCCTCTAATCTTGTATCCTATAAAAATAAAGTTATCCGTCAGACAAGAATAAATCCCGAATATATTGCATAGAAGACAATTATCCTTTTTATATACTATAGAAGGCAATTGTTCTAACGTTTGAACTATTAACACTTTTGTTGATACTTACATAAGATATTATGATTTGTCATTTGTCGCCTCGTGACGACAAATAAACTTAGTTTATTTAAATTCAAATAAGTTTATACAAAATAAAATAATGTACATAAAGCATTACCTATTTTAAGAAGTTGTTTTAAAATAGTAATTTGGGGAAAAAATTATGCGCCAGCCGGGAGTCGAACCCGAGTCTATTGCTTGAAAGGTTTTTTTTTTGTTTTTTAACTGTGGAACACAATTGTCCTAACCGTTGGACCACTGACGCTGTTGTTATTATGACAAAGAATTTTACAATTCGTCAATTTCGATATATGTGTCAGATAATACATATAAGTATATATAGTATAAAAGGTTAGATGTTACTCTAGGAGTCTCCAATATCGTATCATTCAAAAATTTCAACTACCAAATAAGGGATACAAAGATTTCTCTCTCTCAATTATACTATTAAAACCATTTATATATCCTTTATGGTGTTGAAGACATAGCCTCTAATCTTGTATCCTATAAAAATAAAGTTATCCGTCAGACATGAATAAATCCCGAATATATTGCATAGAAGACAATTATCCTTTTTCTATACTATAGAAGGCAATTGTTCTAACGTTTGAACTATTAACACTTTTGTTGATACTTACATAAGATATTATGATTTGTCATTTATCGCCTCGTGACGACAAATAAACTTAGTTTATTTTAATTCAAATAAGTTTATACAAAATAAAAAAATGTACATAAAGCATTACCTATTTTATGAAGTTGGTTTAAAATAGTAATTTGGGAAAAAAATTATGCGTCAGCCGGGAGTCGAACCCGGGTCTATTGCTTGAAAGGTTTTTTTGTTTTTTAACTGTGGAACACAATTGTCCTAACCGTTGGACCACTGACGCTGTTGTTATTATTACAAAGAATTTTACAATTCGTCAATTTCGATATATGCGTCAGATAATACATATAAGTATATAGAGTATAAAAGGTTAGATGTTACTCTAGGAGTCTCTAATATCGTATCATTCAAAAATTTCAACTACCAAATAAGGGATACAAAGATTTCTCTCTCTCAATTATTCTATTAAAACCATTTATATATCCTTTATGGTGTTGAAGACATAGCCTCTAATATTGTATCCTATAAAAATAAAGTTATCCGTCAGACATGAATAAATCCCGAATATATTGCATAGAAGACAATTATCCTTTTTCTATACTATAGAAGGCAATTGTTCTAACGTTTGAACTATTAAGACTTTTGTTGATACTTACATAAGATATTATGATTTGTCATTTATCGCCTCGTGACGACAAATAAACTTAGTTTATTTTAATTCAAATAAGTTTATACAAAATAAAAAAATGCACATAAAGCATTACCTATTTTAAGAAGTTGGTTTAAAATAGTAATTTGGGGAAAAAATTATGCGTCACCCGAGAGTCGAATCCGGGTCTATTGCTTGAAAGTTTTTTGTTATTTTTTAACTGTGGAACACAATTGTCCTAACCGTTGGACCACTGACGCTGTTGTTATTATTACAAAGAATTTTACAATTCGTCAATTCTGATATATGATTCAGATAAAACATATAAGTATATAGAGTATAAAAGGTTAGATGTTACTCTAGGAGTCTCTAATATCGTATCATTCAAAAATTTCAACTACCAAATAAGGGATACAAAGATTTCTCTCTCTCAATTATTCTATTAAAACCATTTATATATCCTTTATGGTGTTGAAGACATAGCCTCTAATCTTGTATCCTATAAAAATAAAGTTATCTGTCAGACATGAATCAATCCCGAATATATTGCATAGAAGACAATTATCCTTTTTCTATACTATAGAAGGCAATTGTTCTAACCTTTGAACTATTAACACTTTTGTTGATACTTATATAAGATATTATGATTTGTCATTTGTCGCCTCGTAACGACAAATAAACTTAGTTTATTTTATTTCAAATAAGTTTATACAAAATAAAAAAATGCACATAAAGCATTACCTATTTTAAGAAGTTGGTTTAAAATAGTAATTTGGGGAAAAAATTATGCGTCACCCGAGAGTCGAATCCGGGTCTATTGCTTGAAAGTTTTTTGTTATTTTTTAACTGTGGAACACAATTGTCCTAACCGTTGGACCACTGACGCTGTTGTTATTATTACAAAGAATTTTACAATTCGTCAATTCTGATATATGATTCAGATAAAACATATAAGTATATATAGTATAAAAGGTTAGATGTTACTCTAGGAGTTAGGGGTGTCCAAAATCGGTTAACCAAGATTCGGTTAACCGAAGTTCGATTAACCATGATTTCGGTTAGTTAAAATTATGAATCGAAACCGAACCGTGAATCTCGGCTAATCGTAGTTTGGTTAGCCAATTTTTCGGTTCGGTTTTCTCGGTTAACCGATAACCGTTAATGTAATTTTCCTTAAATAATTAAGACTAAAATAATAAAATTTGGATAAAAAAAGTGATCAAGCAAGACTTTTATCTTAAATATGTATTTATATCATATTGTTTTGGTTGTTGTAAACAAATATCGAGAGTATATACTATATTGTTTGGAATCAAATATTGTGTTTATTAATTTTTATCCCATCAAATTTAATAAGCGACTCTTATATCAATGAAAAGTGGAAAAATAGTGTGTAAATTATTAAAATTGGAGATGAAAAGACTGAAACTAGATTAACATCTTGAAGATCATAGAGTTTAACCACTAAATAAATCAAAGAGAACTATTATTTGAAAAAAATATTAATATATTTTTGGTTTTTCGGCTAACCGTTATATGTAAAGTCTTAAACCGAAACCGAACCAATAAACCGAAAATATTTTCGGTTCGGTTAACCAAACTGAAATTTAAAAAAAAAGTTGGTTTGGTTAACCTAAAAATAATCGGTTTTTCAGTTCGGTTTTTCGGTTTCGGTTTCTTATGGACACTGACTCAGCTAAAATCGTTGTTGCCAAGATCAAAGATAAATAACCCTAAACTACTAACTAGTATAGCAAGCAAGCAAGGGGTCGAACCCAAGAGAATCGGGATTCTGATCAATCAGCAAAAGCAAAGACAAGGTTTTTTGGAAGTTCAGGCAAATAAACAAGCAAGCAAATATTATTGGGATTAAATCAATTGGAAGAAAGCAGAGTTCATTCAATCGATTCCACCTTTTTAATCATTCGATCATTGATTCATCCACTTTTCTATTAATTCCCTAGTTAATTCCAATCCTTATAAAAGATTTCCGCTTGTCCACGGTCCAAGCGAAAGGATGATATGAACAAGAACGCTTAATTCAAATCATGCAAGGTATTAAGGATAGAAGGATATTAAATCATGCAATCAAGCTACGAGTCTCATGCATAAAATAACAATCAAACACTCTTTCTCAATTCTAGTCCACGGTCCTAGAAAAGAGTTGTTTCAAGGATAAATAAGATTGCACAGACAACAATCAAATTAATCCAAACAGTAGAATATCAATCAAATTCAACAAGTTGCGCACCAAGAGAAATCAATTGATAATCATAAAAGTAAGAACAAGAGTTTTGATATTAACCAAGGGATAGAAAAGTTACCAGAATCTCACAAATTCATAAAAAGGCTTCCTTGATCAAACAAACTCCAAAGGAAATTAGTTCTCCATAAGAGAGAAAATACTAAAATCTGAATAATTGAAAACTAGATCTAAGAGAGAATACAAAACAAAGCTCCAAAACTAGGTCTTAATAGTCTCAAACTAAGCATACGAAATAAAATAATATCGAAAATAAATAAAGATAGATAGATAGAAAGATCAGTCGCCGCTTCGGATTTTTGCTGACGTGGAACTCCGCGGGCGCGGTGAACAACCTTTGCGATCGCGGACCTGATCGTGACAGAATTCCAGCGCTGTTTTCGGAAGATGTTTTGACCACCTTAGAGTTTGAATTTTGACTCGGAGTAAAAATATGAATTGTAGCTATTCGAGTTAACTTTCCAATGATACCAAATTCATCTTCATCCGATCACCGTAGCTCCCGGAATAAGCATTACAAAGAAGTGGTGTCAAAACAACTCCAAATCAACACTTGTCTTCAAAACTCTTGCAATTCTTCAAATCATGTCTTCGGTCTTCATATGACAATTATGCTCAAAACTAACCTAAATACACTCAAATCATGCCTAAAATACAAGAGTAATATATGCTAAACTAGAGCATATCAAATTCCCCCATACTTAAACCTTGCTCGTCCTCGAGTAAGCTCAAAATAAATCTAACAAGAAATCCTATCAAGGTTTACAGCATAGTACAAGGGAAGACAAAAATCACTCACCTCACCAACCCGAACCCAAAATAGAGAAATAATGAGCAAAAACATGAAAGCTCAAATCACACACCTCAAAGATACAAGATATAACACTCAAGCTCTAAAAAGTGTAGAGCAACCTAGGATCTACCCAACATCTAAAGTGTAATCCCCAGACCCCAAAGTAGAATATGATCCTAAACACTCTGATTTTACCGCTCATTCTACTTAGGCGCCCTTTCGGGTTTTCACCTAATCACTCTTTTCATTTTTTCTTAGGTGTGCTCACAAATACTCACATCTCTCATAAACATCATATTACCCCAGCCTAATGCTAGTCCGGGTTACCTGCTTATTACCTGAGCCGCCCTTTCGGGTTTTCAGCTCATCCCAGGATTTTATATACCTTTTTTATATTTTTATGGCTTTTTTTATTTATTATTTTCATTTTTTAAAATTTCTCTATACAAAACATGGAACAAAAATCCCATAAAAATAACGAAAAATAAACTGAAAAGTAACTAACTATGATAGGCGTAGTGAGTACTTCCTCCCCTATACTTAAATCCTTCATTGTCCTCAATGAAGTAAAAAGAAAGGAATTAAGCATAGAAGAGGAAAATCAGAAGACTCACATACGAAAGAAGAGAAGAGTAAACTCCAGGAATTATAAGCACCAATCTCAGGAACGAACTGATCTGTCAGGGAACAAACCACGAACGTCATCTTCACAATTCAGCAACCAAATCCACACCATAGGACGTCTCCAATGAGAATGAACTGGACTCCACAAAATAAAAACTCTGACGACGGTAGCACCCCCATACTTGAACAATTCCAAGGAACTGGACATGGAAAGATATAGAAAAATGGATTGGTGGATGATGGCAGAATATGGAAGAACACTCTTTTTTTTTTCTCTCTTCTTTTTTCCTGATTTATCTCGGGGGTTTCACCCGAAAACCTTTTATTTTAGGGGTTTCACCTGAAAGCCTTTTATTTTTTATTTTTTATATTTATTTTTTATTTTTTTATTTTTTTTAGAAATTGTATCTTGTCGCCGATGCACAGTACCGCGATCCCGGTGAAGGACCTCCGCGATCGCGGAGCTGTTGACTAGTACCTTTGCGCTTTTTTCTGTGTATTTCGAGATATAAATTCCCCAAAATATTTTTGTGCTTTCGAACCTAGTACCTGCATGTTAATCCGACAAAACCAAAACGAAAAACTAAAACTAAAACTAAAACTAAAATAAATAAAAAAACAAAAAGAAAAGAAAAGAAAAACTTACCTCGGGTTGCCTCCCAAGCAGCGCCTTTGTTTAACGTCGTATGGCCCGACGTCTTTTATGCTCAAAATGGATCATCATCTATCTGAAACTGGACCTTTTTCCCTTCATGTGCCATGGATAATAGGCCCTTTGAAACATCAATTACGGCGCTCGCCGTCTTCATAAATGGACGACCCAACAACAAAACTGGGTCATATCTCCCCTTACCAATTTCCAAGACATAAAAGTCTGTTGGAAAAATTAATCCATCCACCTGCACTAAAACATCTTCGACAAATCCTTTCGGACTCACATTAGAGTGGTCAGCCAGTTCAATAGTAATATTAGAATCCTGTAATGGCCCTAGACCTAACCTCTCATAGATGCTAAGTGGCATGACATTAATGGATGCACCTAAATCAAGCATAGAATGCTCAATTTTTGCCTCACCGATTATAACGGGAACAGTAAACCTCCCTGGATCTTCATACTTCTTAGGCAATTGCCTTTGAAGCATGGAAGATACATTTTCAGTATTTTCAACAAGATTAACTTTTGTAACCTTCCCCTTCTCTTTTTGCTTCCTCTTGATAGTGCATAATTCTTTCAAAAATTTAGCAAAAGAGGAATGCTTTGAACAAGTTTAAGTAAAGGGACATTTAACTCACACTTGGAGAAGGTTTCAAAAATTTCCTTGTCATTGGCAGGCCTCTTGTTGTCTTTCAGTGCCTCGGGAAATGGTGGAGCGGGCTTTTGAGAAGCCATGGGGGGAAAGTGAGGTCGAACATAAGAATCTTCGGGTTCAGCTTTAGATTCGCGGGCGCGGTAAGAATCCCGCGGTCGCGGAAGATCGGATTTTTCGGAATCCGAATTTTCCTCGCCTCCGCGATCGCGGCCATTGGTCACCGCGGGCGCGGTGCCTTCAATCAAAATATCCGAGCTCTCAGTTGAGGTTCCACGATCGCGACAGTTGTTCACCGCGGGCGCGGAGTCGTTTTCCAGAATTTCGGAATTTCCTTTCCGTGGATCTTCATACACCTCTACGTCTCTGTTAAGCTCTTTTCCACTTCTTAATGTGATAGCACTCACATTCTCTCTCGGGTTTATGGTCTGAGATGGCAGTTTTCCCGAGTCCTTAGCTTCTAGCCGGTTCAGAGTGGTTGCAATCTGACTTAACTGAATTTCCAAACTCTTCATTGCAGCCTTAGTCTCTTGATTTTCCTTCATAAGCTGATTGATAATGGCTGCATTTTCATGAGGAGCCTGGGGCCTTGACACATAATTAGGCCTGGGAACATAGTTGGACTGACCTCCTTGTGGTGGAAAAGGTTGTTGATTCCACCTAAAGTTAGGATGGTTTGCCCACCCCAGATTAAAGGTATTTGAATATGGGTCATTCCGAGGCCTCTGTTCATAGTTCCCTATAGCATTCACATCAGTTGCTGGCTCTTGCATGATAGGGCATGCATAAGTAGGATGGCTAACTTCATCACAGATTCCACACGCCCTTGAACTTGAAGCTCCATTGCCCACCAACAGTTGCTTCATCATAGCTTTTAACTCCCTCACTTCAGCATTCAGGGAATCATTAATAGAATGACAGACCTACTGTTGGACCTCTTTCTCTGATTTCTGCATTGCTCTGCTAGAGTCTCCAACTTCTCAAACGCCTGCCTAGGAGTGAGATTCTCATAAGAACCTCCACATGAAGCATTCATCAGGCGCCTATCAGCATCACAGAGACCTTCAATAATATAGCAAATCAGATCTTTATCAGAATAGCGATGGTAAGGACAACTGGCTATAAGTCTCTTGTAACGCTCATATTACTCATACAGGTTCTCATCATCTCCCTGCTCCAGACTACTCAGCTGCTTCTTGATAGACGTTTGCTTGGCATCAGGGAAATATTTCTCCAGAAAAGCACCCTTCATCTGAGCCCAAGTAGTAATCGTCTCAGGTGCTAAGTATAGATACCATTCCTTAGCTGAATCAGCCAAGGAAAATTGGAAAGCCTTCAACATTAGCTGATCTTCAGTCACATCAGCTGGCTTCATTCCCAAGCAGACAGAATGGAACTCTACAAGGTGTTTATTCGGATCCTCCCCACTCAGCCCATGGAACTTAGGCAAATAATGGAGAAGACCAGATTTAAGCTCAAATTTCACTCCTTCTCCCAGGGCGGGAAACTGAAGACCAAGTTGTTGCTGCTCTAAATTAGGCAGTCAGTTGCCTAATAGTGCGATCTGCCATGGTTACTAGCTGCTCTTCAACCTCTGAATCAGATGAAGAAGAAGAAGAAGAAACTGGATCAAACTGTATGCCTAGCACTTGAGCCTGAACCTGACGTCTCAACTGTCTCAGAGTCTTGTTAATTTCTGGATCAAACGGAACAACAGGCGAATTATCGGTAGAACGGGTAAGAACCATAAAATAGGTTCTTACCAATTCGGGGGATCTGGACGAACCGATCCGCGGGCGCGGTGAACACTCTCCGCGATCGCGGTTTCGTCAGAACCGCCGATTAAACAGAAAATTAAAAAACGATTCCCCGGCAACGGCGCCAAAATTTGGCTCGGCTAAAATCGTTGTTGCCAAGATCAAAGATAAATAACCCTAAACTACTAACTAGTATAGCAAGCAAGCAAGGGGTCGAACCCAAGAGAATCGGGATTCTGATCAATCAGCAAAAGCAAAGACATGGGTTTTTGGAAGTTCAGGCAAATAAAAAAGCAAGCAAATATTATTGTGATTAAATCAATTGGAAGAAAGCAGAGTTCATTCAATCAATTTCACCTTTTTAATCATTTGATCATTGATTCATCCACTTTTCTATTAATTCCCTAGTTAATTCCAATCCTTATAAAAGATTTCCGCTTGTCCACGGTCAAGGCGAAAGGATGATATGAACAAGAACGCTTAATTCAAATCATGCAAGGTATTAAGGATAGAAGGATATTAAATCATGCAATCAAGCTACGAGTCTCATGCATAAAATAACAATCAAACACTCTTTCTCAATTCTAGTCCACGGTCCTAGACAGAGTTGTTTCAAGGATAAATAAGATTGCACAGACAACAATCAAATTAATCCAAACAGTAGAATATCAATCAAATTCAACAAGTTGCGCACCAAGAGAAATCAATTGATAATCATAAAAGTAAGAACAAGAGTTTTGATATTAACCAAGGGATAGAAAAGTTACCAGAATCTCACAAATTCATAAAAAGGCTTCCTTGATCAAACAAACTCCAAAGGAAATTAGTTCTCCATAAGAGAGAAAATACTAAAATCTGAATAATTGAAAACTAGATCTAAGAGAGAATACAAAACAAAGCTCCAAAACTAGGTCTTAATAGTCTCAAACTAAGCATACGAAATAAAATAATATCGAAAATAAATAAAGATAGATAGATAGAAAGATCAGTCGCCGCTTCGGATTTTTGCTGACGTGGAACTCCGCGGGCGCGGTGAACAACCTTTGCGATTGCGGACCTGATCGTGACAGAATTCCAGCGCTGTTTTCGGAAGATTTTTTGACCACCTTAGATTTGGAATTTTGACTCGGAGTAAAAATATGAATTGTAGCTCTTCGAGTTAACTTTCCAATGATACCAAATTCATCTTCATCCGATCACCGTAGCTCCCGGAATAAGCGTTACAAGGAAGTGGTGTCAAAACAACTCCAAATCAACACTTGTCTTCAAAACTCTTGCAATTCTTCAAATCGTGTCTTTGGTCTTCATATGACAATTATGCTCAAAACTAACCTAAACACACTCAAATCATGCATAAAATACAAGAGTAATATATGCTAAACTAGAGCATATCAGACACCCCTACTAAGAGTGTCTAATGTCGTATCATTAAAATATTTCAACTACCAAATAAGGGATACAAAGATTTCTCTCTCAATTATTCTATCAAAACCAATTATACATCCTTTATGGTGTTGAAAACATAGCCTCTAATCTTGCATCCTATAAAAATAAAGTGATCCGTCAGACATGAATCAATCCCGAATATATTGCATAGAAGACAATTATCCTTTTTTCTATACTATAGAAGGCAATTGTTCTAACCTTTGAACTATTAACACTTTTGTTGATACTTACAAAAGATATTATGATTTGTCATTTGTCGCCTGGTGACGACAAATAAACATAGTTTATTTTAATTCAAATAAGTTTATACAAAATAAAAAAATGCACATAAAGCATTACCTATTTTAAGAAGTTGGTTTAAAATAGTAATTTGGGGAAAAAATTATGCGTCAGCCGGGAGTCGAACTCGGGTCTATTGCTTGAAAGTTTTTTTTTTGTTTTTAACTGTGGAACACAATTGTCCTAACCGTTGGACCACTGACGTTGTTGTTATTATTACAAAGAATTTTACAATTCGTCACCTCCGATATATGCGTCAGATAAAATGTATAAGTATTTAATTTTTAGTATAAAAAATTAGAGGTTACGCTAGGAGTCTCTAATGTCGTATCTGTAAAAAATTTCAACTACCAAAGAAGGGATACAAAGATTTCTTTCTCTCAATTATTTTATTAAAACCATTTATATGTCCTTTCTGGTGTTGAAGACATAACCTCTAATCTTGTATCCTAAAAAAATAAAGTTATGCGTCTAGACATGAATCAATCCCGAATCTATTGCACAGAAGATAGGGCTATGCTCATCATTAACCGGTTGGAAATTGCATTTTCTTATTACAGTCACAAAACTAAAATACTTAAATAGCAAAGGAGAAACCAGAAAACTTACAAAATTCTAACTTGAGTTTGGGTAGCCATCTTGTTCATTCTTTGCCCCCCAAAAAAATCAAAGCTTGTGTAAGGAATAACAAAAGGAAGCATAGGTACAAGTATTCATTGTGCATCGTTATAATTCCATCGATAATAATTAAAATAAATTTATAGAAGAAAGAAACATAAACTGAGACAACTAAATGTTTATCTAATTAAGGCTAGCGAAACTCAAATCACTTTGTCAACTCCTTGAAGATTATCGGGTATTCGTGTTGAATTGAATGATGTGAAATTGTGAATTGTCTCAATCTTGCATTGTTTTTGCGAGTATGTGTAGATGTCGATGTTTACAAAGCTCTCCTTAGAGGCACAAAGATGTCCGCATATATCTTAATCGTTCAACTTGAACGGACAAGATCCAAATCAGTTTCAAGGGTTTCACCAACACCAAATTCTTATATTGTCACTCCGTCTTTCCTTTTAGACGTCATGCCAATTGGGTCAGTCGAAGGGCTTCTTTGATTTCTCGTCTCTTTTTTGAAGTAAACTTGCAAGCATGCTCAACGATAAGTGAAGTTTTCAGTATATAAACGAACATTTGGGTGGAATAGTCATAAGACAATATCAGAAATATATTCGTAATATATAGATACAACCTCTTTGTACAAATGGTAGAGGATTGGGGATAAATTAGGATGCTCACAGGTCGGGTCAACCCGTGACCCGAAACCAGCAAATTTTTTACATTTGACCCGCGACCCGATCCGCGACTAGGTCGACCCGCTTGACCTGTTTGACTAAGTCAATCGGGTTAAAAAATAATTTTTTAACTAAAAACATGTATTTTTTAAACTAAACCCGTCGGGTTTACGGGTTGACCCGTCGGGTTACGGGTCAACCCATATAACCCATAATATATATTAAAGTTTAATAGAGAGTACTGCTTCTCCTTCTACCAAAAAAAATATTAAAGTTTAATATATACTATAGTTTATTTTATTAAACTTATATTAGTAATAAGTTTAATTTGTAGAAGGAGAGGAGATGAACATGTTATATAAAGGAGAGGAGAAGAGCAACTTTCAATCAAATGTCGACGTGGGAAGAGTTTTTTTGAACTTGCTAGCAATTTTTTGTATCCCACATTGAAATTTTTGGAGGAGGAAAGGGGAAGAGTAGGTTATAAAAAGGGAAGGAGAGGCGAAGAAGATCAATTGTCTAAAGCCTATAAAGTCCAACTATAATGAACTTTGAGTAGGCTTTATATATACTAGTTTTACCCGTCGTACCATGTACGACTACGATTTGTTATTTTATAAATATTATAAATAGGATATTAATAAATAAAAATATAATATAAGCTTTAATATAAGTAATTTATTGCTCGTTGAATGTATAATTTTTTAATCAAATATTATATTCTTCATATTTTATTACTTTTTATGTATGTAAATTGAGATTATCAAATATTTCAATACATCTATTAAATATTTTATTATCTATTTTTATTAATTTTAAATGTTATAGATTCTTATCATTATTTTTGTATAAAAGAAAATCACTATATATCTATAAATAAATTCGTCAAAAGATATATGCTAAAAGATTTATATTTATTTTAAAATATTTAAAATATTTTATGTTTAATTTTCATACTTGTATAAGGAAGCTTTTAAAAGATATTGTTATACTAAATAGATATTTGTTTGATGTTAGAGATAAATTTAAATAGTTAAAAAAGAATTTAATAGAAATAAGTTATAATAATAGGAATAAAAATTAATCTTTTAAATATGAGGTGGGGCCAGAATCATTCTGGTGACTCAAAAAAGGACAACTTTAATATATAGTTATAGATTAATAAAATTATAAGTTATATTTTTAAATATATATTAATAAAATTATAAATTATATTTTTAAATATATATTAATAAAATTATAAAATATATATTTTTACAAATATTGCGGGTCGCGGGACAACCCGCGAACCGCGCGGGTTTGACCCAACCCGCTACCTGCGACCCGCAAAATAAAAAAATTTGACCCGCAACTTGACTCGCACGGGTCAAGCGTCGACCTACAACCCGCAAATTGCGGGTCGGGTCAATGCGGGTCACGGACAACCCGACCCGTTGAACACCCCTAGGATAAATATTAGAGAATTCTTTGGATTTGGTGTATTTTTGCTTGTCGGGTTCACAACTGGTCGGTTGATGTATTCTTTACTTTATTTTCTATTATTATTTGTAAACATGTCACTAGACTTTGGAATTAATGTTGTAGTTCCTTATGTAGCTCATTTTTTACCCGAGTTGGGACTGATGTTCGTATTTTTAGTATAGTTTTTTGATAGGTTTTCTTTGTTTATTAGGATTAGTTTTGTTTAGTTTAGGTTTAGTTTTGGGTAATTTTAGTTAGTATTGCATAATTCTGTGAAAAGAGTGGAATCTACGCTATTTTGTGAATTTTGCAGGTTTTAGCGAGGAAAGGAGCCGAATGGAGCTGAATTTGAAGCATTGCAGCGAAGGACGGAGGAGTGCAAGATTTAAGAAGTCGAAGGTCAAGAGTACAAGAGGAGGTGTTGAAGAAAACAAACCCCAGGCTCGTTAGATTTCGAGTATTATTTTTATTATTCACCGATCCTGAGCGGGAATTTATTTCCGTATCGGTTGAGTATCTTTTTAGAATCTTTTTGGGTTGTTAGAATATGTATTTTAGGATTTAATATCTTTCTAGATTTTATTTCTATCTTTTAGAGATTGTTTCTATCTTTTTAGGAAAGTTTTTATCTTTTAGCCTTTTTAGTTTTTTAGGTTTTTTTAGTATAAATACCCTTCTATCTAGCATAGAAGGGGGGGCTTGATTTGGAGAAGATTTTGAGGAAGGCCGAAGGAGAGAGAATCGGATCGGAAGTCGGTAACGAAGTTCGATAGACGACGGTTGCCGAGTGTTCGTTGATCATGTTTGTGGTTCGGTGTATGTTTTTTTGGTTTTCTTCTGAATCTTTGTAAGACGATATTTTTGTTATTAATTTAGTTTGAGTTTTGTTTCAATGTTTGTTTTCATTGAAGTTTTTAGTTTCTTAATAATGAGTAGTGAGTAGTTTATTTTTCTAGGGTCGGGGTTAAGCCCGACATAGTTGAGCATGTTTGATGAGTAAGATTGTGATGTGAATGCCTTCTATCTCTTATTAAGATTGTTTGTTGTGCTTAATACCGAAACGAATGTTGAGGTAATTTGAGTTTTAACTTGATTGAAAGAGAAAGTTAGTAACTTGAAGGTTGATATTGTTTGAAAACGAAAGTTTCAAGCTTTAGATCCAAAACAAGCAATTGAGTGGGTTAGTTTATGAAAGTAGATTAATTTACTTGTTAAGTCAATGAAAGTTGATGACTCTATCTATTTAAAGGCATGATCTTATCTTCTTACAAATTCTTATGCTTGGCTATGTTGTGGTGTCCCTTGTCCTAGATTTTTGCTTTAATTTGAATTATTTCTGGTGAATTTTCGTTGCTGAGTACTTGCCTCGGTACCGAATATTAATTAGAATTTAATTAGGTCGTTAGTTGATATTTTTGTGTTCGGTGGCTCGGTAACGATCCTGACAAGGTCGTTAACGAGGCATCTCGTGAGTGTCTTGTTTGATTTTGTTTGATTTTTGTTAGACTGATAAACAAACAACCTTGTTTCCTGTGGAACGATCCTGACTCCACTGTACTCAGCGAGGTCTTGACTTACAAATTTATTTGTTGGCCGAGAAACCCTCTCAACAAATTGGCGCCGTTGCCGGGGAAGCAACGAGTTGTTAGTTTATCTTCGGGATCGGGAATAGCCCGACCCCGTTTTTGTTTTTAATTTTGTATTCTTTGTTTGTTTTCTCAGTGTATGCCGGTAGGACGAAGAAGGCTTCAGCTTGATAACTCTAGTTATTACTCAAAACCCGAACGTTCCCTGCACCGTCGACTCCGAGAAAACCGAGCCATGGCCACAGCAGAAGAGATGGCTCGAGAGTTAGAGATCCTCCGGACCCAGATGGAGGCACTGAAAGCCGAGAAGGACGGCGCAGACGCAGACAAGGCTCGACTGCAAGAAGAGCTAAATGCCTATCCAAAGGAATGCCAAGCAATACATGCATCCGGAACTGAGGGTGCCAAAATCTCCTATTGTGCTTCCTGCGATAGAGAAACCTTTTGAGATTAAGTCTCAATTTATATCCTTAATCAAACGGGCTCAGTTTGAAGGAAAACCTGCATAGTGCCCTATGGAGCATATTAGAAATTTTCTTGATTTATGTGACACCATAACTACTGAAGGTGTCTCGTTAGAATATGCTCTGTTAAAAGCTTTTAGATGGTCACTTACTGGAAAGGCCCTGAACTGGTTAGAGAGCCTACCTTCTAAGTCTATCAGGACTTGGAAAGCTTTGTATGATCAATTTCTTACAAAGTTTTTCCCTCCTGCTAAGACAACGGAGTTAAGGAAACACATCACCTCTTATCACCAGTTGCCTAATGAACATTTGTTGAAACATGGGAAAGATTCAAAGAGATGCTTAGACAATGCCCTACTCATGGGCAACCTTTATATGTTTTGCAAGAAATCTTTTTCCAGGGTATCAACGCAGAGACCAAGAACCGCATCAACACGCATACTGCGTGCGGTTTTATAGAGATGAACCCTACAGAGGCGTGGGAACTGTTGGACAAGCTGGCGAATTACGATGCTATGTATGGAACCCAGCAGGCTCCACAAACTCAAAAACGTCTCTATGTGCCCAACCGAGATGAAGTTGACGCCGATGTTAAAAATCAATTCTTACAAGATGAGGTCAACCGTCTGAGGAAACAGGTAAGTTTCCTGAAATCCTCTCAATCATGTCAAGAATGTGGTTCTTCCGCGCATAGTACTTCTGCTTGCACTAACATTGAGCAGGTTAGAACCACTGAGACAATAGCTGAGATGAATTACATAAAAGGACCCGACAGGAACCAGCCTAATTATAATGACAGGTCAAACAACTATCAACCCTGGGGCAATTAGAATACAAATCACAATTATGCAGGGCCCCCACAAGATAGACGACCAGCACCATATCGACCTCCAGGCCATCAGGAGACACCATCATGGGTTCAGGAGATTAAAGAGAGCATCAACGGAGTGAACAACAAGGTTGATGACGTTCAAGCCAAGCTGAACCGCCAGGATAAAAGATGGGGAGAGTTCGATATTTGGAAGAGGAGCGTGGACTCCCAACTAGGAGACCTTGCTGCACGAATTCCAAGACCACAAGGGAAACTCCCGGGCCGTCCCGAGGAGAACCCTAGAGGCCAAATAGCAGCGGTACACCTCCGAAGTGGGAAGACACTACCGGAGAGAATTCAAGCTGACGAGAAGGAGGAACAGGACCTCGCTAACCGGCTCGTTAACGAGCCAGCGAGAGCAACTACCGAGCCAACAAGCCAGGATGACGAGGCTCCGAGGGTCCCTAACGACCCTACCCCAGGTAAGTCCACTAATCCGAGCTTCCTCTCAATCCCAGGGTAGTTAACGACCCCATCAGGGTTGGTAACGACCCGCCGAGGACATTAGTCGACCCTAGTGTCGACCCGGTACTCTCACCTCTCGAGCCTAACTTGGTTCCGAGAATGGTGAAAACTCTTCCATTTCCAACTAAGAAATCTATGGACTCTACTGAGAGTAAGTTCAAGCGTTTCATTAAAATTCTTCAGGGCATTAATATTTCCATCCCATTCGCTGAGGCCCTAAGCGAAATGCCGGCTTACACAAAATTCTTGAAAGATATTCTTAGCAGGAAAAGGTCGATTACAGAGCTGCAGGATGAAGTCAGATCGATAGCTCTACCAGAAAAGCTTGGAGATCCCGGGCGGTTTGCAATCACAATCGGCATAGGCAACCACAAGTTCAAAGCTTTATGCGATCTTGGTGCTAATGCTAGTCTTGTTCCGCTCTCAATCTGGTCTAAAGCTAATATGGGACCACTAGAGCCAGTAGACATGAATCTGTACATGGCAGATGGGTCGAGTGTCAAGGCCACAGGAGTAGTGGATGATTACCCTATTCAAGTCGGGAAATTCTTTATACCGAATGATTTTATCGTCCTTGATATGCCTGAAGACCCTCATGTCCCCATAATTCTCGGGCGACCATTCTTAGCCACAGCAGGAGCAAGAGTTGATGTGCGGAAGGGACTCCTCACTTTTGATATAGGAGAAGAACGGGTGGAATTCACCTTGGATCAAAAAGCCAACGACCCAATTGGAGTGGCACAAATAGAGTTGACTCAACCCGAACTCGACACAACAATCCCTACCGAGCCACATCTAATGATCACTGAGTCTCACGTGCATGAGTTCAACCAAGGCCCTACTACAGAGGTTACAGAAAAATCCAAACCACCTTGGCTTTCAGACTACACTAACAATCCAGGGATATCGAGCTTGCTGATAGAAGAAGAAGGTCCTAGTTTAGCAATTCAAGCGCACAGAGGCAGTAAGGCTACAAGCAGGGTATCTCAAGACCCCAACATGGCCAGACATGAACCACCATGAGATTAGCAAGGGAGCTCGTCAGGCTAACGACGTTAAACATAGCGCTTACGGGAGGCAACCCGCTTTTTAGAATAGGTTTAGTCTATTTTATTTTATTTTTATTTTCTTTTTATTTTTAGATTATTTCTTAGATTTCCTTTATTTTTCTTTTTAGTTTTAATTAGGATAGAAATTAGAATTTTTTGAGCTAACAAGATTTCAGGAAAAAGGGGTCGAAAAATCACTCAAGAAGGCCACGACGGCTCGTTAACGACCCATCCAGGGTCGTTAACGACCCGGTTCGAAAGACCCGATTCGTC
The DNA here is from genome assembly GCA_964016875.1 of Fallopia convolvulus. Taxonomy (NCBI): domain Eukaryota; kingdom Viridiplantae; phylum Streptophyta; class Magnoliopsida; order Caryophyllales; family Polygonaceae; genus Fallopia; species Fallopia convolvulus. Next base: position 4,247,778 of record OZ024720.1, read on the forward strand.
ACAATACGGGGTAGGTAAGTAATTCTAACCTAGTTAATTTTTTAACCCTAGCCGCCGCCCCCTTCTACCCATTACCCCTCCTATAAAAACCCTTCTATCCCTCCCAAAATTCTACCACAATCCCTTCAACATTCACTCTCAAACCCAAAACTCTTTCAATCCCTCTCCCTTCTCTCCCACCGAGTCGGAATTCCCACGCTAACGACCACCGGAGACGCCATCGTTACCGGAGTTCGGAAGCCACACACCGTCAACGACGAGCTCGTTAACTACCCCGATTCCGACCCTTGTTCTTTAAATTCTAGGTTCTCCGGTATGATTTCTAAACCCTTGCTTGAAATTGCTTGATTGTTTATCTATAGGGTTGAATTTCATATCTTGAATCATGATTTTTAGGGAGATCGATGAGCATGCTTAAATTCCATTCTAAATTTTTTTTGATTGTGCTTAGTTGTTCATGTTTTAAAAAAAGATTATTCATGTTAGATTAGCTATTGTAACCCTTTAGTTAGGAAATCATGAATTTTTCTTGTTCTAGATCTAAAAGTTCGAACTTTGCATGTCAAAAATTCCGAGAAAATTTTAGCATGTTCGGGATGGGTAATTGAGTAAGTATGGGGTGCTTATACTCGATAGGGGATTTGTGGAAAATAATAGAAGATTGCATGCTTGATTTGTGCTGATTAGAGGTAGATTTAATTTCGGAACATACTGGTTTTGCTCTCGGCGGGTCGTTAACGACCCACCCAGGTTCGTTAACGACCCTGCACTTCATCGATGATCAATCAGAGCCCAGCATCGTGAACAACCCAATTGGGTAGTTTACGAATAATGCCGAGGTTAATTTTGAGACCAAGTATGGGGTCTCGTACCTATTACTTTTGAATTGGATCTTATCTTGGAAAATTTTTGATTATTTTGTAGGATCCATGGCTAGTTCAAGCAGACCCGCTACCCGAGCCCAGAAGAAGAGGAGGAACCACAGGTCTCCATCTCCACCCCGAGTGGACGATGTGATTTTGAGCAGTCAAAGCCAAGTACGGCGCTACCGGGATTTTTTGGAGAAGGACCATTACACCCGATGGTTCTCGAAGTCTAGCGCCGTCTCTACGGGCATCTACACGGATGTCAAGGACGCCTTCATCATCCTTGGGGCCGCCCACCTGTTGAAGCAAGAGAACTTGCCACATTACCCGGCCCTCACATCCGAGTTCTTGACCACCTTGGAGACCAACTTCTCGTCGAAGACCTCGGCGGGACGTATTCGGTTCCGGCTCGGTAACGAGGACCGTGACTTCACCATGGCGGAGTTCAATGCAATCTTGGAGCTCCCAAACCCGACGAGGGATTATAGCTTGAAGGACTACCGAGTGACCCGCACTTGGAGCTACATCACTGGAGAGGTTCAATCCTCTACCGCGGCGTTATCCGGGGCAAATATAGTCAACCCCATCTTTCGGATTATCTTGAGAGTTCTCGCCGCAACATTTTGGACGAAGAAAGAGTTGAACCGGCCTACAAGAACGGAGGTCGCTTGCTTCCGCACCATTCTCTTTGAGGAGCCCGGCCCCTTGAATTTGGGGTACGAATGGCTCTACTACGTCGAAGAAGTCCACCAAGTCCAAGGAGGTGTGGTGTGGCAATTTGGTTAGCCTCTTGGCTAAGAATCTTGGAGTTGATCTCACCCGCTACATACCGGCCCACGCCCAACTCCTCAACAAGAACTATTGGTATAGTTTCGGGATTTTCGCACAAGCCGAGGTAGGCTACGAGGTGAAGGTGCAAGATCGACTAGTCATACCTTCCCTCGACATGTACGAGCTACTCTATGTACCAAATTGGTACGAGGCGTGGACGGGACATCCCTACCCTTTGGAGCCAAAACCGGAGGACGAGCTCTCGCTTCGGCCTTGTGAAACCCGGTTTGAGCGGGACGACGTGGATGAATATGAAGAGGAAGAAGAGCAAGAGGATACCAAGGTGGTAGGCAATGACACCGAGGAAGCTGACACCGAGGGCGGCACTGAGGAGCTCAACTTTGAAGAAGAAGACATGGACACGGAGGTGTTAGGAGGCCACATCTTCGTTGACGAGCCCACCAGGGTCGTTAACGACCACTTCCAGCCACCACCCAACACTGTTAACGAGGCACCCAGCTTCGTTAACGAGGTGCCGAGAGCTCCTGTCGACCCACCACCAGCGCCTGTCGACCCTCATGCTTACGGTCTCATGCCTTACAACCCGGTGATGTATCAAGACCATTTCCAGCCTCACTACCCACCACCTCCTCAGCCCGAGTACGCAGGATCGAGTATACCACCACCATGGGCCGAGGATCTTTCTGCACAGATGCAGCAGCTTCACCTCCAGACGGATCACATTCATAGGAGGATGGATAGATGGGAAACCGTCTATTCCGCTCGCATGTCGATGGAGGATGAGAGGCAGCGCCAGAGAGAGGCGGAGGATGCTGAGCGTTGGAGGACGATGTACGACTTCATGGGGAACTTTGAACACTATTTTCCTCTACCGAACCGTTGATTCAAGCTCAACATGAAGTTCCTTTTCCTTGTTTCCACTTTTGTAAGTTTTATGTTTTTCTTTTTCTTTTTAATTTTTTGTGTTTGTTTTCTTTTCTATTTCTTTTCCCTCTTCTTCTTATTTTCCTTAAAGTGTGGACACTGTAATTTTAAGTATAGGGTGGGGAGAAAGAAGAAAAATTATGTCCTAGGTATTTTTGTGTTTTATGTAGTATAGTTGTTATTTCTTTTAAACCGAAAAAAAAAATTGAAAAATTGAAAAATCCAAAAAGAGTTTAGAATTGATAGATATCCCTTATTAAGTTCTATGATAGCAATCACTAGCTTAATCATATAATTTCTTGCAAAACATGTCTTTGAAAGTATAGCCGGATTCTTAAAATTGAAATTATTGTTTTTAGAAGAGAATGGCATTTGATGAAATTGAGCACATATACTTTATAGCATAGATGATGCAATCCAACAAAATCTACCTTGTGAGAAAATTTTGACATTATAGGGAGAACATTTATAAATCCCTCTTCTTTTCTTGTGTGATTTACTCTCTTTATGCATATTATCTCTTGGAATTGTGATGGTTATCTATTTCTTGAGACCCTTATAAGATTTTTAGTTCATTACTTGTGAAAATCATATGATAGAGAACTTATTTTTATGAGCCCTATTATTCCCTATCTACCTTTACATTGTTCCTTCTTTTGATAACCAATTCTGGCCTGAAACCTTTTATTTTTAGCTCCACAAAAATTATTCCCTAGCCGAGATAAAGCTTGACCCTATCCGGGAATTAGGACTTAGATTGGAGAGGTAAAGTTTTGTGTTTTGTTAAAAAGAGAAGAGTTTATGTTTGCAATTGAAGGGTATTTGGGAAGGGTAGATTGGAAGTCTCTTGTTATTACATGTAAGAAAGGTCTCTTGATAGAAAAGATGCACACAATAAAGTTTTGATGGATGTAGTGAATAAAAGGAAGGATGTATACGGTGGATCGTTAACGACCCTGATGTAGGTTCGTTAACGAGGCAGCGAAAGAAAATAAATAAAAAAATAAAGAAAAAAAAGGGAAGAAGAAAGAAGGAAAAGGTTGAAGTGCATTTGTGTTTATAGATAATATCAAGAGATTCTTTTATTTTGGTTATGAGACTTTCTAGGATGATAAAGGGTGAGTGAAAATGAGTGTGCATAATGAAGAGTGAGTTTGGTATGTTGTTTTATGAGAGTTTTGGAAGTGTGAGTTTTAGGAGTCTTTGATTCCCGGATATTATTAGCACCACATAGCCAAATATTTTCCACGCCCTATTGTTATTACCAAGCCCCATTACAACCTGGCCGAATGGAAGCTTCTATGAAGTTTTTCATTGAGCCCCTTAAGTTCTCTTGATGATTCTTTGCTTGTTTTGACAAATCTTGGGTGGAGAGTATTGGTGATATAAGTTCCAATTTCTATGAGTTTTTGCATATAAGATGAGTTGAGAGATTGAATTTATAAGCCTAAACACTTGAGAGTTGAGTGAAACACATTATATCCCTTGAGAGGTTGGATTGTATTATTTTATGTCTATTTAAGTGCATATATGTGTGAGGATGTTAATAGTCTTTTGCTATAATTTTCTTATGTGTAGATGTTGCTTTTTAGAAGATGGCTATGTCTTGATGAGCATAATTTGTTTTGGTTTTGGTTAGTGTCTTGTTTATTGCTTAAGAACAAGCAAGTCTAAGTATGGGGTATTTTGATGTTCGTATTTTTAGTATAGTTTTTTGATAGGTTTTTTTTGTTTATTATGATTAGTTTTGTTTAGTTTAGGTTTAGTTTTGGGTATTTTTAGTTAGTATTGCATAATTCTGTGAAAAGAGTGGAATCTACGCTATTTTGTGAATTTTGCAGGTTTTAGCGAGGAAAGGAGCTGAATGGAGCTAAATTTGGAGCATTGTAGCGAAGGACGGAGGAGTGCAAGATTTAAGAAGTCGAACCTCAAGAGTACAAGAGGAGGTGTTGAAGAAAACAAACCCCAGGCTCGTTAACGAGGCTGTGAAGGGTCGTTAACGAGGCCACGAAGAGAAAGATTTCGAGTATTATTTTTATTATTCACCGATCCTGAGCGGGAATTTATTTCCGTATCGGTTGAGTATCTTTTTAGAATCTTTTTGGGTTGTTAGAATATGTATTTTAGGGTTTAATATCTTTCTAGATTTTATTTCTATCTTTTAGAGATTGTTTCTATCTTTTTAGGAAAGTTTTTATCTTTTAGCCTTTTTAGTTTTTTAGGTTTTTTAGTATAAATACCCTTCTATCTAGCATAGAAGGGGGGGCTTGATTTGGAGAAGATTTTGAGGAAGGCCGAAGGAGAGAGAATCGGATCGGAAGTCGGTAACGAAGTTCGGTAGACGACGGTTGCCGAGTGTTCGTTGATCGTGTTTGTGGTTCGGTGTATGTTTTTTTGGTTTTCTTCTGAATCTTTGTAAGACGATATTTTTGTTATTAATTTAGTTTGAGTTTTGTTTCAATGTTTGTTTTCATTGAAGTTTTTAGTTTCTTAATAATGAGTAGTGAGTAGTTTATTTTTCTAGGGTCGGGGTTAAGCCCGGCATAGTTGAGCATGTTTGATGAGTAAGATTGTGATGTGAATGCCTTCTATCTTTTATTAAGATTGTTTGTTGTGCTTAATACCGAAACGAATGTTGAGGTAATTTGAATTTTAATTTGATTGAAAGAGAAAGTTAGTAACTTGAAGGTTGATATTGTTTGAAAACGAAAGTTTCAAGCTTTAGATCCAAAACAAGCAATTGAGTGGGTTGGTTTATGAAAGTAGATTAATTTACTTGTTAAGTCAATGAAAGTTGATGACTCTATATATTTAAAGGCACGATCTTATCTTCTTACAAATTCTTATGCTTGGCTATGTTGTGGTGTCCCTTGTCCTAGATTTTTGCTTTAATTTGAATTATTTCTTGTGAATTTTCGTTGCTGAGTACTTGCCTCGGTACCGAATATTAATTAGAATTTAATTAGGTCGTTAGTTGATATTTTTGTGTTCGGTGGCTCGGTAACGATCCTGACAAGGTCGTTAACGAGGCATCTCGTGAGTGTCTTGTTTGATTTTGTTTGATTTTTGTTAGATTGATAAACAAACAACCTTGCTTCCCGTGGAACGATCCTGACTCCACTGTACTCAGCGGGGTCTTGACTTACAAATTTATTTGTTGGCCGAGAAACCCTCTCAACAGGGACACGAGAAAATATTTAATTTTTAATAAAAACACACTTTTCTTAAAAAAAATTAGATAAAACACTTCTTTCATACTTTTTTTCTACAAATATCAACTCCATCAACTCATAACAACTAATCAACTACATCAACTACCATTCTATAATGGAGCCTTATTAAATTTCAAAATTTGTCAAATTTCAAAGTAATATCTTAAAATATCTCGTACTAGTGTTTATAGATACCCGTCAACAAAAATGATAAGATAAAATAAATCTCCTTATACTAATACGGTCTTTCTACTAGGGATACACAAAAAATCCGTGGAGACGGGGATCCACGGGGACCCGCCCCTAATGGGGTGGGGATTCTCCGACTTAATGGGGAACGTGGCGGGGACGAGGATCATTTTCGTATCCCCGATTTTAAACGGGGCGGGGACGGGGACGGGGAATGTACTATCCGCCCCGAATCCCCGCTATATATATCCGATATGTTTTTTTATTTTATTTTTAATTTATAAAACATTGAATAAAAATAGATTTTAAACAGAATTGTAGTTTTTAATTTAAAAGCTTATATATATCTACAAATTATATAATAAAATTTAAAATTTATGTTATTAAATTTTATATTTATAAAAAAATTAAAGTTTAAAATATTTTTTTATAAAAAACGGGGCCCCGTTAACAACCCGAAAACCGACGGGAATTGTCCGCCCCGTTCCCCGCGGGGATTAAACGGGGACAGGGCGGGGATGGGGAAAAAAATAGTATTCGGGGATGGGGACGGGGAATGCATTCCCCGCCCTGCCCCGCCCCGCCCCCATGTGCATTCCTACTTTCTACCTATGCCCTTAATTAAGGCATAGGATAAGTTTCCCGATTTTAGAAACTAAAACCCTAAAAAGGAAACGAATAAACCCGTCGTAAAAAGATTTAAATCTCTAAATAAATAAAAATACCATTTTTTTTCTAAAATAAGATGTTTAACTTATGCCCTTAGGATATAGGTTAGAAAATCCGATACTAATATTATTTCCTTACTAGTTTTATTAATTTAGGTTATTCACTTCTATCTCCTTTGGTTCTGTAACAACTGCGCGCTTCATCTTCTCCTTGTCGCAATGGATACACCGCTACTTATGACTGCTGCATTATATCAACCCGCTGCATTATATCAACCCGCTACTTTAAACCACTTCAATAGATAAAGCGCTACTTATGACCGCTACAAAAGACTTTAATTGTAGTAGTGAATTTAGCATCGTTATTTTACGAAGGGAAAAATATTTATAGATACCAATCTTATCGAAACCCTCGGCAACAAAACTGATAAGATAAAATAAATCTTATTATATTAATATTATTTCCTTACTTGTTTTATTAATCTATAACTATATATTAAAGCTGTTCCTTTTCGAGCCACCAGAACGATTCTGGCCCCACTTTATAATTATAAAATTAATTTTTATTTCTAATATTTTAACTTTTTTTATTAAATTCTTCTTTAACTATTTAAATCTATCTTTAACATCAAACAAATATCTATTTAATATAAAAATATCTTTTGAAAACTTCCTTATACAAGTATTTAAGATCAAAGATAAAATATTTTAGAATAAATACAAATCTTTTAGCATATATCTTTTGACGAATTTATTTATAGATATATATAGTAATTTTCTTTATAAAAAACTAATGGTAAATATTTATAATTTTAAAATTTATAAAAATAGATAATAGAATATTCAATAGATGGATTAAAAAATATTTGATAAGCCCTAAATTTACGTAAATAAATAGTAATAAAATGTGAAAAATATAATATTTGTAATATCCGCGATATTCCAAGCTTTTATAATATAAAGTTTATTATCAATTATTTTCTCTAAATTAAGAAGGAGGATTTTAATCGAATTAAATTCTACTATGCTCTTTGAAAAGGTGATCAATAAAAGATTATAGTCGAAAACTTAAATAAAATAACTCGAGGGATATAATTTAATAAAGTGAGGAATTTATTGAAGAGAACATCAATTAAAAATAATGATTTAGAATTGAATTTTATTCATAAAATAAATTACATAAGGGCCTAAAAATCAAATTACAAAACCTTGTAAAAAGAAAGCTAGAGCCGGGATTTGAACCCGAGATCTCTTGCATCCTATCCTCACACGCCCCACACTCCCAACCACTAGACCAATTGCACTTTCTTACTACACCACACCATTCTAATTAACTTAAACTAAATTAACCTTCTCTTCTACAAAAAAAATAGACATCAGACTATGTCTGATGTGAGTTACGTAAGATAAGACCCTCCTCCAATGCATGTCCATGGAAGCTTCTTCCACCTCCCTCTTCCTTGCCAGACCACCCTTCTTACCTCACCCTTCCATCACCCTCAACTAACACAAACTTGACCAATGGGTGACCTTCTTCTCCTCCTCCATTGGTGCAATCACCATGGCATGGATCAAGGATGCAACCAAATTTGCCTATAAAAGGCCTCCTATTCATCCATCTTCTCACACCTTCAAACTCTCTTCTTCCTCCTCTTTCAAACACTCTAAAAGCCTTCAAAAATCAGCCATTATCCCTAAGTGTTCATCCTTTTCAAACACCATAGAAACACCACAAAATTCCTATTTTCTTCCTTTGGAGCCACCGAACAACCACCGGGCCGCCACTGTTGGACCGCCGGACTGCCGCCGCCGCCACGCCGGAGCCGCCGGCGTCCCTTGCCGCGCCGCCCTGCCGCCGGACCTCTCCCCTGTTGTCCTTCTCCAGTGTTCTGTAAAACACAGAATACCAAAAGTATAAAATCCTATCCTAAATCCTATTTATCTAATTTATGCATTTACAAATTTATAAAGTTTTATGGTTATTAGAAATTTATTTAGGGAAATAAGAAATAAAAATATTGTTGGAAGATCTTGTTAGTTAAGACTAGAAACAAATTAAAGTTACCTTGGTAACTTAAGCTAAAGTAGAGAAATTAAATAAATTGAACTAATTTATAGCATGCTCTTTCTTAAAATAAATAAGCCTTATGAAATAATTAGAAGCATAGAGATATATTGCATTAATATATGGATAGTATGTTATTATAAAATAGATAGATCTTTATAAAATAAATATTAAAGTCCCTAAAGAAAAATAAAAGTTGTTGCATGTCCAACTATATTATAACTAGGTTGTATAAAATAATCATAACTTACAAAAATCATAATGTATATTATCATCTTGATCATATAAGAACTTTAGAAGTTGATGCATGTATTAAACTATAGAATATATCATGTTTATAAATTAAGTCATAATAAATATATTTAGGAAATAGATCCTTTACTAAATAAAAATATGAAATTAGCATACTTTTAAGTGTAGAAACTACTACAAATTTAGGACTTCTAGGAATATGCACATATATAAATTTTAATATAATATATGTTAGTGACTTAGGTCCTAGTATAAGGTTTAGTCACAAGACCAAAGGGTGAATTAAATATGTGGTAGAAGGTTACAAATATCCTAAGATAATTATAGATTAAATGAATTATTTAAAAAGGAAACCTTTTATATAAGGTAAATATTAGTTTATAAATCAAAAATATTAAAATAATAGTTATGATCATAAGGTGAGAGTCCAATAAGGGAGGAATATATTTTATACAAGACATGAGAATATTCTTATAGAATTTATAAAATAAAAAGGATTCTAGGAATATTATAAATAAAGATAGTGTATCATATAATAATAATAGTAAGTTACCTAATCAAGCAACTTAAGAAATCCTATTTTAGGAAACTTCTAAGTAAGGAACTATGAATATGATATTTTTAGATAATAAGAATATTGAAAGTAAATACAATTTTTTTAAAGGAATTAAATTGATAATTATTTTAATAAAGATATTTTCGGAATAATAAGGATATTACCAAAACTAAAATAATAATAACGGAATATTATTATTTTAGGAAAATAATTTCTAAATTATTATTATAATAATTTAGAAACGTAAACTCTCTTATAAATAGTATAAGAGGTATTTCGAACTCTAAAGTAAAAATCGTGTTTTGAGCTTTTTCGTAAATTCTATATCGTTAGGTCGGAATCCTCGCTCATAGTAGGGACTCGCCTAAGTTTCGTCAAAAGCTCGTTGCTAAACTCGATTACGCTAAGGCAAGTGGAATTTCCCCTTGTGCCCTTTTAATCCGTCTTCATACTATTTCTCGATGTTGGGAACGACTTGTATGCTTAAATAAAAATGAATCTAGGAAATATCGATTGCTAGAAATAACGACTATTGTTAGCATAGATTGCTTTATATATTCCTTGTTAGGATTATTTATGCTAGTGTGGTTATTATCGTGATTGTTACGATCTCGTTTCGAGATCGATGTCGAACTAGTGAGGGGCGTGGGATAGCCAACGCCTCTACATAACCCCACTAAGTCGTAAGTGCCTACGCGTTTGAAGTACGACTTTCGGGATCATGATCCCATCCGCTCCGATTTGAAGGAGGGATGAGCGCACTCTAGCTAAGTGTCGGGAAACGGAGTTTTCCCTCGGGTGGCTCGGATTATCCGTGTCCCACCACATACTCTTTAAATCATAAATGAAAAGCGAACGTCTTTTACCACTAAATAAGATAAGTGCTAAGGCACAACCAAAATGACAAAATCGGACCGGTCTCTAATGACCGACCCGGCCCTCGGTCCATTACGGGCGCGAGTGGTATTTGATTTGATTGAATAAATGAAAGTTCCCAACATACCTTCTACTCTAAAGAAGACTACAATCTAGTAGTACTTCTCTTGTTCTTCAAGCTATCCTTTCGGGATATGCTATCGTTAATTCTCGTATCTTAGCTCCACATAGTCAAGCCATCGTAAACACAACCCTTTATCCTCTCATTACACCGATAAGTTGAAATTACCAAAGTACCCTCGGGAAGTTCTATTCCCGCTTGCTTAGTCTCCTAGACTAATTCTTGTTTCCGCATGTTTGCCTGGCATTATATCGCCCCTCGCGAATTATGTCAGACTCAGGAAACCATAGCAAGGCGAAGTGAAGGGAGGTGAAGGAAGTCAAGATCGCTCAAGATGTACTTTTATTTCCGTTTTAGTTTTAATATTACTCTATCTCCGAGACATGATGGATTTGGTGTTTGTTTTCAAGTAATCCTAAAGCTAAAGACAATGTAAGACATTTCGTAATGAATTAAGTCTCCTTCGGGAGCATGTTTTCCGACTTATGTATTATGTTTTATTCCGCATTTTAAGTGTTCTATATCATTCTAAAAGCCTTGGGTGACTTTGGACGGTAAAGTCTGAGGTCACTAGCGGTAATACCCAATGTTGTAAAATAGGGGTGTTACAATATTTGATAAAAAAAATTACACAGTCTGCAAGCAATAAATTACTTATATTAATACTATATTTTTATTTATTAATATTCTATTTATAATGTTTATAAAATATAGAATCGTAATCGTACATGGTACGACGGGTAAAACTAGTTTAGGTTATTTCATTGTCTTAGCAATATAACGTTCACACTCTATCAGGGTTGTTAGGGAGGAGGAGTACTCTCTTCTATATCCTTTTTGTTGGTAGAAGCTCTCTTCTTTCTCCTTTGGTTTTGTAACAACCGCGCTGCGGCTGAGTGGGCGGATCTCCCGCCGGAACTCCTTGCAAACATCTCCGGCGACCTCAAAAGCCCTATCGAAACCATCTGATTTCGTTCCGTTTGCCGATCGTGGCGATCCTCCACCCCTCTCCCTATCCGGCCAAATAAACTCTCCTCTTGTTCCCTCTATCCATTTCCTTTCGTCTCAAGATCAACGCCAGCGCCGTTTACCTCTTCCGTCTCCGACCCGATCCTTCCAAGCCTTGGCTAGTATCCGTTCAAGAACCCGCCCCTGGAAAGCTCGTCCTACGCCACGCGCTCATGAGCAATGAGATGAATATCGTTGACTTAGAATTCGAAGCGGCACACTGGATCGCTTCAACTCAAACCCTAATCGCCCGATTTCCCATTTGCAACACACACTGTATTGTGTGCGATGGAGTTTAAAATTGGTTGGCTTATGATCATATCCAATTAATGCTTACAACTCATGCCTTTAGGATTGGCTTAGGTGGCAGCGCTCTGCTGTCAGGCTGGGGCGACTTCACAATGGAAGACTGCGTGAAAAATTCAATGGACGGATATTTGCTATTGATTTCGGATATCATGGCTACGTTCTTGACCACGTGAATTTGCAGTTGGTTCAAATTTCAGAGAAGCCTGTCAGGAAAGGTATCAAGGGTTTAAGTTGGGTTCGATTCGTGGTATCTGATGGAGATTTATATGTGGTTTTGATATCGCATAGCTCTACATGTGAAATCCATAAGCTAGTTGTTGTGGTGAATAATAATGGGTGTAGTTGTAGTGGGATATTAGTTGAGGATTTGAGGGATAGGGTGTCTTCCTCGGCCTTTCTGGCACATGCTTGTTTTCAATCTCGGCTCGACTTCTTCCTCATCCTTGGCAAGAAGGAAACTGCATTTTCGTCTCGGATTTCCCTAGCTCCGATTGTAGATGTCCTTGGAATACTCGATCTAATTGCAAGTACAGACATAGGGTTATACACGTTAGGAGTCAGACTCAAACCGAGCTTTGGAGACCAAAAGACAGTTCATATTTAGACCTATTTTCCCCCCGGCTTCCTTTGTCGCCGAGGAATGAATCGGAGTGTATGTAGTAGTATTGAGCTATATTTACCTATTTTTGTTAGTGAAGACATGATTTTATCTTTGGCTTTGCAACAAAGAACATAATCTAACCCGGGTCTTTTTCTTGTCCACTTCTAGGAATGTGAGATTTAAATTTTAGTTAGGGTGAATTATTCATATACGGTGTCTTTTGAAGGTGGGCTCTTTGGTTTTGCTCTTTCAGTTTTTAGATTTGATCATACAGCTTTATATAAATCTTCCGAATTTGCCAAGGTATTTCTAATTGAACAATAGAAAATTAAGCAAATGATATACCGTATTGTTATGTCATCTTAAACAGAATACTGAAGCAACGTAATGATTAAAAAACCATACATAAATACTCACTTGGTTTTACATAATGAGTATTTGACAAAGATAACCATATCTCCAATCTTTTACTTCCTTACTTTTAGATGTAAGTCTTGTTTCTGTTTCTGTTTTAGATGCAAGTCTTAAGCTTAAAGGAATAAACTCCATTCACATGAACTGATGATTAATCGAAACTTTTTTTCGGCTCGCTGGAAAGTTCATATACTGAAATGGCGCCTTTTTCGTGTAGAGATTGGTGTTAGGAAAACTCGGATTTTACAAGCTAATTTTTATATTGACGTGGAAAGAAGAAAATTGTACAAGGCTTACCGCCTCATTTCGGACCATCTACCGAAATCCTTTTTATCTAAAAATTTTATGGGCAAGTACGAGTCCAAGGGTTCGGGTGAACAGCGTCCCACATAACATAAAAAGTAGTGTATGTACAAGTCCTTTTCATATATAAAATTAGGAGTGAATTTGTATATCCACGTTATGGTCATCTTGATCCCACTAAGAGAAATTTAGACTATATAGATAGTGGTTAGAATTCGTACTATATATATTCATGTCATTTCTCCCATCATGAACGAGAGTTGGCTCAAAATCTAAACTAGATTCTTCTGTCTTTTGATACGCCTCCAGTTACTAAGGCGAGACCACATCGAGATCGACGTAGGCCAAGACGATATGATGATTAGTATTTATCGTAATTTAATATTTTATTTAATGATGTAATTTTTATAAACAAGAGTTATCTCTCTTCTCGGGTTTTCTTTACAGTTCTTTCTCGGGACGCCTTCTTTGAACCGTTAGGGCTTAGCTTTAAATACTACTGAATTGTCTTCTGATAGTTTTTATCCAAGAATTATTTGCCCTAATTTCTCTCTAACCTTTTCCCCTCTCCCTCAAACTCATTCTCCGAGTCAGGCATCCACCTCGGGCTCCGCTGAAACCCTTGGCCAACAAGGGCTAGGATACGATTCCACACCGGGCTCGTATCAACTGGTGCTTTCATCCCGAACACCATGACTAACGTTGATGGCAGTTCCGCCGCAACTGAACCCACCATGACGGATCTTCGCGACATGGTCCTGCAATTGCATACCGACGTGCAGAATTTGAGTCGTGAATAGGATCATATACGCCGCGAGCAAGAAGTCGGTCACCTTCGCACCCACAACGTGTTCGACCTTTTGAACAATCAGCACAATCCGACAGTCGCGAACCCTAATTTGGCACCGGCGAACATCGCATCTGCGCCCGCCTTGCCCGTGCTCGCACCAATTCCCGTGCCAGCGCAAGCCCTCCCCGTTGTGCCAGCCCTTCAAGGGATTCCTCCAGCGCAGCCTAACCCTAATCAACTACCACCGGCGCCACCACCGTTAGTTGTCGCTCAAGCTTCTGTCCGTGCACCACAGGGTCCGGAGAACGCACCTAAGATACGGGTGGACGCACCGCGTTTCACGGGATCCGATCCGAAAGGGTGGATCTTTAAGGTACAAGCGTATTTCGATTATTTCAATACTACTGATCATGATCGTTTACGTTTAGTAGGTATGCTAATTGATCATCCAGCGTCGGACTGGTTTCGATACCAACATCGCAACAATTGTGGGGAGACATGGCCTGCCTTTCTGTTGTCAGTACAACATCGTTTTGACCCACATCATTATGAAGACTATGTTGGTTTGCTTGCCAAGTTACAACAGCGCACTTCCGTTCTTGCTTATCAAATGGAATTTGAGGCTCTACTTAATAATGTACAAGGCTTGTCGGAACCTACTTTGATCTCCTTGTTCAAGGCAGGTTTAAAGCAACCAATGAAGCGAGAGTTGAATTTACGTAATCCCGTCTCTCTATCGCGAGTTAGAGGCGTCTTTTCATGACACCACGTCACCGATCTCTTCTGACTTTCGGTGACCGTGGAATTCGACCATACCTAGGCCGAGTACGCAGCTCCAACCGAATATACAACCGCCAGCGGTTCCGCCTCCGACAACATCCGAATCACGACCACCGAATCCGCACGGTAACTTTTCTAACCTTCCGATTAAACGCCTTACTATCGCTGAACGCGAAGAGCGTACTAATAAAGGTTTATGTTGGAATTGTGACGAGAGGTACCACCGGGGTCATCGCTGTAAACCCCGTTTTCTCGCATTGCTGAGTTGTGATGAAAGTGACGATGACGAGCAAGACGAAGTCACCGAGGAATTGGCAGTTACAGGCGATATTTCTAGCCTTCATACGATGTTTGGCCTTACCAATCCACGTTCTTTACGTGTTGAAGGCTTGGTTCGCGGCGCTCCGGTGCAAGTCCTGATTGATGGAGGTAGTACACATAACTTTATCCATCCAAGTACCGTCGAGAAATTGCATCTTTCCGTCTCTACTATGTCGCCATTTCGTATTTTTGTGGGGAACGATGCTTATTTGTTGTGCACCCATCACTGCCCGGCCACTTCCATTCAACTTCAGGGGCACGATTTTGCTATTGATCTTTATGTGTTGGAAGTGCATGGGCCGCCTATTGTTTTGGGCGTCCAATGGTTACAGACCTTGGGAACTATGGCTCATGATTATGTAAAACTAACGATGCAATTCTTTTGGAACGATAAGCATGTATTTCTGCAGGGTGAACGACATCCTCCGAAACAAATTTCTATACATGAATTGCACTCTCTTTGTGCTTCTGACGGGATAGCTGAATGTTTTGAAATCCTTAGTATGACGCCTGCTTCGTCTAAAGAGGCAACAAAATTTCCGGTCGATCTGCCTCCGAAAATAAGTGCCACCCTTTAGCGACACTCGGTAGTCTTCCGAATGCCAACTGGCCTGCCAACATCTCATGCCTGGGATCATCGGCTCCACTTGCAATCGGGCTCTAAGCCGGTTAATGTGCGTCCGTATCGATATCCATATTTTCAGAAATCTGAGATTGTACGACAGGTGAAATCTATGCTTGATCAGGGCATAATCCGACACAACATGAGTCCATTTTCTTCTCCGGCATTATTGGTGAAGAAAAAGGATGGCAACTTTCACTTTTGCATCGATTACCGGGCCCTCAATAACATCACTGTCGTAGATAAGTTTCCGATTCCTACTGATGATGAGTTATTTGATGAGTTGGGTCATGCCGTTATATTTACTAAACTCGACCTTCGTTCAGGGTACCATCAGATACGCATGCATGCTTCAGATATTTACAAAACAGCTTTCCGTACCCACGATGGCCATTTCGAGTTTCTATTCATGCCATTTGGGCTGACTAATGCGCCATCTACATTTCAGGCCGCCATGAATCATCTCTTTGCTCAGTATTTGCGCGATTTTGTTATCGTATTCTTTGATGATATTCTGATTTATAGTCCGTCTGTTTCAGAGCACGCCTCTCACTTGGAAAGCGTTCTACAAATTCTTCATACTAATCATTTATTTGTGAAAGGATCCAAATGCTCATTCGGCACTACTCAAGTCGAGTATTTGGGCCACATTGTGACTGCCGGCCAATTGCTAGTTGACCCTGCTAAATTATCCGCTATGGCAGACTGGCCTCCACCGAAATCAGTGAAGCAATTACGGGGGTTTCTCGGCCTCACCGGCTATTATAGAAAATTCATCCGTAATTATGCTCTGCTAGCATCTCCGTTGACTGATCTCTTACAGAAAGACAAATTTGTTTGGTCCGACACCGCCGGTGAAGCCTTTACACATTTGAAAGAAATAATGATGCGACCCCCCGTGCTGTAACTGCCCGATTGTTCTAAACAATTTGTGGTTGAAACTGATGTATCTGATGAGGGTGAGGCGCAGTGTTATTACAGGCCGACCGACTGCTTTCTTTCTTCAGCAAAAAATTGGGAGTTCGTCGACGTGGTTCATCAGCTTATCATCGCGAACTCTTTGCTATTGTGTCGGCTGTTCAGAAATGGCGTCAATATTTGTTGGGACGAGAAATCTTGATTCGAAGTGATCAGAAAAGTCTCAAAGAGCTTCTTACTCAGGTAATTCAAACGCTTGATCAACAGTTTTTTATGAGGAAGTTAATGGGCTACAAATTTCGTATTGAATATAAATCCGGCGCAAGTAATAAAGTGGCCGACGCTCTATCTCGCTGTATGATTGAGGACACGACTTCTTTAAATCAGCTCCTTTCCTTCTCCACACCACTCTCGGACATCCTCTCTCGGATCCGAAGTGAAAATACCAGCCTTGACGATTTGGTGGCGTGGCAGGCAGCTGCGACCGCGAGCTCTTTGAACGAGCCATTCCAAGTCCACAATGGCGTCCTTTACTATGGACATCGCCTCGTGGTAGGCGCCACTTCCCCATTCAAGGCCGAAATCCTCACTGAGTTTCATCCATCGCCGAGTGCAGGGCATCCCGGTGTTGACCGCACATTTCGTCGAGTGGAAGATGTGTTTTATTGGAAAGGCATGCGTGCGGATGTCAAACGCTTTGTGGACTCTTGTCTCATATGTCAGTCTACCAAATATAGCACTAGTAAACCTGCCGGATTAATTCAACCACTCCCCGTTCCTCAACAGGTTTGGGACGATGTGTCCATGGACTTTATTACAAGTTTACCCCCTTCTCGGAATCACACCACAATTTTGGTCGTCGCTGACAGATTGTCCAAATATTCAAATTTTGGTGCTTTGGGTACTTCATTTGACGCTGCTAAAGTTGCCGCTATGTTTGTTGATCTTGTGGTTAAATTACACGACCATCTGACGTCAATTGTTTCTGACCGAGACCCGATATTTCGCAGTGCTTTTTGGACTGAGCTGCATCTTCTGAGTGGTACCAAACTCCGGCATAGTTCCACATATCATCCACAGACCGACGGCCAGACGGAAGTTAAAAATAGGGGTCTCGAGCATTATCTTCGCGCTTTTACTCATGGTCTTCCCCGACGTTGGTTCAATTTTTTGCCTTGGGCTGAGCTTGCTCTGAATTCCATGTTTCATGAAGGGTTAGGAATGTCGCCTTTTAAGGCTTTATATGGTCGTGAGGTCCCACCTATTGTCCGCGTCACCGTCCCCATTGGGCCTCCGTCACCAGCCACGACAGCAATACAAAATCGAGATCAAGTTCTGTCTTTAATTCGGGCCAATCTCGCTAAAATGCAACAACGGATGGTCACATAGGCTAATAAACATCGAAAAGATGTCGAATTTCAGGTCGGCGATCGTGTTTTGCTCAAGCTTCAACCTTATCGTCAACATTCCGTCGCCCAACCTTTATTTGCCAAGTTGGCGTGTCGTTACTATGGCCTTTTCTTGATAACCGAGCGCATCGGGACAGTTGCCTAACGCTTAGAGCTTCCACCACAAGCCAGAATCCATAACGTATTCCATGTTTCGCTATTGTGACCTTTTATTCCCGATGGAGCACCTCTCGTACCAGCCACATTGCCATCTGAATTTCTGTATGATCGGCCTCTTTCCCGCCCGACTTGAGCCACGACTGAGCGTACGGTGCTAGTTGATGGTCATCCTCGTTCTGAATGGCTTGTCGAGTGGGATGACGGTAATACTGACCTAGCTACTTGGGAACCCGTGGATGATATACGTCGCTCCTTTCCGGATTTATGGCTTGAGGACAAGTCGAATCTCATCGGGGGAGAGAATGATACGCCTCCAGTTACTAAGGCGAGACCACATCGGGATCGACGTAGGCCAAGGCGATATGATGATTAGTATTTATCGTAATTTAATATTTTATTTAATGATGTAATTTTTATAAACAAGAGTTCTCTCTCTTCTCGGGTTTTCTTTACGGTTCTTTCCCGGGACGCCTTCTTTGAACCGTTAGGGCTTAGCTTTAAATACTCCTGAATTGTCTTCTGATAGTTTTTATCCAAGAATTATTTACCCTAATTTCTCTCTAACCTTTCCCCCTCTCCCTCAAACTCATTCTCCGAGTCAGGCGTCCACGTTGGGCTCCGCTCAAACCCTTGACCAACAAGGGCTAGGATACGATTCCACACCGAGATCGTATCATCTTTCCCTTCGAAACTTGATGTATTTAAAAAGTATGTTTCCATTGAGCTTTTCCTACCTTCATGTTTTCCATTGAGCTTCCCTCAACAACACAGCCCTTCCCAAGAAAGAAATGATCAAATTTGGATATGAACATAAGCCAACCAATTGGCTACATTTAGATTCTTTTGATATATCAGATTCCAAAACCACCTTCCGTGTGAACTCAACTCCATTGCAGCGCGCACAATGTTTGTTATGACACAATGTCTGTTATGACTGTTAAATCTGGCGATAAGGGTTTGTGTAGCGGGGATCCTGTCGGCGTCGTCATTCATCTCGCTGTTGGAAAGCGCGTGGTGGTGGAGGACAAGCTTTCCGGGGGCGGGTTCTTGTACAGACACTAGCCAAGGCTTGGAAGTTGGAAGGATCGGATCGGGGACGAACGAGGTAAACAACAAAGGCCTTGATCACGACTTTGTCATAGAAAAGGTAGGGCTCACCGACATTGAACGGAGCTTTGAGAGGGAACAAAGGAGAGAGTTTATTTGGAGGGGTGGAGGATCGCCATGATCGGCAAACGGATCGAAATTGAACGATTTCACTAGGGTTTTCGAGGCCGTCGGAGATGGTTCCGAGCAAATCCGACGAAAGATCGGCGCAATCAATCACTGTTGCTTTTCTTGGCTCAAAATCCATCATAGTGATCATGATTTAGAGAGGTTTGTGATTTCAAACAGATTTTTTTTTCGGTCAGATTTCAATCAGATCTAATATCTATATATAAGAGTCGGGAGATTAATTTATAGAAGGGAGTATATTTAGGGAGTAGAAGATTTGATTTTAAAAAAAAGTCAGAAGATTAGTTATAAAGTTTTAATTAAGAAAAAAAAGAAATGCATAATGATCATATAAGTCGAAATACATCAAGCCCTATGACATTTCGTAATCTTAAAAAGGCATAATTATAATCTGAAAATTAATATCGATCTTGTGGTATTATTGGGGAGTTTTGATGAATTTGGGAGCTTCCTTTGTAAGGCCCAAAAAAAGAGACAAGATCCTAAAAGTACGACAAGCAATTCTTCTATGATTTTCATGGTTGCTTCCACCGTAATATTGTTGGGCCTCATTAAAACCCAGCACAGAAGACACGTTCCAAGCCCAATAAAGATTGGTCCAAGTAATTCACTAGAAGGAGGGGCCGGTAGAATAGTCAAGGCAAGGCTGAAATCTCGGACCCCATAATCGCCATCAACGGCTACCTCATTAACAACGGGGACGAGATCTTGGGGATTTGCCAAGCGTTTCAGCCAACGGTTGAAGTGAGTAAGAGAGAGTTATAAATAGGGACGAGGCAAGGATAGGAAGGACACACAAACTCAGATACTCGAAGCCACTAAAAAAAGCTCAAGTCTTTCGCCTAGGCATTCTGCATCATTCGAAGCATTCGTTTGTATTAACAGAGGATTCATTCACGATCTCAATCATAATATAAATCATATCATTGTTTTGCTATTATTTTCTTGTCTTTTATCTTGCTTTATCACTTGTTTGCGGCTTATAACGCGTTACAAGTTCTGTTTGGTTAGGTATTCCCACATTATAGCAGGTAACACGTTAGTGCGATTATCCTGCCCAAAACAATTGGCGCCCACCGTGGGGCCCTAGCCAAAAAGAAGTCACGCTAAAGCAGCTACAGAATTTGTCAACGAGATGGACAGAATCCAAACTACTTACATCCATGTAGGAGATCTCGACAATCATGAGGGCAATGAGGAAACCAACAACCAAGGCAGCGGGAATGTAGACGGTGCCAGGAACGTAGATGGAGTCGGGAATGTGGACGGAGTTGAGCAAGGTTCTGGAAACACCAATGGCAACCCTGGCACTTCCGAACAACAAGGGGTTGGAGGAGGCGATGCCGATGTCATCATGGAGCTCTGAGCAACAATGATCACTCTCCAAAAGGACCTGGAAAGCCAGAAAGAGGCCAATGCCAAATTCACCGAGGTATACGAGAAGCAAATTGAAACTTTAAGTAATGAGCGTAATTTGCTTCGGTCTCAAGTACAATCAGCTCCAACCCGACCCCGCGGAACCGATGTGGTAGAAGGAGTCGCCAGATGATTAAATATGGATGACCCAAGTCTCGTAACACCTGACGTCGTCAGGCTAGTAACTAGGTATCAGGTAAACGGTAATTCCTTAAGGGCGATACAGGAAGATACTAAGGTTTCCAAATTACGGGAACACCTTAAGCCTTGGAAGATCGAATCACTCAGTTCCCAGGGGCACCTCAACTGATAGCGATGGAAAGGAGAGATGGTTACACCGATTCTCCCTTCGTGCCTGCTATCGCAAGAGTTGATATCTCTCGAAAGTACCACGTTCCTGACGTACTTAAGAAAGAAGGAGTAACGAATCCCGATCAACATATAGCTGCATTTAAACAGGCTATGAATATCAATACAGTCCCTTTTGACATGAAGGAGATTGTCATGTGTCGTTGGTTCTAGAACACGCTATTCGGACCCGCACTCAACTGGCATTGGCACTTACCCCTTAGAAGTATTTCATCTTTTGCTGAGTTAATTGACAAGTTCAGGATCAGATTTGCAAGCAGTCGACATGCTAAGAAATGATCAAGTGATTTGTACCGCATTGTCCAAAGACCGGGTGAATCTTTGAAGACCTTCCTCAACCGCTATAACGAGGAATTGGTGACCATTGAGGGAAGGCGATGCCGCTACAGCCGTGGAGGCATTCCGAAGGGGCATATCGGTTTGTAATCCTGAGTTATATCGCGAATTAACTAAATATCCTTGTTCGAATTTCGATGAAGTGCAGGTGAAAGCGTTAGCACAGGTTCGATTGGAGGAAGACGACCTCTTTATCGAAAAAGCAATCAGCCCTCACCGGCCATACCGGAGACAAGGAAGACGAGAACCAAGATACGCTCCATACCCCACCGCACCTCTCACCAAAACAACTGTCAATACAACATTCGCCAGGCAAGGCGAAAGATATGAAAGTCCCCGGTTGCCTCCCAGACTTTCCCATTACAACTTCTGTGTGGATGCAACTGAGGTAGTCCGAACTCTCAACAACATGGGGGATACTGTCAAATGGCCTTGAAAGAATAATGTGCCCTCGCACCAGAAAGACAAGTCTAGATGGTGTGACTTCCACTTTGATCATGGGCATCAGACCAATGAATGCATCGCGTTACGAAAGGAGGTGAGCGAGTTATTACGCAGGGGGTACCTTAAAGAATTAATATAAGAAAAAGCGAAGGAGTAGCTAGAGCGCAACAAAGAAAAAGCTAGTCCGCCACCACTCCCGAAGCACACTGGAGTAATCAACGTTATCACCGGGGGATCAGAGATTTGTGGCATAACATATTCCACAGCAAAAAGAATCGCGAGGGATAGTAGAAGAGAATGCCCCAGAGCTCGTTCGCGAACAAGTCTTGTCGTGATGCCAATCACCTTCGATGATGTGGAAGAAGAGGAAGTTCACCATGATTGTTTAATAATTTCTTTGACGATAGCCAATTTGCTTGTCAAAAGAATATTAGTTGATAACGGAAGCTCCACTAATTTTCTCATGTTGGATGCCTTGTACAGCTTAGGTCTCGGGATGGATGACTGACGAGGTATTTTCAGTGGTCGTTTATACCTATGAAAGAATCCTTAGCTTAACCAACTCAGTAGAGCGGCAAGTAAGGGTCGATCCCACAGAGACTCGTGTATTTATGGTATTACTTATATGCCAAGTAACTAAAAGGGGGGTTTTGAATGATTGAAAATCTAATCTAATATGCAAACAAAAAAGTAAATCTAGATGCAAAGTTGATTGTAAATATATGAGAGAAATATGTTAAACTAGTTAAATCCATCATAGATATGCTTATTGATCATCGATTCTTTTGATTCTCAATTCCCTTGAATAATCTATTGTGGATTATACTCCTACTAAGGATTATGACCCAAAACTTCATAAATAGTGGAAAGAACTAACAGTTTAAACAACCCTAATCATTTAACAACCTAAAGCAACGTCTAGATTCAATTAAACGACAGCTTTACGAATCAAGTTATCAATAGAAACAAACACTTAGAGCAAACAGACATCTAAGTTATTTGTGGATTTATTCCCTTCTACAACTGAATAGCCCGAACGGGTCTAAACAATTATAGATGCTGCTTTATCTAATCAACCCCGAACGGGCATTAATCAGATTAGTTGTAAATTAACCTAGAAATTCTATTAGGTAGCTAATCTAACAAAACCCTAGAATAATTCTGATTCAATTCAGCACATGGAATAAAACCTATTCAAGTTGTTGAGAATCAATCAAACCTCACAATATTATGCAATCTATGATTTCAATAACTAGTCAAACACAAGAGAAATTAGCAATGCATAATTGAAATTAAAATCAAACTTACAAAGGTTCCAAAGTCTGCCTCCAAAGAGAAAACCCTAGTCTCAAAAGTTTGACAAAAGTTATGAAAATAAAACTAACATAAAGTATTTATATATCTACTAAAAATAACCCCAAACATTATATCTCAAACATACATCTCGGATGACATAAACCCAAACAACCAAATACCAAAAGCCCAAAACCAAATCTCGCCCCAGATTGATGTCCGTGTAAAACCCCGATTGCGCGGCCGCGCAATTGCTTCCCCGCGCAATTGCCATTCAGTTGGGATTGCTCGGGCACATTGCTCGGCTTGCATCCCGAGCACTTGTCTTGGTTTGGCTTGGCTTTGTTCTTCACTTGGCTCTTCTCCATTTATGCTCCTAGCACTCCTAGCTTCCTTAGCTCGTCCACCACCGCCATGGTCACTCTACACCTCGCCCCGCTGTTGCTCCTAAACTTCAAAACCTGCAAAACCGAGCAAACCAGCGCATAATACCCGACAACACAAAACCTAAAAACTACATAAAAACTAACCTAAAACTAACTAAAACATATATAAAACATGCATCTAAACTACTCCTAAATGCAAGCTATCAAATTCCCCCATGCTTAACCCTTGCTTGTCCTCACGCAAGACATAAATCTAAATCACACCATAGAAATGCAATCTTACATCCATCTCAAGTCAAACAAGCATTTCACATATAATTAAAAACTCAACCAAGACTTCTCAACATGCATTATGGTAAGCAAAAAGTAAAGACCATTCATTCATTCCAGACCTCACCAAGGAAATTGTGTTTGCACTCAAAAATCAAGCGTGTAAGGATATGTGTTTCACTCAAAAATCAACCATGAAAACTAGACTACCATAAGCTTGCATCAGAGTTCTAAATCTCCACCGCTGGAGAGTTCTAAATCAACCATGAAAACTAGACTACCTTCACCCTTTAATGTCATTTTGGGAAGGCCATGGATACACGGGATGAGGGCTATCCCTTCTACTTACCATCAATGCGTGAAGTTCCCGACGCCATGGGGAGTTCAAGAAATTAAGGGAGAACATAAATGAGCAAGGGAATGCTACTCCGTAACAATGAAAGCAACGACTTACAAGAACTTACAACTTGAAGCAGCGAAGAAGTCGTCAGGTTAGCAATTAAAGGACTGTAGAACAACCACTTACTACGTAAAGCCGGAGACGCTAGAGCTTGAAGAAGTAGCTCTTGATCCACTAGATCCGTCTAAGAAAATTAAAATAGGAGCAGACCTGGAGCCAAATTTACATAAACAATTGGTGGAGTTCCTACGGTCCTACAATGATTGTTTTACATGGTCGAACGAGGATATGGTGGACATTGATCCTGATGTGATTACGTACGCCCCTAATGTCAATAAGAAGGTGCCACCAGTGAAGTAGAAAAGGCGCAAGTTCGCACCCGAACGAAATCAGGTAATCAACGATGAGGTAAAATCCTTGCTTGAATCCGGAAAAATTAGAGAAGTTAAATATCCTGATTGGCTTGCGAATGTGGTAGTCGTAAAAAGAAAATTGGTAAGTGGCACGTCTGCGTGGACTTTACCGATTTAAACAATGCATGCCCTAAAGACTCGTTCCCTTTGCCTCATATTGATGCAATGGTGGATGCAACAGCAGGGCATGAGCTCTTAACTTTCATGGATGCATTTAGTGTATATCATCAGATAATGATGCATCCCGACGATCAAGAAAAAACCGCATTCGTAACCAATCAGGGAACCTATTGTTACAAAGTTATGCCCTTCGGGTTAAAAAACGCATGTGCAACTTATCAAAGATTGGTTAATAAGATGTTTCAGGAAAAATTGGGGGATATAATGGAGGTGTACATCGACGACATGTTAGTCAAGTCGTTGAAGGCGGAGGATCACATTACCCACTTGAAAGACGCGTTCCAGATCCTGCGAAGCTACAAAATGAAATTGAATCCAACCAAGTGCTCTTTCGGAGTTACATCAGGGAAATTCCTCGGATACATAGCGACATAGAGAGGAATCGAGGCGAGTCTAGACCAAATCAAAGCCATAATGGAGCTGCAATCACCGAAATGTGTCAAAGACGTCCAGAAATTAACAGATCGAGTAGCTGCACTGAACCGGTTCAGATCGCGATCCTCAGACAGAACCAAGTTGTTCTACGACGTCTTGAAGAAGAACAAGTCATTTGAATGGACGGAGGCACACGAAAAGGCCTTTAGAGAGTTGAAAAATTATTTATCTAACCCGTAGGTACTTTCCAAACCCAAGCCAGATGAGAAGTTATACGTGTACTTGGCCGTGACCGAAGTAGCAGTGCGCGTCATCTTGATCCAGGAAGAGAATAGAGACCAATTGCCCATTTACTACGTAAGTAAAACCTTGCTTGATGCGGAAACCAGGTACTCCCCCATGGAAAAACTAGTATTATCTTTGGTAATGGCTTCAATAAAATTGCGTCCTTATTTTGAATGTCATTCTATCATCGTGAGGACTAACTATCCAATGAAGAGTATTATGTCAAAGCCAGAATTGTCAGGTCGGTTAACAAGATGGTTGATCCACTTAAATGGTTACGACATCACTTACGAGCCAAGAACAACAATGAAGTCTCAAGCTTTGGCGGATTTTGTGGTTGACTTCACTCCTACCACTTTAGAACAAGAAGATCAAGATGTGTTACATGTAACAGGGAGCGGCAAGTGGTTGATGCATACAAACGAAGCGTCAAATCAGGTTGGCGTAGGATTGGGGGTAGTCCTGAAGTAACCACAGGGGGATAGGATAGCCCAAGCTATTCGATGTACGTTCAAAGCTACTAACAATGAAGCAAAATATGAGGCGCTTATAGAAGGGTTACTCGTTGCCAAAGATTTGAACGTGCAAGAAATTGAGGTAGTTTGTGATTCGTTACTTATTGTAAATCAAGTTTCGAATTCATATGTTGCCAGGGATTCAAAGATGATGGCGTACTTAGAGAAAGTCCAAGAGATCATTAAACATTTCAAACATTTTGAGGTAAAGCAAGTCCCTCGGGATGCCAACACGCAAGCAGACGCCTTAGCCAACCTCGGATCCTCTATCGACCCAAGAGAGTATAACAAAATACCTTTTGTGTACCTTGATGCCCCATTCATAATTAAAGAAGCAGATATGTTTGAGATTTGCAAGTCCGATGAAGACACCTAGTGGGTTACACCTTACTTAAGGTGGCTATGAGATGGAGTCCTACCAGATGATAAAGAAGAAGCTTGACGGCTTAAGGTAAAAGCTTCTACCTTCTCTATTAAGAATAACATTTTGTTCAAGTGGATGTCGTCAGGAATGTACGCCCGATGCATAAAGGAGGAAGAGGTACAAGAGGTGTTACAAGACATACACGATGGAGAATGTGGAAATCATATAGGGGGTCACAACTTGGCAAAAAAGGCGAGCAAGATGAGTTATTACTGGCCCACAATGAACAAAGACGCAGTGGAGTTCGCCCACAAATGTGACACGTGCCAGCGTCATGGACCTATACCAGATCAACCTTCAGAGTTGCTACATCCCTTAACTTCCCCTTGGCCATTCATGAAATGGGGAATGGACATCGTGGGAAAGCTTCCTCCAGCTTGAGGACAACGCGTCTACATCTTAGCAATGACCGACTACTTCTCCAAGTGGATTGAAGCCGAAGCCTTTAAAGAAGTCAAAGACACTCAGGTTATTTCTTTCATAAAAAGAAATATCTTGAGTAGGTTCGGAATACCCTTATTCTATGGTCCGATCGAACGACTCCTAAGACTGCTACAGGGCATACGCCTTTTCCTTGGTTTATGGATGCGAGGCCGTGTTACCGGTAGAAGTAACTCTGCCCACAGTCCGATATGGACTTACTACCGAAGAGTCAAATTTACCTAACTTGTTACATCATTTGGACACTGTTGACGAGTTACGAGATGAAGCGTCAATTCGCTTGGCAACATACAAACATGGAGTAGCTCGGAGTTATAACAAACGTGTTAATGCAAAGGCGTTTCAAGTAGGAAATTGGGTATTGAGGAAAGTCTTTCAAAACACGCAGGAGTCAAACGTTGGCAAGTTAGGAGCCAATTGGGAAGGACCTTATCAAATCACGAAGATCGTGGGACAAGGAGCCTATGAGTTGATATCATATGATGGGAAGACAGTCCCCAGAACCTGGAACACGATGAACTTGAAGCTATATCATTTCTAGAACATGTAACACTAAAATGAGGTACACATCGCATACTTCTTTCTCTTTACATTATATTGTTACATCATCATACACACACGAAAACAACGGTGACTTCATAAAAACTAACAAGGGACACGCCTTATGATCAGGCAACGATGTGCACACAACAACTAGTCAAAGGATGCAAGAGATGAGGACACGCAACACAAACTCTAGAGCAAGAGGAGTTTCATAAAATGTTTGTAACTCGATTCATAATTTTATACATTACAAGTGTTTACATTTAGACGAATACATTACTCTCTCTCTCTCTCTCTTAGCATCTTACATAAAAAGTGCTATTACAACGGGAAGTTTATCATTAAACTACGAGCAAACGACTTTACAACAAGTCGATTTATCACAATGCGTTGATCTCCACTCCTCGGCAATAAACCTGTTTTACCTGCAAAAAAGACAAAAACAGATCCAAGACCATGGAAAATACTAAAACATTACTAATAAAACATAAACCCCTAAAAACTAATAGGGGGTAGAAGTTGTC
The DNA here is from genome assembly GCA_964016875.1 of Fallopia convolvulus. Lineage (NCBI taxonomy): Eukaryota > Viridiplantae > Streptophyta > Magnoliopsida > Caryophyllales > Polygonaceae > Fallopia > Fallopia convolvulus. The sequence continues at coordinate 4,275,783 of OZ024720.1, forward strand.
CACACCAAGGCCCTAAAACGAGCGACCATACAAAACAAAGAGTTTTAACCCCAACATACTGGGGGTAGAATAAAGTTTAAGAGATAAAAGAAACAAGAGGAAATTATTCCTTGGAAACTTCCTCGGCTGGCTTCTGGTTTTCCATCTCCACCTGGGCCACTTCTTTGGCAAGTAGCAACTTGTGAAATCTCTTCGACAAGGGAGGATTTCTTGGATGCGTTGGCCTCATCAGGGAATAAGTTCTCGAACTGCTCCCTTTCCTTCACAGCGTCCCAAGAAGAATGCTTCCATGCGGCAAATTCTTCTATTGTCTCAACGCGGGCTCTAAGCGACCAGTAGTCAGCCGTGTCCTCAATCTCTTGAGCAAGAGCAACGCCTTTCTTCGATGTCTCATTGAACTTGTCCTTCCACTCCTTAGACTCTCTAACAACTTTCTCGAGGGCACTCTGCAGATCTACAATCTTCTTCTCCAGAGCCTTCTTCTCCTGCCCCAAGATGACCGTCCTATCCTTCTCAAGCTGCATACTGATCTTACTCTAGGCTAATTGTTCGGGGTAGTCCTTGAAGGTGTCAAAAGCCGCAAGAGCAAGTTGAAGACCCTGAACAAGTATAGAACTATCAAGAACCAAGACGATTAGGAATGAAGATGAAGAAAGTTGTTAAATACCTGCCACTGAGCCGCTAGTATCTCGCCAAAGAATTCAGGCAAAGAAGACCGGTGGCCTGAACCATGAAGGCAATCCACTTGAAGAGGCGTCAGAGACTTCAAACACTTCTCAGCATCCATATCCAAGGACATCATAGTGCTAGGAAGGTCAGTCATTTGGGAAGGTGCACTTTTCTTTGATAAGGAGACCTTAGGAGAGCCGCTTGCAGTCTTTGGAGGTAGGGCCACCACCAAAGACGTATCTGCAGTGGAAGCTGTTTTCGCCTTCCTCTTTTCATGGCTTCGACTCTTTCCAAAGTCGATAGCGCAACGGTTGATCTGGTAGTTCTTGAACCTGAACACATGAGAGTAACAGGATTAGCGGAAGACAAAGACGTTGAAACAAGGAATAAGGTGAAAAGAAAACTTACTTGACATCTCAGTATCCTCGGGGTCTGCGAAACACGCTCTTACTAGTTCGGGGTAAATCTATCTTCCAATGGAAGGGCCTCGATGTGGGAAATAACCTGGGATGACACCTTGCGAGGTTGAGGAGTTACGAGACTCTCTACACAAAAGATGACCAGTGATTAGACTTGAATGAAGAGTAACGAGTACAAGAGGGAAACACTTCCTGTTGGCCGCCATCGATCTTTCAGAAATAATGTATCGACTCCCAAAGAAGATAGCTTTACAAAAAAGAACTTATCAGCCCAACCGCGGTCAGATTTCGACATGTTGAAGACTAGGTCAGATTTATTTGTGAAGGTTTTCAGGGTTAAACGGCCAGGACCACCTTTGGAAAGGCGATAATTCAAGAAAACGTCGGTAGATTTGAAGGGAAGACCTTGAGAAGACCACAATTGGTCGACGGATAACAAAAGCCTCCAAACTTGGGGAAGTAGTTGCCCAAGAGACACATTGAGAGTTGACAGGAAATCGACGACTAGAGGGGAAAAAGGGAAGCGGTGGCTAATACGAAAAGGGTACTCATACAAGCACACCCTATCGTCGGCGTAAGAATCTGTATAGACGTCGGGATGAGGAAGAAATACTTCTGCATGTAGAGGAAAACCCGCAGAGAAGGCGAAGATGTGGGTGTCTTCCGATGTACTATCCCTCCGATGATAAGAGGTGAGAATTCCGGATGAATTTAGGGAAGGAGGAATGGAGGTTTCGAGATAGTAAAGAGAGGGCTTGGGAGAAGAACTGGAAGTTGCCATAATTGAAAAGAGAGAAGATGAAAGATGAGGAAGAAGGAGACGTACCTGGACACCGGAAGACACAGTTGAAGTCTTGGAAGGTCATCATAACTGCTATAAATAAGGGTTGATTAGACGTGACATAACTCGCCACAACTTCCAAGACACAAAATCAAAAACCCTAGGAAAGCGGTGGAGGGGATTTTCCCGGGTTTTTGAGGGGGTATTGTTGGGCCTTGTTAAAACCCAGCCCAGAAGACACCTTCCAAGCCCAACAAAGATTGGTCCAAGTAATTTACTAGAAGGAGGGGCCGATAGAATAGTCAAGGCAAGGTTGAAATCTCGGACCCCATAATCGCCACCAACAGCTACCTCATTAACAACGGGGGCGAGATCTTCAGGATTTGCCAGGCGTTTCAGCCAACGGTCGAAGTGAGTAAGAGAGAGTTATAAGTAGGGACGAGGCAAGGATAAGAAGGACACACAAACTCAGATACTCGAAGCCACTAAAAAAATCTCAAGTCTTTCGCCTAGGCATTCTGCATCATTCGAAGCATTCGTTTGTATTAACAGAGGATTCATTCACGATCTCAATCATAATATAAATCATATCATTCTTTTGCTATTATTTTCTTGTGTTTTATCTTGCTTTATCACTTGTTTGCGGCTTATAACACGTTATGAGTTCTGTTTGGTTAGGAATTCCCACATTATAGCAGGTAACGTGTTAGTGCGATTATCCTGCCCAAAACAAATGCTAGGTGGCTCCAATCCTTCGGCCACCGTGAGTTTCAACCACAAACTTGTCGATATACTCCACTTCTTGAGGGGATATAAGTTTAACTAAGTTACTTGTGATGCAAGCTAAGTTTGAACTAGCAGTGTTCAACGGGTCGGGTCGTCCAGGACCCGCACTGACCGACTCGCAATTTGCGGGTTGCGGATCGATCCGCGACCCATGCAGGTCAAATTTTTTTATTTTACAAGTTGCGGGTCGGGTGGGGCCAAACTCGCGAAGGTCGATTTTTATTTTATTTTTTAAAAATATATATTTTTATAATTTTATTAATATATAACCTTTTTTTTATAAAAAAATCGATGGATTTTCGGGTCGACCAACAAACCCGATGAGTTTTTTTCTTAAAATACATGTTTGTAGGGTTAAAAAAATACATGTTTTTAGGTCGACCAACAAACCCTCGGAAAGCTCATCCTACGCCACGTCCTCTTGAGCAATGAAATGAATAGTGCTAACTAAGTTAGCGGTAGACTAAATCGCCACAACTCAAACCCTGATCGCCAGATTTCCCGTTTGCAACGCACATTGTATGAGGTGTAATGGAGTTTTTACCTTAGACAAAAGGTGGCTGCTCTTGCTACTGCATATTTGCACAAAATCTTGGCCAAAATGAGTAGAAAAAGAAACTCCAAATTTCTAGATGAAAGTCTTCATTCTTCCAAAGAAAGTTCTTAAGGACATCAACAAACTTCTAAGGAATTTTTTGTGGAGTGGCACTTGTGAAGCTAACATGAATCTTGTTGCTTGGAATGATGTTACTAAACCAAGGGAAGAAAGCGGATTAGGGTTCAAGGTGCACTTGGCTTGGAACAAAGTTGATATTTGATATTGACTTTGGCGTCACTAACAACATATGGTCTAAATGGTGTAATAAATGTATCAATAGGAATGATTCAGTTTGGGACATCCCGACTAGGGACAACGACAACTAGCTTTGGAAGTCCATTCTCCACATTTTAGATGAACTGAAAAGCACACATAGCATCACTGGCACTACGAACTGGAATCGTATTTGACTTGCAACAATTCTAGCACGATTTGCCGAGATCTTTATGAGATATGGAGAGACAAGGGGTCGGTTATTGGCTGGGCTAATGTCATTTGGAAATATCATATTATTCCAAGATGCACCTTTGTTTGTCCGGCTTTTCGCTAGGGACCGTGCCCTGAATCGAGATAAACTTCACAAGTTTGGCTTGCTCCAAATCGATCTTTGCCCTAGCCTCTCTATTCTGTTGTTGTTGAGACTTCTTAGCATACTTGGTTTGATTGCCCTTTTCCAATGCGGTGATTTCATATGTGATGAATTGGGTCGATGTTGGAATTATGTTGAATGACAAGAGCGATTGGCTTCTATGGTTAGCTTCTACTACCATAAAAAAGTCATTTATTTTTAAGCTTAGGATTACAACTTTTACAACCGCATCATATGCCATTTGGAACCATATAAATGATGTTTGCTTTCAAAATGAGATTTCAAATGCTATTGTGTGTGCTTAGAAAGCCATTCGCCTCACCAAGGAACGACTTCGAGCCAAAGTCAAGGACCCCAAGAACGTCCTTCGTCATTAGATCAACTAAAACTCCTGATTTTTGAAACTGCTGTCTAGGTTATGGTATATTTGAGCTAAATTTTTTTTTCTGTCTCAATGCTCAACTCTTAACTCCTATCCTTTTGAGCTTGATACGTACCTTGTGTTGTAACATTGTTGACCATGGGGATTGTCCATGTTAATGCGAGAACTTGCTTAGTTTTGCTAAGTTCTTTTTGTAAATGTTTCTTTTTATTTATTTGGAAATTTGACCCTTTTCAAAAAAAAAGCTTCTAGATGATAGTCGGGTCAGACGGGTTCGGTCAGTTCGGTTTGGGTTTAAATCAGGTTCGGTTTTGTTATGGGTCACGGGTCAATCAGATCGGTTGTTGCGGGTTTTCGGACGGGTCGAGTTGACTAGCGGGTCTAAAATATCATTTTTATGATTATTAAAATCAATTTTTAATTATATAATAATATTTAATTACAATATACTATTTTTATGTATTTTACTAATAAAACATTATAAGTTTTAAAAATAAATTTTATAAATTCTATAAAATATACTAAATCTATCAACCCCACGGGGGTTCTATTGGGTTCGGTTTATTTTGGATTCCGGGTCCAAATTTTCGGGGCTTGACCATAAAATTATCGAGCAGTTCGAGTGAAATTTGCGAGTTAGGTCACCTTTTGACAACTCTAATCAACGCCAATCTAGTAGTAACTGTGAGCAGGTAAAACAAACATAATTACCATATTTATTTCGCTATTAAAAGGTATTTCTTAAATTACTGCGCAATTATGTTCATTATTTTGTATATTATAAAATATATGGCGATTATGCAACTTTATGGGAGATTCTATCCTGCAAATATGATAGAAGTAAACCCGGAGAAGGTACGTGGGAATATTCCTAGCTTGGGCTTTAAGCAACCCTAGAAAAATAATTAAATAAGGCCCCCTGATCTCCCTCTCCCATTATAAATACACACCCTAGGCGTGTAGGGAGAGACACATGTGCAGATCGACATATTCAGAACCCCTAGACAGGCTAATACTCCCTTAGCTCGACTGTTCAGGGATTCACCGCTTTCTTGTTGTACATCGTCGCTCAAAACAACAATTACTCTTCTGACTTAGGCATCAGAGGTGGATTAGGGGGTCCCCGCCCCTTGTGCCCATTGTTTTGTAGGTTTCTAGGTCAAGAGATCGAAAGAGGAGCGGAAGAGGAGGAGTTATTAATTGGTGTATTAAAGACGAATTGAAGGCGGAGTTTGTGTACACCAACAATTGGCGCTGTCTGTGGGAATGAGTATTCGATCCATGCAGTCATGGTGCTGGAATCGATCCCGGAGAATCAAGAAGTCAACTTTGAAGAGGCTGGGGCACCGTCACGAAACGAAGCCGCGCGAGCCATCCCCGATGAACGAAACCGCGAGCGCATTTCTGAAGGTCGCGGTCGTGGTACCGAGAACCGTGACCGCTTTAAACGGGTCCGAGTCAAGCGACAAGATCGTCGGTCATGGCGCCTGGAGACGACTTGAACCGTGATGGAGATTGATTAGGGTAATTCCGATATTCGCTCGGAAGTTCAGGCCTTGGCGCTGGAGACGACTTGAATCGTGACCCGACCCCTCTCACTATTACGGTTGTTCATCTCACAAGCCGTTTGGGGTCCGAGTCAAGCGACTCGTCGGTCATGATACTCCAGGGCCTGAATCAACCGGGTTTGATCGAGTATGGGAATCAACCATGCTTGTGGCTGAGAACGAAGAGAACCAAAGAGTACGTGGGCAAAGTGAACCAACACGGGCGACCGCAATCGCCGAACAAAACCGCGACCGTGGCCAGGAAGGTCGTGATCGCAGCCAGTCAAACCGCGCCCGCGGTCTTAAGAACCGCGACCGCGAGCTGCGTATTTCCGAGCCTTCGATCTCTTTTCGCGAGCCAAACCCTAGTTTGGTTAGCCCTTGTCTATTGCAAGGCCAATCTAGCCGTGTCTGGTCCAATCCCGTGAGAGTGATAACCGCATCGTCTTGTCGGCCGCTCCAAACGGTGGGAATGGGGCATCTACCACCAACGGGAATGAAGAAGAAGATGAAATCACCCGCGCATTGGCTACCACCCTGAGAGAGTACGAGAAGTATCAAATGAGGTGTGTAGAGGCCGAGTCCCGATTAAAACATGCCCTAGAAGAGGTCGCCAGGTTAAAACGCTCATTGGATAAAGTCCAAGGCAAGCGCCCTATCGATGAGTCAGAAATTGAGAGGACTAATCGACAGCTAGCTAGTGTTATTGAGTTCGCCGATAACCGCCGTAGTCCTCAATCGATTAGTTCCAATGGACCAAACGATATGTAGATTGATTACGACAGCGATAGAAGAGCACCAACGAGCCGGCGAAGAGATCACCGCCACGAGTCACCCCCGCATAAGAGATCACGGGCCGCGGATCCTCCTCAGCCCAACAAGCCGTCTTCTAGCAACTCAGGCGAGGACAACAACCGCGACAATCGCCGCAGTCGAAGCCGCTAGCGCGGCTCGAAGTACAGCGACCGCGGTGGCCGCGATCGCGGCAGATCAAACCGCGATCGCGGGTTTGGCGGTTGGCGCGATTCTTCGCGAGAGCAGAACAATCGTTATGTCCCTTCTAATCGCGATCAAGGCCAAGAAAACTGGAAGAGACGGCGTAACTAGCGTCGGAGTGTCAGCGTTGAGAGAATTGAAGGAAGGGCCCGAGCTCTTGAGCGTGCTCAAAACAAACTACTTGATCTTTTAAAAGTGCAAGGCAATACCTTGCAATCGGCTCGGGATCAAGCAGAGCATAAGTTGGCTTTGCTAACATCAACGCCGTTCCATGCAGATATTGAATGAGCCCTACCACCGTCAAAATTTTCTCCAACATCCTTTGTTGTGTACAACGGAAACACGGATCCTGTAAGCCACATAGCCTCTTAAACCCATAAAATGGCGTTGTGGGTGTCTGAGGACGCTATCATGTGCAAGATGTTTCTGAGTAGCCTTGGTAAAGGTCCTCTGAAATGGTTTTAGAGTCTGAGGCCGGGGTCGATCCGAAGTTGGGGACGATTGGCTTCTAAGTTCGTAAAGCGATACATAGCTAACAATCGAGATGCTGCTTCGCTTGAGTCACTTTTCGGTCTCAAGCAAGAGAAGGGTGAAAGCTTGCATCACTTCTTCAATCGATTTATGGAATGCTATGCGGAAATTGAAGGGTGCAATCCTAGAACCGCTATCACTGCCTTTAAAAGAGGAATCTTCACAGATAGTAAGTTGAGAGAAGAATTGACACTTCGTCTTCCCTCCACAATAGTCGAGCTTCAAGAGCGCGTTCATCAGTATGTGCGGTTAGAGGAGGACAACTTCAAGATAAGAGGAAGATCGTCCTCTCCTCCTCGTAAATTCCGTCGCCGTGTTGAGAACTTCAAAGGAGAAGGCCAAGTCAGAGCGATCTACACCACTTTTAGAGTGCCGATCTATCGGATCCTACCCCGTATTAAGCATGAAGGCTTCTTCCAATATCCCCCCAAAGAAAAATGTCCTGAAGGCGAACCGCGTAGCAGAACATACTGCATGTATCACAGGATTCGGGGACATATGCCCGAACAATGTGAGCCATTTAAACGGTATCTAGAGAGCTTGGTGGAAAAGGGGTACTTGCAAGAGTTCATCAAGAAAGAGAAGCTTGAGAAGAATGATGAGTCGGGGTAGGAACAAATTGAGGTGGACGGACTAGTCTTTAGAGACAAGGACCTCGTGACAATCCAAGTTCCTCACAATGACCCATTGGTTCTAGCAGTCGAGCTAGAGGGGTTTAAAGTGCGTCGTGCTCTTGCTGATCCAGGAAGTTCGGTTGACATCATGTACTTTGAAGTTTTCAAGCTCCTTGGAAAAAGCAATGAAAAATTGATCTCGGTCAAGATGTAGCTAACCCGACTTGGTGGCTATCCGACATATCCGCTCGGAATGTATAAAACCCAAGTCAGCCTTGCCAATAAAGTGATGACCGTTGAGTTCTTAATTGTTGATATGCCTTCTCCCTACCATTTGATTTTGGGAAGGCCTTGGATCCATGAGATTGGAGCGGTACCATCGACCCTCCATCAAATGGTCCAATTCAGAGATGGAGATGCCATTGTTCGAGTCTTGGCAAATCAGTTGGATGCTCGTCTATGCTCTAAGGGAAATCGTCCTAAGTCGGAATTCATGCAGAGAATAGAAGACGAGTCAAAGGTCGAGAATCAGCCGCGAAACCGTGATCGCGGGCCTGAGGGCCACGACCACGGCGTTGTAGCCGAGTGTAAGACCCCATGTCTAAGGCAAAACCGCGGTCGCGGATCGCCACACCGCGACCGCGGTACTGAGAACCACGATCGCGGGTCACCTCATCGCGATCGCGACACTGGAGTTGACAGTCTCGCTTCGCGAGATGAGGATCGTGAGCACGATCACCCATCTTCCCCTGCGCAGGGATCTCGGGGCTAGGGATTTCATATAGACAGGGCACACTTTTTCCCACATGGTTTTGATGAGGCCCTTAGTTTTTTTCGTTTTTTGCATTCATTCTGTTTAGCTCTGTCAGTTCATAACATTCACATTTATTTATTAATAAAAGTCAACCTTTTTTCATTAGTTTGAGTCTTGCATAAAAAACATAGTGCAACTTTAGTTAATCGCACTAATGGATTTTTCATATGCGTGTATGAGAAAGTTTATGATATTCGCTCATCAAACATATGATATTCGCTCATGTGTACTCGAATTTACGAATATACGAATATCCAAATATACGAATATGCGAATATACGAATATACGAATATACGAATATACGAAAGCGTTAGGGGACTTGACATCGACCAATCCACTTGGCCATTCCGATTCGAAACCCTCTGTACCCTACGTCGCCAAATATGGTAAGACATGTAAGGCGGTGTAGGTGGGGCATTTGTGAGCGGGTAAAACAAACATAATTACCATATTTATTTTCGCTATTAAACCAATGTATGATTATGTTCATATTGATGAGAAATGGTTTCATCTCAGCAAAAAGTCACAAAGGGTGTATCTAGAGCAAGCTGAGAAAGGCAAATACAGGTCTGCAAACTAATCAAAATTCATACCAAAAATCATGTTTACAGCTGCAGTAGCTCGGCCTAGATTTAATGCAGAGGGAGAGTGCACTTTTGATGGGAAAATAGGGATTTTCCCATTTGCATTCAAAGAAGCAGCAAAGAGATCATCCAAAAATAAACAAAAGGGGACACTTGTCACCAAATTGGTGGAATCAATCAACAGAAAAGTGACAAGGCACATGATCATACATCAGATTGTTCCAGCAATTAAGACCAAGTGGTCACAAGAAGATGGGCAACACAAGATAATTTTCATTCAACAGGACAATGCCAAGGCTCATATCAAACAAGAAGATCAAGAATGGCATCAAGTATACCAACAAGAAGGTTTTACTTTCATCTTAGTCCAACAACCTCCTAATAGTCCAGATTTAAACATTTTGGATTTGGGTTTTTTTAGAAGCATTCAATCATTAATGCATAAAAAAATGCCAAAAAATGTTGATGACATGCTAGATGCTGTATATACTGCCTATTATGAGCTGGAACCAAAAACACTAAGTGATATATGGATGACTATTCAATATTACATGAATGAGATAATGAAAAATAATGGAGGCAATGATTATGACATCCCACATGTTGGAAAGAGAAGATTAGCAAGACAGGACTTCTACACAGCCAAGTTGAAGCACCTATGCACTGTGTCATGCAAGCATGGGAAGTAGTTCATGGTTTAGGGCAAGACATAGCAAGATCATCAAATGCAGCCCAACACAATCAAGATGCAACTCAAGATGAAGAAGAAGAAGAAGAGCATGATTACCTAGCTTAGCAAAAGAAGCAGACATGGAGAAGGACATTTTTTGAAGCATATATTTTGTGAAGAACAAATGTTAAATGCTCAGTTGTTTTGTAAATGTATATGGCATGATAATTAATGTAAGTATTTAAAAACATGCAATATTAATCTCAGGTTGTCCCCATTCATCATTGATACAAGCCCAATGTGACAATACAAACACACCTATAGTACTTATTCAGTCTAAACAAACTGGTTGCTCAAGCACATTAGTGTTGTCTAACTAAATGAAATTGCGTCTAAGTATTGTACATGGTTTCATCATTGATTACTTATTCACATAATCTGAGAGTCCCCATCAAGCACAGACACAATCATTGACAACACTAACATACCAGTGAGCCCCTCAATTACATTTAGATTGATTTTCCTATGGCACATCCATATGTCAACATATTTTATGGGTCTTGCATCTCAGGTTTGGTAGACTTCATCATTGATTATCATAATTCAGAAATTAAAATGCATTAATAAATGCACTGTTTCATTGCATAAAGGAAAAGGCCTTTAATTTCTTAGCCAATCAGAATCAAGCAAGCTATAGGTGAGGATTGCCAAATCTGCATTTACACACATTAAAATCCATTCAACAACCATTCAAAAGAGAGTATTCAAGTCACACGGCTTACAACAATTTGTTAGGACAAGATTACTCCCAAAACACAGAAAATATGCAAGATCAGGGACAATAGCAAACAATAGCCAACAACAGATTGCAACCAACCCTGAACCATCAAGGAACCATCAATAGCCAACAACATATTCAACATCACACAGTAAGGATAAATGGAGAGCAATAGAGCAACAACCATCAACAGATCAACAAATGCACATCAAGCCATCAAGCAAAAGACAACAACAAATCAACATATTGCACATCAAGGGCAAATCGAGAGCAACAAATCAACAAATCAACAGATTATACATCAATCCATCAAGCAAAAGACAACAACAAAGCAACAGATTGCACATCAAGGGCAAATCGAGAGCAACAAAGCAACAAATCAACAGATCAACAACCAACCGAATCATGCAAACGAACATGCAATAAATCAAAAGAGAGAATTAGGGATAGAGTACTTAGCAACCATGTTCATTCGGATCCAGAGGGGACAAAGTCGTCATTTTTAGGGGACTTTGAAGGTTGGTCACCCACACCATCATCAAGATCAAGCTCGGTGCTCGGAGGACCTTCAACTGTGTCAAAGGATTCGCCAGGACTGGTGTGACAATGCATATACTCGCAATCTGGAGCCCACATACAAGCACTTCCTTCCGGGAAAACCCATTTCTCAGGGTCAATTTCGTCCCTGACATCGCCCTCGGAATCATGTGCAAACAAACGCTCAGCCGAGTCGAAACTCATTGCAATCAGGGGACGAACTCAAGCAAGCACAAGGGGAGAACTCAAGCAAGCACAAGATCCAAATCCTGATCTGGGAAGCCAAGAAATCACTCCAGAGATCGAGATCAAAAGCCAAGAAATCGAGCTCAATCAAGCATCAAGATCCATATATGGGAAGAAGCCAATCGATCGAGAGCCTCGAAGAGATCGAAGCCAAGAAATCGCTTGAAGAGATCGAAGCCAAGTAAATCACTTGAAGAGATCGAAGCCAAGAAAATCGCTCGGGAGATCGAATCCAAGAAATCACTCGAGAGATCGAGATCAAAAGCCAAGAAATTGAAGCCTCGAAGATCCAGAGATGGAGAAGACTCGAAGAGATCGAAGAGATGGGGAAGAAGCAAAGTGTAAATAGAGAGGGGGAGAGTAGGTAGAATGGAGGCGGAGCAGAATTAGGGTTCTTAGAGCAAACGAGGAGTGTAAATATAGAGGGAGAGGGTAGGTAGAAAGGGGGTGGGTAGGGTGGGTGTAATAAATAAAGGGAGGGTAGTTTAGGTATATTAGGATTATAATAAGGGTAAAAAATGAAAGTTTTTATGTGATATAAATAGAAAGAATTGAAATGGGTAGATCTTTTTGGGACGTCGGAAAAGAAAATGTCCCTTATATTATGGGACGGAGGGAGTATATTATAAAATATATGGCGATTATGCAACTTTATGAGAGATTCTATCCTGCAAATATGATAGAATTAAACCCGGAGAAGGTGGGAATATTCCTAGCTTGGGTTTTAAGCAACCCTAGGAAATAATTAAATAAGGCCCCATGATCTCCCTCTCCCATTATAAATACACGCCCTAGGCGTGTAGGGAGAGACACATGTGCACATCGGCATATTGAGAAACCCTAGACAGGCTAATACTCGCTTAGCTTGACTGTTCAGGGATTCACCGCTCTCTTGTTATACCTCGTCGCTCAAAATGACAATTGCTCTTTTGACTTAGGCATCGAAAGGATTAGGGGGTCTCCGCCCCCTGTGTCCATTGTTTTGCAGGTTTCTAGGTCAAGAGATCGAAAGAGGAGCGGAAGAGGAGGAGTTATTAATTAGTATATTAAAGATGAATTGAAGGCGGAATTTTTATACACCAACAGTAACGCAAATTAAAAATAATACTCAAATATTAGCTAGGTTATTTAGGGTAAAATATTCTTATTATCTAACAATGAGATATAAATTATATAAAAAATATCTTATAAATTAAGAAAGAGCATATATCTAATATTTAATACTTGGAGTGCAAGTTCTCCGAGGCACGTATTGAAATACTCCAAGCAATTTTTATTAATTTTAATGTAGCTTATAAATTAAGCTACCTCCTCTCACCACCATATATAAATAGGGGAACAATTAATGTTTGCTAATCGTAAAAAATTCTTATAAATTAAGCTAGGTTTACTGACGTTGGTGAGATAAAAAAAAAAGTAACACCAAACCGTCACCATGATCCCCTCCTCTGTGCGTGTTTTAAGCAAAGTGAACTTGCACGGAGGGGAGAATGATGGGGATGGTTTGATGTTACTAATACATGTAAAATTCAAAAGATGTGAAATACAAAAGATGGGTGATGGTTTGATGCTACTAGTCTACTGCTAATTATTTTAAGCTATTTGTAAAATACAAAAGATGCTTAATTATTTTAAACTTTATATTGCTTAATTCTTGTGAGGTCGGATCATAGGGTACTGTTTTTTGTTGTGAAATTTCATCTAAGCAAACTCCAAGTTGTCGAAAATTAAACATTGTAACTTTGCTTTCTATGTGTGTGTTTTTATTTGGTGAGTTTACATTTGGTGAGTTTTACTATGTGTAGTTTTATTATTTTCCATTCAACCTAATATTGAGCTTCGACCAAATTTTAGCATTGAATGTATTTGTATTACGACATGTTAATACTAGTAAACTACTTTAATTCTCGTATCTTATACGGGTCTAATTCAAAATAATTTTATAAGCTTTATTTGTAACTTGTTTTTTAAAACTTTTTTCTCCGATAAACTTTCAGGTCTGAATCACATTTTCTTCGACAATAAAAATTACAAAGTGATGATTTTCTTAGGAAAGAAGAATGTGCAATGATTTTTGAGATGATGATAGAAGGAAGTGATAAAGTGAAAGCGTTTTAGGAAAAAATTGAGAATTTTTTTTAAAAGATTGTTTAATATCTTTTTTTAGGTAGAATGTTTAGTATCTTTTTAATCTGTTAAACACTATGTCTTGTCTTCAATCAATTGTTTCCTCCTTTTTTTTGGGATCTAGTTCCATTGAAGTTGACAAAAACAAGACCGTTTTTTTTTGGTAATCTTGTTCATTAGTTGTTTGACTCACGCTAATCGAATTTATAAATGAACTAAACCTCAATGAGTAGTGCAATTAGCGTTTGTAAAAGCTAAATTCGTTCAATCAATATTAATAATGGATGAGCCAAACCTCTTGGTTAATTTTGTTTTGAGAATAATGAGAACTAGTTGAAGTCCCGTGATATTCACGGGATACAATTTTACGATATTAATTTAAAATGCTAAATATATTTATATAATATCATAATAAATTTGGCAATAGACAAATGAATAAAAAGATAAAGAAAATCTAATTTTATAATTTAAATTAAAATTCGATTTTTTTTTTGACATTTACATATAGTTTTACTTTTAGTCATCACCATAAAATTATATCTTTTTTCTCAAAATAACAATATATCAACATAACAAAAATTTATTATTTAAAATTATCATTATATACTTGGAACTCAAGTCTTGTTAAAAGATAAAAAATATATTAAAACCCTAAATCTTGTTAAGAGATAAAAATATTAAATTAATATGGAAAATATCATCTCATAGGAATTTATGTATATAAAAATTATATAAATATGTTATCTATTGTACTAAACTAATTCATAATCCATAGATAGAAAATTATAAACATAAAAATTATTACATAAACATGTTATCTATTTAGTATATATAGCAAGAATACTATAAGTTGTTACAAAATTTATTAAAATATAATTTTACATTAATTTATTTAAAAATGCTACGTGGCGTAAATTTTACAACAGACTTGGGTTCTACTTTATAATGTATTAGTATATATGAGATTAAAATGATTTGAGAGATCTACTTTTTAACGTATTAGTGGTGAGGGATGATTTATTAATTATGTGGTTAAGTAGGAGAAGAAGTGGTTTATTATTAATGTTAGTAGGGAGGGGTAGTTTCTAATTGGATTGTACTCCAGTAGAGTTGTAATTTAACTCTATCGGTAGATTTGGTGAGATCTTTACCATTAAAATGTAAATTACTAGACTAGATTTAATTTGTTTTTCTAATCTTTTCTAGGATTTATTAATTTCTATTAGGGTTAACAACTAACCCTACCAAATTCTAACAATTTCTAATTGGATGCCAAAACAAATACAAAACTTTTATTTAAATTTCTTTTTTAATAATTTTTGTGATCATGGTTTAAATTAAAAAAAAATTATTAATTACTAGAGCTTCTTTTTTCAATATAAATCACAGTGACACAATTTTTAAAATAAATCTTCGTATATTAATAATACTTCCTTACTAGTGTTTATTAAACTAGTTGTCCCCGTCGTGCCATGCATGCACGACTATGACTCGATATTTTTTATATAGACTATAAAAAAATATTAATAAATAAAAATATAATATAAAATTTAATGTAAGTAATTTGTTCATCATAATATGTATAAAAATTATTTTATTTTTTAAAATCAAATAAAACAAATTAAATTTAGATTATTAAGTTTAAATAAAGAGAATAATATATACAATGCTCATAAAATGTTATGGTAAATTTTCAAATTGTGAGTTGCAATAAAAGTAAAGTATTTTGACCAAACTTCTCATAAGGAAATATTTTGATTAAAAAAAGCATAGATTTATCAAAATATGTAGGCCTATAATTATCTGTTTATATAAAATATATTTTATAAGGAAAGCATTTTTTATCATTATAGTTAAATATGACATGTAAGTGATGGGGTGAAAATAATACGACGTGGCATATGAAGTGTCAAAAATTACATTACATGACTTAAGGAAAAGACGACATGTGGCAAAATCCGATGTGGCGTATTCTAGAAGCGACATGTGGACAAAGCTGACATGGCGCAATGTGGTAGCTCCAAACCTTATTACTTTTATATATATAGTAGATTAGGTTGTTTCATTATCTTATCAATATTGTTCACACACAAATAGGGTTGTTAGAGTATTCTCTTCTATCTCCTTTGGTACGTTCTGTAACAAGTAACAACTAAAAACCTCTTCTCCTTGTCGCAATGGATTCCGGAAGTCCTTGCAAACACATCCGGTGAAACCGTCCGATTTTGATCCGTTTGGCGATCATGGCGATCCTCCACCCCTCTCCCTCTCGGGCCAAATAAACTCTCCCTTGGATGGGGTTTGGAACAATTTAAGCACATCAATGTAGACAAGTCAATTAATTAATTAAACAACTGATTGGCTATATAGGATTAGAGGGAATTGCTTAGGGGAATTTATATTTATTCTGTCTCCACCTTATCATCAACTTGAGATCGAGCCGGACTTTTTTGGACGATCCTCAATCCTCATGTTCGGGTCTTACTATGTCTTAGCATTGGTACAATACCACGAATTACACTAAGCCTTTCAACAGTGAAAATCAGCTTTGTTTAATTAGTTCCAAGGAAAAATCGGACAAGATTGAAGGAAAAGCAAGCCTTTTCGTTCACTAGGGTTTTGAATAGCACCATTAAAACAAAATTTCCCCTACCAAACTTGCAAGCAAGCTAAGTCACTCTCTTTCACATTAATCATGAAAACATCATGCCCTAAACACAGCTTAATGGAAAAGGAAATCAAAGCTTATGGAATCAATAATAAGATGAAGCATATATAGATATAAAAATTCATTCTGCATCGTTATTCAAATAAATTCATAGAAGAAAGAAACATAAATTGAGACAACCATATGTTGATCAAATTCTAAGGCTAGCCAGAGAAAATCAAATCACTTTGTTCAACTCCTTGAGATCGGGTTCGATTCCACCACTCATCCAATTCCTCAACGACAACGGAAGTTGGGGGAGAAAACAAGTCCAAGTACGAATGACCTTTTGGAGTCCAAAGCCTGGTGAAAGTCAGACTTGCAAGGTGGAATACCATATGTTTGTAGCTCGAACACATTTACATCCGCACCAAGGGAAGTCGGTGATGAAAACGCAATTCCCTTCCCGGCAAGGATAAGGAAGAATTCGAGCTGAGATTGAAAAGGAGCAAATGTTAGTGATGAAGAAAACCCTATTCTCCAAACCCTCAACTTTCTCACTCAATATCCTAATATTTCTCAATATCCTAATATTATTGTTGTGGTTGTTTCCATCCGTCACCGTAACTTCTTTTAGCCTATAGATTTCACATTGAAAGGGAATGTAGTTGCCGTAAGATATCCAAACCATATACAAATCTCCATCACATAACACAAAGTGTACCCAAAAAACACCCAACGATATCTTCCTTGAAAGGCTTCTCTGTTGCTTGAACCAGCTGCAAATTTGTACGGTCAAGAAGGTAAATATGGCCAGCTTCATCAACGGCCAAGATCCGTCCATTGAATTTCACATAGTCCACGATTGATCCATTGTGAATCCTGACGTCGTTGCCAGTAGCCTCGCCGCTGCCGCCTAACTCAAGCTTAAACGCATAATTTAGATATGAACATAAGCCAACCAATTGGCTAGATTTATCGGATACCAAAACCACCCTCCGTGTGAACTCAACTCCATTGCATCGCGCACAGTGTCAGTTATGACCGTTAAATCTTGCGATAGGGTATCTCCCTGTAAGAAAGCGCGTGGTGAAGAACGAGCTGTCCAGGGGCGGATTCTTGTACGGAAACTAGCCAAGCCTGAGAAGGATCGGATCGGGGACGGACGAGGTAGACAGCAAAGGCCTTGATCATGTGGTCGTACGCAAAGTAGGGCTCAACACTTTTGATGGGGGATTTGAGTGGGAACAAGGGGGATAGTTTATTCGGCGGACGAAGGGTGGATCATCGCCATGATCGGCAAAGGACCAAAATCGGACGATTTCGCTAGGGTTTCCAAGGCAGTCGGAGATGGTTCCGAGCAACTCCGGCGGAAGATCGGCCCACTCAACCGCCGTGGGGTTTTTGGCCAAGAATCTATCATAGTGATCGTGATGTAGAGAGGTTTGTGAATTCAA
Source organism: Fallopia convolvulus (assembly GCA_964016875.1). NCBI lineage: Eukaryota > Viridiplantae > Streptophyta > Magnoliopsida > Caryophyllales > Polygonaceae > Fallopia > Fallopia convolvulus. The sequence continues at coordinate 4,293,556 of OZ024720.1, forward strand.
ACAGATTTTTTTAATATCTATATATATATATGAGTCGGAGATTAATTTCTACCCAAAAAAATAGTCAGAAGATTAATTATAAAATTTTAATTAAGAGAAAAAAATATAAATCAAATAAGTCGTAAGAGATAATAATTCAAGCTGTATGACATTTCTTAATCTTAAAAATCCATAATGATAATCTGAAACCTAGTATTTCGTGGTATTGTTTGGGAGTGTTTATGTTTTTTTTTTTTGTAATTTAAATAGATTACAATCTAAAATTTATTTATATTTTTTCGAAAAATAAACGAAGTTTGAATGAAGGAATTATACTAAAAACATGAATGTGTTATATTTTTTGTACGTTCGACAAATCAATTTGGGTTTTTATAATTGTTTTTTTTTTGGCGATCTGATAATTGTCCGTATATCTGAACCTAGATTTGATCTTTTTTGTTGTTGTTGTGATTTGTAAGGCTTGGGAGAAAAAAAAGACTAGATCCTAAAAGTAATAGCAAGGTGGCTCCAATCCGTCGGCCGCCGTGGGTTCCAACTACAGTCCGTCGATACTCCGATCCCCTTCTTGTGTGTGGCTATACAAGTTTAACTAAGTTACTTGTAATACAAGTTTGAGCTACTTGTAGGAAAGTTTGAACTCTATTTACGCTGTAAATTTGATAATTTAATAAGATTATAATAAAAAAATTTATATTTTCCAAAAATAAAACAAAATTTCAACGAACGAATTTTACTAAAAACATGAATTAGTAGATTTTTTGTTCGAAAAATATTTGAATGTCGGTTAGTGAAATCATAATGAGCTTTCTGATTACTTCTCTGATTTTTTTTCTTCTGAAATATGTAGAAAGATGCCTCTTTACTGGATAATTAAACACAGATAGAATGAATGAAAAGATGGACACACACAAGAGACTTTTGTTCAACACAGTTTCTCTTAGTATTGAACTTTTCTAAAACAGAGAGTCTATCTGAAAATAGATAAACAGACGCTTATAAATAGACTTACATGTTCCAATGTCAATAACTAACAACAACTGCCAATAACTCACTTGAAATGACAGTTATGTGACTTCTAATGGCGCCAGTTTACTAACCAACTGATTTTGACTCAACTAACTAACATTAATTAACTTCTAATGCTAAATACAGAATATAAATAACATATTATAACTTTATAAACCAAGCTTATTCCAACATTCAATCCTCTAAGCTTGGTTTAGCACTGGTTAAAAACAGAAACCTGCTCCTTCTTTAATTTCTTGACTCTTGATCATTAGTAATGCAGGTTCTTCATCATCATTATTTTTTATCAATAGATTTGCATTCTCCTCCTCTTTAGAATCACATTCAGAGGCAAAATGCCCCATCTCGCCACAAGAGTAACATTTGATCTTGCTTTTATCAAATTTTCTCTTGGATTTCTTCTCTTCCTCAGATTCATCACTCGATTCTCCTTCACCCTTTCTCTTACTTTGATCATATCCACTCCCACGAGATTTATCTCCATGAAAGTTCCCTTTATTTTTAGAAGACTTCTCTTTTGCCTTCTTTTTCTCTCTGGCTTTCCATTCTGCACGAGTCAACAGTGCAGTTTCCAGATTCTTTTCTTCAAAATCTTGAATTCTCCCTTCATGTGCTTTTAGAGAACCAATGATTTCATCAATTGTCTTGGCTTTCAAATCACAAAACTCTTCCATGGTGGATGTAATTTGAATGAATTTTGATGAAGTAGAACGCAACAGTTTCTTGACCACTGTTTCTTCTTCAATCTGCTTTCCCAATCCCCTTAATTTGATGACAACTATATTCAGTTGGCCAGAGTAATCATCAACGAATTCTTCTTCTTTCATTGTCAAACCTTCAAATTCCCTCATCAAGGTCTGAATTCGAACTTCCTTGATCCTTTCAGCCCCTTGATTCATCATTTTAATCATGTTCCAGACTTCTTTTGAAGATTTATTTGCACCCAATTGCAACAACATGTCTTCATTGATTGCTTGATAAATTGCAGCCAAGGCCAATTTGTCTTTCTTACTACCAATCGGCCCTTCTCCTTCAACTGCTTCAAACACCCCTTGTGCAGACATGAAAACCTGCATCTTAATTGCCCACGCTAAATAATTTGTCTTTGTCAACATGGGATACTGGAACGTGATAATTCTTTCTCCTTGAATCCTAGATGCATCAGCGAGAGCCCCAGTATTCCCAGATGTATTTCCACTCATCCTGATCTTTCCCAAACGCTCTGATACCAAATGTAGAAAGATGCCTCTTTAACTTTACTGGATAATTAAACATAGATAGAAAGAATGAAAAGATGGACACACACAAGATACTTTTGTTCAACACAGTTTCTCTTAGTATTGAACTTTTCTGAAACAGAGAGTCTATTTGAAAATAGATAAACAGACGCTTATAAACAGACTTACATGTTCCACTGTCAATAACTAACAACAATTGCCAATAACTCACTTGAAATGACAGTTATGTGACTTCTAATGGCGCCAGTTTACTAACCAACTGACTTTGACTCAACTAAATAACATTATTTACTTCTAATACTAAATACAGAATATAAATAAGATATTATAACTTTATAAACCAAGCTTATTCCAACAAAATAGGCGTTCTAAATGATTTACGCAGGGTACATACGCACGCACAAAAATATCCGTGCAACGCGAGCTCGCGCGAAACGGTATTGTGCGGAGGGGCAAAAGTGGAAAATGGAAAGGGATCAGAAATGTCGGGAAAGGGATGCGCGAAATGGGCCCGCACGGCCCGAAGGCCGCTCGAAACGGGCCTGCGAGGCTCGCTTGCTCGAATTGGGCCGGCGCGCGCAACGCCATTGCGCGAAACATTAGGGTTAAAACGCTACGCGAAGCGCCGCCACCAGTCATCTTCTTCCTCTGTCCTCTCCTTCCGCGAAATACCCCTTCGAGCCAAAAAAATGTCGGATTCCATACCGTCGGCGTCTGAAGCGACGGATTCCGCACCACCGGGCACCGATACCGACCCCGCTCATGGACCCGCGGCCTCTCCACACCCCGATCCGGCCTCCCAACCACCACCAATCCCAACCACCGACTCGGCTCAGCCCTCCCAACCACCACCCAACCCCGCCACCAGGCCCTGATCCGGCCTCCCAACCACCACCCAGCCCCACCACCGGCTCAGCTCCACCCTCCCAACCACCACCCAGCCCCGATCCGGCCGCCCAACGACCACCCAAGCCCACTACCGGCTCCGATCCGGCCGCACAACCACCACATGGCCCCACCACCGACGCTCAGGAAGCATCCGATGCTCCGACGACATCCGGAGCCCATTTTGTTCGTAGTCGAATCCGCACCCGAGCGACGTTTACGGCTGAGGTACGTTTTAAATTCATTACGAAATTTTATATGTTTGTAAAATTTCGTATTGAATTATTAATCAAATTTTAGGTATTAAATTTTGTTTATATAATTGAGTTAATCAATTTGAATATATTGAGTAAATCAATTTGGCTTATTTAGTAAGATATTTGTTTACTATTCAAATTTCTAGTTATATTTAGTTTTTGTTATTGTTATTAGTTGTTTAATTTAATTTATTTGTATTAATTTAGAGTTATATTTAGATTTGGAATTATTAGTTATGAACTTGTAATAATATAAGTAGATAAGTAGATAAGTATGACCCTAAAAAAATAATAAATGATTAAATTAAGTAGATAAGTATTTTTTTCAAGATAAATAAGAAGATTAGAGAATCGTAACAAAGTTGTAACTAATTTTTGCTAGAAAAAATTCGAATAGAGGAAAAAGTGAAATTTTATAAAATAATTAGAGTTATATTGAGTAAATCAATTTCGCTTCTTTAGTAAGATATTTAATTTCATAATTTGTTTACTATTCAAATTCCTATTTATATTTAGTTTTTGTTGTTGTTATTAGTTGTTTTATTTAATTTATTTGTCTTAATTTAGAATTATATTTAGATTTTGAATTATTAGTTATGAACTTGTACTTAATATGAATTCATAGTCGTAGGTTGAATTCTTGCTTTTAAAAAAATAATTACAGTTATATTTAGAGTTTGAATTATAATCATTTTTCATTACATACATAATGAAAACTGATATAAAACTAGTAATGATAAATGAGTTTTTGGTTCGGATTTAGAATTCCGACAAAAACGACGAATTCATTAGTTGAATTCATATTCATAGGGTGAATTTCTAATTTTACATAAATAAAAGAAAAAAAATTAATAGAAAACTTACTAATTTAATTTGAACTTGTCGCCTAAAGGATGTACACAATAGCTTGAGCGTCGTCCTCCTCGATAAGAGGAGGAAAAAGGAGGCGCCCAAGCTCACGTGCGCCGAGATTGCACGTGCGTTACTTGCCGGAGTGCCGCCTACCGAGCAGCAGCGGATAGCTAGTGATCCGAAGTTGACGCATGCACCGAAGATTGATGTAGACCCCTCCGTCGAGGTGGAGGTTGATTTTATGGAGGAGCTCGTGCAGGACGACTTGCCAGATGACGTTGCAGGGGACGACATGCCCATCACGGAGCAGGACGTACAGCTTGATGCTCCCGTGGGTACAGTGGAGGATTTGTCGGTTGACGATTACCACATATCCGAGGCCACCATTTCTATTTCACCTCCCACCACGACCCATGTCCCGCCACCGCCACCGGTCTTTTACAGTCCTCCACCTACTTCTTCGACCGATCCTACTACATCCGTGGCGAGACCCTCAGCTCCTCCGCTTACATCCACATCCCCTCCTCCCGTTCCAGCAGCACCCATCCCTCCTCCCGTTCCATCATCCCACATACCTCTGCCCATTCCAGCAGCACCCATCCCTCCTCACGTTCCAGCTGGGTCTGCCCCTCCCCCCGCTGCGGAGGTACCCCCGCCCCCCTGCACCAGCAACAGGGGCCGCTCATGAGGACCCTCCCGCTGCGGAGGGCCTTCCGGGAGGTCCTATTGACGGCAGCCTGTTGACGACGTATTCCACACATGTGGCGGGCAGGATTTGGATCGACCGTACCGTACGTAAACTTTTCCAAACTACGAGTATTTAATTTTTTCGAAAGCAATGCTTAGTTTTTCTAAGTCACGTTTATTTTCCTCTGTTTAGTATCTTCAGGTCATTAGAGTCTGGTATAGGAACTTGGATCCTTTACACTTGTTTCGACAACATATGCATGGAGGACCCGATTCTTGGTGGGGCCTCGCCCAGCGGAGCGGTCTCACCGGGCTGATCGGCTTGGAGTTTGGAACGACGGACCACATTCTCATCTCTGCATTTCGGGAGCGTTGGTATCCAGAGACCAACTCCTTCCACTTCCCGTGGGGCGAGATGACCATCACCCTCCATGACATGCACCGCATTTTCGGGCTGCGTATAGATGGAGAGGCTATGGTACCCCAGATGGATATGTTGCAGCTCAAGGCTCGTTTAGGGGATTTGCTCGGCCTCAATCCACAGACAACACACGCATGGAGGACACGGGCCCCGAACAAGGCCATCGCAGCTATTTTGTTGGACATGTTTTGGGGGACGCGACCCGCATTCCCAGAGACCATTGCCACTGTGTTTCTATTGTACTTTATCGGGATGACGTTATTCGTCGACATGTCCGGGAACATGATCAAGACGTGGATATTGGGGTTTCTATTGGACCACGAGAGGACTGGTCGATATGCTTGGGGGCGGGTTAATTGTCTTTACTATTTCGTGAGCTGAGCATGACATCGCGCGCCAAGACTAAGGGATGCTCGGGTTGTGCTCTTGTTTTCAGGGTACGTGCTTCGTCCTAAATATTTCATTCTTTGAATTTGGTTGGATTCAATATCTTATGAGTATTGTTTCAGACTTGGGTCATGAGTTATTTCGAGCACGCCTAGGGCCGGATCAAGTTGGCTATGGAGGTGCTAGTTGACCCTCTTGCAGCCGCACGACAGCCTGGTGAGCGGGCCCCCAACCGAGACGTGAGTAGGCTGGATGTGATGCGACGGCTTCTAGACACGATCCGTGCAGAGGAGGTTAGACTTCGAAATCAACCTGACGTACATTGTATAGTGTGAGTGCGACGATTGATGATTTGTATTCCGCTTTGCAGATTCACTGGATGTCGTGGGGCAACGAGCTGGATTTTGATGGCGCGTACCGGGTGTCTCGGTATAGGGGAGTCCTGGTAATTGGGATCATACAGGAGGCGTGATGTTCGCATTTTTAGTATAGTTTTTAGTAGGTTTTCTTTGCTTATTAGGTTTAGTTTTGTTAAGTTTAGGATTAGTTTTGAGTGTTTTTAGGTAGTTTTGCATATTTCTATGAAAAGAGTGGAAGCTACGCTATTTTGTGTATTTTGTAGGTTTTAGCAAGGTAAAGAGCTATATGGAGCTGAATTTGGAGCATTAATGTGAAAGACGGAGGAGTAACAGATTGAAGAAGTCAGAGCTTAAGATTACGAGAGGAAGTGTGGAAGAAAACAAAAGCCCAAGCTCGTTAACGAGGCTGTGAGGGCTCGTTAACGAGGCCACGAAGGAGAAGAATTGAAGATTTATTTTATAATTCACCGATCCTGAGCGGGAATTTATTTCCGTGTCGGTTAGGTTTCTTTTTAGAATCTTTTGGGGTTATTAGAATATGTATTTTAGGTCTTAATATCTTTTTAGATTTTATTTCTATCTTTTAGGGTTTGTTTCTATCTTTTTAGGAAAGTTTATATCTTTTAGCTTTTTTTAGTTTTTAGTTTTTTAGTATAAATATCCTTCTATTTAGCATAGAGAGGGGGAGGTTTTTAGAGAGAAGCTTTTAGAAGAGATTTTCGAAGGGCCGAGGGAGGAGAAGTCGGATCGGAGTCGGATCGAGGAGGCTCGGTAGACGACAGTCACCGGGATCGTTAGTTGTGATTTTGATTCGGTATTTTGATGTTTTCGGTTTCTTATGAATCTCTGTAAGACGATATTTTCTTATTAATTTGAGTTTTGTTTCGTTTTCAATGTTTCCTTTGATTGAAATTATTAGTTTCTTAGTTATGATTAGTGAGTAGTTTTCTTTTCTAGGATCGGGGTTAAGCCCGACATAGTTGAGCATGTTTAATGAGTAAGATTGTGTGTTGATTGCCTTTTATCTTTTATTGAGGATAGTTTGTTGTGCTTATACCAAAACGAAAGTTGAGGTAATTTAGGTTTTTAACTTGATTGAAAGAGAAAGTTAGTAACTTGAAGGTTGATATTGTTTGAATACGAAAGTTTCAAGCTTTAGATCCAAAACAAGCAATTAAAGTGAATTAGGATGCGAAAGTTTGTTAATTTACTTGTTAAGTCAACGAAAGTTGATGACTCTATCTATTTAAAGGCATGATCTTATCTTCTTACGAGTTTTTATGCTTGGCTATGTTGTGGTGTCCCTAAAGCCTAGATCTTTGATTTATTTGAATTATCTCTAGTGAATTTTCGTTGCTGAGTACTGGCCTCGGTACCAAATTTAATTAGAATTTAATTAGGTCGTTATTTGAAGTGTTTTTGTGTTCTGTGGTTCGTTAACGACCCTGACAACGTCGTTAACGAGGCTGCTTGTGAGTGTTTTTATTTGCTTTTTTTAGTAGATTGATAAACGAACAACCTTGCTTTCTGTGGAACGATCCTGACCTCCCTATACTCAGCGGGGTCTTGATTATAAATTTATTTGTTGTCAAGAAACCCTCTCAACAAATTGGCGTCGTTGCCGGGGAAGCAACGAGTTTGTTAGTTTATCTTTGGGTTCGGGAATAGCCCGACCCCGTTTTTGTTTTTAATTTTTGTTTTCTTTGTCTGTTTTTCTCAGTGTATGCCGGTAGGACGACGAAGGCTTCAGTTTGATAACACTGGTTATTACTTAGAACCCGAACGTTTCCTTCACTGTCAACTCCGAGAAAACCGAGCCATGGCCACAGCAGAAGAGATGGCTCGCGAGTTAGAGATCTTCCGGACCCAGATGGAGGCATTGAAAGCCGAGAAGGATGGCGCAAAAGCCGAAGCTGAGCGTCAACGAGCTGACAAAGCTCGTCTACAAGAAGAGCTTGATGCCTATCCAAGGAATGCCAAACAATACATGCATCCGGAACTGAGGGTGCCAGAATCTCCTATTGTGCTTCCAGCGATAGAGAAACCTTTTGAGATCAAGTCTCAATTTATATCCTTAATCAAACGGGCTCAGTTTGAAGGGAAACCTGCTGAGTGCCCTATGGAGCATATTAGAAACTTTCTTGATTTATGTGACACCATAGCTGCTGAAGGTGTCACATTAGAATATGTTCTGTTAAAAGCTTTTAGATGGTCTCTTACTGGAAAGGCCCTGAACTGGTTAGTATGATCCATTTCTTACAAAGTTTTTCCCTCCTGCTAAGACAACGGAGTTGAGGAAACGCATCACCTCCTATCACCAGTTGCCTAATGAAACATTTGTTGAAACATGGGAAAGATTCAAAGAGATGCTTAGACAGTGCGCTACTCATGGGCAACCTTTACATGTTCTGCAAGAAATCTTTTTCCAGCGTATCAACGCAGAGACCAAGAACCGCATCAACACGCATACTGCGTGCGGTTTTATAGAGATGAACTCGACAGAGGCGTGGGAACTGTTGGATAAGCTGGCTAATTACGATGCTATGTATGGAACCCAGCAAACTCCACAAACTCAAAAACGTCTCTACATACCCAACCGAGAAGAAGTTGACCCATATGTTAAAAATCAATTCTTACAAGATGAGGTCAACCGTCTGAGGAAACAGGTAAGTTTTCTGAAATCCTCTCAATCATGTCAAGAATGTGGTTCTTCTGCACATAGTACTTCTGCTTGCACTAACATTGAGCAGGTTAGAACCACTGAGACAATAGCTGAGATGAACTATATGAGAGGACCATACAGGAACCATCCTAATTATAATGACAGGTCGAACAACTATCAACCATGGGGCAATCAGAATACAAGTCAAAACTACGCAGGGCCCCCACCAGATAGACGACCTGCACCATATCGACCTCCAGGCCATCAGGAGACGCCATCATGGGTTCAGGAAATAAAGGAGAGCATTAACGGAGTGAACAAAAAAGTTGATGAAGTTCAAGCCAAACTGAACCGACAAGATAAAAGATGGGGAGAGTTCAATGTTTGGAAGAGGAGTGTTGATTCCCAACTAGGGGACTTAGCTGCACGGATTCCAAGACCACAAGGGCAACTCTCGGGCCGCCCCGAGGAGAACCCTAGAGGCCAAATAGCAGTAGTGCACCTCAGAAGTGGGAAGACATTACCAGAGAGAGTTCAAGTTGAAGAGAAGGAGGAACAAGACCTCGCAAAACGGCTCGTTAACGAGCCAGCGAGAGCACATACCGAGCCTACAAACTAGGATGACGAGGCTTCGAGGGTTCCTGACGACCCTACCACAGGTAAGTTCTCTAAACCGAGCCTCCCTCTCAATCCCAGGGTAGTTAACGACCCCACCAGGGTCGGTAACGACCCGCCGAGGACATCAATCGACCCCAGTGTCGACCCGGTACTCTCACCTCTCGAGCCTAACTTGGTTCCGAGAATGGTGAAATCTCTTCCATTTCCAACTAAGAAATCTATGGACTCTACTGAGAGTAAGTTCAAGCGTTTCGTGAAGATTCTTCAGGGCATTAATATTTCCATCCCATTCGCTGAGGCCCTAAGCGAAATGCCGGCTTACACAAAGTTTTTGAAAGATATTCTTAGCAGGAAAAGATCCATTACAGAGCTGCAGGATGAAGTCAGATCGATAGCTCTACCGAAAAAGCTAGGAGATCCAGGAAGGTTTGCAATAACGATCGGCATAGGCAACCACAAGTTCAAGGCTTGATGCGATCTAGGTGCCAGTGCTAGTCTTGTTCCGCTCTCAATCTGGTCTATAGCCAATATGGGACCACTAGAGCCAGTAGACATGAATCTGTACATGGCAGATGGGTCATGTGTCAAGGCCACAGGAGTGGTGGACGACTATCCTATTCAAGTCGGGAAATTCTTTATACCGAACGATTTTATCGTCCTCGATATGCCTGAAGACCCTCATGTACCCATAATTCTCGGGCGACCATTTTTAGCCACAACAGGAGCAAGGGTTGATGTGCGGAAGGGACTCCTCACTTTGATATAGGAGAAGAACGGGTGAAATTCAACTTGGATCAAAAAGCCAACGATCCAGTTGGAGTCGCACAAATAGAGTTGACTCAACCTGAACTCGACACAAAAGTCCCTACCGAGCCTCATTTGCCGATCACTAAGTCCCACGTGCAAGAGTTTAACCAAGGCCCTACTATAGGTATTACAGAAAAGTCCAAACCACCTTGGCTTTCGGACTACACTGACAATCCAAGGATATCGAGCATACTAATAGAAGAAAAGGGCCCTAATTTAGCAACTCAAGCACACAGAGGCTGTAAGGCTACGAGAGGGGTACCTCAAGACCCCAACATGGCTACACATGAACCACCATGAGACTAGCAAGGGAGCTCGTCGGGCTAACGACGTTAAAAATAGCGCTTACGGGAGGCAACCCGCTTTTAGAATAGGTTTAGCTTTTCTTTTATTTTCTTTTTCTTTTTAGATTATTTCTTAGCTTTCTTTTTCTTTTCTTTTTAGTTTTAGTTAGGATAGAAATTAGAATTTTTTGAGCTAACAAGATTTCAGGAGAAAGGGATCGAAAAATCACTCCAAGAGGCTACGACAGCTCGTTAACGACCCACCCAGGGTCGTTAACGACCCGGTTCGAAGACCCGACTCGTCAAGAAACGGGGCAGGTAAGAATTTTAACCTAATCTATCCTATCTTTTACCCCAGTCGCCGCCCACCTCTACCCCTTCCCCTCCTATAAAAACCCCTTTTACCCCCTTCCACAAATCTACCACTACCCTCTCAAATTCATACTTCCCCAAACCCGAAAAGCTCGAAATCCCTCTCCCTTCTCTCCCACCGGTTCGGAATCCTTCACTCCACCGACCACCGAGAGGCCATCGTTATCGGAGCCCGGAAACCGATCACCGACGAGACACACGATCGTTACCACCCCGATTCCGACCCTTGTTCTTCAATTTCTCGATTCTCCGGTATGATTTCTAAACCCTTGCTCAAAATTGCATGATTGATTGTCTTTAGGGTCAAAATTTCGTGTCTTGAATCGTGTTCTTAGAAAGGTCGATTTGCATGCTTGGTTTTTGTTCATAAAAATTCTTGATTGTGCTTAGTTGTTCATGTTTTAGGAAGAATTATTCATGTTGGATTATCTATTGCAACACTCTAGTTAGGAAAGCATGAATTTTTCTTGTTCTAAATCTTAAAGTTCGAACTTTGCATGTCAAAATTTTGGGTAATTTTAGCATGTTCGGGATGGGCAATCGAGTAAGTATGGGGTGCTTATACCCGATTGAGGGATCGATGGAAAAATATAGAAGATTGCATGCTTGATTTGTGTTTTAAATTAAGGTAGATTAAAATCGGAAATTCTGGTATTTGTTCTCGGCGGCTCGTTAACGACCCACCCAGGCTCGTTAACGACCCTGCAAATCTTCAGAAATCAATACCGAGTCCAGAATCGTAAACGACCCAATTGGGTAGTTAACGAATAATTCCAAGGTTAATTCGAGACCAAGTATGGGGTCTCTTACCTATCTATTTTTGAGTGGATCTTACCTTGGAAAAGTCTTGATTATTTTGTAGGATCCATGGCAAGTTCAAGCAGACCCGCTACCCGAGCTCAGAAGAAGAGGAGGAACCAGAGGTCCCCATCTCCACCTCGAGTGGACGATGTGATTTTGAGCACTCAAGGCCAAGTACGGCGTTACCGTGATTTTCTGGAGAAGGACCACTACACCCGATGGTTCTCAAAGTCCAGCGCTGTCAACACAGGGATCTACACATATGTCAAGGACGCTTTCATCATCCTTAAAGCCGCCCATCTTTTGAAGCAAGAGAGTTTGCCACACTATCCGGCCCTCACGTCTGAGTTCTTGGCCACATTAGAGACCAACTTCTCGTCGAAGACCACGACGGGACGGATCTAGTTTCGGCTCGGTAACGAAGACCGTGAGTTCACAATGGCGGAGTTCAACGCAATCTTAGAGATCCCAAACCCATCAAGAGACTATAGCTTGAAGGACTACAAAGTGACCCGCACTTGGAGCTACATCACCGGGGAGGTTCAATCCTCCACCGCGGCGTTATTCAGGGGCAACCATCATCAACCCCATCTTCAGGATTATTCTTAGAGTCCTCGCCGCGATGTTTTGGCCAAAGAGAGAGTTGAACCGACCTACAAGGACGGAAGTTGCTTGCTTCCGCACCATCCTTTTTGAGGAGCCCGACCCCTTGAATTTGGGGTACGAATGGCTTTACTACATCGGAAAATCAACCAAGTCCAAGGAGGTTTGGTGTGACAATTTGGTCAGCCTCTTGGCTAAGAATCTTGGAGTCGATCTCACCCGCTACACACCGGCTCACGCCCAACTCCTCAACAAAAATTATGGGTATAGCTCCGGTGTCTCATTCAAGCCGAGGGAGGATTCAAGGTGAAGGTTCAAGATCGTATCGTTATACCCACCCTCGACAAGTTCGAGCTTCTCTACGTACCAATTCGGTACGAGGCGTGGACGGGACATACCTACCCATTGGAACCTATACCGGAGGATGAGCTTTCGCTTAGGCCATGTGAATCCCGGTTTGAGAGAGAAGCCATGGATGAAGATGAAGAAGAGGACACCGAGGTAGTAGGCAACGACACTGAAGAAGCCGACACCGAGGGCGGCACTGAGGAGCTCAATTTCGAGGAAGAAGACATCGACACGGAGGTCTTAGGGAGCAACATCTTCGTTGACGAGCCCACCAGGCTCGTTAACGACCACTTCCAGCCCCATCCCAACCCTGTTAACGAGGCCCCTAGCTTCGTTAACGAGGTGCCGAGAGCTCCTGTCGACCCACCACCAGCTCTTGTCGACCCTCATGCCTATGGACTCATGCCTTACAACCCGGTGATGTATCAAGACCACTTCCAGCCTCACCCCACCACCTCCTCAGCCCGAGTACGCAGGATCGAGTATACCACCACCATGGGTCGAGGATCTTTCTGTACGGATGCAGCAGCTTCGCCTCCAGCAGGATCACATTCATAGGAGGATGGATAGATGGGAAATTGTCTATTCCGCTCGCATGTTGATGGAGGATCAGAGGCAGCATCAGAGAGAGGCGGAGGATGCTGAGCGTTGGAGGACGATGTACGACTTCATGGGGAACTTCGAGCACTACTTCCCTCCACCGAACCGTTGATTCAGCCTGAAGATGAAGTTTTTCCTTGATTCCACTTTTACAACTTTGTAAGTTTTTATGTATTTCTTTTTCTTTTTAATCTTTTGTTGTTTTCTTTTCTATTTCTTTTCCTTCTTCTTATTTTTCTTACAGTGGGGACACTATAATTTTAAGTATGGGGTGGGACAAAGTAGAAAACTTATGTCCTAGGTGTTTATGTGTTTTCTATTACTTTATGTGTTTTCTATTACTTTATGTCGAAAAAAATATAGAAAATTTCGAAAAAAATTTGAATTTTTTTGAAAAATCTAAAAAAAGAGTTTTAGAATTGATAGATATCCCTTCTTAAGTTCTATGATAGCAATTGCTAACTTAATCATATAATTCCTTGCAAGCATGTATTGAAAAGTATAGCCAGATTCTCAACTTGAAATTATTGGTTTTAGAAGAAGATAGCATTTGATGAAATTGAGCACATATACTTTATAGCATAGATGATGCAATCCAACAAAATCTACCTTGTGAGTATTTTTGGCCTTATAGGGAGAACATTTATAAATCCCTCTTCTTTTCTTGTGTGATTTACTCTCTTTATGCATATTATCTCTTGGAATTGTGATGGTTATCTATTTCTTGAGACCCTTATAAGATTTTTTAGTTCATTACTTGTAAAGATCATATGATGGAGAACTTATTTTCATAAGCCCTATTATTCCCTATCCACCTTTACATTATTCCTTCTTTTTGATAACCAATTCTAGCATGAAACCTTTTATTTTTTTAGCTCCACAAAAATTATTTCCTAGCCGAGATAAGGTTGACCCTATCCGGGAATTAGGACTTAGATTAGAGAGGTAAGTTTTGTGATGTGTTAAAAAGAGAGGAGTTGCTTATATTTTGCTTTAATTTGAAGGGTATTTGGGAAGGGTAGATTGGAAGTCTCTTGTTTTTACATGTAATAAGAAAGGTCTCTTGATAAGAAGAAATGCACAAAATAAAGTTTTTGATGGAAGTGAAAAGAAGAGAAAGAATGTGTACGAAAGCTCGTTAACGACCCTGATATGGGTTCGTTAACGAGGCAGCGATAAAAAAAATAAAAAAAAATAAAAAAAAGAGAAGAAAGAGAAGGAGAATGATAAAAAGAGGTGAAGAGTTGAAGTGCATTTGAGTTTTATAGATAATATCAGAGGTTCTTTTGATTTGTTATGAGACTTTCTAGGATGATAAAGGGTGAGTGAAAATGAGTGTGTATAATGAGAGTGAGTTTAGTTATCTTATATGAAAAGTTTTGGTGAGATGTGAGTTTTTTTTAGGAGTCTTTTATTCCCGGATTTTATTAGCACCACATGACAAAAATATTTCCACGCCGTATTGTCTTTACCAAGCCCCATTACAACCCGGACGAATGGAAACTTCTATGAAGTTTTTCATTGAGCCCCCTAAGTTCTCTTGATGATTCTTTGCTTGTTTTGACAAATCATGGGTGGAGAGTATTGGTGATATAAGTTCCAATTTCTATGAGTTTTTGTATATAAGATGAGTTGAGAGATTGAATTTATAAGCCTAAACACTTGAGAGTTGAGTGAGACACAATATTCCTTGTAAGGTTGGATTGTATTATCTTATGTCTATTTAAGTGCATATATGTGTGAGGATGTTAATAGTCTTTTGCTATATTTTTCTCATGTGTAGATGTTGCTTTTTAGAAGATGGCTATGTCTTGATGAGTATGTTTGTTTTGGTTTTGGTTAGTGTCTTGTTTATTGCTTGAGGACAAGCAAGTCTAAGTATGGGGTATTTTGATGTTCGCATTTTTAGTATAGTTTTTAGTAGGTTTTCTCTACTTATTAGGTTTAGTTTTGTTAAGTTTAGGATTAGTTTTGAGTGTTTTTAGGTAGTTTTGCATATTTCTATGAAAAGAATGGAAGCTACGCTATTTTGTGTATTTTGTAGGTTTAAGCAAGGAAAAGAGCTATATGGAGCTGAATTTGGAGCATTACAGTGAAAGACGGAGGAGTACAAGATTGAAGAAGTAAGAGCTTAATATTATGAGAGGAAGTGTGGAAGAAAACAAAAGCCCAGGCTCGTTAACGAGGCTGTGAGGGCTCGTTAACGAGGCCACGAAGGAGAAGAATTGAAGATTTATTTTATAATTCACCGATCCTGAGCGGGAATTTATTTCCGTGTCGGTTAAGTATCTTTTTAGAATCTTTTGGGGTTATTAGAATATGTATTTTAGGTCTTAATATCTTTTTAGATTTTATTTCTATCTTTTAGGGTTTGTTTCTATCTTTTTAGGAAAGTTTATATCTTTTAGCTTTTTTTAGTTTTTAGCTTTTTAGTATAAATATCCTTCTATTTAGCATAGAAAGGGGGAGGTTTTTAGAGAGAAGCTTTTAGAAGAGATTTTCGAAGGGCCGAGGGAGGAGAAGTCGGATCGAGGAGGCTCGGTAGACGACAGTCACCGGGATCGTTAGTTGTGATTTTGATTCGGTATTTTGATGTTTTCGGTTTCTTCTGAATCTCTGTAAGACGATATTTTCTTATTAATTTGAGTTTTGTTTCGTTTTCAATGTTTCCTTTGATTGAAATTATTAGTTTCTTAGTTATGATTAGTGAGTAGTTTTCTTTTCTAGGATCGGGGTTAAGCCCGACATAGTTGAGCATGTTTGATGAGTAAGATTGTGTGTTGATTGCCTTTTATCTTTTATTGAGGATTGTTTGTTGTGCTTATACCAAAACGAAAGTTGAGGTAATTTAGGTTTTTAACTTGATTGAAAGAGAAAGTTAGTAACTTGAAGGTTGATATTGTTTGAATACGAAAGTTTCAACCTTTAGATCCAAAACAAGAAATTAAAGAGAATTAGGATGCCAAAGTATGTTAATTTACTTGTTAAGTCAACGAAAGTTGATGACTCTATCTGTTTAAAAGCATGATCTTATCTTCTTACGAGTTTTTATGCTTGACTCTATCTGTTAAGTCAACGAAAGTTTCAAGCTTTAGGTCGTTATTTGAAGTGTTTTTGTGTTCTGTGGTTCGTTAACGACCCTGACAACGTCGTTAACGAGGCTGCTTGTGAGTGTTTTTATTTGCTTTTTTTAGTAGATTGATAAACGAACAACCTTGCTTTCTGTGGAACGATCCTGACCTCCCTATACTCAGCGGGGTCTTGATTATAAATTTATTTGTTGTCAAGAAACCCTCTCAACAAGGCGTACCATCCAAAGAGGGTGTTGCGGCAGTTTAGTCGCATCCAGACCATCCCTCCTCCACCATTGCAGCCGGCAATTGTGGTCCGACATGACGCGGTTCAGAACCGCCCATACATTGTTTCTTATGATCCGGCGGACCATCACTAGGCACAGTGTATGGAGCACCTGATCGAGTTGGATGTGCAGCGTGCGGAGTACGCATGGTAGGTGGAGGATCTCACGTCTACGTCGACCCGACGTCGCCGCACCAGGATGACCCCTGTCCTCCTGTGCCTCACCCGATACCGACAATTTCTGATAGGATGGTAAAAACATATTATTTTTTAGTTGTATGTATAAGTTGCTATTTGAGTGTACAAACTAATATGATTTGATTTTATATGCGCAGAGGGTACAACACGCAGCGGGATATGTCCGGAGCCAGCTGCGCAGCATCTCAGGCACGTGCTCAGTATCCTATATTCTGACGCACCGCCTCCCTCACCGATGCCCACCCGACACTTTCCAGATTCAGTGCACGAGCGCGGCAGTGACAGCGGCACCTAGCATGAGCGCCAGTCCTAGATGATTTTGATTTCATATTCCACATACATTAGTACTTTATGTATCTATTTTTGGTGGTTTTGGATTTCATTTCACATTACTACTCTTGTGTTTATTTTTGGATGGTTTGGATGACATACATTTGTACACGCTTGTATTTATTTTTGTTTTTTTTTGATTATCTCCATAATTTTATTACGCTTGATCCAACCGATACCTTAATATGAATTATATTTTATTAGGGTTTAGGGTTTTAGGGTTTAGGGTTTAGGGCTTAGGATTTAGGGTTTAGGGTTTAGGGTTTAGGGTTTAGGATTTAGGATTTGAAATTTGGACAAAATGGAGTTGAAAATGAGCGATGGAATTACATATAACACTTGGATCCACATTTCGACGGCGCTTACATCCAACTTACCAAAAAAACCGTAAACAACACTTATGACTTATAAAACTAAACACGTGGAATTTGAAAAAACCATAAACAACATACACCCTACACCATAAACAACTTACTGAAAAAACACTTGGATCCATAAAAAGTGACTTATAACAGTAAACCACATCATTAATTCTCTGGCGAAATATAATCAATCGCCCGAATCTCGTCACCTTCAGTCAGGCGAAGTTTCATCGTCAACATCTGCAACCAATTATCCTAAAGGAGTCTTGGTTTCTTTGGCGTAGATACGATGTGTTATATCGTTGTCGTTCAAGAAGAAGCAACAATATCCTGGTGCTGCTCCATAGCCTGCTTCGCTCCAGTTCATGATGATGTTTTTTATTGATGTGCCTTGTATCACAGACCATTCCGTCTTTGTATCCCTCACCCCACGGACGTGGACGATGGAGACGTTTATGATGGGTGGAACAAAAGGGTAGGTTCGCGATGAACACGCTTTCCTTTTAGCCATTGGTATGCCGATAATGAAATATTGTTTCGGTTTAGAGTTTAGGGTTGATAGAGAGTGGAGCAACAATGGAGAAGGTTTAGGTCTCATTTTATACTTGGAATTTGCTCGAAGGGAGAGATGTGCATGCATAAGTCTTGTCACCGGGAAAGCTGGTAAATATGGAATTACCCATTTGGGTGAAAAGGGTAACAGAAGGCGCGCAATGGGCCTTCGAGCGCCCATTGCGTGGAGCAACGAGGTCCCATTGCGCGCCTTCTGTTAGGGTTTAGGGTTTAGGATTTAGGGTTTAGGGTTTAGGGTTTAGGGTTTAGGGTTTAGGGTTTTGGTTGAAAAGACAATTCAATATTTCAGTCTCCACTTTGAGCCATTGTTGTTTCTGCCTTTTTAGATCCATCAACAAGATTCACAAACCTAGTCTGACATGCAAGAGTTTGAAATTAATCCCACTTCAACAAGATTCGTTCTCTTAACATTAGAGGTAAAAATTCAAACGAGTAAGACATGACAATGCTCTTCGTCCCACTTACATCGAAACATATTAAGAAAGTTTCTAAATCCCCTAAACGGGGCACACAATACATGAAATATGAAAAAATGTTCTTCATAATAAAGTACATATATCCCATAACAAATCCCTCTTGACACAAGACTGTCCTAAGCAAATGTTTCCGGATCCCGACCGATGTCCCTTCGGCAAGCCTTCCAATGGTCAATCCTCGGGGTAAGAGCCTCGAGCCAGTAGTCGGCGCTGGGGTCGTGAAATTGACGCCATGCATGAGGAGTTGGGGGGATAGGCGCGTTCCCCGTAAGCCATACCTGAAAAAAATGTGATGTCACACATACGCAAGCAAGATGTACAAAAACAAAAAAAACTTAAAAAAAAGTGATTACAAATTTCTCACCGGTATGAAGTGCTCCCGTTGACCAACGAGGGCGATAGCAACGACAGGTGGCGGTATCCCATGTCCTTGATGATGATGTCCAAAATAGTAAAATAAGAAGTGGGCCCGGGGTATCAAAAATAAGTAGGCCCGGAGAGATTCCCAAAGGCAATTCAGGGACCCACATCCATACCCTTCGTTTATTTAAACAAAACTCATACCCTCGCGAGGTCTCCCAAATCCCCGGGACGAGGTCTAGACCTCGTGACCGACTCTACTGACGCACCCACCCACCCAGACCAATCACAAGCGGCCTCATTCCCGAACCAATCACAAGCGACCTCATCCCCGAACCAATCACAAGCGGCCTCGTCCCCGGACCAATCAAAAACCCCTATTCCGGGCGTCCCACATCGGACCTTGGCCTAAACTCGGCTCCCCAATTCTCTATAAATAGAGGAGAACCTCGTAGGAGGAAGGGGTCGAAAAACCCATTGAACTCAAGAACTCTCTTGCTTGTTAAAGATCGACGTGATAGAAACACCGTCAAAAGACCTCGCTACAGACAGGAGAAGTCCACAAAAAGACTTCAAGCCACACAAAGACCTCACCCACACTAAAGACCTCGCTACAAAATCTCACAAAGCTCTCTACACCACGAACCTAAATCTACCTCGCCCTAGAGTCAACCTCGCAACATTTAGGTTTGATCTCGGAACTTCGTAGGGGGTCTAGGTGTAATTCTCAAAGTTGTTCATCAGCCTCGTAGATTTGTAACCTCGTTATTGGGAGAAAATCATAAATAAAGGAGCAAGTGTTTGCACTCTCAAATATAATAATCTTGTTCCTTGTCTCGTAGCGCAGCCGTTATTTCGGGTTTCATCACTGGCGCCGTCTGTGGGAAACTTCTTCATCCTAAGCAGTCTCCCGTTTAGTGCGAACCTTGACTCCTTAAAACCCCTCAAAATGGCTTGCCCAAACAATTTATTTCCTCAACATCCCGACAACATGGCCGAGACCCCTCCGTGGATGACGGCAGGTTCCCCGGGGTACCCTTTTGTGGTTCCGCCAGGTTGGACGTACAACGCTCCACAAAACCCATACCCGTTCTAGGGGTATGAACAGGGTGGTGCGCCTCCTAACCCGTATCCCTACCCGGGTTACGGGCAGTACCAATAGAGCCAAGCTCCCCGATATGTCCCGATTCCATCCCAGGGCCAACCTCACTCCGAGTACGTGCCCGCATATGTCCCCGGATATATGCCGGGACAAGAGGCTCCCACCAACGGCTCCACCACAGAAAGACCCTCCCGAGATCCGATGCAGATCTCGCGATCCCGTTCGCGACGTGCAGGGAGGCGTGACACGGAGTTGTCCGAAACTGCGGCAAGCGTGGCACGCCCTCTAGCAAAGTCAAAATCAATATCTGCCCGCCCGTCTGTCGAGAGTGAATACATGAATCCCTTTGTGCCTGAGATCCAGGATGCACACATGCCCAAGGGTTTCCATTAGCCGCAAATGGGGCTTTACGACGGCACGACCGACCACGAGGACCACATAAAACACTACGCCGTCTAGATGAATGTCAACTCCTACAATGACGCCATTTTTTGCCGCATCTTCCCGATCACTCTGGACAAGGCGGCAATGACGTGGTTCACCAGCCTTAAGGTCGAGTCGGTAGCTTCGTTTTCTCAGCTATGCGAGTCCTTCGTCGGGCACTTCAACGGCTCAAGGAAGCACAAGAAGAACATGCGCGATCTCCGCGGCATTGAGCAGGGAGAAAACGAGAAGTTGGGTACCTTTTTTACGAGGTTCACCACTGCAGTCGCAGAGATCGCACAAATCGACGAGTCATCGGTGCGAGATATCCTCATGGGCAACCTTCGACAGGGGGATTTTAAGTGTCGTATTTTTCTTAAGAACCCGACGACGTATGAGAATCTGTGTGCTCGGATCACGGCGCATGTCTACGCCGAGGACGCTGCCAGCCAGAGCTCGCGACCGAGGACCGATAAGGAAATCGTGACCGAGGCTAAGTGGAAGGCTAAAGTGGCGGCACCGGCCGCGAGGGATGCATACATGACGCAAACTCACGACCGGCGCGTCGATTACAAGAGCAACAACAACAACAATAGAAACAACAACAACAACAGAGGCAACAACAACAACGACAATAGAAACAACAGCCGCTATGACATCTGCGGGAGTGGCGGTGGGGGTTGGAGCTGCTTTGGCGGGAGGCCACGAGGTTACAAGGGCAAAGGTGGCCCCGCCTACAACCCAAATGAAAAAAGGCGTGCCAACCCCGCGTCGGGAGCCAACCTCGTGCAGCAGGGACCAACCCAGTCTCGACCAAGCAACGCGGAGCAACACGCTCCGGCGAGGCAGTCGCGTTCCGGGCAAGCCGTGGCGCCCGATGGATACATCAATACCATCTCGGGCGGGCCCTCGCTGGCGGGTTCGAGCCAAGCGGAAAGAAAGAGATACGCGAGGGCAAGTCACCATGAGCCCTCGGTATACAACGTGACGCAGACCTCACGGTCCCACGTAGGTATGGTTTTCACTTCCGAGGACGCCGAGGGACTCCACATGCCCCACTCCGACCCCCTGGTGATACACGCTCAACTGGGCTCAAAGATAGTGAAGCGGATACTCATGGACACGGGTTCTTCATTGGAATCATGTATTTCGGCGCTTTCGAGCTGTTAGGGATCTCCGCGACATCTTTGAAGCCCTACGCTAGGAAGCTCACCTCCTTCTCGGGAAACGAGGTCGATGTCGCTGGTCTCATAGACCTATGGATGACACTCGGTGCTGGCTCCACAACGAGAACCGAGGTGATAGAATTTACGGTGGTGCACCTACCTTCAGCCTACAACGCAATCATCGAGAGAGTCTCCTTGATGAAGTTCTAGGCAGTGGTCTCCATCTACCACCTCAAAATGAAGTTCCCCACCAACGGTGGTGTCGGAGAGGTGAAGGGCAACCAAGAAGAGGGCCGCGTCTGCTACATGACCTCGGCAAAACAAAAATGCTCCGTGTTCATGGTAGAGGCTTCCGGCGAAGCGGATCTCGAGGTCCGGGATTTCACAATACCCACCCCCGAGGCAGAAAGAAGGGTGATCACCCCCTTCGAAAACAACTCCGAGAAAATCTACCTCGGGCGGTGCCTCGTCGGAGATGCAGCGACGTCACTAGAGGCCTTGCTTGCTGGATCCCGTGACGTGTTCGCCTGGACTGCAAAAGATCTCCGAGGTGTGCCTCGGACATTGGCCCAGCACTCCCTGAACATCGACGTCCCCATTCGCCCTGTGGTGCAGCGTCGAAGAAAAATGAACGAAGAAAGAGCGACCGCCGCGAACGAGGAGGTCGCCAAGCTGCTAGCCGCGGATTTCATCCGCTTTGTTGAGGTCCTTGTTGAGGTCCTTGAAATCTACACACATCCGCCACTATCTGAGGTGGCTGTCCAATGTCGTATTGGTCAAAAAGGCCAGAGGCAAGTGGCGGATGTGTGTAGATTTCAAGGACCTCAACAAAGCATGTCCCAAAGACAGCTACCCTCTGCCCTCGATTGATGCGCTCGTAGATTCAACTGCGGGGCACGAGGTCTTGAGCTTCCTCGACGCTTATTCGGGATACAATTAGATCTTGATGAACCCGCGTGACGAGGAAGAGACGTCCTTTATCACCCAGCGTGGAACATACTGTTACAAGGTCATGCCATTTGGCCTCAAAAACGCCGGGGCCACATTTCAACGCCTCATTGATCGGGTCTTCAAGGACCACCTGGGCAGAAATGTGTCGGCTTTCATCGATGACATCGTGGTGCGAAGCAAGAACCCCGAGGAACACCTGGCCGATCTCGCCGAGGTCTTCACCACCCTCAGACATCACCATCTCAGCCTGAACCCCGAGAAATGCGTTTTCGGCGTATCATTGGGGAAGTTTTTGGGATTCATGAACAACGAGCGCGGGATCGACATCAACCCCGCCAAAATAGAATCGATCCTCTCGATGAGATCTCCTAGATCTCGAACCGAGGTGCAGTGACTCAATGGCGCTGTAAATTACTTGGGGCAATTTTGCTCCCGTTTAGCGGACAAATCTCTCCCTTTCTTTGCCGCCCTCAAAAAGAATGACAAGTTCGTTTGGGACGAGAGCCTCGAGACTGCCTTCTCCGAGTTAAAGATCTTCCTCACAAAGCTCCCCACCTTGTCACCACCGCATGCGGGCGAAGACCTGCAACTGTATGTAGCGGTGAGCCCCGAGACAGTCAGCGCGGTGCTCACTAGAGAAGCCATGCACCCGGTGTACTTTGTGAGTCGCGTACTCCAGCCTGCGGAGTAGCGGTACTCCCCAGCAGAGAAAACGGCGCTAGCAGTAGTAACCGCCGCAAGGCGTCTACGCCCGTACTTCCATGCACATCCCATCCAGGTCCTCTCGGACCTCCCACTCCGTCAAATCCTACAACAGCCCGCCCTCTCCGGGCGTATGACGAAGTGGGCCGTCGAGCTCTCCGAGTTCGACATCAGTTACCTCCCGAGGACCGCAATGAAGGGACAGGCCCTCGCCGATTTCATGGTAGAGGTCACCTTCCCCGAAACCGACACAAGCTCGAACGAGTGGAAGGTGTTCGTTGATGGCTCACGATGTGACGCCGGTGGCGGAGCTGACGTATTCCTAGCTGGCCCCTCAATCGAGACGGAGTACGCTCTCAACTTCGCCTTTGATGCCACCAATAACGATGCCGAATACGAGGCCATGATCGCCGGGATCGAGATGGCGCTACTTAGCGGAGCCCGCAAGATCAGGGTCTACACAGATTCCGAGTTGGTGGCACGACAACTCAACGGCCAGTACAACACCAGGACAGGTTTTCTGCCCACCTACCGAGCAAAGGTGAAGGCATTGGTTTCATGCCTGGAGACCTTCGCGGTAGAGTCGATTCCACGAGCCTCAAACACAAAGGCGGATGCTCTCGCCAGGTTAGGCTCCACACTTCCCTTGGATGTGGGGAACCGCGTGATGGTAGAGAGAAAAATCTCACGAAGCGTTGATGGTGATGTCCTGTCCATAAGGACCGAGGACTGGAGGTTCCCAGTGACGCGGTATATACAAAGCGGTGTCCGCCCAGAGGACCCCGCGCTAGCCAGGAAACTAAAGATGCAAGCTGCCCGCTACTGCGTCATCGGTGACCAGCTCTACCGCCGAGGCTACGCTGAACCCAACTTACTTAGTGACCTTGATTCAATATTTGCTATTTATCCTCTTTTACTTAGTGACCCTTATTCAGTATTTGCTATTTATCCTCTGTTACACTTCACCATGTAGCTTCTATGATCACCATCTCATATTATCACCTTCATTTTTACATACAAATAACTCATGAGGGAAAGATGACCAACATTTGCCAAAAAAAATTGAAACCAGGGGACGTGCTAGAAGTTAGAACCCAAGAATTGAAAGGAAGCAGATCGCGAAAGTATCCAAACCCCAAGTGCACCAAGACTTGAAAATTGAACCCAACAGAATCTAACCCTATGTTTTGAAGCAGCTTACAAAATAACCCAAATGTCCAAAAGGGAAGCCGATTTTCAGCACGTACCAACACTATCCAAACCCGAAGTGCAGCACGAATTGAAAATTGGACCCAAAAACCCTTAACCCTAGGTTTCGAACCAAACTACAGAATAACACAAATTGTACAAAAAAGAAGCCGAAATTCAACACTTACCAACACACTACAACAGCAAAGGCGTGCGAATGCCCAAATCAGTAACCTAATAAATGTTGAAAGGGCAAGTAAAAATCAGGTCAATTACCACGATACTAAGAACCCTAAGGGAAAAAGCAATACAAAATTAACTTAGAATGAAAGAAATCAGAACCTTAGAATTGGAATGGGAGCACATGTGAATCACCAGTAGTAGAAAAGATACAAAAAAACAAAAGACAATGAGACCTATGTGCACCTCGAAATCACCGAAGGACAAACTTAAACCAGCGGAGAGGGCGGCCAGATGAGAAGAGAATCACCGGACCGGAGAAGAGAATCGGCGATTTTGTTTGCTTGAGGCTGAGAGTCAGGCGCAGGTGAAGCTAAACAGAAGATAATGGTCGGGAGAGAAGGTAAAAAGGGGGGATTTTGAAAATTTTGAAAATTTGACTGGCTAAAAGTCGTTGATGCCAAATCAAAAATAATTTCCTAATTACTCAACTAGTATAGTCGGTAAGTCGAGGTCGAACCCAAGAGAAACTTGTATCCTAAGTTTTATTATTATCAACTCAAAGAAGTAACAAAGGGGGATTTTGATTATTAAACTAACACTAATGAATTGAAACAAACAAAGAAAGTAATCAAACAAGACAAAGATTGGATTTTTATCAAGTTAAAGGAAAGCAATCCTATTCAAGTATGCACTTTTCTTCCTCAAGTTATTGATCCTAGATTCAAACAAGTTATTTCTTTCAGTTATTCCTATCCTGATCAGAATTATAACATAGCAACGAGACATGCAACTTAACATTCAAACAATTCATGAAACGATCATAAATAATAAGGATATCAGCATTTAGAGCAAGGATAAAAATGATACATGCAATTGAATTCCAACGAGTCAAACAATTAACATGCATTCAAATCTCTTCTCAATTGTTTTAGTCCAACGAGTCCTAAATCAATTGAGTTGCTACAAAGATCAAGCTTTTCTACGAAAAAACCTAAATCTAGCAATAGATAATATTAATTCCAACAACTTAGCTAGGCTTGAAAGAATCAATACAATCAATATGAATTACGCACAAGAGAATTGAAATAACCTGTAGAAATAAACCTGTAAAGATGAATCTCACAACAACTTGAGTCTGAAAAGCTTCAACTTGAATAGAATTTAGGGAGTTTAGTTCTCCATAAGAGAGAAAAACACAAAGTTTGAAATAATGGAAACTAGGTCTAAGAGAGCATACCAAACAAAGCTCCAAAACTAGGTCTACATAGTCTCACATATACGGAATAAAAAGATAAAAGGAAACAAATATAAAAGATAAATAGATAGATAAAACGCCGCCTCGGTTTTCGATGTTGTAGAAAACCGCGATCGCGATGAGTGGTGGCCGTGATCGCGGCCCTGCTTCTGACAGCATTGCAGCGTTGTTTTCGGAAGATGTTTTGACCACCTTAGATTGGGAATTTCGACTCGGTGTAAACATATGAATTATATCTCTTCGAGTTAGCTTTCCAATGATACCTAATTAAGCTTCATCCGACCACCGTAGCTCCCGAACGAAGCGTCACAAGAAAGTGGTGTCGAAACATCTACTCCAATGCATTGCCCGGTTTTAAGCGTTCTTTTCCACAACCTCTTGGGTCTTAATGATCATCAGAAATGGCTTGAATATCCTTGTAAAAGACACTTGAATATCTCCAATCTTGAATCCTTCAACTTAACCAATCCTTGCTCCTTAAAACGACCTAAAAACACAAAAGTGCAAGAGTAGACACCGAAATGCAAAAACTACAAAAACTAAGCAAAATGCATGCAACTACCTAAGATTTAAACATAAATATGCCCTAAAACTAACACCTAAATGCATGCTATCACGCCCCCTAACCCGTATCCTTACCCGGGTTACGGACAATACCAACAGGGTCAAACTCCCCCGTATGTCCTGATTCCTCCCCAGGGGCAACCTCGCTCCGAGTATGTGCTTGCGTACGTCCCCGGGTATGTGCCGGGGCAGGAGACGTCAACCAACGGCTCCACCACAGAGAGACCCTCCCGGGACCCGATGCAGATCTCGCGATCCCATTTGCGACGTTCAAGGAGGCGTGACACGGAATTGTCCGAAACAGTGGCAAGTGCATCACATCCTCTGGTGAAGTCGAAGTCGAAGTCACGTCGCCCGTCCGTCGAGATCGGGTACAACAACCCCTTTGTGACTGAGATCCAAGAGGCGCCCATGCCCAAAGGCTTCCACTGGCCGCAAATGCGGCTCTACGACGGCACGGCCGATCCCGGAGACCACATAAAAAACTTCGCCGTCCAGATGAACGTCAACTCCTACAATGACGCCATTTTCTGTCGTATCTTCCCGACCACTTTGGACAAAGCGGCAATGACGTGGTTCACCAGCCTCGGGGTCGAGTCGGTGGCCTCGTTCTCTCAGTTGTGTGAGTCCTTCATCGAACACTTCAACGGCTCGAGGAAGCGCAAGAAGAACATGCGGGATCTCCGTGGCATTGAACAGGGGGAAAGCGAGAAGCTGGGAACCTTCTTCACGAGGTTCACCATCACGGTCGCGGAGATCGCGCACATTGACGAGGCGTCGGTCCGAGATATTCTCATGGGCAACCTTTGCCAGGGGGATTTTAAGAATCGCATTTTTCTTAAAAACCCGATGACGTACGAGAGCCTGTGCGCTCGGATAACGGCCCAAGTTTACACTGAGGACGCCCCAACCAGAGCTCGCGACCGAGGACCGACAAGGAAATCGTGACCGAGGCTAAGGGGAAGGCGAAAATGGCCGCACCGGCCGCGAAAGATGCATACATGACACAGACTCATGACCGGCGCGCCGACTACAAAGGCAACAACAGAAACAACAACAACAACAAGGGCAATAACAACAACGACAACAGAAACAACAGCCGCTACAACAACCGCGGAAGTGGCGTTGGAGGTTGGAGCTGCTTCGGCGGGAAACCACGGGGTTACAAAGGCAAAGGTGGCCCCGCGTACAACCCAAATGAAAAAGGGCGCGCCAACCCCGCGTCAGGAGCCAACCTCGTACAGCAGGGACCGACCCATCCCCGGCCCAGCAAAGCTGAGCAACACGCTTCCTCGAGGCAGACGCACTCCGGACAGGCTGCAGCGCCCGATGGGTACATCAATCGCTGGCGGGTTCGAGCCAGGCGGAGAGAAAGAGATACGCGAGGGCAAGCCACCACGAGCCCTCGGTGTATAGTGTGACGCAGACCTCGCGGTCCCACGTAGGTTTGGCTTTCACCTTCGAGAACGCCGAGGGACTCCACATGCCCCACTCCGACCCCCTGGTGATACACGCTCAACTAGGCTCAAAAATAGTGAAGCGAGTACTGGTGGACACGGGTTCCGCCGTAGACATCATGTATTTTGGCGCCTTCTAGCAGTTAGGTATCTCCGCGACGTCCTTGAAGCCCTACGCTGGGAAGCTCACCTCCTTCTCTGGAAACGAGGTCGATGTCGCAGGTCTCACAGACCTTTGGATGACGCTCGGCACCGGCTCCACAACGAGAACCGAGGTGGTGGAGTTTATGGTGGTACACCTACCCTCAGCTTACAACGCGATCATCGGGAGGGTCTCCTTGATGAAGTTCCAGGCGGTGGTCTCCATCTACCACCTCAAGATAAAATTCCACATCGATGACGGTGTCAAGGAGGTAAAGGGCAACCAGGAAGAGGGCCGCGTCTGCTACATGACCTCGACAAAACAAAAGTGCCCCGTGATCATGGTAGAGACCTCCGGCGAAGCAGACCTCGAAGTCCGGGATTTCACAGTCCCCACCCCCGAGGCAGAAAAAAGGGTGATCTCCCCCTTCGAAAACAAATCCGAGAAAATCTATCTGGGGGAGTGCCTTGCTCGCTGGGTCCCGCGAGGTGTTCGCTTGGACTGCGAAGGATCTCCGAGGTGTTCCTCGGACATTTTCCCAGCACTCCCTGAACGTCGATGTTGCCACTCTCCCTGTGGTGCAGCGACGAAGAAAAATGAACGAAGAAAGGGCGAGCGCCGCGAACGACGAGGTGGCTAAGCTGCTAGCCGCGGATTTCATCCGCGAAGTCCAATATCCGAGGTGGCTGTCCAACGTCGTATTAGCCAAGAAGGCCAGCGGCAAGTGTCGGATGTGTGTGGACTTCAAGCACCTCAACAAGGCATGTCCTAAAGACAACTACCCTCTGCCCTCGATTGACGAGCTCGTAGATTCGACTGCGGGACACGAGGTCTTGAGCTTCCTCGACGCTTATTCGGGATACAATCAGATCTTGATGACTCCGCGTGACAAGAAAGAGACTTCCTTCATCACCCAGCGGGGAACATACTGTTACAAGGTCATGCCATTTGGCCCTAAAAACGCTGGTGCCACTTTCCAACGCCTCATTGACCGGGTCTTCAAGGACCACTGACTGGCTGAAAGTCGTCGTGCCAAATCAAAGATAAATCCCTAGTTACTCAACTAGTATAGTAGGTAAGTCAGGGTCGAACCCAAGAGTTGCGATCTCGTGTTGCTCTTTACTTTGGTTATCTTATCCGACGTTTCAGGTCTTCGATAACCTCGTGCTTTCTTGCTTTGATTGTTTTGCTTGATGCCTCAAACCCTTGACAACCTCGTGCTTTCTTTGCTTGCCAGGTTCTAGCCTTCCGCGGCCTGGACGTCGTTTTCTTTCATGCCTAGGAGAAACTTCGTGAGCCCCCCACCTGGCATTGCTTTCAAGGCTCAAGAGAGGTTTTACGAGGAGGCTTCTGAGTCTGTAGGGAGCGTATAGCCTAGCGATTCTCAAAACCCAAGGTCCTCTTCGTTGGTCTTCAGCGACCCCTCTTCCAGTGACTCCGAGGTCTCTATTGACTCGCGCTTCTCCCGACTTCGCGTGTACTCAGGTGTCGAAATGGCTGGGTCTTCTGTTTCCGACGAGGTAATTGCCGAGGTTATAGCATCGTCGTCCGACTCCTATGAGCCCGCGGATTTTGAGGTGGCGTACATCAATGATGCCGTGTCACGCGTCCCACCTGTTCTTGAGGAGAGGATCCCCATGTCTTCGGACTCCCGCGAGGTTTATATGTCTGGGGGAATGCCTACCGAGCTGAAGCCTGAGACGCTCGAGAAAATTGCCAAGGACTTCGCTTGGCCCGAAGGGGTTGAGCTAGCACTTCCGGAAGAGGGGAGCAACTCCTTGGCGTCTTATGAAAGGTGCGTGATTATGCACTCGTTCAGTCTCCAAGCGGGCTTTAGGTTGCCCCTGGCCCAACACATCGTCGACTTCTTGTGGGCCATGCGGATCTGCCCTGCACAGTTGTTTCCCAACGCTTGGAGGTTACTGTGTGCCTATACTATTCGCAGCCGCGAGCTTGGGGATGAGCCGAATGTTAACGACATGTCGACGCTGTTCCTGGCGAGGAGGGACCTGAAGGCCCGCCTCATCAACCTTAGTATGTCGGGTATCAAGATTACCAATAATGTTTCGAACGTCGGGCCATGGAAGAAGAATTGGTTCCTGGTTTGGGACCCCACCGGGAGGTACCTTAATTTCCCCACGGTTCCGGGTGACTTTGTTAGGCAAGTGGGCTCGCACACGGTTAACCAACTCGGTGCACTTAAAGCGCGATACGCCCCGGTGCGCCAAGCCCCGCACCAGAAGTATCTAGCACAAGATCGGCTTGAGCGGGCCGGCCTGAGTCTTGCCCCTCCGCCGCGCGAGGGTGACGAGGGTATTTAATTCCTCCTTCGTTGTTGCATATGTATTTTTGTTCGTCCTTCTTTGTCAGATAACGAGGTCAACAACATCGCAATCCTAGTTTATTTCAACATCGTGTTTTTTTTCTTTTTTAGAAACCTCGCTAATCCCAATTCGTTTCTTTCTCCTTTTTAACTTACTCTCATGTTTTTCTTTGGCAGTGGATCTTTTGCACGCTCTTACATCGAAGTCAAAGGGGAAGCAGCCCATGACTTCTAGTTCTACGGCCCCGGTTTCCCGGGGTCGGAAGGGGGTAGTTATTACGGAGCCGAACCCGGAGGCGAGGCCTCCCTCCGCGCAGCCTAAACCTACACCCCCGCCGACGATTGCGCCCGGGGAGAAGACTGCTGGGGGGTTCCACCCAAGGGGGACGTTGCGAAGACGTCCCAATGGGATGTTGCGAGGCCGCCCAAGGGAGACGTTGCGAAGACGTCCAAAGAAGACGTTGCGAGGACGTCCAAAGGGGAGAAAACCTCCGAGGCGGCATCGTCGAAAGGGGACGTCGCGAAGACGTCGTCCCATTCTTCTTGAGGGCCCGGCGACAAAGCCGGTCACAAGAGGAAAGGCGTGGAGTCCCCTCCTGGGGAGAAGAAGAAGAAACCTCGGGCGGGCGACCAGAAACGAGGTGCGTCGGGGAAAGATATTATCCCCGCTTTTAACTTCGAGGGGCGAGCCCTCGAGGCCGCTGGTCCCCACCCTGCCAAGTTTCATTGCCCTGGCCCGGTTAGGGGGGTCCCGTTGGAATGGGCCCGGGGGAATGGAAGGAGGAGGTCGCGTGGGCCAACAACGTTACCGATGCGGCGCTTGACGACGAGGCCGCTCGATACTCGGCCATGGTAAGTTTTTGCTTTTATGCGTTTTACTTCTGCCTCTCTCTTTTATTTTTTTTTACACTTTTGCGAATCTACAGAACACCTTCTTCGCCAACTACAACCGAATCCGCATCATCCTCGCTCATGCGAGGATAGACAAGATGGGGGTGGCGCTTCAAGCCCGCACCGAGGAGTGCGAGAGACAGGCTAAGGAACTTGCTGCAGTTAAGAAGCGGGCCGAAGCCGCGGAGGCTGCGGCTAAGAAGCGGGTTGAGGCCGCGGAGATTGCGACAAGGGATGAGGCCAAGGCGGCGGCGAGGGCGAAGGAGGGGGAGTCCCGGGCGAGGGAGCGGGAGAGTAAGGCGAGGGACGTGGCCAAGGCTTTGCAGGGCGAGAACGAGGAGCTTCGGGGTCAGCTCTCCGCTGAGCATAAGTTTTTTAAGGGGAAAGAGGCGGAGGTCTTGAGGTCCGAGGAGGAGATCACCCGCCTTGAACGACGTATCGTCGAGCTCAACAAGGAGGTTGAGGTCGCGGATCCCAAGTACGTGGTCTCGGAGGAATATAAAGCGGAGCTGGTGGAGAGTGTGAGGAAGATGTTCCATCAGGCCATCTGTATGGGTGTTAACCAAGCGGTGGCTAAGTACGGGCACCTCGATTCTCGCATTGTCTTCTTCAACCCCAATTACGACGAGACTATGGGGGAGTTGGATGGGGAGGAGCCCGAGGGGGAATGCGAGTTTTTCCTCAACGCGGACGGGACCGAGGCAAGTGAGGCGCCCACCATGGCGGAGCTCGCTCATAAAGGTTCGGAGGTCCCCGCCACAATCCTTTAGCCTGCAACAGACGTGCCGAGCTCCCAACCGCTTGTCACCGCCGCCAACGCCCTAGAATCCCTTACGGACCCCGCTAACCCCGCTGAAGCCCCGAAGAGTTGAGAGATGTTGCCTTCTCGTCTTTTCTTCTTTCTTTTTTTTTATTTTTGCCGCGTTGGTGGCCCTACGAGGTTTGTAGTTTGAACATCTCGGCCCTTGTGGCCTTTATTTTGATGGCCCTGCGGGGTCTGTAATTAAACATCCTGGCCCTTGTGGCCTTTGCTTTATGTACATATCGGCCTTTGCAGTTTTTATGTTGTTTGCTTGTATCCGTTTATCCACATCGACTCTTTATTGATCCATTCATCCAACCCCATGGGTCGGGTGTCACAGCTATTGTGACACTCGGGCCACATCGAGTATTTATTTTCGTCGAGTATATGCCGAGATTACGAGCCTCGCTTGCACATTGATTATTATGATGGCGTCGTGGGCTTCGTTCAGATCCCGTATGAATTAATCGAGATTCTCCAACCCCAAGCGGGAAGCGAGGGGTGGATCAAGCGAGATTCTCCAACCCAAAGCGGGGAGCGAGGGGTGGACCATACGAGATTCTCCAACCCCAAGCGGGAAGCGAGGGATGGACCATAACGAGACTCTCCAACCCCAAGCGGGAAGAGAGGGGTGGACCATAACGAGATTCTCCAACCCCAAGCGGGATGCGAGGGGTGGACTGTTAACGAGACTCTCCAACCTCAAGCGGGAAGCGAGGGGTGGACCATAACGAGACTCTCCCACCCTAAGCGGGAAGCGAGGGGTGGACTGTTAACGAGATTCTCCAACCCCAAGCGGGAAGCGAGGGGTGGACCATAACGAAATTCTCCAACCCCAAGCGGGAAGCGAGGTGTGGGTTGTTAAGGAGATTCTCCAACCCCAAACAGGAAGCGAGGGGTGGACCATAACGAGGTTCTCCAACCCCAAGCGGGAAGCGAGGGGTGGACCATAACGAGACTCTCCAACCCCAAGTGAGAAACGAGGGGTGGACCATAACGAGATTCTCCAACCCCAAGCGGGAAGCGAGGGGTGGACTGTTAATGAGATTCTCCATTGTTGCGAGAGTTTTGAAAAGCCTGCAATCCTTTATTCACAAAAATTGTAAGGAACAACAGAGTTCGGAGAATTTACATGTAATATTTTTTGATCCGCGCGACGTTCCATGTTTTGCTTAGGGTACGTCCCTCGTTGTCCTTGAGCTTAAAAGCTCCGGGCGCGACTTCTTCCCCAAGGAGATATGGACCTTCCCAGTTAGGGTCCAATTTGCCTCCCTCGGTGCGTCTTAGAACGAGGTTTCCTGTGGCCAAAAGACGAGGTCTGACCTTCTTGTCGTGGTATACGGCGACACGCCGTTTGTATTCTCTGGAGCGTAGGTCAGCCACCTCGCGAAGCTCGTCTCGGAATTGTAGCTCGACCCTAAGGTTGGACTCGTTTTCTTTCTCGTCGAAGTTGAACACTCTCGCCGATGGGACCAGGGTTTCTACGGGGACGAGCGCCTCCGCCCCGTAAGTTAGAGTGAAGGGTGTCTCGCCCGTCGCACGACGCGCGATCGTGCGATATGTCCAGAGGATGAGCGGGAGTAATTCGGCCCAGCGGCCTTGCGCCATGCCCAGGCGTTTCTTCAGATCGGTCAGGATGCGGGCATTGACATTTTCCACCTAACCGTTGGATTGGGGATGGGCCAGGGAGGAAAATTTGAGGGCTATGCCTAGTTCAGATCAAAAGGTCCGAGTCTCTTCGCAGTCGAATTGGGGACCATGATCGGTCATGATGGTCATGGGGACGCCGAAACGACAGACGAGGTTCTTCCATAGGAATTCGCAGACCTTTGCCCCGGTGATCTTTGCCATGGCCTGCGCCTCGACCCACTTCATGAAGTAGTCAACAATGACCAAGATGTACTGCACTTGGCCAGCTGCTTTGGGAAAGGGACCGAGGATGTCCATTCCCCACATCGCGAATGGGCATGGTGCGTGGATGGAGCGAAGACGGGAGGTCGGGGTGTGTTGGAGATTCCCGTGCTTCTGGCACCCATCGCATCTTTGGACCTAAGCCTTCGCATCTTGTCGGAGAGTGGGCCAAAAGTACCCCAAATGGACGATCTTGTGTGCCGAGGACCGCCACCCCGGGTGGCCTCCACAAACTCCCTCGTGCGCCTCGTAGAGGACGTGGTCCGTGACCTCGGGTGGTATGCATAGCAAGTTGGGCTCAGCGTAGCCTCGGCGGTAGAGCTGGTCACCGATGACGCAGTAGCGGGTTGCCTGCATCTTTAACTTCCTAGCCAGCGCGGGGTCTTCTAGGAGGACACCGCTTTGTA
Source organism: Fallopia convolvulus (assembly GCA_964016875.1). Lineage (NCBI taxonomy): Eukaryota > Viridiplantae > Streptophyta > Magnoliopsida > Caryophyllales > Polygonaceae > Fallopia > Fallopia convolvulus. The sequence continues at coordinate 4,327,886 of OZ024720.1, forward strand.
TATACCGCGTTATTGGGAACCTCCAGTCCTCGGTCCTTATGGATAGGATCTCTCCATCAACACTTCGTGAGAGTTTTCTCTCTATCATCATGCAGTTCCCTACTTCCAAGGGAAGCGCGGACCCCAACCTCGCGAGAGCATCCGCCTTTGTGTTCGAGGCTCGCGGAATTGATTCTACCGTAAAGGTCTCTAGGCATGACACCAAGGCCTTCACCTTCGCTCGGTAGGCGGGCAGAAATCCTGTCCTGGTGTCGTATTGGCCGTTGATTTGTCGTGCCACCAACTCGGAATCTGTGTAGACCCTGATTTTGCGGGCTCCGCTAAGGAGCGCCATCTCGATCCCGACGATCATGGCCTCGTATTCGGCGTCGTTATTGGTGGCCTCGAAGGAAAAGTTGAGGGCGTACTCCGTCTCGATTGAGGGGCCAGCGAGGAATACGCCGGCCCCGCCACCGACGTCACACCGTGAGCCATCAGCGAACACTTTCCACTCCTCTGAGCTTGTGTCGGTCTCGGGGAAGGTGACCTCTACCATGAAATCGGTGAGGGCCTGTCCCTTCATCGCGGTCCTCGGGAGGTAACTGATGTCGAACTCGGAGAGCTCAACAGCCCACTTCGTCATTCGCCCGGAGAGGGCGGGCTGATTGAGGATTTGACGGAGTGGGAGGTCGGAGAGAACTTGGATGCGATGTGCATGGAAGTAAGGGCGTAGGCGCCTCGCGGCGGTCACTACTGCCAACGCCATTTTCTCCGCCGGGAAGTATCGATGCTCCGCAGGTTGGAGCACGCGACTTACGAAGTATACCGGGTGCATGGCCTCCCTGGTGAGCACCGCGTTGACTGTCTCAGGGCTCACCGCTACGTACAGTTGCAGGTCTTCGCCCGCCAACGAAGGTGACAAGGTGGGGAGCTTTGTAAAGAAGATCTTCAACTCGGAGAAGGCAGTCTCGAGCCCCTCTTCCCAGACGAACTTGTCATTTTTCTTGAGGGCGGCAAAAAAGGGAAGAGATTTGTCCGCTAAACGGGAGAAAAAGCTCCCCAGGTAATTTACAGCGTCATTGAGTCGCTGCACCTCGGTTCGTGACCTTGGAGACCTCATCGAGATTATCGACTCGATCTTAGCGGGGTTGACGTCGATCCCACGCTCGCTGATCATGAAGCCCAAGAACTTCCCCGATGATACGCCGAAGACGCACTTCTCGGGGTTTAGGCTGAGACGGTGATGCCTGACGGTGGCGAAGACCTCGGCGAGGTCGACCAGGTGTTCCCCGGGGTTTTTGCTCCGTACCACGATAATTAGGACTAGTTAATACATTTTATGTATTAACTAGTCCTAATATGATGTATTTCATATAGCATAATTAGGACTAGTTAATACATTTTATGTATAGATTTGAGTCCATTTATTGCTTGTAACGATATATGAGTAGAAGACCGAAGATTGGAGGAATTGAAGTCGGGATTAGAAGATCGAGAAGTGAAGGCCGCGGAGCTGAGCAGTCCGCGGTGGAGATAAGATTCAGTGCCGCAATCGCGGAGGCCTAAGGCCGCGGTCGCGGGTCAACGTTGACTCGGAGGAAGATTCTGCAGTCCGCGGTCGCGGAGGTTGTTCACCGCGGTCGCGGAAGTCCACGTCAGCAAGATCCGAGGCGGCGTTTTATCTATCTATTTATCTTTTATTTTAGTTGCCTTTTATATTTTTATTCCGAGTATGTTTGAGACTATTTAAGTTTAGTTTTAAGACTGTTTTGGATTCTGCTAGACCTAATATCAGACCTTTTGTGTTTTTCTCTCTTATGGAGAACTAAACTCCTTATATTCTATTCGAGTTGAAGCTTTTCAGACTCAAGTTGTTGTGAGATTCGTCTATTCAGGTTTATTTCTACAGGTTATTTCAATTCTCTTGTGCTTAATTATTATTGATTGTGTTGATTTCTGCTTGTCTGGCCAACTTGTTGGAATTGATATTATCTATTGCTAGATCTAGGTTTTCTCGTAGCAAAGCCTAATCTTTGTAGCAACTCAATTGATTTAGGACTCGTTGGACTAAAACAATTGAGAAGAGATTTGAATGCATGTTGATTGTTTGACTCGTTGGAATTCAATTGCATGTATCCTGTTTATCCTTGTTCTTAATGCTAATATCCTTATTATTTATGATCGTTTCATGAATTGTTTGGATGTTAAGTTGCATGTCTCGTTGCCATGTTATAATTCTGATCAGGATAGGAATAACTGAAAGAAATAACTTGATTGAATCTAGGATCAATAACTTGAGGAAGAAAAGTGGATACTTGAATAGAATTATATTCCCTAATTGATAAAAATCCAACCTTTGCTCTGTTTGTTTGTCTTGTCTGCTTAAAATTTCCCTAGTTTTAGATTAAAATACCAAAAATCCGCCCTTTTTGTTACTTCTTTGAGTTGATAATAATAAAACTTAGGATACAAGTGTCTCTTGGGTTCGACCCCGACTTACCGACTATACTAGTTGAGTAACTCGGGATTTATCTTTGATTTGGCACGACGACTTTCAGCCAGTCAAATTTTGGCGCCGTTGCCGGGGACACTTTTGTTTCATTCTAAGTTTTATTGCTACCAACTCTGGTGTGGACCCTAGTTTATGGTCCACACTCGTGCTACTGATTCTTCTATTTTGCCTCTTGATTCAGAAATCGAAAGGACTCTTTCCAGGTTGAGACGTGAAGCTTGGGAACAACTCCGTGAATTACCTTTCAACTTGGATTCTGCTGAAACTGAGACAATGGTAGATCAGACTTTAAGGCAGCTAACTGCCCCAAACTTTCAACAGCAGTCCCTGGCTGTTGAGTTTCCTGCGCTGAATGAAGGTGTTAAGTTTGAGTTGAAATCTGGTTTGATCCATCTTTTACCCCAATTCCATGGGCATGGTGGAGAAGATCCAAACAAGCATCTTGCTGAATTTGATCAGGTCTGCTCAAGTATGAAGCCTGTTGATGTAACTGAGGACCAGATCAAGCTGAGGGCGTTTCCTTTCTCTCTGAAGGATTCAACCAATTAGTGGCTCTACTATCTTTCTCCGGGATCAATAAATACCTGGAATAAGATGAAAGCGGCGTTCTTAGAGAAATACTTCCCTGCCACCAAACAGAACAGTCTGAAGAAGAGCTTGAGAAACATTGAGCAACAGGTTGGGGAGAGCCTGTATGATTATCATGAGCGATTCAAGAAACTGTGTGCCAGCTGTCCATATCATGGGTATTCTGATCAAGACCTGGTACTGTATTTCTTTGGTGGAAAACTGGATGAAGAGCGTAGAATGGTGAATGCAGCTTGTGGTGGAAGCCTGATGAATAAGACACCAGCAGATGCCCTTGAGCTCTTCTCTGAGCTATCTGAGAACTCAAGGCAATTCAACAAAAGAACTGGCACTAAAGGAGTCAATGCTGTGGACTCCTCGTCTGTTTTAAAAGCTGAAATGGCAGAGTTGAAAGATATGATGAAGAGTTTCATGCTGTCAAGAACCCATCAACAATTGAAGGCATGTGAAATCTGTGCTGATACACTACATCCTACTGATGCCTGTCCACAACTCCAGGAACCTCAGGTTGAGGTTAATGCTGTAGGAGGATATGGACCCCCTAGACCTCATTTTGATCCATACTCTAATACATACAACCCAGGTTGGGGGGCCCATCCAAATTTGAGGTATGGGAATCAGAATCAGCCTCAATATAATCATCAACAAGGAGGAAATCAGCAACCCAGGCAACCCTATGTTCCTAGACCTCCAATTCAAAATCAAAACAACTCATTCAATGCTGAAGAGATGTTTGCAAGGCTAGCTAACACAGTATACCAGCTGGGACAGAACACACAAACTAGCATCAAGAGTACTCAAGCTAGTATTAAAAATATAGAGACACAGATCAGTCAACTGGCTACTGCAGTTAGCAAATTGGAGGCTAGAGATTTTGGAAAATTACCATCACAGCCTATCAATCCAAGGGAGAATGTGAGTGCTATCACATTAAGAAGTGGAAAAGAGCTAAATAGGGACGTGGAGGTGAATGACGATCCACGAGCTACTAGTTCTGATTTTCTGAAGACCGATTCCGCGCCCGCGGTGAACAATTGCCGCGATCGCGGAACCCTAGCTGAGAGCATGGTGATTCTGGACAAAGCCTCCGCGCCCGCGGTGACCAACCTCCGTGATCGCGGAGACGGTGAAAATTCGGATCCTGAAAAACCCGAAATTCCGCAACCGCGGGACCCTCTCGACCGCGCCCGTGGATCTGTAGCTGAGCCCGAAAATGCTTACGTTCGCCCAGATTTCCCTTCTATGGTTTCTCAGAAGCCACCCCCTCCTTTTCCCGAAGCACTGAAAGACACAAGGAAGCCAGAGAATGACAAGGAGATCTTTGAGACGTTTTCCAAGTGTGAGGTAAATATCCCTTTGCTCAATCTAATTAAAAGTGTTCCTAGATTTGCTAAATTTCTGAAAGAGTTATGCACTATCAAAAGGAACCAAAAATTAAAAGGGAAACAGAAAGTTAAGGTCAGTGAACATGTCTCTGCTGTATTTCAAAGGCGCATGCCTAAAAAGTGCAGTGATCCAGGCATGTTCAGCATTCCCTGCATAATAGGAGAAACTAAACTAGATAAAGCCATGATTGATTTAGGTGCTTCTATTAATGTTATGCCTTACTCTGTTTACACTTCACTAGGCTTAGGACCCTTACATGAAACTGGTGTTATTGTTCAATTAGCTGATAGGTCTACAGTTTACCCGAAAGGGGTTGTCGAAGATGTCCTTGTTATGGTAGATAATCTGATTTTCCTTACTGATTTTTATGTGCTTGATATGCATCATGATGTGCATGCTGCACCCATTCTGTTTGGACGTCCTTTCATAAAAACTGCTAGAACAAAAATTGATATGTGTAAGGGTGTCCTAACTATGGAATTTGATGGGGAGAAATTTGAATATAGTATGGATAATGCTATGAAATACCCCCATGATGATCACTATCTATGCTCAGTTGATGTAATTGATCAGATTGTACAAGATGTATTTGATACTACTTGTGTAGATGAGTTGCAATCTGTTCTAGAGAATGACATAGATCCTGCATGCTCAGATTATGAATTACCTGAGAGATATCATGAAATTTTTGCTGATCTGAATGCATGCTATGACACTCCTGCTGATGCTTTGGCCATTAGGCCCATACCACTAACTCTCCCTAGCGAGAAATTGCTTCCTTCTGTAGTACAGGCACCTGAAATTGAGCTTAAACAGCTCCTTGAGCATTTAAAATATGCTTTTCTTGGAGATGGTGACACTTTGCCTGTCATTATTTCCAACAAACTGTCCAAGGAGCAAGAAGGAAGACTAGTGCAGGTACTGAAAGAGCACAAGACAGCTCTAGGATGGACTATTGTTGACATTAAAGGGATTAGTCCTTCTACATGTATGCATAGGATCCTCCTAGACGATGGTGCCAAGCCATCCAGACAGCCACAGAGAAGGCTCAACCCACCTATGATGGAGGTAGTAAAAAAGGAGGTACTGAAGCTCCTACAGGCAGGTATGATTTATCCCATCTCTGATAGTCAGTGGGTTAGTCCGACCCAAGTGGTGCCCAAGAAGGGTGGTATCACAGTGGTAGAAAATGTGCATGGGGAATTAGTCCCCACACGAGTTCAGACTGGTTGGAGAGTCTGTATTGATTACCGTAAGCTGAATGCGGTAACTAGAAAGATCACTTTCCCTTGCCATTCATTGATCAAATGCTTGAGCGACTTGCCGGTCGTTCATATTATTGCTTTTTAGATGGCTATTCAGGGTATTTTCAGATTGTTATTGCACCGGAGGATCAAGAGAAAACGACATTTACATGTCCGTTTGGCACTTTTGCATACCGCAGAATGCCATTCGGATTGTGTAACGCACCCAGTACATTCCAACGGTTTATGGTAAGCATCTTTTCTGAGTATATTGAAAATTTTATTGAGGTTTTTATGGATGACTTTACAGTACATGGTGATGACTTTGATGCCTGTTTAAACCATCTTTCTTTAGTCCTTCAAAGATGTGTAGAAACCAATTTAGTTCTTAACTCTGAGAAGTGTCACTTTATGGTTGAGAAAGGCATCGTTTTAGGTCATATAGTGTCATCCAGTCCTTACCTTATCCTACTAATGTGCGTGAAGTGCGTTCTTTTCTAGGCCATGCAGGGTTCTATCGCAGGTTTATTAAAGACTTTTCCAAGATCTCGGCCCCATTATGTGATTTGTTGAAAAAGGAGGTGCCCTTTGAGTTCAATGAGGCATGCAAAAAGGCGTTTGATGAGCTGAAATCACGCCTAACAAGTGCACCAATAATTCAAGCCCCAAATTGGTCTCAACCTTTTGAAATCATGTGTGATGCAAGTGACTATGCTGTTGGGGCTGTTTTAGGTCAAAAAGAAGCTAGAGCATCCCATGTTATACATTACGCTTCTATGACCTTAAATGATGCCCAAAGAAACTACTCCACCACTGAAAAGGAAATGCTTGTTGTAGTGTTTGCTTTGGAGAAGTTCAGACAGTATCTTTTGGGGACAAAGGTGATAGTATATTCAGACCATGCAGCGCTTCGTTATTTAATGACGAAAAAGGAGGCTAAGCCAAGACTAATTAGATGGATTCTCCTGCTGAGTGAGTTTGATATAGAGATCAGAGACAAAAAGGGAGCTGAGAATCTGGTGGCTGATCATCTGTGTCGGCTTGTGCACGAAGAAAATACGTCAGGAAGCCAAGATCAGATTCAAGGACGTTTCCCTGACGAAACATTGTTCGAAGTTCGGAACAGCGATTCCGCGATCGCGGTGAAGGTGTCCCGCGCCCGCGGAGCTGAATCTGACATCAGTGAATCTGCTGAGACTTCCGCGATCGCGGTGACCAGCCTCCGCGCCCGCGGAGTTGAGATCAACAGCGACACTGATCCTCGATTTGAAGAATTCATTTTTGGGATCCATTCATTCCGGCCATGGTATGCAAATATTGTTAACTACCTCGTCTCGGGGGAGTTCCCACCTACTTTTACCAAGGCGCAGAAGGACAAGGTTCGTCATGAATCCCGATTCTATGTTTGGGATGATCCTTATTTATGGAAGCACTGCACAGATCAGGTAATCCGACGGTGTGTCCCGGATTCTGAGGTACAATCTATCCTTTCTTTTTGTCATTCCTAAGCATGTGGGGTAATTTTGGGACTAACAAAACTGCTAGGAAAATTTTAGAAGCTGGATTTTATTGGCCTCATATTTTTAGGGATGCTTATGCTTTCTGTAAATCATGTGATCGTTGTCAGAGGGTGGGTAATATTTCTAAAAGACATGAGATGCCTCAATCTCGCATGATATTCTGTGAAGTTTTTGATGTTTGGGGCATTGATTTTATGGGACCCTTCCCCTCTTCCTATGGGAATCTGTATATTTTACTTGCGGTGGACTATGTTTCCAAGTGGGTGGAAGCAAAGGCCACCAGAACTGATGATTCAAAAGAAGTTGCAGGTTTCCTTAAGGACAACATTTTTTCCAGATTTGGGATTCCAAAGGCTCTAATAAGTGACAGGGGTACTCATTTTTGCAACAAGACTGTGAGCACTTTATTGAAAAAGTACCATGTCACTCAGAAGATCTCTACAGCCTATCATCCCCAGACCAATGGACAAGCTGAAGTGTCCAACAGGGAGATAAAATCTATTCTGGAGAAGACGGTGGCGCCTAACAGGAAAGATTGGAGTTTGAGACTCAATGATGCTTTATGGGCCTACCGTACTACTTACAAGACACCCATCGGGATGTCTCCCTTCAGATTGGTTTATGGCAAAGGTTGTCACTTGCTGGTTGAGCTTGAGCATAAAGCTTATTGGGCGGTCCAGAAGTGCAATTTCAGCATTAAAGAGAATGGAGAGTTCAGGAAATTACAATTGCAAGAATTGGAAGAGTTGAGATTGGATGCCTATGATAATGTTGTGAATTACAAGAACAAAACAAAAGCATGGCATGACAAAAACATCCTAAGGAAGGAGTTCAAAGTTGGAGACAAGGTCCTTCTATTTCAGTCTCGTCTCACCCTCTTCCCAGGCAAACTCCGTTCCAGATGGGATGGACCATTTACAATCACTCAAGTCTTTCCACATGGGGCTGTGGAATTATTGGATGGGGACTCTCAAAATGTGTTTAAAGTTAATGGTCAGAGACTGAAGAAATATCATGAGGGAGTCAGCCAAGAAGTATTAGAAGAGTTGGATCTTTCCGATCCAAATTCCAGTTCTGAATAAAAGGGCTAAAATGTCGGGCCAACGACATTAAATAGAGGCGCTGCTCGGGAGGCAACCCGAGGTAAGTTTTCTGTTTATCATTTTATTTTATCATTTTGAATAGTTTTTTAGTTTTTAGTTTTAGTTTTGTTTCCTTTCAATCTTGTCGGACTAACATGCAGGTACTAGGTTCGAAAGAACAAAAATATTTTGGGGAATTTATTCCTCGAAGTACACAGAAAAAGGCGAACAGGTGCCAGTACACAGCACCGCGAGATAATTAAAAAATATATATAAAAGGACTTGACGGAAATGTCGGTTTTACCCCTCACCTACCGGCCGACCCTACCATCTTCTTCCTCCCTTCCTTCTACCATTTCTACCATTTCCACCATTATCAAACCTCCAAACCTCCATAACCTCTCAAACCAAATTTTTCCAACTCCACCAAGAATCAAAATCAAACCCGTTTCCCTAACCCTTTCGCCATTCTAAACCCAAATCCGTCTTCCAAATTCCCAAATTTCCACTCAAAAACCCTCAAATCCACATCTAAAATCCAAAACAAATTTCTCCAAATCTCCCTCAAAACCTCTCCAAATCCACTCATTCCTCTCGGATTTCCCATTAGCAAGACGCTGCGAAGCCACCGCGAGCCACCGCGTGCGAAAAACCGGATCCCGCGGAGAACTGCATTTCCGCGATCGCGGTGACCAGATTCCGCGCCCGCGGCCCTTGACAGAATCCACACGCTCCACTTTGTGAGTTTGATTTTGCCCTTCTTCGGTTTATTTATATCTATGGCGTATCCAGTTAGGCTGAGTAGGGATGAGAAGGCATTGTGGAATGAAATTGATAGGAAAATCATGCTGTCTACTAAATTTTTCCATGAACCGACATTGCATACGTTGGGCTTATATCAGTCGGTTCAGCAGTTATTGCAGCAGGGTGGTTTAGGTGGTTTGATCCCTTTGCATGCCCATACATATAAGCCTCTAGTATTGGAATTTCTGGTTACTTACAGAGAGCTTGATGATGGTAGTATTAGCTTTAGATTGCTTGAGAGGAATTACTCACTGACTAGGAATCAGTTAGGTGAGTGTTATGGGGTGACAAGTCAGCCTACAGCTGGTTGGGCTGATATTGAGGATAACCCGAGGGCGATGCATTTCTGGACTGCAGTGACCCACACTCAGTATAGTCTTGGCCCTGGGTTACAGAATTACAGTATTGTTCATCCGGGGTTGAGGCTTTGTCATAAGGTGATTTCTAACACCTTTTTAGGGAATGGAGAGGTTAATAAGATGGCCGCTAAGGATGTTTCTATGATGTGGTGTTTGATGGGGGATCAACCTGTGGTCCCTGATTGGGTGACATTATTTTTACGAGCTGTGAGGAAGGCCCGGTCTCAGTCCGCGAAGATTGCTTTTGGAGGCTTGGTTACTTTGATAGCCTTGCGTTTTGTGAGCTTGGATGTTATACGGGGCAAATATAGAGTGGCCAAGTGTTTATCTGTCACAACTGAAGAAGGCCAAGTGTTTATCTGAGGGTGAAAATGGAGGTTGGATCTGGCACTGTGGTAAGGACCATGATGAATATTTACGTCTGCCTAGGGAGTTTGGAGTTGAGGTGACAGCTGCTGATTATTATTTGGAGTCTGATGTGATGGTAGTAGAGGATGTACAGGAAGAGGAGGAGGAAGAGTATGAGCAGTATGATGAGCCTCCGGAGGGACAGCACGAGACTAGTCCTTTTGGTGATGGAGATGCTCCAGAATGGTATGAAGGGATGACTTCTGCTATGGCGCATTTGAGTATGAGGCTTGATTCTATGGCTGACCGACAGGATTATTTTATCAGAGAGCAGGCTAGTATGAGGAGTACTTTAGCAGATGTGGGGAGGAATGTCAAAGACATGTCCCTCACCATGGATCAGATGAGGGAGCGACAGGAGGCATTTTATCAGCATTATTGGCCTCAGTACCCTCAGTATTTTCCACCTCCAGGTCCCTCACAGTGAGTCTTCTGTTTTCCTTTCCTATATTTTTTTATCTGATTTGTCTTTATTTCATTGAAGGCAATTAAAGGTTTAAGTATGGGGGAGGGCGTACTCACTGTTGTATATATGTACAGATGCATTTCAGTTTTTGCATTTCAGATTAAAAAAAAAAGAAGAAGAAGAGCCAAAAAATAAAAAAGAGGCATAAAAATCCTGGGATGAGCTGAAAACCCGAAAGGGCGGCTCGGGTAATAAGCAGGTAACCCGGACCAGCATTAGGCTGGGGTAATAAGAGGTTAATGAGAGATGTGAGCAATTGTGAGCACACCTAAAAGAAAAATGAAAAGAGTGATTAGGTGAAAACCCGAAAGGGCGCCTAAGTAGAATGAGTGATAAAATCAGAGTGTTTAGGATAATATTCTACTTTGGGGTTTGGGGATTACATTTTAGATGTCGGGTAGATCCTAGGTTGCTCTACATTTTTTGGAGCTTGAGTGTTATATCTTGTATCTGTGAGGTGTGTGATTTGAGCTTTCATGTTTTTGGCTCATTATTTCTCTACATGGGTTCGGGTTGTGAGATTATTTTGAGTGTTTTCTAGTTTTAGATAATTTTCTCCCATTGCTGTCTGTAGACCTTTGTTGATTTGTCATGCTTGATTTTATTTTTGAGCTTACTCGAGGACGAGCAAGGTCTAAGTATGGGGGAATTTGATATGCTGTATTTCATATAGCCTAATTAGGACTAGTTAATACATTTTATGTATATATTTGAGTCCATTTAGTGCTTGTAACGATATATGAGTAGAAGACCGAAGACTTGAAGAAATTGGAGGAATTGAAGTCGGGATTAGAAGATCGAGAAGTGAAGGCCGCGGAGCTGAGCAGTCCGTGGTGGAGATAAGATTCAGTGCCGCGATCGCGGAGGCCTAAGGCCGCGGTCGCGGGTCAACGTTGACTCGGAGGAAGATTCTACAGTCCGCGGTCGCGGAGGTTGTTCACCGCGGTCGCAGAAGTCCACGTCAGCAAGATCCAAGGCGGCGTTTTATCTATCTATTTATTTTTTATTTTAGTTGCCTTTTATATTTTTATTCCGAGTATGTTTGAGACTATTTAAGTTTAGTTTTCAGACTTTGTTTTGGATTCTGCTAGACCTAATTTCAGACCTTTTGTGTTTTTCTCTCTTATGGAGAACTAAACTCCTTATATTCTATTCGAGTTGAAGCTTTTCAGACTCATGTTGTTGTGAGATTCGTCTATTCAGGTTTATTTCTACAGGTTATTTCAATTCTCTTGTGCTTAATTATTATTGATTGTGTTCTGCTTGTCTGGCCAACTTGTTGGAATTGATATTATCTATTGCTAGATCTAGGTTTTCTCGTAGCAAAGCCTAATCTTTGTAGCAACTCAATTGATTTAGGACTCGTTGGACTAAAACAATTGAGAAAGAGATTTGAATGCATGTTGATTGTTTGACTCATTGGAATTCAATTGCATGTATCCTGTTTATCCTTGTTCTTAATGCTAATATCCTTATTATTTATGATCGTTTCATGAATTGTTTGGATGTTAAGTTGCATGTCTCGTTACCATTTTATAATTCTGATCAGGATAGGAATAACTGAAAGAAATAACTTGTTTGAATCTAGGATCAATAACTCGAGGAAGAAAAGTGGATACTTGAATAGAATTGTTTTCCCTAATTGATAAAAATCCAACCTTTGCTCTATTTGTTTGTCTTGTCTGCTTAAAATTTCCCTAGTTTTAGATTAAAATACCAAAAATTCCCCCTTTTTGTTAATTCTTTGAGTTGATAATAATAAAACTTAGGATACAAGTGGAAATGTGTGTTGACCTATTCTGTTCTGTTCAATTGACTTGTTAAAAGTTATGTTGTTGGCTAATTGTTGTTTTTCAAACGTCTTACTATTGCCTCTAGCTTGCCTAGGGTAGTAGTTGACCCCTCGGGGACTTTATTTTTCAGTTCCAGGTACTCACACAAGTCCCGTGTTGGAGCCTAGGCCAGATGCTGCAGCGGATCGTTGACGCGTGTCACTAGGTCACTGAGTGGGTTTCAAGTTCGGTTTAGGCTTGTTAGCTGTTTTGGATATTTCACTATATTGTTGACTTTAGCAGATTTCTAGTGTTGAATGTGAATTGGCTAGACATTTGGGATTCATGCATGACATTATTAAAATGTGGTTTGTTTGAACGACAGTTGGATGTTTTAAAATAGTTTTCTTGTCGTGCCCGAGTTGCAAGGTCCAGGTATTCTAGTTGTCAACCAGTTCAGGTAGGACCCGTTAGGGTCAAACTACCTAGTAATGTCCCGACGTTAAGTCGGGGTGTTACAGATTGGTATCAGAGCGAGGTTGGCAACAAGGGCACATGGAACCGAACAACAAGTGTACACGAGGTCCAACTGTAAACAGAAACTGGCCGGTGTTTTCGAAAAAGTTTTAAATGTGGTAGTCATGCTGCATATAGGGGGTAGATGACACTTCGTGACTCCGCTGCCATCCGTTGAAGGACCTCACGTAGATTAGTAAGTAAATCCTTCACTTTTAGTCATGTTTAAAGTTTTGATCATGGGACCTTCTGAAAGGATGATCCCACAAATTAGAGACAGAATTGGTGTTGCTAGTAGTAGAGGCCATGGGAGAAGTCGTGGTTGTGGTAGGAGTAGAGGAGAGACTCCTTTGGTCGTTGAGCTAGAAGAAAATAAGAATGTTTACCCCTAGGAAGGAGTTGTTGAGAATGGAGGTTTGGCTGTAGGAGATGTTAGGATGCTATCGAGTCTGTCATTGGAGGAGGACCCCTAGCTAATGGGGCCTAGTTTGAGCCAATGCACCACCAGTTGGGTATCACTAGAGTTTTGCATGATCAGAATGCTAATATTGGGTTTCAATGGACAAAGATGAATGCATTAGACTAGAGTATTGTTAGAGCTGCTCAACTAGGAGTGCTTCTAGAAGTACAGAGACTAGAAGTAGTTTATCTTGTGGTAGAGCCACTGAGAGATGAGCCCAATCAAACAAGTGGCTCCAGAATTTAAGTAGATCAGGGTGCCAAGCTTCACAAGGGCCCCAGGTTCTAGAATAAAGCAATAGCTGAGTATTATGGCTTCGACGTTGGAATTCTAATCAGGCGCTATAGGAGAAGAAGATGTCTTTAGTGAAAAGTTTTCTACAAGAGGGTGCTTTCGATTGATGGAATTTAAGCCAGGACTGTCAGAGAAATGTTACACTCGAGGAGGGACAATCGACTATGCTCGTTTCAGCAGAACCGGTCGTGTTCTCAATCACAAGGTCATCAGGATTGGACTTAGAAGGGCCATTCTATTACAGGATCGAAAGAGTGCTTCAAGGGTGGGGGCAATGATCACATTAAGACACAATGTTCGAAACTACGTCATCTGTAGGAAGCCAACCTTATACGATAGTATTATGGGGTTAGTGTACCATCTCAGGGACATTCACCAAGGAAGGTGAACCATGGAGCTCGTCATTCACCATAGCAGACTCAGTATGCATCAGGCCAGAACAAGGACGGGGTACAAGAGCCAATATCCTAAGGACTAACCAACCACGAGTGTTTGAGATGAGGATGGTTGATGTCTTACATATGTTGACAACTACAGGTACGTTTTGGATTCAGTCTAAATCTCTCCATATTCTTTTGACAAGGGTGCCATACCCTCTTTTGTGTGGTTAGACTAGGCTTGACTTGCACAAAAGGGATATCTTTTGTGGCAGGATTACCCAATGACAGTAAGTGAGTTGAAGTATAGAGTACTGCAGTGCACTATCTGAATAAGGGTAGAGTTTGATATACAGATTTTATAGTACTGCAGTTGTCCTTGGACGACGATGTGATTTTGGGGATGGATTGGATAAGACACTTCAGAGTGGTAATAGGTACACAAAAGGGTACAAACATAGTGATCACGAGTGACGGGACTATACTGGTGAGTCAAAAGTTGGAGCCGGGACCAATGCCTAGTCTTATGAAGGCCGCCAAGTTGCATAGTGAGGGGTGTGTGGGATTTAGAGAGAGATCGACTTCAGTAATGACCTAGAGTTAGGGAAGAGACCGATCTTAAGGCCTTCGTATCGCATGACTCCGATGGGCATGCAAGAGGTAAATGCTCAATTGAAAGAGCTGTTAGAGAAGGGGTATGTACGTCTGAACGTCTCACCTTGGGGAGCCCCAATTTTGCTTATAAAGAAGAAAGATGGACCACTTCGCCACTGTATCGATTATCGGGAGTTGAATCAAGTCACCATCAAGAGCAAGTACCTACTGGCTCGTATTGGTGATTTGTTGGATCAGTTACATGGGGTTACGGCGTTTTCAAAGGTGGATCTAAGGTTTGGATATCATCAGCTAAGGATTCGAGAGGAAGATATTCCAAAGACGGCTTTTCGAACCAGATATGGACGCTATGAGTTTGTGGTAATGCCGCTCGGATTGATCAATGCACCCCGTAGTGTTCATGAAGATGACAAACCGAGTGCTTATAGATTTCTTGGGTAAGTTTGTGGTGGCATTCATTGATGACGTCCTGATTTTACTCCCAGAATGAAGAGGAGCACGTAGAGCACCTTAGGCAGATGTTGAAGCAACATCGATTGTCTGCTAAGCTATGTAAGTGTGAGTTTTGGCTACCGAAAGTCACCTTTTTGGGACATGTGGTGTGTGCTAAGGGAGTTATGGTGGACCTTGTGAAGATCGAGGCTATAAAGGAGTTAGAACCCCAAGAAATGTGAAGGAAGTACGGAGTTTCCTAGGCTTAGCAGGGTACTATCGGAGGTTCATGGAATGGTTTTCCCATGTAGCCCAACCACTTACCAAACTACAAAAGAAGATCACTCGTTTTGAGTGGAATGAGGCCTTCCAGAGAAGTTTCGATGATCTGAAGAGGAGGTTGACTTCAGCTCACGTACTTGCGCTCCCGAGGAAATGAGGATTTTGTGATCTATAGTGATGCCTCTAAGGTAAGCCTAGGATATGTGTTGATGTAGATGGATAAAGTGATTGCCCATGCCTTAAGACAGTTGAAGCTGGAAGAGCAGAATTACCCTACTCATGATTTGGAGTTGGCAACGATGGTGTATCCCTTGAAGATTCTGTGCCATTACCTGTATGGGAGTACATGCAAGGTGATGACAGATCATAAGAATCTCAAGTACATCTTCACTCAGAGAGAACTAAATTTGAGGCAATGGAGATGGCTTGAGTTGCTGAAGAACTAGGACTTGGAGATCCTTTGTCACCCAAGGAAGGCGAACGTAGTCGTCGATGCCTTAGTAGGAAGACCTCGCAAGAACATATGTTGACTCATTTGAGTGCTCATCAAGAGATGAAGAGAGAGCTGATAAAGTACATAATTGAGGTACAAATTCAACGTTACCAGAGTAGACTGAGTATCTTGGAGTATCAACCGACTTTACTTGAAGATGTGAGATTGAAACTGGAAATGTGCCCAACGATTTAAGATCTGAGGCAAAAGTTGAACCGAGGAGAGGCATCTATCCTTGTAGAGAGAGAAGACAGTATCTTGAGTTTCTGCGGCCGAATTTGTGTGTCTCGGGATGCAGAGTTGAGACAAAAGTTTTTGCAAGAAGCCCATGCTACATCTTAAACGATACACCCCGGAACGAGTAAGGTGTACAAGGATTTACGACAGTATCATTAGTGGGATGGCATGAAGTCAGATGTAGCGAGATTCGTGGCTAAGTGTTAAATTTGTCAACAGGTGAAGGTTGAGCACCAAAGGCCGGGAGGGATGCTCCAATCACTTCCTATTCTAGAGTGAAAGTGGAGAGATATTCCTATGGATTTCGTCTCTAGGTTGCGGATCAACAAAGGTCATTATGCCATATGGGTTGTGGACAAGTTAACAAAGACTGCTCGCTTCTTGCCTATTATGAAAACTCGGCCAGTGAGCAAGTTGGTGGAGGTGTTTCTGAATCAGATAGTCAGACTACATGGTGTGTCCAAGACGATTGTGTCAGTTCATGATGGATGTTTCACTTCTAGATTTGGCAACAAGTGCATGAGGCACTTGGGACGAGATTGCACTTCACGACTGCTTACCACCCGCAATCAGATGGCCAGTCTAAGAGGACAATTCAAACGTTAGAGGACATGCTGAGGTCTTGTGTTCTTGATTGGGGAGGTCATTGGTCAGATCACCTAGCATTGCTAGAGTTTTGCATACAAGTTACAACAACAATTAGCACTCCTCGATTCAGATAACTCCTTATGAGGCTTTGTATGGCCGGAAGTGCAGAACACCCGTGTGTTGGGATGACCCGTTAGATGTTGTAGGAGAAAGGCCACAAATGATCGAGGAGACGATTGGGAAGGTGGCCTTGATACAAGAGCATATGCTAGCTACACAGAGCCGCTAGAAATCCTATGCAGACAAGTGACGTCGACCACTAGAATTTGAGATAGGGGCACATGTTTGGTTGAGATTAACGCCTACTCGTGGTGTGAGGAGATTTGGCGTGAAGGAGAAGCTGAACCCTACTACATTGGCACGTTTAAGTTTTTGAAGGGAGTGGGCAAGGTAACATACAGACTAACGCTACCACCTGCCTTAGAGGGGGGATCACCTTGTTTTTCATATATCACAACTAAGACAGTATATTATGGATCCCAATCACAAGCTCAACTATGAGGAGTTGGAGGATGAGCCCGACCATACAATCAAAGAGCAACCAGTAGCGATATGGGACAAGCCTATGAAATAGCTGCGTAACAAGGATTTTCAGTGGTGTTGATTCAGTGGGTTCCGCGAGAAGTTGAGGAGGCCACTTAGGAGACCTGCTAGAATGAGGGAGAACTACCCAAAATTGTACTCGGATTTGCTAGAGGTTTTTGAGAAGTAGAGTTTAGATGTTGTTCAGATTTAGGTTCGACTATTGATATGACTTAGCGTCGTCGAACATGTTTATTGTTTGCATGATTGTGTTTGTTATGAGTCGGTTTGGTTATCTCTCTGCATGGTTATAGTAGTGGGGTATGTGTTTTGCTTGTCAGGTGTTATGTTTAAGTAGTTGTCAACAATTTAGGTTCGAGGACGAACCTCTTCAAGGGGGAGAGGTTATGAAACATCAGGAACGTTTGTAAGTTTCCACTTTCACGGAAGTTTTGGGACGAAACTTTCCTTAAGGGGGGTAGAATGTAAGACCCGGGTTATCCGCTCGCTAAAATTGTTAACTTAGCTTTAAATTCTTACCTTGATTCCACTCCACCATTCCTATTATTTGTCTTTTGGGCCAAAAAGCCCAAGCGTTTATTTAGAAGACAAACCCGAACCCATATTCTCTCACTCCTCTCCTTTGCCCTAACTCCTGCCACTCTCCCTCTTTCCTTCTGTTTTGTACGCCGCTCGTCAAATCAGAAAGGCGAGGAGCCTCGCTCGAGCCTTTTCCGTCCGCCGCCAATCACTCTAAGTTCCTCCTACTCGATTTTCTTCCCTTCTTTTCGAGATCGCAACTTGTATTGGTTGACAGTAGCACCACAACCACGAGTCCACAGTCCTGCCTCGTTCCGTCATCCCTTCCGGTGCGTCATACACTTCCGAGGAGAACAAGACGTCGTCGTCCCAGCGTGAGGGAGAGATCGGGAGAGATTCACCGCCAGTTCGTCTCACCCTTCTCTCGCGTCTTCTTCCTTCTCTTACGAGATCTCAAACTGGTGTGGGTTGGCGATCGCACCACCCTCCTCTGGCCCTAGTTCCGTCTCCGCCTTGCCTCGTCCCGTCGTTTCTTTTGCGCCGCCGGTAAGGATGCCACCCTTTTCTTTCGTTCTCAGCACCTTCCCTTTCCCCTTCGGTTTCGCCATCTTGACTAGTGGTCCCCGCGCGCGAACAGGTGAGAGGAGCCACAGTACGCCGGCGTCACTCGAAGAGACACGCCCTCGTGAAACACCAGAGGAATCAGGCCACCAAGAGCACCGTGTGTCATCCTCGTCTCGTCGCCCCTCTCGCGCTGCTGGTCCTAAGCACTTTGGATCGGGAATTGCCACTGTTGGACGCAACTAGGGCGGTTGTTGTTCAATGACACCACACTAGGAGGTCAAATTTCACCGCTGGTTTGAAGTGGAAGTCATCACCAAGTATACCCCACAAATCGTGCGTGAAGACCGATCGAGATGCCAAGAGTCAAGGCTGATTCCGTTTTTGCGTTCCTAAGGTCGAACCTTGCCCTTGTTTGTCTATCATTTGTTGTCCTAGATTTAAAAGCGTGATTATGTTGATATGAGTATGAATGAATACTTGTGATCGTGGCCTATGGTATTTCGTTCCTAATTGTCATTTGGGAATTTGCATTTATTTCGGTTTAGGATTCTATTGAAATGTTGCTTAGAATTGTGTGATTGTATGGTGTAAATTTAGTCCGATTCTTTTATGGCATTATTTTGATTGAAGTTGGGAATAAGTTGGCTTGAATAAGTTGTGAATAGTTGTATTGGAATTTTGTTGGTTTTGCACAATAGATTAGTTGTCCTCTTTGATGACATGAAATAAAAGTTGTAAATTCGACTCGAGAATGTGTTTGAGTAAACCGCGTTTGAGATTGATGTTTGTGTGCTTGTGAACGGAGTCTAAGCTTGTGTGGTTTGACCCTTCCTAGATTACGAGAAGTATTAGGGTTTTCGAGTAGGATGTATGCTAGTCTTGACCTTTTGTTACTTGGTAGAACTCGCTTGGTTGGTTTTGTTTTGAGTACGAGCTCTCGGACCTAAGGCTATAAATTGTGAAAGTGGAATTCGTTTTTAGTTTGTCTTGCCCTTATATTCCTTGAGGTGCTAGAGACCTAGATAAGAGATACTAGGTTGTTGAGGAAAGTTGATGTGGTTCGTGATTCATCGCTTAAATTTTTCTTAAACTTAAATAATCAAGTCAAGTCGTCATTGTTGGATGCCATGAAAGTATGGTGGCTTTTACTTCGAATCCACTATGGTTGTGCTTACCTAGAATCGAAAGTCACTTCTCGCGGTTAGCCGATTAATCGTGAACGTTATGATTCGTAGGTCTTTAGTATCGACGCGTTTCTCACTTCATTCGAAGATCGTATTCCAAGTAAGTTGTTCTCGACTTGCTCGGCTTTATTCTAGTCTTGTTAGATTTCATGCCGTGATTGTGAGATTGGTTTTGAGAGTTAGTCCCGAATGTATGTTTTCCATGTGAAATGTTTTCATACATGATGTGATGCGCTTTCTATTTCAAACGTTTTCTCGTAAAAGAAATAGTATCGATTTCTCTGTGCTGGCAGCGTAACCGGCACGATCATGTGCGACGATTGTCGGTGGCGAAGAGGCGTCTAGCCATGGTCGTGTGTCGGTCGGGCCCCTTTAAAAAAAATTGATTGCTTGTATATGGGAAGTGCTCCAGTGGAGGCTTGACCAGGGGTTGGAAGAATGACGTATATGGAAAGTGGGAGGGCCCGCCTCTGCACTCGGGCGCAGGTGAGTTAGCGCCATAGATGGGAATGCGGTGGTGGAAGGGAGAATGGCATTTCCCAATAGGATTGTGAATGGTTTTGTTGTGTGCGTGTGTGTGATTACTTAGTTGGTTTTTCGACCTTGTGAATTCTCGCTACGCTTGATGAATTGTTTGTTCGTTGTATCTCCCTTTCTTTGTTGAATGTCGAAGTGTTGGTTATTATTACAAATGCTTTACTTTTGTGCTTGTTAGTTTGATTATGGTATGTCTCGTTGTCTCTGCTTTCACATATTCTCTAGGTTGTGGAAATGTGTGTTGACCTATTCTGTTCTGTTCAATTCACTTGTTAAAAGTTATGATGTTGGCTAATTGTTGTTTTTCAAACGTCTTACTATTGCCGTGTGTTATCTAGCTTGCCTAGGGGGGGCCTCCCTACTTCAATGGAAAGGGGGAGGGGTAGAATGTGTTCTCAATAGAGGGAAAGGGCCTACCTCAATAGTTGGGACCGACGCGCACAGTGGGTAGTAGCTGACCCCTCGGGGACTTTATTTTTCAGTTCCAGGTACTCACACAGGTCCCGTGTTGGAGCCTAGGCCAGATGCTGCAGCGGATCGTTGACGCGTGTCACTAGGTCACTGAGTGGGTTTCAAGTTCGGTTTAGGCTTGTTAGCTGTTTTGGATATTTCACTATATTGTTGACTTTAGCAGATTTCTAGTGTTGAATGTGAATTGGTTAGACATTTGGGATTCATGCATGACATTATTAAAATGTGGTTTGTTTGAACGACAGTTGGATGTTTTAAAATAGTTTTCTTGTCGTGCCCGAGTTGCAAGGTCCAGGTATTCTAGTTGTCAACCAGTTCAGGTAGGACCCGTTAGGGTCAAACTACCTAGTAATGTCCCGACATTAAGTCGGGGTGTTACATTTATGATATCAAAACATGTCTATATGAATAAAAAGACATGCATATATAAATAATAAAACAAACATATATGAAAAACAAGATACTCATACATGAATAAAAAAACCACACGTATAAACAAAAAACATATATGAATACTAAGACATGTATATATGAATAACAAGTCACTTATATATGAATAATAATCCATACATATATGAATAACAAAATACACACACATATATATATGAATATCAAGAGACACATATATGAATAAAAAGTAACGTATATATGAATAAAAAACAATGCTAATAAAACATGCATGTATGAATAGCAAGTGTATATAATAACAAGTCACGCGTGTTTGAATAACAATCCACACATGTATGAATAACAAGACACACATATATGAATAACAAAAACGCATATATGAATAAATAGCCACACATACCTGAATAATAAAACAAGTGTATATGAATAAAAAAGTTACGTATATAGTAAATTGTTATCTTGTGCTCGTGAATTGCGGTGCTAAAATCTCTTTGTTCCTTTATCACGAGCAGATCTTAAGATTTCATCCATAAGTGTTAAAATCCTACACACAACAACATCGAAAACAATCAAAATCTGGGATTTATTAAAAAGAAAAATTAGAGCAACAAAAACATAGAGTAATTACGGATCGAAGGATTATGCTTTGTGGCGCCATCAAAGATCCAGCCTCCAACGTCGATTGGACGTTGATCTTCTCAAAATCCATTACAGACGCTTCGAATGGAGAGGGAACGAGCATCGGTTGGAATGGGGAGAGAACTTTCGAATGTGAGGGAGAGAACGATATGAATGGAGAGAATAATGGAGATGGGTAGTTATATGGAAAGAGAAAATCAGATCTGGAATTGGGGGAGAGAAAAAAGATACGTAAATATAATTTCCCCATATATCTCGCTTGAAAAATATTATAGTGTTGTATACCTATTTTCTATTTTGTGCACCCTAATTTAATAAATCATGGCCATCCATTTAATTCGATCCAACACATCCTATTAGTTCCCTAGTTTCTCCCTAATAGTATGTTCCTCTTCAGCGTAATTATATATATACACACACATATATATAGGTTTTGGTTCAAGTGAGACCCACTCTTGTGGTGAGACCTTTGGCTTAAAGTGAGGACTAATCTCAACCATTAGATTTACATCATCACTATATATTGGATTGTCAAGATTTTTTTATTTTTTTATTTTTTTCGGAATTTTTTTTCGTATTTTTATATTATATTATCTGTTAAAAAAGCTTTAAAAATATTAAATATGACAGTTCAATTTTTATATACTACGAATTCATTTTTATACACTAGAAGTTCAATTTTTTTTATGTTAGGAGTTTAATTTTCAATATTGTATGAGTTCAATTTTTATATTCTATGAGTTCATTTTTTATCTATGATAAGTTCAATTTTTATGTGTTTTGAGTTCATTTTTAAAATAATTCGATTCTCGCAAAACTAGAAAAAACTAGCAAAAAAAAATTAAAAATGAAAAAAAATGAAAAAAAATGAAAAATGAAATTTTTTGAAAAAAAGCTTTAAAAACGTTAAATATGACGATTCAATTTTTATATACTAGGATTTCATTTTTATATACTAGAAGTTCAATTTTTTTATGTTAGGAGTTCAATTTTCAATATTGTATGAGTTCAATTTTTATATTCTACGAGTTCATTTTTAATCTATGATAAGTTCAATTTTTATGTGCTTTGAGTTCATTTTTAAAATAATTCGATTTTCGCAAAACTAAAAAAATAGCAAAAAAAATTAAAAAAATGAAAAAAATGAAAAAATGAAAAAATGAAAAAAGAAATTTTTTTAAAAAAAGCTTTAAAAACGTTAATTATGAAAGTTCAATTTTTATATACTACGAGTTCATTTTCATACACTAGAAGTTCAATTTTTTTTTATATTAGGAGTTCAATTTTCAATATTGTATGAGTTCAATTTTTATATTCTACAAGTTCATTTTTTATCTATGATAAGTTCAATTTTTATGTGCTTTAAGTTCATTTTTAAAATAATTCGATTTTCGCAAAACTAAAAAAAATAAAAAAATGAAAAAATAAAAAATAAAAATGAAAAAAAAAATAAAAAAATAAAAAAATAAAATAAATAAAATAAATAAAATAAATAAAATAAATAAATAAAAAATAAAAAATAAAAAATAAAAAATAAAAAATAAAAAATAAAAAATAAAAAAATAAAAAAATGAAAAATGAAAAATGAAAAATGAAAAAAATTGAAAAAAATTGAAAAAATCTTGACCATTGAATACATAATAGAGGGGTAAATCCAATGGTTGAGATTAGTCCTCATTTTAAGCAATGGGTTTACCACAAGGGTGGTCCTTACCAGAACAATGCCCTATATATATATAGGGTTAAGATTAGGTGAGGAGGCTCCTTAGCGTAGATAATTAGGAGACTTCTCTACCGTCAGATCTGCCTTTTTTAATATTACGATTGATTGATAAGTTGGTCATTGGGTTATAAAAAAAACAAAATATTAATAATTTAGGTAACTAAGTAAATTACGGGATTTGATTAATATCTCTACCAATACTCCAGTATCATCAACTACCCGATTTTTGAGAGAAAATAATAAAAAATATCGTTTTTGCCCTCTGCATATTCTACCGAGTTGCTTGCATCTCGATTTCGTTCGCCACCACAAGTCTCTGTCGATTCGTTCGCCATCTCGAGACTTCAAGTCTCTACTTCGCTGCTTGCATCTAGGGGTGTTCAAAAATATCCGATCCGGTGATCCGACGATCCGATCCACGAAAATCCGAATCCGTTGGAAAATTATCCGAATCCGATCCGATCCGAGAAAATTAGCCGGATTACCGGATCGGATACGGATTAGGTCGTCAACCCCCCCGGATATCCGAGGTTATAATACTATACATATATATTTTATGCAATAACAAAAGGTTTAATAGTCCAAGTAGTTTTATGTGCTTCGACTTCCTAGTACTACCCTTTTTGTTTGTTTGTTTTATTTATTTCTAATATATTTCACCCCACAAATTAAATTAACGATAAATAAAACCTAAATCTATATTTAACACCCCATTTTTATTTCATTTTAATTTTTTTTCTCTTTCTTTTATGCGGATGATTATTTTGATCATGATTTTTGGATAAAATTTACCGACTGAATAAATTATTTGGAACTTAAATACAAAAAAAATATAAATATATAAATATTCGGATATTTGGATATCCGCCACAAATATCCAATCTGATCCGACCTATACGGATCGAATATCCGGGTATACACGGATCGGATACGGATATAGTTTTAGAAAATTTTTTATTTCGGATATCCGATCCGATTAGCCGGATCGGATCGGATATCCGGTTATGAACACCCCTACTTGCATTTATGCTCAAGTTGTTGGTTGAAACCCTAGATTGATCGAGTTGCAATTATCGATTTTCAGCATAATAGTTATTGTTCATCCATTATTATAAAGTTGTTCATTAGATTATCTAACTTGTTCGTTTCATAACTCTTTATAAGCGTTGATGAAAAACTCTATCTCCTATAGTACATATTGAACAACTAATATATCACGAATGAACAACTACAATCTCACATTCTCACACCTATTAATAAAACAAACAATGAAAAACTACTTACTTATGAATGAACAATTAGATATAATCAGAAGAACAACTAGGGTAATATATTGAACACGGAAAAATAATAAGATATATTTACAAAGCTTTTTTCAATGAACAACTTATTTATTCTATTGAACAATTCTTTATTGATTGAAGAACAATAACTCAACCCTAATATCGTGAACAATGAACAAATTAGTTCTATGTATGTAAATTTTTTTAATGAACGATTTCTTTATTGTAATGAACAACTCTATATTAATTTATGAACAATAACTCAACATAATATAGTGAACAAGGAACAAATTAGTTCGATGTACAAAGCTTTTTTTAATGAACAATTTCTTTATTGTAATGAACAACTCTATGTTAAATCATGAACAAATACATTGGATATTATGAAATTGTATAAATGAACAACTATATGATACGAAAAGAACAAATATATAACATAAAATGTACAATATAATTTAAACGCATATATGCGCAGAAAAAAAAACCAAAGACATATACGCAGAAAAAAAAACGCCATTGAAGAACACTACACTGGTTATCAAATGATTATAGCATTCCACAAAACCCTAAAGTAGATGTTTAAGGACTAGTAAACTGAATATGCTTACAAAATCGGTAATAATTGGTGTGAACCGGAAAAAAACGGAATCATAATCTTAACAACTCCACAAGATGTCGGTAAAATTAGAGAAAAACCCTAACCTTCTCCATCAACTAAGCAATCCAGATCTGTAGAATTTGATACACCAAACTCGTTTGTTGCTCCTTCAACCGCCAAAACGCACGCCGATCCTTCAATCGCCACTTCAGCCGACTTTAGCCGTGTCTCCTTCAATCGATTTATCGATGGGTCCATCAATGTTCGTTGTCTGAATCATTTTCGGATGAATATTATTATCGTTTGCCATTTGTGAGATATGAAGAAATCGAACTAAAACTAAAAGAACAACTTGATGTTAATTTTTTTGTCTCTAAATAAAACTGTTAGATCTCTAAGATTACGCAACATTATTAATCCAATTTCTTCTATTTTCTTTAAAATGCTAATTGCCAATTAATCTCATCCCTTTATAAAAGTAGATCTGACGATAGAAAAACCTCCTAATTATCTACGCTAAGGAGCCTCCTCACCTGATCTTAATCATATATATTCTTGAAACTTCACTACATCCTTATCCATAGGGTATTACTTAATATAACTTTCTCAACTTATAAAATTCAGCCCTAAAATATATATTTTTAAAAGTAAAGGATTGTAGATCACAACAAAAAACAGTACACTATGATCGATCCGATCTCACAAGAATTAAGCAATATAAAGTTTAGAATAACCATCTCTTTTGTACGTATTTTACAAATAGCTTAAAATAATTAGTAGTAGGCTAGTAGCATCAAACCATCACCCATCTTTTGTATTTCACATCTTTTGAATTTTACATGTATTAGTAACATCAAACCATCCCCATCATTCTCCCCTCCGTGCAAGTTCACTTTGCTTAAAACACGCACGGAGGAGGGGATCATGGTGACGGTTTGGTGTTACTTTTTTTTTTATCTCACCAACGTCAGTAAACCTAGCTTAATTTATAAGAATTTTTTACGATTAGCAAAGATTAATTAATTGTTCCCCTATTTTTTTATGGTGGTAAGAGGAGGTAGCTTAATTTATAAGCTAGATTATAATTAATAAAAATTACTTGGAATATTTCAATACATGCCTTGGAGAACTTGCACTCCAAGTATTAAATCTTAGATATATGCTCTTTCTTAATTTATAAGATACTAGTATGAGTTCCCGTACCTTGTACGGGTTTTTCTTAAATAAAATATTTTTAAATATATTTATTATCCGAGAAAAATAATCATTTAAATGCTTAAATATAAATTTTGAATAAATATTTAAAAACAATAAATTATAAAAGTTGTTTATTTGAAACAATAATAACCAAAGATAACTATTCAATTAAGATATCTTAATTAAAAAACGATTCTATCTAAAAATGAAATAAATATTTTAGAATTTGTATGATAGCATAAAACATATCCTAATGATATTCATATCTATCATATCCAAAAATAAATGTTTAATAATAGGATTTTCTATTTTATATTCTAAAAATATGGATCAGAATTTATCATATTCAAAAATGAAATATTATTGAAAAAAAAAGGTGGTGTGGTCCAATCTAAAAGTGACATGTGTCGTTTAATAATTTTTTAACCTCCGCTTTAGGTTATAGTTATGATTTTTTATATAATTTATATCTCATTGTTAGATAATAAGAATATGTTACCCTAAATAACCTAGCTATTTGATTATTATTTTTAATTTGCGTTCCTGCCAGATTGTCAAAAGCTAACCTAACCCGCAAACCGGACTTGAACCGCTCGATAATTTTAGGGTCAAGATACGAAAATTTGAACCTGAAATCCAAAATAAACCGAACCCGATAGAACCACCGTTGGGTTGATCGATTTAGTATATTTTATAAAATTTATAAAATATATTTTGAAACATATAATATATTATATTAGTAAAATACATATAAATAGTATATTGTAATTAAATATTATTATTTATTTAATGAAAAATTGATTTTAATAATCATAAAAATGATATTTTAGACCCGCTGGCCAACCCGATCCGGCCGAAAATCCACAACAACCCAACCTGATTGACCCGTGATCCATAACGAAACCGATCCTGATTTAAACCGAAACCTAAATGACTGAACCCGCCTGAATCCACCCGATTAACAGGTCTAGCGGTGATTCATCTAGAAGTTTTTTTTAGAAAAGGGTAAATTTCCAATTGATAAATAAAAAAACATTTACAAAAAGAGCTTAGCAAAACTAAGCAAGTTCTCACATTAACAAGGACAAGCCCCATGGTCAACAATCTCACAACACAAGATATCAAGCTCAAAAGGATAGGAGTTAAGAGTTGAACACTAGGACAGAAAATAAAATTCTTTTTTAAATATACCATCAACCTAGATGGAAGTTTCACAAATCAAGAGTTTTATTTAATCCAATGATGAAGGATGTTCTTGGGTCCTTGACCTTGGCTCGAAGTCGTTCCTTGGTGAGGCGAATGGCTTTCTAAGCACACACAACAGGATTTGGAATCTCATTTTGAAAGCAAACATCATTTATATGGTTCTAAATGGCATACGATGCGGTTGTAAAGGCTGTAATCCTGAGCTTTAAAATAACAGACATTTGATGGTTGCTAGAAGCTAACTATAGAAGCCAATCGCTCATGCCATTCAACATAATTCCAACGCCGACCCAATTCATCACATATGAAATCACTGCGTTGGAAAAAGAGCAATCAAACCAAGTATGCTGGGAAAACTCAACAACAATAGAACAGAGAGGCTAGGGCAAAGATTTGATTAGAGTAAGCCAAACCTATGAAGCCTATCTCGATTCAGTGCACGGTCCTTAACGACAAGCCAGGCAATGAAGGCGCATCTAGGAATAATATGATATTTCCAAATGACATTACCCCAGCCAATAACCGGCCCCTTGTCTCTCCATATCTCATAAAGATCTCGGAAAATCGTGCTAGAGTTGCTGCGGGTCCAGATGCGATTTTGTAGTGCCAATGATGCTATGTGTGCTTTTCAGTTCATCTCGAATGCGGATAATGGATTTCCAAAGCCAGATGTCGTTGTCCGTAGTCGTGATGTCCCAAACTGAATCATTCCTATTGATACATTTATTACACCATTTAGACCAAATGTTGGTGACACCAAAGTCAATATCAAGGATCAATTTTGCCGTCTGTGATTTGTTCCAAGCCAAGAGCTCCTTGAACTCTAATCCGCCTTCTTCCACTGGTTTAGTAACATCATTCCAAGCAACAAGATTCTTGTTGCCTTCACAAGCGCCACTCCACAAAAAATTCCATAGAAGTTTGTTGATGTCCTTAAGAACTTTCTTTGGAAGAATGAAGACTTTCATCTAGAAATTTGAAGTTTCTTTTTCTACTCATTTTGGCCAACTTTTGTGCAAATATTCAATAGCAAGAGCAGCCACCTTTTGTCTAAGGTAAAAAATCCACTGCACACTGTAAAAATCCACTGCACCTCATACAGTGTGCGTTGCAAATGGGGAATCAGGCGATTAGGGAATAGGGTTTTCTTCATCACTCACAATTACTCCTTTTCAATCTCAGCTTGACTTCTTCCTCATCTTTGGCAGGAAGGGAATTGCGTTTTCATCCCCCACTTCCCTTGGTACGGATGTATATGTGTTTGAGCTAGTATCGACTACAAACATATGGTATTCCACCTGCAAGTCGGACTTTCACCAGGCTATGGACTACTCCAGAAGGCCATTCAGTTTCAGACTTGTTTTCTCCCCCAACTTCTTTTGTCGTGGAGGAATCGGAGTGAAATTTGCTGGTGGCGAGCAAGTTTTATCTTATTAAAAATGAAGAAAACAATGAATGTTTACAAGGATTTGAATATCACCAGCTACTTGGTTGCTTTAAAGGATAAGAGTGATCGAAGGAAACTTTATTTCGTATGATATTTTTGGAACAAAGTTTACAAGGATTCTTTCATTTTTCAAATGTTCTATCTAACTAGTTTTGCAAATGATTTCTATTTGGTTGTATGAAAACAATAAACTATCATTTTTGTTGAATTAACTAAGAAATTTTTAAGCAAGACCCATTAGTTTTAATTTGCAAATGTATAATTTGCAAATTTATTTTAAAAAATTTTATCTTTAATTTTAAACACTTGTATAAGGAAGCTTTCAAAAGATATTATTATACTAAATAGATATTTGTTTGACGTTAGAGATAAATTTAAATAGTTTTAAAAGAATTTAATATAAATAAGTTTAATAATAAAAAAAATTAATTTTGTAAATATGAGGTCGTGTTTAGAATCGTTCTGATGGCTCAAAAAACTATCAATTTAATATATAGTTATAAATTATCTAGCCTTTGGACTAAGCTAGCTTATGAGTTATTTTAATTATGGATCGATGTAAACAACGTATGCACACTGAATTCAAATATCTATGCTTCTTTTCGTATTCATTGACAAAGCTTTAATATGATTATTTCCTAGCTTCTAACGAGCATGAGTTTAGCATTGAGTTGTTTTTTGTCTCAACTCTCAACATTGGATTTGTCAATCCTGATGTTTTTACGATTCATCAACATATATCTTGCTGTGCAATTTTAAAGAGAGACAAGAATGACTTGTTTGGAATAGGGATGACAATGGGGCGGGTTCGGGGTGGGGAATACCCTCCCCATATCCATACCCATTTAGATATATGCTCCCTATACCCGTCCCATTATCCATCGGGTAATAAAATTTATCCCTGTCCCCATCCCCGTTGGGTCCCCATTCCCGTCGGGTATTCCCCATTCCCGCTTGATTTACCTATTTATAATCCCCGTCAGGGATTCCCCATCTCCGCTTGATTTCCCCATTTATAATCCCCGTCGGGATTTCCCATCTCCGCTTGATTTCCCCATTTATAATCCCCGTCGGGGATTCCCCATCTCCACTTGATTTCCCCATTTATAATCTCTAGCGGGAACTCCCCATCCCCGTTTGATTTTGACCTTGTATAATTTCCACGAGTTACTCATTTTATTTTCATTTACTTTCATGTACACTTTCCTAAAATATTCTATTGATACATCATTTACAAAATTCACCAATTAAACTTATATAATTAACAAGAGCTTCAAAAACAAACAAAACAATAATTTTGTAAATCTAATGATCACACTATTCATACGTATCAAGTACATAATATAAGGATAGAATGATCAATAGTTAAAAATAATAATTTAGTTCCCCACCACGGGGTCCCCGGTGGGAATTCCCCAACGGGTCCTCTGACGGGATTCCCCGCGGGGTTCCCCGATGGGGATTCCCCAATGGGTCCTCCGATGGGGATTCCCCAAAGGGTTCCCTAATGGGGTCGGGTTCGGGTCGGGTGGTGGGGCGGGGACACCTATCCCCGTCCCCATGCCCATACCCTAGTGGGTAATTACTTTTTCCCCATCCCCGCCCCCATCCCCACTAAAACTCTCCATACCCATACCCATAACGGGTAATCCCCACGGGTAATAGGGAATCCCCGCCCCATTGTCATCCCTAGTTTGGAAGCCTGATGGTAGATTGAAAAAATATTTCCTTTTCCGATTGTTATGTTTTAACTTTTTTTTTCTAAATTACAATTTTAATAATTAAGCTCCTCCAGTCCTCCGCTCCTTATATATGTACATAGATATAGAATCTGATTGAAATCCAATCAATCCCTTGTGCGATGGATTCCGGGGGAAGAAAGGAAGCGGCGGCGGTTCAAGCGGAGTGGGCGCATCTTCCGGCAGAACTACTCGGAATCATCTCCGGCCGCCTTCAAAACCCTAGCGAAATCGTCCGATTTCGGTGCGTGTGCCGATCGTGGCGATCGTCCACCCCTCCCCCGCCTAATAAACTCTCCCCTTTGTTTCCTTGTAAACCCCCCTTCGAACCATACCCTTCCTATTACGGTTATGATCCCATAATTAGCGCCAGAGCTGTTTACCTTCTCCATCTCCCGTGCGATCCTTCTAAGGCTTGGCTCGTGACCCTACCAGAACCCTCTCCCGGAAAGCTCGTCGTGCGCCATGCGCTGACGTACAAGGAGATGAATATGGATGTAGACGGGGACTGGATCGCCGCGACTCAAACCCCCATCGCCAGGTTTTACGTTCATAATATACACTCGCAGTGGAATGAAGTTAATTGGACACAAAAGGTGATTTTCGTATCCGAATTATCTGAAGAATCTGGAGGTACCCAATTGATTGGCTTACGTGAAAGTTCACATACTGGAGCTCTTGCATTTACCGTTGGCTTATGCCGGCCACGGAGGCGGCTTCAACGCTACTAAAGTGATTATCCACCGCTCCAGTGAGATTCGCGACATTGTGAAATTCAATGGACGGATCTTTACTGTTGATGAAATCAGCCATATCTACGCTCTTGACGACACAAGTTTGCAGCTAGTTCAACTGACAGAGAAGCCTGTCAAGGTACATATCAG
This sequence comes from Fallopia convolvulus, assembly GCA_964016875.1. NCBI lineage: Eukaryota > Viridiplantae > Streptophyta > Magnoliopsida > Caryophyllales > Polygonaceae > Fallopia > Fallopia convolvulus. The sequence continues at coordinate 4,359,302 of OZ024720.1, forward strand.
TCGGTGGGGTTGGGGTAAATTCGTGGTGTCGGATGGAGATTTATATGTGGTTTGGGTATACCCAAACATGGACCATCCTCTATGTGAAATCCATAGGCTAGTTGTGGCGACTGATGGAAACAACAAGAGCAGTTGTTCTTGTAGTGGCTTGTTGAGTGAGAGAGTCGAGGATTTGGGGATCGGGTGTTCTTCCTCACTCACAAGTTCTCTTTCTCAACTTCTTCCTTATCCTTGGCGAAAAGGAAACTGCATTTTCTACTCTCAGTCCCGTTGTAGATTTGCTCGAGATGATGTCAAGTACAAACATGTAGTATTCCGCCTTGGAAGTCGTCGGACTTTCACCAAGTTTTGGACTCATGAAGGCCATTCATACTTGGACTTGTTTTCTCCTCCCTAGCCTGCTTTTGGATTAAGCATTTTTTGCTTTTGGATTAAGCATTTTTTTTCTGTTATTAGTACGTTATTATATGTTGTTATTATCTTAATTCCTCTTCAAATTTGATGATGGGCAAGTTCAGCTTATTTTTTGTTAAAGTATATAACCAGAAACAAATACATGTGAGATTCCTCTTATAATGACAATAGTGTTGGATCGTGACGCGTTAGTAACAATACAGGGAACTAGTAAGGTTCCCTAGGCAGCGGAAATAAACAGTAAGAACACAGAATTTATAGAGGAAACCTTCTGTCCGACCAACCAGTCGTAGAAAGAAAAACCTCTACCCCTGAGACTCCTTCTCAGAGGATTTTCAATAGAATACTTTTATTAAGTTTCAACGATTACAATGCAAGTCTAGTAACTAAGGCTCCTACCAAAGTTCCCTTGGTAACTACGGCTCGGACCGAAGTTCAACCAACTAGACTTCTACAACCCTAAGCGTAAACCTAAATCGAAAGTAAACTACTGACTTACTTGTGGATTCTTCACCGGAAAAAGCCACACACTCATACACTTGAAAAGCTCTGTTCTCAAGTTCTTCGTCTTCAACCACTCGAAAGCCACACCTTTAACCCTAGCTAACCCTAGATATTTATAAGATAAGTCAAGTCTGATCTCACACGTAATTCTTGCCTAATTACGCTGATATTCCACTTAACAAATCCCACACAATAAGGAAAAAGATTGTTTGTGATTTCGGATCCTCAACCATGTCGATTCTTCCCAAAACCGAATGATCTCGGATCTCCCAAGATAAGATCGTGTGAAGATTGATCTTATCCTCTCTTTTATCTCCTTAAGCAACCGCCTACAGCTGTAGAATCTTCGTAGAAGATCGCTCGCAGAAGAGAAGGTAACTTGCCATTTATAGAAAGTCGTGTTCCTTCTCAGACGCACTTCCTAAATCAGTCACTCGTTCCTTCCATCGTTCCTCACGATGTTCCTTCACTCGTGACCATGTACTTGGTTTCCTGAAACACTTACATGTAGAAGCAAGTTATATTTACTAAGTTTGTTATCATCAAAACTAAGAGAAACCATGGAACAACTATTGTTCCAACAATTTCCCCCTTTTTGATGATGACAAACCTATACAAAAATGCATGTCTAGAAACCAATAGAAATATAGATCAGAAAAAAAATTACTGTGTGGTTCTCCCTTAACAAATGCACTGTTGTTCCTACTCGTCAGAGGTAACAACTTATTCCCCCTCAGCCAAAGTTCCCTCTGTATTTCCTGGATAGAACGCATCTCTGCATTTTTCCTTACTTCCCCCTTTTGACATCATCAAAATATCAACAATCATCAAGCAAAAACATAGAGCAAATGAACAAATTCAATTGAAACTTAAACCATTCATAAGCAAAAAATAGTTATTATTATAGATAATTGTCGCAGGAATCACAGCCAGAGAAAACATAAAAACATAAAAGTCTTAACATCCAAGAAACAAAAGAAAATTTTAAGCTGGGGATAGATGGGCTAAGGAACTAGAGAGGGTCCACATCATGGTTCGGAGGAGAATGTCTCTCTTAGCTAGGTAACCAATAATGGTACGCAGCTGAGAGGAAATCTTTTAAAGCTCAATTAACATCTTGGCATTAACACTTCCACCAACCTTCTCAACAATTTTCTTCGCCATATTTCCCTTTTGAATCACCTTAGAACTTCATCCTCGAGATATTTCTCATAACCAAGGGAAAGTTAAACTTCTCTTCAGTAACACATAGATTTGTTTCGGAACTGCAGAAGTAACTTGATAAGTTCCCTTTTTGTTTCTTTTTCCTCCCCCCCCCCCCCCCCCTTTTTTTAAACCTCTAGAACACCTTTTCTGTTGGAGCTTTTGCTTCTTTACCCACTACTTTTTGGATTCACATTCCCTTTTAGCATTGTTCCCCTCCTCGTTACCAAGAGTGGATAAAAAGGCTATGTTTGAACAGACAAGGGACTAGAGACGTTCCATTCAAACTTTTTGTGGGCTGGGAATATTTTTGACATCCACACAATTATTCCCCGTTTAAAGGTAATAGAAAGAGGTTCATAGGGAACGTTTGTGTGGACCAGGCTAAGGGACAGTCTTATAACCAACCATCATTTCGGCTTGCAGTGAGGGATAAAATAGATCAAGTTGGTTATTTTGGGCTAAAAAGAAATCTTGGATGAAGCAATTATAGTTTCAGTTCCTTTTAGCATGCAAGATTTAACAATTTCTAATATATACAACATCTATGCATAGAGGAAAGATATAAGCCATTAGAAAACTTGTCAAATGATATGTAGTTACCTGAGATGTTACCTTTTTAGTCAAGCATTGAGGGAATAAAGGACCGGGACTTGTTTACTCCAAGGAAATCATTCCTAACAACATCCTCATATGTTCATAGGGTTTTCTGTCCAAAGCCTTGGTGAAAATATCTGCCACTTGATTTTCAGTCCTACAATGATCCATCTTGATAAAACCTTTTTCAACATTATCTCTTAAGAAATGATGTCGAATATCTATATGTTTGGTTCTAGAGTGATGCACAGGATTTTTGGAGATATTGATGGCACTTGTATTATCACATAAGATAGGAATAGTTCCAAGAGACATACCAAAATCCACCAGTTGTTGTTTTAGCCACAATACCTGGGAACAACAGGCAGCTGCTGCGACATACTCCGCTTCAGCCGTTGAAGGAGCAATCGAATTTTGCTTCTTTGATCCCCAAGACACCAAGCATGGCCCAAGGAATTGGGCCATCCCTGATGTGCTCTTCCTATCCACCAAGTGACCTGCAAAATCTGCATCCGAGAATCCGACAAGATGGAACGAGTTGTGCCTTGGATACCATAGACATAACGCATCGTTCCCTTTCAAGTAGCGTAGAATTCTCTTCACTTATTTCAGATGTGTTTCTTTAGGATTGGCCTGAAATCTAGCACAGAGACACACACTGAACATAATATCTGGCCGACTGGCCGTTAGGTACAACAGGGAACCAATCATCCCGTACTTCTTCAACAGTTCCTTGATGTACTTTTGTTGATGTACCTTTGTTCCCTCATCAGTTTGCACCACTTGTAGTCCAAGAAAGAAATTGAGCTCTCCGATCATGCTCATTTCAAACTCACTGCTCATAAGATTCTTGAAGCTTTCTACAAGTTTGGGGTTAGTAGAACCAAATATAATATCATCAACATAAACTTGAACTACTAAAATCCCACCGGCTTGTTCCCTTAGGAACAATGTTTTGTCGATCACACCACGTCTGTAACCATTTGCTAATAGAAACTGAGCGAATCTATCATACCAAGCACGAGGAGCCTGCTTAAGGCCATAAAGAGCCTTATCCAATACATAGACATGGTCAGGGTGATCAACATCTTCAAATCCTGGAGGTTGTAGAACATAGACCTCCTCTTGTAGGTAACCATTCAGGAATGCTGTCTTCACGTCCATTTGATACAACTTAAATCCCTTGTGAGCAGCATAGGCAATTAGAAGACGGATGGCTTCTATTCTTGCAACAGGAGCATACGTTTCATCGTAGTCAATTCCTTCTTGTTGATTGTATCCTTTTGCTACAAGTCTCGCCTTGTTCCTTGTGACAGCTCCGGTGTCATCAAGTTTATTCCTGAAAACCCACTTTGTTCCTATAGCCATCTTGTGCTTTGGCTTGGGAACTAGTCTCCATACATTATTCCTCTCAAACTGGTGTAGTTCCTCTTGCATAGCAACTATCCAGTCAGGGTCTTTTAATGCTTCCTTCACATTCTTTGGCTCTGCAAGAGAGATAAACGCATTGAAAGCACAAAAATTCTTAATAGAGGAACGAGTAAGCACACCTTTGTCGTACGGAGTGATGATGTTGTCAACAGGATGATCCCTCTTTTGATGATAGTTTCTGACTTCAATCTGAGTGGGATCTGTGCTTGACTCCTCTTGTTCCTGTTGGCTTGTCGTTCCATGTGATTTTCCTTCTCCATGATTTTCCTCAATGTCTTCATTCTGAGAAGTATCATCTTCTGGAACCAATGCACTTTCTGTGTCATCTCCATCCAAGTCAGGACTAGGAGATATAACATTGTTATCTGAAACTTGTGTACTTGAATCTGGATCGACTTCATCATCTGAATCTGAGTTTAGAACCTTCAGTGCATCCTCGTTACTAGCCAGGTTCCCTCCATTTTTGGACTCGTCAAAGACAACATGAATGCTTTCTTCAAACTTCTTAGTCCTTTTATTGAACACCTTGTAAGCCTTACTGTTGGATGCGTACCCCAGAAAGATGCCTTCATCACTCCTTGGATCAAACTTGCCTAGCTCGTCTTTTCCATTGTTGTGAATGAAACACCTGCATCCAAAGACTTTCAAGTGGGAAATATTCGGCTTTCTACCCTTGATTAGTTCATATGGAGTTTTTGAAAAGTTGGAACGTATGGTGACTCGATTTATGATGTAGCAAGCGGTACCGACTGCCTCAGCCCAAAAGGACCGAGGCAAGTTACTTGCCAACATCATAGTACGAGCCATGTTCTGTAGTGTTCCATTCTTTCTTTCTGCAACGCCGTTTTGTTGAGGAGTCCTCGGCGCAGAGAAGTTCTGAGACACTCCATGTTCATCACAATAGCTATGGAACATGGAATTCTTGAACTCTGTTCCGTTGTCAGATCTGATAGCTTTCAGTTTTTGTTCTGTTGATGCTTCTACTTTCTTGATCCAGCTTTGGAATGCCATGAACGTCTCGCCTTTGGAACCTAGAAAGAGTGTCCATGTATATCTAGTAAAATCATCAACAATAACAAAAATGTACCTGCTACCGCCATGACTTCTCACCCACATGGGACCGCACAAATCCATGTGTACCATGTCAAGAGGATGAGAGGTGCTCACTGACAACTTTGGCTGAAACGATGACTTGCTTTGTTTTCCTTTTACACACTCTTCACATAAGCTTTCTTTTTCTGCAAGAACCTTGGGTAGTCCTATCACCAGATTTTGTGAGTAGAGTTTGTGGATTCCTCGATGGTTAGCGTGACCAAACCTCCTATGCCAGAGATCAGTCTTGTCGGCTATTGTAACAAAGCAGAGTTCTTCTTGTGGTTGGAAACTTGAGTCGACATAATACACATTGTTTCGCCTCTTTCCTTTCAGGACCACAAGATTGAGTTTCATATTCTTGATCATACAGCCATCTGAGGTAAAGGTTACCTCGTTTTTCCCTTGGTCACAAAGCTGAGCAATACTCAACAAGTTGTAACTAAGACCTTTCACCAAGCTTACGTCTCTAACGCTGATTTTATCATTTAGCTTGACTTCACCTGTTCCAATGATTTCTCCTTGATTGTTGTTGCCAAAGGAAATGTTTCCTCCAGCGTTGTTTTGAAGTGAGGACAGAATACTCTTGTTCCCTGTCATGTGACATGAACACCCGCTGTCAAGGACCCAGCGGACGTTCCCCCTCACTTCAACCTACAAGAAAGAAATCACGTTTTAACGACCCAGGCCTGCTTAGCCTTCCCGGGTCGGTTAGCATAGCTCACAGAATGATAAATTTGAGATTGCACTAAAGTAGCTTTCTGTGAACTCTTGGAACTAGAAGCAATATCTGAGGGATCAAAATGATTTTTCCCTTTTTCAGTTTTAGAATCATGCTTCTTTTGAGGTTGTGGGGCCTGTTTCTTCCATTTCTGATGAGATTTATCATACCCTTGATTTTTCTTACCAGACCACTGTTTCTTGTTGTTCCTTGTATTCTGGTTTTGAGCCCTTTTGTTTGACATTTCTAGTCTAACCTTACAGTCTTTTTGAACATGACCTCCTCCACCACAGTGATAGCACACCCTATAGTATTCACCAAGATAGCGTTTAGGATGTGGTTTCTGGAGGGTTCGTTCCTTTGCTCGTTCCTTGGAAGGAACTTTATGCTGGTTCCCTTGAGACTGTTTTAGGTATATTTTATGAGCCGTTTTTCCATAATACCATTCAGAGTAGTCATTAAGATTACTTTCAAGAATTTTGACTCTACTTTCTAGATGAATTACCTTATCTCTAGCGGATTGAAGTTCCCTAGCTTTTCTTTCCATTTTCTCTTCAAAGGTAAGATCATCTGGAGGATATTCAGATTTGTTTTTACCATAACCAATACCAGACCTAGCAGGACTGAACTCAATCTGAGTTCGTTTACTTAGTTCATGCTCTAATTCTTCATTTTTGAGTTTGTGAACAAGTAAATCTGACCTAAGTTCGTTATTGGTTTCAGTTAGAGTCTTAATATCTGTCTTATAATCTTCACATTCTGAACAAGGAACAACTGAAGTAACAGTAGTTTTTGATAATTTTTCTTCAAGATTTAGACATTTCTCATCAGAAGTTTCTATTTCATCTTGCATCTTTAAATTATCTTCAAACAACTTCTTAACAAGGATAACAAGATCAGACTGTTTAGCACTCTCTATACTAGAAAGAAATTGTTCAGGAGTTACCTCTTGATTAACATCTTCAGTCTTCAGAGCCATGGCACAGATCTTTGAATCAGATTCATCATCTGAGTCAAGATCCCAAGCAGCGATGTAGGCCTTCTTCTTCTCGTTACCAGTGTCGTTACCTTTGGGACAACTCTTTGCATAGTGACCTTTTTCCTGACAGTTGTAACAAGTAACGTCTTTGAGCTCCTTCTTCTCAAAGTTGATTCTTTCCTTCATGGCACCTTGCTTCTTGCCTCTCCTATAGAAGGATCTCATTGCTTTGGTTATGAGAGCTACGTCAGAATCTTCTCCTAGTTCACCGTCAATTCCTGCAGAGATATTTTCAATGGCCCTTTCCACTTTAAGAGCAATTCCCTTGCTAGAGCTTGAAGCACCACTGTTCTTTTTCTCATATCGCTCATAGTCAGTCAGTTTTCCAAAGATCTCATGAAGTTTGCAAGTCTTTGTAATTGGGTTCTCCTTGAGAAGTCCTCTTGTAACTACGTACGTGGGACCTAAGCCATCTACAATTGCAGAGACTTTCTCAGCATGAGTGATAGATTTCCCAATTCCAAGATGATTAATACGATTGACCAAGCCTTCAAACCGAGATTGGTATGTGGCTATAGTTTCTCCATCTATCATCCTGAAGTTGTAGAACTCCTTCTTAGCGTCCTTTTGATGGCTCTCTTTCAGATCAACGCTACCAATGTGCATTTGCTCAATGGCTTCCCATGCTTCTTTGGCAGTGTCACAGTTGACTACCCTTAGGAGATCTTCAGCACCCAAGGCATTGTTTAGTAACATTTGTGCCTTGTAGTTCTTCTCCATTCCTGTCCATTCAGATTGGCCCCATTCTGACTTTTTGTCCTTCTTTGCTTCAGGAACGACATAATCTCCATCTTCAATAACTGACCATGCTTGGTAGTCATTGCTTTTGAGCCAGGTGGCGAAGAGCTTCTTCCAGTGGTCATATTCTCCAGGAACAAGCAGTGGAGGCTTGTTGTTTCCAATTCCGACGTTGTGGTTGTTGTTCGAAGTCATTCTGTATTCCTGCACTAACACACAATCTAGAGCAAACCTGCTCTGATACCAATTGTTGGATCGTGACGCGTTAGTAACAATACAGGGAACTAGTAAGGTTCCCTGGGCAGCGGAAATAAACAGTAAGAACACAGAATTTATAGAGGAAACCTTCTGTCCGACCAACCAGTCGTAGAAAGAAAAACCTCTACCCCTGAGACTCCTTCTCAGAGGATTTTCAATAGAATACTTTTATTAAGTTTCAACGATTACAAGGCAAGTCTAGTAACTAAGGCTCCTACCAAAGTTCCCTTGGTAACTACGGCTCGGACCGAAGTTCAACCAACTAGACTTCTACAACCCTAAGCGTAAACCTAAATCGAAAGTAAACTACTGACTTACTTGTGGATTCTTCACCGCAAAAAGCCACACACTCATACACTTGAAAAGCTCTGTTCTCAAGTTCTTCGTCTTCAACCACTCGAAAGCCACACCTTTAACCCTAGCTAACCCTAGATATTTATAAGATAAGTCAAGTCTGATCTCACACGTAATTCTTGCCTAATTACGCTGATATTCCACTTAACAAATCCCACACAATAAGGAAAAAGATTGTTTGTGATTTCGGATCCTCAACCATGTCGATTCTTCCCAAAACCGAATGATCTCGGATCTCCCAAGATAAGATCGTGTGAAGATTGATCTTATCCTCTCTTTTATCTCCTTAAGCAACCGCCTACAGCTGTAGAATCTTCGTAGAAGATCGCTCGCAGAAGATAAGGTAACTTGCCATTTATAGAAAGCCGCGTTCCTTCTCAGACGCACTTCCTAAATCTGTCACTCGTTCCTTCCATCGTTCCTCACGATGTTCCTTCACTCGTGACCATGTACCTGTTTTCCTGAAACACTTACATGTAGAAGCAAGTTATATTTACTAAGTTTGTTATCATCAAAACTAAGAGAAACCATGAAACAACTATTGTTCCAACAAATAGGATTTCCTTTGAAAGATGCACAAGTTATACTCAATGAAGCAGCTTCCTCTAATGCAACTGCTTGTGCAATTTATTTTCCATTAACCTGAAACTGCTTATGCACAGTATTTATAACAAGCTTAAAAGTGTGAGAAGATATTATGCATATGAATGTTCTAAATAAAAACATTAAACGATAATAAATCATTGCTTTCATTTTTTGAAAGACGTTTTTGACTAATGTTTTTTGAAAGGATTCCATGTGCCAACCGTTTTCAATTCATGCCAAATTTCCATTCATTCTCCCCAGTAACCACTTATTATTATTGAAATCAACCGATAAAAACAGAAAAAATAAAAAAACATAAGTTTTTTTACACCTCCTACCTTATCTGAAATATAAACACTAAATTTCAATACCGATACCGAAAAGCTTGAGCACAGTCAAAACCATAAGTTTCAGCAGTTGTCGAATGGACCATATATTAATTTTTTTTGAATGAATGGTAATTCATTCATTTGTAAGTGATAAAGAGGTAGGGTACACGAGTCATGGACACGCCTAGGCATTATATAGATTTTCCAAACCTAAGGTGACAAACCACCTTTTGGCCTCATGGTTATGTTTTTTTCCATCTAACTTGTAGACAAAAGTTTAATACTAATTAATCTCTTTTATTTTTTGAAAGATAATAATTAATTTCCTTCACTCCTATATATATAGACCTAGGGCACGGTCCAAGGACCACCCTTGTGATAAGACACTTTGCTTAAAATGAGAACTAATCTCAACCATTAGATTTACCCCTCTGTATTCAATGGTTAAGATTTTTTTCAATTTTTCTTTATTTTTCATTTTTCTTTATTTTTTTTAATTTTTTAATTTTTTAATTTTTAATTTTTAATTTTTTAATTTTTAATTTTTAATTTTTTAATTTTTTAATTTTTTAATTTTTTAATTTTTTAATTTTTTAATTTTTTAATTTTTTAATTTTTTAATTTTTTAATTTTTTAATTTTTTAATTTTTTAATTTTTTAATTTTTTAATTTTTTAATTTTTTAATTTTTTAATTTTTTAATTTTTTAATTTTTTAATTTTTTAGTTTTTTAGTTTTTTAATTTTTTAATTTTTTAATTTTTAATTTTTTAATTTTTTAATTTTTAATTTTTTAATTTTTTAATTTTTTAATTTTTTAATTTTTTAATTTTTTAATTTTTTAATTTTTTAATTTTTTAATTTTTTAATTTTTTAATTTTTTAATTTTTTAATTTTTTAATTTTTTAATTTTTTAATTTTTTAATTTTTTAATTTTTTAATTTTTTAATTTTTTAATTTTTTAATTTTTTAATTTTTTAATTTTTTAATTTTTTAATTTTTTAATTTTTTAATTTTTTAATTTTTTAATTTTTTAATTTTTTAATTCTATTTTTTAGTTTTGCGAAAATCGAATTATTTTAAATTAAAAATAAACTCAAAGCACATAAATATTGAACTTATCATAGATAAAAAATGAATTCGTAGAATATAAAAATTGAACTCATACAATATTGAAAATTGAACTCCTAACATAAAAAAACGCGGGGTACATACGCACAGTTTTTTTTAAAAGCGCACAGAATATCCGCGCAACGCCATTTCGCGCGCAACAAGGATGCGCGAAAGGGGCAAAAATGGAAATACACATTTGGGCGAAAGGCAACGCGCAACGAGCCTTCGCGGGCGCCGCGCAACGGGCCTTCGCGCGCAATGGGCCTGCGCAGGTTTGAGCCACTAAAATTTGAATGCCATCATTTGCATATTAATTAAGCCTATTAATTAGTTGTGTGGAGGGTGGATCAAAAAAATTACTTCTGTGGAGGGCTGAGGGTATTCTCGCTTTCATAGAGAGCATATATATAGATATCATTATGACAAAAATAAAGTAATATATCTACTACTGTACATTAGCTTCTATGAATTAAGTAAGAAAACGTAAATATAAAAACTAAAGAAATATATAATCTTCACCGAGAAAAATGCTAAAGTAATCTAATACAGTATATTAACTAGTTGTACCCGTCGTGCCATGCACGACTACGACTCGTCAATTTTTAGATATATTACAAATATGATATTAATAAAATAAATAAATAAAAAGACAAAAATAATGTAAATTTTTTAAAAAATTATTTAAATTCAATTCTTAAAAAATCTTTTCAATAAAAATTTAAAAAGAAGATTAATAAGAAAAGATTAAAAAAATATATGTACAAATCTTATAAGAAAAGATTAAATTAATTAGTAATGTTCACTATATAATATCAAAGTATATGTACAAATCTATATATTTGTATAAAATGAGTTAAAAAGCTAGTTAAATCTTAACTATTTACAAAATACATATGATTAAAAAGCTAGTTAAATCTTATATAAATGAATGATTCTAAACGATTATAACGATTTCGTATAAGAATGAACGATTTTAAACCATAAAAAGTGATTGGTTCTTCGGTTTTTCGGTTTCGGTTAGAATGATATGTATGAGAGATTCACTCAATGAAAATGGAATAAAAAATGATATGTATGAGAGATTGATAACGAATCTTGCTAACAATTTATGTTTAATAAGTGATTTGTATATTGAAAATAAATAATATTAGAGTACACTTTGCTAACAATTTGTGTTTAAGTAGGTGATATTGTATAGTTAATAGTTGTTATTGTGAAATTTTTAGATTTTGGGTTGTTTGATGTAAAAAAATTAGAGATAATAATTTGCTAGAAACAATTAAATTTACCTCATTTTAAAAAAATGCTAAAACCATATTTTTAGCGATTTAATATAAGAATGAACGATTCTAAACCATGATAACGATTTTGTATAAGAATCGTATAAGAATGAACGGTTCTAAACCATTAAAATGATTCCATATAAGAATGAAGGATTCTAAATGATTATAATGATCTCTCTTATAAGCAAGGCTATCAAGATCGGGATTCTAGTTTGAGTCGTTGAAGGTCTTTAGGATCAAATTGTTGAATCGTAAGATCCCACATTATAACTAAAAATAAGCAAGAATAACCATTATAAATGATTATAAAGCATTATAACGATTTTGTATAAGAATGAACGATTCTAAATGATTATAACGATTTCGGATAAGAATGAACAATTCTAATTCATTATATTTAATTCTTATAAGAATGAACGTATTTGTATAAAAATATTCTAATTAAACCCTAAACCCTAAACCCTAAAAGCTTAACCCTACCTAACCTTAGGGTTTAGAGTTTAAGTTGTAGGGTTTAGGGTTTAGGGTTGAGTTTAGGGTTTAGGGTTTAGGATTTTGGGTTAAGGGTTTTTAGGGTTTAGGGTTTCTTGTAGAACTAAGGTTTTTGGGTAAAGGGTTTTTAGGGTTTTGGGTTTGGAGTTTACGGTTTAGGGTTTAGAGTTCATTATAACGATCTATCTTAAGCGAAATCGTTATAATTGTGCATTCTTATACGGAATCGTTATAATTGTTCATTCTTATACAAAATCATTATAATTGTTCATTCTTATACGAAATTGTAATGTTATACTACAAATTATGGGTTTTTTGTATGAATGATATTCATTCATAAGTAAATATAGTTAAAATTTACACGAGACGTAGGCAAACCCCTTACAATAATGATTTTATACTACAACGATGGTTTACATATTGTACAAACCAATTAGAAAATCCTTTTTAACGAAAACACATCATATAAATATATATTTGTCTAGTTGCCATTGTAGAAAAAGCCTTATAAAGTTCTCTTCACACCAAACTTATATATAGAGAATATGCATTTATTTAAAGTTTAAAAAAATCTCATATATTTAATAAAGTTCAGATATTTTAGTAAATTACATTCACTCAATGAAAATGGAATAAAAATGATATGTATGAGATTTTAAACACTTGTATATAATATCGTAATAAAATTAAATAATTTATATAAAAAAAATCTTTAAGATTGTGCCCCATATTTTATCAACATATAGATAAAAAAAATTATATATTTGGATCTCAAATTTTGTTACAAGATAAAAGAGATATACAAAGTTTATGTATATAAAAATTATATAAATATGTTATATATTGTAGTAAACTAATACATAATCTGTAGATAGAAAGTTATATACATAAAAAATTATATAAACATGTTATCTATTTAGTATATATAGCAAGAATACTATGAGTTGTTACAAAATTTATTAAAATATAATTTCACATTAATTTATTCAAAAATGCCACGTGGCGTAAATTTTACAACAGACTTGGGTTCTGCTTTATAATGTATTAGGGTAGATTTGTGTTTAGAAGGTGATATTGTATAGTTAATAGTTGTTATTGTGAAATTTTTAGTTTTTTGGTTGTTTGATTTAAATAATTAGAGATAATATTTTGCTAGAGACAATTAAATTTACCTCATTTTAGAAAAAATGCTAAAACTACAATTATTATCTTTTGTTAAAAATCTACAATCTTTCAATAATTTTCATAGCATAAAAATAGAAAGGGATATGTGTCATACATTAAATCATCCTTTTATAATTAATTAGAGGAAAAAATCAAATTATAAAATTATTTAAATAAGTAAGCAAATTGCAAATTTGTGGGTGAGTTTTTTGGTAGAAAATTTGTGGGTGAGTAACGCGCATTTGCATTGTGCCTCATCGCGTGCGCGAAACGAGGTGGCGCGCGCTACACCGTCTCGCGCGCAACCGCGTTGCGCGGTACCTTGACCCCACGTTCCCGAAACCCTCTTTCTTATATTCCGGAATTACCCCTTCCGCGCAACGGTAATTCGCGCGCAACGGCGATGCGCGGATATCTGTGTGCAATTACAAATTTTTCCGTGTGCATAAATCAACAGCCTAAAAAAATTGAACTTCTAGTGTATAAAAATGAACTCGTAGTATATAAAAATTGAGCTGTCATATTTAACGTTTTTAAAGCCTTTTTTCAAATTTTATTTATTTTTTTATTTTTTTTTTATTTATATTATTTTTTTGCTATTTTTTTATCTTTGCGAAAATCGAATTATTTTAAAAATGAACTTAAAGCACAAAAAAATTGAACTTATCATAGATAAAAAATGAACTCGTAGAATATAAAAATTGAACTCATACAATATTGAAAATTGAACTCCTAACATAAAAAAATTGAACTTCTAGTGTATAAAAATGAACTCGTAGTATATAAAAATTGAGCTGTCTATTTAACGTTTTTAAAGCCTTTTTTCTATTTTTTTTAATTTTTTTATTTTTTATTTTTATTTTTTTTTTGCTATTTTTTTAGTTTTGTGAAAATCGAATTATTTTAAAAATGAACTCAAAGCACATAAAAATTGAACTTATCATAGATAAAAAATGAACTCGTAGAATATAAAAATTGAACTCATACAATATTGAAAATTGAACTCCTAACATAAAAAAATTGAACTTCTAGTATATAAAAATGAACATGTAGTATATAAAAATTGAACTGTCATATTTAATATTTTTGAAGCTTTTTTTAACAAAGAATATAATATAAAAAATTAAAAAAAATTAAAAAAATTAAAAAAAGCATTCTATACCTAGTGTAATAATATTCAATTAAGAAAAGCATTACTATTACTTACTATAACATTAAAAAAATTAAAAAAATTAAAAAAAAGTCTACTTACCATATTCAATTAAAAAAATTCAATTAACTGTGTTATTAATAAGCATTTTATACCTATTGTAATAATATTACCTCATTCATTACTATTACTTACCATATTTAACTAATGAGTATGAAATACTTACCATATTCAATTAATGTGTATGGAATATTATTCAGTTTTTAGTATTATTTACCTATATATTATAATAATATTATCTCATTCAAAAAATTAAATCACATATCCTATTATAAATAAAGAGATATTTTTTTACATTCCCTACGTATTATAATAATTCTCGCTTGAAAGTTTTATATAGGAAGTTATTTTATTTTACCAAATAAGTTTATGCAAAATTCAATCGACAAGTACGTACAGTTCCTACATAATTTTTTTTCAAATCATCCTCATGCATGGTACGACCGGGTCTTGCTAGTTTATATATAGATACAAATCTTATTGAACAAACCCTTGACAACTAAACCGCTTCCCCTTCTTGTCCTTCTCACAATGAGAAGGAAACAGGCGGCGGCTGAGTGGGCGAATTTCCCGCCGGAACTCCTTGCAAACATCTCCGACAACCTCAGAAACCCTAGCGAAATGGTCCGATTTCGATCCGTTTGCCGATTGTGGCGATCCTCCACCCCTCTCCCTCTCCAGAAAAATAAACTCTCCTTCTTGTTCCCTCTCCTCCTTGCGTATCCTCATATGATTTACGCGAGCGCCGTTTACCTCGTCCGTCCCCGATCCGATCCTTCAAAGCCCTGGCTAGTCTCCGTGCAAGAACCCGACCCCGGAAAGCTCGTCCTATGCCACGCGCTCATGAGCAATGAGATGAATATCATTGACTTAGAATTCGAAGTGGCGCACTGGATCGCCGCGACTCAAACCCTAATCGCCCGATTTCCCGTTTGCAAGTTGCAACACATATTGTATGGGGTGCAATGGAGTTTACCTTAGATGGAAGGTGACTGCTATGGTAACCGAAGAATCTGGATGTAGCCAATTGGTTGGTTGTTAAGTTCACAACCACTATTTAGAACTAATGCGTTTAGGGTTATCTTAGGTGACGATAAAAGCCTGTCAGGCTGGCGCGACTACAAAATGGAAGACTGCGTGAAATTCAATGGACGGATCTTTGCTGTTAATTCGGAGGGTCAAATCTACGCTCTTGATCACGCGAATTTGCAGCTGGTTTGAATTTTAGAGAAGCCTCTCAGGAAAGGTATTGAGGGTACAATAGTTTGTGTTCGATTCGTGGTATCGGATGGAGATTTATATGTGGTTTTGATATCGAATCATGCTACATGTGAAATCCATAGGCTAGTTGTAGTGAATAATAGTTGTAGTGGGATATTAGTTGAGGATTTGGGGGATAGGGTGTTCTTCCTCAACATTGCGGGCATGTGCTCGTTTTCAATCTCGGCTCTACTTCTTCCTCATCCTTGGCAAGAGGGAAATTGCATTTTCGTGGCGGACATGGCTGGATCCAATTACTTCCCTAGCTCCGATTATAGATGTGCCCGAAATAGTGCTCCATCTAATAGGGTGTACAGGCATTGGGGGTTATACACGTTGGGAGGCAGACTCACACCGAGCTTAGGAGACCAGAAGGCAGTTCATATTTAGACCTTTTTTCTCCCCCGACTTCCTTTGTCATGGAGGAATAAATTGGAGTGTACGTAGTAGTATTGAACTATTTACCTATTTTTGTTAGTGATCGAAGACATGATTTTATCTTTAGATTTGCAACAAAAAACATAATCTAAGAAAATAAAATTTCTGCTATGTTAGCTTTGATAGGGAATTACAAAATATAAAAATGAAATTTCTACACTTCTGTTAGACCAACAAGTTAAGGAATGTTATAGTTAGGGGCTGGTCTCTAAATGTAGAGTGTTGTATGTTTGTGGGGAGTGGGATGTTAACAATGTAAAGTGTGTTGAGAGTTGTTCCACATCTGAAATTGGGAAATACAAAGCCTAGTATATAACCTAATGAGCTACTCCACCCATAGCCATATGGTTTTGGGCTCGTTACACGGCCCCTAGATTGTCGGCCTATCGGACTTTAATAGAGTGTTCTACCTTGTTTGGCAAAGCCAATGTCGTCTCCAATTTAGCGTCATCCTCACCTCTCGATGATCCTTGCTAGGTCGACTCGGGTGTAAGTGACACATCAGGTGACCAGTGATCTCAACAAGCTTAGCATTAAAATCCCATATGAGGCTGTTGTCTTGTGACAATAATGTGTATTTTGAATTTCATCCTTGCACACAAATATTATAGCCATAAAATTTTCCTTTATTGTATAATGACATTAGACTAGATTTGTTTTAAGTTTGCGTAGGTTATGACAACACGGGCTCTGAGTATATTTGCTCAGTAAGACTTTGCTCGATAAATCAATATTGATTTTGTTAATACAACTTAATAATATTTTTAGAGAAAATTGCACTAAACCACCCGTTAAATAGGCGAATTTACACTTAACCACCCGTTATACACGAATTTATTTTAAACCACCCAAAACTTCGATTCCGTTAACAAATAGCCACCCATGGCGTTATTCCGTCAAAAATTCCGTTAGATCGTGTACAATTACTACTTTGCCCTCAATTGTTCCAAACATTTACCCCAACCCTATGCGGCTCTCGATACCAAAACCTCTAACAATGAGGTAGAATCGCGATACGCAACGAAGAAGGAGATGAGAATGTCGAGGAGGAAGGCGAATTGGCCCGCGATGTCGAGGAGGAATTTTTGTTTCAAATCAGATTTCAATTTGTTTCAAATCAAGTCAACAATTTCAAATTTGGTCAAAAATTTTAAGCAAATTGACAAATCTGTATAATAAGTCTCAGTCTTACCAGCTATCAGGAAGAATCACGAACTTCCTGAATCGGCGATTCGACGA
Organism: Fallopia convolvulus; assembly: GCA_964016875.1. Lineage (NCBI taxonomy): Eukaryota > Viridiplantae > Streptophyta > Magnoliopsida > Caryophyllales > Polygonaceae > Fallopia > Fallopia convolvulus. Next base: position 4,376,764 of record OZ024720.1, read on the forward strand.
ACGATTTCGCCGGCTCCTGACTCGGCAATTCACCTCGAACAATCCCGACGACGAAGACTGAGATTCCTTGCTCAGCAACGCCAGGCGCCACCGCTTCCACCACGGCGCCGCCGAGTGCGCCTCCAGTGAATCATCCTCTTCCTCCTCGTCGGAGGAGGAGGGAGAGGGATTTTTGCCGCCCAATCTGACGCTCCTCTGCATCGTAATTGGTGCATGATCGATCTGTTGTTGTTGTTGTTGTTCATCGGAATTGAAGAGGCGATCGGAAGAAATATATAGAGATCGGGATCTGGATCTCTCGGAGTTGAATTGAAATTGGGGGTGGACGGATGCTGTAGCGAATCGAATCGATGGGAGAAAAAGTGGAGCCGCGTCAAAGCGAAAGGACACCGACTTAATTGTTCGCGTTGTCTGACAGCGGAATTGGCCGTTTAGGGCCAAGGAACTGGTCGAGAGCTTGAAGGGGCTTGAAGATATTAGTGAAGACGACACAGAAGAAGTTGAGGAAGGGGAAACGAGACTTATCAGAGGAGGAGGACGCGGAAGAGGAGGGAGGAGGAAGAGGATGAGCCTCTCCCTCCTCCTCCGACGAGGAGGAAGAGGATGATTCACTGGAGGCGCACTCGGCGGCGCCGTGGTGGAAGCGGTGGCGCCGGCGTTGCTGAGCAAGGAATCTCAGTCTTCGTCGTCGGGATTGTTCGAGGTGAATTGCCGAGTCCGGAGCCGGCGAAATCGTTCGTCGAATCGCCGATTCAGGAAGTTCGTGATTCTTCCTGATAGCTGGTAAGACTGAGACTTATTATACAGATTTATCAATTTGCTTAAAATTTTTGACCAAATTTGAAATTGTTGACTTGATTTGAAACAAATTGAAATCTGATTTGAAACAAAAATTCCTCCTCGACATCGCGGGCCAATTCGCCTTCCTCCTCGACATTCTCATCTCCTTCTTCGTTGCGTATCGCGATTCTACCTCATTGTTAGAGGTTTTGGTATCGAGAGCCGCATAGGGTTGGGGTAAATGTTTGGAACAATTGAGGGCAAAGTAGTAATTGTACACGATCTAACAGAATTTTTGACGGAATAACGCCATGGGTGGCTATTTGTTAACGGAATCGAAGTTTTGAGTGGTTTAAAATAAATTCGTGTATAACGGGTGGTTAAGTGTAAATTCGCCTATTTAACGGATGGTTTAGTGCAATTTTCTCATATTTTTAATTTCATCTATGCCAATGCTGATTTTCTTGCTAATTTTTTGGGTTCAAAATGCATGGGAAAAAAGTTTGGCTATGGGTTTGAAACGATCTTTGAAAAGAAACAAGAAATAACTAAGAAAGGAAAAAGATGCTTTGTTATGTGGATAGGTATTTTACATGTAAAGGAGACTTGCACGTTCAATTTAGCAGTAATTAATACTAATACATCAACATGTAGAACACAAATCAAAGTAAATATTATCTTCTTTTTTTTTCGCTGTCCTATCTTGTCAGAGTAGCCTCTAGGGCGCCACGCGGCTTCTTTATTCCTTATGCCGTTGTTTTTTCTTTTCTTTTTTTGTTGTCACGACCTCGCGTTCTATTCCCTTTGGGGCTAGGATCTCGCGTTTTCTTCTTATGTGAAAGGAGAGACAACGAGACATACCATAATCAAACTAACAAGCACAAAAGTAAAGCATTTGTAATAATAACCAACACTTCGACATTCAACAAACAAAGGGAGATGCAACGAACAAACAATTCATCAAGCGTAGCGAGAATTCACAAGGTCGAAAAACCAACTAAGTAATCACACACACGCACACAACAAAACCATTCACAATCCTATTGGGAAATGCCATTCTCCCTTCCACCACCGCATTCCCATCTACGGCGCTAACTCACCTGCGCCCGAGTGTAGAGACGGGCCCTCCCACTTTCCATATACGTCATTCTTCCAACCCCTGGTCAAGCCTCCACTGGAGCACATGCCAAATACAAGCAATCAATTTTTTTTAAAGGGGCCCGACCGACACACGACCATGGCTAGACGCCTCTTCGCCACCGACAATCGTCGCACATGATCATGTCGATTACGCTGCCAGCACAGAGAAATCGATACTATTTCTTTTACGAGAAAACGTTTGAAATAGAAAGCGCATCACATCATGTATGAAAACATTTCACATGGAAAACATACATTCAGGACTAACTCCCAAAACCAATCTCACAATCACGGCATGAAATCTAACAAGACTAGAATAAAGCCGAGCAAGTCGAGAACGACTTACTTGGAAGATGATCTTCGAATGAAGTAAGAAACGCGTCGATACTAAAGACCTACGAATCATAACGTTCACGATTAATCGGCTAACCGCGAGAAGTGACTTTCGATTCTAGTTAAGCACAACCAAAGTGGATTCGAAGTAAAAGCCACCATACTTTCATGGCATCCAACAATGACGACTTGACTTGATTATTTAAGTTTAAGCAAAATTTAAGCGATGACTCACGAACCACATCAACTTTCCTCAACAACCTAGTATCTCTTATCTAGGTCTCTAGCACCTCAAGGAATAGAAGGGCAAGACAAACCAAAAACGAATTCCACTTTCACAATTTATAGCCTTAGGTCCGAGAGCTTGTGCTCAAAACAAAACCAACCAAGTGAGTTCTACCAAGTAACAAAAGGTCAAGACTAGCATACATCCTACTCGAAAACCCTAATACTTCTCGTAATCTAGGAAGGGTCAAACCACACAAGCTTAGATTCCGTTCACAAGCACACAAACATCAATCTCAAACGCGGTTTACTCAAACACATTCTCGGGTCGAATTTACAACTTTTATTTCATGTCATCAAAGAGGACAACTAATCTATTGTGCAAAACCAACAAAATTCCAATACAACTATTCACAACTTATTCAAGCCAACTTATTCCCAACTTCAATCAAAATAATGCCATAAAAGAATCGAACTAAATTTACACCATACAATCACACAATTCTAAGCAACATTTCAATAGAATCCTAAACCGAAATAAAGGCAAATTCCCAAATGACAATTAGGAACGAAATGCCATAGGCCACGATCACAAGTATTCATTCATACTCATATCAACATAATCACGCTTTTAAATCTAGGACAACAAATGATAGACAAACAAGGGCAAGGTTCGACCTTAGGAACGCAAAAACGGAATCAGCCTTGACTCTTGGCGTCTCGATCGGTCTTCACGCACGATTTGTGGGTTAGACTTGGTGACGACTTCCACTTCAAATCAGAGGTGAAATTTGACCTCCTAGTGTGGTGTCATTGAACAACAACCGCCCTAGTTGCGTCCAACAGTGGCAATTCCCGGTCCAAAGTGCTTAGGACCAGCAGCGCGAGAGGGGCGACGGGACGAGGATGACACACGGTGCTCTTGGTGGCCTGATTCCTCTAGCGTTTCACGAGGGCGTGTCTCTTCGAGTGACGCTGGGGTACCGTGGCTCCTCTCACTTGTTCGTGCACGGGGACCACCAGTCAAGATGGCGAAACCGAAGGGGAAAGGGAAGGTGCTGAGAACGAAAGAAAAGGGTGGCATCCTTACCGGCGGCGCAAAAGAAACGACGGGACGAGGCAAGGCGGAGACGGAACTAGGGCCAGAGGGTGGTGGTGCGATCACCAACCCACACCAGTTTGAGATCTCGTAAGAGAAGGAAGAAGACGCGAGAGAAGGGTGAGACGAACTGGCGGTGAATCTCTCCCGATCTCTCCCTCACGCTGGGACGACGACGTCTTGTTCTCCTCGGAAGTGGACGACGCACCAGAAGGGATGACGGAACGAGGCAAGACTGTGGACTCGTGGTTGTGGTGCAACTGTCAACCAACACAAGTTGCGATCTCGAAAAGAAGGGAAGAAAATCGAGAAGGAGGAACTTAGAGTGATTGGCGGCGGATGGAAAAGGCTCGAGTGAGGCTCCTCGCCTTTTTGATTTGACGAGCGGCGTACAAAACAGAAGGAAAGAGGGAGAGTGGCAGGAGTTAGGACCAAGGAGAGGAGGGAGAGAATATGGGTTCGGGTTTGGCTTCTAAATAAACGCTTGGGCTTTTTGGCCCAAAAGACAAATAATAGGAATGGTGGAGTGGAATCAAGGTAATAATTTAAAGCTAAGTTAACAACTTTAGCGAGCGGATAACCCGGGTCTTACATTCTGCCCCCCTTAAGGAAAGTTTCGTCCCAAAACTTCCATGGTGAAAGTGGAAACTTACAAACGTTCCTGATGTTTCATAACCTCTCCGCCTTGAAGAGGTTCGTCCTTGAACCTAAATTGTTGACAACTACTTAAACATAACACCTGACAAGCAAAACACATACCCCACTACTATAACCATGCAGAGAGATAACCAAACCGACTCATAACAAACACAATCATGCAAACAATAAACATGTTCGATGACGCTAAGTCATATCAATAGTTGAACCTAAACCTGAACAACATCTAAACTCTACTTCTCAAAAACCTCTAGCAAATCCGAGTACAATTTTGGGTAGTTCTCCCTCATTCTAGAAGGTCTCCTAAATGGCCTCCTCAACTTCTCGCGGAACCCAGTGAATCAACACCAGTGAAAATCCTTGTTACGCAGCTATTTCATAGGCTTGTCCCATATCGCTACTGGTTGCTCTTTGATTGTATAGTCAGGCTCAACCTCCAACTCCTCATAGTTGAGCTTGTGATTGGGATCCATAATATACTGTCTTAGTTGTGATATATGAAAAACAAGGTGATCCCCCCTCTAAGGCAGGTAGTAGCGTTAGTCTGTATGTTACCTTGCCCACTCCCTTCAAAAACTTAAACGTGCCAATGTAGTAGGGTTCAACTTCTCCTTCACCCCAAATCTCCTCACACCACGAGTAGGCGATAATCTAAACCAAACATGTGCCCCTATCTCAAATTCTAGTGGTCGACGTCACTTGTCTGCATAGGATTTCTAGCGGCTCTATGCAGCTAGCATATGCTCTTGTATCAAGGCCACCTTCCCAATCTTCTCCTCGATCATTTGTGGCCTTTCTCCTACAACATCTAACGGGTCATCCCAACACACGGGTGTTCTGCACTTCCGGCCATACAAAGCCTCATAAGGAGTTATCTGAATCGATGAGTGCCAATTGTTGTTGTATTCAATGTTATCAGAATCCCGATCCGATTCTACGATTCTAGCAATCCTACGATCCATAACATGGAAAACGATCCACGATCCCAAGTAGAATCTTATTGGATTAGGATCTTAAATGATTTAGAATACAATCTCGATCCGATCTTGATTTTACATACGATTTTAACGATCCTATAAACGATTCTAACGATCCTATAAAATGACAATTTTAACTATATATTATTAATAATTTTATGGTTAACGTATCATTTCCATTAAAATAGTTGATTAGCCCATCCTACAACATTTTTAATAATCAAATTAAGAATGTTTATCATTTTGTTACTTCATATATAACAAAATATACAGTCTATTAGGTTATTCTTGCATATTTTTAGTTATAATGTAGGATCTTACGATTTAGCGATCCGATCTTACAATCCGATCCAAAAGAACCTCAAAGATCCATCCTAGAATCCCGATCCTGATAACCTTGGTTGTATGCAAAACTCTACCAACGCTAGGTGATCTGACCAATGACCTCCCCAGTCAAGAACACAAGACCTCAGCATGTCCTCTAACGTCTGAATTGTCCTCTTGGACTGGCCATCTAATTGCAGGTGGTAAGCAGTCGTGAAGTGCAATCTCGTCCCAAGTGCCTCATGCACTTGTTGCCAAATCTAGAAGCGAAACATCCATCATGAACTGACACAATCGTCTTGGACACACCATGCAGTCTGACTATCTGTTCAGAAACACCTCCACCAACTTGCTCACTGGCTGAGTTTCCATAATAGGCAAGAAGCGAGCAGTCTTTGTTAACCTGTCCATTACAACCCATATGGCATAATGACCTTTGTTGATCCGCAACCTAGAGACGAAATCCATAGGAATATCTCTCCACTTTCACTCTAGAATAGGAAGTAATTGGAGCATCCCTCCCGGCCTTTGGTGCTCAACCTTCACTTGTTGACAAATTTAACACTTAGCCACGAATCTCGCTACATCTAACTTCATGCCATCCCACTAATGATATTGTCGTAAATCCTTGTACACCTTACTCGTTTCGGGGTGTATTGTTTAAGGTGTAGCGTGGGCTTCTTGCAAAAACTTTTGTCTCAACTCTGCATCCCGAGACATACAAATTCGGTCGTAGAAACTCAAGATACTGTCTTCTCTCTCTACAATGATAGGTGCCTCTCCTCGGTTCAACTTTTGCCTCAGATCTTAAATCGTTGGGCACATTTCCAGTTTAAATCTCACATCTTCAAGTAAAGTCGGTTGATACTCCAAGATACTCAGTCTACTCTGGTAACGTTGAATTTGTACCTCGATTGCGTCCAATAGTGGCAATTCCCGATCCAAAGTGCTTAGGACCAGCAGCGCGAGAGGGGCGATGGGACGAGGATGACACACGGTTCTCTTGCGTTGCGATCTGATTCCTCCTAATTCCTCTGGCGTTTCACGAGGATGACACACGAGGATGACACACCTGATTCCTCTGGCGTTTCACGAGGGCGTGTCTCTTCGAGTGACGCCAGCGTATTATGGCTCCTAACACCTGTTCGCGCGCGGGGACCGCCAATCAAGATGGCGAAACCGAAGGGGAAAGGGGAAGGTGATGAGAACGAAAGAAAAGGGTGGCATCCTTACCGGCGGCGCAAAAGAAACGACGGGACGAGGCAAGGCGGAGACGAAACTGGGGCCAGAGGGTGGTGGTGCGATCGCCAACCCACACCAGTTTGAGATCTCGTAAGAGAAGGAAGAAGACGCGAGAGAAGGGTGAGACGAACTGGCGATGAATCTCTCCCAATCTCTCCCTCACGCTGGGACGACGACGTCTTGTTCTCCTCGGAAGTGGACGACGCACCGGAAGGGACGACGGAACGAGGCAGGATAGTGGACTCGTGGTTGTGGTGCAACTGTCAACCAACACAAGTTGCGATCTCGGAAAGAAGGGAAGAAAATCGAGACGGAGGAACTTAGAGTGATCGGCGGCGGACGGAAAAGGCTCGAGCGAGGCTCCTCGCCTTTCTGATTTGACGAGCGACGTACAAAACAGAAGGAAAGAGGGAGAGTGGCAGGAGTTAGGGCAAAGGAGAGGAGGGAGATAATATGGGTTCGGGTTTGGCTTCTAAATAAACGCTTGGGCTTTTTGGCCCAAAAGACAAATAATAGGAATGGTGGAGTGGAATCAATTGTAAGAATTTAAAGCTAAGTTAACAATTTTAGCGAGTGGATAACCCGGGTCTTACAATAAATATGTTGAGTGATTTATTATTCAAATATACATGATTTGTTTTTCATGTATGTGTTTTTTGTTATTCGTATATGTGTGGCCTATTATTCATATATGCGTGAAATGTTATTCATAGATGTATGTCCTGTTTTGCAGTTATTCAAGAATGTTGTGTATTGTTATGTGAGAAATGTTATCCACATATGCGCGTTCTGCAATGTAGTTATTCAAGAATGGTCAAAAGGTGTAAATGGATGAAGTTTGAAGACAAAGATTATTTTTTATATAAGTGTACATTCAAATAAATAGATGTACTTATTCAAATTCATTTGAGTATGTATTCGAGATGTAACTATTCCCTTTTTTGTATTATTCAATATATTATATTTATATATTCAATGTTTATATAAGATTCATATTTTGTCATATCCACCCATTTTAAGATCTAATCATTCAACCTATATCGAATTGATTTTCACGGTAAGATGAATACTTATTCAACATAAATAATGCAAACGTTAAAACATGTTCAATCCTATAAGAATTCAAACAATCTTATTGAGTTATTCAAAACTTGACTATAAATATTCTATGATTCTATAATTATTCAAATAATCATATTGAGTTATTCAAACCTTAACTATAAATATTCTACGATTGTATAATTATTCAAACAATCATATTGAGTTATTCAAAAGTCGACTAACAGATATTATACGATTCAGTAGAGATACGAAATATTGAATTATCATATATTTCTGATTTTGGAAATTTAAATATCGCTCCCCTGTATGGAGATATTCAGATATGGCAATTTTTTTCTGATGTAATATTCAAATTCGGATAAGATATGGTAGTTTTTTTTCTATGATCTCCTATAATTTGGTCCCCTTTATTTTTGGAATAACCATGGATTCCCCCTATTTTTACCCATAAAAACTTCCAAATGGATACGGAAGTTTTCTCCATGATCCCTTGAATTTCAGTAACTCCCATATTTGGAATAATCCGTTTATTCTCCTTTATTTTTAACAAATAAAAATAAGAATATACACCCTTTTTATTAACCATTGATCTAATCTAATCTAACGATTTACAATTGGTCCCCCCGTTTCTCACTCTTGTGGTCAGACACATTGCTTAAAATGAGGACTAATCTCAACCATTAGATTTACCTCATTACTATATATTGGATGGTCAAGATTTTTTCAAAAAAATTTTTTTTTTTATTTTGTTCTTTGTTTAAAAAAGCTTTAAAAATGCTAAATATGGCAGTTCAATTTTTATATACTACGAGTTCATTTCTATACACTAGAAGTTCAATTTTTTAACTTAGGAGTTCAATTCTCTATATTGTATGAGTTGAATTTTTATATTAATTCTACAAGTTCATTTTTCAATCGATGATAAGTTCAATTTTTATGTGCTTTGAGTTCATTTTCCAAATAATTCGATTTTCACATAACTAAAAACATATTTAAAAAAGAAATGATTTCTTTATTTTTATTACCTTTTTAAAATGATTTTCTTATTTAAAAAAAGCATTAAAAATGTTAAATATGACAGTTCAATTTCTTTATACTAAGAGTTCATTTTTATACGCTAGAAGTTCAATTTTTTTATGTTAGGAGTTCAATTTTCTATATTGTATGAGTTCAATTTTTATATTCTACGAGTTCATTTTTTTTATCTATGATAAGTTCAATTTTTATTTACTTTGATTTCATTTTTCATATAATTCAATTTTGACATAACTAAAAAGTAATTCATTTTTTCAATTTTTTTATTTATTTTTTTCGATTTTTTTCTTTTTTTAAAATTATGTTCTTTTTTTTAAAAAAAGCTTGGGCATTCACTTAATCTTGTTAGGTCTAGGCGCGCCTCCGGCCTTTGGCAACTAAGCGGGATTTAAAAACGGTAAATATGACAGTTCAATTTTTATATACTATGAGTTCGTTTTTATATGCTAGAAGTTCAATTTTTTATGTTAGAAGTTCAATTTTATATATTGTATTACTTCAATTTTCATACTCCACGAGTTCATTTTTTACCTATGATAAGTTCAATTTTTATGTGTTTTTAGTTCATTGTTTATAAAATTCGATTTTTTAAAAAAAAATGAATAAAAAAATTAAAAAAAATCTTGACCATTCAATACATAGTAAATGAGTAAATCCAATGGTTGAGATTAGTCATCATTTTAAGCAATGGGTCTTACCACAAGGGTGGTCCTCACCGGAAACATGCCATATATATCAGATCCTAATTATTTATAGGGGAGGTTCCGGTAGAAAGCTAATTGTGGTAGAAAGTAAGTGTGAATATGAGGCGTTGGATTAAAGTGAATTGATGGTGAGATTTGAGAATACAAAATAGTTAAAATAGGGTGAATATTACTAGATTAGATGTCATTTGCCCAAAAAATCTCACATCCCTTAAAAATAGCAAACAAATCATTTAAAAAAATAAAAAAAGAAGGAATTAATTGATATTGACGTAAATAAAATCACCTACAAAATTTGAAATCCTATTTTTCATATTGATTTTATCCTATTTTTAAAATTAATTGATATTGGCGTAATTTTGTATTTATATTCCCGTAGCATACCAGATGAACGAATACCAACGTGATGAACAATGAACATACATTCTTGCAGACTGCCGAGTGAATACCAATGCGATAAACAATGAATATGTACTTGTGTTACGATGAATATGATTAAAATGAATGGTTGTATAATCTCAATCATTATAATTTTATAAATGAATATATATATTAAAATGAAAATAAATACATTCACTGGAATTGAAAATCTACATAAATTTCACCATTTAATGATAAGAATATCACTATTCAGTTACATGAATATCATCAGCTTATACGGTGAATATGCTCACTCGTTTACATGAATATTACTAGATAATGTGGTGAATATGACCACCTAGTTAAATGATTATCACTAACTAATAAGGGGAATATGATTGTCTAGTTACATGAATATCACTAGCTAAAATGGTGAATATGATCTCCCAAGTACAAATCTCACGAATAAAAAACAAAAAACCCTAGCCTGTATCATCTGTAGGGGTGACATAAGGAGGCAAAATAGGGATAACGTAAGGATTAAGGGCGAGGCTGGATCCGGCATGAGTGTGTGGACGACAATTTCAGCCTCTTTAATGGCATCGATAGAGAACAGGAATCAACAAACTTATGAGTTGCATGGATGGAGTAAAGTAATTTGTAGAGAACATGAACAGTAGATTCATTACTTTGATGAATAGAATGTGAAGAGGATGAAAGTGAATACTAAGATCCGTCATTGCAGTGGATTAGATCTAGAAGGAGAAATTAGTGAAGTTGAACTCGAGACCAATAATGTTGAGTAACATCGACCAGGAGTGGCATTGATAATGTTTGTGTAAGGTGATCAGTGCGACAGCCATAGAGAGCGTGTGCAAGGCGGCTAGGGAGACGACCATTGATGGCCTTAAAGGCTCTATGGAAAATTTGATAAAGATGGCGAAAAAGGAAGAAGAGAGTTGTAAATGATTTTTTAATTAATATATTTCATTAGATTATTTTTTATTTATAATTTTAGATGAATATGACATGTAAGTGATGGAGCAAAAATAACATGATGTGGCATATGATGTGTACAAAATGATATGACATGGCTTAATAAAAAGATGACACGTGGCAAAATCCAAGGTGGTGCATTCTCAGGATGTCATGTCCAGTGAATGAACTCATCCGAAACAACATGAACAGCAAGCTCCAACAGGCGGTTATCATGAAGCCAATTATCCAACCAAAAACGCACCATTTCGACCATTTCCAATGCACCATTTTGAACCGGGAATCAACTTGTTGCACCCCAGTCACAATACTCTTCCACACAAGAGATTTAGGCATATACGTAGAAAGAGACGGGCGACTGTACTTGGCACGAAGGACGTCCACCCATAGCTTATTAGATTCCGTGAGAAACCGCCATCCAAGATTCCCAACCAGAGCAACATTCAGCTCTTTCATGGTACGAATGCCAAGACCACCACAATCTTTTGGCTTGCTCACTTCCTCCCAGCCAACAAGATGAATACGGCGCCTATCTCCGCTTCCACCCCAAATAAAATTACGGGTTAAAGCATCAATCTTGGAGTAAACCTCATTAGGCAAAACGTCTCAATTTTGACTTGTTCATGAAACATTGGTAGAGGAGCAAACGTCTCAGTTTTGACTTGTTCATGAAACATTGGCATGCTCAAATATTTACCAATATCATGTGTGATCATGAAACCACACTCCCCTTTAATTCTTCTCGCCAACTGAGTAGAAACATTAGGCGAGAAAAAAAATTTGGATTTAGCCTTGCTAACCTTTTGACCCAATGAGGAACAAAAATTATCAAGACAATCCTGAATAACTCGAATCTGAGGAATAGAAGCCTCTGCAAAAAGCATGATATCATCATCAAACAATATATGTGAGACTGCTGGCCCACCCCGAGAAAGGAACACAGGTTTCCAACATTTATCAGCAACAACCCTAGAAATAAGCTAAGATAGCCTCTCAATGCACAACACAAACAGATAGGGGGATAAAGGATCCCCTTGCCTGATTCCCCGGCTAGGTGTGAAGTCGGAAGTGACCTCACCATTCCAAAGTAAACGGAAGGAAGTAGAATGTAAACAAGACCGAATCCAAGCAATCCAAACTGTAGAGAAACCAGCATCCACAAGAGTATCTGATGTCTTTTTATTTGGTGGTGTTTTCATATGTGATTTCCTTTGTAAATATGTTTCTTTTTCCCCTTTTCTTGTGTGTTTTGTTCCTTTTTAGCTTAGTTCCCGTATTTCTATGAGATTCGGAGACTATGCGCATTTTATGTGTTTTGTAGGTAATTTGGCATGAATCAAGGATCGATTTGAAGGAGGGTCGAGACATGGAGCAAGGCCCGAGCTAAAAGAGGAAGAGAGGAGCAAGCTATGAAGAAGAACAAGAGGAAAGCCAACAAGAAGAAGGTGGAACGAGGTTCGGACCGAGTTGCAACAACGCCGGGCCCGACTTGGGAGCTTTCAACCTCGGACCGACATGCACAGTACCTCGGGCCCGATGTCCTCCGTGTCGGTCCGAGTCGGTCACCGGACTACTTGGGCTCCAAGGCACGAAATTGTGGACTTCCACTTTTGCCCCTCATCTAATCTATAAAAGGCCCTCTTGTATTCTAATTTAGGGGGCTCTCTCACACACAACAACCCTCAAAAGGATACTTGGAGAGCAAGGAGGAAGGAGAGGAGAAGGAAGAGAGAGAGAATCGGCCAAGGAAGAGGAAGGATTGATAGGTTTGGTTGATAGATTAGCTTTGCTTTGTTTTGATCTTGTGGATTTGGAAACCCTTGATTGGAATTTGTGGATTGCTTTTGATTTGAATGAAACTTTGCTTTGTTTTGAGATTGATGATGTTGATTGCTTTCCCTTTTGATTTGTTTGCTTTCTTTGTTTGCCACATGGAGTAGATCTCCTTGATCTTGGGTTATGGGGGAAAACCCTAGCTAGGTTTGGGCTAGAAACCCCAATTCCATAGCCTTGAGTGTTTGATCTAAGGAACCCACTCTACATAGAGCTACGATTCCTTGCGAAAGTTGGGAATCAAGGCTTGAGATTGGCAAAGTAGCGAAAGTGAACATGTGTCAATCTCAAGACCTTGCTTCGAAGGGGATTTCCCCAATGATCGATGTGTAGAAGTGGTTGGAACGAGGGCGAAAGCACTCGATCCTAGTCCGATCATCACTCATTGCTTGAATTGGGGTGGAAAAGCCTTAATCTACTAGAGAAGGAACCAAAAAGCCCAAGATCTACTTTCAATTTTTGAAGTTCGACAAACCCAGATACCTCGGGCCCGACATGACCAACGTCGGTCCCGACTTCCTCTTGACGCCAACATCGGGCCCGATGTGACCTCTGTGTCGGTCCCGACTGTTCTCTTTGTTTTCCTTTGTTTTACATTCGCCTTTCCAGCTTTCTAGTGTCTAGGCACATCAATCGAGTAGACTTCTCGAGTGTTCGACACCCACCACGTGCTACAACGTGGTCGGGTTATAAATTGTATCTCTAGACCCTCGCATTCTCGAGAGGCGATCAGTATCCTCAATAAAATCCCATCGGAGACGATCATAAGCTTTCTCTAAATCAAGTTTCAATAACATCCACCCTTTGACACCCCGTTTATGTTTCATAGAGTGGAGGACCTCTTGAGCAAGTACAATGTTGTCCGTTATCAGACGGCCAGAAATAAAACTTCCTTGCATTAGACTAATCAGACGTGGAAGAATCAATTGCATCCGATTAACTAAGACTTTAGTAATGACTTTATAAAGTACATTACAAAGACTAATAGGACGGAACTGGCTAATCTGTTCGGGTTCATCAACTTTGGCAATAAGAACGATAAGTGTTTCATTTAAAGTCGACGGTAGAACAGCAAAGTCAAAGAAAGCACGAACCTACTTAATAACTGAATCTCTAACAATCGGCCAACACTTTTTGAAGAAAATCGGTTGAAAACCATCCAAACCCGAGGCTTTTAAAGCACCCATCATCTTCAAAGCACAAAAAATCTCCTCATCAGAAAACGGATTATCCAAAGTAGCCCAATACTCCTGTTCAAGAATAGGAAATGCTCCTCTACTACATCGAATAGGGAGACGCTCAACCGTCGGCAAAAGATATAACTCCTTGAAGAAATGGAGAGCATAATCCTCAAGTTCCTGTTTATCTGTAATCCAACGGCCATTCGGGTCCTTCAACGCTTCCACACGGTTCCTACGACGCCAGATAATAGTTGAAGCGTGGAAAAAACGAGTATTCCTATCTCCAGATTTCAGCCAAACAACACGGGATTTTTTGAGCCACAGAAGCTCCTCCCGCTCCAATGTTAGCTGAAGCTCACTTTTCAATAACGCCTCAGTTTGCAGAAGGGTATCCGAAGGAGCAATGCTCAGACGTCTTTGAATCTCATCAATCTGATCCATCAACTTCTGCTTCGTTGAATGTATATTGCCAAAAACTGAGCGATTCCAACCAATCAATTTATCCTTTAGAACAGCCAAAGCCTCTACCGACTCCGCCTCCCTTTTCTAGGAAGCATCAATGATCGTCAGAAAATCCACATTGGTTAGCCACGCCGCTTCAAAACAAAATGGCCATCGACGCCCATTACAGCGAACTTCTGGTTCAAGGGAAAGTATTAAACGAGAGTGGTCTAAAGAAAGCCTAGGAAGATGACGAACCAAGGGTTCCGGCCAAAGAAGGCGCCCACAATATTAGTGAAGACCCTATCCAAACGCTTTCAACGAACGTACGAGCTGAATTCCCCCGGGACCAAGTAAAAGCTTGCCCTGTGAACCCCAAATCAATTAAGCCGAGATCATGAACCATCTGAAGAAACAAATGAGAATCCTCAGAGAAACTCCCAGATCCTCCACGATGCTCAGAAGTATTCAAGATACAATTAAAATCACCCCCAAGAAGCGGCTCGGAAATAGAGTTGAGCATCTCAGTAACTTTCATCCAAAACCGCACACGTCTTCTCGGCGATGGCGGTGCATACACAGGGACAAGATGAACTCTACTCCCACCACTAATAATAATGGCATGAATAAAGTCATCAAAAAGATTAAAAATCTACAAGTTTACTCTCTCCTTCTTCCAAAGTAACCACAGACCCCCCTCCATCCTAATAGCTTCAACCCGAACACAGTCTTTAAGAGCAAGACAATTACAAACATCTTGAGCTTGATGACCAGAGATTCTCGGTTCAAACACAGCCATCACATCAACTTTGAAACGGCGAATCATGTATCTCGCCGCCTTACAGAAGTCGGGTTTACCGGCTCCAAAGCAATTCCAAAATACGCAATTCATTAACAACAGGAGGAATTGGCGGGCACTACAAACCCGGACTGTTGAGACTGAACAACCAGAGCCGTCACCCCCTGGTCAATCATATTACTGTCAACCAAGTGCACATTATTTTCATTCATGGGATTGTTCGATTGTGCTACAAGTTGAGTATCCATCTTTCCAAATTGGTCATTAATGCAACGTGTGGAATCATGTGCAGAATTCTGTGCTGAGAATTCAAACTCAAGGGTTTCAGTTCGTGCCCTTTTCCCGCTGTACTACTAACCTGAAGAGATTGAAATTCAAAGGCCGGTGCAGCAACCTGATTTCCCACTTTCTTGGAGTTCTTTTTTGTCGATTTTCCCCTGGACGTGGACACCTCGTTAGGGTTAGCAGCCATCACTTTAGTCACCTGCTTAGTGAATGGATTCGGTACAACTTGAGTCTCCTTCTTGTCTAAACTTGGTTTAGCAGCCATTTTCCCTGCCGACGTGGCCTGATCTTTTCGCGTATTCTGACTCGAGCGTGTTTTATCTTTGGCCTGAGTGTCTTTACCCTTATCAGCAGCAACAATTGACTGGGAAACATCAGCAACCGCCTTCCCCTTCTCAGCCTGCGTATGAGATTTCCCACGCCTTCTACGCTGAACCATAGTCTAGGAACCATACCTTGGATCATTATCGGCCGGACCCGGGGTCTTCTTCGGTACTTCCTGCACGACTGTTCCATGGTTTTCACCATTAGGGTTTGCTGAAGCAGGATGTGTTAGAGGACATTTATTATCAACATGTCCATATTTGCCACACTTAATGCAAATCAAGTGTAGACCCTCATACTCCACGTGAAACTTACAGCCATTCAGCGTAATAAAACCTTTCAATGGTTTCGTGATATCAACTTCCACGCACACCCGAGCAAATCTACATCTGTTAGAGTACATAGTCTTCTTATCAACTTTGATCGGTTTTCCAATCCCGGTGGCAAGAATCATCAGCATTTTCTCCTCATAGAGAATCATAGGAAGTCCGGAGAGGCGTGCCCATGCCGGTGTGGTCGTTATGACATCCGTGTAAGGATTGAATTCCGGGTTCCATGGACGGATAATCAAGTAGTTCCCAAAAACCGTCCAAGGCCACCCCATGAGAGCTTTGAGATAGTCCGCTTCATTAGAGAATTTCACCACATAGTAACCATTCGGGAGATCCGCCACCAACATCTTACCGCTAGGCATCCACATATCATTGAGTTTTTTATCCATAATAGCATGGGGAACCAGCCCGCCTAATGGCTTAACAATTAAGGAAGATTCCCAAACCGTAGCAAGAACATGAAGCACTTCAATATCAACCTGAAAGACCAGGTCACCGTCATCACCGCCCGGGAACGATAAGACTATCTTTCCCTTGAGGAAATCATCAGCCAACACAATTCTTTCTTCCCTGCCATCTCCGCGAACAAGATCACTCCAAGTCTTGCTTTGAGTTGGGTTCACAACCGTATTCTTTTGCACATCTGCAACAGTTTTCTCCACTTCCATCTGCATATCATTACCCTCCGGGGAGGGCACCGGATCCCTAGGTGGGTCGACCGGCGGAGCGCTCATACGCACAAACAAACGAAAACCCTAATCGCTTTTAACAAGCGCGTGCCAAGCGCGTTATCTTAATTTGAAGGTGGACTTGTAGTTGGTACGTTTAGTATTTAAATCTATCTTTAACATCAAACAAATATCTATTTAGTATAACAATATCTTTTAAAAACTTTCTTATAGAAACATTTAAAATTAAAGATAACAAATTTAAAATATTTTTAAATAAGTATAAATATCTTTTACCTTTTAGCATGATGTCTTTTCATGAAATTATTTATAGAAATATTTTTTTCTTTTATGATAAAAAAATTGATTATAAATACTTATAATGTTTAAAAATTAAAAAAATAGGTAATATCTATAACTATATATTAAAGTTGTACCTTTTCGAGCCACCAGAATGATTCTAGCCCTAACTCATAGTAAAAAAATTAATTTTTATTTCTATTATTATAACTTCTTTCTATAAAATTCTTTTTAACTATTTAAATTTATCGATAACATCAAAAAAAAAATTAGTATAACAATATTTTTTGAACGCTTCCTTATATAAGTATTTAAAATTAAAGATAAAATAAATATAAATATTTTAAATAAATATAAATACTTTATCATATATCTTTTGAAAAATTTATTTATATAAATATAGTGATTTTCTTTTATAAAAAAATTAATGATAAATAGTTAAATTTTTCAAAATTAATAAAAATGGATAATAAAATAGGAAAAATATAATATTTGATTAAAAAATTATATACATTCTACGAACAATAAATTACTTATATTAAAGTTTATATTATATTTTATTTATTTATTAATATCCTATTTATAATGTTTATAAAATATCGAATCGTAGTCGTAGATGGTACGACAGGTAAAACTATAGCTAGTAAGTTTTTATTTCAATTCTTGAATGCCTTCTCTCTTTTATTAGCGATTTATTTCAATTCTTTTGATGTTAATGCCTTGAAGTTTTTATGTTAGATAATAAGTTTTGTGTTTTTAAGTCTCGATTGTCTTCTTAAGTCAATTAGAGAAAACTTAATTTGGCTTTCTTGAAAACCAGACAATAAGTTTAAAATTCAATTCTTTTTACAACTACCAAGACGCAAGATAATGTATTATTGGGTGCGATCCAACAGACATTAAATCAGCTTGGAATTCGGAAATTTGTGAGTTTGAAGAGAATTATGAAAGATAAGTTGTAAAATGGATCTTGCTACAAATTTATAAGTATGTGTATAAAAGGTTAGCAATTACTTTAAGAGTTTCTAATCTTGATTCTTTTAATGTATTTTAACTACTAAATAAAAGACATTTTTAAGTACAAATTCTTATGTAGCCTAATTTGGCAGTAGATGGAAGATAAAGTAGATGATTGTCGTTTGGGAAAAAAATTATACGTCAGGTGTGAGTCGAACCTAGGCCTATTGTTAAAGACGGTTATTTTTTTTATATTTTACTATGGAATGCAATTGTCCTAGCCGTTGGACTATGTTAATAATTACTATAGGATTTTGCAATTCGTCACCTCCGAGGCCACAAATAAAATATCTATCATAGGATATTATAAGTAAGTGTTGTGTAGCCTAGTTTGGTTGTATATGGATGGAAATTCTTTCAAGAATTAGATGAAATAGATGTTTGCTGTTTGGGAAAAATATTATGCGACAGCTGGGAGTCGAACCCAGGTCTACTGCTAAAGACAACTATTTTTTTTTGTTTTTCACTGTGGAATGCAATTGTCATAGCCGTCCCGCTAGACTACTGACACTTTTGTTAATGATTACTTAGGATTTTGCAACTCGTCACCTCTAAAGCCACAAATAAAATATCTATAATAGGATATTATAAGTAAGTGTAGTATAATGGATTAGCAATTACTCTACTTGTTTCTAATCTTGTATCATTTAATGTTTTTAACTACTAAATAAAATAGACACTTTTGATTACAAATTCTGGTGTAGCCTAGTTTTGTTGTAGATGGAAGGAAATTATTTCTAGAATTAGATAAAGTAGATGATTATCGTTTTGGGAAAAAAAAATTATGCGTCAGCCAGGAGTCGAACACGGGTCTACTGCTGAAGACGACTATTTTTTTGTTTTCACTGTGGAATGCAATTGTCCTAGCCACTGGACTATTGACGCTTTTGTTAATGATTACTTAGAATTTTGCAATTCGCACCTCTGAGGCCACAAATAAAATATCTCTAATAGGATATTATAAGTAAGTGTAGTATAATAGGTTAGCAATTACTCTAGTAGTTTCTAATCTTGTATCCTTTAATGTTTTTTAACTACTAAATAAAAGAGATACTTTTGAGTACAAATTCTTGTGTAGCCTAGTTTCGTTGTAGATGGAAGGAAGTTCTTTCAAGAATTAGATAAAGTAGATGATTGTCGTTTGGGGAAAAAATTATGCGTCAGCCAGGAGTCAAACCCGGGTCTATTGCTGAAGACGATTGTTTTTTTTTTGTTTTTCACTATGAATCGCAATTGTCCTAGCCGTTGGCCTACTAACGCTTTTGTTAATGATTACATAGGATTTTGCAATTCGTCACCTATGAGGCCACAAATAAAATATCTATAATAGGATATTATAAGTATGTGTAGTATAAAAAGTTAGCAATTACTCTAGGAATTTCTAATCTTGTATCATTTAATGTTTTTTAACTACTAAATAAAAGAGACAATTTTTAGCACAAATTATTGTTTAGCCTAGTTTTGGTTATAGATAGAAGGAAATTTCCTCAAAAATTAAATGAAGATGATTGCCGATTGGGGAAAAAATTATGCGTCCGCCGGGAGTTGAACCCGGGTCTATTGCTAAAGACGACTATTTTTTTGGTTTTTCACTGTGGAATGCAATTGTCCTAGCCATTGGACTACTGACGCTGTTGTTAATAATTACTTAGAATTTTTCAATTCGTCACCTCTTAGACTAGAAATAAAACATCTATAATAGGATATAATGAGTAAGTGTAGTATAATAGGTAGCAATTACTTTAGTAGTTTCTAATCTTGTATCCTTTAATATTTTATAACTACTAAATAAAAGAGACTTTTGAGTACAAATTATTGTGTAGCCTAGTTTGGCTGTAGATGGAAGGAAATTATTTCTAGAATTAGATAAAGTAGATGATTATCGTTTCGGGAAAAAAATTATGCGTCAGCCGGGAGTCGAACCCGGGTCTATTGCTGAGGACGACTATTTTTTTTGTTTTTCACTATGGAATGCAATTGTCCTAGTCGATGGACTACTAACGCTTTTGTTAATGATTACTTAGAATTTTGCAATTTGTCACCTACGAGGCCACAAATAAAATATCTCTAATATGATATTATAGTAAGTGTAGTATAATAGGTTAGCAATTACTCTAGTAGTTTCTAATCTTTTATCATTTAATGTTTTTTAACTACTAAATAAAATAGACACTTTTGAGTACAAACTCTTGTGTAGCCTAGTTTCGTTGTAGATGGAAGGAAGTTATTTCAAGAATTAGATAAAGTAGATGATTGTCATTTGGGGAAAAAATTATGCGTCAGCCGAGAGTCAAACCCGGGTCTATTGCTGAAGACGATTTTTTTTTTCATTGTGAAATGCAATTGTCCT
The DNA here is from genome assembly GCA_964016875.1 of Fallopia convolvulus. Taxonomy (NCBI): domain Eukaryota; kingdom Viridiplantae; phylum Streptophyta; class Magnoliopsida; order Caryophyllales; family Polygonaceae; genus Fallopia; species Fallopia convolvulus. The sequence continues at coordinate 4,397,228 of OZ024720.1, forward strand.
AGTCGTTGGTCTACTGACGCTTTTGTTAACGATTACATAGGATTTTGCAATTCGTCACTTTTGAGGCCACAAATAAAATATCTATAATAGGATGTTATAAGTATGTGTAGTATAAAAAGTTAGCAATTACTCTAGGAATTTCTAATATTGTATCATTTAATGTTTTTTAACTACTAAATAAAAGATACACTTTTGAGCACAAATTACTGTGAAGCCTAGTTTTGGTTATAGATAGAAGGAAATTGTTTCAAAAATTAGATGAAGATGATTGCCGATTGGGGAAAAAATTATACGTCAGCCGGGAGTTGAAATCGGGTCTATTGCTAAAGATGACTATTTTTTTGTTTTTCACTGTGGAATGCAATAGTCCTAGTCGTTGGACTAGTGACGCTTTTGTTAATAATTACTTAAAATTTTGCAATTCGTCACCTCTGAGGCTAGAAATAAAATATCTATTATAGGATATTATAAGTAAGTGTAGTATAATAGGTAGCAATTACTCTAGTAGTTTCTAATCTTTTATCCTTTAATGTTTTTTAACTACTAAATAAAAGAGACTATTAAGTACAAATTATTGTGTAGCCTAGTTTGGCTGTAGATGGAGGGAAATTATTTCTAGAATTAGATAAAGTAGATGATTGTCGTTTCGGGAAAAAAATTATGCGTCAGCCGGGAGTCGAACCCGGGTCTAATGTTGGAGACGACAATTTTTTTTTTTCACTATGGAATGCAATTGTCCTAACTGGTGGACTACGAACGCTTTTGTTAATGATTGCTTTGAATTTTGCAATTCGTCACCTCCGAGGCCACAAATAAAATATCTCTAATAGGATATTATAAGTAAGTGTAGTATAATAGGTTAGCAATTACTCTATTAGTTTCTAATCTTGTATCCTTTAATGTTTTTTAACTACTAAATAAAAGAGACACTTTTGAGTACAAATTCTTGTGTAGTCTAGTTTCGTTGTAGATGGAAGGAAGTTATTTCAAGAATTAGATAAAGTAGATAATTGTCGTTTTGGGAAAAAATTATGCGTCAGCCGGGAGTCAAACCCGGGTCAATTGTTGAAGACGATTGTTTTTTTTTGTTTTTTCCCAATGGAATGCAATTGTCCTTGTCGTTGGTCTACTGACGCTTTTGTTAATGATTACATAGGATTTTGCAATTCGTCACCTCTGAGGCGACAAATAAAATATCTATAATAGGATATTTTAAGTATGTGTATTATAAAAAGTTAGAAATTACTCTAGGAATTTATAATCTTGTATCATTTAATGTTTTTTAACTACTAAATAAAAGAGACACTTTTGAGCACAAATTATTGTGTAGCCTAGTTTTGGTTATTGATAGAAGGAAATTGTTTCAAAAATTAGATGAAGATGATTGTCGATTGGGGAAAAAATTATGCGTCAGCCGAGAGTTGAACCCGGGTCTATTACTAAAGACGACTATTTTTTTGTTTTTCACTATGGAATGCAATTGTCCTTGCCGTTGGACTACTGACGCTTTTTTTAATAATTACTTAGGATTTTGCAATTCGTCACCTCTAAGGCTAGAAATAAAATATCTATAATAGGATATTATAAGTAAGTGTAGTATAATAGGTTAGCCATTACTCTAGTAGTTTCGAATCTTGTATCCTTTAATGTTTTTTAACTACTAAATAAAAGAGACTTTTGAGTACAAATTATTTTGTAGCCTAGTTAAGGTTTTAGATGGAAGGAAATTGTTTCAAAATTTAGATGAAATAGATGAGTGCCGATTGGGGAAAAAATTATGCGTCAGCCGGGAGTCGAACCCGGGTCTATTGCTGAAGACGACTATTTTTTTTTGTTTTTCACTGTGGAATGCAATTGTCCTAGCCGCTGGACTACTGACGCTTTTGTTAATGATTAATTAGGATTTTATAATTTGTCACCTCCCAGGCCACAAATAAAATATCTATAATTGGATATTATAAGTATTTTCGGGTGCACCTCCTTTTCGAGCGCACCTCATCTGCGTTAAGCCAGAAGTACCTCGATCTTGGCCTCCCAAATTCCGCTGGAGCGGAATTACACTGGATCAAATTTTTGGATATTATAAGTATGTGTAGTATAAAATTAATGTTTTTTAACTACGAAATAAAAGAGACAAGAAATTTCTCTCTTAATTGATCTTAATGATTTGACAACCATTTATATTCCTCTTTCCCTTGTTAAAGACTTCTGGATTTCTTTCCTCTTGCATTGTGGGTTGCATCTTGATGTTAAGAGTAAAATTAGAGAGCACGCATTTGGCAGGACACTCACCTCATATCTCATTTTCATGGAGCTTTACCTTGTTGTAACCGGCTTCCTTATCCTAGGCGCGACACATCGCCCAGTATAGTCCCGGAAAAGCGAGATCTTAGGTGAAAATCTACGTAAATTACAAGGCAGTGAAAGTTTCATCATAATCCTTGCACTGATCATCTCTGCCTTCAGCCTGGCTTGATAGCCTCAACATTCTTTCGTATGTCTTGTAGGAATATGGTGATTCAAGAAGAATTGTCAAGTTGGAGCCTCCAAGAATCAAGGCGTGGAACATTGGCAACAGCTTTTTGATAATCAGATTTCTACCACTAGCGGGAACGAGCTAACCATTTTATTTTCTAGAATATAAGCCCGGTTTAGTTTCTAATAATAATGGACTTGGTTTCAGTTGATAGACCGGTCTATAAATATTAGCTCCTCTTGTTTCTTGTTCCCTAATTCAGAAAGTTGTAAGAATGCGTGAGCTAGACTGGCTCCTAGCATTTCTATTTTTCTGTAATTCATAGTTTGGTATTGAATGAAACAGTAGCTTTGATTTCTTGTTTGAATCAATTGTCGGTCTATTGATACGCATCTGGATTCCTACATGGTATCAGAGCAACTAGGAATTCCAGATTTTCTGATTTCCGTTCGCATCTGATTTGCGATTTGTTGTTTGTTTCCGATCGTTGTCGATCTGTTGCATATCTCGATTGTTGCTTGTATTTCTGTTCAGCGATGGCGCTTGATGAAGCTGAGAAGGAAGCTTACAAGGTAGCGGCTACTGCCAACATGGTAGATCCGTTGATGTTGGCGAACTCGGATTATCCGGGGATGGCGTTGACTGGAACGCTCTTCAATGGTGGTAATTTTCCAGCCTGGAGCAGGCAGATCGAACGAGCGTTGACAGCGAAGATGAAGCTTAGCTTCATTGATGGAACGGGAGTCAAACCAGATGTTGGATCGTTGGAGCTTGAGCGTTGGAAGCGTTGTGACTCTATGGTGGCTAGTTGGATTCTCAACTCAATGACTCCAGAGATGGCGGGCAATTTCATGTTTACACCGTCATCACGTTCACTTTGGCTGGAGGTATGTGAGCGATTCAAGCAAAACAATGGACCGCAGATATACCAGCTTCGTCAGGAACTACATCAATTGACTCAAGGTAATTCAACTGTCACTCACTATTATTGTAGACTGAAAGCTTGTTGGGATGAATTGTCGAATCTGGCTGGTCTTCCTGTGTGTCTTTGTGGTGCGATGGAAAATTGTATGTGCAACTTGAACAGCAAGATATCAGAACAAGAGAACGTTACTAGGCTCATGGATTTTCTGATGAAATTGAATAGTGATTATGAGCTGGTTAAGAGCCAACTTGTGGCCATGGATCCTTTGCCAAATGTGTATAAGGCATATCAGATTGTACTCGGTGTGGAGAAGCAGAAACAAGTCACAAATGGAATTCCAAGCGAAGGAGCAGCTTTCTTTGTTAATCAAGGAGGATCTACACGATCTGGAAATACTGAGCAAAAGGCCAATCAAGGTGAGAATGGAAGAGGCAACAGCTATGGTGGGGAAAAAAGGGATCACAAAAGGGAGAAAGACAAGAGAGTTTGCTACCATTGCAAGGAGGTAGGTCACATCAAGGATAACTGTTTTGAACTCATAGGCTACCCAGTCTGGTGGAAGGGCAAGAGGGCTCGAAAGGGGTCCAAAATGGCAGCTAATGTTGAGATGGAAACTCAAAGTATGATTGACACGCCTTTGGATCATAGTCATGGTGGGGATTCCAAGCATCATGTTGATCAGCAACTGATGCAGGCTGTGCAGAATTTCTCAAATGCTTGTCAGGAGGTTTTCAAGAGCTACAGAACAGAAAAGGCTATGCAGGTTGAGGCACGCACAGGTCAGATAGGTTTTGGGCAAAGGGGAGGACACAGTGGAGCTTCATCTTCAAAGGGAAAAGAGGTCAATCAGGGCATGTATTTTGCAGGTATTACAGCATCTGTTTTTAATGTAGTTAATTGTAAAATGGAAGATTGGATTGTGGATTCAGGAGCATCAGATCATATGACTTCATTCTATGATTTATTGCTTAATCCACGACCAGTGTCACATCCAGTGCACATTGTACTACCAGATGGTAGTGCAAAATCTGTGAAAACAGTGGGAGATGTTCAGTTAAATGAATTTCTGATTCTTAGAGATGTGTTGTTTGTGCCTGATTTTCGATATAACCTGTTGTCAGTCAGTAAATTAGTTTCTTCTGGGAGTCTGGTTACACATTTTCATAAGGATCGTTGCATGGTGCAAGACCATGGGAGTAAGAGAGTAGTGGCAATAGGAGAAGGATCAGGAGGTCTCTTCAGAGTTAAAGCAAGGAACCTGAGCATCAACAGCAGTTTTCCAGTTTTAAATAAAGATAGTACTGAACATTACAGTTATGCTAGTATTGGCAATGTTGATATGAGTTTATTGCATAGAAGATTGGGACATATTTCTTTGTCGAAAATGTTACATTTGCCTAATTGCAAAGGTGCTTTGCAAAACAATTTTATATGTGAAGTTTGTTCCCTTGCTAAGTTTCATAAATTGCCATCTCCAGCTAGCATTACTTTTAGTATGAATGTGTTTGAATTGGTGCATATTGATTATTGGGGTCCTTATAGGACAACAGGTTTGAATGGAGAAACAGGATTTCTCACTATAGTAGATGACTATAGTCGAGCTACTTGGACAGTTTTGTTGCAAAGGAAGCAATAGGTTTTTGAAGCTTTGAGGAGTTTTCTGAGGTTAGTCAAGAATCAATTTGGAAAGATTCCTAAGGCTATCAGGTCAGACAATGGGTCAGAATTTCTTAACAAGGATTGTCAAACTTTGTTTGATGAGTTGGGAATCATTCATCAGAAATCAATGGTTTATAGGCCTGAGCAGAATGGTTTAGTGGAAAGGAAGCACAGGCACTTGTTGGACACGGCAAGAGCTTTGAGAATCCAAGCAGGGCTGCCCAAGTGCTTCTGGGGGGAATGTGTCCTAACTGCTACATATATCATCAACAAGATGCCTTCAGCTGTTCTGAAATGGAAGAGTCCTTTTGAGATGTTGTATTCAAAAGAGCCTGATTTGACTAATCTGAGGGTTTTTGGCTGCTTATGTTTTGCTTACAATGCACCAAAGCCATCAGACAAAATGGAAGCCAGAGGAAGAAAGTGCTTGTTTATTGGATATCCAAAGGATTGTAAAGGATACAAACTTTTTGATTTGGAGGACAAAAGGGTGTTTTTAAGTAAAGATGTGGTGTTTCATGATGGTTCTTTCCCTTTCCTTGTCAAGAACACTGTGCAGCAACCTGAAAAGACAGTTGCTGTCAAGCCATCCTCATTGTTGTATGAAGAAGATGATTGGAATATGGTTCAGGCTGATGTAAGTTGGGTACCTCAATCTGGGGAAGGCTCGAATATTGCACACAATGCAGAACATGACTCTCTCATGCAGACAGATGCACCAGACACACCAGCTACAACCAAAACTTTTGTACCATTGCCATCAAAAGGAGAGAATCTTCCAGTTGCACATCACCCACCTGCTAGAAGGTCAGAACGGGTTAGAAATCCTCCAGTTTGGCATCAGGATTATGTAATGTGTGGTGAAAAGACAGAATACTTTGCTTCCCTTGCCAATGTGTTAGCATTCCCTGAACCACAAACCTTTAAAGATGCTCAACACAATCCGGAATGGGTCAAGGCAATGAATGAGGAGTTAGAGGCTTTGGAGAGAACTGGAACATGGAAGTTGACTACACTTCCACCAGACAAGAAAGCAATTAAATCCAAGTGGGTTTATAGAGTGAAATATAAACCAAATGGAGATGTTGAGAGGTTCAAGGCTCGACTAGTTGTGAAGGGGTTTAGTCAGAAACTGGGAAAGGATTATAAACATACTTTTTCCCCTGTTGCAAAGGTTCCAACAGTGAGAATTCTTATAGCTCTTGCTACAGCCAGAAAATGGAATTTGCATCAATTAGATGTAAATAATGCATTTCTTCATGGATACTTAGATGAAAAAATTTATATGGAGATTCCTGAAGGGTACGTAAAGGGAAAGAAGGTGAGGTCTGCAAGTTGGAGCGTTCCTTATATGGATTAAAGCAAGCTTCACGACAATGGAACCTGGAATTGAGCTCATTTCTGATCAGACTGGGCTACAAGCAATCACATGCAGACTATTCTTTGTTTTTGAAAGAGGAAGGATCATCATTTACATCCATGTTGGTATATGTAGATGATATATTGATGACAGGTAACAATAATGCTGAGATAGCTTCAGTCAAATCAGCCTTGCACAACAGATTTACCATCAAGGATCTCGGTACAACCAGGTATTTCCTTGGAATTGAACTGTACAGGGATGAAGAGGGAGTGATCCTTAGTCAGCAAAAATATATTAGATACATTTTAAAGGATTGCCAAATGACTGAATGTAAAGCAGCTCCTACTCCATTACCCACAGGTCTGAAATTGCGACAAGATGAGGGTGAGAAACTCAGGGATCCAGAAAGATACAGGAGGGTTGTTGGACGACTGCTTTATTTGTCCTTAACAAGACCAGATGTTTCCTACTGTGTCCAACATCTCAGCTAGTTCGTATCTGATCCAAGGACACCTCATTGGCAAGCTATAACTCATGTCCTGCGTTATTTACAAGGTACCATTACATTGGGACTACATTATCCAGTACAAGACAAGCTGAATTTGACTGGATTCACTGATGCCGACTGGGGTTCTTGCTTAACCACTAGAAGATCATTGTCTGGATATTGTGTGTATTTGGGACACGCGTTAGTGTCTTGGAAAACAAAAAAACAGACTACCGTGTCTCGATCATCTGCAGAAGCCGAGTACCGAGCAATGGCCTCTACTACCTCTGAGCTCATATGGTGCAGCTATATCCTTAAAGATTTGAAGGTACCAATTGAGTTTCCCATTACTCTGTTTTGTGATAGCAGAGCAGCACAACAAATGGCCGCTAACCCATGCTTTCATGAGAGGACCAAGCATGTTGACTTAGATTGCCATTTTATCCGGGAAAGGATTCAGAATGGTTTTCTTTGCACTGCCTATATACCCACTGAAAGACAGATTGCGGATTTGATGACCAAAGCATTACCACATCAGCAGCATCTTTACCTCTCCAACAAGTTGGGGCTCGAACTCGCTCCAACTTGAGGGGAGGATGTAGGAATATGGTGATTCAAGAAGAATTGTCAAGTTGGAGCCTCCAAGATTCAAGGCATGGAACATTGGCAACATCTTTTTGATAATCAGATTTCTACCACTGGCGGGAACGAGCTAACCATTTTATTTTCTAGAATATAAGCCCGGTTTAGTTTCTAATAATAATGGACTCGGTTTCAGTTGATAGACCGGTCTATAAATATTAGCTCCTCTTGTTTCTTGTTCCCTAATTCAGAAAGTTGTAAGAATGCGTGAGCTAGACTGGCTCCTAGCATTTCTATTTTTCTGTAATTCATAGTTTGGTATTGAATGAAACAGTAGCTTTGATTTCTTGTTTGAATCAATTGTCGGTCTATTGATACGCATCTGGATTCCTACATGTCTCGGCAAGCGGTGTCTTGGCTTCTTCCATCATTCTTGGGTCAAATTTATTTTATGGAGTGGAGCTTTTAATGGAATTGGGTTTCATGAGAAAGGTGAGATTGTTATATGGAAGGAAATTCCCACTGCAACAATTTCACTTTCTTACATCTAAGCAAACCATTTTAAAAAACAAGTATTCAGCAAGACAAACACATGTATGTACTGAAGTCTCGAGCTTTTCAACAAACCTTGATAAACGTCTGCATTTGCAAAACTAATTTGCAAAATTTGAATATCCAATCGCTCACCTTGAATATACAGCAAGACAAACCTTGAAACTGAGACAAAAAGGCAGAATTTGGGGTAAAGTAAATCAGCAGCAGGATTCAACCTCACAATATTATGGTTAACATAACAAGATCCCATATTTCCAACATTATATCCTACAAATGCCATATATAAATAGTATGGTTAACAAGATCCCATATTTCCAACATTATATCCTACACATTTCAGGATTGATGAGTCGAAGAATTTCTCACAATATTTTCAATTGCTGCAAGATTTCGAACGTGGGCGGCTATAGTGATCTTGGACAGATTGCAGCAAGAATGACAAAGCCGCTTAGCAGCGCCAGACCCAAGCCAATACCATTCACAACTAACGACTCTGAACCACGCTTTTGTAGGTCTGGCCTTGCCCGGGATTGAATGAATGTGAGTTTCTCTAGAAGCCCCGTTTCTGCAGTTGCAACCGTTAATCCGTATGTGTAGAGACCCAGGAAGACGTGCCAAGGCAAAACGCGTGCACGCACTGACCGAGCTTCTCCTCGGTGCCAGAAGTTCAGGAAGCCCATCATCCACTGACAAAATGGCTCAATCAATTTCAGCTCAGCTACTTTTACTGACCATGTACAGTGTTTAATTTCAGCTACTAAAGAGTGCTCAACTGCTCAGGCATTGCCTGCATCTACTAGATCAATTGGTTTATGAGACCATTTTGTGATGACTGCTCTAAAAATCCTGCCTAGGACCCAGATTATGACCATGGCCCTAGAGGAAGTGCAGGTAGCACATTTGAAAACCCTAAAATTTCCAAATCTGGCCAATTTCAACCATCGCTAGTGAAGTTTCCAGTTGAAACCCTCAATGTAGCTGGTTAATTTATCACCAAAAAGTATTCAACTTCAATCAATCAATCAAGACTCAAGATAAAAAACAATGAAACTGAGCTCTCATATTAAATTAGACATAATTAAGCATTTAAATTGAGATTACATTAGGAACTAACCTGAAAGGCAAACAGCAACATGCATACTAAACCCATCCAAGAATGGAGGCTGTAGAAATTAGCAACAATTCCATCTTCTCCATGGAACCTTGTCCAAATCCCAAAAATACCAGAAGCCAAGGCCACTCCTTGCATACATAAATGAACCGATTTCTTCAGGTTTCTTGAACCAGGTAGCCATCTGTGAATCAAAATCGCTAGCCCAAAAAGAAAAGCAATCAAATTTATATGAAATTGGCAAGAGAAATTAGTCGGTCCCAATTTGAGATTTTGACAGCACCTTCTCCACTTATGATTATCAAGCCAATTACCATTAATAGAGGGTGTAGAACCTGGGAAAAAGCACAACCCATATCAGTAAACAACACAGCAAAGAAAAGAAAGACCCCATTTTTACGGGTTCAAAGAGAGTGGGGGATAGGAACGAACAGCATAAAAGAGGGAATCTTGAGAGGAGGGAGAGTGAGGGAGGAAGCTGCTTCTGAAGCCAATAGCCCAAATGAGCACAAGTGTAGCAACTGCTAATGCTGAAATTCTAGCAAGAAGCAGAAGAGGAAGCCAGGTAGAAGGAGACATTTTTGAGTTAGCCATGGCTGGCTTCAAGCCTTCACCGACGGCAACCGCTCTGTTTCGCAAATTTTGGGCATTTGGATTTCATAATTTTTCACTTCACTCATGCCGAGACCATGGTCCCCTCTCAAAGCGTCAAAGGATGAGTTTTTGCAGTGTCATGGGCCTTTATATGATTGTACAAGCCCCATTACACTAAGAATAAGAATAGTAACAAGAATACGTATGTAATGTAAATTACACTAATCCTCAAACTTGTTTGAGTTCTTGCACCCTGCTAGTGTAATTCAAAATCAAGATTCATTCATCACATAACATTGTATTTTTACCAAAAAAAAACATAAAACAAATCTTGAGCAATGTCTTAATTTTTCTTCATTTTGCAAATCTAGGATAAAAACAGATGAATGATGAATGCTTAGCTCATGCTAGCCAGCAAATTTCACTCATCCAATTCCTCCACCACAAAGGAAGCAGGGGGGTTAAACAAGTCTGAATATGGACGGGGACGGCCATCTGGAGTCGAAAAGTAGGTGAAAGTCCGTCTTCGAAGGTGGAATACCTTATGGTTGTAGTTGCTATGACCATGTTGAGCACATCTACAACTCATTCCGGGGAAGGCGGTGATGAAAACGCAGTTTCTTTCCCGCCATGGACGAGGAAGAAGTCGAGCCGAGATTGAGAAGGAGCAATTGTGAGTGACGAAGAAAACCCTATCCCCCAAATCCTCTACTCTCTCACTCAATATCCCACTACAATTGATGTTTCCATCTGTCACCACAACTTCTAGCCTATAAATTTCATGTTCAAGGGAAGACATCCAAACCACATACAAATCTCCATCAGATGCCACGAATCTTGCCCAAACCAGCCACCTGATACCTTCGTTGAAAAGCTTCTCTGTCATTTGAATCAGCTGCAAATTTGTATGGTCAAGAAGGTAAATACGCCCTTCTGCATCAATGGCGAAGATACGTCCTTTGAACTCCACAAAGTCCTCAATTCCGTGACGGTCCACAAATTCGTATGTAAAGCCGCCACCGCTGCCTAATTCAAGCCTAAACGCAAACTTTATATTTTCTGGATATGAACATAAGCCAACCAATTGGCCAAATCCAGATTCTTTTGATATTTAGGATACGAAAACCACCTTATATGTGAAACTAACTCCATTGCACAGCACACAGCGTCTGTTGTGAGCGTAAAATCTTACGATGGGGGTTTGAGTTGCTGCGATACAGTCGGCTTCTAAGTTGAGCCCGGCGTGGCCCTTCATCTCCCTATAAGAAAGGGCGTGGCGCAGGATGAGCTTTCCGGAAGCGGGTTCATGTACGGAGACTAGCCAAGCCTGGGAAGGATCGGATCGGGGCCGGACGAGGTAAACGGGCATTAAACATGCGATCACAATCAAAGAAGGGGGCTCTGAGTGGAAACAAGGGAGGGGTGGAAGATCGCCACGATCGGCAGACGGACCGAAATCGGAGGATTTCGCAGGGGTTTCCGAGGCCGCCGGAGATAATTCCGAGCAATTCCGCTGGAAGATGAGCCCACTCAGCCGCCGCTGCTTTTCTTCTCTCGGAATCCTCCATTGAGTATCCACTCAACAGCCGCAGCTTTTCTTTTCTCGTTCAGAGTCGGGAGATTAATTATAAAAGTTTTAATTAAGAAAAAAGAAATAAATATCGGAGAATATTACGCATTTTTTAATCTTAAAAATACATAATGATGATATTCTAAATATTACTATCTCGTGATATATATATATAGTGGGAGTTTTGACGATTTTTTTTAATTTAATAAGATGATAATCTAGACTTTGATTATGTTTTTCTAAAAATAAAAATTTTTACTAAAAAAACATTAATTTGGTATGTTTTTCGTTTGACAAATATTTTAGTGTTGGAAAATCACAGTGAATGCACTGATAAAAAAAATTAGGAGCTTTTTTAGTGTTGGGTAAATTGCACTGATCGTAATTTAGCAGCTTTCTTTATAATAAAGAAAGAAATTAGGAGTCACATGAAAAGGAAAGTGGACTATCCTAGCCAAAGCATCTTTGCACAAATAAAAAAAAAATGTGTTGAAATGATTCGGCTAACCAATCCGCGACAAAATTGACTTTACGAAAGAAATGGGTTGTACTTAAGGGTGTCAATCGGTGGGTCGGGTTGGGTTTGGGTCGGGTCAATTAAGTTTCGAGTAAGTTCTGATTCAAGTCAAATTGGGTTGGATCATTTCGGGTCGGGTGCTCAATTAATTGGGCAACGTCGGGTTTCAGGTCAATTTTGGTCGGGTCATTAGGTGTTTGGTCCAACTTGATTTCAGATAAGTCCGATTTTAGGTTTAGTTAGCATTTAGTCAGATTTCGGGTTAGTCGGGTTTCGGGTTTTTCGGAGTTTGGGTGAATCGGATTTCGACTTTGGCCAAATTTCGGGTTAATCTGATTTCGAGTAAGCAGGATTTTGATTCAGACCATATATCGAATGATGATCTTTTATAGTTTAACTACTCTAGGGTCTAAATATTTAATGTAATATTTAAATTAAAAACATAATATAACAAATATTTACTATTATTAATATTTTAAAATATAATGTAATTTTCGGATGGTTTCGGTCGGGTAACTTCGGATTTTCGGATTGTTTCGGGTCGGGTAACTTCGGATTTTCGGATTACTTCGGGTTGGGTAGCATCGGATACCGGGTTGCATCAGGCTAGTCCATTCGGGTATAAATCGGTTTTGGGTTAATCTCGGACTCAGATTTTTTCGAATTCGAATCAAATCAGTTCAAGTCAAACATGTCTCGGGTATAAAACTTTTATTTTTTTCTCGAGTCGGGTTCGGAGTCGGGCGGTTTTCTAGGGTCGGGTCAAGTTTTGAAAGCCCTTTGTACTCCAACCCTAAAAGTGAGCCATCTCGTAAAGAATGTCCGACTGGATCAATTCAATCTCACATAGACAACTCCAGTCACCTTGAACGGATTTGATCAAAAGAAGTTTGTCTTCGTCGATTTGAATGTAGGGGATACTACGTCAGGTGGCCTGAAGAGTCCCTTGACAAAGAGTGATGGCCTTATCCACCAATATTTTCTACCAGACAGTCCACCATCAAAATACACAAAGGATAAATCCGAAAGTGAAAATATTGTACATGTTGACAACACCATCAAAGTTTAGTTTTGATCATCAAAGTTTAGTTTTAATGTGATTCTGTTTGAGCTTTTCTCAGTTGATATTTTTTCTCCTCCTAGTTTTCATTTCTCCATTAATGAAATTGGTGGTGTTAAGAAATAAGCTCAAAAATTTAGTATTTCGAAACTTTTGTTTAAGCAAACGAGCTAGTCTAAGGCCTCGTTCGTTAGTGTTGATATGCTAGTTGAAATGCGTTTTATGTAGTTGATCCTATAAAAAAATTCAACTAGTGTGAGTGTTTGGTAGATAGAGTTGAAACGCGTTTATGTTGTTGATACTAGTTGAAATCTTAGGAAAAAAATAAGGTGGGGGAGTGACCTTAAGAAGTTGAAATGAGTTTATTTTCCCCATTAAAAATTTGCTCCTTTTTCTACCCCTCCTTTTTTATCCATACGTAACCCCGATACTCTCAACATTGTTCTTCTTTCTCGTTCGCTTCTCTCACGCCGGGTTTTCTCTTCTCTGTTCTCGAGTCCTATTCTCCATTTTTGCTTTATATTCTGCATATATCGACACTAAAAAAAACAAGAACACCACTAAAGTTCATTCACAACTTCTCAATGATAGCTAATATATTGTCTTCCAGACTGAGGTTTTTTTCTTCCAAACTGAGTGCATGCAAGTGTATTAAAAATTACCAAAAAAAAAAAAAAAAAACACCACTAAACTCACGAAATGGAGCCCATCAGATTTCTCTACAGCTTATGCCCTTAATTGTAATTTTACATTAATTTTTAACTCTGATAAATTATTCTTTTCCGACCACTATATAGTTTATATAAAAAATAAACATCTCATTTCAACTATAAATTTCAACTCATAATTTCAGCATCAACTACATCAGCATCAACTCATATAAGTACATAGTTACCGAACGGAGCCTAAATGTGAATTTCCACAATAATGTAAGTGAAACATAGTGGGAAATATCAATATCAAATAGATAACCCAAATCGTGGAAGAAAACTACAGATGCAAAGAAATGTGATGTTTCTATGTTTTAATATGTATCCACGTGCAAACAAGACGTTCTTTTGTTTAGTAAAGGGCCAAATACACACAAACAAAAACAAATTGTTTCTCAAGCTACAGCTAAACATAAGGCAGTTTAAGAGTTGTAAAGTTAAACGAAAGGTAAATTAAGAGAATTGTTTTGCAGCAACAAATATGCAAAGCTAAAAAAAGATTAAGAGAGGATAGTTTTGCATCCAGAATTATCAATACGTGGATTTGAACTCTGTATCAGGGCATACGGGAGAGGAAATTACATGTTCACATGACTTGCAAGAAATGAGGTAATTTGGCTCCTTCCTGCATGTGTAAACATCCAGAACTACCTCAGGCTTCCGGCACCTACTACATGGCACTAGAGGTGGGTAAGCCCTCCATATCTCTACCACAATATGGGTAGCTACAAAGAGTGGTGAGACACGACCATTGATAATTGAAGTAGCCACAACAACACCACAATGAAGGATCGTCAGTTCCGTCACCTTGTCTGTATATATAGGGGGCTTCAACTTCCCTAAACCATTCGAACAGGGCAACCTCCAGCTCGGATCCCTTACAGAGAGTTGTATCCTCTTCATACACGCCTTTATACTAAGTTAGAAATTGATCCAAAGTTATTCTAGCGGAAGCCCGTCCATCTTCATTGTTAAACGGGTTATGTACTTCATAAGTAGAGCAATAAAAGGCTAAGTTTCATGTAAACGTTTTAGAATTAACCCTCATAAGATTCATATCTAGGCATGACATTAGAATTAACACTCATAAGATTCATATCTAGACATGACAATGGGTCGGCTCGAATGCTCATGAACTACTTCCACCATCAATCCGATGGGTGTCACTCGAACCCGAACCACCCAAAATCTGTCGGGTTCGGGTCGGGTCGGTTGTTTTTCGGGTAATAAAAATAACACTTTAAATTTTAGAATTTCATTCAAAATTGTAGTTAAATTGTAAATCGAACGCTTAAATAAATTCGAAAATGCAATTCCATTTCCTTTGGGCTTATTTTTCAATTACCTATAGTAGAAAATGATGAGATTTCATATGGTGTGTTTGAACTTATTAATAGCCTTCATTGGGTATGCTTATTCCCATGATTTTCAATGTGGGATAGCAATTCCTACATTTCTTGTATGTCGAGTGATCGGGTTGAGTCGGGTCAGGTGATTTTTCGGGCCGGGTCTGGTTGAGTAGATCGTTTTAGAGATCAATGTTACCACTTATCAATAGTACTGAAGCAACTAAAAATTTTGAGCTCACTCTCCTTGGCTACTTTTTTTGCTTGGTCATGTACTATATTTGATTTGTGAGGAACAGGAGAAAATTTTGCATTGGAGCCTTAGATTTTGCTACTATTGTCGTTAACCACGTTAGAAATTGCACCAAAGCCAGATGGAGAAAAAATAATAGGAAGTCCTATGTCATTAACCATGTTAGAACTTAGATTTTGCACCAAAGCTAGATGAAGAGGAAACAATATAGATTCAAAGGAGATGGTTTGTGAGAAGTGGAGGGGGGGAGCTATGTAATATAAGGAATGTCTAGATCTCTTTTTATAACTATTTTCTTTTAATGAATTTCCCTTTTTATAAAGAAAATGCTACCAATACAAAAATACATCGCTGAGTGACTCGGCTAAAAATCGTTGTTGCCAAGATCAAAGATAAATAACCATAAACTACTAACTAGTATAGCAAGCAAGCAAGGGGTCGAACCCAAGAGAATCGGGATTCTGATCAATCAGCAAAGAGTAAAGACAGGGGTTTTGGAGTTCAAGCAAACAAACAAACAAGCGAATATTGTTAAGATTAAATCAAGTGAAGGAAAGTAGAGTTCATTCAATCAATTCCACCTTTTTACTCATCCGATCATTGATTCATCCACTTTTCTATTAATGCCCTAGTTAATTCCAACCCTTATAAAAGATTTCCGCTTGTCCACGGTCCAAGCGAAACGATGATATGAACAAGAACGCTTAATTCAAATCATGCAAAATATTAAGGATAGAAGGATATTAATTCATGCAATCAAGCTACGAGTCTCATGCATAAAATAACAATCAAATACTCTTTCTCAATTCTAGTCCACGGTCCTAGAAAAGAGTTGTTTCAAGGATAAATAAGATTGCACAGACAACAATCAAACCTAATCCAAATAATAGATCTAAGTTAATCAAACAAGTTGATCAGGCTTATCAAATCAAACATAGATCATATAAATAAAACCAAGAGTTTTGATATTAACCAAGGGATAGAAAAGTTACCAGAATCTCACGAATTACATAAAAAGGCTTCCTTGATCAAACAAACTCCAAAGGTAAATTAGTTCTTCATAATTAAACTAAACACTGAAATAATTCTGAAAGTATGCTAGAATGTCTCTCTAATGTTGTGTAACCCTAAAGTGAAACTCAAAATAAACCTAAAATAGTAGAAAATAAGTCCGAAAATATAAAAATATAAAAATACAAAAGATAAAATAAAGACGAAACGAAGGCGGCGCTGAAACCACCGATCCGCGAGCGCGGATTCAATCCGCGGGCGCGGATCTTCTCTCTCGCCTCGGCCGCGGAACCCCAACGATCCGTGAGCGCGGAAATAATCCGCGGTCGCGGATCCAGCCTTCCTCGCCCTCGGATGGTTCGCTTCTACCTCGGCACCGCGGGCTCGGATCTGATCCGAGGGCGCGGATCTTGACTCCTTGAACTTCAACTTCGAATTTAGGATTTCTGTCTTCCAAATCTTCAACTGTAGGCTTCTGCTGATATTACAGATAATCTCCTAATCTAGCCTAAAACACTCAGAAAATCCTAATAAAAATACAGAATTACGCTGTACTAAAACCAGCGTATCAAATTCCCCCATACTTAGATCTTGCTCGTCCTCGAGTAAGCTCAAAATAAATCTAACAATCAATCCTATCAAAGATCCACATGAAGTAAAGGGAAATATGAAAAATCTACTCTCAACTCACAACCCAGACCCATGTAGAGAAATAGTGAGCAAAACAAGAAAGCTCAAATCACACACCTCACAGATACAAGATATAACACTCAAGCTCCAAAAAGTGTAGAGCAACCTAGGATCTACCCAATATCTAAAGTGTAATCCCCAAGCCCCAAAGTAGAATATGATCCTAAACACTCTGATTTTACCACTCATTCTACTTAGGCGCCCTTTCGGGTTTTCACCTAATCACTCTTTTCATTTTTCTTAGGTGTGATCACAAATACTCACATCTCTCATAAACCTCATATTACCCCAGCCTAATACTGGTCCGGGTTATCTGCTTATTACCTGAGCCGCCCTTTCGGGTTTTCAGCTCATCCTAGGATTTTATATGCCTTTTTTCATTTTTTTATGGCTTTATTATTATTATTATTATTTTTATTTTTTTTTATTTTTTTTAATTATGACAGAAATAGAATGCAACTGTACATATAATACAAATATAGCAGTGAATCCCTTCCCCCATACTTAAACCCTTCATTGTCCCCAATGAAGCTAAGAAATAAAGACCAAAGTACAGAAGAAGGAATCAGAAGACTCACTGCTGATCTGGTGGAGGGAATGATGGATAACCGGGCCACTGTGTCTGCCAGAAAACAGCCGCCTGCCTCTGATGCTCATAAAATGCCTCCAATGAACGATCCATAGCATCCTGACGTGCAGACATGGCATCCTGACGAATAGATAAGTGTTGCATCCCACTCAACATACGATCCTCAAAACTCATACCATCTGTCCATGGCAAGCTGGAGGAAGCAGAAGTAGAAGCAGAAGTGGATGCACGAGTAGCTGGGGGAGGTGCACAAAATAAAGGGAAAAAAAACAAAAAAAAAAATTAAAATCAAAACTTATATTTGTTTGTTTTGTTTTTTTTTTTTAAATTTTTCTGATTTTTTTATGCAATTATGAAGGCAAAAAAAAATTAAACATGCTTTTCAAGAATTTAAACTATATATGCAATGCAAAACTATACTAACATGTAAATGTTCCCCTCCCCCATGCTTAAATAATACATAGTCCCCAATGCATAAAATAAAAGAGAAAGGAAGAGAGAACACTCACAAAGTCATCTACTCTTTTGAATATGGAAGATGTTCAAAGTGGCAACAGTTTGGTGGAGAGGACACAAGATAGATGGAGAGCAATGAATTCACAAGATTAGAAATTGTCAACGCCCTTAACAACCTGTCAAAAGCCTTGGAACACATCTCACAAAAACATAAGTAGCACAAGGATAAATTAAAATTAAACAATAACCCATTTAAAAACCGCTTCAACTTATCAAACTTGTGAGACCAATTTTTCATGAGATGGCATATGCTCAAACAAATTCAACACAAGTGGTGATGTCAGAAAATACTTATAGTATGGGTCAAAGTACTTGTCATCACTACCACTTTCTTTAAAGATGAACTTCAAGTAATCTCTAGCACCAATCTTAGGCTCGCTTGTATCTATAAGCTTATTGGTGTCCTCGAGTGCCTGCAACAATCTTACTTCTTGCTCATTGGAGAGTTTGTTAGAGATAATAATAGGTAATGTATCACCCTCTCTAAGGAAAGCATAGTTAAGATGTTCAGGAAGTTGTTTTTGCTCAATTTGTGGTGCCTGCACTACATAAGGAAGCAACTTCTCACTAGGGAGAGTTAGTGGTATGGGCCCAATGGCCAAACAAAACAAAACAAAAAAATATTATTGGGGATTTAATCAATTGGAAGAAAGTAGAATTCATTCAATCAATTCCACCTTTTTACTCATCCGATCATTGATTCATCCACTTTTCTATTAATTCCCTAGTTAATTCCAACCCTTATAAAAGATTTCCGCTTGTCCACGGTCCAAGCGAAACGATGATATGAACAAGAACGCTTAATTCAAATCATGCAAAATATGAAGGATAGAAGGATATTAATTCATGCAATCAAGCTACGAGTCTCATGCATAAAATAACAATCAAATACTCTTTCTCAATTCTAGTCCACGGTCCTAGAAAAGAGTTGTTTCAAGGATAAATAAGATTGCACAGACAACAATCAAACCTAATCCAAACAGTAGATCTAAGTTAATCAAACAAGTTGATCAGGCTTATCAAATCAAACATAGATCATATAAATAAAACCAAGAGTTTTGATATTAACCAAGGGATAGAAAAGTTACCAGAATCTCACGAATTACATAAAAAGGCTTCCTTGATCAAACAAACTCCAAAGGTAAATTAGTTCTTCATAATTAAACTAAAAACTGAAATAATTCTGAAAGTATGCTAGAATGTCTCTCTAATGTTGTATAACCCTAAAGTGAAACTCGAAACAAACCTTAAATAGTAGAAAATAAGTCCGAAAATATAAAAATATAAAAATACAAAAGATAAAATAAAGACGAAACGAAGGCGGCGCTGAAACCATCGATCCGCGAGCGCGGATTCAATCCGCGGGCGCGGATCTTCTCTCTCGCCTCGGCCGCGGAACCCCAACGATCCGCGAGCGCGGAAATAATCCGCGGTCGCGGATCCAGCCTTCCTCGCCCTCGGATGGTTCGCTTCTACCTCGGCACCGCGGGCTCGGATCTGATCCGAGGGCGCGGATCTTGACTCCTTGAACTTCAACTTCGAATTTAGGATTTCTGTCTTCCAAATCTTCAACTGTAGGCTTCTGCTGATATTACAGATAATCTCCTAATCTAGCCTAAAACACTCAGAAAATCTTAATAAAAATACAAAATTACGCTGTACTAAAACCAGCGTATCACTGAGTATTTTTTTTTGGTGGAAATACATCGCTGAATCTTGCATAATGAGTACTTGACAAAGTGGAAGCATAACAGGTTCACAGCAGTCCAATCTTTCACTTACACTAAAAAACAATTCCAAAAAAATAATAATATACAGCAATACATACATATCCATATTGAAGCCTTGAGCTTTTCAATTTTTGTTCTCAAATGCTCTTAAAAGGAATAAACTCCTTTGTTCATATGGAAAAAAGTTCATGTTGAAGCCTTAAACTTTTCAATCTTTGTTCTCAGATTGATCTTGAAAGGAATAAACTCCTCCTTTCACAGGAATAGATGATTAATTGAAACTGTTCTTCAGCTCACTGGCAAGTCCAGATGCTCAAATGCCACCTTCTTTCATGTAGAAAAGTTTGGTCTTATAGAGAATATAATTTTACCTATATGCGTCGTGTCATTCTCTCATTATGAACAAAGTGTTGGCTCAAAATCTTAAACTAGATTCTTCTGTCTTTCCCTTCTAAACTTGCTGTAATCAAGAAGCAAGCTTCCATTGACCTTCTCCTTCATATTTTCCACTAGCCTCATCAACACCTTCACGGGAAAGAAATGATCAAATTTAGCAGAATTTCATGCAACAAGAGAAAACATTTGCAAAACTGATTTTTCAGGTAGGCCAACTTCTGCTTTCTATTTATCTATGATCTTAGAGCATCGACAACAAAAAAAGATAAGTCAATATGTGTAGGAACTTTTCAGATGAACGTTTCATATTTTTAAGATGAAAGTCTCTTGTAGCACAGACTTTTACTCTAAAATAAGAAAACAAAAATTAGTTAAATAAGGTTTAGAATAACCTCATGTACAATTTCGAGACTAGCATAGCCCCTAGAGCATCCATTACGGATGAGACCAGCCTATAATACAAAACCTGGTTCTGAAAAATATCAGACGATTTTTTTTTTTTTAAATATAGCAAGAAAGAGACTATGGATTTTTCCATTCTTGATGCTCTTAATGTTGTAATTCCTTTATGCAAAACCTCAAGTTGTGATTGCAAAGCGCTGATAAGCTGAAAGAACAAGCCCCAAATGAAAATGTTATATAGTAATTAGTTTGAAAGGACTAACCGATTCTGAAACATTACGAACAACATCTTCTGGCAACAAAGAAAACATTTGAGGAAGTATAACATTGATCTTCATTTCTAGTTGACCTTTAAGTCGGCTTCTGGGTCCACGTCTATCGGGATAAAGAGCTCCTTTAACTCCTAGACTGAAATCAGTTGGCTTCACCACATCATCTAGCCCCTGTAGCTCCCATCTAATCTGGCATTCAAATAAAAACTCAGGCAGATCAGCATTCGAATGTGATTTAAAAACTATGTTTTTTCAATAACAGACTTACAATGTCAAGCTCAAGAACTTTAGAGATGTCACGCGGAATTCCTGGTGGGTAGTCTTGCCCTTTTGTTCTACATACCAATCTCATATCTACCACCGGCCAAACTGTGGTAAAGAAGAAATTTATCGGTAGCATCTGTATTCTCCATTCTTCCTGAAGATACACAACCCTTTGAGCTCAAGCTCTATACGCATCAAAGAACTAAGCCGAGTTATAGTTACATTGTTCAGGAAGATTCAAGTCGTGTAAATTCATGTCCTTTCTCAACCTTAAGAGCTATGCTTAATAGACCTAATTGAACTTTTGAGAAGTTAAGCTGAATTTTGTAAATTTCAAGTTGCATATGAAAATGTTCATCTTTTTTCTTTCTCTCTTTCAAATTGCATATGAAATTGTAGGTGAATATATCATAACTAACCAGTGTGGCTTGATACTAAACTCGTGCTAACCAGCAAAATTTAGCTATTCATGCCAAAAGACCAAAGCTTTTGGCTAGATTACGATAAATATATAGCAGCTACCAAAACTTTCCCCTTGCCAAAATTTCATATTTCTGTTTGTAGATTCCATCAAATCAGACTCAACACCATCATTTGGATTGACAGTATAGCTTTGAACTTTCTACAACCGAAATTACATGATAAGAGCCATAGAAGAGCTAATCAAACCTCATTAAGCTTCTGGCTTCTTCTTTTGTCCGGAAAAATCGCTTCAAAAACCCTAGGTTTGTCCTCCAAATACTGATCGAACGAAGCCTTGATCCCAAAAGCACAATTTTGAAAATAATCAAGGCCTGAATTCGCGAGTTCATCATAACGAGAACTTGCCAAAGATTAAAGAAGGTGAATCAATTACCCCATCGATCTCGTACAGAGGAATGTCAGTGTTGATTCTCGAAGAGTAAGTGGAACGCTTCCCCAATTCGTTCCGGATTTGCTTTACTCCGTGGATGTGCAGTGTTTGTGTTTTCGAATTCCCTCTACGTTTGAGTTTCATCGGGAGCTGAAACGGAATGGTGAGTTTTCCGCCATTTAGGGCTTTGCATTGCAGCAAATTCGCGCCAGGAAATTGCTTGGTTGTGGGATAGTTCCGACCTGCAATTTCCGCCATTTTTTTTTCTTTGATTTTGTTGGGTGTGATTTTCTACGGAGGCGGAGTAGAGAGGAAAGGATAAAAAAAAAGTGGAATAAGTTTTGATTGCTTGTGGATGCGCCACGTGGCATACTCCTGCTATGAATTAGATGACGCTGGAATAGTGTTCATGACCTGACCAGACCAGACCAGACGCTGGTTAGGTGTGACCCTGCTGGACTTCAATTTAAATTACAAGAATGAGAAACTCTCAATCAAACACAAAATCCATCCAGAATTGTATTTCACACAAGAAAGGTTTACAAAACCTAATTCATCTCACCACTCGAGCTCTCCAGCTCTCTCACAATCATGAATCTGTTATCTCACAATTGTTACTGAATTACAGCGGTGGAAAGGTATTTATATCAACTATTGTTTTTACAAAATATCTCCTTATATTCCAACTAATTACATAGAACTACCCATATTATATTCTCCATATCCCCCCTCAAGTTGGATTTGGGGGATGATCAACCAAACCCAACTTGAAAGCTAAGAACCTGTGAGGAACTTCACCCAACGGTTTGGTCAATATATCAGCCAGCTGCACGTGGGATCGAACAAAAGAAGTGACCAAGAAGCCTTCAGTAATCTTCTCCCGAACATAATGGCAATCAATGTTGATGTGTTTAGTCCTTTCATGGAAGACCGGATTGGAAGCAATATAAATGGCAGCTTTATTATCACAATAAAGCGGGATAGGAAGAGGGACTTGAATCTGTAAATCATGGAGAAGACCATGAATCCAGACCACCTCACTTGCAGCGGAGGACATGCTTCGATACTCTGATTCAGCTGAAGATTTAGAGACCGTCTTTTGTTTCTTTGTCTTCCACGAAACAAGATTAGTGCCTAAGAAAGCACAATATCCACTTAAAGACCTTGCTGAGAATTTGCACGTTGCCCAGTCAGCGTCACAATAGCTAGACATATTAAAATCAGAATTAGCTGAATAAAACAGACCCTAGTTTAGGGTAGTCTTAAGATATCGGACCACATGCATAGCAGCCTGAAGATGTGGTTCTCGTGGACAACTAACAAACTGACTTAGATGCTGAACTGAATATGAAATATCAGGCCTAGTAATATTTAGATATAGAAGTCGACCTATTAATCTTCTGTATACTTCTGGTTCTTCAAGGATGGAACCTTGATCAATAGTCAAATCAAGACCTTTTGGCAAAGGAAATTTAGTAGATTTAGCATCCAATAAACCAGCATCATTGATGATATCCAATACGTACTTCCTCTGATTGATAACAGTACCTGTGCTTGATCTTGCAATTTTGATGCCAAGAAAAAATCTAGCCATGCCAAGATCTTTGATAGTAAAAGCTTTGTCTAAACCAGCTTTGGTCTGCATAATCATATCTTCATCATCACCTGTCAATAACAAATCATCCACATAGACTAATGCAACTACCATTGAACCCCTTGTCTTCTTAATAAACAGTGAGTAATCATATTTGGATTGTGAAAACCCCATCTTTAAAAGAAAACTAGACAACTCAATGTTCCATTGGCGTGAAGCCTGCTTTAACCCATATAGAGACCTTTTAAGACAACATACTTGTCCTTTAGAGGCCTTAGGATACCCTTGAGGAGGAACCATGTAGACTTCCTCATCTAAGTAGCCATGCAAAAATGCATTATTGATGTCCAGTTGGTGAATGTTCCATTTCTGAACTGTAGCAAAAGCTATCAGAATCCTTACTGTTGCAAGCTTTGCAACTGGTGAGAATGTATATTTGTAGTTCTTATCTTTGACCTGTGTGTAGCCCTTTGCAACTAACCGGGCTTTATACCTCTCTACCGAACCGTCGGGTCTAAACTTTACTTTGTATACCCATTTGGAACCCACTGCTTGCTTTCCTGGAGGCAAAGTGGTGAGCTCCCATGTATGATTATTCTCCAAAGCTGATATTTCCTTAGCCATAGCTTCCTCCCAACATTGTATGCCTTTAGCCTGATTATAGGTACGTGGCTCATCTGTAGCACACATGTGAGAAAAAGATGTAACAAAATCTCCTGAATATTCAGAGAGATCAAACAACTTCTCAACTTGCAATGAACAAACATAATCTCTAAGCTTTACTGGAGGTTGTAGAACTCTATTTGATTGTCGAGGCACAAATATTGGAGATGAATCCATAGTTTGATTTGAAGAGGAGGAACCAGGATGTACAACTTCGGCATTTGATAATGGCAGAGGAGAGATATGTGTTGTAGGAGTTGAATGATCTGATAGATTTGCATCATTATCAACAGCAGGATTGACCAATGGCAAAATAACCTCCAAATCAGTACCAGTAGACTCAGGAAAAGAATCGGATAACAGTTGTTCTGCAGCATATGGAAAAATGTCTTCTTTGAATACTACATCTCGAGCAACAAAAAAATAGTGTTCTTTCAGATCATATAACAAATAACCCTTTTGACCAGCTGGATAACCCATAAACACACACTTTCTGGACTTGGCTGCAAATTTATCTTGTTTTTGTGTACTTGGTTTCCTAAAACAGAGACAACCAAGAACTCTCAAGCTATCATAATCAGGCTGCTTCTGAAACAACAACTGAAAAGGAGTCTCCCAATCTAAAACTGAGCTAGGCAAGAGGTTAATAACATGAACTGCAGCTAGAACACACTGTCCCCAAAATCTCTTTGGCAAACTAGAATGCAATCTCATAGCCCTTGCTGTCTCTATGATGTGTCGATGTTTCCTCTCAACCCTACCATTTTGCTGAGGATTACCAGGAACACTTCTCTGATGAATAATTCCCCTTTCAGCAAAAAACTCTTGACAACCCTTTTGAAGAAACTCAGTCCCATTATCACTTCGAATCACCTTGATTTTCTTTTCAAACTGAGTAGAAACATAGGCGACAAAAGACAAAATAATCTCTTTCACCTGTGTTTTGGATTTAAAAAGATAAACCCAAGTATATCTCGTATGATCATCTAGGATTGTTAAAAAATATGAAGCACCTATAGTAGTAGGAATTTTATAAGGTCCCCAAACATCTAAGTGAATAAGATCAAAGGGAGATGAAGCCAAAGATTCACTCTTGCTAAAAGGTATTTTACATTGTTTTGCAAGAATACAACTTTCACAAAAGAACTCCGAATCTGAAATAGGCAACACTTTTGACAATTGTTTCATCTTACTATGAGAACAATGACCAAGCCTGTTATGAATCAAGCTACTAGCATGATTTACTGTACATGCTTTACTTATATTCCTACTATTAGCTTCGGATACCATCTCTTCACTTGAAAACCTCTGAGTCTTCACGATGAACAAACCTCCTAATCTCTTTCCTTGAATCAGCACAGCTTTAGTGATACGGTCCTGAAACCATATACCATCAGAATTTATCTTTCCTGACAGTCCATGATCATCTAATAACTTTGTTACTGATAACAAGTTGTGCTTAAAGCCATCAATAAGCAATACATTCTCAATCTTCAATTTATCAGTAATCTGAACAGACCCAACAATTTCAACTATTTTCACTGTACCATCTGGCAAACCAACCTTAACAGACTTACTAAAGCATGTTTATCAATCAACATAGATGAATCATATACCATATGGTCTGTTGCACCAGTATCAATGATCCACAAACTATTATCTGAACTAACCTGTGCTGACATAATAGAAACAGTAGCAAACCTGTCAACACTCGTACCTGAGAACTTCATGGAAGATCCTGAAGAAGATCCTGCAAAATTCTCAGTAAACTCCTTGTTAACAGTGTTAGCAAAACTATTTTTTCCCGAGCTTGAACCTGATCCCTTTCCTTTGAGCATACGAGCCATCTGCTTGCACATAGCCGCCATCATCTTTGGGTCAAGATCAACATCTTTCCCATCATCTGAACCATCAAATGGTGTTTCAAATTCTACCTCTGCATCATTAGCAGTTCTCCTATCTCCAGCTTTCTTGTAGTCATTTTTGTCATAGAATTTCCAATTATCTGGATACCCTATGATATTGTAGCATCTTTCCTTTGTATGTCCTTTGACCTTACAATGTTCACACCTCCTGTTATCATACTTCTCATATTTATCTCTTCCTTTCTTGCCATCACTTTTATGCATCAGACCTTTGTTATACATCTCCTCCTTGGACAAAAAGTACTTGCCATATTGTTGTTGTTCCCTGCTTGACATGCTATTGACAGAAAAGACATTGCTTTGTTTTGTACTAAATGATCCAGATACTACTTTATGTGTTTCTGCCTGTTGCACTAGTGCATAAGCCTTGTTGATCTTGGGAAGAGGATCCTTAGCTATGAGAGAGCCTCTGATTGCATCAAAGTCATCATTCAAACCCATCAAGAAGTCCATCAACCTGTCATTCTCTTCTTGTTCCTCTTTTCTTGCAAGATAGTCACATCCACAACGTGTCCATATACCACAATCACAATCCACAACTATCCTTACTGCATTCAATTCATCCCACAATTTTTTAAGTTTTTCATAGTATTCATCCACTGACATTGATCCTTGTTGAAGATTAGATATTGTTCTCTTTAACGAATACAACAAAGAACCATTAGCCTGTCCGTACCTTTCAACCAATTCCTCCCAAAGCTTGAAAGCAGAATCAACATACATGAAAGTTTCAGAAATTTTACCTTCCATGGAATTCAACAACCAGCATCGAACCATGTGGTTTGCACGTATCCACCTTGCACATTCATTCGTCCCAAGCGGCGGTCTCCGACAAGATCCATCTATAAAACCGAGCTTGATCTTCGCACCTAAAGCCAATTTTACATTCCTGCTCCAGCTAAGGAAGTTTGTGCCATCAAATCGCTGCGGGAACAACTGAGATCCAGGTTGATCAGAATTTGACAGGGCCAAAGGATCGTTTGAAGCAAGTCCGTGTTCTCTCTCACGATCTCTCCCGTCAAACATCATGAATTCTGGTCTCGATCCCCTTCTTTGTTGCATCGATTCATTACGCCGACTGCTATCCCCATCACTAACATTTCTTCTTGGCGAAAGCGACCTCCTCGGCGATAACGACATTCTTCGATCGAACGAAAATGAACTAAGAAATTCTGTGAATTAGAACAAAAGAAAACAAGGAAGAACAGATCGAGAGCTTCGATTAAGCTCTGATACCATGAGAAACTCTCAATCAAACACAAAATCCATCCAGAATTGTATTTCACACAAGAAAGGCTTACAAAACCTAATTCATCTCACCACTCGAGCTCTCCAACTCTCTCACAATCATGAATCTGTTATCTCACAATTGTTACTGAATTACAGCTGTGGAAAGGTATTTATATCAACTAGTGTTTTTACAAAATATCCCCTTATATTCCAACTAATTACATAGAACTATCCATATTATATTCTCCATAAAGAACTTGCCTAAATTTATATTTTTATTATAATGTCAATTACATTTTAAAAAAAAAATACCTCAATATAGAAATTTTGAAAAAAAAATAATATACTACTTCTTTATTTTTCCTTTTAAAAAAACATTACTTTTTATATAAAAATTATATTTTCAAAAATGAAAAAAAAATAAAAAATGATAAAATATCACCCTAATTTACACCTTTTCACCTAACCTTGATTATTTGTATGAAAAGGAAAAATCTAGATTTTTTTAAATCTATCAAAAAGAATAACATTTTTCCTTTTTCTCTCAAATAATTACTAAATTGAAGTTCTTATAAATTTATAAAATATTTCATGAACTATTGAAATTAATAAAAGGTCAATAAATATATAAAAAACTAAAATTTTTACATGAACCTATATTTGTGTAAATATAAAAATATTTTTTTTATATCTATTAATTTTGAATAAAATGTCTATTTTTTATATTTCTTTCAAAAAATTTATTTATAATAAACTTCGTAAAGCATTTAAGATTTGTAAAACGTATAAAAAGCCATTTAATTTTATTATTTTTAAAATATATTTTTATATAAAAACACACGGGTAAAAAGGGGTGGCATTTTATTATTTTTTTTCTCAAAATTTGTAGATTTAAATACTTTTTTACAAAAAATAAATATTGATGTTATATTGTTATGATAAAAAAAATATGAAGTTTGGGTCGTTGGTAGTTATTAAACTAAAATTTTAAACATTTTATAAAGTTTTTTTTTTAAGATAACATTTATAAGGATTTTAAAAAATGTTGCTAAAATTAGGAACAAATAATGAAAAAGTGTAATATACTAATATGTTAGCCATAGAGATTAGAGAGAATTCATCCCATTTTAATACTCCCTCCGTTTCACAATAGTTGTTCATAAAGACTATTTTTCTTGTTTCACAATAGATGTTCATATATAAATTTTTTCCACTTATACCCCTAATAATTACACCACTTTAATTATATACACTTTTTCCAAAGCAACTTTTAGGAGTAGTAGTACCATTTAATAGGGGTAATTTTGGGAGATATTTTTTTCCTTAATATGTGTGCAAATTTGTCTATGAACAACTATTTTGAAACGGAGGGAGTATAGCAATACTACCAAAAATTTCGAGAAGTGTGTGTGGCAAAATTGATTTGAGATAGCTAACACTTGCACGGTTCTGTACAAGACTTGCTTTGCTTCAACTCATTGACCAATTGCGACCCCGGAATTGTGGCGTTCTCCGGAGAAGTGTTGATACAAATCTCGATCTGTTCATTTACTTGTGCCTTGGCAAAACAATAGAAGCAATCACTCGATTGAGCATTTTGGGCTTTGATTCCATGCAATGATCTTATCGCCTTCAACTGGGACAAGATTCGTTTGACGGCGCCGGCGACCGAATCCGGTGACATCCGGAGGTAATTCTTAAATTTCCAGTTTTGTAGTTTAGTTTGTTGCAACGCCCAGACAATTTTGTACTATATTAGCTCTAGGTTCAGAAATTGCAAGCGATCTTTGAATCAGCAACTCATCAAGAGGGGAATTCTGGACTTTGGAGCTTGGCGGTTGTTAAGAGTTCGGTAGAGATTGGGAAACGACTCATTTTGTTTACTTGAGCTTGTTCTGAAGGAGCTCTTCTGTTGTTGTTCTCTAGTGCTCGTGGGAATTGTGCAGTGACCACTACATGTTCGATGAAATGTCTAAAAGAACAGAATTTGGAAGTTGGTGATAGCTAGTTAGGCAATTGGATAACCTAGTCTAGGTGTGTTCTGTGTCCAGTAGCTGTTGCCGCTGCTCAAGTTCAAGTTGCTTGTTTTTGGTGTTTAGTCAGATGTGGTAGCTGGATTGAATAGGAATCTGGAATATGATAGGTTTTTCATTTTTGGCAGGCAGAGAAGTTAGAATCCGAAGTGTAGCCTTTCTTTCCCATAATATTGTCAATGCCGGTTTTAATTATGATTTCTCTTGTGTTTTTAGCTCTTTCTTATGCCAATTTGTTTCTCTTGACCAGATTTCTCTATATCTTTAACTGGATTGGCCTGTTTGCTTAGTCCAGTATCAAAGTGATCAAAATGTGGTTATCCTTGGATGTTTCAATATTGTCCATTATGGAATATGTGACTGTTTGATATGGAAAATAGGATACTGCAATAAAATGGCCATTGAATTCATGGTGTAGATTAGTGCATATCTCAGGCTTACCCTCTTCGACAGTATATAAGCAATTGGGACAGGCTAGCTTGAATGTTGCATACAATGACAAATCATATATTAGCAGCTAAAAATTTGGTCACTTTTTAGAATCTTTTGAGTCAGGGTTTCATAAAACGTCCACATTCTTGGACCCATATTGTTTTATTCAATTTTTTCAATGATCTCACTGCTTACTAAGTAAAACTCTTTCTTAACTGCAGATTATACTAATGATGCCTTGTGTATCACTATTCCCTAGTGATCAATCATGTGGCTGATGTTCTCTTAAACACAGGTTACATTTTGAGAGATGATAAAAGAAGGTGTGCACCTTGACTATTGCATAGAATTTTTGAAATGATTGATTGCTTCAGCTCAAGTATCCGGCAATCTTCATCACACCCATTAGGAAAACAGCATTTGAATTCTCAAGGTGAAATTCTGACTGAAACCTTGCCATTACAAATTTCCATTGGAGGCTTTTGTCTTTTTTATCTGACTTATCTAAGAGCTTTGACTCTGTTAACAGATACTTCTGCAGCAAATACACCGAGATCAAATGCTATATCCTCCCCTAATGTGAATGTATCCATTGAATTTTCTAAGGTGATCCATACTCCTTCCTACACAAAAATATGGGACAAGATCCATCATGTAGAGGAATGGGAGAATGGAGATATCAACCAGTTTCTTTCAACCATCCTTGAACCCATTCCCGAGCATGTCCAGGAAGTCCTTGACCATGCTACCTCTAATCCTTTCACCCATCACCTCTCAAATTATTTCAACCACACAGAACAAATCTGCCATCTCCTGCTCAAATGGAAAAGCGGGGTCCACCATACTCGTTCCCGTTATACACCAATCAAGAAACTCATTGATAATCAACCCATTGGTCCAGATTCCCTTAACCAAGCATGGGAAGTCTTTCTTCAGTTTCAAAGCAAGGAGAATCCGTTCCTTTGCCCCGGGTCCCACAACCTCAATGGCCTTCATAACTGTTATTGTCACCTCAAAGAACAAGTCAACGGCCACCGCCTTGACAAGTCAAAACCCGGGGCTTGCAAAAATATGCTCATATTCGCCATAACTGCTGCTTCGGTTACTGCTCATGCTTTGAAAGCTTTGGTGACCGGTTCTTCTTTCCCACCGGTTCCTAAGTTAAAACCGAAAGACCTTGCTCACATTGCACTGCTAGATATTGCTGCAAAGAGCGCTTTTACACTGCACAATGAGCTACAAACCATTGATCGGCTTTCCTCCTTTTTACAGACGGATGTAGAAGGAGATAGATCAGATATTCAGTTTGGTATTGTTCGGGGTAGAGAAAGCTTTCTGATTAGTGA
Source organism: Fallopia convolvulus (assembly GCA_964016875.1). Classification (NCBI taxonomy): domain Eukaryota; kingdom Viridiplantae; phylum Streptophyta; class Magnoliopsida; order Caryophyllales; family Polygonaceae; genus Fallopia; species Fallopia convolvulus. The sequence continues at coordinate 4,428,382 of OZ024720.1, forward strand.
GGTCGTTAAGCGGCTTGCTAAGAGCTATCCTAAAATCTGTGTGTTACTTGATGACCTTGAGAAGCATATCTGCCACTTTTTGAATGCCATTAACGGAGCAAGGTCGTTCCTCCTCCAGGAGATTCACAAGGTTGATCAAAGCTCATAATGCAATAAGCCACAAAATTGTAAGATCATAAGAGTCAAATCTTTCTCTACACTTCAATTTTGTCTCTCATTGTATAATTTGTATTACAGCCAGTAGTTGTAAATTCAGGTTATGATCTCTTTCCACTTCCTCCTTCAAATGATAATACCATGTTATGTTTGAGTAGGCATGACATTGCAATCCTGCTATCAACTTATTTAATCTCTTGATTTCCACTTGAGCCTTGAGCAACGTCTTTTTGTGTCTTGTCACCTTCCATCTTATTTAATCTTTTAATGAATACTCAGGTTTTGTAAACATTTTCATTTTAACCTTTAGATTTTGTTGAAAAATATTTGTCATTATAGTGTTTTAGCCTTTTAGGTAATGATTTTGTCATTAAATTTGTACCCATTGGCTCTTTTTATTCATTAGTTAAAAATAAATTTTACATTTCTATAAAAAAATATTTGAGATTAATCATTAAATTCATCCATAGTTTTATCAAAGGCAAAAATGACAAACATTAATTAAAGAAATTCAATTTACTCCACATAAAAAATATTGTTTATGAGAATAGTTTATGTTTTGCAATTTAGAAATTCAAGCTGAAACATAAAATCCATATTTTTGAAAACCCAAAACCAAAATGCAAAAATCACTTGCACCAATAAAATTCGTAGAAGTCAATTTGAGCTCTACTAAAACAAGAGAAAAAAAGCGCACTAAAAAACAAAAACAAAAACGGCGACCTTTATGGGGTACAACAAGGCAAAAGAGAAAGGAGTGGGAGAGAAAAACAGGTACATTTTCTACCCGTCTCGTGTAGCGCCAGCGAGATCTGGCGATCGAACATATTTTTCCCACCAAGATCTGAAATGGGAAGGAGAAAGAAGAAATTCTGAGACATTCTCTTTTCCCAATTCTGAATTTGCAGAAGGAGATTAGGTTAATCGGAAGCAGATTCAAACAAGAAGCTCCCGTCTTCTTCTTCTTCGTCCTTTCAATCGCCTGGCTTTCTTCGATTTCTTTCTTTCTTTCTTCCCCTGTATCGGATTCTTCGACGTGGATTCGACAGGGAGAGAGAAGAGGCCACAATTTGTACTAGTATACATCTTTTAAATAATTATATTGATTTATGACAGCTCCTAGGATCTCTGATAGATTTGATTGCGCCTTTCAATCATCCGATTTCAGCTCCGTTTCAGGTCCTCTTCTTCTTCTTGTTTCATGTGCTTTGATTTAGGCTAACGCGGTCTGCATTCATGCATGAATTTCTATTGCTGTGTTATCGATTGAGAATTTGGATTGTTTTCCGTTTGATCGAAGTCTTTGTATTTCGCTATATGGGATTTGATTTCTGGGTTTAATTTGTCAAAACTTTTCCTGATATTAATGGTTTATTATTGTCCTCGACTGTCATTATCAGCTTGATGCATTAGTTTATGCTCAAATTTGAACCGTTCAAAACCTTGTTGCTTTTCTTTCTTATCTTCTCTAACAAGGAATAAATAAGCATCCTCTTTTTATTTAATCATCCGTTTAAACTTGACTTTGACATTCTAAGATTCCTCTCTTTACCTGACTTTACCTGAATTAGTTAAAACTCACTAGCTTTCATTGTTTATCAAGCGTTTTCTGGGTCAATTGATTCCCTTCTTCGCCGTGTTAAGGCTTTCAATATCCATTTTTTCTTCTACCCTCTTTTATTAGGTCTTTCATAGTTGTCAGCTAATCATTCACTTTTGTTGTAACTTGTATGTGCAGACGAATCACATGCTTTAAGAAGGTTTGTTTTCTCAAGTGTTTGTTGAATTGGGTCCCATTGCCTTTCTTTTCTTCCTACTATGATTGTTCTAAGAAAGTGGCAAATTCAGCCCTTATATATCACACTTGATCTGTCCTAGCCCCACCATTCATTGTCATTGTTCTGTTGTTTATATTATGAATGTAATCTCTGCATCCAGACAGCCCTTGATTAGTCCTTATCAGTAATCTTCTGCATAATAGCTTCTTTTTGTCTTTATAATTGGAAGATTTTTTCCAGTACATTGGGTACTCCTTCTTTCTTGCACTCCCTCTTGGAATATGAGATTAAATTTTAGAGAGGATTAGTTATTGATGTTGTCTTTTGATGATGAGCTCTTGGTTTTGCTCTTCAATTTCCAGGTTTTGATCACACAGCAGAATCTTCTCATAAGACTGGACTTTGCCAAGTTATCGCTGATTGAACAATAGTAAGTTAAATTCATTATGTTTTGTATGAAATTGTGCTTTGGTTGATGAGAATTGATGATGCATTGCTGCAACAAACTAAAAGTATAATAATTTTGAGCTGCTCATTCGAGCTTGATTTTTTTTTTCTCTAAAAATAAAGAGCATGACTTGAATAGCTCTCTGTCCCTTAAAAGAGAGTCAAACTCTCTATTAGGATCCAAACTTTGAACCTTATATTTCATAATCTATAAGCATCTCAACATGATGTTAATATAATTATCCATCAAGTGTAGCTAGTAGCCTATATTTGATTGCACACTCCCCAATTAACTGTGATTTGTGATAATTCTCTATTTGTTATATACCGGATTTTGCATGCTACAGCTACTAATAAGATCCTTGTTCTGTAGGTTAATAATCAATTTAGCTGCTGTTCAAAACTTGTGAATTGAAAGTTTCAAAATGGGAGGTTGCTACTCTAGACCATCTACCCGGATTAAATCACTAAGGAGGCATCCTCACCATTCCAATAAACTTCGGAAAAAGGCCTCTCCTCATGGAGCCGTTGCACAAAATAGTCAGGTAGGGACTACTGTTACTGATATTGCTGTTAGTGAATTTGTTCATATGGACTTCGAAAAGGGTGAAACAACTATCTGTCATAGATCTGAAGTGGCTAATTCTGCATTCCATCTCACTCAATTGCAGTGGCAGCATAGTCAACACGACGCTATAGGTTAATTTCCCCCCTTTAACTTCTGTTCATTAAAGTTTGAGGTCTTGAGGAACTCTTCATGTTCTGTGAGTGATGCTAGGATGAAGTTGCTGGAAAAGGGTTTTGGGCAATTTTCTCCTTAGAAATTTGACATACTCTAGACCATTCTAGCAGATCACTTACTAGTCATATATGGCATGCGGGTGTTTCTGGTTTCAGGTACAAGTCAAGACGATGCATGGTTTGACTCCGTCAGTATATTAGAGTCTGAGTCAGATGACGAGTTCAGTAGCGTGTATGGAGGTAATGGAATTTAGTATGCATGTTAATGTGATTTTTGTTAAAGGTCAGAGTTGCAAGCTCACTTTGTTGATTGATACCTGCCAGGTTGTCTTCTTACAGTGATGAAATAATATTGAGTTCTCTTTATTAAGTTCTGCTATTTTGTATGTGTCCAGACAGTTTTTATACCGCGGGGAATCAAATTGGTGCAGTTGGAAGCGGCCAAGTTGCCCAGTGTGATGCTGCATCATGCCTTATGGAATGTGGAAGTAAGTACCCAGAATACCATGGAAGTTATTTTGAAAATAGATGAAGGTAATTCCTCCAGTTTTTTTCCCTCCAAAATTTATTGCGGAATTAAAATCATAATTATCTCATTCAGGGAAGAGTGATGAGATCGGCACCAAGAGGAAACAATTTTTAGATCGCAATATTGGGAGTTTTAATAGTTTGAGAGAGGAGAGGGGCGATTCTGAGAAGAGCATGCTTAAATCAGGACTACGTCGTTTGGTTACCTCAATGAGTTTTAATGATAAGAGTTTTGCATGTAGTCATGGAGTCCAGACACCAAGAATGAAATCAGGAGTAATCAGGCTGTCATTCAAAAGGAGATCTTGTGATGGAGAAGAAACTGGTGAGCATTCCAACTTTCCAAGTAATTGATTTTTATTATTAAGATGTAATTGTTATAGATTACTATTGTCGTCCACTTTTGTATCTGCTAGATATTGCTAATAGTTCAAACAGCTTAATTTACCAGGAAAGTCACTTCGATGAGGGGAGATTGGTTTGTTTTACCTGTTGAAGCCATATATTATATGTCATCTTTAACGTTGGACAAGTATTTTCCAATTCTCTATGTATTTAGTTGATATGCTGTTATCTACTAATTATTGTATTTGGCTCGGCAATATGTTACTGTTATGGTGGGTGATTCTAGATAATAGCTAGCTATAATAGTAAATATAAGTTGACTAATTGCTCTTTTATATTGTTTAGGTGCAGCTTCAAAAAAATTCTTGTATCGTCCTAGAGCTGGGCTGCGAATTCCTTGTTCAACAGGCGAAAAGCCCACTGCAGGATCATGGGCGGAGATTTCACCCTCAAAATTTAAGCTTCGTGGGGAGAATTACTTCAAGTAATTATTATATACCATGATGACTAGATGATTTGGAAGTCATGTTGTAACGGATTTCTTTCATGTTCATAGTAAAGCCATTAAATTGCTGATGTCACTGGCTACAGGGACAAGCGGAAATCTTCAGCTCCTGATCTGGTCCCTTATAAGCCAGTTGGTGCTGATTTGTTTGCCTGCCAGAAAAAGATTAATCACATTGCTCGGCATCTTGAGCTTCCATCTGCAAAATCTGGTGGAAAAGTTCCCTCACTCCTAATTGTTAACATCCAGGTAAGTCAGTTTCTGTTATTCCCTTCTTTTCCCCAAGCTAGAACTTCAGTTGATACTAATTATGATTTTTATTCATCATTGTGCAATATTTGTCAGCTGCCTACTTATCCTGCTCCAATGTTCATTGGAGAAGGTGACGGTGAAGGACTTTCTCTTGTGCTTTATTTCAAACTTTCGGAAAGTTTTGAAAATGAAATATCACCCCATTACCAAGAAAGCTTGCAGGTATATTACGTTGCCTTTATTCACATCTCTATCCATCCTTTGTATTAGGTAGCCGGAACTTCAGTGTGACAAAAGGGTAATTGCATACTACTTTTAAGAAGAAATTGTAATTGAAAGTTCATACACATGTAAAACATGAACCTACTACACATCGCTCACTTTCAACCTCACATTCTCACAAACTTCTCTTAATACCCTTATTTTTATTAGGGTCTTTACATTTGATGAGAACCATAGAATCTTCTTGAAACAAATATTATGCAATGATACCAGTACCACTGTGCACTCCTGAAAACATATAGGGATTATTCTGGCATGAACGACAGAATGTCTGCATGGATAAGTTTCATTTGCCCAATTAAAACTGAATTAGGCAGTGATCACTGAACAGTATCCCGTATAGTTTTCAAAAGCAAATATTGTAATTTCAGATCAGGGAGCCTAGTTGACTTAATGAAATTCTTGCAATTTGAAATTAAATAACCAAGTGTTTTCTGCTTTCTTTTTATCTACCTTATGCTTCATTGCATCAGAGGAGGCTAAAAATATTACTTGTTGGAATTGTTCTATAATGTGCCAGAAATTTGTTAATGATGAAATGGAGAAGTGTAAGGGATTCACAAGGGATAGTTTAGTTCCTTTTAGAGAGAGGTTGAAGATTATTGCTGGAGTGGTTAATCCAGAAGAACTTTCGTTGAGTTCCACTGAGAAGAAACTTGTACAGGCTTACAATGAAAAGCCTGTACTTTCTCGCCCTCAGCACAACTTTCATCGGGTAAAGTTGAGCCATATTTTTCTGTATCAATATTTGGAATCTTTGACTATAATATGTCAAGTGACTTTAGCTGCATATCCAAATAAAACTTGTGACCTATACATTTCCAAGTTTCTGAAGCATTGAAAAATTTGAAACTAAACTGGCTTATTTAGTGGAGAAATTAATGTCTGTTTTTATTGTTGTTGATTTCAGGGTGACAATTACTTAGAAATAGACCTGGATGTTCACCGTTTCAGTTATATTTCCCGGAAAGGACTAGAATCGTTTCGAGAACGTCTTAAAAATGGAGTGTTGGACCTTGGTTTAACCATCCAGGTATTACTTTTAGGCATTTGGAATTTTGATATATGTACATGCATTTCATATGTACATATTTATGCAAGAAATGACTGCCTGGTAGAACAATGTAAAATGATGGGCACCATTTATCATCCACGAGTCTTGGTGAACAAAAGACGAATGAATCGTATGACATTAACAGATTCTAGAGAAGGGTATTTGGCACAATAAAGAAAATGATTAATAGCTTTTTTTACTTGTTTGTAGAACCATGTTTGAAAAACTGAAATGTCTACTTGGAAATGAGTTGTAGGCTTGCAGCTACATTTAAAAATAAGAAAAAGAAAAAATAGCTGTATAGAAAATGGATAGATGCAAAACTCAAAATCATAGTATTTATCCTTTCTTATATACCTTGCAAAATATCACTTTTTTTCGGAAAAAAGGTGAAATTCTATTGCAATAAAGGAAAATCTACTAAAAGTATGATCCAAGCATGTCTCTAGTTGTGATTATGACACTATTGCTCTGTATTTCGGTCACTTTGGCTCAAAGGCTTTCTGCTTTCTTTCTTACAGGCACAAAAGCCAGAAGAGTTGCCAGAGCAGATGCTTTGTTGCATGAGATTGAACAAGATTGATTTTGTAAATCATGGCCAAATACCCACCATCATGCCTGTTGAGGATGAGTGATCAGATCTTTTTATCATCCACTTGACTCGGTGTTCGATCTGCACAGAAGAAATCAACATGGTACATTAATGACTAAACTACTAAAAATGAAATGTTGTAATATTACCTCCCAAGATGCTCTTACAGAACTGAAACCCACCGGAATCTTTTTTTTTTTAGTTAATGTGGTGCATCTTTGCAATACGCAGAAAGTTATCTTTTTATGAATTGCAAAGATGCCATGTCACTGGTGGAGTTTGTTCAGTCTGATAAGAGTATTTTACCCCCTTTCTTACTGTTGATTAAAATTTATATATGATGGAATTGTAAAATTTTACCAGATCTCTCTTTATTGGACAGCTGAGATCTTCGTAGTTTGTTGTTTGTCCATACGAGAAAATTTATGTAAAATTCGATCTATTTAATGGAATAAAATGGATTCAGAAGATCTAAATTTGGGTCTCATATTTTCATCTCAAGTTTAGGTATTTGGTAAACATGTTTACATTTATTTTATAATGTGCTTTGAGCTTTTCAAACATTCTCTAAGCTGGGTAGAATTCTTTGACGTTATGACAGTTTATAGATGTGAACTGATTACCTACGATGAGTCAAAACAAAGGTTTTGACTAACCACAAGTTTTAATTGCATTGTTACTCATTGGTTAAATTGTAGTTTGGTTATTGTTTAATTGGAAATTGTAGACATATTAAAGTTGGCAAATAAATTCCTAGGAAATCTGTCAAAGGTGTTTGTTTGAAAAAATTGATTAAAAACCTTAGATATTAATTTTCATAGAGTTAATGTCCATAATTTCCAGGAATTGGATTTTAATGAAACATAACCAAGCAAACACATGCATTTTTGTTAACTACTCCCTTTGTTCTATTCTACTTGTACTTTTAGATTTTTTCACATATATTAAGAAATTCATTGAAAGTATAAAAAATATCATTGAGAACAAAATTTTCTACATGTAATCACCAATTAATTACTAACTACCCTTTATAGCCAATAGGTAGAGAGAAAAAAGGTTTTGAGGTTAGAAAGACAAATAGAATAGAGCGGAGGGAGTATATGGTTTTCAGTTCAAATTTGTGAATTAAAGACCAAAAAAATATGCAAACCATATTTTTCAAATTGTTTTGATTTTGTTGAAAATAAGCTGACTACTACTACACCAATTTTTTTATCTTTACAAATCCACCCTTTGACACACAACAAAATAGTTCAATGGGCCAATGATTACAATCTTATCAATGGTCTCGACGTTAGATTTTGTATGTATACAAGAAGTCAACTAGTATATGTATAAAAGAAGTCAACTAGTATAAAGTTGCATGATAAATGGTGTTTGATGTTTATTCTTACAACTTAAATTAATTCAAGTCGTTCAACTGTTTGGACATCTTTTGACAATTTCAAATCTTCAAATTCTGAATATTTTTAGTTTTGGCTATTGTTGTATACTGAACTTTAGCATTCTTCAAATCGAGCCAAATAATACTTTGAGAAATGGTACTAGGCAATATAAATAGAATGACTAGTATCAAATAATACTTTGAGAAATGGTACTAGGCAATATAAATAGAATGACTAGTATCTTAGACCATCACTTTTGGATAAATATTAGTACAGTGCTAGCATTTTGCAAATTGCTTGAGAAATTCAGTAGGTGGGTTATAATCAGTTCGGGATTTGTGGGTCATTTAAAGCAATTTAATACACCTGAATACATTAAATAGAGATCTAACTACAAGGTAAAGTGATCGTCCCAAAGGCAAAGTTCAAATCAAATCATAATCAAACGTTCAAGTATTATATTGCAAACAACAGGCAGCAAAATGCATGTGTACAGAATTACAGATACTTGTACAAAAAAAAATGTTAGCTTGCTCTCTCTCTAACTTACATAAAAGTACAATACAAAACACACATACACAAATTTGTTGTTTTCTTCTTCTTCTTCACCTTATTCATCTTTTCAGTACAGAAGCTACAGCTTCAAAGCCCCAAAATTTCCCCTTCCAAGGCTTCTATGTACATTCTACAAGCAACACACCACCACCCTTTCAAAACCCAGATCATGCATCACAAAGCAAATTAAGAAAGAATCAGACATTATGTTGCTCCTCTTTCAGCCTGAGGAAAGCAATTGGCATTTGTCCTTTATTATCATAATTCATCTCATGAAGAGAAGCATTCTTCCCTGCTGTTGCTTTGTTGTTGTGTAATCCTGTCGCCTGTTGAGCGGCTTTTCCACCACTGTTTCTACCTACAGGAATGTCATGGTTGTGTTTCCCTTCATAAGTTGTTATTACAGCTTCCAAATCTGTTGAAGACCTCTCAACATGCTTACGAACTCCGCATCCAGTGGTAGTGCACTTGTAATAGCTCCTAAAATAGAGATGGAGAGAGTTTTGAATACTTGTTTAGAAGAATTGCTCATGGTCAATTCAAAGCAAAATCAGTAAACTAAAATATCTTGTTTTAGTGAATCTTCATGTCAATTGTAGTGCAAAGAAATGTTGGGAAAAAAATAGGAAGCAAAAATCTACTAATATCTTCATTGAATGCAATATAAAATACAATATAAAGCATTAAAGGTGCATACCATTATTAAACGAGTCCTTTTTTACCCATTGCCCTTGTAAAGGAGTCAAAAAGGAAGAACTCTTTGAAGTAGGAATGGTAATTTTTTACCTTGTAACTTAGATTCAAAAAAGGAAAAAATTTTGATGGTATGTAGCACTTTATAACTTTACAAAGTCAATTTCAAAGCAGTCGTGTAATCAGTGTGAGACGGACCCATCTCTTTAAGCCTTAGTACTATACTAAATAAATGAAAACCTAATTATTCACCTTGGATTAGTGTTGCCCTTGACCACTTTCTGCCCATACTTACGCCATCTGTATCCATCATCCAGAAGATCAACTTGACTTCTTGTCTGCACAATGATTTTAGGCTCAGTCACCGTCTTCTGAGACAGCCCGGCCTCAGATGTCCCAGCTCCTGTGTTTCTGGTGACACAATGATGCTAAAATCGGTAAATCCATCATAAAAAAAAGGAAGATAAATCCACATATCCAGTAAATTCACCAATGCCATACACAAATGCATTTCATATATACCTTCTTTTTGCATTAGGCTCATCATCCTCATCGTTCTCGTCAAATCCTTGATACCCATCACCGGATTCCTCACTATCACTCGGCCCATGTAACTGAATAGATGTTGCTTGGGCCGAGTCCTCGTCTCCTCCCATCACAGCATGACCAAGAAGAGTTCCATTAGACCACTGAGAGTCATTATCAGTACTGCTGTTATTTCTACCTCTTTTTGCAGGCTTTGGTGGCTCATGGTCATGCTGGCCCTTATAAATGATCTCGGTTATTTGCCCATTCTTTGACCTCTCCACTTTCTTCTTAACCGGGCAACTCGAATGCGTACACCTGTAATAACTCCTCGGATATTCACTTCCCTTGACTTGCTTCTGCCCGTACTTCCTCCAATTGTAACCGTCATCAGCAGGCTTATCCACCGCAGCAGGAAGCGGAACGTTGACCCTCCTATCAGCAAGAGAATCCCGAGCCGGTTCTGATTTCCTTTGCTTGTTAGGCTCAGAAATAGAGAGTTGTATGGCATGATCATGTGATGGTGTGCTGAAAATGAAGGGTTGGTGGCTTGCCATCATTTGGTCCATGGAAGGCATTGCTGATGAAGAAGACGGAAATGGAGATTGCGAAAATGCAGCCTGTGCTGTGACTTGTGCTAGTGCCTGCTGGTGACTGATGCCGAAAGGGCTCTGCACAGATATGGCAATTTAGTTTGCTATATAAGAATCCATAATCTCAGGGACCTAGAAATTAAGTGCAAATTCAATCTAGAATGCAAAGTTGACATTCCATTATGCAAGGAACAATTCAATCTGTGTAGAGAAACAACAATCCATGGTGAATGGTGAATCTGACATTGATAGTAGGAGAAATCTCTTGTAGAGATTTGGGTCAACTTGTATAGATAGATTTTTTCTCCTTTGGACATTGAATCCCTATCTATTGGTCATTAAGAAGAATCAATTCAAGAGTTATAAGCAAACAAATGCAGCGGAATTGAAGAGAAATGTACAAATATCTCAATTCAACTCTCAATTGATGATTGAAGACACAGATTGAATGAATTCATCAGCCAGACTGAAATTGGTCAGCAGAAAGAACAGTAAAACTCAAGACCACAAACAAAATTGAAAACTCAACGCCGATTTAGTCAGTAAAACCAAAAAGGACAAAAGCAACAAAAGATGACGGAAGAATATAAGAAGTCAACTCATAAAATTACCAAAGCGGAGGCGAAGAAACCGGCGCCGGGGGAGTTGAGGAAGGCGGAGGGAGTAAAACCGGGAGAGATCGGAAACAACGGCGACACCGGAGCCTGAACCGGAACCATCAAATCGGCCGGCCTATTCTGCTTAAAACCTAGACCAGAACCGGCGGTTCCACCGGCCGTACGATCGGAAAAAGAAGAGCCGTCGCCGGCTAGAGCCGACGGAGAAGCCATGGCGCCAGCGAGGAGCTGGGAGAAGGAGCCGCGGAAGTCGGCGCCGAAGTCGGGATTGTCGGCGAAGAAGCTGTTGACGATCGACATAGGGCTGGGGCTGAAGTTCACCGCCGATAGAGCCTCCGCCGGCGGACGCGGCGGCGGAATCGTTATGGAAGGTCGATTGGGCGCAGAAATTCGATCCTTGGAATCCGCCATCGCTGAATTGAATGGAATGGATGGATAACTCCAATTTTCAGCTTTTTTAATTTTCTGTGTAGATGGTGTCGTGTGAGTCGTGTCTGAAGTATGAAGGAACAGAGAGTACAGAGCAAGTTGGCAAATGAAAAGTTTAGTAGGCGAAGCCGCGAAGGACAGAGAAAAAAGAGGTTGGTTGTTTGGGTGTGGGGTGGATGATTTATTTATTGCACATACTATTTTTTATGAATAAAATTGTTTTTTTTAAAAGGAAAGTATATTTCACAAAAGTCAAAACTGCCTACTATTTATTTTATAAGATTAATTTGCAATTAAAACATTATGATATCTTTAAGAACGCTCTAACCAAATAAAATGATTTAATGCTAAGTTCTTTTTTAGGATGATTAGTTGGGAAAATTATCTCCATACCATCTATAGAGAAATATCAAGGGTGAAATGATACTTTCTCCATTAAATAATATTTATTATTATAATAATGAACTAAAAAAATATTGTAATAATTAAGGAACTACATAATTTTACCTAAATATCCTTTTTGATTAATTAATTTAATTTTAATTTTGGAAAATGAGAAGAAAAAAATTACATTTCTGACCATTTTGTTGTAAGGATAAAATTGGAAAATTTTTATCAAAATATGTAAAATGACAAGTATTATTTAACAAAAAATTCAACCTAAAATGACATGTATTGCTTAACGAAGAGAGTAGTAGATAATTAGAACATTATAATAAATGTGACAAAATAAAACAAGATTTATAGGTAAAAGAGTTAATTTTATACAATAATAACAGTGCTCGATATTTTTTGTTCGGGTCTGGAAGTTCGGTTATATGCACAGTCTTAAATAAGAAAAGTGTTTTTAGTAGAGACCTGATAAAACCTAAAGATAAAAAGGTCAAACATGAGATAAAAGACAAAATATAGATAGAAGAAATTGAGCCGTAGAAGAGGGAAACGAAGACTAATAAGACATGAAAAGAAAAGAAAAATATGAATTGTAAATAAAAATATTATTAAAATTGAAGATAATGTTTTAAGAAAAGTTAAATTGTTTTTTATAGAATGATTTAACAATTACTCCGTAGTATTATTGAAAGCAATTTACCAATATAGCAAAATATATGCTGTATTGAAGTGCATTGAGTTTGTGCCCACTTGCAACTGCAAGCTTGCAAGTACTCGTATTATTGAAAGCAACAAGTGGGACCAATTGATCTGATTGGACAAAAGTCTCTCGATTCAATCCGAAAAGGGTCAATTCTTACTTTAAAGTGAATATCTTTGTCCTGCAGCCAAAAAATAAAAAAAAATAGTTATCCTTGGTTGTAATTGTAAATGTATAATTCTATTCTATTCTGATGGTTAAAAGGCCACAATTTATAGAATACTCCGTAAATCAGATGAGACCACGACAACAAAAATAATATCTATTTGGGGTGATCTTAGTATAAGTGATATATACGAGTTTAAATATACGAATTCTTGTCTCTAGTAGAGATATACGAGTTTAAATATATGTATTTTTATCCCGAGAAAGAGTCAAAGAAAATATGTGTGACGGGTCCAAAACAAAAAGAAACAAAAGAGGCACAAAAACGAGAAAGCTCGCAAGAAACACATAAAAACGAGGAATAAACTAGAAAGGGAGAAATGAGCAAGGCACTCTCTCTATGTCTTCTCCAATCTCCACTACTGTTCCACCGTTGCAATCTTGTCTCGCCACTAATTCTTGTACATGACCAAAACTGTTGAAACCGCCGGAAAAGTACATAATATCTTGTTTAATGACTTTCTTTCAACTCTTTTTCGTTCGATCCACCCCTGCAAAAGTTGTTGGAGATTAGACTTTCAATCCTTCGTATCGGACATTTGTCGACCTCCTTTGTATTTAGCTCACAACCTCACATGCTAACAAAATTCCATGGACCTTCTATTAAAAGAACAAGAGTGTTCAATGCAAGTTTTTTTTTGGGTTAAAAATTCATTCTTGTCGAATTTCCCAAATTATTTCAATTAAAATGAAGGATAATTTCGGTTTTTATTTTTTCAAAACTCGATGACCCACATGCTGACATGCATTATCATTTTACACAGGAAAAAATTCCAAAAAAGATTTATAAAATAGAATTTCCGAGCTCTAAAATGTAAAAAAAAAAATAATTATTATTCCTAAAGGTAAAAAAACCCAAAAAAATTAGAGGAGTTGTCATTCTCCTATTAACTTTTCAAAAGAAACATGATAGTTCAATATCTATTATATCTTGTTGGGGTTACTTTTTGTTAATCTCAAATTTTGGCCTTTATTTTTTTAAAATTAATTTAAATTAGTTTTGTTACATATTCTGTAAAATGTACAAAATTGACAAGAGTCAATCAAATTCCAAAAGTTTATTTTGGATGAAGTTAAAAAAATTGCAAGTAGAGGAGGTAATTACTTTGTGAAGAGGCAATTAGCACGTGCGGCCAAGTAAGTCCAAAAAGTGAGCCATCTGAAATTAAATGATTTCTTTCAAATTGCTGCTGGGTTACCACAACAACTCAACAAGTTGTAGTATATATCTTGTCGTGTTTATGTAAATGAAATGATTCCAACCAAATTGTATTATAATGCATTCATTATATGTACATTTATCGTTTGATTTAGATGACCACCACCATTGCAGATTTGCAACTAGCAACGTTCTTCCTTCACGTCTAAATTAAATATCGTATAAGATTCCGCCCACTTGTTCTAATGGTTTCCCTACATTTATTGCAAACCATCTAACTCCTATTTAGGCTCAAGTTCATTGTCATCAATCATCATCAGTCAATTCATATGAAAATTTTAAGATTGAGTTGTGTTTGTTAAAACAATAATTTACTAACAGTTTTGCTAATCCATATCCATACTACTAAAAAAGCAAAGACAACTTTAAAATCAGAACGTTGATTTTTATAAAATCTCCTTGTTACTATCGTACGGCTATTATTATTTCATTATTCTTTATTTCTCATTAATAATTTTGATATTGTAATGTTCCTTGAAATTCGTGTCGTATTGCTTAGCTCTTAAGTAATCTCGGTATTTATATTCTTGGAAAAGCGTGATCGACTTAGGTGATATTTGGATGTGAACGGGTAATTTTGACATGTCTCGAAAAACGTGCCAAGTTACTTCGCTCGTAAGCAAGCTCGGATAATTTTGTTTCTTAGTTGTGAAGAAAGCTCGTATATGTAATAAAACAAGTTTTAAGACATTGGATGGCGTGAAGCCAATTAAATTAATGCCAAAAGGTTTTGCTTAGCTCTTAAGTAATCTCGGGATATATATTCTTTGAAAAGCGTGATCGACTTATGTGATATTTGGATGTGAACGGGTAATTTAGACATGTTTGGAAAAAGTGTCGACGTAACTTCGCTTGTAAGCAAGCTCGGATAAGTTTGTTTCTTAGTTGTGAAGAAAGCTCGTATACGTAATAAAACAAATTTTAAGACATTGGATGGCGTGAAGTTAGGTAAATTAATACAAAAAAAACCATGCCCCTTTACGGAAATGCCATTTCCAAAAAAATCATTCCCCGTTAAATAAATTTACGAAAATGTCATTTCTATATCTCTACACTAATGAAGTCTCCGTCTTATAATCGCCGCGCAACGCGCGGGGCCTAATTGCTAGTATATAAAATGCGAGCAATCCATATAGTCCATGCGCTCAAATCTAACAGATGATATTATTTTCTGATTTAATGAAGGAAGGGTATATCTTCTTCGATCTGGCTCGCTTTGCTTCTCTGCTAGGGTGAGTTATCGACAATTTCACAAGCCAATTTTTCGAGTTACTTTTCCTTCTTTCTCTCCATGGGCGAGCTCGATCTGAACTAGGTGTTGCAAGTCATGTTTTTCCATAGGCATCTTGTTTGATAGGCGGTAGTGGTTTAAAATTGTTTGGGCAAATTTAATATGCTAGATATCAGTTTCGATCATCAACATTTTAATTTTCTCTGCAAGTTTTGTGTTGCATATGTATCTAGATTTCTAATATCTTTTTAAACCTAGTCCCCTTATCTGTTAATGAGGATTAGGGTTTGTGTGGTAAGTATGGGGGATGTTTGATGCTATAAGTTGTTTGATAAAATGTTCATAAGGTACTTTCAGATTTTCTCTTATATTTGAATAGTTTTCAGTTGGATTTTGTAGTAATTTATCATATAATTCTAAGAAGTTACTACCTCCATTTTGCAATATAAGTTATTTTCTCATTTTGAACAAGTTTTAAGACAAGTTTGAAATAGAATAAATATTAATTTAATGTTAATTTTTATCACATGCAATTACTCTCTTTAATCTTGGATTTACAAGTATGTTAAATATGAAATACTTTCTACTCAATCCAGTTTTTCCATGTCATACATTGAAACTAGGATTGCTTGGGTCAATGAGCATTGAAATGTTAAGTAAATTAAATAATTGCCTATTTTAGAATTTTTAGTATTAAATAATTGAGAAGATAATTTATATTATGAAATGACTTTTAGAACTAAAAACGACTAACATTGTGAAACAGTGGGAGTATAAAGTTTCTGTCTATGAGGTTAATGTTTGAAAATATTTGTTAAATGGTAGAGGGATAAGGTTTCAATATTGTTGGGACAAAGCAAGTGAATGTTTAAAATAATTTCAACTATAAGTTCAAGTAATATTTGTACTTTGTTTTTATCAATTTTTTGTAATTATGAATCATTTATTTTTCCAACCCAACTCCCTATAAATGATATGACAGTTTTAGTCTCTCCGTCCCTTTATATTTGTCCATAAATACAAGAAGTTTACATATTAAGGAAAAATTAAAAATATAATAAAACTTACTTTAACATGGTTTAAAAAGTACAAAATCAAACAAATTCAATGTCAAAAAATTTGTACTTGTCTAGTCAATCGAATTTTTTCTACTAAAAAAGTTGTATTTTGGAGGGTAATAATAGTTCTGTACGTAAGAGATTTGTATCACTAGTTGTATAAAAATATGATTAGCGTAAAATAGTGTTATCAAACTAATTAAAAGTCGGGACAGATTCTTTTAATCCCAAACTAAGAAATTTACGGCAGCTCTCTCTATGCTTCCAGCGCCGACATTATCCAGCACTTCGAGTAGGTCTCCGATGTAGGGTCTACCGCCTGATAAACCGCCGGACTCATCTCCTTCTTGGAAAGATACACTAATTGGGGATAGGAAGGTTGCGTATGCACCCTTGGCTAAAGATGATCTATGGAAATCGGGGAAAATTAGGGTTGAGTACCCGGAAGGAAACGATTCGGCGCCTCATGTCACCATAGCCAATGAAGTTATGCAGTCGTTGCTCTCTTCGTGGCAGTTCACAGTTGTGCTCAAGATTCTTGGAAAACCGGTCTCACATGCCATGCTCGATACTAAGCTCCGTGCCTCGTGGATGCCTAAAGGAAGAATGACTTTGGTGGATATTCCTAACGAGTACTTTCTCGCTAGATTCGATTTGGAAGAGGACCTTCTTCACGTTTTGACGGACGGGCGGGACGGCCCATGGATGGTTTTCGGGAATTACATAGCCGTGAAGCGATGGGATCCTTCTTTCAATCCATCAGTGGATGTCATCAATTCTACCTTTACTTGGGTGCATTTGTCAGGTCTGTCCCCTGTTCTTTATGAAGAGGATGTTTTGTTCGGTGTGGCGGCTGCGCTTGGTAACCCGATCAAGGTGGACACGAACACTATAACAGGAGCTAGGGGACGGTTTGCTCGTGTTTGTATTGAGTTGGATCTTAGTCAACCATTAAAAGGGACTATGTATGTCAATGGGGATAGAGTTCAGTTGGAGTATGAGGGTATGCACATCATATGTTTTCATTGTGGGAAATTTGGCCACATGAAGGAGGGCTGTCCTTCTTTTACCAAACAACCGAACCAAATTCCTGATCAGAATGAATCTCCGGCGCCGACGCTGGCAGACGCTAGGGCGGATAATATGCCTTTAGTATCCACTGGTGGGGACCACTTGGGGCCATGGATGACAGTAGCAAGGAAGCCACGTCCCCAAAAAGGAAAAGATCCGATTAAGATTGGGATTCTGCCCGATACGAATAGATTTGCTAACTTGGATAAGGACCCAATATCCTCAGTTGACATAAATAACGAGATACCGGGAGCTAATTATATAATTTGGTATGAGCTTGGATCTACCTCCAACCACCAAAATAGGAGAAGATATTCGGGACCAAAAAGACCTCGTCCGAAAAAAAAGGGAGAATCAATCAAAATTGCCACCCAAATTATGGGACCCTCAGAACCGAATTTTCAGAAAAATGGTGGCAAACCAGCGAGTCAGGGTTTGAGAATCTTGACTAGGGACAAGTCTACTGAAGGGACTGCCTTGACAGGTGAGAAGACTAATGTGGCGCAACCGGTGACCACTGTTACGACTGGCTTAGGCAACAGAGGGAAAGAGGTTTCGATGGAAGTGGACACTAACTCGCTCTCTGCTGAAGTGCTGGAACGTGGCCCGAGTAACGTTCGTCTTGGGCCAAGTTCGATGATTTTCCATGATGCTCAGGAAACTACGCCAGCAATTGTTGACTCGTCTTTGATGATAGAAGACTCAGAGGATCCAGAAATGAATGTTGTGCATCGTAATGATGCACATAGTTCTTGATTTTTTTGATGACCCTCTTACCTCGTTTTACAGTTCCTATGATTAGTTTAATTTGGAATTGTTGCGGAGCTGGGAAGCGGAGTTTTAAACGATCAATTAGATATATATTCCGTCACTTTCATGTTGACGTCTTGAGCATCTCGGAACCTCAAATTTCTGGGGAGCAAGCAGACTCTGTTTGCGATAAACTTGCTTTTGATAATGTCGCTCGTGTTGAAGCTAACGGCCGTGCGGGTGGAGTTTGGCTTTTGTGGAAGACTTCTATCAGCCTTTCCATTATTGCTAAACATGATCATTTCATACATGCTCGTGTTTCTACCTCTAATGGAGACTTAAGCATGTTCTTTGTCTATGTGTCGCCGTCGCCTGGTCGTCGTCAATCCTTTTGGGATGATCTTGAAATGGCAGTTGCTCGGGTGCAGAGTCCGGTTATGATTGGTGGTGATTTTAATTCTATAATCTCTTATGCTGAAAGAGATGGTGGTTCTGGGGAACTTTCGGATGACTCTACTCGATATCTGGAATGCATTAATAACTTGAATTTAGTTGACATGGGGTTCTCGGGTTCGCCCTTTACGTGGTCGAGAGTTTCTAGTGTGCATGGCATTATTTCCAAACGACTGGATAGAATCTTTGTGAATGCCGAGGGAAGAATTATGTGGCCCAATGCTTGTGTGAAACACCTGCCTAGATTAATTCTGACCATAACCCGCTGCTCTTAGATTTAGATCCATCATCAGTGGGTAACCCGCGTCGTCGTCCTTTTCGTTTTCAAGCTGCTTGGCTACTTCACCAGTCTTTCCCTGAGGTTGTGCAATCAAACTGGAATGGGAGAATCTCTACGCCTGAAGCTCTTGAGGAATTACGGCATGTGTTACAGAATTGGAATAAGAAAGTTTTTGGGCACATCCAGAAACAGAAAGATCAACTTCTTGCACGTATCCAAGGCATTCAATCAGCTCTTGTCTCTAACGCACACCCGAGGCTCTGTAAGCTTGAATCTCAGTTGAGAGGGGAACTTGAACTAGTCCTTGAAAAAGAGGAAATCCTTTGGTTTCAAAAGTCAAGGGAGAAATGGATTACTGGTGAAGATCGAAATACCTCTTACTTTCATACTTCCACAGTTATTCGTAGGAAAACCAACAAAGTTGATGGCTTGAGATCTAATGAAGGTGTATGGGTTTCTGATGGCGCTCAACTAAAAGAGATGGCAGTGAATTTCTTTCGTGACCTATACATTGCGCCTGTTGTTCGCACTCAGAGTGGGGAATTTCTTTCGGGTCAATTTTCTTCACCGTCAAATGCTGATCTTGTTAGTTTAGTCGCTCAGGTTACTAAAGTTGAGATTTTGGTGCTTTGCGTCAGATGGGTGCTTACAAGGCTCTTGGAATTGATGGTTTCCAGGCAATCTTTTTCCAAAAATTCTGGTCCACTGTTAGACCCTCTATTTGCCGTTTGGTTTTGGATTTCTTCAGAACGGGGCATATGCCGCCCTCTTTGAATGATACCCTCTTAGTGTTGATTGCCAAAGTTGCCCAACCGGAATATATCTCTCAGTTCCGGCTTATCAGTCTTTGCAACGTGGTTTACAAGCTAATTACTAAGATTCTCACGAACCGTCTGAAGCCTATTATGAATCAGATTGTCAGCCCGGTTCAAGGAAGTTTTTTACCTGGGAGATTCATTACTGATAATATCGTCCTCGTCCAGGAGGTCATTCATTCCATGCAGCGGAAAAAGGGTAGAAAGGGTTGGATGCTCCTCAAGCTTGACCTTGAGAAAGCTTACGATCGGCTCCGTTGGAACTTCATTATTGATACTATCCGAGACGCAGGTTTACCCCCAGATGAAGTGGTTGGATTGAAGAATGCCTAAACACTTCTTCAATGAGATTACTCTGGAATGGCGAAATGACGGAGGGCTTTAAACCTTCTAGGGGCCTCAGACAGGGTGACCCAATCTCCCCCTATCTGTTCGCCCTTTGTATTGAGCGCTTAAGTCAAAAGATTAATCAAGCTGTTAATGATGGAGGGTGGAAACCGATTAAGCTTTCTCGCAATGGCCCATCTCTATCTCATGTTCTTTTTGCAGATGACATTATATTATTGGCCGAGGCGTCGATCAACCAGGTTTGGGTTATTAGGAAGGTTCTTGATGAATTTTGTGCCGTCTCGGGCCAAAAGGTTAACCTTCAGAAGTCCAAGCTTTTTGTGTCCCCGAATGTCGACCCGGACCTTATTGATCGTCTTCAATTTGTGAGTGGTGTGCAAGTGACTCAAAATCTTGGTTCGTATCTTGGCATGTCGATGATTCACACTAAAGTCTCCAAGGATACTTACGAACCTCTTCTCTGCAAGATTATGAGCCGATTGAGTGGGTGGCGAGGCAAGAATTTAAGTTTTGCAGGTCGTGTAACGCTTACCCGTTCTGCTCTTACGTCACTGCCTATTTATGCAATGAATACCTCTAGCCTGCCTAAGTCCACTTGTGAGCGTATTGATACTTATTGTAGGCGTTTTATTTGGGGCGGAGATGTGGAAAAGAAGAAGATTCATTTGGTATCGTGGTCAGAGTTGTGTTTGCCAAAAAATTTGGACGGGCTTGGAGTTAAATCCATGCGTGATATGAATACGGCTATGCTTGGTAAACTGGGATGGCGCCTACTTCATGATACAGAGAGTTTTTGGGCTTCAGTTGTTAGAGGCAAATACGGGGTTAGTGATGTCTTACAACCGTCATGTACATCAAGATTGAATCGGTCTTCTCACACTTGGCGTGGTATTCAACGGGGAATTCATGAAGTGGTGGTTCCGGGGCTACGTTGGTTGTTAGGTAATGGCCGCTTGATTAAGTTCTGGTTGTATCCTTGGATATGTACACTAGCTCCGGTTGATGCTTTGGCCCTTAATGCAATGGTTTCGGACTTTTGGGAAGTTGGTGTAGGCTGGAAATGGCAGGAGTTTAGCTCGTTGTTGCCTAGTGCTATTATACTTAAAATTGTTGCGGCTGCTGTTGTGGAATCTCTAGTGGCTGTTGATTGCATTTCTTGGAGTGAGACGGCATCGGGCCAGTATACGGTGGCGTCGGCCTACAACCTTTTGAGAGGTGAGAAATCTATTCTGATCCCGAGTGCTGATGTGTTTCGTGCCTTGTGGAAGTTGCAAGTTCCTGAACGCATCCGCTATTTTGTTTGGTTGGTCTGCCATGATCGCGTGTTGACGAATTCCGAGAGGCGTCGCCGGCACCTTACTCTGGATGGTACTTGCTCTATTTGTAATGTAGAGGATGAAACCATTTTGCATCTTCTTCGTGATTGCCATGTTGCTAGAGAGATGTGGGATCGATTGTTGCCACCTAATGTTGGTCCTAATTTCTTTGGGTTGGGTTTGATGGATTAGCTTAGGGAGAATTTGATTGGAGCTATTCGTGACATCCATGGTGTGCAATGGCGGACGATTTTTGTTACAACTTGTTGGTGGCTTTGGAAGTGGAGGAATGGGGTGATTTTTGCGGGGACGAGTCACCCGGCTAAACGACCAGATTTTGTTATTGGTCAGGCTGTTTCTTTTGCCACTGCTTGGAGTGCCACCAGTTAGCTGTTGGCCAGGTCGAGGTATGAAGAGATCAACCTCAGATGGTCCTTACCCAGGGAGACTTGGGTTAAAATCAATACGGATGGTGCTGTTAATCATGATTTGGGTATGGCTTCTGCGGGAGGGGTGATAAGAGATGAATATGGGCATTGGCTTTCAGGGTTTGTGCATAACATCGGTGTGTGTTCAGTACCCTCTGCTGAGTTATGGGGAGTCCTTCAAGGCCTTCGTTTGGCTTGGGATGGTGGCTACAGACGAGTTTTGGTGGAAGCGGACTCTCAACTCGTCATTCAACTCTTACTTAAACCGCTCAATAGAGCTCATCCGCTATCTAGCCTGGTATCCCAATGCCAAGGCTTTATTAGTAGGGACTGGATTATCCAGTTCCGACACATTTATCGAGAGGCTAACCGGGTTGCCGATGGTCTCGCTTCTTTGGGTTTTTCTTTTCCTCTAGGCTTACATGTTTTATTTGAGCCCCCGGACTCAGTTTTGTCTCTCATATTTGATGATGTTAGGAGTTTGATTATTCCCCGGATTGCTCCTAATTAGTCCTTAATAATACTTTGCGGTTCTACCGCTCTTTCCGACCAAAAAAAATAATAATTAAAAGTCAACTATGAAAATGGGCAACACGTAACATAGAAACGTTTCTGTGGATTGACATTCAACAAATAATATTCCTATGGTTAATAATTAATCAAATTTATTTCAAAAATAGTTTTCATCCCGCAAGCCTCTTCGGGTTTTGCTTAATTCCCCATATAAATCTCATCTAATGATAACACTTAAAAAATGTTGACCTTATTAAATAAATAAATAAGGCATTTTATTACTATTTTAAGATTAAAACTACACTATCAAATGTTGACCTTATTATGTAAGATTAACTCGAACATTTCATTTTTTTTTCATGTTGATTTGTTCGGTCAGGGAAACTTAGAAGAGGCATCTAGAAATTATTTAATTAGTTATGCAGTACAAATGAAATAAATGGAGCTATTAGTTATACTTATACCCAATGTACTTTTGATTTTCTTACCTGAAGTATTTCATTGATTAATCATTTGAGAGTAGATTTATCAATTGGGTCGGCTTGGTCACATTCGAGTTCGGACCTTTTGGAATCGAGTTGGATACTAGGTTGGGTCATAAAAATTCACACGTTAATCGGGTCGGATTAATACAAGTTTTGTATGGGTTCGATTGACCCAACTGATCAAAGACATCACTTTTTTTATGATTATTTAAGTAATGCTATTTAATAATATATTTATTTTTATATATTCTAAAGAAATATAATATAATATTTAAAATAATATTCATCATTTTTGTAGGTTCAAGTCAATTGAGCTCGGGTTACTTTTTGAGTGGGACCCTAAAAATTTTAATCGATTTAAGTTGGGTTGTCGTCTGGTTTAGTTACTACATATATATGAAGCTATTTAAGAGTATGTTTAATGGTTGCCCAAATTCTTTTGGTCATTAAATAATTTTTTTTTTCTCTTTCACTTTTTTTATGACCAATCTAATGCCTAAGAATAACCAATGATTGCCCAAAATTATTTAGTCATCCATTTAAAAGTTTTAGCAAGTCAAAGAAAAAAAGATTTGTACAAATGCCACATGTCACCATGTCATGGCATTGCCCAAAATCAAAAATTGGTCATCACCATGACCTAGTCATCAATCTCTTTGTTCCCATTTCCTTCTATTTCATCAAATTAATTATTTTTATATTATCTCTCTCATCCAACAAAAATTTAGGCAATCATTGAGCCTTCTCTAATTGATATGTATGAAATCACAATTTTTTTCTAAATACACCAAGGAAATATTGTATTATTGAATGTATGAATAATGCTTATAGGATTAAATTAAAAAATAAATTATTTACGTAGAGTGACCTAGTGGTAGAGAGGTATGAGGGTGTTGAGAGGTCCCAAGTTCTATCTCTTTCTACATCTCTTTATATGGATAAAAATCAAGATTCACCATCCTTCTTTTTATTAGTTCAAGAATATTACTTAAAAGTATTTTGTCGATTTAACGTTATACTTAAAGACACTTATTCATCCCTTTAGCCTTGTGTTATACTTAAGACAATTATTCATTTAGTTTGTTTGCACTTAAGGACTTGTTTGATTGTAGGGATGGACGTATGGGTGCTCTGGGGTAGGTCCCAACCCACCCTATTCTTAATATAGCGACCATATGGTCGCTAAACCTAAATAAGAAGGAGAACGCGATCTCCTTCCTTCCTCCACCGCATTTCGACTTCCTTTCTCCTCTCTTCGACTTCCTTTCGCCTTCACCGCGCCTCCTCTACCACCACCTCACTCCCTCCACCGCGCCTCCTCCTCCTCCTCCACCGGATTTCCTCCATGCTGCACCTTGCCGTTCTTGACATCAAACCTTGTCCCCGCCGTAGCTAAGAATGGTCTTCCTAAGATTATTGGGACCAAGGGGTCCTCATGCATGTCCAAGATCACGAAATCATCGGGGACAAAGTACTTTCCAACTCGCATCGGAACGTCATCCAATATTCCCTTGGCCTTGATGATGGAACTGTCGGCCATAGTTAGGGACATATCGGCCGGCTCCATTTCACCCAAATTTGTTCTTCTCCAAATGCTTATAACCCGACCAACCATACTTAACCCGACCCCGTACAATTAAAATAAAACGAACACTGAATAAGATGCACTTAGACTACTCGATGCAATTGAGTGCTATCGACTCAATGCACTTAGACTTCCCCGGCAACGGCGCCAATCTTTTTGATCGCCTCTCGGATTGCGAGGGTCAAGAGATACAATTTATAACCCGACCCCGTTGTAGTACGTGGTGGGTGTCGAACACTCGGGAAGTCTACTCGATCGATGTGCCTAGATACTAGGAAGCTAGAAAGGAGAGCATAAAACAAAGGAAAACAAAGAAAACAGTCGGGACCGACACTGAGGTCACGTCGGGCCCGAGATTGGCGACAAGAGGAAGTCGGGACCGACACTGTGTAAGTCGGGCCCGAGTTAGCTGGGGATGTCGAACTCAAGGATTTAAAAGTAGATCTTGGGCTTTTGGGTTCCTTCCCTAGTAGATTAAGGCTTTTCCACCCCAATTCAAGCAATGAGTGATGATCGGACTAGGATCGAGTGCTTTCGCCCTCGTTCCAACCACATCTACACCTCGATCCATGGGGAAATCCCCTTCGAAGCAAGGTCTTGAGATTGACACATGTTCACTTTCGCTACTTTGCCAATCTCAAGCCTTGATTCCCAACTTTCGCAAGGAATTGTAGCTCTATGTAGAGTGGGTTCCTTAGATCAAACACTCAAGGCTATGGAATTGGGGTTTCTAGCCTAAACCTAGCTAGGGTTTTCCCCCATAACCCAAGATCAAGGAGATCTACTCCATGTGACAAGCAAAGAAAGCAAACAAATCAAAAGGGAAAGCAATCAACATCATCAATCTCAAAACAAAGCAAAGTTTCATTCAAATCCAAAGCAATCCACAAATTCCAATCAAGGGTTTTCAAATCCACAAGAACAAAGCAAATCAAAGCAAATCTACCAACACAACCTATCAAGACTTCCTCCCTTGGCCGATTCTCTCTCTCTTCCTTCTCCTCTCCTTCCTCCTTGCTCTTCAAGAATCCTCTTGGCTCCCTTGGAACCCCCTTTTTGTGTGTGTGTGAGGGAACCCTTTCTTAGAAGACAAGAGGGCCTTTTATAGATTAGATGAGGGGCAAAAGTGGAAGTCCACAAATTCGTGCCTTGGAGCCCAAGTAGTTCGGTGACCGACTCGGACCGACACGGAGGACCTCGGGCCCGAGTTACTGTGCAACTCGGTCCGAGGTTGGAGACTTCAAAGTCGGGCCCGATGTGGTTGCAACTCGGTCCTGACCTCGTTCCACCTTCTTCTTAGTTGGCTTCTCTTGTTCTTCTTCATTGGTTGCTTCTCTCCTTCCCGCTTTAGCTCGGCCTTTGCTCCATGTCTCGACCCTCCTTCAAATCGATCCTTGATTCATGCCAAATTACCTACAAAACACATAAAATGTGCGTAGTCTCCGAATCTCATAGAAATACGGGAACTAGGCTAAAAAGGAACAAAACGCACAAGAAAAGGGGAAAAAGAAACATATTTACAAAGGAAATCACATATGAAAACACCACCAAATAGAGAGACATCAGGAATCAACGCTCCTCTTCCAAATATCGAATTCTCCCCATCTTTTATCTTGTCGGTTCAGCTTGGCTTGAACGTCATCAACCTTGTTGTTCACTCCGTTGATGCTCTCTTTAATCTCCTAAACCCATGATGGCGTCTCCTGATGGCCTGGAGGTCGATATGGTGCAGGTCGTCTATCTTGTGGGGGCCCTGCGTAATTTTGACTTGTATTCTGATTGCCCCATGGTTGATAGTTGTTTGACCTGTCATTATAATTAGGCTAGTTCCTGTAGGGTCCTCTCATGTAATTCATCTCAGCTATTGTCTCAGCGGTTCTAACCTGCTCAATGTTAGTGCAAGCAGAAGTACTATGCGCAGAAGAACCACATTTTTGACATGATTGAGAGGATTTCAGAAAACTTACATGTTTCCTCAAACGGTTGACCTCATCTTGTAAGAATTGATTTTTAACATCGGGGTCAACTTCATCTCGGTTGGGCACATAGAGACGTTTTTGAGTTTGTGGAGCCTGTTGGGTTCCGTACATAGCATCGTAATTTGCCAGCTTGTCCAACAGTTCCCACGCCTCTGTCGGGTTCATCTCTATAAAACCACACGCAGTATGCGTGTTGATGCGGTTCTTCGTCTCCACGTTGATACCCTGGAAAAAGATTTCTTGCAATACATATAAATGTTGCCCATGAGTAGGGCACTGTCAAAGCATCTCTTTGAATCTTTCCCATGTTTCAACAAATTTTTCATTAGGCAACTGGTGATAAGAGGTGATGCGTTTCCTTAACTCCGTTGTCTTAGCAGGAGGGAAAAACTTTGTAAGAAATTGATCATACAAAGCTTTCCAAGTCCTGATAGACTTAGAAGGTAGGCTCTCTAACCAGTTCAGGGCCTTTCCAGTGAGTGACCATCTAAAAGCTTTTAACAAAACATATTCTAACGAGACACCTTCAGCAGCTATGGTGTCACATAAATCAAGAAAATTTCTAATGTGCTCCATAGGGCACTCAACAGGTTTCCCTTCAAACTGAGCCCGTTAAATTAAGGATAAAAATTGAGACTTGATCTCAAAAGGTTTCTCTATCGCAGGAAGCACGATAGGAGATTCTGGCACCCTCAGTTCCGGATGCATACACTGCTTGGCATTCCTTGGATAGGCGTCTAGCTCTTCTTGCAGTCGAGCCTTGTCTGCGTCTGCGCCGTTCTTCTCGGCTTTCAGTGCCTCCATCTGGGTCCGGAGGACCTCTAACTCTCGATCCATCTCTTCTGTTGTGGCCATGGCTCGGTTTTCTCGGAGTCGACGGTGAAGGGAACGTTCTGGTTCTGAGTAATAACTTGTGTTATCAAACTGAAGCCTTCTTCGTCCTACCGGCATACACTGAGAAAACAAACAAAGAAAACAAAGATTAAAAACAAAAACGGGGTCGGCCTATTCCCGATCCCGAAGATAAACAAACAACACGTTGCTTCCCCGGCAACGGCGCCAATTTGTTGATAGGGTTTCTCGGCCAACAAATAAATTTGTAAGTCAAGACCCCGCTGAGTACAGTGGAGTCAGGATCGTTCCACAAGAAGCAAGGTTGTTTGTCTATCAATCTAACAAAAATCAAACAAAATCAAACAAAACACTCACGAGATGCCTCGTTAACGATGTTGTCAGGATCGTTACCGAGCCACCGAACACAAAAATACTAACTAACGACCTAATAAAATTCTAATTAAAATTCGGTACCGAGGCAAGTACTCAGCAACGAAGATTCACCAGAAATAATTCAAATAAAGCAAAAATCTAGGACAAGGGACACCACAACATAGCCAAGCATAAGAATACGTAAGAAGATAAGATCATGCCTTTAAACAGATAGAGTTATCAACTTTCGTTGACTTAACAAGTAAATTAATATACTTTCGCATCCTAATTCACTCATTTGCTTGTTTTAGATCTAAAGCTTGAAACTTTCGTTTTCAAACAATATCAACCTTCAAGTTACTAACTTTCTCTTTCAATCAAGTCAAAAACCTAAATTACCTCAACTTTCGTCTTGGTATTAAGCACAACAAACAATCTCAATAAAAGATAAAAGGCATTCACACACAATCTTACTCATCCAACATGCTCAACCATGCCGGGCTTAACCCCGACCCTAGAAAAATAAACTACTCACTAATCATAACTAAGAAACGACAAAATTCAATAAAAAGAAACATTGAAACCAAACTCAAACTCAAATTAATAAGAAAAATATATTGTCTTACAGAGATTCAGAAGAAACCGAAAAAAAAACAAAACACCGAACCACAAACACGACCAACGAACACTCGGCAACCGTCGTCTACCGAGCCTCGTGATCCTCTTCCGATCCGATCTCTCTCTCTCTCCTTCGGCCTTCACAAATCTCCTCTAAAATAAGCTCTCTAAAAACTTCTCCAAATCAAGCCCCCCCTTTCTATGCTAGATAGAAGGGTATTTATACTAAAAAGCTAAAAAACTAAAAAAGCTAAAAGATATAAACTTTTCTAAAAAGATAGAAACAATCTCTAAAAGATAGAAATAAAATCTAAAAAGATATTAAACCCTAAAATACATATTCTAACAACCCCAAAATATTCTAAAAAGATACTTAACCGATACGGAAATAAATTCTCGCTCAGGATCGGTTAATAATAAAAATAATACTCGAAATCTTTCTCTTTGTGGCCTCGTTAACGACCCTTCACAGCCTCATTAATGAGCCTGGGGTTTGTTTTCTTCAACACTTCTTCTTGTACTCTCAAGCTTCGACTTCTTCAATCTTGCACTCCTCCATCTCTTGCAACAATGCTCCAAATTTAGCTCCATTCAGCTCTTTTCCTTGCTAAAACCTGCAAAATTCACAAAATAGCGTAGATTCCACTCTTTTCACAGAATTATGAAAAACTAACTAAAAATACTCAAAACTAAACCTAAACTAAACAAAACTAAACCTAATAAGCAAAGAAAACCTATCAAAAACTATACTAAAAATGCGAACATCAACCACCAAAAACCTTCGAGACAGATCATTCGACTTCCTTCTCGAAACCAAACTTGCAGCGAAGCTCGGCCGCCCTCATTACCTTCTTCATAGCTATCAGTGTCGGGAGCGGTAGTCGTTGCCACTAATAACCCGGCTACTGCGTCAATATCTTGTCGCCATTCTCGTCGGAATTTCCGAGATCCGGTACTGCTAACCACTCAACCGTTGTCTTCATTCTTCCCCATCGTTGGCAAGACGTTCTCGCTGCCACCATATCTGATATCGTCCATCCTCGTAATAGGTTTGATCGCGTCATAGCACGACCCCAACTTCGTCCTTGCCGACGAGCGCTGTTTTGATCCGGCGGTTCTGTTGAAGCCCTATCCCGATCAAGCCCGTCATCACACCCCTGTTCCGTTTGAACCAGAGGTACCGGTAAGCGCCAACCTTCTCCTTTATTTGTCCGTTCTGTTTGGGCGTGGGTTCGGGACATAGTTCGTGTATCAGCCATAGGAAGAGTTATCGTATAATTGTTGGGTTCGATGGCAAAGGATGGAATCGCCGGGAGGATTAGTAGGAAATGAGTTTCGGTTAGGCTCCATGTCAGTACGTACTTACGTGTGTTTGTGATGTTCGTATTTTTAGTACAGTTTTTGATAGGTTTTCTTAGGTTATTAGGATTAGTTTTGATAAGTTAGAGTTAATTTTGTGTGTTTTTGGATAGTTTTACATATTTTGTGAAAAGTATGGAAGCTACTCCGTTTTGTGTCTTTTTGTAGGTTTTAGCTAGGAAAAGATGTTGTTTGAAGCTAGAATTGAAGAGCTATGATGAAAGACGGAAGAATACAGAGTGAAGAAGCTGAAGTTCGAGTTTTTGGAAGAGAAGTGTTGAGAAAGCCAAACCCAGGCTCGTTAACGACCCTGAAGGGTTCGTTAACGAGGCAACGAGAAAGAGTAATCGAGAAGACGACTTTGTGACTCACCGATCCTGTGCGAGAATTTATTTCCGTGTCGGTAGAGTATCTTTTTTTGATTTTAGGGTGCTAGATTTTATTTCTATCTTTTAGAATAGATTCTATCTTTTTAGGAAAGTTTATATCTTTTAGCCTTTTTTAGTTTCTAGCCTTTTTAGTATAAATACCCTTCTATTCTAGCATAGAAGAGAGAGTTTGGATCGTAGTAGATAGAGGAGAGAAGAGGAAGAACCGAGAGAAGAGAGAGACGAGTCAGAATTGTGATCGAAGAGCTCGGTGGACGAGAGTTACCGGGGTCGTTAGTCGAGATTTTGGTTCGTTATTTTGGTGTTGTCGGTTTCTTCTGAATCTCTGTAAGACAATATTATTTATTAATTTGATAGTGTTTTGTTTTCAATGTTTTCTTTGATTGAAGTTATTTGTTTCATAGTTATGATTAGTGAGTAGTCTTTTTATCTAGGATCGGGGTTGAAACCCGGCATAGTTATGCATGTTTGGTGAGTGAGATTATGTGTTGAATGCCTTTTATCCATTGTTGAGATTGTTTGTTGTGCTTATACCGAGATGAAAGTTGAGGTAATTTGAGTTGTTGACTTGATTGAAAGAGAAAGTAATAAACTTGAAGGTTGATATTGTTTGAATACGAAAGTTTCAAGCTTTAGATCCAAAGCAAACAATTGAGTGAGTTAGTTTATGAAAGTAGATTAATTTACTTGCTGAGTCAATGAAAGTTGATGCATCTATCTATTTAAAGGCATGATATTCTATCTTCTTACAAGCTTGTGTGCATAGCTATGTTGTGGTAACCCTATCCTAGATCTTTATTTTTATTTGAATTCTCTCATAATCATATTCGTTGCTGAGTTTGTTGACTCGGTGCCGAACATGTCTAGGTCGTAGTTTTAGTCTTTATGTTTACGGTAGGTCGTTAACGAGGCCGACAACTTCGTTAACGAGGCTGCTTCTGTGTGTTTTTGTTTGCTTTTGTTTTATTTTTAGTAGTCGATAGACAAACAACCTTGCTTCTCGTGGAACGATCCTGACCTCCCTATACTCAGCGGGGTCTTGACTTATAAATTTATTTGTTGTCAAGAAACTCTCATTCAACAGTTTGTTTTGTGGGAGCGTTGACTGGATGGATCAAGGGTGGGAATGTTTGTTCTCCTTCTTTTAGTTAAGTGTTGCTGCATAATTAATTTTTAATAGGAATTTGTAGGTGACTTTAGTAAGTGTGCAATTAATTAGTTCATGAACTGATTATGGGGATGTGTCTATGTGAAAGGGTACAGTGGGTTAGTGTGGTTTTCAAGGAGGAGTAAATAGTTAATTGTTTAGAATTAGGATTTTAGTGGTCGATCATAAATTTACCTAATAAATGTTAAGTTAGTGGTTTCAGGTTCGTACTTGTTCAGTAATCCTTTTTATACTCCTTAAGTTTTGTGTTATTAAAATTACCGTTAATATGTTTAGGAGATCACTAATACGTGGGTTCTTAGTCTTCCGTTCTCGTTTGGATTTTCTCCTTTGAGGTAAGTCGTTCTGCGACTTGCTCTGTTCTTGTCTATCTTGTTAGATTTTGTGCCATTATTGTAGGATTGGTTTTGAGAACCAATCCCGAATATCTTTTTGGAATTGAAATATTTTGGACTTGCTTGTGCTCTTGGGTGCAAATTGGTTTTAAATGGATTTTTATCGGAAATAAATTTGCGAACGTTTTCTCGGTGTTGGTACCGTTTCTGGCACGGGCATCGTAGCTGATGGAGAGGAAAGGTTGCCTATATTTAGTCCGTGTGACAGAGAAATCGTGCCCCTTCAAAAGAAAATGCTATCCATGTGTTTTGGCAAGTGCTCCAGTGGAGGCTTAGCCGCGGTTAGAAGAAAGAAGTGATGTGATTGAGGAGTGGGAGGGTCTGCCTCTGCACTGTGGATTAGAAGACGAGATGGAAAATGATTTATGTTGCTTTAATTGCCCGATTGTGTATGTGCGTTTGGCTTATGTGTGCCCAACCGTCTAATTTAGGTATTGGCTTTTAGAGTTATGATGCGATTGTGGATTCTAGTTGTTGACTATAGAAAATTGTTTTTAAACGTCTTATAATTTACGCATGTTATCTAGCTTGATAAATTACTAGCGGACCCCTTTTGGGTATTATTTTTCTAGTTCCAGGTATGTCATAGGAAACCGTGCGGGAGCCTTGGCCGGATGGTGGAGTGGACCGTTGGCGCGCATGTCATTAGTTATGGGGTTTTCGAGTGTATTTTGGAATGAACTGTTATTGTAAATTTTATGAATTATTGTGGTTGTTAATTCCGGGATGGGTTAATTGGTAATTTTTTTATTATGAACTTGGGCATCCAAAGTTATTTTATATTCAGTTTTATAAAATTAAAAGTTGGATGTCTTACTTGTTTTCTCGTCATGCCTGCGTTGTAAGATCCTAAAAGTGTTGTTGTCAAACTCACCTAAGTAGTACCTGGTAAGGTCTACTAACAAGTAGCGCCCGGTGATAAGACGGGGTGTTACAATGATATTATTCAGATAAAAAAAAGCATTTTCAATATACAATGTTGCTTTTGCACTCTCCCTGAAAAGCCAATTTTCCTTTTGCATTCAAATGATAATGTGCAATAAAAGATTTAGTCAAAATAAATTGATTCGTTCATATAACAATAAACAAAAAAAAACAATCCTAACTATTTTTACTAGCCAGATATCTAAAAGATCGGTGCATAATTAAAATTTTGTATTGGTAATTGATGTAATGTAATTATATTTAGGGAAATTAATAACAAATCATATCGGAGAGAAATCCATAATCCGAACCCTATTCCAATTAAATCATCCATGTTGGTTCTTCTTTCTCTTTCGGCTTCTACCGTTTGTATAGTTTTGTTTTTGCTAGTTTCTGCAATTATCTATGTATCAACATTTCATTTAATATAATCCGTAAATTTTCACATTGAAATGGTTAGAATCCCACTAACCATGTGTAATTTAGAGACATCCGAGGGATTTTGATCCAAACGGGAGATTTGAACGACGATTCAAAACAGTAGATCGATCTGGACAATAACTTCATCAATGACATAAGGGAGAATGATGATGATGCTTCCGGATCACCAGTATTGGGAAATAAGGTTGTCTATCGACGGCAATAGGAATGAAATCGGTAGCGGGACCTTGGCCATCATTAGTATCAAGGGAGACAGGCGAAGATCATTGTGAATCAGGATGAAGTGGGAGAATGAATTTGCCACTGTTTGTATAATGACGTTTAAAAAGAAAAATCGTGGAGGAAGCGGTAGATAGAGGTTCTAATATAATGAAAGAACGATATTATAAAGAGGAGGTAGAGAAGCAATATGTAAATTTGTATTAATTAATGTATGAAAATTATTTGTAATTATAGGTAAATATGACATAAAATATTTTAAAATTGTGGATGTAATTTGTATATGACATGAACAAATTTATATGACATGGCTTAATTAATAATTAATTATTGTATGACATGGCATATGATGTGTTAAAATATCATGACATGGGTAAAGAAAATGTGACATATGGCAAAAGATGAGGTGGCGTATTCACGGAATGACATGTGGCAAAAGCTGACGTGACTCAATGTGAAGGCTCCAAACCTTATTATTTTTATATATATACTAGATTTAGCCCACCCAAAAAAAAATTGGCAAAAATTAGCCCACCCTAATTTATAATCCTGCACCCATCCCTGTTTGATTGTCACTAATGGAAACAAAAACGGTATGTAAATAAATCTAATCTATTTTTATATCATCATACATTAACGAAATTTTTTATGGTTTTTAAATTTGTGTACATGGAAGAGGGTAGAAGGGAGTAACACTTGTTCGTCCTGGGTTCATTTGTTCGTTGGCACTTAAAACAGATGCAGTATTGTTAAAGAGGGCTTAAGTTCTGACCAAAAAAAAAGAGGGTTTAAGTTTCTTCATTTTTATTTTTTTTGCTAGATTTAAGCGTCCTCAATATAATAGTTATGGTTATATACTTATATATATTTTGTGGGATTCAAGCATCTTCATTGGATGGAATGTTTTTCGTATAAAAAAACTTTTCCAATTCCCGGTAGAAAGAGATTTCGCTAATGCAAAAGCTAATCATCTGTTCAAAAATCATAAGGTAGTATGTAATTTGCTAAGCAAATCGGTTTGTAAACTATATAGATTTAACAACTTTATTCCAAATGTACTTTAAACATAGAATCATACGAAGAGCCCCTATGTTATAAAAATAATCTTTTTGTAGATGTTTGAAAAGCACTACTAGCAAAAAAATGGTAGTGAAAAATCTGAGACGTTAATGATATATAGGTTCCCATAATTTTGGACAGTTACATAACATATTATTCCTCAAAAATCGATTTCAGTAAATTGTGTTTGGCATTGTTGAAATGAAATAATTAATGATTTTAACTTAAAATTTTCAGAAACTCGATAAGATTTTTAAAGCTTCTGCTGATATTACATTGTTAAAAGATCGACTAAGATTTCCTGGATAAATATGCCAATTAAAAAAGGTCCTCTTAAATCAAGTAAGATTTCTTGGATAAATATGAGCTACGTACTTGTTCAAGTATGGGGGATTTTATACTAGTTTATGATTTTCGTAGCAAGAACAAGGTAATATATTCTCACATTGTGGAATACATGCAATTCTGTTTGACAGGATTAAAGGTGGGTAAAGTCTCAAAGAAACAGGTGAAAGGTGATTCGAAACAAACCAACTCCTCAAATGGAGGCATTGATCAATGCCTTGTACAGCAAAATGGTGACTAAAAACTAACCAAGGCCCCTGACGTATTGGTCAAGAGTTGCATTGAACAATTCGGATCTGCAGCAGGAAAAACAGAAACTTAGATACACGTTATTGGAGAAGCCTTAATTGATATCCTATTATATGAACAATTAAGAATATGTTAGGTAGCTTCAGTTAACTAAGTTACATGGCCAGCCCGAAAATCCCTTATTACGGAATATGATACCAACTCAGTGTCTGCTAGATCATCTCCATTCTAAGCCCCTCCAGATATCAAGCTCAACCAACTCATTTGTTTTTTCCTTCAGAAAAGCAGCATTGGATTTCAGTTTCAATGCACCCGTTTACACCATAAACATGGGGCCGTCTAACTGATCTCCACTTGCAAACAAATATACACCTTTCTTATAAGAGCAATTAAGTTGAACTCGTCTAAATTCTATGTTTACTTCCTGTGGGCTGCTATGGTACTTGCCCTATCACGTAATGCACACTCAAGTTGAGAGATGAGGAAAATTGGAAAATAATTCATTAGGAAATTTGAGATGCAGATAGCATTCAACGTATCAACACATTGGATTGAAGAGAGAACAATCATGAGTTTGTTGTGGGGGAAACCATGAGTTTGTTCATGGTGGAACTTTTAGTGAGACTAGCTTGTTAGTCTCAATCTTGTACATTCTCTCTCTTTTCTATACATATTTACCATTTCGACGAAGAGAGAATATAATCAAGAGATCATCCCTATACAGGTACAGACTGCTTGTCCCCCAGGTTAAAGCTGAAAAGCTCAAAGACAAATTTTGAGGATGATTTTTCCATGCTATGCTGGCCACCCTACTTATAGGCATCTAATCCTAATCTAGTGAGTAAAATTCATTGGTGCCAGTACACGATTTTAACTCTAGTTTAATTATTTGGGAGAACATCCAACTTCTCAATCAGCTCTAATTTGGATAATTTCTACACAGTGATGCATCCCCTCTTTCTTCTTAGATATCAAGTTTCCAAATGCCTATCAAAGCCCATTGTAAGAACCCATATTCTGCAAAGCATTCTTCAAGCACTGATGCCTACTATGAAAGATTATATCGAAGCCAGATTGTTGTTCATACACCTAGAGCATTGTTGTATGCCTCAAAGACGTATGACAAAATATTAAAATGAGATAATACCATAAATGAGAATAAGTCACCTTATAGGAGATCCAGGAGTATAAAGAGGATTTTTGACCACATATTCAACATATAAATTGTAGATGTACTTCAATGATTCCCTCAAGTCACCTGTTCTTGGATGAGTAACTAGGATAAGCTGCAAAAATGAATAAAGTTTTGTCAACTTAAACTTCCAATATGTGTTCTATGTTTACATTTCCTTCTTTGCATATTGAACAA
This sequence comes from Fallopia convolvulus, assembly GCA_964016875.1. NCBI lineage: Eukaryota > Viridiplantae > Streptophyta > Magnoliopsida > Caryophyllales > Polygonaceae > Fallopia > Fallopia convolvulus. Next base: position 4,464,449 of record OZ024720.1, read on the forward strand.
TGTTCAGATATAATGAAAAATAAAGTCCAAGACAACACTAGAGTCTAAAATTAAATAATTTTCAAAAATACATGAAGGCATTTATGTTGAGATCAAAGAAGACAAACATCAGTATAGTTAAACCAATGCATGTCATTCCCATTATTTTTAACCGGGTCATGACAGAGGCTTTTTTTTTTCTTTGATAAGGTAAGATTTTGATGTTTCATAAAGACAAGAAACAATGACAGACCGAATAAATTGGTAGCAGGACTAACTGGCATGAGAAGATGCAAACACAAACTCAGATCTAAATAGAAACAAACAAACAGAAATGCAAAGCTTTGAAAGACCATGGGAAGGCATGCATGTTACCATAGATTTTTATGCAGAGAAGTTTAAACTTCACAGATAAGCTGCAGATCATTCCACGGAACACACTGGAAGAATTCAAGTCTTCCGTAATAGCAGATCTTTCAGTTCAAATTGGGCCAAATTGAGAGAAATTTCAATTAGGACTATAGGGCATTGGAGTTCAGATGGAAGGATCCTTTCTTAATGGTGGATTCGTCTAATAAGTTTCTCTTTAGTATATTTAACATACAATTTTGGCATGTTTACTTTGGTAATAATGCTATCCTTCATCAATGAACAATATTATCTAGAAAACAGCTTAATATTCTTCTCCTAGAATTCTCTTCCATTCTAATTTATGACTATAAACTCTACAAACTGCAGCTATACTTTCTAATTACATCATAGTTTTTCATCACTTAATATTATGTACCATGTTTTAACTAGTTTTCTCAGCAACTATAATGTGTAAAATTCTTGATTGTGCTTCTTACAATTTACTTCACACCATGAATAAAGCATTAGCCTCTATCTCACAGATCTCCTCACCTTTCCTCTTCCCTCTATTTCTATTTCCCTTCCTGAGCTGTATTCTATTTTTTTTCTGATGTGCCCGAACTCTGTTTCGATTACTCCTCTTACTTTTCTTTCCTAGTATTCTCACTTCTCTTCCTTTTAAATCTTTCTCCTCTCCTCTAAATTTTGCACATTATCTCATGATTTGATAACTATGATTATGCAGCAGTAGCGGAATCTGATTAACTTTTACCTTATCGGAAGATCATTGAAATAGCATTTCTAAATTTCTAAGCAGCCCTTCAAATTAATTCCATTCTCCACTAGGGCTGAATCTAAACATAACACAGATGGCAATAACTTTGTTCCACATATACAAAATGCATTCAACAACATGTGCAATCCCAGGGGTTCAGGATCACACAGCATTGAGGAACATAACATAAAAAGATAATTCTGTTTCAACCTACCTTTATACCAGATGGAGTTTCCATGAAGGTGAGTTTGTAGGTATTGGTGCGAAAACTATGAAAGGAACAACCCTCTCCAGGCAACTGCGGAACCCCAAGGTTAACCTTCTGAGCGCTGCACAGAAGAGAATGAAAAACACACATATCAGAAGACTCCGAAACCATTGAAAAGATATTCTTTTCTAATAAAATACCACTATGAACAAGTCTGTTACTTGATAGTTGATACATTGATGAGGAAAAAATGCACAAGTATAACATGTCAAAACCACATTTCTGTTCATTATCAGATAATACAACAAGTTTTTTTAGTTACTTTTGGGGATAAATACCACTATGAAGTATGAACAAGTCTGTTACTTTATTCATTGATGATCATTAGAAGGGAGAAAAAAAATGCACAGCATTTCTGTTCATTGTAAGATGATACAGCAGGATTTTCCAGTTACTTTTGAGGATAAATCTAGCAAAGGCAAGCTCACCTAGTTGGATCCATTTTAGCTGTCAGAGATTTCAATGAGAAAAGCAAGCCAAACATGAGCTTGTGATCTTGCTGGGAATTCAAAGTACGAAGGGGGCGATTCCACTCCCTATAAAGTAAGCAAACTCCATTTCTGTTGAAGATATACATCATATGGGCATTATTCCCTGAAGCTGTCACAGCAGGGGGTGATGGATTGATCTCAGAACCTCCGAAGAACTGCATTCTTCACTGAAACATTTCCTATAAAGTAAGTAACCTAATCTTTTAATTTCAATTACAAATAAGAGGAAAACCTAACCTTTGTAGACTTCAACGAGGTAGAGGAGAAATGCCGGAAGTGAAGAATTCTTTCCCCTGAATCCTGATTCAATTGAGAACGAGAAGTTCAAATCGATCAGATTTGGATCAACCTTTGGAGGAGGCAGAGAAAATACGCCGGTCAAGAATTCTTTCTCAATCTGTGTTTCCTATGGTACCTGACAATGAACAGACTTGGGCAATTGGGCCTTGGCCCGTGACCGGTCCGGCTCATTAGTTCATCATTTGTGCTAATGCTCTCAAATTTACTTCTGAAAAAACTATTTTTACTAGGGTTGTTCATTGGTTCGGGTACTTCAGTTTTTATCTGAAAATCGAACCGAACTGATCCAAAGTACTTCGGTTCGGTCCTCGATTCAAGATTTTTTCTAGTTCGATTTTCGGTTCGGTTCGGTTTCGGTTCGGTTCGGTTTGGGTAAACTGATTTATTTAAATATATAAAAATATATCCCTTACACCTTACCTATGTGAGTTGTATTAATTATTATTGTAGGTTTTGAGTTCGGTTTATGGTTAAATCGGTTTTAGATCGATTTGGGTTCGGTTCTAGTTCGGTTTGTAATTCGGTTCGGGTCAAAAATTGGTTCGGTTTAGGGTATCCAATTCTATATTTTGGGTCAGTTTTTACCCAATCAGGTAATTCGGTTCCTACCTGAACCAAACCGAATCCAAGCCGAACCGAGCTTATTCGGTTCGGTCCTCGGTTCCGGAAATTTCCTAATTTGGTTTTCGGTAAGGTTTTTATCAGTTCGGTTCGGTTTTGGACCGATGAACAACCCTAATTTTTACCTTTCAAAATGTTTTACCTTTCTTGTTTTTATGTATGTTATTTGATAATTTTTGAGAAATTATTTTACAATATTTGTTGAGAATTTTGGTTATTTATTCACACTGATATTTGTTGAGAATATTTTTTGAGAAATTATTGCTATATGTTTAAATTAATAAGTTATTTTTATATAAAAATTAAAAGTAGATAACTACTCGCATTAAGTACGTAATTAATTTATAATATATTTATTATAATAATTAAAAAATATCTAATATTTAAATGTACTTTATCTACATTGAAATAATAAAACCTAGAAAGTAATAAAAAATCATATAAAATATAAAGTTGCTGAACATATTTTACATTATATTATTGTATTTTTATCATAAAATATTATACATATTATTAGATGAGCCCTACTCACGGGAGTAGGACCAATCTAGAGAATTTAATCGGATGAGGTCTTGAAGACTTGGGTCAATTATAAAAGGGACGGATGAGACATCACAAATTGATTTGTCAATGTAATCACCAATAAAATTGACTTCTCAAACAGCGTGTAAAATGCACCAAATTTAAAATTGCACTTGTAAGTACAAAATGTTGAACCAAACTAGCTCAATCCCCAAGGCAGCTCCAATCACAAAAGACATCATTGATCGGTTGAAGATTGTCGCCTTCGACCTGGATACATATTACTCCTATATTAACCATAAATAATTATATAACATTATTATAAATTAATAAATAATCTATTAGTTTGTTTTATACACATGTATTAATATCACGACGATACAATAATAAACTGGTGAAAGATGGGCACATCTTGGGCCTGTCTAGTGTCTAGAGTCTAGTCTCTACAACATCTTGAATCATGATGACCCGCCATACATTCATAAACGGCCCAGAAAATCTGTCAAATCCTCTTCCTCTCTCTTTCAATCCCGGGTTGGAGTCAAATTTCTCCGACAGATCCACACATCAAAACTAAATTTCCCCAAATCAGTGATTGTGAGAGTTCAGCCATGGGATTTTGCTGTGATAATTATGCAGTTCGCCCATGAGATTGAGTGTACTACTGTCGGCGTGGCGTTTTTCGACCGTGCGATTGTGGTGATATCGTGCGAAGCTTACAAGGTTCCGACATGGCGGTGCACTGGTCACTGGTGTGATGGAATTGTAGCGATTCGGTTTCCATAACTAAGCTTTCTTAAAGGTATTTTCAATTTTAACTTCTTCCTAGTCAATCAATTGCTCGATCTGCTCCTTAGATCCTCTCCCACATGCCTACTGAAATTTCTTGTGATCTGACTATTCTTCAATCCTAATGCTGCCTGGGATCTTAGCGAATTGATTTGGGAGAAGTAAAGCATCCACCTTCGATTACTGCCATGGACGTTCGATTGGAAACGGAAGCAATCCCATTTTTGAGGTTTGTCACTTATCACTCTTTGTTGAAATGTCATAATGGAATTGGATAATTCGTTAAAGAGATTGAGATAGCTTAATTTATGAAATGGATAGCATAATTATTATAGATCTAGCAAACACCAAGCTCTTACACTTGGCTAATTATTGGGAAATTTACAATTGATTTGCAATTGTAGCTTGTTTGCTGCCGTTTCATATGGCCTTGCTTCAATGGCCATGGTCTTCATCAACAAAGCTATTGTTATGCAGTACGTGTACTCAATGACTCTTCTCACTGTTCAGGTAAATTTGGTGTAAATTCAACAGATCGTTTCGTTTCTTTCTAATAGTAAATTTACTCACTGTACTTTGTGTTTGCCTGAATGTATCTTAGCAATTGGCAACAACTGTGCTTATACACATTGGCCGAGTGACAGGGCGCACAAAAGCCCGGCCTCTGAGCATGGGAACAGCTAAGAAACTTTTGTTGGTGTCACTTTTCTATAATGCAAATGTGGCTTTTGCTTTAGCAAGCTTAAAAGGAGTTAATATACCTATGTATATTGCAATCAAGCGACTCACGCCGCTTGCTGTTCTTGTAACCGGCTTCTTGACCGGTAAAAAGCGACCTTCTAACGAGGTTGGTGCCTCCTTAAAAAAGTTCTTCATACTGTAATTTGTGTCATGTAATTGATCATCATTGTGTGGTTATTTTATTATGTGTTCTTCATTCAGGTGAGCCTTTCAGTGTTACTTATTGCGGCTGGGGTTATAATTGCGGCCCTAGGGGATTTTTCATTTGACCTTCTTGGATATGGCATGGCTCTTACTTCTGTCTTTTTCCAGGTAATTTTCTTGATCTTGGTCAACTGTGGATGTCTCACTTTCTTCGGTTCATTTTCTTGTATACATTTTGATATGTAGTAATTGATTTGTTTGCAGACCATGTACCTGGTGTTGGTTGAGCGGTCTGGTGCAGAGGACGGGCTTTCATCAATAGAAATCATGTTTTACAATAGCTTTTTATCACTTCCCTTCCTCATGTTTCTCATCATTGCAACAAGGGAATTTCCCAATTCATTGGCATTATTGTTTGCACAGGTACAAACATTAACTATTTTCTGCATTCCTTTAACCCATCTTTTAATTTGGATGTCTGTCATAAACAGATTTAAGCCATAGTAAGAAATGCATCTCCTAGACATAGTGCTTGTATAAAAATGATTTGGCATTATTCAATTCAACACTGCTTCCAAATGATGATTCCTTCAAAACCTGAAAAGGTACTTGAATTATGAAAATATATTGAGCAAGTTTTAATTATAATATACTTGGGATGGCAGGGCACTTCCTTCTCATTTTTGATGATCCTCTTACTTTCGCTGCTAATGGGAATCGTTCTGAACTACACCATGTTCTTATGTACCGTGGTTAACTCTGCTCTTACAACCACCATAGTTGGCGTCCTCAAGGGTGTGGGTTCAACGGTATTCATTTCCAGCCTTTTTGTTCATTTGGACTTATGAATTCGCAAGAAACCCTTGATGATATTGATAACCTTAAAGTTTATTAAGAAATTGCAACTCAAATTTGTGCATTTTTGTTCTCAGACTTTGGGTTTCTTCTTTCTTGGTGGTGTCGAATTCCATGCTCTGAATGTGGCTGGACTGGTAATCAACACGGCAGGAGGAGTCTGGTACTCGTATGCCAAATACAAGGAGAAGCAGAATAAGGCAGCCAAGCCAATTTCTGATCTTGAGGCACACAAAAAATAGATGAAAAAACAAGCACATCTCAATTGTGAGTTCTGCTTTACTTTGTACTTTTGACAAAATGTATATCTCTACCAAGATGTAGAAGGAAAATGTATGAACTAGAATTGAAAGCAGTTTACATATATTCAGGAAAATCTTACTGATCCTTGTACCTCTCCAATTTAAAGGAAGCTATTTAGAATGGATTGCATATATCAGTTTAGCTATGGTGTTGGACTTTGCAAAAGATGGATGATTAGTACTAAACGGTTTTCGTTACAGTGGGGTTCAATAGAACTCTATTAGTGAATCTGGAGATATCTTGACCATCTCATTAGAATTCAATGGCTAGAATAGTTCACTTTCTCTCCATATATGTGCAAATGAATAATATGTTTGATCTGTTATACAGGATATGTTTTTTTTTCATAGAAAACTTCAATCTGCATCTGCCTGGATATTTGGTACTTTTATCCACTTTGGATCGGATATTCCGTAATGTTACCCAATTTGGATCGGATATCAACTTCTTTTTCCGTAGAAGTAATGACGGTATTTGGGGAATAAGCATAAGCAAACTCTGTGCCAACAACCATAGTAAGACAGAAGATGCAAGCCTTATCCGAAATGATTGGGCGTATACAAGCCTTATCTGAAATGATTGGGCGTAAAGTGTCTATAGGTGGCTTTTTAATCCCGCTGTCAAATTCTAGCGCTCAACCCTAGACAGATAGAGAGAATTTCTGGTGGAGCGGTGAAATGCTTAATGACCGAAAAGAACTACCAACGGCGAAAGCACTTGTGTTCACTTAAAAACGGATATTCAACATACTGTTGTTCACCAAAGAATTTTCCCATAAAACTTCAATTTCCTTTTCCCATCACATTTCTAATGATCTTAACATCACCTCATAAGCAAAAAACCCATACAAGAACAACAACAAACCCTAGAATCAAATTCATAACAACACCATCAACAATGAGCAGGTGACTGACGCCATTTTGATCCAGAGAGATGGAGCGAGTTGAGGCTCATCAGCGCTAACGTTAATGGAAATCTTCATTCCTCCATAGCAATAGCCCTTGCTGCAGATGAAGTAGTACGTTCGACTTTCCGTGAGGTTGACGACGTCGCGACCGCCTTTCGTCACATTTTGTATGAATCCTTGTGGGTTGCACTGCTCGTAGCTTGTTTTGTTTACCTCAAGAACGTCGTACATGTACTTGTTGAATCTGAACACTGAATTAGACAAGGCAAATTATTGATACAAGCATCTAATTAAATGCATATTGGAGCAGGGATTAATCTATTGAAATATCAATAATATCATTGACCCAATCTACTATATATATATATATATATATATATATATATATATATATATATATATATATATATATATATAAAAGCAACAAGGTTTGGAGTCACCACATTGTGCCACCTAGGATTTCTCCACATGTCGATCCTATATTAAGCCACCTCAGATTTTTACACGTGTCATTTTCTTATAATTTAGACGTCTTTATAAATATTCCATGTCATAGTCCACATGCCTTTTTATTTTCCATATCACTCATATGTTATGTACACATCATATGCCACATAATGTTCAATCAATTTTTTAATTTTTTTTATATTGGATTACAATAATGTTTTTTTGGAAATTTAGTTACATATTTCGAGAAATTTACATATAAAAATATTTTTTACCATATATTTATGATTCTACCAACTCTCCAATATAATCTACCAAAAAACCGATATAAATATATACCGAAATCTTATCCTATAATTTTTTTAACTACAAAATTAACAATAGATTGTTAATGATCCATATATAAGTACATAACGAATATATTGAACAATAAAATTAAAAGTTAACCTATTCTCTAGCAAAATAAAAAGTGAATCATAAAAATTAATTTCCATGAAATCGACATAAAAATATTTTTTTTAATGTATTTTATAGGATAAGATTTTAACATATCTTCATGATCCTAACAACTATCCGTTATAATCTAAAAAAACTCACATAAATATAGACTAAGATCTTATCCTAAAATATTTTTAAATTACAAAATTAATAATAAATTTTTATTGATCCATATGACCATATGTACATAACGAATAAATTGAACAGAAAATTTAACAATTAACATATTTCTAATCAATAGAATTAGAATAGATTTTTCTAGAGATAATCTTAACATATTTTTTGTAATTTAAAAATTTAACCATATGTACATAACCAGCAGTCCCCACCTACGACGGGACGGGGGATCCCGACGAGCACGTGGCCATCTTCAAGCAGAAAATGATGACCAGCTCAATACCGCGGGAGTCTAGAGAGGCGATCATGTGCAAAGGGTTCGGCGCCACCCTGTCCGGCGCCGCCCTGACCTGGTTCATCAACCTCCCCAGAGGGGGGATCTCATCCTTCGCAGGACTGGTGGATACCTTTCGGATGCAGTTCGCCAGTAGCAGGAAACTCATGAAGCAATCTAATGAAATGTACCGTGTGGCCCAAAGACCGGGGGAATCTCTGCGTGCCGTTTTGAACAGGTTCAACCGGGAGAAGGTAGCGATACCGCTTTGTGACGTGTAGAAGCCTTCCGAAGAGGTCTGCTGCCCGACAGCGAACTCTACAGGGAACTCACTAAATACCCGTGCCATAGATTCGAGGACGTCCAAGTGAAGGCTCTGGCACACATCCGGCTCGAGGAGGACGAAATTCCCGCGCGAGCCGCTTCAGTCTTCAACAGGGTCGAAAGGAAGGCCCCCTTCGACCAGCGAAGGGAGCGTCGAGGGCAACCATATCCAAAAAGCAGGCCCGGAGCACCTTGAGTCCACACAGCAGGAATCAAACAGCCGGGCGGGAAGAAAGACGCACCCAATCGGCCAAAGGTTCATGAGTATAACCTGGGTTTGGGGAACGCCGAGATCGTGAAGGGCCTGGAGAAATTCGGAGATCGCATCAGGTGGCCGAAGAAGGCGGAAAACCCGAATCCCAAGAAGGACAAAACCAAATGGTGTGACTTTCACGAAGACTATGGGCACGAGACAGACAAGTGCTTCACTCTCAAGAAAGAATTAGCATACTTACACTCAAGAGGCTTGCTGTCAGAGATCTCCGCTAACCCCAGTCTGCCCGCCAGCCAGAATCTGACCGAGCCCATGGACATTCCGTCATCTCCAGAATATGCCAAAGTAGTTAACGTCATCAACGGCGGATCTGATATTTGTGGTGTCACCTATTCAGCAGCCAAGCACCACGCTCGGGGGCACCTAGAAGGACCGTTGGTAGCAAACATCCGCCAATCCGATGGGCGTCCAGGAGATACCATCACCTTCAGCGACTTAGATTCGGCTGGCTTGGTGGGACCTCATCACGACGGTCTGGTCATATCCTTGTCAGTTGGAAACGTACTAATGAGGAGGATCCTAATCGACACCGGAAGCTCCACCAACATGATCACACTTGACGCCCTCAAAGAGATGGGGCTGAAAGAAGAAAGCATCCTCAGAAAGTCGGTAGCACTAGTGGGATTCAACGGAGAGATTGCTCACACCTTGGGAGAATAACCCTCCCCACTTACGCTAAAGGAATCAACCTACAAGTCAGATTCTCCGTGCTCGATTGCCCGTCCTGCTACAACATCATCATAGGGCGGCCATAGATCCACGACATGAAAGCGGTTCCCTCCTCCTATCACCAGACCATAAAATTCCCCACACCGTGGGGAGTGCGGGAAATCAAGGGAGACCAGAGGCTAGCTAGAGAGTGCTACAAGTCCGCCTTGAAGGCGACCGTCGCCCACACCGCATAGCAATTACAAGAAGCCAAAGGGCCCGCGCCAAAGGTGGACCCCGAGGCCGATAAGATCGAGGAGATCATCCTCGAACAGAAACCTGAGCAAACCGTGCGGATCGGGAAGGACTTGGCTCCGGAGAAAAAAGCCGAGTTGGTCAGTTTCCTCAAGGAACACAACAACAGTTTTGCTTGGTCGCACGAAGATATGGTCGGGATCGACCCCGCCGTCATCACGCACCGATTGAATGTGGATCCTCGCCACCCCCAGTCAAACAGAAGAGAAGAAAGTTCGCACCTGAGCAGAACCTTATCGTGGACGAGGAAGTACAGAACCTACTCCGGACAGGGAAAATCAAAGAAGTAAAGTACTCGGGATGGCTGGCGAACGTCGTGGTGGTGAGCAAGAAAAATGGCAAGTGGAGAGTCTGCATTAACTTCACGGACCTTAACAAGGCTTGCCCGAAGGATTCGTTCCCCCTACCGCACATCGATGCCATGGTAGATGCCACGGCCAGCCACGAGATGCTCACCTTCATGGATGCCTTCAGCGGCTATAATCATATTCGAATGCACCAAGAAGATCAGGAGAAAACCTCGTTCATCACCAGCCAGGGTACCTAGTGCTACAAGGTAATGCCCTTCGGGCTCAAAAATGCCGGAGCTACTTACCAGCGGTTGGTCAACTGTATGTTTCAGAGGCACATTGGCAGGACGATGGAGGTCTACATCAACGATATGCTCGTAAAGTCCAAACAGGCTACGCACCATGTCCAGCACCTGGAAGAGGCCTTCGAGATCCTGGACAACTACCGTATGAAGTTGAACCCAGCCAAGTGCGCGTTTGGGGTAACCTCAGGCCGCTTCTTTGGGTTCATGGTCACCCAACGTGGGATCGAGGCTAGTCCTGATCAGATTCGAGCCATAGCAGCCTTGCGATCGCCCAAGTGTGTGAAAGATGTGCAAAAACTGACAAGGAGAATGGCAGCCCTAAACCGCTTCATCTCCAAGTCATCCGATAGGTGCCACTTATTTTATGATGTGCTGCGGAAGAACAAGAGATTCAAGTGGACTCCAGCCCATGAGACAGCCTTCCAGCAGCTCAAACACTATCTGTCCAACCCAATGTTGTTGTCCAAAACTGAGGAAGGCGAGAATCTTCTCTTATATCTGGCGGTGACTGAGACTGCCATTAGCGGCGTATTGGTGCGCGAAGATCAGGGCAGCCAACTTCCCGTCTACTACGTCAGCCGCACCTTGCTCGCGGCAGAGACACGCTACTCACCCTTGGAGAAGTTGGTCCTTGCTCTAGTCATGACTTCCACAAAGTTGCGACCGTATTTTGAATCCCACCCTATAACGGTCCGCACCAATTACCCACTGAAAGCCATATTGAGGAAGCCAGAGATCACCGGCAGAATGGCCAAATGGGCAATACACCTAAGCGGTTTCGATATCGCTTACGAGCCAAAGGCGGCGATCCGGGCCCAGGCGCTGGCCGATTTCGTGGCCGATTTCAGCCCTACATTGGACGAAGAAGCCAGACAGCAAGAAGCCTTCGTGACAGAGGAGGAATATTCCGGAATCAGGACTCTGCATACAGACGGGGCTTCCAATACCCGAGGAGTAGGAATTGGGGTAGTGCTGAAATCGCCCAGGGGGGACAAGATAGCTCAAGCTGTACGGTGCGCTTTCGAAGCCACCAACAATGAGTCAGAATACGAAGCACTTATACTGGGGTTAACGATCGCCAGAGACTTGACTGTCAAAGAAATAGAAGTGAAGTACGATTCGCTGCTGTTCGTGAACCAAATTCTGGGAATCTTCACCATCAGAGACACCAGGATGGCAGCGTACGCGGAGAAAGTCAAGGAAATCGTGCGATCGTTTGAGAACTTCACCATCCAACAAGTCCCCAGAGAGGAGAATGCACAGGCTGACGCTCTGGCCAACTTGGCCTCCGCCCTAGATCCCAAAGAGTTCACATCAGTTCCCCTAATCCATGTGCTAGCCCCAACAATCGGATGAGAAGCCGACTCAACGGAACAAGAAACTTGGGACAGCCCGCCGACGGCCGGAGACGGAGAACGGAAGATCGTGGGAAACGACCATACCCCGAGGATACTCGCCAGCAAAGATCTCGAGAGGCGAGAGATGCCCCGTGAAGAAGATCCCGAAGGGACAAGAGACGGAGATCCCCGAGAGGCAGGGACACTTGGCGACACCAGTCCCACGGCCGGCACTCCGAGCACCTCCCAAGAACCAGAATGCTGGACGAAGCCTTATCTGCAGTGGCTCGATCACGGACAGTTGTCGGCAGAGAAATCGGAGGTAAGAGCGCTCCGGATGAGAGCCACTTGATACAGTACAAAAGACGGCGTCTTGTTCAAACAATCTGCAGTAGGAACCTCACTCCGCTGCGTCACAAAAACAGAAGCACCCAGGATACTCAAATAATTACATGAAGGAGAGTGTGGAAACCACTCCGGGGGGCGCAACCTCTCAAACAAAGCTCTCAACCTGGGATACTATTGGCCTACCATGTGCCAAGACGCCGCAGAATACTCTCAGAAATGCGAGGCTTGCCAGAAGCACACCCCAACTCTTCACCAGCCACTAGAACCGCTGCACCCGACGCTGACCCCGTGGCCCTTCATGAGATGGGGGATGGATATCGTAGGGAAACTGCCGCCATCTTCAGGACAACGAGTATTCTTCCTTGCGGTGACGGATTATTTCTTCAAATGGATCGAGGCAGAAGCATACAAGGAGATTAAGGAATCCCATGTAGTGGCGTTCATCAAAAAGCATATCATTTGCCGCTTTGGGATACCCTCAGAGATCATCTGCGATAATGGATCGCAGTTCATCGGAAAGAAGACCCGTGATTACTGTCGACAATGGAAAATTGACCTAGTAACTGATAGGCGTGAAATGGTCGTGCAAATCACGGCTATGCAAAAGAGTCCTAACAACCTAAAGACTGTAGTCTTAGGGAAGTAAGGGTCGAATCCACAGGAAGGAGATTTATCTTTTTATGTGAATTTTATGTCAATTAAAGTAAAAGGGGTTTTTAGAATTAAACTAACTATTGAGCATGCAAAAACTAGCAAAGCAAATAAAGTTTGGGTTTTTATCAATTTAAGGAAACACTTAGTCAACCAGAGATCCACATTCGTATGACAAGTTGATCATTGATTTACTCAATATCGCATGCATATGGAATTCCAATTCCTTTTCAAATATAATTAATAGCACAACCAGATACTATCAATCCTAACTAATTGAATAACCCTGAAACTATCAAGATTCAATTCAAAAGCAGCATGAAGATTAGGAATATAATCAGGATACAATTCTAGCATAAAACAACCAGCTTTTATACTAGAATGCAATTTAACTCTCTTCTACAATAGACTAGCACAACCAGATACTAGTACAATGTAGTTTGCTACTATGAAATAGAGAAACTCAACCAGTAATTTCTCTAGATCTAGCAATTGAGATTCAATAACAACAACCCTAGAAATTGCTGAAATCAATCACATAAACAATTCAAACAAGAGAGTAAAATAATTCCATGCAATAGATAAAGAGTAGAAATCTCACAACTGAAAGTCAAACAAATGTTTCAAACTGTCTGACTAAGCAAAAAGGCTTAGTTCTCCATGAAAAGCTAGAAACTCTGAATAGAAAATACGATAATAATGTCTGAATGAAAGATGCAACTCTCTAAAACCTAATATATCAAACTAGGTCTAAAACTATATCCCAAAATATAATATCTCGAAATAATAATGATAGAAAAGGTCCAATAGAAACAAAACACGTGGCAAGTAAAGTTCTCCGCGGCGGTCAGGGGCGGAGGGCGCCGCTAGGTTGGCGGCGGGTGCCGCCAGCACCTCGGTTCAGAACTCATGTCACACTTCGGGGGCTATTTTGACTCACTTCGAGTTAAAATTTGGACTCGGAGTAAAAACATGAATTGTATCTCTTTGGATTAACTTTCCAATGATACCAAACTCAACTTCATAAGAACACTATAGCTCGCGAACGAACCCTTTCAAGACAGAGGTGTCGAACTAGCAACTCCAACGAATGGCCCGAATTCAAGCGTTCTTCTCCCGTTTCCATTCCTTTTACACTTGTTCACTTTAAGACCTGTAAAACAACATAGAACAAGTGCAAAAACCCAAAACTCCTAGACACTCTAATAACTTAAAGAAACTAACTAAAACTACCTAAAAACAAAGCAAATGAAATGTAAACATGCATCCTAAACACTACCTAAATGCATGCTATCAAATTCCCCCATGCTTTACCCTTGCTTGTCCTCAAGCAAGTCATAAATCCAGAACACACCACAAAAATGCAATCATACATCCATCTCAAGTCAAACAAGCATTTCACATATAATCAAAAACCCGACCAAGACTTCCTAGCATACATTATAATAAGCAAAAAGTAAAGAGCATTCATTCATTCTAGACCTCACCAAGGTAAATTGTGCTTGCACTCAAACTCTCAAGTGTTTAAGGGTAGGTGTTTCGCTCAAAATCAACCATGAAAACTAGACTACCATAAGCTTGCATCAGAGTTCTAAATCTCCACCGCGGGGATCAAACACATAAAAAAAATCAAGAGGTCTTTTTAAGGGTTGTAATGGGGCCAAGGTAAAGAGAAATTTGGAAGGGATCATATTTGGCATGTGGTGCTAAATCCGGGATAAAGAACTAATCCTAAACCCAACTTCAACACACTTTCTTTTCTTACTTCTCCCAAACATTTCTTTCTCAACTCCATACACACTTTTATACACTTTGTTTCTTTCTTCACTTTTTTTTTTCTTTGCCTCTTCTTCAACTCTTTCTTTGCTTTATGAAGACTACTAACAATTAAACTGAACTTTTTCTTTTGCTTTTCACAAACTTTTCATCTTCATCATTTTTTTTCACTTTGCAACCAAGAGTTGTATTTCCTCTTTTTCCACCTTTTCTTACAACTCCCCCATACTTATACATAACACACACAAAACAAAAACACAGCCTAAAGTCCTAAATCCCGGATTATGGGTCAAGCTTATTAGGTTAGGAAAATTTTGTGGAGTTATCAAAAATAGGCTTAAAGCTCAAAAGAAATGGGGTATCAAGAACATGGATCTCGTAAGGTAGGAAGGGAAATAATAGGCTTATAAAGAAACATTGCCTCAATCATTTTAATGTCATGCATTTAATCATATAAAGCAGCCTTGAAAAAGAGTCATAACGCAAGTTCTAAAGCTAGATAATCATGGTGATACACTCAAGAATGTAAAGAACAAATATAATCATGAAAGGCCAAAAATATCTCACAAGGCTAATTTTTGTCTAGAACTTCAGAATGAATCAAATACCCAAGCTAAATACATGCTCAGTCCTATAATCAAGGTAATTAATCAATGATCATGCTCATATCATATCAACTTAAGCAAATCATGCAAATCATGGATTAGAATTCATACTCAACTTAGAGAAACAAGAAGAATCAAACAATGGAGAAATATGAACCTAAATCCAATATTTTTGTATTTTTATGAATTTTCTGATTTTTTGTTCATTTTTTCAAGAATTTTAATCAATGCAAAACATAAAGTTAACATGCCTAATCTAATGAAACTACATCAATGCAAAGCAAGTAATTCCCTTCCCCCATGCTTAAATCTTACATTGTCCCCAATGTAAAGTAAAAGTAAAGAGAAAGAGAAGAACTCACAAACCAACTACAAATTTGGGTAACGGAATGGTGGTGAGCAACATCAGAAGGACTAAAATCAACATTTGTGAGGCGGCGGGCTGGCGGCGGGTGCCGCCAGGGTTGGCGGCGGGTGCCGCCAGGGTTGGCGGCGGGTGCCGCCAGGGTTGGCGGCGGGTGCCGCCAGGGTTGGCGGCAGGTGCCACTGTGCTTACGGCGGTCGCCGCTGGCCACTTCGTAGCTAAGGCCCTTTGAAATTAATTGGCGGCGGGCGCCGCCCTTTTGGTGGCGGGTACCGCCAGTTCCGTTGTGCTCCTTGTTTGCCTACCTGTAAATTAGTCCAACACAGAAACAAAGGAAAAACCGAAATAAAAACAACTAAGCTATATAAAAAAAATACCTAGATCGGGTTGCCTCCCGACAAGCGCCTTATTTAACGTCGTGGTTCGATGTTTAGCATAAATTGACAAGATTAGACATTGTCAATGCCCTTAACAACCTATCAAAAGCCTGGGAACACATCTCACAAGAAGATAAGTAACATAATGATAAATTGAAAGTGAATATTATACCATTCAAAAACCGTTTCAACTTATCAAACATATGTGCCCAATTTTTATGAGATGGCATATGCTCAAACAAATTTAACACAAGTGGTGATGTCAGAAAATACTTACAGTGTGGGTCAAAGTATTTGTCACCATTACCACTTTCTTCAAAGATGAACTCCATATATTTTTCACCTTCCACCTCATGTTCTAGACTTGGTTCCTCATCTTGGAACTCCATAAGCTCCTGATGTGAGAAGGTGGGGAAACTGAAACATGGGATTTCAAGGCCTAGCATAGGGCACAACATGATGGCGGAAACCTTAACAGATGTATCTTCATGATTTTCTCCCTCGTTGTTGTCTTTTTCATCAGCAAAGAAGTCATCATGGTCAACAAAATAATCTTCTTCCAAAACCACAGAAGGCTCAAACTCATGACTCCATATGGGAGAAGATGATTCAAGCTCCCTAGGCTTTGCAAGTATCTCTGTGGCAGCACAAAACAGACGACTCTCCGAACCGCTCGGCGGCTCGACGTTGTCCGGGATACCTGCGGAATCAAGGGAACGGAGGATAAATAGGCGTTAAGAGGATATCGCCATTCAACACAGAAGAACAAGAAAATCTTACTAGCGGGATTCCACTTGTCATGCAAAAACAGACGACTCTCAGGGGTTAGGGACGCGATCTCAACAAAGAAAAAACGGTTTGCCCAACCCTTCTCGTTGACCTTGGTGTTTAAAACAAGAGGCTGGCGAGCGGTTCAGGATTGCAAGATGAATCGACCCCGCCTTACCGTAGTAATACGGTAGGCTTGGAGTAAATCGGAAATGGTGAAATATACCCCCGCAACCTCTGCCATCCTACTCACCCAAGAAAGAATCTTCCAAGCGGAAGGGAGAAGTTGTGCAGGGGAAAGCTTAAACCGGGCCAAAAACTCTTGGACGATAGGAGGAAAAGGGAATCGATAGGAAATGGTGAAAGGAAATTCAAAGAAACAGACCCAGCCAGGACGAACCCAGTCAGAGTGCTCACCCTCAGGACATAAGGCTACCACTCCCCTTGGAAAACCCCCCTCTAGAAGAACCTGGTGCATTTCCTCTAGGCTCATCGTATTTGGGACCCGGTCGCACTCTTGAAGGATGCCCGAAGGCGAGAAACCGTGCCTGGAAGACGCCCTATCCCTCGCCATGGAAAGGGGAGAAAGAAACTGGAAAATGAAGAAGAAGGAAAGGAAGGGAGAAGATTCGTACCTCGGGAGAGACCAACAACAGGGCAGTGAATAATGAGTTCTCTCTGCGAGGCGCAGTGAATATAGAAGACTAACGTCTTTTTATCTTCCAGAGCAAAACGCGTAGAGAGATCCAGGCCTTACACGTGTGAGACTCGAGATAGCCAAGATCCCGGAGGCCAACAGACGAAAAGATCTGGTGAATTCAAATTCATCCAAATCTTTTGGGGCTATTGTTGGGCCCAGAGAATCACCAGTCGATCCATCAGCCCAGCCCATCAACGATTAGGCCCAAGAACAAGATCCAGATCACAGAGATCGCCCTACCGAACGGGGAATTCGGCGGTTGGAGCTCGAGAACAACCACCCAGAAAGTGGAACTTGAGACGTGAGGAAATGGGGGCACGATCAGAGAGGCTGGGAGGCGGAAGTTGAGGCCGGAAGCAGAACTTAAATAGGGGATTAGCCCAGGAAAAGGATTCATTCAAAGATATTGTAATCCACCCACTGTAATCCACGATTTCTTGAATACAAACATCTGCTTTGATAATTGAGATTGTGTTTATCGGTTAGATTGCTCTCATAAATCCAAAAATTCATCTTTGATCGTCACTGGTCGGAAATTGACCAAAACAGTAATATCGATAAAAAAAAAAAAATTTTATAATATAGATAGTCAACTAGTCAATATCAAACTGTGGCCGGGAGCCCGGGATAATTCGTGTATGTGGTGAGCTGCTCATCTACCTTAAGATAATCTGATTATCTGATTCGGGATGATTCGTGTATTTTGGGTGTACGTTTTAATTGAAGATTCGCAGAGTGCTTTTATTCTTGATCGGTTCATTACTGACACATACTTGTTTATTTGTAATTTTCAACTAGTGAGGTTTCTGCCGGCGTTATATTGCCCTCGATTGCCTTGTTGGGTCGAAATTTTACCTCTTTCAAAAAAAATAAAAATAAAGAGTGTATAATGGCGAAGGGAGGTGAACACCAGGACAAGTATGGTCAGAAATAATGGAAGCATGTGAGAAGTTGACCACTAACCACGTGGCACGTGCCCTCTTTCATCTCCTATAAATCTGTACAGTAATATTCTCTGTCCTGACCCCATTCCTTTTCTCTACTAACAAAATTTGTAATGTATTCTGATTAGTATGTGATTCTTCTATTCTAGCTGAAATTGATTGGCGCTATAAGAAATCTTGACCATCAAAACAAAACACAATTTAATTGGCTATAAAATCCAATTCCTTATTAATTTAAATAAATATATGGCAGATAGACTTTCTACCAAAAAAAAATATATGGCAGATAGACTGAAACATAGTTTGTGATACAACTTGTGCAAATTAAAAAAAATAAAAAAACAATTCCGCATTCTACGCTTTTGATCGCTTTATGAAACAAGAAAAGTGTTATTTCTAGTCAACACAGACAACAAACATAACTCCAACAGATTTTAATATTCTCTGCAATTGCAACCTTTTTCCCACACACCCACTTTAGATAACCAAACCCATGAAATAATACACTACTCAACTCCACCAAATCCGACTTAATTCACGGGACAACATGCAACATTTCTGCAACACAAACTCAACTTTCTAAGAAAAAAAATATCCAATCCCTTACAAGAAATCAAACAATATAATTAAACAATGGCGCCTGCTTTGCTGGCTTGATTGATACACGATAAGCTTAAGCCTAGCCAGGCTCCGTTACCATGTGACGCGGAGGAGCCCGTCCCACGCTGCAGCGACGGCAAATGCGACAGGAAGGACAAAGTGTGAGTGATAGGCTAATGCGACGGTTGAAGCAGCGGCTTTTACAGGGGCGGCTGAGGGAGGGGGAGGCGGCTTCTTGGTGTCAATGGCCACCTTCATGCCGCTGTAGCAGAAGCCGTTGCCGCTGACAAAGTAGCGGATTTTGGTCATGTTGAGTGGGACAACGTCTCTGCCGGCCCCACGGGTCCAGTTCACGAGAGGGTGGTCGGTGTTGCAGGTTTCGAAGTTGGTCTTGTTCACCTCCAGGATGCTCTGCTGGTTCCTGTCGTACACGAAAACTATGGCCACGGACAAAAAGAAAGGAGAAAAATTCATCATCAGATGAGATTTTGATATTTTACAAGTTTCGTTTTTCTAACCTATGCTAGGTTTAAGTAGGTCGTTTTTAGAAACTAAAACCCTATAAGAACATAAATAAACCCAATACAAGATTCAATAACCCTAAATGAATAAAGTTCGACAAAAAAAAATCCATTTCATGGTTTTTAACTTGTACCCTTATAAGTATCATAAGAAAAATTAGGGTCAGATTTTGATTAGATATCCAAGCTATTATCGAAAATAATGAAAAATGACAGACAGATCATGGGATTGTAAAAAATGTTGCATAAAGGAGTCAACACACAAGCCTTATCTAATTAGATTGTATATATTATGCTACGCAAAAAGCAAGAAAAACAGTTGAGATATCTGAAACAAATACATTTGTTTTATAATGGGCTGATGGACCGACATTTTGGGATGACTAGGAAAGATAACCAGGCCTTACAATGTGGAAGAAGGTAGAATCAATTGAGTCTAAATTTCTATAAAATACTGACTCTTGTTTATTTCTATGCATTTTGTTTACAGACAGCCAGATCAGAAGTGATCCTTTCCTAGCTGAAGAAGCTTCACATTGAAGCATTTCACATGCTAAATTAATGATGCTTGTTCTAATTAACCACTACTTGTCAGTGAACAAAATACTACATTTCAAATTACTTCATTAAGGCCTTCTGATGTTGAAAGCATAATACAGCGTGCAAGAAAAGGTTGAAGTGCTGAACAACTATCATGACTCACTCCAGCTAAAGCCTAAAAATGACTACACACTTTTTTTCATTTTTGGGGTCATAGCTAATGGGATCGATCACTTTAATGTATGGGTATGCTAAAAGCTAATACTTTTTACACAATTATATCCACAGCATAATTTCAAATAACTGTGTTATAGGGTCAGAATGTGAGATAAAAGATGTGTTCATCATAAGCCCTAAATCTAGACTCAATTATTCAAATTTGAATGAGTTTTTTTTCCCTTTCCCCCCTGGGATTCTATCTTTTTCATATTATTTTAACTTTTTGTCTTTGTGCTCTAATTCATGATAAATACAGATCAATTAGCTATAATGCAAATTCTTACAAAATGAGATTTCCCAAACTTGTTTACTTAAACAACTTAGTATGTAAAAATGCTGAAAAGAACATGCAAAAGAAAGAAGAAGAAAAAAGTACTATACAAAGCTTTCATATTCCTAGAATGGTGGATTAAGGAACAAATTCTTCACAGCTCAGAACCAGAACAAACAAAAGCACAGGAGATTCCTTCAAGGACAAACTGATCTAATAAAAAAACACCTCAAACCAAAGCCAAGGAAAGTAATGCAAGCACAATTTGGTCGAAATCAGCTCTCAAATTTCACCCTAGAAGCAATTCTGGTATGAAGAAAGCATTAATTCGATGAAACCCCAGATCTATTCAAAATCAGACAAATGCACAGATCTGACAAGAAATTGAAAGACGCAATTGATGAAACACATCAACAATTCATCCAAAATCAGCAGAAATTGAAAGAGGATGAAGTAAGAAGGAATCATACAGAGCCAATCGCCGAGGTAGAAATGCTTGTCCTTGGCCCAAACGGTGTAATTAACGTTTGGAGCCCATCCCCCCATGGTAGAGCCAACGATGTATCGGACGGCGGAGACTTCCGGAAGGAACACCAGGAAGGCGGCGCACGCTAGCAAGGCCGCCATTGTTGGTGACCTCAAGCTTACTCTCGCGAGCGCCATAGTTTTCTTGCTCTTACTCTCTTGTTTTGTTTTGTTTTTGTGGTGTATTGTAGAAGATGCTAGAGAGCAGAACGTTGTTAGCTTTAAAGAAGAGTTTGGGGAGGTGATGTGTGCTGTGCTTCCAACTGTACTGTGCTGATTTTTTAATTAATAAATATTTAATTTGAAAGTACAGCAAAGCAGAGGTGAGATTTGGGCCAAACCCATGTGGATCTTGGACTGGTTTTCAAACGTTCATGGAAATTTATGTAGTGATTTTTTTAAGAAAAATGAATGTTTGAAAAGAAATTATTACAAGTCTCGGATGAGTTTGTCTTTATAGATTTTATATCAGTGGAGTTTTTGTTTAATTTCACAAATAGGTTTGATCGAATTTCTTCTTCTTTTTCAGGAGGATTTGTTCATATTTTTATGATTACAATTCTTCCCCTTTTTTATTTTTATATTGATGGTACTAATTTTTTTTTTTAAAATCCGCTTGCACAAACCGACCTAATGGAAGGAAGAATAGTGAGACTTGGTTCTCAAGTAAGAAAAGGGATGGTGGAGACAAGTATCGAACTTGAGACCTCCTAAGTGACATCCCCATGTTTCCTACCACTAGACCACACAGTGTTAGCCATGGTAATAATTTTTTTATTTTAGGTGTTTGTTTTATGTTTTTGAGTCGAGGGCTCCGAAATATTTGAGGCTTGACCAGATGTCTAAACATTTGTGTTCGTGATATTTTAAAATGGTTATTTTGTAATATGCTATTGTGCTTGATTTTGAAACTAAGAATAAACTCTATAAAAAATTTAAATAATTTATTTTTAAAATCACTTAGTCAAATCTGTCTAAGTGAAGTTTATTAAGATACATTATACAGAAATTGATGTTAAAACCAATAACCAATTGGTCTAGTGGGATGGGGTGCTAGACTCCTTAAAACGTTTGTTCAGGAGGTTCAAAGTTAGAATCTTCCTGACGGCTTGTATGAAAAAAATTGAATTGGGAGGGTCGCCCTAGCAATAGGCATCTGTAGTACCCGGTTCGGATGTAGATTGGCTCCGACTAATCGAACCGAGCAAGAGATAAAAAAATAAAAGAAATTGATGTTAAAAAATCAATGTGGTACAATTAAATTTTGAGATTCGCCTTGTAGGCACTAGGCTCTATTATGTATTTTGTCATTATATTATCGTATAACTACTCACACTTTCTTTTGTTTTCATTTTTTTTTTTCATTTTAGATTGCTGTTACGTAGTTGAAATGACTTTTTATACAAATTTTTTGTAAAAAAATCTTATTAGAATTAGTTTAAGAGTATTATCGGCAACATATTCAAAAGATTGGGGTGTTTACTATAATTTAAATATTATCCAAACCTTCCAAGTTCCAAATAACCCTTTTGAATTTGTATAAGAAAACGAAGAAACCGAGTGCATATAGATATTGGAGAAAATTGGGTTTGTGTGCCTTTTTTATAGTAGATTTAACTAAATATCCCCCTCTATAATTTTTTTAATTAAGTTATCCCCTAATATTTTGGTAGACGGATTTGCCCTTTTGTAAACCCTATTATTTTTGCTTAACCGCCTATTATCAGTATTCTACGTTTCAGTTTTCTCAATTTCCTCTTTCTCTATTCTATGTAAATCCAAATTCTCTCAATTCTTGTAGCCCTTTATCCATACTTTCTATCAAGAACACAAACCGATTTCTAACATAATTCGTCGCTATCATCAACTTCATGTAAGAATTGGTTGCTCTTCCATAACTCTAGTTATGGTTGTTTTGTGTGCTTGCAAGGATCGAAGGACTCTTGTACATATGCGATATCAATAACCATCGAGGACCGCACAATTCGGTATTTTTTAAAACTAAATATATTTTTTTTGTACGTTTGTTCTATATTGTTTTTTCAAAAAATATATTTCTTGTACGTTTCTTGTACATGATTTGTATTCTTGTATTTAAGTTTTTTTTTGTTTTATTATACATATATTTGTAGGTGTCTTGTAGGTGTCGACTAAAAAGTTTCAAGAAATATATTACTCATGTCTTGTAAGTGTCTTGTAAGAGTCTTGTAGGTGTCTTGTAGGTGTCGACTAAAAGTTTCTATTTCATGTAAATGGCTAAGACGGATTTCTTGTAACAGTAATACCAAAATAAATGGGTGTTGTCATTTATTAATCTTTTTTGCATGTAATACTTGTCAAGACAAATTTCTTGTAAGTGTACTTTGTATTTCATGTATGTCGGCGTCGTAGTTGATTTTCTGTAACATTAATAAGAAATATTTCGTAATTAATATGGGCAAATTAATTATATTTAATTAATAAGAAATATTTCTTTTAACATTGTCTTATATGTACCAAATTATCAAGCCTATGATACAATAATTAATCCTATAAATAAGGATAAGATATTTTCTTAACAGAAGCAAATCAAGACTATGTCAAATATAACAATAATTAGCATTAATGACAGATAGATTTCTTATTATATCTATTCTATCATAATTACAAGATAGAATAGATATAACAATAATTAGCAATAATACTAAAGATTTCTTGTATTTATTTTGAACTCACGATTAATTAGCATTAATGCCAAATAGATTTCTTGTAACATGGCATATAAAGATTTCTTGTAATATGGCACAGAAATAATTCAAGTGGGCAATACGTTAAAAGTAAAGGACTAAAAACGACTTTAATTAACATGTACATACAAGAGAAAGATTTCTTGTAAAATTAATTAGCATATTCATGTACGTTAAACAACTTTGATTAACATGTACATACAAGAGAAAGATTTCTTGTAAAATTCTTCACCGTTTCATGTACGTTATATTCTAATTTATTTGCAGACTAAAATATGTACTTGCTTAAATAGATTCAATTCTCATTAACCTATTCAGATCCAAAATTAATTACCTTAGTAACCTATTCAGATCTGATTTCATGTAGCTACTAATGAAACCAACTAATTAAGAACTAGAAATAATAGTAGTATATATTTACCATTATGAGGAAAATTTACCTAATTTCATGTACCGAGCAATTTGAATGTACTGAAGAAGGAGAAACAGTGAAGAAGAACCCGTGAAGAAGAATAGAAGAAACGGTGAAGAAGAATAGCGTAGAATGTTTTGAAGGCTGCCCTAGGTAGTTATCAAAATAAAAAGATATTTTTTTTCATTAATTAGGGGTATTTTAGCCTTTTTAAAATAAAAAGGTACACTTAATTAGAAAATTATTAAAGGGGTCTATTTTCCTATTATAATATTGGAAGGGGTATATTTTCTCCAATTCTTTCTAGATATTGCAGTCCTACAAGAATATATATTTTTTTTTTTTCATTACCACCCCAGTTCAGCGGAGAGCTTTGCTCCATCAAACGCCTACGTCTGGAGTTCGAGTCTCGCGAGGGCCCCTTTCCTTTATTTTTAGGTGAGATTTGCTCTCCCAACAAGTTCATTTCTCCTCCACTGAGAATCGAACACTCGACCTCAGCGTAGGAAAACGTAGTCCCTCCCACTACGCTCCATGCTTGTTGGTGTCCTACAAGAATATATAATGACGGAGGAGTACACGATATCACTTACGTGGACAAGTTTAGAAGAAAGGGACCCATAAACTATTTCTGTTTCAAAAAAGAGCATTTAAGGCACCTTATAGAAAACAAAAATACGTACACCACAATAATTGTCCTTCAATTTTATACGGAGGACAGGTTTTTGGATACATTATACACAAATGAAGATTTTATGGTATCCTTCCTCTATGCTCTTGAAATGATCTTGCTAAAACCAGTTTCAATCGGCAGACAATAGACTTGTTCATCAATGCTAATCATTATCATAATCCAGTATAATTAGCAATCATAGCTCATCAGTTAATCCAATCTTCCAAGTAAATACTCAACTTGAACCTCCTTGGTAAGTGGCATGATCCAATCACCATATAAATCAGCTACAATGTCTGGCTTGATTTTATAACCCGGTTCAGTTTCATCCTTCTTAGGTTTAACCGGTATCTCTTGTCCAAAGATCTCAGCTTTCATCTCGACCCTCTTCTTCACTGCGTCTTCTACTGCCTCATATGTCAACAAATTCATCAGCTGATCCGGGTCCTGCGAAATTACAAAGAATTTCATGTATGATCTTTCTAGGACATATAGGTTAAGAATGTTGTTTTGGGAATCCTAAATAATCATAACCAATAAGAATATTTCAAATTACGGCCTTTTGATCTATGTCCATAGGGCACAGATTAGAAAAACCGGTTCAGTTTCATCCTTCTTAGGTTTAAACCAGTTCGGGAATTAATTTCCAAATCAGGATTCTTGACCTATAAAGACCCGTTCCAACAAAAGAGTGATGTGATGAACATACTTGTGCTTTGATAGCCGCCTTGTAAATGTCGGGTGAGGCTCGGAACTTGGCTTCTGCCACATATTTACCGTAATGGATTCTCTTGGAGAGAGCCTGCAGGGGAAGTTGAGTCATAAAACATGAATCAAAATTTAACAAACGTATTGATTTGTGAAAATTAATCAAAATTAGGAGGCAAGTAATTTTACCTGCAGACAGATTGTGTCACAAACAGCAGTTGAACCAAAATTGCCATCACTACCAGCCTTGGCTAATCCTGGAAGAAGATCTTTGAAGTACATATCCCAAATTTTTTTGTTTATGTTTATAGAATCAGCAATGGTGTGCAGAACCTGAATTTGAAAGTTTAAAATCTTGAAGAATTAGAGAAATATAGAATAGCTGAATAACATAGCATCCTTGGCTACTATATTTGTTAACGTTCAACCGACAAATTCCAAACTATCTATGAAAATCAATGATGTAACAAAAATTCATCACGTAATGTGCAGCTCAAATCAATAAATTGTGTGAAATGAATAAGAGAACACGTAAGTGTTTGAAAAGGATATTTCCAATGCTCTGAATTTCGGACCAATTATGAGAGAATTGTTCCATATACATCAAGTTTTGAGGTTTTCCTTTACCATTGGGAGGTCATAAGGTGAGCAGGATGCCAAATTTTCTCTCAAGAAACTAATTACATGTCAATTTCCTTGCAGGACAATTTGATTGAGAAAACAGAGAAAATTATCAAATGTATGCATTTAAAAATATTACCTTTGGGTATTCCAATGGCGGCAATACTGGTTCAGGCAAATCATCAGGGAAAAATGGATGTTCATCTGGGCTCTTGTATCTGCCCACCTAAAAATTTTAACATTGAATTGATCAGTAGCTAACCCTACTTTAAACCACTAGATCCTCTTATAGATTCTAGGAATTTTGTTGCAAGAGGTAAGAGTACCTGAGCATGAAGCTTTTCGGTTTCCTCAAGCATATACTCAACTAAGGAGCCATAAAATCCATCCAAAGGAAACGCATTAGGGTCATACGTGTCGGCATTGTAACAATATTGTGATCTCTCCAAGAGACTGAAAATTATGCTATCTTCTTGTCTTACTAAGGAGGTCCGGATCGAGTCTAGAGTCAAGCTCTCACTCTCATCCATCCTTTGTTTAGCAGATATGCTATCAAAGACACAAGTAAAAAAAAGAAGATTTCATCAATTGTTGCCAAGCCATATGTGTAATTTTTTTTCCGAAGTTGGTAAATATATAGTCAAAGGTTTGGAATATAAATGAGCGAGACACTTCCAAAGAAGACTCGCTAAAAACTAAAACAAGAACAAGCTCAAGGCTAAACCCTTACCCCATTACAACCTCATAAGTTCACCCAAAACCAGCCAAAATGCTCACAAGCCGAGCACATAGCTACTAACCCACTAAACATCACTTGTCGGCTTCAAAAAGCCCAAGCCAAATGTGTATTTAAGGTACACAAAAACAGAAGTCCAGTCAAATAAAATTTATGAAGCCAAAAATTGAAGGCACATTGTAAATAAATTCCTTAGTAAAATCAGAAGCCAAGTCATATATACCAAAAAACAGTAAATATCTAGTGAAACTAATTTAAGACAACAGAACATGTCTTAGAAAATTCCTTACCAAAATCAGAAGCAAGAAAATTTTGACAATATATACCAAGGAGCAGTAAATATCCAGTCACATCAATTTAAGACAACTAAACACTTGTCTTGATTTCAGGCCATACATGAAAGCCCATGGGTAGCCTGTGAAAGGGTATCCCCACCCTTTTCAAATTTCTTTTTCTGTGATCAATCAAAAGTGGATGCCATAAATGCCCTACCATAAGTTTTCTATTTTGTTTTTTTTTCCCCCAATTTTGTGTATTTATGGTTGTAGGACAAGCCCAGATTCCATAAGATTAAGCATATTTAGAAGACTTAATCACTTGATCAGTTGATCATATTGTATCAGATACTACTGATTCAGAAATTCTGCATTAACAGCAATTAAAAATCAGCCTTGCTTCTATAATAAAATTTCAATTTCAAGGTGTAAAGGGAATTCAACAACAGACAAACATCTCTCCATCAGTAGTACATCACCAACAAACACAATCCAATTAGATCATCAACAAACAAAATTGCATTGAAAATATCAGAATCAAAGAAGCGCCAAATTCAATTTTAAGAAAGAGGTATATACCTAGCGTTCGTAGCAGTGGCTGAAACCTTAATCGATCGTCGACCGTTTTCAATTAAGGCGAAGGAGGAACTCGGATTGCGGAATTGGTAGCCGGTGACTTTCAAATTCCCGCCGGCGATTGATCCCGAGAAGGAAGTCGCTTGACGGGAAGGAGAACAAGAAATCGAGGGTTTGAAGAGCGCGGCCTCCATTTTTCAGAAGCAATTGAAGACCAAATGCAAAATGGGAGTGGTTGAAGTAGAATTGAGAGAAATTATAGAAGAGGAGTTTGGTGGCATGGTCTGAGGTAGGTTAGGAGAACACGTCGATGGAGGTTTGGTGAGATGTGAGAGATTGAGAGGCGAGATGCGTGGCGTGCTTCTATTGACTTTCGCCATGGGAGCACCTTTGACGCGGGCTTGCTGTTATTGGTCATATTCAACTTTACGTTCAAAAGAGAAACCTTAAGTAATATGCGGATTCTAAGAAATATAAGTTCCTTTTCTAATCACATAACACTAGATGTTAGTTGTGCCAAATAAAATTATGGGAAATAATTTTCGCATCCTCGAATTTTATTCTCCTTTTGGTATTAAAAAAAAAGGAAAATTCTTTTGGTGCCTTTAAATTTTTGTCTTTTTTTTTGTGTCTAAAAAAAACTTATTCCTTTTGGTACCCTTGAGGTTTTGGTTTTTCCCGTTGACGCCCCTCTCCGGTTCAAATTAGTTAAATTCAAGTTCACCGTTGTGTTCATTACCCTTAAATTAGTAGGATTTGACTATTAAAACATCAAAATTCATAACCTAACCATCCCAATTTGAATTTGTAAATAATTTTTTAAACAACCCCTTAAAATAGATGATTACTTTAAAATTCAAATTGATTTAGTTTAGTTATGAATTTAAGTGTTTTAAGAGTTGAATCCTACTAATTTAAGGGTGATGATCATAATGGTAAGCTTGAAATTAGCTAATTTGAACCGGAGAGGGGCGTGAACGAGAAAAGTAAAAATCTCAAGGGTACCAAGAGGAATATGTTTTTTTCTTGGACACCAAAAGAAAAAGGCAAAAACTTAAGGGTACCAAAAGGAATTTCCCTAAAAAAAATCTTGTACCTTCAACTTTTTTTATAAGGAAAAGAATTAGAAAAATCTTTTCTAAAAAGAGATGAATGTCCTAGCGCATCCTTACAGATGAGGTCCTTGAGAATCGGGTCGGAAGCAATCAGGAGCGAGGGACACGTCGAAACGAATCAACGATGTAATCCGCAACAGAACTGGCTTCTCGGAAGACGTGAGAAAGACTCCAATTTTGAAAGAAGCCTAGAAGACTTTGAATATCCGTTCGAATAAGCTCAATCTCTCAAGGACAGTTCCAGTCACCCTGCACAGCTTTAACAAGCTGTATGTTGTCACCTTCAATCTTGAACCGGAGAGGGGCGTGAACGGGAAAAGTAAAAATCTCAAGGGTACCAGGAGGAATAAGTTTTTTTCTTGACCACCAAAAGGAAAAGGCAAAAACTTAAGGGTACCAAAAGGAATTTTCCTAAAAAAAATCTTGTACCTTCAACTTTTTTATAAGGAAAAGAATTAGAAAAATCTTCTCTGAAAAGGGATGAATGTCCTAGCGCATCCTTACAGATGAGGTCCTTGAGAATCGGGTCGGAAGCAATCAGGAGCGAGGGACACGTCGAAATGAATCAACGATGTAATTCGCAACAGAACTGGCCTCTCGGAAGACGTGAGAAAGACTTCAATTTTGAAAGAAGCCTAGAAGACTTTGAATATCCGTTCAAATAAGCTCAATCTCTCAAGGACAGTTCCAGTCACCCTGCACAACTTTAACAAGCTGTATGTTGTCACCTTCAATCTTGATGTGGGGAATGCCACGTCAGATGGCCTCGAGAATCCCCTTGTCGAAGTGCAACGACTTCAGTCAACATGACAAAATGATGGCCAAGCAGCCCTCCAGCCATGCGGATTGGTGAGCCCTGTTGTTAGCAAGTTAAGCTAGTTCATGCAATCTCCGACATTAGTTCATTGAACGACCTTGAAGTGGTTATTGCGTTATCTAGCGGGGATGCTCGATTATGGCATTAAAATTCAATTCGATCACCCTTTGTTCTTCATGCCTTTTCGAATGCAGATTGGGCAGTGGATAAGGAAGAGTGGCTACATTCTATATATCACTCTACCCCGATTTCTTGGATTTCAAGGAAGCAAAAGAGTGCGGAAGCTGAATATAAAGTCGTGGCAGACGCCGCTTCTGAACTAGTATGGCTCAAATCCCTGATCTCAGAACTTGGCTATAACCATTTCGCGCAATCAGAACTTTACTATGATAACTTAGGTGCCACCAGCCTAAGCTCCAACCCGGTTTTTCACTCTCATATGAAACATATTGCCATTGCACGTTTTCCACTTTGTGAGAGAACATGTTCAGAAAAGAAACTTTTGTATTTCACACATCTCGACAAATGATTAGCTTGTTGACATACTTACTAAGCCCTTGCTTAAACCAAAGTTTCAACAATTGATTTACAAGCTTCGTCTCTCTACTCACATTTTCACGTGAGGAATATTTATAATATTTTTGAGATATTGTTATATTTTCTATATATTATATTATTTCCCTATTTTAATTAGGTTATATATAATATATATTTTGTTAGAATTAAAATTGTTATTATATTTTATCTAGTTAGATTAGATAAGAGTCTAACTTTCTAGGATTTACTTTATAAAAATATTCCTTACCTTACCAATACCATCGTCCATAACAAGTACGCACAATTGAATTTGGGGAATGGTTAATCATGAATTCATGATTCATGATTCATGACTAGTGTAGACGTAGAGCAACCAAGTTTTTCTTTTTCTTGGTAATTTTCTCTTTTCATTAAGTGGTTCAACCCAATTAAGTTATTTTTCTTGTGAAAAGCACATGAGTTTTGTATGACTCAAGTTATCTTAACACATGAATTTCGTTGCAAAACACTAAATTACTCATTTTAGGTGAAGAGTGCATGAAATCGCGATTCGTGAAGAACGCCTACCCTAAATCAACTAAACAAAATCATGCACATAGAATTTTCTATACTAATTGTCCGATTCTGGTGTCCCAAAACACCGCTTGGTTTAAAAGTTCTATTCTTTTATCGAAGAAGTAAGAGTATCCTTCTAAGCTTCCCCAAATACAAACACAAAATCCATACTAAAAACACCTCCAGATTCAAATCCCTGGGAATTAATTTGACAATATAGCATTATAGGATGCACACCATCCGAAAAACAGGCTCGACGTCGCCTGAAAACACCAGTTGAACCGCCATGGTATCTCAGATCAAGCAATATGCACATCACCACCTTATGCCCCACCAGCTCCTGTCACAAGACCCGCCCATCGGCCCACCATAAACCCGATCCGATCACCATGTATACTTTGCAGCAACAAGAACTTCCTCATAGATCTCGGCGGCACGGTCCCAGCTAAGATCTTGACTCATCCCTCTCTTCTGAATCCCTTCCCAACTCTCCTTAAACTCCCTAAACGTCATCAAAACATTCCTCAACGAATCAATCAACTTCCCGGACTCCGCCCGATCGAACGTCCACCCGAGCCCCGTCTCGTTAAACGGGTCGAATGGCAAAACCGTGTCCCGTAGCCCTCCCACCGCATGAACCACCGGAATCGTCCCGTACCCCATAGCATAGAGCTGGTTTAGCCCGCACGGCTCGAACCTCGACGGCATCAGCAAGATATCAGCCCCCGCGGTTATCCGATGCGCCATCTGAACCGAAAACCCGACCCACCCTCGAGCCTTGTCATGGTACTGTCCCTCGAACTTCTTCAGCATCGATTCGAGGTCGGGTCGACCCGTTCCGAGCATAACAAGCTGGACATCTTGGCTCATCATCCAAGGAACCGCTTCCGCGATGAGGTCGACGCCTTTTTGACCGTCGAGCCTCCCGATGAACCCGATCAACGGTACATCATCTCTTTGAGGTAAGCCAAGCTCGTTTTGAAGTGCAGCCTTGCACTGGCGTTTCCCAGTGTGGAGGGTGTCGAGGGAGTAGTTTGAGTAATTGTCGGATTTTAGGTAGGCGTCGTGCTGCGGGTTCCACTCGTCAGTGTCGACTCCGTTCACGATTCCTCGCAGTTTCCAGTCGCATTCGGATATGATGTTGTGGAGGCCCCAACCGCCTTCTTGGGTTTTGAGCTCCCACGCGTATCCGTGGCTGACGGTCACGACTTGATCTGCGGCTTTTAAGCCAGCAGCAAAGACATTGCAGTGCTCGCCTCCGACTGGGTCATAGAATCTGAAGTTTTCCTGCCAGTGGTCGGGGAGATCTGTTATGGGGAAATCGTCCATTGGCGCACGACCCTGTATGAAAAAATATATGATGGATCAGATGAAGTATTTTTTTTAGGAGTGAAGTTGAAAATGTAAGAAACGGACCTGGTGAGCAATGTTGTGGATAACAAGGACTGATCTGGTGTGTGTCATTAATCCGTTGTCACGATAATATGCCTTGAGATAGACGGGTAACAAAGCTGTATGCCAGTCATTTGCTATGAAGACCAAGTTTCCATCTCCATAGACGACACCCCCACAAGGGACATGCCAAGGAACCTGAAATTGAAAAAAGTATGTAATCATAGGGGACACTAAGAAATTCAAATTAAACAGGCTGAAGTTTCAGCAGAACACAATATCAGCTCTAACAGGTACACAACAGAGGATAATACAAGGTTACACAAACACATAGGGATGTAGCTTTTTGGCTATCTAGAAATTGACCAAGTATAGATGCTTGCAAGGAAGATACAATATAGGCCTTCATATAATTATCTTTTTGGGTAGGACTTAGGACTCAAGCTTATCTAATATAGTAGATTATTCCAGTGCTTCGCCACAATCTACTGTTGTCTATTTCTCATTTCCTTTTGACTCTCTATCAATTTGTATTGCACAGAACTTAAGGCATCATAGAAGAAGACAAATTCATACCTCAATAGCAGCCTTGCAGAACAAAACCATCCGTTTGAAAACATCCTGCATAAAAGAGAGCCCCAAGTGCAATTGATTAAAGACCCAACTTATGGAGAATGATGATATCATGAAAAAACCACTTGTTGCAAAGACAAGACAGATACAAGAACTTAAAGAAGAATGACAAAATCAAACAGATTTCATTAGTATGTATAAAAAAAAAAACACTCAAATGGTAGTCTATGGCTCCTAAATTATAGTTAAATTGCCTCAAGTAGAGACGCCAAAATCCTTGAATATGATATAGTATTAAGAAACCGTAAGCGGATGACATTTTTCTTTTTCATTTTTTTTGTAGTGTGGTTTTGCAACCAAAAAAGGATTTGATTGGGAGTTTTGTTTATAACATAACAAAAAGAATAAATGTGCTACCCGTCTACTTCCTCCATATATATTGTTCTCGATCCCTCGGAACATTGCACTTTCAATGAACACGAAATCCACTCCATCGATGTAGGAATGAAAATATGAAACTTCCATGTCCTGCAAAATGAAAATTAAACGCTTCTTACCATCATCTTCCAATGAGTAGAACCATACAAATTTAACTTCAGATAATTACCTGGCCAGCCACCTTGTACCTCTTCAAAACACCAACACTTTGAGCGTCGTGATAATCTCCATATTTGGGCACCACAACCTGAGAGTTGCACAAACAAGTGATAAAAGTCACCACAGACAGATAAAGATTGAGTACGAAAAGGCCTAAGAAAAGCAAATTCAGACAAAAAATTTACGAAGGGATTCAACTCTGCCCAGCAAAAACAATATCAAAACTATATGCTAATTGCTAGATCATGATGAAAACATGATTCCACATTACAGTGTCACATATCTTGGAAATTTCGTGCCCAAAGCCAACCATCACCATGCATGTGAAAGAGTGAAATTCCTAACTAATATTTTATTTGGGTTTCCATTTTAACAGCCTATAATTTGCCTATAAAGCAGGAACAGTGTTACAATTTAAAAGTATAATACAACTATTTGACTTACCATCACCCTATGTCCACGCCGGGCCAAAGCTTTTGGCAAAGATCCAGCCACGTCTCCAAGCCCACCTAAGAAAACAACTCATCATTATTAGTTGTGGATAATATATTTAGCATAAACAAATTAACAGTATTTAGTAACTGACAACACAGTTCTTAGCAAGCACTTCAAAACTAACATAACTAAAGCCAGCAAATTTGGATTTGTCTCCTGCTGTGGAGCATCTAATTTAAGAGTTAATGGCAGAAATATCACAAGTACACAAGAGAATATATTTATCATCTCTAGTTCACTACTAACTACTAAGAGACATGTATCTGAAGGGTGATAAAAATAAATTACCAGTTTTTGAAAAAGGAGAGCATTCTGCAGCAACCAATATGACATTCATCACATTATCCCCAGCTAGCGGCTTCTTATCTTCAGGTGCAAACTCATTCACACTGTCCATCAAGTTCTCAAACATTGGTTGTTCCATCTCAGTTATAGGAGTATAGTTTTCAAAAGCCATTGACAGAGAATCTGTTACAGTGTTCACTTCTTCAGCTGTTACAGCTGAATCCAAATTCACTGAACTGTTGTTATTTGATGATAATATCGATTGGTCCTTTTCAGAATAAGCATAATCTCCATCAAAGTTAGCTGACAGCTTAGATTCTTTTTCAACTTCATAGGAATTCTGATTAAATTCATTTTCAATTTGAGATGAATTCAGATTAAATTCAACACTCTCAGGTGGTAAGACAACACCTACAGGTTTCCCTTCCCATTGACCTGAAAGAGCACTAAAATCGGAAGTTGGATTTTCAGGAAGCTTCACGGGAATATAAGGAAGACAGCCACTAGCATATCCTTCATCTAAAACCGGGGTGTTGCTCAATCCACCATTTGGGCCAGTGCTTGAAGCAGAGATGCTAGGAATAGAGTGAATACTATCTGCTTCATCGGCACCAGAAGGAGAGTTTTCATTCTCTTCAGACAAAACTCTTCCATCCACAGCATTCTTTATAAGAGCAACGCGCCTCCTTCTTTCAGCAATCTGATAACAGTTGAAGGATATCAAGAACACTCATCTTGTATGATTAACAACAAGCAATAAGATAAATACTAAATAGCTTGACATTTTCCATATTTAAATAGTTGTAGAAACATAATATTATTTGGTACACAAGATCAGGATTGTAGATCTGCAGGACAATAACAAAGGGATCAAATAGGCACATCTCAGAACTTGAACCTGTTTAGGATTGTACAAGGAGATAATAAATGACAAAGGAGCTTACTCTCTCAAGTCCCTATCAGAAACTGATCAGGGAATCTATCACTGAGCCAGTTGAATAAATTATTCAATTCTAATATTTTAGGTATTATTATAATACATGGAAACATAACAAGCATGGAAATGGCTCAAAGAAATCACAATTCACAAGTTAACTCAGATTTTGGACATGCATGAACAGAACAGAAAGGGGCAAGATTGTAAACCTCTTGGAGTAGTTCCTTCTGCACAGCCAAAACCTTCTTCCCCTTTTCGATGATTTCCTGAACCGAATCATCCGATTCATTCTCTTTCTCACCTCCTACAGAATCGCTTCTCGTTGCTCTTAATCGAGCGATCATCTGAGAACCGCCTCCTGTTCTTCTGAACAATCGAACTGATCGCTCACTACGGCTCTGAAGATTACCATTTACGGCTCTGAAGGACCTAAATCTCACGGATTCCAATGGCTTCCCCTGCCGAATCGTTGCCAGAACGGGAGACCTAGCGGAAGATGAGCCCTCCGTGGCGCCTTCGACCGGAAACCGAAAAGAACTCAGAGACGCCATCAATGTGTTCGACGTTTTGCCTCAGAGAAAAGCCAGTACCATCTCAGGTTTCCCAAGACACAGCTTGGAAAGAGAGAAGAGTGTAGAGCCACTAGAGAGGGAGAATCAAATGAGGAAAAATCAGAAAAATGTAGGATTGAGTGAGAGAATTGTTGTGAAAGGCTGGATTATTGTTAGTGTTTTGGTGGTATATGATGCTTTGAGGAAGGTGAATCGGAGAAGAGAAACAAGTGCGAACAGGCTGTGTATTTGTGTGTAGAGCCACTACCATCCAAACTCGATGATCAAGTGAGAAGGATTTTGATCCTTCCTTCGTGTGGGAAGAATTCAAGGTTCACCTGAAAAATGTTCTTTGAGATGGAATGGCAATGGCAGATTGGCAGGCTCTAATCAGAACCGATTATTTATTGGAAATAGTGCACACTAGGGATGAGTGCACAGACTGAGTTCATGTTCCACGCCCTCTCCTACTCTGTCAAACAGAATTTCAGATTCTCTTGGGCTAATTCTTCCCTTTTTTTTTCTTTTTCTTTTTAATTGATGTCACTGAATTTAAGAATATTAAGACACTTTAATATCTTACTCCATTAAAATGTCTTTATTAAATTTAACTTCTAAAATTGATTCACAATAGTAACTGTTGAATGTTTCAATTACTTCATTTTAAAAATTTGACAAGAGAAGAAATAAATAAATACATAATAAATGCTAATAGAAAAGTGAAATAAGATTACGTTGCAATGAGTTAAAATGACTTCATTTGTATTGATATTGATGTCCAAAGAAAATATAAGATTCATCCATACATATGAGAGTGTGTGTTTGAACTAATTGAAATGAAATGAGTTGATGGGGTTATATTAGTGTTGAAACTTTGTGAAAAAAATAAGGTGAGGGGTTAATTATGGAGTTGATATTCTATTAGTTGATATTCTGTTTGTCTCTATTTATTTGTCCAAAAGGGCACATTTTATACTTATTAAGAAAATTTTAAAATAGTATTGGTAAATTGAAAAGTTGGATAATATGGATAAAAGATGAGATTGAATGAAATAGTTTTGTAATTTAATGGAGGTAGAAAGTTAAAAAGATGAGAAAGATGGATAATGAAGGTAAAAATGAGATTAAATGGGGATGGTTTTGTAAATTAATGAACGTGAAAGTTGAACGGAAATTTCACCTGGTAACCCTCAGGTTAAGCTAATTTCTTGTGGTGCCCAATAGTTCCCAAATTTTGTGCGATAACCCTCAAGTTACTAATTTTTTTTGTCATATATCCAATCGTGAATTTTAAGCAATAAAATGCTAAGTGTGGTTGATAAATGTAATTCATTTATATATTTTCTCTCATTTTCTTTCCCGAACTTTCATTCTTCCATAAATTACGCCATATATCTCATTTTCTTTCCCGATTTTTTGACAAATTATTCGTACATTTTTCGGAAACACGGACACTGAAGACACACACAAGATATGCCTCAAAATCAATTTTTTGTCCATCAAACTAACGTGCATTAAAATTAGTCAAATGTACATAAAAATTGTGTACATAAATATTTATTTGTGTATTAAAATTAACCGTATGTACATTCTAACGATTTTGTGCATCAAAATAAACCATATAT
Organism: Fallopia convolvulus; assembly: GCA_964016875.1. NCBI lineage: Eukaryota > Viridiplantae > Streptophyta > Magnoliopsida > Caryophyllales > Polygonaceae > Fallopia > Fallopia convolvulus. The sequence goes on from OZ024720.1 coordinate 4,501,739, forward strand.
ATATATATACACATCAAAACAACTAAAAAACATATCTCATTTGTGTGTGCATTAAAAACTAATTGTATTTGTATCAAAACTATGTGCATAATTATATGTTTGTACATCAAATGAGATATGTTTTTTAGTTGTTTTGATGTTCATAAATGAATTTTTTCCAATTATATCCCTAATAATTACACTACTTTAATTATATATACTTTTTTTAAAGCAATTTTTAGGAGTAGTAGTACCATTTAATAGGGGATTTTAGAAAAAAAATTTTAATATATGTGCAAATTTATATATAAACAACTATTTTAAAACGGAGAAAATACATACCATCTGTGATATGTCTATTCTGACTGAACAATCGAATTTGCCAATCATTCAATCATACCTATCATAAACTAACATGAAACTAGCAGGTTGATGAAAATGATCGAATTGCCTAATCATTCAATCAAATAGATAAAATCATACAATAAGGATACTCGATCTTTTTCGACGGTCATAAAAATTTGTTCAATTCATATGCTAATATATTGCGAACTGACTATAGGTGGATATGACAAAATGGCTAGTCTAATCGAAAATTTCCCCAAAACATATTGTTTTCTCCAATATTCACTTCAATAGGGTTGTTGTAATCGAATTGAGTTTAACATTGTATTGGGTTGTTTAAATTCGACTGGGTTAAAAATAAGTAAATTGGAGCTTGAACATAAATATAATTCAAGTTTAAAATATTGTTTGAACTTGGTTTATTTAAATGCTCAATGAGTTCGAGCTCGAGTTTAGGTTGTAAACTTCTCATTTAGTTTTTTCATGAGATAAATTCGTCGACAACTCGTTTACTTGATTATTTATACAAACAAATAAGACTAAAACTAGTATGTATTCTAGTACCTTGTACGGTTTTTTCTTAAATAAAATATTAATAATAAAATATTTTCAAACATATTCATTATCCGAGAAAAATAATCATGTAAATGCTTAAATATAAATATTTGTTATGATTTGCGTAAAAAAAGAAAACAATTATCATATAAATAATCAAGATCTTTTCATATAAGACAACAAATGATTGAATTATAATAATAACCAAATTGACATTGAGAGTGAAAATATGCTGAGGGGTGTAGAAGTTGGCTGAGCCATGATTTTGAATGGGCACTTGAGATCCATCACCAAGGGAAACCGTGTCACTGCCTTCATACGGACAGTTGTCAATGCGCAAGTTGGAAAGATCCGGCGTAAAGTGAGGGGTGGCGGCGGTGTCGGGGTACCAGGAGGAGGTATTATGCGCCTGGTAGTTGGGGTTGTTGTTGGCTTGAAGAGAGGAAGGTGGCGGCGCCTGAAGAGAATGGTCAAACCGTCGCCAACATATAATGGCAGAATGACCTGGTTTTTGGCACAACTGGCAGATGGGTCAGTTGTCAGGGGCTCCAGATATAGCCATTTCCTCTGCCCCCTGAGTTATTGCGACCGCGCCCTCTGTTGGAGCCACGACCCCTGTTGTTTCCACGACCCCGACCATTGGAGAAGTGTGCTTCAGCGTGCTGGTGTTTTTCAGCAGAGGTGTGGTTTACGGAAATAGAGTTGGTGAGATTTTTGTTTTGATGGGCCAACCTTGATTCATGAACTAAGAGGTGAGACAAGATTTGGTTGGGGTTGGGTAGAATAGGTTGGGTGGAAAGGGAAGTGACCACAGATTCGTAGTCATTACTCAGCCCAGCGAGAAGATAAGTAGAGAACTCGGTATCGGAGATGCTTTGGCCGGCGGCGGCGAGTAGAGAGGTGAGGGTCTTGGCTCTGTTGAAAAAAATCAGAAATAGACTCAGATCCCTTCTTGAGGGAGGCAAGTTATAGGCGGGTGTGAACAACTTGAGCACTTGAGCGAGCGGCAAATAAATCATGGAGGGAGCTCCAAATCTGGGCTGAGGTGGCGCAATCAAGAACTTGGGAGAGAACACCTTCGGTAAGGGATGAGGTGAGGATGGCCATAACAAGTTGATCTCGAGTTTGCCATTCTCTGTATGGTCCATTACATTCTTCATTTGGAACAGAGGGAGGGCAGGGGTTGGAGCCATCTGCAAAGGAGAAAAGCCCATGAGCTTTGAGGTAGGGTGAAACTTGAGCTTTCCAAAGGGGAAAGTTCTCTTGAGAGAGTTTGACTGTGATAAAGGAGGCAAAGGAGGGAAGATGAGGGTTGTGTGGTTGTAAAGCCATGAAAAGGGTGAAAAGAAGAGATTGAAAGGATAAGGAAAAGCCGAAAAGGGGATTCTGGGGTGTGAAGAACGAAAAAAAAGGGTTTTTGTTTTTAGGATCTGGGTTGTGGGTTTTTGGGATTGAAGAGAAAGGTTGTTTTTGTTTTAGGAATTTGTGTTTGTGGGTTTTTGGATTTGAAAAAGGGAGGAGGATGTTATAGAGAGGACGTTTGTCCAAAACGCTCTGATACCATAGTGGATTATGGAGCTTGCACAGGAAAGGCACACTTTCTCAATTCATTACTGTAGGTGGAGTACAATATATATAGCAATGAGACTGCCCTTGGGACAGCTGTTACATATTTGAACATTCTAGAATTTTTGGACACACATAAATATCAGATAATATCTACGTGCTACTACACCCCAAATTCTTAGAAAATATATATAATACTAGTAGTATTAGTTATTAATGTTCAATCTTTCTCACCGGTAGTAGAGTGCAACATTACTTTTAAAAGACCCTTGCGTGCTGGGTTCGATCCCCAACGTTTGCATTTAGTACATCATAAAACTCCAACGGGAAATAGAAATTTGAAGAAACAAAGAACGGTTCTTTCGGACGCCATCTACTTAACCAGTCAACTGCATGATTGGCTTCACGTTTAAAATGACTCCAGCAGCAGTGGGTAAACAATAAACTCTGCTCAATTGCCAGAGCCATCACATTGCCAAAGACCGTGATTGGGAGATTCCCAGCTGCAACAAGCTTTACTACCTGTAAAGAATCAGATTCAATCTCAATCCGGTCTAGGCCAAGAGAAAAACCAAGTCTAAGCTCCCATAAAGCAGCTTCAGCTTTTGCTACATCAACTGTAGTGCCCATCCGGATGCTTTTCGAACCAGCAAACACTTCATCCCCTTGAGCATTCCGACCAATAACCCCAATTCCACATTGTGCTCCCAGAACTGAGGCATCCACATTGATCTTTACATAATCCTGTTGAGGCTTAACCCATTTTGAACTAGATATCTCCTGTTTGCACTGAACTATTATGCTCAGTAATGCGATATTGCTGAAATTCTCCCAAGAGAGACACACACTCATGAATAATATCGCCTATGTCCTGCACTAATCCAACAAAAAGAACCTGATTTCTAGCCTTCCAAATGCCCCAACAAAGACAATCCCAAAGTTGTTGATTATGCCGTGGAAGGTCTCGAACTCTAGCAGCCCAATCAACGAACTGAACCTGATTTTCACCCAATTCAGCTATGTGATTAAAGTGCTCCCATACAAGAGTCGAAATTTTGCATCCCCAAAGAACATGCATGACTGTCTCTTGCTTTCCACAGAAATCACAACATGAATCTTGTAAAATATGGCGTCGCCTTAGATTGGCTTTGCAGGGTAAAATGTCGTTCACCGATTGCCACAAAAAGGATCTCACTCATGGAGGAACTTGAATACTCCATAGGTACTGCCACAGCTTGGCCTGCGTAGACATATCAGTAGATTCCCCAGCTCCAGCCAGAGATTTCTGCTTCGATTGTAAGACATGGTAGGCAGATTTTACCGTAAACCTTCCATCAGACGTGTAATACCAGATCAAACAGTCCTCAGAAGGTGGATCAATTAAGTGAATGGTAAGAACAATTGCAGCATCCTCAGGCACGAAAATTTCATGGACTTTGTTCTCAATCCACGCACCAGTATTCCAGTCAATAAGACTTGCAACAAAAAGATCCTCATCAGCACCGTAAACATTACCAATCAGCTTAAAAAGAGATGGCGTGGTAACCAGCGATCATGCCAAACATTGATGGACATGCCATTTCCTACCTGCCATATTAAACCATCAAGTAGTACAGATCTTGCTTTCATAATACTCCTCCAAAAGAGATGGCGGGTTTTTTTCGTTCTTTTTTCCTTGTTCTTTTCTTCATTCCTTTTTATTATAGCCAACTAGTTATCAATTTTTTTCTCTCCTTTGAAATAAAAGAAATATTACTTATTTATTTTTCTTTATATGCATGTACTATTAATTAAGTTTATAATTTATCAACAAGCATGGAGCGTAGTGGGAGGGGCTACGCTCCCCTTCGCTGAGGTCGAGGGTTCTATTCTCAGTGGAGGAGAAATGAACTTGTTGGGAGAGCAGTTCCCACCACCCAAAAATAAATAGGGCCCTCGTAAGACTCGAACTCTAGACGTAGGTGTTTGATGGAGCAAAATTCTCCGCTGAACTGGAGTGGCAATGACCAACAAAAAAAATTAAGTTTATAATTTATATTTTTTTTATTCACTGTTTCTATGCTTATTTTATTTTTAATATTATTGTAGCTTTGTTAATTTGTTCGAGATTTATATATATATATATAAATAATAAAATGGAGATTTTAAAATCATTCTTATATAATTATATAGATGTGAAATCTGATTGAAACCAGAAACCCTACCTACATCACGCACGAGAAGCTTTGTAATGGATTACGGGAAAAGAAAAGCTGCGGCCGCCGCTCAAGCTAAGTGGGCGGATCTTCCGCCAGAACTGATCGAAACCATCTTCGGCAGCCTCGGAAACCCTAGCGAAATCATCGAATTCCGGTCCGTGTGCCGATCGTGGCGATCCTCCACCCCTCCTCCGCCTAATAAACTCTCCACATTGTTCCCTCATATAGCCCCCTTCATTAATTAAAGCCAGCGTCGTTTACTTCGTCCGACCCCAATCCAATCCTTCCAAGACTTGGCTAGTGTCCGTACAAGAACCTGCCCCCGGAAAGCTCGTCTTGCGTCACGCGCTTACGTACGAGGAGATGAAGTACGGGGACGTTGGGCTCGACTTGCAAGCCGACTAGATCATCGCGACTCAAACCCCCATCACCAGATTTTACAATCACAACACACTATGTGGGTGGTGCAATGGTGTTAAGGATACGATAAAGGCGGTTTTCATAAGCAAATCAGTTTCAGGATTTGGCTGTAGCATGGTTGGCTTCTGTTCATATCAAAACTGTTTAAGTCTTGCATTTAGGCTTGGCTTAGGCGGCCACCACGCTACTAAAGTGATTGGCAATGCAATTGACGACTATGTGAAATTCAATGGACGGATCTTGGCTGTTGATTTAATAGGCTGTATCTACGTTCTTGACCACACAAATTTGCAACTGGCTCAAAAGACATGGAAGCCTGTCAGGGAATATATCGGAGGGCGGACTCGGTTTCGATTCGTGGTATTGGATCGAGATTTATATGTGGTTTGGATATGCTACAAACGCGACAGTCCCTTTGCGTGTGAAATCTATAGGCTAAAAGTTGACGACAGGTACTGTTTTATGAGGGTATTGAGTGAGCGAGTAGAGGATTTGGGGGATAGGGTTATCTTCATCACTCACAATTGCGCTTTTTCAATCTCGGCTCGACTTCTTCCTCATCCTTGGCGGGAAGGAAACTATGTATGCTTCTCTGAGATCCCCTTGCCCAATTGTAGATGCGGTGTTGCTGTAAATGGCACCAGTATGAACATGTAGTATTCCGCCTTCGAAGTCGGAGTTTCATTAAGCTTTGGGATCCAGAAGGTCATTCGTACTCAGCCTTGTTTTCTCCTCCTAGTTAGAAATTGACATAGTTTTTTTTTCCCTAGCTAGCCTTTAAATTAAATGAACTTATAGCATGTTTCTTTATGTTAACTATTATTGATTGATGTAGTAACGATGCACAATGAATACTTTTTATCGCTGGCGAGCACGAGTTTAGTTTCTTTACTTAGCTATTTTTTTATCATAACCTACATATGATCTCAACCCTGTTTGGTGAATCTATTGCTTTGCAAACTTGGTAGATAACTAGAAAATGCGCTTTAATTTTGAAGATGGGCAAACTTGGTAGATAACTAGAAAATGCCCTTTTCAAAAGTTCAGTTAGGACTATCGAGCATATATAGCTCTAAAGTTCTTAAGATTCACAATCTAAGTCTGTTATATTGTACAAATTTTTACTATGTGAATTACTTTTCAAGAGTTCAATAGAAGGAGAAGGTCTTACATAAAGGCGGTTGGCTCGAATCTACACGAAAGATGGTTTCCATATCTGACATATAAGAAGAATTCGGATGTAGCCAAGGTAACAAGGTTCGAGTAATTGTAGTAAATCAAAGAGCAATAAAATTAGGAGAATTTCTTTTGCCTTTTACAATCAATCTTGATATGTTTTATGCGGTCATGAAAAACCGAATTAAATGTCCCAAACAAGCTTCATGGGAGTCTGGAAAAAAAAAATACCTACTCATAAATTGAGTAACTACATTGTATAACCTGGCCGGGCAAAAATGAGTAACAAAAATATACAAAGTGGGTAATAGAATAATATCATTATAAAATAAAATCAACATCTACTTAAAATAACATCTTGATTGTACTCACGGATATATTAATTCTCTAAATTGGTGCCATAAAATAAACATCTACTTTTTTATTTCTCGAAAAAAGCCCGAAAATTAGAGTTTATTAGAAAATTTAGATCGAATTTCTTTTTCCCCTCAATTTTATAGCTTTTTAGTGAAATAAAATAATATTGTCAAAAGATATTAAAAATGTATCGTGTATCTCACGTGACTTTTTATGCCACATAGACACGCCAAATCATTTCTCCAATATCCAACTCATAGGAATTGTGCATGGATGTTAGTGCTTGTTTGGTTGGATGTGGGAAGTATAATTCCCAAGAATTTAATTCATGTGAAGTATTTTACATGAAGTTGCAAATCATAGGAATTTAAAAAATATGTTTGATTAAAAATCTATTTCCTAGGAAATTATGTGGGAAGAAGATCTTACCACTCGCCCCTCAATAATTATATCACTTTGAAATGTAGGAATTGAGAAATCCATGGAAGTTAAAAATAATGGGTTTTTCAATAGCTAATATCCAACCAAACACATGTATTTTACTAACTTCCTGGGATTTTCCAACTTCATGTAAATTTGTTTAACAACCAAACAAGCACACATATGATAGCGTTGTTACTATTTTAATTAAGGTCGTGATATTGAATTCACACCCCTAAAGGTTGTGTCCTCATTTACATACTCCCTCAAAGGCTGTAATATTTAAATTAATTTCCCCAAGAAATTATGTCTTCGATCATACCATAATTGAACCCAAGAGCTTTAAAATCATAGGTTATATTAAGAATTTTGCAGGAGTCTCGCTTGATTCTATGAAGAATTTTGCCCTTGAAGGATGGAATTGTTGTGCTCCCCCAAAAATCATGTTGAACAAGGAAGGAGTCATCATCTTTTGGTTTAGATCAGTGAATGATGTCAATTTGATCTTGAATGGTGGGCCTTGGATGCTTGGTGGCCTTCGACCAGTGGTTCCCGAATAATGGACACCCGGCCTAAAGCTTAATCTTGCAAGTTTCAATACCATCCCATTGTAGGCATCCTTACCAAACCTTGATATTAGATTTTGGACACCCACAACCCTAAGCAAAATATGTACATGTGGGGAACCCACTCTCTTTTGACAAGTTAACTCATCAGTGGGAATTCTCCTCCTTTGCTCGAATCCTTGTTGAGGTTGATGTTGTCCATGCCAACCGTGAGTTCATAATGATTAAGAAACCGAAAGGTGATGCTGTGAAGCAACCAATTATTTATGATTGGAAACTGTGGGCTTGTGGGGTGTGTAACAAATTTGGTAACAAAAATAGGGAATGCAATAAGGTCCGCCCTTTTGTTAGATATGCTAGAACCAATAAAAGAAGACTTTGGGTTGTTAAACCTCAGGAAAAATCAGCTCATAATATGGACAAGCAAATCTTGGAAAACAATATATGTCATAAACCATGACGCTCGACGTAGTGGTGACAAAGAGAATCAAGCCCAAGGAGCTGAACTTCTGTCTGAAAGGGGAACTGGAAAATGGTTAAAAATGGCAAAGTGCTTGCCTGCGATCATGATGCCAACCCTGATCAAGGACAATGCAGCAAACAGACATATTATGTTGGGGGACGTATAGAAATTATTCTAGAGGGGCCAAATTAGACGGCCGACCACAACAAATCATCTATCCCCCATGGATAGATTCTCCATTGCTTGTTGGAATGTTAGGGGGTGTAACACCCCCTCTAGGCGCTCCGCCATTTTGCATTTAATACATTAGTTTGATATTAGGATTATGGGTATACTTGAGACTCACATCAAAAAGGACAAATTCAATCAAATTGCAATAACTTTTCTCAATTCTTAGAACTTAGCCCACAATGGGAACCTTGCTGATAACTATCGCATCTGGTTTCTTTGAGATCCAAACTCTGTTGACATTCAAATTATTCGCCTTACGGATCAGCTCATTCACGGCCAAGCCTGCATTCTTGGCCACTCCACCATGTTCCTCATAATTTTCATTTACGGCCAAAACGATCAACGTCCTCGCCTTGTTGTACAAGAGACAAACATTTATTCAAGTAACTATCTAGATATTATAATTTTTTAATTATTTTAATAATATTTGGTTTAAGATAAATCTTTTACATAAATAGATAAAATAATTTTTGTAATTTTTAATTAAAATTCAAATTAGTTTTTTTCACATAAATATATAGAAAGAAATTTAATAGACAAGCTTAATATAAAAATTATTTCCTTAAATATAAGGGGGGGCCAGAATAAATTTGGTAGCTAGAAAGAAATTAAATAGAAAAGTCTAAACCTTAATCAATATATATTATAAAAGTCGACTGTTTTTCAGCCCCCACGTTGATTTTGGCCCAACCTCACATTTAAAATTTTTTTATTCATATGATTTCAACTATTCTAATTAATTTTATATTATTTTTATTTTACTTTTCCTAATATCTATCTCTTGCTCAACTATCTTGCAGAATATTTACGATAAGATTATTCAATATTTTTTAAAATTTTGGAAATATGGTCATACATGTAATCAATATTATATTGGATACATGTCAATATTATTTCACCTTTTCTTATTAAATTTATTATTTTTATATTTCAAAAAATATTTATTAATATTACTTTATCTTTTCCAATTAATTTTTTTTCTATCTATTTATTATGAAAATTGAGGGATTCAATTTTTTTTAAATAATAAAAATTACATTAATTATATATATATATATAATGATAATCAAATAAATTTATGATAAAAATAAATAATTATTACAAGATGATAAAATTACATTCTCTAAAATGATTGGAGCACAAGATAACTAGTATATAGGAGAATAATCTAAAATGCTTGGAGCGTAAGATAACTTCAGGCCCAAATAAATACTAGAACTCTTATATAAATAGACATGCAATCAATAACTCTTTCATCAAATACAAAGATTTACAATATAGATCATGTCCATTATATTAAACCATCAAAGCAAAACAACCTTTAAGAATCCCCTAGAGAGAGAAAGAGGGGAGAAAGAAGAGGCACTAAGTTCGCCACGCATTTTCTTTCTTTCTCTCTTTCTCTTCTTCTGCATACTTCAAATATGGTTGACAAACATATGCATGCTTGAATCTGTAACAAGTTCAATTAATGCTCTAATTGTTAGATTCAATGCTAGTGAAAAGCATTATAAAATCCAACTTGCAAAGTTCTTAATCTCATAATGCATAAATGTACAAGTACTTATTCATGTTTGAGCAACTAATGTATTTTTGAACTGAATGGACAACCCAACAACATCTGGACAAGATGGGCAACTTCCACCCTCCTCAGAGACAACGACGTTTGGACTGTCCCTATTGGCTCAAATATCGGCTGGGGTTGGAAGTCCATTCTTCTCCTCCGCACTCACATCATGAATAACCTCTCCCCGCAACTCATTCTAGAGAACATTACCTACTCTGACGGGACCTTCTCCTCTAAGCTTGCCTACTACCTACTCTGTAGTCGTGGCAATCATTGGCCTTGGCACTGCGCGATTTGGAATGGTCTACACACTCCAAGATGCTCTTTTATTTCGTGGTTGGCCCTCCATGAGCGCCTGCCTACCCGTGATAGGATTAATAAATGGCTCCTGATCAGCTCCACGACTTGTGCCTTATGCAACTAGACTGAGGAGAGTTCACACTTTACTATAATCATACTAATTATAGTAAAGTGTATTAAAATCCAATGGGAAAAGAACGGAAGAAAATCCAAATACCCAAGTCATGGGCCAAGACGCGGAGCCTTCGGCGTTATGGCACAATGGGGCGACTTGGCATAAGAGGTGCGCGGTCGCGTCACCAGGCCCCGAGCACGCGCCTAGACGACAAAAGCTTCTGTCAACATTGCGTGGACTAGGAAGCTTAAGGCGCGATCACACCAGGGAGGGGCGCAACCGCATCATGCCGAGATGCGGGCGTGTCTTGCTGAAGCCAGCCCGCACTGGCGAGTGTCGGCGCGCATTGGCTTGGCTCGATCCTTGACTACTCCATTCGGCCCGGAATGTTGTCTTGGACCAAAGATGTCAGCAACATGGTAGTAGACGTACGGGTATTAGACCGTGCTCACAGACTGAGTAGCTCGACTTATGAAAGAAGCCGTGGCCCAAGCCATGGCCTTGGCGCAGGCGCACGTCAAGGGTCCGTTGGAGCGTACCGATATGGCTTCTTCCTCCTCGGCGGTGGTCATAGTAGGAAATGCATCATCCTCCCCCATCCCCCCTGAGTGGGAAGCGTCCCCGCTTCCTCAAAATCAAACTCGGGCTAAACAAAGGGAGACAAGTCGGACACGTTGCCGTTGCAGGCACATTGTCATAGGAGTCTAGGAGGTCTAGCTTGTAGGCGTTGGGACCAATTCCTTCAAGAATACGAAATAGATTGTAGTCATAGAGATACTATAAGAAAGACAAAATTAGATATGGATAAATTTATTTGTTTTACTTTTAATTCCTAAAAATCTTATCCATTAATTTTTTTTAATCCAAAGGGTGAGAAGCCTCCTAATTATCTACTGTAAGAGCTATACGCATCTGATCTCAACCATTAAAATTTTAGATGGTAGTCTTATCAAATAAAGAAAAGCGTCAAACTCCCAAATAATATCACGAGATGTTAATTGTCAGATTATCATTACTTTGCAAAAAACAATTCTCAGATTATCATCATTGTGACTGAATATTGTCAACTCCGATATTTAAATCTCATAGGGCTTGAATTATTTTCTTTTCCGAAATTTATGATTTATATGCTTTTTTCTTAATTAAAATTTTATAATTAATCTCCTGACTCTTATATATAGATAATAAATCAATAAATCTATTCGAAATCATCTCAGCTAAAAAAAATCTGTTTGATTCTACCAAAAAAATCTGTTTGAAATCAAAAACCTGTACATCATGATCACCGAAGGATAAGAAGAGAAGCTGCGGCGGTTGAGTGGGCGGATCTTCCAGCGGAATTGCTAGGAATTAACTCCGGCGGCCTCAGAAACCTTAGCAAAATCGTCAGCTTTCGGTCGTGTGCCGACCGTGGCGATCCTCTACCCCTCCCCTGTTGTATAAACTTTCTCCTTTGTTACCTCTCAAAGCCCCCTTCAATGACGGTCAACCCTTCCTTTCCTATGACCATGATATCAAGGCCTCTGCCATTTACCTCATTTAGCTCCCATCTGATCCTTGCAAGCGTTGGCTAGTGTCCGTACAAGAACCCGCCGACAAAAAGCTCGTCCTTCGCCATGCGCTTTCTTACAGGGAGATGAATGGCAACGCCGACTGGATCGTAGCAACTCAAACCTCCATCACCAGATTTTACACTCCCGACAGACATTGTGCGCGGTGCGATGGAGTTACTTTCACACGGAAGGTGGTTTTGGTATCCGATATATAGAAGGTGATGAAACCCGATATAATACGCGCTATAAACGGGAATTAAATAAATATTAACTCTCGAGATTCGTACAACCGAACGGTTTTCGTACGTCGGTTGTTTTGGTACTCTTTAGGAATAAAGCCATTAGACTTTATACCGTTTATGCGTGATCTCACTCGGAGATCAAACACGTCGAGCTTAATTTGGCAAACAAGATAGTTCTCGAGGCAGAGGGGATTTTCGACCCTTTTCTTGAACTCACTTAGGTCGTATTTATATGATCGGCCAACTACTAGCTTGCCTCGTTTCGGTCCATGTGGGATTAAAACATGGAAATCTTTCCCCACGAGGTGCATGAAAGCACACGCTTATATGTGTGAGTGCTAATGATGACACGTAAAAATTGCATGCATATGAAAGCCTTAAGTGGATGGAGCCAATAATACATGCAACTTTTTGTGTTTTGCCGACTTCATTTTGGGCCAAACCTTATGTGATTTATTCTTTGAGGCTTTATGCACGTTTGTTGTTGGGCAGAATGATTCAAGACAAAGTTAATGGGCCAAGCATTAGCATATTTGGGTATTGGGTTATCATGGGTAACAAGCCTAGTGCGAGATATATAACTTATATATATGCTACGTACCATACTCTTAGGATTGTTACCCTATAATGAATATATAACATGATGTGTTATCTTTTTACTTTTTCTTTTTTATATTTGCTAATTATTCTTTGATTATTTAGCGATTATTTCGCGCACCATCACAACCCCTTGACTCGGTGTTCTCGTTCCACGAGGACAACGAGACAATAAACAGGTGCGCCAACTAGCATAAGATGCTTGCGCCCTTTTCAAGAGTTTGGACCTCGTCCTTAGAGAGTTTGGACCTCGTCCATAAGAGAGTTTGGACCTCATCTATAAGAGAATTTGGACCTCGCCCATAAGAGAGTTTGGACCTTGTCCATAGAGAGTTTGGACCTCGTCCATAGAGAGTTTGGACCTCATCCATAAGAGAATTTGGACCTCGTCCATAGAGAGTTTGGACCTCGTCCATAAGAGAGTTTGGACCTCGTCCATAAGAGAGTTTGGACCTCGTCCATAAGAGAGTTTGGACCTCGTCCATAAGAGAGTTTGGACCTCGTCCATAGAGAGTTTGGACCTCGTCCATAAGAGAGTTTGGACCTCTTCCATAAGAGAGTTTGGACCTCGTCCATAAGAGTGTTTGGACCTCGTCCATAAGAGAGTTTGGACCTCGTCCATAGAGAGTTTGGACCTCGTCCATAAGAGAGTTTGGACCTCGTCCATAAGAGAATTTGGACTTCGTCCATAGGAGAGTTTCCAACCCCCAGCGGGAAGCGAGGGGTGGATTCGCGCATTTTTCGAGAATCTCCAACCCCAAGCGGGGAAGCGAGGGGTGGATTAGCGCACTTTTCGAGAATCTCCAATCCCAAGCGGGAAGCGAGGGATGGTCTTCGAAACCATAAAACCGAGAATCTCCAACCCCAAGCGGGAAGCGAGGGGTGGACTTCGAAACCATAAAACCGAGAATCTCCAACCCCAAGCGGGAAGCGAGGGGTGGACTTCGAAACCATAAAACCGAGAATCTCCAACCCCATGCGGAAAGCGAGGGGTGGATTCGCGCACTTTTTGAGAATCTCCAACCCTAAGCGGGGAGCTTAGCGGTTCCGCACACACAGGCCCGTAGATAAGGGTGTGCAACCAGCCCATTAGCACAAGGCCCCAAAAAATCCAATATATATTATAATTATAGCTGCAATATGAATGTAGATAAAATGGCTCAGATGGATGGGCCTTATGTTGAGGTGAGAGAGCTCCCGTGTTCGAGCGGCGGATCTACACTATTTCAATTTTCATGTTTTCTTCCAACACACCTCTCTTTTCTTTATATTTTAAAAAAATTAACCCATTTTCTTTGTATCTTGTATAATAAATGTCTTCTATATACCATACGAATCATCATTTGTAAAATAATCACACTGTTTAAGGGAGATTATATTTACTTTCTTATTACTAAATAATATTTTAAATAATCAAGAAATTAAATTATTTAATAGTTAAATTTTGATAAGTAGTAGATGCTTTATTACTTATAAATTACAATAAAACTGTTTTTTTTAATTAGCATACATCAGAACTTAATTTATTCATATATTTTTTTTGAAGCCTAAATTTTAGTAGTATAGAACAGGGTCCCCAAAAATGTTGGGACGGACCTGCGCACACACAAACTAATGTATATGTTGTATGGAATTAATTAGAGAGTCAATCTTACGAGAAATACCTCGTTCCCAAGCTGCGCAACGCGAGGTTTTCCAAACTAAGGTAGGCCATCCCATGCCTGCGTCTCGAGATGCCAAACGGGCTCAAATATAGGGCAATGCCCAAATTGATAATACATGGCCTCCCATACCACCCCCAAACACGTGGTTCTATTTTGACGAGGTTGTTTGCATTTACCCTCATCAAATATATCCCATCAGAGGGCCGCTCACAAATTCAAAGGCCCAAAATAAAGGGCCCGATCCAACATAGGGGAATTTGGACCAAAAGCCACGCTTCGATCCAACCACGCATCATTTATCCCCGTTTCCACAATTTGTCACTTAGACACCTCACCTTTGGTTTGGACCTATTGAGCACTTAAACTTAACAATTTGGACCTATTAGACACCTGGTCGCTGACAATCTCGTTGAGTGTAACACACTCGCGCTGACATGTCCAATTTTTTGTCCACATGTATTCCACATAAGCCTATTTTTTGTCCACATATGTGCCACATAAGCGTATTTGGTATTTTGCCACAAAGGCATAATTTATACCACATAACAATTTGGACCTCCGTCAACAGTTGGTTCACTCCCGCCGTTCTCTTCGTCGTCCTCAACCTCGTAATCGGCACCATCGCACTTCGCCACATCAGCGAAGAGATGTTTAATAGGTCCAAATTGTTAAGTTTAAGTGTTCAATAGGTTCAAACCAAAGGTGAGGTGTCTAAGTGACAAATTCGCACAAGTACAGGGGGCTGTATATGTTTTAAGCCCCTTAAAGAGCTCTATGTCACCGTATATATATATGATACGAGAACTCTATGCCACCATACATATATATGGTACGAGATTGTTTATGCCAATCATGCCTACATACTAGATTGTTAATGAACAGCATGCTTACGCCACCATGAGATTTTTATGCATAATTAATTATATCGTATAAGCCATGAAAATTACCTCACACCAGTGCCTTGAACAACCACGCCGCACCCCAAGCCGAGCTGCCATGGAAGACCTCTCCGACCTGGCCTTGGAATGCTGCGGTGGCAAGCTATCTCTGGCGCGACGGGCACCATTTAAGCGAACAAAGAGGCCGTGAGGTCGAGGGAGACCGCGGAGTTTGTGAAGTGGAGCCGAAAATTGTACTCAACGAGGTTTCGCCCCACTGCATGAGGTTGACTGGCCTCGGAGCGGAGACCCGCCCCGGTGCGACGAAAAACAAGCGTAACTTGGAGATGAGAGTATGAGGATCGAGGCGTGATACCACATCGTCGATCGAGTCGGGCGCCGAGGATGGATTTCCATGGAAACACCACACACCCCTGCCATGTATGTGAACATCTCGAACATTTGCCTGCTTAAGGTACTCACCAGCTCCTAAGATGGGCCCACTTTCTAGGCCTTCAAATGACCTCGCTTGTTTGGCCGAACCTCGCTTGCTGGCCATAGAAGACCTCGCTTGTTGGCCATAGAAGACCTTACTTGTTTGGAGTCGTACATGATGAACCCGCATGCCCACAAAGACCTCGCACGTTGGCCTACTTCGCTCATTTGGAGGTTGCGCTTTTGACCACGACCTCGCTTTGTTTGCTGATTGGCCGCGCCCACCACCTCGCGAGGTACCGCCACGAAGACCACAGAGAGTAGCCGTGTCTTTCCGCACATGAAGATAGTGATCGAGACCGAACCTCCTCCACGCCGAGGGTAGTCATCGCCAAGGAATGGGCTCGCTTGTAGGCCATAGACGACCTCACTTGCTTGGAGCCGCGCACGAAGGAGACGGCAGAGAATGTCATGCGCCTTTACTCATCTTGCTTCTTCTTTTGGCCAATACATGCCAAGTCAACGGAGGGGAGAGGAAACTGAACCTCGCACTTGTTGAAGGGTTTCTTGAACAAATAAATTTATATTCAAGACCCCGCTGAGTATAGCGGAGTCAGGTTCGTCCACGGGAATGAGAATAGTGTTGGGAGATTAGTTGATAAACTACGAAAAATAAAGCAAACACGAACAAAACACAAGGGCTCGAGAACGACCTTAGGTGGGTCGAGATCGATGCAAATTAACTAGACTTAATCAAATATAAAAAGGCAATTCTAGAGCTAGGGCTACCACAACATCCATCACACATGATTTCAACGAGAATTCACAACTATCATGCAATCTAGATCATAGAAAAGTCAATTGTCGCAAACAATTCAAGTTATTCAATCAATTGTCGCAAATTAAACAACTTTCTATCTATCTTTCAACCTAGAAATATCAACTTTCGCAAATAATCCTATTAGAACTAGTCAAAGCAATCAACTTTACACTTTCGCTTTTAGGTTAATTGCAAGACATGCCTCAACTTTCGCAAAGGATTTAAGCACAAGACAGATAGATTTGATCTTCAAGTCATGAATTCAAGTTTAGACATGCATGATTGTGTTGGGTTTTCACCCAACCCTAGAATCTAAGAAGACTACTCACACATAGCAAAGAAAGAAGAAGACATGATCAAATAAACAAACCAAAAATTCAAAAAAAAATAAAAAGAAGTCTTACAAGTTTCTCCAACTTGTCCTCCAAGTCTTCCTCTTAATCTCCCCAAAGAACCAATAAAAATAAAAACTGGAGAGAGCTCCAACCCCCCCCCCCCCCCCCCCCCCCCCCCCCCCCCCCTTATAGAGAAAAAGGAGCCCTAATTAAACTAGGAAACAAGATAAAACTACTTCCTAAAATAAAAGATAGAATATATCCATAAAGATCTCGGAATAAGGGAGAGTCGGCGCCATGCACGACCCAAAGTGGGTCGTGCACGACCCCCTAGGGTCGGTCCTGAGGCTTTGGTATTTGGTTGGGTCTAGCACGACCCTAATAGGGTCGTGCCTGAGAGCTTGAATCTTGGATGGGTCGAGCCCGACCCTCTTTGGCACTTCGAACAGCCTTGAGTAAAACTTGCGTAGAGGATTCGTTATAACTCCGTTTGACTCAATTCTTTTTCCTATGTTCTTGTGACAAAATTATCTATCTTTTTCTAAGCTCAAACTTGATCTTCAATGATTTTACTTGAGCACTTAATCTTCAATCTTGAGTTTTTCCTTAAGTGCTTGAGTGCTTTCTTCACCGGCTTTGCTCCTTTCTTCAAAAGTGCTCCAAACTCTTCTTTCAAGCTCCAAAACTCCTTCAAAATGACACAAAAGGTGTGTAGCTTCTGAATCTCAAGGAAATACGAAAACTAAAGCAAAAAGACTCAAAAACATAAAACTCAAGCACGAAAACCGACTCAATCTAAATTCTTAAATATAAGCAGGCATTTCATTCAAAGTCGATCCTGAGGCTTCTTCTTCCTCCTTTTTCTTGGATGGCTCGGGCAAAGCTTTGCCACTCCTTAAGTGCATGGCTCGGATTTCACCATCACTTGCTCGACTTCTAGGATTCTCCTCGGGGCGGCACAGGAGTTGTCCATGAGGTCTCGGGATTTGAGTAGCTAGCTGGCCAAGTTGGGAATCGACGTTCTTCCTCCATGAGTCAAATTCTCCCAACCTTGCATGAACACCTTTCATCTCGGCTCATACTCCATTGACCTCGGCTCGGACTTCGTTGATCCCGTTCTGGACTCCATTGATCTCGGCTCGGAAGCCATTGATTCCTTCTTGAAGCCCTTGCACCCATGATGGTGGCTCTTGATAGCCCGGAGGGTGGTAGGGAGGGGGACGTTGCTCTTGTTGAGAGGATTGCTTGTATTGGTCATAATTGGAATTGCCCCAAGATTGTTGAGCATTGTTCCTCCTTGCATAATTGTTTTGGTTCCTATAGGAAGCTCTCATGTAGTTTGCCTCCTCATAAGCCTCGACGGCTCGCACTTGCGGCAAGTTAGTGCAATTGGAAGTAGTATGGGTGGAAGACCCGCATTCTTGACAAGATTGAGAAGATTTAAAATAACTTGCTTTTTCAGACGGTTGATCTCATATTGCATGAATTGGAACTTCGCATCCCGATCTACCATATCAGATTGTGGTTCATAAAGCTTCCTCTCTGTTGGTTTAGCTTGTTGGGTACCGTACATGGCGTCATAGTTGGTTAGCTTATTCAATAACGCCCATGCCTCATCTGGAGTCATCTCAATGAACCCACAATCAGTGTGCAGGTTGATGCGATCCTTGGTAGCTGCATTGATGCCTTGAAAGAAGATCTCTTGGAGAACATAGGGAGGTTTCCCATGAGTAGGGCATTAGCATAGAACCTCTTGGAATCGTTCCCATGTCTCCACAAGCATCTTGTTTGGAAGTTGATGGTAGGAGGTGATGCGCTTCCTCAACTTAGTTGTTTTTGCCGGTGGAAAGAACTTGGTCATGAATAAATCATGCAATTCTTTCCACGATTTAATAGACCTCAGTGGCAAGTTCTCCAACCAATTTAAAGCTTTTCCTGTAAGAGACCACTTAAAAGCCTTCAAGAGAACATATTCAAGTGCGACATTGTCAACAACAATGGCGTCGCATAAATCAATAAAGTTCTTAATATGCTCCATGGGGCATTCAGTGGGTTTCCCCTCAAATTGAGAACGCTTGATTAAGGATATAAAGTGAGATTTAATCTCAAACGTGCGGTCGATTGCCGGGAGCAATATCGCCGATTCGGGCACCCTCAGTTCTGGGTGCATGTATTGCTTGGCATTCCTTGGGATAGCGTTTAGTTGCTCCTGGAATCTCCGTGAAACTGCATCCGAAGCATCTCGTTCCGCTTGCAAGTGCTGCATCTGAGTGCGGAGTTCCTCCATTTGTTGAGCAAGAGTCTAAGTGTTGGCCATTGCTCGTTGTTCTCTCAAACGTCTATGGAAGGATCTCTCGAGTTCGCTGTCGTAGTTAATCCCAAAGGTTCTCCGGGAAAAACAAGATGGCATACGCTGCGAACAAAGACAAAATAAAACAAAATTAAAAAAAAACAAAAGGGTAAGGGCTAGTCCCAAACCCAAATATCAACTAAACTAGGCACTATTGCTCACTCCCCGACAACGACGCCAATTTGTTGAAGGGTTTCTTGAACAAATAAATTTATATTCAAGACCCCGTTGAGTATAGAGGAGTCAGGTTCGTCCACGGGAATGAGAATAGTGCTGGGAGATTAGTTGATAAACTACGAAAAATAAAGCAAACATGAACAAAACACAAGGGCTCGAGCATGACCTTAGGTGGGTCGAGATCGATGCAAATTAACTAGACTTAATCAAATATAAAAAGGCAATCCTAGGGCTAGGGCTACCACAACATCAATCACACATGATTTCAACGAGAATTCACAACTATCATGCAATCTAGATCATAGAAATGTCAACTGTCGCAAACAATTCAAATTATTCAATCAACTGTCGCAAATTAAAAAACTTTCTATCTATCTTTCAACCTAGGAATATCAACTTTCACAAATAATCTTATTAGAACTAGTCAAAGCAATCAACTTTACACTTTCGCTTTTAGGTTAATTGAAAGACATTTTTCAACTTTCGCAAAGGATTTAAGCACAAGATAGATAGTGATCTTCAAGCATTCAAGTCATAAATTCAAGTTTAGACATGCATGATTGTGTTGGGTTTTCACCCAACCCTAGAATCTAAGAAGACTACTCACACATAGCAAAGAAAGAAGAAGACATGATCAAATAAACAAACCAAAAATTCAAATTAAAACTAAAAAGAAGTGTTACAAGTTTCTCCAACTTGTCCTCCAAGTCTTCCTCTTAATCTCCCCAAAGAACCAATAAAAATAAAAACTAGAGAGAGCTCCCCCACCCCTTTTATAGAGGAAAAGGAGCCCTAATTAAACTAGGAAACAAGATAAAACTACTTCCTAAAATAAAAGATAGAATATATCCATAAAGATCTCGGAATAAGGGAGAGTCGGCGCCATGCACGACCCAAATTGGGTCGTGCACGACCCCCCTAGGGTCGGTCCTGAGGCTTTGGTATTTGGTTGGGTCTAGCACGACCCTGATAGGGTCGTGCCTGAGAGCTTGAATCTTGGATGGGTTGAGCCGGACCCTCTTTGGCACTTCGAACAGCCTTGAGTAAAACTTGCATAGAGGATTCGTTATAACTCCGTTTGACTCGATTATTTTCCCTATGTTCTTGTAACGAAATTCTCTATCTCTTTCTAAGCTCAAACTTGATCTTCAATGACTTTACTTGAGCACTTAATCTTCAATCTTGAGTTTTTCCTTAAGTGCTTGAGTGATATCTTCACCGTCTTTGCTCCTTTCTTGAAAAGTGCTCCAAACTCTTCTTTCAAGCTCCAAAACTCCTACAAAATGATACAAAAGGTGCGTAGTTTCCGAATCTCAATGAAATACGAAAACTAAAGCAAAAAGACTCAAAAACATAAAACTCAAGCACGAAAACCGACTCAATCTAATCTATCTAGACTCTAAAAACCTACCTAAAAAGCGGATATCAGCACGCCACCTCGCCTCACAAAGCATGTGTGGTCAACTTCGCACTTTGGCCTTGGAATGACCTCGCTTTTATGGCCCCATCTCATTTGTTTGACTTCGCTCTTCCGGCCCAACCTCGTCTGGGCCAATCTCGTCTGCGTGGCCCAACTTGAAACGGAGGTGAGACAACGCGATCCACTTGATTTTTTCCCGAGAGTAGGTCGGATAGGGAGAGATCATCCCCACGGACGGCGCCAGTGATGAAACCCGATATAATACACGCTATATACGGGAATTAAATAAATACTAACTCTCGGGATTCGTACAACCGAACGGTTTTCATACGTAGATTATTCCTCCTCCCCACCCCTCAGCCGGTTGTTTTGGTACTCTTTACGAATAATGCCTTTAGACTTTATACCGTTTATAGCGCGATCTCACTCGGAGATCAAACACATCGACCTTTGACAAACGAGATATTTCTCAAACCAGAGGGAATTTTCGACCCTTTTCTTAAACTCACTTAGTTCGTATTTATATGATCGGCCAGCTACTAGCTTGACTCGTTTCGGTCGATGTGGGATTAAAACATGGAAATCTTTCCTCACGAGGTGCATGACAGCACACGCTTATATGAGTGAACGCTAATGATGACACGTAAAATTGCATGCATATGAAAGCCTTACGTGGATGGAGCCAATATTACATGCAGCTTTTTGTGTTTTGCCGACTTCATTTTGGGCCAAACCTTATGTGATTTATTCTTTGAGGCTTTATGCACGTTTGTTGTTGGGCAGAATGATTCAAGACAAAGTTAATGGGCCAAGCATTAGCATATTTGGGTATTGGGTTATCATGGGTAACAAGCCTAGTGCGAGATATATAACTTATATATATAACATGATGAGTTATCTTTTTACTTCTTCTTTTTTAAATTTGCTAATTATCCTTTGATTATTTAGCTGTAGCCAATTGGTTGGCTTATATTCTTATTCAGATGACATAAATTTTGCGTTTAAGCTTTTGGAGTTTTCGAGAACTACTCAATTGACTGCCAATCGCGCTAGGGTTCTCGACTATGTGACATTCAATGGACAGATCTTTGTTATTGATGATATTACAAGTTGAACTTTGAGGAATTGAAGATTTGATGAACTAGAATGAGCTAGAAGAGAAGGAGAGAGGAACGTGAGATTGAAGTGTAAGAAATGAGCATTCTCATTCCAGTGTCAGAGTTCGTTACAATAGGAGGTCTTTTTTATATGAGCCTCACAAATACAAGTGCTTAAAACGCTGCGTTAGAGCAATAGAACGAGCAACATATAAAGCTATGGCAAAATTACAAACTCTGACTATTTGACCATAATGAGGAAAAATGCATATTGTAACAGCCCCCTCAAACTGGAGCAAGGGAAGGAGAAAGATCCATGCCCAGTTTGAAGAGCAATTCTTTGTGATATGCAGAAGGCAGGATTTTGGTGAGAACATCCGCTAACCGGTTGGATGTGGGCAAGTAAGAAAGCTGAAGAAGTCCATCCATCACCTTTTCCCTGGTAAAATGGCAATCAATTTTCAAGTGTTTCGTGTGTTCATGAAACACTGGATTTTCTGTGATGTGAATGGCTGATTTGTTGTCACAATCAAGAGTTACTAGCTGAAGATCAGTCTCACCAAGTTCTTGAAGTAGATACACGAGCCATGTGACTTCAGCTGTAATATCCACTAAATTCTAAATAGAATAAAATGGGTAATTCTCCCAATAATATTTTTTTCTCTAGAATAGAGAATTTAATAAACATTATAATTTCATATTATAGTATAAAGTGTTATAAAGAGTTACTACCATGGCAATTAAGAATTTATTTAAATATAATAAGCAAGTGGGTATATATTTACATATTCATTTCTCTTAAATAGAGAGTTTAAATATTCTTATAATTTTCGTAATAAACTATAAAAACGTTGTAAAATATTATCAAAGTGACAAATGAAAAAAATTCAAATAAAGATAGTTCATATAAATTTCGAATTTCTATTTCAAGTCATATTACAAAGCAAGTAAAAATAAAAAAGGGGCAAAATAGAAAGAAAGGTGTCAAGAGGGGTACTCAAACCCGAGACCTCTTGCACCCTTCATTAACCAACAAACACTCCTTCCCGCTATGCTAATGTAACCAAATTCACCACTCTTTTAATAACAAGTCCTCTCTCTTCTTCTTCTTCTTCAAGAGTCAAAGAAGTCTGATTGAATTGACGTACATCCAATACATGAAATTCTTGCCTTCCAATCTTCTTAATTGCTTCTAAGACCATCCAAGGATTGCATCATCTCTTTGTCATCTTCAAAGAAGCACAAGCTTCACCATTCATCATCAAGCTCCTTCTTCCTCAATGGTCAAAACCATTGTTGGTGGAATGAGAGAGCTCAAAAATTTGCCTAATAAGATGTTATTATTAAATATTATACTTGGATGGTTACCATAATAAGTATAGTAGAGATTTCTATTTAAGGAAAGTTCTAGAAAAAGCCTTATTACCTTATAGGTATATTTATAATATATAGTATGACGTTATAATATATTACAAAGATTTAAAAAGATCTTATATGATAAGTTGAATATTAAAATAATAATAAGAGAAATAAAAGATATTCAACTACAAGGGTATTTTAGACTTTTCACACCCTAAGATGAGTTTTATAAAAACAATATTTCATATAGTTATGAAAACTATGTCTTAATGCAGTTTATAAAGTTATTTCATTACTTGGTTATAATAAAAGAATAATAAATTAATCTAAAAAGGAATGTTAACTTTAAATTAATAAGTATTTTAATAATGGGAATAATATTAAACCTTGACTTTCAAAGGATTATAATAATTAAAGTGAAATACAGAAATTATAAGAATTACAAGGATATTACGAATATAAAATAATAATAAGGAATATTATTATTTTATTTACCTCCACCTAAATTATTACTATAATAATTTAGTAATTATTTATCTTATAATAAGGATATAAGAGATTTCCAAAACTTTAAAAGAATTTAAAGAAAATTCTTATTAAAGCTCGTTCGTACCTCTCGTCCAGGTCGAGTCTCCGTTCCGAGTAAAGTCAACAATTTCCGTTCGTTCGTTCGTACACAATCGTAAAAGCTAAGGCAAGTGGAATTTCTCCTTGTAGCCTTATATATTCGTTCCGTGAAATTTATCGATGTTGGGAACAACTTGTTTGCTAATAATAAACGAACCTAGGATTATCAATTGTTAGATATAAAGACCCCACTATTATCGTATTCCGCTATTTAATATTTGATAGAACTAATATGCTAGTCTTGTTGCGACCTTGATTGTTTACGGTCTCGTTAAGAGAACGGTTTCGAACGACTAGTGAGGGGCGCGGGATTAATCTGACGCCTCTATATAACTTACTAAGTCGTATGCATGTGCGCTTAAAGTACGCCTTTCAGGATCATGATCCATGTCTGCTCCGATTGAAAGGAGGGATGAGTGGCACCATAGCTAAGTGTCGATACTGAGTTTCCCTTAAGTGGTCCGGGCCATGCAATCCCCCCACACTCTGTAAAAATCATTAACGTAATCGATATTTTCGTCACGATATAAGATAAGTGCCAATACACCTTTAAAAGACATCAAAACCGGACCGCTCTCAAATGATCAATCCGGCTCTCGGTTCGCAAGGGCACGAGAGATTTTCAAAACTTGTATGAATAATAACGTTCCCAACATACTTTCTACTCTAAAAGAAGTCTACAATCTCGTAGTTCTTCTCTCGATTAACGAGTTATCTCCTCTCGAGATACACTCTTTGTCGTCCCGATAAGCCCCACATAAATACCTATACCAAAACATATCCCGATAATATATCTTGAATATTACAAATTACCGAAATACCCTTCAGAAGTTCCGTTCTCACTTGTTTAGTCTCCTTAGACTAATTGCCCCACTTCCGCATTTTTGCCTGGTATTTCTCGCCCTTCGCGACAAATGCCAGACTGTAGGAATGTACTCCGAAGTATTGAAGACGAAGTCTAGAAGGTTCGAGAAGTGTTAGGCGAGAATCGAAAGTCTAGGCAAGACGGCGTTAAGGGAGGGATAGAACTCTCATAAGAGCGAGACATTTCGAAGATAGTGTACCAACTATTCCCTTTTTAAAACCAAGCAAATCATCATCGCATGAGTTATCTTGGGAAAACATACTTGTATTTTTAATTACGTCTTTTCAACCCTTTCTAAATGGGCTTTACTTTCCGCTGCTACATTTGTAAAAACGACTCTCAATATAATGAACGAAAGATCTTATTAAAAAAAAATTTCGCTTTTAGTCAATTTCATCTTCAATTAAAGAGCCAAGTCTCATTCGTGAGCATCCGTTTATTTATGTAACATTTATGTAAATTTCCGCATTTCTATAAGTTTTAATATCATTATAAGGCCTAGGGTGACTTTGGACGGTAAAATCTGAGGTCACTAGCGGTAATACCCAATGTTGCAACATAGGGGTGTTACAATTATGGTATCAGAGCCGAACGTTTTGTTTCAAAACCGAAAACTTTCACAAATCGAAAATTTTCAAAACCCGAGAGTTTTTAAAACCTATGTTTTAATTCTGCCAACCAAAGCTTCTATTTTAAAAATAAACACTCCCTTTTTACCTCCTAAAAACTTAAGTAATAAACATGTTCCAACTCTTTAGCTTAATGACCTAAGTAAGAATTCTTCTTAAAACTTAAATTTTCATCTTAGGAACTTTTACAAGTTAGGAATTTCTTATATTAAGAATCTTTTAAAGAAATTCACCATCTTCTAACTTAAACATCTTAGTTAAGAATCTTCCTTTAGACTTAAACTTTCATCTTTAGAATTTATTTCTAAGAACTTCTTATGTTCAAAGAAATTCGAGACCTTTCTAGATAGGACCAAGAAAATGAAAAGCCTTTCTGGGGACCAATGTCACGGGTCTTCCGACGACACCACCATGAAATTATGAGGAGAGAGAAAAAAACCTAGAAACTGTTCACGAAGAAGAGAAGTGGCCAGTAGAGTCATGGAGAAATCTATTAGGAGCCCGTTTGGCATAAAAGTATGGAAAGGAAAGAGAAAGGAAACAAGTTTATAGGAAGGAAGGTTGGTTGATCATCTTTTTTTGTCTAGAGAGAGGGAGAAGGGAAATGATTAGAGGAGAATGGGGATATGCTTACCCCATGTTAAAATGAAGGAATAGAATGAGGATAGTTGGCTCAAATTTTCCATGAAAAATGAGAAAAAGGGGGTAATGGTCAAAACTTTTATGAATGAAAACTAAAAATAGACTAGATACATTTCTTTAACCATTTTCTTTCCAAATCTAAAACGAAACGGCCCCAAAATCTGTTCGTAATCTTGTGCTTACAAAAATAGTCTCAACTTTCATTTAACTTTGTTTCAAGTGCTTATCCAAAAAAAAAACTTTGTTTCAAGTGGTTAATCTTCTGCATTAGTCTCCAAGTCAGTCTTTAAAAACGATGTTCAATTAAAATTAAAATCGTATTTTCCATTTTGTATGCGAACTCTACCGCTTCGACCACTCCTCTAGCCGAAGGAATCGTCATCAGAGTCTTTCCATCAAGCATTATTATTGAATATGACGTCACTTCGAAAAGCAGCGTTGCAGATGCCACTCCGAAAATAGTGGCATTGGCAACGCTAATTATCATGCAAAAAAACACCCTAATTCCTATTTTTTTCATTTAGCCACCTTCCAACAATTGTTTAACCACCCTTCACTAATTATATATGAGTTACTTTATTTTTTAAAAACACAGAATGAATGAAAAATATTTTATGTGAAATGGTAAAATGCACGCATTATACAATTTATACTTTTGTTAGTGCCAAATGCTTGACAAAAACACAATGTGATAAATTCAGGGGTTATAATGTATATGTTACCGACTTACCATTTACATGATATAGTTGCTTGCCTTAAATATAAAATATGTTAACGTTAGCAACGCTTCGCAACCCATTTCCTAACCTTCGTGACTCGCGCGTGTCACTATCACCCCACTCCCCAGCCATATAAAAGGAGCTTGATAACAATTTTAGACAGAGAAATTGATCAAAAACCCTTTTACAACCTAGCTTTCATGGCTTCCTATTCATTCTTTCTAATTTTCACATTATAACAAGGTACGTGCTTTAGGTGAGTTTTAGGTGTGGAAAATGCCGATAATTAAGGTATTTGCTCGATTTTGTCCTTCGGGTTCGCGTGAGGAGAGAAGACATGTTTGCCTTCAGAAATAGACCACAAGACGTTCAAATTGAAGGTAACGTCTCTGAAATATCTAGTCCAATTTTTGAAAGTACTATATTAGCAATGAATCTCGTGTTTTGATTTATAATAGGATGAGATGGATAGAGTTTTAACTTTTGAATTTGATGGAGTATTTTACGAAAACTCTAAACAGTTTAATGTCTTTGAGTTTGTAGCCCTACCTCTACTTCACGGTGATTAATTTTGCGCACCAATTTCAGGCAAAGTCATCCACCACACCACTCGAGCCAAAAGTGGCATTGTCCAATCAATAACGTCTGCTCGTGGGGCGGCACCGGTTACTTTCGACGTCAGGTTAGAAAATTCGATCTGTTTTTGGTTTATATCTATCATTGTTTTGATCGTTGTTCACTTTACTTCTAATCGTTGTTGTTAGTTCATCAAGATGACCTACCTTGAGCTCCGAAAATTTGAGTTGGAGGAGCACCAACGTCGCGAAACGATAAGATATTCAAGGACGCACTGGCTGCTGTGAAAGGTAAATAGCGTGATCAAGCCTCTCCGGCGAAAACGGCCGTCATCCGAGCTTTATGACCGGAGTTTTCGTTTGAAATCTTCACGCACCGATTGTCGTCGGCTCCTCCACCAGCGTGGTGGAGGAATGTCTCAACTAATCTAGATCTAGAGCTTTATTATTAGGATTTTTACCCCAAAGTCACTTCAATCGGTTGTATATATTCTCAAACTCAACGCAAATCCTCTATGTTCAGATTCATGATTAAGCAATGCCTAGATCGATATTGTGTTTTCTCTAGTGAAAAAGTTAATTTCAACAAGAGTAGCATGATCGATTTTCTCCCGCAAATTCCCAACTCCATTACAACTTGCTATAAGCCAAGCCATTGTGATTCCCATTTCAGAGGAGTTTGATAGTTACCTTGGTGTGTCCATCACTTGTGATTGGGTGAATGACCCAACGAGCGTTACTGATTCCCAATTTGTTCTTTCTCATGGGCCGGTCAAGTAACGCTTGCTAAATTCGTTATCTTAAGTTTACCTTCCTATGCTATGCAAGCCACACTTGTCCCTCGAAACATTTGTGACAAAATTGACCAGAAAATCCTAGAGTTCGTGTGGGGCTCCAATACTTCTGAACATCATCGATTCATCTCCTCTCCAAAGAGAGAATTGATCGGGGAAAGAAGGATGATGGTCTTGGTATCTATTCCATGCGAGTTATAGAGAAACGGAGGAAGGAATGACAGACGTTGGATTTGATATAATTAACGGCCAAGATCTTGGGTACATATTAACTAATATGGGCTGAATATGCACACACACACACATCTTCCATTAGTTACAAATATGGAAATAGCCGAAAATATAGGTATTTGATTGTGGTGGTGAAAAATAAAAACAATAATTGCCATATATTGATATATTGATTGAATGTGAGATCTGATTTTGATCGTGTATGTATTTGAATTTTTTTTTAATAAATATATAATATTATTTCACGATTTATTAGGTGGAGTATGCTGTTAGATTTATTTCGAATACACCTATTAATTCAATATTCATCTTCGAATAAGCAATATTTAAATTAGTGGTGATAGTATTCGAACATCTCATAAGTGTATTGAAATCCTATATATTTTGCATTTAGTACTAAATGTTCAATTCGTTACAAATAATATTCGAATATGTGTAAACGAATATTAAAAACACATTCTCGAATATGTTGTTGTGGTAGTCATGTATTTATATATGAATATGTTAGTTTAAATATTAGACAAATAAATATGTATGTAACTGAATATTAAGAACACATTATCGAATTTGTCATTCTAGGAGTCATGTATACTAATTGTAATTATATCTGAATATTTGAGTGTACATCTTGAATAAAACAAAGTATGCAATTCAATATTAAGAATACAATCATGAACATGTTTACAATATATATGAATATTAGGTTTATACTTCATAGTATATATGAATATGTATACAATATATCTGAATATTAAGTGCAAAATCTCGAACGTGTATACAAAAGATCTGAATATTAACTTCATTGCACTTTACAGTATATCTGAATATGTACAAAATATATCTGAAGATTAAGTACGAAATCTCGAACGTGTATAAAGGATATCTGAATATTAATTATGTACATGTGTACAAAAGAAGTCGAATCTTTTATATGAATATTAAGTACAAAATCTCGAACATTTACACAATATATCTGAATTTTAACTTCAGAGTTTTGAACATGTGTACAAAAGAACATGAATGTGTATACAATACATGTATGAATATTAAGTACAAAATCTTGAACATGTACACAATATATATGAATATTAACTTCACAATTTTAAACATGTGTACAAAAAACTCGAATTTGTATAAAATGTATCAGAATATTAAGTATGTTATTTCGAACATGTATATAAAAAGAACTCGAATATGTACAAAAAATCTGCTGGAATACCCAAGACGTCGTTGACTTCGTACGTGACCAAGGCATTGATCGAACATAAGGCTCCTCCCACTGTTTTGCGCCTCGATATCCAATTTCGATCACGCGGGTCTAACATCAGATAAGCTCCCAATTTCACGATTCCAATTCTCTAGCCAATCAGTGGTACAAATACACTATGGATTAAATAATTAATTACCATGATATCAATATATAGCACCACAAAATTTAAATCACGTTTTGATTTTAAATACAAAAAGGCCTGCAATTGAAACAATTGAATAATCCTTCTTTTAATTACAAATTAGCAATTTCTTTTTGTGTTTTTCAACATGTCTTTAAATTTCTATCACTAAAAAATCAGAAAATTCGCTATGAAAAAATATCAAACATAACCAACGGATCAACATACCAATGAAACAAAGTTCGAATCGATCGACAACTACAATCGACGACAAAAAGGGTAACATGGACGTACACCATGGCACCGGCGGGCAAATAAGCCGTGAAAATTGAAGGTCATGGAACGGTGCTTTGTTTTAAATAAAGAACATCGAATATTGCGATCATGAAATTTGGCAACTTCCTTCCATCAAAGCTCTCTAATGAAGATACTGATATAATGTGCCTATTAATTTGGAGAAGGCCACGATTTTGAAAGATATGGAGAGAGATGGTGGTCGAAAATGATTTTTGAAATTAAATTTCCAAAATTAAATCGCGAGATTTACTCAATTTTGATTTAATCCATTGTATTAAACATATATCACTTATTTTGCACCTCTTTTCAATTAATCTCGGCCGTCTAAAAAATCTGATCTAACAACTCTTAATACTTCCCCTGTTTCTCTAGGAGAAGGAGTTTCTCTAGAGCCTTTTACTATATATATATATATATATATATATATATATATATATGAGTCCGGTTCAGTGCGAATAGGCGCGCAGGTGCGAAATAAGAAAGAACAGGAGCCGTTGGATCAAGAAAAATCAAAGGCGTTGATCATTTCACTTAAAATAGGGAAAAAAATGGCACGGGCGAATTATTGGCGAATTATTCGCGTATTTTTGAAAAAAACGGAAATAGGATACGCGCCCAGATTGTTCATCAGTATTGTGGATTTGTTCATCAATAATGTGGATTTGTTCATCAAAATTGTGATTTTGTTCATCAAAACTGTGATTTTGTGCATAAATAAAATATTGCTTGTGCATCAAAAATCTATTGTTTGTACATAAAAAATGAACAAATGTGTATCAAAAGTACATGCAACATGTTCATAAACATTGTGATTTTGTTCATAAGAAACAAAAATATTTATTCATTGGTTTTGGCATATTTGTTCAGCGGTTTGCGCAAATTTGTTCATTAGTAACATTAATTTGTTTACTGGTTTATGTATATTTGTTCATTGCCTTTTTCACATAATTGTTCATTACTAGATACATATTTGCTCACTAGTAACCTCAATTTGTTAATTGCTATATGCATATTTGTTCATTAATAACATCAATTTGTTCATAGCTTAATAAGGCACAAGCACTCCTCTTCGATTTGTTGCTATCTCGTTCTCTTAGCATACACCATATTATTGCAAAGTCAAAATTCTTTATCTATTATCTTTTGAATTCAAGTTTCTATATCAAACTTATCTTATTTTGGTACTATATTGAGCATTTCATTCGTACTATACTTTGAATTCAAGATAGTCTTAAAGCACAAAATAAATGCAAAAAATGCACAAATAGATAGTTCCTAAATGTATAAGTTGATGGTATTAATAGTCCTAAATGTACAACTTGATAGCATTGACACATAAAACATAAGTTTATTTCAATTCACAAATAAGGGTATAATAATGAACAAATAAGGTTATATCAATGAACAAATAAGGGATATCCATGAACAAATAAGGGTATATCCATGAACAAATAGGGTATATCAATGAACAAATAATGGTATACCAATGAACAAAAAATAAGTATACTAATGAACAAATAATGGTATACCGTAGGTATATCAATGAACAAATAGGGGTATATCAATGAACAAATAGGGGTATATCAATGAACAAATACGAGTATATCAATGAACAAATATGGGTATATCAAAACTAATTATATGTGCATAAAAAACTACATAATATTGTATTCCTACACATAAATAAGGTTAAAAAATAAAATTAAAAATTAAAAAAGTTCAAAATCGATGAACAATATTATAAAAAACTCAATGCACAATTAGTTAGTATTGATGAACAATTGATAAATATTGATGAACAAATCGTTATTTCTGATGAACAAACTGGGCGCGTCTCATAAAAACGTATTTTTTGAAAAATTCGTGAATTATACAGGAAAAATTCGTTTGTGTCGTATTTTATTGAAAAATACGCGAATAATACGGGAAAAATTCGCCCGTGCTGTTTTTTTTAATGAATGTTTAATCAGGGACGTTGATTTTTTGGAATGAACAAGCGAGATTTATTCTTATTTCTCACACAGGCGCCCATTCGCACGGGACTCTTTTATATTTTTATATATATATATATATAAACACTATCTCCCTTGCTAATCTTGGTTGGTTCCACCCAGGAGCTTATAGAAATCCACCCTATAAAATTTTACCAAAATTCAGCTCTTTCTTTATGTAGTTCTAGTACATATTTATGATTTATCTGATTGGACAACGAATTCGGTTTTGTATTAGCAAAACTGAAATTGAACGAGAAAATCGATTGCGAGTAATTAATGATCAAATTTTTAGGTTTTTCAACATATCTAAATTTATATGGATTAAAACCTAATTCTTAGAATGATTTGAACTTTGAATCTTCATGATAAACGTTTAAGAGAGGTCATCCAGATCAAGTGATTACAGGAAAGTAATGCTTGTGTACGTTTATTAATTATTGAATAAAGGTATTTATACAAGGATTTGTTACATAAATCTGATGCTAGTAACTAAACCCGATTATGATATTGCTAACAATAAAATAAATACTAACAATAATCCTAATGTGAAGATAATTGTTGGACGTCTCGATCCGATGTTCACCATCCATTATAAGTTTATAACTTAAGCGATGGCAAGAATTTCTTGAATGGCGTGGCAAGGAAGAGGATTTTGTGGGTGTGGAGATGCATTCTTTGAGCCCGTAATGATGTTTTGAAGGGTATGGGGACACCACGACAAGTATGAGAAGAATCGGTGGCCGACTTGGGTGTGCTTCAAAAGGCAAATGGGAAGTATGCAACAAGTGTCCTTTATGACTTCCTTAGAGGGAAGAAGTCCACCTTGGCTTGGGGGGCTAATGAAGTGGAAGCTTCTATAATAAGAGATGGAGCTTTCAAACTTGGATGGCCGGGTTTGATCGTATGCCATTGAGGACAAAAATGTATGCTTGGGAGATTCTGGTGGAATACACTTGTGTGCTATGCAAACAAGGGAGGGAAGACAATGAACAGTTTTTGTTCAATTGCCCGATCACGAGTATGTAGTTAACCGAGTGTGTACTTGGTTGAAAATTGGGGTGAGGAAGTGCTCCATGGAAGCTTGGTTACTATGGTTCCATGAGTCCCGAGCTACGGAAGCAATCTCCTACAAGGTACGACTTATAGCTTTCACATGCTTGGTCTGTATGGAGAATGAGGAATAAAGCGATCTATGAGGGTGTGAAGCCCAATGCAATAAAGTACTTGTTGAGCATCCTTGAGGCATGTCGAATGAGGGTGGCTTGCAAAATAGACCTTAATAGGTAGAATGGGAGGAAATGGAAAGGGTTCTTGAGGCTTTAAGAGGTTGGAAAAGGCCTTATGGTGGCTCGTGAAGAGGAGTTACAAGCGTGGCCGAGCTTTGTGAGCATAAGGTCGCGTACTTGTCACCCAACCATCGTCTCGTGGGATTGTTGATGGTGCTCTTTTCGCTCTTGGATTTTCTTTTTGGGAGGTTAGCTATGTGTTTTTGTAGAGTTGCATCTTGGTAAGAGTGGTTAACCTTTGTATTCGTTGCTTGCTTCTTTGATTGCTCTTGGGGTTTTGTGGGGTTTAACTATGAGCTTGTTCATGATGGTGACTTTAGTGAGACTTCTCTTGTTAAGTTTCACTCTTGTATATTCTTCCTCTCTTCTATATATTTACCAGTTCGAGAGAATTCAAATCGGTCTTCATACTTGTCGGAAGGGGTTCGAATCTCGTAACTAAAAGTGGGTCGATCTTTCTTGTGGAGCAAGGAATCCACACAGACCCGGACTTGGCCCACGTCCTTGTTGCATAAGAAGGCCCTCTTGTGCCGGAGATGGAAGACCACCATCAAGCGTGCCAACGACGACTCATCCACCGTGAATGCCACAATACTGCTGCCGTTGCTGACGAGCGTCTTCTGGTTGCTATATTGATGTTTGGGTCACCGGAAAGCGAAACCGACGCGCACATGTCCATCTCTCCGATTAGGTTCACCTTCTTCAATTCAAATTCTGAGTCGAGATTACCGTCAACTCGAACGTCTTGTACGGTTGTACCCCATATCTATGAGATCAAAATATATAGTAGGGTCAAAGTTGTTTTAATAATTCAAAAAATATAAATTTAATATATAGTTCGGATATAGTTAGAAAACATACGTTTTAAGCAAACATCTTTATGGATTTCAATTTTGATTCGATCGAAGATATTTTTGTTCCTATTTTTGGTAAGAATATATAAAGATATTTCTAATCATGGCAATCCATGTTTAGCAAATATCTTTCGGTTTGGCTAATGTGTGCCCATGGGCACACAATAAAAGTGATAATATGGGAAATATTTCAAAACTATTCCCTAAATTGAAATTAATGAACCCTTTTAAAAAAATCAAAATTAACAAACAATATTCAGATTTACCAAAATTAGCATTTTTATTGTGTGCCCATGGACACCCATTAGAAAAATCCAATATCTTTATGGATTTCAAATCATGGCAGTCCATGTTTAGAATGAAGTACCAACGAAAACCGTCTCTAGCGGGGTCATGGTGATTATATATATCGTCAATGAGTTCGTGTACGAATTGATGAATCACAAGTTCACAACCCTAATCGATTATACAAACACACAAACTATTTAATTAGAGGATTGAAAAGGATGGGCCATTCTCTTTCGGACCAAGGCCGGTTTGATCTAGAAATTTATATGCAAATAATCTAGCATCATGGAAAAACATACAAAGAAGAGGACCCGCTAAGGTAGAAGATAAAATTTGTTTTATTTGCCGAGCTATATAGAGCATGGGCCATTATCTTTCGGACAAAGGCCGGTTTGACAAAGAATATATAGGTTCAAACTCGAAAGTACGTACGTTGATAAGGCGGAAGGACAAGCACTTTAATGAAACAAGCAAGAAAGAAAGGGATGGTGCAGAAGCATGTAAGCCTCCCGAGCAAGATAGATAGATCTTTCGTTTTGGTGCGGATAGACAAGCGTTGAGCAAAACAAGAGCTAAACTTGATGCAAGACTGTCACTCTACCTTTAATTAAAACCATAGAATGTTCTTGTAAATTATGACCTTCGCCCGGAGAGGGCGTTGTTGACGTTGTCCCTTATACAAACACATTGAATACGTACGAAACCGCCATTTTAACAAAGCTAGCTTAAACAAGAGCCGACAAGCTTCAACATGATATGATCAGCTTAGCCACGCTAGCTAGAGTACTAGCTTTTAATTAAAATTAGTCTTTTATTCCATTAAACCTAGCTAGCTAGTCTAACCTAGTGATGATCAAATAGAGAGTCATACGAAAAATAAAACACTGTTGTAAATGATTGATAGGCCACTTAATTCAAAGGCACAAATGGGATTCACACCAAATTACATAATATAAGAGGTATTAATTGATGTATATCACACAACTCAAATGGGTCATGTTGGATCGTGACGCGTTAGTAACAATACAGGGAACTAGTAAGGTTCCCTGGGCAGCGGAAATAAACAGTAAGAACACAGAATTTATAGAGGAAACCTTCTGTCCGACCAACAAGTCGTAGAAAGAAAAACCTCTACCCCTGAGACTCCTTATCAGAGGATTTTCAATAGAATACTTTTATTAAGTTTCAACGATTACAAGACAAGTCTAGTAACTAAGGCACCCACCAAAGTTCCCTTGGTAACCACGGCACTGACCGAAGTTCAACCAACTAGACTTCTACAACCCTAAGCGTAAACCTAAATCGAAAGTAAACTACTGACTTACTTGTGGATTCTTCTATCACCGGAAAAAGCAACACACTCATACACTTGAAAAGCTCTCTTCTCAAGTTCTTCGTCTTCAACCACTTCTCTTAACCCTAGCTAACCCTAGCTATTTATAAGATATGTCAAGTCTGATCCCACACGTAATTCTTGCCTAATTACGCTGATATTCCACTTAACAAATCCCACACAATAAGGAAAAATATTGTTTGTGATTTCGGATCCTCAACCATGTCGATTCTTCCCAAAACCGAATGATCTCGGATTTCCGAAGATAAGATCATGTGAAGATTGATCTTATCATCTCTTTTATCTCCTTAAGCAACCGCCTACAGTTGTAGAATCTTCATAGAAGATCGCTCGCAGAAGATATGGTAACTTGCCATTTATAGAAAGTCGCGTTCCTTCTCAGACGCACTTCCTAAATCTGTCACTCGTTCCCTCCA
Organism: Fallopia convolvulus; assembly: GCA_964016875.1. Lineage (NCBI taxonomy): Eukaryota > Viridiplantae > Streptophyta > Magnoliopsida > Caryophyllales > Polygonaceae > Fallopia > Fallopia convolvulus. Next base: position 4,537,886 of record OZ024720.1, read on the forward strand.
TCGTTCCTCACGATGTTCCTTCACTCGTGACCATGTACCTGTTTTCCTAAGACACTTACATGTAGAAGCAAGTTATATTAACTAAATTTGTTATCATCAAAACTAAGAGAAACCATGGAACAACCATTCTTCCAACAATTTCCCCCTTTTTGATGATGGCAAACCTTTACAAAAATGCATGTCTAGAAACCAATAGAAATATAGATCAGAAAAAAATAAATTCTTGTATGGTTCCCCCTTAACAAATGCACTGTTGTTCCTACTCATCAGAGGTAACAACATATTCCCCCTCAGCCAAAGTTCCCTTTGTATTTCCTGGATAGAACGCATCTCTGCATTTTTCCTAACTTCCCCCTTTTGACATCATCAAAAGATCAACAAACATCAAGCAAAAACATAGAGCAAATGAACAAATTCAATTTAAGCTTAAACCATTCATAAGCAAAAGATAGTCATTATTATAGATAATTGTCGCAGGGATCACAACCTAGAGAAAACAAAAAACATAAAAGTCTTAACATCCAAGAAAAGAGAAAATTTTAAGCTGGGGATTGATGGGCTAAGGAACTAGAGAGGGTCCACATCATGGTTCGGAGGAGGTGGAATCAGCAACAACAATGTCAGCGTCTCTCTTAGCCAGGTACCCAATGATGGTACTCAGCTGAGAGGAAATCTTTTGAAGCTCTGTCAACATTTGGGCAGTAACACCTTCACTCAGCGAAGAACTCCCAACATCCTTTTGGGCAGTCTTCTTTGCCGCTGTTCCCTTTGAATCACCCTGAAAGTTCATCCTCAAGATATTGCGCATCTCCAGGGGTAATCCAAAGAACTCCTCTATCGGTAAGCCTTCCGTTCCTTCAGTATAGCCTTCACAAAGCGAGGATAAGGTATGTTATTCTTCTTCCCAGTACACTTAGCCATTTGCCTCATCATAATCTCCGGAAGACTGATACGTTCCCTCCTTAGAAACTTGTCCAGCAAAATGATATCATTGATAGTGAGCGTAGTCCTCTTCTCCAGCCTTGGAACAATAACCTTGATGAGAAATTGTTGTGCGATTCTTGCAGTGTAGCTCAAGTCATTGGTTAAGTAAGGACCAGAAGCGGGAACTTTGCCCATGACCCGCTTAATTAACTGAGCTTTGTTCCTTGGCCAGTTACTCGACGTATGAACATCCCCGTATCCTTCAGCAGGCACCTTCAGAATTGTGGCAACAGATCCCAAAGAGAAAGAGATTTCCATCCCACTCACAATAGAAAAACCCATCGGACCAGTAGAGAGATTGGCTAGTTGATAGGAACCAAAGAATTGGGAAAGAAGGGACACATCTACCTTGACTCCAGAGTCACAGATTTTCTCCCATCCCTGAAACTTGAGAAGTTCCCAGAACTCCTCCAAGTCATGGCTTTTCAGGAATTCTTCGTCGATCACCAGAGGAGCGACAACCTTCTTTGAACGTTTCTTCTTGGAACGAGCCGCTGGTTCCATTGGCAGTTTGCCTTGCGCCTTTGCAGATTTGAGGTCCTTTTCAACTTCTTCTTCTAACTCCGCCTCTTCGTCATCTCCTTCACCAGCAAAGTCGTTCTTTTCTTCTTCCTCACCCTCATCAGAACCCGAGCCAACCTCTTCTTCCTCTTCCTCTGGATCTTCTTCTTCTTCAAAGGATTCCTGAGCCACCTGTTCCTTTGGAACGGTGGAGCGAAGGACGTACTTGGATCCCGAAGGAGTAACCTTCGCCTTTTTGGTTGCGGGGGAAGGGGTTCGTTCCGAGTCAGAGATGTGAAAAATCTGAGACGGCAGGGGAGGAACACTCTTTTTCGCCTTTCGCTTGCCACGACTCGTTGGCTTCACCCATCCTGGTCACTCACTTATCGGCACAAACGCCACCTTTTCTGGGTCATCGGTGGTGTCCTTTGGAGGCGAGTTCACCTCTTCCTTCTCCATTGCATCCTTGCTCTCCTGGGCATCCCCTGTTTCAGTAGCCATATCGGAGGGGTTTTCCGAGGGAACCACAAAGTGATCCTTCTCAGATTTGTCACCCTCAGTGTCCTTTGCCGATGAGACCATATCAGCGGTGGCCACACCAGTTTCGGAAACAACGTCGAATTTGGTTTCGAGTTTGGAAATTGGGGTGGGAGAGGAAAGTTTGGCCTTTTGAGGGTTTCAAGTTGGGCTTGAATAGTAGCGATCTCACCAGCATCGAGACCCTCAAAGTTTAGGATTGGAGTGTTTGAGGAGGAAGCCATGGTTGCAGAGGAGAGGAAAGATCGAAACTTTGAGGAAGATTTAGGGTTTGAGAGAGACAAAGATGTGGTAAACAAATAATGACCGAGATAAGAGTTTATAAAGCACACCTCTTTCCTTCTTGATAAAGATCATAATCTTTCCCAAAGATCTTCTATCCAAATCTTAACGGCTAAGAGTTGCCATAATGATGAATTTTCACCGCCATTAAGTCTCGTCTGCGCAGACGTCCTATCGTTCCCTGCAGAATTACTGTGCAACGGCTGGATTTTTCAAATGAGCAGTCACAACGGCTATAACTCAACTGCATTGCCTCTGTGATTGACGTCTGTTCTTTTGCATAAAAATCTTCAAATGTAATCAAAGACGTTCCTTTAATGTGACAACATTCTCAACTACTAGTTCCATACCTCGTTACCATGAGTGAATAAAAAGGCTATGTTTGAACAGACAAGGGACGAGAGACGTTCCATTCAAACTTTTTGTAGGCTGGAAATAATTTAGACATCCACACAATTATTCCCCGTTTTAAAGGTATACAAAAACAGGTTCATAGGGAACGTTTGTGTGGACCAGGCTAAGGGACAGTCTTATAGCCAACTATCATTTCGGCTTGAAGTGAGGGATAAAATAGATCAAGTTGGTTATTTTGGGCCAAAAAGAAATCTTGGATGTAAGCAACTATAGTTTCAGTTCCTTTTAGCATGCAAAAATTTTAACAATTTCTAATATATACAACATCTATGCATAGAGGAAAGATATAAGTCATTAGAAAACTTGTCAAATGATATGTAGTTACCTGAGATGTTACCATTTTAGTCAGGCATTGAGGGAATAAAGGACCGGGACTTGTTTACTCCAAGGAAATCATTCCTAGCAACATCCTCAGATGTTCATAGGGTTTTCTGTCCAAAGCCTTGGTGAAAATATCTGCCACTTGATTTTCAGTCCTACAATGATCCATCTTGATAAAACCTTTTTCAACATTATCTCTTAAGAAATGATGTTGAATATCTATATGTTTGGTTCTAGAATGATGCACAGGATTTTTGGAGATATTGATGGCACTTGTATTATCACATAAGATAGGAATAGTTCCAAGAGACATACCAAAATCCACCAGTTGTTGTTTTAGCCATAATACCTGGTAACAACAGGCAGCTGCTGCGACATACTCTGCTTCAGCCGTGGAAAGAGCATCCGAGTTTTGCTTCTTCGAACCCCAAGACACCAAGCAAGGACCAAGGAATTGGGCCATTCCTGGTGTGCTTTTCCTATCCACCAAGTGACCTGCAAAATCTGCATTCGAGAATCCGACAAGTTGGAACGAGTTATGTCTTGGATACCATAGACATAACCCATCGTTCCCTTTCAAGTAGCGCAGGATTCTCTTCACTTCTTTCAAATGTGTTTCTTTAGGATTGGCCTGAAATCTAGCACAGAGACACATACTGAACATAATATCTGGCCGACTGGCCGTTAGGTACAATAGGGAACCAATCATCCCTCGGTACATCGTTTGATCAACATCAACACCATTAAGATCAGCATCAAGATGAGTATTAGGAGAAATAGGGGTATCAAAACTTTTTGTGGAATCCATACCATACTTCTTAAATAGTTCCCTGATGTACTTTTGTTGATGTACCTTTGTTCCCTCATTAGTTTGTACCACTTGTAGTCCAAGAAAGAAAGTGAGCTCTCCGATCATGCTCATCTCAAACTCACTGCTCATAAGATTCTTGAAGCTTTCTACAAGTTTGGGGTTAGTAGAACCAAATATAATATCATCAACATAAACTTGAACTACTAAAACCTCACCGGCTTGTTCCCTTAGGAACAATGTCTTGTCGATCACACCACGTCTGTATCCATTGGCTAATAGAAACTGAGCGAATCTATCATACCAAGCACGAGGAGCCTGTTTAAGGTCTTAAAGAGCCTTGTCCAACACGTAGACATGGTCAGGGTGATCAACATCTTCAAATCCTGGAGGTTGTAGTACATAGACCTCCTCTTGTAGGTAACCATTCAGGAATGCTGTCTTCACGTCCATTTGATACAACTTGAATCCCTTGTGAGCAGCATAGGCGATTAGAAGACGGATGGCTTCTATTCTTGCGACAGGAGCGTACGTTTCATCGTAGTCAATCCCTTCTTGTTGATTGTACCCTTTTGCTACAAGTCTCTCCTTGTTCCTTGTGACAGCTCCGGTGTCATCAAGTTTATTCCTGAAAACCCACTTTGTTCCTATAGCCATCTTGTGTTATGGCTTGGGAACTAGTCTCCATAATTTATTCCTCTCAAACTGGTGTAGTTCCTCTTGCATAGCAACTATCCAGTCAGGGTCTTTTAATGCTTCCTTCACATTCTTTGGCTCTGCAAGAGAGATAAACACATTGAAAGCACAAAAATTCTTAATAGAGGAACGAGTAAGCACACCTTTATTGTATGGAGTGATGATGTTGTCAACAGGATGATCCCTCTTTTGATGATAGTTTCTGACTTCAATCTGAGTGGGATCTGTTCTTGACTCCTCTTGTTCCTGTTGGCTTGTCGTTCGATGTGATGTTCCTTCTCCATGATCTTCCCCAATGTCTTCATTCTGTGAAGTATCATCTTCTGGAACCAATGCACTTTCTGTGTCATCTCCATCCAAGTTAGGACTAGGAGGCATAACATTGTCATCTGGAACTTGTGCACTTGAATCTAGATCGACTTCATCATCTAAATCTGAATTTAGAACCTTCAGTACATCCTCGTTACTGGACAGGTTCCCTCCATTTTTGGACTCGTCAAAGACAACATGAATGCTTTCTTCAAACTTCTTAGTCCTTTTATTGAACACCTTGTAAGCCTTACTGTTGGATGCGTACCCCCAGAAAGATGCCTTCATCACTCCTTGGATCAAACTTGCCTAGCTCGTCTTTTCCATTGTTGTGAATGAAACACCTGCATCCAAAGACTTTCAAGTGGGAAATATTCGGCTTTCTGCCCTTGATTAGTTCATATGGAGTTTTTGAAAAGTTGGAACGTATGGTGACTCGATTAATGATGTAGCAAGCAGTACCGACGGCCTCAGCCCAAAAGGACCGAGGCAAGTTACATGCCAACATCATAGTACGAGCCATGTTTTGTAGTGTTCCATTCTTTCTTTCTGCAACGCCGTTTGTTGAGGAGTCCTCGACGCAGAGAAGTTCTGAGACACTCCATGTTCATCACAATAGCTATGAAACATGGAATTCTTGAACTCTGTTCCGTTGTCAGATCTGATAGCTTTCAGTTTTTGTTCTATTGATGCTTCTACTTTCTTGATCCAGCTTTTGAATGCCATGAACGTCTCGTCTTTGGAACCTAGAAAGAGAGTCCATGTATATCTAGTAAAATCATCAACAATAACAAAAATGTACCTGCTACCACCATGACTTCTCACCCACATGGGACCGCACAAATCCATGTGTACCATGTCAAGAGGATGAGAGGTCCTAACTGACAACTTTGGCTGAAAAGATGACTTGCTTTGTTTTCCTTTCACACACTCTTCACATAGGCTTTCCTTTTCTGCAAGAACCTTGGGTAGTCCTATCACCAGATTATGTGAGTAGAGTTTGTGGATTCCTCGATGATTAGCGTGACCAAACCTCCTATGTGTTGAGAGGGTTTCTTGACAACAAATAAATTTATAATCAAGACCCCACTATTGTATAGCAGAGTCAGGTTCGTCCGCAGGGAGAAAGTCAGTATCAAGTTTTGTTACTTCTCACGCAAGCAATCAATTAAAGGTAGGGTTTTTAACAAGGAAAGAGAATTCTAAAGTTAAAGGTATCCCCACAACAACAATTATGCATGCCAAACGCTAATGAAACATAAAGATCATGCTTTTATAACATAAAGGTGTCAACTTTCGTCAACTTAAGCAAGTAAATCAATCAACTTTCGTCCTATCAATAAACTTACTATCTATCTCTTCTACTTCAACTAGGATAGATCTGCTTTCGCTTCAAAACCCTAATTTGACTATTATGATTCAAGGTTTCTGCTTTCGCTTCAACTATGAATGAGAAATTCCCTTCAACTTTCGTCTCAAGGATTAAGAACAAGAGAATAGATTCATGCAATAAAAACAATCAAGACATGATCATAAACAAGCATGCACAACCATTGTTGGGTTCAACCCCAACCTTAGAGAGAGAGAGAGACTACTCACAATTCATAATAATTGAAAACATCTAAATTAAATTAAAAAGAAAGCTTACAACTTGAATTCAAAACAAAACTTGTTCTCCAAGCTATCTTCTCTACTCGTCCTCTCGCCCCTCTCTCTTCTCTCCTCCTCCTCCTCTTACTTGCCCTCCAAGGCAATTGATTGTATAATTGATAACAAAGGGTAGACAAGAGTATTTATAGAGAAACTATTCTATCTTAAATCTATCTATAAGGAAATAAATCTATCTTAAATCTATCTATAAGGAAATAATATCTTCTAATAAGATATATCCCTTCTATCTATCTAATAACATAAAAAAGGAAACAAGATAGAAGCCCATTAATAGCACCGACTCGGATCTCTACTGCTCTCGCTGCCTCGTTAATGACCTTGACAGGGTCGTTAACGACCCTTGAGTAAAACTTGCGTAGAAGATTCGTTACAACTCCGTTTGACTCGATTCTTTTTTCTATGTTCTTGTAACGAATTTTTCTATCTCTTTCCAAGCTCAAACTTGATTTTCAATAACTTTACTTGAGCACTTAATCTTCATCTTCTCTTCATGCTTGAGTGCTATCTTCACCGTCTTTACTCCTTTCTTCAAAATATGCTCCAAAAAGCTTCTAAATACCTACAAAACATCACCAAAGCTTATGTAGACTCCATATCTCAATAAAATGAGAAAACCTACATAAACGACTCAAAACAAAACACAAAACTAAAGAAAAAGACTCAAAAGACACAAAAACACACCCTAAAAACATGACTAAAAAAGCGGACATCACTATGCCAGAGATCAGTCTTGTAGGCTATTGTAACAAAGCAGAGTTCTTCTTGTGGTTGGAAACTTGAGTCGACATAATACACATTGTTGCGCCTCTTTTCCTTTCAGGACCACAAGATTTAATTTCATGTTCCTGATCATACAGCCATCTGAGGTAAAGGATACCTCGTTTTTCCCTTGGTCACAAAGTTGAGCAATACTCAACAAGTTGTAACTAAGACCTTTTACCAAGCTTACGTCTCTAACGCTGATTTTATCATTTAGCTTGACTTCACCTGTTCCAATGATTTCTCCTTGATTGTTGTTGCCAAAGGAAATGTTTCCTCCAGCATTGTTTTGAAGTGAGGACAGAATACTCTTGTTCCCTGTCATGTGACATGAACACCCGCTGTCAAGGACCCAGCGGACGTTCCCCCTCACTTCTACCTGCAAGAAAGAAATCACGTTTTAACGACCCAGGCCTGCTTAGCCTTCCCGAGTCAGTTAGCATAGCTCACAGAATGATAAATTTGAGATTGCACTAAAGTAACTTTCTGTGAACTCTTGGAACTAGAAGCAATATTTGAGGGATCAACATGATTTTTCCCTTTTTCATTTTTAGAATCTTGCTTCTTTTGTGGTTGTGGGGCCTGTTTCTTCCTTTTCTGATGAGATTTATCATACCCTTGATTTTTCTTACCAGACCACTGTTTCTTGTTGTTCCTTGTATTCTGGTTTTGAGCCCTTTTGTTTGACATTTTTAGTCTAACCTTACATTCTTTTTGAACATGACCTCCCCCACCACAGTGATAGCATACCATATAGTATTCACCAAGATAGCGTTTAGGATGTGGTTTCTGGAAGGTTCGTTCCTTTGCTCGTTCCTTGGAAAGAACTCTATGTTGGTTCCCTTGAGACTGTTTTAGGTATATTTTATGAGCCGTTTTTCCATAATACCATTCAGAGTTATCATGCAGATTACTTTCAAGAATTTTGACTCTACTTTCTAGATGAATTACCTTATCTCTAGCGGATTGTAGTTCCCTAGCTTTTCTTTCCATTTTCTCTTCAAAGTTAAGATCATCCGGAGGATATTCAGATTTGTTTTTACCATAACCAATACCAGACCTAGCAGTACTGAACTCAATCTGAGTTCTTTTACTTAGTTCATGCTCTAATTCTTCTCTTTTGAGTTTGTGAACAAGTAAATCTGACCTAAGTTCGTTATTGGTTTGAGTTAGAGTCTTAATATCTTTCTTTAAATCTACACATTCTGAACAAGGAACAACAGAAGTAATAGTAGTTTCTGATAATTTTTCATCAAGATTTAGACATTTCTCATCAGAAGCTTCTATTTCATCTTGCATCTTTAAGTTATCTTCAAACAACTTTTTGACAAGGATAACAAGATCAGATTGTTTAGCATTCTCTATACTAGAAAGAAATTGTTCAGGAGTTACCTCTTGATTAACATCTTCAGTCTTCAGAGCCATGGCACAGATCTTTGAATCAGATACATCATCTGAGTCAAGATCCCAAGCAGCGATGTAGGCCTTCTTCTTCTCGTTCCCAGTGTCGTTACCTTTAGGACAACTCTTTGCATAGTGACTCTTTTCCTGACAGTTGAAGCAGGTAACGTCCTTGAGTTCCTTCTTCTCAAAGTTGACTCTTTCCTTCATGGCACCTTGCTTCTTGTCTCTCCTGTAGAAAGATCTCATGGCTTTGGTTATGAGAGCAACGTCAGAATCATTTTCTAGCTCTCCGTCATTTCCTGCAGTGATGTTTTCAATGGCCATCTCCACTTTAAGAGCAATTCCCTTGCTAGAGCTTGAAGCACCACTGTTATTTTTCTCATATCGCTCATAGTCAGTCAGTTTTCCAAAGATCTCATGAAGTTTGCAAGTCTTTGTTATTGGATTCTCCTTGAGAAGTCCTCTTGTAACTACATACGTGGGACCTAAGCCATCAACAATTGCAGAAACTTTCTCAGCATGTTTGATAGAGTCCCCAATTCCAAGATGATTAATGCGATTGACCAAGCCTTCAAACCGAGATTGGTATGTGGATATGGTTTCTCCATCTATCATCCTAAAATTGTAGAACTCCTTCTTAGCGTCCTTCTGATGTGATGTGATTCCATCTATCGAGTCATGGCCCCACAGTACCGTGCATATTGGGGCGCCGTTGCACACGCTGATTTCCGACCTTGGCGCGCCTTGGCCTTTGATGAATGGTACCACTTCTTCGGGCACTTTTAAAGGGACTATGCTCCATGATTTGAGTGAAGATCTCAGCCCTAAAGACAAGTTCAATTTGCACGACAAAGGAGGGTCTTCACTTGGACAAATATCCAAGGCCGGTGTCCGAGGCGCTAAGAAGCCAAGTCAAGGTACCACGCCCTATCTTCGGCGCATCACTCGAGCACATGCTAGGGAAATGCTTGACAAGATCAAGAAGGAGCTCATGGCTCATAAGTTGGACTTTGGTTAGCAAAGGTGAAAGTTGGAGTCTTATGATACATCATGGTTCGATAAGTGACAACTTAACGGTTAAGGACGATTAATGTGCTCTCGGTTTTTATGGGTTGTTTTTGTAATTTTCTTTAAATGAGGGGGCTGATTTTGTGAGGCTTGTTATCTAGGTTATATGGTCGTCCATCCCCCTCCTCCCTTGGGAGAGATTGGACGAAAAACCTTGTTGTTTACTTTCCTTGCATCTTTCAATTCAAGTACTTGTTCTTTTTTTCGTTCGTTCAATTCTCGTTGTTCAAGTTGTTGGTGAGTAATATCCGACAATCTCGGGCATCCTAGTTTGTTTGAGAGCTTGGTGAGTCATATCCAAGTTGTCAAGCATCCATATCCCCTTGTTCTTCCCATTTCGATCCATCATCCATCTCGGTGGTTTCTGCACCCCCCTTAGTAAAATAGACATATCTTTCAATCCACTCATCATCTAGGTCTGAAATTTTGAGGGATTAAACTAGACTCAGAGATCTAACTTCTCGAATTGGAATCCCTCAATTTCGAGTTCGGACGAGGAAGATCCATTCAGTTGAAGACGGGTCAGTTGCGTGGTGTTTGTTGTCGGAATTCCTTGGATTCTCGTGGCGATCTCTTTGCACCATCATCCCCTCCATCGATCCTCTCATCAAGTGGTATCAGAGCCACGCGAAGGTATTGCCATCTAAACCTTGTTACGACCTTGAATTTCCACTTGTTGCAAGGTTTTAGGTTCGAACTCTTTATTGGTTGCGTTGTGTTGTTGTGTGCGACCATAGTGTCCTTGTTGTGTGTTGTTGTGGTCGTTGCTTTGTCTTGATCTTGTGGTTGTCTTGGATGAGTGTGTGTTCTGCCATGGCTGCCAACCATGCTCAAAAAACGTTCCAATAGAACACTCAAAAGAGTTATCAAAAGTTGGTAGTTGAAAGGGTGCATTTGTTGCTTGATAAATGTCTTCCTTTAGTGCTTGATTTAAGTGTGTCTTGCTGACTTTGGCTGAGTAAAAACGTGGGAATTGAGTCCATAATCTAGCTTTCTTTTGACCCCTTTATATCATTACATGCTTGTTGTTGGTTACGGTGCTAGGATACGGGAACGACACCAAGACGAGACATCTTGTGTTGTTGTGTTTGAGCTTTTCTTGTTCCATTTTGTTGGTCATCTCCTACTTGCAACTTGTCGGATTTTCATCTCGGACAAGTCTTGGTGATTAATTCGTGTGACCTCTATACCTTGATCTTTGCCTTGTTTTTTCGATGACAAGTGTAGGTGATGACAAGAATAAGGAACAAGTTGAGGAGACATCCACTAGTTCGGTGGCTGCCATGATACAAACTTTTCAACAATCCATGCAACAATCCGTGGAAGCTTTGGCGACACGCATGGATGCCTTGGAGCGCCAAATCCTAGGGTTGGACGAGAGGACACAAGTGCCTCAAGTGGTGAAGATCAAGGATATACGAGAAGAGGATCAAAGTTCGAGGACGACCCCTTGTAAAGGGGAGGAGAATTCCTTCCAACAAAGAGTGATGTGTGACACAGAACAACCAAAAAAAGAGATTCTTTTCCATGAATTGGAACAACTCATCACCGTCAAGTGTCCGATAAAACTGATGCACATATTGCAAGAAGAGGAGAAAGTTGTGGAATCATCTCCTAAAATCAAGTGTCGTCCTACCATCACTCCTAGCTCCATGAACTCGTTGGCTAAACCATGTATGGATGTGTTTCCTATGATTCCTTCAAGTTTTCCCTTTTTGCTCCATGAGGAGGACGAGGCTGTTTTAGTCACTCCAAGCGGTGATTACATTCCTTTTCTTGTGGAGGCCAAGAAAGATGTCTTTGTCATGGAGAATGCCACACCAAGGGAGATAGAAGCCCTACCTCCATTGTTGAGCTCACAGGGTGATATGAGTGCACTTCTCAGGGACGTTTCTTGCACTCCTCTATTCTATATTTATGACTACGTGTTGGTTATGTCACATGCATTTGATCAAATAATTTCAGTTTTCTTTCATGCATTTGTGACATCTAGTACTAAGTACTCTTGCTTCCATTTTAGTTCTCTTGCCCAATACATGTCATCTAGGATGCATATAGGTTATAGAATTCCATTGATGCCTACTTACACTCAATCTCTTCATTGCTTTATTATGAGATGTACTCGTAAGAATAGGAAGAGAAGTGGTGTAGCTAGAGCATACTTTCTGGCCTATCATATTGAGATTGGAAATGTTATTCTTAAATTGACTTCTATAGAGTGTACTTGCTTGTGCTTCCCTCGATGTGTCCTTTGTTTTACAGGCTTGATAGATTCGAGGACGAATCCTTTTAAAGGGGAGGAGGATGATGTGATTCCATCTATCGAGTCATGGCCCCACAGTACCGTGCATATTGGGGCGCCGTTGCACACGCTGATTTCTGACCTTGGCGCGCCTTGGCCTTTGATGAATGGTACCACTTCTTCGGGCACTTTTAAAGGGACTATGCTCCATGATTTGAGTGAAGATCTCAGCCCTAAAGACAAGTTCAATTTGCACGACAAAGGAGGGTCTTCACTTGGACAAATATCCAAGGCCGGTGTCCGAGGCGCTAAGAAGCCAAGTCAAGGTACCACGCCCTATCTTCGGCGCATCACTCGAGCACATGCTAGGGAAATGCTTGACAAGATCAAGAAGGAGCTCATGGCTCATAAGTTGGACTTTGGTTAGCAAAGGTGAAAGTTGGAGTCTTATGATACATCATGGTTCGATAAGTGACAACTTAACGGTTAAGGACGATTAATGTGCTCTCCGTTTTTATGGGTTGTTTTTGTAATTTTCTTTAAATGAGGGGGCTGATTTTGTGAGGCTTGTTATCTAGGTTATATGGTCTTCCATCCCCCTCCTCCCTTGGGAGAGATTGGACGAAAAACCTTGTTGTTTACTTTCCTTGCATCTTTCAATTCAAGTACTTGTTCTTTTTTTCGTTCGTTCAATTCTCGTTGTTCAAGTTGTTGGTGAGTAATATCCGACAATCTCGGGCATCCTAGTTTGTTTGAGAGCTTGGTGAGTCATATCCAAGTTGTCAAGCATCCATATCCCCTTGTTCTTCCCATTTCGATCCATCATCCATCTCGGTGGTTTCTGCACCCCCCTTAGTAAAATAGACATATCTTTCAATCCACTCATCATCTAGGTCTGAAATTTTGAGGGATTAAACTAGACTCAGAGATCTAACTTCTCGAATTGGAATCACTCAATTTCGAGTTCGGACGAGGAAGATCCATCCAGTTGAAGACGGGTCAGTTGCGTGGTGTTTGTTGTCGGAATTCCTTGGATTCTCGTGGCGATCTCTTTGCACCATCATCCCCTCCATCGATCCTCTCATCAAGTTCCAAGATGATTAATGCGATTGACCAAGCCTTCAAACCGAGATCGGTATGTGGATATGGTTTCTCCATCTATCATCCTAAAATTGTAGAACTCCTTCTTAGCGTCCTTCTGATGGCTCTCATTCAGATCAACGCTTCCAATGTGCATTTGCTCAATGGCTTCCCATGCTTCTTTGGCAGTCTCACAGTTGACTACCCTTAGGAGATCTTCAGCACCCAAGGCATTGTTTAGTAGCATTTGTGCCTTGTAGTTCTTCTCCATTCTTGTCCATTCAGTTTGGCCCCATTCTGTCTTTTTGTTCTTCTTTGCTTCAGGAACGACATAGTCTCCATCCTCAATGACTGACCAAGATTGGTAGTCATTGCTTTTGAGCCATGTGGCGAAGAGCTTCTTCCAGTGGTCATATTCTCCAGGAACAAGCAGTGGAGGCTTGTTGTTTCCAATTTCGACGTTGTGAGTGTTGTTTGAAGTCATTCTGTATTCCTGCACTAATACACAATCTAGAGCAAACTTGCTCTGATACCAATTGTTGGATCGTGACGCGTTATTAACAATACAGGGAACTAGTAAGGTTCCCTGGGCAGCGGAAATAAACAGTAAGAACACAGAATTTATAGAGGAAACCTTCTGTCCGACCAACAAGTCGTAGAAAGAAAAACCTCTACCCCTGAGACTCCTTCTTAGAGGATTTTCAATAGAATACTTTTATTAAGTTTCAACGATTACAAGGCAAGTCTAGTAACTAAGGCACCCACCAAAGTTCCCTTGGTAACCACGGCACCGACCGAAGTTCAACCAACTAGACTTCTACAACCCTAAGCGTAAACCTAAATCGAAAGTAAACTACTGACTTACTTGTGGATTCTTCACCGGAAAAAGCCACACACTCATACACTTGAAAAGCTCTCTTCTCAAGTTCTTCATCTTCAACCACTTCTCTTAACCCTAGCTAACCCTAGCTATTTATAAGATAAGTCAAGTCTGATCTCACACGTAATTCTTGCCTAATTACGCTGATATTCCACTTAACAAATCCCACACAATAAGGAAAAAGATTGTTTTTGATTTCGGATCCTCAACCATGTCAATTCTTCCCAAAACCGAATGATCTCGGATTTCCCAAGATAAGATCATGTGAAGATTGATCTTATCCTCTCTTTTATCTCCTTAAGCAACCGCCTACAGTTGTAGAATCTTCGTAGAAGATCGCTCGCAGAAGATATGGTAACTTGCCATTTATAGAAAGTCGTGTTCCTTCTCAGACGCACTTCCTAAATTTGTCACTCGTTCCCTCCATCGTTCCTCACGATGTTCCTTCACTCGTGACCATGTACCTGTTTTCTTGAGACACTTACATGTAGAAGCAAGTTATATTAACTAAGTTTGTTATCATCAAAACTAAGAGAAACCATGGAACAACCATTGTTCCAACAGGTCATGCATAACCTAGCTGCTAGACATCATATATGTGTGTGTGCAAACGACGAGTAATTAATGATCAAATTTGTTGGTATTGATTTTTAGGGTTTTCAAGATATCTCAATTTATATGGATTAAACCCTAATTTCTTAGAACGATTACGTGATAAACGTTTAAGAGAGGTCCAGATCAAATGATTATAGGAAAGTAATAATGCTTGTGCACGTTAATTTATTATTGAATAAAGAGAAATATTTATACAAGGAGTTTGTTACGTACATAAATCTGATGCTATGAACTAAACCCTAATTTGATATTGCTAACAATAAAATAAATACTAAGGATAATCCTAATTAATGATCGAGAAGATAATTGACGTCTCCAACGATCGCCATCGAACACTAATCAGAATCGGTGAGTCTAAACGAGAATTCAAATCGGCCTTCATACTTGCCAGAAGGGGTTCGAACCTCGTAACTAAAAGTGGGCTGATCTTTCTTGTGGAGCAAGGAATCCACCCAGACTCGGACTTGGCCCACGTCCTTGTCGCACCAGAAGGCCCGCTTGTGCCGGAGACGGAAGACCACCATCAAGCGCGCCAACGACGACTCCTCCACCGTGAATGCCACCATACTGTTGTCGCCGTTGATGGACGTCTTCTGGCTATTATATTGATGTTTTGGGTCGCCAGAAAGCGAAACCACGACGTACAAGTCCATCTCTCGGATTGGTTTCACCTTCTTTAGATCTCGAGTCGAGATTACCGTCAACTCTAGTGTCTTGTACCCCATATCTATGAGATCAATCGAATGATCGATCAATAGAGAAAGTGGGTTTTCTTATTTTTGTAAATTGAATTGTTGGAAAAATAAAGGAGAGTATTGCTATTTATAGATTTTAGGTAGCTTGGGCAAGGATGAATCGCGTCAAACCCTGGTAATGATATTTTTTCGGGCAAGACCTGATATAACTATCAATATTCAGATATATTATTTCTGGTAAGAATATATTTTAATTCTTTTTATATATAATTTATTTTATATCATTCAAATTAACCATATAGTTTCCATTCCATATTAAATAAATTTTTTTTATTATATTTAATCTTCTTTCCAATATTAACAAGACATACATGTCTAGTGTCAACTATATACTACTGTTTTTTTAGCAAATGAAAATCGTATTTCATCTTCTAGCAGCATGATGAAATACGAGTTTAATTTTGATTCGACCGAACATATTAAGATTTTTTTATATATTTAATATTTTTTGGTAAGAAGATATAAATACATATGTTTTTAATATAGTAGCAAGTATCTTCTATATTTTTTTTTGATATATACTCATTATACCCACAAATACGTACGTGCCCTATTACTTGAAGATCAAGTTTCGAATGGTCGAAGCCGTTTAAAGATAGATTTATTATTTATATTTATTATAGAGATAAAATAGATATCTTTATACCCACAAATTAATATCTTCTATATATATATATATATACTCATTATATATACCCACAAATACGTACGTGCCCTATTACTTGAAGATCAAGTTTCCAATGGCGGAAGCAGTTAAACGCCACTACCTCTCGGAAGAATTGTAAGAGAAAATCTTTCTCCTCCTCCCCATCAAATCCATCGTTCGATTCGAATCCGTTGCCAAATCATGGCAGTCCACGTTCCATTCCCGACCCTTCATCGCCATGTTTGGCCCACGTTATCCCGATCGAAACCCTCGTACGATCCGTCAGTCGCCGAGTATATAATCGGCGGCTTCGGGACTGGTTGAACGCGTAAGCAAGCCTGGGTGGCCCATGATCCGCGTTCTTGGGCCTTTGAGCAATGGAATCTACTGTTTAACCTCCCATAACCGTTACCAATCCCGCTATTACCATCATCGTTTCAAAATTGCTGTTATTAGGTCAGCCAAAATAGCCCTATGTAACCCCGCTATCCATCCCCACAAGTTCATTGATCCTTTTCCGTCTGAATTCCGTTCGATATTATCTCATGTCTCTTCGAATTCGAAGCCCTGTCGAGTCCACTTTGGTTTCGGCTGTGTTGAGAGTAATGATTATATCAAGAGTTACAATGTTGTTGTCCTCGTTAATTACGATAGAGACGATCACGCGGCTGCAAATGCAACG
Source organism: Fallopia convolvulus (assembly GCA_964016875.1). NCBI lineage: Eukaryota > Viridiplantae > Streptophyta > Magnoliopsida > Caryophyllales > Polygonaceae > Fallopia > Fallopia convolvulus. Next base: position 4,554,540 of record OZ024720.1, read on the forward strand.
ACGGCCACGACCAACGTAGTCTTCCTTCCTCGTCTTCGTCTACAATTATAAGGTACGTACAATATTAACCAATTAATTGTTAGTTGATAAGCTAGTACTGTTTAACTTAACTAACTAATTGTTAGTTGATGAGCTATTACTGTTTAACTTTTTCTATTGTCAATTGGTTTTTTAATTATATTATCCCATTATATAGGTACAAAGTGGCGACGGTAAGTGGAACAAAATTGTTGCTTATGACCCCGAGAAGCGAAACGTTGGCCAAAGAAAGGCCACACAGGCATTCAGTGGTTCTATTATACAAGGAGGGAGGAGGATAAGGATAATCGATATCACTAAACCTTTAGAGGCCGGTGTGTCCTCAAAAGTTCTTTGAGGGGTTCTTTCATTGGATGGGGGTGTAGGAGAGGATCGATCCTATGTTATGTTGTCGTATAATTTCGCTAAGGAATCTTTTAAGTTAATAGGCGTGCCACAACACCGAGGCCGTGACGACGTTTTCGTGTTGCACGATCATCTTGTTGTTATTAAGATAGTAGAAGCGTCATTTCCGGGGGATGTTTTAGCGACACAGTGCAATGAGGTCAATGTTTGGATGATGATGGAATACGACGTTGAAGAATCATGGACCAAGATCTACACCATCCACACAGATAAACTCTATGTTAAGATCTCGAGAATTTATGGGATAGATTATTGCCCCCTACAAAGTGAAATTGGCGGGATTCGTATCAAAAGGATTTTCTTTGAAGATGGTTCCAAGCAGAAGATCATCTCTTTTAAGGATGGTGGTGATGGGCATAAAGTAGTTGGCAGTTCTAATGATGTATCCTATTATTGTTGGAACACTAGCGGAATTTCAACTTATGTAGAGACCCTCTAACGCATCTAGCTAGTTTAATTGTTTTTTCTTTCTTCTTCTATGTAAACTTTTGCCCTTAATTAGGTTGAATTCTATTTTATTTGTGTTTAATCACTATATGAATTGCAAAAATTTTTGATGTGAACTGGGTTCCTTTTTGGAAACCTTCCTAACAATATAAATTACATGAATTTTGAGTGTTGGAACGGGTGTGTTAGTAATACAGACACTGTTCCTATGGGAACAGTACACTGGGCAGCGGAAATATGCAAGACTTAACACGATCACTTATAGTGGAAACCTTTAACAACCAACTAGTTGATTGAAGGACAAACCACTCCCTCCGTAGAGGAGTTGTAATGCTTCTCTTAGTTTTATTGATTTCACATGAACTACAAGCAAGTAGAGTTATCAAAGATAGTCTTATCCTATTCTCTAGAACCTAGACCTATCTAACTCAACTTCTCAGCCCAATAACGATTCAACAATAAAACTAAATCACAACACAACTTACAGTGATCAGCTTCAGACTTCACGATGACTTCACAAGTAACCGGTAACTCTAACCTAATCACTTAACCTTTATTTATAGTGAAACAAACTAATTTAATCATATCTTACTTACCTTCGTAATTCAGATATGATTAGTTATTATTTTATTCACTATAAACCTGATTTACATTGATTCTATCTTATCTAATCCTAGAAAGACTCGAACCAATTATCCACTAAATCTTGGAGTTGTTATTCGGCAATATCCACTCCAAGATCTTCTTCAAGTAACAACTTCATCCAGCTGTCAAATCTTCCGAGATCTGATTCTCTCGCAACTGATTTATGCGCTTACTATATAAGGAAAGATGAAGTATCTTCACACTGTTGTTCCCTCACATTGTTCCCTCACATCAGTGCTTCATTGATTGTCTCCTTACTTCTGTATAAACCTATAATCTACATTACAACTCACACAGACATAAAGATCGTTAGTCCTTATAGAGTTTGTCATTATCAAAACTAAAGAGGAGTACTTGACACTGGTCCTATGGTAACAGACATTGTTCCCATGATACCAGTATCCAACAATTTCCCCCTTTCTGATGATGACAAACCTATACAGAAATTGCACAAATAAACAACTGATGAAACCCGAAACAACTGCTCGCTAAGAGACAAGGAACGAGGCTATTATTTTTGATAGTGCAAACACTTGCTTCTTATTTATATCTTTCGGACACCGAGGTTACAAGCCAACGAGGCTTAACAAGAAATTAAGAATTACACCTTGGACCTCCTATAGGTTGTCGAGACCTCGAGATGACAATATCCGAGATCTCCTACTTTGCTAAACGATTCTACCGCCTAAGTGTTGCAAGATTGATCTTGAGGCGAGGTAGACTTGAGAGCGTGGTGTTGAGTCTGGCGAGATTGTGTAGCAAGGTCCTTAGTGCAGACGGGATCTTTGAGCGACTTGAAGTCGTTTTGTGGACTCTTCTTATCTGTAGCGAGGTCTTTTAACGATGTTTCTATCACGTCGATCTTTAACGAGCAAGACAGTTCTTGAGTTAAGATGTTTTTTGACCCCTTCTTCTTACGAGGTCTTTCTCTATTTATAGAGGATGGGGGAGTCAAGTTTTAGCAAAGGCTCGATGTGGGACGCCCGAGATTGGGGACTTCTGATTGGTCCGAAGGTGAGGTAGCTGGTGATTGGCTTGGGGAAGCATCGTCAATGAGTGGTCCGTGTGGGCGGGTGTCAGTAGAGTCGGTGACGAGATCTAGACCTCGTTCCGAGGTCTAGGGTAAACTCGGTCGCGGGATCTGGGACCTCGCGGGGGCAGGAACTTTGTTTTAAATAAAGGGAGAATACGGGAGTGGGGTCCGGAATCATCCGTTCGTTTCCTGTACCCCGGGACCACTTCTTGCTTTTACTATTTTGGTCACCATCACAACCCCATGGCCTGGGGGTCTCGCCCCGAGGGCCGCAGGGCATAATCTCCATGTGGTCGCGGGGTACTAGGCTTTTTGGAGGTCAGGAAGGTATTTCGCGAGATTGTGGGGTTCTCGAGGTTGAGAAGATGTTTTGCGAGGTGTGGGGTTCTCGAGGTTGGGGAGGTGTTTTGCGAGGTGTGGGGTTCTCGAGGTTGGGGAGGTGTTTTGCGAGGTGTAGTGTTCTCGAGGTTGGGAAGATGTTTTGCGAGGTGTAGGGTTCTTGAGGTTTCCTTCTCGCGAAGCTCCGTTCTTGGTTTCCCCTGCTTGTATGGGCTAAACTTCCTGGGCCCATCCCTCGTTTCTTGCTTAATGGGCCTTTTAGGAGGGATAGGCCCAATAAGCTTTTTCGGGGGGGGATAGGCCCAAATTCGCTCTTTATAACAGCGTACTCTGCACGCTTTCCCTTCATCTTCTTCTCCACTTTTTCCGCCCTTTGCCGTTTCAGTTTTTTGTTAGTTCTCCGAGACGGTTTCTGACGAGCCCTTTTCCACTACCCGGTTGCATCACTGTTTTTTCCGACGCCGACTCTGAACAAGTAAGTCCTCGACCCCTTTTCCTCTTGTCTTTTGATGTTCGTTGTTTTGGGTTTTTTGTTGTTTCGCCTTCGTTCCGTGTTTCGGAGGAGCGGTGGTGCCTGCCCGGTGTTTTGCGCCGGTGTCTCGGTGGCGAAACGGCGATGGCGAGGTCGCGCGTCCTTCGCTTGTCGTCTTCATCCCTCTTTTTTGCTCTTTACTGTTTTGTTCTGTGCCCGGGTTTTTGACGGTCAGTTTTCCGGTTTTTGACGGTCAGTTTTCCGCTGTTATGGTGGCGAGTCGGGGGTGGTGACGGTGGCTCTCGTCTTGGCGCGGTGCCTTCACCAGTCTCTTTGTTTCTTTTGTGTGGTTTTTTTCTTGTTTTGGTTTGGCTTCTGGGGTGTCGCTCGCCGTGGTGGGGGCGAGACGGTGGCGAGATGGTGGGGTAAGGGTGGCGACCGCCACGCCTTCGTGCATGCTTATTTCCCCCACTTTTCGAATTTTGAAGCCCTTGGGAGCCCAAACGTCATGATGTTTTGACTGACGGGACGTTTGGGCTTCCACCGTTGGCTTCCACCGTTAGTTGGCCTCCTTCCTTCTCTTTCCTCCTTTTTGACGCTTCAAATTCCTCTTCGCCGTCCTATCTTGTCAGAGTAGCCTCTAGGGTGCCACGTGGCCTTCCTCCCTTATGACCTCGCGTAGTTTTTCCTTCCGAGGTTATGACCTCGTGCTGTTTTTTCCTTCCGAGGTTATGACCTCGTGCTGCTCTTCCCTTGAGATCACGACCTCGTGCTTTTCTTCTCCTCGTCGCCGTGACCTCGTGTTGCTTTTCCCTTTGGTTATCTTGTCTAGTGTCTTATTGCTCATTTCTTTTCCAGGTACTAGCCTTTTGTGGCCTGGACGTCGCTCTTTCATGTCTAGGAGAGCTTCTGTGAGTCCTCCACCTGGCTTCGCTTTCAAGGTTCAAGAGAGTTTTTACCAGGAGGTTTCTGAGTCTGTAGGGAGTGTAGAGCCTAGCGATTCCCAAAACCCGAGCTCTCCTTCATTGGTCTTCAGCGACCCTTCTTCTAGCGACTCCGCTACTTCGATCAATTCACGCTTCCTTCGACTTTGTGTTTACTCTGGTGTTGAAATGGCTTCCTCTTCTACCCGTGATGAGGTCGTCGCCGAAGTTGAGGTGCGGCCGGATGCGGGAATGGCCTCAGCTTCTACCTCCTACGTGCCCCCGAGCTTCCCCGCGGCTTATATTACTGATGCCGTGTCTAGCGTTCATGCTGTCCTCGAGGAACGGATTCCCATGACCCCGGGCACCCTTGAGTCTTATTTGTCCGAGGGAATGGCCACCGACCTCGAGCATGAAGACCTCGAGAAGATTGCTAAGGACTTCCCCTGGCCCGAGGGAGTTGAGCTAGCACTACCCGAAGAGGGGGGACGGCCCTTGGCGTCCTACGAAAGGTGCGTGGTCGTGCACCTCTTCAGTCTTCAAGCGAGCTTCAGGCTGCCTCTGGCCCATCATATTGTTGACTACCTGTGGGCCATGCGGATCTGTCCCGCCCAGTTGTTTCCGAACGCTTGGCGGTTGTTGTGCGCTTACACGATTCGAAGTCGAGAACTTGGGGACGAGCCAAATCGTGATGAATTGTCGGCCCTATTCTTAGCGAGGAGGGAACCTCGGTCTTGCCTCATCAATCCTAGCACGCCGAATGTCAAGATCACCACGGCCCAATCGAACGTTGGGACGTAGAAACCGAAATGGTTCTTGGTTCGAGACCCCTACGGGAGATATCTTAATTTTCCCGTGGTGTCGGGCACCTTTGAGAGGTGTGTGTGCCCGCACACGGTTGCCGAGCTTCAAGCTCTCAAGGCTCGATATGCTACAGCGAGCCCGGCGCCGTACCAAATTTACCTTTCTCAGGACCAGCTTGAGTGGGCCGGCCTGAGCCTCAGTCTTCCTCCCAGCGAGGGTGGAGAGGGTATTTTAACCTCTTTCCTGACTGCTCTTCTTTTCTTTGTTAGATAATGAGGCTATAAACCTCATTTAGGTTGTTTTTGATTCTTTCTTAACTTGCCTTGTATGCTTTTTCTTCTGACAGTGGATCTTCTGCGCGCTCTCACCTCCACCTCGAAGTCGAAGGGGAAGAAGCCCGCGACTTCAAGTTCCACAGCCGAGGTCCCCCGGGCTCAAAAGGGGATAGTCATCAAGGACCCGAACCCCGTGGTGAAGCCGCCCTCATCACACCCAAAACCTCCTCCCCCGCCGCCAAAGACATCTGGGGAGAAAACCTCTAAGGAGGTTCCACCGAAGGGGGACGTCGCGAAGACGTCCTCCCAAACCCCTCGGGTCTCCGGTGACGGAGGGCATAAGAGGAAAGGCGGGGGTTCCCCTCGCAAGGAGGGGGAAAAGAAACACAAGGCGGACGAGCAGCGGGGTCCGTCGGGGAAGGACCAGCGGGGTCCGTCCGGGAAGGACCAGCGAGGTCCGTCGGGGAGGGACGCCATCCCCTACTTCAACTTTGAGGGGCGAGCGGTCGATCCCGCTGGTCCTTCACCTGCCAAGTTCCATTGTCCTGGCCCGGTTCGGGGTGCTTCAGTGAGATGGCGCAAGGACGAATGGAAAGAGGAGGTCGCATGGGCCAACAACCTTACTGACGCGGCCCTAGGCGAGGAGGCCTCCCGATACTCGGCCATGGTTAGTCCCGCTCTTGTGAACTTCGTTCTTGTTTCTTTCTTTTTCTAATTATCTTTGTGATTTTTGTAGCACGCCTTTTATGATAATTACAACCGAAGTCGCATCAATCTCGCCCACAGCCAGATGGAGAAGCTGGAAGCGGCGCTTAAAGCCCGCGTGGAGGAGGGCGAGAAGCAGGCGAGGGAGCTTGCGGCTGCTGAGAAATGGGCTAGGGTAGCGGAGGCCGCAGCCCGTGATGAGGTTGCGAGGGCGAAGGAAGGGGAAGAGAAGGCGAAGGAGGGGGAGAGCAGGGCGCGGGAGGCGGCGGACAAGGCGAAGGAGGTTGCCGAGGAACTGCGGCGCGAGAACGAGGCACTCCGGGGTAAGCTCTCCGCCGAGCATAACTTCTTTAAAGAGAAGGAGGCGGGGCTTTTGAGGGTTGAGGAGGAGATCGCCCATCTCTCGAAGCGCATAGTTGAGCTCAATGAGGAAGTTGAGGTCGCGGGTCCCGCGTACGTGGAGTCGGAGGAGTATAAGGTGGAGCTTGTGGAAAGTGTGAGGAAGATGTTCCACCAAGCCGTCCGTATGGGCGTCAAGCAGGCGGTGGCCAAGTACGGGCACATGGATCCTCGCATCGTCTTCTTCAACCCCAACTACGAGGAGACCATGGGGGAGTTGGAAGCGGAGGAGCCCGAGGGAGAATGCGAGTTCTTCCTCAACGCGGACGGGACCGTGGCCTGCGGGGCTCCTCCCGTGGAAGACCTTGCTCAGGAGAAACCGGAGGTGATCTCCACGGGCCCCCAGTCTGCGACCGACGTGCCTACCTCCCAACCTTCCGCCATCCCTGCCCCGGCTACAGAGGCTTTGAACGCGCCTGTTGATCCCGCGGCTGAAAACTCAAAGAGCGAAACCGTTGACCTTACCGGTCACGACGCCGAAGCCCCGACGAGATAAAGGATGTGTTTTTGTGTTTTTTTTATTTTCGTCTTGTTGGTGGCCCTACGGGGTTTGTATTTGGAATATCTTGGCCCTTGTGGCCTTTATTTTGGTGGCCCCGCGGGGTCTGTATTTAAACATCTCGGCCCTTGTGGCCTTTGTTTTTGTGCATATCTCGGCCTTGTTGGCTTTTCATTTTATGATCTCTCTCTCATGGATTATTTGTATGTTTTCGGATTATTTGTTTCGATTTGCTTGCTTCTTGTATCCACCTATCCATATAGATCCATCCATCCAACCCCATGGGTCGGGTGTTACTTGCTGTTGTGACACCCGGGCCACATCGAGTGCTTATTTTTTATTGAGAATATACCGAGGCTGCGAGCTTAATCAAGGTTCTCCAACCCCCAAGCGGGAAGCGAGGGGTGGACCAAACGAGATTCTCCAACCCCAAGCGGGAAGCGAGGGGTGGACCAAACGAGATTCTCCAACCCCAAGCGGGAAGCGAGGGGTGGACCAAACGAGATTCTCCAACCCCAAGCGGGAAGCGAGGGGTGGACCAAACGAGATTCTCCAACCCCAAGCGGGAAGCGGGGGGTGGACCAAATGAGATTCTCCAACCCCAAGCGGGAAGAAGGGGTGGACCAAACGAGACTCTCCAACCCCAAGCGGGAAGCGAGGGGCGGACCAAACGAGATTCTCCAACCCCAAGCGGGAAGCGAGAGGTGGACCAAACGAGATTCTCCAACTTCCGAGAGTTTGGAAAAGCCTGCAATCCTTTATTCATAGAAGCTCGCAAGGAACAAAGAGGTTCAGAGAGTTTACACGTAATATTTTTTGAGCCGCGCGATGTTCCATGTTTTCCTTAGGGTGCGCCCTCGCTATCTTTGAGTTTAAAAGCCCCGGGTGCGACTTCCTCCCCGAGGAGATATGGGCCCTCCCAGTTGGGGTCCAATTTGCCACCCTTGGTACGTCTCAGAACGAGGTTTCCCGTTGTCAAGAGACGCGGTCTGACCTTCTTGTCGTGGTACACAGCCACCCGGCGCTTATACTCTCTGGAGTGTAGGTCTGCCGCCTCGCGAAGCTCGTCTCGGAACTGTAGCTCGGCCTTGAGGTTGGACTCATTTTCTTTTTCGTCGAAGTTGAATACCCTCGCCCATGGGACCAGAGTTTCCACGGGGACCAGCGCCTCTGCCCCGTAAGTGAGAGCGAAGGGTGTTTCGCCCGTCGCACGGCGCGCGGTCGTGCGATACGTCCAGAGGACAAGTGGAAGCAGCTCTGCCCAACGACCCTACGCCATGCCCAGGCGCTTCTTTAGGTCGGTCAGGATCCTGGCGTTGACATTCTCTACATGGTCGTTGGACTGGGGGTGGGCCACGGAGGAGAATTTTAGGGTTATGCCTAGCTCTGAGCAAAAAGTCCGGGTCTCCTCGCAGTCGAATTGGGGGCCGTGATCAGTCATGATGGTCATGGGGACGCCGAAACGACAAACGAGGTTTTTCCAAAGGAACTCGCAGACCTTTGCCCCGATGATTTTTGCCATGGCTTGTGCCTCGATCCATTTTGTGAAGTAGTCGACAATGACCAAGATGTATTGTACTTGGCCAGCTGCCTTGGAGAAGGGTCCGAGGATGTCCATCCCCCACATCGCGAATGGGCAGGGTGCGTGGATGGAGTGGAGGCGGGAGGTCGGAGCGTGCTGGACGTTTGCGTGTTTCTGACACCCCTCACACCTTTGGACGTAGGCCTTCGCATCTTGCCGGAGAGTGGGCCAAAAGTATCCCAGATGGATGATGTTATGCGCCAAGGCCCGCCACCCCGGGTGGTCGCCACAGACCCCCTCATGTGCCTCATAGAGGATATGATCCGTGATCTCAGGAGGTACACATAATAGGTTGGGCTCGGCATATCCTCGGCGGTAGAGTTGGTCGCCTGTGACGCAGTAGCGGGCCGCTTGCATTTTTAGCTTTCGGGCCAATGCAGGATCCTCTGAGAGGGAGCCGCTCTGTACATATCGCGTTATTGGGAACCTCCAGTCCTCGGTCTTTATGGAAAGGACCTCGCCATCTACACTTCGTGAGAGTTTTCTTTCTATCATCACGCGGTTCCCTTCTTCCAAGGGAAGCGCGGACCCCAACCTAGCGAGAGCATCCGCCTTTGTGTTCGAGGTTCGCGGAATTGATTCTACCGCAAAGGTCTCTAGGCACGACACCAAGACCTTCACTTTTGCTCGGTAAGCCGGCAGAAACCCTGTCCTGGTGTCGTATTGGCCGTTGAGCTGGCGAGCCACCAGCTCGGAATCTGTGTAGACCCTGATTTTGCGGGCTCCACTGAGGATTGCCATCTCGATCTCGGCGATCATGGCCTCGTATTCTGCATCATTGTTGGTGGCCTCGAAGGCGAAGTTGAGGGCATACGACGTCTCAATTGAGGGCCCACCGAGGAATACGCCGGCCCCGCCCTCGGCGTCACACCATGAGCCGACGACGAACACTTTTCATTGTTCCGAGCATGCGTCGGTCTCGGGGAAAGTGACCTCCACCATGAAATCGCCAAGGGCTTGCCCCTTCATCGCGGTTTTTGGGAGGTAGCTAATGTCGAACTCGGATAGTTCGACTGCTCACTTCGTCATATGCCCGAAGAGGGCGGGCTGATGGAGGATTTGACGGAGTGGGAGGTCGGAGAGGACTTGGATGGGATGTGCATGGAAGTAGGGGCGTAGGCGCCTTGCGGCGGTCACTACTGCCAGCACCATCTTCTCCGCCGGGGAGTATCTCTGCTCCGCAGGTTGGAGCACGCGACTTACGAAGTATACGGGGTGCATGGCCTCTCTGGTGAGCACCGCACTGACTATCTCGGGGCTCACTGCTACGTACAGTTGCAGGTCTTCGCCCGCCAGCGGAGGTGATAAGGTGGGGAGCTTTGTAAGGAAGGTCTTCAACTCAGAGAAAGCAGTCTCGAGTCCCTCATCCCAGACGAACTTTTCATTTTTCTTGAGGGCGGCGAAGAAGGGAAGAGATTTGTCCTCTAAACTGGAGCAAAACCTCCCCCATGTAGTTTACGGCGCCATTAAGTCGCTACACCTCGGTCCGTGATCTTGGAGACCTCATTGAGAGGATTGACTCGACCTTAGCGGGGTTGACGTCGATCCCGCGCTCGCTGATCATGAAGCCCAAGAACTTCCCCGATGATACGCCGAAGACGCACTTCTCGGGGTTTAGGTTGCGGCGGTGATGCCTGAGGGTGGTGAAGACCTCGGCGAGGTCGGCCAGATTTTCCACAAGATTCTTGCTCCGTACCACGATGTCATCGACGTAAGCCGACACATTTATGCCCAAGTGGTTCTTGAAGACTCAGTCAATGAGGCGTTGGAAAGTGGCACCGGCGTTTTTAAGGCCAAATGGAATGACCTTGTAGCAGTATGTTCCCCGCTGGGTGATGAAGGATGCTTCTTCCTCCTCGCGCGGATTCATCGAGATTTCGTTGTATCCCGAATAAGCGTCGAGGAAGCTCAAGATCTCATGCCCCGCGGTCGAATCGACGAGCTCGTCAACCGAGGGCAGAGGGTAGCTGTCTTTGGGATATGCCTTGTTGAGGTCCTTGAAGTCCACGCACATCCGCCACTTGACGCTGGCCTTCTTGACTAATACGACATTGGACAGCCACCTCGGATATTGGACCTCACGGATGAAATCCGCGGCTAGCAGCTTAGCCACCTCGGCGTTCGCGACGCTCGCCCTTTCTTCATTCATTTTTCTTCGCCGCTGCACCACGGGGTGAGTGGCGACATCGACGTTCAGGGAGTGTTGGGCCAATGTCCGAGGAACGCGCGGAGGTCCTTCGGGGTCCAGGCGAACACGTCACGGGACCCGGCAAGCAAGGCTTCCAGGGCAGTTGCGGACGTCCCGGTGAGGCATTCCCCGAGTTAGATTTTCTCGGCATTGTTCTCAAAGGGAGTTATCACCCTTCTTTCTGCCTCGGGGGTAGGGATTGTGAAGTCTCGGACTTCGAGGTCAGCTTCGCCAAATGTCTCTACCATGAACACCGGGCACTTTTGTTTTGCCGAGGTCATGTAGCAGACGCGACCCTCTTCCTGGTTTCCCTTCACCTCCCCGACGCCATCGTCGATGGGGAATTTCATCTTGAGGTGGTAGATGGAGACCACCGCCTGGAATTTCATCAGGGAGACCCTCCCGATGATTGCGTTGTAAGCCGAGGGCAGGTGTACCACCGTAAACTCCACCACCTCGGTTCGCGTTGTGGAGCCGGTGCCGAGCGTCATCCAGAGGTCTATGAGACCAGCGACATCAACCTCGTTTCCCAAAAAGGAGGTGAGCTTCCCAGCGTAGGGCTTTAAGGACATCGCGTAGATACCTAACTGCTCGAAGGCGCCAAAGTACATGATGTCTACGGAGGAACCCGTGTCCACCAGTACTCGCTTCACTATTTTCGAGCCCAATTGAGCGTGTATCACCAGGGTGTCGGAGTGGGGCATGTGGAGTCCCTCGGCGTCCTCGGCGGTGAAAGCCAAACCCACGTGGGACCGCGAAGTCTGCGTCACACTGTACACCGAGGGCTCATGGTGGCTTGCACTTACGTATCTTTTTCTCTCCGCCTGGCTCGACCCCGCCAACGAGGGTCCGCCCAAGATGGTATTGATGTACCCATCGGGCGCCGCGGCCTTCCCGGAGTGTGTCTGCCTCGCGGGGGCGTGCTGTTCAGCGTTGCTGGGTCGAGGCTGAGTCGGCCCTTGCTGTACGAGGTTGGATCCTGACGCGGGGTTGGTGCGTCCTCTTTCGTTTGGATTGTACGCGGGGCCGCCTTTGCCTTTGTAACCCCGTGGCCTTCCGCCGAAACAGCTCCAGCCTCCACCGCCATTTTCGTGGTTGTTGTAGAGGTCGTTGTTTCTATTGTCGTTGTTGTTGTTGTTTCTGTTGTTGCCCTTGTAGTCGGCGCGCCGGTCGTGAGTCTGCGTCATGTACGCATCTTTCGCGGCTGGTGCAATCACTTTTGACTTTCCCTTAGCCTCGGTCACGATTTCCTTGTCGGTCCTCGGTCGCGAGCTCTGGTTGGCGGCGTCCTCGGTGTAGACTTGGGTCGTGATCCGAGCACACAGGCTCTCGTACGTCGTCGGGTTTTTAAGAAAAATGTGGTTCTTAAAAGCCCCTTGGCAAAGGTTGCTCATAAGGACGTCCCGCACCGATGACTCATCGATGTGCGCGATCTCTGCGACCGCGGCGGTGAACCTCGTGAAGAAAGTCCCCAGCATCTCGCTTTCCCCTTGTTCAATGTCGCGGAGGTCTCGCATGTTCTTTTTGCGTTTCCTCGAGCCGTTGAAGTGTGTGACGAAAGATTCACACAATTGAGAGAACGAGGCCACCGATTCCACCTTGAGGCTGGTGAACCACGTCATTGCGGCTTTGTCCAAGGTGGTTGGGAAGATACGGCAGAAGATGGCGTCGTTGTAGGCGTTAACGTTCATCTGGACGGCGAAGTGTTTTATGTGGTCCTCGGGATCGGCTGTGCCGTCGTAGAGCCCCATTTGTAGCCAACGGAAGCCTTTGGGCATGGGCGTCTCTTGGATCTCGGTTACGAAGGGGTTACTGTACCTAATCTCGAAGGACGGGCGGTGTGACTTTGATTTTACCAAGGGGTGAGCCGCACTCCCTGCTGTTTCGAACATCTCCGCGTCTCGCATTCTCGAACGCCGCGAACGGGATCGCGAGATTTGCATGGGATCTCGGGGAGGTCTCTCCGTTGATGAGTCGTTGGTCAATGTCTCCCGCCTAGGTCCATGCCCAGGTACGTACGCGGGTACATATTCAGAGTGAGGTTCTCCCTGAGCAGGCATGGGGACGTATGGGGGTGACCTTGTTGGTATTGTTCGTAACTTGGGTAGGGATACGGAATAGGGGGTGCACCGCCCTGCTCATACCCTTGGAATGGGTAGGGGTTTTGGGGAGCGTTGTATGTCCAGCCTGGAGGAACCACGAAAGGGCATCCCGGAGGTCCCGCGGCCATCCATTGCGGGGTCTCATGCATATTGTCGGGATGTTGGGGAAAGAAGTTGTTTAGGCAGGCCATTTTGGGAGGTTCAAAAGCCAAGGTTTGCACTAATCGGGGGACTACTTAGGGTGAAGAAGTTCCCACAGACGGCGTCAGTGATGAAATCCGAAACAACTGCTCGCTAATAGACAAGGAACGAGGATATTATTTTTGATAGTGCAAACACTTGCTTCTTATTTATATCTTTCTGACACCGAGGTTACAAGCCAACGAGGCTTAACAAGCAATTAAGAATTAAACCTTGGACCTCCTATAGGTTGTCGAGACCTCGAGATGACAATATCCGAGATCTCCTAATTTGCTAAATGATTCTACCGCCTAAGTGTTGGGAGATTGATCTTGAGGCGAGGTGGACTTGAGAGCGTGGTGTTGAGTCTGGCGAGATTGTGTAGCGAGGTCCTTAGTGCAGACGGGATCTTTGAGCGACTTGAATTCGTTTTGTGGACTCTTCTTATCTGTAGAGAAGCCTTTTAACGATGTTTCTATCACGTCGATCTTTAACGAGCAAGACAGTTCTTGAGTTAAGATGTTTTTCGACCCCTTCTTCTTACGAGGTCCTTCTCTATTTATAGAGGATTTGGGAGTCGAGTTTTAGCAAAGGCTCGATGTGGGACGCCCGAGATTGGGGACTTCTGATTGGTCTGAAGGTGAGGCAGCTGATGATTGGCTTGGGGAAGCGGCGTCAATGAGTGGTCCGTGTGGGCGGGTGTCAGTAGAGTCGGTGACGAGATCTAGACCTCGTTCTGAGGTCTAGGGTAAACTCGGTCGCATGAACTAGGACCTCGCGGGGGCAGGAACTTTGTTTTAAATAAAGGGAGAATACGGGAGTGGGGTCCGGAATCATCCGTTCGTTTCCTGTACCCCGGGACCACTTCTTGCTTTTACTATTTTGGTCACCATCAGTCACCTTCTATCGGAGTTGGAGTTCTCTTGCGTTTCTGCGCCGAGGCTTCTTGGAGAGGGTCAGAATCGCGGGAGAGGGTCTTTTCAAGGGAAGAATTTGAGGGGTTTTCTTGAGAAGGTTGCTTTGTGGAAGGCGAAGGGTTTTTGGGAGAGAGGCTCTTTTGGGTTTCAGCCTGCGAGTTTTCTTTTAGGGCATCATCCAGATTCAGGGAGCGGATGGGTGAGCGAGGTAGTTCAGAGACGATGGTCTAAGGGTTGCCGGTGAGAGCGGCGTCGGTGGGGTGAGCTGAATCTGGAAGGGACTGGGAGGGGGTAGCGGCTTCGAGTGCGGCTAATTGGGATTGAATCTGGAGCAATTGGGCCGGAGTGAGTTTGGTGAGGTCAAGATTGATGGTGTTTGAGGACGAAGAAGCCATTGATGCATTTCTAAGAAGGTTTTGAGAGGGACGATTGTGAGAAACAGAGAGGGCTGTAGCGCGTTAGGGTTTGGTGGGAAAGAGAGGATTATGGGTGAAGGGTTCAAGTAAAGGGAGATAAGATCGGATCTTTGGAGGAGATTTGCTCAATTAAAGATCACAACGGCCAAGAATTAAAAAACTTACTCTCGAAGAGTCTTTCCTGCAATAATTACTCTGCGTTTTTACTGTTCCCATCAATCAACGCATTTAACCCAAAACGCATATTCCGAGCTTCTCAGATGCATTGTACCCATGTGAACGATCAAGATTCTTGAAACATATTCTTTCACGCTCATAGAGGAAGGAAAAGGTTAACTTGAATATTTAATGGATAGGGGAGTAATATTCAAGAATTTTGTGGAGCAAGGAAAAGAAAAATAAAATCCAGATAATTGCAACCCGTTTTAAGGGAACAAAGAATGAAATAGATCATGGGAAATGTTTACCTGGACTTACAAGGTTGTGGGATGATCTTACGATTGGCTATCATTTCAGCTTGTATGGTTGGGATAGAATACGATCAAGCTTCAGTCGTTTTGGGCTCAAAAGAAAACCATTTTAAGGACATGCATGATGTTTTAGCGCAACTCAACAAATTAAGTGAATATGTAGAAGAAAATGATGACATGCCTTTGTAGTGATTAACAGAAAATGAGATCAGAAAAGATGCTAATGAAATCAATGTTTCCTATGATTCAGTAACTGTTCCTAGTCAATCATTGAGAGAATAATGGACCGGGACTTGCTTAGTTTAAGGTGATCATACCTAGAAGCAACCTGAGATGCTCATAGGGTTTTTTGTCCAATGCCTTGGTAAAGATGTCAGCCACTTGATCTTCGGTCCTACAATTATCCATTCTCACCAAGCCTTTTCCAACATTATCCCTCAAAAAGTGACGTCTAATATCAATGTGTTTAGTGCGTGAGTGATGAACTGGATTTTTTGAAATATTGATAGCACTAGTATTGTCACACATGATGGGAATCTGGGAAAGAGACATACCATAGTCATCCAATTGCTGTTTGAGCCACAATACCTGAGCACAACAGGAGGCTGCAGCCACATATTCGGCTTCGGCAGTTGATAAGGCTACGGAATTTTGTTTCTTGGATGACCATGAAACCAAGCAAGGTCCAAGAAATTGAGCAGTACCAGATGTACTCTTACGATCCACAAGATGACCAGCAAAATCGGCATTTGTATATCCAAGCAAGTTGAAGGCATTGTTCCGTGGGTACCAGAGACAGAGATTGTCGCTTCCTTTAAGATACCGAAATATCCTTTTTACCTCCTTCAGATGTGTTTCCTTTGGGGTAGCCTGAAATCTAGCACAAAGACAAACACTAAACATGATATCTGGCCGGCTGGCCGTTAGGTAAAGTAAGGATCCAATCATGCCTCGATAAATCTTTTGGTCAACACTAACTCCATCTAAATCAGCATCAAGCCTTGTGTTAGGAGAAATTGGAGTGTCAATAGGTTTAGCAGAATCCATACCATATTTTGACAACAATTCCTTTATGTATTTTTGCTGATGTACCTTGGTGCCTTCACTGATTTGAGCAACTTGGAGACCGAGAAAGAAAGAAAGCTCACCGATCATACTCATTTCGAATTCACTGCTCATCAAGTTCTTGAAGTTCTCTACCAAGGAGGGGTTAGTTGACCCAAAGATAATATAATCTACATAAACTTGAACAACCAGAATCTCACCTGACTGTTCCTTAAGGAACAGTGTACGATCACTCCACGCTTGTAGCCATTTGACAATAGGAATTGGGCAAAGCGATCATACCATGCGCGAGGAGCTTGTTTGAGACCATACAAGGCTTTGTCTAGGATGTAGACGTGATCTGGGAAATTTTCATCTTCGAATCCTGGAGGTTGTTGAACATAAACTTCCTCTTGAAGATATCCATTGAGAAACGCCGTCTTCACATCCATTTGAAACAATTTGAACCCTTTATGTGCTGCAAAGGCAATAAGGAGTCTTATGGCTTCTATCCTAGCTACAGGAGCATAGGTTTCATCATAATCAATTCCTTCCTGTTGATTGTATCCCTTTGCTACTAAGCGAGCCTTGTTCCTGGTAACAGCTCTTGTATCATCTAATTTGTTCCGAAACACCCACCTTGTTCCAATGGCTAATTTGTGCTTTGGCTTTGGAACAAGTCTCCAGACTTTGTTTCTTTCAAACTGATTCAATTCATCTTGCATTGCAATGATCCAATCCGGGTCTTTGAGAGCTTCCTGAATGGTTTTTGGTTCTGCAAAAGAGATGAAAGCATTGAAAGCACAAAAGTTTCTAATAGAGGATCGAGTTTGTACCCCTTTGTCATATGGAGTGAGAATATTGTCCACTGGATGATCTTTCTTTTGATGGTAATTCCTTGTCGCTACTTGAGTTGCATCAACACTTGTGCTAAAGGAATTTCCAGTCTCAGAGGGAACAGTCTCTGTGCCTTCCGGAGTAGAGCTTGTTCTTGGATCTTGTGGTTCTTCATCATGGATTGACTCTTCTTTCTTCTGGGGGTTGGTTTCATCTCCATCTTGATTCTGATCTCCATAATTTTCAGTTTGTGGAGAATCTTCTTTCTCTTGGTCATCATCGTCATCGGAGGTTCCTGCATTCCGTGAGGAACTAGGATTGTTCCCTCTGGTATGACGTTCATCAAACACCACATGGATACTCTCTTCAAACTTTCTGGTTCTCTTGTTGAAGACCCTATAGGCTTTGTTGCTTGCTGTATAACCTACAAAAACTCCTTCATCACTTTTGGGATCAAATTTTCCCAGATCATCCTTTCCATTATTATGTATGTAGCATCTGCAGCCAAAGACTCTCAAAGGTGAAATGTTAGGAGTTCTTTGTTTGAGCAATTCATATGAATTTTTTGAGAGTAAAGGTCTAAGCATTGCGCGATTTAGAATATAGCAAGCTGAGTTGATTGCCTCAGCCCAGAAGGACTCAGATAATCCACTCGCCAGTAGCATGGTTCTTGCCATGTCCTCTAAGGTCCTATTTTTCCTTTCCACTACACCGTTCTGTTGTGGTGTTCGTGGGGCCGAGAAATTATGGGAAACACCATTTTCTCGACAGAAAGTAAGGAACAAGGAGTTGTCAAACTCTGTTCCATGATCGGACCTTATCGTGCTCAGTTTTACACCTAAACTTACCTCCATCTTCTTCACCAGATCCTGAAACTTAGAGAAAGTCTCATCTTTTGAGGTTAGAAAAATGACCCATGTATATCTAGAGAAATCGTCAACAATGACAAACATATATTTGTTACCTCCAGGGCTTTGTACCCTCATTGGTCCACATAGATCCATATGCAACATATCAAGAGGACGGGATGTGCTTACTTCATTTTTGGACTTGAAGGATGTTCTGCTCATTTTCCCTTTTACACATGCATCACATACACCATCCTTTTCTGATTGAACTTTGGGAAGACCTCTAACTAACCCTAAGTTGTGAAGCTTGTGTATGGCCCGCAGACTTGCATGACCAAGTCTTTTGTGCCATAGGTCAGATTCATCTGCAATGGAAGCAAGACATAGAGTTTCTTCGGATTTGAACTTATTGTCTACTAGATAGACATTGTTGACTCGCGTCCCTTTGAGAACTGTCTTGTTGGTGTTGTTGTTCCTTACAGTACATGACTCCGAAGTGAAAGTCACCACTAGTTTTCCCTGATCACAGATCTGTGCAACACTAAGAAGATTAAATCCAAGATTATTCACAAGACTTACCTGTTTGACCTTGATGTAGTCATTGATTTCAGTGTTTCCAGTTCCAATAATTGTTCCCTGTCGCTTATCACCGAAGGATACGTTTCCTCCAGCGTTCTTGTGAAGTGAGGTGAGGATCTTTTCATTTCCTGTCATGTGGCAGAAGCAAGCACTATCTATGTACCACTGATTGTTCCCCCTCACTTCATCCTTCAAAACAGAGAAAATCAAGGTTTAACGACCCAGGCAAGAATTGCCTTTTTGGGTCGGTTAGGATAAAACTTTTGATGCTCTTGAGGACTCGCAATGAAGTACTCAGCAATGTTGACATTATTACTTCTACTCTGTTTGGTATGAGTTTTCTTAGAGCTAGTAGAAGCATAAGTTTTATTGTGAGCATGAGGATATGAACTGTGTTGTTGTTGCCTATTGTTCCCTTCCCAGCGATGACGATTGTTCCTTCTACAGTTTTGATCGTTGTCACCATTCTGGTTGTTAGACCTATTTTTATGGAATTTTTGATAGGTTTTTGCCTTAGTGCACTGAGTGTGGTCATGACCTCCTTTACCACATTGTCTACAGAATTGATAATACATTCCAAGGTAGTACTTAGGGTGAGGTTTTTGAAGCCTTCTTTCCTTGACACGGTCAACATTCAGATCTTTTGGTTCATTACCTAAAGATTGTTTGATAAAGATTTTGTGAGCAGTTTGACCGGTGTACCAATCCTTTTTCCCAGTATTACCACTTTCTAAAGGTTTTAACCTTAGTTCTAGATGAGTGTTTTTATCCCTAAGACTCTGAATTTCTCTATCTCTGTTTTCAAGCATTTGAGAAACAGTGATGTCTGGTTTAGGTTCTTCTACATCATCTCCTGAGACATAACCTATTCCATGTCAAGAGGGACAAAACTTAGTTTCATTCTTTTCTTTTTCTTTGATCAACTCATCTCTTTCTATTTCTATTTCCAGAATGTCAGATCTCAGTGAATTATTGACTTCTCTAAGAGAGTCATTTTCTTCTTTTAGACCAGTACAGGTTTCACAGGGAACAGTATCATTTTCAACTGGCACAGTTATTTTTCCTTTCAGATTATAGCATTGTTCCTCAGCATTATTTAAGTCATCTTGCAAGCTCAAATTTTCTTCATACATCCTCTTAAGAAGTTTGACAAGATCAGTTTTACTGCTAGCATCAAGAGAATTTAAGAATTGTTCATGGTTTACCTCTTGGTCGACAGTCTTGGCTTGAATGTCCATAGCACAGATGTTTGAGGTTGTCCAGGACTCAGGTTCTTCGTCAGAGTCATTGTCCCACGCAGCTATGTGGGCTTTCTTCTTGTCTTCTCCAGCATCGTTACCTTTGGGACAGTATTTTGCATAATGACCTTTGTCCTGACATTTGTAGCACGTGACATCCTTGAGATCCTTTCTTGTTCCACTGTTACCTTTGTCACGGCTTCCTCTTGCCTTTCCTTTGTTGTAGAGGTTCCTCATGGCTCTGGTGATGAGAGCAGTTTCATCATCCTTATCTTCTATTCCTATGTCTCTCTCAGATTTGACGTAGTTGTATGCCTTCTCGATCTTCAGAGCAATTGCCTGGTTTGAAGCATTACCAGGTTCGGCATTGATATGATATTTCTCATAGTCTTTGATTTTCCCAAACACCTCATGCATAGTTGAGACTTTTGTTAAGGGATTTTCCTTGAGCAAACCCCTGGTATAGGCATACTTGGAGTGAAGTACATTGATGACCCTAAGAACTCTCTCTTCGTGGTCAATGATTTTTTTATCAACTCCTAGAGCATCCATCCTGCTCACCAGTGTCTCAAACCTTGATTGATAGGCCGAGAGAGTTTCATCTTCCTTTATTTCGAAGTTGAAGAAGTCTCGTTTGGCATCGTGAAGATGACTCTTGTGAAGATCCTCACTTCCTACATGCATCTGCTCGATTGCAGCCCATATTCTCTTGGCATCCTTGACATTAACAACTTTCCGCATGTCTTCACTTCCAAGGGCATTCATTAGATACATTCTTGCCTTGTAGTTCTTCTCCATCCCTTGGTATTCAGTGGGTCCCCAATCCTTCTTACTGTCTTTCTTAGTAGCGGGAACCTCATAGTCGCCATCTTCAATGGTACACCATGCCTGATAATCATTGTTTCGAATCCAGTAGGCGAACAGAATCTTCCAGTGTTGGTATTCTCCACCCTTCAGCAAAGGTGGCTTGTTGTTGTTGATACCAACATCATACTGACTGTTAGAGCTCATCTTGTTGTCCTGCAATGAACACACTATCTAGAGCAAACCTGCTCTGATACCAATTGTTGGAACGAGTGTGTTAGTAATACAGACATTGTTCCTATGGGAACAGTGAACTGGGCAGCGGAAATATGCAAGACTTAACACGATTACTTATAGTAGAAACCTTCAACAACCAACTAGTTGATTGAAGGAAAAACCACTCCCTCCGTAATGGAGTTGTAATGCTTCTGTTAGTTTTATTGATTTCACACGAACTACAAGCAAGTAGAGTTATCAAAGATAGTCTTATCCTATTCTCTAGAACCTAGACCTATCTAACTCAACTTCTCAGCCCTAGAACGATTCAACAATAAAACTAAATCACAACACAACTTACAGTGATCAGCTTCAGACTTCACAATGACTTCACATGTAATCGGTAACTCTAACCTAATCACTTAACCTTTATTTATAGTGAAACAAACTAATCCAATCATATCTTACTTACGTTCGTAATTCAGATATGATTAGTTATTATTTTATTCACTATAAACCTGATTTACATTGATTCTATCTTATCTAATCCTAGAAAGACTCGAACCAATTATCCACTAAATCTTGGAGTTGTTATTCGGCAATATCCACTCCAAGATCTTCTTCAAGTAACAACTTCATCCAGCTGTCAAATCTTCCGAGATCTGATTCTCTCGCAACTGATTTACGCGCTTACTATATAAGGAAAGATGAAGTATCTTCGCACTGTTGTTCTCTCACACTGTTCCCTCACATCAGTGCTTCATTTACTGTTCCCTTACTTCTGTATAAACCTGTAATCTACATTACAACTCACATAGACATAAAGATCGTTAGTCATTATAGAGTTTGTCATTATCAAAACTAAAGAGGAGAACTTGACACTGGTCCCATGGTAACAGACATTGTTCCCATGAGACCAGTATCCAACATTGAGCATGATGTACGGCTGCCACTTCGACTAATTTTTATAGAAAACTAACTAGTATGTATTTCCATACATGGTACGGATTTGTACGAATTTTTCTTAAATAAAATATTAATAATAAAATATTTTTAAATATATTTACTTTTTGAGAAAAATAATCATGTAAATGCTTATATATAAATTTTGAATATATGAATAAATTTATTTACCAATTTCGGCGCTCGTTAGAGCTGTCAAAAGCTGACCCGACCCGAAAAACCGACCCGAACCTTCCGATAAATTTAGGGTCAAGACCCGAAAATTTGAACCCGAAACTCTAAATAAACCGAACCCGACAGACCCGAAACCCGTTGGGTTCAAACCCGAAAAAACCGTTGGGTTGACCTAATTTGTTATATTTTAAGAATATATAATATATTTTGAAAATTATAATATATTTTATTATTAAAATATATATATAAATAATAGATTTATTATTAAATATCATTTTTTAAATAAAAAATATTTTAATCATTGTAAAAAAATCAATTTTCTTGACCTGTTAGGTCGACCCGACCCGCCCGACAACCTGTAATGACCCGACCCGATTTGACCGGTGACCCGTTACGACCCGAACCCGACTCAACCCAAACCCGAAATAACCGAACCCGAGCCCGACCTGCCCGACCCGTTTGACACCTCTAACGCTCGTACACTTTGTCACACCCCGAACATATTCGAGATGGTTCCGGAACTAGATCAACATGAATCCAGGTGGCGGCCCAAGACTCGCGTTCTTGGTCCATTGAACAACGACATCTACTGGTTAACCTTCCATTCCCACTATTATAAATCCCGCGATGAGGATGATTATCGCGGCTTCTTCTCTTCTGCGGCTATTACGTCAACCAAGATAGCCCTGTGTAACCCCGCTACTCGTCACTCAAGCTCATCGATCCTTTTCCTGTCGAATTCCATACTCTCTTATCTCAATTCGCTTCGAACTCGAAGCCATGTCGAGTCCACTTTGGTTTTGGTTGTGTTGAGAATAATAATATAGAGTCCCACGTCAAGAGTTATAGAGTTGTTGTCCTTGTTAATTACGATAGAGACGGTTGCGCAATTGCACCCTTGCCACCCATTCCAAACAACACGACCATCTTACTCCTCCTTTCTCATCTTCATCTACAGCTACAAGGTACGTATTAGCTAGGGCTTTCCAAAGGACAGGTCGACCCATAGTCAAACAGGTCGAAAAGGGTCAAACGGGTCGACCCGTAAAGCCGTAATCTAACCCTAACCCATAAAACAGGTTGCAGATCGAGTCTCGTCATGTCGAACAACAACCCATTTCAAATCGGGTCAACCTGTTGGACAGTCCTAGTAGTTAAGCTAGATATTGATAATTGTTCAGCTAGTCTTTAAAAAAGAATTGATATTCTATGTATCCTATTGGTTCTAGACTAGTTTACATACTTTCAATAACTCTCATCATCCATCTATCAATATATATAATCAACTCCTTTTTAGGTAATTCCGCTAGGTCTACCGGGCGTACTCCTTTCGAATCGGGTCAGCATGTTGATCTTATCTCAACTTTAAATAATCTTATCCCAAAAATCTTACCCCGTTGCCAAATTTTACACTCACAACACACACTGTGCGCAGTGCAATGGAGTTGATTCAACATGGAAGGTTTTTTCATATCCGAAATATCAAAAGAATCTGGATGTACCCAATTTGTTGGCTTGTGTGAATATACACGGGGTAAAGTTCTTGCATTTAGGCTTGGTTTAGGCGGCGACGACGGCTTCAATGCTACTAAAGTGATTGGCGATGATGTCGTTACGAAAGTATTTAACGACATTGTGAAATTCAATGGACGGATCTTTGTTGTTGATGCAGTCGGCCATATCTACGTTCTTGACCACACAAATTTGCAGCTGGTTCAAGCCACGGTGACACGTGTTAGGGGATATACATGGGGGTCGTTTTTGTTTAAGTTCATGGTATCCGATGGAGATTTGTATGTGGTTTGTATAGATTGTTCTTACAAGAACTTGATTCCCTCCGAATGTGAAATCTATAAGCTAAAAGAAGAAGTTGTGCCGACTGATGGAAACAACAATAACAACAAATTTAGTGGTTTATTATTGAGTGAGGAGGTCGAGGATCTGGTGGATAGGGTGTTCTTCATCGCTCGCAAGTGCTCTTTCTCAATATCAACTCAACTTCTTCCTCATCCTTTGCGACAAGGAAACTGTATTTTGTACTCTTACCTCGCTCAGTCCAGTTGTAGTATTCCGCCTTGGAAGGAATGGAAGCCCCACGCTTTGGACTCCACAAGACTTTTTTTCTTGTAGGATCGCAGATCTGTGTTAGTAAGACAAGTCGGGAACTGTTCCAGTGACAGTTCCCTTACGCAACGGAATAAAATAACACAGATAGTAAACTATAAAATAGAGACAAGGACACGATTCCTTATAGAGGAACCTCTACAACCAACTAGCTAGAGCGTAAACCTCTACCTCCCTTGGAAGATTTTGAACACACACTATATTTCTATTGATAGATCTCAAGATACACAATACAAAGTCGAACTACTAACGACTAAGTCATAGTGGTTCCTAGATCTAAACACAATCGAATATAGATACTGAACCTTACTCGTTCTTGTGCAGTTCCCTTTAGCACAGGAACCAACTCTCCAAGTCGATGGCGATCTTCACGCAGTCTCCATCGCTTGGTCACGGAACTTCCTTCTTCGAATTCTGGATCGTCGTCTTCACTGGATAAGCTCGAGCTCTCGCTTTCTCACTTTCCCTTTTTAGATCTGGTGCTTTTGCATTCGAGAGCTTAATCTGATCTAGCGGCGTCGCATACTATTTATAGAGGTTTCCACTTTTAGTTTGACGCCTTTGCCCTTCTTGTCTTGGGAAGTACGATACTTTTCAAAAAGACTAGCATACCCTTTTGCATCTCTATCGGAACTTGGCTTGCCGCCCAAGACAATAATAAAAAGTCTTTATTATCCTTTAAAACTTTCGTCACGTACTCAGATGGCATCATGTGAATTGTTTCCCCTTCTTTTCCTGTGAACCTGTATCTTTCCTGAGATCACTTGTAAAGGGAATTAGTTCCATTTGTTTGTCATTATCAAAACTTCGATTTCTCGAAAGAGAAACCATTGTTCCAGTGTTAGTTCCCTAATACTGATCCAACATTCCTCCTCCTGCTTCGTTCGTCGGGAAAGAACCAGGGTTGACATAGTGACTCTCCCCTAGCCTGCCTTTGGATTAAGCATTTTTTTCTGTTATTATCTTAATTCCTCTTCAAATTTGATGACGTGCAAGTTCAGTTTGTTTGTTTTTTTTGTTAATTAAATTATTAACCAGAAACAAATCCATATTTCCTTTGAAAGATGCACAAGGTATATAACTCAATGAAGCAGCTTCCTCTAATGCAACTGCTTGTGCAATTTATTTGCCAATTAATTTACCTAAAACTGCGTATGCACGTACAGTATTTATAACAAGCTAACAAGCTTTAAAGTGTGAGAAGATATTATGCATATGAATGTTCTAAATAAAAATATTAAACGATGGTAAATCATTGCTATCATTTTTTAAAAGACGTTTCTAACTAATGTTTTTTTAAAAGGATTCCATGTGCCAACCGCTATTAATTCATGTCAAATTAATTTCCATTCATTCTCCATTTCTCCCAGAAGTAACCATTCATTACTTTCATCAATCTCATCCAAGAGAATGATATCGCTGGTACCGTGCATGAACATTTTTAAAGCTCGATTAAATAATTGATAAAGACCATGTAATTTATTCTTTTTCCAATAGGTTCCTTTTCTTTGCATGAAGCTATGAAGCAATAGTACATTAATTATAAGTTACATCTTCAAATAAAATAATAAATAATATATTATAAAGTATTCATTAATTATAATTAAAACTCTTACAAGTTAAAAAGACACCCCAAAGACAAAAAAAAAATCTTTTTGAGTGCTCGTACTCTATCGTGTGTGGAGTATTGTCTGGGATTCGATTTCTCAACCCTCTTTCGAGCTGGTCCGTGATGGTGTGGAGTATCTTTCCGACTTCACTTTTGTGTATCCAGTTTCGTCTCGCATCGAATTATCAGGTCATTGGGTTCCAAATCTCTTGATTTTTCCAAACTTGTTTGGTCAATCGATTTTTTTTCTACTAAAAAAAAGATAGCCCAATTGTTTTCACAAAGTAAGGCTAAAAACCTTTATGACAAAGGTTTCTGGATTGGTCAGGACTCGAATATCCATAACAAATTTATCATTTCTCTATTAAAAAGAAAATATTATTAATTTTTAAGTAATTTTAAAAATATAAATATGAATAATGTTTAGTTTGTTAAGTAAAAGTGTGGTTCTAGGGCTCAATTAAGTCAATAGTAAAAAATAAATATATAATTCGACATTTGTTAAACAAAGACAAAATTAGATAAATAGCAAAAAAACTCAGCACCCACCCCCATTGAGTTGACTCGACCTTTAGAGAGCTTGGAAGACTGTTCCCAGTCTTCTTTTGATCGAGTTGACTCAGTTATTTTCACTTTTAGAGAGCTTGGGAGAATGTTCCATGAAGCCATATGGGAGAAAAGAAGACCGTGAATGATAAAATAGAGATAGGGTGTGAGTTTAGAAAGTAAGAGAAGGCAGCACCGTCGTCAGAAACCACCGAAAAGAGGGCTACAACTGTCAGGAAATAACAAAAATGGTGAATGGAACTAACGAAACTGACATATGCTAAACATAAACCCTAAAAGCGCTAGTGAAGACGATCCTAATTTGGGCTATATATGATTCTAGCTAGGGATGTCAATCGGGTGGGTCAGGTCGGGTTTGGGTCGGATTAGTTCAGTTTCGAGTAAGTTCGGATCTGGGTCAAATTCGGATATTTTGATAATCGGGTCAAATCAGGTTGGACCATTTCGAGTCGGGTGCTCAATTAATTAGGCAAAGTCGGGTTTTCGGGTCAAATTTGCTTGGGTTGCTAGATTTCAGATAATTTGGGTTTCGAGCTTACTCAAATTTTTGGATTTCAGGTGATTTGGGTTTCGGGTTTGTCCGATTTTGGGTGAGTCGGATTTCGAGTTTGACTAGATTTCATGTTAATCAAATTTCGAGTGAGCCGATTTTTGATTGAGACTATATCGAATGATATTTTTTGTAATTTAATTGCTCTAGGATATAAAAATTTAATGTAACATTAAATTAAAAAAACATAACTATAATAATCATTCATTATTATTAATATTTTAAAACATAATGTAGCTTTCAAATGACCTCGGGTCGGGTAACTTCGGATTTTTGGATAGTTTCGGTTGCGTAATTAACTTCGGATTTTCAGATGATTTTGAGTCGGGTAGCATCGGATATCGGGTTGCATTTGAGCAAGTCCATTAGAGCATCTCCAACAGATGCTCTAAATTCTCAGATATTGTGTTTTTGGAGATTTTGAGCCTGTTTTAAGGTCAAACAATTTCTCCATCTTAATCTCTATTTTACATAAAGTCTCCATAAGTTGATTTCTCTTCCCTATATTTAGAGAATTCCCTAAAAACATTTGGAGAATGCATTAATGTATCCAATAAATTATGGCTTCTTCCTATTGGTCAAATTAGATTTTATAATATAATATTTTTATGCATAAAATAATAATTATAATATATGTAGGATTTTCTTAAAGAGAATTTGTTGGAGTTGGAAAAAAATTAGAGAAATTAAGTTTTAGTTTTTTATTTTGGGAAAAAAATATAGAGAATTTTTTATACATGCCCTAAGATTCTAAACTATTTTATTTTCTTATAGCTAGTCAAATAAACAAATAATTTATCATTTATTAGGTTAATATTCTATAATATTTTATTATCATTCAAGTTAAAAATAAATAAAAACATTAAATACATTCTTTTATTTTATAATCCTTTTATTTTCATAAGTAAGATAATATTTAATTAAATATCGCATTGTAAAATATTTTATATGTTAAAAATAAAATCATTAAATACATTCAAAATAGAAAATCTGTTGAAGTTAAGCTTAATTTTTTTTAGAGAATATAATAGTTGGTTCTCTATTTTGGAGAAATTTTTGGAATATCTCTTAGAGATGTTCTTAAATTATAATCAGTTTTGCTTTAATCTCATAATTTTTTCGCGTTCGAGGCAAATAGGTTCGGGTCAAACAATATAAACTCTTTTATTCTTTTCGGGTGCGGAGTCACGGGCCAGGCCGATTCCCGGGTCGGATCAAGTTTTGACCATCTTAATTCTAACTCTACAAATAAAGGATGTGTAATTAAAATTTTAACCTATTCCTAAATTAAAATTTCATTAATTATATAATTAGATAGATGGATATGAAATCTGATTGAATTCAGAAACCCTACGGTGGAGCTTTGTAATGGATTGCGAGAGAGCGGCGGCTGAGTGGGCGGACCTTCCGGCGGAATTGCTTGAAATCATCTCCGGCGTACTCAGAAATCCTGGCGAAATCGTCCGATTTCGGTCCGTCTGCCGATCGTGGCGATCTTCCGCCCCTCTGCCACTGAATAAACTCTCCCCCTTGTTCCCTCGCAGAGGCCCCTACTTTGGTGGTGGTGAACTCTACCACGATTTTAACGCCTGCGCCGTTCTCCTCGTCCGTCCCCAATCCGATCTTTCCAAGGCTTGGATCGTGTTCGTTCAAGAAGCCTCCGCCGGAAAGATGGTCCCGCGCCACGCGCTTACGTACCCGGAGGTAAAATTCGACGATGGGCTCGAGTTAGAAGGGGATTGGATCGTCGCAACTCAAATCGTCCGATTTTACGCTCACAACAAACTCTGTGTGCAGTGCAATGGAGTTCGCTTTACACGAAACTTGGTTTTCGCATCCGAAATATCCGAAGAATCTGGATGTATCCAATTGGTTGGCTTATGTTCATATCCAAACAAATTGCATTGCGCGTTTAGGCTTGATTTAGGCGGCAGCGGCGGCTTTGAGGCTAATCAATCGATCGAGCGTCACCGCAAAGCTGTTGACTATGTGAAATTCAATGGACGGATCTTTGCTGTTGACGAGGCTGGCCATATCTACGTTCTTGACCACACAAATTTGCAGATGGTTCAACTTCTTCCTCATCCTTGGCGACAAGGAAACTGCATTTTCTACTCTGCCTTTCCTCTGTCCAGTTGTAGATGTGCTAGCTGTGTTCGAGCTGATACTAACTCCGGACATACGTTATTCCACCTTGGAAGTCAGACTTTCACCAAGCTTTGGGATCTAGAAGGCCGTTCATACTTAGACTTGTTTTCTCCTCCTGCTTCCTTCGTCGTGAAGTAATAAGGATTGACATGCTGAACCAGCTGTTGTTGTTGTCTTAAATCCTCTTCAAATTTGATGATGGGCAGTTCAGTCTGTTTTTTGGTAAAGTATTTACCAGAAACAAATTCATGTGCTGTATTTGAGAGATTCCTCTTACAAGGACAATGAAATTTTGAAAGATGCAAGGCATAATAATACCCAATGAAGCAGCTTCCTCTCATACAACTGCTTGTGCAATTTATTTGCCATTTACCTAAAACTGCTTATGCACAGTATTTATAACAAGCTAACAAGCTCAAACCTTGCACAGTAAGATTGAGGATGCATGACCAACTATACTACTGAATTTACAGAATGATGCTCTGTTGTATGCACTAATTGATTGATTAAGACTTCATAAAAGTCATGTAACAAACATATTTTGTTTCATCAACCTGGCAATCCAAGCATCATTCGTCAAATAATTTCTCATGATAAGGTTATGCCTTGATTTCATTTCATCATTAGGGAGCAGCATACATGAATTGTGCATAAAACTAACATAAAGAATGACATGCTCTGCTAAGAGAACTTGACAAAAGAACAGTGAATATGTTGGCAATTCGATCAATTACACTATTCAGCATTACCAGATACACTACAACACATGTATAGCTTCACTAAAAATCAAACCCCCAAACATCATCTAAAAAAATGTGAACCCTTCGTGTACGATCTCAACCAATGAGCTATACGTACCAAAAATCACAATTACAACACTGAAAAAGATAATAGAAACTATAACCATTTTCTCATTCTTGCTAGACCCTGAATTTATCTTCAAGTAACACAAGCAAGGGAGGGTGATTGAAGCCGTTATGCTTAAAAATGCTCCAACAAGTGACATGAGATAACCAAAGAAAGGAACTGTCAAGGCTACAACGACGTTGCTGAGTACTAATGCTGATCTAATCAGCAATCTAAACGGCCTTTTCTTGCGCAATCGTGGAAAGTAGCTTTCAATTGCACTTACAACTGGCGATATCATCAGTGCAAATTTGGACATTGGACTTACTAAGGTTGTGTAGATCGCAACCTTTGAGCTGAATTTTAGTGTCGAAAGGTTCAGTGTGATTTGAGACTGTACCTTAGACCCGAACATGAGATACCCGATTATTGCCATTGATGCATAAGTGATTGTGGACCAGAAGAAGCATACGAACAATACCTTCGTAATGGGAAAAAAAACATGTTACTAAACCAAAAACTCACAGTAACATCAATCAAGATGAGTAAATGAGTCAGGAGTCAGAATTTTTACCTGGGAGAAATGTTGTTTCTTTCTCATTGAAGTGTAGAGTGTAGGAAAAACCGGATGAGCACAGTAGCAGAAAGCGTACAAGCTAGTGGCAATAGGAATTCCCTTCCATTTAACAATTTCTCCTTTCTCATGAAACCCAATTCCATTAAAAGCTCCACTCCATAAAATTGACCCGAGAATAATGGCAGAAGCCAAGACACCGCTAGCTGAGACATACGAAAGAATGCTGAGGCTGTCAAGCCAGACCGAAGGCAAGATGATCAGAGCAAGTATTATGATGAAGCCTTCTTTGCCTCCAATTGTTAGGCCATTTATGTTTATTGAGAATTGTGGGAACAGTTTATGCAGATTGTCGCCTTCTAGGATGAGGAAGCCGGTTACAACAAGGTAAAGCTCCATACACATGAAGGTTGAGGCGAGTCTTCTTCCAAATTTGCCGAATGCACGCTCTCCAATGTCAGAGTAAGTCTTGATGTTTGGGTCGACATCCATGCATCGTTTGATGAGGAGTCCAGCATAGAATGAGACAGTGGCAATGAGGAAAAGGAATGTGAGGCTTAGCCAGCCTCCTGATGACAGGGCGTATGGAATTGATAATATTCCAACTCCTAGAAATTCAACCAATTTAATTAATAAGCTTCTGAAAAATGAGATTTATAGTACATATAAATCATAAGAAATAGCATAGAAAATATGCTTCTATGTACCAACTCAAAACAATATTCTAACATCAAGAGGCAAATTTGCCCACCATTCAAGAGGAAAGAACTCCAAGGCTACAATAAATTCAGAGCTAGTCAGAGTCTTCAACAAGAGAAAGAGGAGATATATATGGTATTGTCAAATCATTAAAAGATCATTTGAGAGAAAGATATTTTCGCCTCTATTATTTGGCAGTTTAAAAAGGTAAAAGGATAAGAGATTATAGACTCCTAGAGCAACTCTTAATCTTTTATACTACAAATACTTATATAGATAATTTATTTGTCGAACCAAGGCAAAGAATGACGAATCTTAAAATCCTATGTAATCGTCAACAAAAGCGTCAGTAGTCCAACGGTTAGGACAATTGCCTTCCACAGTTGAAAAATAAAAAAGAAGAATCGTCTTCTGAGCAATAGATCCGGGTTCGACTCCCGGCTGACGCATATTTTTTTTTTCCTAAATGACTAAATTAATCCGGCTTTTTAAGAGAGGATAAGTGTCGGTAGTGTATTGGTCTTGTGTATTTAACCCCCTTGATATACAACAAGCTATTAATACGTTCTCTTTTTTCATCAACTAATGCTATATATCTAATCTTTCCTTTTTTTCATCAACTAATCCTATGTATTCTAACATCAAGATGCAATTTTGCCTCCACTTCAAAAGAAAATAACTCCAAGGCTACATATAAATTCAGAACTAGTCAGAAGTCTTCAACAAGGGAAAGGGGAAATAGAAATGGTTTTGTGAAATCATTCAGATCATTGAAAGAAAAAAATCTCTATCACTTGTATTTGGTAGTTAAATAAATTAAAGGATACAAGATTAGAAACTCCTAGAGTAAACAATTAACCTTTTATACTAAAAATACCTACAATATCCTATTATGGATATTTTATTTGTTGCCTCAAGGCGACAAATAGCAAAATCCAATGTAATCATCAACAAACGCGTCAGTAGTCCAACGGCTAGGACAATTGCTTTCCACAGTCAAAAAAAAAAAAAAATCACCTTGAGCAATAGACCCGGGTTCGACTCCCGGCTGACGCATAATTGTTTTTTCCTAAAGTACTATTTTAAACCGACTCTTAACTAAAGGATAAGTGTCGATAGTGTACTGGTCTTGTGTCTTAACCCCCTCAACATACAATAAGCTTTTTAATATACTCATTTTTCATCAATTAATCCTATCTGGATTCTATCCTTTCTAAGTTTCACATTTTTTTTTAATAGACTTAATTTTGTTGAAATATATTTAAGCTTGTAGTAAAATTGTACAATTAAATTTGATATGAAGAACCTATGGAAGGAAGCCTGGGAAGTCATTTTTATTCTTGCCTATTGACAGAAGCAAATTTTGATTCTTGAAATACAGTCATTTTTATTCTTGCCTATTGACAGAAGCAAATTTTGATTCTTGAAATACAGTCATTTTTATTGCCATGCCTGTTAATGAAAAAGAAGAGTGAACTACTCTTGTTTGATTTTATATGACAAACTCAGATTATCATGTTGGTGTATCAGTCTTGTTCTTTGTGTGATCCACTTCAAACTTTAAAAAATATGAAAAAAGAGAGAGACAAAGTCCATCATTCCATTTCCAACTATCTGTTAATTGCAACTTTTGACAAGGAATTAGAACAGGTGGAGTGCTTCTCCTTCACTTTTATCAAATGAGTATACATTACAGCAAGCTGATGATTTTTAATACCATGTTTTCAAGAGAAAGAGCTCCAAGCCTACAGATATGTTCAGATATAGTCAGAAGTCTTCAGCAAGGGAAAGTTGTAAATTAAATGGCTTGTCAAATCATTAAGATCAATTGAAAGAGAAAAATATGTCACTTTTACTTGGTAGTTAAAAAAACTATAGGATACAAGATTAGAAATTCCTAGAGTCAATGTTAAACTTTAATGCTAAACATACCTATAATATTCTATTGTAGATATTTTAAATTACTATTTTAAACAAAAGCGTCAACAACAGACCTGGTTCCGTTCGAATAAAAAAATCCGATGTAATCATCAACAAATGTGTCAGTAGTCCAACGGTTAGGACAATTGCCTTCCACAGTAAAAAACAAAAAAAAACGTCTTCCAAGCAATAGACCCGGGTTCGACTCCCGGCTGACGCATATTTTTTCCCTAATTTACTATTTTACAGCAACATTTTAAGAAAGGATAAATGTCAGTAGTCGAATAGAAAAATCCGATGTAATCATCAACAAAAGCGCCAGTAGTCCAACGGTTAGGACAATTGCCCTCCACAGTTTAAAAAAACGAAAAAAAAAATCGTCTTCCAAGCAATAGACCCGGGTTCGACTCCCGGTTGACGCATATTTTTTTCCATAATTTACTATTTTAAAGTGACATTTTAAGAAAGGATAAATATCAATAGTCGAATAGAAAAATCCGATGTAATCATCAACAAAAGCGTCAGTAGTCCAACGGTTAGGACAATTGCCTTCCACAGTAAAAAAAAAACAAAACAAAATCGTCTTCCAAGCAATAGACCCGGGTTCGACTCCCGGCTGACGCATATTTTTTTTTCCATAATTTACTATTTTAAAGTGACATTTTAAGAAAGGATAAATGTCAGTAGTGTACTGGCCTTGTCTCTTAAACCTCCTCGACGTACAATAAGCTATTAATAAGTTTTCTTATATCATCAATTAATCCTATCTTGATTCTATCCTTTTTAGTGTTTCATATTATTTTTTTGTATAGACTTACTATAATTCAAATATATTTAAGCTTGTAGCAAAATGAATTAGAGCATGTGGATAGCTACTCCTACACTTTTGACATGCACCAAAGCATGTTGGTGCATTCAAGAACATGTATTCAAGAGGAAGGAATTCCAAGGCTACAGATAAATTCAGAGCTAATCAGAAGTTTTCAACAAAGGAAAGAGGAAATATAATGACACTGTCAAATCATTAATATCAATTGAGAGAAAGAAATCTCTCTCTTTTATTTGGTAGTTAAAAAGTAAACAAAGGATGCAAGATTAGAGGCTCCTAGAGTTATTGTTAGCCGTTTACACTAAAAATACTTACAATATCCTATAATAGATATTTTATTTGTTGCCTCGGAGGCGACGAATAGCAAAATCTTATGTAATCATCAACAAAAGCTTCAGTAGTCCAACGGGTAGGACAATTGCATTCCACAGTAAGAAAAAACAAAAAAAAACACCTTCTAAGCAATAGACCCGGGTTCAACTCCCGGCTGACGCATAATTTTTTTCCTAAATTACTAATTTAAACCGAGTTTTTATGAAAGGACAAGCAACAGTCGTCTAAATTAATATGTTCTCTTTTGTCATCAACTCATTCTATCCTATTTTCAACATCTAACATATGTAATCTAAAATCAAGATGCAATTTTGCCAATTCTAGAGGAAAGAAGTCCCAGGCTACACATAAATTCAGAGCTAGTCAGAAGTGTTCAACAAGGGAAAGAGGAAATATAAATTGATAAGGACCCGGTGTGGACCGCGTATCGAACCCTTGTTGGTCAAGGGGGGTGAGCCTAACCCGATGTGGATTCCGACTCCGGTAACGTGGTTGGTGACCACGGAGAGAAATTGAAAGACAATAGAAATTTAGGGCAAAACTAATTCTTGGATAAATTATGAGAATTACACCAAGAGTATTTATACCTAAGCCCTAACGGTTCAAAAAAAGCGTCCCGGGAAAGAACCGTAAAGAAAACCCGGAAAGAGAGACAAGCTCTAGTTTATAAAAATTACATAAATAAAATATTATGCTAAAATTATAAATATTATCCTAAAATCCAAAATAAAAATTATAAATATATCTAAAAATTATTCCTCGTATCGACGAGGTCGACGTCGAACCCGAGATGGTCTGGCTGACGATATTTCTCCCGTATCATAAATGGTTTTGTCAAATCATTCAGATCAATTGAGAGAAAGAAATCTGTCACTTATTAAGAGATAGCTAGTCAGTAGTCCAACGGCAGGACAATTGCATTCCACAGTAAAAAAAAAACGCCTTCTCACTTTTAAACCGACTCCTGGCTGATGTGCATTTTTTCTTCCTAAATTACTATTTTAAACCGACTATTTACGAAAGAATAAGCTCAGTAGTGTACTAATGTACTGGTTTGGTGTTTTAATCCCCTCGACTTACAATAAGATATTACTGTGTTCTCTTTTGTCATCAGCTAATCCTATCTTGACTCTACCCTTTCTAAGTTTCACCTTAATTTTAATTTGTGTAGACTTATCTTATTTAAAATATATTTAAGCTTGTAGTACAATAAGTTTGATATAGAGCATATGGAAGGAAGCCTGGGAAAGTCTCATTTTGATTCTTACAGTACATTCAATTTTATTTCCATGTCAGTTTGTTTTCATTTCTGTTGATGAAAAAGGAGTAAACTACTCTTGTATGATTGTGTATTAATAAATTGAGGTTATCATATTGGTAATTATCGGCCTTGTTCTTTGTTTGATCCCTTTCAAGCAAAAAAAAGAAAAAAAAGAGAGGAAGAGGCAAAGACCAACATTCCTTTTTCAACCATTTTTTAATTCCAACTTTCCCTTTCATGCTTTGTCAGGATGTCATCACAACTTGATAAGTATTAAAAATAAAAGGCCTTCTAATCTCATCCCCCTTCATCTCCACTTCATGTGCTAATTACGTAGTAGAATCTAAGTTTATCCAAATCCAGCTAAATATCCTAATTACGTGTATCCAGCAGCAGATGTGCTCAAGTTTGACCCCAAATATAACACATTACTTTAAAAATATATAGTCATCTGTTTTCAATGTCAAGCTGCAATCATGTAGTTTATCCAATTCTAGAAACAGCCTCAAAGAAAAATGCCAAAACCCATCTTACATGTTGAGCTTATACACTGAACAATTTGTTTAATGTCACTGTCAAGTGTCAAAATAGTACTTGTAAACAACAATTTTTTGTTCTTAGTGTAGAATTGTTAAACAACTTCTACACACTACTAATAATAACAATTCCAAATCTGTGGCAAGAGTTTGTATACTTTATAGGTGCTCACAAGTTATATAAACTAAAAGTTACACCTAGAAGCCTAGCTAGAATAAGTTTGTGGCTCTAGTTGAAGTAAAATTACTGATTTACTTTATGACCCAAGAAAACAACTTGCACTAGTTGTACAAGAGTAAAAAAAGTTGCAATCAAAAGAGACATGAGAGAAAAAAGGAATCAAACCCATAAACAAATCCCCAGAGAATCCCATGATTCCCTCCAAACTCACACATTTCCAAGCTCCAGCAATATTATTAAAGTCACAGCATTCAATGAGCATGGAACCGAATGTTTGTCTGTTAGCAATGCACTGTTCAAGATTCTATAATAAAATTAGGTTGTCATTTACTTCATAAATTTCAAAAAGATTTGAACTTTATAGTAATAACAGATATCAGATTTGTTTATGGTAAAATCCCTTAAACCCAATGCCGGAAAAATAGGTTTTCAAGAAACCCAATGATTTAGGATCATCACTGACTAATTCTCAGAACAAAACCCACATGTACAAACACAAAATTACACACTCAAAATGAAATTCAAGAAGAAATTGGCACACAAGAGGAATGAAATCCGGAAATGCTGGACATAAATCGTCAAGAAAAGGGGGAAATCAAATCGAACCTGATAAGGCATTGAGGCCATTGAAGCAGGTTTTGAAGAAAGATGAGTCACCGGCTTCGTCGTCATCTGGGTGGTGTTTGGCTTCAAGAAGAGGGGCTTCTAGAACTTGCTTTTCGTTGTGCCTGCCTTCTTCCATTAATGGAGTTCTTCAGACAGGCAAAAGGGAGTGAAAGAGAGAAGGAAAGGAAAGAGTTTTAATTTTTGGTTAATGAAGGTTTTGGGTGGAGATTTATTTATAAAGGAGTCTCGTGAAGCGAGTGTTGTGCAGATAGATAAACCATTCAGCTGGCTTATGGAAAAGCCAAAGCCCAACTCCGCGACAAGTGACACAATTTCTACGTTTTCCTCTAATTCTTTACAATATCTACAATAAAAGTGGTCATTTAGAAAATTATTAACTCTAAATTGAAATTAATAATACTAACGGACCCTAGCCCGATTGATAACTTCACGTGTCTAGTTTAGATATAACATGACAAATGAGCTCGGTTAAAACGAGGTAGGTAATAACAGTTGGATTTTCATGGCTAGTGTCTTTCAAAAAACAAATTATAAAATCAAATATATATTGGTTACACACTTGCACTATATTATAGACATAGTAGTAACTTAAGTTATCTATTGCACGAGCATTTAAGGCAATTGAATTTAAGCATGTGCCTCGATCGTGAAATGTGTACAGTTAATTGTATTGCTCAATTACGACATACTTTATCCTCCGATCAGCTGAAGACGCACTCAGAACTGAATGTTCTCATCCGAAAAGATACTCTAGGCTAATTCGTTTAAAATAGCCTAATTTTTTTTCTCATAAAAAAAAGCAAGTTATAAAGGTTTATTATTTTGGATTTTTTATAGCTTTTTTTTATAGAATTTATGTTAAGAGCATACTTTTCAAATATGGCTTCTTATTCAAACATAAAAATACTACGTACAAGTATAAGTTACTATGTCATTAATAATCATCGCTATTGATCTTTTACTCCGTATTTTCTTTATCAAAATGTCAAAAAAAACTATATGGAGTATTGTTAAATTAACAAGTTATCAAGTCCAAATCTTTACAAATTTGTATCGACTTGTTTGTTCGTACCTATTCGTATTTGTGCTTGATCAATCCTCATTCCTTTATGCATATAATAATTTAATTAATAAGTTATCATATTTTCACACGCATGAGTTGCTTCTAACCTAGGTCCGGTTTTGATTCCAGAAGCGACAATTTTTTAAAAAAAACAAAATAACATTGAATCGTGACTGCGGTTTTCATTCTATTTTCTGTTGAAAAACCGTTGTCGCAGTTTTTCGACTCCAATTTATTTTTATTTTTTAATATTTTTGAACTGATGGTTTCATCCGATTTCGAACTAGACAATTATCCGATTCTAGTGACTCAGAACTAGTCGTTTCTCCATTTTAATTCCATGTCATGTTAAATTTCGGTGTGAATTCCTTCACCAAATAAAAAGTTTGGTTTGAATTCCATATTTGCCCCATGTGATACTATTAAATAAACCAATTTTATAACTGTAAATCTTGGTATAGTATATGAATGAATGTGTAACATGTTTAAGTTTTTTTGATCGCCAAAATTGATGTTTTTGGTTTGGACGACTTGTCGCCAAAAAAAATGACATGACATGACATGATTTCAAGAGCACAATTGACATATGTCAACATATGTCAATTGACGTATACACAAAGCTGGCAAAAAATTGTTTGTCAAATAAGAGTTTGTCAAGAAACTCAACTTTTCACAAATGCAATAAATCATAAAGTAACACAATAAAAAATACAAACACATAATTAATCACACTAGGAATTCTAATTGGAGTTTGCTCCCCAAAACAGTTTCAGTTCTATACAATTTTTTTTTCTTATCTTTTGGCTCGCCCAGTTTATCGGTTGGAGACTGCTCTATATCCGGACCGGGTATTTATGGTCCCATTTTGAAAGTGATATTTCCAATATCAGTTTCTCCATACATGCCACTAGTGAAATTCGAACTTCTAATCTTTTGGACAACACTTAAGGAGTCTAGCAACACTTTACCACTAGACCAAATGAGTATTGGTAATACTTTACAATTATTGATACTATGACAAGTGGCAACAGCGTTCGAGTCAATAGGAAATCTATAAACTGTCATTATCTGTTCAGCATTATATGGAAAGGCCGAGCTAAAAAACTTCAAGCTAAGGGTAAAATACGACCTCTAATCCTTGAAGGACCGAGCTAATCTCACCTTTGCCCTGTGAATGTGATCATGGCTTGCCCAACGCCGCTAGCATCGTCCATCATTGCCTACCCATGTAAAAAGCTTTCAATGCTTCTAGCTAATAAATGCGTGGAGTTTTTATTTTAATATTTCTGTTTTTTTTATTATATGGAATTATTGAAGACCTGATAGGTGAGATTGTAGGTCAAAGTGAATATGAAAATTTTGTAACCCGATTTTATAAGTCTATTTATAGGTCCTTATTTCTTTTGTAATGACACATTCAAACATTAATCAAAGACAAGAAAAGGCTCTAGTTTTCTGATTTAAAATTCCAGAATTTCGATCCTCATTCGTGAGTGATATCGAACCCCTTCGATCTTCAACTTTGGGTGCATGTATATTATATAATAGCTTGGGTATGGATCAACATTGTTCTTCTTTGTGTGGTGGCTATTATCCACCCAAAGGAGTTCACTTATTCTTCTACCTCACGCTAGAATCATCTTCATCCTCAACTCATTCACGCCCTCTAACTCAATACATCGAACATTCACTAAATAGTATCCAAGTTATTCATTCATCCTTGCTTGGAATCATGGAAACATAAACAGAATGAAAATTGTATGTAGTTTATTTTAGTGTCTTAATACATTGGTAAAAAGAAAAAATCAACTTGTTTTGCACAACCTCTTGCTCATTGTTAAAAAAAGTTTGCTCCATCTCAATCATTTTCCCACTAAAGGGGCGGGTAACAAAATGGTGAAATCATTTTTAGTATCATAATACATTTACAATGGACAAATTGTTGGATGATTATTTTTTATATAAATGTATTATGACACTAAAAATGGTCTAAATTCATTTCGTTTTCGTTTACGTTTACATTTTTATATATCACGACAAACCAAACGCGGTATTTATTTCTACATGAATGTATTATTGTTTTCTTGAAAATCAGATCGTACGTGATAATCAATCTAGCCTAGTTCGGAGATAAATTTAAGATGTTTGAATTCCGTTAATACTGAAAATCATCAAACTCTAAATCACACACATTTCAAATGGCATGATCTAAACTCAATATTCGAGGTGACCATCAAAATTCACAATCCATAAACCAACAAACAAAACTAGCTAGCGAAAAAGTGCACAAGGTGGTTTTCATGTTAAGTGCTTTTTAAATGATACAAAACTATCCAACTTAATTCAAGCGTAGTTATCCAATTAATTGACAAGCAAACAAAAATGAAGAGTAGAAGATAAGAAAATGATGGTTACACTTACACTAGTGCCAGAAATATATGTGTATGGAAAACGTCTTCACCATTCATTCCGCCATTGAAGATCACATTTTGTCGTTCATTACACCCATTTTCTTGTTGGCCATTTTTATATAGTACATGCTTATTCCCAGGGCCTTTTTTTTTGTATCTGATGAATGATTGATCAATGACGTACGTACAATAACAACTATACCGCTGATAATGTTTAATTCGTTCTTTTCACTTTTAAGGGCATCTAAAGGAAATATTTAAAAACAAAATTACAGAACATTCATCTAATATATATAATTGAGATATATATATATCATTTAATTTATATCATTTTCTAATTATAAATCATAATGACTAAGTAGATCGATGTTGAAACAGCTACATGTCTGCTTGATATTAGCACACTAACCAAATATCAAAATATTTTAATTGATTTAAATTTGATTTAAGGGTATTTTGATTGGTTGAATTTTAATTGTGAGTTCTATATAATTGATGGTTTTTCTAGTGTGTGTCCAATAGACACACAATAACAATCATTTTATTTCCCTATTTAGGTGGTTAACTATTTATGGTAAATGTTATGTACTCCGGTAAATTTTAAAGAAAAGCCCCTTCCAAACTTAATTATATGATTGTGAGTCCCAAATTAAAGAAAATTCAGTTGTATTGTGTGTTCTATAGACGGTAGACACATATTAGAAAAATTCATTACTTAATGTATATTTTTATCTTTTTATTATTATTTAATTTAGGTTCACTCAAAATATTTTTCCCCACAGAAATTCTACGTAATTAGATTGTTCTACCACAACTAATAAATTAATTTGTTAAACCCTACGCATATGCTATCAAAGATTTTGTACTCGAGATTAATTTCAAACTAGTTTTACCCGTCGTACCATGTACGACTACGATTCGATATTTTATAGACATTATAAATATGATATTAATAAATAAAAATATAGTATAAATTTTAATATAAGTAATTTATTGCTTATAGAATGTATAATTTTTTTATCAAATATTATATTCTTCACATTTTATTAATTTTTATTTATGTAAATTCAGGGCTTATCAAATATTTTAATACATCTATTAAACATTTTATTATCTATTTTTATAAATTTTAAAATTATAAATATTTATCATTAATTTTATATAATATCTATAAATAAATTCCTCAAAAGATGTATTCTAAAAGATTTATATTTATTCTAAAATATTTTATCTTTAATCTTAAATCCTTGTATAAGGAAGTTTTCAAAAGATATCGTTATACTAAATAGATATTTTTTTGATGTTAAAGATAGATTTAAATAGTTAAAGAAAAATTTAATAGAAAAAGTTAAAATATTAGAAATAAAAATTAATTTTATAATTATAAGGTGGGGCTAGAATCGTTCTGGTGGCTCAAAAAGGTACAGCTTTAATATATAGTTATAGATACTATAATTTTTGCTATATTTTCGTAAATAATTTATTTTGGAGACTTTAACATACTATCAAATTTTGGGTAGTGTGTGTGTTTGAGCATCAAAGGGCGATATTCATTAATTATTCGAACCAGACAATTATATTCCAAACCGTCCTAAAAACAACTTAATTAATAAATGCACTGTTCATATGCATATATTCGTTTTTTTTATCAAGAAAGGCAGAGCCTCTCGAAAGTAGATTAAATAAAAACCGGGCTACTTACAAACCAAACGGGAATAGCTCTACCCCTAATATCCTCATACAACAAAAGAACAATCTCCGAAGCTAGAGCGGTAAGAAAATGACAACCAAGCGGAAAAGAAAGAGCGAGCCTAGCGAGGGAGTCGGCGACGGAATTCGCTTCCCTAAAAACATGACAACATCGGGCATTCCAATCCCGATTGAGAAAGCTTTGACATTGTAAAACCAGGCTAGAGAGAGGGTGAGTCGGAGAAATCGGCTTACTAAGCAGCCCAATAGCGAGTTCGGAATCCGCCTCAAAAACCACGTTCCGAAAACTACGGCCCCAAGCATACTCCAAACCATCACGAATCCCTCAAAGCTCGGCCATCGGCACGGTGCAACGTCCAATGTTTCGGGCGAACCCTCTGATCCAGTCGCCATTGGAGTCCCGGATAACCCCACCAGCAGAAGCGAGTCCATCACTGTTGACAGCCCTGTCGCTATTGACCTTCACCTAGTCCGTCTGCGGTTTAACCCAAGACACCAGAATCTCCGCCCGACTCGGCCTAGTGCACTTCAAGTTCCTGGTTCTCCACGCATCCTTGTACTCCTTGGCACGATCCAACACGAACTCAGCCTTGTTCAGCACTCAATCAGAATTCCCGAAGATCACGTTGTTCCTCCAACACCAAGCCCACCAAAGCGTCGTGGCGAAAGTAACTGACCATTCAATCCCTTCCGCCGAACGCCATTGAGACAACAAGTTCGACCGGAACCACCTTGCAAACGACATATTAAAAGAATCAAAAACCTCAATAAGGGTAGAGATAGCAGCCCACAAACCTGAAATTTTGACACAATCACGGAACAAATGTTCCAGTGACTCCGATCCATCTTTACACAGCGGACAAGTATCCTCCGTCGCGAGGTGCCGTCGAAGACGTTCGCAATTCGTGAGAACACTCCCCTTGACCACGAGCCACATGAACATCCTCACCCTCTCAGGAACATTGATCTTCCATATGGCTTTGTACACCACACCATCCGTCCAAGACAACTGATTAGCACTCAAAATCAAATTGTATGCGGAAGCAACTGAAAAATTCCCATCAACCGAAAGACTCCAACTCAGCGTGTCCTGGCAATCCTCAACATCAAGTATAGCAATCCCGGTGAGTTTCAACGTCACACTCATAGGCAACAAGCCTTCAAGCGCCTCCCAATTCCAACCTTTTCCCGGAATCCAGTAATCATGTACCGTTTTGTGAAGATCCACCTAATTTATAGGCTCCTTAGCAACCCAAACCAGTCGCTCATCCCCCATCCAAACATCCAACCAAAAGCGAGTCGTCCTCCCATCCTTGAGTACCCAATTACAACCTTTCACGATCACATTATCCAGCCCTTTTTTATGCTTTTTCCAAATGTACGAAGGACACGCCACCTCCACACCCGAGTCCCGTATGTACTTCACCCGAAGAACCCGACTCCACAAACCGTTGTTATCCTAGAGAAACCTCCACCCCAATTTCCCAATAATAGCAAGATTCATTGACATCATCGGTTTAATTTCGAGACCACCCTCAACCTTAGGTCTACAAATCTCACCCCAGGAGACTAAGTGAATCCGCCTCCTACTCCCTTCATGATTCCATATGAAGTTCCTAATAATCTGATCAATCTTGTCACACGTCTCGATAGGGAGAACGACCGTCGACATAGTATAAACCGGTATCGATGTCAAGACTGATTTAGCCAGCGTCACCCGCCCGACCAAACTCAAGTATTTGCATTTCCAAGCAGCTAAACGATTACTCACTTTGTCAATTAGAGGGGCGAAAGTGTTACGTGAAACCTTTTTATGGAGCACAGCCATCCCAGGGTAGCTACCAAGAAACCGCATTTCGTCCGCAACTCCTCAATGACGTCAGGAGTCACATTTTTGGAAACATACAACTTTGACTTAGCAGTACTAATCTTTTGCCCAAACACATTACAAAAAGTGTTGAGAATTCGATTGATGACCCTAATTTGTGCCACTAAAGCCTCAGCCACCAACATAACATCATCAGCAAAGAAAGAGTGCGAGATTTCAGGCCCACTTCTAGTTAACCGAGCCGGACACCACTCACCAGTTGACACCGCATTCAAAATCATGTGACTTAAACGCTCTATACACAGGACGAAGAGATAGGGCGAGATCGGGTCGCCTTGACGAATGCCCATAGAAGGAAAAAACTGATCCGTCGTCTCCCCATTCCAAAGCACCCTCATAGAGGTGGTGCTTATACACTCTTTGATCAAATCAACCCACGTACCCGGGAACCCTGCGTCAACAAGAGAATCAACAACAAAATCCCAACGGATTCGATCGTAGGCCTTTTCCAAATCAATCTTTAGAAGCATCCACCCAATCTTTCCTTGCTTCTTTCTCATCGAATGAACAAGCTCTTGAACCAGGACGATATTATTCGATATCATCCTTCCCAGGAGGAAGCTACCCTGCATATGGCTAATAATTTCGGCAAGAATCGGTCGCATACGATTGACCAGGATCTTAGTGATTAATTTGTAAATCACGTTGCAGAGACTTATAGGCCGAAATTGATTTATACACTCTGGCTTTGCCACTTTAGCCAACAGCACAATTAGAGTGTCATTAACACCTTGCTGTAATTTACTTGTTCTAAAGAACTCTTTTATGAATGACCTGACAGAGGAGCCAACCGAGTTCCAACTATTTTGGAAGAAGAACGGTTGGAAACCATCCAAACCCGGCGCCTTGAAGCTCCCCATCTCTTTCATGGCCATATTGATCTCAGCGTCGGAAACCTGAATAGTCAGTGCACGCCATTGATAAGCGCTGATGGGCGGATACATGTAGCAATACTTTCCAGGTTACCATTTGAGATGTGCATCGAGTATAAATCCTTGAAAAACTCCACCGCCAACTTCTCGACCGCCTTGCTCTCCACAACAACTTCTCCTTCATCATTAACCAAAGTGTCAATTCGATTCCTCCTACGACGAACAATCGAGGAAGCATGGAAGAAGGCCGTATTCCTATCCCCCGAGTGAAGCCAATTCTCCCTGGATTTTTGGAACCACAACAATTCTTCCTGTTCCAACACCTGACTCAACTCAGTTTGCAGCTCTTTCTCAAGTAACATCATAGCATGGGAAGCACCTCTCTCATAAGACTTTTGTATACCAGCAAGTCTCCCAAGGATCTTTTGTTTACGGAAGTGGATATTACCGAAAACCTCTACATTCCACTTGATAAGGACATTCTTGAAATCATTAAGAGCTGTAGGAGTATCCAGTTGCTGCTTCCAATTATCACGCATTATCACGCAGTAAGACATTAAAGGAGACATGCTTAGCCCACGCCGCCTCAAAACGGAACGGGCGCCGGTTCTTATTGGTAGCATGCTCAGGTTCAAAACTAATAAGCAACGGGGAGTGATCCGATCCATAGACAGACAGGTGCCTAACAGCAACATTCGGCCACTCTAA
This sequence comes from Fallopia convolvulus, assembly GCA_964016875.1. Classification (NCBI taxonomy): domain Eukaryota; kingdom Viridiplantae; phylum Streptophyta; class Magnoliopsida; order Caryophyllales; family Polygonaceae; genus Fallopia; species Fallopia convolvulus. The sequence continues at coordinate 4,599,539 of OZ024720.1, forward strand.
ACGAGCACCCATGTTAGCAAGGACACGATCAAGCCTTCTATCTTTGAAAGTGTGTTCCGTCGTGTCGGAGGACCACGTAAACGTAGAACCAGTGAACCCCATATCAATCAGCCTAGCATCATCCACCCATTGCTGAAAGAAGACGAGTCAAGCAAAAGCGGGCTAGCCGTTCCCGAACTTTCCCAACTGTTCAAAACAGAATTGAAGTCGCCGCCGAAGAAACAAGGTCCTGCGTAATTCCTTGAGAGAGCCTGCAATTGATTCCAAAAACTAACCCGATCAGTTTCGTTAGGAGGCGCGTAAACAATAATAAGATTAAACACCTTATCGTTCGCCTTAACAGAGGCATGAATAAACCTGTCATACTGCTTCACAATCTGAATTGTAATTTTGTCCTCATTCCAGAGGATCCAAACTCCCCCAACAAAACCCACTGCTTCAATCTGGGCTTTGTGAGTAAAGTCTAAGCGGCCACACACTTGATCAGCCCGAGGACCCGAAATTTTGGGTTCCAAGATAGCAAGAATATCTATTTTATGTTGTTTGACCATGTAACGAATATCCCTACGAAAGCCGTTATTCCCGGCTCCACGACAATTCCAAATAATGCAATTCATGGAAACAAATCGAGGGGACACAACCAGCAACACATCAGACAGAGTCGCTTGGGCCATTACCCAAATCATCTTCTACCATCTCATCATTCTTGGGATGGGCATTCGAGTCACTAACCCCCTTATCCACGAACATAATCTGATTACGCAAATCCGCCAATGTAGCATTATCGCATTGGAGTTGCGAGTTCTCTACTTCTTGAGGCGATTTTCCACTTGAAATATTCATAGATTGCGTTTCAACCCCTATACTGGATTGGACTTGGGGCTGTCCTTTGCTATTATCAATTTGATTTCTAACAGGGTTAAATGTGAACGGGTCCTCTACGCTCCTGGGCCTTTTTGATGGCCCATCATTATTTCGGACCTTGGCTTTAATGGGCATAACATCTTTTTGGACTTTGTTCCTTCTCTTAGGCTTCTTCTTTCTATTTTTCTGAGACTCCTCCTCTGGCCCATGAACAAATTTATTGCTTTGAGACTCTGCAACGCCATCCGCTTTCGCCGTTTTAGTTCTTGTTTCCAAGGCAACCACAGACGTCAAGCCTACTAGGGATTGGTCACCCGTCATAATTTCCTTCCCTTTCCCCATACTAACGTTCACTTCATTAATTGGTCTAGGGTTATCCACTGCTGCAACCTCGAGCGACTGAACGCGGTTGCCAGCACCACTAGTTTGTCCGCCGTCTGCCACCACGCGCTCTTTACCCTTTCCGTTTCTCTTACGTCTTTGCACCTCCATCCATGGGCCATGTTGAGCCGTTACTTCTCCCTGGTTCGATGCCCCACCACTCGACGAGTTCTCTTGGCCTCCATCAATTTCTCCTCCCCCTGTACTATTACCCAGCGATTCCTTGTTTTGTTGTGGTGGCGAGGACGGGCACCTCGAAGCAAGATGTCCATACCTCCCACACTTAAAGCAGATGAGATGCAATCCCTCATACTCTAGAAAGAAACACTCCCCATTAATCGTGACTGTCCCCTTCAGTGGGATAGTGAGATCAACTTCAACGCAAACTCTCGCAAAACGGCACCTATTCGAGAATAACGTACGAGTGTCAACCTTGATCGGCCTACCAATTCCAGCCGCCACTCGTAGGAGCAACTCTTCTTCGTAATAAACCAGTGGTAGCTTAGCAATTCTCACCCAAGCCGGAGAAGTCGTGATTGAATCAGTTTCCGGGTTGAAATTGGGCGACCATGCTTTGATTATCAGATAGTAACCAAATATCGTCCAAGGACCCCCCGTAAGTGCCATCATGTGATCCCTTTCCGTATCGAATCTTACGACATAATAACCATTTGGTAAATCAGCAAGGAACATCTTCCCCACCGGTTTCCAAAGTTCCCGGAGCTTCTTTTCCATAACATGGAATGGAACAAAACTCCCAAGGACTTTCACAATCAAAGACGACTTCCAGACATCGGCCAATATGCTAATAACATCTGGAGCGATGGTAATCATGGGATCGCTAGTATCCCCGCCTGGGAAATCGATACATATCTTCCTGTCAAGAAACTCAGGTGCAAGCCTAGGACGTTGATGTTCGGTTTCATTTGTTACAAGGTCTTTCCACGTTTTTGGTTGTGGAGGTAAAACAGGGACTGAACCAGTTTGCCTCGGTGGTTCCGCGCGTTGGATGGTGGCGGTTGCTGAACAGCCACCATCATCGGAGTGACCTCCGACATAGCCAAGCAGCTGAAGCGAATTTTTCGTTTTCTTAGAAGATAGCTTTTTTTTCAAACGAGTTTTTTCAATAAACCCATATGCATATATTCGTTAATTGTGATCTAATTTGAATCAACAGATGCTCCATCAAACTAATGTATGGTGCAATGACTTTTATAACGTTATTAAAATAAATATTACATTTGCAAAAGCAATTTTTCCTTATATATCCTATCTTGTAATTTTATTTATAACTAATATGATTTCTATCGTTTATTTTTTAATCTTGAAATTTTATTATTCTATTTGGTAGTATATACATTTTAACAGTGTAATTTTATTTTTCTTTGTTTTCATGTATATTTTCAAGATTAACTAACTTAATTATAATTACTTGATTTCTAAGAATGTCAACTCACACGAAAATAAGACCGAGAAAGATTTAAATGTCAACAATCAACACATGATCTGGACTCTGGTAGTTGGGCTGGGCTATGGATTGACATATGAACATGGATAAAACACGATCTATGATAGTTAAGGCCTAAAAGAGTTACTTCGACATTGGGCCGAAAGCAATTCAAAGTGAGCTCGAAGATTTATAACAAATATGGAAGCTCTTATCAATTGCTTTTCGCCTTCTATCATCATTCTGCACCGTATTATACGGAATATACTCTAGCCAAAAACGACAAGGCGTGTATTTATGGATTTAAGTTCAAGTAAAATCACTCTTATTATAATTGATATGAACAAGTCCACGTTGTAGGTAGGGCTGTCAATGGGTCGGGTTATGGGTGGGTGGAACACTTCCGCCATCCAACCCGCAAGTTAAAACGCCTCACCCGACCCACCTGTCACCCATGAAATGTTCTACCCGTCACCCAAACCACCTGTCACTCGCTGGTTATATGGGTGACTCGTTCACCCGTATAACCATTGTATAATCGTTGTATTTTATGTCTATAAATAAATTGGCATACATAAACTAAAACAAATATTCATAATCCATACATAAACAAAAACGAATCCCATAAGTAATAAATATCAAAATGGAGTAAATGATGGGTTACAAAACAAATCCCATAACACAAGCCCGAAATGAGTTATATGAGCGACTTCAAAGGCCATACATATTAGAAACTATGGGCTAAAACGGGTTAAATGAGTGGTTTGGGTGAACCGGGTGATGAGACGGTTGACAGGTCGGGTTATTGGGTGATAAAATCTCACCCTTACCCGACCCATAACCCATTTCACCCATCACCCGAACCGCCCGTCATCCGCTTTGATTGGGTTTTCAACCGTTTATTTCGATTGGGTTAAACGGGTGGGTCAGTCACCCATGAGTAATTGACAGCCCTAGTTGTAGGAATGTAAATGAGCAGAGCCGTTTGTGAGAAATTTAATCTTCGGTTCAATTAAATTTTTTTCGTGTTCGGCTCGATTTATAAACGAGACAAGCTTGAGCATAATTTTAAGGCTCGAAAAATAAAGAACTGAGCTTGAGAACAAGATAACTCGGCTCGTTTGCTCATGACCAAACTCGTTTATATGTTTATAAAAAATAGATTATATGTGCATGAACAAAGTCTACTATATATTATATACAATATATAATTTATGTTAAATTACATAGTTTTTGTGATCTCTCTCAAACTACGTGTTTAAGTTTTAGTTTCATTTACTTGTATAATTGTTCAAATAAATGAGTAATTTACGAACTTGTCTCATGAAAAAACGAAATGAGAGATTCGCAAGCTAAGTTCAAGCTCGATGAACATTTAATGAACCAATCTCAAACAACTCGAACCAAGCTTTCATTCAAGTTTGAACTCGCCCGTTTTTAACTGAACCGAACTTGAGCAACTCAAACCTCGATCCGTCACAGTTTGATTACAGCCTTATCGAATTGGTCTATCAGCCCGACTAACTCTCTCATAAATTAGTGCCGGGTTCACGGGTTGGACAAGAAAAATATACATGATTTCAAAGGCTGTTATGCACATGTCTAAATTTTGTGTCAAGTTCACCCTAGTCTTGTCTGAACCCACTTTTAATTATACAGGTCTAAATTAAAGATATATAAGAAAGTTATTTTTTTCAACATATATCCTAGGTTAAAGAAAGACCCTGAGATGAAATATTTTGTTAATTTATATTTAGTATTAATGTTTTATAAGGTTTTTTATGGATTTTAATTTCTAAAAATAACATAGGTTATAAAATTGTTAAGAAAAATGATTATAATTTTTTTATCCATGTGGTAAAAATCTCTTATCGCTTGAAAGGCGGAGTAAAAGTATCATGCTAGAGACTTGGTTGGATGTACATGTAGAATATAGTTTGCTTTTGAGGTCCTAGTGTCTAAATCTGTCATGACCTGAGTGATCAGAGACACAATAATGGGAAGATGAACACGATTGAACAAGGATGATATTGTACGTTAAGAAGCATTAATTTTTAATTTTAATATTATGCATCATATCGTGACATATTATGACATTTTGCGTGTATGACTTCATTTACCATACATTATATCATCTATATAATCTCATGATTTTTTTTTTTTTATTTATTTTAAGCATAACTAACGTAAGTAACAAAAACGGGAGATGGATGAGTAAAACACCAATAAAATATAGCATCGTCGAGAAATAGCCAATAGGTCATTACAAATAACATTTCTAATAAGAGAAGTGTAACAACTAACAAACCTTCTGACAATATTTTCAAAAAGAAGTGCCTTTGCTAAAATATATCCATGACAATCTGGATCAAGTGATCAACAAATCGGTGCAACATTTAAACAGGGCTCTACAAATCAATAGGAGGTGCAAGACTTGGAAATTATTGATAATGCAAAAATGGGTTTTATTTTTCATCTAATAAGTGATTTTTTGGTTGTTTTTTAATTGGTGTGTAATCTTAAATTTGAAAAACTACTACTATAAACTACAGAATATAGTTAATAAAACTGATATCATTAGGGGTGACCATCCGTGCATCTAAAATTGGACCGGACTAAACTGAACCAATTAATATTAGATTAAGACTAATTTTTCAAAATTTGGATTGAATTTTCTTGGTCCAATTTAATCTCGATCCCGGTTTGATTTTGGATTGAACTATTTGATTTTTAAATATTTGATTTTAGATAAAAATATATTTTATATAGAAAATATATATTATGGGTCACATAATAATTAAGTTTATATTTTTTAAATAAATTTTACTATATAGTTATATATATTTTTTTATAAAAATCATATTATTTAATACTAATAAAAAAATCCATCCATACCAGAACTGACCAAAGACTTCCTATTTTTCGGACAAAAAACCGGACTAGATGTTCCTCGGTTAGATCCGAACCGGATTTTACCCAGCCGTATAATATGGATATTAATATTATTATGATAAGGATAGAGAATTATAATTAGATAATTACGAAAGCACCCTTAAATAAATGGAGGTGGAAAGAGTCCAGTAACATCATTTAACAACTGTACAATCTGCACATGCACTGTTCTGTTACAACTTACACACCAACTCTCTCTCTTTCTCTTTCTTGCTTCATCAGTCATCACTCTCATAACCCATGCCTGGTTGGACACCACCCAACAAACTCCAAACAAAAACAGTGCCATAATTTACACTCTAATTAATTTACACAAAACATATCCTAAATTGCCTATTTTTGTTTCATAAAAGCATCTCTAAATTCTGCAGAATCAACCAGGATAAAGGTATGGGGTGGGTAGTGGTTTGTCATCAGAATTGTGATAACGGGTTGTTTTCTATAATTTATCTTCTTACAAAAGATTTTTTGGTTAATAAAAAGAAAGACTTAATTATTGGTATGTTTAAGGATGTGATATGTGCTATAAACATTCTATTCTACGTTTTTAGAATATTTGATTCAATTAGATTAATGTTGAATACTTGAATTTGTGTCTTTTATTTTATGTTTAATAAAGGAACCAACACCGAAAATTAGAGTTATCAAATGAGTCGGGTTGTCTAATTCTCAAAATATTATATATTTTATAAAAGTTGGTTCACCTTAACAAGTTTGTTATTAAATATTACAATTTAAAATTAAATTATATATTTAATAATATTATTATATCTTTTAAATGATAAAATAAACTATATAATTTATGTTAAATATATATTTTTATAAAAGTTGGTTCACCTTAACAAGTTGGTCAAACCAACTTTAATGAATTCAGATTGAAATTAATTCATTGATTTTAGATCTACTTGTAACCTTAAAATTTTTGGATGGATCGAATTTTCATATCTGGTCTTTGTTTGACGATCTTCTTCAGTTTGTTAAAAACTCTATGGGTAGAGTTTTAAAACCTATAAGAAATTAATAAATCAATTTAAAAAATTAAAAAAAAAAAAAGAAGTTCATATGAAAATCGTCAAACACTACCAATAGGAAGACATATCTTCTCCACAGACTAGCTGAAAGCTCTGGATTTCATTTTTTAATGAATTATATCATGCAAGTTAGGGTTCATTATCAAAAGAAAAAGCCACACTGACCTCAAAAGGGAAGCTAAACCAAGTACAAATTAAGTACAATTGGATTATTATAATTTTTCCTTAACACAATCGGATTGTCATAATTTTACCGTAACACAATTGGATTAGGGATCATCCAGATTATTATCCCCATAATCCATCTAAACACTTGATTAGGTAAAAAAGACAAAGCAGGACCCAACTCTGATTGGATAGTACCTGTGGGCCATGGGACCACTCAAATCTTAATATCAATATTTGAAATGATAATATCTTTTACCAACTTAGAATAATTAGCATCCATCTTTATTCAAATCAAAATCTCCAAATTTATCCATCACTTCGATTTTCCAGGTCCACGCTTGGCCCAACATATTCCATCATCACCACCACCTTCAATTTCCATTTCTTTTCATCCTCTTCAATAAAACCAAAAACCACCAAGTTTGGTACCTACATTACATAATTAGCAAATGCCCTAATCTTTTGCATTAACAAGGCACAACACTTTCTGCTTCCTCCTCTCAGACAGCATCCACAAGAACGACATTCTTTAATACAGCAATTAAATTAATCAACGTAATTAACTGAAAATTCAAGTAGATAGATTTGATTGATTTCCTCTTAATAATAATAACTCAAAAGCAGAGATCCTAATTAGGCTAATTTACGCTTAATCTAAGTAACTAATTAACAAACACAACAGATTAAGAAGAAGAGGAGCTTCCATTAGCCCCAATTCCAATTCCAATTCCAATTCCGCCATTCTTGCTTCCATGGTCGGTGTTGCCGAATTCGAGATTCAAATCGCGCTTGAACGAAGTGTTCTTGTGATTATGCATCCAGACCTTGAACACGCCTCGCTCGACGCCGATCTCGCCGCAGAATTTCGCAACCGTCTCTTCGATTCCTCTCTGCATCTTCCATCCGATCTGCTCCGCAAACCCTAGCATCTTCTCCTTCTGCTCCTGGCTGAATTTCGTCCGGATCCGCTTCCTCCCGAACGGCGTCGTCTCGCAACGCGCAGCCGCAGCCGAATTTCCGGCTCCGCCGAGGGAGAAGAGGACGTGCGCGGGGGCGGAGGAGGGGTAGAAGGAGGAGATCGGCGGCGGGGAGCGGGAATCGGCGCTACGGCTGGTGTAGGTAGGCGGAGGAGGAGGCTGGTGGCGGTGGTGCGGGAGGTACTCGGTGAAGTGAGGAGGAGGAGGCGCGGCGGAGGGAGGCTCGATGCGGTGGAAGTTGCGGTGGCAGCCGCAGGCGGCGCAGGTTAAGGCGGCGGCGGACGGCATGAATTCGCAGCAGCCGTCGAGCGCGTGGCCGCCGCGGGAGGCGGCGTGGTTCTTCATGCACTCTTTGTATGTGGCGGCCGGCGGCGGCGGCGGCGGGGAAGGGAGGCGGCGTTTGATGGCGCCGTTTAGGGGCTGGATCTCCATCGGCGCGTTCAAGAAAGTGAAAAAGGTAGGAAGAAGGAAAAGTGATTAGGAGGACGGCGGAGACGCGGTGGTTTCCGGCTGAGCTCCGGCGGAGGGGATGGATTGGGGAGGAGGGATTAGAGAGAGTGAGGGGAGTGATGAAGGGAAAAAAAAAAGTAATGATAATGAAAAATCTTGGTTACGTGGTTAAGTGGTTATGCTTCTTAAAACAAATTTTACTTTTTTCCTTTTAATTTTATTTCTTTGTCTGTTAAGTTTTAACTTTTTTACTACCAACTTTGGTTGTAATCTAAAGATTTTTTTAAGGCTTAATTTTATATGGTATTGTTTGAATTTTGGTGGAAAATAAATGAATAATGAATTCAAGATTACTCCATGAATCTTTTTTTTTTGAAGAATAAATTCCGGGTTTTCTTATGTGGTTATAAATAAATAATTTTATGATACGAGCCCATCTATCTTAGGGTGATTTTATAACATGAACCTACAAATATGGATAGATTTACATAATTATAGAACATAAGCATGTCTTAGTGAATTATTATTTTTTCCTTTGTTTAAAAATATATGTCATTTTAGCTTAATTTCTTTGTTACATCTTTGAACATATTTTACCATATTTTTCCAATATTATTCTCATTAATTAAAAATAATTACCTAAATACTTTATAATTTACTAAAAGGGGAAAAGATCTCAACAAAATTGAGGATAATTAAGTCAAATTATATCACTTAATTTTATCTAAATATGTTTTTATAATTAATGTTAAATTATGAACAATTTTGTGTCATACTCAACTAAATTAACTATTTAAATTAGTACATTCAAAGTGTTAAGTCGCCGGTTTTTAATTTGAAAATTGAATTCAATGTTACATACTTGCATGATTTGTTCAACTTTGTTATGTTTTTATTTAAAAATTATCAATGACATTTAATAGAAGTATTTAACGGTACATATAATTTAGAAACTTTAGTAAGATCATATCTAATATGAGATTTTGTTTGGCAAGATGTCATGATCTAATTTAAGGATGACATTTATAAGTCCTTATTTTGTATAACTTATTTTGTACAATTAAGGACTCGTGTGTTCACTGTCCAAATGACCTCTCCATTCATTTTCTTCATTTTCAAAACAAATTTTATATTTTCATAAGTTAATAATAAGGTCAATATTAGCATAATAGCATTACATAAAAACAAAACTATAATTAATTACGGAGGACTTATTATGTAAGAATACCCTAAAGTGTGATTTTCATTGCATGTCAAAATCCACTAGGGTTAGATGAGGGCTAATTAATTGCCCGGACATTATCAAATTAATCCCCACATTTTTCGAGAATAAATATGCTATTTTTTGTTTAAACCAGGTTTTTGGGTACAATGAGTGGAGAAAGCTTAGATTAGGCCTGTATCAAGAGTTGACCGAGTCAACATCATCCTGACTGTCCTGCTTTTAACCTGCTCCGCAATTTCACTGTTTTTTCACTTTGACCAAACTTCACACAAGAGATCAATGGCAGTCAAACAAGACTACAAATGTTTTGGTAAGAAGAAATTACTCAAAATAACACTTAATCTAGTAATCCGTATTAATTAAAAGCATATAAATTGTTAATTGTATCAACTTTTACCATATTAACTAAAAAACTTTTATCACATTAATAAAAAATAGAATATTTTAATGACAATTTCGGCAAAATATATGAGGTTGCTATTGAATTGTTCTTATTGGATATTATTAATGACTAGTATTTTGACGCATGTGATATTAAATTTTGTTATACAAGTTTTCATCTGACCTTATAACTATTGATCTAAAAAATGCTAAGTGAATACTAGGCGGAATGAGTTTTTTAAGCGTCTAGGCAGGACCTAGATGAGGATGCTAAAGTGGATGTGCTATCACACGATTTCGGATCGGACAAGATCAGAAACTAAGTAATCAGGATCAATGTGGGGGGTGACCAACATGGGGAATAAGTTGCAAGAATCGAGACTTCATTGGTTTGGGCATGTGCAGAGGCAGGGCCCCGAGGAACCAGTTCGAAGGGGTAGGAGTCTTGCTTTGGAAGACGTTCATAGAGGTAGGGTACGACCGAATAAATATTGCAATGATAGTATAAGGCAGAATATCAACTTTTTGGGAATTTCAGCAGAGCTAGTAACATGCATGGTTGGAGGGAGAATGTTAGGGTAGCGAGCAGCTAGTCGCCACGATAGACAGTTCATTGATCTTTGTGGTTTGAGCGTTGTGTTTCGTTTTCATTTTTGTGTTTTTTCTTTTGCTTTGTTGTTTTGTGCTTCGTTTGTGCTAGGTTGCTTTTGTTGGCTTCGTGTGTTATTGTCTAGTGGTGGGATGATCCATCCGAGTCTCTTCGGGCGCACCCCTCTATGTCAAGCCAACAGTGCACCCATCTTGTCCCCGGATTCCCCTGAAGTGAAAGTACACTGGATCAATGTTATTATTGTTGTGTTTCAATTCATATATTTCGTTGGAATCTCCGTCGAAAACGCCCTTATATATTATATTTTGTTAGTACAATAAAAATTGATATTATTGGGCATCAGATTTTTTAATTTTTTTTATTATTCTTGGTTAATTGACAAAACATGATATTATTTTTTGGTGATCTTTAAAAAAATAATTAAAAAACTTATCCCATTTTGAATATATACACAAATGCACACCCAATACGCCTGATAGAGAAAAAAAAAACGACACATCCAATATGTGTATTCAATAGAAGAAACCTAAGTTTGATGCACGAACAAGGTATCAAAGTAGTGGGGTAACGTACAAAAATTAATTTGTCAGCCATATATGCAAATAAAGAAAACTCTGAGAAAAAGTGACAAGGCACGTTACCTTTATGTTAATTATTTGTGGGTAACAAACAAGATTTTTTACAATAATATTAGCCTATCCTATTAGGGTATCTAATATTTTTGAAAACATTCACTACGAGATTTCACCATCATACTGAATCCATGGGCCCATCAATGGCGACCCAATTTTATTTATAAAAAGAAGGGTAAATTGCATAAAATGATCTTTTATCTTAGATCTTGTTACACAAATCTGACCCTTTGTCTTAAAACGTTACATTTAATGGAGTTGTTTCTTTTCTTGTTTTGTTTACGATTTGTAACAAAGCACACATTTTGTCCTTATTAAAAATGTTAAAAATATATCTTATCAATACTTATTTGATGATTACATTTTTGTCTGTGAGGGGTTATATTGGACATTGAATACTCTCTTCGTCCCCTTTTGTTTGTCCAGTATTTCATTTCGGGCGTTCCGAAATATTTGTCGTACTTTTCCCACTTTCCTTTTTTATCCATACACTTTTACAAAAATACCCTCAAACCTTTTCACTTTTTACCCACTTTTTCACTTTTTATCCACTTTTTCTCTTTCCATCCCATCAACTATTCATCTTCTCCTACCTCAATTAAATTCCATCAAACACAACCCATTTTTTTTAATCCATCCATTTTTATGAATTCATACCTCAATTAAATTTGTTAAACTTAAAAATTGCAATGGTCAAATACTAATCCAATTTATTCCATTTTTTTATCAACATTAAAAAAACACTTTTTTTATTCACTCCATTTTTCCCCACATTTTTTATTGTCCATTAACCAATTTTTATGCCAATAACCATTTTTGAAAACATCCCTTTTCTTAGATTTTGCCATATTTTATGGCTGAAAAGAAAAGCAAGCAAAAAAATGAAAAACAAAAAGAAAAAAATGCAAGCAAATGGGTTGAAATGGGCATTCTCGAAATGGTTCACCATTGTTGCATTTGGGCAAGCACTGAAATGGATTGATCCATTTGGCCCAAAATCCCCATGCCCATATTGTTTCTAGAGAGCTCTTATTAACCATAAAAGCTCTCATTTTCGGCCGCCACTCTCGAACTCTCTAAATGCTCTCTCTCGATCTCTCTTTGAAACCCTAAATCTCTTGTGTCTTCTCCCTCTCGATCTCTCAAGAACGCTCTCGATTTCTCTCATTTTCTTTCGATTCTCTCATCACAAATCTCGATTGAGCTCTGGATTGCTCGAAAGATCCCCATCCTTGAGAAGAGTTGTCGTCTTTGAGGAGCTTTCTTCAGATCTGTCTTCGATTTTTCTTGTGGTGCTCGATTCTTGCTCTCAGGCTCTCGATCTCTCATAAAGGTATGATAATCGCTTGTCTTCACTCTCGATCTCTCATGTTCTCTCGATTTTTCCTCTCTTGTTTTTGTTTTTACGCTCTCGATTTGTCGCCTTTTTTCTTCGATCGGTTTGAATGTTGACAATATGTAGTACTTCGTCTTTGAATCTCGAATTTCCTCATTTTTTTGGGTTTGAATCTCTCGATTTTTGCTTTGAATCTCCAGATCTATAGTTTGCTTTCGTGTTTGCTTTGAATCTCTGGTTTTTTTCTTTGAAGCTCTCATTTTCACTCTATTATTGTCGATCTCTTTGTTTGTTGTCAAGATCTGTTGTTCCTCTCTCTGTTTTGCTCTAGATCGGTTGTTTATCTCTTCTTTTGTCTAAGCTGGTGTTCATTTCCTCTCTGTTGTTTGCTCTCTCTGTTTTTGCTCTCTCGATATTCCTCTCTCTGTTTTGCTCTAAATCGCTCTTTTTTTTGGCATGCTCGTGTTCATTTCCTCTCTGTTTTTTTGCTCTCAATCTCTCGCACTCTCTCTATTTTATCCATATGTTTTCCTATTCTAATTCACCATTTTTGAGAGCAAGAACGAGAGAGGAAAAATCGAGAGCGATGCATGCCTTGCTTGCTTTAACCAATGATCTCTAAAGTAAGCTACATTGCATTCTCTCCATTCTCTGTTTTTTTCTCAATCTCTATTGCCCTAACCGAACTCTCTTTTTACCTCTATTTGTTTGCTTTCGATCTCTCACTGTTTTGATTGTGATCTCTCATTTTCTCTCTGTGTGTTGTGTAATGCAGGTCCCCTGACGATCTGATTGTTGAGATGAGTTGGGAATCAAATAGCGATGAGTTTAGTGGTCCCCAGCCATCTGAGGAAACTGAATCGTATGATGCTCTGATTATCCGAATTGTGAGTGGGGAAATGAATGTGGTGGCAACCACTCCTACAGTCCCCGACGATCTGAATCTACAGTTGAGTGTGACATTGAGAATGATGTTGATGATGCTTGTGTTGAGTCTCTTCCTGCGCCCCCTGGGAATGCTGTGATGCCTAATGCTGAAGAGGATGCCTCTGAAAATGTAAGGCCAGAGGCCTAAGAAGCGCTATCCCATGCCAACGCGAAGACTTCCCAGGAGGTCACCCATCCTGGTACTACTCTCGCCCTTGCACGCTTAACTTCTGAGTTCTTTGTCCTCACTCGAACTCAGAAAAGGAAGAGCTCTTGTTTTTCTGGGTTCGAGTGAGGACAAAGAACTCAGAAGTTGAGCGTGCAAGGGCGAGAGTAGTACCAGGATGGGTGACCTCCTGGGAAGTCCTCAGGTTGGCATGGGATAGCACTTCTAGGGCCTCGGGCCTTACAAATGGTATCAGAGCCGACTCTAGGTTACGAGTGCACTTGGCCCGGGAGGCGGTGACTCGACCTAGAGGGCGGTCCTTGGGCCTTGACGGGGACGTCAAGTGTTTAAGTGGGGGAGATTATAACACCCCGATAGTTTATAAGGGATTGAGGTGTTCCCCATGTCAACAAGAGCTCTTCCTTTTCTGGGTTCGAGTGAGGACAAAGAACTCAGAAGTTAAGCGTGCAAGGGCGAGAGTAGTACCAGGATGGGTGACCTCCTGGGAAGTCCTCAGGTTGGCATGGGATAGCACTTCTAGGGCCTCGGGCCTTACAAATGGTATCAGAGCCGACTCTGGGTTACGAGTTGGCTTGGCCCGGTGGGCGGTCACTCGACCCGGAGGGCGGTCCTTGGGCCTTGACGAGGACGTCAAGTGCTTAAGTGGGGGAGATTGTAACACCCCGATAATTTATAAGGAATTGAGGTGCTCCCCATGTCAACAAGAGCTCTTCCTTTTCTGAGTTCGAGTGAGGACAAAGAACTCAGAAGTTAAGCGTGCAAGGGCGAGAGTAGTACCAGGATGGGTGACCTCCTGGGAAGGTCTCGGGTTGGCATGGGATTGCGCTTCTAAAGCCTTGGGCTTTACAGAAAATGTCCCCTCTGAAAATGAGGAAGTGTAAATAAGATATGTCCCCTTATCCTTATTACATTATGAGAATGCTTGCTTGCTTTGCTATAATGTGTGACTTGCTTGAGATTGTTGGTGATGCTCTGTTGTTGCTATGGCATGTTCACTGTTGTTGCTGGTGTGAGTCTGACTGTGAATGCATGTTTGGTTCTGAATCAATGTTGTTGCTTGTGTGAGTCCCCTGATGTTGTTCATGTCCCCTTCTCTCTCTGTTTGTTTGTTTTTGATCTCTCATTTTCTCTCTCTGTTTTTCCTCTCTCTGTTGCTGGTGTGAGTCCCTTGTTGTAATTCATGCACAAACCTTGTTTGTTCTGTTGCTTTTATTTCAATGATGAAATTCTTCATGAAAACTGAGATGCAATTTCATTTTTGCACTTGCCTTTGCATGCATTAGGAAACCAACCTTAATTATGGTTGAATGAGGCCATTGCATATTTAGGGTTTTGCTTTGATTTTGTGTCAATGATGGTATGGGGACATCTGAGATTTTTTTATGAAAATCAATGATGAAATTCTTCATAAAAACTGAGATGCAATTTCATTTTTGCAATTGCCTTTGCATGCATTAGGAAACCAACCTTAATTATGGTTGAATGAGGCCTTTGCATATTTAGGTTTTGTGCTTTGATTTTGTGTCAATGATGGTTATGGGGACATCTGAGAAATGTTGTGCAAATAAATGATGAAAGTCTTATGAAAACTGAGAGGCAAATTCAATATATGCACTTGTCTGTGTATGCATTAGGATGCTCTCCTTAGTTAGGGTTGAAAGCGGCCTTTGCATATATAGGTTTTGTGCATGAAATTTGTCTCAGTGATGGTTATGGGGACATCTGAGATTATTCTTTGCAATTCAATATTTATGCACTTACCATGTTTGTATTGACTTTTTTACACTTTGCATTTTCAAAAAAATTTCCCAAAATATATTGATGTTCTTACATTCTGATGCTTTCATTGAACTGTCATTACACATGCATTTACAAAAAGAGATTTTCATGTGCACAAAATACATTCTTACATATCTTACTTAAACTTAGATATATTGACTATCATCTACTTGAGTTTCTTCCTCACTGTTTTGATCCCCATGTGTTGCTTGAGTCCCCTGGTGTATTTCTGCAGCCCCATGAACCTTTATCCATGCTTGCCTAACAGCCCAATAAGGTGCTTCTACTTGAGTTGGTAGATTCCCTTGGGCTCTTAGTCTATTTTTCCCCACATGTGGTACATCATAGTCATTGCTCCCATTGACCTTGAGTATCTCATTCATGCAATATTGCAATGTGAGCCATACATTACTTAATGTGATTGGGTCTAGCTCATAGAAAGCTTGCATA
Organism: Fallopia convolvulus; assembly: GCA_964016875.1. Classification (NCBI taxonomy): domain Eukaryota; kingdom Viridiplantae; phylum Streptophyta; class Magnoliopsida; order Caryophyllales; family Polygonaceae; genus Fallopia; species Fallopia convolvulus. Next base: position 4,615,336 of record OZ024720.1, read on the forward strand.
ACAGCCTCTATCATATGCTCAATATTTTTTGGCATTTTCTTGTGCATAAGTGATTGGATGCTTCTGAAAAATCCCAAGTCTAAGATGTTTAAATCTGGACTGTTGGGGGGTTGTTGAATTAAAATGAATGTGAAGTCATCTTGTTTGTATACTTGCTGCCACTCTGCATCCTCCTGAGTTATGTGTGGCTTTGCATTGTCTTGTTGGATGAAAATCACCTTGTGCCTTGTATGTTGTGGCCATTTCTCTTTTATGGCTGGAATGATCTGATCTATAAGCATGCGCCTTGTGACTTGTTTGTTCACTGATTCAACCAGCTTAGTGACAATTGTCCCCTTCTCTCTATTCTTGGATTTTCTCTTTGCTGGTTCTTGATATGTAAATGGAAAAATGCCTATTTTCCCATCAAATATGCACTGTCCCCCTGAGTTGAATCTGGGCCTTGCTACTGCTGTTGTGAACATAACCTTTGGAATGAATTTGCTTGAGCTTGCAGCTCTATACTTACCCCTCTCATTCTGTGCTGGATAAACTCTCTGTGTTTTCTTGCTCAAATAAAACCACTTTTCATCAATATGCACAAAATCAAACATGGTGTAATATTTCTTCTTACTCTCTGGATTACTCCCTTGCAATAGGTCTAATATCCACTCTAACCTTGTGGTCATGTTTGATTCCTTTAGACCTGGGTGTAGTGAATTTGTATGTGGCCTTATAGCTTTCCTTTGCACTAATCTGTGGACTGCACTCTTTGAAATATTGAGTTGAGCTGCTAAATTCCTCATGCATGACCTGTCCCCCATGTTGATTGCTGTGATTGCACTCTCCTGAATTTGAAGCTTTTTCCTTCCACACTTGTGGTAATTTGTACTGAAATTGAGTTGTCCCCCTTGTTGTTGCATAGATGTCTTCCACAGTCTTGAAATTGTCCTTGATGACACATTATACTGGATTGCTACAGATTGAATTGCATTTCTTGGAAGCTGTCCCCCTTCTGCCATGTTTAGAAGCTTCATCATGATGTTCATTTTTTTTTCACTGCTGAGCCTGCTTGTATATGGCTGATGATGAGCTGGTGTGCTTTGCCCTACTTCTGGTTGATTTTGATTTTGTCCCTGTTCATTAATGGCCTCCTCAGCTTCTGGTTGATGTTGATTCTGTCCCTGCTCATTAATTGCCTAATCTTCCAAAATGGGAGCTTCATTAAGATCAAAATGAATGTGTGTGGGACCATTAGCTTCCTCATCATCTGGAAGTGGGGCTTCATTGAGGTTAAAGCCTGAAGCCATAACAGTAGGCAGTGATGCTCTGTTTTTTTTTGGGAATATTCTCTGTAATTTCTCTGCTTTTGTTGGTAGGTTGAAGATGTAAATGGTGCCTTTAATGTTGTTGATTCCATATTTAAAGTCTGAAAATGTAGTGGATTCATGTGTTTGTAATCCCTGTAATTCTATTGGTTACTTAAAAATGGAGCTTGTTTCTGATTGGTCTAAAAAAGGTGTTGAGGATCACTCCTTTTTGTATATTTAAATTCACTTTTTTTTGCATTTAATGTTCTGCAAATTCTGCAGAAAACAGTATACTTTTCCTGCAATTTTTTTTTCTTAATTCCCGTGCTGTTTGTCCTTTTGGACAAACAAAACGGGACAGAGGGAGTACAATTTATTGACGTTTAATTATGTTAAAATAGGTGTGACGTGTGATGCCACCGATGTGAGTAGACCTTTTAAAATAGCCGGTTAGGTTGAGTTCGAGAGTTCAATCATTTAGAGTTTGGGTCTAGTATGGGTTCAGATCAATTGAGTTACAAGTCAAGCGGGTCAAATTATAACATGTTATCATATGGGTTGGGGTCAAACTAGCAGGTCAAGTGTATTATTTTTTTATGATTATTAAAAAAACATATTAATTAAATAAAAATTTGATAATAAAAAATATAGTATATATATTATTAGTAAAATATATTATAATATTTAAAATAATGTTATTTTTTCAAAAAAAAATTCAGATCAACCTAGCAAGTTTTAAGGTTTCAATACAAATGATTTCAAGCCTTTTAATGATACGTTGATTTTTGTATCGGATTTTAGCCCTAAAACTTTAGGCTGCTTGGGGTTGGGTAATCGAGTCGGGTTGAATTTTGACAGCTCTAGAAATGAATGATAAATTATAATCAAAACACAGATATTGTCGATTAATAAATGATTGTGTGCAAAACATGACTTAATCAGAGGGTGAATTTGCAAAACATGATTAAGGAGTAAAAAATTATGTTGACTATGAAATCGAAATACCTTTTGAGAAATTTGTATGTATGAGGAAAACGAAATAAGTGAAGGTGACTTTTTAGATTATCACATATATTCCTGATTTAAATCCTTTATTAAGATAAATGAGTAATCAATGTGCAAAAGAGATGGATTTGAGTTTGTGGTTTCGGACCGAGTCATTGGGGCCAGGTCGTTTTTGTGCTTCGTGGCTTTTGAAGATCCTCCATTTCGGTGGAGGGAACGTCAACTGCCCTTTTCGCACATTCCGAATTGGGTTGACCGTTTTGCTGAGCACTTTTTGTAGTGCTTACTCACCTCGAGCCTGAACTTGTTATATGTATTTCCCTTTTGGTTGTTTGTACTTCTTTCTCGCTCTCTTTTAGCTTGTTTTAGACTTTGTCTCTTCCTAGCCGTTTTCTCGGCTGCCACCTTGTGTGGCCTCTTGGTTTATCAGGCTTGTCTGATTACCGAATTCTTACCTTCTTCATAAAAAATGTGCAAAAAAAGAAGAATAAATTTCGACCAAAAAAAAGAAGAATAAATTAAAGAGTAAGACATTTTGAAACATTTGTTTTCATGTGCAAATTGAAATACCTTTTAAAAATTGTTGTTATGAGGGAAACAAAATATGTGAAGCTTGCTTTTTGAATAAAATTAAGAGGTACTAATGTAGCAAAGAAGAGTCGCGTGCGAATGGTCGCCTGGGTGGGAAATAAGAATAAATCTCGATCGTTCATTCCAAAAAATCAACGTCCCTGATTAAACATTCATTAAAAGAAATAAAATACGGCACGTGTGAATTTTTCCCGTATTATTCGCGTATTTTTCAATAAAATACGACACGGACGAATTTTTCCCGAATTATTCACGAATTTTTCGAAAAATACGTTTTTATGAGACACGCCCAGTTTGTTCATCACAAATAGCGATCTGTTCATCAATATTCACCAATTGTTCATCAATACTAACTAATTGTGCATTGAGTTTTTTATGTAGTTTTTTATGCACATATAATTAGTTTTGATATATTCATATTTGTTCATTGATATACTCGTATTTGATCATTGATATACCCCTATTTGTTAATTGATATACCCATGATATACCATTATTTGTTCATTAGTATACTTCTTTTTTGTTCATTAGTATACCATTATTTATTCATTGATATACCCTATTTGTTCATGGATATACTCTATTTGTTCATTGATAGGCATGGACACGGGCCGGGCTGGGCCGGGCCCGGGCCGGGCCGCCACCGGGCCGGGCCGAGAAAAATGGAACCGGGCCCGCACAGGGGGTATCCGGACTGGGAACGGGCCGGGCCCAAAGTTTGTGGCCCACACGGGTTGGGTTGGGCTGGGGGCGGGCCGGGCCGGGCTGGGGGGGGGGGGGCTGAGTTGGGCCGGGCCGGGCCGAGCTGGGGCCGGGCTGGGGCCGGGCTGGGGCCGGGCTGGACCGGGCCGGATACATGTGGGCTGGCGGGCCGATTTGGGCCAGGCGGGCCGGGTTGTATTTGTGGTAGATTTTTAGGTATTTGTGCCTTTTGTGGTCCTTTGATTGAATCAAAACTAGCTTAGTTAAATGATCAAGTTAGAAGACATTAATGCCGACATGCCCTTGCCTCTTCTAACTTATGAAAGTATAATTTTTTTAAAAAAAAGATAGAACAAAGGCGGAGTATTTTAAAATGTATAAATTAAACGAATCTATTAAATTGTACATAATGTGCTAAAAAACAAAAAAAAGGGAATAAGGGAGCGGGCTTGTTCGAAATTATTAAAACTTTGATAAATAATTATCAAAATTAGAATAATTAAGATGCCTACGTATCTCGAAAGAATCAAAGCCCACGTAGTTCTTTACTTACCTTAACTTACCTTGTTGTTGTTGCTCATTCGTCAAAGTCTTCGGGGGTTTCTTCGTCAATTGCATCATTCCCACCACTTCCGGCGTTAGAAGAGTTGTTAGTGGTCATCCCTTCGACATCGTCCTCGGTCTCGAATTTTATTGCGCTCATTTCGTACTCTTCTTGCGTCCTTTCCTCGGCACGATCCCAATCCTTCTTGCATATCAATGTCTTGACGGTTTGTGGATCAAGTCGGCATCTTTTTTCCGAAATTACTCTTCGACCTGCGCTAAAAATAGACTCGGACGCAATGGTAGACGCAGGTATAGCTAATACATCCTTAGCTATGTTAGCAAGTACAGGATATTGGTCGCAATGGTTTCTCCACCACTGAAGAACATCACATCCGTCGGGGAATTGATGTTCAGTGGTCAAGAAATCCATAATAATAGATCTTGTAGGTGCAATAGAACCAGAACTAGGTGATGTTCGGGGTTTTTTGAAAATTAAAGATGCAATTTTGCTAGTAGTAGAAGTAGAAGATGAAGAGGGTCGATTAGTAGATGTAGGTGGAATATTTAGTTTTTCTGCATATTTTTCATATAACTTAATTAATGTTGCAATGGCGAAATCAATATCAGCATACCAATTATAATCATTTTTTGAAAGGCCCAAAGTGTCATAATAAAAATCTAACATATTTTCTAAACCTTGCTTCTTCATAGTAGGATCTAATAATGCAGCAATACAATATATAACAGGAAACTTGTTAAAATAAGATAACCATTTTGTTCGCATGTTTTCAATTATGTTACCTAATGATGGTTGCTTTACTTGCATTTCTTGCATGGCATATGTAATATTGCAACATTGAAAAATAACTAAATGGACGTTAGGCGTATAAACTTGTGAAAAAATCAGTGTTGCATCCTTAAAAGTTTTTAGAAGCTCACATATTTGTGTCGCGATCCCCCATTGCTCCTCGGAAATAAATCCGGGAGTACCATTCGGACCTCTATACTGCTCAGCATACAAAGTGGTTATAACATTTTTATAAGTACAAGCAGGTTGTAACATATCAAAAGTGGAGTTCCAACGAGTTGGTGTATTCATACTCCATTTCCTAGGAAATAATCCTTGTTCTTGACACAAGATCTTATAGCGACGTTTTGCGGTACCGGTGAACCTAAGCCATCTAATGCACTCTCTAATCGGTCCAATCAAATCATGAAGATCTTTGCATGCTTCTTAAACAGATAAGTTAACAATATGCGCAACACATCTAATATGACAAAGATCTCCATTTAACAAAAGAGGTACATGTCTTTTAAATAAATCAATACATCTAGTATTAGCAGAGGCATTATCGAAGGAAAGTGAAAACACTTTTGCAAACAAATTAAATTCCTTAAGAATTCTAACAATATGATCATATATATTAGCTCCGGTGTGACTTTCAAACATAGGTTCAAAACCAATGACACGTTTTTGCAACAACCAATTATCATCATTCCAGTGGGCAGTGACATAGATATATGAATCGCCTACTCTAGAACTCCAAATATCACTTGTAATACACACACGACCATCATATTTCTCAAAAAATTGTACCAATTTAGATTTAGCCCTTTCATATTGTTGCACGCATCTACGTTTTAAGGTCTTACGACCAACTTGTTGATAAGCCGGTTGCAAAGATAATTTAGCAAATTTTTGAAAGTCATAGTCTTCTCCAAAAGAGAATGGTTTTTCAGATTTTGTAATATATTCAGCCATGCCATCAATCATTTTATCTCTATTGTAACAAAATAAGTTACCTCCAGCTTGAGAAGAGGCAAACCCGCCTATTTGGGTTTGAATTCCGCCGCTTGAACCACCTTGACCTTCGGGGACCATCACTTCGGGATGTAGCCTATTCAAGTGCCTTTTCAACGTTCCCGTTCCGCTATTCTTGGTGAATTTGTAAGAGTGACCCCTTCTAACTCCCCTCGCCTTGCAAATTAGACACGTAGTAATAAAATTGCCGGGGCTTTTTGGATCGTCGACTTTGTCGAAGTATTTCCAAGCAATAGAGCCAGAGGTCGTATCTTTTATCGTAGTCGAGGAGCTTCCCGCCTCTTGTGTAACACTTGCTTGAGATGGGATGAAACCTAAAAAATAAAATTATTTATATCATAAATGAAATAACAAATCATTTATATTATAAACGAAATAACAAATTATTTGTATTATAAATGAAATAAAAAAATTACTTACCGGGTTGATCTTCCATTTGAGCCCTTCCATGCGCCGCCAAATGATCAAATTCCTCTTGGGACAAACCCATATTACCTTGTCCCTCCATTTTTTATAAAAGGGGATTTTTTTTTTAAAGACTAAGAATAAGCAAGAGATTATAACTTTTTTTGTTTTTTTTTTTATAAAAGGAGAAGAAAATTAAATTCGAAATGTAAATAAATAAGGTAAACTTGTTTTTGAAAATTAATACCTTTTTTTTTTGTTTTGAAAGACTAAATAGAGATTAAAAATAACAAAAGCAAGTAAAATGAGATTAAGACACTTTGTAGATTGTAAGACTTGTAGTAGAATAAGCAAGTATGAGATTGAGAGTTGAGAGATGAGGGATTGAGGAGATTGTGTGGAAAAAAATGTTGAAGATTGGGTGGTATTTATAGAAGATTAGAATAGGAGAGGAATTTAATTTTTTTTTTTTAAATCAAAGTAGCCGTTGGCTACATTTTTTTTTTTATTATTGAACTAGCCGTTGGCCCAACGGCTCTTTAAAAGAGCCGTTGAGGACCGGGCCGGGCCGGGCCGGGCCGGGCTGGTCCGGGCTGTAGGCCCGTTGACCAGCCCATTGACTGGCCCGTCCGGGCCGGGCCAATATTCCTCGACCCGGGCCCGGCACTGGACCCGGGTGGGTTGGGCCCGTCTGGCCCGCGGGCTGGACGGGCCGGGCTGGATGCTCAAAAAAAAGCGGGCCGGGCCGGGCCGGCCCGCACAAATGTCCATGCCTATTCATTGATATGATCTTATTTGTTCATTATTATACCTTTATTTGTGAATTGAAATAAACTTATGTTTTTATGTGTCAAGGCTATCAACTATACATTTAGGACTATTAATACCATCAACTTCTACATTTAGGACTATCTATTTGTGCACTTTTGCATTTATTTTGTGCTTCAAGCCTATCTTGATTCAAAGTATAATACGAATGAAGTGGTTTAAGGCTAACTTGTCAATACGAATGAGGTGCTCAATATAGTACCTAATTAAGATAAGTTTTTTTCCCCTTTTTAAGTGAAATGATCAGTGCCTTTGATTTTTCTTGATCCAACTATTCTTGGTCTTTCTTATTTCGCACATGAGCGCCCATTCGCACGTGAACCTGACTCAAATGTAGCATTTAGTCACTTAGAAATCAAAATATGTTTTAAGGCCCGTTTGGTTTTGGGCTGAGCTTACATGTGGGCCGTAACCCAAACTATGCGTTCTGGGCTAATTTGACTCACTATTGGGCCTGGATTAGAACTTTGCACTTGATCTAGTGATCCTTCACGTCAATATTCTCTTATTTACAATTGGTAGTCCTTTGACAAGAGACCATCAACTTTCATCGCGATCCCATATGATCGAATTTTACAAACACATATTTGGCACAATTAGCAATTATCCCCTTTTTTTTAGGTTACAAAGACATATATTCTATGTAAAGCAAATACTACAACGTTAAGGTGGCTAATATCTGTATAAGAAAACATGAAATTTGATCCTAAGAAATTCAAATCCGCGAGATCAACACTATAAAGTGCCAGGAAAAAAACATTACTAATATAAAATAGTTTCAAACAATCATAAAAACATTGCTTGACCCCGTTAGCAGAACGTACATTTTATACATTCAGCTAGTATATACTTCCTCCGTTCTATTCTACTTGACACTTTAGAAACATTCACACATATTAAAAAATTCATTGAAAATATAAAAAATATCATTGAAAATCCAAAATTTTCTAAATGTAATAAAAAATTAATTACTAATACATACTTAAAACCAATAGATGGAGAGAAAAAAGTCAATATAAACACTTTCCAATATATTAATTAAATAAAGACTAAAAATGACAAGTTTTAATGAATAAAATTTTAGCTCTAAAGTGTCAAATAAAATAGAACGAAGGGAGTATATTCATAATATTCTGTACATATATAAAATTTAACATATATGTAGAAATTAATGCTGTAAGCCTGTAAATTTATAGAGAGACGACAAAATTTAGGTGGTTTTGATATTGGAATTTTAATTTAATTTAATTTATTGTCTAGCTGTATACCGGCCAATAAGGTTTAATATGGTGTTATTTCATAAAATTATCACATGCATAGTTTATTACAGTAAATTTTATGCACATGCAAATATCTCGATCTATTTAATTGAGGTGTAGTCCTTTTTAATTACACCATGCTAAATGCTTAGGTCCACATAGTAATATATATTGATCTACCACAATATTGCCGACTGTATTATAATTGCTTAATTGTAGTTAATTTTGGCATTCAATCACATGACCCCAACATACTATATATGAGGCGTACGATTACTGGAACTTTTGAATTGTAAATTTCGACACTCGGACTTGAAAAAAGTAATACCGTATAGATTTAAACTTATAATGACCTAGATGAATTAGAATCATGGAAAAATTGTTACTCCAATCAATGTCACGATCTGATATAACATTAGGGTTGTTGATCTTTCCACATCCACTAGGTAAAAATAAATTGTTTGGTAAATAATTCTACGAGCTATTCCATACCAAGTTTAATAATAAGTCCAACGGGTTCCATCCTAAAACTAATCAGGAGGAGGAGGAGTAACCCATATATTTATATGTTAGACTTAAATATATCCTTTGAACTCTCGATGTGGGATTTACAATTGACCCAATAAATCTCCACTTTCACTTGTGAATTCCTCACAAGCCCAAACCCACTAAGAATCACCTTTGACTTGAACGATCGTTGCGTGCTCACTCTTGGAAGAAAGACCACCATGCAACGAGTTAAAGGCTAACCTGTTGGAAAACACTGTGGAATTATGTCTCAAACTGCTACAACTAAAATATTTCCCATGCCGAACCGTCGGCTCCGATACCACTTGGTGTAATGAGAGATCGAAGGAGAACAATAAATAGAATCGACACAGAGATTACGTGGTTCGGTAACAGTGTGTTACCTACGTCCACGAGCAGAGAAACAATATATTATTACGGAGGCAGATTACAGAGTACAAATTATTAGGTATTTCGAGAGTTTATATAGTGACTCAGAAAACCCTATTATGGAGGCAGATTATATAGTGACTCAGGAGACCACCACCGAAGGACGCTGCCCCTTGGACTCCATGTCGAGGGACTCTGCCCATCGGGCCCTTGGTGTTGTCGGGGGCTCCGCCCCCGAACCCTTGACGGGTTCCGGTCAACAAAAGATTCAAGACATATTAATATATATAGTCATAATATGTGTTAGATCGATTGGAATCTGGTTGGCTTGTATATGATGTTGGGCTTTGTTGGATCAGTGTTAGTTCCTAACACTAGAACAATCACTTTCTCCATTCGAGTATTCGAAATTTAGATAATGATAAACACTTGAAACTAAGTCCTTATTCAAGTGATTTCAGGAAAGATACATGTTCACAAGAAAAGTAAGGGAATTGTTTTCCATTTCTAGCAGAGTACGTGACAAGATATTGAAGGACAAAAGGGTCTATTTGCTAGCTCATAACTTGAGTGGCAAACATAAAAGGATAGAAGTGTCATCTTAAAGAAATATTGCACAAGGGTATGCTGGTCATTAGCAATGATGCCTTGCTCCCCAAGAAGAGAAGGAAAAATGCGTCATTTGAAAAGAAGCCACAACTATAAGAGGAAAGTGAATGAGTTTGGTCAAGTAGCTCTCTGACCCAAATGAACAGTACTCTCTAGAAGGAAGCAATCAAATTTGAGAGAAAGAGAGAGAGCCAAGAGCAACACAAGCGAAGTCAACAATCCATCTCCATTCTCCAAAGAAGGAAGTACCATATCCAATCGATGAGGACTACGTGAAGATCAACATCGACTTGGAAGATAGTTATCATGCTAAAGGAAACTGCACGAGGAACAAGTAAGGATCGAGTACTAGTATTAAATGTGTTTAGCATACCTATGAACAAGATACTTAATTCGATAGTATTATTTGAATTTGGAGATTGCAAATAATAGAAAAGTTCGTCTTTGTATCTTGTAACTGAGAATCTATCAAATTAATATAGTACTTGTTCAAAATCCTCCATGGGAGGTAGATGTTTACTCATTCAGCTTGCTGGATGAAGTGGGCATGAGGTTCCTTTATAAGGAAACGTGTCTATCTACTATTTTGGTTCTTTACATTCTGTGTTTTTTTATTTCGCTGTGTAAGAGAACTGTCATTGGAACAGTTCCCGAGTTATTAAGCTAACTCAAATCTACGATCCTACAGGCTTTTATGAGCTTTATGCACATATTGTCAAATTCACACGGCCTCTTGCTTATCAACTCATTAGGATTTGGCATAATATCACACTTAGCAATTGGTACAAGTATTTTGGAGTCTTTAGATTTGCTAGCCTCGTTGGCACATTTAGGCGGCCAACTTAATAGATGAGTGATTGGTCCTAATGTTGCGGTTCGCCGATCACCTTGAAAGAAAGGTTACTTCACCTACTATTAGTTTGAGTTGAAACTCAACCCATTAAACTTGTATATTAGACAATGTTCTAAAAAACGTTTGACGGACGCTGTGCGGAGAGGGACCACCTAGCGTCTAGATGGTCTGAACGGTGGCCTCTATGGTCCTAGGCGGGGCCTAGGCGATCTGAACGGATAGGCGGGCTAGGACCTTCCAACGTTTAGGCGAGACCTAATCAGGGGCTAGAAGAGTTTTTAGAATAGTGATATTAGACTTGTCTACGTTTTAAATGCGAACATACACGACACCCAACTTATCGGCCTGCCGGAGTTTGACAAGAGTCTAGTACGCATTGCCTTGACAAGAGTTTAGTACGCATTGCCTTGTGACATATAAATTAATCATTATATTCTTAGATGGCATGAATCTAATAGTAAAGATTGCCGTGTTCCTAGAGAAACTTGTTTGCTAGCTCGGGCAAAATCACTATCCATGTGAAACTTTAATTGTCTATTTACCTTTACAGTTTGTAGAATGAACATTCCATGAGTGGTCTGAATCAAACTCATAACTTGAACTTGTAAGTTGCAGCAAAAAGTTTAAGAAAAACGAAATATACATCATTAATAAAGCTAAAGTAAAAGAGAGTAAAGAAGAGGGAGAAGCTAGAGTTGACAATTCACATTTCACATGGAGTGCATTTAACACCATCCACTAGAAGATGAATTCTCTGTAAAAATGGAAATGAAAGCTATACAAATCATCTTAATTACATGCTTGCATGGTCCTCCTTAGTCATAAGTCATAACACATGTCCCATGGCTACCAAAAAAAAATCAACCTAAGTTATGTGGAAAATATATGATCTGAGAATATGCAACAAATGTTCAAGAGTATCATGTGACTAGTTGAAATAATAATCTGATTTTCTTTTTCGGTCAGTAATTAAAAACTGAGTTAAAGTGTACATGCATATTTTCACCAAAAAAAAAAGTGTACATGCATATAATTAAGCTTCATTAATATTGGTGTAACAAAAATGATAAAAGCTAAAAAAAACACAGATTTTACAGTGGTTAATTAGTAGTGTGTTAGCGACATTTAAGTGTAAATAAACTGGATTTTTATTATGGAGACAAGAGAACATATTACAAAAATGAGACGTTGCTTTTGTACATAGTGACTTATAAAATCCTAATCAGATTATGGACCATAGGTTCAAAATAGATTACGATAAGTCCGATAATATAAAATATAGCATACCATTTTTGGTGGATGACGCTATCCTAGCCCTCGCCAGGGACGCACACATTCCCCTAAACACCCGACTCACTAACAGATCTTCGTCCATAAATCCTTAACGGATATCAATTAACAAAAGATTCAAGACATTTTAACAATTATATTATGTACTGAAAATATATATTGTTGCTATGCATTCAATATATATTCCATATGTACACAAAATACTTTACCCCACGTCTTTACCGACAAAGGACTCATTAATTGTGATCCATTTTCTTTATCAATTCTATGCTATATATGAACGTACGTACACTAATGAATCCACTTTTATTTATGCATTTATGTTGAAAAAGTACCGATAATTGTATGGCTGGTGACTTGTTAGAGTAGTATGTTACGTTACGTACGATAGTAATCCCACTAAGAATTTTATCTTTCTATCTAGCTTACTCCTATAGATAAAACAATCTCTTGTCAATAATAACAAACAATAAAAAAATAAAAGAAAAACGTTTAATCGATATATTTTTCTTTTTATACTTGTTAGTCCACGTCTAGCATTTTATTGTATTGGAAAATAGAAATGGTTATCAACTTATGTATAATCCGATTTTTGAATTAAAACAGAATTCTCATGATATTATCGTGAAAGCTCTGAAGCCCTAACTATTTGAGTATATGTCCGAAGACTTGACCCTTATGACTTCTTAATGTAAGTTAATTGGAAAATTGAGGAAGATTAGAGAACAAAAGTAATTAATTGGGCCTCAATTTATTCTCATAGATAAATAAAGAATACATACATGGACGATTTCAAAAGAATAAAACAACGATTAGAAACCCTTAAATTTGCCCGATAAAACTACAAATATCTAGCCAGTCTCTAGTCTCTCACTAAAACAATTAGCTAGAACGACCGTACCAAATAGTAACAACCTCTCCCTAGTACTATCAAACTTACCAAACTTATAATTCATATATCTCTAGAACAAATCATAATCATTCTCAAACTTCATTCCTTCCTCAAACAACCACTTCTCAATAATAGACAACGTCCTATCCCCATCTCCATTGTTCTCATCATTCTCAACCCTACTACCACTCACACTCCCTTCCTCCGGCGACAAGTTCCCCGAATTCGACGAGTCGAACGACTGATTGAACCCTAAACCCGACTCGACCGACTCCCTCTTCGGCTTCTTCTTCGTCGACGTCCACCCTTGCATGAGCCGCGCTATGTTCTCGGCGTTCGACGCGTACGACGAGGACGTCGTCGTCTTCGCCTCGGTTTCCGTGCCGGTCTCGGTCTCGACGGAAAGGGCGTCCATGAGAGCCTTCTTGGCTAATTTTATGTCGGTTTGAACCCTTCTCTCCCATTGGCCTCGAGACGTCGACGGATCGCCTTGTTCGACGACGTCACACGAAGAGCTCAATAAATTACTTGCATTTGATATTGATTTTGTAATTGTGGAGGGTTGATTTTGGATCTTGCTTAGCTTCTTTTTGAGATGAGTGTTCCAATAGTTCTTGATGTCGTTATCTGTTCTTTGTGGGAGGTATGAAGCTATAGCCGCCCATCTACACAACAACAACAATACATCAAAACTAAGTTAAAACTTATAATATATAAAGTTGTTACATTTAAAAACGTTACCATTTTTTTTAGTCTTAGGCACTGTCCATGGGAGGCGAAACAGTTGTCTCAAAATACTATCCCGAATTCTTACCCGTTTGAGTAGATGTCCGAAGACTTTAAAAACGTTACCAATTAAGAAGGGCTTGAATTAATTAAGCTTAATTCTAGTATAAGCTTACCTGTTACCAAGAAGAGCTTGAAGATGGATGATCATTTTCTCCTCTTGCTCGGTGAAATTGCCTCTTTTAATCCCGGGTCTAAGATAATTAGTCCATCTAAGCCTACAACTCTTGCTACATCTAAGCAAGCCTGCAAATCAACACAAAAATTAATCATATGTACATGTTGTTAATTAGGAGTGATTAATCAAGGATTAGGAGTTAATTAGTAATTAATTAAATAAAAACATATAGAAAACTTACCAGTGTTGAGAGGAACAGCTCGCCAATTGCCAGGGCCATTCTCTTGGATATAAGACACAAGAATTATGTCTTCTTCTGGAGTCCATGGACCCTTCTTCACCTCAGCTTTGTCACAACATGGTGGCCTCCCCATTCTTCAAATTGATCAATCAAAACCCTAATCCTGATTGATTGAATGATTAAGCTCCTTGATTATATATGATCAATCTCTTGGTTGATAGCTAGCTAGCTCTTCTTGTTCAGAGATGGAGAAAATGAGAAGGAAGAGAAAGTGAGATGAAATGGGGTATGGAGATTGGAATTGGGAAATCCTCACATTTATAGAAAGAAGAATTAAAGTATTTTTTGAATTGAATTAAATTAAGATGAAGAGGTCACCGCTGACCTATAGTAGTAGTATAGTGAGATATAGAGATCAAGATAAATAAAAATACAAAAATTTATAAGGAAAACAAAATTGCAATAAATTGCATGAGTGACCCCTCAAAGAGTCAAAAGGTGACAGCAAGTGCAATTACACACAATTGTGAAATTGAAGATTTGAAGAAGAAGAGAGTGGGGGTGGGCTTGTGGGGGTTTAATGGCAGCCTCACAATACCGCGTTGCATTCAATGTTGTGTGCATTTATGAGTCACACTAATTGGGATGGATTTATATGTATACTACTACTACGTCTCATCCTTATAAGATATAGTAGCCCTTTGTTAATAGTGATCTATATGTATAAGTGTACAGGAAAATTTGGCAAAAATTCTATACCCAATATTGACTTTTGGGCCATTGCTCATCAATTATGGGAAACAACAGGAGATAGTGAAAATCCTGCATATTTGTATTAGAAAGTAGATTCTAATTCCGATAACTAATGTAGAGGATACTATTATTTGGTCTCCTTTCTACTGATGGTGCATTTTCTGTAAATTCAGCTTCAGAGTTAATCAATTTTATAAGACATTTACCCTTAACAAGTTTTTCGTGGATTTGAAAATCTAATCTCCCTCCTACGATCCAAAATTTTATTTGGAAATCTTGCACTGATTGTCTGCCTACAACTGAGAGACTGAATAAATTTTATAATTCAGTTCCACATACGTGTTCTCTTTGTCATAAGGATATTGAAACTTTAAATCGTATCTTTTTTCATTGCCCCTTTTCTCTAAAAATGATAGCAAGTTTAGAAGCTATGTTTGTAGGATCGTAGATCGGTGTTAGTTAAGATAATCGGGAACTGTTCCAGTGATAGTTCCCTTACGCAGCGGAATAGTGTAACACAGAATTTAAGCTAGAAAACAGAGACAGGGACACAGTTCCTTATAGAGGAACCTCTACAGCCAACTAGCTGGAGAGTAAACCTCTACCTCCCTTGGAGGATTTTGAACACACACACTAAATTTTGATTTGACAGATCTCAAGATACACACTACAAAGTCAAACTTCTCTATTGTTCGTAATCCCACTTACAAATAATACTAACAACTAAGTAATGGCAATTCCTAGATCTAAACACAATCAAATATAGATGGTGAACCTTACTCGTTCCTGTGCAGTTCCCTTTAGCACAGGAACCAACTTCTTCAAGTCGATGGAGATCTTCACGCAGTCTCCATCACTTGATCATGGAGCTTCCTTCTTCGAACTCTGGATTGTCGTCTTCGCTGGTTAAGCTCGGGCTCTCGCTTTCTCACTTTCCTTCTTTAGATCTTGTGTCTTTGCATTCGAGAGTCTGTCTGACCTAGCGGCGTCGCATACTATTTATAGGGTTTCCACTTTTAGCTCTAACGCCTTTGCCCTTCTTGTCTTGAGGAGTACGATACTATTCAAAAAGACTAGCGTACCCTTTTGCATTTCTATTCATTCGGAACTTGGCTTGCCGCCCAAGACAATAGTGAAAAGTCTTCTTTATCCTCTACTTTATTTGCCACGTACTCAGATGGCTTCATGGGGATCGTTTCCCTTGCTTTTCCTGTGAGCCTGTTATCTTTCCTGAGATCGCTTGTAAAGGGAATTAGTTCCATTTGTTTGTCATTATCAAAACTTTAATTTCTCGAATGGAGAAGCCATTGTTCCAGTGTTAGTTCCCTAACGCTGATCCAACAATTTCCCCTTTTGATGATGACAAACTTTTCATAAAATGCAAGTCAGGGATACATGAAAGATATGAGAGATTAAACACCAAAATAACACAAGCAATCCTTTGTAAATACTTAGTTCCCCCTGAAATGGACAAGCAGTTCAATTTTCAAGATTTTTAAGCATATAGTTCCCCCTCAGCTTATGGTTACTTATTCTGTATTCTCTTAGGCACAATGCATCTTTGCATTTTTCCACTTTCCCCCTTTTGACATCATCCAAAAGAATCAAGTATTAACATGTAAGGAAAAGCAAGTGAAACACAATCATAACTAGAGAATAATAGCAAAATGCATTCATTGAAACAAAGCTTAATTTAGTACAGGAATAGATACATCAAAAGCATTGAAGGAGGGAGAAAACAACTAAGGATTTTGTTTGTAGGGGGCTTGTTCATGGATTAGAGGAGGAGGAGGAAGGCAAGTTCTTCCGAATATCTTCAAGAACAACAAGGATGTGCTCGTTGGTTCCTTTGGTCTGTTGGATGTCTAGAAGAACATCGAGGATTCACTCATTGACCCCACACAGACGATTGAGAGCTTTGAGAACTGTCTTTGAATCTCCCTGTTCTATGAACACAACATAAGGAACATCATCAGTTGGTTCTTGGGAGTGCTTCATTCTCTGAATGTTGGGCATTTCCATCTCTTGTCCAAGCTCTTCTTCCTCTTGAGGATTATAGACATCGTTCCTCTTCATGATTTCCTTCACCACAACAGCATATGGAAAGGCATGAGTCTCCTTGGCAACACACTTGCACATGTGCATGATCATGATCTTGGGCAGATTGATTCTTTCCTTGCATAGGAACATATCCAAGAGAATAGATCAGTTGAATTTAGCGTTGTTCGCTTCTCCTGTCTGGGAATCACTACCCGAGTGATATACTGGTGTGCCATCTTCCCTAGTTGACTCAAACTATGAGTCAAGACCTCTTTTCCTTGAGCAGGAACATGACCTATAAGTCGTATTAGGATGACTTCTCTTCCCTCAATGTCTTGCCATGGTCATTGAGGGAGAGTGTTGTAGCCTTCCCCAGGAACTAGGAGAATCTTCTTGATTTTAGCTGCAGTGAAGGTGAAGTCATCTTCGTCAATTTGCCACCTTATGACTGGATCAAGCTCAGTTCCCTTTGTTAGGGTGGACTTTGAGTAGAAAAACTTGATCTGATCGGGATCGACCTTGGCTGGTTCCGAGCAAAGCTTATCCCATCCTTGGAACTGGATGAGTTCTTGAAGCTCTTTGAAGTTATGCTCTTGAAGGAACTCAACAGTGATGACTAAGGGAACCACCAACTTTCGTTCCCCAGTTGCAATTGTTCCTTTCTTCTTCTTTTCCTTCTTCTCCTTCTCCTTTTCCTTTTCCTTTTCCACCTTTTGTTTCTTTGAGCCTCTCGTTGACGGACGCCCAGATGACGGTTCCGTGTAGCCGATTTGAAGAGTAGGCTCTGTGTACTCTTCTATCTCATCATCGGTTCCCTCAACAGTGACTATTTCCGTTGATTGATTGAGGGCTCGTAGTTGCTCAGAGAGAAGAGGTTGTAGTTCCTCTTCGTCTTCTTCTTATTCTTCACCCAACTTTCTGTGCTTTCTCTTTTTTGATCTTTGACCAGTGGGCACATTTGAGAGAGGGTATTTGGAGGAGGTTGCCTTTTTGGAAGAAGAAGGTGGGACAAGTGTAGTTACATGTGAGATGGAGAACTCTTCTTTCTCGAACTAAGAGAGAGTTTGAACAAGATTTGAGAGGGTGAGATCTTTGTGGGGTGGAGTAGGAATTGTGTGAGCTCTTGTAGAGGAAGAGGGTTCTTTGGAACTTTGGGGTTGAAGATTAGGATTTTGAGAGGTTGAGGCAAGCGGATCAGTCCGTTTAGGACTGAGACTGTCATAGATTTGAGTGTGGTGTTTGGGAGAGGAATGGGAAGAATCTTTGAGACGGAGAGGGTTAGGGTTTGTTTCAGAGATTGTGGTTTGAACACCCTCAATATTGAGAGTTAGAGTTGAAGAACCATCCGGTCTCATTGTGAGTACTGGAATCTCAGATCGAGGAGTTGTGGGAGGAGAGTTTTGAGGAGTGAGAGGGGGTTGACCATCTTTCTTCCATAGAAGAGAGAAGACACGCTCCTTGACATCGAAGATGTATTCAGGTTCATGATGCTCAACATCAAGATTTGTGAGAAGTATCTTTTGAAGGTACTTAGGATCATTATGGAGAAGATGCTCGATGAGAGGGTTTTTGTGAAGGACAGAGTACCTGATTGTGGGTTGATTTTGGTTGGCCATTTGGAAAGTTTTGGGATTTCTGAGAGGAATTGGGAAAAGAGAGTTGAGTTCTAGGGTTTGCAGAAGAGAAGAGATGAAGATGAAGATGATGAAGTTGAAAGTGAATGTGGAAGACAGGTTAAGTAAGGAAAGGGAAGGAATTTGAAAAGGTGAGAGAGAGAAGTTTTACTAGGGTTCCCTTGAAAGTCACATCTAGTTACTCCAAGGGTAGCTAGAGAGATTTGTTGTCTTCCATTAAGAGATTCTTTCCAAATCAACAGTATCCACGTGGCGGGTAACGAGCCAAAATAGCAAGATAAACGGTGAAGATTCAAATTTCCTTTTCTCACCCTGTCGCTTCAAATACCCAGTTACCAATGCCTTTTCTCTTTCCAATAATATAGCTATGAGACGCTTGGGTTCAAAGATCCTTGTAGTTCCCTAGTGACTTGAAGTAGTTCCTTTCCTTTCTAACCTCATTTCCATGAACAAGTAACAGAAGGCCATATTTGGATACATAAGGGTTTTTTGTGAAAAGACAAATAGTAGTATCCAAACAAAATATGGGTAAGTAAGCAGTTGTTGACATCCGGGTAATTGAATCCCGTGGAAGGGGTTATCAATTAATTGAGGCTCATAGGAAACGTTTACCTTGATAGGCTTTATGGGACAACTCTTATGATCAACCATCCTTTCGGCTTGTAAAGAGGGATAGATAAGATCAGGTTGATTATTTTGGGCCAAAAGAAAACAAAGTGCTTTTAAGAATCAGTTCCCATGCATAGTAATAAACAAGTTTCATGCAAAGAGCAATTATTAAAATGACAGTTGCTAAACCATACAGTTCCCTAGTCATACTAATGCTAAACTAGTCAATCATTGAGGGAAAAGATGGACCGGGACTTGTTTAATGTAAGGGAATCATCCCTAAGAGCATTCGAAGATGCTCGAAGGGTTGTCTATCCAAAGCTTTGGTGAAAATATCAGCAACTTGTTCATTTGTCCTGCAATGTACCATCTCGATGGAACCTTTCTCTACGTGATCATGTAGGAAATGGTGCCTAACCTCTATGTGCTTTGTGCTAGAGTGATGCACATGTTTTTTTGAGATATTTATTGCACTAGTACTATCACATTTAATAGGAACAGTTCCAAAAGACATACCATAATCTTGGAGTTGATACCTGAGCCATAATACTTGGGAACAACAAGCAACAACGGCTATGTATTCAGCTTCAGCAGTAGAGAGTGCCACTAAGGATTGCTTCTTCGATCCCCAAGATACAAGACAGTCTCCTAGGAACTATTCCATGCTTGAAGTGCTTTTTCGATCGACTAGATGCCCTGCGAAATCAGCATCAATGAAGGAAACAAGTTCAAAGGAACTGTTCCTTGGATACCATAAGCACAAGTTGTCTCTTCCTTTGAGGTAGCGAAAGATTATTTTGACTTCCTTCAAATGTGACTCCTTAGGGTTTGCTTGGAACCGTGCACAAAGACAGATAGCAAACATGATGCGACCCCCGTCATGGATGCTAGCCAAGAGGACGACGCATTCACTCTTCGCTCGGATGGCCCCATCACTCGTGCCAGAACCAGAGCAATCCAAGATGCAACGAGGTCTCTTGTGGCGCGCCTCTCCGCAGGCCACGGCGCGCCCTACACCGCGACCTCGCTCGGCACCATCACCACCATCGGCGCCGAGGAACCTCGCGACGAGCTCTCGGATCGACCTCGCCAAGGCGCGCCATCCTCGAGCATCGGATCGTGAGACGAGGTCTCCACCAGCCCTCGCCAAGACCTCGGAGCCCAACTTGAGGTTCTCGCATCGGACCTCGGGATCGAGTCTCAACTTGAGGTTCTCAGAAGCATCGGCGAACCTCAAGTCCTCGAGACCTCGCTAGCGACGTCACCAGCGTCCCGCGTCGTGCCAGCAACCTCGCCAGCGCCCCGACGCGCGCCGTGACTTCGCCAGCGCCGAGTCCCAGCCTTGCCAGCGTCGCGACAACCCTTGTCATGACACTCCCGGCACGGTCACGGATGACCTATCCATTTTTAGTACTTTTATGCATTCTTTCTATTATGGAACATTTCTATTGTTGGTTTTACACATTTAGAAAGACTTTAATAGGCATTGCGCCGATCATTTTCGGACCGCGCCGTTGGGCCTAAGTTTGCAAGCTTGCCCTAGGCGCGCCACCGATAGATTAGGGTTTCTTTGCATTTGCTTAATCCGCCTCTCTATATAAGGGAGAATAGGCTTATGTTTGCAATTAGCGCACACTTAAGGATTAATTTAGTCGAAGGTTTCTCCTAGTTTCTCCTTAGTGCTATTGCGCCGCCACTACCAATCATTCAAGCTCTTGTTTTCTTGCAATTGTTCGTATTAATTTCAATCAATCAAGCCTTCCGCTACGCCAATTGGAGACCTAATACTCAATCCAACGAACGATCCGGAGCATCCCAAGCGAGGGACGCATCAACTGGCATCAGAGCCAAGGTTTGAGTAAGTCTCGTTCAACCCTTCTAGTTCATTCTCACACGTTTTTCCGCAAATTCAAACCCTAGATTCATCCTCCACTTCGCATATCCGTCACCTAGGGTCCCAATTTTTTTTTCTTTGCTTCGTAAATCATTAAAAAAAAACAAAACTCAACCGTACCCTAACTCATTCGATCTATTGATTTTGGTGAAGTTGTTGCTTTGTCTTGCTAGTTGCATGCACATAGGACTTGTTTTGCCAATTTCTCTTGTGCTTCGTGTGATTATTTGCGTGTTGATTATCTCATTTTTCAATCGGTTCTAGAGGAGAAAACCTAGTCCGATTTAGTTGTTAAAACAAAACAAAACAAACATAACGTGTTCTTCGACTACAAAGCCAAAATAAGGTAACTAGTCGATTGGATTGATAAAAAAAAAAATCTCGTGAAGATCACAAGACAAAATAAGGCAAGATCCTTCACTTTTGTTTGCAAATTTCGCACCTTTCATTCGTGTCATTACTTGCCTTGAGTTTTTGGTTTCGAACTTGCCTTGTCTTGCTTCGCTTGCATTGTAATTTTCGGATCCACTTCTTTGATCGAGTTTGAGTGACCTTTAGCCTTGCCAATCCTTCAACGTGTGGTTTGAACACAAAGGGTCGGCTTGACTTAAGAGAACTGTAACTCTTGTTTAGTTGCTTGTGAACTTCTTACTTGCTTCGATGACTGGTGTTACCATAGGTACTATGTCGGAGTCGGGAGACGGTGGAAACAACAACCCCACCGAGGGCCAAAACCCTACACAAAATCGAGAGGCGTGGAATCTCGAAGCCGTGGCGCGCATAGAAGAACTCGAACGCCTCTTGGCGGCGAGCCAAACTCAATCGAAGCACACCGTGCCACAGCCGCATGGCTTAGCTTCCGAGATCCATGGCGTGCCAGGCGTGTCCGCGGAGGACGTTGCTCGTGCCAACGCGAAGGGAAAGAAACACGCACAACCTTCATCACAATTCGGCACCATGCAACGCATGGAGTCGATCAAAGAAAGTCGCCAATTTGACCGGCACGATAGTGGTCCCCGGACCGCAGATCGCTATCAAGTGGCGCGAGACTATAGGGACACACAAGTTTACAACGTATATTCCGATGAGGAGTACAACTCCGAGGAGTATAGACGTCGACATACGAGTGGGGATCCCAAAAGAAAGAAAAAGAACAAGTCGCCGGCGTATGTGTACGAAACCCCAAAGCGGAAGCACGGGGCCAAGTATTATGACGCCGACGCCTATAGTGTTGAGGACGACCTCGGGCATCAAAGTGCTCGTAGTCCGTTCTCGGAGTTTGAAAACGAGTACGATGAGTTCTCGGATTATTCTAATGAATCTTCGTTTGAGCATCCAAATGTGCAGGATCCGGAAGAACATGACAACCGGCCTTCGGACTGGATCCCACCACCGCGCCTTGCCAAACATCGCACCGAGTACGATCGAGTCTATGGTTCGGGTCGACGCACGACGCGCATGGACGGCGCGACAGGGATCGCGAGGATCGGCGTCCGCGGAGGCCTTACGGTGGAGACGATCCGGACGATGGAGATGATGATCCGCATCGAGGACAACCTCGGCATCGGCGCGACAGGCGCGCCTATTCACCTCGGCGTGACAGCCCTCGGCGCGATAGAGATCGCCGCGATGCTCGGGATCCACGACAACAACGCCGGGATGTCAAGGTAAAATTCGAAACCTTTTTCGGTTCTTATGATCCTGATGTGTTTTTGGAGTGGTTACAGGGCACGGAGCACACGCTCTGTCATTTAGGTTACGAAGATGACGAGAAGGTGGAAGTTGTGACACTCCACTTCGTTGGTGTCGCGAGGACATGGTGGAACCGCTTCGAGTCCGAAAGGATTCGAAAAGGAAAGCCCCTAATCCCTGAGTGGCATCAACTCGTCTATATCTTGAAGAAGAGGTACATTCCAGCCGATTACAAGGACAAGATGCACATCGAGATCATGCGCATCAAACAAGGCACAATGACGCCAGAGGAATATTTTTCCAAACTCAAATACATGTTCTTCAAGGCGGGGATGAGCGTCTCACCATCCGTAATGAAGACGAGGTTCCTTTCGGGTTTGAGGCAGTCGATTCAAGATAGGTTGGAAATCCTTCCAATTAAGGACAACAACAATTTGGTGCACACCGCCATGCAAATACACAAACAAGAGATGCGCACCAAATCGGGATGGTCCAATTCGAGGTATGTGTCTAACTCTAGTCAATTCGGTTTATCTACTAATCGGTTTGCTCCTTCTTTGCCTAGCCCTTCGACAGGTTCCAAAGCAAAGGTCGAGGCCTCCCAAGCCAAGGCGCCAGCCGCGCCGCGCACCGCCGAGTCGAACGCCGATCGAGCTCGTGACATGGCGTGTTACAAGTGCGGGGGACGAGGCCATTTGCAACGGAACTGTCCAAACAACAAGAAAGTTTTGTTTACCACTCAAGGCGATCCATATGACAGTGAAGACGATGAAGAAGTTGGGCCGCATGAAATAGACGCCGCCGAGCTCGAGTGCGATCCATCGGATGCCCTCGGCGTAGCCAAGCTCGGCCTAGTTACTCGGCGCGCCCTTAGCGTCCGCGAAGCTCCACGCACGGACCAACGCGAGCAACTTTTTCACAGCCGATGTTTGGTCAATAATGTCTCGCTGAGTGTCATAATAGACTCCGGGAGTTGTGCAAACTTCCTTTCGAAAAAGGTTGTCGATCACTTCAAGTTGCCGACCACGCCACACCCTCAACCATTCAAGCTTCAATGGATATCAAATGATGGAGGGGATTGGGTCGACAAACAGGTAATCTTCAATTTTTCCATTGGTCAATACTCGGATTCTATCTTATGTGACGTAACGCCAATGGACGCCACACACCTCTTGTTGGGGCGTCCATGGCAATACGATCGTCGCGTGCTTCACGACGGGTATTTGAACACTTACATGTTCAATTACCACGGGAAGCGCGTGACGCTCTTACCTATGTCGCCTAGTGAAGCTCTACAGGATGAAGCCGAAAGGCAAAGACAGCGCACTAGCGACAGCGGCACCGGCGCGCCAAACAAGACGCCCACGGCGTCGGAGGGAAAAACTGCTAGTTCTACAGACGCTCCTGGTGTCAATCCCACCAAAACCAAGTCTCTTAATGTTCAAGAAGAAAAACGCCGACAGAATCTGGAGGAGGGTCGACAGTTTGCGTCGAGAGGCATCGGTAATGCGCCGAACGCCGCTGATTTTGACAAGAAAGGCCTCCAACAGATTTCTGACACTTCTCTCGGCGTTCCAAGCTCCAAACCTCTTAAAATTTACTTTCCACCAGATCTGCACAAAAAACGCCCAGGAGATGTCAATTTGAGCAAGGGACCGCCGAGCACACCTCCTAGCGTCGCCGATCACGCCGTCGCTACACGAAAACTCGGATTCCAGGAGCTACGGGACGAGTTTCACGGCGTTTCCAGGGGCAATCTTCCACAAATTCCAGGGGCTATCACCACACCAAAAAATGCCCCAGATGCTGATCGGACAATCACCGACGCCGAACCACCATTGCTAGGCACTTGCCAGGATCGTTTGCTATTGGCCAGGCGTCGTGACGTTGAGAAATCCATTCAGGGGAGTCTTTCTTGTTTCATACTTGTTCCCCTTCTTTCAATTAATAAATCAAAGATTTCTTCACTTCCCTCTTCTATTGTGTCTATTTTGAAGGAGTTTGAAGATATCATGCCAGATGCGCTTCCGAAGGGCTTGCCGCCGATCCGAGGAATTGAGCACAAGATCGACCTCGTGCCAGGCGCTTCCCTTCCCAATCGAGCTGCATATAGGACTTCACCTAGGGAAACTGAGGAGCTTCAACGCCAAGTTCAAGCCTTGTTGGACAAGGGATTCGTCCGCGAGTCCTTGAGCCCTTGTGCGGTGCCGATGATCCTCGTGCCAAAGAATGATGGCTCGTGGCGCATGTGCGTCGACTGCCGAGCCATAAATCAGATTACGGTGAAGTACAGACATCCCATTCCACGGCTTGATGACATACTCGATGAACTCCACGGCGCCGCCTTGTTCTCCAAGATTGACCTCCGGAGTGGCTACCACCAAATCCGGATGCATGAAGGCGACGAGTGAAAGACCGCATTCAAAACCAAACATGGTTTGTACGAATGGCTTGTCATGCCTTTTGGCTTAACAAACGCCCCTAGTACTTTTATGCGGCTTATGAACTATGTTTTTCGTAAATTTATAGGACGTTTTGTTGTCGTCTACTTTGACGATATTTTGGTATTTTATAAGGACTTAGATTCTCACGCGAGGCACCTTAGGTTGGTGTTAGAATGTCTTCGCGAGCACTCTTTGTTTGTAAATTTGGACAAATGTTCGTTTTGCACGGACACGACGAATTTTCTTGGGTTCGTCGTGTCCAAGGATGGGCTCAAAGTGGATGACGACAAGATCCGCGCCATCCGAGAGTGGCCCACCCCTACGACCCCGATGATGGTTCGATCCTTCTTAGGACTCGCAGGGTTCTATAGGCGATTCGTCAAGGACTTTAGTTCCATCGCCGGGCCACTCCATAATTTGACCAAGAAGGCAACCACAATCAAGTGGATGCCCATTCATGAGGCCGCCTTTCAGGCCTTAAAAGATTCTTTGTGTAGCGCTCCGGTCTTGCAATTGCCAGACTTCACTAAGCGCTTTGAGATCGAGTGCGACGCCTCCGACTATGGCGTAGGCGGCGTACTCCTTCAAGAGAGACGCCCTATTGCATACTTTAGTGAAAAATTAACGGGGGCAACTCTCAATTACCCGACGTATGACAAGGAGTTGTACGCACTTATTCGGGTTCTTAAAACATGGCAGCACTATCTTTGGCCTAGTGAGTTCGTCATTCATACGGACCATGCGACCCTTGCATATCTTAGGAGTCAAACGACTCTAAACAGGCGCCATGCTCGGTGGGTGGAATTTATGGAAACATTTCCGTATATTATCGCTCACAAGAAAGGGAAGGAAAATGTCGTGGCAGACGCTCTGTCACGCAGGTATGTACTTTTAACTCAACTGCAGGCCAATTTGCTAGGGTTCTCCTTGATTAAGGAGTTATATTTGCATGATCCATATTTTAAACCGATCATGGAGAACCTTGAGCAAAGTCGAATCCATGAGACATTCTTTTTGGACAATGGATATCTCTACCCAGCCGGGAAGCTTTGCATTCCGGCCTCTTCTGTGAGGCATCTTTTGCTCAAAGAAGCTCATGATGGCCGGGGCCACTTTGGCATAGCTAAAACCCTAGCAGCACTTCGTGAACACTTCTTCTGGCCACACATGGCTTCGGACGTTCACAAGTATTGCCGGGGTTGTGTGCCGTGCCAAACTGCTAAGTCGAAATTTCAACCTCATGGCCTTTACACTCCGTTGCCTATTCCGGGTACTCCGTGGGAAGATCTCTCTATGGATTTTATCACGGGTCTTCCGATGTCTAGGCGCGGTAAAGATTCGATTTTCGTGATTGTGGACCGCTTCTCCAAAATGGCTCACTTCGTGCCATGCAAAGGGAACAACAATGCGACTGAAATCGCAAACTTGTTCTTTGAGCATGTCGTGCGCATACATGGCGTGCCTCGCACTATTGTTAGTGATCGAGACACGAAATTCTGTAGCCATTTCTGGAGAACGCTTTGGGGAAAGCTAGGCACACAATTACTCTTTTCTACTTCTTATCATCCCCAAACCGATGGTCAGACTGAGGTGACCAATCGGACCTTGAGCACCCTTCTTCGGACGGTGCTCAAGAATAACCCACGCCGGTGGGAGGATCTAATACCATTTGTTGAGTTTGCTTACAACAGGTCCAAACATTCGGCCACCAAAATGAAGCCGTTCGAGATTGTCTACGGCCTCAACCCTCACTCTCCGATGGATCTCACACCTCGGCCTTTGAAGAACGGCGAACACATCGACGCCTCCAACCGCGCCGACGCCATCCGCAAGTTACACCAGCGGACTAAAGTTCAATTGGAGCGCTGCGCCGCTCAATACGAGGCTCTGCTCAACAAGGGTTGGAAACGCATGGTTTTCAACCCCGGGGACCTCGTGTGGCTCCATCTTCGGAAGGACAGGTTTTCGGATTCAAGGAAGACGAAGCTTCACCAGCGAGGAGACGGACCTTTTCGGGTCCTTGAGCGCATCGGCGACAACGCATACAAACTCGACCTCGACGACAAGCACTCGGTTCACTCAAGATTCAACGTCGCTGAACTCTCCCCTTATGTTGCACCCGCTTATGAGGAAACGGGGACGTTTCCCAGCCAAGTGGGGGAGGGTGATGCGACCACCGTCATGGATGCTAGCCAAGAGGATGACGCATTCACTCTTCGCTCGGATGGCCCCATCACTCGTGCCAGAACCAGAGCAATCCAAGATGCAACGAGGTCTCTTGTGGCGCGCCTCTCCGCAGGCCACGACGCGCCCTACACCGCGACCTCGCTCGGCACCATCACCACCATCGGCGCCGAGGAACCTCGCGACGAGCTCTCGGATCGACCTTGCCAAGGCGCGCCATCCTCGAGCATCGGATCGCGAGACGAGGTCTCCACCAGCCCTCGCCAAGACCTCGGAGCCCAACTTGAGGTTCTCGCATCGGACCTCGGGATCGAGTCTCAACTTGAGGTTCTCGGAAGCATCGGCGAACCTCAAGTCCTCGAGACCTCGCTAGCGACGTCACCAGCGTCCCGCGTCGTGCCAACGACCTCACCAGCGCCCCGACGCGCGCCGTGACTTCGCCAGCGCCGAGTCCCAGCCTTGCCAGCGTCGCGACAGCCCTTGTCATGACACTGCCAGCACGGTCACGGACGACCTATCCATTTTTAGTACTTTTATGCATTCTTTCTATTATGGAACATTTCTATTGTTGGTTTTACACATTTAGAAAGACTTTAATGGGCCTTGCGCCGATCATTTTCGGACCGCGCCGTTGGGCCTAAGTTTGCAAGCTTGCCCTAGGCGCGCCGCCGATAGATTAGGGTTTCTTTGCATTTGCTTCAGCCGCCTCTCTATATAAGGGAGAATAGGCTTATGTTTTCAATTAGCGCACACTTAAAGATTAATTTGCATTTGCATTTGCTATTGCGCCGCCACTACCAATCATTCAAGCTCTTGTTTTCTTGCAATTGTTCGTATTAATTTCAATCAATCAAGCCTTCCGCTACGCCAATTGGAGACCTAATACTCAAGCCAACGAACGATCCGGAGCATCCCAAGCGAGGGACGAATCAAAACATGATGTCCGCTCTACTAGCAGTGAGATAGAGAAGGGAACCAATCATTCCTCGAAAGAGCTTTTGATTGACATTAGTTCCATTTTCATCTACATCAAGGCGTGTGCTAGGTGAGATCAGAGTGCTGATAGACTTTGCAGTGTCCATCCCATACTTTGATAACATTTCCTTGATGTATTTTTGTTGATGAATCTTGGTGCCATCCTTGTTTGAGAAATTTGAAGAAGAGTCGGAAATTGAGTTCCCCTACCATACTCATCTCGAACTCATTACTCATTTGTTTCTCAAATTTTTCTGTAAGCACAGGATTAGTGGAACCAAAAACTATATCATCAACATAGACTTGCACAATTAAGATGTCACCTGATTCTTTCTTCAGGAAAAGAGTCTTGTCAATAGATCCTCGTTGATAGTCTTTGGATAATAGAAATGAAGCAAATCTATCATACCGGGGTTGAGGTGCTTGTTTGAGGCCATAGAGAGCTCTTTCAAGAAAGTATACATAATCTGGCTTGCTTTCATCTTCAAATCCAGGAGGTTGCTTCACATAGACTTCCTCTTGTAGATAACCATTGAGAAAGGCTGTCTTCACATCCATCTGGACAATTTGAATCCTTTGTATGTCGCAAAGGCAATTAGTAACCGTATTGCTTCAATTCTGGCAACTGTTGCAAATGTTTCCTCATAGTCGATTCCCTCCTCTTGATTGTAACCTTGAGCCACAAGTCTAGCTTTGTTTCTGGACACATTTCCTGATTCATCAAGTTTGTTCCGAAAGACCCATCTAGTTCCAATAACATTCTTGTATGAAGGCTTGGGAAGTAGTTTCCATACTTGGTGTCTTTCAAATTGATGAAGCTCTTCCTGCATAGCTTGAATCCAATCAGGATCTTTAAGAGCTTCATGTATGCTTTTGGGTTCAACAAGAGAAACAAAGGCATTAAATGCACAAAAGTTATGAAGAGAGGAACGAGTTTGTACTCCCTGTTCTAGAGGTGTGATAATGTTTTCAAGAGGGTGATCTTTTCTCTGATGGTAGTTCCTTGGTTGAGGTTGATTTGCTCCTGGAAATTCCCCTTGAGCACTGGAACTAGCTTCAGGTAGAATTTGTGGAATCTCACCAGTAGGATTGTTCCCAGAAGCTGATGCTTCAATTGTTTTTGGTGGAACATCCTCTTCTTCAGGGAAGTTGGTAGAAGGATCATCAAAGTGCTCCGAGGCATCATTTTCTTCATGATCATCTTCAAAGGTTGATTCCTTTAGTTGAGACCCATTACCATTGATGTAATCAGAGTCATCTCTTCGAGGATTCAGATCATCATCCTCTTCTGTTGGTTCCCTTGTTGGTTCCCTTGGTATAGTGAAAGGTTTCACTGCTGTCTTTGAGAGTGGATTGTTGGAGAAGGATCCATGATGGATATGATCTTCATCAAAGATAATGTGAATACTTTCTTCAAACTTTTTAGTTCGCTTGTTGTAGACTCGGTACGCTTTGCTGTGGAGGGAGTAGCTAGTGAAAATCCCTTCATCACTTCTTGGGTCAAATTTTCTGAGATCATCCTTCCCATTGTTATGGGCATAACACCTACAACCAAAAACCCTGAGATGGGAGATGTTTGGCTTTCAACCTCTGATTAGTTCATAGGAAGTTTTAAGTAACAAAGGTCTAATCATAGCCCTGTTAAGGATATAGACTGAGGTTGAAATGACTTCTACCCAAAAGTTTGATGGAACTCCACTTTCGAGCATCATAGCTCGAGCCATATTCTCCAGGATGCGATTCTTCCTTTCGACGACTCCATTTTGTTGTGGAGTTCTTGGTGCAGAGAAATTGTGAGAGACTCCATGTTCATTGCAAAAGTTGAGGAAGGCTGAATTGTCAAACTCTGTTCCATGGTCTGAGCGTATGGACTTCAGCTTGGTTCCTAGATTGATTTCTGTCTTCTTTATGAATACTTCAAACTCTTTGAACACTGTTCCTTTAGAAGACAAGAAAATAACCCAAGTGAAACGTGGATTATTATCTATTACAACAAACATGTACCTGCTTCCTCCATAGCTACATGTGTCCATTGGACCACATAGATCCATGTGTAGCATATCCAAAGGTTTGGAAGTGCTAACATTCTTCTTTGGTTTGAAGGAACTTCGAGTTTGTTTTCCCCTGGCACAAGCATCACACAATTTTGCTGTATCCGGGTTTATCCTTGGTAAACCAATCACAAGATCTTGCATGAACAGCTTTTGAATGAGATTTAAGCCCGCATGACCAAGACGTCTATGCCAGAGATTAGTATCACTTGTGGAGACTGTGAGACATAACTTTCTTGGAGGTTGAAAATCCTGATCAACAATGTAAACATTGTTGGATCTTTTTCCTCTAAGAATAACTTTGTTAGTCTCTTTGTTCATAACCAGACATTCATTCGAATCAACGGTAACTATATTGTTTCCTTGATCACAAAGTTGTGCCACACATAGTAGATTGTACCCAAGATCAGCCACAAGATTTACATTATTGACTTTGATTGATTTGTTGAGCTTCACTTCCCCTGAACCTTGAATTGCCCCTTTGTTTTTGTTGCCGAAGGAAACATTTCCT
The DNA here is from genome assembly GCA_964016875.1 of Fallopia convolvulus. Lineage (NCBI taxonomy): Eukaryota > Viridiplantae > Streptophyta > Magnoliopsida > Caryophyllales > Polygonaceae > Fallopia > Fallopia convolvulus. Next base: position 4,646,256 of record OZ024720.1, read on the forward strand.
CCTTCAACTTGGGTGTTAAGCGAGGTTAGATTGTTCCTGTTTCCTTTCATGTGGTTGGAGCATGCACTGTCTATGAACCACATACAATTCCCCCTCGCTTTCACCTGCAAAAGAGTCAATGTTTGGTTACCCATGCAAGGTGTTCCTTGCCTGGTTCCTTACAGGGATAGTAATCAACATAATCTGCAATATTAACATCAATAGAGTGATAGTTCCTATAGAGTCTTGTGAAGTTCTGTTGTTGTTCCTGTTTGTGTGATTTCCTGAGAAACTGACTTTAGACATTGTTCCTTGTAATGACCATGACTTCCACATCTCCAACAAGTTTTGTAGTATTGACCTAGATAATACTTAGGATGAGGTCTCTGAATTCTATTTTTCTCAACAGTTTCCTTGTTTGGTCCTCTGGAACCATTTCCCCTAGCTATCTTGACATGTATCTTATGCGAGTTATTCCCAGTGTAGTAGTCCCTTTTTCCTTTAGTTCCACTCTCTAGAACTCTAATCTTTTCTTCTAGATGAGAATTTTTTATTTTCTCAGTTTGTAATTGTAGGGCTCTACTTTCACTTAGTTTCCTCAGAGTAAGAGTTTTTTAATCATTTCCAGAGTCTATTTCAGAGTATCCTATACCATGTCTAGAGGGGACAAACGTGACCTTAGGAAACTCTACCACTTTCTTTCCCTCAGTTATCTCTAGTTTCTTACTAAGAATTTCCTTCTCTGAACTAACAATAGCAAGCATAGAGATAAGCTCATTTTTAGCAGCATAATGGAGTCAATTTCCTTTCTCAGGTTATCACATACAGAACATTCAACAGATTCAGTGTTTTTCAATTCAAGTTCCTTTTCAATAACATCATTTTCTAATTTAAGACAATGCTCTTCAATTCCATTGATTTCCTTTTGTAGCTTTATATTGTCTTAAACAAGTTTAGAGAGTATGCGAATAAGATCAGATTTAGAGTATTTATCAAAGCAAATAGTTAGAGATAAAATACTTACATACTCTTGTGGTTCCTTTGGATCTCCTTTGATAGCCATAGCACACATATTCGGTGTAGCCCAAGCCTTAGGATCTTCATCATCAGAATCATCCCATGTTGCTATGTAAGCTTTGTTCCCAGACTTGTTCGCGTCATTTCCCAGAGGACAGGCGTTAGCATAATGACCTTTCTTGAAGCACTTGAAACACGTAATATCTTTTGAATCCTTTTCTCCGAACTTGTTGTAATCTCTTGAGTGATTGTTCCCTCCATAGTTCTTTTGGAACTTTCCCTTCTTGTAGAGATTGCGTAGTGCTTTTGTGATGAGCACTATGTCATCCTCTTCCTCATCTTCAGATTCCTCACACTGTTCCTGGACAGACTTAACCACTTTTTCAAGCTTAAGTGCAATTCCCTTTTCAGGTTTGTCTTGAGCTTTGTCGGAGTTCCTTCTTCTCTCATAGGTCTTCAGTTTTCCAAAGATCTCATGAAGCATGAGATTCCTGTTGGATGGATTTTCTCTGAACGTTGTTTGATCACGAGTCCATGCACTAGAAAGACCATCTATCACCTTCTTGACTTTGATTCGTTTTATGACTTCACTCTCTGAGATTCCCAAATTCTCAAGTTTAGTCAGTAGTCCCTCGAAACAGAACTGATATGATGATACAGTTTCTCCAGGTTCCATCCTGAAATTGTAGAACTCCTGACGAACATCCATTTGGTGATCTTCCTTTAGAATTGAGCTTCCCATGTGCATCTGCTCGATTGCAACCCACATTTCCTTAGCGGTTTTTAGATTTCCAACTTTGGATGAGTCGATCTCACTCATGGAATAGTTGAGATACATCTTTGCTTTGTAGTTAGCTTCCATGCACTTCCACTCATTTGGCCCCCATTTTGTGAGATCATTCTCGATTTCTGGATTGATGGTGAAGTTCCCTCTCTCGATTCCTGCCCATGCTTGGTAATCATGACTCCGTATCCAGTCTTTCATCAGTCCTTGCCATCGCTCAAATCGTCCTTCGATAAGCCAGGGTGGTTTGTTGCTTTCGTGTCCAACAACACCGAGATCTGAAGACATTCCTGTAGACATCCTGCAAGATTTTACAGATAATCTATAGCCAAGCTCTGATACCAATTGTAAGATCATAGATCGGTGTTAGTTAAGATAATCGGGAACTGTTCTAGTGACAGTTCCCTTACGTAGCGGAATAATGTAACATAGAATTTAAGCTAGAAAACAGAGACAAGGACACAGTTCCTTATAGAGGAACCTCTACAGCCAACTAGCTGGAGAGTAAACCTCTACCTCCCTTGGAGGATTTTGAACACACACACTAAATTTTGATTTGACAAATCTCAAGATACACACTACAAAGTCAAACTTCTCTATTGTTCGTAATCCCACTTACAAATAATACTAACAACTAAGTAATGGCAATTCCTAGATCTAAACACAATCAAATATAGATGGTGAACCTTACTCGTTCCTGTGCAGTTCCCTTTAGCACAGGAACCAACTTCTTCAAGTCGATGGAGATCTTCACGCAGTCTCCATCACTTGATCATGGAGCTTCCTTCTTCGAACTCTGGATTGTCGCCTTCGCTGGTTAAGCTCGGGCTCTCGCTTTCTCACTTTCCTTCTTTAGATCTTGTGTCTTTGCATTCGAGAGCCTGTCTGACCTAGCGGCATCGCATACTATTTATAGGGTTTCCACTTTTAGCTCTAACGCCTTTGCCCTTCTTGTCTTGGGGAGTACGATACTATTCAAAAAGACTAGCGTACCCTTTTGCATTTCTATTCATTCGGAACTTGGCTTGCCGCCCAAGACAATAGTGAAAAGTCTTCTTTATCCTCTACTTTATTTGCCACGTACTCAGATGGCTTCATGGGGATCGTTTCCCTTGCTTTTCCTGTGAGCCTGTTATTTTTCCTGAGATCACTTGTAAAGGGAATTAATTCCATTTGTTTGTCATTATCAAAACTTCGATTTCTCGAATGGAGAAGCCATTGTTCCAGTGTTAGTTCCCTAACGCTGATCCATCAATGTTACATCTCTCTTTTGAGATTATTTCTCCGGGTTGTTTTAATGATAACTTAGTGTTTACTTTAAACTCAAATGCTAATGGTGATATTCTTTGTTACCTTTGGTAATATATGTGGAATTATAGAAATGTCATTATTTTTAATCATCCAAATATTGCCTCCAATTTGTTACATGTGAATTGGCTTTTAGAGAACATATATAGTTTGTGGGTTTCGGCTCATGCTAAGTCAAATATTACCTTTGGTATATTATTTCTTCGGGTTGTTTTAATGACAACTTAGAGTTAGAATGGTGTAATGCCCAGGCCTTATTGATTAAACTAGTTAGAACTGTGAAAAAATAATATTATCGAAAAGCAAGTCATCTAGCCATCTCCATCAAAATTGACTAAATTTTGTGTATTACTAATAACTAGGTACGGTATTCCTTATAACTAGTAATGCACTATGTATATAGTTTCTATCTAGATCGATCGGTTCTATTAATTAGGATTGAACAGTAATTTTAAAAAAATAATCTATTATAATTGAATATGACAATTTTAATAGTATTATTTCACGTTTGAAAACTTAAAGCTAGTACAATTATCGTTTGACAATTTTTCTCAGGCTCATTAATTAGTTCCACATTTTTTGTAGTACATGTACGTAGTAGACTAGTAGCAATGTATGTGAATTACATTACTTACTGTTTATATAAAATTTAATTCTACAGAATTATTATAGAAATAGAATTATGTGTGTGATGGAGCAGTACAGTGCTCTTATTGAAGATGAGGGAGAGGTTCAGTGGGGTGCCCCCCTTTGACTTTTGGCACCGATCATGTTACGTGAAGAAATGTGTCAACCAAATTTTAATTTCTCTTCTCTATATAGCCTTTTTAATTAATGAATTGCTTAAATACTTGTGCCTTTTAAAAGACCACTATTCCATCTCGAGAATTGTAAACTTTAATTAATTAATTAGCTATTCTATTAATTACATGTAAACCTTATTATACAAAAATTAACAACCATGCATATCTGACTTTTACGGTTGTGAATATCATGAATCTTATGCATAGAATATGTGAAAAATTGTGAAGTCTTTTGGACGAATGTCTTCTTCTTCTTCTTCTTCTATCAGTTAAAGATTAAGCGAGCTGAATAGCTTAGCCATTGTCCCAACTTATAATATTAATTTTTCTAATAAGAACTGAAACTTCCGAATAAATTCGAATAAGATCCAACACGAGAGTACGGTCCAAGCTAGGATGCAATTTGTCTTCCACTTGATTCAACTCTCGGAAACCATGGTTGTACTGCTTGAAAGTGTTACAAATGAGCTAGAATATCGGATATTAACATCTCAATTTCCTAAGAGCACTGGCATGTTTTTTCAATGGAGTTAGTGACGATCTCATTGTCTCCCTCGATGCATATGTTTAATAATTCCCGTTATTTATGGTTGAATAATTGAGTTGCCACTACACTTGTCGTCGCAGACAGAAATGGACACTCCCAAATGATCACTTATTATGAACCTGTAGGAGGCTTCCTTAGAGTTAACATTGGATCCATCAACAGTCGGTTTGTGGAAGTCTGTTTAATTGTGGTTTTTCCCATTTAGCATACATTCTTTCGGTTTTTCCTTGGGTTCAAACTAGCTTTTACTATTTTTCCGTTTTCCTTGTCCATCTCTATTCTTGTATATGTCCAATTTTTCAGTTAATCTTGGTATATGCCACCAGGTCTTTGATTAATTCATTTAGTGTTTCATGGAAAATGGCTTATTTTGGTGGTGCTTATAGCACCACTAGATTATAACAAGTTGTCTAAATTCATATTTAGTGGTTCAAGATTTAATTTTAGCTATCATATCAACAAAAGAGTTTGTTGTTTAGGTCTATTCTGTTAATGATCTTTTAAAACGATCATATTATTTTTCCGATTGTTTGAAGGGTTTGTGGACATTTAAGAAACAGGTGTTTTGAGTCTTCAAAAGGACGACTAAGTCGTCCATGCACATTTTTCGTAGAAAGTTCTTCACTTTAGGGTATGTGTCCGGCTCCCAGATGAAGTTCTAGTTGACGTTTGGTTGTTGATGTGTTTTTGTTATCAGTTTAAGGGCTGATGATATAAAGTATCAACCATTTTTACTCGGGTATAAATATATTTTGTCTTTGATTGTGGTTAGGGGTATATCCATATGGAGCAATTTGTTTTCTAGGTCATTTGGGAGAATGCTTCTTAGTTCTGTTTCTTTCCATTTCTTGTTTTCATCAATGTACTTACTACTCAAAGATCTGGGTTGGTCGCTATAGAGACCAATATAATACGTGGTAGAAGACAGTAGTTCCATTGTTGCCCACCGGGCGTATCAAAATTTGATTTGGCTGGTTCATTTCTTTGGTCTTTCTAATCCCAACTTCTTTTTTGTATGATTTACAAACATGGTCCTCCCTATGCTCATTGGTTGTTTTATACAATGCCTTTGGGATTGATATACCCCCTAAATCAATTTTGGTGCATTTTAACTAAATTTAGTTATTAATGTCACATAGTTGAATTTCAGTTTTCCTTGGATCTATCGGGCACATCCTCCTAATGATGTTCGCATTTCTAGTATAGTTTTTAGTAGGTTTTCCTTGTTTATTAGGTTTAGTTTTGTTAAGTTTAGGTTTAGTTTTGAGTGTTTTTAGATAGTTTTGCATATTTCTATGAAAAGAGTGGAAGCTACGCTATTTTGTGTATTTTGTAGGTTTTGGCAAGGAAAAGAGCTATATGGAGCTGAATTTTGAGCATTACAGTGAAAGACGGAGGAATACAAGATTGAAGAAGTCAGAGTTCAAGATTTACCAGAGCAAGTGTGGAAGAAAACAAAGCCCAGGCTCGTTAACGAGGCTGTGAGGGCTCGTTAACGAGGCCACGAAAGAGAAGATTTGAAGGTTGACTTTATGATTCACCGATCCTGAGCGGGAATTTATTTCCGTGTCGGTTGAGTATCTTTTTAGAATCTTTTAGGGTTATTAGAGTATGTATTTTAGGTCTTATTATCTTCTTAGATTTTGTTTCTATCTTTTAGAGTTTTATTTCTATCTTTTTAGGAAAGTTTATATCTTTTTGCCTTTTTAGTTTTTAGCTTTTTAGTATAAATACCCTTCTATCTAGCATAGAGGAGGGAGAGAATTTTTTAGGAGTCGAATTAGAGAAGAGAAGAAGAGGAAGAACCGAGGAGGCGAGTCGAGTTCGAAGGTCGGTGGACGAAAGTTACCGAGTTCGTTGATCGAGGTTTCGGTTCGGTGTTTTGTTCTTTTTCGGTTTTCTTCTTAACTACAGATTTTTCTATTTTAATTTAGTAGTGATTGGTTTTTCAATGTTTTCTTATATTGAGTTTATTTGTTTATCAATTATGATTAGTGAGTAGTCTTCTTTTCTAGGATCGGGGTTAAGCCCGACATAGTTGAGCATGTTTGATAAGTAAGATTGTGTGTTGAATGCCTTTTATCTTTTATTGAGATTGTTTGTTGTGCTTATACCGAAACGATAGTTGAGGTAATTTGAGTTTTTAACTTGATTGAAAGAGAAAGTTAGTAACTTGATGGTTGATATTGTTTGAATACGAAAGTTTCAAGCTTTAGATCAAAAACAAGCAATTAAGTGAATTAGGATGCGAAAGTTGGTTAATTTGCTTGATAGTCAACGAAAGTTGATGACTCTATCTATTTAAAGACATGATCTTATCTTCTTACGAGTTTATATGCTTGGCTATGTTGTGGTGTCCCTAGTCCTAGATCTTTGTTTTATCTGAATTATTTTAAGAGAATTTTCGTTGCTGAGTTACTTGCGTCGGTACCGAATTTATTTAGGTCGTTATTTGAGTATTTTTGTTTACGGTGGTTCGTTAACGACCCTGACAACGTCGTTAACGAGGCTACTCGTGAGTGTTTTGTTTGTTTCTGTTTGCTTTTTAATAGATTGATAAAAGAACAACCTTGCTTCCTGTGGAACGATCGTGACTTCGCTGTACTCAGCGGGGTTTTGACTATAAATTTATTTGTTGTCAAGAAACCCTCTCAACAAATTGGCGCCGTTGCCGGGGAAGCAACGAGTTTTTTAGTTTATCTTTGGGTTCGGGAATAGCCCGACCCCGTTTTTGTTTTTAATTTTTGTTTTCTTTGTTTGTTTTTCTCAGTGTATGCCGGTAGGACGACAAAGGCTTCAGTTTGATAACACTGGTTATTACTCAGAACCGGAACGTTCCCTGCACCGTCGACTCCGAGAAAACCGAGCCATGGCCACGGCAGAAGAGATGGCTCAACAGTTGGAGATCCTCCGAACTCAGATGGAGGCACTTAAAGCCGAGAAGGACGGCGCAGACGCCGAAGCTGAACGTCAACGAGCTGACAAGGCTCGTTTACAAGAAGAGCTTGATGCCTATCCGGGGAATGCCAAAGAATACATGCATCCGGAACTGAGGGTGCCAGAATCTCCTATTGTGCTTCCAGAGATAGAGAAACCTTTTGAGATAAAATCTCAATTTATATCCTTAATCAAACGGGCTCAGTTTGAAGGGAAACATGCTGAGTGCCCTATGGAGCATATTAGAAACTTTCTTGATTTATGTGACACCATAGCTGCTGAAGGTGTCTCACTAGAATATGTTCTGTTAAAAAGCTTTTAGATGATTTCTTACTGGAAAGGCCCTGAGTTGGTTGGAGAGCCTACCTTCTAAGTCTATCAGGAATTGGAAAACATTGTACGATCAATTTCTTACAAAGTTCTTCCCTCCTGCTAAGACTACGGAGTTAAGGAAACGAATCACCTCATATCACCAGCTGCCTAATGAAACATTCGTTGAAACTTGTGAAAGATTTAAGGAGATGCTGAGGCAATGCCCCACTCATGGGCAACCTTTATATGTTTTACAAGAGATCTTTTTCCAGGGGATTAATGTAGAGACCGAGAACCGCATCAACACGCATACTGCGTGCGGTTTTATAGAGATGGAACCGACTGTTGTGTGGGAATTGCTGGATAAGCTGGCTAATTATGATGCTATGTACGGAACCCAGCAAGCTCCACAAACTCAAAAACGTCTCTACGTACCTAACCGAGAAGAAGTTGACCCAGATGTTAAAAATCAGTTCTTACAAGACGAGGTCAACCGTCTAAAGAAACAGGTAAGTTTTCTAAAATCCTCTCAAACATGTCAAGAATGTGGTTCTTCTGCACATAGTACTTCTGCTTGCATTAACATCGAGCAGGTTTGAGCCGCTGAGACAATAGCTGAGATGAATTATATGAGAGGACCATACAGGAACCAGCCTAGTTACTATGACAGGTCGAACAACTATCAATCATGGGGCAATCAAAATACAAGTCAAAACTATGCAATGCCCCCACCAGATAGACGACCTGCACCATATCGACCTCCAGGCCATCAGGAGACGCCATCATGGGTTCAGGAAATAAAGGAAAGCATTAACGGAGTGAACAACAAAATTGATGAAGTTCAAGCCAAATTGAACCGACAAGATAAAAGATGGGGAGAGTTCGATATTTGGAAGAGGAGTGTTGATTCCCAACTAGGGGACCTAGCTGCACGGATTCCAAGACCACAAGGACAACTCCCGGGCCGCCCCGAGGAGAACCCTAGAGGCCAAATAGCAGCGGTACACCTCAGAAGAGGGAAGACATTACAGGAGAGAGTTCAAGCTGAAGACAAGGAGGAACAAGACCTCACAAAACGGCTCGTTAACGAGCCAGCAAGGGCAAATAACGAGCCCACAAACGAGGATGACGAGGCTCCGAGGGTTCCTGACGACCCTACCACAGGTAAGTTCTCTAAACCGAGCCTTCCTCTCAACCCCAGGGTCGGTAACGACCCGCCGAGGACAATACACGACCCTAGTGTCGACCCGATACTCTCACCTCTCGAGCCTAACTTGGTTCCGAGAATGGTTAAATCTCTTCCATTTCCAACTAAGAAATCTATGGACTCTACTGAGAGTAAGTTCAAGCGTTTCGTAAAAATTCTTCAGGGCATTAATATTTCCATCCCATTCGCTGAGACCCTAAGCGAAATGCCGGCTTACACAAAGTTTTTGAAAGATATTCTTAGCAGGAAAAGATCCATTACAGAGCTACAAGATGAAGTCAGATCAATAGCTCTACCGGAAAAGCTAGGAGATCCAGGAAGGTTTACAATAACGATTGGCATAGGCAACCACAAGTTCAAGGCTTTATGCGATCTAGGTGCCAGTGCTAGTTTAGTTCCTCTCTCAATCTGGTCTAAAGCTAATATGGGACCACTAGAGCCGGTAGACATGAATCTGTACATGGCAGATGGGTCATGTGTCAAGGCCACAGGAGTGGTGGATGACTATCCTATTCAAGTCGGGAAATTCTTTATACCGAAAGATTTTATCGTCCTTGATATGCCTGAAGCCCACATGTCCCCATAATTCTTGGTCGACCATTTTTAGCCACAGGAGGAGCAAGAGTTGATGTGCGGAAAGGACTCCTCACTTTTGATATCGAAGAGGAATGGGTAGAATTCAACTTGGATCAAAAAGCCAACGACCCAGTTGGAGTCGCACAAATCGAGTTGACTCAACCAGAACTCGACACAACCGTCACTACCGAGTCTCATTGGCCAATCACCGAGTCCCACGTGCAAAAGTACAACCAAGGTAAGTACTCTAATTATGAATCGGCTAAAAAGGAGCAGAATTGTTCCTTATCTTTTATTCCTACACCACGCCCTATTATATGCACTACAGAAGAGTCCAAACCACCTTGGTTTTCGGACTTCACTAACCATCATGTAGGAATATCGGGCGTACTGATAGAAGAAAAGGGTCCTAATTTAGCAACTCAAGCACACAGAGGTTGCAAGGCTAAGTATGGGGTACCTCAAGACCCCAACATGGCTACACATGAGCCACCGTGAGCCAAAGGAGTTCGTCGGGCGCTTACGGGAGGCAACCCGCTTTTAGAATAGATTTAGTTTCTCTTTTTCCTTTTCTTTTTTTTTTAGATTATTTTTCTTAGCTTTCTTTTGTTTTCTTTTTAAGTTTTAGTTAGGATAGAAATTAGAATTTTGAGCTAACAAGACGTAGGAGAAGGGATCGAAAATCACTCCAAGAGGCTACGGCAGCTCGTTAACGACCCACCCAGGGTCGTTAACGACCCGGTTCGACGACCCGACTCGTCAAAAACGGGCAGGTAAGATTTTTTAACCTAATATATCTTTTACTACCCTAGCCGCCACCCTCTACCCCTTCCTATCCCTTCCCTCTCCTATAAAAACCCTTTTACCCCTTCCAAAAATCTACCATCACACTCTCCCAATTCCATACTTCTCAAAAACCCAACAAAAGAGCTCGAAATCCCTCTCCCACCGTTCGGAATCCTTCACTCCACCGACCACCGAGAGGCCGTCGTTACCGAAGCCCAAAAACCCGATTTTCTCACCGACGAGATCCGAGCTCGTTAACCACCCGATTCCGACCTCTTGTTCTTCAATTTCTCGATTCTCCGGTATGATTTCTAAACCCTAACTCGAAATTGCATGATTCATGGTTTTTAGGGTAGAAATTTCATGTCTTGGATCTTGTTCATAGAGAGGTCGATTGGCATGCTTGGTTTTAGCTCATAAAAGTTCTTGGTTGTGCTTAGTTGTTCTTGTTTTAGGAAAGATTATTCATGTTAGATTATCTATTGCAACACTCTAATTAGAAAATCATGAATTTTTCTTGTTCTAGTCTTAAGTTCAAACTTTGCATGTCAAAATTTTGGGTAATTCTAGCATGTTCGGGATGGGTAATCGAGCAAGTATGGGGTGCTTATATCTGATCGTGGGATTTGTGGAGAAATATAGAAGATTGCATGCTTGATTTATGCTTTAATTAAAGGTAGATTAAAATCGGAAATTCTGCAATTTGGGTCTCGGCGGCTCGATAACGACCCACCCAGGTTCGTTAACGACCCTGCAAAGCTTCAAAGATCAATACCCAGTCCAGAATCGTAAACGAACCAATTGGATAGTTAACGAATAATTCCGAGGTTAATTCAAAGACCAAGTATGGGGTCTCTTGCCTTTCTATTTTGAGTGGATCTTATCTTGGAAAAGTCTTGATTATTTTGTAGGATCCCATGGCAAGTTCAAGCAGGCCCGCTACCCGAGCTCAGAAGAAGAGGAGAAACCATAGGTCCCCATCTCCACCTCGCGTGGATGACGTGATTTTGAGCACTCAGGGCCAAGTACGTCGTTACCGTGATATTCTGGAGAAGGACCACTACACCCGCTGGTTCTCAAAGTCCAGTGTTTTCAACACGGGGATCTACACGGACGTCAAGGAGGCCTTTGTTATCCTTGGTGCCGCTCATCTTCTGAAGCAGGAGAATTTACCACACTATCCGGCCCTCACATCCGAGTTTTTGGCCACCTTGGAGACTAGCTTCTCGTCGAAAACCTCGGCGGGACGAATCCGGTTTCGGCTCGGTAATGAGAGTCGTGAGTTCACCATGGCAGAGTTCAACGCAACCTTAGAGCTCCCGAACCCGTCTAGAGACTACAGCTTGAAGGACTACAGAGTGACTCGCACTTGGAGCTACATCACCGGGGAGGTTCAATCCTCCACTGCGGCATTATCCGGGGCAAACATCATCAACCCCATATTCAGGATTATTCTCAAAGTCCTAGCCGCGACGTTTTGGCCGAAGAGAGAGTTGAACAGGCCAACAAGGACGGAAGTTACTTGTTTCCGCACCATCCTTTTCGAGGAGCCCGACCCCTTGAATTTGGGGTACGAATGGCTTTACTACATCGGGAAATCAACCAAGTCCAAGGAGGTTTGGTGTGGAAACTTGGATAGCCTCTTGGTTAAAAACCTTGGAGTCGATCTCACTCCCTACACACCGGCTCACGCCCAACTCCTCAACAAGAATTATTGGTATAGCTCCGGTGTCTTCATTCAAGCCGAGGGAGGATTCAAGGTGAAAGTACAAGATCGCATCGTTACACCGACCCTCGACAAGTTTGAGCTTCTCTACGTACCGAATTGGTACGAGGCGTGGACGGGACATGCTTACCCATTGGAACCTAAGCCGGAGGATGAGCTTTCGCTTAGGCCATGCGAATCCCGGTTTGAGCGAGAAGTAGAAGCCATGGATGAAGATGAAGATGAAGAAGAGGATACCGAGGTAGTAGGCAACGACATTGAAGGGACCGATACCGAGGGCGGAACTGAGGAGCTAAATTTCGAGGAAGAAGACATCGGCACGGAAGTCTTAGGAAACAATGTCCTCGTTGACGAGCCCACCAGGCTCGTTAACGACCATTTCCAGCCCCCTCCCAACACTGTTAACGAGGCACCCAACTTCGTTAACGAGGTGCCGAGAGCTTCTGTCGACCCACCACCAGCCCCTGTCGACCCTCATTCCTATGAACTCATGCCTTACAACCCGGTGATGTATCAAGATCATTTCCAGCCTCACTACCCACCACCTCCTCAGCCCGAGTACACAGGATCGAGTATACCACCACCATGGGCCGAGGATCTTTCTGCACGGATACAGCAACTTCACCTCCAGCAGGATCATATTCATAGGAGGATGGATAGATGGGAATCTGTCTATTCTGCTCGCATGTCGATGGAGGATGAGAGGCATCGTCAGAGAGAGGCGGATGGCGCTGAGCGTTGGAGGACGATGTACGACTTCCTGGGGAACTTTGAGCACTACTTTCCTCCACCAAACCGTTGATTCAACCTGAAGATGAAGTTTTTCCTTGTTTCCCACTTTTGAAACTTTGTAAGTTTTTATGTTTTTATTTTTCTTATTTTTATCTTTATTTGTTTTCTTTTCTATCTCTTGTCCTTCTTCTTATTTTTCTTACAGTGGGGACACTGTAATTTTAAGTATGGGGTGGGAGAAAATAGAAAACTTGTGTCCTAGGTGTTTATGTGTTTTATGTAGTTTTTATTTCTATATTTTGCAAATCGAAAAAAAAAAACCGAAAAAAAATCGAATTTTTTTGAAAAATCTAAAAAAGAGTTTTAGAATTGATAGATATCCCTTTCTTAGGTTCTATGATAGTAGTCGCTAACTTAATCATATAATTCCTTGCAAGCATGTCTTTAATAGTATAGCCGGATTCTAAACTTGAAATTATTTGTTTTAGAAGAAGATAGCATTTGATGAAATTGAGCACATATACTTTATAGCATAAGTGATGCAATCCAACAAAAATTACCTTGTGAGTTATTTTGGCCTTATAGGGAGAACATCATGAATCCCTCTTCTTTTCTTGTGTGATTTACTCTTTATATGCATATTATCTCTTGGAATTGTGATGGTTATCTATTTCTTGAGACCCGTATGAGATTTTTAGTTTATTATTTGTGAAAATCATATGATGGAGAACTTATTTTTATAAGCCCTAATATTCCCTATCCACCTTTACATGATCCTTCTTTTGATAACCAATTCTAGCCTGAAGCCTTATTTATAGCTCCACAAAATTATTTCCTAGCCGAGATAAGCTTGACCCTATCCGGGAATTAGGACTTAGATTGGAGAGGTATGTTTTGTTGTGTGTTAAAAAGAGAGGAGTTTCTTATTAATTTTTTGCTTTAATTGAAGGATATTTGGGAAGGGTAGATTGGAAGTCTCCTGTTTTTACTTGTAATAAGAAAGATCTCTTGATAAGCTAAAGATGCACAAAATAAAGTATTTGATGGAGGTGAGAAAGAAAGGAAAGAATGTACACGGAAGCTCGTTAACGACCCTGAAGTGGGTTCGTTAACGTGGCAACGAACATATAAAAAAGAAAAAAAAGGAGAAGAAAAATAATAAAAGGAAGTGAAGAGTTGAAGTGCATTTGTATTTATAGATAATATCAGAGATTCTTTTATTTGTTAAGAGACTTTCTAGGATGATATAGGGTGAGTGAGAATAAGTGCATGAGAGAGTGAGTTTGGTATGTTCTTTTATGAGAGTTTTGGATATGTGTGAGTTTTTAGGAGTCTTTGATTCTCGGATATTATTAGCACCACATGACCAAAATATTTCCACACCTTATTGTCTTTACCAAGCCCCATTACAACCCGGCCGAATGGAAGCTTCTATGAAGTTTTTCATTGAGCCCCCTAAGTTCTCTTGATGATTTTTGCTTGTTTTGACAAATCTTGGGTGGAGAGTATTGGTAATATAAGTTCCAATTTCTATGAGTTTTTGTATATAAAATGAGTTGAGAGATTGAATTTATAAGCCTAAACACTTGAGAGTTGAGAGAAACACGATATCCCTTGTAAGGTTGGATTGTATTGTCTTATGTCTATTTAAGTACATATATGTGTGAGGACGTTAATAGTCTTTTGCTATATTTTTCTCATGTGTAGATGTTGCTTTTTTAGAAGATGGCTATGTCTTGATGAGTATGTTTGTTTTGGTTTTGGTTAATGTCTGTTGATTGCTTGAGGACAAGCAAGTTTAAGTATGGGGTATATTGATGTTCGCATTTCTAGTATAGTTTTTAGTAGGTTTTCCTTGTTTATTAAGTTTAGTTTTGTTGAGTTTAGGTTTAGTTTTGAGTGTTTTTAGATAGTTTTGCATATTTCTATGAAAAGAGTGGAAGCTATGCTATTTTGTGTATTTTGTAGGTTTTAGCAAGGAAAAGAGCTATATGGAGCTGAATTTGGAGCATTACAGTGAAAGACGGAGGAATACAAGATTGAATAAGTCAGAGTTCAAGATTTACGAGAGGAAGTGTGGAAGAAAACAAAGCCCACAACCTCGTTAACGAGGCCACGAAAGAGAAGATTTGAAGGTTGACTTTATAATTCACCGATCCTGAGCGGGAATTTATTTCCATGTCGGTTGAGTATCTTTTTAGAATCTTTTAGGGTTATTAGAGTATGTATTTTAGGTCTTATTATCTTCTTAGATTTTGTTTCTATCTTTTAGAGTTTTATTTCTATCTTTTTAGGAAAGTTTATATCTTTTTGCCTTTTTAGTTTTTAGCTTTTTAGTATAAATACCCTTCTATCTAGCATAGAAGAGGGAGAGAATTTTTTAGGAGTCGAATTAGAGAAGAGAAGAAGAGGAAGAACCGAGGAGGCGAGTCGAGTTCGAAGGTCGGTGGACGAAAGTTACCGAGTTCGTTGATCGAGGTTTTGGTTCGGTATTTTGTTCTTTTTCGGTTTTCTTCTTAACTTCTGTAAGACAGACTTTTCTATTTTAATTTAGTAGTGATTGGTTTTTCAATGTTTTCTTATATTGAGTTTATTTGTTTAGCAATTATGATTAGTGAGTAGTCTTCTTTTCTAGGATCGGGGTTAAGCCCGACATAGTTGAGCATGTTTGATAAGTAAGATTGTGTGTTGAATGCCTTTTATCTTTTATTGAGATTGTTTGTTGTGCTTATACCGAAACGATAGTTGAGGTAATTTGAGTTTTTAACTTGATTGAAAGAGAAAGTTAGTAACTTGATGGTTGATATTGTTTGAATACGAAAGTTTCAAGCTTTAGATCAAAAACAAGCAATTAAGTGAATTAGGATGCGAAAGTTGGTTAATTTGCTTGATAGTCAACGAAAGTTGATGACTCTATCTATTTAAAGACATGATCTTATCTTCTTACGAGTTTATATGCTTGGCTATGTTGTGGTGTCCCTAGTCCTAGATCTTTGTTTTATCTGAATTATTTTAAGAGAATTTTCGTTGCTGAGTTACTTGCGTCGGTACCGAATTTATTTAGGTCGTTATTTGAGTATTTTTGTTTACGGTGGTTCGTTAACGACCCTTACAACGTCGTTAACGAGGCTACTTGTGAGTGTTTTGTTTGTTTCTTTTTGCTTTTTAATAGATTGATAAACGAACAACCTTGCTTCATGTGGAACGATCCTTACTTCGCTGTACTCAGCGGGGTTTTGACTATAAATTTATTTGTTGTCAAGAAACCCTCTCAACACCTAACATGGTCAAGAAATAAATGCTCCCATCTTGATCTCCAAGATCCTGCTTGAGCGGAACCATACTAGATGGTGGTGGTGGCGGCGACGATGATGATAATGACGATCTTTGTTCTAGAAGAAACCGTAGTTTATTTGGTCAAGTTCATTATGGATAAAATCCGTTAGCATGAAACTTTGCATTAAATAAGTTAGTTTTGCCTTTAGGTTGGATTTAATAAGTGTTGTTCTACCTTCTTGTGATCGACTGTTTGCTTTCCATTTTGTTAGTTGGTTCTTTATTTTTGGAAAGATCTCTTTCAAAAGTATCTTTGTTGACTCGACCGATAAAGATCGGGCATCCAAGATACTTCTCGATGTTGGTCATGTTTGTGATGTTTAGAGATCCTTGTAGGCTTGTAGCAGTCTTTTTTGTTGGTTTGTGACTTTTTTTTTCATTATCTGGTAGATTAATTTATGAAAGTTCACCATTTATCTCGAAATTATGTATAATGTTATGCCTAATGATAAATCCAAGTATTAGCTCTTAGGTGACATAGGATATGGTATAGCACTATGTAAATACTCTAGGTAGACCAATAAATCAAGAACCGGGTTCAATGTTAATTGTTAAGCTTATTTGATAGCTAAACCGGTCAAGTATGCCACCCCGGATCAAACCGGTTTGGACTTTGGAGGCAACTAACCGGGTTTGCAATCTTAGCTGGCTTTAGCTATGTTAACTTGAATCCAGGCCCAATTACGACTTTGGCCCAAAATGTTGAAGGCCAGTCCAAATCCTTAATCCGGAGCTTGTGTTAGTTGGAACGCAGCGTTTTGTGCTTGAGCTTGAGAAGCTTCGAGACTTCACTATATAACCTCGTGATTGCTTCTCGAGAGCTCATTCGCCGCTATGCAAAAACCCTAGATCCAGATTGAAAGAGAGAGAGCAAGAGGGAAAAGAGAGAGCTTGACGCCGGTGTTGAAGAAGAAGAGTGAGAGGACGATCCTTGTGCCGGAGAAGACGTCGGAGGCTCTCGTCGAAGCTTTAGCTCAAAGCTTTGTCAGCCACTGGGGGGCCGAAACCCTAGAATCTTCTTCCCTAGCTTCTTGTTTCTCTATTTGGTTCTTTCTGTGCCATTGTCTTAGGGTTCTAGATTGATTTGTGGTTTGCTGTGTATAAACATTTGCGTAACCATCCTTGAAAGGCTTTGATAGTGGATTGGGAAGGGTCTCCCCACTGAGACTCCGCGGACGTAGGCCTTTAAGCCGAAACGCGTAACCATTCTCTGGTGTTCACCTGTCTTTAAGCTTTCTTGGTTCGATCTTGCGAGTTTGCTTGCGATTCACTACTATATCTTGTAGATCTAGTCTTACAACGTGGTATCAGAGCCTGTCTCTGTAGATCAGTGTTTTTCGTGTGTGCTTCCGCTATTCTTGTGTGTTTTAGTCACTGTAGTAGGCCTTTGGGTCGAGGCAGAGGAATCTTGACAGAAGGGTAACGACTTGTGTCGGTTCAATCCCACTGTCGGTTCCTACATCGTCTTTTTTCTTTTGTTTTTGAGTTTTTTAGTCACTGTAGTAGGCCTTTGAGTCGAGGCAGGGGAATCTTGATAGAATGGTAACAACTTGTGTTGGTAAAAATCCCACTGTCGGTTCCTACATCGTCGATTCTGTGTGATTGCTTCTTTTTTATCACTCTTAATAGAATCTAGAGACATTCTTGTGTACTTTAGGCTGTGTCTTGCTTCTCTCTGTTCATCTCACACCTTGACTCCATCATAACTGACTGAGGTATCTTTGTATCACCAGGTACCAAATATGTCGGATCAATACAAGGTAAAGCCCTATGATGGGCACATGGACTATGCGATGTGGAAGGTGAAAATGAGGGTCATATTAACTAAAGAAAAGTGCTATGTGGCTGTGACAGAAAACTGGCCTGTTGAATTCTCTGTTGCTCGAAGGCAAGAAATCAAAGATCAGGCTCATGCTGAGATCATGCTTCGTCTAAATGATGAAGTTGCAAGACAAGTGGTTAGTCATACTGAACCTAAGCCTCTGTGGGATGCTCTTGACACCATTTATCAGACTAAATCCTTGCCTAGCCTTATCTCCACTCTCTGTAAGTTTTTTAATTTTAGAATGGATACCAGTCTCACCTTGAATGAGAATCTTGACAAATTTCTAAAACTAGCTCAAGATTTAGAAAGATGTGATGAAAAAGTAAAAGAAAGCTATAAGGTGGGTATCCTGTTGAATGCCATTCCTAGTCAGTTTGATGTCCTAAAAGATGTTGTACAATTTCCTAGGGATGACCTTACAGTTGAAAGAATAGTTGAATACTTGACTCAGAAAAATGACTCCCTGAAAGTTTTCAAAAGTAAAAATGGCTCTAAAAATGAGCAGAAAACTGAGTCTAAAAATGAGGTCATGTTCACTAAGGGAAAAGGCAAGAATAATAGGCAAAAAAAGAAGAAAAATAAGTCTAATGATAGCAATTCTTCTAGCAAAAAGGATATGTCTACAGTAAAATGTTATTACTGTGGTGTCATAGGGCATTATTCAACAGACTGTAACAAGAAGAAAAAAGATGACAAAAACAAAGAGAAAGAAAATAATGGTTCTTCTAATGTGTTTGAATACTGTCCTCAATACTCTTATGAACTGTTAATGTGCACCCATCATGATGATAATTTGGTTAATATACATGAGTCTACTGCCAGTGATGACTGGATTCTAGACTCAGGTTGTACACTTCATGCTACACCTCATAAACATTATTTTAGTGAATTAACTGAATCTGATGGTGGTGTAGTTATGCTAGGAGATCATACATCTCTTAAAATTAAAGGCACATGTACAATTCCCTTGAGAATGTTTGATGGAAAGGTAAGGGTCCTCCAAAAGGTCAGGTGGGTTCATGATCTTAGGAGAAATTTACTCTCTGAGTCTGTCTTAGATGATTTAGGTTGTCAGATTGTTATCTCAGGAGGAATAAGAGATGTTATTAGAAATAAAATTATCCTTATTAGGAGCATCAAGAAGGAAGGGTTGTACTATGTTATAGCTACTCTTGAATTGAATGTCTCCAAAGGTAAAATACAATCTGAAAATCAAAATACTTCTAAGATTTGGCATGATAGGATGGGGCATATAGGAAATAAAGGGTTACTTCACCTGTTCAAACTTGGCATGATATCAATTAAACCTGATGTAATAGACTTCTGTGAGGATTGCATCCTAGGAAAGAAGATTGCTCACAGTTTTAGCAGGTCAACTTACACTGCAAGCAAGCCCCTGGAGTATGTTCATTCAGATCTCTAGGGGCCTGCACAAGTAGAAACAATTGGAGGTAGAAAATATTTTCTATCTTTGATTGATCACTACTCAAGAAAAGTGTGAGTTTATCTTCTAAAAACCAAAGATGAGGCTTTTGAAAATTTCAAAAACTGGAAAATGTTGGTAGAAAGTCAATCAGAATATAAATTGAAATGCCTAAAGACTAATAACGGGTTAGAATTTTGTAACCATGCCTTTAATGAGTTTTGTAAAACACATGGTGTTAAAAGACACCTGACTGTCCCTGGCACACCTCAACAGAATGGTACTGCTGAGAGGATGAACAGAACCCTACTTGAGAAAGCTAGGTGTATGCTCATTAGTGCTGGAATGAAAAGTTCCCTTTGGGGAGAGGCTGTAATGATTGCCTCTTACCTTATAAATAGATCACCTTGTTCTGCAATAGGGTTTAAAACACCCCAGGAAATGTGGACATGCAAAATTCCTGAAATTTCACACTTAAGACCTTTTGGCTGTACAGCATATGCCCAGATATCTCAGGGTAAACTGCAGCCTAGGGCCCTAAAGTGTGCAATGCTGGGATATCCTGAGGGAACCAAAGGATATAAGTTGTTACTTATTCAACCAAGAGGTTATAAGGTAATAACTTCCAGGTCTGTCACTTTTAATGAAAAAGATTTTCATTTCAAGTCAATTCTAACACCAGTGGCTGAGAATACAAGTACCCCATCAGACCCTAAAGATAAGAATGGCACATTTTTCGAAGACCATGAAAATCTGGAGGAAAATGAAGAGTTTGACATTGGACATTCCTCTAGTGCTTTCCATGAAGAAAGTGAAAACAATAATAACCAAGCTGAAGGGCATAATCACTCAAGTTCAGATAATGTAGTTCTGCAACCTCACCAATTAGGTGGGGCAGTAAGTAATTCTGATCCTTCTAGTAGTTCTGTGAATAGCAACAACTTGTCTGACTTACATGATGAAGTGGATATACATGATAATGATGTTGCTATACATGAACATGATTTGCATGAACATAACATACCTGTTCCTATTGAAAATGACTTGGCTGACTACCAACTTGCTAGAGATAGGGAACCTAGAGTTAGGATTCCCAATACCAGATTTGCAGAATTTGTGAACTTGCATGAATACGCTCAACTATACCAGAATTACTCTAAAATTGTTGAGTTTGCTTTCCTAGTTGCTGAGGTTGTTAGAAATAATGTTCCTGACTCTTATGAACAAGCAATAAAATGTGCTCATGCTAATGACTGGCTTAAAGCAATGCATGAAGAAATACAATCCATGTATGTCGATAACACTTGGATTCTTGTTCCCAAACCTGATAAAGTAAAATTAATAGACTGTAAATGGATCTATAAGCTTAAAGAAGGAGCAAATATAAGTGATCCCCCTAGATATAAGGCCAAGCTAGTAGCTAAGGGCTTTACACAAAAGGAAGGAATAGATTACAATGATATTTTCTCTCCTGTAGTTAAATATAAGACTATGAGACTGCTTCTGGCCATGACTGCAGTTTATGATTGGGAACTTGAACAAATGGATGTTAAGACTGGTTTTTTGCATGGTGATTTGGTTGAAACTATTTACATGTGCCAGCCTAAGGGTTTTGTTGATAAAAATAAACCTGAGCATGCTTGTTTACTTAAGAAGTCTATATATGGGTTGAAACAGTCACCCAGACAGTGGAACAAGAAGTTTGATTCCTGCATGCTTAAAATGAACTTCACTAGGAGTAAGTATGACTCTTGCTTGTACTTTAAAAATGTGAAGACTAAGACACCCCTGTATGTGCTCCTATATGTTGATGATATATTGCTAATAAGTAGCTCTAAGGCTGCTATCACTGGGGTTAAGCATGATCTTAAAAACAACTTTGATATGAAAGACTTGGGTCCTGCACAAAAGATTCTAGGAGTGAAAATCATTAGAAATAGACCTAAAAGGACTATATACTTGTCTCAAACTGACTACTTGTATAAGGTCCTAGACAGGTTTGCTATGAAAGGATCCAAGCCATCTCCAATACCATTAGGAGGGCACTTGGAGCTCTCTAAGAAGGATTGTCCTGTTTTTGAAGCTGATAAGAAGAAGATGGAGAATGTTCCCTATGATGTAGCAGTTGGTTCCATTATGTATTCCATGTTATGTACTAGGCCTGATCTAGCATTTGCTATCTCTATACTAAGTAGATACATGTCTAACCCAGGAGAAAAACATTGGGCAGCCATGAAATACCTTTTGAAATATGTAACAAGGACTGTGAATATTGGTTTGGTATATGCTGAGCATAAACCGAGGACTGACCTACAAGGTTATGTTGACTCGGATTATGCTAGCAATAAGGACAACAGGAAATCCACCACTGCCTATTTTTATACTTGGGCAGGGAATTGTATTTCCTGGAAGTCCCAACAGCAGCCTATTGTAGCTCTGTCTTCAACAGAAGCAGAGTACATTGCTGCAACTGAGGCTTCTAAAGAAGCTACATGGATGAAGGGCATATTGTTTGAGATTGAAGGCAAGAAATATTTGCCTATACTGAACATGGACAGTCAAAGTGCTTTATACTTGTGTAAGGATCCAGTCCTACATGAGAGAACAAAGCACATTGACGTCTGTTTCCATTACATTCGACAGCAAGTTGAGGAACATGAAATCTCTGTGAAGAAAATCCTCGAAGATGTTAACCCTGCTGATTTTGGAACAAAGATTGTTCCTTCTAACAAGTTTCTGTTTTGCATGGCAGCACTCCACATCGATGATGTTACTTGAGATGTGGGGATGAGTCAATGATGGAGGGAAAACCTTTACTAATCCACTATTTTAAAGAACTTTCTTCCTAAGAACCTAAAACTTGGTTTAGGAGGGCATTTATTATGCCTAATGATAAATCCAAGTATTAGCTCTTAGGTGACATAGGATATGGTATAACACTATGTAAATACTCTAGGTAGACCAATAAATCAAGAATCGGGTTCAATGTTAATTGTTAAGCTTATTTGATAGCTAAACCGATCAAGTATGCCACCCCGGGTCAAACCGGTTCGGAGGCAACTAACCGGGTTTGCAATCTTAGCTGGCTTTAGCTATGTTAACTTGAATCCAGGCCCAATTACGACTTTGGCCCAAAATGTTGAAGGCCAGCCCAAATCCTTAATCCGGAGCTCGTCTTAGTTGGAACGCAGTGTTTTGTGCTTGAGCTTGAGAAGCTTCGAGACTTCACTATATAACCTCGTGATTGCTTCTCGGGAGCTCATTCGCCGCTTTGCAAAAACCCTAGATCCAGATTGAAAGAGAGAGAGAGAGAGAGAGCAAGAGGGAAAAGAGAGAGCTTGACGCCGGTGTTGAAGAAGGAGAGTGAGAGGACGATCCTTGTGCCGGAGAAGACGTCGGAGGCTCTCGTCGAAGCTTTAGCTCAAAGCTTTGTCAGCCACTGGGGGGCCGAAACCCTAGAATCTTCTTCCCTAGCTTCTTGTTTCTCTATTTGGTTCTTTCTGTGCCATTGTCTTAGGGTTCTAGATTGATTTGTGGTTTGCCGTGTATAAACATTTGTGTAACCATCCTTGAAAGGCTTTGATAGTGGATTGGGAAGGGTCTCCCCATTGAACTCCGAGACGTAGGCCTTTAAGCCGAACCGCATAACCATTCTCTAGTGTTCACCTGTCTTTAAGCTTTCTTGGTTCGATCTTGCGAGTTTGCTTGCGATTCACCTGACTTTTGTAAAAATTAATGATGTCATTTGCTATTGGAGATCGAATTGTCAATAACTGCAAGTTCATTGTGGATAAAATCTGTTAACATGAAATTTTGCATTAAATAAATGAGTTTTGTCTTTAGGATAGCTTTAATAAGTGTTGTTCTACCTTCTTGTGATTGACTGATTACTTTCCATTTTATTAATTGGTTCTTTATTTTTGGAAAGATCTCTTTCAAAAGTATTTTTGTTGACTCGACCGTTAAAGATCGAGAATTCGAAATACTTCTCGATGTAGGTCATGTTTGTGATGTTTAGAGCTCATTGTAGCAGTCTTTTTTGTTGGTTTGTGACTCTTTTTTTTTTCATTATCTGGTAGATTAATTTATAAAAGTTTTCACCATTTGTCTCGAAATTACGTACTCCGTATTATTCTTTAAGAATTTGTTTCACTTAGCTTCTTGACAAGCTATTTGTGTGACTTTTGTAAACATTAATGATGTCACTTGCTATTGGAGATCGAATTGTCAATAACCGCAATTGAAGTTCTTTCCGTTGCTTAGGTTGGGTTTGTCCCTATGTTCCAATTTTGCCATGTGCAATTCGAATAAAAAAACAACCGACCTACCCAATCATATATCCAAGATTAATTATTTGTGTTTTTTTTAATATTTGAGTTTTCTTATTAATCAGATAAGTATATAAACTAGTTAATTATCAGATAGGATAATAATAGAAAATCTAATTAAATAATCAAAATTCACCTCAGAATGGTAATAATACATAAGATTTCATATTTCCTATATAGGTTTATCCAATAATATCCATGACCTTCAAGAATTCTAAAAATACCATTTTCACATTTTTTTCTCCCTATTCTCTACTCTTCCATATTATCATGTTATCATGGATTGATACTCAAACATCCCAGAAAATAGTTTTCTTTTTCTGATATCAAATTATACACCTATCCCTCTAAATCAAATTACAAATATCCACTGTTATCAAAAAATTACAAATATCCACTATTATTTTTTTATACAAAATTATTTCTATATTATAAATTATAACATATAATTTATATTTGTTTACAATGTTACAATAATGATAAATGCAAAAATAGGCGAATGTTGAAAAAAAAAAATTCAACACAACAAACTTCATTGGATCAAATACAAGTTAAATATATTCGAAAATAAAACTAGTCCTAAAATACACTCCTATAAAATAGGAAAATTTTGGAAAGAAGTGGAAAAGAATATTTAAAAAACATGTGTTATGAAATTACAAAAAAAGATTAAAAAGACATTTTCTAAGAAATAGTGGAAGTATTACAAACCAGAGTTTGGTTCAAATAAAACAAACTCTTATCCTAAAACGAACTCTTATCCTAAAACGAATGCACTTTTTGTTGTTAGTAGTGCACTTTTCCTACTTCGGAGTGCACTTTTTTCGCATTTGTACTTTTCGTACCTTTTAGTGCACTTTTTAAATTTTTTTAGTGCACTTTTTTGTAATGCACTTTTTGTATTTTTCAATGCACTTTTATATGAAAAGTGCATTACTAACTATGAAAAGTGCGTTCGTTTTAAAATAAGAGTTCGTTTTAGGATAAGAGTTTGTTTCATTTGAACCAAACTCTTACAAACTAATACATGAAGAAGCATAAATAATGCCACTTAAGTAGTTTTATTGAAAAAATGAAAACACCAATATTACACACGTAAATATTGAAATTTTTTTTGGCTTAATTACATTTTTGTATATTAGAGAGCTCAAGTATCGTTGAAAATTTTCACCGACAAACTTGGCCTTGTATATTTGCCGGTGAAGAACATAACATAATAAACATATCATCATCCAATCATAATTCACCCCATGAGGGTAACATCAAAAATAAATATCAAGAATTATCCAATCGAATTTCTAACATGATTTCGCACGCCTACTTTTGGGGCCGTGAAATGAATATACCCTAAATTATAAATTTAAGGCAGGTTTCTCCTATTGGTTTGCACATATGTACATATCTTTTGCATTTTTGAGAACTTAATTATCATTGAGATAAAAAAAAAAAAGTATAAAATGAAATCATATGCTACGTTTATTAACTTTGTACCACGGAATTGTGTACAGAAATAAATATACTATAGTTTAATTCTGATTGAACCTTTGGTTCCAATTTTCGGTGTACGTACTAAATGTAGTTTCAATTAACAATCCTTGCCGACTCGCCAACTTTAGGCAGGCATGAAAAATACTCCAGTGTTAAAGTGTAACAATTAAATCAAAGTGTCAGTAGACTTTTGTGTATTTACATGGTCGGATTCAGATTTCAGATCCATTACATAATTTGGTTTATAAGTATATATGTTTGGATCATTATATATTGTGTTGTATAAATTCGAATTATTTCGTACCACAAAACTCGTAATTTCAAGTTTATTAGAAGATTGTTTCCTCCACGCTTTTTTGGTTTTTAATCGCATTTTAAAGTATTAGTTTTTTTTGTTTGTGCTCTCTTATCGATTTGTCCAATTTTTTACTGATTTTGACGTCTTAAATACTATTCGTATCTTGTATATCGAATTCTTTCCTTACTAAAAAAAGTTTGTTAGAAGATTTAAACTTTTAGTATAAAAAAACTGTATGATATGGTATGATATGGGTGATGAACTGATGGTGGAAATGTGGAATTAAATGGAAAAATATTAGTATCTGTTTAGCCTGATCGAAATTTAATAAATTAGCCTAATCCTATGCAAGCTAAGACTTTAGAATCGGGTAATTAAAACACCAATGATGCCAATAGTTCAAAACTTGTATCCTATGCAAGCTAAAATGTTATTTTTTTTCTTCTATGGTAATGGGCTGATCGTTAATTGGGCCTCTCATGTTGGTTTCAAATTTGAGCAAGGACTTTTTTTTGTTTTAAAAAGAATAATTTTGCGGGAACAAAAAAATTTATCACTAGACTTGAGAGGGTTAAGATTTAAGAGTGTAAATATATGGTTTGAAATAAAAATATACATTACAATACTTTTTTTGGTCATTACCTCCCCAGTTCAGCGGATAGTTTTGCTCCATCAAACACCTACGTCTGGAGTTCGAGTCTCGCGAGAGTCCCTTTATTTTTGGGTGGGATCTGCTCTCTCAACAAGTTCATTTCTCCTTCACTGAGATTCGAACACTCGACGTCAACGGAGGAAAGATATACATTACAATATTGGGTTATGAGTGATAAGGGTCTAGACTTTCATTAATCAATGACATTTTTCTTACGTTTTTACTAATTTGAAGACAAAAGTTGATCATTTCATGTAATAGATTTGTTCACTTTATTTTTCACGTGTAATCTAACCAGAAAAAATAAATTATTCACGTGTAAAATATTAATGACTCAAGAGACTAAGCGTCCGTTTGGATGGTGGGTAGCGGGAGCTTAATAGCGGAAAACGTTAGCGGAATTTGAAGACCCTTAGGTGTAGGAGCATCTTCAAAAAGCTCAAAATTCCGCTACCGCTAGCGGAAGACGCTCCTATTTCCGCTACATCCGAACAGACGCTAAGAGAGTGAACTATACAAGTACATATATAGACAAGAACAAATGCACCAATTCTGATTTATGTTTTTTTTTTTTTATTTGAGTCATTCATTTACTCAATTATCACAGATTCTCACCTTTAAATGTAAGAGTACTTAACTTGACAACATTTTGCATACAAAATTATCCTCATATCAAAAAACTAATAGGATCCATTTTTCGATTGAAATTTGTTGGCAACAAAGATAACTTGGATAATAAATAACTTAGCTTGTTGGTATATCAAATTTATTAGGTGCATCTTTTTTTTTTTTGGTTGAAATTTATTAGGTGCATCTAGTTCTTACCTTATAAAACAAATATTTAGTCAACACCTTATGCATTGACTTGCGCCATCTTTAAGCCAAATATTTGTTTGAAAGGGTCTTTCTTCCGAATTTTGCATCTGAAAAAGGTCTTTCTTTCGTCTTTGGTAAAGATGAGGATAATTTACTTACAACACAATAATATTTTTGAAGTTAAATACTATTTTTACTTGATACCAATAATTATAACTGTTTCGAGTTCTTTCCCTTAGATATATACATTAATTATTTTCTCCATAAATTTTAATAAATAAAAGGTTTAATTTTTTGTTAATAATTTTTTAATCCAAACCGTTTTGAACCCTAAAACTATCTTATCGACCGAAAAAACACAAGCACTATCTCTTCATACTATACTTTTAATTTATCTACCGAAATAACAAGACTTCTACAGTTCTACTTCCTCTCGTGTGTTTTTTTTTGTTTTTTGTCAAATCTTCCATGATTACTCTTATAACGTATGTCACATTTCTAGTTTCTAAGTTCTCACCAAAAAGTGAAATCTACATCAACTTCGATTCATATGTGTGCCTATGTGTATATTTGCTCATGGCAATATAGCATGATAGGATATTAACGTTACGTTTGTTCACTCTACGTACTATTTTTTTCAACATACAAGTTTAGGACGAAAGGTATACACATATGTAGTCATCTTCCATCAATCGGTCTCAACTTTCCATATGTAGCCCAATATATTGAATCACAAATCTTAAAATTTTCACCATTTCCTTGTCAATTTCCTCAATTTCAAATGTAGATAGGTTTTAGACAAAGACGGTAGATGATCGTGTCGCTACCACTTTTCTTCTGATCTTGTTCTTCTTAGAATCAAAACACGTACGACAGAGCTGTCAACTCGCGAGTGAGATTCATCACAAAGTATATGCATTTGAGATTCACCTAGGTCAAGCAAGTTCACTAGGTATAAGAGCAAGCCAGCCCGTATATAAGTTATGGCTCGAAAAGTAATAGATCGTTCGCAAAATTTACTCGAAAGACATTATATGTTCAAGCTAGAGTCTTATGATGTTAGGTGTTCGCATGTATGCATTTACGGGTGGGTCGGATCAGGTTACGGATCAAGTTCTTACAACCACCATGATATTTACATTTGCATTATTGCATATATCACTTTATGTTAGTTAAAGTATAGTGATGGGTCACACAAGGACTAACTTCTTGTTCAATCATCATCGTTGCGGAATTATAAATATAATTGTCTTACATGATTATGCACTAAATTCAAAACAATATTCCGTATCTATCTTTCAGAAAGAATAATTTATTGTACATTTTTTTACCGAAAAATTCGGGTTTACCTTTTGAGTTTCGATCATTATAGGTTGCACCAATTGATACATAAACGAAAGAGTAATAGGCTAATGGGCTATGGCCTCTAACCCGTTTCGTTTGCTGCATGGATTTGCACTCGGCCCGTTAAGCTCATCATTTTATATTCAATAGAATTTTTTTTGAAGGAATATTCAATAGAATTAAAGCAGGAATAAACACATGATACCACTCCTTTATAGGAAATTTAACATGGTAACCCTACGAAAAAACCGAAAACATCGAAATACCGAATCAAAATCACGACTAACGATCCCGGTAACTTTCGTCTACCGAGCCCCTTTCGATCACAACTCCGATCCGTCTCTTTCTCTCTCTCGGCTCTTCTCCAAAATTCTTCTCTAAAAATTCCCTTCTAGATCTCCCCCATTCTATGCTAGATAGAAGGGTATTTATACTAAAAAACTAAAAACTAAAAAATCTAAAAGATATAAACTTTCCTAAAAAGATAGAAATAAACTCTAAAAGATGGAAACAAAATCTAAAAAGATAATAAGACCTAAAATACATATTCTAATAACCCTAAAAGATTCTAAAAAGATACTCAACCGACACGGAAATAAATTCCCGCTCAGGATCGATTAATTATAAAAATCATCCTTCAAATCTTCTCTTTCGTGGCCTCGTTAACGAGCCCTTACAGCCTCGTTAACGAGCCTGGGCTTTGTTTTCTTCCACACTTCCTCTCGTAATCTTGAGCTCCGACTTCTTCAATCTTGTATTCCTCTGTCTTTCACTGTAACTGATGAAACCCGAAATAACGGCTACGCTACGAGACAAGAAACAAGATTATCATATTTGAGTGCAAACACTTGCTCCTTTATTTATGATTTTTCCGTGGTAGCGAGGTTACAAACCTACGAGGTTGATGTACAACTTTGAGAATCACACCTAGACCTCCTACAAGGTTCCGAGATCGCACCTAAATGTTGCGAGGTCGATTCTAGGGCGAGGTAGATTTGAGGGTATGATGTAGAGAATTTTGTGAGTTTCTGTAGTGAGGTTTTAGGCGTGAACGAGGTCCCTGCGCGACTTTGGGGTCTTTTTGTGGGTTTCTCCTGTCTGTAGCGAGGTCTTTTGACGATGTTCCTATCACGTCGATCTTTAACAAGCAAGAGAGTTCTTGAGTTCAAGTGGTTTTTCGACCCCCTCTTCGTACGAGGTTCTTCTCTATTTATAGAGAATTGGGGGGCTGAGTTTAGGCCAATGTTCGATGTGGGATGCCCGAAATAAGGGTTTTTGATTGGTCCGCGAGTGAGGTCACTTGTGATTGGTTTGGGAGTGAGGTTGCTGGTGATTGGTTCGGGAGTGAGGTCGCTTGTGATTGGTTCGAGCGGGCGGGTGTATTAGTAGAGTCGGTGACGAGGTCGAGACCTCGTCTCGGAATGTTGAGAGACCTCGCATCCGTCGGGAGTTTTGTTTTTAAATAATCGGACATGGACGTGGGTCCCTAAATTGCCTGTGGGGCCCCCTCTAGGCCCACTTTTTGCTTTTACTATTTTGGACATCATCACAACCCCATGGCCTGGGGGCCTCGCCCCGAGGGCCGTAGAGCATAAGTTCCCTGGATCCGCGAGATGCAGGGTGTTTTTAGAGGTTATGAAGTTCTCGAGGTTGGGAGGGCGCTTTGCGAGATGTGAGGCTTTGTACTTAGGTGTTCTTCTTGTTCTGCACGGATGAAGATTCTTGGGCCTTTTCGCCATACCTTGCTTAGTGGGCCGTCCAGGAGAGACAGGCTCAAAAAGCCTTTCGGGAGTGGGGGAGACCCAAATCTGCTCTTTATAAGGGCGTATTTCACACGCCTCCCCCTCATCTTCTCTTTCCAACATTTTCGCTCCTTCTCTCTCTTTATCTCTTCGGTTTCTTCTGAGCGGTTTCTCCAGACGGTTTCCGACGAGCTTTTTGCCATTTGCCAGTTGCGCCACCGCCTCTCGTTTGCTGACCTTAAACAAGTAAGTTCTTGATTTTCTTCCTCCTGTCTTTTGGTATTTTTTGCCTTTGATTCTTCCTTTGTTCGCTTTTTGCCCCGTGTTTTGTAAGGGCGACGGTGTGTCGCCCGGTGTTTTGTGCCGGTGTCACGGTGGCGAAGCGGCGGTGGCAGGGTTGTGTGTTTTTTTTTGGCGTTTGCATTTGTCATTTTTCTTTGTTCTTTCCTTGTTTCGTTTTGCATCTGGGTGGGTGTTGGTGATTTCTGGGTGCTACTTTGTTGGCGGCGCGGCGGTGTTGGGGGTGGTTCTTGCTCTGTAGTGCCCTTGTTTCCTCTTGG
Source organism: Fallopia convolvulus (assembly GCA_964016875.1). Classification (NCBI taxonomy): domain Eukaryota; kingdom Viridiplantae; phylum Streptophyta; class Magnoliopsida; order Caryophyllales; family Polygonaceae; genus Fallopia; species Fallopia convolvulus. The sequence continues at coordinate 4,676,782 of OZ024720.1, forward strand.
TTTTTCTTCTCCTCCCCTTTCTTTTCGTTCTGCTTTTCTTTTTTGTGTTACGCTTCGGGGGCGGTGTTGCGGCGGTGAGACGGTGGTGAGGGGCGGTCGCCGCCGTGAGGGTACCGCTGGGTTTTTGGTTTTATTGCTTTTCTCTATTTTTTTGGGGTGGCGGTTAAACTTCCGCTTCTCCGCCCACCACTTTTCGAATTTTGAAAACCCTCGGGAGACCAAACATCATGATGTCTGATTGACGGGACGTTTGGGCTTCCACCGCTGGCTTCCACCGTTGGTTGGCCTTCTTTCTCTTTCCTTTCTTTTGGCGCTTCAAATTCTTCTTTGCCGTCCTATCCTGTCAGAGTAGCTCGTAGGATGCCACATGGCCTTTTCCTCTACGACCTCGCGTTGCTTTGTCCCCCGAGGTTGCGACCTCGTGCCCATTTCCTCCCGAGGTTATGATCTCGTGCTTTTTCCTTTTCGAGGTTATGACCTCGTGCTCTTTTCTTTTCGAGGTTATGATCTTTGTGCTTTGATCTCGGGCTCGACCTCGTCCTTCCTTCTTTCCCGGGGTCATGATCTCGTTCTTCGATCTCGGGCTTGACCTCGTTCTTCCTTCTTTCACGGGGTCATGATCTCGTGTTTTTCTCTTTGGTTGCCTTGCCCTTAGTGTCTTACTGACCTTTTCTTTTCCAGGTGCTAGCTTTTCGCGGCCTGGACGTTGTCTTTTCATGCCTAGGAGAGCCTCTGCGAGCCCACCGCCCGACTTTGTCTTTAATTTTCAAGAGAATTTCTATCAGGAGGTCTCCGAATCTGTAGGAAGTGTAGATCCTAGTGACTCTCAGAACCCAAGTTCCCCTTCGTTGGTCTTCAGCGAGCCCTCATCCAACGACTCCGCTGTTTCGATCGATTCGTACTTCCCCCGTCTGCGCATATATTCTGGTGTTGAAATGGCTTCCTCTTCCTCTCCTGATGTGATCGCCGCCGAGGTCGAGGCGAGGTTGGACGCGGCAATTGCCTCAGCCTCGGCTGCGTATGTGCCATTGAGCTTCCCCGAGGCCTATATTACCGACGCCGTGTCCGACACTCCTGTCGTCCTCGAAGAACGGATTCCAATGAGCCCGAGCACTCCCGAGTCCTATCTGTTCGAGGGGGTGGCCACCGATCTAAAGCTGGACGACCTCGCGGACATAGCTAAGGACTTCCCCTGGCCCGAGGGAGTCGAGCTGGCACTGCCAGAGGAGGAGGGGCGACCCCTGGCGTCCTATGAGGGGTGTGCGGTCGTGCACCTCGTCAGTCTCCAAGCGGGTTTTAGGCTGCCCTTGGCCCAGCACATCGTTGATTTCTTGTGGGCCATGGGCGTCTGTCCCGCCCAGTTGTTCCCGAATGCCTGGCGGTTGTTGTGTGCCTACACAATTCGAAGCCGTGAGCTTCTGGACGAGCCGAACCTCAAGGATTTGTCGGCGTTATTCTTGGCGAGGAGAGAACCTCGATGTTCCCTGGTTAACCTCAGCACGCCGAATGTCAAAATCATCACGACCCAGTCGAACGTCGGGACGTGGAAACCTAAATGGTTTTTGGTCCGAGACCTCAGCGGGAGATACCTTAATTTCCCTGTGGCACCGGGTAACTACGAGAGATGCGTGTGTCCGTACAAGGTCGCTGAGTTCCAGGCACTCAAGGCTCGGTACGCCACAGCATACCAGGCGCCATACGAGCGTTACCTTTCTCAGGACCGGCTTGAGCAGGCCGGGCTGAGCCTCAGTTTCCCTCCTCGCGAGGGTGGAGAGGGTATTTTATTATTATTATTTCTCTGATTGCTTTCTTTTTCCTCGTAAGGTTACGAGGTTATAAACCTCGTTACATTTGTTTCTGACCTCGTCTTAACCTGCTTTTTCTTTTTTACCCCTTTCTTGACAGTGGATTTTCTGCATGCTCTTACCGCGAAGTCGAAGGGGAAACAGCCTTTGACTTCTAGTTCCAAAACACCTGCTCCTCGGGTTCTCAAGGGGATTTCAATTAACGAGCCGAGCTCGCAGGCGAGGACAGGCACAACGCAGTCGGGACCTGTTCCGCCGACGGCCGCGACAGGGGGAGCCCTGCCCAAGGGGAACTTCGCGAGGGCATCGCAGTGGGACGTCGCGGGGCCGCCCCAAGGGGAAAAAAGGCCTGAGGTGGTTCTGTCGAAAGGGGCCACCGCGAAGGTGCCCTCACATCCACCTCGGGCGTCTGACGACAAGGTCGGGCGGAAAAGGAAGGAAGCGGGGTCTTCCCCCGTGGAGAAGAAGAAGAAATCCCGGTCGGGCGACCATCAACGAGGCTCGCGGGATCTGGAACTCATCCCTGCCTTTGACTTTGAGGGGCGAAGTCGCGGGGACGCAGGCCCCCATCCTGCCAGGTTTCACTGCCCTGGACCTATCAGAGGGGCCCCGTTGGAGTGGGCCCGGGTGGATTACAAGGAGGAGGTCGCGTGGGCCAACAACCTCACTGAGGCGGCGCTTAACGACGAGGCCGCTCGGTACTCGGCCATGGTAAGCTTTTCCGTTTTTGCGTGTTTAATTCCTGTCTCTTTCTTGTTTCTTTTCTCACCCTCCTGTGAATTTGCAGCACAACTTTTTTGATAATTACAACCGGAGTCGCATCGCCCTCGCCCACTCGAGGATGGATAAGATGGAAGCGGCGCTTCGAAGCCGCAGCGAGGTGTGTGAGCGACAGGCCAAAGAGCTGGCCGAGGTCACGGAAAGGTCCAAGGCCGCGGAGGTCGCGGCCTAGAAGCGGGTCAATGCCGCGGAGGCCGCAGCGAGGGAGGAGGTAAAGGCGGCGAAGGACGAGGTAAAAAGGGCGAAGGAAGAGGCCTCTGTTATGCGGGGCGAGGTTGAGGGGCTTCGGGGCAAGCTCTCCGCTGAACACGAATTCTTCAAGGCGAAGGAAGCGGAGTTTCTGAGGGACGAGGAGGAAATCTGGCGCCTCAAGGGGCGTATTGTTGAGCTCAACGAGGAGGTTGTTAACGCGGGTCCTAGGTATGTGGACTCGGAGGAGTACAAGGCGGAACTGGTGGAGAGCATGAAAATGTTCCACCAGGCGGTCCGCATGGGCGTCAAACAGGCGGTGGCCAAGTATGGGCACCTCGACCCCCAGATTGTCTTTTTCAACCCCAACTATAATGAAACCATGGGGGAGCTGGGGTCGGAGGATCCCGAGGGGGAATGCAAGTTCGTCCTCAACGAGGACGGGACCGTGTCCAGCACCGCGCCCCCCGAGGTGGAGCTTACTGGAGAGAAACCAGAGTTGACCTCCACGGGACCTCAGCCCGTGACCGAAGCGCCCGCGCCTCTTGCCTCCGCCGCCCCTGCTGAAGCCTCCGCTGCCCCTGCTGAAACCTCCAAGGGCGGAACCATTGATCTTACCGGTCCTGAGGCTGAAAACTCGAAGAAATGAAGACCTCTTCCTTTTTTTTTGGTGGCCCCACGGGGTCTGTAATTAAAACATCTCTTTCTTTTTTCTTTTTTTTTGTTTGGGTGACCCTACGGGGTCTGTAATCAAAACATCCTCTTCTTTAACATCCTCTTCTTTATGCCTTGTGTTACTTTCTTTTCCTATGCTTGTTCGTTTGTTTGTTTTAGACTTTTCTTGCGTACCGTCCAACCCCATGGTTCGAGTGTCACATCTTTTGTGGGGCTCGGACCACACCGGGCGTTGTAGTCCTGCAACGAAGTCGTAAGCTTCTGTTTGGACCTTGTTGTTCTGGAAGTTTGTTCCAACCTAAAAATAACCGTCCGCGAATCCTGGCGTCTTAGGGGGTCCACGAACCTCGTTCGTATCTCAAGCGGGAAGCGAGGGGTGGAGCTTCTTCCAAGCGATATTCTCCAACCCCAAGCGGGAAGCGAGGGGTGGAACTTTTCAACGAGATTCTCCAACCCCAAGCGGGAAGCGAGGGGTGGACCTTTCCAACGAGATTCTCCAACCCCAAGCGGGAAGCGAGGGGTGGAACTTCTTCCAAACGAGATTCTCCAACCCCAAGCGGGAAGCGAGGGGTGGAACTTTTCAACGAGATTCTCCAACCCCAAGCGTGAAGCGAGGGGTGGCACTTCTTTCAAGCGATATTCTCCAACCTCAAGCGGGAAGCGAGGGGTGGAACTTCTTTCAACGAGATTCTCCAACCCCAAGCGGGAAGTGAGGGGTGGAACTTTTCAACGAGATTCTCCAACCCCAAGCGTGAAGCGAGGGGTGGAACTTTTTTTCAAACGAGATTCTCCAACCCCAAGCGGGAAGCGAGGGGTGGACCTTTTCAATGAGATTCTCCAACCCCAAGTGGGAAGCGAGGGGTGGAACTTCTTCCAAACGAGATTCTCCAACCCCAAGCGGGAAGCGAGGGGTGGAACTTTTCAACGAGATTCTCCAACCCCAAGCGTGAAGCGAGGGGTGGAACTTTTTTTCAAACGAGATTCTCCAACCCCAAGCGGGAAGCGAGGGGTGGAACTTTTCAACGAGATTCTCCAACCCCAAGCGTGAAGTGAGGGGTGGAACTTTTTTTCAAACGAGATTCTCCAACCCCAAGCGGGAAGCGAGGGGTGGACCTTTTCAACGAGATTCTCCAACCCCAAGCGGGAAGCGAGGGGTGGAACTTCTTCCAAACGAGATTCTCCAACCCCAAGCGGGAAGCGAGGGGTGGAACTTCTTCCAAACGAGATTCTCCAACCCCAAGCGTGAAGCGAGGGGTGGAACTTTTTTTCAAACGAGATTCTCCAACCCCAAGCGGGAAGCGAGGGGTGGAACTTTTTTTCAAACGAGATTCTCCAACCCCAAGCGGGAAGCGAGGTGTGGACCTTTTCAACGAGATTCTCCAACCCCAAGCGGGAAGCGAGGGGTGGAACTTCTTCCAAACGAGATTCTCCAACCCCAAGCGGGAAGCGAGGGGTGGAACTTTTTTTTCAAACGAGATTCTCCAACCCCAAGCGGGAAGCGAGGGCTGGACCTTTTCAACGATATTCTCCAACCCCAAGCGGGAAGCGAGGGGTGGAACTTCTTCCAAACGAGATTCTCCAACCCCAAGCGGGAAGCGAGGGGTGGAACTTTTCAACGAGATTCTCCAACCCCAAGCATGAAGCGAGGGGTGGAACTTCTTTCAACGAGATTCTCAAACCCCAAGCGGGAAGCGAGGGGTGGAACTTTTCACCGAGATTCTCCAACCCCAAGCGTGAAGCGAGGGATGGAACTTTTTTCAAACGAGATTCTCCAACCCTAAGCGGGAAGCGAGGGGTGGACCTTTTCAGGGAGGGAGCGTTTTTTCTTTTAGAAAAGCCTGCAATCCTTTATTTACTAACTGTGAGGAACAACGAGGTTTCGAGTTTTTACATGTAATATTTTTTGAGTCGCGCGACGTTCCACGTTTTGCTCAGTGTGCGCCCCTCGTCGTCCCTGAGCTTGAAAGCCCTGGGCGCGACTTCTTCTTCGAGGATGTAGGGTCCTTCCCAGTTAGGGTCCAATTTGCCCCCTTCGGTGCGTCTTAGCACGAGGTTTCCCATGGCCAAGATGCGAGGTATGACCTTCTTGTCGTGATACACGGCGACACGTCGCTTGTATTCTCTAGAGCGCAGGTCCGCCCCCTCGTGGATTTCATATCGGAACTGCAGTTCGACCTTGAGGTTGGCCTCGTTTTCATTTTCGTCGAAGTTGTACACCCTTGCTGATGGAATTAGGGTTTCTACGGGAACGAGGGATTCCGCCCCGTAGGTAAGAGCGAAGGGGGTCTCGCCCGTTGCGCGGCGCGAGGTCGTGCGATACGTCCAGAGGAAGAGTGGGAGTAATTCGGCCCAGCGGCCTTGTGCCACGCCCAGGCGCTTTTTAAGGTCTGTCAAGATGCGGGCATTAACGTTTTCTACCTGGCCATTGGACTGGGGATGAGCCACGGAGGAAAATTTGAGGTCGATGCCCAGCTCAAAGCAGAAAGTCCGAGTTTCTTCGCAATCGAATTGGGGGCCATGGTCGGTCATGATTGTCATGGGGACGCCGAAACGGCAGACGAGGTTCTTCCATAGGAATTCGCAGACCTTTGTCCCGGTGATTTTTGCCATTGCTTGTGCTTCGATCCACTTCGTGAAGTAGTCCACGATGACCAATATGTATTGCACTTGGCCAACAGCTTTAGGAAAAGGGCCTAAAATGTCCATTCCCCACATTGCGAATGGGCATGGCGGTTGAATGCTGCGGAGGGGAGCCGTCGGGGTGTGCTGGACGTTCCCGTGTTTCTGGCATCCGACGCATCTTTGGACGTAAGCCCTTGCGTCTTGTCGGAGAGTGGGCCAGAAGTACCCCAAATGGACGATTTTGTGCGCCAAAGACCTCCACCCCGGGTGTCCTCCACAAACTCCCTCGTGGGCTTCGTAGAGGACGTGGTCCGTGGTCTCGGGTGGTATGCACAGCAGGTTGGGTTCAGCGTAGCCCCGACGATAAAGCTGGTCGCCGACGACGCAGTAGCGGGCAGCTTGCATTTTTAGTTTCCTGGCCAGCGCGGGGTCCTCTGGGAGGATGCCGCTTTGTATATACCTCGTTATCGGGAACCTCCAGTCCTCGGTCCTTATGGACATGACCTCGCTATCGACGCTTCGTGAGAGCTTTCGCTCCACCATCACACGGTTCCCCACATCCAAGGGAAGCGCGGAGCCTAACCTGGAAAGGGCATCTGCTTTTGTGTTTGAGGCCCGCGAGATTGACTCCACTGCGAAGGTTTCTAGGCATGAGACCAAGGCCTTTACTTTTGCTCGGTAGGCGGGCAGAAAACCTGTCCTAGTGTCGTATTGGCCGTTGAGTTGTCGTGCCACCAATTCGGAATTTGTGTAGACCCTGATTTTGCGGGCTCCGTTAAGTAGTGCCATATCGATCCCGGCGATCATGGCCTCATACTCGGCGTCGTTGTTGGTGGCATCAAAGGCGAAGTTGAGAGCATACTCCGTCTCGATTTAGGGGCCAGCGAGGAATACCCCGGCCCCGCCACCGGCGTCACATTGTGAGCCATCAATGAACACTTTCCATTCGTCCGAGCTTGTGTCTGTCTCGGGGAAGGTGACCTCCACCATAAAGTCGGTGAGGGCTTGTCCCTTCATCGCGGTTCTCGGGAGGTAATTGATGTCGAACTCGGAGAGCTCGACGGCCCACTTGGTCATACGTCCGGAGAGAGCGGGCTGATGCAGAATTTGACGGAGTGGGAGGTCTGAGAGAACCTGGATGGGATGTGCGTGGAAGTATGGGCGTAGGCGCCTTGCGACGGTCACTACAGCCAACGCCATCTTTTCTGCCGGGGAGTATCTCTGCTCACGCGACTCACAAAGTATACCGGGTGCATGGCTTCTCTTGTGAGCACCGCGCTGACGGTCTCGGGACTCACCGCCACATATAGTTGCAAGTCTTCGCCCGCATGTGGAGGTGACAAGGTGGGGAGCTTGGTGAGGAAGATCTTTAACTCGGAGAAAGCAGTCTCGAGTCTCTCGTCCCAGACGAACTTGTCATTCTTTTTGAGGGCGGCAAAGAATGGGAGGGACTTGTCCGCTAGGCGGGAGCAAAACCTCCCCAAGTAATTTACAGCGCCGTTGAGTCTTTGTACCTCGGTACGAGATCGGGGAGACCTCATTGCGAGGATAGATTCTATTTTGGCGGGGTTGACGTCGATCCCGCGTTCGCTGATCATGAATCCCAAAAACTTCCCCGAGGACACGCCAAAAACGCACTTCTCGGAGTTCAGGCTGAGTTGGTGGTGTCCGAGGGTGGTGAAAACCTCGGCGAGGTCAGCCAGGTGCTCCTCGGGGCCCTTGCTCCGTACCACGATGTCGTCAATGTAGGCGGATACGTTCCTGTCCAGGTGGTCTTTGAAAACCCGATCAATGAGGTGTTGGAATGTGGCCTCGGCGTTCTTGAGGCCAAACGGCATGACCTTGTAACAGTATGTCCCCCGCTGGGTGATAAAGGACATCTCCTCCTCGTCACGAGGATTCATCGAGATCTGGTTGTACACCGAGTAGGCGTCGAGGAAACTCAGGACCTCATGCCCAGCAGTCGAATCTACAAGTGCATCGATCGAGGGCAGAGGGTAGCTGTCTTTGGGGCATGCCTTGTTGAGGTCCTTGAAGTCTACACACATCCGCCACTTGCCGCTGGCCTTTTTGACCAATACGACATTGGACAACCACTTCGGATACTGGACTTCGCGTATGAAATCTGCGGCTAGCAGCTTGGCCACCTCTTCATTTGCGGCGGTTGCCCTTTCTTCGTTCATTTTTCTTCGACGCTGAACCACAGGGCGAATGGCGACGTCGATGTTTAGGGAGTGTTGGGCCAGTGTCCGAGGCACACCTAGGAGATCTTTTGCAGTCCAGGCGAACACGTCGCGGGACCCAGCAAGCAGGGCCTCTAGTGACGCTGCTGCATCCCAAGTGAGGCAACCCCCGAGGTAGATCTTCTCTGATTTGTTTTTGAAGGGGGTAATCACCCTTCTTTCTGTCTCGAGAGTGGATATTGTGAAATCCCGGACCTCGAGGTCTGCTTCGCCTGAAGTCTCTACCATGAACACAGAGCATTTTTGTTTAGCCGAGGTCATGTAGCAGACGCGGCCCTCTTCTTGGTTGCCCTTCACCTCTCCGACACCTCCGCTGGTGGGGAACTTCATTTTAAGGTGGTAGATAGAGACCACCGCCTGGAATTTCATCAAGGAGACTCTCCCGATGATTGCATTGTAGGCCGAGGGCAGGTGCACCACCGTAAACTCTATCACCTCGGTTCTCGTTGTCGAGCCAGTTCCGAGGGTCATCCACAAGTCTATGAGACCAGCGACATCGACCTCGTTTCCCGAGAAGGAGGTGAGCTTCCCAGCGTAGGGCCTCAAGGATGTCGCGGAGATCCCCAGCTGCTCGAAAGCGCCAAAATACATGATGTCCACGGAGGAACCCGTGTCCACCAGTATCCGCTTCACTATCTTCCAGCCCAATTGAGCGTGTATCACCAGGGGGTCGGAGTGGGGCATATGGTGTCCCTCGGCGTCCTCGGAGGTGAAGGCCATACCCGCGTGGGACCGTGAGGTTTGTGTCACGCTGTATACCGAGGGCTCATGGTGACTTGCCCTCGCGTATCTTTTTCTTTCCGCCTGGCTCAAACCCGCCAGCGAGGGTCCACCCGAGATGGTGTTGATGTACCCATCGGGCGCCGCGGCTTGTCCGGAGCGCGATGGTCTCGGTGGAGCTTGCTGCTCTGCGTTGCTTGGTCGGGACCGGGTTGGTTCCTGCTGCACGAGGTTGGCCCCCGACGCGGGGTTGGCGCGTTTTTTCTCGTTTGGGTTGTAGGCGGGGCCACCTTTGCCTCTGTAACCTCGTGGCTTCCCGCCGAAGCAGCTCCAACCCCCACCGCCACGGTTGTCGTAGCGGTTGTTGTTTCTATTGTCGTTGTTGCCTCTGTTATTGTTGTTGCTTTTGTTGTTGCTGCTGCTTTTGTAATCGGCACGCCGGTCGTGAGTTTGTGTCATGTACGCGTCCCTCGCGGCCGGCGCAACCACTTTAGCTTTTCCCTTAGCCTCGGTCACGATTTCCTTGTCGGTCCTCGGTCGCGAGCTCTGGCTGGTAGCGTCCTTGGCGTAGACCTGTGCCGTGATCCGAGCACACAGGCTCTCATATGTGGTCGGAATTTTGAGAAAAATGCGACATTTGAAAACCCCCTGGCGAAGGTTGCCCATGAGGATGTCGCGTACCGAGGCCTCGTCGATTTGCGCGATCTCAGCGACCGCGGTGGTGAACCTTGTAAAAAAGGTACCCAGCTTCTCGTTCTCTCCCTGCTCAATGCCACGGAGATCGCGCATGTTCTTCTTGCGCTTTCTTGAGCCGTTGAAGTGCCCGACGAAGGACTCGCATAGCTGGGAAAACGAGGCTATCGACTCGACCTAAAGGCTGGTGAACCACGTCATTGCCGCCTTGTCCAGAGTGGTCGGAAAGATTCGACAGAAAATGGCGTCATTGTACGAGTTGACGTTCATCTGGACGGCGTAGTGTTTTATGTGGTCTTCGGGGTCGGCCGTGCCGTCGTAAAGTCCCACTTGCGGCCAATGGAAACCTTTGGGCATGTGTGCCTCTTGGATCTCGGGCACGAAGGGATTCTTGTATCCACTCTCGACGGATGGGCGAGCAGACTTCGACTTTGACCTTGCCAGAGGGCGTGGCGCGCTTGCCGCGGTTTCGGACAACTCCATGTCACGCATTTCTGCACGTCGCGAACGGGATCGCGAGATCTGCATCGGATCTCGGGAGGGTCTCTCCGTGGTGGATCAGTTCGTGGGCGCCTCCTGCCCCGGCATATAGCCCGGGACATTTGCGGGCACGTACTCGGAGTGAGGTTGCCCCTGGGAGGGGATCGGGACATATAGGGGAGCTTGGCCCTGTTGGTACTGCCCGTACCCCGGGTAGGGATACTGGTTGAAAGGAGCGCCACCCTGTTCATACCCCTGGAACGGGTATGGGTTTTGTGGAACGTTGTATGTCCAGCCAGGCGGGACCACAAAAGGGTATCCTGACGGACCTGTCGTCGTCCATGGAGGGGTCTCAGCCATATTGTCGGGATGTTGGGGGAAGAAATTGTTTGGACAAGCCATTTTGAGGGGGTTTTAGGAATCAAGGTTTGCACTAAAATGGGAAGCTGCTTAGGATGAAGAGGTTCCCACAGACGGCGCTAGTGATGAACCCCGAAATAACGGCTACGCTACGAGACAAGAAACAAGATTATTATATTTGAGTGCAAACACTTGCTCCTTTATTTATGATTTTTCCGTGGTAGCGAGGTTACAAACCTACGAGGTTGATGTACAACTTTGAGAATCACACCTAGACCTCCTACAAGGTTCCGAGATCGCACCTAAATGTTGCGAGGTCGATTCTAGGGCGAGGTAGATTTGAGGGTATGATGTAGAGAATTTTGTGAGTTTCTGTAGTGAGGTTTTAGGCGTGAACGAGGTCCCTGCGCGACTTTGGAGTCTTTTTGTGAGTTTCTCCTGTCTGTAGCGAGGTCTTTTGACGATGTTCCTATCACATCGATCTTTAACAAGCAAGAGAGTTCTTGAGTAACAAGCAAGAGAGTTCTTGAGTTCAAGTGGTTTTTCGACCCCATCTTCCTACGAGGTTCTTCTCTATTTATAGAGAATTGGGGGGCCGAGTTTATGCCAATGTTCGATGTGGGATGCCCGAAATAAGGGTTTTTGATTGGTCCGCGAGTGAGGTCACTTGTGATTGGTTTGGGAGTGAGGTTGCTGGTGATTGGTTCGGGAGTGAGGTCACTTGTGATTGGTTCGAGCGGGCGGGTGTATTAGTAGAGTCGATGACGAGGTCGAGACCTCGTCCCGGAATGTTGAGAGACCTCGCATCCGTCGGGAGTTTTATTTTTAAATAATCGGACATGGACGTGGGTCCCTAAATTGCCTGTGGGGGCCCCTCTAGGCCCACTTTTTGCTTTTACTGTTTTGGACATCATCAGTAACGTTCCAAATTCAGCTCCATATAGCTCTTTTCCTTGTTAAAACCTACAAAATACACAAAATAGTGTAGCTTCCACTCTTTTCATAGAAATATGCAAAACTATCTAAAAACACTCAAAACTAAACCTAAACTTAACAAAACTAAACCTATTAAGCAAAGAAAACCTACTAAAATCTATACTAAAAATGTGAACATCAAATGGCAAGGAGCTATAGGATTATTGTTCTTATTTACCGACAATTGCTAGTCAATTTCAACAATCACTTTCCTAAAGCCTTTATCACAAGTGAGCTTCAAGCCCTCCAAATTTCCCCATAACTCGATAGTAGGAACAATACAATGGCCAATAATGTGGATAAACCCACAAATCCATCACCCACCGGAGTTATAAATGACACTCGTAGCCGTTGTAAGAGCAACATTGTTGACCAAACCATCAAAATTTGTTTTGACCCAAACCGAGTGTAGTTTCTCCCATCTGACATGAGTGTCGTTAAAGACACTTTCGTTTACCAGTGCCAAAACCACTACAACGTAGTAGAGAAGACCATAGACCATTCAATGGAACATCCACATTCCGGACCCTTTGGTCATAATGTTAGATCTAACCTAGCCTACAATATCGATAGAAAATAAACCGATCTCCAAATGGCAAAGCGGGCAGGTAGCATCAGGGGTCAGATGTCACCTCCTCCTTTTCATTTAAGAACTTAGGTTCAATTTTCGTTCAGTTTCAAATTTATTTATTGTCGAACACCGAGGTTCATTTTGTCGTGAAAATTGTTTTTTGTTAAATGATAATTTGTAGAAATTAAAATAGAAAGATCTTATATATAAAAATGGTGAAATTGAAACTTACGGGTTACGACTCCCCATATAGATATATCTTTCGTGTTTTGCATGACTTTAAATTTCCAATAAATTATATTCCGAGCCGAGTTTTTTGCTACTTTATTTTCCAAACAAATACATATATTTTCTTACTACCTATTGAAATATTGTCAACCAAATGATCACGAACTACATTGATCTTATATAGGGCACGAGCATGATAGGACTACATATAATGTGTATCTTAATTAATCTGAGTTTCTACATTAAAAGAATTGTTATGGAGTTCATAAAGGCACACCATGGTTTGTCTGACTACGTACATGCCATTGTGAAAGGCATGTGGAAGCACAAACAACTTAATTAATATCACAAACATGTACATGATCGATCACTTCAAAGTTTAAAGGGGTTGGCCAAATTGTTTCAAGGATCCACGTGTTTAGGTCCATTTTACAGTTGGGTTTAGCAAACAAATAACAACAATTTGCTTTAACTCAACTAACTATACTTTACTCTTTAAATTCCCCCTATTAGGGGCCACATAATGACCATGGAATTTGGTTGAAGCCAGCAATGTGAGCTGGCTTATTCTATATCAAACCAATCACACTTTTGGGGCCATGGCATAAAGCTTGGTTATCAATTTAGGGTTGGATCTAATTTAATTAATTAATTGCTGTTTCTGTAATTTCCGTGGGCTTGGCGGTTGAAAGATCAATTCAATTATTTCCTTAAGGACCATTCTAGGGCTCATTAGTGGAAACTTTTACTGGCCGGATGATGAGATAAGTGAATGATCTAGCAACATTAATAGTGATTACATTATACATGTGGTCCACCTAATTCAATAGCTCAAAAACCACTACTAATCTACTGTCCAATTATATATGCACATTCAAATTTACGTACCGGTGTATAGAAGTATTTTGAAAGGTAATTACATCACTTTTCTTATAGCCAATGAGAGAAAAGGGATTTTACATAATAAGATTCAATATATATATATATATATATATGATGACTAATTCAATGCCCAAAAATCTAAAATGATAATTTTACATAGTAACAAGTAGACCTGTCAATCGGGTCGGGTTGGGCGGGTTCGGGTTCAGTCATTTCGGGTTCGGGTTGAATCGGGTTCCGGATCGTTATGGGTCACGGGTCAATCGGGTCGGGTTGTAGCGGGTTTTCGGTCGGGTCGGGTTGACCAGCGAGTCTAAAATATCCTTTTTTTCTTATGATTATTAAAATTAATTTTTAATTAAATAATAATATTTATTTATAATATATTATTTTCATTTATTTTAATAATAAAATATATTATAAGTTTCAAAATAAATTTAAAAAATTCTATAAATATGCTAAATCGGTCAACCCAAGGGGTTTCGGGTTTCAACCCAACGGGTTCGGGTTGTATCGGGTTCGGTTTATTTCGGGTTTCGGGTTCAAATTTTCGGGTCTTAACCCTAAAATTATCGGGCGGGTCGGATCGGGTTAGCGGGTTAGGTCAGTTTTTGACAGGTCTAGTAACAAGCCTAAAAGACTAAAATGACCTCCTTGGTTGAACATAAATTAACACACCAACAACAACTACTACTTAGTATGTATTCTACCAAAAAAAGTATGTATCTAACTCACATGAACAAGGTTTGGGGGTCGAGATATACTAACCATACGTTGAGCAAGTCAAGAGGCTATTTCTAATGCATCCATAAGAAGCAACTTCAAAAGAGCAACAAACAAAAACATATAGAAGAACTAGCATTTATAATAGAGATATGAAAACTTTTCTCACCACAAATATCAAAAAGAAAATGAATTTGTTTTCAGTTTTTTTCAAAAATTCTAAGATGCATATTTCTAATATACATTTTATTTTTTCCCCTATTTCAAAATAAAGAAATATTAAATCTCTCTATTGTATTTTTTTAGTTTCCTAATTAAGGTATCCTCCGATCAATACGGATTGAAGACTAATCCCTTTTCAGGTAATGAGGAGGTCCATTGTTAGAGGTCAACGACCTCCCTTTTCACTTTCTCCATATACACCGTTAAGGAGATTTAAAATTCGAACCTTCTGAACAAACGATTAAAGAAACTAGTACCTTATCCTACTAATTCAATTCAAATGGTTATATATGGGTTAAACTTGTTTATTGTGAAGTCTCTAACAAAATACTATACACAAACAAAAGAAAACACAATGAAAAGACAACAAGGGAAAAAAACCACAAACTCAAAACATACCACACCCAAAACCACCAAAACCTACCCTTAACTTCCTACACCCAAAACCCTACAATCCTCCACCCTCATACCTACACATCCTCAACTCCAATACTATCCCTCCACACTTTACTACATATGGAACAAACCTTACATATCCCCACCACCCCTTAATTTAATTACAATATTTAGACTTATAAATATCTTCAAATTAGGGTTAACCTAGAGAGCCTCTCTCTAATTCCCAATCCTTCTCTCTACCAGCCTCTTCTCCTTGCCATCCATGAGAGGAGATCAAGAAGATGAGTACTCAAGAAACTTGCCGGCCTCGTCGTTCACGGTGAGGAACGTGAGGTACGGCGAGTGTAGGAGGAATCACGCCGCCCAAATCGGCGGCTACGCGCTAGACGGTTGCAGGGAGTTCATGGCGAGCGGAGAGGAGGGGACGGAGGCGGCGATGGCTTGCGCCGCCTGTGGCTGCCACCGGAGCTACCATCGTAGGGTGGTGGAGACCCAGGTTGTGGTGTCCGAGTGTAGCTCTTCCTCTATTGCCAACATCATGTCACATCTGAGGATAAGTTAATTAATTTAGCTACAAGATTTGGAAGATAAAGATGTATTATTGATTAATTGTATGCTTTATTGAGAAATTTGGTTTGTTTGTGACTTAATTGTGATGGGGTTTGATTTTGGTGTACGTGTGGATAGATTGTGGTATTTTTGGTTGGTTGATTGAGTTTTTTAGACTCATTCTAAGTGTAATTTTATTTGGATTGGATGTGTTGGGTTGATCGATCTCTATCGTTGACTCCTTCCTCTTGAATCTCTATATATTATAATATACACATGCATATTTATTGTGGATTTAATTTAATTAATTCTCTGGCGATTGTTTTGTAAATTTCTCAAGTGATTAAAATCATATCCTTGAGAGTAAATTGTAATTTCATTTGGAAATATATGTACCGTTTTTCAAAAATATCCACATAAAATATGCCCATACTTTGAAACTATATTAGTTATTATTTAAATTTAAAGAACTAGCATAGCTCCATTTAGCCAAAACACCTTGGCAAATAGAATGATCATTAATTGAAGCATATATCCCACTTCAAGTTCTTACTTGAACTCTAACCAATTTTTTTAAAGAACTCAACCCAAATTGCCTAAAATGAGCTGTACTCTTTGAAAACAATTGATATATAGAAATTCAAAATTTTAAAAAAAAATTGTAAACTTCAAATATTATCATTTTTCAGTGTAAATGGCTAAAAATAACCCCAACTTTTGGAATTTTTAATACATCAAAAATCATCCCTATCTTTGGAAATTCTTTAAAAACATGATAAACTACATATGGTTATTTTGGCCTATTTGCACATACTCAGCAATAATTTTTCTTACATAACCACCTCTTATTAAATGTTTGATAGGCCAAAATCCGCCTACAACTTCCGGGACCAATAAAACCATCAAGTCTCATAAGATGAATTTTTATTTTACGTGGTGAATGCGGCCGGATATCTTAAGTTACTTATAATTAAGAGTTAGTACCTTTTTTTTTTTTTGAGAGGAAACATGAATGGGGAGATAAGAAATATGTCACATTTTCTACAAAAAAAAAAGAAGATATATGTCACATTATTATTATTGGATAAAAGACCCGTTCAATGTTTTATAAGGTATTTTCTATGTTTAAACAATTATTTTGAATCAGATAAAAAAAAACAATTATTTTGAAAAATATAAATCATAAGCCAAAATAAGTGCTTAAATGTAATTTACCCGGCCATGTTTAAAAGCATTTCCGAAGTTGTGTACTAATTTCTACAACGTACCCACTTAAGTACTTAACCAACCCAAATTTGGAGTGATCAATTTGAACAATTTATCCTTTCTTTTTCTAAATGAATAATTTATCCTTTCTTTTTCTAAATGAATAATTTGTCAATTTTGGACTTGGGATACAATTTATCCTTTCTTTTTCTAAATGAATAATTTGTCAATTTTGGACTTGGGATACATTGAATATGAACGAATTCGTTTTACATAAGGCACTCAAAATCTATCATGAAGCTAAAGAGCTAGGTGAAGTTGATTTTTACTTTCTTTAGTGTTACGACTCACCTAGGTTAGGTGTAGTTTATCGATATATAGGAGGTTCATTTTAAACTTCTTTTTAATTTGTTCATAAAAAAGCAGTCAAATTTTGAAATAGTTCAACTTGATAAGACCGAAAATCTGAAAACCTACTTGATTTGAACTGAAATCGACATTAATAATTGATTTTCAAACCCAAAATACTATAGTTGCACATAAACTTGATCGACCATTATAACCGAAAAGAACCCAATTAACCAAGAACAGATTTGACACAGATGGAGCTTGAAAGATGGATTTTGTGGTATTAATTAAGCCTAATGGGCCCAAATGCATCTAATCTTGTTGGTTGTTATGATAAAGCAACTTCTTAATCAAGCCTTAAAAAGGCTTGATAGTTCCCGACTAAGTTTAATCACTCTCCTTTAATTATATCTTGTTCCTTATCGGTGCATGAACGATATAAACCATATGATCATTTGTAATGTATACTAAACAAAGGTACACAATCCATGGATCCGTAACCATAAAACTATGAATAATTGTTGTTCGATAATGTCGTAAGAATTTAATTTGTTAATGTCCCTTGAATTTGTTGTCGATCAATACCTGTTAAGCGTTCAGGGGCTCTCGAACCCCTGGTACCTCGCACCCCAGCCAAAAGAGTATATATTGTTTTCTATTTTCGGCTTGATCGTGATTTGTTTGGGCCTACGACCCATAATTCAAATTAGGGTTTCAGAGTCTATATATATATACTATTAAAATGTCTCATATTGTAACCAGTTTTCAGCCTCCATAATAAGAATTTTGTTTCTCTGCACGTGGATGTAGCTAACGCATTGTTAGTAAACCATGTTAAATTTCTATATCTTTCTCTATTTTATCATTCCCGTTACAACAAATTCGATGTATAAGATAATATTGGTAGATTGAGAGGTAAGTAAATCGGTAGCTGGTAGCCGGATATACCGATATGAGGGAAAAAACATCACCAACAAAAAAAGAATCGATCAAGAGTGAAAAAATAAGAAATTATATCAATTAAGGAGCCTAGTGATGTTAAGCATGATGTGGGTAAAGCACTGAGGAGTAGAGCTTGTGCAATTGGTACACAAGTGATACAAGACATTGCATGGAGAAGTGCAAAATGGACTTATGACATTTTCTCACTGAAATGAGGGATTTTCAGAAGTATCAAGTACGAGTGTACGACCATGGCTTCAACCCAAAGAACTCGATTCAAACTCAAAACCAGCTCCACAACTGCCAGGGCGGGGCTAGGGGCAAGGGTTGTTGATCCATTTTTCATCCGGGAAATTTCTTAATTTTGTATAACCGGAAGAACTGAGAAATTATTATTTAAAATTATATGAAGTGGATCTTATGTACTATAATTTAAAGAAAGTGTAAATTTATGTATTTATTTTATGAATCAAATGGAAATTGATGATGAACTAGAACACATTATTTTGCGGGTTACCTTTTTATAGTTGCTTGATCATTAAGTGTATCAAACAAGATCAAGAAGCGTATCGTATATATATAAATCATTGTATGGCCTGTCAAAGTTCTATTTGAATGAAATATAGGCGGGAAAACGTTGATTCAGGAGGTAACATACTAACATGTGATTAAAAAAAGATTAGGAGTATTATTTATTATTGATATACAGTATTTTAGTCTTGTATGATGCTGATTGATATAATTGAATTAGGAAGGTTTGGGAGGGGGGCAAATTAAAAGCAATTTGGTGGATGATCATATTTTTTTATGTGAAAGTTAGGGTGGATGCCAAAAAATTTGACATGCATAGATCCAACATTTGCACGTGGATATAGTTTGTAGCTTTGAGTTTATGTTTTTGTGATTTTGTGCATCTATTCTTGGATATACATGTATATATAAAAATTTTGAGCTCATTTAATATTTTAAATTCATGGGAGATTGACATAATATCAAATTATCAAAAAAAATTATATCAAATTGTCAAGAATGGGATTCGAACCCATGCCCTTTCGGACCAGTACCTGAAACTGGCGCCTTAGACCAACTCGGCCATCTTGACATGTCGTTAGATCCTTATATATTTTATAATAAACCTTCTACTATAATTTGCTCAATTAAATTTCTGAATGAAAAATTGGTTTGTGCAGGACAATAAATAGTGATATCTCAATACACTTGTATAGCAAGTAGCAACTTCTTTAAACTCCATAACTTCAAATAGTGATATCACTTGTATAGATTGCTCTTTAATTAAGTAGAAGAATACTCATAACTTAGAAATTTGAAGGCTGGATTGACTGGAAAGTACAGTTTTCATTAAGATTAATGTTACATTAGCATTTCCACTAATTGAAACCCTGACTAGCTAGCCTAGCTACTAGAGATCAGAACCTTAATCCATCTAATTAACCTAGTCATGCCCCTGAAGAAAATTACATTAGCCAAAGTTTAAAGTTAGCATCTAATCAAACACTGATTATGATATAAACTTATCATCACTACACAAAACAAACCTAAACATTCTTTAAAAAAAAAAAATCTAAAACTTGATTGATTGATTGCTTGTGTGTTCAGGTGTAGCACTTGTTCGACGAATAGCTAGCCGACACCTCGCTAGGACAAGGAGGAGATTCCCATGAAAGAGTAGGAAACATGAAGGGGAATCCAGGGGAGGATCTAGTGCTTGCACCCACAGGATTAGTAGATGCACCTGAGTTCATGTTTCCTTGCATATCCAACATTGAATTGATTGGAAAGCCATTCATCTGTAGAGTTGACCCTCCAAAGTCAACTTTGCCCACATCAGCTGGAAAAGTAGGGGAAAGATTCAACAACAAAGAAGAGTACGACGCTGACGTGTCTATTGTCGACTTAGGGATGGTTGCTGACATGTCAAGGGTCGGAAACATGTTGTTGTTGTTGTTGGAGGTTGTTTGGGTTATGAGCTTGTAGATTGGATGGTCAAGTGAAGTGAAGACATTAGTTGAGCCAACTTCAGTTGTTGTGCAAGAAATGTTGTCTTGGCTAAATTGTGCACTATTGGTACTTGTGCTCCCTTGGTTGAATGGCTCAATTGGCTCATGGACTTGGTTTAGCCATGGGTATGACAAGGCTCTTTGCGCCATTGAGCTCGTCTTTTTGAAGATCCTACAAATCACCCATGAATCCTGCAAAAGTTAACAAAATAAGTCTACAAGTAAAGATGAAGTCCTTGTAGAGAAACTGACACCTGAAATTCTTAACAATAGTTGTTAAAGTCTGGTGGGCCAATAACTGGGAGGTGAAAGTATAACCAATATAGAATGCAAGATATTAATTTTGAGAGTATTTGGCAAGAGAGATGGAGCATACATTCACGGAAAAGCCTTTGTGGAGGAGTTTCTTGGAGGGAATAGAGTCGGTTATAGAAGGCAACCGAAACTCATGCATCATCCAATCGGTTTTGATCCCTTTAGCAGCTCGGCCTCTATAGAAAACAAGGGATTTCTTGAGGCCAACACATTTGGTTCCATCCGAAGAGTAGATTGGTCGGTCAGTTCCAGTCGCCTTCCAGAAGCCAGCACAAGTGACTCGGTTAGGCCTCGCGCTATTTCTGTACTTCCTGTCCCTTGGACAATAGAAGTACCACTCTTTCTCCCCAGTTGAAGCCAACTCTATAACAACACAAAACATAAGACAACGTTATTCTATGTTATCTCGTACAAATAGTGTTAATTAGGAAGAGATAGTGAAACTTACTAGGAAGATCCCAAGGATCATATTTGTAAATATCAACTTGCTTGATGAGCTCAATGGGGAGAGATTGTTGGAGGATCTTTCTCTTGAGGTAGAACGCGATGAGTTCCTCATCGGTTGGATGAAACCGAAAACCGGGCAAAATAACATCATCAATCTTATCAGCCTCATGTTTCTCATCCATTTTCTTTCTTTCTTTGATGAATCAAAAGTTAACCTCAATGGAGTGAAAGGAATGAGAATGTGTGATGAAGAGCTAGCTAGACTACTAAACTTTATAATAACAACCAAAAAGGAGAGAACAGTGATCTTATGGAAAAACTAAACAAGACCCATAAGAAGAAAATCCCAAAGAACAATGCAAGAAAGCTAACAAGGATAAGTTTCTAAGCTTTTGAAGCCGTTTAATAACAGCAAGCTAAAAAGAGTGAAAATCACTCAAAAAACACAAATCCATGAAATGTGCTGGCCAAGATGGGGATTACAAGCCGCTAATTTAGGGGAAATTTGTTTAATCAAGAAACCCAATTCAAGAGGGTTGAATTTAAAACTGGGTATTTTTCATTTTTTTAAGAATAATTTTTAAAAATTTGGCTAATTAAGCTACCTGACAAAACCAAATTGCTTTGATTTCACAGCTGTTTCCTACTTTTGCATTGAATTCAGCAATACAAGTGCATGAGATTCTGTGCAGAAATTACTTGATCCGAAATTTCTATTCCGTTCGTTTGCAGAGCTTCTATTCCTGTCTCTTCTGATCAATTCACGTGCTCAAGTGTTTGAGTTGTGATTAAATTAGGATTAAAATGATTCGGAGTTTAATTAGTTTAATGGTGATTAGTTAGTTTAAGTCCTTTGGACGTACAACCACCGCCTATAATTCAGGGCTTAAACCTAAAAACAATGGCTTGTTACTTTTTTTTTTTTTGGTGAAGACAATGGCTAGTTTCTTAGCAAGTTGTTTTTAATCCATTTTCTTGCTTGAAATGTGGATTACGTGGCGAATTTAGTCATACACTCATACAAATATGTCTAAGAGAAGTATTATGTTATAAATTCTAGTTTGTTCAAGTTGTGTTACTTTATTTTATTTTTTCTATATCTCTCAAGACTTAATTTATTCAATAAGGTAAAATAAATTCAGAAAATTGCTTCACGTACGTGAATAATAGACAACAAGTCAGCATTAATTTTTTTTTAATAGGAAAGGATTCGAAATACTGAACAAGCTCGGTAAGTCGAGAGATCGAGACGAAGCTCGGTAGCCGGATACACCGATATAAAAGAAAACATCAATCCAAGCTAAAACAAACAACATGAAGACATGGGTAGACTTGAAACGGAAGAGTATAAGACAAGTCAGCATTACAACAGAATATATCACTCATTTCACTTGATAAAAGTGAAACGTATAAATCTTTTTAGGCAAAATATATAGAAAGTATACTCCATACAGTATTACATAAGAAAAAAAGTGAAGAACCTTGCTCGGATAAATTAATGGCACTCCCACGTTGACAAAAAGGGTTAAATATCACTAGACCTCTAGATAAATGTTTAAGCGACCTAGTGTTAATTAAATTTTTATTAAAAATATAAGCAAAATAGGGAGTTGTTTGAGCCAAAATTTACCAAAGGTAGAACCTTGGCTTAGATCGGGCCTTGATCGAATGAACTACGAAGAATATAAACGAAATTGTGTTTTTATTGATGTAGAAATCAGATGGGATAATATGAATGAAGCGTTTGTGTCCATGCCTCTAAAGATTACATCGACTTATATAGCCCCCTAGAGCATATTCTATCTTAATAAAAGATATGATCTTATCTCTAACTAACAAATCTGTGCTTATCTCTATCTTATAATGAATACAATCTGGAGAAAAATCTATCTTGTAACAACCATATCTCGGACCCTCTCTCCTCCAACCGACTTAGCTGATCTCGTAAATCTTCCGTAACTCTGTATGCGTTGGAGATTCTCTGTCTATGGCGCAACGCTTCGTCACCTAAAATCTAGGTCTAACAATACCCCTAAATGCAATTTGAAAATTTTAAATTCAAATTTCGAAAATTGCATTTAAGCTTGATAAGACGTTTCAGAGATTGCCTTGGAAGACGGGATTTGATTCTGCCGTTTCTCTTTAATGACTTGAGAGACTACTTGTGGTTCTCATCATTATCTAACCCAACGCTCCCTTTCCTTCTCACTTCCTGCTTTCGTCTTCTCAGGTAATCTTTCTTCTTCCTCATCTCTAGCTTTTTTCCTACTTCAACCTCCATGGCCAAAGCTTCGACTTTCGTTTCTTCTTCATCCTTGGGTCCCCAAGATCTTCACCAGTGTGATATGACATCGGAGGAGATCGTCGACTGGATCTGCTTTCTTGACTACCCCTTCTCTTTAGGTTTAAAATTTCCTTTCTCCCCTTTCATTCGGGAATTCATCCAAACCCTAAAGGTTTCTCCATGCCAAATCCTTCCGACCACTTGGCGCACCCTTGCCCGAATTGATGAGCTAGCCATAGAGAGGGGTTTGGTGATGACCATGGGAGAACTTCTCTTGGCATATAAAATTGTTCCTCAGAGGGCGGGTCGCATCACTTTGCATGCTAGGGACACAAAAAAACCCCTTATTCCCAAATTGAAAATTTCCTCCCGGAGCTGGCAATCCCGATTCTTCTTCGTCGAAAAAGCGTCTTTAGGCGATCTTGATGACGAAGTGAAAGACGTCTTTCGAGATGAATGGAACACATCTCGTACGACGATCTGATCTTCTTTATTAACTTTCTTCTTTGCATATTCTTGTCTTCTCGTTTTCATGTCTGTCCTTTCTTGTGCAGTACCGGTGGGAATCCACTCCAAGAGCACGGATACGGGTGTGTGTCGACGATTGCTAAAGATCAAGCCTAAAAAGCGAAAGCCCAAGAAGATCGGTCCTGACCCAGCGGGTAGTGGCGAACACGAAGAATCCCCAGGATCCGACGAAGACAAAACTGAAACAGAAGTCACTCCCTTATCCTCTGACGTGATGAG
The DNA here is from genome assembly GCA_964016875.1 of Fallopia convolvulus. Lineage (NCBI taxonomy): Eukaryota > Viridiplantae > Streptophyta > Magnoliopsida > Caryophyllales > Polygonaceae > Fallopia > Fallopia convolvulus. Next base: position 4,700,205 of record OZ024720.1, read on the forward strand.
TTCCTCCAAGAAGAAAACAGGTTGGTTGCTCCTCCTTCTACTTTTCATGTGTTTAATTTCTTTAATTTTAAATCTATGTCTCCTTTGCTCAATGTAACGACTTTCCAGGCGCTATTGTGGACACCTCTGCCGCAACAATGGTTCGCTGGCTGAGATCCGGCGGGGTCAGGCTCCCCTTGTCTCCTCCTCCCAGCTCCGAGACCAAAAAATCTCTCTCGCTAAAGCGAAAAAGAGTCGACGATTCTCCAACCTCTCTCGTTGCCAAGAAAGCGGAGCCAAAAGATCTCCTCGGCACCTTTGGGGACACCTTGCTCCCGAGCGTGAAGATGGACTTCCAAGCCCTCACCCTTGACGCTGCGTTTAGCCACATGGGAGCAACGCTGAGAGTGGTAAACTTGCTTAACCGAGCCTTTAGATATTTGTCGTCATTTCTTTGGCATTTCTTGAATGCTTTTCTGCCTTTTTCTGATTTATCTTGCTCTTTTAATTTCACATGCCTTCCAGGAACTGATGGCCACTAACGTCCGTTGCCAGGAGGAAATGAAGATGTTGGAGCAAAAAGAGAAACAAGCGAGGGATCTGGCTGCTTCGTTGGACAAGAAGGTGAGCCAACTTCAATCGTCGGTGGAGAATCTTCAAGCTGAAAAGGCATCACTTGAAACGAAGGCTTCGGAGGCGGAGAAGGAGATCGAAGGTTTTTTCCAGGTGGTGGTAAACGTGGCAGCATATTACACGATGAAATCTCAAGTGGAGCTGCTGCAGGACTTTGCTGATGGGAAGAGTGCCAAATGGGACTTGAAGACGCAGCTGGAGGTCCTGGAGGAATACTACCCCGCTGACCATCCCCCTCCTGGCAAAGAATACCTGGTGGCTGAAGACCATGAGGATGACGTGAGCTCCCCGATCAAGGAAAAATGCCAAGATTATGACGATGGGGGCCCATCCAACAAGGAAGGTGATGGTGAGAAGGATATGGACAAGGAGGAACCTTTGACCCCAGCTGGCGGACAGTAAGCTCCCGATGTGCCTCTCTTCGACCTCTTTAGAAGTACTCTTTTTTTTTTTTTGCTGGATAATTGTCAGGATATTTTGGTAACCTTATGGCCTGGGGCCAAAAACTCATATGCGTCTGGTTTTGAATGGTTTTGACGCCCTTTGAATGGCGCGGTATTATCTTTACTTGCTTGCATGTATTTGAAATTTCGCGTAGTATATTAGTGTAAGGAGATTCTTGGAGAATCTCCATGAATGTGTTGCCCGCAAGTGGGGTTCACGTTAGGTTTTAGCGTTTTTAGGAAAAGTTTTAGTGATCCTCTCGTTAGCGACTTACTGTGATTCCTGCGTTAGGATCACGTTTTGCGCGTTGAGTGTTTTAGTTTTCTGCAAAGGAGCCGTGCGTAGTTTGTTACGATTAGGCTGCCTTTGGCCACTGCCAAGGGCGTTCTTGGGCAGCGGATCCTTAAATTAGGATGTAGTGTCATCGCGGCGTCCTGCGCATATGGCCTGGGTTATATGTTATAGCTTTCCCCTTCCCGTACTAATCGGATGTTTCGTTAAATCGGAATTAGATAGGGGTTAACCAACTTATGGGTTACTTCGTCGACGTTTGTATGAGTGACGACTTCGCCATTTCTAGACGGTATTACCATGTGTCATAACAGTGGTATTGTGTATTTGATGCATTTCATGTCGTATGATTAGCGTGTGGGTAACCATCTTATGGGTTACTTCATCAACGTTTGATGACTTCGTCGTTTTCAGACGGTGTAACCATGTGTGATAACAGTGGTTTTTTTGCGTTCGACGTGTTTCATGTTGTATGCAACGTTGATTGGCGCAAGTTTGCGTTTAAGAGCAATAAGAGAATATCCAAGAGTGGGAGAATATTTTCTCGCAAATTATTATGTAAAAAGTGTGTAAGAACATGATTGATAAGATGAGAGTTTCGAAGTTGCATCCGACAATGTGAGCAAGTGCTCAGAGTCGTTTATTTGAAAAATCCAAATATGGCCTAAAGATTCTCTAACCTAGAGCTAAGAAATATCCAAGAATAAATCATGATAATGAAGTAATTAGAAGTAATACTTTTTTAGGTGGGTTGCGTTCCAGCTTCGTGGCACCGCTGTTCCGTCTTTAGATTCTAGCTGGTAAGCTCCATTTCCTACGACTTTGGTGATCTTGTATGGCCCTTCCCAAGCGGGTGCCAACTTGCCAGCGTTTGCTTCTGTAGTATTCTGGAAAACCTTCCGCAATACCCAGTCTCCAAGCTGAAAACTCTTTACTCGAACGTTTTTATTGTAGCTCCTAGCTACCTGCTGCTGGTACCTTGTGATCCGAGCGTGGGCAGCCTCTCTGAGTTCCTGGATAGTGTCCATGTCTGCTTCCAACTCGCGTCCGTTGCTTTCCGAGGTAGCGAGCCCATACCTTGCGGTTGGGACTAGGATTTCGGCTGGGATAACAGCTTCGCGGCCGTGTACCAATGAAAATGGAGTCTGTCCGGTGGCTCCTTTCGGGGTGGTGTGATCGGCCCAGAGTACATAGGGTAATTCCTCAGCCCACTTTCCTTTGGATTTGATCAGCCGCTTCTTTAGGTTATTGATGATTACCTTGTTGCTAGCTTCGGCCTGTCCATTGGCTTGCGGGTATCTGGGAGTGGGCATAACTAGATCAATGTTCCATTGTTTGCAAAAATCACGCATCTTCTTGCTTATGAATTGTGACCCGTTGTCGCAAGTAATCTCTGCGGGGTCCCCGAACCTACTCAAGATGTTGCGCTGGATGAATGATATTACTTGCTTATCTTTGATCTCTCGAAAGGCTTCAGCTTCGATCCATTTAGAAAAGTAATCTGTCATGGTGAGGAACAACACTTTTTGCCCTGTAGATAAATTAGTTTAAAATTTTAGTTTCTAAAATTAGTATTGTTTATCTGTATTTTAAGAACATAGATTAAAAACCATGTAACAATGAAGTAAAAAATTCACAAACATATACATTAGGTAATTAGGATGTATCTTTCAAAGTATATATATCCGGTTTTCGTGTCATGCAATACAATATGTACAAATTAAAACCCTATACATGAAGAATGAAGATGATACCAAGTTAAAAAAGGTCAACATATATAACGAGAAGAGAGATTTGGGAGTGATGAAGAAGGATTTATTACGTACGTAGTACTGTAGTAGTAGTGTGGCAATTGAAAATTAAAATCTTCCACCTTTTTTTGTCTTTTGCTTCTCGATTCCTACACACACAAATTAAAATACAAGAATCCATATGCATGGAGTATGAGATAACCAGTCAAACACTTAGAATAGAAGCTTCGTTTACCTCTTTTGAAGAGCTCCTTGTTCCCTCAATTATACCAAATCCTCACCAAACTTCCCATCTAATAATATCTTCTTCTTCCATCTAATTCAGTGAACTTCATATGGTAATTCGTGCTTAATTAAGTGTTTTTTTTTTACATGGATATCATGATTGATCATCGTCCACTAAAATACGTTGTCAAATGTAACATTGGATTCTTTTTAAGTTGGGGTTGGGGATTTAAAGCTTCAAGTTAGTATGGTGCTTTGGCATCACCGAGTTAATTAATTATTAACAAAGCACGTTATTTATGAACGAGTTTGAATTGTTTAAACTTGCATGTCTACTTAATACTCCGTGCGAAATGGTCACCACTAGTTTAACCTTTTTAATTACTACTAGGATGGACTCTAATTTCCAATTACACAGGCTGGTTTAGTTAGCTATCGCCTACAAGGCTACAAGGACGGTGGCTTGAGGGAAAAAAATCAAAAAAGAGTTTAGACGGTTGAGGATCCTTTCTCACTAGTCATGGACATGGGCCGGGCCACCACCGGGCCGGGCCGGAGAAGTAGGGCCCGGGACCGGCCCGGTAGTACCGGGCTGGAGCGGGCCGGGCTCCGGGCCGGGCCGGGTTGATATATATAGGCCCGGTCCTTTATTTTTATTTTTTTATACATTAAATTTCCGGGCCGGGCCGGGCTGGCCCGGGCCCGCACTAATGGCCATCACTATTTCTAACATCTGAAAGTTAGGACTAAATATGTCTAATATATAAGCTCTTGGATTACTCCTTCTATTGCCAATTAGTTTTAGGATGAAATCTCAATGGACTTGTGTTGGGCTTACGTATGCATAACCCCCTGTTGACATAGTACGTCATCCGTCATTGTCACTGTCACCAGGCTCTCTATAAAGAGATTGATTGCACTTGCGGCGGCGTGTAGAAGATCTAGAGGATCCTTTCCCACTATAAATAGATTGATTACACTTGTGGGGGCGTGTTAAGGATCCTTTCTCACATCTGAAAGTTGGGACTAAATATGCCTAGTATATAAGCTTTTGGGTTACTACTCCAATTACTAATTGGTTTTAGGATGAAACTCCACTGGACTTGTGTTGGGCTTACTTATGCACGACCCGCTATTATGGCCTTTTATGAACGGTTTTGTATTTAGAAATTAAAACCCTATTTTTAAAATTATGAACCCTTTTAAAAAAAAGTATTAAAAAGTTTTAAATACAAAATCATTAATTTCTTTCCGCAATATTCGATCCTTAAAATTGGGACTCATGATCCAATTGACAAGGGTTATAAATCAGGTAAATTGACTGGTTCGGCCTAACTAAAAATAGTTGTAAGAGTTATTTTGTCATAGTTCGAACCCAAGACTTTCCAACACCCTCTGCATATCTTTCCCCTTATGAGGCAAAAAATCTAGCAATTAGTAAGAAGAGATCTAATATTTTTTGTCCCCTTATCCATACATATGGTCAAATGTTGAGTTGTCGCTTGAAGTTGAGACTTGAGAGTTTGATCTTTGATTCATAACAAAGAGAATCATGTTAAACAAGTGGACAAAAATAAATAAGAATATATTTACAACTTTTCTAGAGCCATTCATTGTGGAAGAATTTTGGGCTGGAAATGTTTTTGAAAATAAAAGCCCAAATCATTAGGCCAGTATGATAATTTGCGGGCTCGAAAAAGGCCTGGCATTAAAGCCTTTTCCAATTCATCAAATTATCCGTTTGAATTGTCACTTGTGCTCACAATGAAATAATCTATGTAGTTGCTCTGTTTGGTCTCTTGGGTGTCCCTAGCTCTAAGAGTTTTCTAGTTGCTTTCCATTCCACAACAATGGCAACTCAATTACTTGTATAATATTTATCAAAAGTCATTATATGCCATTTCAAAAGATAATTACAGGTCAACTACCAAAATACGGAAAGTTAATGGGAACGGCCAACTCAATTACTTGCGTTGGAAGTACGAATTGGCTTGCGGCTCAAGCAACTAATCGTATGAACAATGAAAATTGCTACCGGCTTTCTTTGCACTTCCTACTATCAATCACGCATTCAACAATCGGAATTTTGATTCCCAAGTTATAACAGAACATGATTTAGATTCTGATCCTATATTTGGAAACTTCAAATCTGAATGAAGCAGAGAATAACAGAGAGAAAATAGAGAATTCAAGAACACACAGATTTAAAGAATCCATTCATATATTCATACGATCAAAACCAATCAATCATAACAAATCCTTATAGACAGAAAAGAATCTTCTCGAATCATCTATTATTGTACTGGAAACTAAAACGGAAGGATGGTCTCAAAACAGTGAAGACCGTCGAGTTCCACCGCGAACCTCAGATTCCGCTTCATCCCCTCGCCGGACGATTTCTCCGACGCCGAGGATTTCTGGCTAATCTGATCTTCGCCGGCGATCTTGGCGGCGACAACTTCCGGCGCGGGAACAGATCGGTTTGCCTGAACGGCGGGCTCGGAGAACTTCAATTTCCAGCCGAAGGATTCCATGGAGAGAGCATCGAAGGAGCTGAAAAGAGAATTCATGTTCGATTGAGGAGGGATTGTTGGAGAAATCGGTGTCAATTGCGCGAAAACGAGAGAGGAAGGATGAGATCGATGATTGTTGAGTAATGAGTAGGGGGGATTGGGGATTAGGGTTTATATAAGGGGCGTGGGAAGGAAGGAGATAAGGAAAGAAATCGGATTGACCGAGAAGAGTATGGAAAGCGGAAACGCGTAAGTTGGACGAGAAGAGAGGAAATCGGTAGCCGAATTCGGAGTAGGGTCTGGGAACAGGTACAACCTGTCAACTTGGACAACTATTTTGGATTCCCTTTTTCTTATCTAGACTTGTGTAGAAATTTTCCAAAGATAAGGATATTTTTTTTGTGAAAAAGATAAGGATATTTGGATATTGTCAAGGTTGCTCAAACCTGATTGTAAGAATTTTAATTACGGAAATTTAAATTTTGGAAATTGCATTTCATAAAATTTGCGAAAAAAGTATTTGGGTACAATTGTTTCGTTCAAATTATTTTTGTATGAATTAGAGTACATTTCAATATTTTATTTAGTTAAAAGTTAAAATTTATGGGAATTTAAAAATTACCTTAACAATCCTTATCAATTAAGATTAATAACTTACTTTTGGGCAAAAAAGATATTTATAATTTAAAAATAAATGTGAAATAAAAATGATGGAATTGGAACTTACATAACCCCACCATGGTAATTGCAACTCCCTCATTTTAGGGAAAATATAGTTCATGGAAATTAAAATTCCTATATTTTTTGTCAATTATATTTCAACCAAACACAGGTATTTACTTCTAGTTCCTGAATATTTCAATTCATAGGAATTTGAATGTCAACTAAACGAGCACTAACTCATTTATCGTTGGGGAGGAAAAAATCACAAAAATATTTAAATAAGCTTAAAATACTATAATTCAGTCCTACATATACTCCGTAATTAATAAGAAATCTGATTTAAAAATTCAAGAAACATTATAGTATGTTTTAAGGGGACATTATATAAAAGCCTAATTTAGAAATTAACATTCTAAAATATAATTTATAAAGTAGCCTTGATCAACTAATCTGCCGAGAAGGCTCCGCCGCTGAGGAAGCAATGCCGAGAAGGCACATATCTCTGTCGATAAAGCTATTTCTCTATAGATTGTTTTATATTCATAGAATATTGATTTGCTCTTAGCCTTTGTAAATTGATCCAAGCCTTTTCTTCTTGTATTTTGTGATCTTTCAAATTGATTATTAGATCATCTCCTTTGAAGAGAGTGGAGTAAAAAGCCCACAATAATCTAATCTCATATTAAGACCTTGTTGCTAATTTTCGGAGATATTTTTTTAGTGTGTTTGCTCTTTTACACATCACTTGTTTTCTCCGATCTTGGTAGGCACTCTTTAGAATTTCGATTCTTTGTTCAAAGCTAAGTTCGACTTTTTCTTATGAAATAGTTTTCGAAAGCTTCTCTGCCCGTTTGGGTTTTGATCCTTGTGTTTTTGTTTTGGTTTAGTCTGTGTTGCCTTGATCGGTTCATTCCAGTGCCTAATAACTTTTGCTTCGACTGATGCTCTTCGAGTTTCTTTCTCGTGGTTGCGGTGCCATTTTCCAGTTACTGTTTGCTCGTTTTTTTTTTCGATTGTTGATGCGGTGAAGGGTCGTCGACTTGACTGCGTGTTCCTAATGCTGATGCCCTCGTGGCTTTACAACGAACCTCATGTTCTACTTTGCTTTGATGGGTTTTTGAGCCCAGAGATTGTAAGCCCCATGTTCCCAAAGGCCCAATAAGACTCACAATCTAGGAATTATGTTATAAAGAAAGAAAGAAGAGAAAAAATGAAAAATGAAAAAAAAAAACAGGCCGTCGTCGCCTCTACTTACTTGTTCTCTCGCTCTTGGCGAGTTTCTTCCTCTTAGATGTTTTTTGGCCCTCACGTTGCCTCCTCCTTGTTTTGGGTTAGCTTGTTGGGCTCTTGGCCCACTTGGTTTTGGCCCTTTTTTTTCGTTTTGTTTTTGTGTGTTTGTTTGTGGTTTGGAAGTTCGTTTCGCGCACGGTTTGTACGACCCCAAGATTTGGTTCTGGAATTGGGTATGGTTTGTCTGTGTTTGGCGTGGTCGCTTGGACGTTTGAGGCTGTTGAAGATCCTTCCAGGCCCGGCCCAACAACAGGGGCAACCTGGGCGACGGCCCAGGGCCCAGATATGCTGGGGGCCCAAAATTTGTATGGATGTATATATCTTATTCTAGTGTTAGGGTATTTAATATAACAAAAGGGGTAAATATCTGATGGATCATAAGTAATAAAAACAAAGGCCCATTAAGCCCACATACACACTAACCTAACAAAAAATGAAAACAAAATTAATACTTCAGCAGACCTCTCCCTACGTTTTATTTTCCCAATTCCTACCAACTCCCTCCTTTAGTCCTTTCCCAGAATTGAAGAGACCATATATTCAATCATGAGCATCTACATATATCCTATTTTGTATTTTCTATTCAGCTAGGACTACAACTTAAGTTTATTTTTGTACTTGAAGCTGTAAGTTTAATTGTTTTTTGGTGATGAATGCTATAATGCATTTTTAGTCATTAATTAATTGGTATTTAAAGTAGCAAAAATATGTTGTTAAAGGTGAAAATATCTATTTTCACATAGATATATTTACCACATAATAGGTTAAGGGGCCCTAAAAAAAATTTTTGCCCTAGGGCCTCTAAAATGTTAGAACCGGGCCTGGATCCTTCATCCCGGTGGAGGCAACGTCATTAACCCTCTTATTCTTACCTGATTTGTCCGCTTTTATAGAATGCTAAAGAAGTCGCTCTCTTTAGCCCTTCACTCTCTCCACTACCCTCCTCATTCTAGCTCTTTATTTCATCGGTTGTACTTACTTTAAGTGTGGTTTCTCTTGGTTTTTCTAGTTTGTTCATGTCGGTGTTCCGGCTGCCGTGTTTCACGACCTCTCGATTATATTGGGCTTGTCCGATAAACCGAATTCTTGCCTATTCAAAACAAAAAAAAATAAACTCAAGATAAGAGAAAGATTGACCAGCAAATATCTATTGTCTGCCGTCCAAAATTTTGGCGCAAATTTGTACGAAGAACCAAGAACCCTTTGAAAGGCAACGACATGAAGTGTATGAACCAATGTTGCATGATTACTTATAAAATAAACCGACACAAAACAAGTAATGCAATCCATCAATGTCACGAGCGAATGCATCATTGAACAAATCAACCAGAAGGGTAAAACACCTAAACTTTAGAACTTTTAGCATTAATAACCTTCAAACAAGTAGAGGTTGATTCATATGGAAATAATTCTTATTATTAAAATTAGAAACAAATAAGGACCCTTGAATTTTAGAAATGGAGGGCTAAAATTAAAACAGATAGAGACAAAATGACAATTTTAACAAAGATTAAAATTTAAAAAATTAAAAAAATAATTTTTAATTTACAAGTGTGTTCACATATTAGTATTGCTTGTTCATGTTCTATAGTCATATGTTCATGTTCGATTAAATCATAATACAAGCATTAAACGGCTTTAAAAAATTTTGACAACAACAATTACCCAGTGAGGCTCCCCTGTTGGAAATCTAGAGGGTTAAGATGGGGACACCCCTGAATTAACGCAATGGGGTGTGATCAATAGACCCAACGGGATAGCAGAACGCAGAGGAAAAAAGACAAAAGCGAGGCAAAGAAAAACTAAAGACATAAAAACTTAAAACTTAGAAACTTAACCAAGATAAGGCGCCGACGCCTCAAAGCCCCTTAGACCAGTTTGCTCTAATGGCTAGTTGTCCATCACTCGAATCCTCTTTCTCCAGTCATCTCTGCACACCGCCAAAGCTGTCGAAATCCCCAATTGGTTGACATCTTGCTTATGCTATCCTCCCATCATTTCTTCAGTCGCCCTCTCCCTCTCCATACGTCTCCAAGGGCCAATCTATCATAACGGCAAATTGGCTCATCTGGGCCCCGCCTCTGAACATGCCCTTACCAGCGTAGTCTTGATTCTCCCAGCTTTTCACCTATACTAGCCACCCTCACTCTGCTATTGATCACTTCCTTCCTGATTTTGTCCAGTAAAGTGTGCTCACTCATCCACCTTAACATCCTCATCTCAGCTACCATCAGCCTCAGCTAACTATCACTCACTCAAGCACCTACTTTCGCTACGTTTACTTACCTTTGAGCTATTCACCTCTGTTCATGTGCTTTCGTGGTGGGCCAACAGTCTGCCCCATAGAGGATGACCAATCTGATCATTGTTTTGTAGAACTTTCCCTTTAACTTAAGCGGCACCTTTTTGTCACACAGAACCCCCGACGTTGCCCTCCACTTCTGCCAACCCCTTTGGATTCGATGTGTGATGTCCTCATCTATGCCTCTGTCACTCTATAAAACTGACCCCAAATACCAGAAATTCTCCTTTCTCGTTACAACTTCCCCTCCTAGCAGCACTTCCTCATTTGGGCCTACCCCTTGCCCGAAACTAAACTCAACATACTCTGTTTTAATCCTGCTCAATCTAAAAACCCTTAGACTCCAACTTCTCCCTCCAAGTTTCAACCCTATTGCTGACTCCATCTCTAGTCTCGTCCACCACAACAATATCGTCTGCGAACATCATGCACCAAGGAATCTCTCCTTGAAACCCCTCGTCAGAACGTCCATCACTAGAGTAAAAAGGAAGGGACATAAGGTTGAGCCCTGATGTAGGCCTGTCTCAACCTTAAAAAACTCAGTATCCTCTCCTGGGGTGCACACACTGGTCATTGACCCCTCATACATGTCTCTGACTAACCTGATAAATGTCCCAGACACCTCTTTCGCTGTCAAGCATTCTTAAATCAGCTCTATCGGTACTCTGTCAAAGTTTTATTATTTTGACAAAAAAATAAAATTAAAAAATTTTCGCTTATTTTTTGCCAAAAACACGTCGCTTGACATTTTACTTTCCGTTACATATTTTATACACATTATTACAAGGGTTGTTCACATATAACTGCATTTTAACTTCAAAAAAATTAGTATACGTTCACAAATAATATAGGTATGTTCACATATTAGTATTGCATGTTCACGTTTTATGGCCTTATGTTCATACTCGATTTATATCATTTTACATACGTAAAAAGACTTTAAAAAATAAAGTAAGAAAATAAAAAAATTATTTTTTTACTCGGATGACCTAGATTCATTTCTAATGTTTCAATTGGATGGTCCAGATTCGTTCTTAATTTTTATGATAAGCCCCATTTTCATTTGATTCAATCTCAAAACAAGCAACCTCAAAACAAACATTGTGATTTTATAAGAAAATAAAATGAGACTAGGAATTTCAATTCGCAATCTCGCTACCCACCTAACTCTATTAGTGGAGAAACTAAAACCAAACAAAGAAGAAAATTTTTCAAATGAGAAAAACCTTAAAAAAATCACACATTAAATTGCATTTTGATGGTGCAATTAACCCAAGCGATGCTTTCACTTACGACTTTGTCATTTGCAAACATCAAGGCATGTCGATCCATCTTGATGGTGGTTTCTCGAGTTTGCACTATGTCTTGATGACTGAAATTATTGCTCTTCAACAAGGGATTCACGGGGCCACTCGACGTGGCATCCCCCGATTGGTTTTGTCCTTGGGAGATTGCATTGATCCAGTCAGATATCTTGTGCTTGTTGGCCCACTTTCAGAATTGTTGCATCTCCCACGTGTTCTAGAAAGTCAATTATGTGACGAATTTCATTGAAAGATTCTTCCGATAGGTTTCCTCTAACTCTCATATAGCTGACACTCTTCAGGATCTCATTTATAATAATAATATAGGGTAACCTTGTTCTTGTTAGGAAAGGTCTCCGTAATCTATTTCCTTACTAAGGGTGCATTCGGTTTGAACTTATACGGGTGCTTATAAGCACTCTTTTGCGTATTTGGAGAAATAAACATCTAAGAGGTGTGTTTGGAAACACATGCTTATTTCTAATAAACAACTTATTTTAGATGCTTATTTCCGAAAAAAAATAATCAACACTCCATTCTTATTTCAAATAAGCAAACTTATTTCCCAAAAAATAAGCATGTGGGCCTCATTGAATAAGCAAGCGACCAACTTCACTACATCATTTTTATCTAATTTTGATAATGTTATAATTCTATATACAATAAATGCAAATGAGAGAGGGGGTGGTTGCCCCCCCCCCCCCCCCCTTCGCCCCCCTTGGCTCCGCCTCCCTAACCCAAACAATTAAAAATAGACCTAGGCCAAAAGACTGACTTCGATACCATGTTAAAATTCGATATCCAATCAATGGAGATGTATGTCCATACACATTGAAGCATTAAGTCAATCAAATAAGTAAAGTGGAGTTTTACACAAATACCAGTGACAATAAAAAAAATTGTGGAAGAAAAGAATTTCCCACATCTAAAAATTGAAAGATAAATGCCTAGTATACAAGCACTTGAGTTACTCCACCTATTATCAATTGGTTTTATGATAAAACGACATGGGCTTGTGTATTGGGCCTAACACACATAAGCGCATAAAATGGAAGTGTGTACCACAACATCATATTAGCCCGTCGGAATTTAACAAAAACAACTCACTAACCTTATATACTAGGTCTTAATTTTATCACCTTTTTATATCATTATATGAGCGTTTATCTTCAACAATGTCTAATAAGTACACGTGAGTGTAGAAAAATCCTAAAAAATAGTTGTGGATTTGAGTTCGGTGTAGGGCGATCTGTCTTTCCAAACTCTTAGAAAAAAGGATTAAATTAACAAAACCATCCGCCAATTATATGTTTGTGCATAAAATCACCCGTAAAAATCGAAATTTCAGTAGACCACCCTCATAAAAACTTTGTTGGCACATAACCACCCAATTCAATAAAGCGTTATATATTTTGTTAGATACCAAGTAATATACAAAGATACCTATGTTATATTTCACAAAACCACAAGTCATAGGCAAAAAGCTCGAAGACATCAAACTCAAGTAGTATAACTCGAAGACAGTAGCTCAAAACACTACACAACAATGTTGACTAATAGCCAAACCACGCAGAAAAAATGAACTTTCAGAGGCTACAACTCTAAGCTCCCAACGACTCATAAAAGAAGCTAAAATCAACGACCTAAATTGAATACAAACCAAACAATACAAAAAACCCCTAATAACACCACCAGATTTAAATAAAATCCTACCTTGTGAGAAATTAGGGTTTAAATTTCCCAAAATGATGAACTGTCAGAATTCTTCACAAGAAGCGAGAAATCCACCTAGAAATTCGGAGATGTTTCCAGATCGAGATTTGTGAGTGGAATTTTGGTTAGGGAAGGGCATCTTTCCGTTCATGCTTCTACCATTTTTTGTGATTTGCAAAGGGATTTGAGATCAGAGAAGTCGGAGAGTTCAACGTGGGGGAGAGAAGGGTGTGACTGTGTGAGTGGTCTGAGTGGTGATGTTGAGAAAGACAAAGATAGAGGGCGACATAGCGAGGGACGAGTGGCTGGCCTGTTGGTGAGATGTGCGGCTGGAGGAACGCAAGCAAGGTCATCGGATGAAGGAAAGTAGGATAGAGTCGTCGATGGTGGGTTTGCTCTCACCAATTTTGTGTTATCTAGATGTGGTTATTGACGGTTGGGTCGATGAAGGAGTTGAAGAGATCGATGGCGGCGATCGTTGTTCTCCTTTTTCACGTTGAAAATGGAAATTTGTAAGGGGGTTTTACGGTGTGATATTTCAATTGTATAAGGATAAGGGCATCTTTATTATCTCATTTGAAGCTAACGAGAGATTTAACGGATTATAGCTTGGGTGGTTATGTGTAAACGGAATTTTTTGAAGGGTGATTTTCTATAGTTTTGATTTTTACGGATTTTTTATAAGGAAAGTAGTTAGGACGGCCAGCTAACAGGCTAGTGGTCTTCCTAGAGCATCCTGACGGGTGAGGTTCCGAAAACCTGGATCAACAATGAGAGGTTCGATTTTTACGAATTGTTTCTTGCACAAACATATAATTGACGGCTGATTTTATGAAAATCACCCTAGAAGAAAAAAAGACTCATCTCAAAGTATTTTGATTTTGTTGTTTTGTTGAGATTGGGTCTTAAGTTGTCTTTTGTTGCTATTGTTTGTAAATACAATGAAAAAGCCCAACCATGATATTAGACAGATAAATGAAGAGCCCAACATGACAAAGCCCAATGAAGGTCAAATCTCTTAGCAAGTTGATGAACAACAATTGCGCCAAGGGTGTGTGTCGTTTCCATACTTATTCATATGTAACTATGACTAGTTATACCCGTCGTGCCGTGCACGACTATATGAATTTAATACTTAATTTATTTAATAAATATGAATTTAATTTAATATAAAAAAATTATTTATTAGGAAAAAAATTATACAAAATTTTACAACTATCATGTGAAACGGGGCCAAATTATTAAGGTGAGTTCACTATAATTTTTTTGATGGCTTAATGATAATTTATTTATGAAAAAATATAAATAAGAATTATTTGAATTCGAATAATTTAATTTTAAAAATCTTTTAAAAAAATATAAAAGGTAAAAATAATCTAAATTCTTGTAATTTTTTTAATCAAATTCAATTCTTAAAAAAATTTGAATAAAAATTAAAAATATACTGACTAAGAAACGATGATGATTGTAAAAGGTATAAATAATGAATTTTTTAATGATAATAAAATCATTTATAGTTATATAAATAATTCAAAAAAAAATTAAGGAAAAGATAATGTAATTTTTTTTTAACAAAGGTCAATTAAGGTAAGTAATTATCTAGATTTAAAATTCTATTTTTTATCAAAATTTTATTTACGATAAATCTTTTACATAAATAGATATAAAAATAAAGATAAAATAATTTTCTTTAATTATAAATAAAATTCAAATTTTTTTCTTCATATAAATTGATAGAAATTTAATTGGAAGAATTAAATAAATATATCTATCTTAATATAGAGTTTGGTTCAAATGAAACAAACTCTTATCTTGAAACGAACTCTTATCCTGAAGCGAATGCACTTTTTCTAATTTGTAGTGCACTTTTCCTGGTTCGTAGTGCACTTTTTCGGATTTGCACTTTTTATACTTTGCAGTGCACTTTTTCGGATTTGCACTTTTTATACTTTGCAGTGCACTTTTCGTTTTTTGTATAGTGCATTTTTTTCGGATTGCACTTTTTGTATTTTTCAATGCACTTTTATACAAAAAGTGCACTACGAACTAAGAAAAGTGCATTCGTTTCACGTTTTAGGATATGAGTTTCTTTCATTTGAATCAAATTCTCTTAATATATACTCCGTATCTAATGTTCTATAATTTATTTTAATTTTAGATAATTTCTTTTTGGATTTATCCTAATTCCTAATATATAATAGATAATATCTTTATTTTAGATAGAATTTCCTAGATTAATTTATCCTATTTCTATATTATCCTAAAATAATATCAACATATATAAATTTTCAAAATAAAAAATCCTATGTGGCGAAATCCTAGGTGGTTTAATGTGAGAACAACACGTAAAAAAATCCTAGGTGGCGCAACGTGGTGGCCTTATTTCTTGCGTCTTTTATATATATACATAAATTAGTAAAGTCCGTCTAACTTAGGCTTTATTTGTCAAAACTGGTGATAGCAGATAATTATAGTATTAGTAGTAATTGATAGGATGGGGAAAAAATCTTAACGCTAGTTTAAATTCCAAAGCTTTCTGTCCGCCAAAAATAAAGTTTCTAAGCATAAAAAATACTTCCATCACTAATTATATATATCACACTTTAATTAGTACTCCGTAGTATTTAAAATAAATATATTTTTGAGATTAAACGCTACTCCTAATGTTTTGACCTTGATAGACAAGACCTTAATTTATGGAGAGCAGGTGTTCAAAAATATCCGATCCGGTCAATCCGATCTAGTGATCCGACGATCCGATCCGCGAAAATCCGAATCCGTTGGAAAATTATTCGAATCCGATCCGATCCGAGAAAATTAGCCGGATCACCGGATCGGATACGGATCGGGTCGTCAAACCCCCCGGATATCCGAGGGTATAATACTATACATATATATTATGTGCAATAACAAAAAAATTGATAGTCCAAGTAGTTTTATGTGTTTTGACTTCCTAGTACTACCCCATTTTTGTTTGTTTTTTAATTATTTTTAATATATTTCACCCCACAAATAAAATTAACGTTAAATAAATCCTACATCTATATCTAATACCCCATTTTTATTTTATTTTAAATTATTTTTCTCTTTCTTTTATGCGGATGATTATTTGGATCATGATTTTTGGGTGAAATTTACCGACTGAATAAATTATTTGGAACTTAAATACAAAAAAAATATAAAAATGTGAATATTCGGATATTCGGATATCCGCCACAAATATCCGATCCGATCCGAGCAATATGGATCGGATATCCGGGTATACCCGGATCGGATACGGATATAGTTTTAGAGAAAATTTTATTGCGGATATCCGATCCGATTAGCCGGATCGGATCGGATATCCGGTTATGAACCCCCTAGAGAGCATGGTCATGCGTTAGATATTTTCAACCAAACAAAAAGATGATTTGGATGACACGTGGTATTAATTTGTGGAAGTGTGGCGAGAATTCGCAATTAATCTAGGTAGTCAATGATGAATTAGTTGCTTTTCGACAATTAACCACCATTTAACGGTAAATGATGGTTAAAATAAACTACTTTTGAAAAATAAATAAATAATCAAAAGCTACTTTCACATTAACGTACACAAAAGAGAGGCAATCCAATCACATGAATTGAATTTTCAAGAATGGTCGATATTTGTTGACTTAGATGTCAACCTACAGAGAATGGAATAATCACACCCTAAAATCTGCAAATTTAAATGATGGTAGAGAATAATGTACAATTTATTCAGTCATAAACTTTGAACCAAAAACTAGTTTGGTTCATTTGAAAAAAGGCCGGCCAATAGAAATGTTGAAGTGTGATTATGAAATTATTTTAAGTAAAAAAGAGGTATATTGGCGTTCGCACATAAATAACATAAGAGACGAGGCCAACCTAAATAGTATTTATGGCTTATCCTATTAAAAAAACATCTATCAAAGACAAAAAATATAAATTTATCAAGATGTTTCAAATAATCAATCAATATGGTTATAATATAGGCGTGTTTATACAACACTCGATTAGTGAATTTATAACGAGCTAGACTGTTAGTACAACACATATTGAACTTAAGTCGTTTACGAAAAATTTGGTGTTCAGTTCGATTAATTAGTCTTGTTTGTGTTCGGTTTGAGTTATAAACTAGTTCAATTTAAATACCATCTTAAGTTTGAAAGATAAATTAGTGGAGCATAAGCACAAAAAAAATGTGGTTTGCTTGTTCATTAGGAAGTTCAATTATATGTTCATAAACAAGCTCCACTATATAAAATATATTATACTCCGTATATTTATATTATATATCATACATTAAATTTACATAGTTTCGGGCAATCTCTCAAAATACGTAATTTAATTTTTAGTTTCATTTAGTTGTATAGATGATCACATACATGAGATGTTTGCGAGGTTTTCTCATGAACAAATTAAATAAGCAGCTCATGAGCTAATTAGCTCGAATTTGGTGAGTCTTTAAATGAACCGAGCTCAAATAATTTTGACCTCGAACCAAGTTCGTACTCAAGTTCGCCTTTTACTAATAAAGCTGACCCTTAAGAATTTAAAGCTTTGCTCGACTCAATTCGATGTGTCTAGAGCGACATATTTAAATTGTTTATTTGGGTCAAATGTTTTCTTAGTTAATTGATGTGAGTTATGACTCACATTACACAACTCTTTTTTTTTTTGGTCGAAACACATTACACAACTCTTGGTCACTCGCTCTCATGAAAAATCATTTTACACAACATGAAAATTCAGATTTTTATCCGAAATAATGCTCTAAGCTGAATTTTAAATCGCATTCAAGGTTACCGTACCTAAATCATTTCTTAATAACAAAAAAACTATATATGTATGAATATATTATCATCAAATTCAGTAGATATTTATATACACACATATAAAAGGTCAAAATAATTGTTGAGCGCCCGGAAGACTCTTGTAGTTGGTGGTGCCTTCTTCTCCTTCCAATCCCTCTATTACAAAAGGCTCGATCATTTCATTCTTGCCATATCTTTTACTAGGTTCATTCACATCGCCCTCTTCACATCAAATATCTCCTTCCATCTTCTTCCCCTTAGCTTGCATGAAACTGAAAACGTAACGTTCGAGTTAACATACGATTATGTCTAGCGAAAGGTCCATGCAACAATATGAAAAAGGATCGAGAATCTTGGATCGAGATCTAATTGTTCGGCTTGTCAATAAGATGCGACACCAAATTCCTGAGCTTCGTGGTCGCAATATCGCTCATGACAAAGTATACGTTCAAACGCCTTTTCGATTTTCTTTGTTTTGATATCTATATCTATAGAATTACACATAATATGTGATTGTCTAATTGATGTTTATTTGAATTGGCAGGTGGCTACATGGAAAGTTGTACAAGAGACTTCCAAGTACATAAGGAAGCTTCAAAGAGAGGTGGACGATGTTAGTGATCGCCTTGCTCATATTCTCAATACACTTGATGTTAGTGATGATCATGAGGAGGCTACCATTATTACGAGCTTAATTGCTTAAATAATTACAAACTCGATCTCCATCTTTTTTGCGTTCGTTCAGTCCAAATCGATCTCTTGTTACGTAGATTCTCCATTGTTTGATTTGATTAATTATTTTTAAAAATGTTATTGTTGAATAAAGTTATTTTTATTCATTTCAATTTGAATACGAAATGATCAATCTATTTTTTTGTTCTTTATGCTTATTCAATTCCACATTGGTTCATAAATATATGGGAATTTATTTGTGTTGATTTTTTTTTTCTCTCTCTACTCACCGGTTTTAATTATGAGAAGTTGTCATTCTATTCTATTTTTTAAGGCCGGTTTGTGGTTTAACTTAAATAAGGAACTTCCACCGAGGAAAAAGGTGTCCCATGAAGAGTTAGAGGGTAGTCATTAGAAAAGATCGAATCCTCTTAGCCCTCACAGAAGATACGATCTACGACGGAGGCTTGTAGGCTAGAGCGGCAATATTACGGTGATAGAGGGTAGTCATTTTTTCTATAATAGCTTTTTTAATCATAAATATATGAGTTTGGTTCAAAGAAACAAACTCTTATCCTGAAAATTGAAAAGTGCACTACAAATATGAAAAGTGCATTACAAAATACAAAAAGTGCGGTCCGAAACGGGTACTACAAAAAATATGAAAAGTGCACTACAAAGTACGAAAAGTGCAAATGCGAAAAAGTGCACTCTGAAGTAGGAAAAGTGCACTACGAACTAGAAAAAGTACATTCGTTTCATTTTTCAGGATAAGAGTTTGTTTCATTTGAACCAAACTCTAAATATATATATAAATTTATAATATTAGGTGAGCGTTCTTAACAAAATTAAGAATAGTTAAGTTAAATCGAATAATTTTTTAAAATTTGAGATAAATTTTAGAACAATAAATTTATCTATAACGAAGGAAGTGCTTACTCAAGGGTTCCTCTTTGTCAAAGTATTTGACCAGATTTTATCTTGGTGTGGAGCTCTCTTTTGCGCAATTAGTGCACCAGTCAAGGATGAGATGACTTATATCGATAGTTGCTTTACATGAATAATGTGCCAAGTCAATAATTACTCTATATTGTTTCTAGATAGAAATATTTATCGGTTCCAATTTGGTAGAGTTGTAAAAAAACTCTATGGGTGAAGTTCTAAAACCCTATTGAAATTTCGTGAACCCTAGGGAAAATAATTAAAAAGAAAAAAATCATAATTAGATTTGGTGAGAGGTAAATCTAATCTCAATCATTGATATCTTATTTAACGACTGAGATCTCTCCAACTCTACCCTTAGAGTTTTTTTGCAACTCTACTGGAGGCCCATTCCGATATCTATTGACTATCGTGCAAACTCAATGCATATAATTTAGGAATTTGTCTACCTTAACTAAGGGTTCAAAAAATATGAGTAGGTATTGTTATTTGTAAAAATGATTGTAAAATGAATCTTTCGCGTGATTTTTATTCATTCAAAATCATTATTTACTACTCCGGAAATTTAGCAGCTACATACAATATTAACTCGATGATCCAGGCTGTGGGGCGTTATTCATTCATGGCTGGATTTAAGAGAAGTTCTTGGGAAATTTAGCAACATCGGCCCATATAGTAGGCCCATTATTCAGGCCCATAAATAACTAATGGTATAAATCTTGATAATATATTTTCCTTGACCTAAATCACCCCAAATCCTGATTAATGGACCCAAATGAACATGAATCTGGACCCGTGTGTAACACCCCGTCTTTCGACGTGGTGCTACTGGGAAATAGACCTTACCAGGTACTATTATTTAGGTTGACAACTACACTGTAGGACCTTACAACTCGGGCACGACGAGAAAACATAATAAAACATCCAACCTTTATTTAGTAAAACTTAGAAAAATGTAATTATGCATGAATCCCCGAAATTTATAAATAATCGAATACATCATAACGCCTACTGAAACTGAGCTATCTGATCCAAAAGACAATAACTGAAACAAAATACCACTCTGTCTAACAAATATTAAAATCAATATTCTAACTAATATAAATAACTCATATAAACCAATCCCACTATGACACGCGCTCTCTACCGCTCCGGCCCGCCATCTTGCCTCGGTTCCTGCACGGCTCCCTGATTCATACCTGGAACTGAAAAATGTTCCCCGAAGGGTCAGCGTCTAATCTACCAAGCTAGAAAGAATATGGAAACCGTAGAACGTTTTGAAATCAGTTATCTAAAGTCAGCATACAAATCCACAATCGCATTCATAACTCTAGAAGCCAATACCTAAGTTAGTTATATCAGTCACACAGTCACATACGCAGATACAATCACAGTCACATAGCAATGCAATTCTTCCTTCGTCCACGATCCGACTTCCAAGGCGCTCATCACCGCGCCGAGTGCAGAGGCAGACCCTCCCACTCCACTTCCCAATCTCCCTTCGAACTCCTGGCTAAGCCTCCACTGGAGCGCTTGCCAAAAAAAAACACATATAATAATTTTCGTTTGAAGGGGTACGATTTTCCCAGTCACACGGGTCAAAGTAGCCAACTCTTCCTCAACACCAGCTACAATGGGCCGTGTCGGAAACGGTACCAACACAGAGAAAGCGTTCAAAAATAATTTCCGATAAAACACATTTAAAATCATTAATGCACACAGCACACAAGGAGTTCGAATCAATTTAAAAGGTATTCGGGACTAGTTCCCAAAACCCGCCCTACAATATCGATACGCAATCTAACAAGGGAGAAAAGAACCGAGCAAGTCGAAAAACGACTTACCTCGAACGAAGGATTCTTGGGAAGACGGAACTATGATCTCAGACGGAACGATTCCCTAAAGAATTATAAAGGGAAAAATTAATTAATTAAAAATACGGTCCGAACTAATTAACCCAATTAAAGGGCCACCTTTATTTCCCCTTAAACAACCGATTATTTATAACGATTTTTGCTAATTGCCTGACTAAGCTAAGCTACTTAATATATTAACATATTTGTATATTAAATTCTAGCCCAACACAATTACCCAAATCCCTACTTGTATCAGTCCAAATTCAAACCCAAACTCCCAGACCCCAATCATGACTTCCTCGCTCGGCCACGTTATTCCCGATCCGACTCGCACCCGCTCCGTCGACCATTCCGACCCCTCTGTTTCGCCTTCGCCCTCTGGTTCCTCCGCCGTTCAATTCCCCGGGACGCCCACTCCACCATTGGTGGCCACGAAGGAAGTAGGAGGCGAGAACCACGGTTGTCCCCCAGTTCGTGCACCCACCCCTGCTTCCTCGGCCGGACAACGCCAGTCCGATCGCTCCTTCGCCTCAGTCGTCGGCGGTCTTGTAACGAACCCCTTCCTCCGACTCGCCCTCTACCCCGGAATCCACTTACCCAGCCTTCTACCCGACACGAGAAAGAAAAGGGACAAAGATTAGAATCTTACCGGTGGTGTATTCCGATGCCAATGGACGACGTCGCCGGTGGTGAATGCTAGCGCACGAAAGGCCCCCTCCCTGGCCCTCAATGCCGAGCGAATCGAAAGAACCGAATTACGATCGAGTTTCCTTCCGGTCCTAATTGAAGATTGGTTTTATCCCAGGAGAAAGGATTTGGCTCTATTGTTGAATTGGATATAATTTACCCACTTTAAGATAGATTTTCCATACCCACTTTAAGATCGATTTTCCATGGATAAATTAATATGTTGATTAAATTGGTTAAACTTATCCCGAATATGTTAGTTAAATTGGTTAACAAAATTAGATAGCAATCTAATTAGTTATCGTATAGATAAACTAATTATTAGCTAGGTATTCTAACGGATTATTAAATCGGTTTTAAATAATAATTACTCTTTTCCGAGGGTTACTTGCGGATCACGCCTTAGCAGGAAAATCGTTTTCCGACTTATGTGACCTAAAATAATTACGGATATTACATACTACCCCCCTTAAGGAAGTTTCGTCCCGAAACTTTTACACGAAAGAGAGATAACGAAAGAAAGATATTCGAGGTTTTCACAAACCTCTCCCCTTTAAAGAGGTTCGTCCCCGAACCGTAACTAATTGACAACGGTAATAATAACCAATACTAGCCATCCAAAATACACGACACGTCAACATAATTTAAACAGTCAACCAATAAGTCAAGCAAACAAGGATCATGAAGCAAACATCGAATCTGCAAACAACACACTAATTACTAACCTTCCCCTCAAACGCCTCTACTAAACCCGGGTAGATCTCCGGATAGCTCTCACTCATCCTAGACTCTGTCTCCCAAGTGGCCTCCTCAACTCCCCGTCGAGACCACTGAATCAACACCAGAGGAATCTTCTTGTTCCGCAGCTTCTTTATTCGTCGATCTAAAATCTTCAGCGGTTGTTCCCGGAAAGTGTGATCTGGTTCTACCACCAAATCCTCATAATTCAGTCTGTGACTAGGATCCGGAACATACTGTCTCAGCTGTGAAACATGGAATACAGGGTGCACTCCCTCCAAAGCAGGCGGCAACGCTAGCCTGTAAGCCACCTCGCCTACTCTCTCCAAAATCTCAAACGGACCGATATATCGGGGACTCAGCTTCCCTTTCACCCCGAATCTTCTTACCCCGCGGGTAGGCGATACCCTCAACCAAACATGGGCTCCGACCTCAAACTCTAACGGTCTACGCCTCTTGTCTGCATAGGACTTTTGGCGACTCTGAGCAGCTAACATTCGCTCTCTGATTAAGGCCACTTTCCCGATCGTCTCCTCAATCATCTGTGGCCTCTCTCCTACTACATCCGAGGAATCATCCCAACACAGCGATGTCCTAAACTTCCGACCATATAAAGCCTCATAAGGAGCCATCTGAATCGACGAATGCCAGCTGTTATTATAGGCAAATTCTACCAAAGCCAAGTGATCCGACCACTGACCTCCCCAGTCTAATACGCAGGATCTCAGCATATCCTCTAGCGTCTGAATCGTCCTCTCTGTCTGACCGTCTGAATGCGGATGGTAAGTAGTCGTAAAATGTAACCTCGTCCCTAATGCCTCATGCACTTGCTGCCAATATCTGGAAGTAAAACGCCCATCTCGGTCTGACACAATCGTCTTAGGAACTCCGTGCAGCCTAACTATATGATTAATAAATACCTCCACTAACTTGCTCACTTGCCACGTCTCTCGGATAGGTAAAAAGCGAGCAGTCTTCGTCAGTCTATCCACCACTACCCAAATAGCATCATGGCCTCGGCTGAGTCTCAAACCGGTGACAAAATCCATGGAGATGTCCTCCCACTTCCATTCTGGAATAGGAAGTGATTGAAGCATTCCTCCGGGTCTCTGATGCTCGATCTTCACCTGCTGACAGACCTGACATTTAGCGACGAATCTCGCTACATCCGGCTTCATGCCATCCCACCAATAAAACTGTCGCAAATCCTTGTACATCTTACTCGCCCCGGGGTGGATTGAGTAAGGTGTAGCATGAGCCTCTTGCAAAATCTTCTGCCTCAACTCTGCATCTCGAGGCACACAAATCCGACCGCGTAAACACAAAATACCATCTGCTCTCTCCGCAAAGTCGGGTGCCTCTCCACAGCTCAATCTCTGCCTCAAATCCTGAATCATCGGGCAATCTTCCTGCTTCTGTCTTACTTCTTCAAGTAAAGACGGCCGACATTCTAGGGTTTTCAAACTACCCTAATAACGCTGAATCTGCACTTCGATGCCGTATCTTATTAGCTCCCTCTGTAACTCTGGTTGAGCCGTCAGATGAGCCAACATACTCTCCTGAGGCGTCTTTCTGCTAAGGGCATCAGCGACCACATTCGCCTTCCCTGGATGATAAAGGATCTCAAGATCGTAATCCTTCAGTAACTCAAGCCATCTCCTCTGTCGCATATTCAACTCCCTCTGAGTGAAGATGTATTTGAGGCTCTTATGATCTGTCATCACTTTGCAGGTACTCCCATACAAGTAATGGCGCCAAATCTTCAAAGCGTGTACCACGGCTGCCAACTCCAAATCATGAGTAAGATAATTCTGCTCGTTCGGCTTCAACTGTCTAGAAGCATAAGCAATCACTCTGTCCCTCTGCATCAGCACACAACCCAGGCCTATCTTGGAGGCGTCACTGTAAATCACAAAATCCTCATTCCCCTGAGGAAGAGCTAATATAGGAGCCGAAGTCAACCTCCTCTTCAGCTCGTCAAAACTCCGCTCACAAGCTTCATTCCACTCAAAACGAGTAGTCTTCCTTAGCAAATTGGTAAGTGGTTGGGCTATCCGAGAAAACCCTTCCACAAACCTCCTGTAATACCCTGCTAATCCCAGAAAACTCCGCACCTCCTTCACATTCTTCGGAGGTTCCCATGCCTTTACAGCTTCAATCTTTGCAGGATCCACCATAACTCCCTGAGCAGATACGACATGCCCTAAAAAGGTAACTTCAGGCAACCAGAATTCACACTTGGACAGCTTAGCAAACAGTCGATGTTGTCTCAATACTCCCAACACCAGCCTAAGATGCTCGGCGTGCTCCTCCTTACTACGAGAGTAGATCAAAATATCGTCGATGAACACTACTACAAATCTGTCCAAGTAGTCTATAAACACCCGGTTCATCAACTCCATAAATACAACGGGTGCATTCGTCAGTCCGAACGGCATCACTACGAACTCATAATGTCCATATCTCGTTCGGAAAGCCGTCTTAGGTATATCTTCCTCCCGAATCCTCAGCTGGTGATAACCTGACCTCAGATCCACCTTAGAGAACACAGTAGCCCCCTGCAACTGATCCAGCAAATCATCAATACGTGGCAGCGGATACTTGTTCTTGATGGTAACTCGATTGAACTCCCTATAATCGATACACAGTCGGAGAGAACCATCCTTCTTCTTCACAAACAGAACTGGAGCTCCCCATGGCGACGCACTCGGTCGTACGTAACCCTTCTCCAACAGCTCCTCCAGTTGTGCCTTCAGCTCCTGCATTTCCATCGGAGCCATGCGATATGGGGCTCTAGAAATCGGCCTCGTTCCCGGCTCCAACTCAATCCCAAAATCCACCTCTCTCTGAGGAGGTAATCTTGGAAGTTCCTCAGGAAAAACGTCCTCAAACTCGCACACTACTGGTATGTCCTGAATGTGCGGTTCCGCCTTGTCCCCCTGAAGGACATAACACCAATATCCTACACATCTGTCATTGAGCAACTTGGCGGCCTTCACCATACTAATCACCGATCCGGGCCCCTCCTGCTCTAACTCCTAACACACATGTCTGGTCCCATCATCTGCGGTCACTGTAACCGTACCTCTGTGTGTATCTAAAACTGCTCGATAACGCATCATCCAGTCCATCCCCAGAATCACGTCATCATTTGGCGACAACTGCATTACTATAAAATCTGCATACCAATCTCTATTCCCTATTCTAATAGGGCACTGTAAAATCTCCTTATTCCCTCTTACTTTACTGCCGTCAGGCAGCCCCACAACAAAAGATACCCCCTCAGTGCAAGTCAGTCCTAGTCTAGCCACGCAAGCAGAAGAGATAAAAGAATGGGTAGCACCCGTATCAAACAGTATGTGAACAGGTTTAGACTGAATCCAAATCGTACCTGTAGCAGTCGGCGCGTGTAAGGCATCGGCCCTCCTCATCTCAAACACTCGGGGCTGATTGCCCCCGGTGTTGCTAACTCCTGCGCCGCGTCCTCTGCCCTGGCTCGGTGCCTGCTGAAACTGCTGAGGCTGATGACGAGGCATCTGGTTCACCGTTCCCGGTGAAGATCCTTGTGAAGGTGCCCCCACAGTACAATACTGCTGCAAATGGCCATGCTTCCCACAACTGAAACAACTCCTGACTGGCTTCGGACACTGACTCCTCAAATGAGCAATGCTTCCACAGTTGAAGCACTCTCTCTGTCCTCCAGTGGACTGATTCTGGCTGAAACCCTGATCGTTGCGGCTGAGAAGAGCCGGGACGACTGTCTCTCCTAGATTCTGCCGGGGCAGACAACTTCTGCCTCTTGCTTCCTGTGGTATGCACCTCCAGCTGACTCTGTCGGGTCGTGGCCATAGCATAAGCCAAAGCAGACTGCTGAACGTCTGCCAATGTCGTAAGTCGGAGACCAGACACATAAGCATGTAGATGCGGTTGCAACCTTTTCAGAAAGGTCGCAATCTTCAACTCCTCACTAGGGGCAGCATTTGGCATCGCTGCCAACTCTTGCTGAAACTTCTGAATAGTCTCAGATATTGTGATATTTTCGGGTCCAGCATCCCGAAAAGCAGCCTCTCGTGCCGCCCTCACCACCGGAGGACAATATTGATCTCGAATATGCCTCTCAAACTCCTCGAAAGTAACCTCAGTCCGGTGGTCCCTACACAGCTCCCACCAGTCAAAAGCGCTCTCCTGTAGCAGACTCTGTACTAAAGACATCTTCCGCTCCTCCGGTGCCTTAATAGAATCCAATGCAGATTTCACCCTCCTCAGCCACTGCTCTACGTCAGAACCCTGAGCTCCAGCAAAGTTCGGTACTCCAGTCTTTCTAAACTCTGCGAGCCACTTATCAGGCTGAGGCTCACGATACTGTCTCCTCGGTTCGACCACCTGATCAGCTATCACTGGTCCTCCAGAAGCTGGCGTTGCTCCCAGCTGGGCAGCCAAAATAGAATCTGGTCCAGGTGCCCTCCTCTCAGCTCCTTGTTGCCCCGCAACTGCGTTCAGATTCGGTGCAGCTCCCGCACCCATCAACGTCTGCAATAACAGCTGAATCGCAGCAGTCACCTCTGGGCCAATCCTGCTGGTGGTACTCCTCCTCCCACCTGAGCCCCGTTTGCTGGGAGACCTCCTCCAGCGACAGAGGCACTGTCCTCTCGATGAACAGCAGCAGCCACATCCTGACTCTCAGCAACCTCCTCCTGATGGTTATCCTGTTGTACCTCTGGCTCAGCAGCTACAGGGGCCTCTCCTCTACCCCTGCCACGACCTCCTACTCGGCCTCTACCGCGGCCTCTTCCGCGGCCTCTTCCGTTAGCTGCAGCAGCTCTAGCTCTGGTTGGTGGGGCCATCTATAATAGAAAGTCCCACAATCAAAACTTAAACATTCTATATATTAACGTAATTCCTACTATTCTACGTGAGGTCCTTCGGCTGAATGGGGCGGAGTCGCGACGTGTCACCGACCCCCTATATGCAACATGTCTACCCCAGTAAAAACATTTGAAAACACCGGCCGGTTTTGGTTTTAAGTTGGACCTCGGGTACTCTTTGTTGGTCAGTTCCATGTGCCCTGTTGTCAACCTGGCTCTGATACCAATTTGTAACACCCCGTCTTTCGACGTGGTGCTACTCGGAAATAGACCTTACCAGGTACTATTATTTAGGTTGACAACTACACTGTAGGACCTTACAACTCGGGCACGACGAGAAAACATAATAAAACATCCAACCTTTATTTAGTAAAACTTAGAAAAATGTAATTATGCATGAATCCCCGAAATTTATAAATAATCGAATACGTCATAACGCCTACTGAAATTGAGCTATCTGATCCAAAAGACAATAACTGAAACAAAATACCACTCTGTCTAACAAATATTAAAATCAATATTCTAACTAATATAAATAACTCATATAAACCAATCTCACTATGACACGCGCTCTCTACCACTCCGGCCCGCCATCTTGCCTCGGTTCCTGCACGGCTCCCTGATTCATACCTGGACCTGAAAAATGTTCCCCGAAGTGTCAGCGTCTAATCTACCAAGCTAGAAAGAATATGGAAACCGTAGAACGTTTTGAAATCAGTTATCTAAAGTCAGCATACAAATCCACAATCGCATTCATAACTCTAGAGGCCAATACCTAAGTTAGTTATATCAGTCACACAGTCACATACGCAGATACAATCACAGTCACATAGCAATGCAATTCTTCCTTCGTCCACGATCCGACTTCCAAGGCACTCATCACCGCGCCGAGTGCAGAGGCAGGCCCTCCCACTCCACTTCCCATTCTCCCTTCGAACTCCTGGCTAAGCCTCCACTGGAGCGCTTGCCAAAAAAAACACATATAATAATTTTCGTTTGAAGGGGTACGATTTTCCCAGTCACACGGGTCAAAGTAGCCAACTCTTCCTCAACACCAGCTACAATGGGCCGTGTCGGAAACGGTACCAACACAGAGAAAGTGTTCAAAAATAATTTCCGATAAAACACATTTAAAATCATTAATGCACACAATACACAAGGAGTTCGAATCAATTTAAAAGGTATTCGGGACTAGTTCCCAAAACCCTCCCTACAATGTCGATACGCAATCTAACAAGGGAGAAAAGAACCGAGCAAGTCGAAAAACGACTTACCTCGAACGAAGGATTCTTGGGAAGACGGAACTACGATCTCAGACGGAACGATTCCCTAAAGAATTATAAAGGGAAAAATTAATTAATTAAAAATACAGTCCGAACTAATTAACCCAATTAAAGGGCCACCTTTATTTCCCCTTAAGCAACCGATTATTTATAACGATTTTTGCTAATTGCCCGACTAAGCTAAGCTACTTAATATATTAACATATTTGTATATTAAATTCTAGCCCAACACAATTACCCAAATCCCTACTTGTATCAGTCCAAATTCAAACCCAAACTCCCAGCCCAAATCAGTAAAGGAATTGCAACAAGCCCAATGTTGGCCAAACCACATCCGGCCCACTAGTAGTTAAGATTTGGGAACAAATTTCAACCCAATTGGGCCAAGAATAGCCCAGTTCCCCTCCATCCCGTCTCCCTTCTCAAATCTCTGTTGACCGGCCAAAGGAGCTTTGACCAAATTGGAACTTTGACCCCGCGGCCCCACCTACGCCCTTCTTCAATCCTCTTCTTCTTCGCAGGAGAAGCCGAGGCTGCCCCGTACGCTCCGTGCTGTACTCCAACCAGCCATCGGCGACGGCGAGGAAGCACGGCGAGGAAGCAATTGCCGCTTCTGTTCGTGCCCCGGGAACGTTCCCGGACGGCCTCGACCACCATTCCCCGGCGTCCATCCCCCAGATTTGCTACCCAACTTTCGTCGTCGATTTCCGACCACTGTCACCCTCCGATGGCGGCGATCCTGCGATTACACCCCAGACCCCAATCATGACTTCCTCGCTCGGCCACGTTATTCCCGATCCGACTCGCACCCGCTCCGTCGACCATTCCGACCCCTCTGTTTCGCCTTCGCCCTCTGGTTCCTCCGCCGTTCAATTCCCCAGGACGCCCACTCCACCATTGGTGGCCACGAAGGAAGTCGGAGGCGAGAACCACGGTTGTCCCCCAGTTCGTGCACCCACCCCTGCTTCCTCGGCCGGACAACGCCAGTCCGATCGCTCCTTCGCCTCAGTCGCCGGCGGTCTTGTAACGAACCCCTTCCTCCGACTCTCCCTCTACCCCGGAATCCACTTACCCAGTCTTCTACCCGACACGAGAAAGAAAAGGGACAGAGATTAGAATCTTACCGGTGGTGTATTCCGACGCCAATGGACGACGTCGCCGGTGGTGAATGCTAGCGCACGAAAGACCCCCTCCTTGGCCCTCAATGCCGAGCGAATCGAAAGAACCGAATTACGATCGAGTTTCCTTCCGGTACTAATTGAAGATTGGTTTTATCCCAAGAGAAAGGATTTGGCTCTATTGTTGAATTGGATATAATTTACCCACTTTAAGATAGATTTTCCATACCCACTTTAAGATAGATTTTCCATGGATAAATTAATATGTTGGTTAAATTGGTTAAACTTATCCCGAATATGTTAGTTAAATTGGTTAACAAAATTAGATAGCAATCTAATTAGTTATCGTATAGATAAACTAATTATTAGCTAGGTATTCTAACGGATTATTAAATCGGTTTTAAATAATAATTACTCTTTTCCGAGGGTTACTTGCGGATCACGCCTTAGCAGGAAACTCGTTTTCCGACTTATGTGACCTAAAATAATTACGGATATTACACCGTGAAAGAACAATTTTTTTTTGGTTGAAGAAGGACAATTTTTTTTTTGTGAATTAGTACTGAATATTAAAATTAATAAGAAAATAATCCGAATCTCAATTTAATCGAGTACAAAATAAAAATGTGTAAGGTCTTATGAATGAAATTCATATGAAGGAAAATTTACCCTTTTTTTAGTTGTTTAATCCAAATTCAAATTTTCCTCTATGTTGCACTGTTTTATATGCTCACCTAGTTGAAAATAGCGAACCCACCTCTGGTTGACACATTCAAAAGGGAAATAAAAACGGTGTTTTCCATTTCAATTCAGAGGTTTTGGCCAAAGCCTATGGAGACCCGAAAACCTTTTCTCCCGAGAACTCAAACCCTAGCCCGAAAACTGTTCAATCGCCCCCAATCTAAGAACCGTAGAGCCATAATCAGAAGCTTAATTGAAGTTCTTCTTATTCATATTTTGATCCAAATCCTTTGTATTGATGATACAAACCTATCCAAAGCACCAATTTGGGGATTTTTGCCCCGATTTCCCGCGACCCTTCAATCGTTCACCACACCCAAGTCGTACTGTCGGTCGATTGATGCTGCCTTTGGGGTGTGCCGACTAAGGGTCCTTGCTATTTCTTCTAAGTGTTGGCGGCGCGGAAGGAAATGGGCTCTTCATTTTTCCGATCAACGGGCAAACTGGAGATTAGGGTTGGTAAGGCTACGGTCCTTTGCGGGACTCTTCTTCGCTGGAATAATGACCGATGAAGAAGGGACTTCTGCAGGGCTTCTTCTCGAGGAGTGGAGGAAGCCGCCTCACCTTTGGAAGGGACAACATTCCTGCCAAAGGTTTAGTAAAGAATAATGCAGAAATTACTCAATATCCTGGTTGCTTCCATTTATACTTACTCTTATTTATTTTATCATCTATTTGGTACTCTCTGTGTGCTATGGTTTCTATGGCCATATTTGGAAGGGATGTGATTGCTTAAATCTTTTGAGTGGGGTTTGGGGTATGGGGTACGCGACTATAGGAAAACAAGATGAAGAAATGAAGATAAGTGAAAGATCCTACAAAAAGACCCTCATCTCTGATCCTCTATTGTCTAAAGAACAAGATGAGAATGAGCCTGATCATTCTCAGTTTGAACCAGTGCCTACCATGGTCAATAAGACCTTTAAGGGTGGCAAACTGAACAAGCCTTTTGAGGCAGGACCCTCGAGGTCAAAGAACGAACAATCTGAAAGGAAGCTTGATATGTTGGTTGTTCTTGATCAACTCTCTGAAATTAAAGAAAATACCATGCATTTGAGGGAAACCTCACGTTTTGCATATATGCCTTGCTTGAGTGCTGAAATGAATATGAAAAAGAAACTGACTTATGAATTGCACAGCACTAGAAAACCAAATTCCAATGATGAAAGCTTCTTATATGTCTGTTTGAGCATTCTGAGGAATCTAAACAAAGCCCGGAATGTCTTTACAAACACGGAAATATGGAAGGAAATGCTTTATAGTTTTAATTCCTATGTATGCAATGATATATCTAAGTGGAAGGGGACTGATGGGGGTTTGATTTATTTGCCCTGTATGAGAACTAATAGCAATTATGAAATTAATACACAATTGTGGAAGCATAATATTCCTGTTACGATTATGACTAATATTCTACATGAAACCATTAGCTATTTGCTTGAAAAATGGTGTTGTGATAGGATTAAGGACACACTATGGAACATGGCTGATAGAGAAAATCGATGGCTCACCTGGAGCTTCCCCGGGAAGAACCAGTGCAACACCCTGATTTTGAAGACTGGATGCCAAGTCATTTCTGTGAACCTAGCTGGATCCATTTGGATGTATTTACAAAATAGATCAAAGAAAGATGAACAAAGGGGAAATAGGGAAAGAAAAACATGGAAAAGGAAAATGAGGAAGACAAAGTATAAACATAATCTTAGATATTTTATATATCGCGCACATCATTTGAATAGTAGAATAAAAACAAGTGGGGGTTTAAACACCAAGAATCTAAATCTCAGCATGTACATGTGGCTTACTAACACAGTGATTGGTCAAATATTGTGCAGTTTAAATATGATGTTTGAACTGGTTAATGTAGTAACATGGAATAAATTAATGCTGAAGTGCAAGTGGGGAATGATGACTAGAGAAAAGTGGAGACAAATCAAGTGGAAGAAAGCTAGACACATTAAAGAACGGAAACAAAAGAGGAAGGTGTGGATTTATAGAAGCAAGCAACATAAAGCTCAAGATTACATTAGAAATTTTGGTTTATGCATATGTCATAGAGTTTGTACAAACTGGTGTAAAAAGATTTTCATATATGAAAGAAACATAAGTTGTAATATAAATAGTATGGAGTCTCAGAAGGGTGCAGGAAAGAACAAATGTTGGCAAAGGTCATGTTTTTGTGGACAGTTGAAACTTATGCAGGTTCAGGGGACAATGGTTTTATTAAACCCCGATTATGGTGCTATAGAAAATAGGGACATGTTTAGAATACAAAGAAGAACTTCGAAATCCCGTCTGCCAACAATGACAAAAATTAAACAGTGTGCTAGAATATCTTATACATTAATTGTTTATAATGAAGATTGGATTTTGGAATAGTAGGGGGATAGGTAGAAAATCCTTTTGGCCGGAACTAGACACGTTTTGCAAAATCCAAAAAATACAAATCATCGCAATAGCAGAAACAAAAACGGATAACCTGCCGAATGATCAAGTTTGGAGACGTGCGGGTTTTGATAATGTCATTTGGTCTCCTGCGACTAGGCGTGCCGGGGGCATTGGAGTTTTCTGGAAAGCGCATCAACTCATCAATGAGGAATTAACTGTGCTAGGCCAAACACCGAGGTATGTTATTTTGAAATATTATCATGTGATCACTAAAAATACTTGTGCTTTATGCTTTGCTTACGCCCCGCCTAATGCGGGGGATAAGGATGCATTTTGGATAGAACTTACAAAGACCTTGCAGAATATAGAGCTCCCAATTATCATAATTGGTGACCTTAATGAAATTCAAAGTCCTAGCGAGAAAAAAGGGGGCTCATACCCGGAACGACATAGATTTGAAAGATTAATAGACTTTAAAAATGACTGTCTTTTAGAAGATATCCCGTTCTTAGGAAATGCTTTCACTTGGAGGAAAAATAAAACAGAAATCGATAATATCTATGAGAAACTAGATAGAGTGTTGGTTAGCAATAGAATTATCCAATGGTTTCCCAATATATGCACTAACAACCATGCATTCATTAGCTTTGACCATTGTAAAATCTCAGTGGAAATATGCAATGATGAAATGATTAAAGCACAACCTTTTAAAATGGAAAAACTATGGATGTACAGAAAAGACTTCCGAAATATTGTAAAACAAGCTTGGAGGGTGCAAGTCCAAGGTTCAAACATGTTTCAGTTGGTTAAAAAAACACAACTCCTAAAACAACATGCGAAGAAATGGAATAAAACTACTCTAGGAAATATTTTTGAACAACTAAAAGAGATAGAGGTTAATCTCCTTGAAATACAAAAAAGCATTCTAGTTTCCCCGCAACCAAGTGTTATACAGAAACAAGGCAGACTGCTGAAGAAGAAAGAATGTCTCCTAAACTACCACAAAACTTATTGGAAGCAGAGAGCAAAAACGAAACATATTAAACTTACCGATGCAAATACAGGATACTTCCACAAGATTGCTAGTGGAAAGAGAAATAGGAAAATTATGAAAGAAATTTGGACATCTGAAGGCACACAAATTATTGCAATAGAAAATATCCGGGAGGAAATAAGGAAAGACTTTAAGAAGAGATATACAAAAGAACCAACACACTCAAGCAATGAAAGAGATTACTTGAACCTAATCTCAAAAGAAGTAACAGATGAAGATAACATGATGCTAATAGGACCGGTTACAAACGAAGAAATTAAAAACACGGTATGGAATCTCGGGTCTGATAAATCTCCAGGACCGGATGGTATGACAGCAGAATTCTATAAGAGATACTGGGACATCGTGGGACCAATGGTTATCAAGGCAGTAAAAAGTTTCTTTCATTCAAGTAAGATCCTAAGGCAAATTAATCATACATTTATAACCCTTATAGCGAAAATAGAAAGTCCAAAATCGACGAACCATTATAGACCAATTAGCTTATGCTCAACCATATACAAGATCATTTCCAAAATTATAACGGAAAGATTGAAGAAAATAATAAGTAAAATCACACACCCTTTGCAAGGAGCTTTTGTAGCTAATAGAGCAATCCAAGATAATGTATTGATTGCTCATGAGATTTTGCATTCTTTTAGAAACTGCAAAAATAAAGATGGATGGGTAGCTATCAAACTCGACATGGAAAAGGCATATGATCGGGTGGATTGGGAATACTTGTTAAAAGTTTTAGAAAAATTTGGGTTTGATAAAAAATTTGTTGGATGGATCAGGGAATGCATATGCATGGTGTCTCTGTCGATCTTGGTAAACAATGGACCCACGGAACCGTTCACGCCTGAAAGAGGTCTAAGACAGGGCGATCCCCTATCACCCTTTCTCTTTGTAATTGCAGCGGAAATTTTAGCACGAAAACTACAAATAACGAGCGAAACTGATAAAAGTTCGATTGGCTTCCCAATATCCAGGGGAGGGACTCGAATTCCGTTCTTAGCATTTGCTGATGACATCATTATTTTTGCTAAAGCATCACAAGGATCGTGTAACAAAGTGAAAACTATTATCGATGAATTTTGTAGAATTTCGGGCCAGAAAGTGAACTACAATAAATCCGCCTTTCAAACATCTAAAAACATGAGCACACAACAGAAAAACATTGTACATCAAACGTTAGGAATTCCAACAATGACAAATATTGAAAAATACCTCGGTTGTCCGATGATCAGTGGCAAAGTAAACAAAGATACTTTCAAGGATACAATAGGTAAGACGCAAGCCCAACTTACCAAATGGAAAGCTAATTCGCTCTCCCTTGAGGGGAGAACAACCCTGATCCGAGCAAACCTTGCCACAAAACCTAATTATGTCATGCAAAGTTTCATGCTACCTAACTCCATCCATTTGGAAATGGATAGAATTAATAGAAGTTTTTTATGGAACAAGGATAGAAATTACAAACCTTTGGTGGGATGGGATAGAGTATGCAAACCGAAAGACATGGGAGGACTAGGAATAAGGAAAACGGAACACATGAACAAGGCACTACAAATGAGACTTCTTTGGAAAATTCTAGCGGAGCCCAATAATATATGGGTTTCTATTGTGAAACAAAAGTACCTAAAAAACGATAGTCTCTTCACCTATAGACTGAAACAAAATACATCTTGGCAATGGAGAAAATTGATCCAACTGAGAGAAGAGTTTAACAAAGGACTAATATGGCAAATGGGAGATGGTAAGACGATCAATTTCTGGAAGGATAGATGGTTGCATGAAGGCTCGCTTTACAACCATGCCAAAAATATAACAAATATTGATGAAAATTTAAAAGTGGCAGAGTGGATATCTAACAATAAAGCATGGAAGATAGACAAACTTAGGCAGGAATTACCGGATGATATAGTCGAACAAATACAATCAATACCAATTCCGGACAACTACATACAAGATCGCCTATATTGGGCACCCAGTAAGAATGGGTGGTTTTCCACATCCTCGGCTATAGAGCTCATAACTAACAGAATAAATCAAGATTTAAGCCGAAACAATTGGATATGGAAGCTGGAGACTTATCCGAAAGTCAAAAATTTCCTATGGAAAATTGACAATAATGGCCTCCCAACAAAAGCGCGCCTAAGAGATAAACAAGTCGTTACCCCAGGAGGATGTATACTATGCGACTGCTCTGACGAAGACACAACTCATATACTGACAAAATGTCCATATATGATACACATAACCAATAAAGTAAACCACAACACGGCTAGAGTGATTAGGGACTTTGATTTTGACAATAAAAGCCCTAAAATAATATTAAGTGAGCTTAAACAAATACTTGGCAAACAAGAATTCACAGAAATGACAGTAATTTGGTGGAGCGTTTGGCATCAACGCAACAAACTGACTTTCCAACAAGACCAATCATACGGTATTTTGGATTTGACATCGCACATTCGAACTCAAATCGATAATTGGAACAAAGCCAAACAATGGACGGAAGATGAGGAAAATATTAGAGGAAAAATGGGCAAAATGAAAACCAAAAACAAAATAAGCAGAAAATGGAGAAAACCTAAACATGATTACATTAAGATTAACTTCGATGCATCCAGACTATCCAATAAACAGGCAACGGGAGGAATGGTAATTAGGGACCACCTTGGTCGACTGGTGGATCTAAAAACTTGCAAATTTGGAAAGGTGTCAGTGCTCCAGGCTGAAGCGTTAGCCCTTAGGGAGGTCATACGGGAAGTAAACAAAAGGCAAATAAAGAATGTAGAGATTGAGGGAGATAATCTGCAAGTAATTAATGCGATCAAAGAAATTAAGAAATGCCCGTGGGAGATTGAACTTATAATCTCCGACATTCTTGTGGCCATTTATGGCTCAATTGATATCACTATTATTCATGTCTCGAGGGACTGTAATGCTGTGGCCGATAAAATTGCTAAATTGGGTCATAGCCTTCCTGACGAGTTGATTAAAACTCACCCAGAACTTAATGTTCTCATCCGCAAGGATGCTCTAGGACGCCCTCCTTAACGGAGTGCGACCTAATCCTTACCTAATCAAAAAAAAAATAAAAAAAATATGCTCACCTAGTTGGGAGATTTTCATGAATTTAGGCAAATGGAGCTGCCAATATATCATGATTGTTCTTCCAGGTTTTACGAATCCATTTTAAAATGGTACTTTTATTTCTATATTACTCTTTCAGTGCGACAAGGAAGTGGATTTTGTTGTTTCGCACAACTCTTAAATTTAATTAAAAAATTATGATTCTGATTATTTAATGTAAATTCACATTGTTCAATCACACACACCATACTAGTATACTGCCATATATAGGTCTGCGTGGTTTTTTTTTTTTGCAATCTTTGTTTTTTAAATTGTTTATCAATTTTTCTAACCTATAGTCTTGTTAGTTTTTACTATTTGAGATAATTCAACTTTTTATAGGTTTTATTTATTTCGACAAGGTATAGAAAAATCGATCTTTTATTACCTTTGTTTTTATTTGTGTATGTTGATGTATGTCTTCTTGCGTCTATCTAAAATACAATTTGACCCCCAAATCCTGTAACAATAAGACTATAATCACTATAGTGAAAAAATGTTGTTTTATCTAAATAGGCGTATATTTCGAATCTACGACATATGTATATTCGAACGGAATCACTATCCAACTTTATTGGCTCACCAGACTTCAACAAGCTTACAAAAACATTATGAATAAAAAATTGGGTAATATTCACAAACTATATAATAATCGGGACAAGATTATAAAAAAGTGGAAAGATGGGACCACAATTAGAAAAATATATAAGATGAGGCACCTAGCCTACAACGTGGGGTGCGGCACAGGGTGGTTTGTGTTGGACAGCCCCGCAGCTTTAGAACGGCAAACTCTACATTTTATGTTCAATCCCATTCCAATTAACAAATATGAATTCCAATTACTTTGACCAAATTAATACTATTATTTTGTAATGACGGATCTTTGTGATTTCTTAATTTTGGGGTGTAAGAATGTCTTAGCATATCATGTTAGACCATTTCTATTTGTCCCTGTTCGTTTCTCCTTCCTTTTGAAACATGCAAATTGGTCAATTATTCCATATATTTTGTACTCTTGCCCTTTTTCGTTGAAATAATATATGTTCCTTCCTAGAAAATGGGCTTTCGATACTATACTTTTGTCTTCCCCTTTTATTGTATAGTGATCAGAATTATTAGAACATTATCACACTTCAAATCACATAACTACTTAGGTTTTGATTTTGTCATGCTTTATTAGAACAAACTATATATTGGAGTTATAAGGTACAAGAGTAACATGATCCATACACCAAAAAACATGGCTGTAATGATCAAACCATTTTTTATTTTTTTTGCTACAAACTAAAGGTACAAGACACATAACAAGTAACTTAAAATTATACATCTTGACTTGTCCGATTCAATTGGAAAGTTTGAATGTAATGGGTTCAAAACTCGACCAAGCCTCGACTTGAGAAACCAGATCCAATGTAAACATAACTCACGATAACTGGTCTAACTAGTATGTGATAACGTTCGTGATTATTAGGTCGTGAGTTCGAATCATCCCTCTCCAACGTAATGGTCAAAGTGTGCCTCCAATGGATAAAAGAAATTTAACTCGGGCTTAAAAGTTTTGCCTAGGTTCATATATGCCAACTTATGGAATAATATTCAAATTTAACCTTATTTTTTGTCGAGGACACCTTATAAAAGTCGAAACAAAAACCTCATGGTACTATCCTAAAATCCTAGTTGCCTTGATTAGATGCTCCAAAAAATTTAAATTTTACTTATTAACATGCGTTCATAGACAATGCTAAAATGACCCAATATATAACAAATACCATGATATTATTCACCTTTACTTTGACTTAATAGAAAATTAAGTTTCAATGTAAACGGTGTAAACAAGGAAGCCTCAATTGCGTGGAAATGGAATGTTTTGTGATGTTTTCTCCAATACCAATCTTGGCATTATCATATGCATCTTGCAATCCGGCTACAAAAACAAAGTTCACATATGGACCACATGAATTAAATTAATTAATAGAGTACTTACTGATCACCAAAACTTACTCCAAGTAAATCTATCTCTAATCATATCATTATTAAATCTTGGTATACATCATCTTTTCTATATGAATGAAGGGAAGTGAGTTTGATGTGAAGCAATAGGAAGATGAGATGACATATTTCTTGTTACTTGATTTATAGTGTTGTAGCTTTCATGGGTAGTTGGTCTTTTCTTTTTACTACCTTGTGTGAAAGTTTGACATGTATGTGTATTTGATCATGCCCCCTTTTGACCGTCTCATACTTGTTTTTGTTCAAATAAATATAAATAACTTGGCCAAATAGGCAAATACATATATGGCCCACTAAACTTGTATTAAATAGACACTTAAGGGTTTAATCAAAAAGGGCAAAACTTTAGAAATTAAGTGACTATTTAACACAAGTTCAGAATGTCGTATATGTATTTGGTATAAATAACTTACAAAAAACTCTGGTATAGAATCAAATGGTTACCCTAAAATTTTTGTTTCGATTCCCACGAATAATAGTGCCCTGATCTTTAAAGGCAACACATAACTTAAAGAAAGGATAAAAGTATTTATACATGATTGGTAATGTAAAATTGGAACTTTTAAAAATTAAATAAAAAAATTTGAACCAAAACTCAACATTGAAAATGCTCTCATTTTCATCAAAAAAAAAAATGCTCTCACAATTTCACCAACACCATGTCTCATTTGCAACTATAGTGAGGATGGTGATTGTGAATCTTAAAAATTAAAGATAGGTTTTAAGATAATAAATGTGTAGGTAAGTGGTCTCATTTGCGGGGTTGAGGGCCTAATCTAAACCTCAACAACCATTTGGAGAATTGTCCCCCAACTACTCCAAAATTAATACACAAAGATAAACATACATAATATAGAAAATAAATGGTACCACTTGCTTGGCTATGAATCAAGCTAAGATCTTCATGTGACACCTATCTTTCTTTAACTCTTTATTTTTCACTGACATGAATCATGAGAAGTCAAATTGTTGGTTTGTTTTATCCTGCATCATTTATTGGCCGAGAATAGAGCAAGAGAATGACATGGCTAAATTATAGGTGGCTAGGCTGAGAAGGATAAATCTGAGTCAGTAATGAATCATTTACATATTATTTATATACATGA
Source organism: Fallopia convolvulus (assembly GCA_964016875.1). Classification (NCBI taxonomy): domain Eukaryota; kingdom Viridiplantae; phylum Streptophyta; class Magnoliopsida; order Caryophyllales; family Polygonaceae; genus Fallopia; species Fallopia convolvulus. The sequence goes on from OZ024720.1 coordinate 4,740,710, forward strand.
GTTCTATTTCGGAACCGGCTAGAACCGGATCGGAACAGAGAACCGGCCCAATGGAACCGCCACCGTGGTTGGGGAGCCGCAGTCGCCTTAAACCGCGACCGCGGTTCTTCCTCTACTACGTTATGTATTTTTTAGTTTTTTTAGCCGGTTTCGAAACCGAGAGAAGCTGTTTTGGAATCGAACCGGAACTAAAACTGTGGAACTGATGCCTGGGTGGTTCCGCTTCCTGGTTTTGGAAGAATCAGAACCGCCGGTTTCGAGACCAGACCCATGTCTAATCATTTATAGCTGAATATGTTAAAAAGATGTTCTAAATCATGGAATTTTTTTTTTAGAATCATGGTTTTTTTTTTCTTGCTCAAAGTAATTACTCCGTATATTTTAGGCGGGAATTATGTTTTTAAAAATATTTAGCAATGACAAATTTAACAAAAACAAATTTCAAGGAGAAAATGAAATAATAGACAAAATCCTCTGTCCTAAACACGTGGGTTCCAAACTCATAAATATAATGCAACATAAGATTGGACATACAACTTGTTAACGATATGCATTCATGAACTTTCCCATCAACAAAACTTCATTTATCATTGTTCTATCAAAAGAAATGCTAATAGTTTCAATTCAATCTCAATTGGCATAATTCATGAATGAATATGAAATAGGAACAATTTTTTTTTAATGCAAAATTACTAAGATTCACGCATTTTAGAATGAGGGGAATGTTACATGTCCCTAAAAAGATCATGTTCAAAGCATCAAATGCTCATCTGCATCAAAACTCAAAATCCCTTGTATTATTATTCCAATAAAAGTATAGAACAAGAAGTATATGATCACTTACATATCTGTAAAACATGAAGTCTTTTTTGTGTACTATGAAGAAACCTTTTCCACACAATCTTTCTATAGAGAGGGCCAGGCAGAAGAACTCTTACTAAACCAACCACCAAACTTGGCAAAATTTACCTTTTCTAGCAACACTTTTTCACTTTACACAAACTTGCACCAAAACCTTCCCAAGAGAAACCAAAATGAAGACCCTTTACCAAGCAAGTAAAGCTACTAGTAGCAACAAATGGGACATCTAATGAGCCCATTCTCATTACAATCCGGACACCTTTGAAACCCGAATTCGTCCTCCTCGATCCGTTCCTCCTCTCGCTCTTCTTCCTCCTCATCAACCTCATAGTAAATCTTACAACTCCCCGAGCACGTCTCACACGGAACAAACCTAATGTCTCCACAAGCCTCACACGAGCCACCAAACGGTCCGTCCTTGTCCCCTTCCACAAACTCGCATCGTTCTAGAACCTTCTCGAGCCTCCCTTCCTCGTGCATTCTTCGAATCTCCTCGGCTCCTCCAATGTAGTTCTCACCCACAAAAACCCTAGGCAACCCACCTCCATAACTCTCTCCCAAAAGCTCCTTTAGCTCCTCCTTAAACCCTAAATGCATTGAAACATCTCTCTCATCAACCCTAACACCTAATGACTTAAGAATCATTCTCACATTGCAACACTCTTCATAGGTCTTCCTCACTCCCCTAAGACTTGTAAAGTACAAAACAAGCCTCTCCTTCACATTATCCTCTGCCTTTTCCAACACACCAATTGGGAGCTTCTTCACATCATCCACTATTCCATTGGGCTCCAAACTCGGACTCTTCGGCTTTCTCTTAGAGAGGCGAAAAGGGTTTGTGGGCGAGAGCTCCTCGAGGGCCTTTCGAAAGGCGGTTATGATCTCCGGATCGAATTCAGACATGACCGTCTTCGACAAGGCCTTCTTCTCATTTGAACCAAAACCTGGCCCGTCCATCCAAAAGGGCTTTGGAGAAGGACTATTATTACTACTAGGAGGAGTCTCATTCTCATCCTCATTCTCATTCTCCATTAGATCATCAGGCATCTCGTTAGGGAAAACATGAAACGAAAAGCTCCTAACATGATGTTGATCAAATGGACGGATCAAAGGGCTTGTATCCTCCAAACCCTCCATCATCTCCCAAGCATTGATAGTCTCCGGCTCACCGGGCGGCGTCCGAATCGGTGTCTTAGGCACAACTTTTGTGATCTTCTCATCAATCATCTTTGACCAAGCCTTGGCCTCAACCATGCCCACTTCAAATTCAACTTTCTTAATCTCCTCATCCTCTTCTTCCTCCTCCTTCATGAGGCTTAATCGGTTTGGGGATAACGAGGAGTTTTCGACCCGAAGAGAGCCTAAGGTGGTGGAGGAGAGGGCCACAACATGGTAGCTATCACCATCAATGGAAGGTGGGTGATGAACATGTAAGGAGAAGCTTCTTCTTGTGAGAGGTGAATTATAAGGTGCACTGCAATTCTTGCATCTCTTTTGCTTTGATTTGGAGGATGCACAACCCATTTGTGAAATTCTTAGTATTTCACCACTAACCCAAGTTTTATTAGGATTTTAGGGATTTTGGGTAATGAAAAAGATGCATAAAAAGTAGAGATTTTGTGGAGATTGAGGGGAATGAATGAATGGATGGGTGAATAATGGAATGAGCTGGTTTCAATTAACAAAGAGGAAAACTAGGGATTTGGTTGGGGAAAAAGTAAGATTTGGGGATCGAGGAATTTGAAATTCAATCAGGGGAATGAAGTGAATTTGATGAATGAAATTGACGGGAAGCCCAGAATCAAATGGGACGTAGTAAAGGAGGATGAAAACGGCCTGACATCTGATCTGAAACGGGTATCCGTTATGGATGAAATTGAATGGCTGATTTGTGAGGTTTTTTGCATTTGAAAGAGGGCAATTAATGGGGGGTTTAAAGGAGGAGGTGGGTTGGTTGCAGAGTTGAGAAAGGAAAGGGGAAGAAGAAGAGGAAAGTCAAAGGAGGAAGGCTGGAAATGGGAAGACCATTTCTGATTTCTTCAAAGGGAAAAAATTTGAACAAATTAGGATTTTAAAGTTTAGAATTTTATTGGGTTTAATGTTTTAAGTTTTGGTTTGTGTGGGGTTTACTTGTTAGCGATGGAAGAAAGAAGAAGGGAAAAGGAAAGACGGCAAACGCGGAAATTATTGCTACAAAGGCTCCTCTTTAGTCCCCACCACACTCTCATCTCCTTTGATCATCACTTTCCTAAATTATACTATATACTTGATTAAAATCACACATAAGTTAAGTGTTAAGGGAATATTATAGATTAAATTACATGGAATCCTCATAAATTATGGCTAGGATTTTCACTCACACAAATGTGAAAACGGAAGTTATAAATTAGCACGGGGGAGATTTGAGATGACCTTAATTCTAGATTACCTTATTATTCTATGTATGTATCTAGACAAGTACTCTTTGTATAAAACTCGTTCCTCATCTCATTAATATAACTACAGGTTTCTACAATCTCTTAATTCTCCGTAGATATAACGTGGGTTCAATTCACATTTGGTAAACAAGGATTTTGTTAGTAATTTCAGATGGATAAATTTCTGATTTCAAGAGAAAAAATCAATTCACCCATATCCCTTTCAATTAGAAGATTTACTTCTAAAATTCCTAATGAACAAAAAACAGGACAACCTTTGTGTTTTGTCAATTCCCCTAGAAGAAGAATCCTACGTGCTCAACTCGAATTTCAGCCCACAATTCTCGTGGGCCTATTTTCTTGGGGACTATAAGGGCCCAATTCTTTTTGAAGACCCAACTTCAAGTGTGAAATGCTTGTAATATTATTTCTCTCTTTGATCTCCGCCACCAAAGAGAAAGAGAACCATCTTCCTTATCAAACATGGCTCCGGCTCTTTCTTCTTCGGATTCGGGTACGTCTATATAGTATCATGCAAAAATGAAACGACAATGTTAGCCAGATATCTTTCTATGTATCCTTTATTAGAATTAACGTCCTCTTTAATCTACTCAAAGAATAGCCTTATAGGCCTTGTTTACCTTATTTTATGCATGACATATTTTATAAGTATTTAGTCCTTCAATACTATCAATACTATATTATCAATGCTCTAGAAAACGTTAAACGGATCGTAGGGGAAGAGGCCGTCTAACATAAGTGGCCTAAACGGTTTCTTAGAGACACCTAGACGTGGAATGCTAGACAAGCTTAGACCTTAGAGTACCCAGACAGGAATTAGACGAAACTTAGACAAGATTTTTAGAATAGTGTATACATTTTGGGTTTAAGAAATATTTTTTTGTATAGTATCAGCCTAATTTTTTTGGGTCACCTTCTTCACCAATCACCAACAAACAAAACACACGTTCTTTACCCTAGATAGCTAGCTAGTAGAATAACCAAAATACAACTTATCTTGAAGTATTATGACAAGCATGAATCATGAATGTATACAAGAAACTAATTAGAAAACACACCTTTCGATGGCGCTCGGTCGGATTCGCGGTATCTTGTACAATAAAGTAAGGAAACCAAGAATCCCAACATAAGTGCATGAACAATCATATTTAGGGCATCGATCGATCCAATTAACCCCCCACGACGCGCTCCATAGTTATGGACGAGCCGCTCGTTGATAGATCTACTTGATCTCTGCTCGTGCGTCCAAGCCCTAAATTTCTCATCTCCTAGACTTAACATGTGTTAATTTATAATTTAAGTTTTTAATTTTTCAATCTTTTTTCATTATTCATGTTCCACTACTTCTCTAGGTCCATTCCATTATAATTTTTTTTTTTTAATAATAGTTATACCTGCACGACTACATAAATTCACTATTTAATTTATTTAACGAATATGATTTTAATTTAATATAAAAAATTACATAAAATTTTACAATTGGTGTCATATAAAACGGGGCCAAAATTAATAAGGTGAGCCCACTATAATTTTGATGGCTTAATGATAATTTATTTATGCAAAAATATAAATAAAAATTATTTGAATTAGAACCATTTAATTTTAAAAAAAAAATTTACAAAAATATAAAAAGGTAAAAATAATCTAAATTCTTTTAATTTTTTTTATCAAATTCAATTCTTTAAAAAAATTTGAATAAAAATTAAAAATATACTTAATAGGAAACGATGAAAAAATGTAAATAAAGAATGAATTTTTTAATGATAAGAAAATCATTTATATTTATATAAATAATTCAAAAATAAAATTAAGGAAAAGATAAAGTATTTTTTTAATCAAAAGTCAATTTAGGCAAGTAATTATCTAGATTGAGAGTTCTATTTTTTATCAAAATTTTATTTAAAATAAATCTTTTATATAAATAGATAAAAAAATGAAGATAATTTTTTTTTAATTTAAATAAAATTAGAATTTAATTTTTTCATATAAATAGATAGAAATTTTATTCGAAAAACTATATTAATATATCTAGCTCAATATATAACATATAATGTTCTATAGTTTTTTTTACTTTTAGATCTAGATCTATCCTAATTTCTAATATATAATAGATAAAGTTTTTATTTTAGATAGGATCTTTCATGAATTAATTTATCATATTCCTATAATATCAACATATATAAATTCTCAAAATAAAAAACTCATATGTGGCGAAATCCTAGGTGGCTTAATGTGGGAACGACATGTAGGAAAAATCCTAGGTGACGCAACGTGATGACCTTATTCCTTGCGTCTTTTATATAAATATACATAGATTTACATATTTTAGTATAAATTTGCAATTTAATTTTGCTTTAAATGTTTCAAGACATAAAATTTTCAAATATATAGAGTTAAATAAATATATTTTAATTACTTTATAAATTATATTATCTATAACTATATATTAAAGTTATCTCTTTTCGAGCCACTGAACGATTCTGGCCCCACCTCATATTTACAAAATTATTTTTTATTTCTAATATTTTAACTTTACCCTATTATATTCTTCTTTAACTATTTAAATCTATCTTTAACATCAAACAAATATCTATTTAGTGTAACAATATCTTTTTACAAATATTTAAAATTAAAGATAACAAATTTAAAATATTTTTAAATAAGTATAAATATTTTTTACCTTTTAGCATGATGTCTTTTCACAAAGTTATTATAGATTTATTTTTTCTTTTATAATAAAAAAATTAATGATAAATACTTATAATGTTTAAAAGTAAAAAAAAATAGGTAATATCTATAACTATATATTGAAGTTGTACCTTTTCGAGTCACCGAACGATTCTAGCCCCACCTTATATTTCAAAAATTTATTTTTATTTCTATTATTATAACTTCTTTCTAATTCTATTTAACTATTTAAATCTATGTATGTATATATAAAAGACGCAAGGAATAAGGCCACCACGTTGCACCACCTATGATTTTTCTACGTGTCGTTCTCACGTTATGCCACCTAGGATTTCCACATAGAATTTTTTGTTTTAGGAATTTATATATATTGATATTAGTTTAGGATAAGATATAAATAGGATAAATTAATCTAGGAAAGATTTTATCCAAAATAAAAATGTTATCTATTACATATTAGGAATTAGGATAGATCTAAAATATTTTATCTAAAATTAAAATAAATTATAGAACATTAGATATTATATATTATGATGGATATATTAATTTTTTTCAATTAAATTTTTATCTATTTATATGAAAAAAATTTCGAATTTTTATTTAAAATTAAAGAAAATTATTTTATTTTTATTTTTTATCTATTTATGTAAAAGATTTATCTTAAATAAAATTTTGATAAAAAAAAATAAAACTTTCAAGATAATTACTTGCCTAGATTGTCTTTTGATAAAAAAAAAATTACGTGATATTTACCTTAATTTTCGTTTTTGAATTATTTATGTAAATATTAATAATTTTCCTATCATTAAAAATACATTCTTTATTTATATTTTTTCATTGTTTCTTATTAAGTATATTTTTAATTTTTATTCAAATATTTTTACAGAATTGAATTTAATAAAAATTACAAGAATTTAGATTATTTATACCTTTTTATATTTTGTTGTAAAATATTTTTAAAATTAAATGATTCTAATTCAATCGCATAGCTAGAAAAGAATCTACAAATTGATATACTGTTCCATCACCGTGGTTGGTGAATATTGCAATCACCAATTTTTGTTGTGGATCAAAAGAGTAAAAGATAAACAATTGAGCAAAGTTATAATGTGCTCACCTTAATAATTTGGGCCCCGTTTTACATGATACTAATTGTAAAATATTCTATAATTTTTTTACTAATAAATAAGTTTTTATATTAAATTAAAATCATATTCATTAAATAGAGTAATTATTAAATTCATGTAGTCGTGCATGACACGACGAGTATAACTAGTTTATATCTAACATCAAAAAAATATCTATTTAGTATAACAATATTTTTTGAAAGCTTCCTTATACAAGTATTTAAAATTAAAGATAAAATATTTAAATATTTAAAAATAAATATAAATATTTTATCATATATCTTTTGACGAATTTATTTATAGAAATATAGTGATTTTCTTTTATAAAAAATAATAATGAATAAATAGTTAAAATTTTTAAAATTAATAAAAATCGATAATAAAATATTTAATAGATATTGAAATATTTGATAAACTCTAAATTTACGTACATGAAAAATAATAAAATATGAAGAATATAATATTTGATTAAAAATTATATGCATTCTACGAACAATAAATTACTTATATTGAAGTTTATATTATATTTTTATTTAGTTATTAATATTCTATTTATAATATTTATAAAATATCGAATTGTAATCGTATATGGTACGACGGGTAAAACTAGTAACACTTATGATGAATGAAAGTAGTGTTACTAAATAATTCAAGTTTTGTTTATTAAATAAACTCCAATAGCCTTTCATGGCAACTTTTAAGTCACTAAATTTAGCTTGAAGGCAAAATACTTGGCATTGAGTTTGAGTTGCGTAGAATTGATGAAAATGGGATTCGACTAAAAAAACTTGAAAACACGAGCTCTACATAATAAAGCTGAGAGCCCATTTTACCATCTGACAAAATCCCACGATTTACAAGTCCGGTCCAGTAACTTGATGCGCGAAAAAATGTGGATTAAATGCATTAAAAAATGCATTAAAATTGCCTACATATATTTAATGTTTCTTTTATAATTATCAAATCAGAGTGGCGCAGCGGAAGCGTGGTGGGCCCATAACCCACAGGTCCCAGGATCGAAACCTGGCTCTGATATGTAGAGTTGCTTCCGGCCATCGTTTTTGTAAATTATTTTTCACTTTCTAACCATTTTTTGCTGCAATTCGTATTGAGTTTTGCTGAACAATTTGTTTATCAACGACAGAATTTCAATCGATATAATATATATGCAGTACTAGATATCTCATGGAGGAAGTGAATATTCATGACTTGTGTAATTTATCATAGTTGTGGTTACAAATAAAATAAAAACTCCTTTCATGGTTTAAGATATTTATGACTTGTGTAATTTTTCACTTGGATAAGATCACTATGGTTATTGTCCTTATTTTAGGTTTCATACTAATACAATATCTCAACATTTTGTTGTTGTTCACACACTTCCTAATGCTATGATATAAAACAAAAAATAATGTAGTTTTTTTCTTAGAAAGTCACATGAGTTTGAGACATGGGTTATGGACATGAGAAATTTGAAAAGATACTAATAATCCTTTTGACTAAGAAAGACATTGAAGAAATGTGTCATCAAATGGAGGTTGCTCTTAATAAACTCCATTGAGCTTGGTGCAGATTTGTAATTAAAACCTATGTAGCAGAATGCAATATGGAGTTAGGGCTAGTACATCGGTATATACATGTTGAAGATGACAAATTTGCAAACACTAATTTTTGTTTGTTATTGTCTATAAGACGAATTTCCTTTTGGATCGGATCCAGACAATGTAATAACTGGGCCGATAAGCCTTGTCCAACCTATTCTTTAATTTATTGATGGGTTGGAAACTTGGAATATTTGACTGGCGACATAGACTCATAGAGTCCAATGCAATGTTCTAAAATCCCTCCTAAATTCTGTCTCTGTCTTGCCCATGATGTGTTAGAAGGCTCTAACTCGAAGTCTGTCAAAACGGACTGTTTAGGCCCGCCTAAGCAATTGTTTAAGCCGCTTAGACACTAGGCGACCCCTCTCAGCCCAAAGTCCGGCTAGTATTTTTTAGAACATTGATCTCTAGTGATGTGAATAGTAGGGTTTATCTCTTATTTAAAGCACAAAGAACTTGGTTTGGACATAGAGGAACCCCGATCAATCAAACCAGGTTAAAGACCAAAAATATTAAGGTGTAAGTACTTTTAAGGATACTACAAAACAATCATTGAGTGGGGTTGACAGATTGGGATTATATCCCACAACGGAAAACTAAGAGGAAAAACACTCTTAAGGTGAAAATGTTATTCATCAACTTAAGTTTTTTTGTCGATAGGTGTAACATCCCCGACCAAAGTGCATACTGATGGTGCGCGAAATAACCCGCTAAATAATCAAGGGCGAACTAGCGAATATAAGAAAAGGAATAATACGTTGCGTTGCGTATACACATCTAAACAATATATATATATATATTCGACCACAATTAAATGCAGGCCTACGTGATCATTATTTTTGAGATCCACTCACCATAAACGGGCAACTTGGCTTTGGCCCAACAAAACATATGGGCTCGGCCCAAATAACAAATCGATAAGGCATATGGGTTTAGTCCAACATATGCGATCGACAAATAACTTTCCACCTTCCGTCTTGTTCGTAAGGGGTAACTAGAAGTCATCAAATTGCTAAGAGCTTGGCCTAAGATTGTTGACTTTTCAACATCTATGGTCCAATCACAACTTAAGCTCATATTCAAAGCTATATATATGGGCATCCCACATCGGAGTGTAGCAATATGTTCAAGCGGGAAAAATCATATAAATAGGCAAGTCATGAGACATTTAAAAGGGTCGAAAATCCTCTCTGGCTCGAGAACTTTCTCGTTTGCCAAAGCTCGACGTGTTTGATCTCCGAGTGAGATCGCGCTATAAACGGTATAAGGTCTAAAGACTTTATTCGTAAAGAGCACAACAATCGGCTGAGGGGTGGGGAGGAGGAATAATCCACGTACGAAAACCGTTCGGTTGTACGAATCCCGAGAGTTAGTATTTTTATAATCCCGTTTATAGCGCAGATTATATCGGGTTTCAACACTGGCGCCGTCTGTGGGAAGTAACTCTCCCTATCCGACCTACTCTCGGGAAACAAGCTAAGTGAGGTGTGTTAGCTAGCTAGTGAGGCCACGTTCCAAGCGCGGTCAAAGAAAGCGAGGTGGGGCCGTCAAAAGCAAGGCCAACCAACAAAAGTGAGGCCGTAGTCAAAGGCAAAGCGAGGCTAGCGTGCGAGGCGAGGTCCCAGGCGAGGTTCCAAACAAGCCGAGGTTATAAGCGAGGTCCTCTCCCCTCCATTCCATCATGGCATATATGTTATATATAGCCAAACAAGCAGGGTTGAATCGTGGCCAACAAGCGAGGTCAAACAAGGCGAGCGAGGTCTTCCATGGCCAACTCCAAAGCAAGGTCATGGACGTCATCTTCTCACTAGGCCAAGCAAACGCGGCGTCCTCGCCACGCCAACATCACGGTCAAGGATGGCGAGCTAGCCATTTTGCGAGATCCTCCTTGGGGCCAAGAAGCGAGTTCCGATGTCACTCCATGCTAGGCCAAAAGACGAGGTCCGATGTCGCTCCAAGCAAGATACCATTCAAAAGCGAGGTTCTACGCATGAAAAACGAGGTTTTGGAAGCAAGGTTGGAAATTGGCGAATTTTCCATACAAGCGAGGTTATGGTAGTTTTGGGCCATGCAGCGGGGCCAAGTCAAATAGGCCACGGTATGCGAGGTCATTTGGGCGCTAAGCGAGGTCCATCTCCAAGGACAAGTGAGGTCTTAATTGGTGCAAGGCCACTCTTCGCGGCCTTCTCCGAGGCAAGACTCCATCAACGCGGTCCTCCACCTTTGCTTCTGGGTCGTGTCAGCCTCGCCGCCCACCTGAATTCATGCTGGCGTCTCCACGAGTCTCTTTGCCTAGTCTCGATAACGGCGCGTGGTGCGCCCGACACCGTCCGGTGCGGGGTTCATTGGAACATCCCTTTGGGGATGGGCAGGCTCTCCCGAGCAAGAAGATCGTAAACTTCATGCCATGTTCTCGTGTGGCCCAACCTCGCGGTGCCACCCTGCCTTGGCCAAACCTCGCGGTGCTTTTGTATTTCCTTCAAAGGTACGTGGTTTATTTCCACGTTGTCCTTACATACATATATATATATATATATGGCTTGTGAAGCATAGAAATCATGCGTTAAATATGGCGTGAGAAGTCGTTCTTGGGTTGCTCTCGGATCGGGTGTCGGGGCGATGTTCATTCTTCGCGCGGAGTCGCCTGGGTTATGCTCAAGTGACATGTCGCGAGCTTCTGTGCCTCGGGCAAGCACCTCGACTAAGCACCTCGCGGCCAAACGCCTCGTCCTTGTAGACCAGGCCAGGCATCCCGTTCTTGTTGTTAGGCCATCTCGGTCTTGTTTTTAAGCAAAACATCTCGGCCTCCCCAGTGGTGGCAACCTCCATATATGGCGCCCATTGCTTTTGCATGGCCATGAAAATATCTATCCATGTATGGGGGCGTGCCATTAATTGATGGCGTTCATGGCACTGATTTCATGCGTGGTGATGGCATGACAAATCTTTATTATAGAATGGCATGGGGTGGCGGGGTTGACGTTTGCTCATGCATGTCATGGTTGCATGTTGAGCTTTGTTTTCAAACGTGGCATTTGACATTGAGAGAATCATTTCTGGGCTGGAACTCACTCGTTGGGCCAACCCTTTATTTGGGCCAAATCAAGTTTAACGCGCCAATTGCAAACGCAACGCACCGCCTGGAGCGACAAACCTCGTTTTAAATATCTCGCGTTGCATAATCGTGGAACGAGATAAGCCTTGAAAACTTGACTCGCTAATTAATTATACTTGTATATACTCGCGTGTTGGAACCAAGTTCCTAATTCTCTGTTATTATTAAGTCCACCCCTCGCTTCCCGCTTGGGGTTGGAGAATCTCGTTAAAAGGTCCTCCCCTCGCTTCCCGCTTGGGGTTGGAGAATCTCGTTAAAAGGTCCTCCCCTCGCTTCCCGCTTGGGGTTGGAGAATCTCATTTAAAGGTCCACCCCTCGCTTCCCGCTTGGGGTTGGAGAATCTCGTTAAGGTCCACCCCTCGCTTCCCGCTTGGGGTTGGAGAATCTCGTAAAGGTCCACCCCTCGCTTCCCGCTTGGGGTTGGATAATCTCGTAAAGGTCCACCCCTCGCTTCCCGCTTGGGGTTGGAGAATCTCGTTAAAAGGTCCTCCCCTCGCTTCCCGCTTGGGGTTGGATAATCTCATTTAAAGGTCCACCCCTCGCTTCCCGCTTGGGGTTGGAGAATCTCGTTAAGGTCCACCCCTCGCTTCCCGCTTGGGGTTGGAGAATCTCGTAAAGGTCCACCCCTCGCTTCCCTCTTGGGGTTGGATAATCTCGTAAAGGTCCACCCCTCGCTTCCCGCTTGGGGTTGGAGAATCTCGTAAAGGTCCACCCCTCGCTTCCCGCTTGGGGTTGGATAATCTCGTTAAAGGTCCACCCCTCGCTTCCCGCTTGGGGTTGGATAATCTCGTAAAGGTCCACCCCTCGCTTCCCGCTTGGGGTTGGAGAATCTCGTAAAGGTCCACCCCTCGGTTCCCGCTTGGGGTTGGATAATCTCGTTAAAGGTCCACCCCTCGCTTCCCGCTTGGGGTTGGATAATCGCATTTAAAAGTCCACCCCTCGGTTCCCGCTTGGGGTTGGAGAATCTCGTTAAGGTCCACCCCTCACTTCCCGCTTGGGGTTGGAGAATCTCGTTAAAGGTCCACCCCTCGCTTCCCGCTTGGGGTTGGATAATCTCATTTAAAAGTCCACCCCCCGCTTCCCGCTTGGGGTTGGAGAATCTCGTTAAGGTCCAACCCTCGCTTCCCGCCTGGGGTTGGAAAATCTCGTTAAAGGTCCAGACTCTCTTATGGACGAGGTCCAGACTCTCTTATGGACGAGGTCCTAACTCTCTAAAGGGACGAGGTCCCGATTCTCGAAAAATACACAAACTTCACCTAATCTCGAGTGAGATCACGTCGCGTAAAGATCAATAGGCATGCGCACCTGGTTATTGTCTCGTTGCCCTCGTGGAACGGGGACACTGAGCCAAGGGGTTGTGATGGTGCGCGAAATAACCCGCTAAATAATCAAGGGCGAACTAGCGAATATAAAAAAAGGAATAATACGTTGCGTTGCGTATACACATCTAAACAATATATATATATATATATATATTCGACCACAATTAAATGCAGGCCTACGTGATCATTATTTTTGAGATCCACTCACCATAAACGGGCAACTTGGCTTTGGTCCAACAAAACATATGGGCTCGGCCCAAATAACAAATCGATAAGGCATATGGGTTTAGTCCAACATATGCGATCGACAAATAACTTTCCACCTTCCGTCTTGTTCGTAAGGGATAACTAGAAGTCATCAAATTGCTAAGAGCTTGGCCTAAGATTGTTGACTTTTCAACATCTATGGTCCAATCACAACTTAAGCTCATATTCAAAGCTATATATATGGGCATCCCACATCGGAGTGTAGCAATATGTTCAAGCGGGAAAAATCATATAAATAGGCAAGTCATGAGACATTTAAAAGGGTCGAAAATCCTCTCTGGCTCGAGAACTTTCTCGTTTGCCAAAGCTCGACGTGTTTGATCTCCGAGTGAGATCGCGCTATAAACGGTATAAGGTCTAAAGACTTTATTCGTAAAGAGCACAACAATCGGTTGAGGGGTGGGGAGGAGGAATAATCCACGTACGAAAACCGTTCGGTTGTACGAATCCCGAGAGTTAGTATTTTTATAAATCCCGTTTATAGCGCAGATTATATCGGGTTTCAACACATACGTCATTCGGCATTCATATAAGATTAAGAGCATATGCATAGCATATTGGCATAATATATAGTGAGTTTTTAAAAGTAATATTTATTTTCTAATTAAGTTTATTATATTTTAAAAAGTTTTTAACTAAAAATTAATTATTAATTATTTCAGGGTAAAGTTTGTAGTAAAGGAGATTTAAGGGTAAAAAATATAGTTTTGCCAATTTTTTTGTCGACTTCCTTGTATGCCGATTTATATGGTATATATATATTCATGTGAGATCATCTCATTTCATTATTATCAAAGCTACGTAGACACAAAGAGTTTACAGAGAGTAAAGTTTGAGAAATTGAAAGAATGAAGTTTGGTATTTTTGAGGTTGGATCTTAGATCTGATATAAGATTTTTTCTATCGGGTTTTAATCTCGAAGTACAAGCTTGATTTGGTAAGTTTTTAATTAGGTAATGGTTTATCTGGATTTTCCTAATTTTTCAGATCTAGATCTACAGTGGTTTTTGATTGAGAAATCAGTTGATCTATAGTTTTCAAAGGGTGTTTTCGATATCGGATTTATATTCGATAAAAAATTTTAGAGTAATTTTAGGGTTTTCCTTGTAATGATATTAGAGAGCCATTTGATCACGTTTTTCAAAAAGGTTTGAACTAGAAAAATGTTCTTCTATATATATAGTTTATTGTTGTCAAGTTTTAAAGGATTTGGATATATATGCAAGAAGTTATAATACAGATGGCATATGATACAAATGACATCTGAAATTTCCAGAGTTGTTTGCACAGAAAGTTTGATTACAGATGGCATATGATATATGAATACATGATGCATTTGATTGCATATCATATTGCAATGAGATTAAAAGGACCTGTGACTGTCTCGCCCTGAATTTGTATTACAGGACCTACGGGTCATACAGGATCTTCGGATCATACAGGATCTTCGGATCATACATGACCTACGGGTCATACAGGATCTTCAGATCATACAGGACCTACGGGTCATAATTCTTACAGGGACCATAAGAGTCCATATACAGTAAACCCGGGGCAGATTCAGGCTTGAACAGTTCACAGAATAATGAATCAGATACATCAGCATTTGCATTTGCATAGTAAATTCATATATGACATATATAATATGTATGAATATGTATATTGGCTAAATGTTTGACTCTGTGTGAAATAATTGATGATGGTTTATATTCACTGAGTATGCGACTCACATAAATCGCAAAACAATTTTTCAAGTTCAGCTAGTTCTTACTGACGTGTGTCCGTTTAGGGGTCACATTCATACAGGTCGGCCGGCTGAAGCTCTAAGCAACCTTCTCCTCCTCATTTTGCACCATAGACATATGACTTGTAATAGAAGCTAGAGTAATAGATGTTTTAGTATGAGAAGTAACGACATAGATGTGTGTATGCAACCCTTTTATGGTTGTTACTTTCTGCTTTGTGCTTCCATGGATAGTTGCTTATATGTGAATTATATGTTTATGTGTGAAATAAGTTATTACAAAGTATACGTCATAGGGTATAGGGGTGTCACAGTTAGTTTGGTATCAAAGCAGGGATATGATTCTTTAGGGGCATTCTGCATTCATAAGCATATTGACATTAGAGTTGCATTTAATTGAATAGGAGTATGGAAATGCTTGAGCATGATGCACAAAGGAGAGAAGGTTCAGCCGTGCCACGTCAGTCAATAGGAGCATCTCATACAGTACCACATGGGCATACATCTCATACATATGCACCGATAGAACAGGAAGTACAAGGACCAACTATGGAGTCTAGAGGCAGGAATTTCAAAGAGCTTCGTAAGTTGGGAGCAGTTGATTTCTATGGGACTACAGATCCTGCAGAGGCTGAGACATGGCTTAAGAGAACAGAGAAAGTATTCGGTATGATGAGATGCACAGAAGAAGAAAGGTTTGATTTCTCAGTATCACTTCTACAGGGGGATGCTTTTGATTGGTGGGAAACAGTTTCACATACTACAGTACAATATCCAATTCTTACATGAGAAGATTTTCTCACTGTTTTCAAAGATAAGTATATGCCAGAAGTATATCGAGATGTAAAACAGAAGGAATTTTTGTCTCTTAAGCAAGGAGATATGTCTGTGGCTGAGTATGAAGTTAAGTTTACCCAACTATCGCATTATGCACCTACTAATGTGGCTACAGAGAGAGAGAGATGCAGACGTTTTGAGGATGGATTGTCCTATAATATCCGGAGTAAGATTACGCCGTGGGATCTTCTTACTTTTACAAATTTGCGTACTGCAACAATTAGAGCAGAGACACTGTTAAAAGAAAGACAAACATTCTTCCAAAAGCAAAAGAGGGAATCATCAGTTCATATGGGTGAATCGAGTGGAAGGCCATCTAAGCGTCAGAGTTTTTCCTCTCCAACACCAACATTTGGCAGAGGTGGCTCAAATAGTCAAAGAGGTGGACACACCTCGACTTTTGGACGTGGTGGTGATAGAGGACCAGGGATGACAGTACAGACACGACCTATGTGTACTCATTGTGGTTGATCTCATATGGGAGAGTGTCGAGTATTAACTGGAGGGTGTTTTACATGTGGACAACAAGGTCACTTTTACAAAGAATGTCCAGTTAGATCGAGAACTAGAGGAGCAGCATCTGAAAGCACTGTACAAAATGTTCAATCAGAAGCACCGGTATGGAGTTATGGTAGAGGTCGTGGAAGAGGTCAGAACATGAATAATACTGCTAGTAGAGGAAGACCACAAACACAGGAATCTCGACCACAGGGTCAGGCTCGAGTTTTTGCTATGTCACAACAGGAAGCATCCAAAGCACCCGAGGTTATAACTGGTAAACTTTATTTACATGATCTTGAAATACATGCATTAATAGATTCAGGATCTACTCATTCATTCATATCATCTACCGTAGCATCTCAAGTGCATAAGAAACCTGTACCCTTAGATTACAGTTTAGGAGTACAGACTCCCTTGGGGGAAATGGTAAAGATACACACAGTGTATCGAGATAGTATAATACGAGTGGATATAGTAGAGTTACCAGCTGATCTGATCTTGCTATTCTTGTATGAATTTGATGTTATTTTGGGCATGGACTGGTTGTCAAGACATCATGCTAAAGTAGATTGTTATACCAAAGAAGTAGTGATAGAATCGCTTGGGAAATCTAGAGTGATTTTCTATGGTGATAGACAAATAGTTCCCACTTGCTTAATATCTGCAACAACAACTTTTCGCATGATCAGAGAGGGATGTGAGACATATCTGGCCCATGTAATAGACCATACAGTTGAATGTGATGAGGTTGGAGATATTCCAGTTGCTAAAGATTTTTCAGATGTGTTTCCAAATGATCTCCCAGGATTACCACCTAATAGGGAGATAGAGTTTATTGTGGAATTAATGCCAGGTACTGCACCAATTTCAATTCCTCCATATCGCATGGCTCCATTGGAGTTACAGGAACTGAAGAAGCAGTTACAAGAGTTGTTGGATAAAGGGTTTATTAGGGCTAGTGTATCACCTTGGGGTGCACCAGTTCTATTTGTTAAAAAGAAAGATGGTACCTTACAGTTGTGCATAGATTACAGAAAGTTGAATCAGGTGACAGTGAAGAACAAGTATCCATTGCCAAGGATAGATGATTTGTTTGATCAACTCCAGGGTGCAAAGGTATTTTCAAAGATAGATCTTCGATCAGGATACGATCAATTGAAGATAGCTAAAGATGACATTACCAAGATATCATTCAGGACTCGATATGGGCATTATGAGTTTCTGGTAATGCCATTTGGTTTAACCAATGCACCAGCAGCATTCATGGATTTGATGAACAAGGTGTTTCAACCTTTTCTAGAAAGATTTGTGATCGTCTTTATTGATGATATACTGGTATATTCACGAAGTAAAGAGGAGCATGTTGATCATTTGTGTACCGTACTACAAGTCTTGAGGGAAAAACAGTTATATGCTAAACTGAGTAAGTGTGAATTCTGGTTGGATCATGTGGTATTTTTAGGACACATAATATCTGGAATGGGTATAGAGGTTGATCCTAAGAAGGTTGAAGCAGTGGTAAATTGGAAAGCACCGACTATAGTTATAGAAGTTCGTAGTTTTCTTGGGATGGCTGGATACTGCAGACGATTCGTTGGAGGATTCTCTATTGTAGTTGCACCACTCACTAAATTATTGCGGAAGAATGCTCCATTCCATTGGAATGATGCATGCCAACAAAGCTTTGAGGAGTTAAAGCATCGTTTGACTACAACGCCAATACTGACAATTCCTACAGGTACAGGAGGGTTTGTTGTTTACACTGATGCTTCATATCAGGGTCTTGGTTGTGTTTTGATGATGAATGGAAAAGTGATTGCTTATGCATCAAGACAATTACGACCACATGAAGTTTCTTATCTTGTACATGATTTAGAGCTGGCAGCAATAGTTTTTGCCCTAAAGATTTGGCGACATTATCTATATGGAGAAACATTCCAAATTTTTACGGATCATAAGAGTTTGAAGTATTTGATGAGCCAAAAGGAATTGAACATGCGGCAGAGGCGCTGTATGGAACTATTGAAAGATTATGATTGTACAATCGAGTATCATCCGAGAAAGGCTAATGTTGTAGCAGATGCTTTGAGTAGAAAGTCCAGTGGTATGATGGCCAACATCCACATGACTTTATTGTCAGATTTGATTGCTTTGCGAGGTTTAAATGCCAAAGTACAGTTTGACACAGAGGGAATACTGTTTGCTACTTTGGAAATTCGGCCAGTGTTGAGACAGAAAATTAAAGATGCACAAGTAAGAGATGAAAAGTTGGCAGAAATTATTGAACAGGTGCAACAAGGTAAAGATACGCCATTTGTTATTCAAGATGGCACATTGATGTTTGGCACCAGATTATGTGTACCTGATGTTGATGATCTGAGACGAGAAATTTTAGATGAGGCACATAATGCATCATATGCTATGCACATTGGCACGACAAAAATGTATCATACCTTAAGATAGCATTATTGGTGGCCAAGAATGAAGAAGGAAGTTGCTGAATTTGTTTCTAAATGTCTTACTTGTCAACAAGTCAAAGCAGAACACCAAGCACCTACAGGTATGCTGAGACCTTTATCTATTCCGGTCTGGAAATGGGAGTGGATTACGATGGATTTTGTTGTGGGATTACCACGAACACAGAAAGGAAATGATGCTATTTGGGTGATTATTGATAGATTGACTAAGTCAGCACATTTCTTGCCTATACGATGGGGTTGTTCATTGGATCAATTGGCAGAGATATACATGAAAGAAATTGTTCGACTTCATGGAATACCAGTGTCCATTGTATCAGACAGAGATCCTAGATTTACTTCTCATTTTTGGGAAAGTTTTCAGACAGTTATGGGGACCAAATTGCATTTCAGTACATCTTATCATCCTCAGACAGATGGGCAGTCAGAAAGGACTATACAAACCTTAGAAGAAATGCTTCGTACTTGTGTTATTGAGTTTCAGGGTTCATGGATAAGTATATTCCATTGATGGAATTTGCTTACAATAACCAGTTTCACAGCAGCATTGGGATGGCACCATATGAGGCATTGTATGGAAGGAAATGTCGAAGTCCTTTATATTGGGATAAAGAGGGTGCGGAAATTTTAGTGTTAAGAGCAAAATGAAGGCGGCACAAGATAGACAAAAGAGCTATTTTGATCTACACCGCAAGGAGATGGATTATCAGGTTGGAGATAAGGTATTTTTACGAGTTTCTCCATGGAAAGGTGTCATGAGATTTGGTAACAAAGGAAAACTAAGTCCTCGGATATTGGGCCATATGACATCATAGAGAAGGTGGGACCATTGGCATACATATTAGCATTACCTTCAGAATTGGCTTAGATTCATAATGTCTTCCATGTTAGTATGTTATGACGGTATCGATCTGATCCATCACATGTGCTAAAAGAATCAGAAGTATAAATTGCAGAGAATTTGAGCTACATAGAGGAACCAATCATGATAGTGGACTACAGAACCAAACAGTTACGAAATAGGGAAATTCCGATGGTTAAAGTGATTTGGAAGAATCATGGTATAGAGGAAACGACTTGGGAAACAGAGGGATAAGATGAGAAAGTCATATCCGCATTTGTTTAATGGTAATTGATTCCTTATCATCCTGCATCATATGAAGAGATAGCGAATTTTGAGGACAAAATTCTTATAGAGGGGGAGAAATGTAACATCCCCGACCAAAGTGCATACGTCATTCGACATTCACATAAGATTAAGAGCATATGCATAGCATATTGGCATAATATATAGTGAGTTTTTAAAAGTAATATTTATTTTCTAATTAAATTTATTATATTTTAAAAAGTTTTTAAGTAAAAATTAATTATTAATTATTTCAGGATAAAGTTTATAGTAAAGGAAATTTAAGGGTAAAAAATATAGTTTTGCCAAATTTTTTGCCGACTTCCTTGTATGCCGACTTATATGGTATATATATATTCATGTGAGATCATCTCATTTCATTATTATCAAAGCTACGTAGACACAGAGAGTTTACAGAGAGAAAAGTTTGAGAAATTGAAAGAATGAAGTTTGGTAATTTTGAGGTTGGATCTTAGATCTAGTATAAGATTTTTTCTATCGGGTTTTAATCTCGAAGTACAAGCTTGATTTGGCAAGTTTTTAATTAGGTAATGGTTTATCTGGATTTTCCTAATTTTTAAGATCTAGATCTACAGTGGTTTTTGATTAAGAAATCAGTTGATCTATAGTTTTCAAAGGGTGTTTTTGATATCGGATTTATATTTGATAAAAGATTTTAGAGTAATTTTAGGGTTTTCCTTGTAATGATATTAGGGAGCCCTTTGATCAAGTTTTTCAAAAAGGTTTGAACTAGAAAAATGTTCTTCTATATATATAGTTTATTGTTGTCAAGTTTTAAAGAATTTTGATATATATGCAAGAAGTTATAATACATTCTGACATTTCATTGCATTTGGGGTTAAAGTTTATAAAATAAATAGCCTAATTTGCATTGGGTTACATATAGGAGCCCAAGTAATAGACCGTGGTCAGAGTCAAGGGGGAGAAATATAGTATCTGCTTTAAACAGGTGAGTATAGACCGGAGATTCAACCCTATGTGCTATATGTGAAATATGAATATATGAATATATGCGTTATATGGATATATGTGGTATATGGATTATATGGATATATGTGTTTTATATGATAGCTCTGAAATTTCCAAAGTTGTTTGCACAGAAAGTTTGATTACAGATGGCATATGATATATGAATACATGATGCATTTGATTGCATATCATATTGCAATGAGATTAAAAGGACCTGTGACTGTCTCGCCTTGAATTTGTATTACAAGACCTACGGGTCATACATGATCTTCGGATCATATAGGATCTTCGGATCATACAGGACCTACGGGTCATACAGGATCTTCGGATCATACAAGACCTACGGGTCATAATTCTTACAGGGACCATAAGAGTCCATATACAGTAAACCCGGGGCAGATTCAGGCTTGAACAGTTCACAGAATAATGAATCGGATACATTAGCATTTGCATTTGCATAGTAAATTCATATATGACATATATAATATGTAGGAATATGTATATTGGCTAAATGTTTGACTTTGTGTGAAATAATTGATGATGGTTTATATTCACTGAGTATGCGACTCACATAAATCGCAAAATAATTTTTCAGGTTCAGCTAGTTCTTACTGACGTGTGTCCGTTTAGGGGTCACATTCATACAGGTCGGCCGGTTGAAGCTCTAAGCAACCTTCTCCTCCTCATTTTGCATCATAGACATATGGCTTGTAATAGAAGCTAGAGTAATAGATGTTTTAGTATGAGAAGTAACGACATAGATGTGTGTATGCAACCCTTTTATGGTTGTTACTTTCTGCTTTGTGCTTCCATGGATAGTTGCTTATATGTGAATTATATGTTTATGTGTGAAATAAGTTATTACAAAGTATACGTCATAGGGTATAGGGGTGTCACAATAGGTCGAACTTATATTAAAAATAATAAACAATATAAATAAGGTAATATATCTCTCGTGCCCGATTAACTACGATCCATTGGGAATTAAAGATGGTATTAGAGTGGGCTGATCCCTCCCTCCTTAAAGGCTTTGAACATGGGACCTTCTCGATTGATTGGGCTAGTCATCCTTAAATGGCATGTGTTAAAGTATCAACTAGACCAGACTAGTTGCACTTGAGGGGCATTGAGAGATTAAAATTAATCATATCCCACATCGGAAAACTAAGAGGAATTGAAAAATACCCATATATTATTAAGGTGAAACTCGATCTTATCATCAACTTATTCTTTTGAGTTGAAAGGCCGAACTTATATTAAAAATTATAAATAATGTAACTGGTGTAATCTGTTGTCCTAATTAACTATAGTCCATCGGGAATTTAAGAAAAAAAAATAGAAATAGCGTTTAAACACTAGCTACGTACAAAACATAAACATTAGAATTGAAGCTCCGCCTTTGGGAATTTGGTTCAGCGGTTATGATACGGATAATCCTGAGCCAACAGTCAAGAGTTTGAGACCCGTTCGTGATCATCGACCTTCGACGCGTTTTAAAGATTATTGCTAGTGTATTTTTGAATTAAATTAATGTAATTTTTTAAACAGAGTATTATAAACTCCTTCTCGGGTTTTCTTTACGGTTCTTTCCCGGGATACTTTTATTGAACCGTTAGGGCTAGTATAAATACTCCTATGTTATGTTGCTTCTAATTAATCAGAAGTTAGTATTTGCCATAATCCTCCTCTTCCTCATTCTCGTCTTGTCTATCTCCTCTACTGGCCACGCGTAGGCCATTTCTCTATTTCCTCTACTGGTCCGATTGTGTCATTGTGCAAGCAATCCCTTTCTTGTATCAGGTTAAGACCTTACCGTAGTACCCCGAGGTCACCGTTTCGAATTTCACTGGCGACAGTTTGCCCAATCTTCAATTAGAAGTTCTCATCCCTAGTGGATACTCTAGGCGAACCCAAGTACTATTTGTGGCAAACCAAGTACTACTTGATGCTCTAGACTGAGTCTCTAGTATTCGAAACATTTTTTTTGAAAATTAGTATCCAACGTTTATCTACCCCAAACTCTAAACATGCATTAATATATAGATAACGAATTGCCTATGTAATGGTAATGTGTGTGTGTGTAAATAATATATAAGGTAATTAGCAATGGAGAAATGCATGCATGTGTTATGTGTATACAAAGAAGATGATTCCAAGGCGGAGGGGGCACCCTCGATCAAAAGTCATAATAATGTAGCATATATATATATGTAGAAAGAGAATCTTTAATATATATTTTTTGGTGGGCATTTTGTTTTATTTAATTTAACGAAATTGAATTTATAATGTGAATAAAAATTGGATAGAGGAGGCATCGTGGTGGTGGATTCATGCCAGCCACATGCCAGGGCTGAATCCCACCGTACCGGCCAGCTAGCTCACAGATCTATCTATCCTGCACACCTTCTCTGCTATAACGTTAAGTTGTTGGTTCGATTATTTCCCAACTTTCTCCTCCCTTTTTGTCCATAATTATCTTCCTTACTTAAAATGCATGTACTTACCCTTTAATATTTTGTCATTATAACATGAACAAATTAAAGAGATTTACTTAATGGATTTTTCTAATTTATACCCGTGTCTAGCATTGATAAAACAAAATTTATAATGTACCATATATTGCAATTTAGGAAATAACTTGAAAATCTAATTATTTTTTTTACGCAAGCCATTACAACATATTAAGAGAAATTCAAACTCGTAACCTAGTGATTACAGATGTCATACAATGTTTGATAGGTCGAAATTTGGATCATATATCTTAGATTTAGGATATATACTATGTATGTTGAGATTTTTATGGGTTGACGCCATTTTAAGTTTTTAAATAAAACCTTTTGTACTATATTTCATTATATTGTCACATTTGTTTAGTTCTATTTTTTTAATTATTAGGAAAGGAATTCGAAATACCAGACAAACCTGGTAGTTCGAGAGACCGAGAAGAAACTCGATAACTGGATAGACTGACAACAAACGACACCCAAAACAAACCAAATAAAACCAACAAATACAAAGAGATCAAGGTAGACACGCAACAAACATTGTTTAGTTCTAGTGTATTAACTAATATTGATTATGCTCTTAAACAATAGGTATTCTAAATAGATTATGCTCATTTCAAATCTAATTTTAGCTATGATTGTAATGGGATGTGCTAAGTAGTTTAAATCCACTTTCACAACTATGAATAATAACAGTGCTTTAACAAAAGAGCAAAAGACCAAACCAAATGATTACCTAATTAAGATTTCTGACATGAAATGAATATATATACTCATGATTACCCTTTATTCCATAACTCAAACCAATCATTTTGAGCCACTGATCACACATCACATGTAAGCATGAAGAGCTCCATCGAAATGACAATGCAAGTATATTAACCGGATCGATAATTATTAATTAAGACATACTAATCATCTCCAACAGAAATAAACTACAAATTGGTTTGACAATGATTACAAAATCAATCAAACAGTAATAGTGTACGTACTTTTTACTATACACCAATCTACAAATCAAAGTAACTCGATCGTGACACAACAAAAAAAAATTATGATCAAGGAGGGGAATAATTTCAAGGAAAATGAATCATAAAAAAAGCCAATAGAAATAATCATAAAATCATCACAAACTTTTCAATTCAATGAAGATGGGCCCCACGCCCAAAAGGGTGGCTGCTCCCCAACTCCGCCGGCGCCACCAGCGGCTCCGCCACCTCCGAAAATCGTACAAAAGCTATCGTCTTGGATTTGTTGGTGGTGGTGATCGGACGGCTTAGATGAGCTTGTGAGGAGATCGGTTAAGCTTGTTGGAAGAAAATGTGTTTGGTTGAATTGGAGCTTATTGCTCGATGGACTCTCTTCTTGATGTGATGTCGGTGAAATTGTTGTGGAGATACCTAAGTTGATATCTGAGCTAATTTCACTCCCATTGTTACTCCAATTGCAATAGCTCTTTGTCGTGGTAGTGTTGAGATTGATCGATCCAAATTCGCCCCCTTCTTGAGTACTTGTTGTAGGGTTTGTCGCGGTTGTGCCACCACTCCTTAAGGCATGTAGCTAAGACACAGACCAATTTGTAATCTTAGATCGATTTTCAGTATAACTTACTATAAATAGTAAAGAGCATACTGAATCGTCAAGGTTAAGGTAAATAAACGGTTCAAATTAGACTTTCATTAGTCATCAGTATTTTCGCGATTTTCTACAAGTTTGCACACAAAATAAGATTATTAATTCACATGATATTGGACTTGTTTGTATGATGTATACTCATATTCATATGTAAGACATGGACAACTTAGGATAGCGAATTGATACCTAATTTTAGGGGCAACATTGATTTGTGGAATTGACACAACTCTTTATGTGTGTATAGATGAGATGAGGAAATTAGTACCTCAGCATGAAGCTTCTTGTTGAGTGAAATAAGGGAGTCATTGTCAGATCTGACAGCCTCAAACTGTCTCTTGAGCACATTATAGTCCTTCTCGAGTTGCTTTGTCTTCCACCTGGCCCGTCGGTTCTGGAACCAGATCGCCACCTGTCTAGGCTGGAGCCCGAGCGCCTTGGCCAGCTGGACCTTCCGCTCGGGCTCCAGCTTGTTCCCGAGCTCGAAGTTCTTCTCGAGGGTCTTGACCTGCTCTAGGCTGAGCCTCTTCTTCTTCTCCCCTAAAGCTAGGTGGGACCCGTCGTCCGACAGGTCGTCGTGGTCGACGTCGCCGGCCCCGACCCCACCACCGTGTCCGGAGACGACCGGCGACGTCATCTGGCCGTGGTGGTGTTGTTGTTGGTGGTGGTTCATCATTGTGAGTGACGGGTCATGTACTGATCCACCTACACGCACCGTACCCAAAATGTCACAAAACTTTATTATATAAACATACATATAGTTATAAAGTTAGTAAAATGAAACATATATGAATAAATGAAGTTAGTTACCAAGAAAGTCTTGAGAGTTGTGGAGCTGAGGGTGGTGGTGGAGGTAGTATTGGTGGTGATCGGAGGGAGGAGGAGGGAGGAAAGCCATCTCATGGCAAACCATCACACAAGATTAGAGAAGAAGAAGAAGAAATCTATTTATATTTTTTTTTCTTCTTGTTTATTGTTTTTGTTTTTGCCCTCTTCTGA
Organism: Fallopia convolvulus; assembly: GCA_964016875.1. Classification (NCBI taxonomy): domain Eukaryota; kingdom Viridiplantae; phylum Streptophyta; class Magnoliopsida; order Caryophyllales; family Polygonaceae; genus Fallopia; species Fallopia convolvulus. The sequence continues at coordinate 4,766,942 of OZ024720.1, forward strand.
TGGAGCAGAGGCTTAGATAATATTGATTGGTTAAGCTTCTGACATGGATGCCATGTGATAGATTTTCTGAAAGCAATGCTCAGAGAAGATGAGTAGAGAGAGAGGATATTTAAACACTATGAAGAAGAAGAAGAAGCTAGTTTGAGGATATTTGGAGAAGGATGTGATCGATTGAGGCGTTATATCATATCATATAATATGCTGAGGTTGTTATTGCTATGTATAATATTAATTTTTTTAAAATATTTTTATATTGACAAATTGCTTCCCTAAAATAGTGGCAAAAAAAACTATATATTATGAATTTATATGAGATTTGTTGATTTTTAGGAAACGATTTTTTTAACCTATGTCCTTAGAATATGTATTAAGATTTTTGAAATGGAAATACTTAGTTAATTTGTATTTATTTTAGGATTAGTTAAATTTTTTTAAAGAATTTATTAAAATTTTAGGGTTTTAGTCCCTTTAATTAGTATGATTATCTTATAAATTTATGGCTTAGGTTAGAAAAATTGTTTAAAAAAACAGTAACAATAATAATTTTAGTTTGATATTTTTATTTTGTTATGCATATTTATAGTATGGTGAATGATGCATGATAAAATGTAACTACGTAAGTTTCTTCTAGACAAATAAACATATATAATAGTTAGTGCTTTTTAAATGTTTTGTAATGGAAATTCTATTTTTATACAATTTCTATGTCATGACGAATATTGTTTTGAAAAAAAAAGTGTATGTAAGGGAATTAATAAATTTGTATATGCTGGCGCATATGCTCCTGTCACATGAATTTTAGGGAGGGCCGTTGAAATTTGTTTGCATGTTATTTTGAGCATCCATTTATTTCGCAGAAGTGCTTATGATTTGCTAATTAAAATTGTTATATACGTAGTACATAAATAAAATAATAAGAATAAATAAGAGGAGAGAAACCGGCCATGTGAAGGGTGGAAGAGGTAGGCCCTGTGAGGCATGAGCTGACTTTTCTCTGCACAATTGGATATTTATTCTAATTTTTTGATGGGATAAAAATTAGAATTTTTGGCTAACTAGGGTTGAGCATTGGTTTTGAAACGAACCGAATTGAGAATTGAAATATGATTTAGAGTGAGTCGAAATTCGAACCAAATTGGTTCGCTTTCAATTTTAATTTTGTCGGTTTGAGATAGATAAAAAGCTATTATCTGAGAAATTCGAATAGAATTAAAATTGAAAGGAACCGAAATTTAGAAAATTTCTAAACCCAAAACCAAATCAAATAATATAGTTTTGATTCATTTTGGTTCAATTCAGTCGATTCAGCGTAGAATTTTGGCTTGATTCGTAGCATGAATAAAGATGAAAACTACCTACTAAAAAAAACTATAAAGATGAAAATTTGAAATTAATTATGGATGGGTTTGAATAGTATCTATTGTAAATGAATGGACAAAGCTAATCTTTTTATTACCATCACATTAAGCTCATTGGAAAAAATATGTGTAATTTGAATTGCCAAGAAAGCTTCTAAGTATATTAGGATATAAAAAATGGTTATCTCGATTTTTCAATGATAGTGTCAAATTTTCTTAATGGAGTTAATCACGATAAGATTATTTTCTTGAAATTCAATTTTTTTTAAATCGGAGTCCTTTTCTCTACTTTGAACGGTCATAACCTCCACCTTGTGTACAGTTAATTACATTGTCACATTTTCCTATGAAAAGTGGTCTTCAATTGTGATATCAAATAATGTATCAATATCCATAAGTAGCTTTCTCATTTTGTGTTTTAAGCCATCAAAATTAATTTTCACTGAATCTTTTGGAGGATTAGTTCATTTCATATCTCCTTTTCAATCTTCTCATGCTTCCATTTGCCTCGTTTGTTTAGATTTGATCTCTTCTGCCTAATTCTTTGTTAGAGTCCAATTTGAAAAATGTTGCTTAGCATATTGTTTTAAGTGTTTTATAATGTCCAAAAGAGTCTGTTTGAAGGTGGTCTTGTTCCTCGATCTTGTGCCAGATGCACCACCAAATTATGAAAAAGTCTATAAAGTCTTGTTTTGGCGTGGAACACCCTAATTCAGTCAAAATATCCCTTGGTCTTTTATTTATCGGATCAGTTTTATCTAAGTGTTTCTCACTCTTCATCCAAAACATGTGTTCTTGCCTTCTTGCTTTCTTATTCTTGTTTTCGTGCGTCATTGTGAGAGATCCAAACAATTCAAATTCATGAGAGTAATAATCACAAGTGTATGTTCATGTGTTCTTTATTCAACTTCAATCCAATTTATGTGAGTTCAATCCGCAATCTATCTCCTTGGGCAATTCTTCTCATACTAATCTTCAAATCGAATTGGTAGGTGTTTGAGGTAAATGAAGACAGTATAAATAAAACCAAGGGAATTTTAAAATAATTTTTGTATAATTTATAAGGTTTTGTGAAAGTCTGTGGGCTGGTATACTAGGATCGCACATATGTAAACCAAATTAATAATTCTAGTAGGATAAAATCAATCAACTAACTAAGGAGTAATTCAGGAGCTTGTATAATAGGCTTGTTTAATTATAACTTTTCCATGTACGTTAGAATATGTCCTTACGAGTACAATTGACCTAGCCTAGTAGAAAATTGAACAAACTGATCTAGTATCTCAATTTATTTATATCTAGCTTAGACAACAAGTGGTGGTATCTCAATCACTTTATATCAAAAAACAACTCAAATAATTGGCGTGTAGTAGTTAAACACTAAGCCCAACCAAAACAGCAAGAAAACGGACTTAGGTACAAACCTGCTCATATACCATGTGAAGATTCGTGGACTGGTAGACTAAAAGTTGTGTAACTGCAAACTAATTCCAATGAGATCCATACTAAAGCTGATTAACAATTAAAAAGAGTAATCTACATATATATATAGTAAATTTATTTAATCTCAAATTTTACCGTCGACATACATTCACCTTTATCCAACTCTAGGCAAAAAAGAAAAGGAAAAAATTACATTGGATATATTCAATTGAAAGACAGTTATACAAAAATATGATGAAATATCAAAAAAAAAATCTTAATTTGAAATTTATCCCATTCAAAACATCGATCTATGATTCTCTAGTCTGAATTTCACACAGAATATATACGCATTTGTAACACACTATAAAATTCAAGCGAACCTAAATCAAACTTTTGCAAACAATGAAAATAGAATAAGCATGAACTATCGACATAAGACTCCACAATTAATTTTGCTTCAACACAAAGAAAGTGATGATCAAAATTTGGGAGGGTTTTTAACTTGTACGTTGGATAAGATGTCAAAAAACATTTAAGAAAAAGATTCTATAAAGATAAAGTGAACTGACACACAATGCCACCTAACCACTAAAAGTATACTATATAATAATTAACTTGATCAATATAAAGAATATAAAGGAAATATCAAAAATAGAATATATCGACATACAATTTCTCCATATCCAATAAACAAAAAATATTAAAGTTAAAAAGAAAGATGCTATTGTGAGGTCTGAATCCACATGCAGTGGGTCATCCCATGTGCAAGCCTGTAGCTAGGAAGTTTCTATTCTTATAATAAATCTAAGTTTCTCTTTATTTTAGTACAAACCACTATTGGCTAATCTTGGGAGGCATCTTTTCCATACAGATCTTTACAATTATAAATCCAATTCAAAATGGTCTTATTATTAGCTAATCCTCTGATTATTGGGCCCGCAAAAGAGAGTCTTCTTGGAGGGAATGTATGTTTTTGTAGAGTTTAAGCATATTTTAGAGGCTAATCTATTGTGTGCTTTGGATGGTAACGTTGAGTTAGTGCAAAGTTGACCTAGGAACATTGACATGACTAGGTCACTCTTCTTTTTTTTGGTAGAATAGGTCAATCTTCTAATGTACAAAATGTTAAAAGTTAAATTAATTAGACTAGTTATTCTAACTTATGATAGAACTATTTAATTCGTATAAGAAACAACCCAACTTATAAATAAATAAACATGATTTAGGGTACATTTAGATTACACCATTGAATGTATTATTTTGCACTACTGTATTGTATTAAATTCAGGATTTAATAATGATCAATTCAGGATAATAAATTAATTAACTCTTTAAAGTCTCAACTAAACAACTCCTACAATTTGTAAGAACAGAAACCGAAAGTATTATTTCGTAACTAATATAGAAATTCATATATATATATATTATTTGATAAGGAAAAGAATTAGAGAGGTCACTAACAGATAAGTGACCGCCCCCTATAGATCTTGTCGGATAAGGGTACAAAGTCCCAAATCAACTGTAAATAGAAATTCATATTTATATAATCAGGTTAAAAATATATGAGTATGATAAACCTTATATATTCTACATATTATTGTGGTAATATCAATCCCAAAAACAATCTTATTTCTAGAATAAAATAAAATCAATGTAAAAATTATATTAAAGTTTATATTATATGATTTTTATATATATATTCGAAATTTGATAGTTGTGTTTATTGAATTGCGATCAGATGAGAGCATGTGCTACAGTGATTTATGCGAGCATTTATGAGCTGTTCGATCGAACTGTTTTAATGGCCAAGATTGCATGTACGTGTCTAAGTGCTTTTTTAAAGAGGAAGGCACAAAGGGGTATTTTTGTCTTTTGCATGTTGAAATAGAATACAACCTACAAGGGTGATGTGAACCCCGTTGGGAGATTCACAAGAGGATCGATCTTGGACTCGTAAATGGTCTTCTCTTGCGGAGTTGGATAGCTTTTGAGTCGAATTAACGACTAGACTTTGGGATGAGAAAAGAATTGAAAGGATGAGAAGGTGCTCTCTTTTGAGGGAGAACTGCGGAATATGGGATGAGATAAGAATTTGGGGTTGACGCCTTTATGAAGAGTTCTGGAGAAATCTCGACAGCGTAACATTAATCAAACAAAGCGTAAAGAAAACAATGAGGGGGCGAGCTCCTTTTATAGGAGAAGGAGGCGCGCCCTAGTCTCGAAACCCTAGGCGGCGTGGGGAAGTGAAGGGGGAAGCAAGCATGTGGCCCAACCACTTGGCCCAAGCCCAAAATGCATAAAAATAGTAAAAACATAAGTAGCAAGATGTCGAAATGCAAATAGTTCTAAAAACGGAAAGAAATAAAGATAGGTCACGGTGGCCTAGTCGCGAGTGTCGCGACAAGGCTGTGACAAGGCGTCGGCGCGCCAAAGGCATGTCGCGACATGGGCGCGGCATGGCCTCGGCGTCGACGGGGCTGGTGCGCATCGAACCTCGTATGGCGAGGCTGGGGCGCACCAGAACCTCATGTTCCCGCGCCGGGGTGGCCCGACGTGGCGAGGTGCTCGATCCGAGGGACGGGCACGACACCGAGAATGAGGTTCTCGGTGCCACGGTGCGCGACGTCGGCCTGGTGTGCCGGCGCGCCTTCGATGAAGGAGACGCACCGGGTGAGGGGCGCGACGGTGGCTGTGCTGAGGCTTGCGATGGCACGCGTGACGATGGACGTAGTGGCTCGGGCTACGGCTCGAGTCCTGGCTCGTGTGATCGGTCCATCGGAGCGCACGGACATGTCATCCTCGTCTTGGCTAGCCGTCCTGGTGGGGCTCACATCACCCTCCCCCCCTTGGGTGGGAAACGTCCCCGTTTCCTCGTCATGATACTCGGAATCCACATAAGGAGATAGATCCGAGACATTGAAGGAGGCGGAAACGTTGTATTTACCCGGGAGGTCGAGTATATAAGCGTTGTTGTTGATGCGCCGGAGGACCTTGAAGGGACCATCCCCTCGTGGGTGAAGCTTCGTCTTCCTAGCAGCGGGAAAACGATCTTTCTGCAGATGGAGCCACACTAAATCTTCGGGCTCGAAGATCAAAGCGCGACGCCCCTTGTTGCGTTGGGCCGCGTATTGATCCGCGCGTCGCAGCAGTTGTGCCTTGGTGCACTCATGTAAGCGTCGGATGTGGTCGGCGCGGTTGGCCGCGTCGACATGCTCCTCGGGCTTGTAGGGCAAAGGCACCAAATCCATAGGCGTGTGAGGATTACGCCCGTAGACCACCTCGAATGGTGTCATCTTCGTCGCAGAGTGAAAGGACCTGTTATATGCAAACTCAACATGGCAAAGTAAGTCCTCCCACCGACGTGGGTTTGCCTTGAGCATCGTCCGAAGAAGAGTGCCCAAGGTCCGATTGGTCACCTCAGTCTGACCATCGGTCTGGGGGTGATAAGCTGTGGAAAACAGGAGTCGTGTCCCTAACTTCCCCCAAAGTGTTCTCCAAAAATGGCTGCAGAATTTGGTATCCCTATCACTAACAATAGTTCTAGGAATACCATGTAACTTCACCACATGGTCGAAGAACAAATTAGCGATTTCCACCGCATTGTTTGTCCCTTTACATGCAATAAAGTGGGCCATTTTTGAAAACCGGTCCACGACTACAAATATTGAGTCCTTTCCACGCCTCGACGCCGGAAGGCCCGTAATAAAATCCATCGAGAGATCTTCCCACGGGGCGTCCGGAATCGGAAGTGGCGTGTAAAGTCCATGCGGTTGTGACCGAGATTTGGCAGTATGACACGGCACACAACTTTGGCAATACTTGTTAACATCCCGAGCCATATGAGGCCAAAAGAAATGTTCACGAAGTGCTGCCAAGGTTTTGGCTATGCCAAAGTGGCCTCGGCCATCATGAGCCTCTTGGAGCAATAATTGTCTCATCGAAGAGGCCGGAATGCAAAGCTTTCCAGCTCGGTAAAGAAAACCGTTGTCCAAGAAGAAGGACTCATGAATCCGCGAATGCTCAAGTTCTTTAATGATTGAGGAGAAGTACGGATCTGAGGCGTACAACTCCTTGATCATAGCAAAACCAAGCATTTTTTAATGTAATTGGGTGAGTAAGATGTACCTTCGAGAGAGAGCGTCGGCGACGACGTTCTCCTTTCCTTTCTTATGAGCAATGACGTAAGGGAACGTCTCCATAAACTCAACCCAACGTGCGTGGCGCCTATTCAGAGTCGTTTGACTCTTAAGATAAGCCAAGGCCGCGTGATCCGTATGAATGACGAACTCGCTTGGCCAGAGATAATGTTGCCACGTCTTTAGGACCCTAATAAGAGCGTAAAGCTCTTTATCATAGGTCGGATAATTGAGTGTAGCCCCAACAAGCTTTTCGCTAAAGTAAGCGATAGGCCTTTGTTCTTGAAGGAGTACGCCGCCAATACCATAGTCGGAAGCGTCGCACTCTATCTCGAAGCGCTTTGAAAAGTCCGGCAATTGCAGGACCGGGGCTCGGCATAAAGCATCTTTCAAGGCCTCGAAGGCGGCCTCGTGATGCGGCATCCACTTTATTGTGGCTGCCTTCTTGGTCAAAGAATGGAGTGGCCCGACGATAGAACTAAAGTCCTTGACGAATCGCCTATAGAATCCAGCTAGCCCGAAAAAAGAACGAACCATTGACGGGGTCGTTGGGGTTGGCCACTCACGGATGGCCCGGATTTTGTCAGAATCCACTCGTAGGCCATCCTTGGATACGACGAAGCCAAGAAAATTCGTCGTATCCGAGCAAAACACACATTTGTCCAGATTTACATATAAAGAGTGTTCGCGGAGGCAATCTAACACCTGCCTAAGGTGCCCCGCATGATCGTCTAAAGTCCTACTATAAACCAAAATGTCGTCAAAATACACGAAGACGAAAAGTCCCAAAAATTTACGCAAAACAAAGTTCATAAGTCGCATAAAAGTAGAAGGAGCGTTTGTGAGGCCGAAGGGCATCACCAACCACTCGTAGAGACCATGTTTGGTCTTGAAAGCCGTCTTCCACTCGTCCCCTTCTTGCATCCGAATCTGATGGTAGCCGCTCCTCAAATCAATCTTCGAAAACAGCACGGCTCCATGCAATTCGTCCAACATGTCGTCCAAGCGGGGAATCGGGTGACGGTACTTGATGGTAATCTGGTTGATGGAACGGCAATCCACGCACATCCTCCAAGAGCCATCCTTCTTCGACACCAAAATAACCGGAACCGCACACGGGCTAAGGGACTCTCGAACATAGCCTTTGTCCAAAAGAGATTGGACTTGGCGTTGAAGCTCTTGAGTCTCCTTAGGTGACGCCCTATACACAGCCCGGTTTGGCAATGAAGCGCCGGGAATGAGGTCTATGCGATGCTCGATCCCCTGAATAGGTGGCAACCCGTCGGGGAGCTCGGCAGGCATAATATCCGAATACTCCTGCAGCAAGTCAGAAATAGAAGGGGGTAATACATGTGTCTTATCTATAGATATATTAAGTAATGGACACAAGAGAAAGCAAGTAGTACTCCCCTCGATGTGTTTGACCACATCGCGTCGACGGCATAGGAATAGCCGGTCTTGCACCGAGCCAAGAAGAGGGGGCTCGACGTCCTCGCGCACCCGAGGTGCTTCGTGGGCACCAACCTGCTGGCCACCAGTTCCTGGCCAGGGGTGAGGATCTGCACTGGGCGCGACGCTAGAAGTGCGCTGGTGCGAGCCAGCGCCGCTGGGCACGGGCGCTGGGGCTCCTTTGGCACCTTCTGTCGGCGTTTCTGGTCGGGATCTTCATTACACCAGAATGGTGTGTTTGGACACCAGGAGCGCCGACGAAATTCGTCTCATGGCCAGAAGCGCCGCTTGGGCTTGAATTCGGGTTAGGCGCGGTCGTGGACTTGTCCCGAGCGTTTGCTTGTTGTCTTTCGGCTTCATCTTGTAACGCTTCACTCGGAGACATTGGTAAGATGGTCACGCGTTTACCATGATAATTGAACATGTATGTGTTCAACCGGCCATCGTAAATCACGTGACGGTCAAATTGCCATGGACGGCCAAGAAGAAGATGGGTGGCGTCCATGTCAGTGACATCAAAGAGAATAAAATCGGAATATAAACCAATGGAAAAGGAAAGATTAACCTGTTTTTTGATCCAATGGTCGCCATCGTTGGAGATCCATGCAAGCTTGTACGGCCGCGGATGATCCGTTTGTGGCAACTTGAAATGATCGACCACTTTCCTTGATAAGAATTTTCCGCATGATCCCGAATCTATAATCACACTTAGGGAAACATTTTGTACCAAACACCGAGTACGGAAAATATTTTCCCGTTGATCGATGGGCACGGCTTCCCGCATGCTAAGCGCTCGGCGCGTCACTAGCAACAACTTGTCGACGCCGGCGTCGATATCCGATGGTGCACAATATGCACCGTCTTCGATTGGCGCGGCGTCGTCCTCCTCGGACTCAATTTCATCCACACTCTCATACGTTGCGGATTGAGCCAAAAAAGCACTCGCTTCGAGTTAGGGCAATCGCGTTTCAAGTGCCCTCGGCCACCACATAAATAGCACTCGATGTCTCGAGTCCTTTGTGGGGGAGGGGCTGCCTTATCACGGTTTTGGCCCACCGAAGCCCCCTTGGAGTCCGTCGTTTGGGTACCTACCTTGGATTTAGACATTGAAGGAGGAACAAACCGGTTAGTACCTAAAGCGGATGGACTAGGGGAAGAATTATACCTTGTAAAAGTGGACGTCTTTGTCCTTTTGAATTGCGTGTAGAGCTCCATGGCCGTGTGTATCAAACGTCCCAAATATTTGATTGGCAAGACAACCAACCGATCTCGGATCCATTGGTGGAGTCCCGCCACGAAACGAGACCGCAACGCTCCCGGGGAAGTGCTAATGCTGGCCTTGAAGAACAAATCTTCAAGGTTCATTTGCGGCACGCCTGTTAGACAAAATTTGTTAAAGAAAAACAACTTTGTACAAACACATCTAATCTGATTTTTATAAGTTCGACCCTTATCTGTACATCTTTACAACTCTATTAATAATATAGACACGTTGGAAACTTTTGGAGTTAATTTTTAATTTGAGCTGCACCCGAGTTATAACGGGTTGCCTACGTATCTCTTTAAAGAGAATCAAGCCTTACGTAGTTCAGAGGTTTTAATTTTTGGTAAGATTTTCATGCATCGGAGAAACGAGCCTAAACCCACCTTCTAGGAAGGGTTGCTTAAGCTCGGTTCAACTATCATTTGCATGGTGTGGAGAAAATTAGACCCACCTTCTAGGAAGGATTGTCTAAATATTCCACTAAGATTTGGATTTGAGTTCGTTTATGGTTGTGATTGAACTCGACGAGCATTTGCGCTATATGTCGAGCTTCCTACGTACCCTTGATGGGATCAAATCGTCGTAGTTCTTTTAGTTATTATTATTATTATTATTATTATTTTATTTTTTATTTGTGCGACTGAACATGGTATGTATTTGATTTTTTTACCAAGTTTCCTACGTAGTCCATGAAAGGACATCAAGTCATAACGTAGTTCTGAAGAACTCTTCCACCGTTTTTTTGGATGACCCAATAAAATGAGTGCCCATTTTATAAATTAGGCCAATAAGTGGGTTGATTTGTAACTTGCACAAAAACTTCTTTACATGTACGTTACGTATATGCATGCATGCAATATGCTTGCTTGTGTATTTTTTTTTGTAAAATATGGGCCCATCTAATATGTTCACTCAACTTGAGCCTTTCATTTAACACTTAGGTTGGGCCATATTATTTAATACATAGCTGGCCCATATTTTGCTAATCCATCAGAAAAGGATTTTGAATTTGCCTCATCTCATATTGAATATGCACAAAATACACTCCCGTACAAAAAAGATCCGGCTTTTTGATTATGGGCAATATTGGAGGATTATTTATGGGCAAACCATATCTTTTAATTAGGAGGATATATTTTGTGAGTATCTTTTTATTTCACCCACACCCATTTAGAGGACAATATATAGCTTGCTCTGATCCGTTGTTAAGACTAGTCTCCAACTCCACGTAATCAGATATGCCTTTATGTTTATCTTGTTCGATTAGTGCCATTAATCTTAGCATGTAGTACACAAGAAAGCGATCTTGATTTATATCCATATCTTCCTTGCGTTTGTCAAAGATTCTTGGCACAGATTAGGCATCGGTAAAGGGTCGACTCGGCTCTAACGTTTGTGATCGATCAACGTTCTTCACCAGCTAGTAAGCCTCTCTTTCCCTTTTGATCTTAAAAATATATATGACATGGGCTTTGTGCGTACATATATACATGTATATATGTATGTTCAAGGAGAAGGTTTAATAACATGTGTGCATGCGTACGTGTGATCCATCAATTTCAATCTCCATGTATATACGTATGGTATACATGATTCCTTTGCAATTGAACCCTTTTATTTAAGCCATCTCCAAGACTCCAACCTACAGATTTTCTCAATTGTTGTATTTGTGGCAGGAGCTCAAAATATTTTTTTTTTTTGAGTCGATCGAGACTTTGATCACATCCACATTTCTCACGTAAACCTTCTCCCTTCATGCTAGCAAATAAGCCTATCTTTTCAATTTGATTTTGAAATATATACAGCATATATATGTGATATGCGTGTATACATATATGTTCTGGGCTCATTTCACCATATACAAGGTTTGTGGCTAAGAGTTCTGTATTTGGACTCGATCGAAGTTGATCGCCACTCCCTCTTCACAGTGGCTAGTTAATCAACAACCTTTCTATTATCTTCCTTGTACCTTAATTAGTGTTAAGTGACACCAATACAAGTTGAATGTGTACTTGGCAGGTTTCAAACTTCAGGCTCGATCACCTTTATCATCACCTGAAGAACCACATCGTCCCTTTGGTTAGAGTCTCCATGGTAAGTTAGTTTTTTTTTTTTCATGTTCACACATATGTACTATATAGTAAGACTATATATATGTTTGCTGTGGATTTGGCAAGAGTCTCTTGTAGTTGTTCACATGTACGTTTGATGTGACCACATCGGTCCAAATGCGGTTTGTCTACTGCCTTTATTTTGTTATAGTAGGCAATTTTTTGGTCATTTTGCTTTGCACTCCCATGAACCCAGCACACCATAGGCATCATTTTTTTTTCTTGAATCTTCAAAGAAATCACAAGACCTGGGCACCGACATCATCAACTTTGACTTCGGACTGGCGAAACACTCCGTTTCGGGCCATCCGTAGACATCCAAACCAAATGCGGCATCCATCTAGGTGCAACGGAATCCAACCCGGTTAATTATGAACAATCGTTGTGGGCGTGTTGTAAAAGCGATCAACCGTAAGAGGCCCGAAACGGAGTGTTTCTCCTCAAAACGGGATGACCACGTTCCAATTCACCTCCGCTCGGGCTATCTATAGTCTTTCAAAATAGTCACCATGTCCGTCTCGGTGATGGAATGAGCCTTTGTTGTAAAGGCAATCATCCGTATGAGGCTCGAAACGGAAGGTTTCTCCTCATACGAATGACCACGGTCCAAATCGTCTCCGTTCTGGCTCCGAGGGTAACCGAAACTAGCTAATCACAAGCTTTGGAGAGGATATTGGACCGATCGATTTCGATCGGGGAGGACGGACCCCTTGAACACAACCTATGTAAGATTCAAAACAAACAAAAAGAACAATCATTTAGCACATAAAAGAGAGTTTAGAGAGAGGATAACCTACAATTTGGTTGGATTTGGTCTTCAAATCACACGTAGTCTTGGATTTCTTTAGCTACTGTGCTTGCTCTTGTACTCTCTTTTTTTTCTTTAATTTCTTCTCTTTTTGTTTGATGTGCTTCTCAAAAATTTTGTTTGTCCTCCCACTTCAACAACGAGACCCTCATTTTATACAAGCTCCGGCCTTGGAAAGCAAGTACAGACGTTTTTTTTTCATGCTCCTTGATTAACACATTTAATTGGTTAATTATGGAGTCTTTAATTTACACGTTCCATAGCCACCGTAATTTACATCTGAATGCTAGGTAAAAAGCCTTTTCAAATGCTTTAATTAGCCTCCTCTCTTCAGACGTTTTTTTTTGTTTTATCTTGGGGAATAATTAACCAAATTAATTAGGCTAATTATGGGTGTAATTTCCCAAAAACGTTACATGTCATAAAGACTTTCTTCTAGTGCTGAATGAATGAGGCGTTCATTTCCATGCTCATCCATTTCATTTTCTAATTACAATTTTAGTGGGCCTTAATTAATATGTATATATATGGACTTCAGCCCAAACTAGGCCCAAGCTCCCATACACATTTGCCATGCATATCCCACGTACAAGGATGTATAATTCAAGTGGTTCATATTTGACTTGGTTGGCCCACAAATACTCAAATTCCGACATGTGCACACACATATATATTTCATTTCCATGCACACACATATATATATTTTATATTTATATATATATTTATATATATATATATTTTTTTGGTTCAACAGCGCCGGTTGGCACGCGGAGGCGGGGTGCGTCGGCATCGTGGGCCTCGGCCATGGCCTCGGCTGGATCCTTCGTTGTCGTCGCTTGGATCATCGTCCTCGTCGCGCCGAGGGCGCCGCTGGTGCTCCCGGTGTCGGTCTTGGCGACGCCGATCCCCATTGCGCCGAGGCCGATCGCGGTTGTCACGGCCATCGAGCCGATCATATTCCGCGCGGTTCACGGGCAATTTGGGTCTCGGAATCCAATCCCGATCCCGATCTATCCACTCCTCCGAATCATGGACCGGAGGGTGGTTAAAATCCTCCTCGGAATCCTCCTCGTACTCCGTTATAAAGTCCTCAGATTCCGAATATGGAGTTGTGGGGCTTTGATAGCCTCGATAGTCATCGACATCGAAGTCATCTCGACCTTTGGATTTCTTTTTTCTAGGCGTCGGGGTGACCGCCTTTTTCTTCTTTTTCGATTGTTGACGCCGCCACTCCTCGGAGTCATACTCCTCATCGGAATGAACGTCAACAACGTCGTCCACCTGTTGAGCCTGATTAGTGGGTTGGCTTTCCTTCATGGATTCCAAGCGTTGGATCCCATTCGGGTTAGTCGAGTCCACCAAAGGGCCTTTGCCTTTCTCCTGCGCCGAAGCCCGCGGAACCGAGACGCCGTGTGGCGTTACGCTCGGATGCGCGTGCTGCGTAATGAATGGTCACGGCTGGTGGCGCCGATTGCTGGTTGAGAAACCTCGTCATCAAGCCTTCGAGGTTGGCAAAGCGCGCTTCAAGCGCCGCGAGACCCGCAACGGGTGCGAGTCCTTGCGCCGATGCATTCGGCGCGCCGAGAAGGCTCGTTGGCGCCGGCGGTGGGTTCGGTGGTTGATTTGGTGGCCTTGTTGGTTTGAAAGCTCATCCCCTTCCATACTACCGTCTCCAATCTCGACCATAGACATGAAAGAAAAGGGGTTAAAAAATTCTCAAACAACAAGCAAAGAGAAACGCCGAGATTTGAGCTACGTATTGAAAATGGAGAATTGAGCTACGTATTTCGATCGATTCTTCTTCAAATCTGTTCCCCATTACTTCTTTCAATTTGGTTTGCTTTTTTTTTTTGTTCTCGACCTAAATTCGTGTTCCCTCTTCATGGATTCTGTTATAAATTTGTTTTGTATGGTTTCTAGTTTACAATTGGGGCTTTTCAAATTTGGGAGCTTAGTACTTCGGTTTACAAGTTTTTGTGTGTTTTCAACTGATTTGTGTTGCTTTTTAATCAAACCTAGGAAGATTATGTAAGTTTTGCTTTACAATTTCAAGTTTTCAATTGAAAGTAAAGGCTAATGGTCAATGTTCTTTTAACCGCCCACCATGTGTTTGACAAAATGCATAAATGATCAATTTAGAGCTTAGAACATTTTTTTACCAATTGTGTCATAAATTATGAACCTAGGATGCCAAATTTTAAACTCATACCATTTGTGAACAAGAATACATGACACACGTACGAAGTATTGTGAATTAAATTTCATGAACCTTATTGATAATTGTTATGAACCTAATCGTATAAATACATGAACCCACAAAATACGATGTATGTACTAGATTATGTGAGAAAAATAACAAGTATTATGAATTAGATTTCATGAACTTTATTGACAACTGTTATGAACCTAGCATACCAAAATCATTAAGTAAAGCTTTTGAGTATGTATGCTTGAAATTGTATAAAGAGTGATGAGTTTGAGATCTTGGTTCATTTTTATTTTAGACTTATTTTATGTGCTTTAAATTTAGTCTCAACTTTAAGTCCAACTTCACGTAATACAATATTATGCTTTTAAGGGTAATTTTCATGAACCTTATTGATAATGTTTATGAACTTAATCGTATAACATGAACCAACATAATACCATTTATAAATCTTAACACATGTTACTGTGAATTAAATTTCATGAACTTTATCGGCAATTGTTATGAACCTGACCATATAAAGGAATGAACCATTAGTCCAACTTTTATGAACTAAAAATCGTAAGATGAAATATTATAAACTTATGCTTATAAAAAAATGAACTAAAAGAACAAAAGTCATGAACCAACATAACTAGTATGACTTAAAAGACATGAACTATAAGATAGACTACTAAGAATTAAAAGTAATGAACTATAAGAATTATTATGAACCTAGAATACAAAAAGATGAACCGAAAGAACAAGTATCATGAACCAAAAATCACGAAAGAATATAAGAACTAGCATGAACTAAAAGACATGAACCATATGATGGACTTTGATGAACCTAAGGTTATTCAAACATGAACCAAAAGAACGATTTTTATAAACAAAAAAGCATGGAACGAAATTTATGAACCATAAGAAGAAATATTATGAACCTTACCTTAAAAATCATGAACTAAAAGAACAACCGATATGAACAAAAAGACATGACCATATTAAGAATTAACCTATGTGGGATTTGAACCCACATCTATGTGCACATGCACATTGCTCTACCATTTGAGCTAATAAGCTACCAAATGACATGATCATTCAAAAAGTTTGATTTCCAAACATTTAACAATCAAATAAAATCACCAAAATAATGTAATGAACATGATGTTTATTATAACGACCTCTCCATACCATGGGACAATCAATAATATACAGAATTTGCTACATTAACCACACCATGAATCAAAATAATATGTATCATGAACCAAATATTATAACAAATCTGCTATCATAAACAAAAAAAAGAACTATAATAGTGCTTATGATGAACCTCATCTTATAAATATGTGAACCAATAGAACAATTAATATATTTTCGATCAGGACAACCATCGAAACAATCAATTCAACGATCAACGCACCAAATTTCCTCCTCAAACTTTAATTCAATCTATGTACATTTCTTAGATTCAATACATTCGACAACCAACATCTCAACAACAATCATATTGAATACTAGATCTGAAAGTATTAAATTAGATCTAAAAATCCATCTTGAAACCGTCGTTGCAGATCTACATCATAACCTACCTTTTTAAGTAAAATCAGTCACACAAAGAGTTGGGAATTGGAACGAAAATCAAAATCTCGATCAAATAAGAAACAAAAACCAATTTGTTTTCTTTTTCTATGGATGCATTTTTGTAAAGATGGTTTTGAGGATTGAGGTTTGGGAATTGGAGCGGCGTGTTGAGCTTTCATTCGGGAGAGTATTGAGGGTTTTATATTCATGGGGATATATTGGTCTTATTATAGAATTTTAATAGAAATTACATTCCGTGCCATCTTTAATGATTTGTCCCCTTTTTTCTTTATTTTTGCTGAGTCCTTTTATTTTAATCTCGACCTTACGTTTATGTAATCTGACGATCCTAAATTGCTCTCATTTTTCACCCTATCACTTATTAGCACCAGAGTGTGACTCTGTGTTTATTAGAGTCACGCTCTCGTGGTTTTTAGGCTTACGGTGAAATATAAGAGCAATTATGCTCCGTTAGATTAGAAGGAATAGACGGCTGAGATTAGAACAAGCCGGTTCAAGTAAAATTAAATAAAATGGGGTGGTTCATTTTTGATGGCACGGAGTGTAATTTGTTTAAAATTTGAATGACAAGACATAAATACCCTCACATATATTACTCCAAAAACACACGCATTCTTTTTTGGGGGGATAAGAGACTCATCTTCAACCTCTAGATCCACTCCAAAATCTCCACCACAAACTCGAAATCCACCACAAACTCAAAATCTCACCCTCTAGCTCACTCCATTTCGATTTCGATTGGGCTATGGGCCTATGGCATAGATTTACAAGATTGGTTTCAAGATGAGTTTTTTTAGACCTAATTTGATACAACTACTATTTATGTGGTAGATCTATGGATTCCTTTGAAATTAATGATGGGTAATGAGCTTGTTGAGTTGATTTGACTTGAATATGGGATGATGAATTCAAACGATTTGGGTTGGCTGCCTTTTAAAAATTGAAGAACACTAACTTTATATGTTTGAGCTACTTGGGAAATTATTTGGTGTGCTCAAAGGCGTTGAGCTTTGAAAAGATTTTTTCAACTTGTTAGTGTTAGGTCAAATGGTAAAGCAATGTGCATGTGCAAATAGATGTGGGTTCAAATCCCACATAGGCTAAGTCTTAATACGATCATGTCTTTTTGTTTGTATCGGTTGTTCTTTTGGTTCATGACTTTTAAAGGTAAGGTTCATTATATTTCTTCTTATGGTTCATATATTTTGTTACATGCTTTTTTTGTTTATAACAATTGTTCTTTTGATTCATGTTTGAATAACCTTAGGTTCATCAAAGTTCATCTTATGGTTCATGTCTTTTAGTTCATGCTAGTTATTATTTTCTTTCGTGATTTTTGGTTCATGGTACTTGTTCTTTCGGTTCATATTTTTGTAAACTAGGTTCATAATAATTCTTATGGTTCATGAATTCTTAGTAGTTTATCTTATAGTTCATGTCATTTGGTAGCCTATTAGCTCAAATGGTAGAGCAATGTGCATATGCACATAGATGTGGGTTCAAATCCCACATGGGCTAACTCTTCGTACGATTTATATCTTTTGGTTCATGGTAGTTCTTTTTCTGGTTCATGTTTTTATATGCTAAGGTTCATGATAGTTTATCTTACAACCCATATCTTTTAAGTCGTATCCTAGTTGTTATTTTGGTTCACGTCTTTTGGTTCATGATATTTGTTCATTTGGTTCATGTTTTATAAAACACAAGTTCATAATATTTCATCTCACGATTCATGACTTTTAGTTCATAAAAGTTGGTGTATTGGTTCATGTCTTTACATGGTTAGGTCCATAACAATTGTCAATAATGTTCATTAAATTTAATTCACAATACTTGTTATTTTGTTTCATGTATTCATAAATGATGTTCTATTGGTTCATGTCTTTATATCGCTAAGTTCATAACAATTTTCAATAAAGTTCATGAAATTTAATTCATAATATTTATTATCTTTGTCACGTAATCTAGTACTTAAACATATTGTATGGGTTCACGTCTTTATACGATTAGGTTCATAACCATATCAATAGGGTTCATGAAATATAGTTCACAATACATGTTACTTGCGTCATGTATTCTAGATCATAAATGATATAATGAAATAATTTTGGTATATTGGGTTCATAATTTATGAACAATTGGTAAAAAAAAAATGTTCTAAGTGCTAAGTTGAACATTTGGACATTTTGTCGAACACATGGTGAGCGGTTATATGTGCATTGGTCATTAACCTTTGTTTTCAATCAAAAACTTTAAATTTTAAATCAAAACAGGCACAATCTTCATAGGTTTGATTCTAATCAACAAAAATCAATCCAACACACACAAAAACATGTAATCGAAGTACAAGCTCCAAAATTTGAAAAAAAAACCCAAATGTGAACTTAAAACCATATAAGAGAGGTCTTTAACAAAATCTATGAAGAGAGAACATAAATTTGGGCCGAATTCAACAAAAAAGGTGAACCAAATTAGAAGAAGAAAAGAGGCAACAAGAATGGAGGAGGTTCGATCGAAATAGGCGATTGAAAAAACAAACGATGTAGAGGTTGAAGGAGACCCTACAATTTGTGTTCTAATTTAATGGGTAAAGGACAAAAATGCCCCTCCGTGTATAATATCTCTTATATGCGTGTACATATTTTGACCATTAAAAGACACTGATCGAACGGCTTATATGTGCCCGCATAAAACACTTTAACAATATGTTGTATCTGATCGCTTATCGTGTTTATTAATTCTTTTCAAGTCGCATAATTTGCGTGGGAGTTGGGCTTCCGACCTTGTCCATATCTACTCTACGGCCCAATATGATAAATCTCAGCCCAAAATTAACATAATCAATTTCAGCCCTAAATGTGACTTATAAGAACTTTTTTTGAAAGTCACTCAAAAACTAACTCTATTCTATTTCTAGTAACAAACTCACCATAACTTTTCAAACTAAACCTGACCCATTTATTAATATCATTCACAAACCCAAATCACTTGCACCACCACCACACTTTCCTTTTTGATGGAATGCACCACCACATTTTATTCTCAAAGTCTTGTGAATAATCCCAACTCACAAAAAACCCATCTAACTCTACTTAGAAGAAGAAAACTTGAACAACATATAGTGCACATAACTCTCACTCGGACCAACAACCTCCGACGGGAAGTTCGGTTGGTTCACGGCGTCCGGGTAGTCCTGGGTCTCCAAGCAAAGCCCGGAGAAAGGCCCATAAACGTACCCGCCTTTCCCGGACACATCCTTAAGATAGCCCGCCGTGTAAAACTGCACCCCGGGCTCATTGGTCCATAGCTCGAACCGCCTCCCTGACTTCTTATCCTCAACAACCGCCGCGTGCTTGAGGCTAAGGCCACTCACATTGCGCCCTTGACCTACGTCGAGCACGTAGTTCATGTCGTATCCGCCTTGGAGCTTCTCGATCCGGCTCCCGACTGCTCGGGGCTTGAGAAAGTCGTAAGGTGTGCCCTTGACCGACTCGAACTTGCCTGTTGGGATCAAGTTTTTGTCGACCGGGGTGATTTTGGAGCCGAAGATTTGGACCTTTTGGGAGAGGATGTTGCCAGAGTTTTGGCCTCCGAGGTTCCAATATGTGTGTTGGGCTAGGTTTACGGGGGTCGCCTTGTTTAAGGCCTTTGCTGACATGTTTATGAGGAGCTCATGGTCTCTTACGATCTTGTAGGTAACCTTCACTTTGAGATCACCGGGGAATCCTACAAATCATAATAATGCTAATTCAAGTCACATTTTTTTGGATATGTTAAGAGGTACTTATAGTTCATTACCAACAAAGTAAGGATGATTCGAATCTTAGTAGTTACAGATGTTATCACCTATGAACGGAGTTAGTCAGGCTTGACATGCATGGCCGGTAATATATATGTTAAATGTCTCTCCTTATGAGAAGGTGACTTAATATGACTTATCGGTCATATCAAAGTTACCATATCGATCATTAAGACATGATAATATGTATATGTTACAAGTCTCTCCTTATGAGAAATTACTTAGTTCAAGGATATGGTACAAACCTTCTTCTCCGTCGTAGCTATTGTAAGTGAATGTGACATATGGGGTGTGGCCTTTAGGGGAGTACTTTTCAACATGCCAAACGACGCGACTAAATCCTTTAGTCCCACCTATATGTCCACAGATTATAGAGCATTAAGAACATGTGTAGATCGGTAAGCTCAATTGTGACATCAAAAGTATCTAGGATATGTGATCACTATGAGCATTTGAGCTCCAAAATTTGTATGACATGTACAATACATGGGAGTTTTTCACACGTATACCTACCATGAAGCATGTTCTTGCCTTCATTTGCATTGAGCTTGTAGTGAACTCCGTCGAGTGTGAATTGTGCATTCGCTATCCTGTTAGCTACGCGTCCAACAACTGCACCAAAGTAGGTTGAATCGTTCTGCGCCACAAGAAGATACATATATAGTAAGTCCCCTAGGGAAATACGACCGGGATTTCTAAAACCGACCGATTGTTAAATCTAACATAGAAATAATTTTTCATGGGTCGATAGACTAGAAGTCACACCTATGTAATCACAGTACATAAGTTCAGTTGGATTTCATCGGTTTGAATTAACTTTCAGATGTGAGACACATAATAATATATTTCTAGTCCTAGAAGTACACTCTTCATCTAGCTGCATTTTTTCATGTAATTAAGAGGTAAAATGATTTAAATTTAGATCTGTTAAGTTAAATCCAATTGACATACGATGATTCCAACAAAATTTTAGTCTGGGCTAGAACATTTCCGTATAGGAAAAATTGCTTAAAAATGCACGTACATTTTGAATAATTTTTTTCAGAATGTTGTAAAATCTGTGTTAAAAAAAGTTGCCTCCTAGAGAATTTTCCTAGCTAAGATTTTTTTTTTTTGGTGGAAGCTAAGAATTTATATCTCTAGATAAATGATCAATACCTAATAGTCTATCCAATAGTGATGGGTGTGATGTGTTTGCCATTGACAAATCAAAATCGCCGTCTAATGATGACTTTATAACGTCAACATGGAGGGTATATAATAATGAGAAAAGTATTACAATACAAGATAAGGTTGGACCCTACAACTCACATATTCCCCTAAATCTCGTCTACTATTATTATCATACTATTATTCCACATGAAAAAATAGGTGAAGGAGATTCATACTATTATAGTATCATAAGTTGGAATGTAACGTTTACGTTAGAATTAAGTTAAATAAAGTGCAACTAAAGGGAGAAAAAAAAGGGGCTTGCTAAACGTCACCATAAATTATCATCACCATTATCATTTTCCATTTTTATCCCATTTATATCCTACAATTACTACAAATAAAACCATATTTCTCAACAACCCAATTTTCCCTAACCTCTCCGGTTGTGACGAGGATCTAAGGCTTAAGCGCTTTAAGGCGACCTCGTTGGCCTCGAACAGAGCCTTGACTTGCGCCGGATTGGAGACGTCGGAGCACACTGCGGCGGTGCGCGGGGCAGAGAGGGAAGAGAGCGCGTCGGAAGAGTTGATTTGAGCGGCTAGGGTTTCGGCCAGGGCGGAGTTGGAGACGTAATTGATGACGACGGGAAGAGAGCGCGACGGAGGAGTTGATTTGAATTTAATTGTCTTGACCTCTGATCTGATCATTTTTCGATCAATCAAATTGGGGTCACTAACGCACTTATCCAGCTGTTGTTCGAATTAAAATCATGGTGTTTCCGTATTTCATCTTATAGTAGAAGAGAAAAATTCGAACCTGTTAACTGTTCTTTCGCAAATTTAGTAATATGCCAAATTCAACTCATCGTTCTCGATTAATCTGAATGTGCTTGCTTCTTGATGATAAATCGGTGCAGCTAGTGATAAGTTCATCAAAAGTTCTTCACTTTTTATGGATTAGTTGATCAAATATCTCACCCATTAACACGGGATATGCTAACAGAGATTACATCTTTATATGAAGATAGTAAATTTAGGACTTAAAATCTGTTTGCTTCTCAATGATAACTTTGTTCAAGTAGTGATTAGTTTATCAAAAAGTTTTCTAATCCAAATACATAAATGCAAGATTATCTAATGCAGGTCTTGAACTTCTAAGGGGCTTTCCTCTGGCAGTGAGAGAACAAGAAAACCTCTCTAGTACTGGAAGCTATATATCATGCAGGCTAGGAGAGAAGAACTACAAGAACCTGTTTGTAACTTCTACCTGGAGATTAAGCAACCAGTTTTAAGGATTAGAGTACGCAGGATTGAAAGAGACGAAGGAATTATAGGGATAGAGATGCGCGCCTCGCCAGCTTTCTTTTTTCTTTTTTGTAATTGATTTTTGTTATTGAAGGGTATTTAGGTCAAAGTGGTTAAAATGGAGATAGTTAAGTTAAAACACGGTGATATTTAGCATATGTGGAAAAAAAAAAGCATGATAGTGCAACGCATTTTGTATACCCTAGCTTGCCATTCTTGTGTAACGAATGATTTCTAGTTGACAAAGCGGGCAAAAAATAATGAGATTGGCCTCAATTTTTCCTTTCGAGTGAGTGTTCATGGTGGTGTATGTCACATGCCTGCCTTGAATCATTCAGTTTTATGTAGCTTTCTCACTTCAAAAGCCTCCTTCAAGTTTTCTACTTTTCATATTATTTATATTTGATTTTTAAAGAGCACATTGTCATAAATCGAACGAAAATCTGACCATATTATCATAAAGTCTTAGCCACTTAATCATTATAATTATAACCTAAAGCGGAGGTTAAAAAAATTATTAGACAACACATGTCACTTTTAGATTGGACCACATCACCTTTTTTTTAAAAAAAATAATATTTTGCTTTTAGAATTGATAAATTTTTATCCATATTTTGATAGAAAATCTCCATGTATATATTAAACAATCTTTTATTTTTGGATATTACTGTTTTTCAATTAAACCATAAATGTTAATGAATATTAGTTTTGACTCTATGTTTTTCTAAGATAAAAATAAATCCATAATACAATTTTTTTTTATTATTTAACTATTTATTTATTTTATTTATATTCAATAAAATCCGTACAAGGTACGGACCCTTACACTAGTAAATACCTAAAGAGAGAGTTCTAGAATCCTTAATTCAATCAAGTCTTAATTCTAACACACAATGTAAAACAGGCTTAAAGTTTGATCCTCAATTTAAACAACATGTTATAAATAACTTTTATGAAACATAAAATTCACAATCTTATTACTACTATAATTTTTTCAAATCTCATACTAGTCCTTTGGGTCCTCGTTTTGAGTGACACATGGATGAACCAAATTGCTCGAATCTCAATGAACTCTTATCAATTAAAAAAACCTTATCTTTCTTTCATAAACTTAGCTTGTACAATGTATTTTATCCTAAATGACAAATCTTGAAGAAACTAACAGCGTGGAGACCGGTAATTAAACATGAATTTACCGAGACAGTGAAAAAAAAAATGAAAGAAGGAAACTTACGTAATAGCCCTTGACCGAATTATACCCAAGCACAACATCATCCAATTTGCCTGAACACAACAACAAAATTCAATCAACCCACACAAAATCAGGCCAAATCGATCAATCATGATCAAACAAACAAAACCCAGATTTCTTTTTACAAAAAGATTAAATCTTTGGAAAAAAATTACCATTTTTGTCAGGGAGAACGAGAGAGACGAGTGTGGCGCCATAGTTAGTGAGCTTGAGAGAAAAATCCCCTTTTTTGAGCTCATAAATTTTAACTTCTTCTTGCTTTGCCTTCAAAGCCCAGCAACTCAAACTGCTCAGATACAAGATTAGCAAGAGAAGGCAACACAACACAGAATTAGGCGTCTTCGCCATTGATCGAAGAAACCCTGTTTTTGCTTTTTCTATTTCTGTAATTTTAGTTTGAGGTAGAAGAAAGAGGACGAAAATGGAAGGAGAGGTTGAGTAATGTGGGTGCGCACTGAGAAATGTGGGAAAAATGAGAAGAAAGGCCTCTTTTATAGTATTAAAAACAAAAGTTTTTTCTATTAATAATACTTTTTCAAGTAGAATTATAAGACGTTATAGAAAATTTAACTGAAAACGTTGATGTTTACTCTTTTAATAAAAAATTAGTGTCATTTTCGTACCTTATACGGGTTTAATATAAAAAATATTTTATAAAAAATATTTTTAACTTGTTCTTAAAAAAAATTCCGAACACATTTTTTCATGTCTAAATCACAATTTTTAATGTTATTCATGTACATTGTACGGATTTAATATAAAAATCATTTATAAATTATTATCGACTTGTTCTTAAGAAAAAATAACAAACACATTTTCACAATCACATTTCTTTTTATAAATAATTACAAAATATTAATTTGTTAGTTGGTGGTGATTTTTATGAATAGTAAAATATTTTTGAATCAATTTTCATCAAAAAATAATTTGTAATTGTTTCATAGAAAGTGGGATAGTGGGTAGATTTTTTTACCAAATTTTTTGATGAAGCGGGGAAGTAGAATTTTTAGTTTTTTTGTAAAAATTATAAATTGTAATTATGTATTTTAGATTAAGCCACGTGGCTCAATCTTTTTTAAAGAGGTGGGTTCTCCTTTATAATTGTACTATATAGATAGGTTATTTTCCTACCATAATTAATCTCTAAAATTAAAAAGGATGTTAATGAATAAAATTTTATTAGTTCAAAAATTACTGTGAATTTTTTTAAAACGAGTTATAATTCTGATCGAAAAAATATTAAATAATGAAAAGTAGGCAAATTGTTTGTTAAATTTATATTTTTAATATAATTTATTAATTTTAATTTAGAGACTAATTTAGATATTATCTTTAATTTTAATACATACCTCCTATTAAAAAAATTCGAAAAAGGGTGTCACTTATCTTGTTTTTTGTCGTGAAAAGGGGTTGAGATTTTTTGCAACTTGTCTTCTTTTGGTTTTTACAAAATTCAAATTGTTTTTGCTTTAGAGTCACGAGGTTTGTGTGGAGAGATGTTGGGCTTGTTTGCCCATATCGGAAAAACAACCAAAATTTACTCATGTATAAGGTAGATGAAGCTCTTATTAAATCTCAATTTTATATTTTAAAAAATATTAATACTTATCAAATTTGACCTCTACTTTCTAATATTAGATAAATATGAATTGTTGGTGATTTGTGAAATTCATCAGTCTTTTTGTGTGTGCATGTGGTGAGAAAGAGTCACATAAGAGAATCGATTAAGAAGATCAGTCTATATCACATATTACGAATTAATTAGAGTAAGAGAAATAGCCTTATGGAAAAGCATGAGAACCTCATGTGCCGAGGGGCGCGACACGAGCACTGTGTTCGATATGGGCGCACCAATGCTTGGGGCGTGGCGCGCCTAGTATTAGCAATGGCACAAAGTTGGTTTGCTGGCTACGAGATGGAGTTGTGGCATGCCTATGTCTTGGCACAAGGCGCCAGGTACACGTCACGAAGCTCAACCAAGCTAGGCATATATGATTTAAGCAAGGAAAGTATAAAGTAATTAAGCTTTGTGCATTATTGTATGAATGAGAGGGAGCTAATTTAAAGTTTGGTGAATGTCTTTAACAAGGACTAAAGCTTTATAATAGCTTGGCACGTAGCTAGGAAAGCTAGAACTTAGTTTGAAAGAAAGAAACTAGCTTGTAAGTTAGCTCCATAAGTTAAACATAGTTTCTAGCTAAGGAACTAGTCTATAATCAACTCAAATAGCTTAGAACTCATCTCAATTAGCAGAGAGCTAGTCAACTCAAATCAGCTCAACTAGCTGGATGTAACCTCAACCAACTACACTTAGACATGGGTCCGGTTTATAAACCGGTGGTTCCGATTTTAGCCGGTTCCGGTTCGGAACCGTGCTTTTAAAAAAAAATCATAATCCCAACCACACCGCGATCGCGGGTGACGGAACGCGATCGCGGTCGCAAAAAACAGAACCTCTGTTTTTTAAACAAAATCCAAACCCGCGATCGCGGCCTGAGGGAAGCGAGTTGCCCATTCTGCGACCGCGTCCTGAGATCCGCGATCGCGGTTTCGATTTTGGCCCAAAACCGAGCTTGGAAATTGGACTAAGGCGAATAGGCGATTAAGGCTTGTTCTTCAAAACAAAAAAAGTTAAATAATTAAAGGCCTTGGACTTAAAATTAAGTTGCCTACGCATCCTCTCGAGGTTATAGAGGAATCAAAGCCCACATAGTTCTCTTACCTTTTGAAATGAAACCCCAATTTGCTTTACCATCTACGTCGATCCATCCGAAGCGCTTTGGGATTGGGATACATCGTCTTGGTTGTCCGAGTCGGAAGTTTCGGATGCCTCCGCCTTTTGTTGATGAATTTCCGCCCTCTTCCAATTACATACGCACACTTGGGCTTCCAAGACATCGGGCTTTAAACTAGATAGTTTTGCGTCAAGGACGTGTTCTCCTTCGCTAAATGTTTGCTCTACCGATACGGTCGAGGCGGGAATAACAAGCACTTGAGCTGCGATCTTGACCAAGGTTGGGAAAATCTTCTTGTGGGTCTTCCACCAAGCTAAAATATCAAATTCTCCTTCACCAAACTCAAAGTGGGTTGTTAGATATGTTTCAAACTCCGCATTCGAGCTCGAATGTCTCGGTTTCTTGGTAAGGGTATGCAAAAGATTAGCCCCCACCTTTTAGTAGCATCGAGGGCACTCGAGCTCGAAGAGGAGGATGAATGTGGAGGTAATGGTGAAGAACTAAAACTAGATGAATATTCGGTAATCAATTCCTCAATTGATTTTCTAACTTTACTAAGTATATCCCCAACACTAGCAACATCATCATTAACATCCAACTCTAATGTATCATAATAATTGGTCAAAAACATTTCTAAACCACTTATCTTAAACCTAGGATCAAGCACACAAGCAACAAGATAGATATCGGGGATAACTTTATAATAGTTCAACCATTTTACTTTCATAGAATCAATAGCACCATAAAGTTCGTGGAATTTACGCCCCTCACAAAAACCGCCCGCCTCATTCAATGCTTCAAAACAAAAAAAAAGAGCACAAGGTTTAAAAACATGATTAAAGGTTAATGTTGCATCATGAAATATTCTCAAAACTTCTAAGATTTTATAACAATAATCCCAACATTGAGAAATAATGGGATTGTCGGGAAAATATATGAACGCAAAAGAAGTCAAAAGATCTTTATAAGGCATGCATGCATGAAGTAGTTTAAAAGTGGAGTTCCAACGGTGGCAAACATCTTTTGGAAATGTTCGGGGTGGAACACCTTTTTGAGTACAAAACGCCATCCAATCTTGGGCGGTTCGAGGGCTAGCCCACATACGACTAACAATATATCTAATAGGAGTAATTAAACTCGACATAATATTTAAACCATCTTTGACACAAAGGTTTAAAATATGGCAAACACATCTTACATGAAAATACTTCGCTCCAAAAATTGGTTGACAATGCGGAACCAATTCGCGGATTGAAGCGGTGTTGTTAGATCCATTGTCAAACGAGATAGAAAAAACTCGATGAAGTAGTCTATACTCTTCCAAAATAGGACGAATAATGTTACTAATCATTAAAGCGGTATGAGAAAAATCAAATACTCTATAAGCCAAAACACGTTTTTGCACATTAAAATGATCATCAAGAAAATGACATGTTAAGCCCATGTACAAATGATTTTGCCAATGATCACTCCAAATATCACTACAAATTGAAACTTTAATATCATTTTGAGCAAAAAACTTCACCAATGCCATCTTACGGGTTTTATATGCTTTCATCACATTTTTTTTGACCCACTTCCTAGTAGTCGGTTTATAAGCGGGTTGTACATGATTAGTCCTCCAATTGTTAAATCCTATATTTTCGGCAAAACTAAACGATAAATGATCAACACAAATAGACTCGGATAAGGCATACATGCTATCATTATGGTTATAAGTAAATAATGAGGGTTATAATGAGGATTAAGGGAAGAAGAAGTTGCAAACCCGAATGGTTGGGATTGTCCTTGCATCATGCCTATCTTGTCGGGGGTTTTGTTCTTCATGTGATTGGATAATGTTACATAACCCGATCCTGACAACCATGTATAAACATTAGTACAATAGTTATAATGAATTTTAAATTTCTTGGTAGATGCATTATAAACTCCCTTCCGAAAATGTTTTGTAAAAATTTCGGATTTAAGTGATGGAACCTCGCTCGCCTCGGGAGGCTCGAATCCATGATCCACACCCACTCTCTCATTTTCATCGGGAGTGGACGATCCCGGTTGTACCAGATTCGGATTGAGATTCGTAAATTCCGACAAGTTAATAGGGGGTACAAATTCTACATTTGCACCACTCTCTTGTGAGTCAGAAATTTGATCAATGTTAAGAAATCCTTCCATTTTCTTGAAATGTAACTAAACAAGTAAACAAAAAGAGTAAAGTATGATAAAGAAATATGTAATTAAGAAGATATTGAACCTTAAAATTACAAAGCAATAAGATGTAAGAGACAATTGTGCTAATTTTTGAAAAGAACAATTAGGAAAGCAATTGTAAAAACTAGTAAGGATTGAGAATTGAGAGAGCTTTGTAAACTTGAGAGATTGGTAGTGTAGGTGGGAATGCGATCATTTAGTGGATATTTATAGTTAAATTTATCAACTAGCCGTTGGAATTGTGAATTGGACATTGGCATTTTAACCAATACATCGACCGCGGCCTGAGACCCGCGGTCGCGGTTATGATTTTGGCTCAAAACCGAGCTTTCTGTTGAAAAAACTGCGACCGCGGGTCTCAGGCCGCGGTTTCAGAATTCGTAATCTAATATTAGGTAGATTGTAAGTATTTATTTAATTTTCTTCAAAAAAAGCTTGTAATTTAATATTGATAGAAATATTATAAGAGAATGGAGCATTTATTGGATATAGAGGGACAATTTTTATAGTTGTTAAGATAAGATGATACACTTTTAATGCTTTATGATGCAAAGGCCTTTGCTCTATCTGCTTCTTCCTCTTCCCCACAAATGGAATGAGAAGTGGGTCCATGTAAATGATCTCAAGTCGTTTTTCTTTCTCCGGAGAGTAAAAAAACTCCTATTTAGGTTTGAGCTGCTGTAAGGTATTAGAATGTGGGTGTGTACTGCTCTTTTGACTAGTATGACTTCTTATTGGTTGGCCTATTTGAACTAGTTGAAAAGAAAAGGCAAAGTTGAGGCCCGGGCATTCATCCAATGCTTTTAGGCATAGCATTAGCCTCTTTCCGCGAGTCAGAAAGCCTGATCCGAGGCAAATCTGTCTATTGCGTACGGAAGACGAATCGGAACAGAATGTTGCGAAACGGAGGGAGTATGTGTGAAGTTTCAAACGAAGTCTGATTTGGCTAAAGCTCGAGAGAGTAAAACGATTACTTAGGATCAACTTGCGAATTTGCTCCGCTCCTTCGACTGATTGTTCGCATCGGATCTCAGGTTCTCTATTGCAATGGTGCTATTGCGGCTACACCTCACGATTTGTAATATTTTCATTTAGAAATGCACTTTTGAGGCTTTATGATACACTTTTGATGCCTTACGATACACTTTTCTTGCCCCATATTTGCATAGAACATTTGTTCCGCACAAGATTCAAACTCAATATTAGATGGATCTAGTGTACTAGTTTACCTATTTCTAACTATAAGTTAAATCAGATTTTATAATAAAAATGAAAAAAAAATTGGTGGGCCGACAATCTAGGGATTGTGCGGTAACGAGTCTAACACACAAACCTAATGAGGTTCCAATCCAAAATTATATGACAATGGGTGGAGTAAAGCATGAGATTATATACTAGACAATGCATGTCTAAGTTTTTCATGCGAGAAACACTCTCTCAACATGTCCACTTAAGTGCAATTGCCCGAATCAGTTGACAACACGAGTGACGACCGGTCCGTTTGGCACGTCGAAATCAAAGAGTGAAGGCATGTTTTGTCATTTAAATAATTTTAAATTTAGCGCTTCTTTATTTCTGGTTTCAAAAACAAATATAGAAGTAAAAAAGGTTAGGGATTCTACTTTTACGCTATATTAATTATGGTTAAATTTTAGAAACAGAGAATATCATTAGGGAAAATTAATAATTGTAACTAAATATACAAATGTTTATTATTAATCACTTTTTAATTTATAAAATTATTACACTTGATTAAAAACTAAAACTATTAACAATTGCTATAATTATAAGTAGTCATATGATAATTTATTAAATTTGATCAATTTTATGGATTATTCAATATACTTGAGCATTTTTTAAAGAGTTTATAGGTTTATAGAAGTTATACAATGGTAGATCAAAAGTTTTTTTTATTTGTTTGAATCTTTTTGTTATTATTGTATAGTAGACCATATTAATTGATGAATTATTGGTCTTCTTGGTTTAATTGTAGATTTGCTCTATATGTTTTAATTCGTAGGATTAGTCATAAATGACCAATTTTTTCTTATCCATTGTATGCATGTACTTAATATGAGAATGAATTACATAAGTCAAAAAGTAGGGATTTGATTTTTACTATATATATTAATTATGATTAAATTTCAGAAACGGACAACATCATTAGGAAAAATTAATTACTTAAATTAATTTATAACTAAATATATGGTACATTATAAAGGTTTATTATTAACCACTTTTTAATTAATAAAATTATTATATTTGACAAAAAAATGAAACTATTAACAATTGCTATAATTATAAATAGTCACATGATAATTTATTTATTTTGACCAATTTTTATGGATTATTTCATTCACTTGGTATTTGAATGGGTTTATAAATTTCTAGAAGTTATAAAATGATAGACAAAAATAAATTTACACTAACAAAAATAATTATTTTATAATCTATAATAAAATATTAGAGTTTGGTTCAAATGAAACAAACTTTTATCCTAAAACGTGAAATGAATGCACTTTTCCTAGTTAGTAGTGCACTTTTCATACAAAAGTGCATTGAAAAATAAAAAAGTGCAATACGAAAAAGTGTATTACAAAAAGTATGAAAAGTGCACTACAAAGTATGAAAAGTGCAAATGCGAAAAAATGCATTGTAAAGTAGGAAAAATGCACTACTAACTAAAAAAAGTGCATTCGTTTCAGGATAAGAACTCGTTTCAGGATAAGAACTCGTTTCAGGATAATAATTTGTTTCATTTGAACCAAACCCTAAAATATAATACATTAATTATTTACCTTGATAATAAATATCTTTGATTCTTCTATATCATCATATAATTTCATCCTCTCATAGTCTCCCACTCAATTGAAATCATCTCTTTAATTTTTTTTAATTTACAATACTAAAAAATTGGAAAGTTTTGAGTTCAGAAAACTCCCATATTTATTTATTTTAACTTAAAAATTACAAATCTACAAATATCATTAAATTGTATATAAATATCGTTATTAATTAGAATAATAGAATAATTACAAAAAAATCATTTACTTTGGTCAATTGATAGTAGAGTGGTAAGAAAATATGTCAAGTCGACAGTTCGATCTAATCACTATGTTAATATCATAACTATTTAAGAAACCCAAATTGAGCAATAGTAAATTGGGCCCATAATTTTTTTGTAAGAAAATATGGGCCAATGTAATTAGAGAGGCTAAATTTGGGGTTGGATTTTTAAAAATATAAAGAAATTTGGCCCAGTAAAATTCATCTTCCTCCTTAGCTCCTTCAATTAGGTTTTCTGATTGCCTCCATCGCAGCCTCTCGCAGTGCCGCCTGCCCCCACCTTGCCCCTCAATCCTACTTCTCTTCACCGGCGCTCCCTACTCCCTATTGAAATTTTCGGCGAATAGGGGGCAGTTGCCTACCCCTGCCCCCTAGATCCGCCACTGTTAATATTACTGTTCTTTTGCATTGAACTACCCCAACTTAATATACTTTTTGAGCTCAATTAACAAGTCCTTTAACTTTTGATGTTATCTTCAACCAAAAAAAAAACTTTTGATGTTATCTTTTCACGTCATTGTAAAGGAGAGTGATACGGTAACAATCACTTGTTTCACTTTCCTACAAAACAACTTTCTACACAAAAATTACTTTTAATGTTCTTAAAATTCGTGCACCTCTCTCTAATTGCACATTTTTCAAGACATTAAAAATAACTTTTCACCCATACATTATTTTCTAAACTTCATCCCATGTTGTAGTAAATTTCTTAATAAATTTAAAATGGTGGGTCCCTTAAAATTAATTTTACAGTATTCTCCTTGACCCTTCTTCTACACATGTAAAATTTTCCTTTATTGTAAACTGAAGTGAAATGCATTGTAATGAAATGACAAAATTTACACCAAATTAATTTTCCTTCATGCTTGAAATTTAACAAAATCTTAAAAAAGGGTAATTTTCACAAATCACTCCTTATTTTAGGACATACCCTTGATATCGTTTTCCCAGAAAACCACATCTTAAGTCGATTTCATTTGCATTCAACCATCCGTCTTATTTTCTGTCAATTATTCCATTAAAAACGTGAAAGTAGGTGGTTTTGTGAAATAAGAGCTATGAGCTTAGCCTGTTTCTTGTCCTCGTTGTGAGCCACTACCGACACAAACGCCGCCTTGGTGTTTCTGAGCTACAAGAGCGTGAGTGCACTAGCATGCTTCCTCACCAAGTTGTTGGTCAAGCTGACAAGATATGTCATTGTTGCATTCCTAGTGTGGAGGAAAATGATGAACCAGTCACCTCTCGTCTTCTCCACCGTCTTCGTAGCGCATTTCCTTCAACGTAGAGCGAGAACGAGAGGAGGATCGTCATCCCCATGTACAAAAACAGGTTCTTCGAGTGGAGCTTCTCTAAATTCGATGACACGATCAATCCCTATTTTCATCTATGTTTATGTCATAAATCGAGATTTGAAGTTTGTGATGTCAAAGCAGAGATATTGAAGTTGTGAGTTTCACGATTCCATATAAATGTCGGATTTGATCTCCATAATTTTTCTTGATTTCGAAATAGATTTCAACTATTTTTCGTCTTTTCAAGTGTAAATCAATGTAGGCTAGATAGAAACCCTAAATCATTGGTACAATTTTTCAAAATCCACTGCCTTAGTTAACAAATCAATCCAAATCACCAATTTAGACTATGAATGGTGATGGGGCGGGTATTCCCCATTAGAGGTATGAGGATGGGGATGTTAGTGGGGATAGGGGTAAGTATGGGTGAAATGTAATTCCCCGTTAGGGTATGGGGAGAGGCAGAGATAGGTGTCCCCGCCCTCACCCTCCAACCCCATTGTGGAACCCCGTGGGGAATCTCCGTTGAGGAACCCGTTGGGGAACCCCGTGAGGAATTCTCGTCGGGGAATTTGTTGAGAAATCTCTTATTAAATTATTAATAATTCAGATATCCTTATATTATGTAATTGATAAGTATGAATAATATTGTAATAACTGTGGTTTTTAAGGATATTTTTGAATTTTTTTCGGATATCCTTTTTAACCTTTTTGTCCGTTTTAACGCTTAATCCAATATTTTTGTTGGAGATTAAATCCTAGAAAATTGTTGGTGATATCCTAAAATCATAAAGAAATAATTTTATGGATCGGTGTGAATTCTAGGATTTTTCAGTGGAAAAAGAATATTTATTGGATAAACCGTCTTTTTAATTATGTACTGTAAATGATTTAAAATACGAAACGGAAGCCCTAAAAAATGAAGGTAGCAAGATAAAATCATGGAAAATTGGTTTTATTGGTCTACATAATTTACAGGACGTTTTGTATTTAGTAAGTTTTTTTCCACCCGATGTACATAATTTTACCGCTTTAACGCGAGTCCCGTTCCGAGACGGGTTTGGTATTATAAACCGCCTCTTCTTGCCTTAGTGTGGAAGGAAAAGCCGTTTTTTTATTTGTTGGATATGTTTGTTCTGATGGTGAGAATTAGAAGGGAAATTCAAGAGGGAGAGTTCGAGAGCTTTGGACGGAACGACGACCTTGAAGAATTCTCACCGTCGGCGCTAATCTTCTTTGCCCCTGCCACCTCTCCATCCTCCACCTCATCTACTTCTTCTTCCTCTCTTGGGATGCTGCAAAAGTGCAAAACCAGAACCATGAGAGAATTAGGAGGAACGACGGACTCGTGAGCTTCATCACCGCCGGTCACTTTCTTGTCCCGTCAAACGTCGTCGCCAACGATCGCTAGCTCCTCCGACCACCACCCCCTGCGAGAGCTTCCGCCGGGCAATACTCGACCACCCTTGGGCTCGGGGATCAAGCCACTATCGAGCCAAACGAGCCATGGGATCGCGTGAAGGTATATACAATCGAAATTAATTAGCGGGTTGATTGCGGAGCCACCGTAAGGGCCTTTCGGTTCCACTTTGCTAATAAATTTATGGTTTTTTATAATCTTGACGTTGATATGGTCCCACAGGTTTAAACCGCTCGAGAAACGGACGTCAGGATCTTTCGTTATAGCGAATACAAGTTTTGACACCGATTGACAGGTAAAGGACTTCGGATAATTACTCGGGAGTCGTTGTTAATCTGTTTGATCCGAGATTTGGTAACCCTTAAGAACTCTTACTAAGGAACACTTTTTGTTTAGAAAGTTGTTTCAAAGGTGAAGCGGATAATTAGTTATAATTCCGCCAAGATGGCTCCTTAAAGCATGATAACTAAGGATTTATTATATATCGATATTCGGAAATTAAATCATTTACCGATTAGGAAGTTGTAGGAGTTGAGAATACAACTAAGAAGTGTTTATGTGAGCTCGTTGCTGAGAAATCCTTTTGTTATATTTGTCAGAAGGATGATAAAGATTACTGTTGAATTGCTAAGGACGTTGAGCACGCCTTCTAAGGAAAGTGGACGGTTCTCTCTTGCATTATGGTTATTAAATGAGGAATTGAATCCTATTTAATATTTGTATTGGGAACAACTTGTGTGATTAATAAAATATGATAGGTTGTTGTTTTGTTAGAAATAATGACCATATTGTTATTCGTTCAGTTTCGCGATAAAACTGGATTTAGGTCCGTTATGTGTGACATTGTATGTTGTCTCATGCCGAGACATTATTGTGAAGTAAGTTAGTTTCCAGGGGTAGGAGCCGAGTCTCTGATGAACTCTTTATAACAAAGTCTATGTTGGGAGGTTTAGTTCGCTATCATATCCCAACATTCGGGTCATGACTCATACCTCACTCAACGCTGGAGGAGGTGTTATGCACTCTAACTAAGTGCAAATTGGTACTAGGTGTTCGTCAATGATCATGGTTGAAATAATCCCTCTCATCTTGGCGTCTCCATGTACATGTGGATTCTCGACAGTTTAAACCGATTAAAAGTTACCAACATGTGTGTAAAAAGTATTGAAAGTAATATAAGATAAGTGCGTTAGGCACATTAATGTACTCGGATGGTTAGTCTATTCGATAACCATTCTTGCTCCCGGTTATGAATGATTCTTAATCAAACTTTGATTAAGTCAATCTGATTAGTCGATGGAGGCTTTTCAAAATGTGACGTGATTAATATGAGTTCCCAACAATTGTTTATGCTTCTTAAAAGAAACCACAAGCGGTGGTATTCTCTCTCTTGATTATGCGAGTCTCCTTCTTATTTTCTATAAGACTGCTAACTGTTGGATCATAATCCGAGTCTAATCGGATTTGGATGCCAATATGTTTAGTTACAACCATAAAAACCAAGTTAGATTCTCCGCTTGCTAGTCTTTCATTAGACTAACCCGTCCATCTTCTTTTCTTTTATATGGTCGGCTGGTGTCCACCGTTGGTTTACGGCACATCAGGTTCTTCTTGGAAGTTGATTCATAAGGCGGATTCAGATGTTTGAAGCTCCAAAAGTTCAAGAAAGGTTTCCAATGGCTATACTTGAGTGAAGATCATGATTGAACTACTTCAAAGCGAAGTTGAGTTTCAGAAATAAGAACTCAAGGAAGACTTGATGAAGATTTTGTTTAAATAGAAGGTTGTTCTATTTATTTATTCTTTTTAAGTTAAGGTTTGTATAAGACCTTTTACGTGTTTTTCCGCTGTAATATTCAACTTAAGTTTGTTAGGTTTTCAAATGGTGTCATTTACCTTGTTTTTAGTTTGTTCAGTCAGTTTAAAGCCTTGGGTAGCTTCAGTTTAGTCTTAATCGGGGTTACTGGCGGTAATACATCCAGGGTAGGAAGGGGGTGTTACAAATATGATCATTGGATTTACAAAATTATTATTTTGTTTGTTTTTAGAAGCTCTTGTAGGCTTGTTAATTATATAAGTATGATTGATGAATTTTGTAAATGGTGTATCAATAGAATTTTTGATGAAAGTGTACAAAAAAGTAAATGGAATATAAAACGAGTAACCCGTGGGGATTATAAAAGGTGAAAATCGAACGGGTATGGGGAGTCCCCGATAGAGATTATAAATGGAGAAAACCAAATGGGGATAGGGAATCCCCGTCGGGGATTATAAATGGGGAAAATCAAGCGGGGATGGGGACCCGACAGGGATAAATTTTATTCTCTGATGGGGAATGGGGCGGGTATGGGGAACATATATCTAAATGAGGATGGGAGCGGGAGGGTATTCCCCGCCCCATTGCTATCCCTAATCTAGACAATTCTAGATCTCATAGCTCGAAATGAAAGTGATGATTAATTACCTGGACAACAGACGTGAGAGCACGACAGACGATGGATCTGACACAAATGATGATTCCGAAAAGGTGAAAGAGCGACTCGTTGTTGCTAGCGAGGATGATGCCGAAGACGACATACAATAATGATAAATAGACCTAAGAGACTTCCTTTTTATAGGTGACAAGGAAGGTGAAGAACGGCGTAGTGGCACCGATAGCTTGGTTGAAGGTGATCAGAATGTAACAGAGGGAGGCATTTTCACATACAACGAAGAAGCAGAAGATGGTGGTGAGGGAGAAGTTGCTAGCGGGAGTGAATCGACTGCTAGGGGATGATTGCAAGCCAGTGGACGACAATAAAGCATTAGGCGGAGCAAGAGAGCGAGGGGGGTGATAATTAACAGAAAATGAGATGGTTGGTTGAACGCAAACAACATTGACTTAATGGATGGTTTTTTGGAAAAAGCAAAATAAGGGGCAGGTTTTTTTAAATGACCTAAAATAAAGGGCAGTTTTCTGTAGTTTACCCTAAAATAAAAACAAAACCACAAAATTTCCAAAATGTCAATTGCATAAACAAATTAAGGATGTTTTTATCCGGATTTGAATATTCAAGTTGCTTAAAGAAAAGCAAAATTTAGCGCGAAATCAGAGCCATTCTATAACAGATCAACTTGCGGTTTCCCGGTAATATATACAGATGCGTCCGGATCCGCCATAATTGCTCTAGCTCCTGCAAATTGAATTCTTCAGAACTTACAACAGAGACGCATCAATGCTTCCTTAATCTATCAATGACTGTTATTCTTAGCATCAATGTTCGGAGCCATGGATGAACTGCTCTTGGGAAGAGAGAGTGGAAAATTCGGCTGAAGAAGCATTGTTGAACTCGTCGGCATCGTCGGTGGCAAAGGATTGCCATGGTAGCTTGTGAAGCAAGATTTCCCCATTTGCTGCAACCCTGACATCTGATTTTGCTCGCCATTTTCTCCATATGTGCTTGCCCGCAAGCTGTTTGTGAAATTGCCGCTTCCAACCATGTTGGAAATTGCGGCCGCCACTGCCGATTGGAACCCCGGGGCCGATGTGAGAACCTTTGCTAGCGTCTCTGTCAAGAATTGCTGGTTGGAAGATGAAGATTGAGCGCTAATGCTGTTCATCATGTGTTCTGTTGTGCTAATTGCTGGTTTAGCAAAATTTAGGGTTCCAACTGAGGATTTATTGTATGGAATTGATGTGTTGTTGTAGTTTAGGTAATTATTAGCTCCCCAGGCTGTGGGGAGCATTGTGGGTCCAGAAGAGGAAGTGAAATCAAGGCTTGTTGATGAGAATTTTGGAGTTTGTGACATCCTGTTGATCAAATGAGTCGATGGGTTTGTGGTCAGGTCTAGTACAATGGTGGGTGGTGTAGGGGAGGCTGCATTTGGCAAGTT
The DNA here is from genome assembly GCA_964016875.1 of Fallopia convolvulus. Lineage (NCBI taxonomy): Eukaryota > Viridiplantae > Streptophyta > Magnoliopsida > Caryophyllales > Polygonaceae > Fallopia > Fallopia convolvulus. The sequence goes on from OZ024720.1 coordinate 4,805,387, forward strand.
GAAGGGTCGGGTTCTTGAAGTGTCGAATAGGGTGAAATTTAAGCCGTTAATGTTGGCGGTTGTGGCGGTTGAAGGTGCTGTTGAAGAGGATAGGCCTTGTGAAGTTGATGATCTGGACAATAGAATGGATGCAGCTGCTGAGGTTGTTGAAGCCATGGATGTAGCTGATACGGGTAATGGGTGATTGTGGGTTCCTTCGTATGTTGTTATGAGTATTGACATGTCCTCTGGACTTCTCTGTACCTGAAATTTTGGGTCATTAAGATAATTGAGTTAGGTTTACTCCAAATTCAGATGATTGTGATTTGAGAGATGACTTAAAATCAGAAATTTAATGTTGGATGAAGATGATATGGTTTTGTGGAGCTTACTTGTTTTCTTACAGGGCAAGATGGTGCTAAGGTGCAACGGTAGTATGCACGTGGGCATGGATTTCCTTTGGCGGTTTTCTGTCCATATTTCCTCCATTGGCATCCATCATTCATCTACACGAATTGCGTTCATATTTATAAGTTTTGCTAGATAACATAAGATTATGAAATTTTGTTAGTAAGAAATAAGACAGCTTACTCACCGTGGGTGTGTCACATCTTGCTCTTACAGAAACCCGAGCTCTTTTAGCAACACTTGATTCAGAAGGCTCTTCCGTTTCACTCCTCGGCGTCTTTAGAGCCTTACTCGGTGGCCAAGTCTCTCCTAAGTCATCTTCCTTTGTTGACTCTGCTTCAGGGATTGGATCATCTGATGCTATCTCAGACATATCGGTTTCAGGTGGACATTTGATATCCAATCCAAGTGTAAGGCCATCACTAACAACATCCAATTTCTGATCTTGGGTCAATTTTGCAGATTTATTTCCGTTGGATTCGACTGGACTTATTCCAAGGCAAAGGGAAATTTCAGACTCTTCAAACTCACTGGTTTCATTGGTTGATTTGAGAGAAGGTTCTTGTTGGAGAATGTCAAAGAAGCGCAATTGCAGAGATTGGTAATCATTTTCAACCTTGTTTAACATCTTTCTTAACCGTTCGTTTTCTTCTTTCACTTCGTCCATTTCTGCTTTGGTAGATTCAAGTTCTTCATCCTAAAACGTTGCATAAGAGACTAATGTTACTACTTTAGACTACTAGTTCATGACACCATGGCACAACTAAACTACCTTATTGCTAAATAAAATGAGAGAAATAATCATGCTTTCTTGAAATTCTAGATGAAATTATGACAAGCTTACCTCCTTAGTGATGTTGGAATTTCCATATCTGGGTGAAGAAGTCTTTGAGGAGTTTCCTTCATCTTTGATCTCAATCTGAATCATTTTCAACATGTCAAAAAGATTTTGATCTCAGTAAATAAGTAAAATCCTAGAACCTAGCGCCTTTTATTAATTGGATTCTCAAACTTCATAGAGACTTCAATAAGTTTCTCATGATAATTCAAGCTCTACATGAAGTTAAAGCTATTTTGCATTAAAAGTCAATCTAGACGAGTCTTAAAAACGCTTACCTCTTTATTGATGCTGGTGCTCTCATTTCTCGGCGAAAAGGTCTTTGAGCAATTTCCTTCATCTTTCATCTCAATCTGAAACATAGTTTTCTGTGATCATAAGTACTATGAAAGAGCTATACTAATCATAAACCATGAAGGAGAAGGATAACAAGAAATACTTACCGTTACATCTTCTGTAAAACTCTCTGTGTGCGCCATGCTCTCAACAATCCTTTTGGCTTTCGCTTCCATTGATTAGTAGATAATTTGTTTCCTGTATATACAACCTATGAGCCTTGACTACCATAGTTTTGTTCTTTCTGTACTTATAGAACCCACCAGACATTGACCTCAGCTTTAAAAAATACTTAAATTTTCCTTGGACTGAACCTTCATCCAAAACACTAACAAAAAACATCAACTTGCCAACTGAATAGTATTTCAAATTGCCCTGTTGGTTTAGTTTACTGTTTTAAGAGTAAACCACTATGAAAGAAATGTTCAACTTCAACATGCACGTAACATAAGCAAATATAGTATATTCTATGAGAGGAGACTAAGATAGAGAGGCTGGATTGTCAGCAAGATAAAGTCATAGTTATACAAACTACACGAATAATAGCCAAGACGTGGGATGCCTTATAAGTTATACCAAATTGGAGTTTTATTTTCTGTAAAATGATAAGTACATTTCTGATTTCTCCATAAATCATAAATCACACTGATGCAAAGAAGACTTGGCTGGGTGATCCATTGACCTCCCAAGCTCAAAGGGTCACAGATTGATTATTACTTTATGAAAATTTCTTTCTTTTTAACAAGTTGTCCAACAATCTTAGTTGACCCATAGTTTATACAGTTGGCAATGTTGTCATGCCAGCAAATGTGGAAATGGTATTTCTCTCAATGAATTATACCCTTTCATATTTAGTTGAATTATCCCTCTTGTATCAAAAAAATAGAGTTGAATTAGGAATTATCTTTGGCTGTTTTTGAATGTACAAAATTCTAGGACTTCACATTTGCCTGTCCTTCATTATCATTGACTTCCTAATTTCTTTCATGTACCCTGTCAAAATTAAACTGCTTTGGTATACCTTGTTCTCCTTATAAACTGATATGAAAAGGTTATATGCATTTACATGTGTGAAAAGAAAACAAAAGTAGATACATATAAGAGCTACTGATTTTGGCATTTTGCTCTCCAACTACTCATTGTGCAAATATTTTAGTCTTCTGAGATCTGTGATTCCTTTGGGATCTGATCCTGATCAATATTAATCAAGATCTCCACATTTTGTGGATGGCCTTTTTCTATGTTTCTTCACATTTAGGGGAAATTCCAAGCTACAAAAACTGAATAAGCAGTATCATCCCACTCCCATTGAATGTAAGTGTAATGCTTTAGCCTAATCTTGTTCATTTTGTACTACTGATCTCTAATTTTTCGATTGATTTTGTATAGATCTCTTACAATGAAAATCAATTGTTTAGGCTCATACTGATTATGGATTTACCCAAAATTTGAAAATTTCCCCATTGAATCTAATCTACATGATCCAATGTACAATGTGCTTAAATTCCGAGCAGGTAATTAGGTCAAACTTTAGGTGCTGGGAGCAAGCTAAATAACTACAATTCTTTACAGCTCCTTGGCTAAATGCCAATTAACAAAATTGCCATGAAATGGTGAAAAGCACGTCATGTTTGTTGTACACTGTTTACCAGTTTCAATATTATATATGATATATGTCTTCCATAAATTTTTACCACATAACAGATACTTAAAGTATTGAGAGAATGAGTTTGGCCATCTGATAGGTTGATCGATTGATTAAATGGGTTTAAGATTAATCTAATCTGGGTTAGATGGATTATTACTTAAAAGATAAAAAATTGAAAATTGGATCAACATGTCTCTGCACATCTCTTAATCCTTTAATATTTGTAGTTAAACTCTTGAGTTATATGAACTTATTTAATCTTTGATACTGTGGACTTCATGGCCTAGTTGATGATATTTTATAAGAAGTGTCATTTGATTGACAGATTAGTCAATGAATAAGCATTAAGTATTATATTTGTTTGTCTTGTTTTTGCATATGCACTATCTCAGCAGTTGTTGTATAAATGCTTCAACTTGGTTTTTCTTTAAAGCTTGCAAATGAGAACATTCAAATATAATCTGTAGTTATATAACAAGGTATTGACCATTTATTACATAAATCTAGAACTCTAGATCAATAATTTTCTTAATAATAATAGGGCATCATCATAATAGACTTGTCAGAAGATGATGACTCAAATTAAATACCTGAAATAGTGGATTCAAGAATTTTAATGTTAAGATAGTACATTTTATCTTCAAAAATTAAATACCTGACATAAGTGGAAAATTACCATAATTGTAGTAACCCAAACCCAATATCATCCAATCTTAAATATCTTCAACTTTAAAAAAAAAAGAAGAATTATAATATCCAACACATAACCCAACTGAACTAACCATCCTATGAACGTGTTTCGTTTCTAACTATGAAAACAAACTCGAAAAGATAATGAATCTAGTTTACTTTAATGTCATGATACATTAACGGACATTTAAAGTCATGATACATTATTGGAGATGAACCGAGATGAAAATCATGTTTATCTGGTCTTGCGAACCGAGATGAAAATTTCCGATGATGTATCGTGACATCAATTTGGGCTAGATTGATTTATTTTTCGCTTTCATTTTCATAGAATCAACCAAACCAACATTAAACGATTAAATGATTATTTGTGGGTTTATGCTGGTACATTTGGGATTTATAAAACATTTGGTAGGCATGTAGGGGGCATGATCAGTGATTGCTATTAGCTCAAGGCTTTGCCAACTTAGATGAAACATTTATGCAAGCATTTAGATCAAAGTTTTATGTGTTGGCTAAGCACATGGGATACGCCTGCACCATTATATTTTTTTGTTGTTGATGTCGTCCTAAAATAGAGAAGGAAGTTGTAGGGTGAATCATAAATCAGGAGTAGGTTGGAGTACTAAACTAATGCACACTTGGATGTATATGTTCAACTTTTTTTTTGTTTTTAATATGGGGAAGCTATATATATTGATGAGGTATTTTCGGTGGTCGTTATACCAATCAAAGAAACATTAGCTTAACCAACTCAGTAGAGCGGCAAGTAAGGGTCGAACCCACAAAGACTCGTGTAAATGTGTTATTGCTTAAGTGTCAAGTAACTAATAAGGGGAGTTTTGTGTTTGTAAATTCTAAACTACTATGCAAGACAGAAATAAATATGAATGCAGAGGATTGTTTATATCAATAAAAGACAAACGTGTTCAACTAGTTAAATCCATCATGACTTTGCTTTGTTGATCATTGATTCTCTTAATTCTCTTCTCACTTGAATAATCTATTGTGGATAATGATCCTACTAAGGACTAAAACCCAAACTTCATATTTTAGTTGATAGAACTACCAGTCTAACAACCCTAATTAAATAACAACCTAGAAGACCTTCTAGATTCAATTAAATAACATCATGATGATTCAAGTTATCAATAAAAACAAACACTTAGAGCAACCAGACATCTAAGTGACTTGTGAATTTATTCCCTACTTTAATCAACTTGTCCAACCGGTACTAAATTAATTAAAGTATACTCTTGATCAAATTAACTCCGACCGGTAATTAATCAGATTCAGTTATAACTAGAAATTCAATTAGGTAGCTAATCTAATAAAACCTTAGTTTAGATTCAATTAAGCACATGGAATAATTTCTATTCAAATTTGTTGAGAATCAATCAAACCTCACAACTACATACAAATCATGACTTCAATAACTAGTCAAACTCAAGGGAAATTAGCAATGCATAATTAAATTGAAATCCAACTTACAAAGGTTTCAAAGTCTGCCTCAAGAGAGAAAAACCCTAGCCTCCAAAGTTGATCAAAACTTTGATAATGATTGAGAGAGAAAACTAAAAACAAGGTTTAAATACCCCTAAGATACCCAAATATCCATAAATCTCGAAATACATTAAAACATGTCGGTCAAGACCTAACTTAAGCCCATCTCGAAGCCCAAAACACAAGGCCCAACAAGTGGCTCTGCCTCAAGAGAGAAAAACCCTAGCCTCCAAAGTTGATCAAAACTTTGATAATGATTGAGAGAGAAAACTAAAAACAAGTGGCGCGGCCGCGCACCCTGTGTCCTAGCCCGCGACATACCTCGGTTCAGCATTTCAGGCGACACTTCAGAGGCTGTTTTCACCCCCTTCGAGTTGGAATTTGGACTCGGAGTAACAATATGAATTGTAGCTCTTCGAGTTAGCTTTCCAGTGATAGCAAATTCAGCTTCATACGACCACTGTAACTCCCAATCCAATCATTGCAAGATAGAGGTGTCAAAACAAGTCTCCAATGCATAGCCCGGGTTTAAGCGTTCTTTTCACGAAAGCTCTTGGGTCTTGGTTCTTCCAATCTTCACTTGCATCACTCTAAGCTTCATCAAACTCCACCATATTCCACTAAGATCAATTCCGTCCATGCTTGTTTATCTAAAGATCTGCAAAACCGAACAAAACAAGCGCAAAACCCGAATTTCCTAGAAAATCTAAAAACCTAAGAACTACGCAAAACTAAACTAAAACCATGCAATATAAACATAAATATGCATCCTAAACTATACCTAAATGCAATCTATCATATATATATACACACACACGTAATTTTTTCGTGTGCACAAGATATGGCTGACCGAACTTTAACCTCGAGACAATTGCACTTGAGAGGCGTGCTGAGATAAAATCCATCCCACATTAAGATTTATGACAAAACTTGTCCGCCATATAAATCCATGTATTACTTATCAGTGCTAATTAGTTTTATAATGGAACCCCATGTGTTGGACCTATTATGCATGTGCGGTGACGATCACCCCATCTATTCGTATTGGCCCACCAAAATTTAACAAAAATCTAGGGTCAAAACGATTTTGCCCTAGAATATTTAAAAAATTGTGCACAATAGTGCAATAGACGATGTCGTTTCCGCCCTCTTTCAATTTTAATTAGGTCTTGCCCTAGAATATTTATAAAAAAAATTGTGCACAATAGTGCAATAGACGATGTCGTTTCCGCCCTCTTTCAATTTTAATTAGGTCTTGCCTGCCGCTGACCCTCCTCCTCCATCTCGAATTTCTGACTCCAGTGCTCCACCCCCTTCATCAATGATGCCACCTCATCTACTCCTTGCCCCGTCTCATTCCCCCCCCCCCCCCCCTTAGCGCCATTGCTCCTACCTACTCCCTAGTACTAACTTCGAAGAATGAGGGGATGTTGCCCACACAACACCCCCTACATCCGTCGTTACCTAGTCTACAAGAGCCTAAAAGATATAAAATTCATTAGCTTTACGCGACATCGACTAATAGTTGAGTTTAGGCACATGTATTTATCAAGAGTTGGTATATTTACTTTAAATATTTGGTCATTCAGAAATATTCATACTAGATTCAGGTGGATATCAGGCCTATTAAATTGTTAGTATGGGAATCTTTGACCTTAGAAGCTTTCTTCCCATTGGTTATACTCTTGATATTTATAATCATTGCTCATTCATCATTCAAAAAGATTTGTTTTCTTCTTTTGGTTTAATCTGCTAATTTAGGATAACAATTTAAACTACATACATAGTCTTTGAGTTCGATACATTAATACTACAACCGACCACATATGCTTGCTGGGTAGAATTTGGATGCGTCTGTATTCCGAAATATTTATCATGATTATCCACCTCCTTAACATACAAAGTACCCTGGATAACCTCCCTCAATTCCATATTTATATTTTTACTAAAAGACAATTCTAACATTAAGTTAACTTGTTGTCCCAACTTTGCTTCATAATACTAAAGAACACTTCACAACTTAAGAAGCCTATTAACAATTTGCCTTTGAAAACATAACATTGTCATCAACAAAATGTAGATGTCAAATTAGCGGCGCTCGTCTAGCAATCTAAATACCCTCTAATCTCCTAAAAACCTAACTTTGACGCATTGAGTAGAAAAAACCTTTAGCACACACCAAAAAATTAAGGGAAAGTGGGTCTCCTTAACAAATTAAGATCCTGAACAGGCATAATAACAAATGATGGGTGACCATCAATTGTTAAGCTCAATAATAAACCCAAGTTTAAGTTCTAAGGTGACATAGAATATGGTAGAGCACTATGTAAATATTCTAGGTAGACCAACAAATCAAGAACCGGGTTCAAAGTTATTTGTTAAGCTCGTTTGATGGCTAAACCGGTCATGTGTGCCACCCCGGGTCATACCGGTTCGGAGGCAACAAACCGGATTCGCTATTAAAGCTTGCTCAAGCTACGTAACTTTGTCCGGGCCCAATATCACACTTGGCCCAAATGAAGAAGGCCAGCCCAAAAGTCCCAACCTGAAGCTCGCCTTAGTTGGAACGCTGCATTTCGAGGGTTGATTGTGAGAAGCTTCGAGACCTATCTATTTAAGCTCGAGTTGGAGTTCTCGGAGCTTATTCGCCGCTGAAGCAAAACCCTAGATCCATAATTGAAAAGAGAGAGCGAGAGGAAAAAGAGAGAGTGCGACGCCGGTGTTGAAGAAGGAGATCGGAAAGTCGATCCCTGTGCCGGAGAAGACGTTGGAGACTCTCGTCAAAGCTTCAGCTCGAAGCTTTATCAGCCTCTGGGGGGCCGAAACCCTTGATCTTCTTCCCTATCTTCTTGTTTCTCTATTTCATTCCTTCTTTGCCATTGTTTTAGGGTTCTAGCTTGATCTTTTGGTTTGCCGTGTATTTGCATCTGTGTAATCATCCTTAAAAGCTTTGATAGTGGATTGGGAAGGGTCTCCCCACTGAGACTCCGCGGACGTAGGTTTTAACACCGAACCGCGTAACCATTCTCTGGTGTCACTTGTTCTTTGTTTTCTGTTTCGATCTTGCATCTTTGGTTGCGTTTCCATTACTATTTTTGTTAGATCTAGTTTCACATCAATCAACCCTAAGAAAGAACCATTGGACACACATCTCATAATCAACTCTACCCATCTATCACAAAAAATCTAACCCCTTACGTTGCTCCAAATTGTCCCACTCCACCCCAACATTACTTTGCAAAGTTAACTTGTTTGAAAAAGGAGTATGTATGTTGCTTTCCTTGTATTACACTATTACTCTTGTGAAAAAAAAAACTGGTCCATATAGTATGAATAAATCTTGTAAAAAATACCCGATCAACCCAAAATCGAACCCAGCCTACCTGACCTATTTGACGGGTATAGTGACATAATCCATTAACCATAAAAACTTGGACCGTGGTCCAAATTTGCACAATCCTATCTTGCCCCAACGATACAAATATTGTGTAGTACAATTGAAGAATGGTAAGATACATTGTGAATACTAGAAAAAAATGCTAGTTACATAGTTGTTTCATAACATAAGAAACAAGCAACCCTAGCTTGCTACTTTCAACAATGGCTGAATTAGAAACAATTAAACCTTCCCCCCCTTTCCTACTACTTACAATAGCTCACTTCGTTTTTTTTTCCTCTACCATGTATTTGATTAGAAAGGTAAAGCAAAAAACAATAAATAAACATGTGAGGGGCAAATTTCTTTTTTAAAGAAGGAAGTTGAACAAAAATTAGCTAGCTAAATAAGAAGAAGCCCTCAATGTTACGTATTAATTCTTAAACTAGCATTTTTTGCCTTCTGTACATTTCAAATGACCAGCAGCGCTGGTGAGCCTCCCCACAAAGGTACCTGGCTTGGGTTCGATGTAGTTGTTCTTATCAGCTGGCCACGCCATTGGAGATCCCGATTCGACGAAGAAGGCTCCTCTTAGCATTAGGTCTGACTCGGATCTCCATATCCATTGCTTATATTCGTCTCCGACTCCATTGTTCCTTTGTGTCAACTCCTTGAATCTAAGATTATCAGGCGCGGTGAAACGATTGCCTTGGCTGATTATGGTGGGACTCGATGTGCCACCTATCGCGTATAGCTCCCAGTAAGTGTAGTCGTTGTTCACGACATGGAAGAACCCGAATCTGCACCTTGGCATCCTCTGGATCAACTTCTTCCCAAAGTTGTTGAACGCGACGGTGATCTGCATCACTTTATCGGTTGGCGTGAAATCGCTTGCCCCGAACAACATCACCTGTGCAACAACGAGTATATAAGGCATGCCGTCAAGTGCAATCGCATAGGTACGCAATATGACGATTCATTAGGTCTCGATCCTTGGTCTGTTAATGGGTAAGCCAGCCTTAAGGCATGCTGTCAAATGCAATTGGCATATTATAGGGCCAAGCAGTTGCAGTTGACATATTATCGTGTCTTAAGGCATGACGTCAAGTGCAACCGTATAGCTACACAATATGCAAATTCATTAGGTCTCGATCGATCCTTGGTCTATTAATGGGTGAGCCTGCCTTAAGGCATGGCGTCAAGTGCAACTGGCATATTATGAAGCCAAGCAGTTGCAGTTGACATATTATTGTGACTTAAGGCTGACTGGTTCATTAATAGAGCTTGGAGCGAGACCCAAACCGAACAGGCTCCCATGCATGTTGGACAGAGTAATGCATTCGGTCCAATAAAGAGATGGCTGGCTGGCTGGATGGCTTACATCGTTGTGATTAGTGAAGTGGCTGTTGGAGACGGTGATAGCGGTGGACGCTTGCACGGCATCGAGTAGACCATCTTTGCACCGGCACAAGGAGAGATGATCGATCCAAATGTTGGACGACCCAAAGATGGATACCCCGTCCCCGTCGTCGCCTCCGCGGAACCCGACGTGGTCCGCCGCGCTCTTGAGGAGCCCTCCCCCGCCCGGCACAATGTCATGGATCTTGATGTTGTGGATGATGATATTGTGCTGGAACTGGATCGTGATCCCGCACCCGTGCGCTATCTCGATCCTATGGCCTCGACCGTCGATCGTCTTGTCGCTCGTGACCATCAACTCCGCCTTCAACTTTATGTTCATGTCCCGAGCGAAGATGATCCATAGCGGCCTCGGCTCGAGCACCGCATGCCTCAGCGTCCCGGGTGCCGGGTTCACTACGTCGCCGTCACTGCAGTCGGTCACCACGTAAAAATCCCCGTCTCTTCCGCCCGTGGTGTTGCGCCCGAAACCCAGGGCACAACTCGCTAGGAGCTTGCGGTTAGCCGCCCAATCTTCCCTGCACCGCCAGCACTGGTCGATCGGGTTATCCGCAAAGCATTCCCCTTCCATGTTTTTCTTGCGTAGAGTCCTCCTCGTGCTGTTTGAGCCTTCAAACGCTCTTTGTTTCATGCAACAAAAATATAAGTATGTATCACATTCGGCTCGACCAATTCTGGTAGAGTTGAAGAAATCTTGACTATTGAATGAAAATTTTTACTTACTTGTGGACGTGTCGATTGAACAAAGACACTTCTGATTCAGGGTTAGGATGGCTGGCGGCAAGGGACCGGTGGTACGACAAATTGAGGTGATGGTTCCACCAGTGGTCATCCCCGATAACACGACTAGCTCCATGGGCGGCACTAATGGATGCAACCAAGACTGCGAGAAGGTAAACGATTCGTGTCGAATCCATTAATTTCTATATGTTGGGATACTTTTTGTGCTCGATCAGAGGATATGTATAATTTTTTTTTTAATTGTGGATTATAAGGATTAATTGAGGGCTTGAATTTGGTAATTTGGTGATTGTAAAGATCAAAATTTCATTACTAAATAATGAAATCAACCGGGGATTTCTATAAATTTTGTTGGTCTGAGCCCCTAACACAGGATGAATTGAGGATCTGGGCTCAGTGAACACACTTGACCTATGTATGAAGAATTCCCCCGTCTATATGCACTTCAGTTCCTCCTTCGATTTATTTATTTATTTAGATTTTAGGGGCTTTTTTTAATTCAGAAATCTGAAGTGCTCATGAGATTGATATCTGGGGTTGATTTTTAAGGTTATATATGCTAAAAGTTGATCTAAAATTAACGAGAAAAATAGGGAGATACTACAATTGAATATAGGCTCCTTAATTTTCTGTCGATCTATCATTGAGTTTTCATTGTGTTTCGAATTTTTAGGATCACTAATCAAGTAGTATTTTCCTTAATATGGGCTGGTGGTGGTGGTTTATCTTCTTAATTAGGATCACCATCAATCAAGTTTTTTTAGCTTTGATAATAAGGTGTGGTTGGCGGTATTTTAAACTTGGGAGCAGAGACTCGTGTTTGGCCTTGATTTTGATTATTTCAAAATATGGTAAAGTTAATATGCATGTACATACATATTATTAACTTTTATTTAAAATGTTAATACGGATCTGAGAAAAACAAAATAAGAAAATGTGCACAGATTTACGTAGTTCGTCAACGTCGTGTTGTAGAAGGAGAACTAGTTTTATTAAGATACAAATGACCATATTTTGGAATACAATCATGAGGCGTTTAAGCGAGATCACCATCGGGGCACTACCCCTAAACCCCTTTCTAGGAGGTGGAGCTTTTTGGAATCCCTAGTCCTCTAGTGGGTATTGGTCAATTACAAATTCAAGACGCATTAACATAAGACTCTTGTGTTAACATAAGCATAAGTTACTATGATCATAGCTTAATTTTTACATTACAAATACAAATATAAATGATCAAGGGGCTTTCTAGTATACTTTTATTTTTTAACCTGAGTTCGACGACCTAAGTACCTAACTCCTTTGGCATCGTGGGTCCCATGCAACCCGCCGAACAGATTCAGCCTTCCCATGTCCAATCTGATCCTCTTTGAACAATTGCCATGCGGTTGCGGCGGCGGAGGTGGAGGCGGAAGCGGCGGCCTCAGATGCGCAGGAAGCCTCTACTACTGATCAGGCTCATGCAGCATCGAATATGGATACGGATTATTATCCTTTCCTTCGAAGGGCTTGCACACGTGGCGTTTCTTCTTCGTGCCTATGGTTGAAAGGGCTTGCACACGTGGCGTTTCTTCTTCGTGCCCATGTAGCATGGTTAGTTTTTCGATGTAGGACGAGTAGAAGCCCAACACCTCAACGACGTACTCACTGTTGTGCTACTGTTGTGCTTTAGATCAATTTGATCACACAATTTCAGTAAGAACAAGAAGGAGAACCAGACAGTTTTTTTTCAATCGGTGTGGTGCTCACTTAAGGCATTCCCATCACCTTTATTTTGGTTTTACATTAAGCTGAAAACAGAGCTACAAACTAGGACGTTGATGCCACAATCTTTTGGCAACTAACTCCACTTTCTAATGCACTACATACACTAGACTTTGACTCTAACAAACTGAACTAACTCCTACAATTATGCAAGCTCTAAACCAGTCTTATGATCATACACACGTGTATGCTACAGACCTTTATTTGAACATTAAACTTAAACTAAGCCTATGACAAAAACAAGTTTATAACATAACATTCACTCCCCTAAACTTGTTACCTTACTTGACAATCTTCATGCCAATCTTCTCCCTAAATTCCATGAATTTCTGTCGACCAAGTGGCTTAGTTAGAATATCTGCCAGCTGAGATTCAGTCTTCACATGTTCCACTTTGATGTCTCCATCTTGCACACAATCTCTGATGAAATGATACCTTGTATCTATGTGTTTATTCCTGTCGTGGTGAACTGGATTCTTGGCCAAAGCTATGGCCGACTTGTTGTCTATCTTCAAGGTGGCTCTTGCCTGATCATCTCCTCTTATGTTGTTTAACACTCTGCTGAGCCAAACACCTTGACATGCTCCAGCTGTGGCTGCTATATACTCTGCCTCACATGATGACAAAGCAACAACTCTTTGTTTTTGAGAGACCCATGTAATAGGATTTTCTCCCAAGAAGTACATCACACCTGTTGTGCTCTTCCTATCATCTATGTCTCCTGCTAAATCACTGTCACAGTAGCCCACCAGATCATCAATCAATTGCCCTTTCTTGTAAGCACATCCCAGATTTAGAGTCCCTTGCACATACCTCAAAATCTGTTTCACAACTGTCAAGTGTGCTGTCGTAGGAGCTTCCATGTATCTACTCATTACTCCAACTGAGTAACTCAAATCAGGTCTCGTGTGCGCCAAGTACCTCAAACTCCCAATCACACTCCTATAAAGAGTCTCATCAACTGGAGGCTCTCCATTTCCCAGTTTACTCATCTTGGTTCTAGGTTCCATAGGAAGTTGACATGGGTTGCACTCCCCCATTCCTAGCTTTTCCAAGATCTTCTTTGCATAGCCTGACTGGTTTAAGGTGATTGAACTTGCATCTTGTTTCACCTCAATTCCAAGGTAAAAGCTGAGCAATCCAAGGTCACTCATTTCAAACTTCTGTTGCATCTCAGTCTTAAAATCTTTGATAGCTGATTTGCTTGAGCCTGTAAAAATCAGATCATCTACATACACACCTACTATCATTTCATCTTCTCCTTGGTTTCTCTTGTACAAAGCATTCTCTTGTGGACATTTTGAGAAGCCTAGAGATTTCAAGCACCTGTCTAACTTGGAATTCCAAGCTCTAGGAGCTTGCTTCAGTCCATATAGTGCCTTGTGAAGTTTTAGCACTTTGTTTGGACTCTTCTTATCAATGAATCCCTCTGGTTGTGCAACATAAACTTCTTCTTCAAGCTCTCCATTCAGAAATGCAGTCTTCACGTCCATGTGATGGACCTCCCAATTTTTGTGTGCTGCATAAGCCAATAGCAACCTGATTGTCTCTAGCCTGGCCACTGGTGCAAACACTTCATTGTAGTCCACCCCATATCTTTGCACATAACCCTTTGCCACAAGCCTTGCTTTGTGCTTAACAATCTCTCCTTCAGGATTCTTCTTTAGCTTGTAGACCCACTTAAGACCAATTTCTTTATGATCTTTTGGTAGATTCACAAGCTCTCAGGTTCCATTCTTTTTAATGGAATTCAATTCCTGTTCCATAGCCTGTCGCCAGTTTTCATTCTTAGAGGCCTCTTTATAAGAGTTTGGTTCCTCAATAGAAAGGAAACACAACCCTACCTCTTCATCAACCTCACGAGTTGCATCATAAATATCTTGCAATGATCTGTACCTCTGGTGACTCTCTGAACTGGAACCTGATGACACACTCAAAGGAGTAGTTGGAGATGCTGGTGTTGATGATGATGGTGAGCCATAATCTCCATTTACTTCCACACCTGTACTTGCAGTTTCAACTGAGCTTTCTCCATTTTGAACTTCTGAGTAACCTTGCACTGTAAAGCTTCCACCACTGCTCAAACCTTCATTCACAGACTTGCTCCAACACCAGCTTTTGTTTTCTTCAAAAATGACATCTTGGCTGATAATCACTTTGTTTTTCACTAGATCAAGGAGCCTGTATGCTTTAGACCCTTCTTCATAGCCTAGCAAGATGGTTTGAATGCTCCTGTCTGCCAGTTTTGGAAGGTTTGGAGTCACATTCTTGGCGTGTGCTATGCAACCAAACACACGCAAGTGATGCACCTTAGGAACTCTTCCACACCAAGCTTGGTATGGTGTCATTCCTTCTACATTCTTTGTAGGTGCTCGATTCAAAATATACACAGCTGTCTTGGCTGCTTCTCCCCAGTACTCTGCAGGTACATCTTTGCTCTTCATCATGCTTCTAGTCATTTCAATCACAGCTTGATTCCTTCTCTCCACCACACCATTTTGCTGTGGTGTGTATGGAGCTGTCAAGAACCTTTTTACTCCCTCTGCTTCACAGTACTCTTTGAAAGCATTTGATGTGAATTCACCTCCTCTGTCAGTCCTAAACCCCTTCATTTTCTTCTCAGTTTCAATCTCAACACTAACTTTGAACTTTTTGAAAGTATTCAGAGATTCATCATTACTTTTTAGCATGAAAATCCACATAAACCGTGAGAAATCATCTACTAAAAGCATAAAGTACTTGTTACCTCCATGTGTTGCTGGTGAGATAGGACCACATAAATCTCCATGGATGAGCTCAAGTGGTTTGCTTGCTCTAAAACTGGCCCTCTGTGGGAATGAATTTATGTGGTGTTTGTCAATCACACAACCATCACAGACTTGATCAACTTGATTGATCCTTGGAATGCCTTCCACCATTTCCTGACTTGACAACTTCTTCATTCCATTGAAATTCAGGTGACCATAGCGTGCGTGCCATAGCCATGCTTCATCTTTCATTTGTGCCACAAGACATACTTGTTTAGCCAACTTGAAATGAGCCACATACAGTCTGTTTGACTGTCTACCTACTTTCACAATCAATCTCTGACTGCTATCATATAGCTTCAAGCATCCCTCTTCTATTACTGTTTTTCCTCCACCTTCATCTAGCTGACCAATGCTCAAAATATTGCTCTTCAGTTTTGGAATATAGTAAACTCCTGTCAGGGTCAAGTGCTCATCATTCTTGCACTTAAACAGGATTGATCCTTGCCCACAGATTTCTACAGCTGAGCCATCACCAAACTTCACTTTTCCAGTGACAGTTTGATCAATTTTTGTGAAGCATTCTATCTCACCAGACATGTGATTGCTCGCCCCAGTGTCAAGGTACCACTTGCTTCCTTCACTAGTCATTGTTTCTGCACCAAGGTTAACTGACATTTTCTTTTCATGCATCATGACAGCTTCTGGCTCCATCACTTGAGAACTCACCAGTTCACAAGTTTCCATCACCAATAAGGATGGTTCTTCTTCATCTTGTTTCTTTGACAAATGTGCCTCCTCTTCTTTTCCTTTTGAGGTACATTCAGATGCAAAGTGTCCTATTTGGCCACAAGTATAGCATTTGACCTTGTTCTTGTCAAATTTCTTCTTTTGCTGGTGTGATTCCCCATCATTACTACGACTTGAATCACCACCACCTCTTCCTCTTCCTCTCCCACGTCCTCGACCTCTTCCACCTCTAGCATTGGCCTGATCTCTGGAAGGCTTCCTTGGGAACTTAGCATCTTCCCTGGCCTTCCACTCAGCACGTGTGAGAAGGACTGTCTCATCAGATTTGTTGCCACACCCATGTAGGCTTTCTTCGTGAGCCTTGAGAGATCCTATGACCTCATCAGTTGTCTTGTTCTTCAAATCACCAAATTCTTCTATTGTTGAGGCCAATTGAAGGAACTTTGGTGAGGTGGATATCAACAGCTTCTTCACCACTTGAATTTCCTCAACAGTGTTGCCCAAGCCCCTTAACTTGTTGACAATGATTGTGAGCTTTCCAGAGAACTCATCAATGTTCTCTGAATCACTCATCTTCAATTCTTCAAACTCACGCCAAAGTGACTGAGTTCTCACCTCCTTCACCTTATCTGCACCAAGATTCATGTTCTTTAACATGTTCCAAGCTTGCTTTGCTGTCTTCTTGGCCCAAGTTGAAGCAAGACATCTTCACTTATGCCTTGATAGATAGCCGCCAAAGCCATCTTATCTCTTTTGTTGTCAACTGGCTCTTCTGACTCCACTGCATCCCAAACTCCCTGTGCAGTCATAAAGACCTCCATCTTTATGGCCCAGGCTGAGTAGTTACTCCTCGTGAGCATGGGATACTTCAAAGTAACAGAACCTTCTTTGTCCTGCACTCGTATCCCACCCTCTTGATTCTGTGTTTCAGAAATTCCTGGTGAGAGAGTTTGTTCCCTTTCTCTCCGATCTCTTTCTCTCTGTTCTCTTTCTCTCTGTTCCCTCAACTCCCTTTGTCTCGCACTCTCTACATCGAGATGAGACATGGCTTTAGTGTGTGTGATCACACCAAGCTCTGATACCAAATGTTGTGCTTTAGATCAATTTGATCACACAATTTCAGTAAGAACAAGAAGGAGAACCAGACAGTTTTTTTCAATCGGTGTGGTGCTCACTTAAGGCATTCCCATCACCTTTATTTTGGTTTTATATTAAGCTGAAAACAGAGCTACAAACTAGGACGTTGATGCCACAATCTTTTGGCAACTAACTCCACTTTCTAATGCACTACATACACTAGACTTTGACTCTAACAAACTGAACTAACTCCTACAATTATGCAAGCTCTAAACCAGTCTTATGATCATACACACGTGTATGCTACAGACCTTTATTTGAACATTAAACTTAAACTAAGCCTATGACAAAAACAAGTTTATAACATAACACTCACACGGGTACTCTAAATCCACCTTTTGGCGAGGCTTTGTCTTCCTATGGTCCGTCTAAGCTTAGGAATTAGCTTAGCTATAGTCCGTCTAAGCTTAGGAATTAAGTCGGTCTAAGCTCAGCTTGTAGGGCCTTAAGTTGGGCCCATCCAGTCCCATATTGGGGTCCGTGTACGGGTAGTTGAAGAGCCTGGGGGTGGCGAGGCCGTAGTAGAGGCGGCCCTCGTCCGGGGAGCGGAAGCTGTCGGTGAGCGAGGCGGCGAGGAAGAGGAGGAGAGGCAGATCGTTAGGGTGGACGTCACGGAGTCGCAGCTGCCGCCTTTGTTGGTGAACACCAGCGTTAGTAGCTGGAACGCCAGGTGGGTCCTGGTCGAGATTGAGTTTGGGTAAACAAAGTGCATCCTAGGATTTCCAATGAATTTTTCTTTGCTTGTCTTTCGTACCCCACAAAAACGAGCAAGGAGGGGATGAATCTCATCAATGAGTGTATCAGGCAACGGAGATACTCATAACATATAGAGGAATAGATTGGAGAATAAATTTAATCATAATCTCACGTCGTGCTTAAGACAACAATTCTCTTTCCACTGTAATAATTTATGGAATTTGGTGAAAGTTATTAGCTTTTGTGGACCATTAAAGCAGGCGGCGCTAGGCTCATTTTTCCTGAAATGATTCTAGGTCATTGTTTCATTGAAAGGAGATGGGTTTAAATACCCGTTTTAGACTTTACATCTTTGGACCACATATTAGCATTATTTACCCGAAAGTGACATGACTTTGTTAACTATTACTAGTCTCCACACACACCCTCAAGCTAGAGGATGGTGAGGGACGATACATGCCTAGCTTGGAAAGTAAAGGAGTTTGATGAACAATTGGTGCAACTTTGGTGAGAACATCCGCAATCTGGGAGGAGCTAGGGATATAGCAGAGTTCAATGAGCCCTTCGAGAACCTTGTCTCTTGTAAAATGAATGTCAATCTCAATGTGCTTGGTTCTCTCATGGAGAACGGGATTGTGAGCAATTTGGATTGCGGATTTGTTGTCACAATGGAGATGAATTGGACGTGCCAAGTCGAGACCAAGTTCTTGTAGGAGTCGTACAAGCCAGACAATTTCTGAGGATGTTTGAGCCATGGCTCTATATTCTGCCTCAGCGGAACTGCGTGACACCACATTTTGTTTCTTAGACTTCCAGCTGATTGGAGAATTGCCAAGAAGAATGACAAATCCTGTGACAGAGCGTCTGGTAGAGGGGCAGGAAGCCCAGTCGGAGTCAGTATATGCGGCTAGAGCAGGGGTGTCGCAACCATTGAGTAAGATGCCATGATGTAGTGTGCCATATAAGTATCGGAGACAGTGATGGAGAGCATCCATGTGTGAAGTTCTTGGCTGCTGCATAAACTGGCTGAGTGCTTGCACAGAGAAGCTGAGATCCGGTCTTGTGTGAGTGAGAAAGTTGAGTTTTCCAACTATACTCCTATAGAGTGTTGCGTCAGGAATTAACTCACCTTGATCTGGCAACAGTTTGACATTGAGAGGCAGAGGATAACAAACTGGAGATGAAATTTGAATGGGAAACTCATGCAAAAGAGCTTTGGAGAACTTGTGTTGTGTTAGAGCTACTCCTTGGTTGAGGTAATGTACTTCTAAACCCAAGAAGTAGTGCAAAATGCCAAGATCTTTAATGCTGAAAGTTGAGTCAAGAAAGGATTTCAGAGAGTTGATTTCTATGGAGCTAGACCCAGTTACTAGCAAGTCATCCACATAAGCAGCTACAATGGTCAAATCAGATTTGTGGCGTTTTATGAAGAGACTATAGTCATTCTTGGATTGAACATAGCCTCTTGATTGAAGAGCAGAGGTGAGCTTGTGAAACCATTGTCGGGAAGCTTGTTTTAAGCCATAGATAGACTTGTGAAGGCAACAAACTAGGTTGTTTGGATTTGGAACTCCTTGAGGCATAACCATATAAACTTCCTCATATAAATCTCCATGCAAGAAAGCATTATTGACGTCAAGCTGAAACATGGGCCATTGCTTTGAAGTGGCAATTGAGATGATGGTTCTTATGGTTGTCATTTTGACCACTGGTGAGAAGGTATCATGGAAATCTATGCCTTCTCTTTGAGTGAATCCTTTTGCCATGAGCCTTGCTTTGTACCTTTCAAGACTTCCATCAGCTTTAAGCTTGACTTTGTATACCCACTTACATCCTACGGGTTTCTTTCCTGGTGGTAATGGTACTGTGGACCATGTTTGATTAGCTTGTAAGGCATTTAATTCTTTCTCCATAGCTAAAATCCAGTTTGGATCATTGACAGCTTCATTATATGATGTGGGTTCAGTGTAGGAAGAAAAATGGCTAAGAAAGGTTGTTGTGGAAGGAATAGATAAGAGGCCAGATGAAGAGGATGGGTTTGAACAATGGTTGCATATGTAGTCTTTGAGGTAAACAGGAGGCCCACGAATCCTGGTGGATTGCCTGATGGGAGGTGTGTGTGTGTGTGGGGGGGGGGGGGGGGGGAGGGGTTGGTGGCCTGGAATCATCTAAAGAAATTGGAGAAGGAGAGTGATCAGGATTGAAAGGGGAATGGTTAGAGGAAGAATCTGGTGAGGAAGGGGTGGAGCTGGGAGTAAAAATGAATTCAGTGCTATCTGTAACTAGAGATGGAAGGGTTAGATTGGAACTGATGGAAGAGAGATGATGAAAAGGAAAATGAGATTCATGGAATATGATGTCTCTGGTAAAAATGACCTTTTTTTTATTGAAGATCCAAAGCTTTGTAACCTTTCTTGCCAAATGGATATCCAATAAAGACACAAGGAGATGATCTTGGCTGAAATTTGTCTCTGTCTCTTTTACTAGTGACCACAAAACAAAAACATCCAAAGGCTTTTAAGTGGTTGTAGTTTGGTTCTTTATGGAAAAGCATGAAGAATGGTGTTTTGCAGTCTATGGAAGAAAGGGGAGTTCTATTGATGAGATAAGTGGTTGTTAGGAGGCACTCTCCCCAATATTGGATAGGTAATTTGGATTGGAAAAGGAGAGCACGTTCTACTTCAAGCAAGTGTTTATGTTTCCTTTCGACCACCCCATTTTGTTGAGGTGTATCTACACAAGACGTGTGATGGATGACTCCTGAAGATGAGAAAAAATCTTGTGCTAACTGACCACAAAACTCAGATGCATTATCTGACCTGACCACTTTGATTTTTGTTTGGAATTGGGTGAGAATGAGTTGAAAGAAGGTTTTAAGGATGGAAAAAGCATTGCTTTTGTTACTCATGAGGAAGGTCCAAGTACATCTTGTGTGGTCATCGACAATGGTTAAGAAGTACTTATAACCATCATGAGTGGGGTTTTTGTATGGCCCCCATGTGTCAATATGAATCACATCAAACGGTGCAATAGCTCGATTGATGGAATTGGGGAAGGAATTTCTGTGTTGTTTGGCTTTAGGGCATATTTGACAGATATGTGATGGTTTGGAGAGATGCCTCATGAGAGGAATGTGTTTCATAGTGTCAAATGAAAGGTGACCTAGTCTACAATGCCAAAGCTCACATGAATCATTATGTAAAGCATTAGACTTCGGTGAAGATAAAGCATAAGGTTCATCTATGGATTCAATACAGAAAGAAGACTGCAAAACATTGTTCTCAGGATAACAAGAAGTTGCACAAAAGGTTTGCTTACAAACTTCAGGTTTATTGATTAGATAAAGGCCATTCACTTGATCACCAATGACCTCCGGATTCTTCATCAAAGGGCCCTGGATCAAACAAGTTTTGGGAGTAAATATAACATTGACAGATAGCTCTGTTATGAGCTTGTGAACAGATAATAAATTGAATTGAAAGTCAGGGACATGAAACACATTGGACAAGGTAATCTTAGGGGATAGGACTAAGTTTCCAGTGTGTTGAATTTGGGAAGATTTTCCATTTGGCATTGTTATGTGTGAAGGAGTGGATATGGTTGTGATGTTGGTAAGAAGGTTAAGGTTTGGTGTGATATGGTTGGTGGCGCCACTGTCAATAATCCAAATAGAGTTAGCATTATAGAGAAAACCAATATTCTTACCAGCTAGAAAAGCAGCACCACCAAGTTTCTCTTGAAGTTCAGTCTTGGCTAGAAGCGACATCAACTTGGATACTTGTTCCTGAGTGATGCCATTAGCTGAACTACTTGGATTGAAGGAAGCTGCATTGGCTGCTCCTCTGCCTTCTGAATTGCTGTTGTTGTTGTTGGTTGGATATCCCACAATTTTCCAGCATGTCTCCGTGGTGTGTCCATGAATTTTGCAGTGCTCACAATAGGGTCTCTTGTAGTTAGGTGGATATCCAACAAGCTTCCAACAGGCTTCAGTTGAGTGACCTCCAATTTTGCAATGATCACAATACAAATTGTTGTTGGACCTGCCTCTTCCTCGACCAGATGTGTTTCTACCTCCTCCTCTCTGACCAGATGATTCTGTTCTTGAATGGTCATAGGAGTTGTTTCTTCTCTGAGCTGCTAAAGCAAGTTTTTCAGCATCCTTGCCTTTCTCTATCTGTGCATTTAGAGCACTAGCATCAGACGAATTTTTGTGTTCGATTCCCGTCTCTCTCTGTTGTTCTTCTTGGAGAATTATTCTGTAGACATCATTTAGTGTGGTCAAGGGACTCATCATCAGGATTTGCCCCTTCACTGCGTTGTAAGACTCATTCAGGCCCATGAGAAATTGAACAATCTGTTGGTCTTCTACTATGCTAGTTACCACTACACTGGATCCACATGTGCAAACAACATTATCAAGCAGCAGTATGTACTCATCCCAAAGGCGTTTCATTTTTGTGAAATAAGATGTGACAGAAGAATTTCCTTGTGAAGTTTGAGCAAGTTCCCGCTGTATTTGAAACACCCTCGTTCTATTTGATTTAGCAAAGCGAGAAGCAAGTTCCTTCCAAATCTGAGAGGCTGTTTTACAGTATTTCACAGATTCTGCAATTTCTGCCTCAACTGAGTGTAATATCCATGAAATAACCATGCTATTGCATCAGTCCCATTGAGCAGACAAGTATGGGTTTGCTACTGGTTTTGAGCAAGTACCTAGAACAAAACCTAGCTTATTTTTAGCCATAAGGGATACCTCTACTGACCTTTTCCAATGGTTGTAATTCTGATCATTGAGTAGGTTGGTGGAGAGTTTGTAGCTGGGATGGTCTGAGTGATGAAGAAAAAGCTGGTCAGCTGGATCCAGCTCTCTGCGTTCTCTTTGCAGCCTGTCTCTTTCCTGCTGCAGCATCTGTTCTTGCAAGACCCTTAAATCGTCATCTTGATCTTGATTCATGATTCCCGCTCTGATACCATGTAATAATTTATGGAATTTGGTGAAAGTTATTAGCTTTTGTGGACCATTAAAGCAGGCGGCGCTAGGCTCATTTTTCCTGAAATGATTCTAGGTCACTGTTTCATTGAAAGGAGATGGGTTTAAATACCCGTTTTAGACTTTACATCTTTGGACCACATATTAGCATTATTTACCCGAAAGTGACATGACTTTGTTAACTATTACTATTTACTAGTCTCCACATCCACCCTTATACCTTTTTCCAGATTCTATCTTTAATACCAGCAAAAACAACCTTTTTAGATTTCCCAGTGATCGTAGGTAAACATCAGTTTGCACACTAACATTACGTCTAAAGCAAATTCCCGACTTCTGCATATTAACTTTCTGACCTGATGCTCGTTCATAAAGACCGAGAATATCAGTTAGTTGTGAGCACTCTTGTAAATTTTTCGCTCAAGCAAAAAGAAGACTAATAGACTATCATCTACAAAGAACATGTGTGTAATTAAAGGTGCTCCTCTACACACTTGTAAGCATATAGAGATTGACTTGCATTTTGCACATGATCTTATTCACAATACAAGCAACAATTTACTTATCTTCTTGGCAAGCAACAATTTACGAATGCCCAACTTAAAGGAGAGTAGTAGCGATATATTAGTTAAGTAAATATTCTGTATTTATTCTTTGAATATTACATATCATCACAACAACGAGTTGTCATGGATGAGTAAAACGGCCGAATTGAGAAAATTAATGACAGAAATTGATGAGCAAAAAATGAGAATTTCTAAGGTTGAGATCAACAATAGGGTGTCAATCCAAAATCATCATAAAATAGAGAACGAAAAAGGACCGACAACGCAATCTGATACCATGTTTGTATTAGAGAAAACAGAAAATATGAGTTCTGTATTGATTGAATTTACAGAGAATAACCTTACACTGTTACACATTTATATTTACTAAGTAACCTACTACCACTATGTACAAGTGGCTATTAGTCTAACACTACTACATGAATTATAAACAAATATTCATTTTATATACAGAAAAAAAAAACATTTAAGTAATAAGGGGAGACAAATTGTGTCTGTTGCTGTATGATAAGAATATTGGACTTTGTTCAATACATATGTAGGTTTACTTACTCATGATGCAAGCTGCAAAGTACAGTTTGTTCGCCGTGCATATATTTTTGGCCAAACATGAACAATAATGAGATTCAATACATTGTTAATTACTATATTCCCTGGAATCACAATAGATTCAATACATTGAGCATCATTTTACAAGGATAATTACTTCTTTTTACCTCATAAATAGCATCATCAGCTACAAGCCAAACAATCTGAAGGCGCTGTCTATGTTCGAAAATGCGGTAGCTTACCTTGCATAGTCATGGTGCAGTTGGAGTCATAGGGCTTTCCAAGTCTCCTGCCACTGATAGCAACACACAATGTCAATGACAGATAATGTTTCAATTTCCCAGGGAAAATGTCGAAAACAGAATGTATAAATTCTCAGTTTAGAGGATGCAGATTGTTGAACAGAAAACGGTTCATGAAACAAAAACAACAGAATTTGCACCTAAGCAGCAGCATAAACTGGAGCACTTTTTTATATTAACTACACACAATGAAGGAACAACTGTGTAATTTACTTTAATTCAATAATATTTTTTGAGCGAAAAGTAGGGAACATAAGCTGATTAAATTGATTTCTCTAAAGAGGCAGCTGGGTGGTTGGAATCGACATTTTTGGTATTTTCAGCAATTCTCTGAAAACAGCGGAAGAGATCGACAATTGGGTAAGATCTGCTTCAAAGATGATCAGTAATCAGTGTAGCAAATGCAGAGCCATCTGATAAATTGCTTCTAAGCAACTATGAATGGCAAATTGGAAGAAAGAAACTTCATCAAGAACTGGATTTATTTTAAAAGATAATCGGAAAGATTGGCTGTGTTGGATTTTGCTGGAAATACGAGTATATATGCATGACGATTTCAATTTATAAGCTCCAAAATTCTAACTCCTAGCGGCTAGCAGCTACTTATTTATCACACAGCCACAAATATGGAAAACCAGTCATCGATACATAAAGCTACTAGTCCATATTATTCTCCTTATAACCTTCCATCAGTTCCGAACAACTAGATTGAAAAGAAATGCTACCTCTGTTTGGAAAAAAAAAATTGTTATTTTAGCCCTCAAGCTTTGTTAAGAAATGTTTCGCATTTTAGAGTTGTAGGCAACGATTTAGAATATGCACCTATTGACTTTTTCTATTTAGATTATTTTTTTTCATTAGCTTAATCATTAAATTCTTTAATAGTTGTGTCAAATGCTAAAACAACAATCTTTAGTGAACTGAGGGAGTAGCTAGTATTAGATGTAATTAAAGGTCCTCCATTTTGTTAACATGGTGACAGTTTCCTATGTGTAACAGTTTCTTAACACTCAATTGCCAAAAGCCAAAGAAAATTAATCCAACAGATCCTGTGATCTATATATCTCATAATTTCAACACTAGGCCATTTCACATTCAACCTAAACAAATAAATTATAAAGTAATTAATCAAGTCAGAAATGGTGGTAACCTTTGGATGTTGACTGTACAAGAAAGACGTGCATTTTGACATGGTGTGGAGGAAGGGCTAGCCGAAGAGGATTCAGCTTTCCATTCAAGGGATTTTGAGAACACACGATGATGTCTTTCAAACCCGTCTTCTCTTCCAAAACCTGCTTCAATTCCTCCAATCCATGGCCTTTAAATCTCAATGTAAGGGTATTCTCATGATTAATATTTCCATCATCTTCCACAATATTGTATTGTACAACTCTGCCTTCGTTCGGCGATAAAGGGACTATGTTACCAGACTGCAAGAAAACCACCCAAAGCAATGATATTTCTTAGATCTCAGTGCAACCCAACAGCTATATAGATGCTAATAATAAATTAGCATATAAAGAAGCATTGATTAGCAAGTCTCACATCAAGTCTAATTAAAAAACTGAAAAAAGGGAAGATGGGTTAATTAATTAACATTAATCAAGTAAAAGAATCCTTTACTCATAGTCATACTAGTCAAACTGATCAATTTTTTGTTAAAACTTTCTATGTACATGACCCACACAGGATTCATAGAGGCATTTTCACAAACACTTCTTAGATCTCAATGCAACCCATCAGCTATACAGAATTACAGATGCTAATAATAAATTAGCATATAAAGAAGCATTGATTATCAAGTCTCACATCAAATCTAATTAAAAAACTGAAAAAAGGAAGAAGATGGGTTAATTATTTAACATTAATCAAGTAAGAGAATCCTTTACTCATACTAGTCAAACTGATCATATTATAAGGAATCATTCATTGAGGCATTTTCACAAACACTTTAGAGGCACATCTAACCTCTGTAGGAGTCCTCAACAAATCAGGCGAAAACGGCTCAAGATCAAGCTCATCCTCCACCGAAGGCTTCAACCTCACCGACACCGACGGCGCCTCATCCATCTCCTCCGGCGAACACACATCAATAACCTCAATTC
Source organism: Fallopia convolvulus (assembly GCA_964016875.1). Taxonomy (NCBI): domain Eukaryota; kingdom Viridiplantae; phylum Streptophyta; class Magnoliopsida; order Caryophyllales; family Polygonaceae; genus Fallopia; species Fallopia convolvulus. The sequence goes on from OZ024720.1 coordinate 4,831,928, forward strand.
GCCAGAGGATCCAGTCCTGAGTATGAGTCCGGCTGGGGACATCGTGCGTGATCGAATTCCTCCACGGCGGAACACCGCCATTCGCCCTCAGGTAATTCCCGTACCTCGTCTTGAACTTGACGGTCATCCCGTCCCTCATCGGCTCCCACTCCACCGACGAATCGAGGCGCGGGGGGAGGCTCTGGACCACCTTCTTCCCCGTGACGCCCATGAAGAAGGGGGTTTCGGTGGCGAATAGGTACTTCTGGTAGCAGCTCTTGAATCGCACCAGCTTGATTTGTCCGCCCTTGACATACTCGACAGTCCAGCGAGCGCGTGAGGATCCGCCATTGCGGTCCTGGCAGACCGACTCCTCGTCGTCTTCGGCGAGGAGGTACTTGTCGTGGTGGCTAAGGAGGCGGACCGTCTTCGCGTTGCGAAAGAGCTCCATCGGAATTTGTCAATTTGACTTGTAGGAATCGAATTGAACCGAGAACGAATTGATCGGTTAAATTGGGGGAAACGGAGAATTGGATTTGTTGGGAATTAGATGGAGTGGGTGAGATTCGATGAACGATCTGGGGAAATGGAAATTGTTGTTTGGAGATTGGAAATGCAGATGAGATTCCGCGACGTGGGCTTGGACGGTGCTGGTTTTTTTTTTTGAGGTAGCTGTGGTGGTTACCGTTGGTCCGTTGCAATAAATACAAACCAATACTATACCAAAATAAACAACATTTGTTTATCATTTTTATAATTTTTAACCACTACTTTTCAGTTTTAATCATATTAGATTTATTCTTTTTTGGTCATTGTGTATTTGATTTATTCTCTCTACCTTGCCATAACATCAACCTTGTAAAACAAACAACAAAAAATAAAACAATAAATAAACATTGAAGATTGTTAGTTTTCAAAAATATTGATTAGTTGAAGGTAAGATCGATTCTTGAAGATTCTCGTAAAGAAAATCAGATATTGTTGAGTAGACTCCCTAAGAAGTAATCTCTTGAGTAGACCTAAATGGGTAATCTCGTGTGGGTGTAGGCCATAAGGCAATCACCACCGATCGATTTTAATAAATTGACTTGAATAATAGCCAACGAGTCACTCAAATTAATCGAGCTTTCCTTCAATGTTTATTGCACCTATTTCAAGGCAAGGGTTATACAACAACATCATGGGATAAAATATTCCAATGCAATGAAAAAGATGGCCAGTCGTTTTCCATCAAAGCATATAAATACCTTGTTCTACTATAAGTGTTTGTGTTTTGATTTTCACTAGGATACTCCAAATCTTTTTCTCCATAACATGTGGAAGACGAATGCCTACCTCATGCTATTTATAGGCAAATTTGGCCGGCGATTTAACGTTATGTCTTGGAAACCACCAAAAACTATCTAGAACTTCTCTTCCATCTACCATGAGGGACTTCTGATCAAGAGGCCTTTATGGCCCATTTGTGTCGTCCATACAAAGCCCAAAAGAGGTTCATGAGATCCCCAACAAAGCCCACAGGTATTGGCCTAACTATTATTGCCCCAAGCAAAGCCCAAGGCGTCGACCCATGAAGGACCAAGCAAAGGCCCAAGGCACCGGCCCATGAAGGCCCAAGCTAGCATGGTGTAGCTAGGTGTCGAGCTAGCATAGATAGCTAGGTACCGAGGTAGCACACAACTAGGTTACCAAGCTAGCTAGGTGTCGAGCTAGCTTAGCTTACCATGGAGCTAGGTCACTCTCAAGTATAACATGTCAAGGACATCTCCTTTAAGCTTGGAGAAGCTACTATTCAAGCAAAATGTCAATGCATAAACTACATTCCTCTTTTCAATCCATAAGGCTTCGAGTGCCTAGCAAAGGCGTGTCATCGCACCCATGCCTATGTGTCGGATACCGATCGTCCAGTGCTTAGGCGCGCCCATGTATGTACATCGATGTGCAAGGCACACCTACGATTCATGCAAGTTCTCTCCTCGTTACAACTTCTTCTCATTACTTCTTTTTTCCCTAATAACTCTTAGAATCACATTAGGGTCATTCATATAGGTCGTACCTCCCGCACATCCAAAGTTTGAGTGATGCTCTTAGTAATTCTCACACTCAACATTCATGATTCACACACATACAATAGATGGATGACTAACACCACCAATAGGATTCATTATATTACTATAGGAACTCCATGGGAACAAGACCACAATTAACACTATCAATATAGATTACTCTAACCTTATTCTCAATCATTATATTGTTTAATAACCACCTATCATTTCTAATTATGATTTTCATGGACACATAATATGAATTGTTTGTTAATTTTTTTTTTGAATGTTCATCCACTCCAATTTTAGGAAATAGTATTAAAATAATTTAATTTAATTTAGTTTATTATGGACACACGTTAGTCTAATTGCAGGATACAAAAAGTCACATCAGAAATTATTTACCAGATTTGTAATTTTGAAAAGTTTTATTTGTTTTGTAAAATTTAGACTTCCTAAATTGGGTTAATAGTTTCCTATTGGATTCTTATTCAATTCTATACTTTTAGAACATAGGATAATTTTTATTAAAAAATTCAGCATTTATCAGATCTAAAACCCACCTTCTAAGCACAATTAATTTAGGACATCATGGGATAGTTCTTCTTCAATTATAAATTAAATATCAAAATTTTAGTAATTCTACTTAGAGTTATTCTCCTTAAACTAGTCCATGGAAATTGTATCATTAAAAACCTAACTAAGAACATCCAATGTGGGATTTCTTACTTTTAAAATAGAATAACGTAAATTATATGTGCCAATAATATATTTCTTATTTTGCACAATTTATTTCTTACATAGAGTTTACTATAAATAGAGAAATTTAGCACCACCGAAAGTTGAATTTTTTGTTAATTTTCTTTTATTTATTTATAATGAAAAATTATTAATATTTTCATTGTGAATGGTCTAACCATTACTCGAGTTTGTTAAATAAAAAATATATTTTAGAATAAATTCTTTTGAAATTTATTGTCCTCTTTGATTTTTTGACCAATCGGACTTAAAACTATTCTTGTTAAATATTTTCATAAATGGATTGCATGATGACGACGTGGTGTATATAAAATTAAATAGCGTGGTCAATCCAATAGAAGTTATAGGATGATCAAGTTTGGTTGGGTATCTTTCACTTTCATGCCATTTATAATTTGAATAATATCACATACAAATATACAATTTGATATGATGTACGTATAATTTGAATAATTATACAACGGATCAGGTACGATTTTTTCTTTTACGTTCCATAATCCATATACATATTTACATTTAGAATACGTATAAGTAATGGCTGAATTGGTATCTCCTCCACAATTTAGCTAATTAGTTATAATATCTAAAATTGGATGGGCATAATATATTAAGCTCGTAAGTAAATTGATAATACACCATTATAAAAATACTTTATATTTTGCATCACTTTCACGACGTGGAGTATGTTTTGGAGACAAATGCATAATGCATAGTTGCATTCGTATTGCTATCGGGCATGTATTCCATTGATTAAGGCTTCTCTATAATTGTTAATCAAAAAGTAATTTTTTTAAAAAATTGTTTTCAAATAAGTGTAGTTTTAGCCTCACTTTCAGTTCTAGGGGTGTCCAAATCCGGTTAATCGAAGATCGGTTAACCATGATTTCGGTTACCGAACGAAAATACGGTTAACCGGCGATCGGTTAATTGTATTTTTGGTTCAGTTTTCTCGGTTAACCATTAACCGTTTATATAATTTATGAATTATAATTATACACTTAAATAACAATAAAATTTTTAATTTTATATAAAAATATTATCATTTGGTTAGAAATTCAAAATAAATACTAGTTTTATGTGATTGATATGCTTTAAATTATCAACACAATATGTATATCATATATATAGCCATCTTTTAGTTAAAATATTTTACAAGAATGCTTTAATTAAGTAATTAATAGCAGTATTAAAAAATAATGTTATGGATAATCATCAATAATGTCAAAATTTTCATATAACAATGCAATTCCATCAAGCCAAAGTATATTTAAGGTTTTGTTTAAAAAAATAAAAAAAATATTTCGGTTTTTTGGTTAACCGAGAATGTCAATATGCCGAACCGAAACCGACCCGTAAAACCGCAAAACATATCGGTTCGTTTAACCAAACCGAAATCATAAAAAATAACGGTTTGGTTAACCAAAAATGTCGGGTTTTTTTCGGTTTCGATTCGGTTTTTCCGTTTCGATTATCTTTGGACACCCCTAACTTCCACGTCAGAGTACTTTTCTTTATTGAAAATAAGTGTCGTTTTAGTACTTAAATTTGGATAAACTTTATGTATTGTTTTTGGTTTTTAGGCAATTTATTATGAGTGGTGTGTGATAATTGTTACTGAATTTTTTTAAATTTGACCAATATTCTTCATTCATTGACCCAACAATAACATTGACCATGTGCAGTTCCCCTAAAGGGGGTCTAGGGGTCGAGATGACTAGATGGGGACACCCTTGACTTCAATGACAAATCCAGGATGAGAGACGAACTTTTATATTCATGGGCAAACAAATTCAAAATATTAGGAATCTCAATTGAAACTCATTTAAACATATTTGAGAAATAATCCTCTCCTTACATATAAAAAACAAACGAATACCTCGTGGCAGTGGACTAAGTTAATGAACCTACGTGCAGAATTCAAGGCATGACTAATATGGCAAGTAGGTGATGAAAACAATTAAATTTGGAACAGATAGATGGCTCTTACAAGAACCGCTAGCAAAATTTGCACTAAATCAAAGTGCGATCAATGAGGATACCCTAGTTAAAGAATTTATCACTAGTAACAAGGAGTGGAGATATGATATTCTTAATTGTCTCCTTCCATTCGATATTGTTGAGTAGATTATAGCAACCCAAATCCCTGAAAATCAAATAAGGGATCAGCTCTATTGGGCCCCTAATAAAAATGGGTGGTTTACAACATCCTCAACTGTTGAACTGATTGCTAGGACAAAACAACAGAATGTATACTTGAATAATTGGATATGGAAATTAGACACCTACCTGAAAGTTAAGAATTTTTTGTGGAAAATATCTCGAAATGGACTACCCACCAAGGTTAGGCTATTAGATAAACATATTTTCACACCCCCAGGCTGCCTAATGTGCTTCAACACACTTGAAGACACAAGACACCTACTGATAGAATGCCCCCATAGCCAAAACATAATAAGAAAAATTAACATCAAAACAGATTGATCATTCGAAACTACGATGCAAATAACAAAAATGTGACAGTAATGCTTAATGAACTATATCAAAGATTGGGGAAAAAAGACTTTCAAGAACTCGCAATTAATTGGTAGTGCATTTGGCACCAAAGAAATAAATTAGTTTTTCAATAAATCCCGGACGATTTCATTCAGGATCTAGGAAAACATGTCAAAAACCAAATTAATCAATGGGAAAAAAACAAAGCGATGGACCAAAGATGAGGATTCTCCTAAACGTATAAAACGAACCTTAAGCCAAAATAAAAATAGAACTCCAAAATGGCAAAAAACCCCCACTAACACCTTCAAGCTCAACTTTGATGGATCAAAATATAATACACCTTCTGCTACAACAAGATTTATAATCAAAGATCATAATGCCCAACCTATTGCCCTAGGAAATAGGAAATAGGAAATACAGACCTAGATCCGTGCTTCAAGTGGAATCACTAATTCTAAGAGACGACATTCGAGAAGCAAGACGTCTAGGAATTGCAAATCTTGAAATCGAAGGTGATAATTTCACAGTTATCAATGCAATCAAAGGTAGTGGTCAATGCCCATGAGAAATTGAAATGCTCATTTTAGATATTTTGGCATCACTTCACGGATTCTCGACCTTTTCAGTGAACCATGTTGCTAGGGAGTGTAACGTTGTGGCCGACAAAATTGCTAACATGGGCTACAGCTTTCCTAGCAACAACCTATTGGATAATTTACAGCTTCAAGCCCTCATCCGCAAGGATGCTCTAAGACGTCCTCCGTAAGGGCTTCTTAATTTTTACCTTATAAAAAAAACATATTTGAGAAATTTAGAATTGAATTTTTTGGGTTTCCCTTGAGTCACACATGCAGCACATTAAATGAAAATCAATTATTAACTGCATTTTTTAGATGAAAATTACATTGACTTTTCATAGACTCATCATCAAATACAAAAAAAAAATGTTCACCCCTAAATTCTTTTTTTTTTTTGGATAAGGAAAGGAGTTTGGGTGGTCGCTAATAGGCTAGTGACCGCCTAAGGGTATCTGGCGGATGAGGGTGTGCAAACCCGAGTCAACTGCAAGTGGAATAGAGGAGACGCGTCAGAACGAACCAGCGATGTAGTCCGCCACCGAATTACACTCATGGTTGACGTGAGCGATACCCCAATCCTTGAAGCGAGCCAACAAGCAGTGGTTATCCAAACGAAGCAATTCAATCTCCCACGGGCAGCGCTAGTCACCAAGAACGACCTTGACCAGCTGCAAATTATCGCCTTCAATCTAGATCTGGGAAATGCCACGACGAATGGCCTCGAGTAGTCCCTAGCGTAAGACGATGGTCTCGGAGGTCAGAACGGACTGATAACCAATCAATCCTCCGTCAAAATGGATGGGGGGGCCGCAGGAGTCCCTGAGAATGAACCCGTAAGAAGCCACGCCATCCGCATTCACTGCACCATCAAAATTCAATTTAGTAAAATCCTTTCTGGGTTTTGCCCATTTTGTGGTCTTTCTCTTAGGCCCACCTCTGGCCGTTCCGGAACGTGGGTTATCCGAGGCCGAGGCTTCCACGTTTTTCCAATTTTTTATTTGGTTGTGCATAAAGTCGCAAATGTTTGTCGGTGTTTTTCCAAATTTTTATTTGGTTGTGCATAAAATCTACTTCTTCAAAATAAATAAAAAAAAATAAAAAACCATTTCACAAAACTCAAAATTGAAATATCCTCATTAAATAACCGGCAAAAAAAGCACTCTTCTAGCTACCGTATGTTCAAGTGACTAGGTGTCCACCGCTCGGATCTTCTCCTTCCAACTATCCTTGCATGTTGCCAGATTTGTGAAAATTCACTGTGTAACCGTCAGTTCCTACTAAAAACCGTCTACCCTGATCTTCTCCCTCCAGGTATCTCTGCATTCTTCCAGGTCCGTAGAATATTTAAAAAATAATAAGATTGAAAAAGAAATTAGACTTTTGAGTTTAATTAATTTTTTTAAATTTGTATTAAAGGCTAAAACAACACTTATTTCTCATCGCACCGAATATACTTTTTTTATATTTACCAATGCAAAAATATAATTACAATTTACACATTTTAATATAAAAAGTAATTATTTTTATTACAAGTTGATTTTTATTCAGCTAATCATAGTAAGTACCAAGACTTTTGGGTAATTCAGGAGCAAATTATTACCCTATATTGACCAACTCTTTGAAAAATATATGAGACTATCTTAAACTTTATCCTAATAAAAAATAGTTTTTCGGTAGAAATAAAAAAAATAGTTATATCCATGTTAACTGAAAAATGTTATGTTCACTAAAATTATACCTATATCATCTCATTGGATATTCGGTAATTTTTCTCTTAATTTCAATTTGTATCCGATCAATTAATGGTCGGATATTCGTAAAAAAATATCAGTTTTAATTGGATATTTGAACCTTATTGTTTTGAAAAAGAATTTAAAAAAACATGGTTTCGTCCGTCTGTATATACAATTGGGGGAAATCTAACACTTGATGAGTTGACATTTTACAAAAATAGTCCTTAAAACATCTATCTTATCTAGTGCCACAAAATCCCGATCTATCTATCTTATCTAGCGGATTATTCGGGAAAAAAATCCTGGAGCGAATACGAATATAATTATATAATTTGTTTGTGATTCTTTCGGACTCTATAGTTCAACTAATATTGCCACAAAATCTCGATCTGTATCTAAACCGATTATTCGGAAAAAAAAATCGAAACAACTATGAATATAATTTTTTTGTGATTTATTCGAATTCAAACTTTATCAGATGGGCGGATCAACTATTCTTACTCACCCCTACATTTTACTATGAGATTGCAAACCTTATTAACCCAATTAGACATACCAAAAACTATCTTACAACATAAAACTTAAATTTCAATAAATCTCATATAAACATACCATGGCATTTGGGCATTCAGTATAATTTTTCTTAGGTGTTACATATTTGTGAAATTTAAAATTGATTTTTTTTTGGTTTCCCTTAGTCACACATGCAGCACATTAAATGAAAATCAATTATTAACTACATTTTTTTAGATGAAAATTATAGTATTTGACTTTTCACAGACATCATCAAAATACAAAAAAAAAAATATTGTTCACCGGTAAATTCTTTAACTATATAATCTACTTCTTCAAAATAAAAACATTTCACAAAACTCGAAATTGAAATATCCTCATTAAATAACCTAAAAAAAAAGCACTCTTCTAGCTACCACTTTCTTCCCCATTTCTGTCTACTCAACTGTTAAAAGTCTGTAATCTCTCTCTCAAAGACTCAAACCTGACGAAATTCTTAGCCCCAAATTCAAGCCAAGATCCACACACAAGATCCATTGGAGACTCAAACACTCCAATTTTCAGTTTACCTTTTTCTTAATTCAAATTTTTTCCGAAAAAAGAATACACAGTTTGCAGAAGAGAAGAGGAGGAGATTTCAACGCTCTCCTACTCACCACCCACTACCTTCTTCATCCCCAAATCTCTGCAACTCCCAATTCCAACTCATGGATTTGCTCTGATTCCCCAATATCTCCACCCACTAGAGGCGAAATCGATCAATTCGATCGAATGAAGAAGCTTCGAAACTACTACGCCACTTTCCGGCACCCTAACTCCGCCATGGAAAGGCGGTGGATTTTCCCGCTTGCAATTGGGTCAATCGTCTGCCTCTTCCTCCTCTTCCTCACAACCCTAACTTCCCCCTCCGGCTCCCCAATTCTCTCCCTCTCATTCTACCGCTCCTACGCCGCCGCCGCCTCCGTTTTCGTCGAATCCAAGCTCCATCCACTCCCTGTCTCCTCGCTCCCGCCGCCTCCGCGCTTCGCGTATCTCGTCTCCGGATCCGCCGGAGACGGAAATAGCCTCCGCCGGACGCTTCTCGCGCTCTATCATCCGCGGAATCAGTATGTTGTGCACCTGGATTTGGCGTCTTCTGCTGAGGAGAGGCTTGATTTGCTCAATTTTGTTAGGACTCACCCGGTTTTTCGGGAGTTTGGGAATGTGAGGATGATTACCAAGGCGAATTTGGTGACTTATAGAGGACCTACCATGGTGGCGAACACTCTTCACGCTGCTGCCATCTTGTTGAGGGAAGGTGGGGATTGGGATTGGTTTATTAATCTCAGTGCCTCTGATTATCCGCTTGTCACCCAAGATGGTAATTTGCAGCTCCTTTTTCGGATTGATATCTTGAATTTTATCCATTTGATGTTATATTGGTTTAATTTATCACATGGGATTAGTTTCTGAATCTTAGATTTGGACTTGATTGTGATTGCTTTTATGGGTAATATTAATTGGTTTGCTCCTTTTGGGCCTTTTCTTGTGTGACTAGATCTGCTGCACACGTTTGCATATTTGCCCCGGGATCTTAACTTCATTGATCACACTAGCAACATTGGATGGAAAGAGTAATCCCTTTGTCACTGATACTGTGTAATATATGATTGGTACTCTTATTCAATGTTCTTTATGAATGAAGCTTTGGAAGTTATAATGTTGGTGGCATCTTTGTAGGTTTCAAAGGGCGAAGCCGATCATCATAGATCCAGGGCTGTATATGACAAAGAAAGCTGATGTTTTTTGGGTAACTCAAAGAAGAAGTGTGCCAACAGCCTTCAAACTCTTTACAGGTGAATGTTTTTGTGTTTTTTTGATGTGTTTGTTTTCTGTGATTGATATCTTGGATCTTACTCGATAATATGATTCTTATCTTCCACTTTGTGCATACTGACATATTATAGTTTAAGGTTGCTTTTGGAATTTCTTAAACTCCTCTTTATATACTTATAGGTAACTTTATTGGTTGAGTATTTTAGTAAGTTCCTTTTTCTCATATTTAGCCCTCTTTAGTAGTATGTCCACGCTGGCCACTTTACCTTTGATTTTGTAAAGATTATCATATACGATGATTGATAGCGGAAAGTAAGAAACTCGGTCTCTTTGAAGCTCATTTTTTCATTTGTTGGAACTGAATTGAGCCCCCTTCTGTTATTTATCACCCTGGTATTTGATTTAGTGTACTTTACAAAGATCAAATGTAAATGTAATATAGTTAACAAGAGATCATAGCATCTTCCCTTAGAGTAGGTTGACTAGCTTCTCTTAATTGTGCAGTCTCTTCTAAAGCCTTTCAAATTCTTCTTTGGACTGCTATGAGAAATTTGCAAGCTTGAAATTAGAACACCAAATAATATTCTATTCTTGCTAAAGCTAATACATAATGTGAAAGTGCATTGATTGCAGTTTGTTTTTATGGATAGAAGTTGTAAATACCAATAACCATATAGGTAGTATATAGTTGATTGTTTTGTCATGTAATCTGTCATGTACGTGCTTTGAGATTAAAAATAAAAAATAAAAATCACCACGACAAAAGTGTTTGTTGATAGATAGTAGGGTTTCAACTTGTTGATAGATCAACTAACTTTCAGAAGGATGATAGCTAAGTGATATCATTGGTTGCCCAAACCAGGGATAAAGTCAACTTCTCAATCTGAGAATCCTTCTACACAAATTGAGCACTGTGATGTCATTGATCCATACATCCTTTTGCCTAGGCCAACATTATCATGACAATCTGGGTGTGTCATCTTGGTAGATTTGTCATTTTCTAGTACTTGTGTAGGAAATCTTAGATGAATGGGGAAAGCATCATAATAATGATACGACGTGATTCACTACATCCTTTCACTTAGGCCAATATTATCATGACAATCTGGTTGTATCATGTTGATAGATTTGCGATTTTCTAGTACTTGTATAGGAAATCTTACTTGAAAAGGAAAGCATCATAGTAAGTATATGGCATGATATCAGTTCGCAAGCCTGAACAACTCAACAAAATGTACTTTAACTTGAAAGTGAAAACTTTGTTTAGTTTGGTGTAAATGTCTTCCCTATTCGGATTAGACATCTGAAGTAACATTATTGTTACTGCTTCTTATGTCCTGACTCATCTGACTTATATCCGATTATATAGTTGACATCAATATAATAAATCGATGCCTCCTTTATATTGGAAGGTGCATTCTATGGATTTTGCAATTTGTTAATATTTTTGTCTTTATAGAGGTTGTCTCCTCTGGCAATATACTTTTCTTTGAGAGTATGAGTCCACTCTTAAGGTGATTTCAATTTGTAAGAAGTAGGTATTTTTGTCTGGTTTACGTTGATGCCATTGTTTTTATTTGAATTGCTGGAACTACCAAGCATCTTACTTATTTTAGCTAAGACTTCATTCTGAATGGGTAAAGCTGATACTGAGATATAGCATACTGAGGTCTCAACTAACTGTGAAGCCTTTAATGGATAAGTTTCAGCTAGAAATTGAAACAAAAAGTGTGTGAACCTCAGGGAGTCCGGGTTGGTTTTATGCCCAAACCAAGCCAAGTGTTCTGAAGATATGAAAATTTGAAATGATAACTAAATGCATGAAAACTGGTGCATATCTGGCCCAGCCACAAGGTCTTTGTGTGCATTTTCTGCATCATGTAGCTCTTTGTTATTTTAAAAATGGAAGTGATCATTTATGTAAGACAAAATGTCAAATATGGGCAATGAAAGATAAGAGTTGAGAGTAATTGAATGGATTTATATTCTTCCTTCTCTTGATGTCTATATAATCCACTTTATAGGATAATACCTATTTTAGCTATCTATTAGAAAAATAAAACATGGTTTATTTTTGGGTTGAGAATCAACTTCTTTTATTGACAAATATTAAACACATTTTTCTTTGTTTCTTCTAGCTGGTGCGTGTGGCAATTTATTAACTACTCCAGTAGGCAGACTGTGTAAGCATTTTGGCAAACATCCTTTCGCCATTAATTGGTGGTCATTTGTATTGAAGGCGGTTTTGTCGTCTTAGCATTATCCATGTGGTTTTTAATCTATTGTATTTTTGGAAAGATGCGTTGGAGTTTGGTTCTTGACTATATTTCTAGGTTTTACTTTATATTTGCTTTTCTGAGATGGTTAACAACATTCTCATAACTGCAGCCTCTTTTTAAATATCATCTAATGAGGATTTTGGGTGCGACCTCTAACAGAGACTGTAATTATCAATTCAAGCTGTCGAGAAACCTGTCATTAACAAAACTGGCTTTTTCAGAAATAATGTGTGATAACTTGAATCAAATATGATTCTACCGATCCTGACGTTTGCCAGACAGATCCTATACAATTTTAGTAGAAGCCTATTAAAGTGCATGATCTTGATAGTTAATGATATATGATTCCATCTTACCTTTAGGTGTTGAATCTTTGTCTGATTAGCTTTTCTGCTCTGATTCGTTTCTACCTTAAAGAACGATGAAGGTAATTCCTCCTTGTGTGGATAAAAAACTAGTTTAATTCCCGTGTTATGCATGGTTATGTTTGAACTTACAATATTGGACAGTAAATCTGTTAAATACTGCAATTAACTTAGGATGTCTTTGATGTAGGCTCGGCATGGATGGCATTATCTCGACCATTCATCGACTACTGCATATGGGGATGGGACAACTTACCTCGAACCGTCCTAATGTACTACTCAAACTTCTTATCCTCCCCAGAAGGCTATTTCCACACAGTCGTTTGCAACGCTCAGGAATTCAGAAACACGACGGTAAACACTGACCTCCATTACATTGCATGGGACAACCCTCCAAAGCAACATCCACACTATCTAAACCTCAATGACTTCACCAAAATGAGAGACAGCAACGCTCCCTTTGCAAGAAAGTTTCCTAGAGAGGACCCGGTTCTTGATAAGATTGACTCTGATCTCCTCTCTAGAAAGCCCGGGATGATTGTCCCGGGTGGTTGGTGTGTGGGGTCCGGGGAGAACGGGACTGATCCTTGCTTGGTTGCAGGAAACGTCACAGTCCTCAGGCCAAGTGGCGGTGCAAAGAGGTTGGAGACTACTATTACTTCTTTATTGTCAGCTGAAAAGTTTAGGCCAAGGCAATGCAAGTGAGGAATTGTATGTGTGCTTAGTTAAGGGCGCATTTGGAGATATCACTTGGTTGACTGATCACGTAAGGAAAATACGAGACTGGGAAACGTCAAGGTACGAAAACGATCGTAACGTATAGGACGGTTGTCGTTTCCTGGTAAAAGAAAACTGTGTACACACAAAAAAAACAGGTTAAGATGTCTACCTATATCCTTTTTTTTGGTTTTGGTTTAGAGTAAGTGTTGTTTGTAGCTTTTCCACAATGTAGACTTGGCAACAGAGCTGATTGCTATAGAAAGAATGCTGTGAAATTGTATGCCAAGTAAAAATGCAGAATGACTGGTTGCTGATTTTGATCTAATTCTAGCCATCAATAGTTTTCTGTTGTCACTCATTATCTATTTCTGGTGTGTTTGTGCTTGCCATTTATGTAGATGACATAATATGTAATTATGGGTAAATTCACAGTTGTGTGAAGCCCACAAATAGTAAAATCTTTGTAATGGTTGTGTGTTTCTTTGGCACAACAGGAATGCTACCCACCATGCAGATCTCTCTTTGTCTAACAAGTGTCCTGTTTTTGGGGGTTTCTTGCTAACCAAAAATAATTGATACAAGTAAAAATTGCCAACATAATCAAATCTACATCTTCATTTTCTTAAACAATCAAATCCTCAATCTAAAACCAAAGAATTAAGGCACAACAATAAAAATAAAGAGTCCGGTTCAGGTGAGAATGGGCGCCCAGGTGCGAAATAAGAAAGAACAGGAGTCGTTGGATCAAGAAAAATTAAAGGCGCTGATCATTTCACTTAAAAGGGGAAAAAATTCGCACGGGCGAATTATTGGCGAATTATTCGCGTATTTTTGAAAAAAAAACAGCCCAGATTTGTTCATCAACACTGTGGATTTGTTCATCAGTATTGTGGATTTGTTCATCAACAATGTGGATTTGTTCATCAACACTGTGGATTTGTTCATTGGTTTTGACATATTTGTTCATTGGTTTTGGCATTTTTGTTCATCGGTTTTGTGCATATTTGTTCATTTGTAACATCAATTTGTTCATTAATTTATGCATATTTGTTCATTGATATATGCATATTTGTTATTGTTATATTCATATTTGTTCCTTGATTTTGACATATTTGTTCATCGGTTTGTGCATATTTGTTTATTAGTAACATCAATTTGTTCATAAACAATGTGGATTTGTTCATCAACATTGTGGATTTGTTTATCAACATTGTGGATTTGTTCATTGCTATATACATATTTGTTCATTGGTTTTGGCATATTTGTTCATCAATATTGTGGATTTGTTCATCAGTATTGTGGATTTGTTCATCAACAATGTGGATTTGTTCATCAGTATTGTGGATTTGTTCATCAACAATGTGGATTTGTTCATCAACATTGTGGATTTGTTCATCAACATTGTGGATTTGTTCATTGTTATATTCATATTTGTTCATTGGTTTCTTATGCACAAATGCTAGTTTCTGATGAACAAATGTTAGTTTCTTATGCACAAAATGCTAGTTTCTGATGAACAAATGTTAGTTTCTTATGCACAAAATGCTATTTTGTGATGAACAAATGCTAGTTTCTGATGAACAAATTCTAGTTTCTAATGAACAAATGCTAGTTTCTTATGCACAAATGTTATTTTGTGATGAACAAATGCTAGTTTCTGATGAACAAATGTTAGTTTCTTATGCACAAAATGCTATTTTATGATGAACAAATGCTAGTTTCTGATGAACAAATGCTAGTTTGTGATGAACAAATCGCTATTTCTGATGAACAAATCGCTATTTCTGATGAACAAACTGGGCGCGTCTCATAAAAACGTATTTTTCGAAAAATTCGTGAATAATTCGGGAAAAATTCGTCTGTGTCGTATTTTATTGAAAAATACGCGAATAATACGGGAAAAATTCGCTCGTGCCGTTTTTTATTTTTTTAAATGAATGTTTAATCAGGGACGTTGATTTTTTGGAATGGACGATCAAGATTTATTCTTATTTCGCACCTAGGCGCCCATTCGCACGTAACTCTTTTTCAAAAATAAAAATAAATTCGATCTTTATCAAAAAAAATAAAATAAATTCGATCTAACACCATGACTCTAGTCAACACCTACATTGCTTGAGATGAAAGTACCTTTTAAATCATAAGACGTTGCTCCATAACCGACATAAAATACAAACAAAGCAACAACATCTACCTAGTATATCCCGCACAAGTAACATCTAGAGGTTGAGATGTATACATTCATACTCCGAGCATGTTGAGAGGGTGTTTCAAGTGGACCCAAACAGAAGCACAAAAAAGACATAAAAGGAAAGAAACACACGAAAGACCAAGAACCAAGGAAAGACATGTAAGGAAAAGAACACAAGAAAGGAAAATCCAAAAAGAAAACGTCAAACACCAACGAACTAACATCTCACAAGGTACCACGAAACAACATGAACAAATTGAAAATGAAATTTTAGGGGTCTCCATTCACAAGGCGATGACATCAGGAGCAACGCTACTTAGTGAGAGTACACCGAACAATGCTCCTGGTGCCATCGCTCCTGCGAAGGGGGACCCGTTATCTTTCACTTACATTACTAATGTTGGTGTTTTTGATGTTGGAGAGAATACTTAGGAAAAATGGTTACAACAATTGAACTCAAAATGATTGTTATAAGAAACGATTTGGGTTTGATGTAATGCTCTTGAATGGTGTATATATATTGCTCCCGGGAGCTAGAACAGTCGATGGCGGGTCTTCTCGGGTGAAGAAGACCAGACCCACCACGTGTTTTTACTTTGAACAAAAATATGATTTTCACACATAAATTGGAAATTGTTTACGAATCTCCATGTTTATAGGTTTGTGACAGCTAAATTAGCTATATTTTTGTTAGTTTGACGTTGTCTATTTTATTCAGTGTGTATTGAACGATTAAGACTTGGTCAATCGCCTAAATTAAGTTAATTACCGATCGATATAGAAGAGCTTTCAAACTTACGAATATATAAAACAGGAATTTCACATAGGATTCTTTTCAAAAGAAAGGACTTTCTGATTTATGTAATAAAGTTCAAAAAACAAATTAGTACAGATAAAAACCAGCTGTGTTTAGATGTTTACACTTTGCATTTATTAATGGCTTCAAACTTGTCAAACCTTGTTGCTCAGCTCCTTTGGTATTTGACCAATCAGCTTGTATAACTCAAAACAAAAATGATAATGAATTGAAGCGAAGAACAAGTCATGGGTGTCAAACACAGAGACTGTGTCATTGATTTTAACAATATAAAGGCGACGCGTCAAAATAATTTTAATTCTTTTCTTTTTGATTTGAATTGATAATTTATTAATTTTATAAATTGAACGGTAGAAAACGAAAATACTTTTGATGAAGAACTCTCCAAGTAGTTGAGGTGTCGTTCGGGTCATTAAGGTGGGCTTTGGTTCGATTTATTTTGGTTATGGACTTGGGATATTTTAGATCAATCATACATTAGGTACGGTTCAGATCGGTTAAATTGGGTTTAGGTTTATTTTGGGCTTATTTTGGTTCGGTTTAACGTGGTTCAAGTTTGTTTGTGCTCGGCCCAATGTGGGTCGAGTGTACAAGTTCAAGTCAATAATACAGTTGGTTGTTTAGTTTAACTTTGCTCTTTTTTTGCTCATATCACTAACAATATAAGGTTAAATCGGGTTAAGAATTTAAACCTATGTATGTTATGACTTATATATTTTGAGACGTGTCTAATTTAGGCAGTTTATCAAGTTCGGGACATTTTCAATTCGGTTTGTCTTGGACGCTTGGGTTTGAGCTTGTTTGGGTTGTTTAGGTTCGACTCACTTTGGGTTTGGGTCGGACCTTATTTTGGTTTCGGTTTATGGTCGGTCAGTTCGGGTTGAGTATCGAGTCAAACATTTTGATAATAGTTCGGGTATGATCGGTTCGATCTCGGGTGGGTCGGGTCAGTTTTTGTGGGCCGGGTCGGTTTTTGCTATCTCTATCTTTTGAGTGTCGACAGATGAGTTAAGGCCCATTTTATTTTGGGCTAGATATTTGGCCCGATCTAACATTAAATGAAAATAATAACTCCACAAGATATCTAAAAGGTAAATAACTCTTACTTCATATTATCTTTTCCATGCATAATCAAAAAAGGTTAAGAAAATGCTCCCAAGGCACCCGAAACCCTCGCCCCTTTTCCCGAAACAGTTCCTTCTTGCCCAAATCAACCCTAGATCGAAAATCTTAGCTCTAATCAATACAATCCTCCACATCTTACTATCATAAATCGTTGAAAATAATGAATCTAAACACCCTTGTGCACCAATTCAGTGGAATCAGCCCAGAATTCCCGCGGCGAATTTTTTTCTATGCGGGGCTTATCGGTTCTCTCTGGCTCGTGAAGAGGAATTTTTGAACATTGGGTCATCTGCGATGACTCCCTCCGTCTTGACAAGGCGGCGCGGGAGACGACGTGGGCTAGCACTCCTGGAACAACGGGCAAACTGGCGACTAGGGTTGGTACGCCTTCGGTACGGTGTCGGCTTGTTCAAGGCGGGTGCCATGGGGGCTGTTGAGAGGGCTTTTTCGGCGCAACTTTTCTGGAGTTGGATGGCTATTCTTGTGGAGATGCTACTCTCCTGGCTAAGGAATTTCAAGAAGGAACATCGGGCAGACAATAATCAGAAAAATTCTGAGGTGATGAAGACAACCAAGAAAACCTTTAAGAAGGTTTTTTGGGTTTTTTGTTCTGATGCCCAATTTTCTAAAGAATATGGTGGGTATGATTTTTTATCATACTCTACCTCAGATTAAGACTACCAGGGTCATTGAGACCTTAAAGGGTAGTAATTCCAACAAGCCTTTTGAGGCCGAGTCTTGTGCAAATAAAGGGGTTAGCTTGCTATGTTTGCCATCTTGAGCCAATTGATTGTGATTAAGGTAAAAATCCAACATGTTAAAGAAACTCCGTCTATTGACTTTGCCCTTGGGGATGAATTGGAAACAGCTAGAATTAAAGGAAAAAGAATAATAAATGACTGGTAGATTATGGGGGACTTCTGTTCTTTTGAGAACTGGATTGGATTAATTGAAAATCTTGTTGAGAAAAAAAAAATGTGGAATCTGAATCAGTTTTACAATAAAAGATGGAATTCTTATGAGAACAAACAGGGTTAGAAATATGTGTATGCCACATGAGAATGATTCGATGGACTTCGCCGGCGTGTTGCTCGGCCCTCCGCCTCGGCGCGTGATCCTTGTCTTACTATGAAAAAAATAAAAAACTACTTAGGCCCCAAGGTTGAAAAAAGAAAAAGAAAAATATAAAGAAAGGAAAAAGAAAATATATTATATATGCTTGGGCCCCAAGTTAAGAATCCTTGCTTTGCAAGTAAGTTTTACTTGCAAGGCAAGTCCGACTTTTTTCTTGCAGGATAGCTCGAGGCTTATTTTTGTACTTTTCCGAGGAGTTGGAGCTGAGTTTGGCATCGAATCGAGTTGTACTAGGCCAGGACGCTTGGTGCTCTGTGACTTCTGAAGATCCTTCATCTCGGTGGAGGGAACGTCAGATTTCCATTTCGCACGCCCAAAAGGGGTCGACCTGCTGCCTGCGGCGCTTTCTTTTAGTGCTTTACTCACCCTGATCTCAAACTCTTCGTAGCTCTTATCTTTTGAGAATTGTACTTTTTTTAGCTTTCCCTGCTTGTTTCAATTTTCTTAGCCGTTCTCGGCTGCCGTTTTCTAACGGCCTCTCGGTTTACCAATTCTGTTTGGTATCCGAACTCTTACCTTATCAAAAAAAAAAAAAACTCTTACTTCATATTATTACTACATTTTATATGAGAAAACTGAAATTTAGGTGCACATTAAAATTTCAAACACAGAGACAACCACGAACATACATTTCCCCCTTTTTCATAGAACTAAAACTTCCTCAACCCAAATGACCCATTGATTTTGCTCTCTTTTGAACTATCTGCTAATAATCTTGCTTGTTCCACCTTTTCCCCATTCACTTCCTTCTTCTCATTTGCTTCCCTCTTCATCTTCGCGACTTCCTTTGCCTTCCTCAACGCGTCTACCAAGCTCTCTAGGCACCTGTCGACATCATGATCATCATCATCATCATCATCTGATTTAGGCATCAAATGCTCTGCCACATCAGCAGGAGTCATTTCAGCTTCTATCAACAACCTCTCCACGACACCAAACAAAGGGTGTGCGTCTAACTCCAAGTAGTTTTTCGCTAGCATCTTGAAAGATTCAAAACAACAATAAGACAACTCAATATGCATGTCCATCCTTCCTCTACGAATTAGAGCCGGGTCTAGCCTCTCAACATAATTTGTGGTGAACACAATGATCCTCTCTTCGCCACAAGCTGACCAAATCCCATCAATGAAGTTTAGCAAACCGGATAATGTAACCTCACTCTCTTTCTTCTTATTGACCTCTTTCAATGCTTTGTTTATCACGTCTTTCTCCTCCTCTTCGCCTCCTTCCCTCTCTCCCTCCTTTCTCTTCCCTGTTGTTAGTATATTCAATTTAGCATAAAAAAAAGAGCGAGAGATCGACATTCAAAGAAGTTGGAAACACAATAAGTCACAAATGTGCTAGTATGAGTTTAAGTTATTGGCATGATAAGTTTGTTAGTCTCAAAAACTTATGTTATAACCATTCCTATGTTAGTGGAACTATAGGCAATATCTATACTGATTAGTTTGAAAAATTATCTGTAAGAATGATTCAGGCTGACCCTATACTATTAGTCGTATTTTTCTCTCCGTACCTGTAAGATCAAGAGAGCAATCAATGTCTTCTATGAGAATAATCGCCTTGCTTGTCGTCTCAATCAAGAGCCTCCTTAGTTGAACATTGTCTTTAACCGCCGTCAACTCAAGATCATAGATGTCATACTCCAAGAGATTGGCCATGGCAGCCACCATGGTGGATTTCCCGGTCCCCGGTGGGCCATAGAGGAGATACCCTCGTTTCCATGCCTTTCCAATCCTTTCATAGTAGTCTTTCGCGTTGCAAAATCTCTTTAGATCTTTGACTATACGTTGCTTCTTCTTTTGCTCCATTGCCAAGGTCTCGAACCTCGCGGGGTGCTTGAAATCCACATGGCACCACATCGAGTTCTTTGATCTTCGGTAGGAACGAGCTTCATCTTGAGTGTTGGTGTAGAGTTTTCGTGTTCTTTTTCGTATCTTTATGGCTTTTCCCTCCTCTAGCACGTAGTTTAGGTAGGAGGTGGTTATCAAGTCTCTGTGGCGCCAATGGAAGATCAATCGGTAAAACCTATTCAAGACACCAATTTTTAGCTATGTTGATAGACTTTAGAAGAAATTGTCAAACTAAAACTAAAAAAATGGCCCTAATTCTAAAACACAAATGTCTATGTAAAACCCAACTATCAAAATTTATACTATTTAAAACCAAACTATCAAAATATGTACTATTTAAAATCAACTTGATTTAAATCCAACATGGTCTAAACCCAGCCAACAAAATAATATTGTTATGGACTTTGATAGAAACCTAGTATAGATTTTGATAAATTTTATATGGGTGGATTCATGTTAAAACACTCTACAAGAACACATATTTTAAGTCAGCAAAATACACAAGAAAAAAAAAATGAATTTAAGATTGTTTGTCAAGATGTGTTTTTGGGTGTGTTTAAGCATGCAAGTAATAACAATCGATGAAAATCACAAATAAAAAATTGAAAACATTAACAAAGAAAACAACTTGCTTACAACCCTTATTTAAGTATGATACAAATTAATACAATCTATACAAGTTGAATTTAGAAGAATAGGATAAAAAAACATGATCTTAAAGTTACCTTTTCTCATCTGAGCCAGGATAAACTGAAATCGTAGAAGACCTAGTAACGTTTTTGTTAGAGGTCCACCAAACTTCGACGCCTCTAAACTCATCCATCACCTCCTCATGATCGGCCATGCTGAGCATGAGGGACTTTCCCTGTAGGAAATTCGCCTTCAATCTCCTCGCCTTGGAAGACGACGTTTCACTAATATACGTCTCTATCGTAGAGAACACTTCACTTCGATCAAAGAACTCACCCGTGTACTCATCGAACGTGATGTCTTGGTAGGGCGAGAACAAGTACACCAACTTGTGGCTATAACGCGCCATGCTTGATTTGATCAATTGACGCAATTGATCAGGGAGATATTGTTGGAACAATGCCCAAGCGAACGCCATGGTCGTTAGCAATGTTCCAAATTGCATGAACACGTCGCGAGTCAAATTCTCCATTGATCAAAACTTGCTAGTTGGCTAATGAAGTGTTTTGCTTGATGTCCTGAGAGTTTTC
The DNA here is from genome assembly GCA_964016875.1 of Fallopia convolvulus. Lineage (NCBI taxonomy): Eukaryota > Viridiplantae > Streptophyta > Magnoliopsida > Caryophyllales > Polygonaceae > Fallopia > Fallopia convolvulus. Next base: position 4,853,550 of record OZ024720.1, read on the forward strand.
TCTACCTTGCTATATATATACACATCCTTATGTGATGTGAAACACAAATATTAAAAATTTGGGCTATTGATTATAATATTTGTAGCCAAGTAGTTGAAGCTTGAAAATTTTAGGAAGATGGTGACAAGATGTGGCATTGATAGAGCCAGAGAAGGTACCTAGTACATGTGCATAAGTATATAGATTAAAAGTCGTGTTTTATTTTCAGATTTTGCAATAAAGTAATGAATTAGTCAGCAACTATGAGTCACCCTATTTTGTTTTGTTCCTTTGAAGACTTTGGTCAGATCACTCCTTTGGGAAATAATTATTATTACTTTTTTTTATCTTATCTCTAGATATATATCAGTTCAGTATACTAATATTAGTTTGATATATGATCATGACCCTAATATATTCATATCATAATTTTTATAAGTAAAGAATTCGATATATTAAATATATCTACTAGATTGTGAGAGAAAACGACTATCCCTAGGTGTCTCTTATATTAGGATATCAAAAAAAATTAAATAACACTGATATATTACACTCAAAAATAAATATGTCTAATCTTTTTTTTATCTTGCCTGGCTCGCCCGGTTCGATCGATCAAAGCATTGTTCTACGTCAGGATCGGGTACTTCGTAGCTCTATTTTGTAGGAGACCGTCACAATATCAGTTTTTCTATACATGTCACTAGAAGAATTTGAACTCAAATCTTCTGAATAAGACCTAAGAAATCTAATACCATTTTATCACTAAATCAATTAAATATTAATATAAATATTTCTAATTAAAAACTCTTAGCTCAATATGTTAGAAACATACTATATAATACTCGTATATATAATTGCATTGACAAATTAGAAGGGAAGTTTAGGTGCATGTACTATTTAGCCGAGAAGGTGCGTCAGTACGTGTATCCGTCATTCACTGATTCATCATTCATCAAGAAAGAGACCAGATCGAGTTTATAAATTTCCCAAAATACAACCTTGATTTTAAATTAGAGTAAAATATACACATCGGTCTCTAAACTTTATAAGTCTTTCTTGTTAATTCTTAGACCTGATAATAGTGTGATCAATAGTTTTAGAATGAGATAATTACATAAATTCACATTTATAAGATAGTTTGACAACAATTAAAAAAATAGGAAATCGCCTAAATTTGTGATTTGTTAGCATCGTTTTCCTCACTTTGAACATACAGTAGGCTATGTTTGTTATGTCACCAAAAAAACTAATTGAAGTTGTAAAACTAGTTGAAGTTGTAAAAATAGCTGTAAAAGTAGTTGGAGTTTTAAAAATATATAAACACTGTTTTGTAATGTTCAGCTAATTTATTGTAGTAATTAATAATTTAAAATTTTATTTTATTATAGAGCTATTCTTATTAGGAAATAATTATTTTTTAATTCGAAAAACTACTAAAAACTAGTGCAAAAGCTTTAAAAAGTAGCTTTGTCAAAAAACTAATTTTATAACTAGTTGCTAGTTTTTATTTGTCAAATAAACAGCATTTATACGAGTTTTTGCAACTAGTTGGAAAACTCCAACTAATTTTTGGTACCTAACAAACACACACTGAGTTAGCTATAGCGAGTGTTTTGCATGAAGCATACAATTTGAAATGTTATGCTATAATTTGAGATTATTTATGGTCCTTGCGTTAAACCCTGTACCATTGGAATTAATAAACTTTGAATATGTTATTTGTCATACAAAAATGGCATGGGACTGATCAAGTTTGAAGAATACGACGTTTGCTACTTACACGTAGTTTTTCCGTTGGATCTAATTACAAATTTAGAATTGTACAAAATACACGATTTCACGCCTTAAAAATTAAATAGACCTATATAATAAACCCATCAAAATAAAAATAAAAAAACTTAGTAGATTTGGAAATGTAATCTTTGTTAAATTGTGTTTCTAGTTACGTTGAGTAACATTGTTAAAAAGAGGGAGCTTCTCAAACCGTGGATCATATTACTGACCGTGAACATTTTTAATAAGGGGCCAGACTATGTGCACATTAAGTCGAAATGAAGAGCACATATGGCAACTTATAGTAGACATTGGCAATGCCTTCGTGGTTAAATTTGATGATAATGGTTGGAATAATGATTGTTTCATGGTTTTTCTTAGTTTTGATGATAATAAATTTAGTTGGTATAACTTACTTTTACATGTAAGTGTTTCAGGTAAACAGGTACATAGTCACGAGTGACGGAACATTGTGAGGAACGATGGAGGGAACGAGAGACAGTTTTAGGAAGCGCGTCTCAAACGGAACGCGGCTTTCTATTAATGGCAAGTTACCAGATCTTCTGCGAGCAATCTTCTACGAAGATATGACAGCTGTAGGCGGTTGCTTAAGGAGATCAAAGAGAGGATAAAATCAATCTTCACACGATCTTATCTAAAGAGATCCGATATCATTCGATTTTGGCAAGAATCAACATGGTTAAAGATCGCAAATCACAAACAATACTTTCTCCTTATTGAGTGGGATTTGTTAAGTGGTATATCTGCGTAATTAGGCAAGAATTATGTATGAGATCAAACTTGACATATCTTATAAATAGATAAGTTATAGCTAGGGTTAAAGTGTGGTTGTAGACGACGAACTTGGAAAGAGAGCTTTTCAAGTGTACGGGTGTGTGGCTTTTTCGGTGAAGAATCCACAAGTAAGTCAGTAGTTTACTTTGTTGTAACACCACGACTTCCGTCGAGGCGCTACTGGGAAATAGACCTTACAAGGTACTATTATTTAGGTTGACAACTACACTATAGGACCTTACAACTCGGGCACGACGAGAAAACATAATAAAACATCCAACCTTTATTTAGTAAAACTTAGAAAAACGTATCCTGCATGAATTCCCGAAAATTATAAATAATCAAATACGTCACAACGCCTACTGACTGAACTACTCGAACAAAGTTATAATAAACAAAACATAATACCAACTCCGTCTAGCAATCATTAAAATCAACATCCTAACTATTATAAAAAACTAATAAAAACCAAATCCCACTATGACACGCGCTCTTTACCGCTCCGGCCCGCCATCTTGCCTCGGTTCCTGCACGACTCCGTGATTCATACCTGGAACTGAAAAATATTCCCCGAAGGGTCAGCGTCTAATCTACCAAGCTAGAAAGAATATGGAAACTGTAGAACGCTTTAAAATCATTTATCTATAGTCAGCATACAATTCCACAACCGCAATCATAACTCTAAAGGCCAATACCTAAGTTAGTTATATCAGTCACGCAAGTCACATACGCATTTACAATCACAATCACACAGCAATGCAATTCTTCCTTTGTCCATAATCCGACTTCCAAGGCGCTCATCACCGCGCCGAGTGCAGAGGCAGGCCCTCCCACTCCACTTCCCAATCTCCCTTCTAACTCCGGGCTAAGCCTCCACTGGAGCGCTTGCCAAAAACACACAGATAATAATTTTCGTTTGAAGGAGTACGATTTTCCCAGTCACACGGGTCAAAGTAGCCAACTCTTCCTCAACACCGGCTACGATGGGCCGTGTCGGAAACGGTACCAACACAGAGAAAACGTTCTAGAATAATTTCCGATAAAACACATTTAAAATCATTAGCGCACACAACACACACAAGGAGTTCAAAACGATTTAAAAGGTATTCGGGACTAGTTCCCAAAACCCGTCCTACAATATCGATACGCAATCTAACAAGGGAGAAAAGAACCGAGCAAGTCGAAAAAAAACGACTTACCTCGAAATGAAGGATTCTTTGGCGTGGGCAAAACTAAGATCTCGAGCGAAAGCAGTTCCTTAAACATAAAAACGAACACACTTAATTACAACCCGCCCACACCTGTTACTGTAACGGATCCCCACTTTATAAATTATACCCTAACATTTTATCTACTCCACTAATTACTAATCATAATATATTAATAAGGCAACGAACCCCCACAAACTAGTAATTTTATTAGTACCTCTTAAATAATTTTACCAAGATTATTGTACCTGATTTGCTAGTACATCAGCCTAATATAAAAGCTCTTAATCCCACCTTTAGCCCAGCCCATAACACCGAAAGTGGCCCAATTTTTCAGCCCCCAATTTAAAAAACAAACAAGCAAACAACCCAAAACCTATTTCTTTTTTTTTTGAAACCAACCCCGATGGAATCAGGAGAATTATTTTTTTTTTTTTCAATGTGAACCCCGCCCTTCTTCTTCAACCTCAGATATCCGAACTCATGCCCAGCCCTCTGGTTCAATTCCTCGCCCACTCTCCTCGGCGACTGCGACCCTGCCGGTGCGCCCCACACCACCGACACGACCCACCCCGCTCGGCCTCGTTATCCCAGATCTGGGCTCGCACCCGCCCGACGACCCATCCCGACTCCTCTGTTTCACGGTTGTAATCCGACGCCGGCGGCCCACGACGGCAAGCCCATCGCTGCTCCGACTTCCCCTCACCCTCTCACTCGCGCTCGCCACCCAATCCGCCTTCTTCAACTGGAACGCCGGTCCGACTCAAGAACAATTCAACGAAAAAAACAAAGGCAAGGAAAAACTCACCCGGTCGACACGATCGACAAAGACGGCGACGACGAGTTCCGACGACGTCACGATCCGAGCAATCGGCGAACCACGAGAATTCCGGCGAAACTCCGACAATGAAGATTCGACGGGCACGTATTCACGGCGTTTGTGGCGCGGCTCAGTCGCTGGCTTCCTGGCGCGACAAGCCCCGAGGCGATGGCGATTGAGTGTCCCGGTGGCTGACTCGGTATGTGATCGACGCAAAAGACGACCGCGGCGAAAAACAATTGGGACCTCTCCGGTTTGGTTTTAAAGAATCGGTTTGGCTTTAAGAAATCGGGGAAAAGGGATCAAGTTCACGATCAAGACATGAAACCGAATTTAAGGAGGAATTGGGTTTAAATACGGAAGATTGGGTAAAGATAGGATTTTTCTTTAAGTTAGGTAGGATTTATTGGTATGGATAAATATACCTAGGTAACGTAGGTATTTAAATAAATTTTTAACTAATTAGGATTAGTTACTTAAAGATATGCTTACTTGTAGGTGTGACTAGTGGATCGTTATTATTTATATAAAGGATTGCAACGAGTTAAACCCATATCGAAGGTTACTTGCGGGTTTAGAAACTCAATTGCTTGTAAGTGAAGGAACCCGTTTTCCGACTTAAGAGACCTAAAACGAATACGGATATTACATTTATTTTAGGTTTACGCTTAGGGTTGTAGAGTTCTAGTTGGTTGAACTTTGGTTGGTGCGTTAATTACCAGGGAACTTGACTTGCCTTGTAATCGTTGAAACTTAATAAAGGTATTCTATTGAAAATCCTTTGAGAAAGAGTCTCAGATGTAGATGTTTTTCTTTCTACGACTTGTTGGTCGGGCGAAAGTTTTCCTCTCTAAATTCTGTGTTCGATCTTATTGTTTATTTCCGTTGCCCAGGGAACATTACTAGTTCTCTGACTTGTTACTAACACGTCACGATCCAACAATAATGATAATGACTATCACGAAACGGAGACCTCGTGGTATTATCCTGAGGTCCTAACCTCTTGATAATGATAATGACTATTTCATGATCCGATAACAGACACTACATTTCAATCTTTTCGATGATGTTGCAAAAGTGTCAACGACGTGGATTTGGATTCCAAAATTGAGTTTACAACACGAAGGCGGGTTGTTTCCACCATCACCCGATCCGTAAGGTAAATGCTCCACCCAACCCGCATATCACCCATGAAACTCATCATCCATCAACCGTCCATCCATCATCAGTCGAGTTTTAGGGTGGGTCGGGTTAAATAAAGGGGTGTGCTATTTTTTTTTTAGTCTAGCCAATTGATGTTCGCATTTTTGGTATAGTTTTTGATAGGTTTTCTTTGTTTATTAGGATTAATTTTGTCTAGTTTAGGTTTCGTTTTAAGTGTTTTTAGTTAGTTTTGTATAAATCTGCGAAAAAAGTGGAATCTACGCTATTTTGTGTATTTTGCAGGTTTTAGCTAGGAAAGGAGCTAAATGGAGATAAATTTGGAGCATCACAATGAAGGACGGGAAAGTGCAAGATTTAAGAAGTCGAAGCTCAAGAAAACGAGAGGAGGTGTTGAAGAAAACAAAACCCCAGGCTCGTTAACGAGGCTCTGAAGGGTCGTTAACGAGGCCACGACGAAGAAGATTTCGGAGTATTATTTTATTATTCACCGATCCTGAGCGGGAATTTATTTCCGTATCGGTTGAGTATCTTTTTAGAATCTTTATGGGTTAATAGAATATGTATTTTAGGGTTTAATATCTTTTTAGATTTTATTTCTATCTTTTAGAGATTATTTCTATCTTTTTAGGAAAGTTTTTATCTTTTAGCTTTTTAGTTTTTTAGGATTTTCTAGTATAAATACCCTTCTATCTAGCATAGAAGGGGGGGGGGGAATTTTGGAGGAAAGTTTTAGAGTTAGGTTTGGAGAAGGAAGGAAGGCTGAAGGAAAGGCTGCCGAATCGGAAGTCGGTGACGAGGGGTCGGTGACGACGGTTTCCGAGGTTCGTTGATCGAGTTTGTGGTTCGGTGATTGTTTTGTTTTGGTTTTTCTTCTGATTCTTTGTAAGACGATATTTTTGTTATTAATTTAAGTTTGAGTTTTGTTTTCATGTTTGTTTTTATTGAAGTTTTTGGTTTCTTAATCATGAGTAGTGAGTAGTTATTTTTCTAGGGTCGGGGTTAAGCCCGGCATAGTTGAGCATGTTTGATGAAGTAAGTTAGTGTTTTGAATGCCTTTTATTTTTATTGAGATTGTTTGTTGTGCTTAATACCGAAACGGGAGTTGAGGTAATTTGAGTTTTAACTTGATTGAAAGAGAAAGTTAGTAACTTGAAGGTTGATATTGTTTGAAAACGGAAGTTTCAAGCTTTAGATCCAAAACAAGCAATTGAGTGAGTTGGTTTATGAAAATAGATTAATTTACCTGTCAAGTCAATGAAAGTTGATGACTCTATCTATTTAAAGGCATGATCTTATCTACTTACGAATTCTTATGCTTGGCTATGTTGTGGTGTCCCTTATCCTAGATATTTGTTTTTATTGAATTATTTCTGATAAATCTTCGTTGCTGAATGATTGCTTCGGTACCGAGTATTAATTAGAATTTTATTAGTTCGTTAACTGATGCTTTTATATTCGGTGGCTCGGTAACGATCCTGACAAGGTCGTTAACGAGGCATCTCGTGAGTGATTGTGTTTGATTTTGTTTGATTTTTATTTAGATTGATAGACAAACAACCTTGCTTCATGTGGAACGATCCTGACTCCACTGTACTCAGCGGGGTCTTGACTTACAAATTTATTTGTTGGCCGAGAAACCCTATCAACAAATTGGCGCCGTTGCCGGGGAAGCAACGAGTTGTTAGTTTATCTTTGGGATCGGGACTAGCCCGACCCCGTTTTTGTTTTTAATTTTTGTTTTCTTTGTTTGTTTTCTCAGTGTATGCCGGTAGGACGAAGAAGGCTTCAGTTTGATAGCTCCAGTTATTACTCAGAACCCGAACGTTCCCTGCACCGACGACTCCGAGAAAACCGAGCCATGGCCACAGCTGAAGAGATGGCTCGAGAGCTAGAGATCCTCCGGACCCAGATGGAGGCACTGAGAGCCGAGAAGGACGGCGCTGATGCAGACAAGGCTCGACTGCAAGAAGAGCTAAACGCCTATCCAAGGAATGCCAAGCAATACATGCATCCGGAACTGAGGGTGCCAGAATCTCCTATTGTGCTTCCTGCGATAGAGAAACCTTTTGAGATCAAGTCTCAATTTATATCCTTGATTAAACGGGCTCAGTTTGAAGGGAAACCTGCTGAGTGCCCTATGGAACATATTAGAAATTTTCTTGATTTATGTGACACCATAGCTGCTGAAGGTGTCTCACTAGAATATGTTCTGTTGAAAGCTTTTAGATGGTCACTTACTAGAAAGGCCCTGAACTGGTTAGAGAGCCTACCTTCTAAGTCTATCAGGACTTGGAAAGCTTTGTATGATCAATTTCTTACAAAGTTTTTCCCTCCTGCTAAGACAACGGAGTTAAGGAAACGTATCACCTCTTATCACCAGTTGCCTAATGAGACATTTGTTGAAACATGGGAAAGATTTAAAGAGATGCTTAGACAATGCCCTACTCATGGGCAACCATTATATGTATTGCAAGAAATCTTTTTCCAGGGTATCAACTCAGAGACCAAGAACCGCATCAACACGCATACTACGTGCGGTTTTATAGAGATGAACCCGATAGAGGCGTGGGAACTGTTGGACAAGCTGGCAAATTACGATGCTATGTACGGAACCCCGCAGGCTCCACAAACTCAAAAACGTCTCTATGTGCCCAATCGAGATGAAGTAGACCCCGATGTTAAAAATCAATTCTTACAAGATGAGATCAACCGTTTGAGGAAACAGGTAAGTTTTCTGAAATCCTCTCAATCATGTCAAGAATGTGGTTCTTCTGCGCATAGTACTTCTGCTTGCACTAACATTGAGCAGGTTAGAACCGCTGAGACGATAGCTGAGATGAATTACATGAGAGGACCCTACAGGAACCAGCCTAATTACAATGACAGGTCGAACAACTATCAATCATGGGGCAATCAGAATGCAAATCATAATTACACAGGGCCCCCGCAAGATAGACGACCTGCACCATATCGACCTCCAGGCCATCAGGAGACACCATCATGGGCTCAAGAGATTAAAGAGGGCATCAATGGATTGGATAAAAGATGGGGAGAGTTCGATATTTGGAAGAAGAGTGTTGATTCCCAACTAGGAGACCTTGCTGCACGGATTCCAAGACCACAAGGGCAACTCCCGGGTCGTACCGAAGAGAACCCTAAAGGCCAAATAGCAGCAGTACACCTTAGAAGCGGGAAGACACTACCGGAGATAATTCAAGCTGAAGAGAAGGAGGAACAAGATCTCGCCAGCCATCTCATTAACGAGCCAGCGAGAGCTAGTACCGAGCCTACAAGCCAGGATGACGAGGCTCCGAGGATTCCTGACGAGCCCAGCCCAGGTAAGTTTTCTAAACCAAGTCCTCCTCTCAATCCCAGGATCGTTAACGACCCCATCAGGGTCGGTAACGACCCGCCGAGGACACCAAACGACCCCAGTGTCGACCCGGTACTCTCACCTCTCGAGCCTAACTTGGTTCCAAGAATGGTGAAAACTCTTCCATTTCCAGTTAAGAAATCTATGGAATCTACTGAGAGTAAGTTCAAGCGTTTCGTTAAGATTCTTCAGGGCATTAATATTTCCATCCCATTCGCTGAGGCCCTAAGCGAAATGTCGGCTTACACAAAATTCTTGAAAGATATTCTTAGCAGGAAAAGATCTATTACAGAGCTGCAGGACGAGGTCAGATCCATAGCTCTTCCAGAAAAGCTTGGAGATCCTGGGAGGTTTGCAATCACAATCGGCATAGGCAACCACAAGTTCAAAGCTTTATGCGATCTTGGTGCCAGTGCTAGTCTTGTTCCACTCTCAATCTGGTCTAAAGCCAATATGGGACCACTGGAACCAGTAGACATGAATCTGTACATGGCAGATGGGTCAAGTGTCAAAGCAACAGGAGTAGAGGACGATTACGCTATTCAAGTCGGGAAATTCTTCATACCAAATGATTTTATTGTCCTTGATATGCCTGAAGACCCTCATGTCCCCATAATTCTCGGGCGACCATTCTTAGCCACAGCAGGAGCAAGAGTTGATGTGCGTAAGGGACTCCTCACTTTTGATATAGGAGAGGAACGGGTGGAATTCAATTTAGATCAGAAAGCTAACGACCCAATTGGAGTGGCACAACTAGAGTTGACTCAACCCGAACCAGACACCACAGCCCCTACCGAGCCACATTTGCCTATCAATGATGCTCCCATGCACAAAGGCCCTACTACAGAGGTTACAGAAAAGCCCAAACCACCTTGGCTTTCGGATTATACCATTAACCCAGGGATATCGAGCTTACTAATAGAAGAAGAAGGTCCCAATTTAGCAAATCAAGTGCACAGAGGCAGTAAAGCTACAGGCACGGTATTTGAAGACCCTAACATGGCCAGACATGAACCACCATGAGACTAGCAAGAGAACTCGTCGGGCTAACGACGTTAAACATAGCGCTTACGGGAGGCAACCCGCTTTTTAGAATAGGATTAGTTTATTTTATTTTATTTTTATTTTAGATTATTTCCTAGCTTTCTTTTATTTTTATTTTTTAGTTTAAATAGGATAGAAATAAGATTTTTTTGAGCTAACAAGATTTCAGGAAAAAAGGGGTCGAAATGCACTCAAGGAGGTTACGGTGGCTCGTTAACGACCCACTCAGGGTCGTTAACGACCTAGTTCGGACGACCCGATTCGTCACAATACGGGGCAGGTAAGTAACTCTAACCTAGTTAACATTTTCTAACCCTAGCCGCCACCCCCTCTATCTTTACCCCTCCTATAAAAACCCTTCTACCCCTCCCAAAATTCTACCACAATCTCTCCCACATTCACTCTCAAACCCAAAACTCTCTCAATCCCTTTCCCTTTTCTCCTACCGAGTCGGAAATCCCACGCTAACGACCACCGGAGACGCCATCGTTACCGGAGTTCGAAGGCCCTTTCACCATCGACGACGAGCTCGTTAACCTACCCCGACCCCGACCCTTGTCCTTTTAATTCTCGGTTCTCCGGTATGATTTCTAAACGCTTGCTTGAATTTGCATGATTGAGTATCTATAGGGTTAAATTTCATATCTTGAATCATGATTTTTAGGGATATCAATGAGTATGCCTAAATTCCGTTCTAAAATTCTTGATTATGCTTAGTTGTTCATGTTTTAGGTAAGATTATCCATGATAGATTAGCTATTGTAACCCTTTAGTTAAGAAAGCATGAATTTTTCTTGTTCTAGATCTAAAAGTTCTAACTTTGCATGTCAAAATTTCGGGAAATTTCTAGCATGTTCGGGATGGGTAATTGAGTAAGTATGGGGTGCTTTTACCCAATGAGGGAATTGTGGAGAATAATATAAGATTGCATGCTTGATTTGTGCTGAATTAGAGGTAGATTCAATTTCGGACATTACTGGTTTCGCTCTCGGTGGCTCGTTAACGACCCACCCAGGCTCGTTAACGACCCTGCACTTCATCAATGCTTAATCCGAGGCCAGCTTCGTGAACAACCCAATTGGGTAGTTTATGAATAATTCCGAGGTTAATTTTGAGACCAAGTATGGGGTCTCGTACCTATTATTTTTGAGTGGATCTTATCTTGGAAAATTGTCGATTATTTTGTAGGATCCATGGCTAGTTCAAGCAGACCCGCTACCCGAGCCCAGAAGAAGAGGAGGAACCACAGGTCTCCATCTCCACCCCGAGTGGACGATGTGATTTTGAGCAGTCAGAGCCAAGTACGGCGCTACCGGGATTTCTTGGAGAAGGACCATTACACCCGATGGTTCTCGAAGTCTAGCGCCGTCTCTACGGGCATCTACACGGATGTCAAGGACGCTTTTGCCATCCTTGGGGCCGCACACTTATTGAAGCAAGAGAGCTTGCCACATTATCCGGCCCTCACATCCGAGTTCTTGGCCACCTTGGAGACCAACTTCTCGTCGAAAATCTCGGCGGGACGCATTCGGTTCTGGCTCGGTAACGAGGACCGTGACTTCACCATGGCGGAGTTCAATGCAATCTTGGAGCTCCCAAACCCGTCTAGAGACTATAGCTTGAAGGACTACCGAGTGACCCGCACTTGGAGCTACATCACCGGAGAGGTTCAATCCTCCACCGCGGCGCTATCCGGGGCAACCATAGTCAACCCCATCTTTCGGATCATCTTGAGAGTCCTCGCCGCACTATTCTGGCCGAAGAAGGAGTTGAACCGGTCTACAAGGACGGAGGTCGCCTGCTTCCGCACCATCCTCTTCGAGGAGCCCGGCCCCTTGAATTTGGGGTACGAATGGCTCTACTACGTCGAGAAGTCCCACAAGTCCAAGGAGGTATGGTGTGGCTGGTTAGCCTCTTGTCTAAGAATCTTGGAGTGGATCTCACCCGCTACACACCGGCCCACGCTCAACTCCTCAACAATAATTACTGGTATAGTTCCGGGATCTTCGTGCAAGCCGAGGGAGGCTACAAAGTGAAGGTTCGAGATCAAGTCGTCATACCTTCCCTCGACATGTACGAGCTACTCTACGTACCGAATTGGTACGAGGTGTGGACGGGCCAGCCTTACCCATTGGAGCCAAAACCGGAAGATGAGCTCTCACTTAGGCCATGTCACACCCGGTTTGAGCGGGATGATGTGGACGAATATGAAGAAGAAGATGAGCAAGAGGATACCGAGGTCGTAGGCAAAGACACCGAGGAAGCCGACACCGAGGGCGGCACTGAGGAGCTCAACTTTACAGAAGAAGACATGGAGACGGAGGAATTAGGAGGCAATATCTTCGTCAACGAGCCAACCAGGGTCATTAACGACCATTTCCAGCCACCACCCAACACTGTTAACGAGGCAACCAGCTTCGTTACCGAGGTGCCGCAAGCTCCTGTCGACCCTCCACCAGCTCCTGTCGACCCTCATGCATATGGCTTAATGCTTTACAACCCGGTGATGTACCAAGATCACTTCCAGCCTCACTACCCACCACCTCCTCAGCCCGAGTACACAGGATCGAGCATACCACCACCATGGGCCGAGGATCTTTCTGCACGGATGCAGCAGCTTCACCTCCAAACCGATCACATTCATCGGAGGATGGATAGATGGGAAACCGTCTACTCCGCACGCATGTCGAGGGAGGACGAGCGGCAACGTCAGAGAGAGGCGGAGGATGTTGAGCGTTGGAGAATGATGTATGACTTCATGGGGCACTTTGAGCACTATTTTCCTCCACCAAACCGTTGATCAAGCTCAAGATGAAGTTTCCTTTCCTTGTTTCCACTTTTGTAAGTTTTATGTCTTTCTTTTTCTTTTTTAATTTTTTGTTTTGTTTTCTATTTCTTTTCCCTATTCTTCTTATTTTTCTTACAGTGGGGACACTGTAATTTTAAGTATGGGGTGGGAAGAAAGTAGAAAAATTATGTCCTAGGTGTTTTTTATGTTTTATGTAGTTGTTACTTCTGTTAAATCGAAAAAAACCAAAAAATTGAAAAATTTGAAAAATCCAAAAAGAGTTTAGAATTGATAGATATCCCTTCTTAAAAGTTCTATGATAGCAATCACTAGTTTGACCATTTAATTCCTTGCAAACATGTCTTAAAAGTATAGCCGGATTCTTAAAAATTGAAATTATTGTTTTAGTAGAAAGGAATAGCATTAGATGAAATTGAGCACATACACTTTATAGCATAGATGATGCAATCCAACAAAACCTACCTTGTGAGAAATAATTTTTGGCCTTATAGGGAGAACATTTATAAGTCCCTCTTCTTTTTTGTGTGATTTACTCTCTTTATGCATATTATCTCTTGGAATTGTGATGGTTATTTATTTCTTGAGACCCTTATAGGATTTTTAGTTCATTACTTGTAAAGATCATATGATAGAGAACTTATTTTTATGAGCCTTATTATCCCCTATCTACCTTTATATTATTCCTTCTTTTGATAACCAATTCTGGCCTGAAACCTTTTATTTTTAGCTCCACAAAAATTGTTCCCTAGCCGAGATAAGCTTGACCCTATCCGGGAATTAGGACTTAGATTGGAGAGGTGAAGTTTTGTGTTTTGTTGAAAAGAAAAGAGTTTTTATTTGCTTGAATTAAAGGGGATTTGGAAGGGTAGATTGGAAGTCTCTTGTTATTACATGTAAGAAAGGTCTCTTAAAAAAAAAAAGATGCACAAAATAAAGCTTGAAGGGAAGAAAATGTATACGGTGGATCGTTAACGACCCGGATGTGGGTTCGTTAACGAGTCAGCGAAAGAAAGAAAGAAAAAAAGAAAAAAAAAAGAGAGAAAGAAAGAAGAAAAATTGAAGTGCATTTGTGTTTAAAAATAATATCAAGAGATTCTTTTATTTTTGATTATGAGACTTTCTAGGATAATAAATGGGTGAGTGAAAATAAGTGTGCATAATATGAGAGTGAGTTTGGTTATTTTATATGAGAGTTTTGATGTTATGTGTGAGTTTTTTTAGGAGTCTTTGATTCCCGGATATTATTAGCACCACATGACCAAAATATCTCCATGCCTTATTGTTATTACCAAGCCCCATTACAACCCGGCCGAATGGAAGCTTCTATGAAGTTTGTCATTGAGCCTAAGTTCTCTTGATGATTCTTTGCTTGTTTTGACAAATCTTGGGTGGAGAGTATTGGTGATATAAGTTTCAATTTCTATGAGTTTTTGTATATAGGATGAGTTGAGAGATTGAAATTATAAGCCCAAACACATGAAGAGTTGAGTGAAACACATTATATCCCTTGAGAGGTTGGATTGTATTATTTTATGTCTATTTAAGTGCATATATGTGTGAGGATGTTAATAGTCTTTTGCTATAATTTTCTTATGTATAGATGTTGCTTTTTGAAGATGGCTATGTCTTGATAAGCATGATTTGTTTTGGTTTTGGTTAGTATCTTGATTATTGCTTGAGGACAAGCAAGTCTAAGTATGGGGTATTTTGATGTTCGCATTTTTGGTATAGTTTTTTATAGGTTTTCTTTGTTTATTAGGATTAATTTTGTCTAGTTTAGGTTTCGTTTTAAGTGTTTTTAGTTAGTTTTGTATAAATCTGCGAAAAAAGTGGAATCTACGCTATTTTGTGTATTTTGCAGGTTTTAGCTAGAAAAGGAGCTAAATGGAGATAAATTTGGAGCATCACAATGAAGGACGGGAAAGTGCAAGATTTAAGAAGTCGAAGCTCAAGAAAACGAGAGGAGGTGTTGAAGAAAACAAAACCCCAGGCTCGTTAACGAGGCTCTGAAGGGTCGTTAACGAGGCCACGACGAAGAAGATTTCGGAGTATTATTTTATTATTCACCGATCCTGAGCGGGAATTTATTTCCGTATCGGTTGAGTATCTTTTTAGAATCTTTATGGGTTAATAGAATATGTATTTTAGGGTTTAATATCTTTTTAGATTTTATTTCTATCTTTTAGAGATTATTTCTATCTTTTTAGGAAAGTTTTTATCTTTTATCTTTTTAGTTTTTTAGGATTTTCTAGTATAAATACCCTTCTATCTAGCATAGAAGGGGGGGGGGGATTTTGGAGGAAAGTTTTAGAGTTAGGTTTGGAGAAGGAAGGAAGGCTGAAGGAAAGGCTGCCGGATCGGAAGTCGGTGACGAGGGGTCGGTGACGACGGTTTCCGAGGTTCGTTGATCGAGTTTGTGGTTCGGTGATTGTTTTGTTTTGGTTTTTCTTCTGATTCTTTGTAAGACGATATTTTTGTTATTAATTTAAGTTTGAGTTTTGTTTTCATGTTTGTTTTTATTGAAGTTTTTGGTTTCTTAATCATGAGTAGTCAGTAGTTATTTTTCTAGGGTCGGGGTTAAGCCCGGCATAGTTGAGCATGTTTGATGAAGTAAGTTAGTGTTTTGAATGCCTTTTATTTTTATTGAGATTGTTTGTTGTGCTTAATACCGAAACGGGAGTTGAGGTAATTTGAGTTTTAACTTGATTGAAAGAGAAAGTTAGTAACTTGAAGGTTGATATTGTTTGAAAACGGAAGTTTCAAGCTTTAGATCCAAAACAAGCAATTGAGTGAGTTGGTTTATGAAAATAGATTAATTTACCTGTCAAGTCAATGAAAGTTGATGACTCTATCTATTTAAAGGCATGATCTTATCTACTTACGAATTTTTATGCTTGGCTATGTTGTGGTGTCCCTTATCCTAGATATTTGTTTTTATTGAATTATTTCTGATAAATCTTCGTTGCTGAATGATTGCTTCGGTACCGAGTATTAATTAGAATTTTATTAGTTCGTTAACTGATGCTTTTATATTCGGTGGTTCGGTAACGATCCTGACAAGGTCGTTAACGAGGCATCTCGTGAGTGATTGTGTTTGATTTTGTTTGATTTTTATTTAGATTGATAGACAAACAACCTTGCTTCATGTGGAACGATCCTGACTCCACTGTACTCAGCGGGGTCTTGACTTACAAATTTATTTGTTGGCCGAGAAACCCTATCAACACCAATCAAAGCACATATAAAAGTTATATATAAATACGCTAAAAATTCTCGTGCAATACATAAGAACTACAAAAATAAGTATAAATATAAATCATTTTTCAAAATCCAACCTACTAACAAATAGTTTAACGATTTTTCTAATATATTCTCTTAGAAACAATTTCCTTAAAATAGGTTAAAATAGTTTAATGCCTTGTTAAGTTCCTCAAAATAGAAACAATTTTTTGAGTTGTATTTACTAAGATTAATCATTTTTAAAAGGCTTATTAATTTTCTTATATGGTTTTATTTACTCAAAATGGAAGACAAAAGAAAAACCCAATAGTTTAATTTGATGAAATATTTTATGCATTTAGATAAAAATAAAGAATAAGCTCAAGTATACATTAATAAATGGATGAAACAAGTCAAGTGGTTGTGCGGGTGATGGATCGGATGCTGGGTTGGATGACTCTTCACCCGCATCCGATCCACCCATCATTTAATCCATTTGTCACCCATCCATCACCCGACTTAGATCAAGTAATTATCCGTATATTTGATTCGGATGTACAATTGGATTGGGCATTCATTGATGATTTCCATCCTTAAATAAAATGTCTATCTCGGCCTCTATCAACATTCTTTGTGGGCAAAGTAAACCAGAGTTCACCAAAAGCTTGCTTATTGAAATCTTGCTCATCTTATGACATTAGAGAGTAGTCAATGGGTCGGTTTATGGGTGGATGAAACACTTGTATCACTAACCCACAAGTAAAAGTATCTCATCCGACCCACCCATCACCAGTGGAATATTCCGCCCATCACCCAAACCGCTCGTATAATCGTTGTATTTTTTTTTCCAATACTTGTATGATGAGACTTCAACTGGTAACAAAATGGGTGTCAAGAACGACTTGACCAGCGAGAGATTGATGACACCGACAAGAGAGCGAGGGCACCAACGAGCTGAGTGTTACCGAGTGCATATCAGGAAAGGGAAGAATATAGATTCTAGAATTTAAAATGGGTTAAGTAAGTGGTTCTTATGACACAAATAATAGGTCAAGTGGTGAATTGGTGACAGAGTCGGATTATTTGGGTGACAAACTCCCACCCATATTCAACCCATCATTTGTTTCACCAGTCATCCAATTCGTCCATCACCCTCTTTATTTGGGTTTTCACACGTGGATGACAAAGCCCTATTTGAGAGAGAATTTTGTAGTGTATTAGAATTGTTGTTGCACTTGGTTTTATATTGTCAAAAGTGATTCGACAAAGGGGCAATGAAATTTACTCGTTCATTTTATAATCATCGATGTTCTTCCTGGACTCTTGAATGCTTCGGATGTGATCAAGGCAAATGGGGGTAATTTGAATCTCTAAGACCAGATGGTTTTCCATCCATCTTTGATTAGAAAACTCGGAGAAACTTTTGCCAATGTGGTTGTCCTCTAGGAGGTTCAAACTTTTGCCAATGTGAATCGTTCTAGTAAGTGGAATGTTCAAATGCACTGAAGCAAAAACTACTATCAATTACAGGAATGTTCAAATTCATCGCCAAAAGCAAATCTACGACAGTTCTTATGGCTGAAGTTGAACGGCTCGTAATGTAAAAAATTCCGGATAAACTAACTGAAAAGAATACAAGATTGTGCTCAGAAACGATTTTTTATCTCATAGACTTTTATGCAAAATCTCTGAAGTCTGACATGTGAATATATCGAAAATTCGTCACAGCACAATCATGGATCTAGATATGGAATTTGAATTATCCGGAAGATAAAGAATTTAATACTTAGAAAGAAAAAGAATTAAGAGAAAACGGAATTTAAAAAAATGGGTAAAGATCAGAGATTGGAATATGTATGTCGGTCACGGTAAATTCAGAAACACGGACCAAATAAACCTCATCATCTCAATCAAATGCTTTTACAGAATCAATGTGACAAATAAGAAACAATTGAACAAAAATCAATCTCAAATAGAGTACGGGATCATCAGAGACTTAAATACTTAAGAATCATGAATTGGTTGACACCATCATATTGTTGCAGTTATTTTCTCATCAAATGACCACCGAAAAGAAGAAATAAACACCCAAAAACACAAGCCGAGAAAAAACTAAGAAGAACACATTTGAAGAAAGAGTGAATATGAGTTTCCAAGTTATGAAGTGGAGTTTTATATGAGAGATGTTCGTTGTGCCTGATAAACCCTAGATCGGAGGTGGCGGCTGAAACTCCATAGTGGTATCACTAGTTTACTTATTGGGCCAAAAATTACATTGGGGCGATCTATGTTCATTTCAGGCCCATACGTATTGATCTCAAGCCCATCAGTTCAGTTTTCAAGGCCCATCCTTATAAAGATGAGATGCATGTTAGAGCAAGCCCAACAGCTTCTCCATAATTTTCTCCAAAATGGAGAACCAACTGCCATATTCTCCAAAAAAAATTCAGCCCAACTCCAACAGATTCTCTATTTTGGAGAACACTGCATTTAATACTTTCATTTTTTAACATATAAATTACAATAACTAATTATATATTATCTTACACAAGAAAATAAAATATTATAGAATCTTAAACTAATAAACGATAATTATTTGTTATTCTACTTTTAAGAAAATAAAGATATTTTAAAATCTTAGTTTAATGAATGATAATTTATTTGTTATTTTACTTATAAAGAATAAAAATATTCTAGAATCTTAACCTAATAAATGAAAAATTATTTGTTATTTGACTTATAAGGAATAAAAATATTCTAGAATCTAAATTTAATAAATCATAAATTATTTGTTATTTGATTAATAAGGAAATATTCTAAAATCTTAAGGAATAAAAATATTTGTTATTTGTTATTTGACTTATAAGAAATAAAAATATTCTAGAATCTTAATTTAATAATCTCACTTTTTGGGTGGCTCTTTTTTATGTTTTATCCATTAAATTAGTAAATAAAAGAAAAAATAAAATGAAAATATATTGATTTGGAGATTTGGGGATCATCCCAAATTTAGGGAAAACTCACCGCATCTGTTGGGGTAATTTTTTGGTCCAAAATCCCCAAAAGCCCAATCCCCAAGAATTTGGGGAAGCTGTTGGGCTTGCTCTTAGAATCTAACTAAGCATTTCAATATGCTAGCAATTAGGCCGCACGTTGCGCGGCGATTATAAGACGGAGACTTCATTAGTGTATAAATATGGAAATGACATTTTCGTAAATTTATTTAAAGGGGCATAATTTTTTTGGTATTAATTTACTTGACTTCACGCCATCCAATGGTTTAAAACTTTTTTTATTACGTATATGAGCTTTCTTCACAACTAAGAAATAACCTTATCCGAGCTTGCTTACGAGCGAAGTAACGTGGACACGTTTTTCGAGACATGTCAAGATTACCCGTTCACATCCAAATATCACATAAGTCGATCACGCTTTTCCAAGAATATATATCCCGAGATTACTTAAGAGCTAAGCAAGACCGACACGAATTTCAAGGAATATTAAAATAACAAAATTTATTTGTGGGATGAATTAATAACAGTCGCACGATAGTATTTATGAAATCAGATGGTCGTGATTAAAAGTTATGAATTAATAATATCACATAAGTCGATCACGCTTTTCCCAGAACATATATCCCGGGATTACTTAAGAGCTAAGCAAAACCTTCTGTGATGTGAGCCCCACCATGACGGCTAGCAAAGAAGAGGATGCCATGTCCGTGCGCTCCGATGGACCAATCACTAGAGCCAGGACTCGGGGCATAACCCGAGCCACTTCGTCCATCACCGCGCGTGCCGTCGCAAGCCTTGTCGCAACCACTGGCGCGCCCCTCTTCGCGTGCCTCGTCACCATTGCAGGCGCGCCGAGTCACCAGTCCGACGCATCGCACCGCAGTGCCGAGAACCTCATTCTCGACACCGTCCCAGTCGCGAACGCCGAGCTCCATGCCACGTCGGGCCACTCCGGCGTGGGAACTTGAGGTTCCGGTGCGCCTCGGCCTCGACACTTGAGGTCCGGGTGCGCACCAGCCTCGGCGCTGCCGAATCCTTGCCGCGCGCTTGACAGCGTCGCGACACACCCTTGGCGCGCCACAGCCTTGTCACGGCCTTGTCGCGACACTCGCGACTAGGCCACCGTGACCTATATTTATTTCTTACTATTTTTAGAACTATTTCCATTTCGAAACCTTGCTACTTATGTTTTTACTATTTTTATGAGTTTTGGGCTTGGGCCAAGTGGTTGGGCCGCTTGTAGCATCCCCCTTCACTTCACCCACGCCGCTAGGGTTTTCGAGGGCTAGGGCGTGCCGCTTCTCCCTATATAAAGGGCACGCCTCCTCCTTGTTTTGGTACGCTTTGATTAATATATCGAATTGTTGTCGAGTTTACTCTAGAACTTATTACTAAGGCGTCAACCCAATTTCTTATCTCATCCCATATTCTTCCGATCTTCCTCAAAAGAGATCACCTTCTCAATCCTTTCAATTCTTTCTCATCCAAGTCTAGTCGTTAAATCGGCTCAATCTATCCAAGTTCGGCGTGAGAAGACCCAATACGAGTCCAGGATCGATCCAGCAAGGAATCAAAAAATCAACAACCACCAAACCAACAAAACCTGCCGCAGCTTCAACCGAGTCTTCTCGGTACGCCAACCGCAACGGTGCCCGGTGTCGTGCCGCAGGCCGGTCTCGTGCCCGCTGCGGGTCTAGCGGCACTTGAGGCGCGCTTCGCCAACTTGGAGGGCCTGTTGTCGAGTTATCTAACGCAGCAAGCGGCGCCTCCAGCCGTCACCATTCACACGCAACACGCGTTGCCGAGCATAACGCCACACGGCGTCTCGGTTACGCGGGCTTCGGCGAAGGAGAAAGGCAAGGGCCCTTTGGTGAAATCGTCTAACCCGAATGGAATCCAACGTTTGGAATCTATGAAGGAGAGCCGACCCACTAATCAGGCTCAACAGGTGGACGACGTTGTTGACGTTCATTCCGATGAGGAGTATGACTCCGAGGAGTGGCGGCGTCAACAATCAAAAAAGAAGAAAAAGGCGGTCACCCCGACGCCTAAGAAAAAGAAACACCACGACCGCGATGACTACGATGTCGATGATTATCGAGGTCATCAAAGTCCCACAACTCCGATTTCGGATTCTGAGTTCTCTATGACGGAGTACGAGGAGGATTCCGAAGAGGAATTTGACCACCCTCCGGTCCATAATTCGGAGGAGTGGATAGATCGGGATTGGGATTGGATTCCGAGACCCAAGTTGCCCGAGAACCGCGTGGTCTATGATCGGCTCGAACGTCGTGACAACCGCGAACGGCCTCGGCGCGACGGGGATCGGCGTCACCAAAACCGAGACCGCGAATCCTCGCGGCGTCCAAGGCGCGACGGTGGAGACGAGCCGAGCGACGATGGCGACGGTCCAAACCGAGGCTTCGGCCGAGGTCCCCGATGCCGACGCACACCGCCTCGGCGTGTCAATCGGCGCGCCGATAACGAACGTCCGGCGCATGTATCACGCCGCGACGTCAAGGTAAAATTTGAAGATTTTTATGAAAATTACAACCCTGGCGAATTTATTTCTTGGCTGCAGGGAACCGAACACGTGCTCAAACATTGCCATTACGAGGAGCACGAGAAAGTCGAGGTGGTGACCCTTCATTTCAAGAGTGCCGCTCGTATGTGGTGGAACCGATTCGAATCGGATCGGGCCCGAAAGGGTAAAGCCCCCATAACCGAGTGGCATCAACTTGTTTTCATCATGAAGAGGAAGTTTATCCCACCCGACTACAAAGAAAAAGTTCGGATCTTGATCCAAGATGCTCGACAAGGTTCCATGACTCCGGAGGAGTTCTTTGCTTACCTTGAAGATTTATTCTTCAAGGCGGGCATTAGCGCATCCCCGGGGGCGTTGAGGTCTCGTTTCGTGGCGGGACTCCACCAATGGATCCGAGATCGGTTGGTTGTCTTGCCAATCAAATATTTGGGACGTTTGATACACACGGCCATGGAGCTTTACAAGCAATTCAAGAGGCCGAAAACGTCCACTTATCCAAGGTATAATTCTTCCCCTAGTCCATCCGCTTTAGGTACTAACAAGTTTGGTCCTCCTTCTTTTGCTAAATCTAAGGTAGGTACCCAAACGACGGACTCCAAGGGCGCTTCGGTGGGACAAAACCATGACAAGGCAGCCCCTCCCCCACAAAGGACTCGAGACATCGAGTGCTACCAATGTGGTGGCCGAGGGCACTTGAAACGCGAGTGCCCTAACGCGAAGCGAGTGCTTTTCTCGGATCAATCCGCGGCATACGAGAGCGTGGATGAAGATGAGTCGGAGGAAGACGACGTCGCGCCAATCGAAGACGGTGCATATTGTGTACCATCGGACATCAACGCCGGCGTTGACAAGTTGTTGCTAGTGACGCGCCGAGCGCTTAGCATGAGGGAAGCCGTGCCCACCGATCAACGGGAAAACATTTTCCGTACTCGGTGTTTGGTACAAAATGTTTCCCTAAGTGTGATTATTGATTCAGGATCGTGCGGAAATTTCTTGTCAAGGAAAGTGTTGACCACTTTAAGTTGCCACAAACGGATCATCCAAGGCCCTACAAGCTTGCGTAGATTTCAAATGATGGCGACCATTAGATCAAAAAACAGGTTAATCTTTCCTTCTCCATTGGTTTTTATTCCGATTCCATTCTTTTTGATGTCATTGACATGGATGCCACCCATCTCCTTCTTGGTCGTCCATTGCAGTTTGACCGTCACGTGATTTACGATGGCCGGTTGAACACATACATGTTCAATTACCATGGTAAACGCGTGACCATCTTACCGATGTCTACGAGTGAAGCTTTGCAGGATGAGGCCGAAAGGCAACAAGCCAACGCTCGGGACAACGCCACGGCCGCGCCTATGCTGAATTCGAGCACACACGGCGCTTCTGGCCATGGCGAAAATTTTAGCGGCGCTCCTGGTTCGAACCTTCATGATTCTGGTTTCCAAGATAAATCACACAAGAAGCGCCGACAGAAAGTGAAGGATGAGCCTCGGACGCCTCTGGCGTCCTCGGCTGCGCGTCGCACCGCGCCAGCGCCCTTGCCCAACGGCGCTGGCTCGATCCAGCAGCGTTCCAGCGACGCTCCAGGGGTCAATCCTCTTCCCTGGAAAGGATCTGGTGGCCAGCAGCTTAGCGCCTGCGGAGCACCTCGGACGAGCTAGGACGCCGAGCCCCCTCTTCTTGGCTCGGTGCAAGATCGACTATTCCTATGCCGTCGGCGCGATGTGGTCAAACACATCGAGGGGAGTATTACTTGTTTCTTAATGTGTCCATTACTTAATATTTCCATAGATAAGACACATGTATTACCTCCCTCTATTTCTGACTTGCTTCAGGAGTTCTCAGATATTATGCCTGCCGAGCTCCCCGAGGGGTTACCACCTATTCGGGGGATCGAGCATCGCATAGACCTCATTCCCGACGCTTCATTGCCAAACTGGGCTGCATATAGGGCGTCGCCTAAGGAGACTCAAGAGCTTCAACGCCAAGTCCAATCTCTTTTGGACAAAGGCTATGTTCGCAAGTCCCATAGCCCGTGTGCGGTCCCGGTTATTTTGGTGCCGAAGAAGGATGGTTCTTGGCGGATGTGCGTGGATTGCCGTGCCATCAACCAAATTACCATCAAGTACTGTCACCCGATTCCCCGATTGGACGACATGCTAGACGAATTACATGGAGCCGTGCTGTTTTCGAAGATTGATTTGAGGAGCGGCTACCATCAGATTCGCATGCAAGAAGGGGACGAGTGGAAGACGGCTTTCAAGACCAAACATGGTCTTTACGAGTGGTTGGTGATGCCCTTCGGCCTCACTAACACCCCTTCTACCTTTATGCGTCTTATGAACTTTGTTTTGCGTAAATTTGTAGGACTTTTCGTCGTCGTGTATTTTGACGACATTTTGGTTTATAGTAGAACTTTGGACTCTCACGCGGGGCACCTTAGGCAGGTGTTAGATTGCCTCCGCGAACATTCTTTATATGTAAATTTGGACAAGTGTGTGTTTTGCTCGGATACGACGAATTTTCTTGGCTTCGTCGTATCCAAGGATGGCCTACGAGTGGATTCTGACAAAATCCGGGCCATCCGTGAGTGGCCAACCCCAACGACCCCAACAATGGTTCGTTCTTTTTTGGGGTTAGCTGGTTTCTACAAGCGATTCGTCAAGGACTTTAGTTCTATCTTCGGGCCACTCCATTCTTTGACCAAGAAGGCAGCCACAATAAAGTGGATGCCGCATCACGAGGCCGCCTTCGAGGCCTTGAAAGATGCTTTATGCCGAGCCCCGGTCCTGCAATTGTCGGACTTCTCAAAGCGCTTCGAGATCGAGTGCGACGCTTCCGACTATGGTATTGACGGCGTACTCCTTCAAGAACAACGGCCTATCGCTTACTTTAGCGAGAAGCTAGCTGGGACTACACTTAATTATCCGACCTATGATAAAGAGTTTTACGCTCTTATTCGGGTCCTCAAGACGTGGCAACATTATCTCTGGCCAAGCGAGTTCGTAATTCATACGGATCACGCGGCCTTGGCTTATCTCAAGAGTCAAACGACTCTGAATAGGCGCCACGCCCTTTGGGTTGAGTACATGGAGACAGTTCCTTACGTCATTGCGCATAACAAGGGAAAAGAGAACGTCGTCGCCGACGCTCTCTCGAGAAGGTACATTCTGTTAACCCAATTACATACTAAGATGCTCGGTTTTGCTATGATCAAGGAGTTGTACGCCTCAGATCCGTACTTCTCCTCAATCATCAAAGAACTCGAGCATTCTCGCATCCATGAGTCCTTCTTCTTGGACAATGGGTTTCTTTACCGTGCTGGAAAGCTTTGCATTCCGGCCTCCTCGGTGAGACACTTGTTGCTCCAAGAGGCTCATGATGGCCGAGGCCACTTTGGCATAGCCAAAACCTTGGCAGCACTTCGTGAACATTTCTTTTGGCCTCACATGGCTCGAGATGTAAACAAGTACTGCCAAAGTTATGTGTCGTGTCATACTGCCAAGTCTCGGTCACAGCCACATGGCCTTTACACGCCACTTCCAATTCCGGACGCCCCGTGGGAAGATCTTTCCATGGATTTTATTACGGGCCTTCCGACGTCGAGGCGTGGAAAGGATTCCATATTTGTAGTCGTGGACCGGTTTTCCAAAATGGCCCACTTCATTGCATGTAAGGGGACAAACAACGCGGTGGAAATCGCTAATTTGTTCTTCGAACATGTGGTGAAATTACATGGTATTCCTAGAACTATTGTTAGTGATCGGGATACCAAGTTCTGCAGCCACTTTTGGAGGACACTTTGGGGGAATTTAGGGACACGACTTTTGTTTTCTACAGCTTATCACCCCAAGACCGATGGTCAGACTGAGGTGACCAATCGGACCTTGGGCACTCTTCTTCGGACGATGCTCAAGGCAAACCCACGTCGGTGGGAGGACTTACTTTGTCATGTTGAGTTTGCATATAACAGGTCCTTCCACTCTGCGACGAAGATGACCCCCTTCGAGGTGGTCTACGGGCGTAATCCTCACACGCCTATGGACTTGGTGCCATTGCCTTTCAAACCCGAGGAGCATGTTGACGCAACCAATCGCGCCGACCATATCCGACGCCTACATGAGCGCACCAAGGCCCAACTGCTGAAACGCTCGGATCAATACGCGGCCCAACACAACAAGGGACGCCGCACTTTGATCTTTGAGCCCGGAGATTTGGTGTGGGTCCATCTTCGGAAGGAACGTTTTCCCGCTACAAGAAAGACGAAACTACACCCACGAGGGGACGGCCCCTTCAAGGTCCTCCGACGCATCAACAACAACTCTTACATCATCGACCTCCCTGGCAAGTACAATGTTTCCGCTTCCTTTAATGTCTCGGATCTCTCTCCTTACGTAGATCCCGAGTACCATGACGAGGAAACGAGGACGTTTCCCACCCAAGGGGGGAGGGTGATGTGAGCCCCACCATGACGGCTAGCCAAGAAGAGGATGCCATGTCCGTGCGCTCCGATGGACCAATCACTAGAGCCAGGACTCGGGCCATAACCCGAGCCACTTCGTCCATCATCGCGCGCGCCGTCGCAAGCCTTGGCGCAACCACTGGCGCGCCCCTCTTCGCGTGCCTCGTCACCATCACAGGCGCGCCAAGTCACCAGCCCGACGCATCACACCGCAGTGTCGAGAACCTCATTCTCGACACCGTCCCAGTCGCGAACGCCGAGATCCATGCCACGCCGGGCTACCCCGGCATGGGAACTTGAGGTTCTGGTGCGCCTCGGCCTCGACACTTGAGGTCCGGGTGCGCACCAGCCTCGGCACTGCCGAATCCTTGCCGCGCGCTTGACAGCGTCGCGACACGCCCTTGGCGCGCCACGGCCTTGTCGCGACACTCGCGACTAGGCCACCGTGACCTATATTTATTTCTTACTATTTTTAGAACTATTTCCATTCCGAAACCTTGCTACTTATGTTTTTACTATTTTTATGAGTTTTGGGCTTGGGCCAAGTGGTTGGGACGCTTGTAGCATCCCCCTTCACTTCACCCACGCCGCTAGGGTTTTCGAGGGATAGGGCGTGCCGCTTCTCCCTATATAAAGGGCACGCCTCCTCCTTGTTTTGGTACGCTTTGATTAATATACCGAATTGCTGCCGAGTTTACTCCAAAACTTATTACTAAGGCGTCAACCCAATTTCTTATCTCATCCCATATTCTCTTGATCTCCCTCAAAAGAGATCACCTTCTCAATCCTTTCAATTCTTTCTCATCCAAGTCTAGTCGTTAAATCGGCTCAATCTATCCAAGTTCGGCGTGAGAAGACCCAATACGAGTCCAAGATCGATCCTCAACGTGAATCCTTCAACGGGGTTCACATCATTCTGGTATTAATTTAAGTGACTTCACGCCATCCAATGGTTTAAAACTTGTTTTATTACGTATATGAGCTTTCTTAACAACTAAGAAACAACCTTATCCGAGCTTGCTTACGAGCGAAGTAACGTGGACACGTTTTTCGAGACATGTCAAGATTACCCGTTCACATCCAAATATCAAATAAGTCGATCACGCTTTTCCAAGAATATATATCCCGAGATTACTTAAGAGCTAAGCAAGACCGACACGAATTTCAAGGAATATTAAAATAACAAAATTTATTTGTGGGATAAATTAATAACAGCCGCACGATAGTATTTATGAAATCGGATGGTCGTGATTAAAAGTTATGAATTAATAATAGTCGCACGATAGTACAAATTACTGTACACTATAAAATTCGGGTCATCTCAGCCGTACGTCTCGTATGCTTTTATAGTAGTAAGGATAAGGATAAGGATAAGGATATTTTCCTAACAACCTAAAGTAGTAAATTTCACTCCAAAATGATCATCACCAAAGCCCATATCTTTTAGGGTCCGTTTGTTTCTAGACTTAGAATCGGGTTGGATTTAGAATGGGTCATATCAATTTTGACATGGGTATAAAATGAAGTGTATTATGTTGAAATAGGAATTACTCATTCGAATACTTGTTGTGAAAGCAAACACTAGAATCGGTTTTGGTGATTCCAAACCCAATTCATGATACCGGCGGTATACAAACAAATGGGCCTTCTATACCACATTACCTCACATGTCCATTCTTACTCTCAAAGCCAAAAGAATGAAAACTATACAATGAATTATACTTGTACTCGTTAAATTGCATTTCATATATGGTGATATACAAATGAAATAATATCAATTGAAAAATTGATACTACTGTTGTATTGGATTCTACCACACATTTGAATCACAAGATAAACTTTGAGCTAACAAAATGATAATTCTGTTATTAGTATATTATATTTCACACATGTATATGACAATTCAACAACTTACCATGCTATGCAAAAATAGGGGCAAAACAAATCCTTCACTCATTGACAAAGAGACTATACTGGACTGCCATTGTCATCTGCAACAAGAATCAATGGAAAGTCATCGTATTGCTCTGCAATCTCATGATCATCAGTCAAACTATTCAGCGATTCACAAGCCCTGTACATAGAAAGCCTGTCCCTGGGTTGAGAAGCCACACAATTACAAGCCATCTGAAGAACCCGAAGAATCTCATCGTCATGACCCTTACCAAACAAATCTCTATCAACAGCTTCACTGATTCGTCCAGACGTTGAGAGGCATTTCACCCAATCCACCAAATCACCTTTGAATCCATCTTCATCAACGATGACTTCGAGTGGCTTCTTCCTCGTTATCACTTCCAAAACAATCACTCCAAAAGCATAAACGTCTCCTTTCAAAGAATCGGCAACAACCATGGTGTTTGAGTATTCCGGTGCAACATAACCAAATTCACCAAAATTCCCATTCACAAAGCTGCTCTCATTTTCTTCAGACACATTCCTCATTAGCTTCGCGAGCCCAAAATCGATTAATCTTGCATCAAGATCCTCATCCAAGAGAACAACATTCGAGTTTATATTCTGGTGCAAATAAGGAGGCTTGTTACCATGGTGAAGCCAAGCAAGGCCTCTTGCAACGCTCAAACAAATCTGAAATCGAGTCGACCAATCCAAATCCACAGCCTCATCATCATCATGCAACAAAGTATACAAACTTCCATTGCACATATGCTTATACACCAAAAGCTTTTCATCCTCCACAACACAAAACCCCAAAAGCGGCACCAAATTCGGGTGCCTCAGATTCCCCAATCGAGTCATCTCATTTCGAAACAGCTTCTCGCTCATCCTACATCCATTCAACCGTTTCACAGCCAATGCAGAGCCATCTGGCAGAACAGCCTTGTACGTAGTCCCGATTCGAGTCGAAAACATCACATTTTCCTGGCTGAAACTGTGAGTTGCAGACAGTAAATCAGAAAGCTTAAGCTTCACAAGAGGTTTCTGGAACAATGTAACTTGAACAAGACGGTGAGCTCTCAACCTATCAGCCCAGCTAGAATCATCAGCACTTCCAATACCATATCCCTTCTTCCTCCTATGGCTAGTCCTAGAGAAGTACCGAAACCCTAACCCTAGCAACAACGAGGCCGCGGCGGCCGAAACACCAGCGGCGATTATAATCGCCAGATTCTTCTTGCTCAGAGTCGGAGAGCGGACGTTTCCCGCCGACTTCCAACAAAGGCCGGCATTTCCGTGAAAACTAGACTCGTCAAAACGATCTAATCCGGTTGGGATCTCAGCATCGAGGCGATTGTTAGCAGCGGAGATGGTACTCAAACGACTCAAACGATCGTCAAAACGGCCAATTCCGGTCGGAATCCGGCCGCTAAGACGATTATAAGCAACGGAGAAAGTGTTCAAACGACTCAATGTGGCCAATTCGGGAGGGATATAGCCGGATAACTGATTGTTCGACAAATCGAGCTTGTTCAAGTACTGGCAGACGCTGAGATCCGCTGGGATCTCACCAGTGAGCTGAGTGTTCGAGAGGTCCAAGGAAACAAGGTAAGGCAGCCAAGTGCAGATTGAAGGATTGATGGAGCCGGAAAGGGAATTACCTGAGAGATCGAGGTATTGGAGGTTGTAGGAGCAGAATTGGAGAGAGTCGAGGAGGATGTGGCCGGAGAGTTGGAAGTCCCTGAGTTCGATCCTGAAAATACGGGTCTCGTGATCATTCCAGCAGTCGACGCCGACGAAATTGCAGATGTAGCCGGCGGTGGTGTTGGTGAAGTCCCAGGAGGTGAGACGGCCCCAGGGGTCGTTGACGGATCGCTTTATTCTCTGTAAACACTCGCCATCGTCAGATAAAGCGGAATTCAAGAAGAAGGGGAGGAGAGTGAGCATATAAAGAGCGAGCAGAAGTGTTGCCGCCATTGATGAATCTTCTTAGTTTGCTTGATTTCCCTCTGTACACTGTATAAGAGGAAACCGGGGTTTGTTTATTCTCCATAAGAGGAAATTGGGTTCCCTAAGAGCAAATTGGGTTCCCTAAGAGCAAATGCCATGGTAAGGTAAAATCCGTATGATATATTTTAAATTTTAGCATTTTATTATGTTAGAAGACACCCATCATATCTTATATTGTGTAAGATATATATTAAAATATTTATAAAAAATGGTTTTAATTTGATGCAATGTTTTTCATTTGAATATATGCAACGGCCATAATTTGAATTTATATGCAACGGCTAGTTTCCAACGGTAATGTTTTTTCGGGCTTTTTATAACGGCTAGTTTCCAACGGTAATAGTTTTTCGGGTTTTTCATAACGGCTATTTTTCAAACCTCTATATAAGGTGACCACTATCACATTTTTGTAACACCCCGACTTCCGTCGAGGCGCTACTGGGGAATAGACCTTACCAGGTACTATTATTTAGGTTGACAACTACACTGTAGGACCTTACAACTCGGGCACGACGAGAAAACATAATAAAACATCCAACCTTTATTTAGTAAAACTTAGAAAAACGTATCATGCATGAATCCCCGAAAATTATAAATAATCAAATACGTCCCAACGCATACTGACTGAACTACTCGAACAAAGTTATAATAAACAAAACACAATACCAACTCCGTCTAACAAATATCAAAATCAACATCCTAACTATTATAAATAACTAATAAAAACCGATCCCACTATGACACGCGCTCTTTACCGCTCCGGCCCGCCATCTTGCCTCGGTTCCTGCACGGTTCCCTGATTCATACCTGGAACTGAAAAATGTTCCCCGAAGGGTCAGCGTCTAATCTACCAAGCTAGAAAGAATATGGAAACTGTAGAACGCTTTGAAATCATTTATCTAAAGTCAGCATACAAATCCACAATCGCAATCATAACTCTAAAGGCCAATACCTAAATTAGTTATATCAGTCACACAAGTCACATACGCATTCACAATCACAATCACAATCACACAGCAATGCAATTCTTCCTTTGTCCACGATCCGACTTCCAAGGCGCTCATCACCGCGCCGAGTGCAGAGGCAGGCCCTCCCACTCCACTTCCCAATCTCCCTTCTAACTCCGGGCTAAGCCTCCACTGGAGCGCTTGCCAAAAACACACAAATAATAATTTTCGTTTGAAGGGGTACGATTTTCCCAGTCACACGGGTCAAAGTAGCCAACTCTTCCTCAACACCAGCTACAATGGGCCGTGTCGGAAACGGTACCAACACAGAGAAAACGTTCCAAAATAATTTTCCGATAAATCACATTTAAAATCATTAACGCACACAACACACAAGGAGTTCAAAACAATTTAAAAGGTATTCGGGACTAGTTCCCAAAACCCGCCCTACAATAACGATACGCAATCTAACAAGGGAGAAAAGAACCGAGCAAGTCGAAAAACGACTTACCTCTACTGAAGAAGATTTGATGATCACGGAGAACGAAAAATTATGAATCCGGGCAAAAGCAATTTCCTAACAAGATTGAAGTCATTACGGTTAGACCTTTGAAGGTCTAGAAATTATGGAATTTTGAAACAAAATAAAATTTTCTTAGTCCCACCCTAAACCTCAAACAATGGATCTAGTTCCTACACTTATATATTGTAGACCATGAAAGAGAATCCAATTTCTAAAACCATAACTCTACCCCTAAAATATTATTATATA
Source organism: Fallopia convolvulus (assembly GCA_964016875.1). Taxonomy (NCBI): domain Eukaryota; kingdom Viridiplantae; phylum Streptophyta; class Magnoliopsida; order Caryophyllales; family Polygonaceae; genus Fallopia; species Fallopia convolvulus. The sequence goes on from OZ024720.1 coordinate 4,885,386, forward strand.
TTTTTAATCTAGTTAACGAGACCTAGCTATAACATATTTTAGCCCCACAACTCCAACACATATATAGCCAAAGTCAGAACTCACGTAAAGCTCCTGATGCCACTAACTAAATACTAATTAAGCTAATTAATCATTATCAACCTTGTTCAATAATCCAGCTTCCAAGTGAACCTTCCCCAAACCAATCTCCTGCGTTAACTAGTAAACTAAAATCCAGATTAAAATTGACACCCTTCTTTTTTAAAAAAAATATCACACTAAAACCATAGATTATACACTCCCCAATTCATGAACTCGAATTGACGATCGAAATAAAAGGAAGAACAAAAGATCAAAACTTTCAATTGATCAAAAGAAACCGAGACGGAAGGTGAATATTTACCAACAATATATGAACAACCTGGCTAGAGACTAACGCTGGACGGGGCGGCCAGAAAAACACGGTGGAGTTGGAGGCAGAGCAGCAAAAACAGAAGTGATCGGAGACAAGGGGTCTACACGGTCAGACCGATGACGATCGTAAAAGCCAATGACTAGACCGGCTGAGGCGTGAGATGTGCTTATAGTGGAGAAGAACCCATAACGACGATCACCGGCTAATACCCAACGAGGCAGAGATAGACGAGGGCGAGAGCGAGATTAATTCTATGGAGTATAGGCTTTGACTACAAGAATATACAAAGGAGAAGAACGAACTCTTCCTTTGCGGCGTAGACCCGTTAAATAGAAAAGAAGGAAAAAAAAACCAAGAATGAGAAAAAAAATAAATTGGGCTTCTCCTAATATTGAAACGGGCCAACAAAGAAGTAGAAGAATTAAATTAGGTTACCTAAAAGATAATATTTTAACTTATTTATCCCTTAAATTGATACATCAAACTAGTTTGGATAAAATTTATTATGAAGTATAGTTGTTACAAAGAAGTTATATAATTTTGCGAAAAATTAAATTATTTGCGAGTCAAGAAATCCGATTCTTCGTTTAAAGGACAAAAACAAAACCTACTATTACATACTATCCCCTTTAAGAATGTTTCGGAAAAAAACCTAGTATTACAATTTTCATCACATCATATTCTTCAAACCCTCCAATCTTTTCTTTGTGAAAATCCCACCATGAATAATTCCCGTATCTCATCATCCTCTTTGTCTTCATCAAATCAAACTGATGAGTATTACTATCAGGTCATGGCTTCCTTTGATCAAGAGCAAAATTTATTGATTCGCACTTAGCGAATAATAATCAACTCTTAGCGGAGTTGGATGGCGACGAAGACGTTGACGAGGCAGAATCGAGTCAGAGAGGAGCAGTTCCTGGGCATGTAACTTATTATCGTGATCGAGAGCAAGCCGCTTGGTCATCTAATCCACGACAAAGAAACATTTCAAGGGAAAGGTATGAATCCGACTCTCACACTTCTGAATCATCAAGGAGTATACCATTTGTTGTAGATTTGAATGAAGATGAAGATGAACAAGAGCTATATAATGAGGAGCTTGGTCAAGCTCGTCGTCCTATTGGTATAAAGAAAGCAAAGTTGAAAAGAAATGAGGAAAATGGGAAGACCAAGCTTGCTAAACAAATCAAGGATTCAAATGAAGAACTAAAGGAGCTATTTCAAAAAAGTATGTTAGAAAGAAACGCATTTGCTGCCAAGCACGAGGAATATGCATCTAGAAAGTTATCTATGCAACGTGAACGCGAGGAGAACAAAATCATGCTTACTAGCATGGATTCAATTAGAGATCCAGAAGGGCGTGAGTATTTAAGAATGAAAAAAGCTGAAATAATGGATAGAAGAGCAGCAGCAGCAGCAGCAGCAGCAGCAGCAGCAGCAGCAGCAGCAGCAGCAGCAGCAACAGCAGCAACAACAACAACAACAACAACAACAACAACAACAACAACAATCAACAACAACAATCAACATCAACAACAACAATCAACAACAACAACAACAACAACAACAACAACAACAACAACAACAACAATCAACAACAACAACAACAACAACAATCAACAACAACAAGCTAGTCAATATTATGGAGCAAGTGGTGATCACTATAGAGGAACAACTGGATATGGTGGATTCCCACATTATGGAGCAAGTGGTGGATCTAGTTCAAGTGGCATGCAAGGAGAATCACAACAATTCAGTGATAACAATGGAGCTGAAGTACGTAGTGGATATGGCTGGATGGGAGATCATATGAGAAATGATAATAATTTGTCGGAATACTAATATGTCGTAATTGTTAGTTTATTTATATTTTCGTATCGTTTTGTTATTTTATTTTGTATAAGTGTGCGTGGTACTTTTCCCGAGCTCGGATTTGATATCCGAGAAGGTTTTGAAGAGGCCATTGTCATATCTTAATGTATAATATATGTTTTTTTATGCAACCTTAATTAATGCTTATGTACTAAATTAAAAATTAATCCGATTATATTCAATATTAGGCTCAAATTAATCATCTCGATATGATTTTTATAATGGTATAATTTTTATCATTAACAAAATTTATTAACATCAAATTAAAGGATAATTTGAAAATGGAACTAAAATTAAAAAGGGGCATAATAGTAATATCTAATTTGGTAGTTGCTTTTAGAAGGGCAAAAATGGAATTAAGGAAAAATGGCAAATATATAGCCTACCCACTTCATACGGCATTTTTGCCATTCCACTGTATACGAATGCTATAAATTTTTCTTGGGATTTGTAGTTTAGCTTACGGTGGGAGTGAGTGATAGGGTATATTTGGGGTTTTGGGGTTTTTTACCTTACCATGGCAGATGGTCTAATGTGTATTCTTCATAAAGACGTGTGGAATTAGTTGCTTCCCGCCTATATTTGACTTCGAAATTTATGTGTGGGTAGTTTTTTTTTCTTTTGGCCAACTCCATAAAAAAAAGTAAAGAACGAATATGGCTGACAATTACATGCCTAACTCTACCGCAATAAGATTATAATAAGAGGGTGAAATTAACAACAAAACTGAGTGGTATATAAAAATTTATTCCTAATATTAGAAAAATCATAATTAATTTAATTTATTTTTAAACAATAATTGTCAGAGACATTGAAAAGTTACAACATCATTAAAGAGGAGTATGAACACTCTCTATAACATTATAAACCTTACTTTTCAATTTTTATATTACTCAATTTTTGTCGTGAACTTGCAAGTATCTCAACAAAAATACTCCATCCGTTTTATTCTACTTGTCTTTTTAGCCTAAAATTTTGTTCAACAAAATTTGTCCATTTAGGATTTTTATTTAATTAATATATTGGAAAGGGTTCATATTGACTTTTTCTCTCTATCTATTGGCTATAAAGAGTAGTTAGTAATGGAAATTGTTTGCATGACACAATGAATATAATAATAATAAAAAAAAGAGAAGAGAAAAAGTAGAAAAAATAGAAAAAGTAGGTAGTAATGACGTTTTTTAATTTTTTTTTTGTTTCAGCTAAGGGTACACCAAACCTATAGGATCAGATTTAGGTTTGTATCACAGATGGGCTATTTTGTATGGGCTTTAGGTTATTGGGCTTAGGTAAAATCAAATGGGCTTACATTATGAATAAATAATGGTCCTAATCAATAATAGTATATGGGCTTATATTTTACTATCAGAAATAGTATATGGGCTAATATAACATATACTCCAGATTCATTAACATATATCATATATTCATATCTATATCAAACTCGAGTACAATATCAAAACTCGATGAAGAAAATCCAGATCTGAGAAATGGTGGAGCACTCGGGTAAGCGGCTGTCGTCGCCGGCTACGATGGACGAGGGGTCGATTCATGCTCTTATCCTCAAGCTGGTTGTCATCTTCGATCTCGTCGCTCACTCTACTGTGTAGATATTGGGAAGAGGTGCTGGGAGAAAGGAAACAAATATGGGGTATTCATAATCGATGAAATCCCGGTATCATCCCCTTCATTCTCATGTGATAAATTTGGTAGTGAATGATTTTTCTGTGAATTGAACAGTATTTGTATTTGAATTCAATTTGATGATGTGTGTTAGAATATGAACGCAATTTTGAATTTATAATTGCCAAATGGTTTTTTCTAGATAGACTGTGTTTGGGGCTAATGAAATTGCAAGTTTTCTGGATTTTCGGGTACTTAAACAAGATAAAATAGAAAAGAAAGGAAACGAGAGAGAAAATCAGATGGATTAGGGTCAATTGATGAATCATGATTTTGAATTGGATGTTTAAGCTGGTGGTCTTGTTAAACTGAGTGAATACAGTTTTGCAGTGTTGATGTCTTGTGCTTGATCACATCCTTTTTTGCCTTGTTGAAACATGATGAGGAAACAAATGCAACAAGAGAGTTATTAGTTGTAGTGATGATTTTGTATGCCATTGATGAGTAATTTTTATACCTCAAGTTTTAAGAAATATGCAATCAAGTTTCATAGTTCTATTTGGTGTAGATCTCATGCAATGGTATTAGTGCTATGACATTAGTATGTATATGTTTACCAATGGCAAAAAACAAGTTTGACACTAACACATAATTGTCAACAAGAGTTAATTTCCTTTTAGTTTTTCCTTGCTTGATAATCATCTCAAATAACTCAATTTGAATCACCTCAAACCCCACAATTTAGGTTGTCATTTCCAAATCAAGTAAAGGATCATAAAGTGTTGTTTGTGTCAAACACATGAAATCAAAAGAAAATGCAGCACAACATAGCAAATTAGAATCACAAGCAATATGCATAGCCAAAAAAACAGCATAAATTATAACCATAAAAGGGCTGTTACTGCCCATATAGTAGTATCACACAAAACCTTGAAATTGTCTTCTTCTCAACCACCATTGTTTCATCACAAACTTCCTCCTAGCAAAACCAGCAAAAAAAAAAGTCTTCCATCCATCCAAACACCCATCAAAGTCTTCAAAACAATCTTTAGAGATATAAACAAAAGAACTTAAAATCGACAACACCAACACCTTACCTTTTCCTCTTCAACATCTTCTTCTCCTTTGTGGCCTCCTCAAGCTTCAGCACCTCGTCCCTCATGTAGGTTCTCAAATACTTCTCCACTGCACGGTGCATGGCCTTCCTTTTCTCAGTTATCTTTTGTCCCCTGCCATTGGAGATTTGGGAAGCGTGTTGGAGGAGCTCTCGGACGTTGAAAGATTGCTTCTTCCTACCTAGACAGTAGGGGTATTAGAGGGAGCCATCTTTCTTCCTCAATTTATCCTTTCCTTGAACGAGTCTGTTGTAAGGTCCGTCGGGCTTGTCAACATATTCATCAATATCTGATTCATCTATGTCAGTTGATTCAGATTGAACGTCGTCGAGGTCCTCCCCTGCCTTGGACATCCCTGGGCTAGCTTTTCCTGGGCCTGGGCCAGCTTCTCTTGTGCCTTGAGCATCTCATCGTGTGCCTGGGCTAGCTCTGCCTTTGCTTGGGCCAGATCCGCATGTGCCTTCGACATCTAAACATTTGTGTGTACATCAAATTAGTAAAGCAGGGACTATAAAGAATGAAAGGTGTGCTACATGAACAAAATTAGTATTTTTTACAAATTAGTAATGAAAAAAAGAGTGACATTTGGCCCATATTTTCATGAATTGACCAATATTTTGATTATTTACCCCACAATCGCCCCATACTTTCCTTATTTACCAAAAAAGCACCTTTCTACGAATTTATAGCAACAAGGGAACCATACTTTCCTTATTTAGATGACAATCCACCCATGTTTTTCACATTTGAATTAAGAACCGATTTTAACCGCTCATGGTTCAGTTGATTTCAGATTTAGAAAACAAACATAGAGGATGTAACCAACCTAAACAAAATCAAGAAATCATATCCACATCCACAAGCCATTGACGACAAATAGTATAGCCCTAGATTAGAGAAACAACATGCAAAGGAAGGACATTCTCATAAACCCTAGATTTGAACCTTGTATCGTCTCAATCGACTACAAAGACCCTAAAACCTAAACACAATCAATAAAGGACTTTCTCAAACGAATGATGAAGTAAATCCTTTGGAACTCAATCGGCTACAAGACCCAAACCCTAAACACAATCAATAAACAAAATCAACATCCAACAGCCTCAAAGGACAACACTTTTAGACTAGATTTAAAACAAAATCGAATGCAACACATGAACATGCCAATTGATGTAATAAAGACCCAAACCCTAACCCGATTCATGCGTGTAAAAAAACACAAATGATTCACACCATAGGGAAGAGGAAGAAGAAATGGACCATGCCAAGAAGGGTTGAAGAGTACCTTAATTTCTAAAAACTCAAAACTTGGGAGGGTTGAAGTCTTGAAGAGTTTTTCTCCATCTATCGCGCTCCGAAGCTTCAAGATCTCAACAGAGGAAGGAAGAAGCAGATGAAGTGACAGAGAAGTTGAAGAGAAGTTGAAGTGACCGAATTCTGACAAGTACTCTCCCACTTTTTTTTTGGTAGAAACTCTCCCACTTTATTAACGCGGTTAATTTTACGAATTTACTAAATTAATTAAATGGATATTAACCGACGATTCATATTACAATTGCAATTATCCATTCCATTGGGTTGGGCCCCCGTTTATACTAAAGCCCAATTATGCGGGCGGGTTTTGGGAAACCGGGTTCGAGTTAGGGTTTCTATAATAGAGCAAATTAATATGTTGTTATGGTAACAAAATATTTGGGTAAATTAATTTTAATAAATTAATATTAATTTATTATGAAACATATAGAACCTATTGATTTTTTTGTCAATGCTAAGTAAAACCTTGTTTAATTAAATGCTTATTTTACCTACCACCTTGGTTAAAATAAATATAAGCCCTAATCTTTATTAGTTTAGTATTTGAAATTTGGTACTTGCCATTATGATTTTTTTTGTGGTAGAAAGTACTTTTTGATTTTTTTTTCATGACTATTGAGGATCTATCTACCAACAACAAACCTTAGTTTAGTATTCCAAATAGGTTAATTTATGCAATTTTAGGGTGATTTTAAGCACTTTAAGGAAGTTGCCACTATCATTCTATACCATATCTCTAATTTGAAACAAAGAAACCAAAGTAAATATACGAGTATTTAACCAAATTAAAAGATAGGATTTAAGGGGCTAACTTTCATTACGAAAAAACAAAGACAACAATATGCACTCCAGGAGTGCATTTAGGGAATGAAAAAAAAAGCACAACAACAACAAGACACATGTTGCCCCTAGCCAATGCAAGAATCCTACTCGAGATCGATCTTCGGTATTCCATCGTCATCAGCTGGGAGGGTCTTCTTCCTTCCAGACGTACGAGCCGATTTGGACCCGCTCGGAGGTGTAGATGCATCTAGTGGCATCAGTCGTTTTGGTGTCACCTGGCCTCCGGGTGCGGTAAATACTTGATGCTCTTGTTCGAAGAGCATCAGTAGATCCACCAAAGGTGGATCCTCCGCTAGGACCTTCCTCGTGTCAGTCGCAAGCCCCTTGCGTAGAAGTCGAACATAGAACATCCTGGTTTGGATGGTGAGGTTGTTGGTTATTGATTGCGCCTTGTCGAACATGGACAAGAGGCCAGTTTCAGAGATTGGAGTGGCGGGCACTTCTTCAAGAGCCTGGGTGGCGACAAGGGGGGTTCTTGGGCTCTTTTCCGCCATTTTCGTGTTGTGGTAGTGATAGTGGAGGATTCTAAATGAGGTGTATTTATAATAGAGCATTTAGTAATAATAATTGTGGAAAATTTAAATAAGTCAATACAAAATTAATCTTGTAGTTCCGAGGCATTGATTGCACCGATTAAAAAAAACAGGATATTTAATTAAAAAAAAGCATGCTACAAAGGTGGATTCGAAAGGTTTTTGTTTGTTTGATAATCAAAGCCAACTTTAATTACTTAAAAGATCAGCTTCTACAATGTTAATCAAAGAAAGGTTTTTGACGATTTGGTGTATAATGCAATAATTTAAGATTATCTAGGGGATATATATGTAATATTCCAAACCCATGCATCGTTCAAATATATGCATTCAAAATAATGTTACACTTTTGTGTTTTCGATTAGTTGATATAAAAATTATTATTAGGGAATATTCAAATAAGTAAAATATATGCATTCAAAATAATGTAACACTACTAGTAAGTATATATAAAAAAACATGTATGTATTTCCAAAAAAAAAAAAGAGTATAAGATACTTAAAATAGGAGGGTTAGGGTTTAGGGTATCTTATACCATACACATGTATAGCGCTTTCTTATAGGAAGGGTCGATTCTAAATGAATTTATCACTTTGTTATAAGAATGTTCGATTCTAAATGAATGTAACACTTTGTTATAAGAATGATCGATTCTAAAGGAATATATCGCTTTACGAGAGGAATGATCGATTCTAAATGTATGTAACACTTTGTTATAAGAATAATCGATTCTAAAGGAATATATCGCTTTCCTATAAGAATGAACGACTCTAAATGAATGTAACACTTTGTTATAAGGATGATCGATTCTAAATTAATGTAACACTTTGTTATAAGAATGGTCGATTCTAAAGGAATATATCGCTTTCCTATAAGGATGATCGATTCTAAAGGAATATATCGCTTTACGAGAGGAATGAACGATTCTAAATGAATGTAACACTTTGTTATAAGAATGGTCGATTCTAAAGGAATATATCGCTTTCCTATAAGGATGATCGATTCTAAAGGAATATATCGCTTTACGAGAGGAATGAACGACTCTAAATGAATGTAACACTTTGTTATAAGGATGATCGATTCTAAATGAATGTAACACTTTGTTATAAGAATGATCGATTCTAAGGAAATATATCGCTTTCCTATAAGAATGAACGACTCTAAATGAATGTAACACTTTGTTATAAGGATGATCGATTCTAAATGAATGTAACACTTTGTTATAAGAATGATCGATTCTAATGGAATATATCATTTTCCTATAAGAATGAACGACTCTAAATGAATGTAACGCTTTGTTATAAGAATGATCGATTCTAAATGAATATAACACTTTGTTATGAGAATGATCAAATTCAAAGGAATAAATCGCTTTCTTATAGAGTGTAACAATTTATTCCATTAAACCCTAAACCCTAAACCCTAGACCTTAGACCCTAAACCCTAGACCCTAAACCCTAAACCCTAGACCCTAAACCCTAAACAACTGGATCTAGATTGAAACGATCTATTCTAAATGAATGTAATACTTTGTTATAATTAAGAATGATCAAATCAAACGGGGCAATTGAAACATTTAAATTAATATCGATGTATTTTTTCAATTAAATCAAAAGCTTCGACTTCATTATAAAACAAAAAATGTTCGTATAAAAATCGATTGCCAATGCGGCACAATTGGTCCAGGTACGCGCATATGCTAGTGAGGTTAATGGTTCGAAACGGGACAATTGAAAGCCACCCTTTTTTTGTTTTTTTTCTCTCTCTTGAGAACTTATACGGAGTACCTCTCAATCAACAATGAGATCGACCAAATCGGAAAATCCAAAGAGCGTTAATTGCAAATGTGACAACACAGATCTGGGAAATTTAAATAGTAATTATTACAATTGGGCATTCAATTAACGAGACAATTATTGCATTGTTTTAATGTAGTTGAGGTTGATGACGTTTATGTTGGTAAGGCAAAACTTTTAAAAAAAATTTGGTAAAAAAAGAGGGTTATTTTTGCCCAGAGACAAAACTTTAATTAATTTTTTAGTAAACAAAATGTAACACTTGTTCGGAGGTCACTACTACTAACTTTAATCAATTTTTGAGAGAGTGATTGTAAACTTTAGAGATATATATCATTCATCATTAATTAGGTAAATAGAATACTATGATAAAAAAATATAGTATTTTATTAGCGCTTTCTTATAAGAAGGATCGATTCTAAATGAATGTAACACTTTGTTATAAGAATGTTCGATTCTTATAAGAATGTAACACTTTGTTATAAGAATGATCGATTCTAAAGGAATATATCGCTTTCTTATAAGAATGAACGACTCTACATGAATGTAACACTTTGTTATAAGAATGATCGATTCTAAATGAATGTAACACTTTATTATAAGAATGATCGATGAACGACTCTAAATGAATGTAACACTTTGTTATGAGAATGATCGATTCTAAATGAATGTAACACTTTATTATAAGAATGATCGATGAACGACTCTAAATGAATGTAACACTTTGTTATGAGAATGATCGATTCTAAATGAATGTAACACTTTGTTATGAGAATGATCAAATTCAAGGAATAAATCGCTTTCTTATAGTGTAACATCTATTCCATTAAACCATAAACCCTAAACCCTAAACCCTAAACCCTAAACAACATGATGTAGAGTGCAACGATCTATTCGAAATGAATGTAACACTTTGTTATAAGAATGATCGATTCTAAATGAATGTAAAACTTTGTTATAAGAATGACCGATTCTAAATGAATATATCGCTTTCTTATAAGAAAGAATGACTCTAAATGAATGAAACACTTTTTTATAATAATGATCGATTCTAAATGAACGTATCACTTTGTTATGAGAATGATCAAATTCAAAGGAATAAATCGCTTTCTCATAGAGTGTAACAATCTATTCCATTAAACCCTAAACCCTAAACCCTAAACCCTAGACCCTAAACCCTAAACCATAGACCTAGACCCTAGACCTAGACCCTAGACCTTAAACCCTAAACCCTAGACCCTAAACCCTAAACTCTAAATGAATGTAACACTTTGTTATAAGAATGATCGATTTTTAAAGGAATATATCGCTTTCATATAAGAATGATCGATTCTAAAGGAATATATCGCTTTCATATAAGAATGAACGATTCTAAATGAATGTAACACTTTGTTATAAGAATGATTGATTCTAAAAGAATATATCGCTTTCATATAAGAATGAACGACTCTAAATGAATGTAACACTTTGTTATAAGAATGATCGATTCTAGAGTGTAACGATTTTACATAAGATCATAGAATGCCCCCCTAATTCATCAATTGTTATTATAATGAATTGTATAGAACACATAAATTAATATTGATATATTTATTCAATTAAATCAAAAGCTTTGAATTAAGTATAAAAAATAAATTTTCCTATAAAAATCGATTGCCAATGCGGCACAATTGGTCCAGGTACGCGCATATGTTATTGAGGTCTAGCGTTCGAAACGGGGCGAGCGAAAGCCACCCTTTTTCTGTTTTTTCTCCTCTCTTGAAGCCTTATTGTATACAATGAGAAGAAATTAGCTCGACCAAATCCAAAGAGCATTAATTTTTTTTTCACTCTCTTGAAGTCTTATTTAACGAGGCAATGATTGCATTGTAATAAATTTAAAAAAGCAGAATACAAGGATCGATGTTGATTTATTATACTCCATTTCCCTTTTTTTTTTCAAAATATGGCATCAGTCGTTATTTAGGTTAAAGGCAAGGAGTGCCCTTTTTGACATTTTTCCCATATAAGGTCCTACTTATTAACAAATCAATACAATTCATATAAGATCATGGAAAAAAATGTATATAAATAACATGATAAATTCTTATCCATGTTTTTATAATATTTTTATACATGTTTTTATAATATTTTTCAAAAAAAAATGTTTTTATAATATAGGATAGTTATTTATTTTCTCACAAAGCCATATAGTATATACATTATATCCTAAATGTTTGTATAGTTATTTTTTTCTCACAAAACCCTATAGTATTTATTTACATTTAAAATAAACGTTTTGTATGATTATAGTTTTTTTTTCAATTACAAATAGATACCCTAAAGTGATGAACCATAACCTACACGTTTTGAATCTCTTTATTTACATATAAAATAAACATATGGTATTTATTTACATATCAAATAAACCCTAAAATTTATGAAATCATGTAATATGAAAGCAAATAACGCTTGCTTATTCTTAATCGTCTCTTGTTCTACCAAAAAAAAACATCGTCTCTTGCAATTCTCCTACAGGATGCAATGATGGGTCTAGGGTTTCGTCTGCAAAAAGCAAACGGTGCAACGACGCCCTTTGATTGGGTTTGGTTTTCTCAAGGCGTTCTAAAAAAGAGAGCATTAATGGGGTTGGTGGATTCAAGACGCGTGCTAACCCTGGGTAATTATGGGAGTTTTCTTTTGAAAATTGGGGTGGATGGGGTTTATGTTTTCGTGGATGCAGTAACAATAGATTGTTTCTCCTCCGACTAACCTTCTCCGACTGCAGGTAAGTTAATTGAGTGATATCAGAGCAACCCTAAAACTTGTTTGTACTCGCAATATTTCAATCCGGCTTTCTCTTCCTATCAAAACCCTAAACCATAACCCTAAAATTGTTGTGTGTTCTTGCTTGGAATGTTGATTGCATGTGGTTTTTTCATGTTTGTAGTTGCTCCATTTTGTTGCATGAACTTAGATTAAGTCTTTTTGAGCCTCCCATCAGATCTATAGATTTTTTTTATCTTTTGAGCTTTTTGTATCTTGTGGTGCAATAATATTGTTTTTTTGGTTGCTTGGTTGATTTTGATTTCAGTAAAAGACATGGATCTTCATGATTCCTCATCAAGTACGAGATCTCCCCTAAGAGAAACCCATGTGTATTGTAGATGTCATCCACCACAAATTGCTTCGCTTAGGGTTTCAGGGTCACCAAGAAACCCTAACAGATTGTTCTACAAATGTGACCACTGTAATTTTTTCCGATGGTATGACGAGTCAAATGGGGTATTCGACGGTCAGGTTTCACGTACCTCTCAAACCCAAATTGCTTCCAGAGATGATATAGAGGAATTGAAGAATGACGTTAAAGAGATCATCTTATTTTTACATTGTCTCGCCAAAGTTGCGGTTGTAATGTACTTCATACTAGTGGTCATTGTGTTGCACTACTAAGTAATATGAATTGTTGTATGAATGTTGGTCATTTTTGTGTACCCTAAACAATTTTTCTAAATGTTTGTTGTTAGTCCCGTTCATTACGATATCGTTTCTTTTGACGTAAACGTTTTTTCCTTGGTCATTTTTTTCTATGAAGTCGATCATATGAAAGTATATTGGGATTTTGCGATTCAAAAGCTTTCATAACATAAATGAACTAGTATCTTGTTGGGCTATAAACCAACCACACCATCCGATACTCAACAAATGCTTCATATCAAACAAAACAGATATACTATATCACATGGTGGCTTGAACCCAAATGCAACATGTCAATTTTAATCCAAGCTGTGATAATCCAAATGAAACACATGGCTGACTTAGTGTTTGCAGCAATAACATATACCCCAATAGCTAGACCCTAAACCAAAATATCAAATCCACTAAAAAAAACTTGGAATGGAAAACTTGAAAACCATCTCTATTGATGTTGGCCATATGTATAATAAAATGTACCAGGAGCAAGATTGGAGCCTTGATGGATAATTTTAAATGGTGGCAAGTGTTGTGTTGGAACCTACCATGAGAATAAGACAACTATTAGAAGTGAATTATAAGTAAGATATGTTGGCAGTTGTAAGTAGACAAATATGAAGCAAATTATAAGTAAACCAGCCCTTACTAATATTGGGTGGATGGGTTGGACTTGTTGTTGTTGAGTTCCTTTGCCACAATTCCAATATTGAGGTGTGTCATTTCCAAACCCCTTTCGCCTAGATGTCAATCGACCCTTTCCCCTTCTATCAATAGGATCACGCACAACCTCTTCCACATTGGCCGAGCTGCTAGCCTCAATCACAGTATGATCATCGATAACACGGCGTTTACAGTACTTTCCCCCAATGTTGCCAATGGGCTCATAAGGTAGTCCTAAACGGTTACAAGAATGATGAACTTTGCCTTTCATATCCGCTTGAGCTCCCATTACAATAGAACACAGATGATCATTCGTCATTGAGAGAGTGGCAATGGCCTCGAAATCAGACTTCATGGACTCATACCTTTCCATCTCTTCCGGCTTTATCGAGTCCAAAGAATAGTATGGAACCGGTATCTTCAAGTGCTGTCTTGGCAAGTCCTTCCTCCACCGATCGAGTACATACTTTTCAGGAACAAACCTTACTTCCTCCACTATGTAGACGACAAGCGTGTGGGAGCACATAATTCTCGTGAACTCAAAGTTTTTGCAATCACACTTGACGTCACGTGTGTCGGGATCATAAGACACCTTAAATATCCTACGTTTGGGAACATTACCCGCCCACCATCGGACCATAATGTCATACACTTTGATTTTGCCAACCTCTTTCAAGCCCTCCTTCGTTGCATGTGCAATCTTTCTCACTTCGTCTTGAAATTCTTGTAACTTCGTCGTGGTATACACCTTTTGGAAGACACTCTCAAACTCATGATCAGTACAACAATGGAGTGGCTTGTGTATGGAATCAAATGATGCCTTCTCCTCAGCCATGGCACGCTTGCCCATTGCCATTCCATATTGCTTCACAAACTCTTTTAGGGATGTGTTACCATTAACAAACCCTTTGAAAAAATAATTCATGCCCTCACTCCTTTGGGTAGTCGACATTCCAGCCCAAAAATCATTTTTGAAGTAAATTGGAGCCCACTTTTTTTCTATTATCGAACATGATCTTGCACCAATTACTCCTTTAAAGTCTAAATTCAGAAACCCATTCTTCCCATTTTGCCTCAAATTCGGCCACACTGTATGAGAAATGCAATACCTTATGCAATCCACTTGAAATGTGAGTCCATCCACCGACATCTTTTATTTTCTCCAAGTGCTTCTTAGCATTCCTCATGACATGCCACAAGCACCATCTATGTCTTGTATTGGGAAACACCTCAACAATGGTATTTTCTACAATAAAAACAAAAGGAAAAATAGTTAGTTTGAATGATCAGATTTTTGCAATCTACATAAAATAAAGAAGTCTCATCACCATTATGGAAAAAACCAAACTGTCAAAGGTAATTATAGGATACTTACCCATAGCTTTGCATTTGTCGGTTATTATGCCCTTTGGTGGTTTGTTATTCATGCTTTTGAGCCAAGTTTTAAACAACCAAATGTAATTCTCCGCATCTTCACTCCCCAACAATGCAACCCCTAGCACAATTGATTGGCCATGGTGATTAACTCCTATGAACGGAGCAAACGGCTTTTTGTATCTATTTTTGACATATGTGGCGTCAAAGGATATGACGTCCCCAAAGTCTTTATAAGCTGCCCTAGCACGTCCATCAATCCAAAAAACATTCTTCAATACACCATTATCTGTTGTATCAAAACTGTAGAAGAAGTTTGAGGAGTTTGCCATCATGGTTTCAAAGTAATCTCTCATTGTAGCAAAATCTCCCTTCCCAAGTTTCAATCTTCGTTCCGAACTGATTGCATTCCTACAATCTTTCTCAGAAAAGGGGACTTTGTTGTGACCCCCATATCTGGCCACAAAGGAGTTGTAGTTCTTCGCCACCGGAACACCAACCCTATCATTATCCAGCAATATAATCCTATTCCTTCCACTTATGTGCCTATACCTAGGCATGAAAATTGAGTTTTCTGGGTTACATTCATGGTTGTGCTCAAGTTTTACGGAGCTAATTCTCCACGAGGTTCTATCAACACACGCACATGCATTAACCGCAAAAAGGAAATTGCATCGAGTGCTACCTACAACCTTTGTAGGATTTTTAGATGTCGTTTCACACTCACCTTCTTTAGAACATACTATCCTCAACCGTAATATTTAGCATACTGATCTGTGATACTCTCTATCTCGGCTTCATCTTTACTAGAAGAAGAATTCCTAATCCGTATTTGAAATCCCTTCGACTTGCCATAGTCATGCATAAATCGCATTAGCATTTCACAAGAGTCGAAAGTCATATCAGGACAAGGCTTAGTGACATTCTCGGCTTCAACATCTTGTTCTCCAACCACGTTTTCAAGATCTTGTTCTCCAACCACAACAGCATCACCATTCTCAAGAGTTAGGTCCACAACATCATCATTGATTCTTTCATCTAGATCTTCCACATCCTCTTGACTTGAATCATCATTGTCGTCTAATTCCATCAATGGAAAATCATCTTCACTGTAACTCTCCACAAAACCTTCTCTTTGTATCCATTAAATCCTGCATATTGTGGGGTGCAATAAAAAAAGTAAAGCCAAATTATACCGGAACATTAAATCAGCAAAACACAAGACATTAAAGATCGATGTTCTCAAGCATTAAAAATTACAAGACACTCCTATCAAAAAATAAATAAATTAAAAGACAGTCTTTCCTCCTCAATGAGATCGACGTTAAAGATCGATGTTATCAAGCATTAAATTAACAACACACCTTAATTCGAATTATCAACCTCAAAGCTTTCTTCAAGTTATTCAACTGAAACGTCAATGGAAGATGAACAGTCACGTACGTATTTGAGAAGAAACCCTTCAAAATCTTTCTAATGTATAATGATATCGGATTAAAATTTGACAACTTGAAGTTATATTAGATTGGGCTTTATTTTAAATAGTGGTTTAATCTTGATTCATGAGAATTGGGCTAAAAATGTAGTTTGATTTTTTGGCCTACTTTAGCAGCCCATTTAACCCTAACTCTAAACCTGAAATGTGGGTCCATCCAAGCCTAGGTTCGAATACAAATCAGAATTAAAAAAAATAAATTAAACTTCATTAGTGGAATTAAATGCGGGCCCACTTATGTCTAGCTTTATTATATTTTTAATAATGTGTTATGACACAGTGTGTCACGGAATCATCCTCCAGTTAGTAATTATTTTGTGATTACATTTAGAAAATTTTGGATTTTCAATGATATTTTTTACATTTTCAATGAGTTTCTTAGTATATGTGAAACAATAAAAAATGACAAGTAGAATAGAATGGAGGGAGTATAGAATTGTGTGGGTGGGCGAGTCACCCACATGGCCACATAATTTGCGAGTGATGGGTGGTTCAGGCGATGATTGAAGTGCTCCACTAGTAATGGGTGGGTCAAGTAAGTCATTCTCATTTTCAGGAGGAATGGTGAAATGATTCCACCCACCCATAAACCTGACCCATTGACAACTTTAAGAATATATATGAACGGTGTCCAACACAAAAAAGACTTATTCCACTTATAGATCAAAAATGTTGCATTTTTTCTGAATAAACGTGCTGTTTTTCACTTTTTACCTAGTAAAGTAATCAAAATACTTGATTCCTTTCCATTCAACCACTCTTGTTTATTTGTATTTTGCACCTAAATTCTTTTTCCAACAACTATAAAATACTTTATCAAATAAAATTGGCTATGATTTTGTAATCTATTAAATATGGATGTAGTCTATTAAAAAAGAATCTTCCAAATTGAAAGAAATTCAAACGTTCAATCTATAGTATACTGGTCTTCTTCTTCCTTTTGTAATGTACGTTGTTTTATAGAACAATAAAATACAACAATACACTTCTTCTTTCTATTGCTTATCATATTTCTATAGAAATGTATGAGCCATGTAATCGTTATGAATCCCTCTCTAAGACTGTAGACCGAGTAAGAGCTATTAAAGCAGGTAAAGGTGTAGATTTGTAAGTAGCTCCAAGAAGGCTTCTTTTAGGGAGGCTCTCATTGGAAATAGAAGTATTATCAACGAAAGGAGATGAATTTTGTAGAGGGATACGAAGATGGAGTTACTAATTTCACAAAGAAAGATGACAAGATGTGGAGAAGACAACTGAGAAGTGGAAGCTAAGTCTAATTGGAATGGTGATTGGGTCTCGAATTTCGTTAAATGTTGTCTAGAGTTTTGATACAACAAGATGGATTGGTCATTGGGATCTAGACGCCAAGAGTCACTATCACTGACTCAAGAGTGTATCATGTATTCAGATTTGCTAGGGAGGAGGAGCTGAAATGGGTGCTTCAAAACGGTTTGTGGCCTGTTGGAGGAGTGCAACTAGCTCTAAAAAGATGGAGTGCAGGGATTAAATTTGATCAATCTTGCTTTGAATCAACTCATGCAAGGTGTTTGGGCACTTCCATTCTTCCAAGGTGAGTGCAACAAAGACACAAATCATCATGAGCAAAGAAGGTATTTGGGTCGATCTATGTTCTTTTTTATGAGGCCCATTCTTATTGGGATCAGGCCCAACCGTTCAGTTTTCAAGGCCCATCCTTATAGAGCAAGATTTTGAAAACCGGAAAGATGAGATGCATGTCAGAATCTATCTAACCAAGCATTTCAATATATTTTCTTACTCACTTATATTGAACTCGTTAGATTGCATTTCATATATGGTGACAAAAATTAAATAAAATCAATTGAAAAAGTGATATTGTGGTTGTATTGTTTAGGAGGGTAACAAAAAACAGTTGCATCTATTTAATGCTTTACAACAAGACAACTTCGCGCTAACAAGAAAATAATTGCTTTATTAATATACTATATTTCACACGTGTATATGACAATTCAAAAACTTACCATGCTGTGCAGAAATAGGGGCAAAATAAATCCTTCACTCATTGACAACAACACTATACTGGACTACCATTGTCATCTGCAACAAGAATCAATGGAAAGTCATCGTATTGCTCTGCAATCTCATGATCATCAGTCATGCTATTCAGCGATTCATAAGCCCTGTACATAGAAAGCCTGTCCCTGGGTTGAGAAGCCACACAATTACAAGCCATCTGAAGAACCCGAAGAATCTCATCGTCATGACCCTTACCAAACAAATCTCTATCAACAGCTTCACTGATTCGTCCAGACATCGAGAGGTGTTTCATCCAATCCACCAAATCACCTCTGAATCCATCCTCATCAACAATGACTTCGAGTGGCTTCTTCCTCGTTATCACTTCCAAAACAATCACTCCAAAAGCATAAACGTCTCCTTTCAAAGAATCGGCAACAACCATGGTGTTTGAGTATTCCGGTGCTACATAACCAAATTCACCAAAATTCCCATTCACAAAGCTGCTCTCATTTTCTTCAGACACATTCCTCATTAGCTTCGCGAGCCCAAAATCGATTAATCTTGCATCAAGATCCTCATCCAAGAGAACAACATTCGAGTTTATATTCTGGTGCAAATAAGGAGGCTTGTTACCATGGTGAAGCCAAGCAAGGCCTCTTGCAACGCTCAAACAAATCTGAAATCGAGTCGACCAATCCAAAGCCACAGCCTCATCATCATCATGCAACAAAGTATACAAACTTCCATTGCACATATGCTTATACACCAAAAGCTTTTCATCCTCCACAACACAAAACCCCAAAAGCGGCACCAAATTCGGGTGCCTCAGATTCCCCAATCGAGTCATCTCATTTCGAAACAGCTTCTCGCTCATCCTACATCCATTCAACCGTTTCACAGCCAATGCAGAGCCATCTGGCAGAACAGCCTTGTACGTAGTCCCGATTCGAGTCGAAAACATCACATTTTTCTGGCTGAAACTGTGAGTTGCAGACAGTAAATCAGAAAGCTTAAGCTTCACAAGAGGTTTCTGGAACAATGTAACTTGAACAAGACGATGAGCTCTCAACCTTTCAGCCCAGCTAGAATCATCTTCACTTCCAATACCATATCCCTTCTTCCTCCTGTCTCTAGCCTTAGAGAAGTACCAAAACCATAACCCTAACCCTAACAGCAACGAGGCCGCGGCGCTGAAAATCCCAGCGGCGACTATAATCGCCAGATTCTTCTTGCTTAGGGCGCCGCACTTCCCCGCCGGTCTCCCACACAGACCGCCATTTCCATCGAAACTGGACTCGTCAAAGTGAGCTAATCCAGTCGGAATCGGGCCTTTGAGCCGATTGTTAGCGACGGAGAAAGTACTTAGACGGCTCAAACTAGCCAATTCGAAAGGGATGTTGCCGGATAACTGATTGTTCGACAAATCAAGCTTGTTCAAGTACTGGCAATCGCTGAGATTCGCCGGGATCTCGCCGGTGAGCTGGTTGTTTGAAAAGTCTAAAGAGACGATATACGGAAGCCAGCGGCAGATTGACGAATTGATGGAGCCGGAGAAGGAATTACCTGAGAGATCGACGAATTCGAGGTTGGAGGAGCAGAATTGGAGTGAATCGGGGACGTTGCCGGAGAGCTGGAATTCGCCGAGCTGTAGCTTGTAGAGGCGGTTCTCGTGGTCGTTCCAGCAGACGACGCCGGCGAATCGGCAGATGGAGCCGGCGGAGGTGTTGGTGAAGTCCCAGGAGGCGAGACGGTCTTGTGGATCGTGTATGGATTGCTTTATGCCTTGCAGGCACTTGACGTCGTCGGAGGAGGCAGGGTTGAGGAGAAGGAGGAGGAGAGTGAGGAGATGGAGACGGAGAGGGATTGTGTGTGTTGATGCCGCCATTGATGGAGCTTGTTCTGGTTGTTCTCCTCTGTGGAAGAGGAAATGGTGGGTTTAGATTTGGGCATGGAGATGGTGGAGTGGTGGAAGAGCACAAATGTTTGAACTTTGAAGGCTACGAGAAGGGAGAATTTGACTTTTTGAATATTCTGAATTTTATTTGTTTTCCGTTTTTCTGTTTAATATTTTGGATTGTAGTTCTTGCAAAAAAGGAAACTTTAATCACAAAAGCGTGAAAGCGACTGAGAGATGAGCAACTTTGATTAAGTAAACCCTTTTCGTTAACGGTAAGCATTACAAAACAAATTTTGCTACAATATTAGCCGAATTGTTTGAAATTTTGCTACATGTCTTCAAACAAAACAATTAGTCAATTATCGGAGTTACTTTGAAAAGTTTTGGGCCTTTTGGAAGTCATGAATTTTGACTAATAGCCTTTAACTACGAATTTATGGTGCCGATTACTCATAAAAGAAAATTTGCAGAGTTAGGTTGTTGCATGACAATATAACATTCAATATTTGTCATTTTTTTTTTATTATTCAAAAGGAGGGTCTATCCCGTTTATTCATAGATAAAATCATAACCGATTATATATTATTACTCATCCAAATATCTATCTCTAAGAAAGAAACTAACCCATCAGGAGGTTCATTGAACAAGATAAAATTTTCCTCACCATCTCTACTCAATCTCGCCATCCAGTCCGCCGCTTGATTAGCACTCCTGTTAATATGCTTGATTTTTGTTTCCCAGCCTTCGCTCCTTAGCATATCTTTACAAATGGATATAGCATCCCAGTTATTCGTTCTCCTATCCTCTTCAGCGGTGATTGCCATAACCACATCTCTAGCATCAATACCAACTTCCAACCTCTGAATTCCCATTTCCTTAGCCATTTTCAGTCCTTGAAGAAGCCCAACTAGTTCTGCCCTGAGTCATGAATTCCCGCTTGCCTTCACTGTGAATGCTTTTAGAAACTTCCCATTACAGTCCCTAACAACACCTCCAGCCCCGATTTGAATCGCACCAGCCTCGAACACTCCATCCGTATTGAGCGTACACCAGCCCGCCGGTGCGTTTCTCCAGCAATCCAAAGCCAGCTGATCATCAATGCAGTTCCTTGCTGACAGTTAATCTCGGTACTCCTTTGCCCTCATAATAATATACTCGTGTCGAGGGCTAGAAATTTCAGCACCGATCTCAAACACCCTAGAGTTCCTCCATTTTCACAACCACCATACTCCATAAGCAAAAGTAGCAGACCAATTCCCTTCCCCACTTAAATTCTGATGCAACCAATGAAGAATATTACCTGTGTAGAACAGTTCACGCCTACTGTCAATCAAGAACTCATTCCATACTTCTTTCGCCTTAGTGCAGTTTCGAAGAACATGCATTGTAGTCTCCGGAACACCCTCACAAACAGAGCAACTATCATTCTCACGAAGGCGACGCCTTCTTCTGTTAGAATTGCACATTATGGAATCATGTGCCACCAGCCACAAAAAAGTCCTAACTCTCTCGGAGGCCTTGACTTTCCAAATAAGTCTCCAAACCGCCAAATTTTCCTCCC
Source organism: Fallopia convolvulus (assembly GCA_964016875.1). NCBI lineage: Eukaryota > Viridiplantae > Streptophyta > Magnoliopsida > Caryophyllales > Polygonaceae > Fallopia > Fallopia convolvulus. The sequence goes on from OZ024720.1 coordinate 4,907,317, forward strand.
TCACTTCTCCTCTGACAATTTCCAGAAATGAAGAGATATTGAACTGACTTGATGCAGCCAATCTCTAGTAAAAGTTATCACCACTTCCCTCCTCAACAATTCTGTGATGGGCGATTTCTTCCAGCGCCTCCTGAGGCAAAAGATGAGCAAAATCCTCCCATTTCCAGCCACTCTCCGTCCAATACTCAGCTACAGTCTTCCCTAGTTCATCTTCATGAACATCTCCAGTGGCAACTTCAATCAAAGCATTATCCATGGCCCAGGGATGATCCCAAAACAACGTCTTCCGGCCATCCCCGATCCTCAACTTAACGCCTCTGAGCATTGGTGTCTTTGCTTTCACCACACCATTCCATAAGTTCGAAGCCCCAGCTCTAGTCATAAACATATCTCTATCTTGTCTTCCATTGCTATACTTCCCTCTAACAACTCGTGCCCAAAGCGAGTCAAAATCCTTAAGCAGTCTCCACCCTATTTTGGCCATAAAAGCAGTATTAACTTGCCTCATACATCTCATTCCAAGTCCACCATCAACCTTTGGCTTCTTTAAAGTCTCCCAATTTATCAAGTGAATCTTTCTTTTTTCATCCGTAGATCCCCAAAAGAACCCTCGTGTCTTCTTCTCAACCTCGTCACAAATGTACAGTGGCAAGCTAGTAGTCTGCATTGAGTAATATGGCACGCTAACGAGAGCTGTTTTAGTAAGTGTAGCTCTTCATGCAAGAGATAATGTACGCGCTTTCCAGCTTGCTAGTTTGCTATTAACCCTTTCAACAATATGCATATGATTCTCCTTAGATGCCTTTGCTTTCGACATTGGCATCCCGAGGTACATTCCAAGATCATCAGTTAGAGCAATCCATGCTTGTGCACTGATCTGAACCGCATCATCCTCTGTCACACAATCCGAGATGCACATCTTAGATTTCTGAAAGTTGATTTTTGCGCCTGACGCAACACAGAACTTCTCCAAGCAATACAACATCACTTGCACTTGTTTCGCAGATGCTTCCCCGAACAAGATGAGATCGTCAGCGAAAAACAAATGGGAAAATTTTGGGCCTCCTACAGAGAGTTGCACCGATTTCCAAGCCCCAGCCTCAACGGCTTCTTCAATAATATGCCCAAGCCGCTCCATATATAAGACAAAGAGGTAAGGAGAGATTGGATCCCCTTGTCGAACTCCTCGACTAGGCACAAAACATTCTCCAATACCTCCATTCCATAAGACCTTCATGGAGCAAGTAGAAATGAATTCCATGATTACTTGCACAAGATTACTTGGCAGTCGTGTTTCTTGTAGAGTATCTCTCAAGAACTCCCATCGAACTCTATCATACGCTTTCTCGAGATCAATCTTGACCGCCATAATTTTCTTTGCCCTATTCGTTCTCATAGAATGCATGACCTCATGAGTAATCACAATATTATCAATAATCTGTCTCCCGGGTACAAAACGCGATTGATTTGGAGCCACCATCTTCCTCATCAACGGCTTCAATCTTGCAACAATAGCTTTTGTCACGACTTTTATTGCAACATTACACAAACTGATGGGTTGCAATTGATTCACTGTTTCTGGGTTTTCCACTTTCCGAATAAGAACAATAAGAGTCTCGTTCAGTTGCTGTGGAACTCCTTTGCCACCTAAGATATCCATAACAACCTTCTCAACCTCTTCTCTAATGTGTGCCCAATTCCGTTGGTAGAATATGGCATGAAAACCATCTGGCCCCGGAGCTTTCAGAGGGCCCATATTGTCCACAAAATTTTTGATTTCACGCCCGTTGAAAGAACGATAAAGCAAACTCATGTTATCATCAGTAAGTAATGGGAACTTTCCCCTCAGAACATCAAACGGCCCACTGTTGTTATCATCTTCTCTGTACAACACTCTGAGGTGATTTGAAACCAAATTTTGGAGCTTATTTTGATCCCAAACCCAATCTCCTTCACTGTTAAGCAGCCCATCCACCCTATTTTGTCGCCTTCTTATCACAGCACTCGCGGTTGATCTTGCCTTTTGGATCCAAAAGATGTTAATTTGATCCAGTACAACCGCCAGTTGACGCCTTAGCTTGCTATCCAAGTTTAACAACCCTCTTGTAGTTGAATTTCCAAGCGCTCTCTGGATACCTTAAAGCCTCCGCCATATCCGATCACGCTTTCAGAAAAGATTTCCAAACACGTTTTTGTTCCAATCATCAAGTTGCACCGCCAAGTTTGACAACGACAGGCAAAGAGGTGCGCCTTTTTCCCAATGGTTAAGAAGAAAACTTTGAAACTCATTATGCATGAGCCAAGCGGCTTGGAATCTAAATGGTTTAGCAAAAGGAGAGAAACAATCGAATCCTTTCGAAGAGAGAAGGAGCGATGTATGATTCGATTGAACCCTCGCAAGATGTCGAATTGCTCCGTTCTCAAAGAGCTCTCTCCAATCCACATTACACAACCCCCTATCCAGACGTCCACTTGATCTAGTTTCCGGATCGCGGCCTCTGTTCCAAGTGAACCTTGGCCTAGAAAACCCCATATCCATCAAAGCCATATCATCTTCAATCCAATTCCTGAACTTGGTGGATCTCCGTAACAATTCCTCCGAACTGCCAGTTCTTTCCTCCAAGTTCTTCGTTTCGTTGAAATCGCTCATCAGTAACCAAGGAAGATTTACAGATTCTTTGAACTGCTTCAGCCTTTCCCAAAGTTCAAGTCTATTAGTAGGCTGAGGATCTGCATAAATGCCGAAAATAACCATTCAGCCTCTCCCGCTCTCTTCACTTTAACTGACACCACATGTCGATGCACATCAACCGTATCAATCTTCACTTTGTCGATCTTCCACAACACCCAGATTCCTCCATGAAATCCAATTGCCTCCGATCTGATCCTACCATCAAATCCAATCCTATCACAAATTTTATTTGCTTGCGGACCACTGATCTTGGTTTCCAGAAGAACTAGCACCGAAGGATCATGCATTCTGATTAAATCCTTAAGCGCATGTAAGAAATCCTTGCCACCAGCACCTTGCACATTCCACGTCAGAATTTTCAGATTTTGAATTATCATAATAAACAAGTTATAAAGGTGTGTATCCTCTGTAAACCAGTGGGCGAGTTCATTCGAAATTGGCGTCGACCATGTTGGCGTCTCTATCTTGTATGCCATCCTTGGAATGGAGTACCTCGCCTCCTTCCTGATTAACAACTTCCATTCTGGAGTCCAGAGACGAATCAAGCTCACCCGTGGATCCATAGGTTGCGTCATCCATCTCCATTGGCATGTCACTGTCGTCTGGGGGATCGTTTGTGTGTTTGTGCTCACTAGACTTTAGTGGTGAATGAGTAGAATTCTCTGTCCCCCTACCAGATATTTTATATTCTGTATTTTTCAGTCCCTGCCATGATGGTCTCAATGATATCTGCTCTCCAAAATCTTTTCCTTTTCCACTTTCTTCCTTGCCCTCTAAATAACCCTTTGATTTCTCTATAATTATTCTATCCTTATTAATCCTCTTCTCTTCCTTCTCACCTATTTTTCCATCAATCTGTACTCCCATACTTTCCTTCATTACTTTCTTCTTATCTTTTCCTTCTATTTTTCCTTCGATCGTGGTTAACGATTTCTCCCCTCTGCCCTTCTCCTTATTTAGCTCCTTTGATTCTGGCTTGATTTTTTTTGAAGATTTCATGCTGTTCTTCGAAAAATCATCCCCCCTTGCCTTTTCTTGGCTTCTGATAATATTTTGTAATATCTTCTTGCCTTTTATTCATTCCCTCATCCGGATTTTCCTCTTCCTCATCTGACAAAATTTGGAATCTTGATCCACTTGGAATTTTTTATTGAGAACCGGATTTTTTCTTGGAACGGGTCGTAGATTTTCCATGCTCGAAATGTCCCGGTCCGTCTCCGATGCTCTGGTTCCCTTGTTCTATTCTCCGATCAGCGTCAATTTGATGCTCTGCGCCTCCTGTTGGATTTTTCGATCCATTACTTTCTCTCGTATTCCGTCGTCTGGATGTTCTTTTGGCGACCATCCATTCCCCGAATTTTTCTTTCATTTCCGACCACTGCGGCGCTGCATCCTTCTTACTTACTTGCACATCAGGGTTTCCAGATTTCGCAAGTAGTTCTGGGCATTGATCTTTCACGTGGCCAATTTTCCCACATTCAAAACATATTTGCCTCAATCCTTCGTACTGCACCTTCCATATCCTTCCATTCATCCATAATTTTGGAAGCAAGGGTCTTGTAATGTCCAACTCGACACAAAGTTTGGTGTACATATCTCTTTCCGCAGTACTAGTAGTTCTGTCAATCTTGAGCACCTTTCCTAGTTTTGACCCAATAGCAGTAAGTACTTCTTTATCAAAGTACTCCATTGAAATGTCTGGAATTCTAATCCAAGATGCCACTTTCCTCAAAGTTTTTTCTGCCACAACAAAATTAGGTATCCATCTCTGTATAGTAAGATAACTTTCACCGATCATCCACGGCCCACCATTCAGTACATGATTCAAGTCCTCTTCATTACTGAACCTTACAACATAAAAATCATTGCCAATATCAATCATGGAGAATTCTCCTTTTAATTTCCATTTTTGGAATAGACTATTCCTTAGATAAATGTATCCCACGCTCCGATCCAATATCTTGATAATTATAGCATTCCTCCAAGGTTGTCGAATTCTTCTCTTTTCCTCCGCTGAAAGAAGAATAATTGGGCATATTGGGTCTTGGATATCTGGCATCACATCATCTACTATTATCTCCTCCGTGTCATCATCTTCCCAAAAGGGGGTTGCTGTATTTGACCATTCCTCCCTCAGTAGAGGTTCTTGCAATTGAATCTTTATATGAGACTAAAGCTATAGATCCTTTCATAGCATGGCCATGTTCATTCAGGGAAGGAAACTCAGTTTCACGCTTGGTTTTCTTGCTTGATCGATTTTCCGTTAAAGGAGAGAGACCCCCTCCCGACGGTTGTCGCGTATCTCCGGTGTTCATGAAGAGAGATTTTTCTTATCAATTAGCACCTTAGACGTTTTATGCCATACCATTCATTTTTTGTTTGTTTAGGAACAACTGAACAAGTCATACAAAATCGAAGTCACTTTTGAGACCATTTGGTGCCACGTATGTATCTTTACAATTATAAAACACTCACTCTCAATAATAATAAATATTCTATTTTTTAAATACAAAGTAATTATCCTATTAATCTATTTTATTAGATTTACACAATCTTCTCCTTATTAAAATAATAATTAAAAAATATTCTAAAATACAAAAAGGCCTCTAATAAATATTGAAAAATATTATTTAAGTTAATAACACTTCTTTTATGCTACTTAAGTGCATAAACGGTCTCATATTTCTCAATTGATCAATATCACTAAAAATGAATTCAAATTATAGTCTAACTAACCTTGAAAATATGAGCACGTTGGTTTTATGAAAATGTCAAAATTAAACATACTCCAATACACAACCCTAAAAATACAATGAAGGAAAACATATAACATTACATCAATTTGCGGATGTTTTCCTATAATTTCTAATGGATTGGGCTTTTAGCAATCAAAGCGTTGAGTTGATTGTGGGCCTTGTTGCTTCGATCGAGTGGCCCATTAACTTTTCATCGTCATCTGCGGCGCGCCCAACGAGGCATCTATTCCGATCATTACAAAGTTTACAACTACTACGCAAAGTACGCAAGAGCGGGCCCCACGGCGCTTCTCATCTCAAAGTTTTAGCGCCTAAAAGGTCGAACGCAAAACGGCACCGTATCCCCTGAAGATCAACGAAACGACGCGCACGCTTCGATGGCAATACAGTCCACACGGCACCGTATCAAGCTCAAGAAGGCTATTGGAACGACGCGTACTCGTCTAGAAGAGATTGGTTAGTTAGTGGGTGGAACGTAATTTTGAACCGAGACCAGGGCATTCTTGTCATTTAGTGGAATTTGCAGTTCATAACAGACTTCAGCTTTGGGGTGGAGAGAGAAAGCGGAGCTCGCTTAAAACCTTCTTCTCCTTTCTCTCGCACTTGCTCTCTCTCCACTTGCTCGCTCCGAACTGTTTGATTTCTATCGATTTTGCTCTCCAATGGCGGATGTAGAGTCTGTGGTAAGTTTTATCGGATGCAATTTTAATCGGATTCTACAAAACGGTCAGGAAGAGTTGATTTTTTTAGGGGAGTGGAGTTGGGGCTGAAATTACTCTTCATTTTTTTCGTTCTTCAACCGCCATAGCAATCCGCTAACTGCCGATCGCTAACTCCTCCAAAATTCTACTCTTCTTTTTAGTATTAGTAAAATGGCGGTTCTTTGCTTGTGTTGATTGCAATTTTGTGCTTTTGCCCTATTTTGCGCTTCGAAGTATGCTGGGGGTTTGTTGATGCATTCTGTTTGGTTGCTTATTTGTTTTATGATTCTGCAGAAAATGGCGACGCTGAAGAAGGCGTACGCCGAGATAATACTGAACACGTCCAAGGAGGCGGCTGCCAGGATAATGGCTGCCGATCGCAAGGCTTTGTCTTTCCAGAAGGATCTCTTTGCTCTGAAAGAAGATGCACTTCGTATGCTTGTTCAGCTCAAACAGATGCTCGATTATAAGGTATGAATTTTCGACTTGTTAGGGCATTGTGCAAACGTGATTATTCTCTTTACAGGATTTTGGATTTGAGCTGTTATATTGTTGGGTTGCTTTGATCCTGTTTTTGTATTGCTGATTTTTTTTGCTTGCTTTGAACGAGGTTAGATGTGCAAAATGCATGCAATTTGCATCATTGCTTGGATTTTGTATCTTACTGCTCAGCATTTTTGTATGTGGATGCTTTATAGAGCTACATATCTCTAGTAAAAAGGTGATGAGAATTACTGAAGCAATAATTTAGCTATTCAGGATTGGAATTTGGGGTTGCTGCGGATCTTGAGGGCTTAAATCAGAAAGAGATTTTCATTACTATTTAAGCTCCTCCGGAATAAAGGGCGCAGATGATTCTAGTAATGAAAATATCAAATATGATCATGTCAACTTGAAGATGTGTTTGGAGTTCAGAATGCTTGATTAGACCATCTTAAGCATGGACATTGTTAATGTGTTTAAATATGTGTAGGGAGTCAAAGGAAAGGAAGAGCAAGGAAAGAGAGGAAGCTTAAGTGAGATAAAAAAAACTTTCTCATCTTGATCGTTCTATTTTCTTCCGAACTGATATATTAACATTTAAATGTATCTTCCTCAAATGTTAAAGGGTCTCCTAATCACTAAAATTCTTACCAAAATAGTATATTTTCTTAATCAGGTGTTGGTGATAATCATCACAATCTATATTTTTTTAATACTGAAGGATGAAGTCTCTACTTACTCTATATTATATTTCCCATCACCGTTATTAAAGTCACATATTTTTTTCATACCAAGAAACATATACATTATTTTTTTGTAGTTTCGATATTTATTTGGGTCAAATCCCAAACTCTGAAATGAAATGTATGATAGTTTGCTAAATGAGAAGGATGCTGAAGGGATATGAATGATAACCATAAAAATGTTTAGAACAACATTAGCAAAAGTACAAAATCTTTCAACACAATGTAGAAATGTTAAAACAAGATAAGGACTCTAGAAAATAGCCTTTTTTCAAAATTACATCATTTAATATCCATAGAGGAAATTCCAGAATATTCACACAGTCCGAGGTGAAAACTAAGTTAATGGAAGGGATGCCTAATTTAAAGGCTTGCTAGTCTATCATGTTTATTATATTCTTTCCTTTTATAACTATCCTATTAAAATACAAGTTCAGTATTATTAGAAGGCCCTCCATATCTGAGCATCTCATTCTGAAATCATCTGCATGCTTGCATGGTTGATGAGAAACGGTTAATTCTGTAAGAAATCACGGCCTTTCAATTGTCTTCAGTAAAAATCAAAATGTGAAATTAAGGAGATGGATTTGTTTCATATAATGATTCCCAACAAAGCTTGAAATACTGAATGGACAATTTGATGGAATTTATTGGAATCTTATAAGCAACTCACTCAGCATATATGTTTGTACTAGGAGTAGCCTGTTGATGAAAAACAGGCATGTGTGAAGTCAGGTATTATAGAGACATAATTGATGGAATTTATTGAAATCTTATAAGGAACTCACGTAACATATATGTTGCACTAGGAGGAGTAGCTTGTGGAAGAAAAACAGGCATGTGTGCTTCATTTATTCTAGGAGACATAAGTGATTATCGTATTTGGAATCATAACAGTCTTAAATGAATGGTAATAAATAATATGCCTTTTGCTTCCGTGTTGCTCTTTTGCATTTGATTTTTCTGTGTACTTCAAATTGACAAAATGTAGTTGGTTAGAGCAGTTAAAATTTTGTCCTAGTTACTCTTTGGTTCTGAACTTAAACAGATACAGTATGGTTTCCTCAATCTGGATGTACTCTGCTCCTTGTTCATTACATTAGTGTATGCTGTTTTTATATTTAACAATTGATTAAAGAGGACTTGACCAGCTCTTTCTTATGCAGACTACTGAGGCCAAAGTTAGATCAGAAAATCAGCAGAAAAAGATTAAAGAGCTTGAAGCACAGCTCTCTGAGGCAGAAGGAATAATAGTGGACCTTAGGGAAGAGTTAAACCTGACACAGGACAAATTAGAGAAAATCAAATATAGTCAAAAGCTGCCTTTGAGACATAACACTTCAGATCATCAGGAACAGCAACTGCCCTTCAAGAATAAGTTGATTGCCAAAACAGATAATAAAAAATGCCAATATCCTTTAACTGCAAATGCATGCACCACAAAGTACCCAGCTGAAATGCCGCTGCAAAAACCATATGCATGTAGGGATCAACTTGCTGTGTCTGCTAAAGAACATCCTTCAGCACTTGTCCAGCCTCCAAATACACTTGTTAATGCTAAAACTAGCAAACAACAGTATTCATCGTGCTCTTCTGAGTCTGATGGAAAAGATGTGAAGATTACTTCAAATGGGTCAGCAGCCAAATCTTTGGAAAAGGAAAGCTGTTTTAGAAGGACTAGAAAAAATGTGAAATACCAGGAAGCAATTGCTGCTCTATGCAGGTCTTCTCGTGGCCGCCGTGCAAAATCATGTCAGCCACATTCCTCTGCTAAATGCAGAAATTATGCAGGCAATTTGAATCAGATCAATGATAACAATGCACCAGAAAGATCCAATGAGTTTCCAGATAATTCAAATTTCAGGGAATCAGATTTGAGTTGTGATGTAGATCCTCACAAATTTGACACAGCTTTGGCGGACTGTAACTTGCAGGATGTACAGGTTCCTGAAGAATCTGAGGGGATTTCAAATCGATCTGACCATGACAAGGCTCTGAAATTTACATTCCAAAGAAAGCGCAAAAGAGAAGTGCTCACAAAACTTGACTACAATATCACCCCGGAAGTAAACACGGTTGTGAGCAGGGCCTTGTTGGAGCAAGGTGATGCCAAGCGGCAGAAATCTACTTTGAAAGATGAACAGTCAAAGGATAGTCGGCTACTTCTGCAAGTAGCTCATCAGGTTGATTTTTTTTTTGTTAATTCTTAATGACTTCACATGTTTATCTTGGGTAATCCAAATGCACCTTTAGTGACAAAATGAATTGATCAGGAAGATATCATCTGGACAAATTGAACCCAATATTTTCTGTTACATTTTCTTCAATCTACCTGATTTAGAAAGCATCTGGCTAGTGTAATGCAGCTTTAGGCACTCTGGATTTACTTATGCATGAAGATTATTAATGAAATGGAATTGAATCTTATCTGATGATTTTCTTACTTCATGCAGCTTATCTCACTCTCTGGAAATGAGTGTACATAGAGAATTTGTGATTCTAAACTTCTAGTCCAAAACTATTGGTCATTGCTCTAGATGTGAGAAGCTGCCTTCACTAGAGGATTCAAGATTGTGGGTTTTCGAGGATAATGGAGTCAACCACTGGTTATATGGAGACGATTTCATTGGCTGTATGACATGGTAAAATTGACCTTACCATTTTCCTTTAACATTAAAATCAATGGTGGTTTTCACAGTTGTTAATAGATTGATCTAATTTGCCTTATATATTTCAACAACTTCTTTCATGATCTCAATTTTCTTCCTTTGAATGGATTATGTTTGTAGATCTTTCCATCTGGCCAGGTTAGCTTGTTTGATCAGATTTCTTTTTGACTGGTTTATCTATAAGCTCTGGTGCACTTTCAGTCAAATTCAATTATTCAAATGCTTCTATTTTGACAAAGGTTTCGGTCTGACTAGGTTTACACAATTATTCAGGCATCCCACTCTCTTAAATTTCTGTCAACACATGTCCTGAAGTTATATACTAATGGGCATTTAAAAACTTTATAATTCCCAAGTCGTCATCTCATTTATGATATCTATCCATTTGATATTAATACGTACAATAAAGAATTCATTTTATATAAGAACGCATCAAATACAGGTATATACTATTCGAGTCTCCCGAGATCTGAAGTTATTGGCATACAAGGACATCTAAAATACAGGCGTACAATCTATACGATTTAGATGTCCCGGCAGCTGAATTCGCCATTCGTATATAAGAACACATCAAATATAGGCGTACAACATATGGCAATCAAATATCCGAATGTCTTTATTCGTCATTTGATTTGCAACCACCCCAGCTCTGGATAATACATCAAAAGAGATAGCATTGACGACAACATTTGTATAGGTATTAGTATTAATAGGCGCAGGTAAAAAAAGAACCCCTAAATCTCAATTTACCGCTTGAAATAAACGCAATTCGTGATAGGTGGTCCAGAGGAAGGAACTAACTTGTAGATTCATACAATGGACATGAAATCAGTGGTACGAAACTGAGAAAGCGGTAGAAAGCTTACCCGGACAACGAGATCTAGGAATCGAATGGAAAACACAAATAATTCAAATTAAAACCAAACTCTAACTAATTCTCAAGTGGAAGAGGATGCAAAACTCACCTAAACAGGCCTTTGAACTGGCGGAGAGGGCGCCTGGACTTTGAAAGAGGCAAGGCGGAGCGGAGAAGATGAACGAAAGAGCGAGATGATCTGCTCGTAGAAGAAGGCAAAAGAGAGAGAGAGGAGAAAGGCAGTCGAAAGAGGCGAGAAATGAAAAAAGAGAAGCAGCGCTTTAGGTTTACAAAAATTAATGAGTAAAATTTTAAAGGAAATTTTGGATTAATATTAACCACACGATAGGGTGCCTAAATACCGAACGGTGGAGATGGATACTGTTCACTTTTTTGAAGACTCTTTTAGGGGTGTAGTGATTGAAGCTGATGGATATCTACATGATCTCACCTTCACATTCATTCTCATTTCCTCAAAATGAAGAATGTTCTTCCACATTGCAAAGTGTGTTGCAAGTTGCAACTTGATTTAAATTCTATGCTATAAGCTATCAATGCTTTGGATGGAGAACATCCCTATATAACTTAACTTGTGCTGTTTTTTTTTCATGTAAACATAATTTTCAATTACAACAAATTGTGTAACCATATGTGATTAGATTAGCAAGTTTTCTTCTGTTTCTTCTTTTCCTCTAATAAAAGCAAACGTATAATCCAATTGGTGCCAATGAACCCAATCAAGCTAGTTCATTACATCATGTATCCATGATTTACCCCACTTATCATGAGTTTTTCATTATTGGTCTCTTCGAGTTGGAGGTGGCCCATCAATGGATTTTGGTTCAATTCATCCAAGACCAAAATAATAGAATACTAATAATCAGCCAAGCTACTTGAACAGAGAGATAGATCCACAGGTACATGAACACACAAGGTGAAACGAAAATTCTTCCCTTCTCAGGCTTAAGAGAGAAGAAATTGAGCCCAGCTTTTTTTTTTTTAAAAACATACAAAACAAACATTAGATCACTTGGAATATTACAAAACCAATCTAAGTCATTGTAACAGATGATCTTGAAAAAAATAAATCTAATAACAATGATTGCTGATTACAAATCACCTAGAATGGATGAATTACACTGCAAAGGTCAGAGCTGTAGTAAAAAATCTGAAATTCTAGGTGAACTGATAGACGTATAAATGTAAGGTTGCAACAAAATCTGAATCAATGGTTGCATTAAATGAAATGGAGGGGCCAACCAAATGAAGGCCACCGCATTGTCTGCTGGTAAACATTGAATGAGATGCTGTCATTTTGGTGTTGAAATGGACCGTTATAATTGCCCTCCAAAAGCCATCTATTTTCACATCACGTACTACTACTCCATAATAATGTAGAGGTTCTCTCCATCATCAACGACAACCTATCTTTCTTTGAATAAGTTCAAACTCCTACGATCTGTAGTTTGTTTTCTGTTACCATCTATACACTTTGTTTTCTAGTCTTCTAACGACTCTATACACATCTAAGTATTGTGTGAGAACAACTGCTATTTTTAATATTAGCCGAATTGATATGTTTATCAAAAATAGTTTCGTCATCGAAATCTAGGAGTGTTCAAAGTTCAAACGGTATGGATTAATACTGTAGATCATATATCTTAAGAATATTTGGACCATGGACCAAACCAACATCCTTATTGTTGTTCGGATTGGTTTTGGACCGTAAAAATCGATTTACCTATTTTCATTATAACATTATAACATTTTTTATATTTAATTGGGTTTAAATGACGATACGGTCCAAGTAAAAATCAAAGTTCTAAGTCAAATTTAAGTTTTGAATTATTTATTTTTTAAATATATACTACAATACAATAAGATCCGAACCGTAAATTTATGGTCATGGATCGACCGGATTATAACAATAAACCCCGAAAAGAACCGTGGACCGGGCACAAAATTTTCGGTCCAGTTCAGTCCCGAGTCTACGTCATATATAATGACATTTGTGTTTGTCACCGTCATATATAATGACATTTTTCATTATAAGTCATTATATTAATTTGTTTAAATAGGTGCATTTTCAACACATAAAAGTACTTATTATTCACGTGAACGTGGCATTTTTTAACACCTAAAAGTACTTATAATTCACGTGGACTAGGCGGTGTTATTGTGCACTTAATAAAAAAGTAATTACAATTACATATAGAGGTGGTCAAGCATTTATTTTTATACGTACACTTTATCTACTTTTAATTTAGAGATAGAAAATGACTCGTACAATAATGATTGGTGGCAATTAAGCATCATTCCGTGACAAAACTATCACTACGATTCAGTACTGAAAACTAGGATGGATTTATTTCCCTTAAATATTTGCTTATTTCATATATGGCCTTGATTAATTGATCCTCTTGTCTTTTGGATGGAGACTCAGTTTCAAACTTCTGAAAGAACAGAGAAGCCATGACTAAGAAGAACAAAAACTCTCATTCAATTTCAACTGACTTTTCAGGTAACCATTTTAATACTTACAAGACAATTTTCCAAATTTAATTCATGAGTATTTCTGCAGATGAAGGTGAAGATTCCTCCGAAAAGGTCGAAAAGACTCGAAATTTCACACTCGCCCATGAATTAAGGTACATATGTTATCTCTATACATGCTCAAATGGATGAGTTTAGTGATTATTGAGTTTATAGGAATTAATTGGTTTGTTCTTGTTTTTAGGATCTTTGTAGGAACATGGAATGTAGGAGGGCGATCGCCGGATGGAAGCTTGGCTGGAGATTTGGAAGAATGGCTAAACCTCAAGAGTGCAGCTGACATTTATGTTCTTGGGTCAGTTTCAACAATCCAATTCTTACAATGATTTTTGTTTTGTATTGCATAGTTTTTTGTACATTTGTTAGTTTCAGGTTTCAAGAAGTTGTGCCATTGAACACAAGGACAGTAATTGGAGTGCTAGAGGATCAAACAGAGGCAACAAAGTGGAACTTGTTATTATCAAAGACTCTCAACAACAAAGAAGGCTGTGTTTGGTTGACACCCACATCCGATCCTATAACAAGCGATGGATATGAGTACACGAAGGCCTCGGATTCTCTAAGAAAGAGTCCTGACCTGAGTACTAGAGAGAGGGCGAAAACTCACCATGGTGGGTTAGGTGGCAATGACACATACAAGTTAGTTGCAAGTAAGAAAATGGTTGGGGTGTTCACAACCATATGGATGAAGAGGGAGATGATGAGAAAGTATTGTGTCTCGAATGTGAAGGTTTGCTCTGTGGCTTGTGGGATCATGGGGTATTTGGGAAACAAAGGCTCGGTTTCGGTTAGTATGACTATTGAGGGGACTAGTTGTTGCTTTCTTACCGCTCATTTGGCTTCCGGTGAGAAGAAAGGAGATGAAGGCCGAAGAAATCAACAAGTGCAAGAGATTTTTAGGCGAACGGCTTTCTCGCGGATTGGGCAAGAGGGTTTTCTTCCTCTTCCAGTTGACATCCTAGGGCATGAGTAAGTATGATCTTAGAAGTTGTTGCTTAATTCTCATTTTTGGAAAGAACCTAGTTTTGTAATCAAAGTTATGATAACTTTGATCTGTTTGTTTGGTTCAGCTTTGAGTTTTCGGAGTAAAGACTCGAATTTAGTTGCCAGTTTTGAAACTAAAAACTGGAAACTCAAAGCTGGACTAAAAGCCTTGACTCACAATGATACCAAAACGACCTCTAAATGAACGATGAATTGTTGTGAAACAGCCGAGTATTTTGGTTAGGCGATCTCAATTATCGCCTCAATTTAGAAGATGGTTTGGCTAGAGAGCTAATAAGAAGGAAAGACTTCAAAGAATTGCAAAAGTTTGATCAACTTAAGAAGGAGCTAGAGGAAGGTGGAGCATTTCAAGGGTGGCATGAAGGAAGCATAGAATTTGCACCAACATACAAGTACTATTTATCAACTAGCAATCGTTACACGCGTAATCTTCCAACGAGATCAGGCGACAAACATAGAACACCCGCATGGTACTAGTACATAAGTTTGTTAATCATTTCTCTATATATAGATTCACATCTTTCTTAGTTTTTACAAGTTATATATGTTTTGTATGTATGTTATATGCAATATCATAGGTGTGATAGGATCATGTGGTATGGGAAAGGAATTCAACAACTATCCTATGTTTGTGGAGGTAGCAAATTTTCTGATCATAGGCCAGTTTCCTCGCTTTTCACCACAGAGATTGAAATCCTCAATTTCAAACCGGAAGCAATGAGATCAAGCAAGTTCTTGGCTTCCATGAACCATTCAAGTAACCGTGTGAGAATATATCACCATGATTCATTCTTTTAGAATGGTGTTATGATTGTTTGAAAGTTACCTAAACTTGACAATTTTGATGAAGCAGGGGCAAAAGGAATTAGTTGAGGAAGAAGCCACGCGCACGCTACAAGCATTGATTAGGAAAGTGTTGGGTTTTCGGGATGCAAACGCAGTGGAAAAAGGTCAAGACTATCGTCCTGAACTTAATTGGGATTCATATGAAAATGTTGAGCATATAGGTAGATTAGAAAAATACCTTAAGGACCTATCCGAATAGAGAATATGAAACTTTTCTTTGTTTTGGGTTGCAATATTCAAAACAACTTGAATTTAGATCACTTAAGAATCTCAAGTGTGGTGTTATCCACACATACAAATGGGACAATCAAACATTGGCAATCTTCTAGTCAAGATATTGCTACTGTAGTGTCCCCTCCTTTAGTGCTGAGCTTGCTAGAAATACCCTCCCGACTTTCCGTTCAAGGCAAGGGTGCGCACACCTCGGCCCCCAGATCCCACTCGTACCGGAATCCACCTGAATAGATGTTGTTGTAAAGTGTGCAGTCTTCTACACCGCTAGAAACCGCCAATATTCTAGCAGCTGAGATATTTGGCAGCAAAGTGTGTACGTTTTTGCGTCTATTCTTTAGCCATAGACCATCTCTTTATGTAAATGTAATATAGCCCATGAACCAATTAATAATTTATCAAATTGATTTGATCTTATCTCATCCGATAATATAACATATATATGTAAATTAAAATAGTTATCTTTATCTTTTTAAACTTGTTAAAATAGAAAGAACACGTGTTTTTAAGGGACTAGTAGAGGGCCCGTGCAAATGCACGGGAAATGAATGAATAATATATATGCAGCTACATACGAGCACTCAAAGTTTGGTTTAAAAGTATGCATTATTTTCAGTGATATTTTACATTATTGGTACACAAAAAGCTATGAAAATATAATAAATTTGGTAGTCCTAAATTATGAGCAACAGAGGTTCGTCGGTGTGTCTTGTAACTACCATTTGCTCTATTTATAAAGTCTTCAAATGAAGCATGCGTTCAATATAAATTAAAATAGAGCATCAAAATTAAATAGTTGGGAAGGTGCCTATCTATGGAGGAATCAATATGATTAGAATACATTATGTTAATGTATAGGGAAACCCTTTTGGATGCATAATTGTTGATGACTCATTTCAGTGAACCTGCAATTAGAAATTGACATTAAGTTTGTTGATGGCTCATCTCATATGTAGTAGCTATTAGCTAGAAGAAGAAAAAAATGGCCCAAAAGGGCATAATAGTGCATGTGCTTTGATATTGGACGTCCAACATCCCAAAACTAAGTATGAGAATCCCCCAAAAAGCAATAAACTTGTTGTAGTATGATATTTCTAAGTTTTTAACTTTAAACAATCTAGTCTAGCAAGCCCATCTATATTAAAAGGCATTCACACAAGAAATTATCATGTATTAGCGTATCAATCCCTAGAAATTGTACTCATCACTCAATAATCCATTTTCAAAAGGCATTCTACGAAACCTTGAACTAAAAGCAGCAAACAATGTCATAAAAACGAAACACGTTCCGAATAGAGAACCGATCGAACCAAACCAAACCAAACATGAAAATAAGATTCGTGTGTTGGGGCAAGAGACCGAGTGTGATAGGCCCAACATGTAAAATGGGCCCATTTGTAAGCTTGCAAAATCTGGGCTTTACATGCTAGGCCCAACACCACCCACCCTAGAACTGTAATTTAGGTCAACCGTGCCTGTGTACTATATACAACATGAATTGTTGAAATGCACATTATATTATAGACATATCTTAGATTTAAATATGTGTAATGGCTTACGTTATGCAACTAATCTTGGTATTACTAAGCTTATTCTCGAATCCAACTCACTTTTTGCTTGTCAACTTATTGGCTCAAAAAAGGTTTCCACTCATCCTGATATTTTTCTTTTGAAGCAATGTTACAAGCTCATCGAGGATACTCCTTGGGAATTTCGGATCATACATGTCAGGCGCAATGTCAACTGAATCGCGGACGCCCTTGCTCAAGTAGCCTTTAATTTAGACCCTTCCTGTATTTTTTTTTACAATGCTCTGCCTAGTACCTTTGATTCTATTATTAGTTCGTATTATAGGCCTTCATGGCCAAAACTCTTCTATTTAGTCAATAAAGGTTTATTCCCGTCTGATCAAAAAAAATAAAAATATTCCAACTTCTTCTGATAAAAATTGACACTCCACATATATACAAGGTCCGTTTGGATACCATCAGAAGTATTAACTATAATCCAATTCTACCCATTCAACTTTAGTAGATTGTTATTTCAAAGGAAGCATCATCAATCATAAGTTGAAATTTGTTAAACACTTAATTTACGGAAGAGTAAATTTCAGAAAACCACCCGTAAAATATGAACTTTTTCACAAAACCACCCTTATAAGCTCGAATTGCATAAAACCACCCATATAATGGCTCTTCTATCAAAACACCACCCCTCTGTTTAATTTCTGTCAACTTTAACAGTAGATTTTTCTCTCTCCTCTCCTAACCCTTCATCTCCTCCCCCCCTTCTCCTACCTCTACCCTCTTTTCCGTTCTCCCTGTTCACTGCTAAGCTCTCTCTCATACAAAATTTCCTTCAACTAATATAAATTAATAGAATAATATTAACTTTCAGAGCACTCATATACATGAAACATTCATAGGAGAGAACATGTAAGAAAGCCCAACTCAAATCATTCCTCATTAAAATGTTTTTTTTTGTCGAATTCCTCATTAAAATGTTATTTATGTCTAACTTATCTCATTTTGTGGGAACTCAAGTCTTATTATACAAAGATGCCAATTTTATAAAGTAATTAGGGAGGTAGGATGGAGAACCATAAAATCTAAGAAACTTGTACAATCAAATAAAAAATGGAAACAAACAATGTAAAACAAAAGAATGAACACCAAAAAAAAGTGCATCTCTCAAATTTCACTATTTCAAGAACAAACCTATATCTAATATTTCTATTTCACACAAAAGAAAATCGTGTATAATTGTAAAAAGAACCATCATAAAAATTGAATCCTAGTGAAACTAAATCAAAATTAGAGATCATTTTAGAAGAAAATTGGCATACCCACTATCCAAATGGTAAAAAACAAAAAAAAAATCAAAGAGATGAGATGCGAGGAACGATTGAGGGAGGAGAAAGGTGATTTGCAGTTAAAGTTGACTGAATTTAAACGGACGGGTGGTGTTTTGATAGAAAAAACATTATATAGGTGGTTTTATGTAATATTTATTTATATGGCTGGTTTTGTGAAAAGATTCATAATTTATGGGTGGTTTTCTGAAATTTACCCTTTACGGAAACAAATATTAGATTAAACCTCGTATCATATATATAGTGTTTTTTTTGTTGATAAAACCCACCTTTTAAAACAAGTTTTTTTTTAAGAAATCACCTTTTAAAATTATTTTTAAGTCAAAACATATTTTATAACACACACTCAATTTCAACCCTTTTAAGAATTGGACCAAAATATCCTTCTATTTTTATTTTTCACTATTTTATGTAAATAAACAATTAATATACAAAGTAAACAAAATAAATTTGAAAGGGTATTTCGGTTCCACTATGATAAAAAATCACCGAAAAATCGTTTAAGGTGTTTTTACTTAAACAAAATTATAAAAGGTAGTTTCTTACAAAAAATATTAAAAGATGTTTTTTTTAGCAAAACAAACCATACAATATATTAGAATATAAGAATCTAGAGAACACAACCCTTGAAAAATTGGACCAAACCCTAGTAGGCTAGTAAGCAACCAAATCCTCCAGTGGTACCCCTCTATAGTGACTAAAATCCACGCGTTTTCATCTTCTGACCATTGTCCAATATCATGTAATATCCCAACCGACATTGCTTTTAGTGCTCAACCATTCAAATTTGAAATGATGTGGACTGGAAGGAAAGATTTCCAAAACATTATAAAACAAGCGTGGCGCCTCAACGCGGGTGGATCCCACATGTTCAACATTGACCCAATTGTTAAAAGTCAAAGCAAAAGCAAGGAACAAAAAAAACCTTCGGAAATATCTTCGAACAAATTAGGAAAATTGATGAAGAACTCATCGACATCCAAAAAGATATCATCGAGAATAAGAACACACAACTTATACAAAAGTAAGAAAGGCTTTCCAAAAAACGATCATGCCTCATTCAATTCCATTACTCGTATTAGAAGCAAAGAGCTAAAAATAACCACATTAAACTCAATGACAAAAAACACCAAATACTTCCATCGAATTGCAAATGGAAGGAAAAATAGAACGAACATAAAGGAGATAAGAACATCTAATGGAACCCAGATTACGGGACTAGAAAATATTGAAACGGTAGTCTGGCGAGATTTCCATAATCGCTTTCGCGAAACTGAAATTAACCGTGAAAAACTCCAAAATATGACCCAAACAATCCACCGAGAAATCATTGAGGTGGACAATGCGGCGTTAACCCGCCCAGTGACAAACGCGGAAATCAAGAAAGCCATGTTCGACATCGGTGACGAAAAATCACCTGGTCCTGATGGTATGCCGGCCGACTTTTATAAAAAGTATTGGCATATTCTCGGCCTTGATGTCACAAAAGCAGTTAAAAGTTTTTTCACTCAGGGAAAATATTAAAGCAAATCAATCACACGTTCATCACTTTACTACCCAAATGTGAGAACCCTAATTCAACAAATCGTTATAGACCTATAAGTCTATGCAATACCATCTACAAAGTGATATCAAAAATCATTACAAACCGCCTTAAAGCTGTCATGACGAAAATTACACCCCATGTAGGGAGGATTCGTCCAAAACCGTAGTATCCACGATAACACGCTCATTGCTCATGAAATATTCCACTCTTTCCAAAACCAAAAGGGGAAGGACGGATGGAGTGCCGTAAAATTGGATATGGAAAAGGTATATGATCGAGTCAGCTGGGAATTCTTAGCGTATATTCTTAACAAATTCGGGTTTCATCCCAAATTTTTGGGTTGGATCCGTGAATGTGTCGAAACCGTTTCGTTCTCAGTCCTTGTGAACAATGGACAACCAGAATAATTTTTCTCTCAAAGGGGACTTAGACAGGGAGACCCGCTATCCCCATATCTATTTATTCTAACTGCGAAAGTTCTTTCCAAACAGCTCCACCTCCAAAGCTCCGATCCGAACAATGGTATAGGCATCCAAATCTCGCGTAACGGGACAAAAATCCCATTCCTCACGTTTGCGGACGATATTATTATCTTTTCAAAAGCAAAAAGCCAAGCATGCAGCAAGATAAGAGGCATAATCGATGACTATTGCCAGATTTCTGGCCAAAAAGTCAACTTTCACAAATCCGCTTTCCAAGTTACTAAAAACACGAACCACAATATGTGTGAGCAACATAAACCAATCCTCCAGATTACAAACACCATTGCCCTAGACAAATACCTTGGATGTCCAATTATAAACGGAAGAGTGACTAAAAACACTTTCAAACCACTGATACTCAAAACAAGGGCACAACTTTCTAAATGGAAAGCCAATTCTCTATCACAAGAGGGTCGAAAAACATTGATTAAGGCAAACCTGTCGTCACAAACAAACTACCTCATGCAATCTTTTCTACTACCAAAGAAAACCCTAGAAGAACTTGACCAAATCAATAAAAATTTCTTTTGGAATGAAGATGGGAATCAAAAGCCCTTGATAAGCTGAAGCTGAATTTGCCAACCTCCTTCCGGGGGTGGGCTTGGGATCGCAAAAGCAGAAAATATGAACATAGCGCTCCAAATGAAGCTGTTGTGGAAAAGCCTAGCCGAACCTGATAACATTTGGGTTAAAATTGTCACGGAAAAATACCTGAAATCCGATGGACTATTAGAATACAAGAAGATACAAAATACGTCGTGGCAATGGTCCAAACTGACGGGCCTCAAAGCCCTATTCATCAAGGGTCTTATATGGTAGGTTGGTGATGGCAAAACCATTAGGTTTTGAAAAGACAATTGGACTGGCTTCGGATGTCTAAATCCGAATGAGAGCACAAAAAATATTATAAACTGGGAGGACCGGGTTTCCGCTTTCCTCCTTGAGGAAAACTCGTGGGACCTTTTGAAGCTACAGAGTGTCCTAAACACGGAGGACATCCAGCGTATAAACCAAATTACCACCACACTTAATAGAATCCCGGACCGATTGTATTGACAACCAAGCAAAAACGGGTGGTACTCTACCTATTCTACCATGCAATGGCTCCATAAGAACAACGGAGAACCCACCATTAACCTAAGCTGGATCGGTAAGCAAAACATCCCCCCTAAAATAAAAAACTTCTTGTGGAAGGTTGCCTGGAACGGCCTCCCCAAGAAATGTCGTTTGGTTGCTAACCACATTCCAGTGGTGCAAGGATGTGTTGCATGTAACCATCCGAATGAGGACATTAACCACATTCTCCTTGAATGCATACATACAAAAAATACCCTTAATGCAATAAATCCTAAAATAGCCAAGATTGTTAACCAAATTAAACCAGAAGGGGAAAAAACCTTTCGAAATACTTGAAGAAATAAGGGCACTGGCCAAAAACACCGAAATTGAGGACCTTTACTTCTCTTGGTGGAGTTTATGGTTCTTTAGAAATAAAGAGGTCTTTAAACCTAACGGTTCAACTCAAATTGACCACCATGACAATATATATGATTTTATCTGAAACCAAAAAAGGAATGGATCTGCGCGAACAAAAAAGATGAAAATGGATTGCAAAACACCGGGAAACTCAATAGACAAGAGCGTAGTAGCGCTAAATGGAAGAAACCCACATCAACTTTCACTAAGCTTAATTTTGATGGTGCAGTTAACTCAGACGTGGTGGCTTCATTCGGATATATCCCCAGGGATTGCTGTGGTGAACCCATCCACATTGACGGAGGACTAATCGGTCGACAGTCTGTGCTGATATCTGAGACCATCGCCTTGCGCCAGGGAATTCTCGAGGCCACCAGATGTGGCATTTCCCACATCCAAATTGAAGGCGGTAACTTGCAGTTGGTCAAAGCCGTTCTTGGTGATTGGCGCTATCCGTGGGAGATTGAGATGCTACGTGTGGATATCCACTACTTGCTTGCTCGGTTCCGGTGTTGGAGTATTTCCCACGTCGTCCGGGAATGCAATTCAGTGGCGGATTACATTGTCGTTTCCTTCCATCGCGTTTCCACCATTCCACTTGCAGTTGATCCGGTTCTTAAAAATCTCATCTTTCAGGATGCTCTAGAGAGGCCGCTAGTCTGTTAGCGGCTTTTCTAATTTCTTTCCTTATAAAAAATATTAGAATATTAGCCACGTTCATATTTGAGAGTAGAGTGATCGATGATTAATTAAAAAATCAATTAAATGAACAATGAAAGTTCGGTTGGACTTTAACCTCATCGACTGGCCTGAAAATTGAGCTCCAACAATTTTTTCATCCAATCGGATTATTCCATTTGTAAAATCAGTGTGAACGAGCTAATTAATTAAACATGAACCATACATAAATTATCAAGAAATCAGAATTAGCCTGTCTCATATCAATCTCAAACTCGATATCAATCTTCCACATTCAATCTTTACATGTTGTGACATTTCCCCAAAGAGATGTGGACTCTTCGATCTGCATGTCACTTTCTCGCCTCACAAGAACTTTCGTGACATCCAGTCATTATCATCACAATTACATTACACAATAATTTTTGTCTTAATTGTCGTTTATCATCCATTGTACGTAGACCTTTACGCTATAGCGTTGAAAAAAAAATGATGTTAATCAAGGTAAGATTTTCAAAACTTGAATGTAAAACATGCACAAATCAAGGAGAAAGCACACCATCTATAAAAATAGAATGAATTTCACTTATTGTCTGATAAGTTTTTTAGATATGAATTGTCATTGACTGTTCTAAAAAACGTTAGGCGGACCCTAGGCGAAGAGGGGCCGCCTAGCGCCTAAGTGGTTTAAACTGGCGTCTAGACGGTTTCCTAGACCGGTTGGAAGGCTAAGCGAGCTAGCACCTTCTAGCGCCTGGGCGGAGCCCAGACGAAACTAGACGGAGATTTTTAGAACGGTGATCACATGGTATAGTTATTTGGGTACGGTTTAGGTGAGAATAATCCTTGTATAAAATAGAATGTGAAGGAGCAGGGATCGTTAGTTCACAAAAAATTAACAATATTCAACACACGCCACTAAAATGAAAAATTCAGCATGGTCGATTTTTAAGCAAAAAACGCGTTTTTCATACAAAATGTGTAACATTTTCATACTATGTTTGCAACATACTAAATGTGCAATAATTTCATATCGAATGTCCTTCCAAACCAATTAAGTGTGCAACTTTTTCATATCGGTGGGGATGCACAACTGTCAAATAAAATTTGTATTTCTATATTTTTTTTCATTTGACAAACAAATAATTTAGGTTGTTAATGTTTTGAAATCTAACAACCCTTACGTATTTTCTGTTCTTTCGAAACACTTATTCTTTTTTTTTTGTCGAATCGAAACACTTATTCTTACGTGATTCATTTTCTAATTATTTCTCTATAAACCACAATATGTACTATGTTGGTTCGCTTATTAATCATGGGAACATATTAATCCCGCATAATTTAATATCTATTTGAATGGATGTTAAATTTACGATTTAATGCAAGTTAATTCAGTTGAACGATCTAAACGAACACTTCATTTCGTCAATCTTTTTGGTGAAGGATATTTTCTACGAGAATCGAATCGAAAATCTTAAAATATTACTCTCCGATGTTTAAGTGTTTGACTAGATATAGAAAGGCTTCGCCAATCTTTACTTAATTCTCCCCTACTAATTTGTATTTTGTCTAGAGAGCCCAGTCTTGTAATTTGTAAAGCATTATTTTCCTAGCTAAAACATGTGGGCCCCGCTGTTACAAATTAGGCAACGTGGTGACAGCTCAGCAGTGAGGGGGATTTGGTTCGCCGAAAGTTAAAATAAACATAGGATTGATTGGCCGCAATTTGCTCCCTGGCTACAGCTCTCTCTTCCTACTAATGATAATGATTTGATTTGTGGGTTAATTATTGGCATGTTTCATGTTTCTCTCCCACATGCATGCTGTCTACGTATTTGTAGATAGCTCTCTTTTGTACTACTCCGTAATAACTAATTATATACTCAACTTTTCATTTATGTGGCAATCTAGCTATATTTACTCAAAAAGGATAAGGATATTCCATCAAGGAATAAAATGGACATTTTTCGATCAATTAATAATTGGAATTAAATATTTGAAATATTAGCTTAGATGATGAGGTGGTGTTATTCTACGTATAAAGTTATTGCTATCCTAATAATAAATTAGTTACGAATTTTAAGAGTTTTAAAAATAGCTTTTGGATAGAATTAAAATAGTTTTTTAGACGAGATTTTCAAGATTGATGAGCTTTGCATGAGTTAGGAGTTGGTGTGGGATTGCCATCTTTGTAATGTGATCCACCACAGGATTGATCTCTCGGAAGATGTGGTTCAGTCGTCGAATCTCGAACCTATAAAGAGAACAAAATGTCCACCACGATAACTCGACCTCCCACGAACAACATCAAATGACCAATTAATGGCATCAATGAGACAAAGGTTATCACCTTCAATCTTGATTCTTCATTGACTCCATTTTCCAAGTGGTACTACCCTGAATGGCTTAAGTAATCTTCCTAGCTTTTGAACGAGTTAGGATTGACGCCCAATTAGGACGTCTAGCTTGCGACCATGATTGAGGAAGCTAATGAGCCACCACCAACTACCATGCTTACTTATGAAGCCAAGGAGCCAAATTAAATGCATTCCCTTCAACGGTTGTGCACCTAAACACACGATCATGCGCAATCCCTCAAAATTCTAAACATGGCCGGTGACAAATTAAAAAGGTACGTAACACTTGCTCCATTTCCATCCCTAGTCTCGGTCTTATCTACAAATTCCATGTGCATATCTGCGCTTGGTGGTCGTTTCTTATCACGATGCACACTTGATAGTTGATATTGTGAACGTACAACTCTATCAACCGAACACACCTCTCTTTTTGTATGAAAATATATGACATAAGGGTGGACATAAATGAGATCACCTATTCTCAAATTCGTTCTCCAATATATTTTATTCCAATAAAATTGGCTGATTCTTTTCTACATTAATTTGATAAAATAATTTTATCTTCCAATACATAAAAGAAATTCAATTCAACCAATTAAAAGCATATACAAAAGAGGATTAATAATGTATTTGTGGAGCTAGATTTTTTGCGTTTAAGAATTGTTATCTTCAGGCCCGTCCAATCGTGTTTTGAGGCCTTGTTTATTTATCAAAATGAAGCCTATTAGAGAGTAAAAATTATTTAATTCAAAAATATCCTTCATAAAGTAAAATAAACTTGTCCATACAAATAACTGTACCAAAGCTTTTAAGCTCTAAAATAATTTAATATTTATTTAAAAAGTGCCATCCTTTTAACATTATATTACAAATTATTCAATCAACCCTCCATTATCAATTTTCTCCAAAAGATCCTTCTCAATGGATATCATAGTCATAGCTAGTCGATGATCTTCAATTTTGGTTTTGAGTTACCTTTCCAAGTGAGACTTTCATTATTGCCAAATGTCAATCCTTGATCTGAATCCGCAATGTATAATATATAAAAATATGAATTAGAAAATGTCAATATATACTCTAAATCTGCAAGTGAGACTTTCACATGCATATATAATTAATTAAGAGAAATTTATACTTTTTAGTTTTTCTATCTAGGTAAATAAAAGATATGGAGTACTGATTTAGGATACTTACCAAATAACAATCAAGAAGGGGAATTTTTTGTCCAAGCTCCAACAAAAACACCAATTTCATTCTGCTAATTCTTCTTGAATCTACAATTTTTTTAGTTACGAAATTTGGAATTATAATTTAAATTGAGGAACTTACAAAGGATAAGGAAAATTGATTGATTATAAAAAAAATACATACCTTTCTCTGTAGAAAACGAGAATCTGAGCAGTGGGCACTCAAAATTTTCCTTGAACAATAGAACACAAAGTAAATTGATAGAATTTTAGGGAAAGAGAAGTGGACGGAAAGAGAGGTATATTTGAGAATGAAAAACTGAAAAAAAAAATCGTATAAGAAGGGAAGCTAAGAGAAGAGAAGAAATGACATAATTGAATTGAGAATTCAAAAAGTCGGATGAACAATTATCAAGGAGCAATTCATCTCTGTGAACATCAATTTGGGTTGGGAATTGATAGGAAGAAGAAGCGCCTGTGTAGGCTTTAGCGTGTTTTAGTTTGGAAATTGGGGCGCTTTTAATTCTCACTCAGTTCCAAGAATAGGGTTTTGTTTCTACTGACAAACAACGCTTTTAATTAATTATAGAATAAAAGAAATAGACATATCGGACCTCAGAAAATATTGGGCCCTATGATTTTTGGAGTCCTTGTGCAGGTGCACACCTTGCACCTGCTCATGGCACTTATCTTGCTGTAATACCCCGACTTTCGCCAAAGTACTACTTGGTAGTAGACCTCTTTCGAGTACTGCTTAGGTCGGTTTAATAACAATTTCACTCAGATCTTGCAACTCGGGCATGGCGAGAAAACAAATAAACATCGAACTTTTTATTTTATACAGAGAGTGGAAAACATGATAGTATTCTCGAATTCATAAATAGAAAAAGATGCCAAACAATGCTAAACCAGTTCTATCTAGCTAGTAACAAAACAATTATCACAGACAACTTATAATACAAAAATAACTAGATCCCAACCACCCGAACCTAATGACACGTCGTCAACACCCGCTTCACCACTTTGTGGAGAATCCATCACAATTCTTGAAAAGTACCTGAAACTGTAAAAATATTCCCCGAATGGTCAGCTACAATTCTAATTCAAGCTAGAAAGCGTGAGATGAATATAGCGGTTTAAAAACCACACAAAACCCTAACAACTAAAGTTCACACATAAACCAATAATTTCCGATTCATATCAACTCAAAACTTAACGTAAAATTCACATACACACACAAACACAAACACAAACACGCAAGCACACACAGAGACACACAAACACACACACACTCATACAGAAAACATCACATCTAGAACCACAAAAGGAAAAAAAACACAGTATCACAATAGTATAGTTAATAAGGATCACATCAATAATAATAACGAATAGGATAATAATAACTTCCACCAGGATACTACCAACATATACAGCCACAAAGAACATTCTGTAAAACCAAACCTCATAATACAAGACCATTCAAACACATTCCATCAAATAAAATAGCAACCAACATCCTCCTTAAATCCAAATGGCACCCTCCGGTCTCTCATCTATGGCGCACGGTCAGAGCGCGTCCTATACACGTGCCCATTTCCCCGATTCACCCTTATTTCCCCGACTAAACCTCTACTAGAGCGTTAGCCAAAACATTTTATTTATTTTTTAGAAGGGGGTCCCTTCTAGTCGCATGATCATGCCCAGGGGACTCTTCATCTCCAGCGTACCCGCACCCATGACCATACCGGTGGAACCCAATGCACGCATACCGAAAAATATTTAAAAATGATTTTTCATAATTCCAAAAGCATATACAAGCACGTAATATGGATTCATTCCAAAATAAGGTTTGCACATTCAATTCAATCATTTAACACATAACAGTCGTAAGCAAGCAAGTGGACAAGCCATTGACCTCGAAAGACGGAAGCAAACACGCAACGGAAGAAAGTAGGCTCGGACAATTCACATTTACAATAACAAGCACAACCACAACTTCAATCCAAGCACAAACACAATTGTAGACACAGTTATAATTACGATCACAAGCACACTCATAGTCACAGTCAGATTCAGAATCACAGTCAGATTCAGAATCACAAGCAGAATCACATTCACAATCACAAATACAATCACCATTACAACTATTCTCACAATTACAAACACAATTACAACTGCAACGCAATCACAAGCACAAACACATTTACATTTACAAAGACGATTACAGTTACAGTTTCCAAATCACACAATTACAATCGCAAATAGAATAAAGTTATAAACACAATTTACAATTATGAGTACCAACACAATTACGACTACAATTACAATATTCACAAGCATAAAGAGAGAATTTTATTTTAAAAAGTAATATGCAAGGGGACTAGTTCCCAAAACCAATTCCACATACATGACACTCAATCTAACAAGAATTGAATTAAGCCGAGCAAGTCGCAGAACGACTTACCTCAAAGGCGAATTTCTTGTAAACATGATGATCAAACAAGCCGAGCATGCGAGACCCTCAAATTGGCGGTCTTTCTCGGGCGAACTAGAGATTGGATCCTATTCCCAACTTTTTCTCGGTTTAGCAAGATCGGGACAACGATGAGGCTGCTCGTTGATCGGCGGAACGAGGACGGGATAGCGGACTTGGGACCACATCCGGCGAACGAACTGGTGAGACAAGATCTGCGGACGCAAAGCAATTCGACGAACGATCGAGTGTGGACGACGCACCTCGATGAACGACAATGTTCGATCGGTGATGAGCTTGACCGATGCCGGGGAAGACGGCAACTAGATCCGAGCGGTCGGAATCCGATCTGACGTCTCTAGGCGCTCACCATTGTGAAGAGGTAACAACGAGTTCTCACCGGCGGAACCAGACAAATGCGAGGACGAGAGGCGCGCTGGGAAGGACCGGCAGCGAGATCTACGACGTTAGTGTACGCAGATGATCGAAAGGTTGGCGGTTCACCTCCTCTCTCTCTCTCTCTCTCTCTCTCTCTCTCTCTCTCTCTCTCTCTCTCTCTCTCTCTCTCTCTCTCTCTCTCTGTGTGCAAGCTTTAGCTAGGTAGCTCGGGTTTTTGCAAGGCTACTGAGAGATTATAAAAGAAAGGAAGGACATAGACCTCTCCACTAGGTAGGCATGGAATTTCTAAGTGGGCGGCTCTTTCAAGGCTTTTGAGCCCAATTTGAACAAAAGAAGAAAATCCAAGTGTAATGGGTCTTTTAAACCAAAAGTGTTAGACAGAAAAATCGAAAGCTCGAAGTGGAACTAGCTTCGGGTTTCCACTTCGGCTTTCTTCAGAACCCGGATATTACACTTGCCAGGTGACTCACAAGGTAAAGAATCGTCGGTTATCATATGAGACCAGTCGATCCAATACTAGATCGAATATTCTTGAGTGAAAGCACCCGACTCAGAAAAGAAGATTTGGAAAGGGGTGGTTGATTGAAATGAAAATAGAACATTGGCCGAAGTACGTGAATTTATAGAAATGTCTCGAGAAGGGTGATTTTCTATAAATATGACCCTAATTGTATGATAGTTGACAATGCTATATATTCAAGAGAAGTATTTAATTGTAATTAATGGAGAAGTATTTAATTGTAACTTAGGGATGTTTTGTGTAATTGAAGTGATGTAAACTCTAATTAAAGCTTTGTCATGTACAGTGCCATACGGGCTATGATTTAGGTGGGTTATATTAGGATAATGTCATTTTGAAAACTGGACAAGTTGAAAGTTGAAACATTTAAGACATTAGAAATGGATATAGTTGTCGAGTCATTTTCTCGAATACGTTCAAATAATAAATACAGTATGGATTAAAATAAGGCTAGCTAGCTCTCGAAGAATACAGACCATAATATACTTTTATTCTAAATTAATGGATCTGTTTCTTTTTGGAACGAATACTGTGTGAAGTGCCGTCAGGTGCAAGGTGATCGAATGACTCATCACAATTATTTTAAACAAATGGAAAATGTTTGAAAAAATTGATACGATTATACAGTATGATATTTAAAAAAGCGTAATTTGAAAAAAATACGCAAAGAGGGTAAGAACTATAGAGTGATAAGATTGTAGAAATTAAACTTATGTGAACACTAAGGTAGAGTTGAGTTTAAATATACATAACTCCCTTGATCATAGGTAGGATAGATGAGTTTGGTTTAAATAAAACAAACTTTTATTATATAACATACATTTTTTCTAGTTCGTAGTATATTTTTCTTAAACTCGGCCCAAAAAATAATGTTTGGGGCGCAACATTATAGTAGCTTATAGACCACTATTAACACTTTTACTATTTTTTACCCGTAATACCCTCACCTTTTCTTTTTCTTTTTATTTATTTTTATTACTCCATTCATTTAGAAGTATTTGTCATTATAACATGTGTTTTTTTGTTCAATAATATTTGTCATTTTACATATTTTGTCAATTTTTTTTCCAATTTTATCCTTACAAAAATACTCAAAAGGCAAAAACTTTCTCCTTCTTGGAAAGAAAAATTAAGCAAACTAATTATAGAAGGATATTTATGTAAAATCAAGCAATTTCTTAATATATTTGTCAATTCATAGAGTGATAAATATATTTGAAATCGGGGTAGTATTGTTTTGTTAATTATCCCCTTTTTGTCATTACACACCTAAAATAAACTCCAATCAACAACCGTTCACCAAACACCCTACAAGCTTATCTAAAAAATACACCCTATTTCAGCTAATAAATTTAAGAAATAATAAAGGGTATGGCATTTACCGGCATTTTTTAAATGTGTTTCAAATTTTCCGTAGGGTCTCCTAGAAGACCCTTACCGTTTCAAAAAAAGTGTGTTTCAAAATCAGAACTCAAATTCCAAACCTATTATTCTTATTAATAGAGGCTACTTTGCCAACTCATATGTGTCAATAACGATAGAAATTAATGTAGCTTAAAAATATAAGGTCCGGTTCAAGTGCGAAATAAGATAGAATAAGAGTCGTTAGATGGAGAAAAATCAAATGTGTTGATTTTTTTTTTGAATTTTGGTAAAAGATGTATTAAAGAAAGGAGAAACGAGTACAAAGTACACACATGAGTTCTGCTAAGGTAAGAAGTTATAAGAACAAAAAGTTGGTACAAGCCAGATTACAAAAATATGCCAATGTAAGCAAGGTGGGTGCGATCCGATTGGTTTGGTCTAATTCCTTGCGTTGTGATGCAACTCTTAACATGAGTGATGATTCTGCGGGTGCATGAATTGACGTCGGGGTTAATACTTCTGAAGATTGACTCATTTCTGGCGATCCAAGTGAAGTAGATGAAGGAGGAGAGTGCAACGATTCTGATTTTGAAGATGATGCCTCGCTTACGAGGTTGAGAAGTGAACCAATCAAGCCATCCTTGCAGGGGATGCCTTGATATGTCATCTTTAACCAGGAAAGGACGTTGAACCAGATGGACTATATAAAGGGGCAGGTGTTCCAAAGGTGGGTTCCATACTCCAAAGGGTCATTACAAAAAATGCAAGAGGGATCATAAAAGGGGAACCAATTGAGGAGGCGACTTTTAGTGGGGAGACGATTGTGGATGGCGAGCCAGGTAATGAAGGAGAACTTTGGGTGTGGAAGCCATGCCAGATGAATTCGCCCCATGCTTTGGTGGGACTTAAACCTTTGAACATATTATAGGTATTCGACGTGATGAAATCTCCTCTAGTGTTAGAGATAAGGGATCCAATTTGGGAGGGAGATGCACGTTGGAGAAGAGCATCACAAGTCTTAAGCAGGCATCTCCATCCCCAACTGTCCCTTTCTTTTGCTTGGATGGTCTAGATCGAAAAATGGCTTGGGCCATTCGAAATAATCCATAGAGTCCAAACATTCACGACACCAGA
Source organism: Fallopia convolvulus (assembly GCA_964016875.1). Taxonomy (NCBI): domain Eukaryota; kingdom Viridiplantae; phylum Streptophyta; class Magnoliopsida; order Caryophyllales; family Polygonaceae; genus Fallopia; species Fallopia convolvulus. The sequence continues at coordinate 4,939,341 of OZ024720.1, forward strand.
GTGAAGTTCATAGACAGATCACGCCATACATGCTCGGTTCCAAGAGAGGAGCTCTTTGAAACCAAGCTCGCCTTCTTCAAGGGGTTTGCAAACATTTTCTCAAGCAATGAGAGAGCGTTTAGAGGAACAGGTACATGACCAAAGGAAAGAGCGAAGGATGGATTCGACCTTGTTGAGGACCTCTTTTGGGAAGAGGAGGAATTTACTCCAGAAGTTTTGAATTCCATACATTACAAAGGTGATAAGCTCCTTCCTGCCCGCATATGAAAGACATTTTTCCACCCAACAGTTGATTTTCAAGGTCATTTTGGCTATAACAGCGAAGGTTGAGGTTGGGAGTCTTTTGGAGCCTATGGGAACACCAAAGTATTTTAAAGGCAAGGAATCACTAGAGAAACTAGTGATCTGGAGGACTTGTTGTTGGATGGCTGGGTTAGTTCCTCCAAAGAAAATGTGCGTTTTATCAAGGTTAATTTGAGGCCAGAGAGGCTGCAGAAGCCATCAAGAGTTTGCTTAACGGCTGAGAGGGAGGGAATATTGCTTTTGGAGAAAATTAGGAGGTCATCAACAAAACTAAGGTGGGTGATTTTGGCATTTTTACAAAGGGGGTGATAGGTGAATCATGGTTGTGCTCCAAGTTATCTAACATCCGCCCAAGGAATTCCATGATGAGAACAAAAAGGTAAGGGGATAAAGGGTCTCTTTGACGAAGGCCCCTTTTGCCTTTGAAAAGACCTTTAAACCATTGAAGTGAATAGAATAGGAGGGGGTAGTAACACAACTCATAATCCAATCAGTGAGGGTTTCATGGAGCTCAAAGTAGCGTAAGACATGGTTTAGGAAGGACCATTTCACTGAATCAAAGGCTTGTCGAAAATCCACTTTAATGGTGCATCGGGGGGAGATTCTCTCACGCTCATAGTGTTTGAGGATATCCTGGCAGAGGAGGATATTATGGTTTATGAAACGGTTAGGGACAAAAGCGCCTTGGCAGTCACTGACAATGTGGGGGAGGATAAGCTTGAGTCTTCCCACTATAACTTTGGAGATGATTTTGTAAAGAGTGTTACAGCAGGAGATAGGGTGGTAGTCGGCAACGTCAAGGGAAGAGGAGGTCTTGGGGATGAGTTAGATAACAATGTGGTTGATTTGTTGAAGCATTTGGTGGTTTGTGAAGAAATCTTGGGAAGCTTTGATGATGTCATGTCCCACACTATAGGCCAAGCTTCTCGAAAGAAAAGGAAGTTATAGCCATCAGGTCTTGGAGTTTTGCAAGTATCAATGACACAAACGAATTTTTGGCGAATTATTCGCGTATTTTTGAAAAAAAAACGGAAATAGGACGTGCGCCCAAATTGTTCATCAAAATTGTGATTTTGTTCATCAACATTGTGATTCTGTTTATCAACATTGTGATTTTGTTTATCAACATTGTGGTTTCGTTCATCAAAATCTATTGTTTGTGCGTCAAAATTGTGATTTTGTTCATCAACACTGTGATTTTTGCATAAAAAACTATTGTTTGTGCATCAAAAATCTATTGTTTGTACATAAAAAATGGACGATTGTGTATCAAAATTGTATGCATTAATATATGTGTGTGCATCGTAATTAGCTGTATGTGAGACAAAACTAATTGTTTTGATGTTAATCTCGGTATTTTGTTGGTTGACTCGTTTGGATTTGTCATTGTTGCTGTTGTGAAACGTGTGACTACTTCTTGGGCTTCAAACATAATTAAGGCACAAGCACTCCTCTTTGGTTTGCAGGTGACTTGTTCTCTTGACATACATCATATTATTGCAAAGTCAAATTCTTTATCTATTATCCTTTGCATTCAAGCTTCTACATCAAACCTATCTTATTTATGTATATTGACCATTTCATTTGTTTCTTTTTGTTGTTCTCATATAGGTAGACATGACAATTATGTAGCTCACTTTATCACATGTAGGGATGCACAAAAAATCCGTGGGGACGGGGATCATATTTGGATCCCCGATTTTAAACGGGTCGGGCACGGGGAATGTACTTCTGCCCCGAATCCCCGCTATATATATCCGATATATATTTTTTTTAATTTATAAAACATGGAATAAAAATAGATTTTAAATATAATTGTAGTTTTTAATTTAAAAGCTTATATATATATATACAAATTATATAATAAAATTTTAAATTTTATGTTATTAAATTTGATATTTGTAAATTTTTTGAAAGTTTAAAAATATTTTTTTATAGTAAATGGGGTCCCGTTAACAACTTGATAACCGACGGGGATTCCCCGTCCCGTTCCCCTCGGGGATTAAATGGGGACGAGATGGGGATGGGGGCATAATAGTATTCGGGGATGGGACGGGGAATGCATTCCCTGCCCTGCCCCGCCCCCATGTGCATCCCTAATCACATGTTTGTATCTTAATTCGGACATGAACAACTGATATTTCGACAATTGGCTTAGCTAAATTGGATGTTTAATATCTTAACACTTTGCTCTCGAGAAAGGATTCGTATAACAACTACATGAACTAGATAAATATATGTATGAATTTAAACTAATTATATGAGTATGTGATTGAAAACTAATTATATGAGTAGGGAAAAATGATATACTTAAAGCACAAAATAAATGCAAAAATGCACAAATAGATAGTCCTAAATGTACATATTGGTGGTATTGACACACACACATAAGTTTATTTCTATTCACAAATAAGAGTATATTAATGAACAAATAAGGTTATATTAATGAACAAATATGAGTATATCCATGAACAAATAATGATATACTAATGAACAAACAAGATTATATCAATGAAAAAATAAAAGTATACCAATGAATAAATATGGGTATATCAAAATTAATTATATGTGCGTAAAAAACTAGATAATATTGTATTTATACAAATAAATAAGGTCAAAAAATAATTCTAATAACTGACAAAACAATTGTGACAGGTATGTCGAAATTTATGGGAAAAATGAATATTCAATAATGATATACAGTATTAAATTTCACTAAAAAGATAATGATATATTGAATGCCTTATTATTAAGTAATGATATATGCATGTGACCGTGTGTCGAGATCAGAAATTCGAATCTATCCTCATTTTTGTCATTGTATGTTCTTTGTTTTAGAGCAAAACGAAGATACTATTTCATTATGTATATATGTTATTGTTAATTCCTTATAGTTTGGACGAAGTACACTGCAATATATACATAAGATTTTGTTTTAATTAGATTATGGCGTATATATTCATTAGAAAATCGATCTTATACGCACGTGTTATTGTGTTCGAAAACCTTTTATTACCTACAATTTTTATTATGAAAAATTATTGGAGTATTTGGTTTAGTATTTTAAATATCTATATCATTGTTTCTTAAGTGCTCGCATAAAAATTAAGGGTATGGTAATGATTTTCTCTTATCAGTTTAGTTGGTTAATTAGTTGGAATTTCTCTATAAGTAAATTGCCCTTTGTTACCAATATTATTTTGTTCTCTATTTCCTTAATATAATAAACTCGATTCATGCAAAATTAGCAAAAGGGATGATTGAGTTATAAAATAATGAAGGGAAAGGTTTATGTTTTGTTTAGTTTTATTTACGTGCATGGAGTTTTTTCTCTACACAAAGGAAGGAAATTAAAAAGGCAAATACCATTGATTCATTGAAGCCACATGACATGATCAAGAAGCCATATATATTTGAGGAAGAACCTTTACAGATGGACTTTCCATTTGCAAAATTGAAAAGAGGGTGGAATATGTATGTGCCCACACACCCCATGTGAACCTACAATAATACAGTAAGAGGTAAATAAAGGGCTATCCCCCGTTTGCTGACTACTTAGCCCACTTTTCTTAATATTAATAAAACTCCCCTAGAGGGAACGGAGAGCACCGCCTCTCCTTCTACCAAAAAAAAAAAAGAGGTAAATAAAGGTTTAATCTGGCCAATTCAAAAAAAAAAAATATCTCAACCAGTTATGTAAGGCAAATACGTATTGTTTTTTCCTTCTTTATATGAGTTATTTGGACATTCCTTGAAACATAACCTTTTTGTACAGTATTCAGTTATGTACTTGTTATGTTCATGTAAGTGATAGTTTATCATACATTCTTCAACTATAAATAATAAACTAGTTGTACCCGTTGTACCATATACGACTACGATTCGTTATTTTATAGAAATTAAAAATAATATATTAATAAATTAAAATATAATATAAACTTTAATATAAGTAATTTATTGCTCATACAATGTATACTTTTTTAATCAAATATTTATTATTCATATTTTATTAATTTTCATGTACGTTAATTTAGAGATTATTAAATATTTCACTATATCTATTAAATATTTATTATCTATTTTTATTAATTTTAAACATTATAAATATTTATCATTATTTTTTTATTATATGTCTATAAATAAATTCGTCAAAAGATATACCCTAAAAAATTTATATTTATTTTAAAATATTTTCTTTAATTTGAACTGCTTGTATGAGGTGGGCCCAGAAATAAAAATTAATTTTTTAAATATGAGGTGGGCCCAAAATCATTCTGGTAGCTCGAAAAGGGACAACTTTAATATATAGTTATAGATATGGAAAATATCATCTCATAATAATTTATGTATATGAAAATTATATAAATATGTTATCTATTGTAGTAAAACTAATACATAATCCATAGATAAAAAATTATATACATAAAAAACTATATAAACATGTTATCTATTTAGTATATATATAGCAAGAATATTATAAGTTGTTACAAAATTTATTAAAATATAATTTCACATTAATTTATTCAAAAATGCCACGTGGCGCAAATTTTACAACAGACTTGGGTTCTGCTTTATAATGTATTAGGGTAGACTAGTGTTATTCCCGTACCTTGTACGGGTATATTTCAAAATAATTTTATTCCTAACTTATTATTTAATTATTTATTCGGAATAAATTTTCACGATTGAATCTTATTTTCTTTAGTAATAAAAATTATAAAATTTTAATTTGTTTAGGAAGAAAAGAGTGGATGGTAGTTTTTTAGATAGTGGAGAAGTGGTTAAGGTAAAAGTGGATTAAAAAATGAGAAATAAAGAATCAAAAAATATTTCAAATTTACCATGTGGCTCAAATTTTTACAAACACTTGGAGTTTGCTTTATATTTATAATAGGGTAGATTGCTTTTGTTTCGGGAGAATAATAATGGTTATTATAATAGTTGGTTAGGGAGGGACTATTTTATGGTCTAAAAGTTGGAAGTTATATAGGAATCAGACACAATTTGGCATAAATGGGTAAATATTACTCTTTTCAGAGGTGGAGCATAGGTTGTAAATTGTAATATCTCAACCAGTGTAATTTAGAGGGGATTTTTTGTTAAGAAATTACCACCTCACACCAAGGAAAAACTCTCACAAACTCACAAGAGATGAGTAATAAATAATAAGAGATTTGTTTATCCACTGTTTTGGCAGGATAATCGTTCTAACACGTTACCTGCTTTAATATGGAGATTCCTAGCCAAAGGTCAGGTGTAACGCGTTATAAACCAGAGACAAAATGTAAAATCAATCAAAGAACAGAAGACAATAGCAAATGAATTGTATCGTGTATATTATGATCGGAGTTGAGGAAGAATCCCCTCTGACACAAATGAAAACTTGAATGAGAGTAGAATAAAAATGAACAAGAGTCAGTTTCAGCTTTTTTGGTTTTCTCTCGAATGCCTCTATAGATCGTGTGCCTCACTTTGCTTCAGCCTCATCTTATAGTGCTTCTCTCTCTGTGGACCGTTGGAAGGAGCGTTCACCATATCCCGGAGATCTCGCCGCCAGTATCAATGTGGTAGCCGTTGAAGCGAATAAATGTTGACTCCGAGATCTTCGCTAGGTGTGGATTGATTTTTCGACACTCTCACTCAACCGGAATTGCTTTGGGTTCAGTGGGTTGGGCCTTCGTCGTTCCTTCTGGGCTGAGATTTAGGAGGGCCCAACAATACCCCCATCAAAAACCCGGGAAAACTCCCGCCACCACTTTTCTAGGGTTTTCGATTTCATGTCTTGGAAGTTGTAGTGGGTTGTGTCACGTCTAATCAACCCCTTTTTTTATAGCGGTTATGATGACTCCTAAGGCTTCAATTGTGCTTCTCGGTATCCAAGTACGTTTCCCCCTACTCTTGCTTCTTCGTCTTCAACTTCTCTTCTTTCCCAAACTATGACAACGTCTGGTTCTTCCCCTATCTCCCGTTGTCTTGATCCACATGTACTTCCTTCACTGACTTCATCCAAAATTCTCACTCCCATCCATCGTAGAAGTAGTATTTCAGAAGATCCCCATGCTCTCGCGTTTTCCGTGGGGTTTCCTTCTTCTGCGGAAATCTTTCTTCCTCCTTCTGGAATTTGGGCCGATTTTTACAGCGATGACTGGGTTTGCTTATACGAGTACCCTTTCTGCATCGGACATCGCTTTCCCTTCTCCCCACTAGTTGTCGACTTCCTTTCTACCCTCAACGCCTCCCCTGGTCAAATACTCCCACAAGTTTGGAGGTTATTACTATCAGTTGATCTGTTGTGCTCCTCACATGGTCTCCCTTTTAAAGTTGTCGACTTTTTCCATAATTATCGCCTCTCCAAGGGTGGTCCGGGTGGATTGACCTTAAAAACCTTCCAAGATAAATCTGACCTAATCTTCAATATTTCCAAGTCCGATCGGGGTTGGGCTGATAAATTTTTCTTCGTAAAGCTTTCTTCTCTGGGGATTGACACAATTTTCTTAAAACTCGATGGAGACCAACAGGTAGTGATTCCTTCTTTCTCTCCCACCTCGTTTGATTTTTTCTAACCGTTGATCACTTCGATACTACATGCAGAGAATTTGTCTTCCCCTCAACCACGCTCAGTTTCCGCGCAAGTGATATCTCACATCAAAGCTATCCCGTTGGAAGAGAGATCATACCCTAAACTGGTGCATGCGTGTTTTTCCGACTCGGAAGATACCGAAATGTCAAGTACGTTACGCCTTTCCCTTTCCTCTTGCGTTGTTATTATTATTTTTTGTGACCCCTTTGTCTCTTTGCTAACAGGTTCTAGGACCACCCGTTCCACTACCGATTTGACTACCATGGAACGAGTTGAAGCTCGGAAGAAAAGGAAGGCTGGATCAGCTTCAACTGCGGATACCACGTTGATGGTCTTTGACCCCAAGAAATCTTCTAAGGCTCGGATTTCCTCTCCTAAGAAAAAAGTTGGTTCGACCCTTTCCGATCTCCCAAAGAAGATGATGTCCTTAGACATGGCTGCTGAAAAGTGTCTGAGCTCCCTGGCGCCTCTTCATGTGGGCTGCTCTCGTGGCAGGGAGAACCAACCTTCTTTCTCGGAATTTTTTGGTGAAATTCTTGCGGCACAATGGCAGGCATGTTTTCTCCAGCTACTTTTACTCCATCTTCTACTCTTTACCTGATTCTCTATTCTCCTACGCAGGGCTTGCAACTTTCACTTTCTACCTTCGAAGCTTTTAAGGATCTGCCTGATCAATTGGCTCAAAGCAAGATCAACCTTCAACTTGAAAAGGACAAGGGCACTATCTTAGGACATGAGAAGGCTACTCTGGAGAAGAAAGTCCTTGACCTAATGGATAACCTTCAGAGAGTTTCAAAGGAGTCCAAGGAATGGGAGGAAAAGTTCGTAGCCTCTTCTGGCAAAGAAGCTGCTCTTGCTAAAGAAATCGAAGACACTGCGGACAACTGGTCCTTCCGAGCTCGAGTAGAAATGATGGAAGAATTCGCAGCAGGGAGGCACACTTCGTGTGATGCAGTGAAGGAAAGAGAAATGTTCGAGAGCTTGTTTTCCGACGAAGTGATCGCAACTAAGAAGTCTTCGGTTATTGATGACATTGCTTCCGTTGCCAAGGAGGTTGCTCAAGTGCAAATGGAAAACCAGTCTAAAGAATGATTTTTTCTTGCTCTTTCGTACCTGTTAAATTCTGAACAATTTCCTACCCTCAGTGTGTTGGGGTTTTAAACTCTTTGTTTTGTGTGGCCGCTTGCTTTAGGGCCTTAGTGTGGACAAATTTTACCCCTTGCTAGTTTTCGGGGGTTTATGTTTGCTTAAATGCTTCTATTATTTTGCCATGGTTTTGGATCTTTTGTTGTCTTTTTTGCAGGTGAAACAGGTTTGCCGCGGAGGAATGAAGATCAACACGTTTATGACAAACTTTCTTATTTGCAAAAATGTGTATATCTGTAGTAAACTTTTCGTTGTACAGCGCTTCTTATGTAAGATGCAAAGGGAGAGAGATAGTGTAATGTACTTGTCTGAATGTGGATATTTGTAATAAACTCGTGAAACGTGTTACAATTCTTTGGTGAAAAACTTCACTTGCTCATGTTACATGTTCTCGTCTCTTGCATCTTTTTGACTAGTCGTTGAGTGAACATCGTTGCCTGATCATAAGGCGAGGGCCCATGTTTTGGCCTGTAACGTCACAAGGCGTCCCCTGTTAGTTTTTTCGAAACTGTTGTTCTTGTGTATTTACGAAGGTGTAATGATATAATGTAAAAGGAAAAATTTATGAAAGTTACCTTATTAAAACTTGTGTGTTTCAAAAGCAAAACAACTTCAAGTTCATCGCATTCCAGCTTCTGGGGATCGTCTTCCCCTCTTGTGAGATTAACTCGTAGGCTCCTTGTCCTATGATCTTCGTGATCTAATATGGTCCTTCCCAGTTTGCTCCCAATTTGCTAGCATTCAATTCTTGTGTATTTTGAAAGACTTTTCTCAATACCCAGTCTCCCACTTGGAACACCTTGGCGTTAACGCGTTTTTGTAACTTCGAGCTACCCCCTGTCTATATGCCGCCATCCGAACCGATGCCTCATCTCGTAACTCGTCTACAGTATCCAAATGATGTAACAAGGTAGATCGGTTTAATTCTTCGGTAGTGAGTCCATATCGAACTGTGGGCAAGGTCACTTCTACTAGTAACACGGCTTCACATCCATAAACTAAAGAGAAAGGTGTATGACCAGTGGCAGTCTTAGGGGTTGTTCGATCTGATCATAGAATAAGGGGTAACTCATATGCCCATTTCCCCTTCGCTTCTTTGAGTCGCTTCTTCAAGTTGTTGATGATTACTTTGTTACTTGACCATTAGCTTGAGGGTAGCGTGGTGTCGACAATACTAACTGAATGTTGTATTGCTGGCAAAATGACCTTGTTTTGTCACTGATGAATTGGGACCCGTTGTCGCAGACTATGGTGGATGGTATTCTGAATCTACTCAGGATATTACTCCTTATGAAAGAAATGACCTGGGTGTCCTTGACTTCCTTGAAGGCTTCGACTTCAATCCATTTGGAAAAGTAGTCAGTCATTGCTAGGATGTAAACGCGTTGTCCTGAAGCTGGAGGAAGCTTTCCCACGATGTCCATTCCCCATTTCATGAATGGCCAAGGGGAAGTTATAGGATGTAATAGCTCCGAGGGTTGATGTGGAATGGGTCCATGACGCTGGCACGCGTCACATTTGCGAGCAAACTCCACTGCGTCTTTGTTCATGGTAGGCCAATAATAACTCATCCTGCTTGCCTTCTTCGCCAAGTTGCGACCTCCTGTATGGTTTCCGTATTCTCCATCGTGTATGTCTTGTAACAACTTCTGTACCTGATGTCCTCTTTTTAGGTAGGTTTTTAGTGTCTAGATAGATTAGATTTAGTTGGTTTTCGTACTTGAGTCCTATTTCTTTGAGTCTTTTTGCTTTAGTTTTCGTATTTCCTTGAGATTGGAAACTACGCATCTTTTGTGTCTTTTTGTAGGAGTTTTGGAGCTTGAAAGAAGAGTTTGGAGCATTGCAAGAAAAGATGGAGATTAAGCGCTCAAGTAAAGTTATTGAATATCAAGTATGAGCTTGGAAAGAGATAGAGGAAGTCGTTACAAGAACATAGGAAAAAGAATCGAGTCAATCAGAGTTATAAAGAATCCTCTACGCAAGTTTTACTCAAGGTTGTTCGAACAAGCCCTCAGAAACAACTCTATGAGGGTCGTGCACGACCCTATCAGGGTCGTGCTAGACCCAAACAAAAAGTGAGCTCTCAGGACCGACCCCAGGGGGGTCGTGCACGACCCTATATGGGTCGATCGGGGCGCCGACTCTCTCCTTATTCCGAGATCTTTATGGATATATTTTTTATCTTTTATTTTAGGAAGTAGTTTTATCTTGTTTTCTACTGTAATTAGGGCTCCTTTTTCTCTATAAAAGGGGGCTAGACCTTCTAGTTAAACTCTCTCTTTTTCTAGCTTTGTTTTTGACATTATTTGGAGTTTAAGAGGAAGACTTGGAGGACAAGTTGGAGAAAATTTGTAAGACCTCTTTATTTTTATGATCATGTCTTCTTCTTTCTTCTCCATGTGTGAGTAGTCTTCTTAGATTCTAGGGTTGGGTGAAAACCCAACACAATCATGCATGTCTAAACTTGAATTCATGACTTGAATGCTTGAAGATCATATCTATCTATCTTGTGCTTAATTCCTTTGCGAAAGTTGAGGCAATATCTTGCAATTAACCTAAAATCGAAAGTGTAAAGTTGGTTGCTTGATTAGATCTAATAGGATTATTTGCGAAAGTTGATATTCCTAGGTTGAAGGATAGATAGAAAGTTGTTTAATTTGCGACAGTTGATTGAATAACTTGAATTGTTTGCAACAGTTGACTTTTCTATGATCTAGATTGCATGATAGTTATGGATTCTCGTTGAAAGCATGTATGGTTGTTGTTGTGGTAGCCCTAGCCCTAGGATTGCCTTTTTATATTTGATTTAAACTCATTAATCTCGATTCGATCTCGACCCCATAAGGTCGTGTTCGACCCTTAGCCCTTTGTTTGTTCTCTTGCTCTGCGTAGTTTATCAACTAATCTATAGCACTATTCTCATTCCCGTGGACGAACCTGACTCTGCTATACTCAGCGGGGTCTTGATATAAATTTATTTGTTCAAGAAACCCTTCAACAAATTGGCGTCGTTGCCGGGGAGTGAGCAATAGTGCCTAGTTTAGTTGATATTTGGGGTTTGGGACTAGCCCTTACCCTTTTGTTTTTATTTAATTTTGTTTTCTTTGTTTTTGTTCGCAGTATATGCCATCTCGTTCTTCCCGGAGAACTCTTGAGATTAACTACTACAGCGAACCTGAGAGGTCCTTCCATAGACGTTTGAGAGAACAACGAGCAATGAGCGACGCTGAGACTCTTGCTCAACAAATGGAGGAACTCCGTGCTGAGATGCAGCGCATACGAATGGACCGAGATGCTCAGGCTACAAATGCGCAGCGGGCTCAAGCACAACTGGACGATATCCCGACGAATGCCAAGCAATATATGCACCCAGAACTGAGGGTGCCCGAATCGGCGATAGTTCTCCCGGAGATTAACCGCACTTTTGAGATTAAATCTCACTTTATATCCTTAATAAAGCGTTCTCAATTTGAGGGGAACCCACTGAATGCCCAATGGAGCATATTAAGAACTTTATTGATTTACGCGACACCATTGCTGCTGAAAATGTCGCACTTGAATATGTTCTCTTGAAGGCTTTTAAGTGGTCTCTTGCAGGAAAAGCTTTGAGTTGGTTGGAGAGTTTTCCACCAAGGTCAATTACAACGTGGAAGGCTTTGCATGATTTATTAATGACCAAGTTCTTTCCACCGGCAAAAACAATGGAGCTTAGGAAGCGCATCACTTCCTACCATCAACTTCCAAACGAGACGCTTGTGGAGACATGGGAACGATTCCAAGAGCTTCTACGCCAATGCCCTACTCATGGGCAACCTCCTTATGTTCTCCAAGAGATCTTCTTTCAAGGCATTAATGCGGCTACCAAAGATCGCATTAACCTTCACACTGATTGTGGGTTCATCGACATGACTCCAGAAGAAGCATGGGCATTATTGAACAAGCTAACCTATTATGATGCCATGTACGGAACCCAACAAGCTAAGCCAACGGAGAGGAAGCTGTATGAGCCACAATCTGATGTGGTAGATCGGGATGTGAAGTTCCAATTCATGCAAGATGAGATCAACCGTTTGAAAAAGCAAGTAAGTTACTATCAATCTTCTCAATCTTGTCAAGAATGCGGGTCTTCCGCCCATACTACTTCCAATTGCACTAACTTGCAGCAAGTGCGAGCCGCTGAGGCTTATGAGGAGGCGAACTACATGAGAGGTTCCTCTAGGAACCAAAACAATTATGCAGGGAGGAACAATGCTCAAACATCCTGGGGCAATTCTAAATATAACCAATACAATCAACCCCCTCAACAAGAGCAACGTCCCACACCCTACCGTCCTCTGGGTTATCAAGATCCACCATCATGGGTGCAAGGGCTGCAAGAAGGAATCCGAGCTGATGTCCAGACCGGAATCAATAGCGTCCGAGCCGAGATTCAGACCGGAATCAATGGAGTACGAGCCGAGCTTACCACACAAATGAAAGGGGTTCATGAAAGATTGGGAGAATTTGAGTCATGGAGAAAGAACATCGATTCCCAATTTGGATAACTAGCATCTCAAATCCCGAGACCTCATGGACAACTCCCGGGCCGTCCCGAGGAGAATCCTAGAAGCCGAGAAAGTGATGGCGAAATCCGAGCCATGCACCTAAGGAGTGGCAAAGCTTTGCCCGAGCCAACCAAGCAAAAAGAGAAGGAGCAAGCCTCAGGACCGACCCATTTAGGGTCGCGCACGACCCCCTTAGGGTCGTGCAAGACCCCCTTAGGGTCGTGCAAGACCCCCTTAGGGTTGTGCACGACCCCTTAAGGGTCGTTCCTGAGGAGGCTATTAACGAGGAAGAAGAGGCGATCGACCCTCCAAGGGTCGAGCTCGACCACCCTTCGCCAGGTAAGTCTTCTAACCCTTCTCTTTCCATTCACTCTCCATCTAAAGTCCTTCCTTTCCCTTCTAAGAAACCCCAAGACTCCACGGACGGTAAGTTCAAGCGCTTTGTTAAGTTGCTTCAAGGTTTAAATCTTTCCATTCCTTTCGCTGAGGCTTTGAATGAAATGCCTGCTAATACTAAATTCTTGAAGGAGATTTTTATCTAGGAAGCGATCAATCTCAGAGCTGCATAATGAGGTCCGATCCATAAAGCTTCCTGAAAAGCTAGGCGATCCCGGTAAGTTTGCTATTACAATTGGTATTAGAGCTTACCGTTTCAAAGCTTTGTGTGATCTAGGTGCTAGTGCAAGCTTGCTTCCACTTTCAATTTGGTCCAAGACCAACATGGGACCACTGAAGCCTATTGATATGAATCTCTACATGGCTGATGGATCTCGTGTAAAAGCAACTGGAGTCGTGGACGATATATCCAAGTTGGAAAATTCTTTGTCCCAAACAACTTCATTGTGCTAGATATGCCAGAAGACCCTGTGGTGCCAATCATTCTTGGAAGACCATTCTTGGCCACCACATGAGCAAGAGTTGATGTAAATAAGGGACTCCTTACATTTGACATTGGGGAGGAGAGGGTTGAGTTTCGCTTCAATCCCATTGTAAACGAAGTTGCTAGTTGCCATATTGACGAGCCTACCGACCCCCATGGGTCGGTAACGCCCCTTATTTGAAGGAAAACAAGGTAGGAGATGGATCAAGGCACAACATCGAGCCACTTCCAAATCCAACAGGGTCGTTAACGACCCCCTACACCTCGGTAACCAGCCACTTCTCGGATGATCCAAGTGAGTTTTCTTGTTCTTATCCAATCAATTCTGATCATGATCCTTTCCCCTATTCTCTTTCTATATTGGATCCTATTGTTAGTCATATGAAGGAGTCAAAACCTCCTTGGTTTTCGGATTTTACTAACCCTGTTGTAGGATTACCGAGCATACTCTTGGATGATAGAGGACCAAATGTCTTGGAGAGAAGCTTTGAAGCTTTTCCATCTAAGTATGGGGTTTCCCATGATCCTGACAACGCTGGATGGAGGCCGCCTTGATGAGCTAAGATAAGTCGTCAAGCTAATGACGTTAAACAAGCGCTTTCGGGAGGCAACCTGGTTTTTAGATTAGTTTTATTATTATTTTATTTTATTTTATTTATAGATTAGATTTTCTAACCTTCCTTAGAATAGGATAGAATAATATTGTTTGGAATAGAATTTTGTGGGATTTTTGCAGGGTCCTAAGTTTCAAAAACAGGCTCAAAAAGACGAGAAAAGATGACTTTACATGCGGTGCAACTTTGGGTATTTGTTCCACCTCCTCTCCAAGCTTCCAAGAGTTCTTTGTGAGTTTTCTTCTTCTTTTCTCTTTACTTTTTCATATCATTTTCATGCATGAGGACATTGCATGATTTAAGTATGGGGTGGGGGAAGAAGAAATCTCACATGTTGTACATAATTGAGTCTTTGTGTGTTGGTTTTGTTTGCTTGTTTATTAGTCGGTCTTGTTAAGAAAAAATAAGCTTTGAAAAATAAAAAAATTTGAAAAATGTCGAAAAATCCAAAAATATGTCTTTGTTTGTTTTAGGATAGAAGAATGCTCCATCTTAGATGTCCTATAATGAGAACTAATTTTCATGGTTATCATATAATTCCTTTGGCATATTTGGATAGTATAGCCTAAGTCTTGAGAAATTGTTTTTTTATTGTGAAAATAGACTTGTGATGAAATTGAGCATATGTGTCTTAAGTAGAAGTAGTTGCAATCCAACAAAAATTTCACCTAGTGAGAATTTTGGCCTTATAGGGAGAACATCAAAAATCCCTCTTCTTTTTCTTGTGTGATTTGCTCTCTTTATGCATATATATCTCTTGTCATTGATATGGTTATCTATTTCTTGAAGCCGCTATGAGATCGTTCATGCATGTTAATTATGATTAAGAACTTATTTTTCATAAGCCACTTTTTATCCCCTCTTTTACCTACCTTTACATTATCCTCTTTTTGATAGCCAAGTTGAGCCTTAAGCCTTTTATTTTTAGCTCCACAAAATTATTCCCTAGCCAAGATAAGCTTGACCCTATCCGGGGATTAGGACTTAGTATTGGTTGTGATAGTTTTGTTGAGTGAGATTGCTTGGTTCAAGTGTGGGGTAATTATGGGTTGGGAAAAATTAAAAAATCTTGCAGTTTGTCATGTAAAAGGAGTTTGGTTCCCTGAATGCACTTACAAAAGAAGTTGAAAAAAAATTTGGCCAATCTCCCACAAAGGAAAAAAAATGAATATCATAAGGGAGTAAAGAAAAAAAAGAGAAAAGAAAGCAAAGTGTTGAAAGTAAAAGTGTGCATGAGCCAAATTTCTTTAGTATTTATAAGCAAGATAAGTTGGGATATTAAAAGGGGTTGAAGAAATAAGTGAGTTTGAGCATAATGTTTGAGTGAGTTTGGTGTATATATATATATATATATATGAGAGTTTTGGTAATGTGTGAGTTTTTAGGAGTCTTTGATTCCCGGATATTCTTAGCACCACATGGCCAAAATATTTTCCACGCCTATTTCTCTTTACCAAGCCGCATTACAACCCGGCCGAATGGAGTCTTCTATGAAGATTTCATTGAGCCTAAGTTCTTATGATGATTGATGTGTTTTGACTTCTCTAGGTAGAGAGATTGGTGATATAAGTCTCAATGATAAAGTTGATGTTGCATAAAGTTTGAGTCGAGAGTTGATTTAATAGCCTAAACACATGAGAGATGATTGAAACACATTATAATTCCTTGTGAGGTTGGATTGTGGTTGCTTAAGCTTGAGACTCATACATATGTGATGACGTTAAAATTACTTGTCTACTTTTTCACTTGCGTTTAAAATGTTTTGACAAGGGCTATGCTTGAAGATTGTGTTATTGGTCTTGATTTTGCATGATTATTGCTTGAAGACAAGCAAGTCTAAGTATGGGGTATTTTGATGTCCGCTTTTTAGGTAGGTTTTTAGTGTCTAGATAGATTAGATTTAGTTGGTTTTCGTACTTGAGTCTTATGTCTTTGAGTCTTTTTGCTTTAGTTTTCATATTTCCTTGAGATTGGAAACTACGCATCTTTTGTGTCTTTTTGTAGGAGTTTTGGAGCTTGAAAGAAGAGTTTGGAGCATTGCAAGAAAAGATGGAGATTAAGCGCTTAAGTAAAGTTTTTGAATATCAAGTTTGAGCTTGGAAAGAGATAGAGGAATTCGTTACAAGAACATAGGAAAAAGAATCGAGTTAATCAGAGTTATAAAGAATCCTCTACGCAAGTTTTACTAAAGGTTGTTCGAACAAGCCCTCAGAAACGACCCTATGAGGGTCGTGCACGACCCTATCAGGGTCGTGCTAGACCCAAACAAAAAGTGAGCTCTCAGGACCGACCCCAGGGGGGTCGTGCACGACCCTATATGGGTCGATCGGGGCGCCGACTCTCCCTTATTCCGAGATCTTTATGGATATATTTTTTATCTTTTATTTTAGGAAGTAGTTTTATCTTGTTTCCTACTGTAATTAGGGCTCCTTTTTCTCTATAAAAGGGGGCTAGACCTTCTAGTTAAACTCTCTCTTTTTCTAGCTTTGTTTTTGACATTATTTGGAGTTTAAGAGGAAGACTTGGAGGACAAGTTGGAGAAAATTTGTAAGACCTCTTTATTTTTATGATCATGTCTTCTTCTTTCTTCTCCATGTGTGAGTAGTCTTCTTAGATTCTAGGGTTGGGTGAAAACCCAACACAATCATGCATGTCTAAACTTGAATTCATGACTTGAATGCTTGAAGATCATATCTATCTATCTTGTGCTTAATTCCTTTGCGAAAGTTGAGGCAATATCTTGCAATTAACCTAAAATCGAAAGTGTAAAGTTGGTTGCTTGATTAGATCTAATAGGATTATTTGCGAAAGTTGATATTCCTAGGTTGAAGGATAGATAGAAAGTTGTTTAATTTGCGACAGTTGATTGAATAACTTGAATTGTTTGCGACAGTTGACTTTTCTATGATCTAGATTGCATGATAGTTATGGATTCTCGTTGAAAGCATGTATGGTTGTTGTTGTGGTAGCCCTAGCCCTAGGATTGCCTTTTTATATTTGATTTAAACTCATTAATCTCGATTCGATCTCGACCCCATAAGGTCGTGTTCGACCCTTAGCCCTTTGTTTGTTCTCTTGCTCTGCGTAGTTTATCAACTAATATGTAGCACTATTCTCATTCCCGTGGACGAACCTGACTCTGCTATACTCAGCGGGGTCTTGATATAAATTTATTTGTTCAAGAAACCCTTCAACAGTACCTCCTCTTCCTTTACGCACCGTGCGTGTATTTCTGACGACATCCACTTAAACAAGATGTTATCCTTAACAGTGAAAGTGGAAACTTTTACCTTAAGTCGTTGAACTTCTTCTTTGTCTTCTGGCAAAACTCCATCTCGTAACCACTTCTGTTAAGGGGTTACCCATGACTTGTCTTCATCAGGCCCTCGAACCTCCAACATGTCTACCTCTTTGGTTATAGATGGTGCATCAAGATATATGAAAGGTATTTTGTCTTACTCACTTGGGTCGATTGCGGATCCGAGGTTGGCTAAGGCGTCCGCTTGTGTATTGGCATCTTGGGGAACTTGCCTTATCTCAAAATGTTTGAAGTGCTTTACGATCTCTTGGACCTTTTCCAAATACGCCTTCATCTTTGAATCCCTGGCAACATACGAGTTTGTAACTTGATTTACAATAAGTAACGAGTCACAAATTACCTCGATTTCCTGTACATTCAGATCCTTAGCAACAAGTAACCCTGCAATAATCGCCTCGTACTCTGCTTCGTTGTTAGTAGCCTTGAATGTACATCGAACAACTTAGGCTTTCCTATCCCCCTGTGGTGACTTCAGGACTACCCCCAATCCTACACCAATCTGGTTCGAGGCCCCGTTTGTATGCATCAACCATTTGCCATTCCCTGTCACGTGCATCACACCCTGGTCTTCATGCTCTGAAGTGGTAGGAGTGATGTCAACCACAAAATCTGCTAACGCTTGAGACTTCATTGTTGTTTTAGGCTCATACGTTATGTCGTAACCATTTAAGTGGATCAACCATCTTATTAACCGACTTGACAATTCTGGCTTTGACATAATACTTTTCATTGGGTAATTAGTTCTTACGATGATAGAATGACTTTCAAAATAAAGACATAACTTTATGGAAGCCATTACCAAAGACAATACTAATTTTTCCATGGGGGAATACCTGGTTTCCACATCAAGCAAAGTTCTACTTACATAATAGATGGGCAACTGGTCTTCATTCTCTTCTCGGATCAAGACTGCACTTACTGCTACTTTTGTCACGACCAAATACACATACAAGTTCTCGCCTGGCTTGGGTTTGGATAATACCTGTGGATTAGACAAATAACTCTTCAACTCCCCAAAGACTTTTTTCATGTGCTTCTGTCCACTCGAACGACTTGTTTTTCTTCAAAATGTCATAAAACAATTTGTTTTTGATATGAACCGGTTTAATGCAACTACTCGTCCCGTTAACCTCTGGACATCCTTGACGCACTTTGGTGATTGCAACTCCATTATGGCCCTGACTTATTCTTGACTCGCCTCAATTCCCCTTTGCGTCACTATGTATCTGAGGAATTTCCCTGATGTCACTCCAAAAGAGCACTTGGTTGGGTTCAACTTCATCTTGTAACTCCGCAGGATCTCGAACGCGTCTCTCAGGTGACTAATATGGTCCTCTGCCTTCAGTGATTTGACCAACATGTCGTCTATGTATACCTCCATCGTATCCCCCAGTTTTTCCTGAAACATCTTATTAACCCATCTCTGATAAGTAGCACCTGCGTTTTTTAACCCAAAAGGCATAACTTTGTAACAATAAGTTCCTTGATTGGTTACGAATGCAGTTTTTTCCTAATCGTCATGGTGCATCATTATTTGATGATATCCGCTAAATGCATCCATGAAAGTCAAGAGTTCATGCCCTGCTGTTGCGTCCACCATTGCGTCTATATGAGGTAAGGGGAACGAATCTTTGGGGCATGCTTTATTCAAATCGGTAAAATCTACGCAAACGCGCCATTTACCATTTTTCTTTTTAACAACAACCACATTCGCAAGCCAATCAGGATATTTTACTTCTCTAACCTTTCCAGACTCAAGTAAGGATTTTACCTCATCATTGATTACCTGATTTCGTTCAGGAGTGAACTTACGCCTTTTCTGTTTCACTGGTGGCACCTTTTTGTTGACATTTAAGAAGCGGGTGATCACGTCAGGATCATTGCCTACCATATCCTCGTTTGACCAGGCGAAACAAGCACAGTAGGACCGTAGAAATTCCACTATTTGCTCACGTAAAGTCGGTTCTAGATCTGCTCCTATTTTGATTTTCTTTGATGGCTCTCAGGGATCAAGAGCCACTTCTTCGAGCTCGGGCGTCTCCGGCTTCACATAGTAAGTGGTCGTTCTACAGTCCTTTAATTGCTAATCCAACGCCTTCTTCCCTGCTCCAAGCTGTAGGTTTTTGGAAGTCGTTGCTTTCATGGTTATGGAATAACATTCCCTTGCCAGTTTCTGTTCCCCTTTAATCTCTTGAATTCCCCATGATGTCGGGAACTTCACGCATTGATGATAGGTAGAGGGGATAGCCCTCATCCTGTGTATCCATGGCCTGCCCAAAATGACATTAAAAGGTGAAGGGCAATCAAGCACTTGGAATTTTACCTGGTAATTAACTCCTCCTGCAACGGTGGGTAATGATATCTGTCCGAGCGTGCTGCGTGATTCTCCACTAAAGCCCACCAAAGTCGTCGACTTTTTGACGATATCGTCCATCCCGAAACCTAAACTGTATAAGGCGTCCAACATGAGTAAATTAGTAGAGCTTCCATTATCAACTAAAATTCTTTTGACAAGGAAATTAGCTATCGTTAAAGAGATTATTAAGCAATCGTGGTGAACTTCCTCTTCCTTGACATCGTCGAAGGTGATTGGCATCATGGCAAGACTTGCTCGTGATGGGGCTTTTGGGCACTCTCTTCTAGTATCCCTTGCGATCCTTTTGGCTGCAGAATAGGTTATACCACAAATTTCCGACCCCCCCTGTGATGACATTGATTACTCCGGTGTGCTTTGGTGGGGGTGGTGGACTGGCGCTTTCTTTGTTGCGTTCCAACTGCTCCTTTGCTTTCTCCGATATTAATTCTCTAAGATGCCCCCTTCGTAACAATTCGCTCACTTCCTTTCGTAAAGCGATACACTCGTCGGTCCGGTGCCCATGATCGAAATGGAAATCACACCATCTAGACTTGTCTTTTTGGTGCGCTGGCATGTTACTCTTTAGGGGCCATTTAACAGTATCCCCCATGGTGTTAAGGGTTCAGACCACTTTGGTTGCATCCACGCGGAAGTTCTAGTGAGAAAGTTTCGGAGGCAGCCTAGGATTTTCATATCTGTCACCTTGTCTAAACATCGTTGTATTAACGGTAGTCTTAGCATGGGGTGCAGTTGGATACAGGACGTATCTTGTGTCTCGTCTTCCCTGTCTCCGATCGGGTCGATGAGGGCTCATTGCTTTTTCGGTGAAGAGGTCTTCTTCCTCTAACCGGACATGGGCTAAAGCTTTGACCTGTACTTCATCAAAGTTCGAGCAAGGATATTTAGTTAGTTCACGATATAACTCGGGATTACATATTGATATACCCCTTTGGAATGCCTCCACAGTCTTAGCGGCATCACATCCTTCAATGGTCACCAGTTCTTCATTGTAACGGTTGAGGAAAGTTTTCAAAGATTCTCCCGGTTTTTGGACCAAGCGGTATAAATCACTTGATTGTTTTTTGGCATGTCGACAGCTTGCGAACCTAATCATGAACTTGTCAATCAACTCAGCAAAAGATGAAATACTTCCAAGAGGTAAGTGCGAGTGCCAATTGAGAGCGGGTCCGGACAACGTGTTACCGAACCAGCGGCACATAACAATCTCCTTCATATCAAAAGGGACTGTACTAATATTCATAGCCTATTTGAATGCTGCTATGTGTTGATCGGGATCTGTTACCCCTTCGTACTTAGGTACATCGGGGACATGATAATTCCGGGAAATATCCACCCTCGCGATGGCGGGCACGAAGGGGGAGTCGGTATAAGCGTCTCTCCTTTCCATCGCTATCCGTTGAGGTGCTCCTGGGACCTGAGTGATTCGGTCCTCCAGGGCTCGAAGACGTTCCCGTAATTAGAAAACCTCAGTATCTTCCCGTATTGCCCTTAAGGAATTACCATTTACCTGATACCCGGTTATTGGCCGAACGACATCGGGTGTCACGAGACTTGGATCGTCCATGTCTAATCGCCTGGCGACTCCTTCCACCACATCGGTTCGTCAAGGACGAGTTGGAGCTGATTGTACCTGTGATCGAAGCAAATTGCGTTCATTAGTAAGAGTTTCAATTTGTTTTTCATATACCTCGGTGAATTTGGCATTGGCCTCTTTCTGGCTTTCCAGGTCTTTCCGGAGAGCAATCATTGTTGATCGGAGTTCCATGATGACGTCAGCATCGCCTCCTCCAACTCCCTATTGCTCGGAAGTACCAGGATTGCCATTGGTGTCCCCAAAGCCTCGCTCGACTCCTTCTAAATTCCCTGTTCCATCCACGTTTCTTGTACCGTCCACGTTTCCAGCATCTTGATTATTCGTCTACTCATTCACTTCGTGATTGTCGAGATCCCCTACGTGGCTGTAGGTAGTTTGGATGCCCTCCATGTGATGGATCTTGAGGTTGTTTTAGCGTGACTTCTTTTTTGGCTAGGCCCCACAGTGGGCGCCAATTGTTTTGGCAGGATAATCGTTCTAACACGTTATCTGCTTTAATATGGAGATTCCTAGCCAAAGGTCAGGTGTAACGCGTTATAAACCAGAGACAAAATGTAAAATCAATCAAAGAACTGAAAAGACTAGCAAATGAATTGTATCGTGTATATTATGATCGGAGTTGAGGATGAATCCCCTCTGACACAAATGAATACTTGAATGAGAGTAGAATAAAAATGAACAAGAGTCAGTTTCGGCTTTTTTGGTTTTCTCTCGAATGCCTCTATAGATCGTGTGCCTCATTTTGCTTCAGCATCATCTTATAGTGCTTCTCTCTTTGTGGACCTTTGGAAGGAGTGTTCACCATATCCCGGAGATCTCGCCGCCAATATCAATGTGGTAGCCGTTGAAGCGAATAAATGTTGACTCCGAGATCTTCGCTAGGTGTGGATTGAATTTTTGACACTCTCACTCAACCGGAATTGCTTTGGGTTCAGTGGATTGGGCCTTCGTCGTTCCTTCTGGACTGAGATTTAGGAGGGCCCAACACCCACTTCGTCAGAATGACTACGTTGGGAGACACTATCAAACCAGAGATTTTTCACTCTCAATATTGTGGATACAATTAATAATCATATATGGGCTTAAATAGAGGAGAAGTCTTAAGTAGAGAAACATACAATATTCTACTTAAAGATAGAAAAAATAAAGCCTAAGATCTCGTACGTCTTATGAGTCAAGAAACTCCGTCTTGCGGACACACGACAAAACGCGGGCTCAGCCTCAAAAAGCGCGACTTTGTTTTCTCCCACCAAAATGCGTTTTTCCTATCTTCACATTTTGTCGGAATTGCGTGGACTAGTACCGGCAAAACGCAACCGCGTTCTGCCTTTCCGAAACTACACTTCTATAATGACTTGAGGCGTAGGCAACCCTATGTAAGACGCAAGCGCGTCTTGCCTGCTCTAGCCCACACTTTCCCATGTCTCCGAATCTGACTCCAAACTCAACAATCTCCCACCTGGAGAGTGGAGACTGATTCCAATTGTAATTGTCTTCAACTTGATCATCCCTTCTGGTAGTGGTAGTGTCGGGCCTTCAACTTAAGTACCAAGGTCAGCTAAAGCCATGCACAACTTCAACTTCTCTAAGGTCACAACCTTAGTCAACATGTCAACATGATTCTCACTTGCTAAAATCTTTACAAGTTGCAAGATCTTTCTCTAGAAGATGTCATATGTAATGATATTGCACCTCAATGTGCTTTGTCCTTGAATGAAACGTCGGATTCTTGTCAACTGAATGGCACTCTGACTATCACTATAAAGAATGCTATCACCTTGTCTTTTCCCAAATTCACCCAAGAAGTTCTGCATCTATACCATCTTTGATGCGACCCTACCTAGAGTTAGACAAAGTTCCGACTAGTCCTAGGCACCCGAGACCATGCCATCCCCCTTGGTTTAGGACTTAGTCTTATTTTATGTATTTTCCTATTTTTAGCATATTTCTATTTATGTCTTTCTCGTTTTGGTTGGTGCTACTTTTAGTATTGCTTATTTATGATTTATGGGCTTTTGAACGTTGGCCCTTACTTGGATACAAACCCTAGTCCATTAAGCCTTGTTACTTGTTAGGGTTTCGAGAGCCACCTCTTTATAAGGAGATCTCGAGTTCATTTATTATTTACACATAATTATAATTCGAGTTTACTAGTTGAGGATTGTTCCTGCTATTCTCGATCGTGCATCAACCCCTCCTTCATCTATCTTCCCTCTAGATCGGTTCTCCCTTGAATCGATCAACTCTTATCTCTTATCTCTTCTCATCCCTATTCTAAAGGCCTCACATCAATCATTATTGCTTCCGCTACTCAAAGGAGACCCAATACGCATCCAAAGATGAGATCCTCACGTGGATTCATATTCCTAGAAGAATAGTTCCCATCAATATCCTTATTTACCTTAGTCATTGGAATATATTTAACTTCTATGGTAGACAAAGCAACAACCTTCAACGACTTTGAAGCTAAAAAGACCGCAATACTATCTAAAGTAAAAACACATTCTATCGTACTCCTCCTACTCTTATCAAGGTCACTAGAAGCAAAGTCAGCGTCAACATATCTCACTAATACAACTTTCTTACCCTAGAAACATAAGGCATGGTCTGTAGTACTCCTCAAGTATCTCAGAATCCACTTCACTACTTCCAAATGCTTCATTCTTGGATTGCCCATGAAACGACTCACTACTCCCACCGCATGTGCAATATTCGATCTAGTACACATCATTGCATAAATCAAACTATTAATTGTTGAAGCCTATGGTGACTTTTGCATTTGGGTGTGTTCTTCTCAACTCCTTTGGGTTTTCCTTATTAGACAACTTGAATTGGTTGCCAAAAGGAACATTGACAGGCTTTGCATTCTCCATGCTAAACTTCTTTAATACCTTCTTGATATACCCAGAATGTGAAAGATACAATTTCCATGTCACCCTGTCTCTCTCAATCCACATTCCCAAAATATACTTAGCATCTCCCAAGTCATTCATAGCAAACTATTTGGAAAATTGCTCATTCAACTTTCTCACTTCGCATCACTTGTCCCTACTATCAACATGTCATCAACATATAGCAACAAGATGATGTAGTTATCTCCAAACTTCATGAAGTAACAATAGTGATCAGCTTTAGTCCTTACAAACTTGATCTCATGTATAATAGCATCAAATTTCTTTTACCATAATCTTTTCCCTTGGATTTTAACCTACCCTTGTTCGACTTCTCCCTTAAATCAAATCTTACCCAGTTTCTTGCATTCAAAGTTGATCCAGATGTATAACTTGACTCCTTCCTATGAAACTTCAACTTCCCCTTTTCTATTGAAGAACCAACTATTTTAACAGTCCCGCTCCAACTTTCAGGTAAAGAAGAGAGTATTAGAGCAAGTAACTCGTCATCAAAGTCGATCTCTACCAATTGCAATTGTGAAATTGTCATATTGAACTCATTTAAGTACTTAGACACTTGTGTATCCTCCTTCATCCTTAGGCTAAACAATCTTTTTATCAAATGCACCTTGTTCACCGTTGATGGCTTCTCATATAGGGCAAACAGGATTGAAAGAAAACCCCTTGTCATTGTCGCCTTGACTGTGTGGTTTGCAATATTTCTAGATAGGGTCAAGCAAATTGCACTCATTGCCTTCCTATTCAACAGTTTCCACTCCTCGTCCTTCATGTCCTCTGGCTTCTCTCCCAAAGGCAAGTGAAGTTCTTTACCATAGAGGTGATCAATTTGCATCTTCTAGAAACCAAAATCAGTTCGATTAAACTTCTCCACATGAATCTTTCGCGTCCCCCGTTAGAACCGTAGGTACCAAGCTCTGATACCAGTTGTTAAGAAATTGCCACCCTATAGTAAGGGATACCTCTCACAAACTCATAAGAGAAGAGTAATAAAGAACAAGAACAAAGAGATTTGTTGACCTAGTTTGTCAGAATGCCTACGTTTGGGGCACTACCAAGCCGAGTATTTTCCACTTTGAATATTATGGATACAATTACAATAATTATAGATGTGCTTAAATAGAGGAGAAGCTTTATAGATAGAAACATATAATCTTTCGAGGGACTTAAAAATAGAAATAAAATAAACTCCTAAGATCTCATACTTCTTGCGTAACAACTTGAGGCGCGAGCAACCTTATGCAAGATGTGACCGCGTCTTGCCTACTCTAGCCCGTGCTTTCCCCTCTGTTTTTGAATTTGACTCCAAACCCAATTTGAGGATAAGCGATGAACTTGTGGAATCAATGAATGGAGGTGAAAGCCAAGCAATCCTAACATCTGTAAATGGAAAACTAGATACAAAAGGTGTTTATGACAGCTTGAGAACAAGAGGTCGGAATGTAAAGTAGTACAAGATGAAAGTTGAACACTCTTAGAATTGCTTTCCGTAGTTGGTTGATATTGAAAAGGGGGTCAAAACAAATGATAATATGATGTAGATGAGCATTGTGCAATATGAAAGTTGTGTACTTTAAAACAACCACTGCTATGAATCATGGGAGCGCAACTAGTCATATGTGAGTTCTCACGAGAAGGTTCTTAAAATGTCTTGCAATGGGCAAAGGTAAGCATGAATTCATCAAGCATAAAGGTTTGAATTGGAAGCTCAATCTAATTCAATAGTAAAAGCTCTTCGAGGTTTAATTTGTGGAATGGAATTGATCACTGTGTTGTCTTGTATTACTTACAGACTACAGGAAATAGGAAACTTAAACATCTTTCGGTTAAGGATTAAATCTTTGTCGAATCTATGTCTCCCTCATCAAGGATTCCCCATTTTTGTTAATTTTTTCCATTTAAGATTTACATAAATTTTCTCATTTGATACCCATTAAAATTGTTATATAATTTATGGCATATCCTTTAGTTATCTTCTTGTAAGTTTTAGTTTTCTTTTATAATTTTTAATCTTCAACAATACCAACGTAAAAGACTGAGATTGATCAAAAGAAACAAAGAAATTAGGAAATTGAGAAATTCAAGCAAATTAAACTCACGAGTTTTCCTAACTAAAGGGGATATCCTCTAATTCTCCAACATGGATTCTCTACGAATTCCATCCCTATTCATTTCCCATTCTCGTCCGCATTCCACCACCATTTAGGATCTCTATTCCCATTCCTATGGCAACATATTCTCACAAAAACTAAAAAATTTCTCCCCCACTACAATCCTTAATTACTTGACCAGAAGTCCAATACTCCACTCATTATCCATATCCGCGTTACTCACATCTAATTCACCCATCATTATTAGATATTCATATAGGTTGATTTTTTTTAATCAAATTCTAGTAACCTCTAAGCCTAATCCAAAAATCACTTTGTTGGTATATTATAACTCAATTATATACAAAGGTGTAACATAGTATTAAGTTGAATAATATTATTTATAACTTTTTTAAATTACAAAAGTAATTTAATGGGGTCTATAGGTGTAACATCTCCCTCGTCGGCGAAGCGGCTTTCAATATCTCTCTTGTCTTGGCCAGAGGAGAGCCCCGACCAAACTACATACGTCATTTTGCGTTCATATAAGATTAGTAGAAGGGCATGATATATAGCGGATTTTTAAAAGTAATATTTATTTTCTAACTAAGTTTATTATAGTCTAAAATTTTTTTAATATAAAGTTAATTAATAATTATTTCAGGGTAAAGTTTATAGTAAAAAGGATTTAAGGGTGAAAAGTGTAGTTTTACCAAACTTTTTGTCGACTTCGTGATTTTAAGCCGACCTTGGCTTATATATTTATATTTGATCTCATCTTCAAAGTTGACACATGAAATGAAAGGAAAAAAACGAGATTACAGAAAGAAAGAAAACGAGAGGAGAGAAAAGAAGAGAGTAAGATTATTATTTTGTTGTTTGTTTGTCGGATCTGGTACAAGATCTTTTCTATCGGGCTTTAATTTCAGAGTATAAGCGGGATTTAGTAAGTTTTTTAATTAGTTAATGGTTTATCTAGATTTCATTGATTTTCCCAGATCTAGATCTACAGTTGATTTTGATTTAAAAATCAGTCGATTTATAGTTCTCAGAGGATGTTTTCGATATTGGATTTATATTCGGTTAAAGATTTCAGAGTAATTTTAGGCTATTGTCTTGTAACGATATTATGGGAACTTTTGATCAAGTTTTACAAAAAGGTTTGAACTAGAAAAATATTCTTCTATATATATAGTTCATCGTTGTCAAGTTTTTTAGGATTTAGAATTATGCACAAGAAGTTATAATGCATACTAGCATTTCATTGCATTTGGGGTTAAAGTTTGTAAGAGTAAATATGTTGTTTTTTCATTGGGTTACATATAGGAGCACATGTAATAGATCATGGTCAAAGACAAGGAGAAAAGAAATAGTATTTGTCTTTAACATGTGAGTATATACCGGATGTTCAACCCTATGTGCTCTATGTGAAATATGAATATATGTGCTATATGGATATACGTGAGTATAGACCGGAGATTCAACCCTATGTGCTATATAGATATATGAACTATATGAGTATATGGATATATGTGCTATATGTGTTATATGGATTATATGAATATATGTGTTGTATATGATAGCTCTGAAATTTCCAGAGTTGTTTGCACATAAAGTATGTTAGCTGATGACATATGATAAATGAACACATGATGCATTTGATTGCATAACATATTGTAATGAGATTAAAAGAATATGTGATTGTCTCACCCTGAGTTTGTATTACAGGACCTACGAATCATACATGATCTACGGATCATACAGGACCTACGGGTCATAATGAGGAAATCTTCGGATTTCTTTCTTAAAGCGACAATAAGATCCATGATTAGGAGATATTTGGATTTCTTTCTTAAAGAGACCATAAGAGTCCATATACAATAAACCCGGGGCAGATTCAGGCTTGAACAATTCACAAAATAATAAATCGGATACATCCGCATTTGCATTTGCATATTAAATTTGTATATATATATATACTATGTATCTATATGTAGATGGACTAATTGTTTGACTCTGTGTGAAATAATTGATGATGATTTATATTCACTGAGTATGCGACTCACGCAAATCGCAAAATAATTTTTCAGGTTCAGCTAGTTCTCACTGACGTATGTCTCTTTTAGAGGTCACATTCATACAGGTCGGTCGGCTGAAGCTCAATGCAACCACCTCCTCCTCATTTTGCATCTTAGACATATGGTTTGTAATAGAAGTTAGAGTAATAGATGTATTAGCATAAGAAGTAACTACCTATATGTGTGTGTATGTGCAACCTTATATGGTTGTTATTTTTTGCTTTGTGCTTATGTGGATAGTTGCTTATATGTGAATTATCTGTTTATATAAGAAATAGGTTATTACAAAGTATATGTCATAGGGTATAAGGGTGTCACAACTAGTTTTTGGCATCAAAGTAGGGATATGATTCTTTAAGGGCATTCTACATTCTGCATTCAGAAGCATATGTAACATTAGAATTGCATTCATGAGCATGATGCATAAAGGAGAGAAGGTTCACCCGTGCCACGTCAGTCTATAAGAGCATCTCATACAACACTACATGAACATACATTTCATAAACATGAATCATAAGAAGAGGAAGTACAAAGGAAATGGTAAAGGTACGTACAGTATATTCGGATTGTATAATATGAGTGGATACAATAAAGTTACCAACTGGTCTGATTTTGTTATTCTTGTATGAGTTTGATGTTATGTTGGGCATGGATTGATTGTCAAGACACCATGCTAAAGTTGATTGTTATACCAAAGAGGTAGTGATAGACTCGCTTGGGAAATCTAGAGTGATTTTCTATGCTGATTGATGATAGTACACACTTGCTTGATATCCGCAACAAAGACTTTCTCCATGATCAGATAGGGATGTGAGGCATATTTGACATATGTTATAGATTGTACAGTTGAATGTGTTAAGGTCAGAGATATTCTAGTTGTTAAAGATTTTCCTGATGTGTTTCCAAAGGACCTTCCTAGATTGCCACCTGATAGACAGATAGAGTTTGCTTTGGAATTAATGTCAGGTACTACACTGATTTCTATTCCTCCATATCTAATGGCTCTACTAGAGTTACATGAGCTAAAGAAACAGTTACAAGAGTTATTAGACAAATGGTTCATTAGGGCTAGTGTATCACCTTGGGGTGCACCAGTTTTGTTTGTTAAAAAGAAAGATGGTACCTTACGGTTGTGCATAGATTACAGAAAGTTGAATCAGGTGACAGTGAAGAACAAGTATCCATTACCAAGAATAGATGATTTATTTGATCAACTACAGGGTGCAAAGGTATTTTCAAAGATAGACCTTCGATTAGGATATCATCGGTTAAAGATAGCTAGAGATGACATTACTAAGACAACATTCAGGACTCGATATGAACATTATGTGTTTCAGATAATACCATTTGGTTTGACTAATGCACCAACGACTTTTATGTCTTTGATGAACAGGGTATTTCAACCTTTCCTAGACAGATTTTGTGATCGTCTTTATTGATGATAGATTGGTGTATTCACATAGTACAGAAGAACATGCTCATCATTTGCGTAATGTGCTACAAGTTTTGAGGAGAAAATAATTATATGCTAAACTGAGTAAGTGTGAATTCTGGTTGGATCATGTGATATTTTTTAGGACATAGTATTTGGAAGAGGTATAGAGGTTGATCCTAATTAGGTTGAAACAGTGGTAAACTAGAAAGTATCAACTACAATTACAAAAGTTCGTAGTTTTCTTGGTATGACTAGATACCATAGACGATTGATTGAAGGATTCTCTATTGTAGTTGTACCACTCACTAAATTGTTATGAAAGAATGCTTCATTCCATTGGTATTCTGTGTGCCAACAGGGCTTTAATGAGTTAAAGCACCGACAGACTACAAGAACAATACTGAGAATTCTTAAAGGTACAAGAGGATTTGGTATTTACATTGATGTTTCATATCGGAGTCATAGTTGTATCTTTATGCTAGATGGAAAGTAATTGCTTCTATATCGCGACAATTGTGACCACATGAAATTTCTCATCCTATACATGATTTAGTGCTGGGAGTAGTAGTATTTACCCTAAAGATTTGGAAGACATTATCTATATGGAGAACATTCTAAATCTTTACAGATCATAAGAGTTTGATGTATTTTTTGAGCCAAAAGAAGTTCAACATGTGATAAAGACGCTGGATAGAACTACTGAAAGATTATGATTGTACATTTGAGTATCATCCAAGAAAGGTCAATGTTATAGTAGATACTTTGAGTCGAAAGTAAAGTGGTATGATGACAAATATGCACATGACTTCATTATCAGATTTGATTTCTTTTTGAGGTATAAATGCTAGACTACAGTTTGACACAAATGGAGTACTAATTGCTACTTTGAAGATTCGGTGCATGTTGAGACGAAAAATTAAAGATGCACAAGTAAGAGATGGAAAATTGGCAGAGATTATAGGACATGCTCGACAAGGTAGAGATATGCGATTTGACATTCAGGATGGCAAATTGATGTTTGGATCAGATTCATAATGTTTTCCTTGTTAGTATATTACGATGATATCGATCTGATCCATCAAATGTGTTAAAAGATTCAGAAGTACATCTTGTAGAGAATTTGAGCTACATATAGGAACCGATCATGATAATATACATAAAATCAAACAGTTACAGAATACGGAGATTCCGATGGTTAAAGTAATTTGGAAGAATCGTCGTACAGAGGAAATAACATGGGAAAGTGAGGATAAGATGAGAAAGTCATATGAAGAGATAGCGAATTTTGAGGACAAAATTCTTATAGAGGGGGTGAAATGTAACATCCCCGACCAAAGTGCATACGTCATTTTGCATTAATATAAGATTAGTAGCAGCGCATGATATATAGCGAATTTTAAAAGTAATATTTATTTTCTAATTAAGTTTATTATATTCTAAATTTTTTTAATATAAAGTTAATTAATAATTATTTCAGGGTAAAGCTTCTAGTAAAAAGGATTTAAGGATGAAAAGTGTAGTTTTACCAAACTTTTTGCCGACTTTGTGATTTTAAGCCGACCTTGGCTTATATATTTATATTTGATCTCATCTTAAAAGTTGAGATATGAAATGAAAGGAAAAAAATGAGAGTAATGAAAGAAAGAAAAAGAGAGGAGAGAAAAGAAGAGAGTAAGATTATAATTTTGTTGTTTGTTTATCGGATCTGGTACAAGATCTCTTCTATCGGGCTTTAATCTCAGAGTATAAGCGTGATTTGGTACGTTTTTAATTAGTTAATGGTTTATCTAGATTTCATTGATTTTTCCAGATCTAGATCTACAGTTGATTTTGATTTGAAAATCAGTCGATTTATAGTTCTCAGAGGATGTTTTGATATTGGATTTATATTCGGTAAAAAATTTCAGAGTAATTTTAGGCTATTGTCTTGTAAAGATATTATGGGGACTTTTGATCAAGTTTTACAAAAAGGTTTGAACTAGAAAAATGTTCTGATGAAACCCGAGATAAACCTTTCACTAAATGACAAGAAATGAGGTTCTTTTATTCGATTGTGCAAACGCTTGCTTTTTATTTAATGTTTCTTTACAACGAGGTTACAAGCCAACGGTGCTTACAAACAAACGAGATTTTACACCCTAGATCTCCTACGAGTATTCACGACCTCGATCTAACAATGTTCGAGATCTCCTAATTGCTATGTGACTCTACCACCTAGGTGTCGCTTGACTGATCTTGGCGCGAGGCGTGAGTTAAGAGTGTGGTGAAGATGGCTTGCGAGCTCGTGTAGCGAGGTCTTTGATGTGAGTGAGGGCCTTGTGTGACTTGAAGTCTTTTTGTGGACTCCACTTGTTTATAGCGAGGTCTTTTGACGATGTTTCAATCACGTCGATCTTCAACGAGCAAGATAGTTCTTGAGTTCAAGATGTTTTTTGACCCCTTTTACCTACGAGGTTCTCCTCTATTTATAGAGAATTAGAGAGTCGGGTTTTGATCATTGTCCGATGTGGGACGCCCGAGATCCGGGCTTCTGATTGGTCCGGAGGTGAGGTAGCCGGTGATTGGTTTGGGTAAGCAGCGACAGCTGAATGGTTCGGGTGGGCAGGTGTGTCAGTAGAGTCGGCAATGAGGTTGAGACCTCGTTTCGAGGTTTTGGAAGACCTCGCGGAGATAGGAATTTGGTTTAATTAAATGACGGGTACGATTGTGGGCCTCATAATCCACCTTGGGAGTCCCGTCGGGTCTATTTATTCTTTGTGTCCCGAGCCCACCTCCTATTTTACCATTTTGGACATCATCACAACCCCATGGCTTGGGGACCTCGTCCCGAGGATCGCAGGTCATAATCTCCTTAGTTTTGAGAGGTGTGAGGTTTTGGAGGTTGAGTGGGCATATTGCGAGGTGTGAGGTTTTGGAGGTTGAGTGGGTATATTGCGAGGTGCGAGGTTTTAGAGGTTGGGAGGACATATTACGACGTGTTCTCCTTGCGAGGCCTTGTACTTAGGCTTTTCTCTTGCCTGTACGGGTGACGCTTCTTGGGCCCGCTCTTCGTACTTTGTTTAATGGGTCGTCCAGGTGGGGTAGGCCCAACGAGCCTTTCGGGAGCGAGAAGAGGCCCAAGCCTGCTTTTTATAAGGGCGTCTCACACACACTTACTCTTCATCTTCTTCCCAACATTTTTGCGCTCTCTTTCTTCGTCTTCCTAGTTCCCGGCGAGCAGTTTTTCGAGACGGTTACCGACGAACTTCAGCCATCTGCCAGTTGCATCATCGCATTTTCCACGCCAATTCTAAGCAAGTAAGTGCTCAACTTCTTCCTTTGTGTTTTCGATGCTCTTTTCCTCTTTCTCGCCGCTTTCTGTTCTTGACGGGAGGCGGATGTTCTCTAGTCTTTCGTGCCGGTGTCACGGTGGAGAAACGGAGGGGGTGAGGGTTGTGCTCGCGTTTCAACGCCTTTTATTTTCTGCTTTTCTTGTTCTTACTCCGTTTCTTGCCCTAGGCGGTCAACGGCTGGTCCCTTGGCGTCTCGCCGGCGTCACGGTGGTGAGACGGTGACGGTGGGGGAGGCGCTCGCGTTTTCACGACGCCTTTGATTTTCTTTTTTTCTTGTTCTTTCTCCGTTTCGTGCCCTAGGCGGGCGACGACTCGTCCCTTGGTGTCTTGCGCCGACGTCACGGTGGCGAGAAGGTGACGGTGAGGGAGGCGTGCGCCTCCGCGCTGTGCCCTCGCCATTTCTTCTCCTTTTTTCTTGTTTTGCTTTGTTTTGTGCTCTGGTGGCCATGGTTACTTCTCGGCGTTTTTCGCCAGTGTCGTGGCGGCGAGACGGTGGGGCAAGGGTGGTGACCGCCGCGCCTTCGAACATTTCGTCCGCTGATCGACGATTGAGTTTTTGTGTTTTCGCCGTTTTGAAATTTGAGACCCTCGAAAACCCAAACGTCATGATGCCCAACTAACGAGACGTTTGGGTTTCCACCGCTGGTTCGCATTTTTCTCTCTCTCTTCTTGTTGGCGCTTCAAATTCTCCTTCGCCGTCCTATCTTGTCAGAGTAGCCCTGGGGCGCCACGTGGCCTTCTTCCCTTATGACCTCGTGTTCTCCTTCTTTGGTTATTTTGCCCGATGTCTTAAACCTTTTTTCTTTTCCAGGTGCTCGCTTTTCGTGGCTTGGACGTCGTTCTTTCATGCCTAGGAGAGCCTCCTTGAGCCCCCACCAGACTTCGTGTTCTCTAGTCTTTCGTGCTGGTGTCACGGTGGAGAAACGGAGGGGGTGAGGGTTGTGCTCGCGTTTCAACGCCTTTTATTTTCTTCTTTTCTTGTTCTTCCTCCGTTTCGTGCCCTAGGCGGTCAACGGCTGGTCCCTTGGCGTCTCGCCGGCGTCACAGTGGTGAGACGGTGACGGTGGGGGAGGCGCTCGCGTTTTCACGACGCCTTTGATTTTCTTTTTTTCTTGTTCTTTCTCCGTTTCGTGCCCTAGGCGGGCGACAACTCGTCCCTTGGCGTCTTGCGCCGACGTCACGGTGGCGAGAAGGTGACGGTGAGGGAGGCGTGCGCCTCCGCGCTGTGCCCTCGCCATTTCTTCTCCTTTTTTCTTGTTTTGCTTTGTTTTGTGCTCTGGTGGGCCATGGTTACTTCTCGGCGTTTTTCGCCAGTGTCGTGGCGTCGAGACGGTGGGGCAAGGGTGGTGACCGTCGCGCCTTCGAACATTTCGTCCGTTGATTGACGATTAAGTTTTTGTGTTTTCGCCGTTTTGAAATTTGAGACCCTCGAAAACCCAAACGTCATGATGCCCAACTAACGGGACGTTTGGGTTTCCACCGCTGGTTCACATTTTTCTCTCTCTCTTCTTGTTGGCGCTTCAAATTCTCCTTCGCCGTCCTATCTTGTCAGAGTAGCCCTGGGGCGCCACGTGGCCTTCTTCCCTTATGACCTCGTGTTCTCCTTCTTTGATTATTTTGCCCGATGTCTTAAACCTTTTTTCTTTTCCAGGTGCTCGCTTTCCGTGGCTTGGACGTCGTTCTTTCATGCCTAGGAGAGCCTCCTTGAGCCCCCACCAGACTTCGTGTTCAAAGTTCAAGAGGGATTCTACGAGGAGGTTTCCGAGTCCATAGGGAGTGTAGAGACTAGCGACTCCTAGACCTGTCCATATGCGGGCTTGGGCCGGGCTAAATTTTAATTTTTGTCCATATAAGCGGGCCGGGCCTATGGGCCAAGAATGTTGTCCATACCCGCCCAAGTTTGCGGGCCGGACTGTCCAACGGGCCAACCCGCAATCTATTTTCTTTATTATTTATTTTATCACTAAATCGGTTTCAAAGTTCAAAAAAGAAAAGAATAAAATGTTAATGAACAAAATATTAAATTAGTGTATAGAATTCACAATTTTAGTCAAAATGAATGTGGAAGACTAGTAATTTGACTATATGCCCAAAACGTTTTGAATTAGAAAAATCAACTAACATAGAACGAGAGTAAATTAATCAACAAATCAAACTCAGCATACTAACACGCGACAATCACTAATAAATTATAATACTTAAAATATATCAGTCGACACTTAAACAAAATTTAATATATATATATATATTTATCTTACTCTATATTTTTTAATATAATAGAAAATATGCGGGCCGGGCCAATCGGCCCGCATGGGCCAATTAGTCAGTCCAAGCCCAGCCCATTTTAAATATGTGCGGGCCGGGCCGGACCTAACGGGACTAAATCCCTGTCCAAGCCCATTATTTTTTGCGGGCGGGTCGGGCGGGCCGACCCGTATTTGGACAGGTCTAGCGACTGCCAGAACCCGAGGTCTCCCTCGTTGGTTTTCAGCGACCCTTCTTCCAGCGACTCCGTTGTCTCCATTAACTCGTGCTTCTCCCGACTTCGCGCATCCTCTAGCGTCATCTTCGATCTCTGATGAGGAAGTTATCGAGGTTATTGCGAGGTCGTTTGACTCCAACGACCTCGCGAGCTTCTTTGTGGAGCATATTATCGACGATGTGTCCAGCGTCCTGCCCGTCCTCGAGGAGCGAATTCCCATGTCCTCAAACTCGAATGAGACCTTTTCATCTGAGGGGGTACCCACGGACCTAGAGCTTAAAGTCCTCGCAGATATTGCCAAGGATTTCGCCTGGTCCGAGGGAGTTGAGCTAGCGCTTCCCGAAGGGGAGGGCTGCTCCTTGGCGCCCTACTATAGGTGCGTGGTTGTGCACCTGCATAGTCTCCAGGCCGGCTTCAGACTACCCCTAGCATCGCACATCGTTGATTTCTTGTGGGCCATATGCGTGTACCCTACACAGTTGTTTCCCAACGCGTGGAGGTTGTTGCGTGCCTACACTGTTCGCATCCGTGAGCTTGGGGATGGGCCGGATCTCAGCATCATGTCGAGCCTTTTTCTAGAGAGGAGGGAGCACGAGTCCTGCCTCGTCAATCTGAGCTTGTCGGGTATTAAACTCACCACGGCCCCTTCAAATGTCGAGCCGTGGAAGAAGAAATGGATCCTGGTCCGAGACCCTAATGGGAGGTATCTCAACTTTCCTACGGCACCGGGCAACTTCGTTCGGCCAAAGGGCGCGCATAAAGCCACTGAAATCAGGGAACTCAAGGCTCAATATAACCTAGAGGATCAAAAATCGTATTAGAAGTACCTGGCACAGGACCGGCTTGAGCGGGCCGGTCTGAGCCTCACCCTTCCATTTTGCGAGGGCGAAGAGGATACTTAATTTCCTTATTGTTGCTTGTTTTTGTTTTTTGCTTTTGGTTTTATGCAACGAGGTTGGAACCTCGCCTATCTAGTGGCGACCACGGGCCTTTGTCCGCTAGTTACGCTAGGTTGGAACCTCGCCTATCTATGTTTTTTTTTACAGTGGACCTCTTCAACGCTCTTACCTCGAAGTCACAGGGAAAGAATCCTGTGACTTCCACTTCCACAACCCAGGACCCTCGTAGCCAAAAGGGCATCATGATAAAGGAATCGATCGTGTTGTCGAGGCCACCCACCTCGCAGGCAAAGGTGACACCCCCGACGCCGAAGACGTCTGGGGCGAAGACAAACGATGGGGCCTCGACTAAGGGGGACGTCGCGAGAACGTCCTCCCAAGCCTCTCGAGGATCCGGCGATAGAGCCGGGTCCAAGAGGAAAGGCACGGAGTCCCCTCGTGGGAATAAAAAGAAGAAGCACATGGGGGACGACCAGCGTGGTCCGTCGGGGAAGGAAATCATTCCCAACTTCAATTTTGAGGGACGGTCCCTCAAGGCTGATGGTCCTTCTCTTGCGAAGTTCCACTGTCCCGGGCCGGCTCGGGGTGCTTCCGCGAGATGGACTCGGGACGAATGGAAGGAAGAGTTTTCGTGGGCTAACAACCTCACCGAGGAGGCCCTTAACGACGAGGCCGCCTGCTATTTGGCGATGGTACGTTCCGTTTTTAAGAATCTCGCTTCTGTTTTGGATTTCGTGCTTCTCTTTTTTAACAATTTTGTGAATTTGCAGCACACCTTCTTTGAGAACTACAACCGCAGCCGCCTCACCCTTCTCCAGACGAGGATGGACAAAATGGAGGCGGCACTTAAAGCCCGCACAGAGGAGTGCGCGAAGCGCGAGAAGGAGCTTGTCGAGGCTGAGAAGCGGACTAAAGCCGCGGAGGTTGCGGCGAGGGATGAGGCCAAGGCGGCGGTGAGGGCGAAGGAAGAGGTGAACAAGGCAAAGGAAGAGGTGAGCAAGGCGAAGGAAGTGGTCGGGGCTTTACAGGGTCAGAACGAGGAGCTTCGGGGCAAGCTCTCCACAGAGCACAAATTCTTTAAAGAGAAGGAGGCGGAGTTCTTGAAGGCTGAGGATGAGATCACCAACCTCCGACAGCGTGTCAACGAGCTTAATAAAGAGGTGATGGCTGCAGGGCCCAAGTATGTGGAGTCGGCGGAGTATAAGGAGGAGTTGGTAGGGAGCGTGCAAAAGATGTTCTGCCAGGCCGTCCGCGTGGGGGTCAAGCAGGCGGTTGCAAAGTATGGGCATATTGATCCCCACATCTCCTTCTTCATCCCCAACTACAAGGAGACTATGGGGGGAGAGACCGGGGAGGAGCCTGAGGGAGAATGCGAGTTCTTCCTCGGAGAGGATGAGTCAGTGGCCTCCGAGGCACTCCCCGCGGAGGACCTCGTCCAGGGAGGTCAAGACGCTGTCACCACGGGCCCTCACCCCGCCGACGTGCTGAGTTGCTCGCCTGAAACCGTCTCTGCTCTGCCCATCCACGATGCTTCTACGGGCCCCGCTGTTGATGCTCCGAAAGGTACTGCTGTCGAGGTCTCGATGGGATGAAGGTTGTTTTTGGTTTTTTACGTTGTTTTTATTGTTGGTGGCCCTGCGGGGTCTGTAGTTGAATACTTAGGCCCTTGTGCCTTTATTTTATACCACTTTTCTTTTTGTCTTATGGATGTGTTTGTGTTTCTTGTTTTTATCTTACTTGTATCCATATCCTGATCCAACCCCATGGTCCGAGTGTCACAATACCTTGTGTCACCTTCGGAACACATCGGGCGCTGGTCTTATGTCACGATCTTGAGCCGTGCTCGGATCTTGCATGATTATTATGCAGAGATCACGAGCCTCGCTCGAACCTCGCATGATGATTGTTATGCCGAGATCACAAGCCTTGCTCGGACCTCGCATGACTTATTGAATGTTCCCAACCCCAAGCGGGAAGCGAAGGGTGGGTTTAAACACGAGACTCTCCAACTCCAAGCGGGAAGCGAGGGGTGGACTTAAACACGAGATTTTCCAACCCCAAGCGGGGAGCGAGGGGTGGACTTAATTTACAAACGAGATTCTCCGACCCCAAGCGGGAAGCGAGGGATGGACCTTAAACACAGGATTCTCCAACCCCAAGCGGGAAGCAAGGGGTGGACTTAATTTACAAACGAGATTCTCCAACCCCAAGCGGGAAGCGAGGGATGGACCTTAAACACGAGATTCTCCAACCCCAATCGGGAAGCGAGGGGTGGACTTAAACACGAGATTTTCCAACCCCAAGCGGGAAGTGAGGGGTGGACTTAATTTACAAACGAGATTCTCCAACCCCAAACAGGAAGCGTTGGATGGACCTTAAACACGAGATTCTCCAACCCCAAGCGGGAAGCGAGGGGTGGACTTAATTTAAAAACGAGATTCTCCAACCCCAAGAGGGAAACGAGGGATGGACCTTAAACACGAGATTCTCCAACCCCAAGCGGGGAGCGAGGGGTGGACTTAATTTACAAACGAGATTCTCCAACCCCAAGCGAGAAGCGAGGGATGGACCTTAAACGTGAGATTCTCCAACCCTAAGCGGGAAGCGAGGGGTGGACTTAAACACGAGATTTTCCAACCCCAAGCAGGAAGCGAGGGGTGGACCTTAAACACGAGATTTTCATTTTTGAGAGAGATTTGAAAATTCTGCAACCCTTTATTCCCAAAACTTGTAATAAACAGCGAAGTTTAGAGAGTTTACACATAATATTTTTTGAGCCGATCGACGTTCCACGTTTTGCTCAGGGTATGTCCCTCGTTGTCTTTGAGCTTGAAAGCTCTGGGCGCGACATCCTCGCCGAGGAGATATAGCCCCTCCCAATTAGGGTCTAATTTTCCACCTTCGGTACGCCTCGAGACGAGGTTACCCGTGGCTAAGAGACGAGGTCTGACCTTCTTGACGTGATATACTGCCACACGCCGTTTATATTCTCTGGAGCGTAGGTCAGCTACCTCGCGCAATTCGTCTCTGAATTGCAGCTCGACTTTAAGGTTGGCCTCGTTCTCTTTTTCACTGAAGTAAAAAACCCTCGCCGATGGGACCAGAGTCTCTACGGGAACTAGCACCTCCGCTCCGTAAGTTAGAGCGAAAGGTGTCTCGCCCGTTGCGAGACGCGCGGTGGTCTGATATGTCCAGAGGACGAGTGGGAGAAGCTCCGCCGAACGACCTTAGGCCAAGCCGAGGCGCTTGTTCAGGTCGGACACGATGCGGGCGTTGACATTCTCAACCTTGTCGTTGGACTGAGGGTGAGCCACGGAAGAAAACTTGAGGTCTATGCCTAGGTCGGAGCAGAAGGTTCTTCCATTGGAACTCGCATACCTTTGCCCTAGTGATCTTTGCCATTGCTTGCGCCTCTACCCACTTCGTGAAATAATCAACGATGACTAAGATGTACCGCACCTGGCCAGCGGACTTGGGGAAGGGGCCAAGGATGTCCATCCCCCACATCGCGAAGGGGCATGGGGCTTGGATGGAGTGTTGGCGCGAGGTCGGGGCGTGTTGGAGGTTACCGTGCTTTTGACACCCGTCACATTTCTGGACGTAGGACTTCGCGTCCCGCCTGAGGGTGGGCTAGAAGTACCCTAAATGGGTGATTTTGTGTGACAAGGCGCGCCACCCGGGGTGGCAGCCACAGACTCGCTCATGTGCCTCGTATAGGATGCGGCCCGTAGACTCGGTCGGCACACACAGCAAGTTCGGCTCAGCATATCCTCGACGATAGGGCTTGCCGCCTAGGATTCAATAGCGGGATGCCTGCATTTTCAGTTTCCTAACCTATGCTGGGTTCTCTGGGAGGACACCGCTTTCCACATATCGTGTTATCGGCATCCTCCAATCCCCAATAGTAACGGAGAGAACCTCGCTGGTCACACTCCGCGAGAGTTTTCTTTCCACCATCACATGGTTCCCCACTTTCAAGGGAAGGGCAGATCCCAACCTCGCGAGAGCGTCGGCCTTTGTATTCGAGGTTCGTGGGATTGACTCCAGCGTGAAGGTTTCTAGGCACGAAACCAAGGCCTTAACTTTCTCTCGGTACGCGGGCAGGAACCCCGTTCTGGTCTCATACTGTCCGTTGAGCTGGCGCGCAACCAGCTCGGAGTCGGTGTAGCA
The DNA here is from genome assembly GCA_964016875.1 of Fallopia convolvulus. Lineage (NCBI taxonomy): Eukaryota > Viridiplantae > Streptophyta > Magnoliopsida > Caryophyllales > Polygonaceae > Fallopia > Fallopia convolvulus. The sequence goes on from OZ024720.1 coordinate 4,980,093, forward strand.
CTGATCTTGCGAGCTCCACTGAGGAGCGCCATCTCTACTCCGACGATCATGGCTTCATACTCGGCCTCGTTTTTGGTGGCAACGGAAGGCGAAGTTAAGGGCATACTCCGTCTCGATCGAGGGACCAGCGAGGAATACGCCAGCCCCGCCACCGACATCACATCGTGAGCCGTCCACGAATACCTTCCACTCCTCCAAACTCGCGTCAGTTTCGAGGAAGGTGACCTTCACCATGAAGTCGGTGAGGGCCTGCCCCTTCATCGTAGTCCTTGGGAGGTAGCTGATGTCGAACTCGGAGAGCTCGACTGCCCACTTCGTCATTCGCCCGGAGAGGGCGGGTTGGTGGAGGATTTGCCGAAGTGGGAGGTCGGAGAGGACCTGAATAGGATGCGCATGGAAGTAAGGGCGTAGGCGCCTTGCGGCGGTCACGACTGCCAGCGCGATCTTCTCTGCCAGGGAGTATCGCACGCGACTCACGAAGTATACTAGGTGTATGTCATGTCTGGTCAGCACGGCGCTGACTGTCTCCGGCTTACTGCCACGTATAGTTGCAAGTCTTCGCCCGCCAATGGAGGCGACAATGTGGGGAGTTTCGACAGGAAAGTCTTCAACTCAAAGAAAGCAACCTCGAGCCCCTCATCCCAAACGAACTTGTCGTTTTTCTTGAGAGCAGCGAAAAAGGGAAGGGATTTATCCGCCAAGCGGGAGCAAAACCTTCCTAGATTGTTCATAGCGTCGTTGAGCCACTGCACCTCAGTTCGAGATCTTGGCGACCTCATTGAGAGGATCGAATCGACCTTGGCGGGGTTGACGTCGATCCCGCGCTCGCTGATCATGAAGCCTAAGAACTTCCCCAATGATACGCCAAAGACGCACTTCTCGGGGTTCAGTCTGAGACGGTTGTACTTGAGGGTAGCAAAGACCTCGATGAGATCGACCAGATGTTCTTCGGGGCTTTTGCTCCACACCACGATGTCGTCGACGTAAGCCGACACGTTTCTCCCTAGGTGGTTTCTGAAGACCCAGTCGATGAGACGCTGGAAGGTGGCCCCAGCATTTTTAAGGCCAAAGGGCATGACCTTGTAGCAGTACGTCCCTCGCTGCCTAATGAAGGATGTCTCTTCCTCGTCACGCAGATTCATCAAGATCTGATTGTATCACGAGTATACGTCGAGGAAACTCAAGGCCCCGTGCCCCGCGGTCGAATCAACGAGTTCATCGATTGAGGGCAGGGGATAGCTTGCTTTGGGGCATGCTTTGTTGAGGTCCTTAAAGTGCACGCACATTCCCACAGACGGCGCCAGTGATGAAACCCGAGATAAACCTTTCGCTTAATGACAAGAAACGAGGTTCTTTTATTCGATTGTGCAAAAGCTTGCTTTTTATTTAATGTTTCTTTATAAGGAGGTTACAAGCCAACGGGGCTTACAAACAAACGAGATTTTACACCCTAGATCTCCTACGAGTATTCGAGACCTCGATCTAACAATGTTCGAGAACTCCTAATTGCTATGTGACTCTACCACCTAGGTGTCGCTTGACTGATCTTGGCGCGAGGCTTGAGTTAAGAGTGTGGTGAAGATGGATTGCGAGCTCGTGTAGCGAGGTCTTTGATGTGAGCGAGGGCCTTGTGTGACTTGAATTCTTTTTGTGGACTTCACTTGTCTATAGCGAGGTCTTTTGACGATGTTTCAATCACGTCAATCTGCAATGAGCAAGATAGTTCTTGAGTTCAAGATGTTTTTCGACCCCTTTTACCTACGAGGTTCTCCTCTATTTATAGAGAATTAGAGAGTCGAGTTTTGATCATTGTCCGATGTGGGACGCCCGAGATCCGGGCTTCTGATTGGTCCGGAGCTAAGGTATCCAGTGATTGGTTTGGGTAAGTGGCGGCAGCTGAATGGTTCGGGTGGGCGGGTGTGTCAGTAGAGTCGACAACGAGGTTGAGACCTCGTTTCGAGGTTTTGGAAGACCTCACGGAGATAGGAATTTTGTTTAATTAAATGACGGGTACGATTGTGGGCCTCAGAATCCACCTTGGGAGTCCCGTCGGGTCTGTTTATTCTTTGTGTCCCGGGCCCACCTCCTATTTTACCATTTTGGACTTGGAATTATGCACAAGAAGTTATAATGCATACTGGCATTTCATTGCATTTGGGGTTAAAGTTTGTAAGATTAAATAAGCTGTTTTTATATTGGGTTACATATAGGAGCACAAGTAATAGATCGTGGTCAAATACAAGGGGAAGAGAAATAGTATTTGTCTTGAACAAGTGAGTATATACCGTAGATTCAACCATATGTGAAATATGAATATATGTGCTATATGAATATATGTGTTATATGGATATATGTGAGTATAGACAAGAGATTCAACCTTATGTGCTATACGGATATATGAACTATATGAGCTATATGGATATATGTGTTATATGTGTTATATGGATATATGTGTTTTATATGATAGCTTTGAAATTTCCAAAGTTGTTTGCACAGAAAATATGTTAACTGATGACATATGATATTTGAACACATGATGCATTTGATTACATAGCATATTGCAATGACATTAAAAGAACTTGTGACTGTCTCACCCTGAATTTGTATTACAAGACCTACGGGTCATACAGGATCTACGGATCATATAGGACCTACGGGTCATAATGAGGAAATTTTCGGATTTCTTTCTTAAAGCGACAATAAGAGTCATAATGAGGAGATCTTCGGATTTCTTTCTTAAAGGGACCATAAGAGTCCATATACAGTAAACCCGGGGCAGATTCCGGCTTGAACATTTCACAGAATAATAAATCGGATACATCTGCATTTGCATAGTAAATTTGTGTATATATATAATATGTATGTATAGTAGATGGACTAATTGTTTGACTATGTGTGAAATAATTGATGATGGTTTATATTCATTGAGTATGCAACTCACGCAAATCCCAAAATAATTTTTCAGGTTCAGCTAGTTCTCACTGACATGTGTCTTTTTTTTAGAGGTCGCATTCATACAGGTCGGTCAGCTAAAGCTCAATGCAACCTTCTCCTCCTCATTTTACATCTTAGACATATGGGTTGTATTAGAAGTTAGAGTAATAGATGTATTAGCATAAGAAGTAACTACCTATATGTGTGTGTGTGTGTGCAACCTTATATGGTTGTTACTTTTTGCTTTGTGCTTATGTGGATAGTTGCTTATATGTGAATTATCTGTTTATATAAGAAATAAGTTATTATAAAATACACGTCATAGGGTATAAGGGTGTCACAATAGCAGACATTTAGGTTATTACAATGGAGGACTGAAGACAAATGCACTTCAAGACTACGTTGGAGCCTAGGAGGCGGGAAAACAATCAAATTTTGGCAAGACAAATGGACTAGAAAGGATAAACTTATAACAAATGCACCAATACCTCTTTGATAAACAAAAAACAACTAGTCACAAACTACATGATAGACGATAAATCCTAGAATATACATAAGCTGGAACAAGTTCTTCAACAAGATGCTATTAACCAAGTAATAAACACACCAATCCCTACCAATATAATCCCAAACAGACTCTATTGGCAACATAACAAAAATGTTTGGTTCTCCACTAACTCAACAATTAAAATGATTATAGAGAAAAAGGGGAGCAACACCATTGGACATTAAACAGATATGTGATCTCAAAATTCTATTTCCACCTAAAGTTAAAAACTTTGTATGGAGAATAGCAAACAATGGGCTACCAACCAAAATCAGAGTCTTTGAACGACGCATACTAGGAAGATTGTCTTGCATCCACTACAAACACTCATATGAAGATCTCAACCACATCCTTTTTAAATTCCCACTTAAGGGACATTATCTCTCAAATAAACACCAAATTTCACCAAGCTATAATAAAAAAAAACTGATAAATAGTTGGTTACGATCTTGGACAATTTATTAGACAAACTAAGCAAAAAAAAGATGAAAACTCTTGTTATTTGGTGGTGCATTTGGTACCAACGTAATTATGACATCTTCAAAAAACAAGATGAGGATGAATTCAAATATGTTGTGGGATTCTCTCGAAAATAACTCCTAGACTAGAACAATGCGCAAACAATAATGGATGATGAGATTCTATCAAAATCTGTGAAGATAAAAACAAAAATCAAACTAGGAGAAAATGAAAAAATATTAGATGGACTAAACCCCAACCGAAATTTGTTAAACTATACTTCAATGGTTTTAAATGATCTTTCGCGCCTTCTTCTTTTGGCTTTGTTCTCAGTGACTCAGAAGACAAAGTCATCTCGTGGACGAATGAAAAATGTGGAGACCATCTAATCATTTTGGAAGAAGCTCTTGGCCTTACGAATGCAGTCATGGAAGCGCTTCGATTTGGCTTCACGAAGATCGAGATTGAAGGTGACAACTTGTGTCGTGTGAATGCCATCAATTGCATCTGGGTTTGTACGTGGGAGGTTGAGATCATTGTTGCGGATATTCTTATGTTTCTTTAGATGCTCAATATGAGATGACTAACTCACATTTTCCGGGAAATCAACAAGGTGGTAGACCACATCGCTAAGATGCACTCCTTTGACCATATCTCGTCCCAGACAACACTTTTGGATCTTGAAGTTTTCATCCGTTTAAATGCTTTAGGACAAACGACCTATTGCTGAGTCTTTACCCCTTATTTCTTTCCTTATAAAAAAGGAGTGAAGATTCAAGCTCACGATCCAATAATCACAAATATCATCACCGACCAGTTAGAGTAGTAAGGATTGAAACAAAAGTAATTAAATAAGTTGTCATCTTAAATTCATGGTTATCATTCTTTCAACTATCATGCATACAATTGCATGATCTATTTCTTATTTTAAAAAATACCTATAATTATATATTAAAGTTGTACCTTTTCGAGCCATCAAAACGATTTTGGCCCCATCTCATATTTATAAAATTAATTGTTATTCCTAATATTTTAACCTTTTTTTATTAAATTCTTCTTTAACTATTTAAATCTATCTTTAACATCAAACAAATATATATTTAGGGCCCGTTTGGTTTCCAACCACGGAAACGTAAACGGAAAGGAAACGAATATAGACCACTTATGTGTCACAATACATTGACAACAAATTTTTTTTTATGGGTCTAGAGAAGGGGGAAGGGAAATGGTTAGAGGAGAATGGGGGATTTGCTTACCCCATGTTAAAATTAGGGAAAGGGATTGATTACCGCAAGGGGGCTTGCGGTACATTTTTGCATAAAAAATGAAGTGACTCAAAGCAAGAGGAAATTTATCATTGATGTATCATGACACTAATATAGACTAGGTTCGTTTCCTTTCCGTTTATGTTTCCGGAATAGAAAACCAAACGGGCCCTTAGTATAACAATATCTTTTAAAACTTCCTTATACAAATATTTAAAATGAAAGATAACAAATTTAAAATATTTTAAAATAAGTATAAATATTTTTTATCTTTCAGCATGATATCTTTTCATGAATTTATTTATAGCTATATATGTATATATTTTCTTATACAATAAAAAATTAATTATAAAAACTTATAATGTTTAAAAACATGTAATATAACATTTAATAAATAAATTGGAATATTTGATGATCTCTAAATTAAGGTACATAGAAAGTAATAAAAAAATATAAAAAATATAATATTTAATTTTATCTAATCTTTACTTTATTGAGCCACAAAATGAGTTTGACCCCACCTTAAATCAAAATAAATTAGTTTTTTAATTATTTCCTATAAATAATTTTTTTTTATCTTTATCTTTCATTATTAATTATATGTTATTTATTAATTTAATGATTATTTTATTTAAATCTTATCTCTTCGATATTCTAAAATATAAAATAATTTTATTCATATGTTATCTTTTTTTTAATAATAAATATCTATAAAATATCATCAAGGAAAAAGAGAATGTACATTATTTTACATTAATAATCTTTTTTATTCTCAACGTCAAACTTAATAACTTATATTTATTTTATTCCAAAAAAAACTTTGTACATTGTACATGCAATAAATTACTTATATTAAATATTATATTATATTTTTATTTAATATTTATAAAATACTCAAATATTATATTATAACACAACGGGTACAATTAGTTAATATTAATATTCTTTAACTTTACAATATATATATATATGCACACTATCACTAAAATACGATACAAGAGTTCATATTATAAACATGATAACTTGACATTGCCGATGAATCTAGGCCAAATAAAGAATTAGGCCGCCAATGTCTTGTTGAGTTACAAGATTGTATGTACACTTAGGTTTTCTAAAATTGTGATATAAACAAGTGAATTTTTTTTTCTTTTTGATCAGTACAAACAAGTGCATGATTTTAAAAAGGCTATAATCTGAAAAAATTGATGATTGAAATCTAATTATTGAATAAAACTCTACTAATATTAGATTAGGTAAATACTAATATACGATAGGAAATATCCAAAATTATATTATTTTTTCTTCTAGAAATAGGCTTGAAAGTGTCGTTTTATAGCAAGTTAACAACACTATAATACAGAGAGTATTTATATTTATCTTGAAGTGTACACGTCTCTGAAAGTTTAAAGTATTTAAATAAACTTTAATACAAATATAAATGTTTTATTTTATTATTTTAATAGAAATAGAGCGGGGGAGGAGGGTGTGGGAGTTGGGACCCACAGCGGACAACCACAGTGGTACTAAGACAACGTTTGACCCACTCGCCATTATCTCCACGCGCTCCTCACACCGGTAACTAACACGTGATACATCCCACTTTATTTTATTTCCTTTATTTCTTATTTTAAAATATATTTTAAATCATTTAATCAAAACTTTTTTATTTTCATGATGTTGATGTTAGTAAAATTTATTGTTATTAAATAAAGTTATAATTATATATATTATTATAGAATCACGATCAGATGGAATAACATGCTACAGTGGAATATACGAGCATATCCTATCTGTTTGATCATTATACATCTACGACCACAGTTAATACACGTTTTAAAGTTATTTTTAAACGTAGGGGTATTTTGTTCTTGTGTCCATTGTAATAGAAGGCAACATGCAGAGTCATCTTCTTCCTATTGAACGTGGAGAATTAAGCCACGCTTTTTGATCGATTCTTCAAATCTGTTTCCCATTATTTCTTTCAATTTGGTTTGCTTTTTTTTTTGTTGATCTAGACCTAATTCGTGTTCTCTCTTCATAGATTCTAGTATAAATCTGCTTTGTATGGTTTCAAGTTTATATTTAGAGGTTTTCAAGAGAGCTTAGTACTTCGATTTACATGTTTTATGTGTTTTTAAACTGATTTGTGTTGCTTCTAATCAAACCTATGAAGATTATGTATGTTTTGCTTTACAATTTTAAGTTTTTAATTGAAAACAAAGGCTAATGGTCAATGCTCTTCTAACCACCCACCATGTGTTCGACAAAATGCCTAAATAATCAACTTAGAGCTTAGAGCCTTTTTTTTACCAATTGTGTCATAAATTATGAACTTATCATACCAAATTTTAAATTCATATCATTTATGAACAATAATACGCGACACACGTATGAAGTATTTGAATTAAATTTCATGAACCTTATTGATAATTGTTATGAACCTAATTGTATAAAGACATGAACCCACAAAGTATGATGTATGTAATAGATTATGTGACAAAAATAGCAAGTACTATGAATTAAATTTCAGGAACTTTGTTGAGAATTGTTATGAACTTAACTGTACAGAGATGAACCAACAAAATACCATCTATGAATACATGACACAAAATAAAAAGTATTATTAATTAAATTAATGAACCTTACTAACAATTGTTATGAACCTAACCATGTAAGAATATGAACCAATAGACCAACTTTTATGAACTAAAAGATGTGAACAAATATCATGAACCAAAAGATGTGAATCAAAATAACAATTAGTATGATTTAAAAAGACATGAGTTGTAAGATAAACTATCATGAACCTAAGCGTAAAAAACACTAACCAAAAAGAACTAACATGAACCAAAAGACATAAACCGTACGAAGAGTTAGCCTATGCAGGATTTTAACCCACATCTATATGCATGCACATTGCTTTAGCATTTAAACTAATAAACTACCAAATGACATGAACTATAAGATAAACTGTAAAGAATTAAAAGTCATGAACCATAAGAATTATTATGAACCTAGCTTATAAAAACATGAACCGAAAGAACAAGTACCATGAACCAAAAATCACGAAAGAAAACAATAACTAGCATGAACTAAAAGACATGAACCTAAAGATGAACTTTGATGAACCTAAGGTTATTCAAATATGAACCAAAAGAACAATTGTTATAAATAAAAAATCATGGAACAAAATTTATGAACCATAAGAAGAAATATTATGAACCTTACCTTAAAAAGACATGAACCAAAAGAAGAACAACCGATATGAACAACAAGACATGACCGTATCAAGAATTAGCCCATGTGTGATTTGAACCCACATCTATGTGCACATGCACATTGGTCTACTATTTGAGCTAATAGACTACCAAATATACTATGTCTCAAGTGTCAAATGCACAAAGATCTGAACAAATTTACATTGATTTCTCCCATGAAGACTTAGTAGATAACTTCAACAATGACAACATATCATCAATCATGACTTCTATACCAAAAGTATGTCATTAAAGAATCAATACCCTTTTACTGTCCCTCTCACCATTGTTGATTCAAGATGAGTAAGATTGAGAGCCTATAATAGAGGATGGTGATATTAGGCAAAATCTAGCATGGTCGAGCGAGATCGAAAGGTGGTGATTTGGGGGTTTTGAGAGAGAAAGAGTTTTACGGCGTACGAACAAGCACTCAATTTGGAGTCTGGGAAGTTTGGTGTTTTTGGGAAAGATTTAACTCAAAGGATAGTTTCGTCTTTCGAACCTAAAATTTAATGTATTTACCGTGTGTGCCACCGCTTGAGTTTTTCTTCTATGTGAGCAAGCATTTGCTCAACACCAATATATGGAGTGATGGCGATAATACAAGAACACTAGAAAAAGGAACAATCTAGAGGGTTATATTGGTTGATCAGAATCTGACTTTTGAGCAACATTTAAACAATAAACTATTCCGAATCTGTCCCCAAAAAAATAAATTTGAATTGGAGCAATATTTTGAAAGCTAGCTATATTGTGTTGGTGAGTTGATTTTCTCAACGGCTAGGAAAGGAATAAATAATTAAAACAAGAGAAAAGACTATTAATACTTGAAAAAAGTGTTTTAAATAAAATTGAGCACCACATTAGTGGTTTAGAATTGTTTGGGCCCACGCATGGTAAAGCCCACTGCACATCTCAAACTAATTTTTTTCATCTTTCATCTTTCAATGTATAAAAAAGCTAAACTTGGGGATGGGGATGTTGGGAGGTTCAAGATTCGATCATTGTCTTCGCTCCTAAACTTGAGTGAAAAAACCAAGTCTCACCATTATTCATATCACTAGGTCGAGCCGATCGGTGTAAGCCGGTTTACCTGATTCGTGCGCTTTGCCGACTAGTTCACGAACCCGGGGTTTACCACCAAAGGTGGATCCCTCGTTAAAAAAAAAGCTAAATTATTTATGTTTAGAACAAACTAGTATATATTTCCGTACATGCTTAAAAAAATATTAATAATATTTTTTCAAATATATCATTCTTTTTACAAATAATCTTATAAAGAGTTTGTTTATCTTGAAACGAATGCACTTTTCCTAGTTCGTAGTGTACTTTTCCTATTTCGGATTACACTTTTTCGGATTTGTACTTTGTAATGCACTTTTCGTAGTGCACTTTTTCGGATTGCAATTATCGTATTTTGCAATGCATTTGTGTATAAAAGATTCACTACGAAATAGAAAAAGTGCATTCGTTAAATCTCGATCGTCCAATTTTTTAATCCAACGTCCCTGCCTTGCTCGCACGTTTCACTTTATCAATTTAGGGTACTCGAGCTTGACTCTTTTATTATAAACATAAGTTATAAGAGCGTGTTTGGTATTCATATCATGATATTAGATATGGATATGAATGTGACTGATATTTATATTTGGTGTTTGGTATATTTTAATATGGATATCAAATTGATATTTGTTGTTTGGTACATGAGGATATCGATATCGGATGATATCGGAGTGATATCAAGTTGATATTAGAGTATTATTTTGATATACCTTGAAAAATTAGTATATCAAATATATCACTCATACCTATAACAATATCCGATATCTTGATATCACTCATACCCATATCTTGATATACATATCGATACTGATATCCGACATCTCATATCTTTGATATCAATACCAAATGAGTCTTAAGAGTTTCTCTTAAAGAAGAATTTAAATTATGAGTGATGCAGTGCGATATTATTGATGGCAAAAATCGAAAATATAACAGATATCGAAGCAACACAATCCTATGACTACATATACCTATTGCCTTAACGACATGCTAGGAGTCGATCGTGCTCCTTGAAAACCAATCTTGGTCTTTAGCATCTCAACATACTCATGGGGTGGCCACATGATGTTTGTTTTCGATGGATTGATCTTCTTGTCGTTGCATCATCAGAAAACACTGACCTAATTAAAGGCTTATTGATTGTCCTTCATGGGCGCACCATCACACATCACACATCACATGACATCTCGCTCCACTTTGCATGATGTGTGGGTGGCATGCCCCTTTATGCTCTGTTTCAACATGTGATCCATATACAAGGATGGCTCGTGGAATTTCTATACTATCATGACACTCTCTATGATCTATTGCCCCTTAGCATGTTGCATGGCCACCCACCCGCGACATGAATTGAGAGCTCGCGGTGGGGAAGGAGGGAGGGGAGCAATGAGAGACACCCTCACACATCCTTTTCAGTGCCATCTTGCTAGCTTGGCCGACATGTTTGGTCATCGATGCCTAACTCCAAGTGGTGCCTCTCAAGATGCACTTTTGTTGGATCCACTCACAAACCAACACCACCCGCTCACCCGTTTGTATCCCGAGGTGCTCACATGAGCATTTTTCATTTTTTTCTAATATATGTACGTATAATTTTGTGGAAAAAACCATGGTCAATTTTCTGTAGAGAAAATAATTCAACTGGTTATAATTCAACTGGTTATAACTTCAAATTCAATTTTGGTTCGATTTGTTTTGAGATGATTGGGTTTTCATCGATTTTTGATTTATTTTGGTTTCGGTTAGTGTAGGTCGGCTTGTGTTCGGGTTTTGATTAACGTGGGTTGAGATGTTCAGGTTTAGTTGGTGAGGGTTGTATTTTGCTCGAGTTTGCTTGGCGAATGTCAAGTGGTTTTCAATTTTTTGTTAACGTGGCTTGGATTGTGTTCATGTTTCAATAGCTCGGTCGCATGGTACATGTTATGCTGAAGATTTTACTATAGCAGATTGAGTTAAGTTCGAGTTATTGTTAGCGGCCTAGCCTAGGTCGAGTTGCATTATATTTTATTAGCAAGGTTGTTTGAAAGGGTATTCTCGGCCAACAAATAAATTTGTAAGTCAAGACCCCGTTGAGTACAGTGGAGTCAGGATCGTTCCACAGGAAGCAAGGTTGTTTGTCTATCAATCTAATAAAAATCAAACAAAATCAAACACAACACTCACGAGATGCCTCGTTAACGACCTTGTCAGGATCGTTACCGAACCACCGTACACAAAAATATCAATTAACGACCTAATTAAATTCCAATTAATATTCGGTACCGAGGCAAGTACTCAGCAACGAAGATTTACCAGAAATAATTCAATTAAAACAAAAATCTAGGATAAGGGACACCACAACATAGCCAAGCATAAGAATTCGTAAGAAGATAAGATCATGCCTTTAAATAGATAGAGTCATCAACTTTCATTGACTTAACAAGTAAATTAATCTACTTTCATAAACTAACTCACTCAATTGCTTGTTTTGGATCTAAAGCTTGAAACTTTCGTTTTCAAACAATATCAACCTTCAAGTTACTAACTTTCTCTTTCAATCAAGTTAAAACTCAAATTACCTCAACTTCCGTTTCGGTATTAAGCACAACAAACAATCTCAATAAAAGATAAAAGGCATTCAACACACAATCTTACTCATCAAACATGCTCAACTATGCCGGGCTTAACCCCGACCCTAGAAAAATAGACTACTCACTACTCATGATTAAGAAACTAAAAACTTCAATAAAAACAAACATTGAAACAAAACTCAAACTTAAATTAATAACAAAAATATCGTCTTACAGAGATTCAGAAGAAAACTAAACAAAACATTCACCGAACCACAAACTCGATCCACGAACCTCGGAAACCGTCGTCACCGAACCTCGTCACCGACTTCCGATCCGATTCTCTCTCTTTCGGCCTTCCTCCAAATCTTCTCCAAAAAACAGCTCTAAATCCAGCCCCCCCCCCCCCCCCCCCCCCTTTCTATGCTAGATAGAAGGGTATTTATACTAGAAAATCCTAAAAAACTAAAAAGGCTAAAAGATAAAAACTTTCCTAAAAAGATAGAAACAATCTCTAAAAGATAGAAATAAAATCTAGAAAGATATTAAACCCTAAAATACATATTATATTTACCCAAAAAGATTCTAAAAAGATACTCAACCGACACGGAAATAAATTCCCGCTCAGGATCGGTGAATAATAAAAATAATACTCGAAATCTTTCTCTTCGTGGCCTCGTTAACGACCCTTCACAGCCTCGTTAACGATCCTGGGATTTGTTTTCTTCAACACCTCCTCTTTTACTCTTAAGCTTTGACTTCTTAAATCTTGCACTCTCTCGTCCTTCACTGTGATGCTCCAAATTTAGCTCCATTTAGCTCATTTTCTCGCTAAAACCTGCAAAATACACAAAATAGCGTAGATTCCACTCTTTTCATAGATTTATGCAAAACTAACTAAAAATACTCAAAACTAAACCTAAATTTAAACAAAACTAAACCTAATAAACAAAGAAAACCTATCAAAAACTATACTAAAAATGCGAATATCAAAATACCCCATACTTAGACTTGCTTGTCCTCAAGCAATAAACAAGATACTAACCAAAACCAAAACAAATCATGCTCATTAAGACATAGCCATCTTCTAAAAAGCAACATTTACACATAAGAAAATTATAGCAAAAGACTATTAACATCCTTACACATATATGCACTTAAATAGACATAAAATATTACAATCCAACCTCTCAAGGGATATAATGTGTTTCACTCAACTCTCAAGTGTTTGAGCTTATAATTTCAATCTCTCAACTCATCTTATATACAAAAACTCATAGAAATTGAAACTTATATCACCAATACTCTCCACCCAAGATTTGTCAAAACAAGCAAAGAATCATCAAGAGAACTTAGGCTCAATGAAAAACTTCATAGAAGCTTCCATTCGGCCGGGTTGTAATGGGGCTTGGTAATGACAATAAGGCGTGGAAATATTTTGGTTATGTGGTGCTAATAATATCCGGGAATCAAAGACTCCTAAAAACTCACAACTCACCAAAACATTTCATATAAGATAACAAAACTCACTCTTCTTTATGCACACTCATTTTCACTCACCCTTTATCATCCTAGAAAGTCTCATAACAAAAATAAAAGAATCTCTTGATATTATCTTTAAACTCAAATGCACTTCTACTTTTCCTCTCTTTCTTTCTCTTTTTTTTCTTTTTTTCTTTCTTTTTTTCTTTCTTTTTTTCTTCGCTGCCTCGTTAACGAACCCACATCCGAGTCGTTAACGATCCACCGTATACATCCTTTCCTTCTTTTTTTAGAACTTTATTTTGTGCATCTTTTTATCAAGAGACCTTTCTTACATGTAATAACAAGAGACTTCCAATCTACCCTTCCCAAATACCCTTCAATTCAAGCAAATATAAACTCTTTTCTTTTTAACAAAACACAAAGCTTTACCTCTCCAATCTAAGTCCTAATTCCCGGATAGGGTCAAGCTTATCTTGGCTAGGAAATAATTTTTGTGGAGCTAATAATAAGAAAAGGTTTCAGGCCAGAATTGGTTATCAAAAGGAGGAATAATGTAAAGGTAGATAGGGAATAATATGGCTCATAAAAATAAGTTCTCCATCATATGATTTTCACAAGTAATGAACTAAAAATCTTATAAGGGTCTCAAGAAATAGATAACCATCGCAATTCCAAGAGATAATATGCACAAAGAGAGTAAATCACACAAAAAAGAAGAGGGATTTATAAATGTTCTCCCTATAAGGCCAAAAATTTCTCACAAGGTAGATTTTGTTGGATTGCATCATTTATGCTATAAAGTATATGTGCTCAATTTCATCTAATGCTATTCTCTTCTAAAAACAATTTTCAATTTTAAGAATCCGGCTATACTTTCAAAGACATATTTGCAAGGAATTATATGATTAAGCTAGTGATTGCTATCATAGAACTTTAAGAAGGGATATCTATCAATTCTAAACTCTTTTTGGATTTTTAAATTTTTAAATTTTTTTTTTCTATTTTTTTCTTTCAATGTAAAGGAAATAACAACTACATAGAAAACACCTAGGACATAATTTTTCTACTTTCTCCCCACCCCATACTTAAAATTACAGTGTCCCCACTGTAAGAAAAATAAGAAGAAGAGGGAAAAGAAATAGAAAAGAAAACAAAAAAATAAAAAGAAAAAGAAGAACATAAAACTTACAAAAGTGGAAACAAGGAAAGGAAACTTCGTCTTGAGCTTGATCAACGGTTCGGTGGAGGAAAATAGTGCTCAAAGTTCCCCATGAAGTCGTACATCGTCCTCCAACACTCAACATCCTCCGCCTCTCTCTGACGCTGCTTCTCATCTTCCCTCGACATGCGAGCGGAATAGATGGTTTCCCATCTATCCATCCTCCTATGAATGTGATCTGTCTGGAGGTGAAGTTGTTGCATCCGTGCAGAAAGATCCTCGGCCCATGGTGGTGGTATACTCGATCCTGTGTACTCGGGCTGAGGAGGCGGTGGGTAGTGAGGCTGGAAATGGTCTTGATACATCACCGGGTTGTAAGGCATTAAGCCATATGTATGAGGGTCGACAAGAGCTGGTGGAGGGTCGACAGGAGCTTGCGACACCTCGTTAACGAAGCTGGTTGCCTCGTTAACAGTGTTGGGTGGTGGCTGGAAATGGTCGTTAACGACCCTGGTTGGCTCATCGACGAAGATGTGGCCTCCTAATCCCTCCGTGTCCATGTCTTCTTCTTCAAAGTTGAGCTCCTCAGTGCCGCCCTCGGTGTCATTGCCTACTACCTCGGTATCCTCTTGCTCATCTTCTTCTTCATATTCATCCACGTCGTCCCGCTCAAACCGGGTGTGACATGGCCTAAGCGAGAGCTCGTCCTCTAGTTTTGGCTCCAATGGGTAAGGATGGCCCGTCCACACCTCGTACCAATTCGGTACATAGAGTAGCTCGTACATGTCGAGGGAAGGTATGACTAGTTGATCTCGAACCTTCACCTTGTAGCCTCCCTCGGCTTGGACGAAAATTCCGGAACTATACCAATAATTCTTGTTGAGGAGTTGGGCGTGGGCCGGTGTGTAGCGGGTGAGATCTACTCCAAGATTCTTAGCCAAGAGGCTAACCAAATTGTCACACCACACCTCCTTGGACTTGGTGGACTTCTCGACATAGTAGAGCCATTCGTACCCCAAATTCAAGGGGTCGGGCTCCTCGAAGAGGATTGTGCGGAAGCAAGCGACTTCCGTTCTTGTAGGCCGGTTAAACTCTTTCTTCGGCCAAAATGTTGCGGCGAGGACTCTCAAGATAATCCAGAAGATGGGGTTGACGATGTTTGCCCCAGATAGTGCCGCGGTAGAGGATTGGACCTCTCCGGTGATGTAGCTCCAAGTGCGGGTCACTCGGTAGTCCTTCAAGCTATAGTCTCTTGACGGGTTTGGGAGCTCCAAGATTGCATTGAACTCTGCCATTGTGAAATCGCGGTCCTCGTTACCGAGCCGGAACCGAATGCGTCCCGCCGAGATCTTCGACGAGAAAGTGGTCTCCAAAGTGGCCAAGAACTCGGATGTGAGACCGGGTAATGCGGCAAGCTCTCTTGCTTCAATAAGTGTGCGGCCCCAAGGATGATGAAGGCGTCCTTGACATCCGTGTAGATGCCCGTAGAGACGGCGCTAGACTTCGAGAACCATCGGGTGTAATGGTCTTTCTCCAAAAAATCCCGGTAGCGCCGTACATGGCTTTGACTGCTCAAAATCACATCATCCACCCGGGGTGGAGATGGAGACCTGTGGTTCCTCCTCTTCTTCTGGGCTCGGGTAGCAGGTCTGCTTGAACTAGCCATGGATCCTACAAAATAATCAAAAATTTCCAAGATAAGATCCATTCAAAAATAATAGGTATGAGACCCTATACTTGGTCTCAAAATTAACCTCGGATTTATTCATAAACTACCCAATTGGGTTGTTCACGAGTCTGGGCTCGGATCGATCATTGATGAAGTGCAGGGTCGTTAACGACCCTGGGTGGGTCGTTAACGACCCTGGGTGGGTCGTTAACGAGCCGCCGAGAGCAAAACCAGTATGTTCCGAAATTAATTCTACCTCTAATTAGTACTAATCAAGCATGCAATCTTCTATTATTCTCCACAAATCCCCCTTAGGGTAAAAGCACCCCATACTTACTCAATCATCCATCCTGAACATGCTAAAAATTTTCTCGGAATTTTGACATGCAAAGTTCGAATCTTTTAGATCTAGAACAAGAAAAATTCATGCTTTCTTAACTAAAGGGTTACAATAGCTAATCTAACATGAATAATTGTTCCTAAAACATGAACAACTCAGCACAATCAAGAATTTTTAGAACGGGAATTTTAAGCATGCTTATCGATCTCCCTAAAAATCATGATTCAAGATATGAAATTTAACCCTATAGATAATCAATCATGCAACTTCAAGCAAGGGTTTAGAAATCATACCGGAGAACCGAGAATTTAATGAAAGGGTCGGAATCGGGGTAGTTAACGAGTTCGGCGTCGACGGTGTGTGGCCTTCGAACTCCGGTAACGATGGCGTCTCCGGTGGTCGTTAGTGTGGGAATTCCGACTCGGTGGGAGAGAAGGGAAAGGGATTGAGAGAGTTTTGGGTTTGAGAGTGAATTTTGAAGGGATTGTGATAGAATTTTGGGAGGGGTAGAAGGGTTTATATAGGTGGGGTAAGGGTAGAAGGGGCAGCGGCTAGGGTTAAAGAAGTTAACTAGGTTAGAATTACTTACCTGCCCCGTATTGTGACGAATCGGGTTGTCCGAACCGGGTCGTTAACGACCCTGGGTGGGTCGTTAACGAGCCGCCGTGGCCTTTCTGAGTGATTTTTCGACCCCTTTTCCTGAAATCTTTGTTAGCTCAAATGATCTTATTTCTATCCTAATTAAAACTAAAACTAAAAATAAAAGAGAGTTAAAAAATAATCTAAAAAGAAAAAGAAAATAAAAAGGAAATAAAATAAACTAAACTTATTCTAAAAAGCGGGTTGCCTCCCGTAAGCGCTATGTTTAACGTCGTTAGCCCGACGAGCTCTCTTGCTAGTCTCATGGTGGTTCATGTATGGCCGTGTTGGGGTCCTGAGATACCCTGCTTGTAGCCTTACTGCTTCTGTGTGCTTGAATTGCTAAATTAGGGCCTTTTTCTTCTATCAGCAAGCTCGATATCCCTGGGTTATTGATGTGGTCCGAAAGCCAAGGTGGTTTGGACTTTTCTGTAACCTCTGTAGTAGGGCCTTGGTTGAACTTGTGCACGTGAGAATCAGTGATCGGAAGATGTGGCTCGTTAGGGACTGTGGTGTCGAGTTCGGGTTGAGTCAACTCTAGTTGTGCCACTCCAATTGGGTCGTTGGCTTTTTGATCTAAATTGAATTCCACCCGTTCCTCTCCTATATCAAAAGTGAGGAGTCCCTTTCGCACATCAACTCTTGGTCCTGCTGTGGCTAAGAATGGTCGCCCGAGAATTATGGGGACATGAGGGTCTTCAGGCATATCAAGGACAATAAAATCATTCGGTATAAAGAATTTCCCGACTTGAATAGGATAATCGTCCACTACTCCTGTGGCCTTGACACTTGATCCATCTGCCATGTACAGATTCATGTCTACTGGTTCTAGTGGTCCCATATTGGCTTTAGACCATATTGAAAGCGGAACAAGACTAGCACTGGCACCAAGATCGCATAAAGCTTTGAACTTGTGGTTGCCTATGCCGATTGTGATTGCAAACCTCCCGGGATCTCCAAGCTTTTCTGGAAGAGCTATGGATCTGACCTCATCCTGCAGCTCTGTAATAGATCTTTTCCTGCTAAGAATATCTTTCAAGAATTTTGTGTAAGCCGACATTTCGCTTAGGGCTTCAGCGAATGGGACGGAAATATTAATGCCCTGAAGAATTTTAATGAAACGCTTGAACTTACTCTCAGTAGAGTCCATAGATTTCTTAGTTGGAAATGGAAGAGTTTTCATCATTCTCGGAACCAAGTTAGGCTCGAGAGGTGAGAGTATCGGGTCGACATTGGGGTCGACGGATATCCTCGGCGGGTCGTTACCGACCCTGATAGGGTCGTTAACTGCCCTGGGATTGAGAGGAAGGCTCGGATTAGTAGACTTACCTGGGTTAGGATCGTCAGGAATCCTTGGAGCCTCGTTATCCTGGCTTGTAGGCTCGGTACTAGCTCTCGCTGGCTCGTTAACGAGCTGTTTTGCGAGGTCCTTTTCCTCCTTCTCTTCATCTTGAACTCGCTCCGGTAGTGTCTTCTCGCTTCTGAGGTGTACCGCTGCTATTTGGCCTCTCGGGTTCTCCTCGGGGCGGCCCGGGAGTTGCCCTTGTGGTCTTGGAATCCGTGCAGCAAGGTCTCCCAGTTGGGAATCAACGCTCTTCTTCCAAATATCGAACTCTCCCCATCTTTTATCCTGTCGGTTCAGCTTGGCTTGGACGTCATCAACCTTGTTGTTCACTCCGTTGATGCTCTCTTTAATCTCCTGAACCCATGATGGCGTCTCCTGATGGCCTGGAGGTCGATATGGTGCAGGTCGTCTATCTTGTGGGGGCCCTGCGTAATTGTGATTTGTATTCTGATTGCCCCATGGTTGATAGTTGTTTGACCTGTCATTATAATTAGGCTGGTTCCTGTAGGGTCCTCTCATGTAATTCATCTCAGCTATTGTCTCAGCGGTTCTAACCTGCTCAATGTTAGTGCAAGCAGAAGTACTATGCGCAGAAGAACCACATTCTTGACATGATTGAGAGGATTTCAGAAAACTTACCTGTTTCCTCAAACGGTTGACCTCATCTTGTAAGAATTGGTTTTTAACATCGGGGTCAACTTCATCTCGGTTGGGCACATAGAGACGTTTTTGAGTTTGTGGAGCCTGCTGGGTTTCGTACATAGCATCGTAATTCGCCAGCTTGTCCAACAGTTCCCACGCCTCTGTCGGGTTCATCTCTATAAAACCGCACGCAGTATGCGTGTTGATGCGGTTCTTGGTTTCCGCGTTGGTACCCTGGAAAAAGATTTCTTGCAATACATATAAAGGTTGCCCATGAGTAGGGCATTGTCTAAGCATCTCTTTAAATCTTTCCCATGTTTCAACAAATGTTTCAGTAGGCAACTGGTGATAAGAGGTGATGTGTTTCCTTAACTCTGTTGTCTTAGCAGGAGGAAAAAACTTTGTAAGAAATTGATCATACAAAGCTTTCCAAGTCCTGATAGACTTAGAAGGTAGGCTTTCTAACCAGTTCAGGGCCTTTCCAGTAAGTGACCATCGAAAAGCTTTTAACAGAACATATTCTAGCGAGACACCTTCAGCAGCTATGGTGTCAAATAAATCAAGAAAATTTCTAATATGCTCCATAGGGCACTCAGCAGGTTTCCCTTCAAACTGAGCCCGTTTGATTAAGGATATAAATTGAGACTTGATCTCAAAAGGTTTCTCTATCGCAGGAAGCACAATAGGAGATTCTGGCACCCTCAGTTCCGGATGCATGTATTGCTTGGAATTCTTTGGATAGGCATTTAGCTCTTCTTGCAGTCGAGCCTTGTCTGCGTCTGCGCCGTCCTTCTCGGCTTTCAGTGCCTCCATCTGGGTCCGGAGGATCTCTAACTCTCGAGCCATCTCTTCAGCTGTGGCCATGGCTCGGTTTTCTCGGAGTCGTCGGTGCAGGGAACGTTCGGGTTCTGAGTAATAACTAGAGCTATCAAACTGAAGCCTTCTTCGTCCTGCCGGCATACACTGAGAAAACAAACAAAGAAAACAAAAATTAAAAACAAAAATGGGGTCGGGCTATTCCCGATCCCAAAGATAAACTAACAACTCGTTGCTTCCCCGGCAACGGCGCCAATTTGTTGAAAGGGTATTCTCGGCCAACAAATAAATTTGTAAGTCAAGACCCCGCTGAGTACAGTGGAGTCAGGATCGTTCCACAGGAAGCAAGGTTGTTTGTCTATCAATCTAATAAAAATCAAACAAAATCAAACACAACACTCACGAGATGCCTCGTTAACGACCTTGTCAGGATCGTTACCGAACCACCGTACACAAAAATATCAATTAACGACCTAATTAAATTCCAATTAATATTCGGTACCGAGGCAAGTACTCAGCAACGAAGATTTACCAGAAATAATTCAATTAAAACAAAAATCTAGGATAAGGGACACCACAACATAGCCAAGCATAAGAATTCGTAAGAAGATAAGATCATGCCTTTAAATAGATAGAGTCATCAACTTTCATTGACTTAACAAGTAAATTAATCTACTTTCATAAACTAACTCACTCAATTGCTTGTTTTGGATCTAAAGCTTGAAACTTTCGTTTTCAAACAATATCAACCTTCAAGTTACTAACTTTCTCTTTCAATCAAGTTAAAACTCAAATTACCTCAACTTCCGTTTCGGTATTAAGCACAACAAACAATCTCAATAAAAGATAAAAGGCATTCAACACACAATCTTACTCATCAAACATGCTCAACTATGCCGGGCTTAACCCCGACCCTAGAAAAATAGACTACTCACTACTCATGATTAAGAAACTAAAAACTTCAATAAAAACAAACATTGAAACAAAACTCAAACTTAAATTAATAACAAAAATATCGTCTTACAGAGATTCAGAAGAAAACTAAACAAAACATTCACCGAACCACAAACTCGATCCACGAACCTCGGAAACCGTCGTCACCGAACCTCGTCACCGACTTCCGATCCGATTCTCTCTCTTTCGGCCTTCCTCCAAATCTTCTCCAAAAAACAGCTCTAAATCCAGCCCCCCCTTTCTATGCTAGATAGAAGGGTATTTATACTAGAAAATCCTAAAAAACTAAAAAGGCTAAAAGATAAAAACTTTCCTAAAAAGATAGAAACAATCTCTAAAAGATAGAAATAAAATCTAGAAAGATATTAAACCCTAAAATACATATTCTAATAACCCAAAAAGATTCTAAAAAGATACTCAACCGACACGGAAATAAATTCCCGCTCAAGCGCGATATTGGGTTCGGGCCGTTTATGCTTGCGTTGTTTCAGGTTTGGTTCTAGTTGGGCTGGGTAGGTTTGGTTTTTTGGATGGTGTATTTCAACAACTTTTTGGTTTGGGTTCGTCTTGGGCGAGTTGATTTATGCGGGTCGGGTTTGTTCGTCCCACCTCCCAGTGCTCATAATACTTTTCATTTAAATCAAGATAATAAGAATATGATTCATTATAATCCCATCCCGTTCCACAAGAAATATAATTGAAAAGTTTTTAAAGTGCATACATCATTTTGCATTCATATAAGATTAATAGTATATGCATAGCATATTGGAATGATATATAGTGCATTTTTAAAAGTAAGATTTATTTTCTAAATAAATTTATTATATTTTATTTTATTTTAAAAAGTTTTAAATAAAATTTAATTAATAATTAATTTAAGGTAAAGTTTGTAGTAAAGAAGATTTGAGGGTGAAAAGTGTAAATTGCCAAAAATT
The DNA here is from genome assembly GCA_964016875.1 of Fallopia convolvulus. Taxonomy (NCBI): domain Eukaryota; kingdom Viridiplantae; phylum Streptophyta; class Magnoliopsida; order Caryophyllales; family Polygonaceae; genus Fallopia; species Fallopia convolvulus. The sequence goes on from OZ024720.1 coordinate 5,002,150, forward strand.
GTTGCCGACCTTGCTTTCGTATCAATAAATATATATGTTCATATTAATACAACCACAATGAAAATATCTAAATGAGAGAGAAAGAGCGAGAAGCTTCGTCCCCAGACTTCGACCATTTCCAAGCTCCTGCCAATTCAAGAACAAGAAATGTTCTCCAGACAAATCTATCCCGAAATCAGTTCCAGAATTCAGCCCGTACTAAAAATCCCAACCCAACTTCTCATATCAAGAGCAATTTCAAGAATAATCCAACAGTTTCTAGAGTGAAAGAAAAAACCCTAAATTGGAAGGATGATGATTCTGATAACTCTCTCTCAAATAATGGGTTATGGAGAAGAGCCAAACGACTGATGATCACAAAACTTGACTGGAGCTCGGTCAGAGGCCAGAAATTTCGACATGTACTTCTTGGGAATGGGAACCGTGCAACGATGGAGCCTAAACCTCCATGGCTTCGCTGGAATGGAGTTGATGTTGTGGGTTGGCATGGGCTTGGGAATTGGAAGCATTCGAAGCTTGTCTCTCATATCTCTCTTGAGTGGTATTGTGTCCTTTCTTCCTATCTTGTCAATTTCTTTTTACCTCTTCTTCCTTTCGGTTTTTGAAATTCTGTTCTTTGGATCAATTTTTCTGACAATTTTACATCTTATTTTCTGATGGGAACTGATCTACGTATTGAGCTTTGTCACACATCCTTGGCCGAGAAGGCTTTTAGTATCGCCGAGAAGGCAGTTCTGTTTGCCGAGAAGGCATTTCCGTTCGCGGAGAAGGCATCTCATCAGATTATTTTACACTTGTATACGATAATTGGGTCAAGACTTTATTTCAGAATTTATCTGGGTTTTAGTAGTTTAAACGCTAATCCTGATGTGATAACTGTCTTAAGAATTGAAGGAAATACCATCTTTTTAAAGGTCGAAGTTATCTATGGTGTGTGCCTTTCTGAAATTATCCTGACATTATGCTTCAGTTGGCTTCTCCTCCTGGAAAACTTGCATGAAAATGATCAGTCTGAGCCCAGTAATACTATGAATATTACAATTAGGAAAGAAGTTTGGAAAGATAGCAATGAGTTATGTTGGATTAGTGCAAAAGGAATGCTGCTATTATCTTCTGCGCATAATGTAAGACATGAAACGTGTATGAGGGAAAATTTCTTAAGAACTGATTTTGGTCGATTACCAAGGACATCACCAAACCATTCAATTGTCAATTCAGAGAATTTGTCGTATCAAAGACTCTCAATTAAACAAGAAAAGTTTCTCTCGTGTGCTAATATCTTTTTTAGAAATTTTTTCCATATAAACGGAATGATGGACCAGCATCAAGATGGGTTGTACACACCTAATTTGAAGAGTATCCAAGATTTTGATATGCAAATCTCTTATTTCTTGGATATGAATATTAATGAATTTCTTGAAATTATGGTTATGTTTGGCCCTAATAGTAATATAACCTTTCTTGGACTTTGCAGTAGGATACAAATAGATAACAAAAATCGATTACAATGCAAAAAGCCCTTAATTATAGGAGATGGGTCTTTGAGAGGATGGAAGCCCAGAAATTTTATTAAAATGGACATCTTTATAAAAATTCAGTCGATCATGCACCATTTTTCAGTTGTTATTGGTCTCGTGAAGCCTAGAGAGTATGACAAATTGAATAACACCATAATGAAAATACTGACCGCTACATTCCAAGACAATGGCTCGGGTTTAATCAGTGGTGCAACATGAAAATAGCGACATGGAATGTTCGGGGTATGGGTCGGAAAGATTTCTGGACCCACTTAGAAACATTTTGTAAAATTAACCAAATAAATGTTATGGCGTTTATGGAAACAAAGACAGAGAATATTCCGATAGAAACAAATTGGAAAAAAGCGGGTTTTGATCACTTCATAATGTCATCGACAATTGGAAGGGCCGGGGGTATTTGTGTCGTTTGGAAAGAATTCCAACTCTGCAATGAGACATTTGAAATTAGACACCAACATGATAGGTTTATCGCTTTTTATTTTTGTGACCAAGTACAGAATTATGCTTTTACGATAATATTCATATATGCGCCACCAAAAGAAAATGAAAAAAAATCTTTTTTGGGAGGATCTTTATTCATACATAAGAAAATTGGATATACCTGTTACCGTGATGGGAGATTTTAACGATATTCTGGTTACTACTGACAAAATGGGAGGACAGGAACCTAACAGACAACGATTTATTAGAATACAGAAGTTCGTCAATGATTTCGACCTCTCTGATGTCCGATCATGTGGAAATGAGTATACATGGAGAAAGAGGAAAATAGATATTGACAACACGTATGAAAAACTAGACAGAGCTCTTGTCTCCCAACAAATTGTACAATTCTATCCGAACCTAATCACATATAACCATGATTTCTCGTTTTCTGACCATTGCCCCATTTCATTAAATTTTACGCAGACAATTCAATATAAAGGACGACCTTTTAAATTTGAGAAAATGTGGATGAAGAGGAAAGATTTTACGAATGTGGTCAAACATGCTTGGAGAGCGCAGGAGCCTGGCTCATTCATGTTCAACCTAACAAGGAAAACAAAATTACTTAAAGCAAAAGCTAAAGTTTGGAACCAATACAATTTTGGAAACATTTTTCGCCAATTACAAGAAGTGGAAACACAACACATACTGGGCCCAAAGAGCAAAGGTCAAGTATATGAAAAACGCAGATGCAAATACATCCTTTTTTCACAGAAGTGCCACTGGAAAAAGAAATGTCCGACGACTTAATTCCATTCACTCCAATGATGGTACATTTATCATAGGAGATGAAAATGTAAGGAATGAAATCAGATTAGATTTTCAACGATGATTCCGCAAGGAGGCAATTAATACAAGACTTTTAGATCAACAGCTATCGCTCATTCAGCAAGAAGTAACGAGTGGCGATAACGAGCAATTAACAAGACAAGTGACCAATTTAGAAGTCAAGACCGCAGTTTTGAGTATTGGAAAGAATAAATCCCCAGGACCAGACGGGATGATCGCAGAATTTTACCAAAATTATTGGGATATAGTCGGTCCTTCAGTCATAAAAGCAGTAAAGGCGTTTTTTTCATCTGGTGTCCTGCTTAAGGAAGTAAACCACACGTTTATTACTCTTATTCCAAAATGTGATAACCCGTCGACGATGAACCAGTATCGACCCATAAGTTTATGTTCGACAATCTATAAAATTATTGCCAAAATAATTGTTGAACGAATGAAAAGCGTTTTGCCCAAACTAATCCATCCTCTTCAAGGGGCGTTTGTTTCAAATCGTGCAATACAAGATAATGTTCTTATAGCACATGAAATATTCCATTCCTTTCGGCAAAGAAAAGGGAAGACCGGATGGGCTGCAATTAAATTAGATATGGAGAAAGCTTACGACAAAGTGGATTGGATCTTTTTATTTAGAATCTTGCAAAAGTTTGGATTTAGTCCTATTTTCATTAAGTGGATACAAGAATGTGTTAAAACTGCATCTTTCTCTGTACTTGTCAACAATAAGCCAACGGATGTGTTCATGCCAGAAAAAGGGCTTCGTCAAGGGGATCCGCTCTCTCCTCTACTTTTTATCCTAGGAGCGGAAATTTTGGCAAGAAGACTACAAAAAGAATGTATAGATACACCGAACACAGTTGGCTTCCCGATTACTAGGGGCGGAACTAGGGTGCCTTTTCTATCATTTGCAGATGACATTCTTATTTTCGCACCTGCCACGACAACTGCATTTAGCAAAGTACGATCAATCCTTGACGAGTATTCGGACATATCTGGGCAAAAGGTGAATTTCCATAAATCTGCCTTCCAGACAACTAAAGGAGTTCCTGCACACATTAGGAGAACGCTCCAACAAGTGATAAATATTCCAAACTCAAGGGCTTTAGACAAATATCTCGGATGCCCAATCATTAACTCAAGAGTTTCGAAGAACACGTTCGAGCCACTAATACATAAAACTGAGAACCACTTATCCCTATGGAAAGCAAATTCGTTGTCTCTAATTGGAAGAAGTACTCTCATTAAAACAACATTAGCTACAAAACCCTACTACACTATGCAAAGTTTCATGTTACCAGAAAAAATGCTAAATGAGCTTGACTCCATAAACCGGATTTTTTTTTGGAACAAACCAGGCAACTATGTGCCCATGGTGGGATGGGATAGGATTTGTAAATAAAAAAATAAGGGAGGACTTGGAATACGAAAAGCTAGTCACATGAATAAAGCGCTACAGATGAGACTCCTTTGGAAAATCCTGGCCGAGCCGGCGAATTTATGGGTCCGTATCATAAAGGAAAAATATCTTAAAGATAAAGGCCTACTAGAATATGTCTGTACTAAAAACAGTTCATGGCAATGGAAGAAATTAATTAGTTTAAAAGAGGATTTCCAAAAAGGCCTATTATGGCAAGTGGGCGATGGGAAGTCAATCCGGTTTTGGAAAGATGCGTGGGTAAGCAAGCGCCCACTTCGAGAAGAATGTCATAACAATATAGGTAGTGAAAGTGATATAACAGTAGAAAACTTTATAAATAATAATAGAGAATGGGATGAGGATGAACTAAGAAAATTCTTGCCCAGTTCCTGGGTCGAACGAATCTTGTCAATTACAATTCCTAAAAATCAGGTCCAAGATAGATTATATTGGCATCCAAGTAAGAATGAATGGTTTTCGACTCAATCCGCCTTTGCCTTGATATCAAATGAACTAAATATGAACGATTGGGAATTTAACTGGATCTGGAAACTTGACCTAATGCCTAAAATAAAAATGTTTCTGTGGAAAATTTGCATCAAAGGTCTTCCTACTAAAGACCTCCTTATACAACGACATATAGATGTCACTTCAGAATGTCCATTATGCAGTCATCAAGCCGAGACTAATGAACATCTTTTCCTCAAATGTCCATTTACTCTTCAAAAGCTACAATCCATTGACCCTCATTTTCCTGGCATTATAAGAGACGTAACAAATAATCACAACACTATGCCGCAAATTATTCAGAACTTGAAAAAGACAGTACCGCAAAGGACTTTATGCCACCTGTTTACTGCATGGTGGGGAATTTGGTTCTGGAGGAACCAAGTGGTTTTTAATCAAGACAATACGGGCTCATGTAGAAGTGTAGAGGAATTCGTTCAAAACCATATCATGTGGTGGAATAAATCAAAGAATATTAATGAAGATGCAAATGTGTTGTCCAGAGTGCAGCAAGTAAGACCAAGAAAATGCAAAAGAAAATGGGAGAAACCTCAAAACGGGTTCGTAAAAATAAATTTTGATGGGTCGAAAAAAGTTAATGGCAAAGCAACTGCTGCGCATATTATAAGAGACCAATTTGGAAATATTATAAGCATAAATGCAAAGAAGAATGATTTCTGGACAGTAGAACAAGAAGAAGCTATGGGTTTATTTGAGGCCATATGGGAAGCTCGTAGAAGAAATTTTCGATACATAGAAATTGAAGGTGATAGCCTAATTGTAGTCAATGCGCTTAAGGGCAGTCGATCCAGTCCCTGGACAATTGACATGTTAATAGCCGATATTCTAGTCATGTTGCAGTCTTTCGAGGTGGTCATTACCAAACATATACCTCGAGAATGCAATTCTGTGGCTGATTTGATTGCGAAGCTACACCACGATTGTAGTATCAATCAGATTCTAAACCATGGAGGGGTCCTGACCCTCATCCGCAAGGATGCCCTAGGCTGACCTAGTCTGCCTAATCTTTACCTATTCAAAAAAAAATAATAATAATAAATATATATGTTCATACTTCACATGTCTTCATTGGTAAGAAAACAAAATAGAAAATAAAAGAGAGGATACAAATTACAAAGAAGGAAAGAAAGAACGAGAGAATAGAAGAAGAAATTGAAAATTTTGGTGTTTTGGTTTTTATGTGGATCTGGTTCAAGATTTCTTCTATCGGGTTTTAATCTTGAAGTACAAGCTTGATTTGGTAAGTTTTTAATTAGTTAATGGTTTACCTGGATTTTCCTAATTTTTCCAGATCTAGATCTACAATTGCTTTTGATTTGAAAATCAGTCGATTCATAGTTCTCAGAGGGTGTTTTCGATATCGGATATATATTCGGTAAAAGATTTCAGAGTATTTTTAGGGTTTTGTTTTGTAAGGATATTAGGGAGCCCTTTGATCGAGTTTTTCAGAAAGGTTTGAACTAGAAAATTGCTCTTCTATATATATATAGTTTATTGTTGTCAAGTTTTAAAGGATTTGGAAAGATGCACAAGAAGTTATAATGCATTCTGGAATTTCATTGCATTTGGGGTTAGAATTTGTAAGAGTAAATAGTCTAATTTGCATTGGGTTACATATAGGAGCCCAAGTAATAGACCGTGGTCAGAGTCAAGGGGAAGAAATATAGTATCCGCTTTAAACAAGTGAGTATAGACCGGAGATTCAACCTTATGTGCAATATGTGCAATATGGATATATGTTCTATATGAGCTATATGGATATATGTGCTTTATGGATGTGTGTGCTATATGAATTATATGGATATGTATGATAGCTCTGAAATTTCCAAAGTTGTTTATGCAAAAAGTTTGTTAACAGATGACATATGATATATGAATATATGATGCATTTGATTGCATAGCATATTGCAATGAGATTAAAAGGACCTGTGACTGTCTCGCCCTGAATTTGTATACATGACCTACGGGTCATACAAGATCTTCGGATCATATAGGACCTGCGGGTCATACAGGATCTTCGGATCATACAGGAGCTACGGATCATACAGGACCTACGTGTCATAATTCTTACAAGGACCATAAGAGTCCATATACTGTAAACCCGGGACAGATTCAAGCTTGCACAGTTCACAAAATAATGAATCGGATACATCAGCATTTGCATTTGCATAGTAAATTCATATATGACATATATAATATGTATGAATATGTATATTGACCAATTGTTTGGCATTGTGTGAAATAATTGATGATGATTTATATTCACGGAGTATGCGACTCACGTAAATCGCAAAATAATTTTTCAGGTTCAGCTAGTCTTACTGACGTGTGTCCGTTTAGAGGTCACATTCATACAGGTCGGCCAGTTGAAGCTTAATGCAACCTTCTCTTCCTCATTTTCCATCATAGACATATGGCTTGTAATAGAAGCTAGAGTAATAGATGTTTTAGTATGAGAAGTAACGACATAGATGTGTGTGTGCAACCCTTTATGGTTGTTGCTTTCTGCTTTCTGCTTATGTGGATAGTTGCATATATGTGAATCATATGTTTATATGTGAAATAAGTTATTACAAAGTATACGTCATAGGGTATAGGGGTGTCACAATTTAGTTAAGTTATGAGATAATCATCATCAACTCATTATTTTTTAATTATAACTTCTTAGATTTAACTATTGATTAGTCATCAATAATATTTTTCAAACCCATTCAAACCTCATGTATAAAGTCAGCCCAATGAGAACTGTTGCGCAATATCAAACCAACAAATCAACTAGCTACCACAAACCCGCTTTTGATGTTATAAGATAAGTAATAAACTATCAGAACTAACTACAAAATGTGCTATAGATCACTAATATCACATCACTTGATAAATATCTAGGATGTTTGATTATCAATGAAATAGTGAACAAAAACATCTTTGTTGGTGATATAGTCACCAAAGCTAACACTTAACTTGACAAAATGGAGAACTAATAATCGAGTACAAGAAGTAAGAGCGACCCTTATAAAGTAGAATTTTATAGCTAAACCTAATTACATTATGCAATACTCTATGTTACATGCTAACACATATCACAAATTAGACAAGACCTATAAGATTTTTTTTTCTAACCCAAACTATAATCCAATAATAGATGAGACCATATTCGTAAACCAATGAAGTTGGGCGGAATCGGTATAAGGACATGAATTGGGCCTTACAAATAAAACTTATTTCAAAAAATTACAATGGAGCTTGACACAACTTGTGTTAAATCATAAATAAAAAATTCCACAAAAATAGTCATAGTTCAAATTATATTAAGAAAAAAACATCTCATGACAATAGAAAAACTACTTGTATTTAGATTCACTTGAAATGACTTATTTGCAAGTGAGTGATGGTAAGACTTAAATTGTAGCCCGATAAATGGCCTTTCCAACAACACTAGTGAATAATGCTTTCTTCGAGGAAGGAACTAACAAGGAAACAACAAAATATGTTTTTATTTTGCATAGGACACAATGGAAAGAGGTGCAACTCCAAGCATGTCTCCGTAGCAATACAACGAGAAAGATATTAGATATCCCGGTACCAAACAACTATAGCCAAGACAAAATGTATTGAAGACAAAGTAAAAATGGTTGATTTTCTCTAATTTCTCGATAGAGCTCATCCCAAATAAGATGACATAGCCGAGAACTATGATTTCTTGGATTTGAAAATTAGATATATCAAAAAGTAAAATTTCATATGAAAATTTACTAAAAATGCGCCAACTAAAGCTAGACTTGAAACAACGAGAATGACTATTCAAATGGGTGTGTCTAATGTGACCACCCTCATGTCGACTATCTACATCTATTTCTCACATGCCCAATTACCATACTAAACATTGAAAACATAAAGCCAGATCCCAAGTGATTTAACATTGATACTTGTAATAAATGACAAAGGCAAATTATATTGAACTTGTGAAAAACTTATTTGGATGGAAGTTTAATAAACTAATAGTAATTTGGTGCTATATTTGACATAAACAACAAATATCTATTTCAAAACAATTCAAATAATATCATTAAGAATATGGAGGAATACATCAAATGACAAGTGAAAAATTGGAGTACAACTAAAAAAAAATGGAGGATAAAGATCAAATACAAATTATACAATCAATACCAAGGTAAACATTAAGGTTTTTTTTCTTTAGAAATGTAGGAATATCATTAAGAATTTGGTAGGCTAATGTGTCTCTTGTTTTTATCAAAAAAAAAAAAGGCCAACTTCAATCTTCGCTTGAGATGGTCTTTAACAAATCAAATACCAAGGATCAAGTACAACTAATACCAATACCAAGGCAAACATTAAGCTTTTTTTTATCTTTAGAAATGGACGAATATCATTAAGAATTAGGTATCCTAATTTTGCCTTGTTTTTATCAAAAACAATAAAGCCAACTTAAATCTTCGATGTAAATGACCTTTAGAAAACCAAATATAATAAGTTGCTAAGTAATAAATAAATGTAAAATTGATAAATAATTTAAACCATTGAAATGAACACCTAAAAAGTCGACAATTACTTATTAAAGAAGAGAAATACTGAATGTTAAGAACACTAGCTAACATTACCACCCTATTTCGAAAAACATTTCCAAGACTTCAAAAACACCTTTATAAAAATTCATCATCATCATCATTAACTCAGTGAGGCTCCACCACAACGAAATCTGAGGAGTCAAGATGGAGGTACCCCTGCCCAAGATAAACCCAAGAAAAACTGATATTCAACTATGTGACAATAATAACTGAATTTAGCGGAATCTTGGAGCTTCTTGAAAAAGCTCAAACTTCTGCTCCAGCTAGCGAAAAACGCTCCTATTTATGCTACATCCGAACGAGCGCTAAGTCATCCCAATTCATTTTTTTTTTCTTTTTGAAAAAGAAAGAAAAAGACATAACCAAGACCGTGAGACAAACGCGCGAGGTGAGCAAGTAGGGGAAATAAATCAAACAAGAAAGAAATTAAACAACAGACATGAATAAACCTTTTTTTTTTTGATAAAAGACATAAACTAAAAGGAAGGGAACGAACGGTACTAAATTAGGGGCAGAGTAAAAGAGTGTCAGAGGGGAAGAGCAGAGGGAACGTGCGCTTATATTCAAGCAGATCTGGATCCACTCATTCACCCATTCTTCTCCTCTTCATCCTCTTCATCCTCTCTTTCACTTCCTTGCAAATAACAAAGTAGCCTAGATATAGCAAGAACAAGCTGAGAGGAGTTGCTCACTTTCATGATTTTCAACTGACCTCACCTCAGCAAGAAGAGCAAAAGAGAGGTTTAATGGGTTTGTTTTCTCTGTTGTGGCTCTGCAAACACCTCAGGTGAGGATTGGCTATTGTAGATTTTTACTCTTGTTTTAGTTTTGTTTGTAATTAAGTGATAGACCCAGACCCAGAAACTGAATTTTCTTGCTAAATTTGTATTGTAAGATTTTTGGGTTAAAAAAAATTGAATGTTGGGTGAGAAGTTTGAGAGGGAGAGGAAAAAAGGGTAAGATTGAACATGCAAGTATAGAAAAGAAATGGTGGGTTTTTGCTGTTTTGCAATAACTTTCCCTTTTGGATTTCATGCTTATCTTTCTTTCTTTCCTTCCAATCTTTTCTTTCTCTTGTTTTTAGCTTTGAAGAAAGTAGGAATTAATACCACTTTTGTATTTGCTACCCATCTCTCCTTTTCCTTTCACCCCCACGAGAATACTCCTCCTAAAGCTTGACTTTCTCTTTCACTTTCTTTTTGGTGGGTTTCTCTCTTTTGCTTTTCTTAGGCTCCATTTTTTTTTTCATTGCAGGAATCAGGAGTCACTGATGATGAGTAGTATTCTCTAACTCATCATCATAAGAACTTTGGTAGGTGGAAGAAAACTAAAGCCTTGTTTGGTTTGGGTTGAGCTTTCTTGCTCAGTCACATTCCTCTACTTACACAACCAAGTGATCTTTCTTTTGTCAAAATTTAGAGTTTTTTTTTTCTCTGGTGGGTTTGAAAGAATTTTTTTTTTCCACCACCAACAACAATGGATCCCTATGAAGCAACCAAGATAGTTTTCTCAAGAATCCAACATTTGGATCCTGAAAATGCCTCCAAAATCATGGGGCTCTTACTCATACAAGATCATGGAGAGAAGGAAATGATTAGGCTTGCATTTGGACCAGAAAATCTCCTTCACTCTGTGATTTTCAAAGCCAGACAGGAATTGGGTATTTCCCCAAACACTCCCTCCACACCCTCAACTCCTCCTTCTCCCTCCCCTTTTCTCTCTTCCACCACCACCACAGCCACCACCGCCTCCGCCACCGGCCACCACCACCAGAACAACAACAACCCACTTTCACTCTCAAGACAAAACTCAGTCTTCAAGCCCAATGGACTCAAGATTCCATCTTTATCTGTTTCAAGCCTTGCTAGCCCTTCCTCTGCCTCTTCTCCTTCATGGGGTCCCTCAGTTTTCCCTGATTTCCAAAACCCAGATGAATTAATCAGCCCAAACTCCTCCTCTGACCTAATTGATGAGATTCAGCTCCAAGAACAGCTCAGCTTCTTGAATGACCCAGAAAACACCACCACCACCAACAACAACCCTTTGCTGTTCCCTTACAACTCAGGAGGAGGACCCAATTGGGGGCCCCACAGGAGGAGCTGCTCAGTGAATGACATCAGCCTTGGAGCCGGGGATGACGTCACTGGACCACTTGGGTGGAAGCCTTGCCTTTACTATGCAAGAGGCTTTTGCAAGAATGGGAGCAGTTGCAGATTCTTGCATGGTGGTGGGCTTATGGGAGATTCTGATTCTAGTTCGGGTTCGGTTTCGGTTGCTTCCTTGGTTGGATCACCATCCAAAGTTGAGATGATGGAGCAAGCCCATGAGCTTCTCAGATCCAAGTCAATGCAACACCAGAAGCTAATGGCAGCTTCTCAGCTCATGGCTGCTTCCAATTCTTTTCCTTTCTCTAACAACAAGTGCTTAAACTTCCTTGTTCAGCAACAGAATGAGTCACAGAGGTAATTAAAGGTTAAAGACTTGATTTTGTTGGTGAAAATTGGAAAAAAAGTTTTAATCTTTTTAGTAAATTTTCAGGGCTGCAGCAGCTGCAGCTGCTCTAATGATGGGAGAAGACATGCACAAATTCAGCAGATCAAGGCTAAGCAGAAGTGATTTTTTCATCAATGGTGACTCTAACCCTGGTTCAAGGCAGATCTACTTGACATTCCCAGCTGATAGCACTTTTAAAGAAGAGGATGTTTCTAACTACTTCAGGTCCTCATCTTTCTCTTGTTCCTCTATCTTTGGCTGATTAATTAGACTACATGATGTCTAAACTGTTTTTTTTTTCTTATAGCATTTATGGGCCAGTTCAAGATGTGAGGATACCTTATCAACAAAAGAGGATGTTTGGATTTGTAACCTTCGTTTACCCAGATACAGTGAAGATTATACTGGCCAAGGGCAACCCTCATTTTGTTTGTGATGCCCGGGTTCTTGTTAAGCCTTACAAGGAAAAGGGCAAGGTCCCTGACAAATTCAGGTAAATTTGAACTTTTTTGCCCCTAATGTTTGTTCCTCTCTACAATCTAAAGACTCAAACTTATTGTTTTTTTTTTTTATGGTATTGTAATTTAGGAAGCAGCAATTGGAGAGAGGAGAGTTCTCTGCTTGCAATTCTCCTACTGGTCTTGACCATCCTAGAGACCCTTTTGACAACCAGCTTGGTAAGCCAATTCCTTGAAAAAAGAATCCTTTTTCTCTTCATATCTTTGGAAATTTCATTATCTGAAGCTAATAATTGTGATAACATTTCTTTTTGTTTCAGGGTCTAGAATGATGTACAGTAACACCCAAGATCTGTTGTGGAGAAGAAAGTTAGAGGAGCAAAGTGATTTCCAACAAGCTTTAGAGCTTCAAAGCAGAAGACTAATGAGTCTTCAATTGGATATCAAAAGAAGCAACCACCACCGTGCACTTTCCACTGGAGCGGCTCCATTTCCGTCTCCTACTTACACACCAACTTACAATCATCCACTTTCCGTCTCTAACCGATCAAGCCCAGAAAGAATTCAAGGTTAATTTCTTCATCTTTCGGGATCTTATACTCGAGCATTTTAGGAAATTGTACATTGTCTAAGATCTTAACAAAAAGTTACTATTGTTTTGCATCAGAAAATGGATCTTCCCCAGTTGCAAATGAGATCCAGCCTCCTCTGCAGTTTGTGAATGAAATTGATGATAAAGAAAAAGAAGGGTCAGTTAAGGAGAGTTATAATGGCATAGAGAGTCCTGACAGTAATAAAGAAGACAGCATCTTACTAGAATGGTAAAATAATTTGTTTCTGTCCTGATTTGTTGTTCTAATTTAAGCAAGGCAAAAACCCTTTAAAATGTAGCACATTTGTTATGAAATCTGATGACATTATTCTCTAATGTGTTTAGCTTGGAGCATAATCTCCCTGACAGTCCCTTTGCCTCACCCACCAAAGGTAACATGGAACGCCACACCGCCTTCACCAATGCTGAGCACACTGGTGCCATGCCAGCTGTCCCGTCAGCTAGCGGTAGCTTGCTCGCCTCAACACTCGAGCTTTCGCCTTTCAAATCATGCTACTTCCAAATGCCCAGGTGGGTCGGGATTCTAAGGGCTTGTTTGGTTCAACTTCGAGTTTCCATTTTTTTTCTTGAAAACTAAAAACAGATTTGTGGGAACACTGTTTCAGGTTTTCTACTGGGCATGGCGCCATTGGAATGTAGGCCGTGTAGCTGGCCTTGAAAAGGCCGGCTCGTTCCAGGTAAATTACTCTTCTTTTTTCGTACTGGATGCGTTTTGTCGCCATCATTCTTGTTGCTTGAATTGGATGTTTTTGTTGCCTTTGGTTTTGGAATTTTGCAGGTTGATTGCAAAAGCATACCTAAAAATAACCCAATATCCTATAATCAGCCAAACAACATCTTGTAGACAAAATCTCCATTAATCACATCACCATCATCAAATACAGCCCACCCACCATCTACATTTTATACTAGTCCTAGTAGAGTATCATACAAAATTTCATACATAAAAAAGAAGGGTAAAAAGATGAGCAGTAAAAAAAAACAAGGAGAGGGGAGGGGGTAAAGCCAGCCATTTATTAGTATTGCCTCTACCCTTGGCCCCCACTTCATTGTTGTGCTATCTTTCACCTCTGATTATGTAGTTGAGGTTGGACCACAGCTAATTAAATACAGCAGTAAAAAAAAATTAAACAGAAAGAAATGACTAGCAGTAAAAAGAAAGGAACTTTCTCCAAACACTGTAATTTTTCTTCCCTCCTGCACCCTTTTCACATATTGATCATCCATGGGCCTGGCTCTTTTCAAGGACAAACAAACCCTAGTTTTTTGTGGTGTTTTTTAGACCTTTGTTGGTAGGAGGTCAAAAAGTAAAAAAAGAAGCCCTATTTCACAGCAGAGAAAGCAACAGGAAATTCAAAGTTACAGACAGAAGAAGAGTAAGCTGCTGTTGTTGTGTAAATCTACAATGTAGAGAGAAATTCAAGCCACCCAAAGAAGGTCAAAGAAAGGGAAGGAGTGTGGAGTTACAGAAGGATGCATCTCATTATCATCAGATAAAGCTCTGAGTTCAGCAAAGTATTAAAAAAAAGAAAGGAAAGTAAATGGCTCTTTTTCTTATATATATATATGAGTTTAGGGTTTGAGCATTACATGTGCTCCCAATTTAAGTTCTCAGTAGTAGTAGTAGTTGATGTTATTCATGCAAGGGAAGAAGACATCATCATCATCAACTACTACTTTGGAATAGAGAATGATTTGTATGGAACAAAAGTAAAAATAGTGGAAGCAGAAAAGAAAGCATATGATGAAAAAGGAAGAAAGAAAAAGTAAAGGAGCTTTATATTTCATAAATCTCACTTTTCTCTTATACTATTCCCTTTTTTTACTATTTCTTTTTTCTTTTCATATCCTTAATTTCTTAATAAGCCAAAAACTATACAAATCATGCAAACCACACACACATAACACATTCCATATGAATCCAAGAGAACTCTTCTCTATCAAAGAAAAAAAAACATTTGAGCTTGTGACTTATATAAGTTCATAGTGTCTTTGCAAGACTTTGAAGAGGTAAAGCAAATTTTTGTTCTTTTTGTCATTATAAAGAGTTCTTTCTAAGAAAATGTCAACATAAATACAAATGTCACTACTAGAATAATTAGAAGAACAAACCCAACTTTGGGATTCAATTTTTGCTATAGATTAGTAGAATACTAGTACTATTTACTTTAATGTTTTGTGCATTGAGGGATGTGTTGTCTAGGACAGAAGAAATGGAATAACTTTTGTCACTTGAGTGCAAATATGGGTGGGGCAATTTTTGTCCCTTTTTATGCCATTCATGGAGAGGAAATAAAATACAAAATTCTTTAGAATAATTATAATATAAAAAGGAAAATCATTGAAAGGAGCCAAAGGTGGTGCCACTCTTGGTCACATGGTGCTGACACTACATGTTGGTGACATTTGATTAAAATTATTTTTATTCTTTTTTTTTTATAAAGTTTTATTTTATATAATAATAAATGGTAGTGGGCTGGTCCATTGTGAGGCCCATCCACCAACACCCATGTGGGTGGCACCATTAACTTTTCTGCCTCTATCCACATCATGCTTTTTTTTTATTTCATATTATTTTCTCTAAAAAATAAGTGTTTCACTTTTATATAATTTGAAAAAACTGAATTTAGAAAAGAATAGTACATAGTACTGTTTTTTTTAATGTTAATAAAATAGATAGTGCAATCTTGAATCTGATCTGCCAGTTTACCTTGAAAGGAGGGACCATGTTTGCTCTCTGACAGGAGTCTTGTTTACCCCTAGATGGCTTTGGAGAGACCAACCTTTTTATAAGTTGTCGTTTACCAATTATTTGACTCGAGGGTAAAAAACCATACAAACAACGTTAGGTATCAATACCTTATGCATCAAGTATCTTACATCGACGGGCTTATAAAAGAGAAGTGCATACATGGATGAGTTATTTATCACTTTGATGTATTAGGATAGATATGATGCTAGCAATTCAAGATGATGCACTCAAGATATAGAGAATAAATATCAATAAAAAGCCAAATAATCTCACAAGACTAGACATGGCAATGGGTCGGATTTGAGGTGGATGGACCATTCACAAACCAGACACGCCTCAAGAAAAACTCCATCCAAATTCGACCCTGCCTATTAGAATGGGTCATCCTAATCCAATCCACCTTATATTTCAGGGTGAGTCAGGTGGTATTTTGGGTGCTGACTAGGGCTGGGCAAAAATAACCGTAACCGAAAAACCGACAAACCGATCACTTTTTATGGTTAACCGAACTGAAAAAAAAATTTAATCGGTTACGGTTAACCAACCGATACTTTTAACGGTTCAACGGTTCGGATACGGTTATCAATATTTTCACGGGCGGTTAACCGATGAACCGATAATATTTTTAATATATATTATATGTTTTTGAAAAGCTAACTATATATATACTTAGTTTTAGTTTAAAATAAATGTATTTTAATAAATAATAAATTGCCTATTATAATTTTTGTTTATAATTTAATTTCTTTTCAATACTCTCGTACAAAGTATTGAAACTGTTTAGTCCACTGACTGTGTTTTCAATGCAAATCTGTACATGGATGGATTGCTTCCTGAATATATGGTTGGTGACCTTAGTGTACGTGTTTTTCCAGATGAGTTGCAAAAATTAAAAAGATGTAGATGGTGGACTTGAACGATGTTTCTTAGCTCTCTTATTCATAAAGGGATTGATATTTTGTTCTATATTGTGAGATATAAATATATAATAGGAAGCAAAGAGGTAGATGGTGTTGATGACCAATAATAATACATGGTTGATCTTTGGTTTCTGTATTTACTATGCCGGTATTTGGGTACACAAATACTTCTGCTCTTACTCTTGAAGCTCCACATGCTTGATTTCCTCTATTGTTGCCAATGTTGTTATGATTAATTCAAATAAACACTCGTAGTGACTTTGTACAAGAAAGGTTACAGATAACGATCACCAAAAAATAGGACAGTAAGCCGTCCAGATTTGTATTTTGTTTGTATTTTATATTTAATTTAAATTTATTTATTAAAAAATTAGGTAATTTTTGTATTAAAAATCCGATTTTTTGCTTAAAAATATAAATTAAAACAATTACGTTAACCGATAAACCGTACCGATATTCACGGTTAACCGTTAACGGTTAACCGATAACGAACGGTACGGTTATGGTTATTGAAATTTACTAACCGAAGTTCCGGTTAACCGATGTCCTCGGTTAACCGACCGTGCCCAGCCCTAGTGCTGACCTGTATTAAATCTGAATTTTTTAAACAACCTTATATTAAACCTAATTTAAATAACAATAGGCAAAACAACAACAAAAAAATCCAACAGTACATCAGTAGGCAAAATAACAATAAAATCCAACATATTAAAATCCAAAAAACCCAACAATACTCTAGTATTATAGTACAAGACATTAGATATCAGTAGGCAAAATAGCATTCAAAGATGCATTTGCAGCAACTAAAGGTGGGTTGGCGGTTTGTTCATTTGATTGAGGGTATGAAGATTGATCTTTTAAATTCTGACCCATCTCTATTCAACTACAAAATCATATAACATTGATCAGAAAATGCAAAACAAAAAAAACAAAAAACAAAACAACAAGGCGCCCAAATTACTTGTCTAACTAAGCAAACCAAAATCCAAAACATACAAAGCATGCCCAAGCCCTAAAACATCACAAACATTTCGTCGAGTCGTCGCAACACACAAGTTACTCAATATAGGTTCAAATTGATATCACTACCGCTTGATTTCAAACTCCAAAAAGCCAACTTTTTTGATTGAAATCAGAGAGGCGATACGCCAACTTTTGCAAGCACATGAAGTTGGTGTTCACAAGCATGACGCATCTGGTGACTGGTGTGGTTCGCTTTCACTCGTTGAGTTCAAATCCACATTATCCATCCAATTGGTTTACTGAAGAACTTACCAGGACTTGGGAGATAGCGTCGATTTGTCGAGGGAGAAGGGATCTGAACTCGGGAGACGTTAGCCATTGCCGTCGGGATCGGGATCGAGAGACGTTCGCCGCCATCGCCCTTTGGGATCTGATAGTGCAAGAGAGCAAGAGAAGATTCTCAACGAGAGGGTAAGAAGAGACGATTGGCGAAGAGACGAATTGACGATTGACTAAGAGTGATGGAAGGTGTCGATTGTCGAAGAGTGGAAGTGGTCAAATGGGAATGGGAGACGCGACTCATGAGTCAAGACCCAAGAGTTAGGGTATTTGCAATTTTACAATACTAAAACAGTAGGCCTATGTTAAAAAATATATTTTTAAATATTAATATATTTCAGGTGATCATGGGTCGAATGACGAGTCGGGTGACCTTCCACCCTAAACTGACCCGACCCATCACCCGCATCGATCTAAATTCGTTTTCCACCCTTTTTTAGTCGGGTTTTCGTCTGTTTTTTCGGTCCGGGTGCATCGGGTATCCGTCGGGTTCGGGTCAAATTGACATGCCTACACAAGCACATAATACTATATATACATATAAATATACATATACCAATTCGAACTATAAATTTGATACTTATATATATATGTTATATATGTGATATGCATGCAGGATATAGTATTGGGTTACAAATGGAATCCTTTTTTTCTTTACTGTCTGTGATAAGAAAGCGCTCTTAGTTCAGTTCGATAGAACGTGGGTCTCCAAAACCCGATGTTGTAGGTTCAAATCCTACATAGCGTGATTCCATTCTTGTTGATTCTAATTAGACTGAAACAATTTTAGAAAAATCTGAAATTGACCTCTTGTGGCTTAAAGAAAGGAGGTCAATCAAAAAAAATTGTTAACGAATCAAAGGTCCAACTGATCACTGCGTCTATATTGTAAATATGCATTTACGAATAATCCAAGGCAATTATGTCTAGAACTTCAAAATAAATCTAAATCTCAAGCTTATATCCATGCTCAATCCTATAATCAAAGTATGTAATCAAAGATCATGCTCATATCATAGAAACTTCAACACATCAAGCAAGTCATGGGTTAGAATCTCATCTATGCTTAGAAAAACAAGAGGTCATACACAATGAGGAAATAAGAACCTAAATGCAATATTTTTTTCATTTTTTTTTAAATTTTCTGATTTTTTTTCAAGATTTTTAATTAATGCAAAACAATAAATAAACATGTCTAATCTAATGTAACTACATGAATGAAAACAAGTAATCCCCTTCCCCCGTGCTTAAAACTTGCTTTCTTCCCAAAGTAAAGTAAAAAGAAAAGAGGAGAAATGCTCACAAAAATCTAGTTATCCGGGTAAGGCGGGAAATCTGACGGTCGTGGTGGTGGGTACTCTAAAGGCGTCGGTGGATATTTTGGAAACTGTGGATAAGGTGGTGGAGGAACGTTGTACTGTGGGTCGTACTGATGAGGTGGGTAACTTGTGGAGCTCCACCCGTCCAATCTAGCATTGAGCAGTCCAAACTGCTCATCCTGACGTGCCTGAAATGCAGAGAAGCGCTCATCCATATAATCATGTATCCCTTGAAACCCCTGAGCGATGTCTAACTACATCTGCTGCATCAACGCAATTATTTGATCATAATGGGATGAAGAGTAGCCCGTACCCCCATGAGATGTGCCATCCCCATCACCCGGTTGGGCCTCCTCATCAATCTCCATCTCATAATCATCATCCTCTTCTTCTTCATTTTCCTCTTCCTCCACCTCATACTCTCCATAATGAACCCGCTCTCTAACACGTCGAACCCCTATAGTCTGACCCTTAACATGCTACACATCCAAATCACAATCTTGGACTAGAACCTGCCAAGTCCTAACATTCTCCAAACCAATCTTAATCTCAGTCCTCACATGATTTGGTAATCTCATAACTCGTCCTGAATCCCCTAGCACCCAATAGTAGGTACCTCTGTCACGGTAGCACACATTCATACTACGGAACATCTTAAAGTCCATGAGCAAGGGCCCAAAATCAATTGGGAGCCTCCTAAGGTCAATGTCAAAATGGCGGGCGAATTGAGTCACAATGCCCCCAATAGCAATAGAATTTCCTCCAACCCAACCTAATGCATTCGAATGGTTCATCAACAAGCCCGCTAGGTTCACCTCCTCCCGACACAAACTAGCACATATAATCAATTAATCCTTCCTTGGACAGTTATTCTCACCATCCCCTCTTCCACATATAGTATGAGCAATGAATCTTTGGAAGATCCTAAGAATGGGGTGTGAGATGAAGGATGCTTTAGCCCTTGATGCACGATATACAAGCCTCCCCCTAATTGCCGCCCTGTTGGATCGTTAGTACTTCTAGGTCGTTGACCTAGCCAAAGTCGTCAACCTAGTCAAGGTTGTCGACTTAGACAAAGTCACCAACCTGAGTGTATATGCAACGGAAATTTAACTTGACAGAAAAGACTTACTTGACACACCAATATTTTATAGTGGAAACACTTGATCGATGAACTCTATCAATCAAGTGTGAAAACCACTCCCTTCCAAGTTCTCGCTTGGAAGGATTAAAAGTCGTACCTTGCTATATTGATCTTTTTGATTGTTTACAAGTACACCTTGGATCTAGACCTACTTCCCAAGCATTCTAGAACTCGTTGTGAACCGAGTAACCGCAACCCTCAACCCGTCTAACAAGCCTACGTCTCACCACTCGATCGAATCCCACGAACGAGTCACTCTATCTTTTCTCTTTCACAAATATGGAGTATAAGCTCGTGGTTTTTCCTCTCTTAATATTCAATATCAGCTCACACAATTTCCAACCTAATAACCACGAATTATATAGGCTAGCACACTAGGGTTTAGAGATATATTACTTCCTTTATTAATTAAGGAAGATAATATAAATCTAATCCTTACAAATCTTCCTAAGGATAAAATAAATATTACAATAAATAAACTCCTTAAGGCTTAAGCAAGATCCACGTCCTTTCTTGTTTTGAGAAGATTCTTTCCATAGCCAATCTGATATGATATCTCGCGCAATCTTCTCACGCGTTTTCAGTCCGCTTTCTTGTCAGGTCGACGACCCGGCTCACGTCAACGACCTACTCACGTTGGCAACCTGGATCACGTTGACGACCTGACTCACGTCAACGACCTGGATCATAGATTCGAGGTTGGCCATGTGACTTGCACAGGTAAGGGACGTCACTCACGTCGACGACCTGTTTTTGCAGCTTCGAAGTTGGCCACCTCACTTGCATAAGTTTGACGACCTAACAAAGTCTTGAGCTCACATTCTACCAACTCTTATATTCCGTCTTGGTTCACATGTTCGCGACTTCTCACATGTTCACGACTTCTTAGAAGAATCCATGATGTCAACTTCCTTCATGTTTGGAACCATCAAAATTAAAGCTTCTCTTTCTAACAAATTCCCCCTTTTTGATGGTGACAAACACCTTTATTCCTGCTCAAAAACATCAAAGGCCAAACATCGACAATATAGATAATAAACTCAAATTCTCTAAAAAGTCCCCCTAAGTTGGATAACCTGCATGGCATTCAATATTAACTTCCCCCTTTTTATCTATCTCTAGCCTTTTCCCCCTTTTGGCATCATAAAAAAGAATACTCAGAATAATCAAGCAATAGAATAATCATAAAAGGGTAAGTCATAGAATTCAACAAAAGTTACAAACACCAAACCACAACAAGATACGATATAGTCGTAACCAAGCAGGCATGAGAAAGTCAAAACACACACATGAAACTGAAGAGATAATTTTTGTGAGCGGGTAGATGTGCTAGGGAAAATAGAAAGGAGATGGATGTTGGCGACTCGAGCTAAGTCAAAGACTCAAGCATATCAACAAGTGCACCACTAATATTACAAGAGTTGCCCAACCTTTTCTAGCAGCAAAGTGCAAACCATCTTCTTCCACCACTGTGTTGCCCACATTAGCATTATCAATACCATCATCAAAGGCAACTTCTTTTTCATATCACACTTAGACATCCAATGGTTACCAACCATTTTGTAGCCCTTTTTTTTCTTCTCTCCTCTTTTTTTATTTCATTTTTTGTTACAATGAAATGGTTCAGATTCCTCACAAATCTAACTTCCCCCTCAGCCTCTTAAACCTCATGGTATTCCAGAATTTTTTTTTAATAACGCACTTGAGTGGCATATTTTTCTTCGAGAGATTTCCAAAATAAAACACATGTAGTCAACGTTCCCCACCTACACAAAGTTCTGAGCGTCCACAAGGTTCCCCACCTGGACAAGGTTCCTGTAATAACCTCCCTTTTTCTTAGATGTATATCTAGTAAGTTGAACCTAGTTTCGGGGACAAAACTATTTTTACGGGGTACTATTGTAATAACCCCTTTTTCAAGAAGGACAATTATGTAATTTCCTTTTTATTTTGTTTAATAAAATAAATTGCGGCAATATTCTCATAATAATGATATATTGCTTACCTAAATTATTTTATTAAATGAAAGTTAAGCAACTAACCTCTAAAGTTAAGCAACTAACCTCAGAACTCGTTCGTGGGATTACGACCTGTTTTTGCAGCTTCGAAGTTGGCCACCTCACTTGCGTAAGTTTGACGACCTAACAAATTCTTGAGCTCACATTCTACCAACTCTTATATTCCGTCTTCGTTCACATGTTCGCGACTTCTCACATGTTCACGACTTCTTAGAAGAATCCATGTTGTCAACTTCCTTCATGTTTGGAACCATCAAAAATCAAAGCTTCGCTTTCTAACACGCCCAAAACTCTATAGTCAGCCAACGTGGTCCACTCTCACAACGAGTCACATATCTATCGTTAACCCTTGGGAACCCAAACATATCATTGATTTCGTTCAGGGTCAAACTTCTCTGTAGTCCTCCCAGTTGAAATCTACAAAGCCCTTCGTTAACTCCTTCTCCATCAAGTATGCTACACCTCAAGGTGATCAAGAACTCTAAAGTTAAGCCTTTGTAGGTGGGCTCTCTCTATTGCATGAAGTCTTGGAATTTGATAACTTGCATTTAGAGCATATTAGGACATACATTTAGGACCTTAGTTTGTATATTTTCATGCATTAGTCTTGTTTTTCTAGTACTTTTAGTTTAGTTTCCGTTATAGATGTCTACACGCGTATATTTATGCTTTTCAGGTATTTTGGAGAATTTCGAGCTTCATTGGAACGCGTTTGGAGACATAGCGGAATCAAGACTTCAGTCTAGGAGGCGTCGAGATCGGAAAAGATCGACTGAGGAGTCCAAAATAGGAAGGATCACACGTTCAAGGCCAAAGTCGTGCATCAAGGTGCACGGTCGTGTAGGCGGTGATGGAAAATCTCGGATCGTGCGCCCTCCACTCGAGCCAGTTGGGGATCGTGCATCACAAACGCACGATCGTGCGGTTCAAGCCAGTCAAAGGCAACGCCCGTGCGTTTTCAAACGCACGGTCGTGCGTCTCCTAGGCCGGGGTCGTGCGCTTTGGCAGGTCGTGCGTGTCTTGTACGGTCGTGCGCCGAGGTGCACGACGCGCGCCTTGGATCGTGCGCTCCCTCTTCGACGTGTTTTTGGGCCGCCTTTCTTATTTTGTCCTTAGTATAAATACTTTCCTTTGTTTGGGATTTGGGGGGTTCAACTTTTTAACCTAATTTAATCCTTGAGAGACAAGTTTTAGAGAGATTGTGGAGATTTGAAGACTTTGTTTTGATCTTGAGTTTGGATTTGCTGGATATTAATCAAGTTTGCTTGTTTCTTCAATCCGGTATGTTTAATCTCGTTATTGAATTGATTTCTTCTATTTCCATGTCTAGCTAAACCCCAAATTCTAAGATTGGGGTGAACCCAATGATGTCTAGGTAGACTTATTCATTAATTTGCACAATCCGTTGTTTGAAGCTTTGTTTGATTCAATCCTAGATGTTTTATGCCCTAGTAATTTATATGAATGGGAACTTGCCAAGGTTTGAGACTGAAAGGTGCAAACTTTGTTAAGTAGTCAGACAGGGAATTGAGACTGAAAGGTACTTTTTCCTGTTGGAACCCTAGGATTTGAACCTGAGTTTTCTCTATTATGAAAGTATTTTGAATTCTCTTGTGGAATAACAATTGTCATAGAAATCTTAAGGTTAGGTCGAGTTAGCAAGTCGCGAAAGCGGATGTTTATTCAATTTAATCTTAAATTCTAAGTGCTTAAAGGTCTAGATTTTAATTTGCAAGCCACGAAAGTGGATGTTTAATTGAGTCTAGATACGTCTGTTAACATTTGAAAGAATTTAGCGGATACATTAGACAATTGCCTTCAAACAAAGTCATAATTAAGATTGTGCAATCATCTTTTATAGTCTACCGACGCATTATTGTGGTGATCCTTGATCTTAGAAGCTTTCCTCTCATTGATTTGCCCACATTTAGTTGTTTGTTTGTTTTAATTAGTTTCATAGCTAAAATCACAATCTAATCTTTTCTTATTTTACGGCTTAGTCTACTAATTTGATTACAATTAATACTGCATAGTCCCAGATTTCGACACCTTGGTATTACAACCGATCCCGTACACTTGCGGGGTAGGATTTGGCCTATCAGAATTGCAAAGGCCAAGCAACCTTGATCAAATCTCCAGACAAACCCAATGTCTCCATCCATTGCCAATCAATGTATCTAGTAGGCTTCCACTTCCTCTCCAAAAGATTTTGGAACCTATGCCTACTCAAATCATCTCTTAAAGTGAATCCATATTGCTCCGGGGTAGCCTCTCCCACTATAGCCAATGGCAAAGGCACTTCCGGGCCTCTTGCTCGAGATGTAGAAGCACTTCTAGCTCTTGCGTAGAAGCGCCCCTTGCTCTTGAAGTGTCGGTTTGTGTAGTGGGATGCAACTCTAATAGCTCTCTTTGGACCCATGGAGTAAATTTCAATTAAGAACACCTACACAATCACCACCAAAAAAGCAAGCAACATAACTTTTGTTTTCTTGGCAAGGAGAACCACAACACAAGTAATAGAAATTATCAATAAATCTCTCAAACACTCACTTCCCACACTTCCTAGAATATTTTAATCAAATTTAATCAATAAATTCTAGGGTGAACTTCAAATCTTATAATGTTAGCAAATAAAACACGAAACTAGATTAGAATCATGCCATACACAAACTTTTGTGAAGAACATAAGAAAAAACGGCCTAGAAACAAGTAAATCTAAGTTTTATATGAAAACCTAGAACTTGAATTTAATCCGAAATTGTAACATCCCCGACCAAAGTGCATACATCATTTTGCATTCGTATAATATTAATAGCATATTGGCATGATATATAGTGCGTGTTTAAAAGTAGTATTTATTTTCAAATTAAGTTTATTATATTTTAAAAGTTTTTAAGTAAAAGTTAATTAATAATTATTTCAGGGTAAAGTTTGTAGTAAACGAGATTTTAGAGTGAAAAGTGGAAATTTGCTAAAATCAAGCCGACTTTGACTCGTTATATATATCATGTTGTTCTTGAAAATTTCTCACAACTTGCGTAGAGAAGAAGAATTAGAGAGAGAGAGGCGAGTTCGACCTTGTTAAGAGAAATTGTTGGATTTTTTGTTGTTTTTGTTGGATCTGGTACGAGATCTCTTCTATCGGGTTTTAATCTCGAAGTACAAGATTAATTTGGTAAGTTTTTAATTAGTAAATGGTTTATCTGGATTTTCTTTATTTTTTCAAATCTAGATCTACAGTTGCTTTTGATTTGAAAATCAGTTGATCTATAGTTTTCAGAGGGTGTTTTCGATATCAGATTTATATTTGGTAAAAGATTTCAGAGTGATTTTAGGGTTTTTCTTTGTAATGATTTTTGGAGACCCTTGATCAAGTTTTTCAGAAAGGTTTGAACTAGAAAAATGTTCTTCTATATATATAGTTTATCGATATCAAGTTTTAAAGGATTTGGAATTATGCATAAGAAGTTATAATGCATTCTGGCAATTTATTGCATTTGAGGTTAGAGTTTGTAAGAGTTAATAGCCTAATTTGCATTGGGTTACATATAGGATCCCAAGTAATAGACCGTGGTCAGAGTCAAGGGGGAGAAATATAGTTTCCGCCTTAAACAAGTGAGTATAGATCGGAGATTCAACCCTATGTGCTATATGTACAATATGGATATATGTTCTATGTGAGCTGTATGGATATATGTGCTTTATGGATATGTGAATTATATGTTTATATGTGAAATAAGTTATTACAAAGCATATGTCATAGGGTATAAGGGCGTCATAGAAATTTCACTAAAATTGGAGAGTTTTTAGTTAAAAAGTGAGAAAGCTTACTCGAATCCTTGATGAATGATGTTGTTTGGCTTGAATTTGGTGAAGAATCGAGCTTCAATGGTCTTCAATGGTGGAAAAGGGCTCTAGAGAGGCGAGAGGAGGTAGGAGGAGTGGAGAAAGGGGCAGAAAAATTAGACTCGGACGGGTCTTTATCTATCAGAGTAAAAAGTCGGTGCGTGGTTTGGGGCTAAGTGACGCGGCCGCGTCTTCCTCCAATGCCCGCGTCATAGTCTCAATTCAGGATTCAAGGGACACTTTAGAGGCTATTTTGACCCCTTTGGAGTTGGAATTTGGACTCAGAGTAAAAACATGAATTGTATATCTTTGAATTAGATTTCCAATGATACCAAAATCCGTTCCATCAGACCACTATAGCTCCCAAACGAAGCCTTACAAGATAGAGGTGTCGAAACAACAACTCCAATGCATGGCCCAAATTTAAGCGTCCGACGGTTTTGACCTCTTTCAACTTATAATTTGAACTCAGACTAAAAACGTGAATTGTAACTCTTTGATAGCTTTCCAATGATATCAAAATAAGCTCTATCAGACCAGTATATCTCCCAAACAAAACCTTACAAGATAAAGATGTCGAAACAACAACTCCAATGCATGACCTAGATTTAAGCGTTCTTTCCACAAACTCTTAGGCCTTAATGATCATGAAAAGTGACTTGCGTAAATCGAACGAGCTCCACATGTTCTAACCACATCCAGCCTTTAAACTCCACCATAATTATCTAAGACCCATCTCGTACACGCTTGTTTACCTAAAGATCTACAAAACATAACAAAACAAGCGAAAAACCGGAATTTCCTAGAAAACCTAAAAACCTAAGAACGAGACTAAACTAAGCTAAAAACAAGCAAAATAAACATAAATATGCATTCTAAACACTACCTAAACGCGAGCTATCAAATACCCCCATGCTTAAACCTTGCTTGTCCTCGAGCAAGACACAAATCCAAATCACATCACAACATTGCAATCATGCATTCATCTCATAATCCATAGAGCAAGTCAACATATAATCACAACTTGACCAAGACATCGTAGCATGCATTTTATTTAAGCATATAGCAAAGATCATTCATCCATTCTAGACCTCACCAAGGGTAATGTGTTGGTGATTTGTGTCAAGTCATCAAATCCCTATAAGAGCATGTTGAGGTTTACAAGTCATATTGGTAATGTCGATTGGGAATTGACATAAATGACTTTCCATGATGTGTATAAAGAGAGTTGTCATAGATCCAAAAGTAAATTGCACACCAACACCAAGGTTTGTAACCTCGAGTGCCACGGCATGAGGCAAGGGCGCGCCTCGGAGGTGGCGTCGCTCGGAGTCGGAGCGGTGCAACGGCACCGTGCAAGGGCGTGGTGCAGCGAGGACTCGGTCTTGAGGATTCGAGGCTCGGTTGGTGTGGCGCGCCTTGTGATTAAACTTGAGGTTCAAATCACGACATGTAGAGGCGCACCTAGGGTGATACAATGGCACGGTGAGGTTGGCAACGCACCTACGAGGCTGCGGTAGAGCTTGCGACGCGCCTAGGGCATTGGCTCATGGTGTCGAGCACTAGTTATGACGCTAAGGTAAGTGTTTAGCTTTGTAATTGAGTCTAATAGCTTTGTGAATGTTCTAATGTGAATTTGGAAGCTTCTCTAAGCTTGGTAGATGCTTTAGGCAAGAACCAAAGCTTGAGTTTAGCTTGGCACATGGCTATGTATGCTAGAAAGAAGTTTAGAAGCTTCATACTAGCTTAGAGTTAGCTCTAGGAGCTTGAACAAGCTCTAGACTCATTGTATAATCTTTATAAGAAGATCATGTAGCTAGGAAGTAGCTCATGGATGCTCAATCTAGCTCACTCTAGCCGAGGTTAGCTCAACAAGCTAGAAAGTCAGCTCAACTACCTCAAACGCAACTCAAGCCAACTCAACTAGTTGGATGCTAGCTCAACTAGCTAAGGGGTAGTGACACTACCTAGGTGACCTAGCTAGGTATCTATCTATGCTAGCTAGGTGGGGGCTAGGTGGGCCGGCCCATGGGGCGCGCCTATGGGCTGTTGGGCCGCAAGCATGCGCGCGTGGCATGGGCCATGTGCCATGCGTGTTGGGTCGATTGCTTGGGCTTTTTGGATTGGATTTTGGGCTTCTCTCTTGGGCTTATAATAGGCTGGAATTAAAGCCATTTTGGAGTCCAAGGGGCTGCATCTAGACGCCCTAATGATGACTAGGAAAGAGAGAAGGGAAGTTACAACAAACTCCCTAAAATCACTCTCGGCCTTCCACTTTCCAACCGATTGGTAACCGCCGAACTAGGCAGTTTTGGGAAGGTTTTATCACGCCTATATAAGGGCAAATGTCGTCCATTTTGATGATAAGAAACACATGAAAAACCAGAACCTTTGTCCCTAAGAAATCGGTGAGTAAACACACAAGTTATCAAGAAAACCTTGTCGTGTTTTGAGTGGAAATACACGAGTGTTTCAAGTACTAGTGTGGCATCATGGATCAATCTTCTACAACAAGGAAGGAACCTCAAGTTGAAGTGCAAGGGGCGTTCATCCAAGTGAAGGAGGAACCACGCACTTCATCGGACATCGACTTCGTTCAAGTCAAGATCGAAGAGGAATCATGGGACTCGAATAAGGTACGCTTGTTCTAATAGTCGTGTCTTGCCAACACATCTATTGTTTCGTTTTGTTACGTTTTATCTCACAACGGTATTGCACAACCCTTGGCATGGAATAGGGGCAATATACGTTGAAGGAAAGTGGGATCTCATCCTGTGACTCGTAGCCTTTATCCAAGTCGATTAACTTAAGATATAATAAGGGGTCGATGGTGATTGCCTTTTTGCTTACACCCACGAGACTAGCCTTCAATGGGTCTACTCGTATTGCCTTGATTATCCTTTGGATCTACAAGGGTCGACTTTCCTTCAACTTAAACAATGTAAATACGATTTTATGATTGCATGCAAACCCTAAAATACCAACATAATGTATTTTGCTCTCACTCTCAAGTGTTTAAGGGAAATGTTTGATTCACTCAAAATCAACAATGAAAAACTAGACTACCACATGCTTGCATTAGCGTCCCAAATTCTTCGCCATTATGGACCAAACACATAACCAAAATCATGAGGACTTTTCAAAGGTTGTAATGGGGCCAATGTAAAGAGAAAGAAATTGGAGGGGATCAATTTTGGTCTTGTGGTGCTAAATCCGGGACTAGAAGTAATCCTAAAATCCAAAACTCAACACTTCACACTTTACTTTTTAACACTTCCAACTTTCCTTTACCAACTCTTTACATTCATTCAAGCTCTTTGTGTTTCTTTCACACACTTGCTTCTTTTGCATCTTTTCCTTCTGTCTTTTCAACTCTTTACAATACATTATGAAGACTACTACTTTGAAGCTCAACTTTTTCTTCCTTTTCTTTGCAACAATATTCTTTTCATCTTTATTTTTTTTTTCAACTTTCACTCTAGAGTTGTCCTTCCTTCCACCTCTTCTTTGAAATTTCCCCATTCTTAATCACAACTCACATAAAACAAAATAACCTAAACGAAGCCTTACATGATAGAGGTGTCGATACAACAACTCCAACACATGAACACCTCTAGATCTCCGCCCTACCACCTCCAGACCTAGCTCTGACCTCCCAATACCACCACCCCTAGACTGGCAGCCTAACCCTCATCCCCCAACACCACCACCACTTAACGACCCAAGCTCTGTCCCCCACCCCTTACAACCCCACCACAACCCCAACCACCTTGTACCCCGCTGTAAATTCCTAGGGAGACACGCTTCCAGCCACCATTCTCTGCCCCAAAGGGGCTCAATATTGTTTTTACTACCATAGCTTTGTCTTGTGTCTTCTCTTGGATTGGGAGTTGTTGTGCTAGCTATGCTTGTTTCAATCTGGTGTTTTCAAGCTTGTGTTTTTCAAGTTGTGCATGAACGTTTTTATGATGTTGTGTGTTCTAGTTTTTGTTGTTAGCTTTTGTTGCTAGATTTTCATAGCCGCTAAGTTAGCTAGTGTTTGAGTTGGTTTTGTAACTTCGTTTCTTCTTCTATTTTTTTGTCCTTTTAGCGCTTGGTGGTTTTTGTTGGCTTTCCTTTGGCTATTGTTGGTTTTTTTTGTTTTTGGTCGTTTTTGGTTTTTGGGTGCTTTTGGCCTTTGTGTTTATGGTGTAGGTTAGTTGTAGCTTTAGCTTGAAGGTTGTATTATGGGCCTTTCACAATGGTTTTACCGAAGCATAGCGATCCTGAATAGGGAAGAAGAACTAAAGTTGGTTGGATATTGGGTTCGTGGAACGTGCGCTCTCTTACTGGGATATTATTGGAATTGGTAAGGATCCTTCAACAACGCAGAGTGGACATTAATTGCTTGCAATGAGGAGACAAAGTGGAAGGGAAAGAAAGCTAAGGAGATCGACATGTGGAAGCTATGATACTCAAGGGTTTCTAGTAATTAAAATGGAGAGGGTATCTCAGTGGATAACAAGTTGAGAGACCAAGTGGTGTAGGTGGTACGTAGAAGTGATCGTGTGATGATGGTGAAAATTGTGCATGAGGGAGAGCCCATGAATATTTTAGTGTGTACATGCCGCATGTAGGGCTAAGTATGGAGGAGAAGTGATGTTTCTGGTAAGACCTGTATTGTTTGATGAGGGGCATCCCTGCGTCTGAAAAGGTGGTGGTCGGGGTGACTTCAATGGTCATATCGGAAAGGAGAGAGACGGGTATGATGAGGTTCATGGAGGTTTCGGTTCAGGGGTAAAAATGACGGTGCTAGGGCATTGTTGGAGTTTGGGTGATTTATAGCAAACTCGTGGTTTAATAAGTAGGATGAGCATTTGATCACCTTCCAAAACATGTTGGGTAAAACACAAATTGACTTCTTCGTGCTTAGAATACAAGATAAGAGTTGATGTCGATTGTAAGGTTATCCATTTTGAGGCATGGTGACACAACACATGTTGTTGGTCTTAGACATGGTTTGGTTTTAGAGGAGAAGGAGGGAAGGTAGTGCAGGGCAACCCAAGATTAGGTGGTGGCACTTGTTGGAGGAGAATGGGGGCATCTTTTGCAATAGGATTTTTCAAGAGGTAAAAGCTAAAGGGGTGTGGTAGGTTAGAGACAATGTTGATGTTAAGTAGTGTAAGATGGCAAAGTGTGTTCGGAGAGCAGCTTGTGGTGTCTTGGGGTATGTCAAGGGGTAAAATCGATAACAAAAGGTCTGAAGCTTGGTGAAATGACAAAGTTTAGGAGAAGGTTAGGGCAAAGCAGATTGCATACAGAAAATTGGTAGAGTGTAGAGTTGGAGACAAAGAAGTGGGATTGGTAGAGTAAAGAGCGGCAAATAAAGTCGCTAAAAAGGAGGTAGTCAAGGATAAGGAGAAAGCCTACGAAGGGGTGTATAAGGCTTTGGGTGAAAAGGGAGGAGAAAAGGCGATGTCTAGATTAGCTCGGGTTAGAGAGAGAAAGAGCAGAAACGTCAATAAGTACTAGTTGAGGACATTCAGATCAAGAAGCGTTGGTAGATGTACTTTTATGGCCTATTGAATGAGGGTTCCAATGTAGAGGACTGAGGAGGGCTCACAAGCACTAAAAGGGCACACCATTTGTCTTTTCTATATATATTTTTCCAGGGAGGAAGTGAAAGAGGTGGTTTGGAAAATGAGTAATAGAAAAGCAATAGGACCAGATGAGATACTAGTGGAAGTTTGGAGATGCTTACGGGTCCAATTGTATTTTCTATGAACGTTTTTCCAAGGAGGAAGTGAAAGATGTGGTTCAGAAAATGTGTAATAGAAAAGCAGTAGGACCAGATGAGATACCTGTGGAAGTTTGGAGGTGCTTAGGGGTCAGAGGCTTGGAGTGGTTAACATCACTATATTCAACGTCATTTTTAAGACGGTCAAGATGCTTGAAGACTGGAGACTCAATAAGTTGATTCCATTGTATTAAAACAAGAGAGATGTACAATAATGTAGCAGCTATAGGGGTATCAAACTCCTTAGTCACACGATGAAGTTGTGGGGAAAGTTGATTGAGTCAAGGAAGCTAGTCAGCATGTCCGAGAACCAGTTCGGTTTCATGCCGGGTAGGTCATCCACCAAGGCGATCCATTTTGCCCAGGAGGTTGTTAGAGGCTTATAAAGAGAGGAAGAGGAATTTGCATATGGCTTTTGTTGGAGAAGGCGTATGAATGAGTGCCTAGAAAGTTATTGTGAAGATGTCTAGAAGTTAAAGGAATTTCAGGAACGTATATCAAGATTCTTAAGGATATGTACGAGGGGTCCTTAACCAGCGTGTGTAGCCTAGAGGGAGATACATATTACTTCCAGGTAAGGGTGGGGTTGCACTAGGGGTCGACACTTAGCCTCTTTCTCTTCACACTTGTTATGGGTGTATTGACGCAGGAGATCCAAGGAGAGGTACCTTGGTGCATCTTATTTGCTCACGACATTGTGCTGGTAGATGAGTCGAGGGCTAGAGTTGCTAGAAAGCTCGAAGTTTGGAGGGAGAAGCTCGAAGTAGAAGGTTTTAGATTGAGTAGGACCAAGACAGAATATGTGGAGTTAGAGTTTGGATAGATAGATGATTCCACCGAGGAAGTACGACTAGGAGGTGTCCTTGTTATGAAAAAGGAGAGTTTCAAGTAGTTAGGATCGATTAATCGATCTACAGAGTGATGGGGACATAGACGAGGACATCAAGCATCGCATTCAAAGAAGTTGGCAAAATTGGAGGGTTGTCTCAAGGATTTTATGTGACAAAAAGAACCCACTTAAGATGAAGGGCAAATTCTAGAAGTCGATAATTAGACCCGTGATTTTGTATGGGGTGGAGTGTTGGCCTACCAAGAAGGTACAAGAGCAATAATTGATGGTAGAATAGATGCATATGTTGAGATGGATGTGTGAGCACACGAGGTTAGACAAGATCAAATTCGTGGTGATTAGGAATAAGGTCGGAGTGGCAAGTATAGGAGAGAAATTGAGGGAATCGAGGTTGCGCTGGTTTGAACACATACGGAGGAGGCCACCAAAGGTCTTGATACAAAGATGTGAGGACATGGTTTTCAATGATTTTCGCAGAGGCAGAGGTAGACCGAAGAAGAGTTGGAAGGAAGTTAATTATAAAACAAGATCTTTCCTTGTTAGATACTTCAGTGGAGTTGACAGGCTGTATGGATCTTTGGAGGGAGAAGATTACGGTGGAGGAGCGGCAGTAGTAGGCCAACCAGAGACAAAGGGCCCACATCCTCTCTCTCTCTCTCTCTCTCTCTCACTGACATCTTTTCCTTGTTTTTAGGTCTTTAGGTCTTTTTTACACACTCTCTCGATTTTTAGGTTGAGGCAAGGGTGAATACATCCTAACCTCCCAAACCCTGCCCGAGACAAGTTTACACTATGTTAGTGTTGTTGTTGTTGTATCAATAAATGGACCACATACTTAAATATACTCGACTTAGTCTAACTTAATTCAAGTCACATTTTAATTTCCATCTGGTCCTTTGATTTTCAGCTCTAGTAAATTTTATTGCATGGATGGGGGTGGATCGTGTGAGTAAGGTTTACTGTATTGCACTAAGATGTGTTGTGGACCTTATGGTTGATCGATTTGATAAAATTGTAAAAAAATAAAATCAAGGGCTTCCTTCAGAAGAGAAACTTCGTATTTATTTTATATGAAAGTTCATGGCCCAATATCGATGAAAAGGGTATTACATCCATATACATGCGTGATGGGTGTAACATATAATAGAGTTACATCCTAAAACAAATTAATAAAAAAAAATAATCTACAAATGATATACTAAATATATAATTACTAAATTTTTGACGCAGAAAACATTGTTTCCACATGCCTTCTTAAAGTGCTAAACAGTAGGAACCGGTCAATGATGTTGTCAAACGAAGAATCAAAACCTAAAGAGAAACTTTATTCCTAGCACATAATTAACTTATGTCTTGACCCATTCCAAAATTTCATGGTTTAATCAGTTACAAGAGATCTGCTATATTGTGTCCGGTGTACCACAAAGATCAGAACATGACATCACTCAACTTAGCTGGACGTGTACACTAATTAATTTTCAGTAATTATAGATTTCCCCCAGGTGTTTTCCCCCTATTTCCTGAAAAATTGTTTGGTACGTATATGGAAAAAACAAAGACCAGCTAGTGTAATGTACAGCAGGAAAATCTGCAAAGTAGGGTTTTGAAATCTTTAGATGGCCCCCATGCAATTCCAATTATTAAATGTGGAGAAGACAGGAAAAAAAGAAGCTTAGGGGAGTTGGCTTAATTAGAGACACAAAATCATATCATTAAATGATTAATAATTCCAAAACATTCTTTCTTCTGTAATAATCATATGTAGTGATCGAATGTGCGTAATTACATTCTGAGTGTATGCTTAAAGTACTTCTACCAAAAAAGTTTATGCTTAAAAGTACATGTACGTAGGTCAATATGAAAATTTGGTTATTAATTGGTGTAATAGTGTTAGGTAGGATAATCTAACCTTCCTTGGTCCTTGCTGTAGTGACCTATATACATCCTATCAAACCTAAAAAACATACATAATATTATTTTTATTACCCTTTTTGTAGGTAATATATATATATCTAGAATTACAAAATTACTTAAATTAGGAGATATGATTCAGACAAATGTTTTTTATGAGAGTTATGTACTGTATAATTAGGATGTCCAAATCTGGTTAATCGTGATTTTGATTAATTTAAAGTATTAGTTGTAATTGATTCCTCAACTTCGATTAATCAAGGACTTGTTAACCAAAATTTTCGGTTTGTTTTTCTTGGTTAACTAATACGGAGTAACTATTTATGAAATTTTATATTATAATAATACACTAAAACAAAAATAAAATTACCAATTTAATATCAAATATTATCACTATGTTAGAGTTTCAAAATAAATACTAGTTTTATATGATGACTATGTTTTAAATTGTCTTTAATATGTATATAGGGATGAAAATCGTCAATGAATATCTGATCCACTCGAGCACCCGACTCGAATATATGGATAGAAACCCGATCTAAGCCGGGTGGCGGAAGATAGATGGGTGAAAAGTTTTGTGGGTGGGTTGGATGCGGGTGGAGGAAGTGAGGAACATCCAATCCACCACTTGCATAACCACGTGACCCGCTTCACCCGTCTATTAATTATATATAATTAAGTGGGTTTTTGACAATGATATTATCATAAATTATTACGTTTGTTAATGATTTTATATTTTTAATAATTGATCTTTATGGGGTAACATTCTAGCTTTATACTTTTTTTTTTAATATTTTGTATTGAAAAATAGTTTTTATATGTAGTTTGCAGGTTCGGGCAAAAAAACATAAAAAGTAACCACTCATTTATAGCACCCGACCCACTCAAAATCCCGACGGATAACAAGAAGATTGGATGTGGACGATGAATTTCGTACGTGGATGACAGACATATTAAGTGGAGCATTGTTCTCGCAATTCAGTTTCATTTTTTCTTTTCAGTTTCTCGTTACGGTTATGTTTTGACAATCCAGCTTATAGTCAAAGTCATAATGAAAAATGAAAAAGAATTATCATCACAAGCTGACTACATCAAACATCTAATAGTCAAAAGGCTGAATTCCACAAACTATGAATAATATTGGGACCTTCAAACATAGGGAAATTTCTTTTAGTGCTCTCGAATTGACATAAAATTTATTATTAGATTTAAGGAATTTCACTAAGTCCAATACCAAAATCTCTCTTATTAACAAGTTGTAAAAAGGGTATTGTATGTTCTATTAAAAAAAAAGTATTGTATGATAAGCGAATCTCACGGGTACAACTTTGTTGGGTTGGATTCTTTTGAGCCCCATTAAACTTCACATTTCTCAGTTTCTACTCTCAGGAGTTCATCCCTTGAGCCCAAAGCCCATTTACACATTTCGTATGATCGAAGTGCTTACCTTTTTTTTTACTAACTCGTGATTTCTTTCTTTTAATTTTTTTTGGCTAATCTTTCTTATGGTCCTTTTTTCGCAGCAGATAATTAAGCGAATTCTGGTGGTAAAAGCAATTAACTATCAAGTTCCCACACATTTTATGGTGTGGATTGAACATTAATCAATTGCAATTTGTGAATTTCGAGAGGAATTGTTACAACTAAATATTTTAGGGTGGCTTTTGTGTTGAAGCAGTCGTCGGATTATGCCCATGTTGTTCGAGTGGGGAAATCTACTTTTCAAGCAATCCGATGAGAAGAGATCTTTGTTCAATGGGAGCGGCCGACGAATGGGTATGTTAAGATTAACACTGACGGGTCGGTCCATGATGGGCTAGCAGTTGTCGGGGGAGTTATTCGAGATATAGATGATAAGTGACAGATAGGATTAATTTGTCCATAATATTGGTATATGTATTGTTCCAATATCAGAATTGCAGGGTGTCCTACGAGGTTTGAGTATTGTTTAGAGCAATGGCTATATGATCGTTCTTTTAGAAATTGGCTCGCAACTGGTGTGTCTTCTTCTTGGGACGACCTATGGAGTGTAGTCATCCAATCTCCAACCTGGTTTATCAATGTCAAGGCTTTATTCGTAGGAATTGGGATATTCAATTTCGTCATATCTACCGCGTAGCTAATAGTGTCACTGACTATCTAGCTTCTTTAGCTTTTTCGTTTAGTATTGGTTTTCATGTATTGTGACCCTCGGGGGTGTTTACTCTTTATTATTTGATAATGTAAGGAGTCAACCTATCCCCTATTTGCTTACTACTTAGTCTTTTTTTTTATTATTAATAAAAATTCTAGAGGGGACGGAGAGTATTCCCTCTCCATCGACAAAAAAAGAGAAATCTTTTAGAATGTAGATTGCAATTTGCAAGTGTTTTTTAATAATCAGACGTAGTTTTATGGTCTAAGGAGAGACGTCACTCTTTGAGCTTTATTAAAGTCTGTGGGCTAATATAGTGGAAGGAATGCGTGTACCAGGTCTATTATTCAAGTACAATGAAGTTTAAACACAAAAGTATATGGTCTGGCCCATATTCGCAACACGTCCCGACAAGTGCAATTAGTTTGACCCACTTGATACTTGGACAAATGAGTCTAGCATATCTCAAATAACGGGTGTAACTCATTGCCATATCTCAAATGGTACATATTCTCTGTCTTTTTTAGCCAACTCAAGCCAAATAACGGGTGGGTCACTGCCCAAATAAATGGGCAGGTAGCATCACCCGCTAAGCCCACTCAAACAGTCACGAAATGTGCCCAAGACTAGACCTTTTCTGATATTATATTAAAAAGTTCATGGGCAGATTTAGTTGGAGTACGTCGTGTGTAACAAACATAACATATATACAAATTTAATAAGGTTTCAATCCAAAATCATATGACGATGAATGAATAGAGTAACTCATAAAATTATGCACTAGGTAATTTTAGTCCCAATTTTCTTATGTGAGAACATATTTACAACAAGCTTTATTGAAACAAATACCTAAGTTAAGTAGGAATCAAACGAGAAAAGTCATACTGCTCACATCATAAAAGAAAAATGAAAAACGAAAAACCTCTTGTAAGTCATAAAAAACATGAAAATCAATCTGAAATTAAAAAGAGCGAGGCAAGGAAGTCCACATTAAAATTTGCTTTAGAAAAAATATGACAAATCTGTACATACTAGTTTAGTAACAAAAAACCATGACATTGATCCACTAGTAGAACATATTTGTAATGAAGCAAGTTGTTGTTGTTTTAGCCTAGCAAGTTGATGATTATGTTTATGGCCGGCCGGAGGTACAAAACATATATGGTTGTACATTGTGTTCATACTATTTAAGAAATTTGTTTGTGGATAAGAATCATACAACGTTTTCCAACTCTTTTTTTTCCCAAATGAAATTGCATAGACCATCCAAAGTGAAATGCCTAATTTATTTAATGATTGGAAGCATCCAATTATGGGAAAAGTGATTGTGCAGATTCTATTTTCCATCTATGCTTAATAAAATTTCATATTTTCCGAACACATTCTTTCTATTTTATGCTTTGTTTCCAGCTTATATGAATTCTTGGTAAGAAAAGAGAACTAAAGAACTTCTACATCCAACATCGTTTGATATTGATAATACCAAATATATGGGATATTGAATCTTGGTATCGATCGGTATAAATATTAAGACACTGGTATGAGGAATATTGTAAAGTTAAAGAGAACAACTATTTGAAATATTTTTTCTTGTTATTTACTCAAATAGAATTTAAAATATATAGAGACATGCATAATCCCTTATCTTTCAAGAATAAAAATAACAAATATAAACAAATTAAAACAATATCTTTTTACCCCCTAAGTTGGATCATGTAAAGTTGGAACATGTGAATCAACAATGCCCAACTTATCATACAAATATGAGAACTGAGATTTGCCGAGGGCCTTAGTGAACATATCAAAAGATTGCTCTGAAGTACGAATATAATTAGTTACAATGTTGCCAGCTCGTATGTTTATGAAAAACAAGATTAGCGGAGATATGCAGAATAAACCGACTATCATAGAACACACATATTAAAACTGAATGACACACAAATATCTGTCTAGAAATCAAGATATTGGGATATGGTATTATACCTTTTTTTTTAATATCAAAATATTACTATGATACAAAGTGATATCGGTCAAATTGATATCGATATCTCATATGCTATATAGTGATATCACAACCCATAAAATATGTGATCTTGGCATTGTATGTATATGTATATATGATGAAGATTTCTCTCAAAATGAAGACACAAGTGAATGATCAATCATTTATATATGAATACAATTTTTGTACCATTTGCAATTTCACAAAGGAATCTGACCAAACGTGTTTTGTTGTTATAAAGCCAAAGTTATAACAGTTTTCCTTAACTTTTTCAATATTCCTCATCATAAGATGACTATTATTATCACCAAAGATTTCCTCTCAATCTTGGGTTGGAAGAAAAGACTAATCTTGTCTCAGATTTTGAATGGATGGACATCCTTAATTCATCAATATTATGTGGTTTTTATAAGTGTTCACGACATGCACTCTGTTCGTGCATATGCTTTTGCTAGAATCTATCGATAATATGTAATCGGTGTTAGAAATACATGAATTCTATCCCCCGCTTGATTACTACTTAGTCCTTTTTCTTTATTAATAAAACACTCCCTTGAGGGGCCGGAGAGTTCCGCCTCTCATTCGACCAAAAAAAATGAAAAATGAAAAATGAAAAATGAAAAACCTCTTGTAAGTCATAAAAAACATGAAAATCAATATGAAATTAAAAAGAGCGAGGCAAGAAAGTTCACAATAAAATTTGCTTTAGAAAAATTATGACAAATCCGTACATACTAGTTTAGTAACAAAAAACCTTGTCATTGATTCACTAGTGGAACGTATTTGTAATGAAGCAAGTTGTTGTTTTTTTAGTCTAGCAAGTTGATGATTATGTTTATGGCCGGCCGGAGGTACAAAACATAATTATATGGTTGTACATTGTGTTCATACTATTTAAGAAATTTATTTGTGGATAAGAATCATACAACGTTTTCCAACTCTTTTTTTTTCCAAATGAAATTGCATAGACCATCCAAAGTGAAATGCCTAATTTATTTAATGATTGGAAGCATCCATTTGTGGGAAAAGTGATTGTGCATATTCTATTTTCCATTTATGCTTAATAAAATTTCATATTTTCCGAACACATTCTTTCTATTTTATGCTTTGTTTCCAGCTTATATGAATTCTTGGTAAGAAAAGAGAACTAAAGAACTTCTACATCCAACATCGTTTGATATTGATAATACCAAATATATGGGATATTGAATCTTGGTATCGATCGGTATAAATATTAAGACACTGGTATGAGGAATATTGTAAAGTTAAAGAGAACAACTATTTGAAATATTTTTTCTTGTTATTTACTCAGATAGAATTTAAAATATATAGAGACATGCATAATCACTTATCTTTCAAGAAACATAAAAATAACAAATATAAACAAATTAAAACAATATCTTTTTACCCCCTAAGTTGGATCACGTAAAAATGGAACATGTGGATCAACAATGCCCAACTTATCATGCAAATATAAGAACTGAGATTTGCCGAGGGCCTTAGTGAACATATCAAAAGATTGCTCTGAAGTACGAATATAATTAGTTACAACGTTGCCAGCTTGTATGTTTATGAAAAACAGGATTAGCGGAGATATGCAGAATAAACCGACTAGCATAGAACACACACATGAAAACTGAATAACACACAAATATTTGTCTAGAAATAAAGATATTTGGATATGGTATTATACCTATTTTTTTTAATATCAAAATATTACTATGATACAAAGTGATATCGGTCAAACTGATATCGATATCTCATATGCTATATAGTGATATCACAACCCATAAAATATGTGATCTTAGCATTGTATGTATATGTATATATGATGAAGATTTCTCTCAAAACGAAGACACAAGTGAATGATCAATCATTTATATTTGAATACAATTTTTGTACCATTTGCAATTTCACAAAGGAATCTGACCAAAGGTGTTTTGTTGTTAAAAAGCCAAAGCTGTAACAGTTTTCCTTAACTTTCCAAGATTCCTAATCATAAGACGACTATTATTATCACCGAAGATTTTCTCTCAATCATGGGTTGGAAGAAAAGACTAATCTTGTCTCAGATTTCGAATGGATGGACATCCTTAATTCATCAATATTCTGTGCTTTTTATAAGTGTTCACGACATGCACTCTGTTCGTGCATATGCTTTTGCTAGCATCTATCGATAATATGTGATCGATGTTAGAAATATATGAATTCTATCCCCCGCTTGATTACTACATAGTCCATTTTCTTTATTAATAAAACACTCCCTTGAGGGGCCGGAGCGTTCCCCCTCTCCTTCGACCAAAATAAATGAAAAATGAAAAATGAAAAATGAAAAACCTCTTTTAAGTCATGAAAAACATCAAAATCAATATGAAATTAAAAAGAGCGAGGCAAGAAAGTTCACAATAAAATTTGCTATAGTAAAATTATGACAAATCTGTACATACTAGTTTAGTAACAAAAAACCTTGTCATTGATTCACTAGTGGAACGTATTTGTAATGAAGCAAGTTGTTGTTTTTTTAGCCTAGTAAGTTGATGATTATGTTTATGGCTGGCCGGAGGTACAAAACATAATTATATGGTTGTACATTGTGTTCATACTATTTAAGAAATTTGTTTGTGGAAAAGAATCATACAACGTTTTCCAACTCTTTTTTTTTTCCAAATGAAATTGCATAGACCATCCAAAGTGAAATGCCTAATATATTTAATGATTGGAAGCATCCATTTGTGGGAAAAGTGATTGTGCATATTCTATTTTCCATTTATGCTTATTAAAATTTCATATTTTCCGAACACATTCTTTCTATTTTATGCTTTGTTTCCAGCTTATATGAATTCTTGGTAAGAAAAGAGAACTAAAGAACTTCTACATCCAACATCGTTTGATATTGGTAATACCAAATATATGGCATATTGAATCTTGGTATCGATCGGTATAAATATTAAGACACTGGTATGAGGAATATTGTAAAGTTAAAGAGAACAACTATTTGAAATATTTTTTCTTGTTATTTACTCAGATAGAATTTAAAATATATAGAGATATGCATAATCCCTTATCTTTCAAGAAACATAAAAATAACAAATATAAACAAATTAAAACAATATCTTTTTACTCCCTAAGTTGGATCATGTAAAGTTGGAACATGTGGATCAACAATGCCCAACTTATCATACAAATATGAGAACTGAGATTTGCCGAGGGCCTTAGTGAACATATCAAAAGATTGCTCTGAAGTACGAATATAATTTTTCACAATGTTGCCAGCTTGTATGTTTATGAAAAACAAGATTAGCGGAGATATGCAGAATAAACCGACTATCATAGAACACACATATGAAAACTGAATGACACACAAATATCTGTTTAGAAATCAAGATATTGGGATATGGTATTGTACCTATTTTTCTTAATATCAAAATATTACTATGATACAAAGTGATATCGGTCAAATTGATATCGATATGTCATATGCTATATAGTGATATCACAACCCATAAAATATGTGATCTTGGCATTGTATGTATATGTATATATGATGAAGATTTCTCTCAAAATGAAGACACAAGTGAATGATCAATCATTTATATTTGAATACAATTTTTGTACCATTTGCAATTTCACAAAGGAATCTGACCAAACGTGTTTTGTTGTTATAAAGCCAAAGTTATAACAGTTTTCCTTAACTTTTTCAATATTCCTCATCATAAGATGACTATTATTATCACCAAAGATTTCCTCTCAATCTTGGGTTGGAAGAAAAGACTAATCTTGTCTCAGATTTTGAATGGATGGACATCCTTAATTCATCAATATTATGTGGTTTTTATAAGTGTTCACGACATGCACTCTGTTCGTGCATATGCTTTTGCTAGAATCTATCGATAATATGTAATCGGTGTTAGAAATACATGAATTCTATCCCTCGCTTGATTACTACTTAGTCCTTTTTCTTTATTAATAA
The DNA here is from genome assembly GCA_964016875.1 of Fallopia convolvulus. NCBI lineage: Eukaryota > Viridiplantae > Streptophyta > Magnoliopsida > Caryophyllales > Polygonaceae > Fallopia > Fallopia convolvulus. The sequence goes on from OZ024720.1 coordinate 5,044,999, forward strand.
AACACTCCCTTGAGGGGCCGGAGAGTTCCGCCTCTCATTCGACCAAAAAAAATGAAAAATGAAAAATAAAAAATGAAAAACCTCTTGTAAGTCATAAAAAACATGAAAATCAATATGAAATTAAAAAGAGCGAGGCAAGAAAGTTCACAATAAAATTTGCTTTAGAAAAATTATGACAAATCCGTACATACTAGTTTAGTAACAAAAAACCTTGTCATTGATTCACTAGTGGAACGTATTTGTAATGAAGCAAGTTGTTGTTTTTTTAGTCTAGCAAGTTGATGATTATGTTTATGGCCGGCCGGAGGTACAAAACATAATTATATGGTTGTACATTGTGTTCATACTATTTAAGAAATTTATTTGTGGATAAGAATCATACAACGTTTTCCAACTCTTTTTTTTCCAAATGAAATTGCATAGACCATCCAAAGTGAAATGCCTAATTTATTTAATGATTGGAAGCATCCATTTGTGGGAAAAGTGATTGTGCATATTCTATTTTCCATTTATGCTTAATAAAATTTCATATTTTCCGAACACATTCTTTCTATTTTATGCTTTGTTTCCAGCTTATATGAATTCTTGGTAAGAAAAGAGAACTAAAGAACTTCTACATCCAACATCGTTTGATAGTGATAATACCAAATATATGGGATATTGAATCTTGGTATCGATCGGTATAAATATTAAGACACTGGTATGAGGAATATTGTAAAGTTAAAGAGAACAACTATTTGAAATATTTTTTCTTGTTATTTACTCAGATAGAATTTAATATATAGAGAGACATGCATAATCCCTTATCTTTCAAGAAACATAAAAATAACAAATATAAACAAATTAAAACAATATCTTTTTACCCCCTAAGTTGGACCATGTAAAGTTGGAACATGTGGATCAACAATGCCCAACTTATCATACAAATATGAGAATTGAGATTTGCCGAGGGCCTTAGTGAACATATCAAAAGATTGCTATGAAGTACGAATATAATTTTTCACAATGTTGCCAGCTTGTATGTTTATGAAAAACAAGATTAGTGGAGATATGCAGAATAAACCGACTATCATAGAGCACACATATGAAAACTGAATGACACACAAATATCTGTCTAGAAATCAAGATATTGGGATATGGTATTATACCTATTTGTTTTAATATCAAAATATTACTATGATACAAAGTGATATCGGTCAAATTGATATCGATATGTCATATGCTATATAGTGATATCACAACCCATAAAATATGTGATCTTGACATTGTATGTATATGTATATATGATGTAGATTTCTCTCAAAATGAAGACACAAGTGAATGATCAATCATTTATATTTGAATACAATTTTTGTACCATTTGCGATTTCACAAAGGAATTTGACCAAACGTGTTTTGTTGTTATAAAGCCAAAGTTATAACAGTTTTCCTTAACTTTTTCAAGATTCCTCATCATAAGATGACTATTATTATCACCAAAGATTTCCTCTCAATCATGGGTTGGAAGAAAAGACTAATCTTGTCTCAGATTTCGAATGGATGGACATCCTTAATTCATCAATATTCTGTGCTTTTTATAAGTGTTCACGACATGCACTCTGTTCGTGCATATGCTTTTGCTAGCATCTATCGATAATATGTGATCGATGTTAGAAATATATGAATTCTATCCCCCGCTTGATTACTACATAGTCCATTTTCTTTATTAATAAAACACTCCCTTGAGGGGCCGGAGCGTTCCCCCTCTCCTTCGACCAAAATAAATGAAAAATGAAAAATGAAAAATGAAAAACCTCTTTTAAGTCATGAAAAACATCAAAATCAATATGAAATTAAAAAGAGCGAGGCAAGAAAGTTCACAATAAAATTTGCTATAGTAAAATTATGACAAATCTGTACATACTAGTTTAGTAACAAAAAACCTTGTCATTGATTCACTAGTGGAACGTATTTGTAATGAAGCAAGTTGTTGTTTTTTTAGCCTAGTAAGTTGATGATTATGTTTATGGCTGGCCGGAGGTACAAAACATAATTATATGGTTGTACATTGTGTTCATACTATTTAAGAAATTTGTTTGTGGAAAAGAATCATACAACGTTTTCCAACTCTTTTTTTTTTTCCAAATGAAATTGCATAGACCATCCAAAGTGAAATGCCTAATATATTTAATGATTGGAAGCATCCATTTGTGGGAAAAGTGATTGTGCATATTCTATTTTCCATTTATGCTTATTAAAATTTCATATTTTCCGAACACATTCTTTCTATTTTATGCTTTGTTTCCAGCTTATATGAATTCTTGGTAAGAAAAGAGAACTAAAGAACTTCTACATCCAACATCGTTTGATATTGGTAATACCAAATATATGGCATATTGAATCTTGGTATCGATCGGTATAAATATTAAGACACTGGTATGAGGAATATTGTAAAGTTAAAGAGAACAACTATTTGAAATATTTTTTCTTGTTATTTACTCAGATAGAATTTAAAATATATAGAGATATGCATAATCCCTTATCTTTCAAGAAACATAAAAATAACAAATATAAACAAATTAAAACAATATCTTTTTACTCCCTAAGTTGGATCATGTAAAGTTGGAACATGTGGATCAACAATGCCCAACTTATCATACAAATATGAGAACTGAGATTTGCCGAGGGCCTTAGTGAACATATCAAAAGATTGCTCTGAAGTACGAATATAATTTTTCACAATGTTGCCAGCTTGTATGTTTATGAAAAACAAGATTAGCGGAGATATGCAGAATAAACCGACTATCATAGTACACACATATGAAAACTGAATGACACACAAATATCTGTTTAGAAATCAAGATATTGGGATATGGTATTGTACCTATTTTTCTTAATATCAAAATATTACTATGATACAAAGTGATATCGGTCAAATTGATATCGATATGTCATATGCTATATAGTGATATCACAACCCATAAAATATGTGATCTTGGCATTGTATGTATATGTATATATGATGAAGATTTCTCTCAAAATGAAGACACAAGTGAATGATCAATCATTTATATTTGAATACAATTTTTGTACCATTTGCAATTTCACAAAGGAATCTGACCAAACGTGTTTTGTTGTTATAAAGCCAAAGTTATAACAGTTTTCCTTAACTTTTTCAATATTCCTCATCATAAGATGACTATTATTATCACCAAAGATTTCCTCTCAATCTTGGGTTGGAAGAAAAGACTAATCTTGTCTCAGATTTTGAATGGATGGACATCCTTAATTCATCAATATTATGTGGTTTTTATAAGTGTTCACGACATGCACTCTGTTCGTGCATATGCTTTTGCTAGAATCTATCGATAATATGTAATCGGTGTTAGAAATACATGAATTCTATCCCTCGCTTGATTACTACTTAGTCCTTTTTCTTTATTAATAAAACACTCCCTTGAGGGGCCGGAGAGTTCCGCCTCTCATTCGACCAAAAAAAATGAAAAATGAAAAATGAAAAACCTCTTGTAAGTCATAAAAAACATGAAAATCAATATGAAATTAAAAAGAGCGAGGCAAGAAAGTTCACAATAAAATTTGCTTTAGAAAAATTATGACAAATCCGTACATACTAGTTTAGTAACAAAAAACCTTGTCATTGATTCACTAGTGGAACGTATTTGTAATGAAGCAAGTTGTTGTTTTTTTAGTCTAGCAAGTTGATGATTATGTTTATGGCCGGCCGGAGGTACAAAACATAATTATATGGTTGTACATTGTGTTCATACTATTTAAGAAATTTATTTGTGGATAAGAATCATACAACGTTTTCCAACTCTTTTTTTTCCAAATGAAATTGCATAGACCATCCAAAGTGAAATGCCTAATTTATTTAATGATTGGAAGCATCCATTTGTGGGAAAAGTGATTGTGCATATTCTATTTTCCATTTATGCTTAATAAAATTTCATATTTTCCGAACACATTCTTTCTATTTTATGCTTTGTTTCCAGCTTATATGAATTCTTGGTAAGAAAAGAGAACTAAAGAACTTCTACATCCAACATCGTTTGATAGTGATAATACCAAATATATGGGATATTGAATCTTGGTATCGATCGGTATAAATATTAAGACACTGGTATGAGGAATATTGTAAAGTTAAAGAGAACAACTATTTGAAATATTTTTTCTTGTTATTTACTCAGATAGAATTTAATATATAGAGAGACATGCATAATCCCTTATCTTTCAAGAAACATAAAAATAACAAATATAAACAAATTAAAACAATATCTTTTTACCCCCTAAGTTGGACCATGTAAAGTTGGAACATGTGGATCAACAATGCCCAACTTATCATACAAATATGAGAATTGAGATTTGCCGAGGGCCTTAGTGAACATATCAAAAGATTGCTATGAAGTACGAATATAATTTTTCACAATGTTGCCAGCTTGTATGTTTATGAAAAACAAGATTAGTGGAGATATGCAGAATAAACCGACTATCATAGAGCACACATATGAAAACTGAATGACACACAAATATCTGTCTAGAAATCAAGATATTGGGATATGGTATTATACCTATTTGTTTTAATATCAAAATATTACTATGATACAAAGTGATATCGGTCAAATTGATATCGATATGTCATATGCTATATAGTGATATCACAACCCATAAAATATGTGATCTTGACATTGTATGTATATGTATATATGATGTAGATTTCTCTCAAAATGAAGACACAAGTGAATGATCAATCATTTATATTTGAATACAATTTTTGTACCATTTGCGATTTCACAAAGGAATTTGACCAAACGTGTTTTGTTGTTATAAAGCCAAAGTTATAACAGTTTTCCTTAACTTTTTCAAGATTCCTCATCATAAGATGACTATTATTATCACCAAAGATTTCCTCTCAATCATGGGTTGGAAGAAAAGACTAATCTTGTCTCAGATTTCGAATGGATGGACATCCTTAATTCATCAATATTCTGTGCTTTTTATAAGTGTTCACGACATGCACTCTGTTCGTGCATATGCTTTTGCTAGCATCTATCGATAATATGTGATCGATGTTAGAAATATATGAATTCTATCCCCCGCTTGATTACTACTTCGTCCTTTTTCTTTATTAATAAAACACTCCCTTGAGGGGCCGGAGAGTTCCGCCTCTCATTCGACCAAAAAAAATGAAAAATGAAAAATGAAAAATGAAAAATGAAAAATGAAAAATGAAAAATGAAAGTCATAAAAAACATGAAAATCAATATGAAATTAAAAAGAGCGAGGCAAGAAAGTTCACAATAAAATTTGCTTTAGAAAAATTATGACAAATTCGTACATACTAGTTTGGTAACAAAAAACCTTGTCATTGATTCACTAGTGGAACGTATTTGTAATGAAGCAAGTTGTTGTTTTTTTAGCCTAGCAAGTTGATGATTATGTTTATGGCCGGCCGGAGGTACAAAACATAATTATATGGTTGTACATTGTGTTCATACTATTTAAGAAATTTGTTTGTGGATAAGAATCATACAACGTTTTCCAACTCTTTTTTTTCCAAATGAAATTGCATAGACCATCCAAAGTGAAATGCCTAATTTATTTAATGATTGGAAGCATCCATTTGTGGGAAAAGTGATTGTGCATATTCTATTTTCCATTTATGCTTAATAAAATTTCATATTTTCCGAACACATTCTTTCTATTTTATGCTTTGTTTCCAGCTTATATGAATTCTTGGTAAGAAAAGAGAACTAAAGAACTTCTACATCCAACATCTTTTGATAGTGATAATACCAAATATATGGGATATTGAATCTTGGTATCGATCGGTATAAATATTAAGACACTGGTATGAGGAATATTGTAAAGTTAAAGAGAACAACTATTTGAAATATTTTTTCTTGTTATTTACTCAGATAGAATTTAAAATATATAGAGACATGCATAATCCCTTATCTTTCAAGAAACATAAAAATAACAAATATAAACAAATTAAAACAATATCTTTTTACTCCCTAAGTTGGATCATGTAAAGTTGGAACATGTGGATCAACAATGCCCAACTTATCATACAAATATGAGAACTGAGATTTGCCGAGGGCCTTAGTGAACATATCAAAAGATTGCTCTGAAGTACGAATATAATTAGTTACAACGTTGCCAGCTTTTATGTTTATGAAAAACAGGATTAGCGGAGATATGCAGAATAAACCGACTAGCATAGAACACACATATGAAAACTGAATGACACACAAATATCTTTCTAGAAATCAAGATATTGGGATATGGTATTATACCTATTTTTTTAATATCAAAATATTACTATGATACAAACTGATATCGGTCAAATTGATATCGATATGTCATATGCTATATAGTGATATCACAACCCATAAAATATGTGATCTTGGCATTGTATGTATATGTATATATGATGAAGATTTCTCTCAAAATGAAGACACAAGTGAATGATCAATCATTTATATTTGAATACAATTTTTGTACCATTTGCAATTTCACAAAGGAATCTGACCAAACGTGTTTTGTTGTTATAAAGCCAAAGTTATAACAGTTTTCCTTAACTTTTTCAAGATTCCTCATCATAAGATGACTATTATTATCACCAAAGATTTCCTCTCAATCATGGGTTGGAAGAAAAGACTAATCTTGTCTCAGATTTTGAATGGATGGACATCCTTAATTCATCAATATTCTGTGCTTTTTATAAGTGTTCACGACATGCACTCTGTTCGTGCATATGCTTTTGCTAGCATCTATCGATAATATGTAATCGGTGTTAGAAATACATGAATACTATCCCCCGCTTGATTACTACATAGTCCATTTTCTTTATTAATAAAACACTCCCTTGAGGGGCCGGAGCGTTCCGCCTCTCCTTCGACCAAAATAAATGAAAAATGAAAAATGAAAAATGAAAAACCTCTTGTAAGTCATGAAAAACATGAAAATCAATATGAAATTAAAAAGAGCGAGGCAAGAAAGTTCACAATAAAATTTGCTATAGAAAAATTATGACAAATCTGTACATACTAGTTTAGTAACAAAAAACCTTGTCATTGATTCACTAGTGGAACGTATTTGTAATGAAGCAAGTTGTTGTTGTTTTAGCCTAGCAAGTTGATGATTATGTTTATGGCTGGCCGGAGGTACAAAACATAATTATATGGTTGTACATTGTGTTCATACTATTTAAGAAATTTGTTTGTGGATAAGAATCATACAACGTTTTCCAACTCTTTTTTTTCCAAATGAAATTGCATAGACCATCCAAAGTGAAATGCCTAATTTATTTAATGATTGGAAGCATCCATTTGTGGGAAAAGTGATTGTGCATATTCTATTTTCCATTTATGCTTAATAAAATTTCATATTTTCCGAACACATTCTTTCTATTTTATGCTTTGTTTCCAGCTTATATGAATTCTTGGTAAGAAAAGAGAACTAAAGAACTTCTACATCCAACATCGTTTGATATTGATAATACCAAATATATGGGATATTGAATCTTGGTATCGATCGGTATAAATATTAAGACACTGGTATGAGGAATATTGTAAAGTTAAAGAGAACAACTATTTGAAATATTTTTTCTTGTTATTTACTCAAATAGAATTTAAAATATATAGAGACATGCATAATCCCTTATCTTTCAAGAATAAAAATAACAAATATAAACAAATTAAAACAATATCTTTTTACCCCCTAAGTTGGATCATGTAAAGTTGGAACATGTGAATCAACAATGCCCAACTTATCATACAAATATGAGAACTGAGATTTGCCGAGGGCCTTAGTGAACATATCAAAAGATTGCTCTGAAGTACGAATATAATTAGTTACAATGTTGCCAGCTCGTATGTTTATGAAAAACAAGATTAGCAGAGATATGCAGAATAAACCGACTATCATAGAACACACATATTAAAACTGAATGACACACAAATATCTGTCTAGAAATCAAGATATTGGGATATGGTATTATACCTTTTTTTTTAATATCAAAATATTACTATGATACAAAGTGATATCGGTCAAATTGATATCGATATCTCATATGCTATATAGTGATATCACAACCCATAAAATATGTGATCTTGGCATTGTATGTATATGTATATATGATGAAGATTTCTCTCAAAATGAAGACACAAGTGAATGATCAATCATTTATATTTGAATACAATTTTTGTACCATTTGCAATTTCACAAAGGAATCTGACCAAACGTGTTTTGTTGTTATAAAGCCAAAGTTATAACAGTTTTCCTTAACTTTTTCAAGATTCCTCATCATAAGATGACTATTATTATCACCAAAGATTTCCTCTCAATCAGGGGTTGGAAGAAAAGACTAATCTTGTCTCAGATTTTGATTGGATGGACATTCTTAATTCATCAATATTATGTGGTTTTTATAAGTGTTCACGACATGCACTCTGTTCGTGCATATGCTTTTGCTAGCATCTATCGATAATATGTAATCGGTGTTAGAAATATAGGAATTCTACCACTAGTTCACGTGTCAAGTATAGATTAGATTGGAACAAAGTGTGTCCTAAGATATAATATCATCTCTCGTCAAATTAAATCAGTTATTTGGAACTTGTTGCTTGTTTACTTCATTCATCAAGTCAAATAAGAATCTTACTTTACAAATATTCTCTTCCATTGGAACACAAAGTTGGATAATTTCTACTTAGGGCTTGTCATTCACATTTATTATATATATATGTACACACACACACACACAGACACACACACACACACACACACACACACACATATATATATATATATAGAGAGAGAGTTGATACAAGGCTTATACAACAAGTTAGGTCAATAATATAAATACAATTTTTCTAAGGGCATAGGTTAAGGTCCTTAAAATAATAAAGTTTTGTTAAATTATATTTATTAAAATTTTATATACTTTTTTAAAAGGGTTTATTAATTTCCTAATATGATTTTAGTTCCCTTGAATAAAATGCTTAACCTATGCCCTTAGGGCATAGGTTAAAAAACCAATATAAATATACATGCTATTAATCTTACTCTGTGTGTTCCAATATCTTCCACTTGATATATTTATAGGTTTCTTTAAAATTTTAGGGTAAACAACTATAACAACCTAGTATATCATGTATGGAGGTTTTGGGGCCAAAAATATATGAACTCATATTTCAAGTAAGTCGAGATGGTGTTTTTAATACACCCATAGTGAGCACAATTAAAGAGTAAACAAAAAAGCAAAATAAAAAACAAAAGGAAAATGATCGACTAAAGAATGTTAAAGTTCGTTGTACTAATATGAAGTGGGGTGGGTAGGGGGAGTACACGTTCGTCAGTGCACTTATGCGCATTAGGCCTAACACATAAGTCTTTACGGTTCCATCCTAAACCAATTGACAATTAACACATCCACCGCTAAGCCCACGCTAGTGATGCGACCTTATGGGGGGTCGACTCATGATTTTCGATCTAGGCTAGAGCGGCCGAGATTCTTCTCCGTTAAGAAACCTTGGATAAGTACGAGACCAATGTGATGGTCTTGCGAGCCTCTTGTGCTCGTATTGACGAGGACGAGGCGAGGCTTTGATCGAGTGATGAGCTACGAATGGTTTGGTTGACGCCAGGCCGAGGAAGGAGGAATTGCTACCCTCTTACTTAACTTTGGCTATTATCATTGACATTCATAATATGATTACATCAGAATGCTTAAATAGAAGAACAAGCTAGCCCTACTGGTCTAATGGGCCTTATGCTAGCTATTGAGCTGATCTTTTAAGTATAAGAGTAGGAACACACACCCAAAGTAGTAATAAATGGAAATAGAACATACTAAAACCAAAAATATGTCAAAGCTAGTAATAATATAAAATTTACTAAATAAGACTATCTTTTCGAACCAAGGAGGGCACCATGGCCTAGGGCGCCTCGGGCTAGCCAAGATCTGGGTCATGTCACATCATCCTCCCACAAGATTTGAAGCATCCTCACTTCGAACTCGATGGGCCCGGGGAGAGGTGGCGGTCCATGAACAACATGAGAATGACACCAGGCATTGCGTCCTTTGAAACCTCGATGATGGGCAAGAAAAATCTGGGCTCCAAAGCTGACAGAAGGATGGGCGCGGAAACAAACTTGGGTTTGGCCATGACGATGATCATGTGTAGTGTCATTGGCGAAGTTATGTGGCTTGGGTGTTGGGGATTAATTGTAGGTGTTGTAGTCGGCACCATGTGCACCAGAGGTATGAACATAGAGGTGTCCGACTAGGGCACTCCGATAGAGTCAATGCACTCAAGGCATGGCACGTGTGCAACAAGAGATGTTGGCACATAATAGGCGAGACACGGCTTAAGGGAGGATGGCACACGCACATCCTCTAATTGCCATCCTTCTTGGGCACCAAAATAATCGGGATGGCACACGAGCTAAGGCTCTCTCGAGCATAGCTCTTGTCAAAAAGTTCTTGGACTTGTCATTGTAACTCTTGAGTCTCCTTAGATGTTGCCCTATATGACGCTCGATTAGGCAATGATGCGTCGGGAAAGAAGTTGATGTGGTGATCGATTCCTCGGATGGGTGGCAAGCCTTCGGGAAGCTCATCAGCCATCATATTCCTAAACTCCTGCAAGAGAGAAGAAATGCACTCGGGTAGAATACGCTCTTGAACAGAATTAATAGACAATAAAGGACATAAAATGAAACAATGAGAACTCTCATGAAGTGATTGAGTCATGTCGTCGCGCCGGACAAGCAATCGACGCTCTAGGCATGTGCTAAGGAGAAGTGGTTCGTCGTTCTCCCTCATTCTGGGTTTTCCAGAGGCCCACTTTTCACCCTTTGTAGCTCACAGGATTTTAGGACTTTTGGAGGTGGAAGTGCTTGTAACTTCGTCCTAGTTTGTCAAGGAGCATCTTTTTTGCGAATCTGCGTAGTTTGGGGCGTCGCCGAGGTGGGATTCACTTTCTATCGTCCCAACTCAACATTTTATGGGCGTTTTTTCTATGGTTCTCCAAAATGACCATTTTCTGGTCCAAAAACACCACTTAGATCCCTTTAGGCCAAATTTCGGTCCATTTGGCCTTCTTTTGGCTCGTGCGGCGCTGACGTGTAGAGTTGTCAATATACCCCACCCGACCCGAACCGCAAGTTAATATACCCCACCCGACCCACTCGTCAACCGTGAAATGTTCTACCCATCACCCAAATCACCCGTCACTCGCTGGTTATATGAGTGTCCGTTCATATAAGCGATGTGTTATGTCTATAAATAAATTGTGTCATACATAAATTAAAACAAATATCCATAATCCATATATGAACAAAAACAAATCCCATAAACAATAATAGATGTATAACCATTGTATTTTATGTTATTGGTGGTTCTGGTTGAAGAGAAGTCTTCAAGAGAGAGGTCAGAGACTCAGAGGTAATGACTAGTGATTGAGCGTTGACGGTATGTATCAGGTGAAAGATATACTAGGGTTAACAATTAGAATTACTTAGAAAGAAGAGGCAATCAAGTATAAATAAATGGGTTGGGAAACAAATGTGCTTATTTATCAAAAACCCAAAATGATTTATATGGTGACTTTAAAGGCCTAAACATATTAGAAATTATGGGCTAAAACGAGTTATATGGGTGGTTTGAGTAAAACGGGTAATGGATCGGTTGATGGGTTGGGTTATTGGGTGATAAAATCTCACCCTTACCCGACCCATAACCCGACCCATAACCCGTTTCTCCCATCACTCGAACCGCACGTCAACCACTTTGATTGGGTTTTCACCCGTCTATTTCGGGTGGGTTAAACCGGTGGGTCGATTAACCGTGGATAATTGACAGCTCTACTGACGTGGTCTCCCTAGTCTCTTTCCTTTGCCTTTTGACTTCATCTTTTAGAGCTTCACTAGCAGACAAGGGTAAGAGTGTTACGCGCTTAACATGGAAGGTGAACATGTAGGTGCCAAAAATCCATCGTGAAGAATGCGACGATCATATTTCCACAGGCGTCGCAACAAGAGGTGTGTGGCGTCCATGTCGGTGACATCACAAAGAAGGGTGTCAAGATAAAAACCAATGGACAAAGTAAGTAGTACTTGCCTTTTAAACAAGTTGTCGCCGTCGTTGGATATCCATTGTAGCTTGAATGGCGTCGGATGGGGGAGTTGTGAGCAAGTTGAAGTGGTCGATCACCTTGGTGGTGACAAAGTTTTCACAAGTTCCATTATCAATTACGGCGAACAAGGAGAAATCTTGGACTAAGCAACGATTATGGAAAAGTTGTTCCCGTTGATCGTCCTTAACAACCTCCTTGGCGTTTAGGGTGCACCGGGTCACTAAGGCAAGCTTGGCCGAGCCATGCGAATCTGTGGGGGTGCAATGGTATTGCTCAGCCTCCTCGGACTCTTGTGACTCTTCCAAGTCATCATCTTCTTCATTTTCCTCAAGGCTCTCATAAGATGTGTTATGCACCGAAAACAACACCTTTTTTTCATTTGGGCAATCCTTTTTGAAATTCTCGTGGCACCCACTCTTGAAACACTTAATGTCCCGTGAGCGCTCAAGTGGTGGCGCGGCTGGCCACTCTCGGTTAAAGCTAGAAATGGGAACTCTTGAATCTGGTTTTGGGCGCCACCTACCTTAGGTTTGCGCAAAGAAGAGGGTAAATTGTTAGTACCTAAATCAGATAGACGAGAGTTAGAACCAAACCTTAAAGTGGATGACCAAGGGGCCTTCTTATGCAATTGTTGCTTATGCAATTGCATAGTCGTGTGCACAAGCAACCCAAGGTCCTTGATTGGTAGCACCTCCAACTTGTTTTGGATTTTTGGGTTGAGGCCAGCTATGAAATGTACCCTCAAAGTCAACGGACAAGCACTCACGTCGGCCTTGAAGAACATGTACGTCTCCAAGGTCATCTATGAAACGTGCATCTTGTCCTTGTAATCTCTAGGAATATACTTGCGCTTCATGATATACACAAGTTGGTGCCACTCCTCAATGGGGTCCTCACCACACCGAGTACGCTCGGAATCTAGGTGGTTCCACCATGTTCCAACGGCCCTATGAAAATGGAGGTAGACAACCTCCAATTTCTCATGATCCTCATAATGGCAATGTCGTAGGACATGCTCGGTACCCTGCAACCATTCAATAAACAAATCAGGATCGTAGGTACCATAAAAAGGTTCAAACTTTAACTTCAGATCTTGGCGTGATACATGCGCCGGATGTTCATGTTGGCGGTGAGAATTGGCTCACTCGAGTGTGTGGGCACGGTGTCGGTGCCGGTCTCAGGGTGGGGCAAGCCTATAGCCATCACCACCATCGCTAGGCCCATAACCTCCATGGCCTCGTCTCAATTGGCGGTGCTTGACATTGTCCCTGTCTTGATCACGATCAAGGTCGTGGGTTTATAGGGTTAACGAACAACGTATTGGGAAAAACAAATTTGTGCACTGTGAATGGAAGGGTAACGAGTGAGACTTACATGATATCTTGGATCTGATGCTAGTTGATGCAAGCCCGTTTCTAAAAGGATTCAAGAACTCCTTGAGGATCTTCACTCGATCGTGTATTGTGTCTCGAACGAGTAATGGTGGAAGCAAACCTATTTTAATGATGAACGTTTGATTGTTTAGAGATGAAAGTTGAACAACTCAAGGTAGAGATGATTGAGAGGAAGAGAGATTGATAGGAGAGGACGGCGAACACTTCGAGAATTAAAGGACCAAAGCTTCGACTATAATCTCAAATTAAAATATGTGTAACCTAACAAAGGAGTTCGAGTGGCCTTCTTACAAAGAGAGGCTCATGAAAGCCCTAATGCTAGAAGGTGGCGGACTTGGTCTTGGATGCAACCAAGGCCCAAACTCCATAATACTATAATAGGACAAAACATAAATAAATGTCTCAAAGTAGCAAGAATACTAAAATAAGAAAGATAGGACGAAAAGCCAAGCCAAGACAAGGCTTCAACATAGGCACGCATGCGAAGGCATGCCCTTGGCGGTCACTGGCACGATGCTGGTACGCCGCTGGCGTGAACCTCAAGTGTCGAGGTCTTGGCATGTTGGCGTCGGGTCAAGACTCGGATCTGCATCGCCAAGGGCGAGGAAGCACACTAGCGGTGGCTCGGACAAGGGCACGTCGTGGCATGCCATGACACGGGTCACTAGCGAGTGAGTGGTCGATGCAATGGCACGGGATCGGCTGCGTGTGATGGATCCGTCAGAGCGCACGGACATGGCCTTTTCTTCTTGGGCGGAGTCGCATCATGACCCAAGGGGCAAAGGTTATATACTAGTCTATTTTATCTCCCAACTACTTATGTAGAAAAGGGTATTCCGCAATCCCAAAATTTTCCCTTGTCTAAGCAAATAGATCTTCCAACCGCACTCTAAAAGGAGACCAAATGCCCACCCTTCTTGTCGAACCATGAGTTTATAATGATACAACCAAAAGTCGCCGAGAACTCCAACAAAGCAATCCCTCCGTTGTTATTGTCAACAAAATTGAAGCCTCCATGCGCCTCACCATATTCGTCTCTTTGCTCCTTCCAATGTGGCCATTGAAATCGCCACCCACCACGAAATGCTTTGTCCTTGGAACGCCACTGGTCAAGTCGTCCAACTCTTTCAACTGTCTTCTATTTACCTCTACACCTAAGCCCCACATGAGGAGCATATATACATGCGAATGACATTTAGGGTGGCTCATCTGAAAACAAATTTAACTTCCATTAGCCGGTCACTTATGCGTTCCACCTGAACCACAAGGTCTCTTGACTCTCTTAACCCTTCGCAAACAATTAAGCCAACTCCCGGTCACTAGGGCATTGGATAGAAAGACCGATAAGTATATTTAGAGATCGAGTAACATGAATCTTGCACATTAACTACTCCATGCCTTATGCATTACAATTACAAGGATTAAGCATGCAATAATTACCTTGGCCTTTCATGTCATTGTGAAAATTTTCAACTAAACACAATCACATTAGCTTTAATCGTCACCAAATTGCCAGTCACAGTGCATTGGATAGAAAGACCGATAAGTATATTTAGAGATGGGTAACATGTGAAGGAATTGTGTCCTTTAATAAAAGTTGCAATTACCGAACATGGAATAGGACGATTGATAGAGAGATTCAATCCGTTTATTTTAGGAGTCGTAGTGTTTTGCTAGAAACCAACTACGATTAATGAGTTAAATAGTTTAATTCATAGCTATTATAAACGGGTCCTATGAGGTCACACACATTGAGTTGACGAGCTGGATCAGCGGGCTGAAAGTCTTTGTCAGACATAGGATTTTAGTCCAATAAGAAAAGAGTTAATTATCAATAAACATATTGGATATTATTGAGAATTAAAAGGATATATTTTATTTGGGGAAATAAATATATAAGGCCTTTAAAGGAAGAAGAGATCTAGGGTTTCAGAAGTTTTTACGTAAGAAAAAGAGGCTCTCTTCTTCCAACTTTTCTAGTCTTTGGCACTTCGATCTAGCAATCGAAAGCGAAGGAGATCCCGATCCTGTACTCGTGTGGACTGATTAGAGAAGTCACAATTGAGGCTTTTTCTCTCGAAGGAAGAACCCTAATTACGCATCAAGAGGTATTCTACTAACCCTAATTTTGTCTCTAACTAAGAATGCTTTAGATCCATGTTTAGGTGCAAGAAATTGTTTCTGAAATTCCGCTTATACGCATCTAAAAACCCAACAACATGAATCTTGCACATTCAATACTCCATGCCTTATGCATTACAAGTACAAGGATTAAGCATGCAACAATATATTACCACGGCCGTTCATGTCATAGTTAAAGTTTTCAACTAAACACAATCGCATTAGCTTTATAATAGTCACCAATTCATTGACTTGGCAATAGTCATCCATTCCACCACTTCTTTCAATTCATCCGATGAACCTTCCTCTTCTCCATCAAATCAAATGTTCCTTCTCCTTTTCCACCTATTGTCAAGAGAACGATATCGCCTTTTGAAATATTCTTTGGCCCGGTGCGAGAATTGCCAAAGGATCATAAGTCATTTTCCTTTGTTTGAAGACTTCCCACTTTCCCCCAAAGTGTGCTTTCCATTCTTCTTGTGTTGTGTAATGAGGAAGATACTGCCTTTCACCGATTCCCGCGGTTTCGCAGAAATCTAGAATCCTTTTGTTCTGGGTCAAGAGGTAGTCCAACCCATCAGAGCCTGTAGATTCAGGATCAACTGCTGAAGTGAGAAATGCCACTAAGTAAAAGACATCTTCCTCTGGTACCACAACTGAAGTTCTGTTATCCCACCTACAAAATATTAAATACATTCAATCATTGTGTACTTTTGAAAAAAAAAACATAAGAAGAGTAAATATGACTTTGATCTGAGCAATTTACTTTGATCTGTTGGCTGGGTAAATCAAAATAGGACCATTTCTTGTATCTGTTACAATATCACCAAACACTCCCTTAGCAAATTTGTGTATCTTGCTTCTTGGTATGAGTAGATTGAGCCAAGGATGTGGGACCTCCCACAATCCCTTTGACCGCAGTTTGATCTCTGAGACATGAACTCTGTCTAGGAAATTTATGTATGTAACTTCTGATACTAAGGCTGTGGATATGTAGCTTAATTGTGACATTAGCCTTTCAATCTCCTGGATCAAGAACATGAAAAAAAATTAAAAACTAAAGTTATAATGATACATAAAGTAATGAAATATTCAAATTTACCTGGTTTGCAAGATCAACCTCGTTTGTTTTAAAGTACTTGGCAACTTCTAAACAGAACAAGACTTTCCCATCTGATTTAAAGTGGCTTGCTTGAACAGGATCTTGTGGGTTGAAAGAAGATCTCCAATCGTTCATGAGATCCGTTCGGTTTATTATAACGAACCCTTCGATGTAATCAAATGTGTTTGTCGAAGAAATGAGATGTTCTTGGTCTTTTGTAAATGTGTCAAAGTCTGAGTACAAAACTCTGATCCATTTCACCTGATCATAATTTACATCATCATAAGAGTTCTCTTTACATTGAAATTTTAAAAAAATAAATAAATTTTTGTGTACCTTTTCTGGTGCTGGTTCAAGATTGATTCTTGCTTTAGTTATGATTCCAAATTGCCCTAATCCTCCAAGAACACTATGAAAAAGCTCTGAATTCTGTTCTTCTGAACAGTTTATTACTTCACCTCTTCCTGTAACAAAATTCCAAGTCAAACTACTCACTCTTGTAGAAAAGCCAAAAAAACAAGTTGCATTGCATTTATGAAATTTACAAACCTGTGACAACTTCCAATTGCTGAACATTACTGATTTGAGGGCCATGTTTAAAGGCCTGTCCACTGACCCCAGCATTAGACAAAGTCCCACCAACGGTAAGATGCAAGTAGTCGGTCCAAGACTTGGGCGCCAAGCCAAATTTCAAGCATTCTTGGAGAATATTGATCCACAACTCTCCAGCCGAGACTTCGACATAAATGAGTTGATCACTAGAAGAGTTTATGTTGATTGTCTCATGGGTTTTGAGGGATTCCATGTTGATCACAATCCCTTGATGAGCTTGAGCTTGGCCTCTTAGAGAGTGGCCACGGCCTCTAGCCGCGATTGTAAGCTCCGAATGCAAACCCACTTGCCAAACATACTTTACAATGGTGGCAATGTCTGAGACCGACCCTGGATGGAGAATCGCGCTAGGTTGTACTTGGTAAAGGTTCCCGAAATCTCTCGATACTTGGTGAAGCTCGTTGAAATCGAAATACCCGTCTAAGGGAAGTCTGTCTAGTGAAGGAAGTAGGAAGCTAGATGAACAAAGAGATGGAATCTTGACCATGAAGAAGATCACAAGGAATCTTAAAGCACTTAGCTCCATGTCTTACTATGGAGAGAGATGTGTTTTGGGTTTTGGTTGTTTGGAGAATTAAGGAAGAAACAAAGGCATTTTATATGTATAAATATCTATCTCAACTAGTAGTGATAAAGGTAAGTTTAGGAAGACTGCCTAACTTTTTCTTTGAGGATTTTTGGCTTTTGAGTTCTTTCTCTCTAGCTTCTTTTTTTAGTGGTTCTATTGTGTTGCAAAGCCAAAGAGATGTACCGACTTAAATAAAACGAGCTAGTAAGGAAAGTAAGGATTTCTCCAAAATGTTGTCACTTTTTTTTCCCACACTTGCAACCATGTCCACTACTTTTCCCATAAGAACAAGAAGTTGTGAGTACGTACTCTTTTCATATACATACATTTTAGTACTAGTGATGATTCTTTGAATGAAAAAGAATTTAAGTATATAAAAATGTTCGAGAATAAAACTTATTCTACATCTGAAATCAAAAGAAAACCAACCCAGTATATATGTTCGTGGGTTACTCTTATTGTTAATTGTTTTAAAATGGAATCTCACTTGACTTATGTGCTAGACCTAACACACATGTACGATCATACGGATACATTTTCAGTCTACCAACCTACCAGCCACCAGACTTCTCATTATCTACATTAACCTACCAATATCTTAATGTCAACTGGTCACTTGAGATTGAGAATAAAGCTTATCCTATATACCCTCAAAGAAAGCAAGGATTTCTCCAAAATGTTATGACACCTTTTTTCCCACACTTGCAACCACGTCCACTACTTTTCATATACATACATTTTAGTACTAGTGATTCTTTGAGTGAAAAAAATAAGTGTATAAATATACTTATATATGTGTTACCTAGTACGTTTTTGTTCCTTTGCTTGTTACGTAAAAACTATGATCATAAATAAATTTGACTTGGTTTGTGTCCCAATTGGACGAAGAACATATTAAATGGGTCCATAAGATTAATATGTGAATGATAGAAGTTCATTTGGATGCTACATTTTATTTGCTCTTTTGTATTGTAGTTGCATGATTTTTTTATCACTAAGGAAGGTCAATGAGAGGACATGGGGTGACAGGAAGCCAATGAAATTGATTTTGATTTGTACCATTCCTTTGAGTAGGCCAATGGAATTATGGCACTTGGCCGGCTAGCTAGCTAGCTAATAAAACCGAAACTGGAATATGACAAAATAGAAAGAATGAAAATTAGAGACTTGGGATTTGTAGGATAATTTTTTACTAATTTTGTAGAGACTTAATTAGAGCAATTGCTTAATTTGTAAGTTTTTAGGCCGATATAAACGGGTGATGTGTCAAGGTTTTTAACCATTCGCATATAAAGTTGGGATATAACTTTTAATCTAAAAGCTTAAATTAATGGGCAGGAGTTTTACCCTTCAGCTATATGTTTGTGGTGTTATACTCCTTATAAGTTATAACTGATGTGGAAATTCCATCCCCCCATGTTCCCTCAAGTGACATTTAGCTTGATTTAGTTGACTCGAACAATTTTTTCCGAATCTAACATCTCAATCTCTTTATAACTAGCTTTTTTTTTTCTTTTGAAAAGGGTTAATAGCATCTCAATTTCTTCTTGCCATACATATACCCAAATTTTTTAGAAAAAAAACGGATCTGGACCGAACCTGCTTTATAAGATTCTGGGCTGAAATAAACGGGTAATGTTTCAGGGTTTTTACCATTTTACATATAAACTCGATCCACTTTCTAACCCAAAAACTTAAACTAATTAACAAGGTTATCAACCTCCTTTATATTCTAGTGGTTTTTTACTCCTTATAACCACGGCAGGAATTCCCAACCTACTTTATATGTATGATAAAGTTTCACAATTTTTGTGGATATGTAAACGCAACAACCCTGAATAAAATTTGATCGTCAAGAACATATATAATCCCTGAATAAAGAAGTTAAAAAAGCACAAACTATGATAAAAATGTGGACTAAAGGTAAAATTAAACTATACGTTGTTGTCAACTCCAACCAAGCTAAAAGGTATGCTCTACGTACGTAGATCGATGCCATCTTCTTATACATCGACACATCATATTGCATCTTTGATGTGGTACATAACATAAGGCTTTATGCATGTGAAGTTCTTCTCTTTAGTTTCCACAAGTTAGGTCGTTTTCAGCAAATAAAGACAATGCTATGAAGCATGATGATTAAATGTGCCAAGCTAGGAGCCAAATGTACGTAGAGAGGTATGATAGTTAATATATAGCTTTCTTTATTGCCTTGCTTTTTACTAGTTGCATTAGTTTATTAATTAGTACTACTTTGTTTGGTTATGTGAAATGGACACTACATGTTCCTCATTAAGTGGATTCAATCAAATTGTAAGATTTCCTTGTTTCTATATCAATGGAATTCATCACATAAATCCCACTATTTTAAATTATAACTAGAATTGATTTGTCAAAAGATGGGGCTAGTAAAGATGTAACATAATTTGAATGGTTCAAATGTATAAATGCCACCAACATTCTTTTGGCTTCTATGAGCATAGAATTTGATACTAAGGATGTATAAGACGATAAACGATACACGAAAGAGGAATTCGGCATATTCTTAGCTTATTTATTAAGCTAAGTTTTTCCATCACTCTTCTATATAAATAGGGTGTCTCTTTATTAGTATTCATTAAATTATCTAGATACGAAAAAATTCTTATATAATATAACTACTAATTAACTTGAGCGTCAGATATGAACGGGAGACAAAGACCTCCCCTTCGTTTTTGCAGATTTAGGAGTTGAAGTGTAGAAACCTAATCAACAGTCCCGAATTTCTGTCATCTTCCTTATCTAGCATTCATTCTAAAGAAGGTTTATTTTTTTGTATTACATTTGTTCTTAGATAAAAGGCATATATTCATTCACCAAAGTTGCTTGTGACTAGGGTGAAATGGCAAGCCTTTTGTTAAAAGCTTTTGTTTTTTGTGTGGTTAGGAATTCGGTATTCTTCATGCATTTAGGTCATGTCATATTTATGTCAAGATCTTTAGCATTCACAAAGTCACCAAGATGCTCATGTTTTACAAGAGAACATAATAGTACCCACCTAGAGAAATTGTCAAAAAAACACTCCACAAACCAAAAGAATAAGAAATGTCCTTTTATAATCTCAACATTTTCATTTTGAACAAGTCACTAGTAATAGCAAAGTAGTCTCTTATCTTAGACTTTTACTAGAAACTGTTTTACTAGTGCATGCTGAGTTTTCTAAAGTAAAAAGATGATTATAAGTAATTGATGGCAAATTTTAATATTATATAGTAAAGTATGTATTAATTACCATGTTGGTGACAGATTGCACAAGCAAATTAATTACAAGTCCCACAAAGGCCGTCCATGAAGCCAAAGTTGTGTCAGTTGTATACGTGTCGTCGTTAAAAAAAATCAAGTCCAAGTGGGGGCCCCAACATTAGGGTATCCAAGTGACAACAGTTTTTTCTTTCTTCAACCATAAGTTTGTGCATGTCAATCGTAACACATGTGTGTGTTGTGGAGTTGTGGGTAGGCATCTAGTCTTTTTCTTAAAGTTTTAGGGTTTGATGTATCCTATTATCTCCCTTCCGAAAAAGATATAGATTTTAGTCTTTGATGCAACTATTAATAAAGGTTAATGTTACGTTTTTTTTGGGCAGAGTTTGATATATATATATGCTCATGAAATAGATTTAGATCCGACCCGTTGATCAAATTTATGAAGCTTTTTTAAATAAAAGATAAGATGAAAATATGGATTCATCTTGGTGTAAGACACTAGCCCGGCCTTCAAAATGAAATCCGGAAAGTAAGATAAATGGGGTTACGTAAAATTGCAATAGTGGGAAGCAACTAATTTAGTTTTTTTTTTATTGGGTAAATATTAGGGTCCCCACAAGTACTAGGTTCACCAAGAGCATTTACTTGTGATGAAAAATAGTTACTAACCAATTCTAGAGAAGAATAGGCAAACCGCCACACGTGGAGTTCGAAATTCGAGATACTACCCCGAAGGCCTAACCGTTGAACCAAATGTCCGAAGGTAACTATTTTAGTCTTTGATACAACTATTAATAAAGCTTAATGTTATTTAGTTTTGTGGGCAGAGTTTGACACGTTCTGAAAATAGAGTCAGATCCGACCCACTAGCTAGATTTATGGGATTTTTTTTATAGAATTAAGATGGGATAAAAATGAAGGCAATTGACATTGGTGGTGTGAATTTGTTGTCCCATCTCTTCTTTGTTGACAATTTGATTCTCTTTGCGGAGGTGACGGTTAATCAAGTTTTTGTATCAAAGATTGCCTAAATGTTTTTGTTGTATGTCAAGAGAGCAAGTTAACTTTAGCGAGAGTTTGGTGATTTTTTCAAGGAAGCTGGTTCGACCAACTTTGAAAATGAACATCAGTCGCTCCTTAGAAATTCTAGTGACAGTTGATTTCGGCTCTTATCTTAGACTTTCGGCCACTTGCAACAACCTCACAGTTGAGAAGTATAACTTTCTTCTTGATCATGTCTCTTCTATAATGGGTAGGTGGCAAGCTAGAAATTTATCCACGACGTGTCGAATAACACTTGCAAATTTCGTCCTAACGAGTCTACTAATATATATTATGCAACCAACTTTAGTTTTGCGCACGATTTGTGACAAGATTGATAAGAGTGTATAACTTTGTTTGGGTATCAACCTCTGAGCATAGAAAAATATATTTGTTGGCTCAAGAGTAAATTTTAAGGGTTAGGTATTTATTAGGATATATTTGTATTATGAAATTCTATCTTTATGTCTTTATGGATATCTTGTATATCTTGTATATTTGGAGATATATTTTTGTAACCCTAACCATATTTAAAGGGAAGAAAATTATTAATAGAAGAAAGAAATTATTTTATCTCTCTCTAAAACTGAAAAGGTAAGGGGGAGATTGCCCGTGGTTCGCCAGAGTCAAGAGGACTTGTTGAATACCACCTCATTAATGGGACTGCCTTTGTAACACCACTTGCTACTGTGAAACTACTCGTGACATGACCTTGGTAGTCTGTCACAACTCAAGTCAAACGCTCATGATCGTGAGTCCGCCCGTGAACAAGTCTCGACCTTCATTCATGTTCGTAAGTGGAGCACCCATGATCGTGACCCCACAAGTGCGATGCTCTCGACATTACATCACGATCGTGACCCCACCATATTTGTCCTCACCATCCAAGATGAAGGAGGTGTCCTCACCACCCACAAGTGAGATGAAGGAGGTGGATGGGAATGGAATCAAATGGATGGTTTATCGCCTCAAAATGTCCTCGCATGGACTTCATCAAATGGATGTTTAAAATGCATTTCTTCATGAAGATTTTGGTGAGGAAGTTTATATGAATTTTTTTCCAAGTTATTATGCTTTGTCCTCAAGGTTGGTTTGTCGCCTAAAAAATTCCCTGCATGGACTTTGGCAAGCTTCACAAAATTGGTTCTTCAAGCTCGTCGTTGCCTTAAAAAGATTTTGGCTTTATTTAGAGTTATGTTAATTACTCTTTGTTCACCATTGCTCGAGAGTATGTTAGTCTTTATGTGCTTGTTTATGTGGATGACATGATATATTATTCTAGGAAATGACACCTCTTTCATCTCCAAGTTCAAGTTGTATTTGTGCTTTTGTTTCTCTTTGAGGGATTTAGGCGTTTTAAAATATTTTCTTAGGATTTAAATAGCCGAATCCTTTAAGGGTTTGTTTCTTTTGTCAACGGAAATATACTTTGGATCTCCTTTATGAGTTAGATTTACCTGTTGGGAAACCATGTTATTTTCCCATGGGGCAAAATCAACAGCTTTCTATGTCTATGAGCGATTTGTTTAAACAACCTGAGCAGTAGAGATGTCTCGTAGGTCGCTTGATTTAGCTAACGATCACCAGAACGAAAATCAATTTTGCAGTTCATACTCTAGCACAATTTCTTCAGCAGCCTCGAGTAAATCATTAGCATATTGTTATACGTGTCCTACATTATGTTAAGAGTCACATATGATAAGGTTTGCTTCTATCTGCTTCCATTTTTCTTTAAATTTTAGCTTTTTGTGATTTTGATTGGTCTGCTTGTCCCCTTTCTGGATAGTCTATTACAAGTTTTTTTTTATTTTTCTCGGGGTTTCACCTATTTCTCAAAAAAACAAAGAAACAACATACAACGTCTTGATCTTTTGTTGAGGATGAGTATCGATCCATGGAATCTACTTGTGTCGAGATGTTATGGATCGAATATATCTCCTCTTCTCTCTTGGTGTGTGTGAGCGTAATGGAAGATTTTATCTTTCATTAAAGATAGAATTAAAGTTGGAGAAAAGGGTGGAATATTCCTTGCTTGGGCTTTAAGGCAGTTAGCCAGCCCTAGGAGGATAATATTTTCGACATTATTGATAATAAATTCGGCCCCCCTACCTCTCCCTCTTCCATTATAAATACACGTCTTCGTCGTGTAGGGAGAGACACATGTGCACATCGGCATATTCAGAAAACCTAGGCAGGCTAATATTCGCTTAGCTCGACTGTTCAGGGATTCACCGCTCTCTTGTTGTACGTCGCCGCTCAAATCGACAATTGCTCTTCTGACTTAGGCATCGGAGGTGGATTAGGGGGTCCCCGCCCCCTATGTCCATTGTTTTGCAGGTTTTTAGGTCAAGAGATTGAAGGTGGAGCGGAAGAAGAGGAGTTCTTAATTAGTGCATTGGAGACGGATTGAAGACGAAGTTTTTGTGCACTAACAGTGTGCATCATATGCAATTATTTTTTGATAGCTAGGTTGTAATTCATATTGCATCTAATTCAGTTTTTCATGAGCACCAAGCACATCGAGATTAATTGTCATTTTGTAAGGGATGAAGTGCTCAAATGACTTGTTTATAAAGCCTCTAGGAAAACAACTATTTCAGTTTCTATTAAGCAAGTTGGGCATTTTAGATTTATATGCGCCAACTTGAGGGAGAGCATTAGGATTTATTTATATCATGTAATTCTATCTTTATGTATTTATGGATATCTTGTATATCTTAGAGATATTTTGTAACACTAAACCTTCTTAAAGGGATGTAATTTATCAATAGAAGCAAGAAATTCTTTTGTCTCTCTCTAAAATTGACATTATTCAATCAATGAAGGCATGCTAATACAACGACGCTTGCAAAACTGAGTTGGCGCATGTTACACACTTACAAGACATACAATCGCTTTGGTCTCATATTTTGCAAGGAAAATACAGTAACAAACGGTGCGATATCGATATCTTGTCTCAATTCCTCGGGCATCTCATATGTGGAAAGGGGATCATTTATACAGTGTATTTAATATCAAAGGGTGTTGATTGTCGATTGGTAATAGGATGTCAACACGGTTCTAGACTTAGCTTTAATTAGCACTAATTTTGCCTTTTTAGGGTCAAATATCAGGTTAAAAAGTAAAAAACATTGATGTTTTCCTATTTATATACGTAGTAAATCAAAGACTAATTTTTCTTCGCGATTTATGACTGCCAATGGCCTTAACAATTTTACAAATTGGGGAAATCTTCCATGATCGATCTTCCACTAAATAAATCGTCCCCGACTACATAAATTTATATCACCTTGTCAATCGATTGGATATTAATCTTGCCATTTCAGCATATTAATTTAACTATGAGATGTTTATGGTGGTCTGTCACTTTATTCGACCGAGTGTATGTTTATTAAGATTAGGTCTTCTATCATATTTGAAAAGAATGAGTTTTGTTGTTTCATTTCACACCCAATTAATGCAATTGCACGCGAGACTCTTTAGATGTGGACCGTGTGGTGGATTTGTCGGATTGTATGCTAACATTCATTTCTTTTTTTTCCCTTCCGGCTTCTCTTAAGCCATGGAATATAATCAAAAGTACAAAATAGAATCTTTTTTACCAGCCTACTTGTGCTGTAAAAAAGAGCTAGTTACCATTTAAAACAAAATTTATTAGACGTATATATTGCTCATGTTATGTTGCAACATAGTATAGTACTTTTAATACGGTTTTTCTATCCTAAAAAAATAATCAAAATAATTACAAATAATAAAATTAAAAAAATTATTTTTAATTTAAGGTTCCTAACTTATACTCTTAGAACATAAGTTAGAAAAATCGTTTTAGATAGTAAAAAATGCTTAAGCTATTACAACAAGAATGGGAAATTTAAACATGTGATTTAGTGGTCATCAATGTCACCACGGCTTCTTAATTTTTACCGGCATCTTACCATATATAGAGTTGAAGTGCAATTATATTTTAGTTGCCCATAAACTCGAAATGAATCATAACTATAACCTAAAGCGGAGGTTAAAAAAATTATTAATCGACACATGTTACTTTTAGATTGGACCAAACCATCCTTTTTTTTAAATAATCTTTTATTTTGAATATGATAAATTCTTAAATAATCTTTTATTTTTGGATATGATAGATATGGAGATTATTAGGATATTTTTTATGCTATTATACAAATTCTAGAATATTTATTTTATTTTTGGATATAATTGTTTTTTATCTAAGATACCTTAATTGAATATTTATCTCCTTGCCAATTTGATTATTATTATAATACAATCATTTGTTACCTTATATGAAAAGATTATGATTAATTATGTGATAATTATCTTTATCTTTTTACACAGATCATAACAAAATTTTATATTTAAAACATTTGCCTGATTATTTTTCTCGGATAATAAATATATTTGAAAATATTTATTATTAATATCTTTTTAAGAAAAACCCGTACAAGGTACGGAAATACATACTAGTATGATACTATATAGAACCCAATGTTGACCATAATAGTTTCAAGTGTACGTGGTCTACAAATAATTAGCTTAAATAGATGGTTTACGTTTGGATAATTAGTTATATTTCCCTTTGTTTTGATTTATTAGCGTTGTGGACAGGTCAATTCGGTAGAGACAAGTCAACCTTGTAATAACAAGCAAAAAACGATGAATTACGTGTACGTATTTTCTAAAATGATGAATTGGGTTGAATCTACAACTTTTAAAAGTGTGACTTAATCTAATAACATAATTGTTCTGGTGATCAAATTTAACACAACTATTAAAATCGCCACCTTTTGATCGAGTATTCCCACACAATACAAACCCTAAAATCCATTAATGCAAACAATGGTCACATTGTTGACCAGATCAATCTTATAAACAAGAAACCACACCAAATCATTGAGGAAATTTGGTGGAAGATATCCGAAGATGGAATGGAATTGATTTTATATTCTTGATGAATCTTATGGTATTTCTGAAAACCACACGTCAATAATCTCCTTGTAGACAAACTCAAAACATCCAAAGCAATACATGTGACGACTACATATGAAAGCAAAAGTCTAAGTGGAGAAACGCTTAAACCTTTGAACTTAATCCTTAGTCCTCACAACACCAACTCCAGTAATGGAGTAACGAAAACCAGAAGGAGGAGAACAAATCTCAAGTGGAAAAAAACCCATACAAAATTACATCAAACTCAACTTTGATGGTGTTGTCAGCCCGGACGGTAGTTTCACTTCAAATCTATCCTCCATGACAATCTGGGTAAGCCGATTCACTTTGATGGTGGATTGTCTAACAAGCATTAATTTTGGTGATTGAGGTCATCGCTCTTCGACAAGGGATTTTTGAGGTCGCCCGAGCTGGCATCCCCCACATTCAGATCGAGGGAGACGACCATCTTTTGATCAAAGCTGTTTAAGGTGACCGGAACTGCCCTTGGGAGATTGAGTTGATTCGGTCAAACATTCTTTGTGAGTTGGCCCGCTTTTAGAGCTGGAGCATCTCCCACGTCTTTCATGAAGTCAATTCTGTTGTGGACTTCCTCGCCGACTCGTTCCGGCGTATTTCTTCCATCCGATTGTAACTGGTCGTATTACACTTTATAAACTTCATCTGTAAAGATGTTCTAAGATAGTCCACTTTTCGTTAGTAAGAAACCCTAATTCCTTTTCTTATCAAGAAAAAAATTAATACCAGGTTAGAATGGTACAACAAAATCAATCTCAAAACTTGAATCACATAGATAGAGTTCAAAATGAACACGTAATGGTTAAAAGTTAAAATGCACCCAAACCTTTAATATGGCTTGTCAATTTTAGAGATGAAATTTTAAGTCGTTTCAAGAGAGACATATAGATGTTGTCCACGTATGCAATAGGAAGGGCCCACGCGACTAGTAAACAACCAATGGGTGGACAATGCCACGTAAGGGATGACCTTTAATTTGGCGCTTTGTCATCATCCCATTGGGACTAACTAACCAAACTATTATCCACATAAAATAAATCAATAGATCACTAGATTGTACGTAAAGGAGAGAGATCAAAACGAGAAAAGATAGGGGTTCGGTAGACACAAAAAAATCTTTTGAGATTAATTGTATATGATCATAAATTAAATCAAAATTAAGTGCTCTTATCTTGTTCCCTATGCCACTCTCATTCCACTTTTGTCAATGTCTTCTTGTCCCTTGCATTCGTGGGGGTTAGATTCTGGACAACATTAACTTTCTTTCATTAGCTTTATGATCCAAAGGTGGGTAAATGATTCACAATATTGCATGCAATGTAATAGTTGATTAAGTTATTATATTCAGTATATAACTTGGACTTTTCCCTCCAAACTCAGTAATATAATATAACGTATTTTATTTTAGTGTAGTATAATATATATAATAATTTTTTATATTAATTTAATATGGAGCCATCTTTTCTAGAAAATACACGAGTCTATTTGGGGTTTTTAAAATAATATTATTTGTTCATTGCACAAAACCAGTTGATCGAAACTTGAGTGAGGCTTTGCAAAATGTCACTAATAAATGTCCGCTTTAATCAATTTGAATTAAACGTGGATTGTTGACTTTGTGATGCTTTATTGAATTATAAGTTCTTTATTAATGTTTTCAAATAAAATAATAACTAATTGTTACATCTAAGAGTGTAAATAAAACTCAACAAGATCAAACCTCACCAGTCTAACTAATATGTGATAATGTCCGTGTGGTTGCAAGTTTGAATCCTCCTTCTAATATAATAGTCTAAATATCTCCTACAAACCAAAAACAAAACTCAACAAGTGTATATGACTTTTTTTGTCATGAAACGAAGCAAAGCTTATGCGGGTAATTTATTAAAACTTCAATAGATCGAAATAACCCCTATATGAGGTACAATATTAGTAAATAGCAGGTCCTCATATAATCTAGACCATAGAAAAATTCACAGAGGGGAACTTGCCCATCTAGAGCTAAATTAGCAAGCTTATCAGTAATCACATTTGTCGAACGTCTAACATGAACTAGCTTCACTTGCCACCCTTCCTCAGCAATGAGCTGACTAGCTTCTTTCAACAAGTAGAAATCTCGGTTAGAGCAGGAGCTCGATGTCGAAAGGAGTTGTATTGCTTGTTTGGAATCCGACTGAACAATGAGCTGTGAGAACTACATTCGCTTGGCTATATGTAAGCCTTGAACAATAGCTTTAATTTCTGCTTAGCCATTAAGGGCGCCTTACATGAACCCAACTTGAGAGAAAATGCTCGTAAAAAATTACCATCAGTCACGAAATATACCTCCTCCACCAACAACACCCAAGTTTCCCTTGGAGACGGCATCCATGTTTAAAGTGATCTAGTTCAACGGTGGTGGTCGCTATGTGGTAGGCGAAGTTGTCCATTCCCCCTACTTGCAATTAATAAACTTTGTGAGCTCCGAAGTCACCGCAAAGTAGGCATCCAAGACCAAGCAAACCCGATGCAATAGGCTTCTTAGATCATCCACCCCTTTGAAGACTAACTTATTATGCATTTTCCATGCTTTCCACATCATGGTAGCGAATACAGAGCTCCAATAGTCCTTTTGACAGATGTTTTCAAAAATCCATTTGCGTAAGTCCATGCAAGAGAAAAAAGATTGAGGGAGTGCAGAACCTTTAGATCTAACCACACAGTTTGAATTTCTTGGCAATCACGTAGTGCATGGACTCCTCTTCCAAGCACCGTGGGAAACAATGTGCATAAATGGACATGTGTCGACGTGCACTATTAGAGTTACATAGGATTGAGTTGTGAGCCAACATGTAAATGAAGTGACGCACCCTCTATTGAGACGGTGTCATCCATATAGCAGCCTAGACACAGTCTTCGATTCGATGCTGAGAATGTTGAATCTAACTCCCTAGCCGATTTAGTCGTGAAAAGACCAGAATGTGTGGGATACCAAAAAAATGCAATCCTCTGCCAAAGCATCAGTTCGTAAGCTCACCGAGGCAATTCTTTGCAAATTATCAAGTGGAAGATTGGGAGAGAAACAATGCCAACTCCACCCTGCAGCCGAATAATAATTAGCAATTGTTGCCCCTGCTCTTGCTCCAGGATTGACATAATGGTGACATCGTGCAAAGGAAAAGAGGTAAGCCAGGCATAAGTCTAGAAGAAGGTTGTGCAACCATTGCCAATTGCCATGCCCAAACCCTTTTCCAACACTTTCGAACTATGAATCACTCCTTTCCACATGTAAGATAAATGAGGTGGACTTTGAAACATATCCGCATCTAATCGACTCCCATGGTATTTACCACATAAACTCTACAAAGACTCGGGTTCTTGAAGGATTCATCGGCCTAGTGTTGCTAGGAGGGTTACATATAAAAGTTGCATGGTTTTAATGCCAATCCCATCGAACCTCTTCAATTGAGCAATTTTATCCCATGAAATTAAATGTGTTTTGCGCTTTTCCTGAGTAGAGCCCCACACAAAATCCCGAATATTCTGATCAATGGCATCGCAAATGGACTGAGTCACAAGAGTAGATTGCATTGCGTAGACTGGGGGATTACAAAGCACTGAATTAGCCAATGTTACCTTCCCTGCCGTTGATAAATATTTTTGCATGCCAACTATCAATGCGTGTCATGACCCCTATCTAGAAGGTAATTCCACTGCTCTATCGTCATCCACCCACAAGCCACTGGAACATCTAAATAATTCTCAAAATCATCTGACGTCGGGATAGAGAGCAAGTTGCTAATATGCAACTTTTCCGTATCAATCACCCTCTTGGAGAACAAAATGCTACTTTTATGAAAATTGACTTCCTCTCTCGAGAAATAATAAAATCGTTCAACACATTGCTTGATAAACATTGCTTGATCAGGTCAAGCCTCTGCAAAGAGGATGGGATCATCAAAAAAGACAAGATGGGGGAGCGCCACCCCGACCTCAACAATTGGCTTCCAAGCCCCTCTATCAATGGTGTCTTGAATGAATGTGATAAATACTCCATGCATAACACAGAGATATGAGGATAAAGGAT
The DNA here is from genome assembly GCA_964016875.1 of Fallopia convolvulus. Classification (NCBI taxonomy): domain Eukaryota; kingdom Viridiplantae; phylum Streptophyta; class Magnoliopsida; order Caryophyllales; family Polygonaceae; genus Fallopia; species Fallopia convolvulus. The sequence continues at coordinate 5,076,269 of OZ024720.1, forward strand.
CACCCGGTCAAAAACCCTGAGAAAGGATAACGGATCCCGCTCTAGCTCTATTCAAAAGTGCCTTAGAAATGGTGCATGGAAAACCCTCAATGGAGGTTATGGAAGCATATAGTATGGTCAATACTCGCCTTGCCAGCTTCATTGAAGGAAGAGACCGACATGCCTTTGGGTCCCATCAGGATGTGAAGAGTTGGATTAGGCGAAGAGCGGATGACAAAGATGAGGATGAAGATGTAGATAAGCGGAAGCCTAGGTCGCACATGGGACAACATGAGGAAGGAAATCGCGTCGTTCCAAGCCATCAAGATAACAAAATTCATGTTTTGAGAAAGGGCAATGAAGAGCACTAAGAGGAAGATCGTCTCGAGAGCATTACCGCGATAGAATTTGCAAGCAAGGTCGGGAGGAGAATTCTTCTCAACGTCAGGGTGAGTACCAGATTGAGCGACAACAACGTTCTGTTTCCCCATCGAGAATTGTAGAGATAGTTGAAGTTGAGGAGACCTCCAAGGAAGAGGAAAACCAGCACAATGAATCAAGTTGTTAGTGTCGAGTCGCACGTCACAAATTCCTAACCCGAGAATACCAAAATTCTATCATCGAGGAACGACTTCTTTAGTTCTTGAGCAATCAAGGGGGTGCCATGGTTTTGACCGATGAGCATGCAAATCAGAAACTCGCACTATTGACCTCTATGCCCTGCGAACGTGAGAACTATCAACAAGATCCATCGTTGAAATTCTCAACTCCTACTTTTGAATTGTATGATGGCAAGAGTGATCCCGTGAACCACATCGTATCATACACCCATAAAATGGCACTCGGGATTTCCGGCAACACCTTGATGTGCAAGATGTTCCCTACCAGCTTGGGGCATACGGTGGTAAAATGGTTCCATGCGCTTCCAACAAACTCAATCCATAAAATGGCAGTCTGGATCAAATGGCTAGGAGTTTTTCAATGCTTCCTTGCCAATAGTCACGATCATGTCTCGCTGGATAACCTCTTCATGCTCCGAATGAAGAAAGGGGAGCACTTAAGGAGCTTTTATGCCAAGTTTATAGAGTTATACGTGGAGATTAAATATTGTGATAAGAAATCGGTGATCACGACATTTAGGTTGGCAATATTGGAAGACAGTAAACTGAGAGAGAACCTTACCCTATGTACTCCTACAACATTGGCAGAATGCAAGAGTGCATACGTCAATACATGAGGTTGGACGAGGATGCCCAAAGTAACAAGGATGATAAGGAGAAAGTGGTGAGCCCATCGCCAAGGTCTCGAGTAAAAAGTACCTCGAGTGAACATTGTTGACAACCTACTAACAACAATCAAGTTGGAGACTATCAAAAGACTGTGACTCAAGCCATAGTCACTACACACCCAATTTATTGAATCTTGTCGTGCATCAAGGATGAGCCTTACTTTGCATGGTCGGAGAGGAAGTGTGGAGATGAGGAAAAGGTATATAGACACTTGTTTTGTTCTTACCACCGTATTAGGGGGCACATGAAGGAGAATTGCCAACTCTTAAAGCGATATCTCAAAAGCCTGGAATCAAAGGGGTATCTAAAAAACCTTATCGTGCAAGATCAATCGTGCCCTAAGAGCCATAATCAAGAAGCCACCACAACAAGTTGTTCAAGTTATTAACTCACGCCAAGAAGCCGCCACAAAAAGTTGTTCAAGTTATTAACTCACGTTGCAAAGGGACAAATGAGTCCAGATCTGCTTACAAGGAGAGCATGCTCGAAGAGTTAAATGCTACGGGGGAGCTTAAACACTCACGTATGAAGGTGCATGTTGACATAGTGTTCTATGAAGACGATATGATCAGAATGAAAACATCGCACAATGATCCCTTAATCTTGTCAGTGGAAGTCAATTGTTGCGGAATGAAGAGGGCGCTTGTACATTCCAGTTAGGTTTGTGGAGATCATGTATTACGAGTTGTTTTGCTCCTTGGGTCTAAAAGAGAGTGACTTGGAAGATATCTTAGGGCAACTAGTCAGATTAGGAGCTTACCCGGTATTCATGTTGGGATTGTTGCACACTCAAGTACGTCTCGCCGAAAAGAGTGTGGAAGTTGAGGTCATGATGTGGATGTCTTCACTCCATCCACAAGATCCTTCGACATTTCATCCAATGATTCAATTCCCACAGTAAGGACAAATCATGAAGGTAGGAGTGAGTCAAGCAACAGCACGACAATGCCTTAGATCAAGGAGTTAAGACATCTGATCAAGCAAGGGGTAGGGAGTTTCCGTCAAATTTACATTGAAGTTATAAGACATTTGTGGACATAAGGGGGGGTGTACTCTTTCCGTCCTCCGATTTTTTCCCATGAGGTTTGCCCGGGGAAAGGATTTAACGAGGCCCTAGGGTTTTCTTGGTTTTTTCTTTCTTTCTCGTATTATCCCTGACATTAGAGTGGATTTCCAACACTCTAGGGTTTATTATTGTTTTGTGAGCGCTAGAAATTTGTTTTGAATGGTTTTATGGAGGTGTGGCATGGATGTACACGAATGAATATTCCCGTTGTGGCCTCTCACCGTCCTGCTCATATACGAACTTAGGAGCGGGCACCATTGTTATTAAAATCGATATCCGGATCTTAAAATCGTAAGATCCTACGATCCAATATGTGATTCTGATCCGGATCGTGCATTAAAATCAGAATGTGTTAAAATTAATTTAGAATCATGTAGAATTGTATTAGGATCATATAGAATCGTATAGGATCGTATATGATTGTATAGGATCTCATGAGATCTTGTGTAAAATCGTAAGATTCTAGCCTGTTTTTTACTTTGAGTTTATAAAATGTATTTTAGCACCAATTGATTCAATTATTAGTGAAATTGCATCGCTTAAGTGCTCAATTTGTCTCTTTTAACCTTATTTACCTCCTAATTTCCTTCTTTTGACTCCCAATTATTTGAATTTGCAACATTCTTTCTCTAATTAAGACTCGTAGTCTTTCCTTGACTCTACAAAATACTCTTGGCTTCTTTGAAACGCTTATGAAAGTATATATTTTTTAATAAATGAGCTTCTTGTGTATATATAAGTTTGGAATGTCAATTATGATCATTAAATTTCAATAAAATTATATTTTTTTCGTTTTAGAGCCTATATTTTTTGTATCATCTCCATATTATAGTAGTTTTATAGATATTATAGGATCTCACGATCCTACGATCCGATCCATGAGACCTTTCGTGATCCGATCCTAAAATCTCGATTTTAATAACCTTGGCGGGCGCATACACGAATGAATATTTTCAACTACCTTATTTATTTTCCTTATTAAATTATAGTTTTTCTTATCATTGTAATGGGAGAATCTATCTTAGTAAAAAGATCGAATTTCCGTGTGGATTGGGGAGCATGATATCGCTTGCTTGGGTGACAAGACATCTTGGCCATCCCCAGGGGTGGAATTTTCGGCCCGTTACTCCCTTTGTTCCATTATAAATACATGGGATCTCCATGTACGGTAAGCAGATTCAGAAGTCGTTGAACTCGCTCGCAAGTCTTACTTTTACCTTGACGTTCAATCGACAAACTGCTCTTTTGACTTAGGCATCGGAGGTGGATTAGAAGGACCCCGTCCCTTTCTCCATTGTTTTGCATTTTATAGGTTGAAGACGAAGTTTGAAACGAAAGGTGAAGAGGCGAATCAAGAGGAGCATTTATTAGGACATAAAAGCGATTTTTATGCACTAATATATATAAATCTAGATAAGTAAAAAATAAATTGTGATAAAATTTATTCAAAATATCTACAACTAAGACAAATCTATATGAATAAGTTTCTAGGTAAAACTACACGTAAGCCACAAGAATAAAGCCATAAAGCTAGAAACCTTTTACATAGATTGCAATTGTCTAAATGTTCGACACAAAGGTATTTGAGTTTGAATCGATATGGATTCCATATCGATCGATAATTGATGTGCTTTTCATCTTTTTAGTGTATGTGTAAATTTCATTTATGATCTTCAAGTGTTAGATTTTGTTATAGAGATAGCCCCTAATCTATTTTTTTCGGTGGAAATAGCCCCTAATCTATAATTTTTACTACCATAGTGCTTTCAGTGCTTTGACTGGGACTTTGTTTTAAAATCAGTCCTAGTGCATGTGTGTGTGTTAAAGTGTGTGTAAAATATCGCCTAACGTAGTGATCGATTTGTCGTTGGCCCTTCATTTTAGTTGGCGAATCAGAGCGGGAATGCAGAAAATTGGAGAAAGAGAGTGTCGCGGAGGAAGAAGATGATTAAAATATAGAGTTTTTGAAGGATTAAAATTTAAAACGATGTTGTTTTGGTCAAGTCAATCACTTTCTCCTTTACTCCGTTCATTCTAGTTCAGGTTCTTCGTCGGTTGTATTTACTTTACTTATTTGTTTAGGTTGTTTATGTCTCTCCTAACCGGTTTCTGGCTGCCGTTTTTTATGGCCTCTCGGTTATCGGGCATATCCGATAACCGAATCTTTACCTTATCAAAAAATTAAAATTTTCAAATTTCTTTCGTCATATCGAGCCGACTACCACCACTTAGTGCAACTCCGACATGCGAATGGCGAATAGCGCACCTACTTCCGTTCGCTATTAGGAGTTTCGAACCCCTCTTCGAGCAATCTTTATTTTGCCATTGTTTTCTTTGAATTTTTCAAGAAAATTAATGTGTTTTATCCAAATCTATATACAAATGACTCAAGCTAGAGAACTAATTAGTGAAATCTAAAACAGCGCGAAAATTTTATCCCCATCTAAAGTTTGGGACATAAGTTGCATAGTATCTTTTCAGTTACTCCTCTTATTGCCGATACTAATTAGTTTTAGAATGAAACCTTACTAAGCTTATATACTATAACAATATATGCATGTGTGTTCGCACAGTCCCCAAGCAAATCCTTATTCCATCACTGTTTTCTCGAATTTTCAAGTAAATTAATGCGTTATCCAAATCCATATACAAATTACTCAAGTTAGAGAACTTCTTAGCTAATTAAATATAATATAGTGTGAAGAAGTTATCTCACGTCTAAAGGTTATATTGAGATATATGTAGTTACATTACCGTAATAAGATAGCTTAGGAAGCTTTGTTAGGTAGCTAGCATAATGTGACAGTATGTTTAGTTAGAAATGTTAGTATAAATAGATGTAACAAAGACCAGGTTCAATGAATGAAACTGTTCCCAAATTCGTCTTCTCCTTCCTTCCTCTAACTGATTTCATGTACACTTGATTTCTTGATGTGATATCAGAGCGCAAGCTAATCAGCTCGATTGTTCTTCGATTCTATCTTCCGCTTCAGCGATCATTTGATTGATCGAGTTTTCGTTCTATATTCTTCTGGTTCTTGTGCGAAGAAGTTTTCAGTTCTTTGTTCTTGCGTTTCTTCCAAGCTGAACAATTAGGTCACTCTAAAGATACTTCACATCAACGATTTCTGTTCTTCCGGTACTCGAAGGTCACAAATGACGAATAATCTTGATGACACGGCGAATAACTACGAATTTACCAGGATGATGTCGCAGACAGCTGGTAACTATATATTCTAATCCTCTTTTTCTCTCAAATTCGGATCATCCATGTAGCGCACTTGTACCTATGAAGTTCAATGGAATGAACTTTCATAGCTGGAGTAAATCGATCAAAATTGCTCTTGGATCGAAGATGAAATTAGGCTTTATAACTGGAAATATTAAGAAACCTGATGAGGATTCAGATGATTTTGAGAGATGGAAGAGATGTGACTGTATGGTGTTAAGCTGGATTTTAAATTCTATGACTGGAGAGATCGCTAAAGATTTCTTGTATGTTCAGTCTGCAAAGCAGCTTTGGGATGATATCGTTGAGCGCTTTGAAGAATCGAGTGCTCCACTTCTGTATCAATTGCAGAAGGAATTGATTCAAGTAAAGCAAGAAAATCTTAGTGTTGCTTCTTATTACAGCAAGCTTAAGCGTATTTGGGTTGAGATTCGGATGATTGAGGGAATCCCTGTCTGTACTTGTGTGCTTTGGGCCAATGTTCTTGTATCCTGATGAAAAGGATTTATGAACGTGAAGCAACCACTAAGATGATGCAATTCTTGATGGGACTGTCTGATGCTTATGAGACAGTGAGGAGTACTATTCTTGCTTATGATCCTTTACCGAATAGCCATAAAGCATATCAAATGGTTCAAAGGATCGAGAAGCAAAAGGAAATTATTGGTATTGTTTCTTTCGAAAGGAATGCTCTAGCAGTCAACAGGCAGATGGGCAAATCTGGAGGATATTCTGGAAACAACAAGAGTTATGGCAATGGTGGTAATGGAAATTATAACAATGTAGGTTCCACCTCTAAGAGTCATGGTTCAGGAAACGCTAGTTATGGGAACAACACAGGAGGTGGTAGTTCTTCTGGCAATGGCAAGAAAGACAATAAAAGAAGCAGAGATGAGCGTTATTGTGATTATTGTCATGAGAAAGGACATGTTAAGGATACTTGTTTCAAGCCGGTTGGATATCCAGACTGGTGGAAGGGAACTCGTGATCAGTCTAATAACAGGATGGCAATTAACATCAATGTAGATGCTCGCACTGAAGCACATACTCCTCTTGAAGATACAGAGATAACTCAACTAGATGCTAATCTTGTGAATGCGATCTTTGTTGAGGTCTTAAAGAGGATGAAAGGAAAGGGACAGGCAGAGAGCAGTTCAGTTGGGGCACGACCATTTGGATCTGTGAATTTTGCAGGTAACTTGAATTCAATTTTGAATGTTTCTTCACACAGTCATCTAGATCAGACATGGATTGTTGACTCTGGTGCAACATACCATATTTCTTATAATAAAGACCTTTTTTTGTTATGCAACCCTTAACGAAGCCTATTTTAATCGGGTTGCCAGATGGATCAACACAGAAAGTGGAGTTCATTGGGCAAATATATCTTTCTTCAACACCAAGTTTGAAGGATGTTTTGTTCTTGCCTAATTTTAGGCACAATCTATTATCTGTTCCTAAGTTGCTTGTTGATGCTAGTCTGGTTTTCATATTCTTTGCAAATCGGTTCCTTCTACAAGACCCTTTAACTAAGCAATTGGTTGCAAAGGGCAGTAAAGATCGAGGTCTATACAGATTAGAAAAAGAAGGTGATGGTAACACTTCTCAGTTTGTGAATGCTGAAGACTTATTACATGATCTTTCTGATTTGAACTTTAATAAAGCATCTAACTCAGTATGTAAGGTTCATGCAAACATTGATTTGGCTCATGCTCGTTTAGGGCATGTTTCTATTAGCAAACTAAGGCATATGATAGATTGTGCTTGTACTCATAAAGCAACTTTTGACTATCATGCTTGTTCTTTGTCTAAACATCACAAATTACCATTCTCTTTGAGTTCTTCCAGAGCTAAGAGTATCTTTGATTTGGTTCATTTGGATCTTTGGGGTCCTTATAAGACACCTTCGATATGTGGTGCTAAATACTTCCTTACTGTCTTAGATGATCATTCCAGGAATGTTGGGACCTTTCTTCTTAATAGTAAGGATCAGGTTGGTAGGATTATTTAGGAGTTTATTGCTTATGTAGAAAATCAGTTTCAGACTTCTATCAAGGTTATTAGGTCTAACAATGGATCAAAATTCTTGAATACCTTTGTCTACAATTCGTTAGCACAGAAATGTATTATTGTTGATAGGGTTTCTCGGCCAACAAATAAATTTGTAAGTCAAGACCCCGCTGAGTACAGTGGAGTCAGGATCGTTCCACAGGAAGCAAGGTTGTTTGTCTATCAATCTAACAAAAATCAAACAAAGTCAAACAAATCACTCACGAGATGCCTCGTTAACGATGTTGTCAGGATCGTTACCGAGCCACCGTACACAAAAATATTAACTAACGACCTAATTAAATTCCAATTAAAATTCGGTAACGAGGCAAGTACTCAGCAACGAAGATTCACCAGAAATAATTCAAATAAAGCAAAAATCTAGGACAAGGGACACCACAACATAGCCAAGCATAAAAATTCGTAAGAAGATAAGATCATGCCTTTAAACAGATAGAGTTATCAACTTTCGTTGACTTAACAAGTAAATTAATCTACTTTCGCATCCTAATTCACTTAATTGCTTGTTTTGGATCTAAAGCTCGAAACTTTCGTTTTCAAACAATATCAACCTTCAAGTTACTAACTTTCTCTTTCAATCAAGTTAAAAACCTAAATTACCTCAACTTTTGTTTTGGTATTAAGCACAACAAACAATCTCAATAAAAGATAAAAGGCATTCAACACTCAATCTTACTCATCAAACATGCTCAACTATGCCGGGCTTAACCCCGACCGTAGAAAAATAAACTACTCACTAATCATAACTAAGAAACTAAAAACTTCAATAAAAAGAAACATTGAAACAAAACTCAAACTCAAATTAATAAGAAAAATATATTGTCTTGCAGAGATTCAGAAGAAACCAAAAAACATAAAAATACCGAACCACAATCACGACCAACGAACACTCGGCAACCGTCGTCTACCGAGCCTCGTGATCCTCTTCCGATCCGATTTCTCTCTCCTTCGGTCGTTCTCAAAAATCTCTTCTAAAATAGCTCTCTAAAAAAACTTCTCCAAATCAAGCCCCCCTTTTCTATGCTAGATAGGAGGGTATTTATACTAAAAAGCTAAAAAACTAAAAAGGCTAAAAGATATAAACTTTCCTAAAAAGATAGAAACAATCTCTAAAAGATAGAAATAAAATCTAAAAAGATATTAAGACCTAAATTACATATTCTAACAACCCAAAAAATTTCTAAAAAGATACTCAACCGATACGGAAATAAATTCCCGCTCAGGATCCGTGAATAATAAAAATAATACTCGAAATCTTCTCTTCGTGGCGTCGTTAACGACCCTTCACAGCCTCGTTAACGAGCCTGGGGTTTATTTTCTTCAACACTTCCTCTTGTACTCTCGAGCTTCGACTTCTTCAATCTTGCACTCCTCCGTCTCTCGCTGCAATGCTCCAAAATCAACTCCATTCAGCTCCTTTCCTTGCTAAAACCTGCAAAATTCACAAAATAGCGTAGATTCCACCCTTTTCACAGAAATATGCAAAACTAACTAAAAATACTCAAAACTAAACCTAAACTAAACAAAACTAAACCTAATAAGCAAAGAAAACCTATCAAAAACTATACTAAAAATGCGAACATCAATTATACATCAAAAATTAGCCCCTGGTACACCTGAACAAAATGGTAGGGTAGAGAGAAAGTATCGTCACTTGGTTGAAACTGCTCGAGCTATGAGATAACATGCTTCTTTACCAGCTCAATTTGGGGAGACTGTATTTTAACAGCTACTCATCTTATCAATCTCTTGCCTTCCTCTGTTCTTCATTGGGACACTCCTTATGAGGTATTACACAAGACTCCTCCTTCTTATGATCATCTAAAGGTGCTAGGATGTCAATGTTTTGCTTTAATCTCTAAGTATCAACAATCTAAGTTTGATGCTACTTCACAAGAGTGTGTTTTTCTCGGATATCCACCTGGGAAAAAGGCTTACAAAGTTTATCATCTTGCTTCCAAAAAGGTCTTTGTTAGTAGACATGTTACCTTTAGAAAGCATATCTTTCCTTTCAAGGTCTCTTCTACCTCAGACCTTGTACATCATGTTCCCATGCCAGTTTATGATATAGATTTTGATGACTTGAATGTTAGCCCTTCTTCTAAGCATATTACTCCTCCTTCTATTGTGTCCAGAAGAGACACACCTTGTAATAACTGCGGTTTTGAGGATTTTTTTGAATTTTTTCGGATATCCTTTTTAATCTTTTTGTCCGTTTTAACGCGTAATCCAATATTTTTGTTGGAAATTAAATCCTAGAAAATTCTTGGTGATATCCTAAAATCACAAAGTTATGATTTTATGGATCGGTGTGAATTTTAGGATTTTTCAGTGGAAAAAGAATATTTATTGGATAAGCCGTCTTTTTAATTATGTAGTGTAAAGGATTTAAAATACGAAAATGAAGCCTTAAAAATTGAAGGTAGTGTTATAAAATCATGGAAAATTGATTTTATTGGTCTACATAATTTACGGGACGTTTTTCGTTTTGTGAGTTTTTCCACCAGAGGTACATAATTTTACTGCTTTAACGCGAGTCCCGTTTTGAGACAGGTTGTGATTTTAAACACCGCCTCTCTTGTCTTAGTAAGAAAGGAACCGAAAGGGATTTGTTAAGATATGTTTGGACTTTTCAACTCATTGAAAACAAAGGGGAAGGAACCAGAGAGTCTCGGACGGAACGATGGACTCGAGGAGATAGAATTCGAGTGCCTTCACCGCCGGCTGCCTTCCTCTTCCTCGCCTTTCCTACCATCTTCCTCATCTCCTCCTGCACCTTTCTTCTTCCCTTCTGAATGTTTATGGGCTCGTGTTGCTTCTGAAATAGAGCCAAAGAGAATCAGGACATCAACGTACTCGGGAGGAAGAATTGAATCCACATCGTCGGTAGTCTTTCTTGCCTTGCCGTACGTCGTCACCGGCGACCTCTAGCTTTTCCGACCACCAACCACCACGAGAGCCACCACCGGTCAATGCCCAGCCACCCTCGATCTCGGGGATCGAGCCACTATCGAGCCAAACGAGCCATGGGCTCGAGTGAAGGTATATACGATCGAAATTAATTAGCGGGTTGATTGTGAAGCCACCGTAAGGGCCTTTCGGTTCTGCTTTGCTAATTAAATTTATGATTTTTATAATCTTGACGTTGATACAGTCCCATAGGTTCAAACCGCTCAAGAAACGAACGTCGGGATCTTCAGTTATAGCGAATACAAGTTTTGGATACCGATTGGCAGTTAAAGGACTTCGGATAATTACTCGGAATTCGTTGTTAATCCGTTTAATCCGAGATTTGGTCACCTGTAAGAAGTATTGCTAATGAACAACTTTTATTTAGAAAATTGTTCCAAAAATGAAGCCGATAATTAGTTATAATTCCGCCAAGATGGCTTCTTAAAGCATGATAACTAAGGATTTATTATATATCGATATTCGGAAATTAAATCGTTTATTGATTAGGAAGTTGTAGAATTTGAGTATGCAACCAAGAAGTGTTTCTGTGAGCTCGTTGCTGAGAAATCCTTTTGTTATATTTGTCAGAAGGATGATAAAGATTACAGTTGGAATTGCTAAGAACGTTGAGCACGCCTTCTAAGGCAAGTGGACGATTCTCTCTTGCGTTATTGTTATTAAATGAGGAATTGAATCCCATTTAATATTTGCGTTGGGAATAAATTGTATGATTAATAAAATATGATAGGTTGTTGTTTTGTTAGAATTAATGACCATATTGTTATTCATTCAGTTTCGCGCTAGAACTGGATTAAGGTCTATTGTATGTGACCTTGTATGTTTAGTTGTCTCATGCTGAGACATTGATATGAATTAACTTAGTTCAGGGATGTGAGCTTAGTCTCGGAAGCATCTCTTTAAAACTCGTATTAGGCAGTATCAATATTGATCCCCTAATACTTAGGTCATGACCATGGCCGCTCTACGCTTGAGGGGTGACTATGCACTCTAGCTAAGTGCATTTATTAATATGTGTTGGTAGTAGATTATGGATGAAACATGCCCTCTAATCTCTCCATCATTGGGACCCGTACTATTCGTTGTTCAAGGATGAAACATGCCCTCTAACCTCGATAATATTGTGTTCCATTCAATATGTGTTGGTAGTAGATTATGGATGAAACAGGCCCTCTAATCTCTCCATCATTGGGACCCGTGCTATTCGTTATTCAAGGATGAAACAGGCCCTTTGGCCTCGATAGTACTGTGTTCCACCGACATTAGTTCGAGCCGATTAAAAGCTGCCAACTTGTTTGTGAAAAGTTTTGAAAGTAATATAAGATAAGTGCGTTAGGCACATTAATATACCTGAATGGTTCGTCCAGTCGGAAGGACATTCTTGCTTCCGGTTATGGATGATTCTTAATCAAACTTTGATTAAGTTAATCTGAATAGTCGATGGAGGCTTTTCAAAATGTTATGTTATTAATATGAGTTCCCAACAATTGTTTATGCTTCTTAAAAGAGACCATAAGCGGTGGTGTTCTCTCTCTTGATTATGCGAGTCTCCTTCTTATTCTCTATAAGACTGTTTACTGTTGAATCATAATCCGAGTCTAATCGGATTTGGATGCCAATATGTTTAGTTACAACCATAAGAACCAAGATAGATTCTCCGCTTGCTAGTCTTTCATTAGACTAAACCATCCATCTTCTTTTCTTTTATATGGTCGGCTGGTGTCCACCGTTGCTTTACGGCACATCAGGTTCTTCTTGGAAGTTGATTTAAGAGGCGGATTCAGAAGTTTGAAGCTCCAAAAGTTGAAGAAAGGTTTCCAATGGCTATACTTGAGTGAAGATCATGGTTGAACTACTTCAAAGTGAAGTTGAGTTTCAGAAATAAGAACCTAAGGAAGACTGAATGAAGATTTTGTTTAAATAGAAGGTTGTTCTATTTATTTATTAATTCTTTTTAAGTTAAGGCTTGTATAAGACCTTTTATTCTCTTTTCCGCTGTAAAGTTTTACTTAATTTTGTTAGGTTTTAAATGGTTTCATTTACCTTGTTTTTAGTTTGTTCATTCAGTTTAAAGCCTTGGGTAGCTTCGATTTAGTCTTAATCGGGGTTACTGGTGGTAATACATCTAGGGTAGGAAGGGGGTGTTACACACCTGTGCAGCATGCTCCCATTCCTACATCTCGTAACTCTTCATCTGGTTCACATATTCCTTCCCATGTTTCTGATTCATATATCACACAATCTCCTTCTTTTGTTATTCCATCACCTGGTGATCCATCTTATGAAGCTTCATTTCCACCTCTACCACGACCTGCACGCACAGTGAGACCACCATCTCATTTTAAGGACTTTATTTGTCCAATTTTACCTTCTAGACGAGAGTCCTCTAGGACATCTTTATCTCAGGTTTTCAGTGTACATGATTTACACCATTATTCCTCTGATTATGTAGCATCCTTTTTCAATGTTCTTTCCATTCCTGAACCTACATCTTATAAGGAAGCAATTAAACACTCAGTGTGGATAGAAGCCATGGAGAAAGAGTTGCATGCTCTGGAATCTAATGATACCTGGGAACTCACTACTCTACCTCCCGGAAAACATGTTATTGGTTCTAAATGGGTTTATAAAACCAAATACAAACTTAATGGGGAGGTAGAAGAAGGCTAGGTTAGTGGCCAAGGGTTACAATCAAGTTAAAAACAAGGATTATAAGCATACCTTTTCTCTTATAGCCAATTTTTCTATAGTGAGAGTTCTTCTTGGTTTAGCTACAGCCAAATCCTGGCCTCTTCATCAGACATTAATAATGCTTTCGTGCATGGCTGTCTTGATGAATAGGTGTACATGACTCCTCCTTTAGGATATGTTTCAGCCTTGCCTGGACAAGTGTGTCATCTTAAGAGGTCCCTTTATGGTCTTAAACAGGCTAGTAGACAGTGGAATATTGAGCTATCTCGACATCTTTTCTCTCTTGTTTTCATTCAGTCTAAACATGATTATTCACTCTTTGTCAAGAGAGATATGTCTTCCATTACTGTTGCATTGGTCTATGTTGATGACCTTCTTTTAACTGGTGATAATCCTTCTGAAATTCATGCTACTAAGGATTCTCTTGACAAGGCCTTTACTATAAAGGATCTAGGCCTTGCTAGATATTTCCTTGGAATGAAAATTGCTAGATATCCTAAAGGGATTCTATTAAACCAAAGAAAGTATGTTATTGATCTGTTGACAGATGCTAATATGCTGAACTGTAAGGCATCTCCTTTCCCTATGCAGAGAGGCCTTCATTTATCTTTGGATCAAGGGGAACCTATTTCTGATGCTGAGTCCTATCGTAAGCTTGTTGGAAAGTTGCTTTATCTCACTCTTTCCAGACTTGATATAGCTTATACTGTCCAACAGTTGAGTCAGTTTTTAGCCTCTCCTCGTGTTCCTCATATGAATGCAGCTTTATATTTGCTTCGATATTTGAAAGGGACACTTCATTATGCCTTGTTTTATCCAACATCATCAGACTTACAACTTTATGCATATTCAGATGCAGATTGAGGTAGTTGTCCCTATTCTTGTCGATCTCTCACTGGTTTTTGTGTTTTTTTGGCAATTCTCTCATTTCCTAGAAAACTAAGAAGCAGATTACTGTTTCTAAGTCCAGTACTGAAAGTGAATATCAAAGTATGTCTGCTACAGCAAGTGAAGTTGTCTGATTAGAGGGTTTATTGACAGATTTAGGTGTTGCTGTTACACTTCCTATATCATTATGTTGTGATAATCGTGCGGCAGAGCATGTGGCTGCTAATCCGGTGTTTCATGAGCGGACGAAACACCTTAGAATTGATTGTCATTTTGTAAGGGATATGGTTCAAGAAGGTTTCTTGGCAACCACACATGTTCCTACTCATTTACAACTGGAAAATCTTATGACTAAATCACTAGGTGCTCAACAACATCGTATTCTTTGTCTCAAGCTAGGCCTTGTGTTTGATCCCACATGTCTAGCTTGAGGGGGGGGGGGGGGGGGGGGGGCATATTGAGATATATATAGTTACATTACTGTAATAAGCTAGCTTACTTAGGAAGCTTTGTTAGATAGCTAGCATAATGTGATAGTGTGTTTAGTTAGAAATGTTAGTATAAATAGATGTAACAGAGACCAGGTTCAATGAATAAAACAGTTCCCTAATTCGTCTTCTCCTTCTGTCCTAGAACTGATTTCATATACACTTGATTTCTTGATAGGTTAGGACACAAATTACTCATTACATAATTAAATATTTGAATTACTCCTCCTAATACTAATGCTAATTAGTTTTAGAATAAAATCTTACTGAGTTTATATAAGTTTATATACTAGACTCGTATATATGTGCGCGCATTCAGACAATCCCCTTTGTTAGTATTAACTCGCCGAATTTTATCAAACAGCCTGAAAATGTTATTAGTCTTTTTTTTTTACAAAATCAAGTAAAATTGGATTCACAAAAACAATAAAAAATCATCTCTTAGGATTCGGATTTTGTCGTGATGCAAGATTTACCGGTCGCATATCTTTGCACAACCCTAGTCCAATCCTTTTCAGCCAAAAGTATTTTCATTTGTGAATGTATATATAGCTAGCCAACATTTGTCGTCGCAATCAATAGGTGTAAACTGTAAAGGTCGATTGTTTGAATCAAAAGGATTCAAGCCCATGAGCTAGCCTTGACCAAATGCAATGAAATCTATGTAGTTATCAACTGATACGCATGATCTGCGTAGGATTTCCTAATTGCTTTTGGGATTCTGATACGTCTCATTCGTAGCTAAAGCATTGAAGTTGAAGGGAGGAATTTTGGACCACTTTTATGTACGTTATATCATTCTCTACAATATTGATGATCATGTAAATTGATGAGATTTCTTAATTTTATTTTGTACACAAATCGATCGATCATGGGATCAATCTCTCCTACATTTCCACCACACAAATCGATCGATCATAGATCGACTAGCTAGTCCCTTTCGGGCCCGTGTTTGAACTATGTCCAAAGTTGATCATGCTTTGTAAAGATGGCGAAATATGCTTAGCTACCTATGCATGTATATGCAAAAAATTGTTAATTGTGGGGATTCCCTAGCTAATCTATCCCATAAAAAGAAAGTAGGTATATATGAGGAATGAGGAGATTTAATCTTTTCATAATATGTTGTGTTAAAAATGCCCATTTTTACATGAAAAGTCCAAGATATAGTAGACTAGTATATAAGCCTATGATTTACTCCTCTTATTATGAAATTCTACCGATATTATGTACTCTTCTTACCTATGCAAGATCTCCGGTCCATTTGCTCATGGAAAGTTAATATAGTTTCAAAGCTATTCGCCTAACAACTTCTCTCGATCATGGACTCATTTCCTATACATGGGTCGGTTTCGGCTATAAAGGTTTCGGATATAATAGAGATTAAGATGTCAATTGCCTATTGTGTTGTTTAAGTGTCAATCGGGTCAAGCCAGTTGCACATGCAAGGACATGTTGGAATATATATACCCCTTCCCACATGGGAAGATGAGAGTTGAAGTAGACTAGTATATAAGCTTATAAGTTACTCTTCATATTGCCAATTGGTTTTAGGATGAAATTCTACTGGCTTATATATGTACTAGGCTTACATATTCACGACCCTCAGTCAATCTGCTTAGGCATGGCAATGGGTCGGGTCGGGTCGGGTGGACTACTTCCACCACTCGACCCGGACCTAATGGGCACACCCGACCCGAGAAAAAAATCCGACAAGTGTCCCTTGAACCCGAACCGCCCAAAACACGTCGAGTTTGGGCCGGGTATTTTTTTAGGTGTTATTTAACTTGGTCATTGTTAATAGAAAATAGTACTTTAAGTCTTAGAATCTCATTCAAAATTATACTTAAGTCGTAATATAATTACCTAGGGAGATTGGATAATATTTTCTTCCTACATAGTTTCTTAAACATAATTTTTTAATTAAAATTATTTTCTAAATTTCTAAATTTTATAAAAAAAAATTACATAAATTAAATTTCTGAGAATTACACAATCAAACTAGTAGTAACACGTCTTTATGGTAGTGGCATTTTGAGTTTTGATGTTGGTTGATGGAGATGAGATCAACTTTCAACAAATCTAGATGTTTGAATAAAAAGTCAGTATAAAATAATGTTTGACTTGTCAAAACTAAGGTGGACCCAAATACCCAATATCTTTATTAAGCTAGACTTGCCATGTGCAATATATTGGTTGGTTAGGTTTACCTCCATTTTTCCAAATGACACAATTCTTGAAGCATTTGTCCATAATGTTATTGTTTACGATTTATATATTGCCATGTGCAATATAAAAGTAGGCACTAAATATATTTAATTTGATTTCAAATGTGTGATGTACATATGATATGGTTTTCTATTACTTAGGTCGTAGGCTTTTTTAATGTGGATCGAAAGATGACCCATGCACTAATATATGTTTAAACCTTCTTTCCGCAAAAGTTGAACCTTAAACGTTAATGTTGTACGTACGTTGTTGGGTCTACAAATTAAGAACTTGTTTAGTTTTTCACTAAGAAAACGTAAATGAAAAAGAAATGAATTTAATCTATATTAATATCATAATACATCAATAATAATTTTCTCTAGGATTGAGATACCTCATTTTTCATACCGCAAATCCTCTTGCGGTCCTCTATATTTTTCCCTAATTTTAACATGGAGTAAGTATATCTCTCATTCTTCTCTAACCATTTCCCTTAGTTACGATAAATTTGATTGTTAATGTATTGTCACATATAAGTGGGCTATATTCATTTTCTTTCCGTTTAAATTTCCGTGATTGGAAACTAAACAACCTTATGGTTAAATGGTTTACTCGAGTTCACTGCATGCTATATCCATCGACCCCCTATAAAAAAATGGAATAATATACACATGAGGAAAGATTTATGTTCAAGTAAAATAACTATCACTATACAATCATTTGGACAATTTGTATTTATAATTTTGAATTGCATATGCATGATTTTGAATGATTATTTTATGTTTTCGAGTTGATGTTCCTTTTTTTAAGTTACTCACTTTTATAAATATGTAACTTGAAGTTTGATGATGTGAGGGATCTAATCGTAAGCGAAGAAATTCGCATGAAGGAGTCGGATTCTACATTTGGATCAACTTTGAAGGCAGGAAACAAGTGAAGATCTGATTCAAGGCAGAAGTCGAACAAGGGTACGCAGGTCAAAATCCAAGGGAATGGATAAGTCTGTCAAGAACAAGAGTAAAATCAAGTATTGGAACTATAATGAATTCGGACACTTTAAAAATGTGTGTCGTGCACCAAAAGACAAGTTTGTGAATGCCACTACAAAAGATCATGGAGATGCTTTGGTTCTGAGTTTGGGTTGTCAACTGGAGTCTTAGGTGTTGCATTTAGGTGCGTCGATTCATTCTTGTAGTGATATCGGGATCATGGAGCATTATTGATCTGGGAATTTTGGAAAGGTCTATCTTGTTGATGATGAGGCCTTAGAAAATGTGGGGAAAGGAGGTGTTTAAGTCAGGACTCCTAACGTTTCTACATTGATGTTGCATGGAGTTAGGCATATTCCCTTTCAATTGGGTAGTTGGATGATGAGGGTTATGAAGTAACCTTTGGGTGTAATACATGGAAAATTACCAAGGGGCCATGGTGTTGGCTCGGGGTATGAAGGAGGGGACGTTGTATATGACCGGCAACATCTGTGAAAGCATTGCTACTGCAGGAGATAAGGGTGATGCTGATTTGTGGCAATTTTGTTTGGGCCACATGAGTGAAAAGGGATGAAGGTTTTGTATTCTAAGGGTCAACTGTCGGGTCTCAAGTCTGTTGAAATTGGATGTGTAAGGATTGTGTTCTTGGAAAGCAAAAAAAAAAGGTCAGTTTTTCAAGAGGACAGAGCTTTAAAGAAACGAAAGCAGGAGTTGTTCCATACTCATTTGTGGGGGTTGGTGCCTACCTATTCCTTCTGTGGAGCATCCTACTACATGACCTTTATAGATGACTCCACAAGAAAGGTATGGGTCTATTTTCTTAAGCATAAATCTGATGAATTTTATTGCGTTGGAAAATGGAAGGCCCTTGTTAAAACTAAAATGGGCCTCAAGAGAATGGTGTGGCAGAACGTATGAACAGAACTCTAAAAGGTACACCTCAAGAGAATGGAGTCTCATCATGGAGGAGAATATAAGCTCATTTAGTCTAAGAAGTATTTTTCTAAGAATGGAATAATGATGAAGAAGACTCTAAAAGGTACACCTCAAGAGAATGGTGTGGCAGAACGTATGAAAAGAACTCTAAATGAACGTGCTAGAAGTATGAGGTTGAAGTGTGGACTTCCAAAGATGTTATGGGTTGAGGCAGTAAACACTATTGCTTTCTTGATTAATAAGGGCCATTGACCCCCTTAGAGAACGAGATACCAAAAGAGGCTTGCAGTGGCAAAGAGGTAAACCTCTCTTTTATTCATGTTTTTAGGTGTGTTGCTTATGTTCATATTGTTGATGTTACGATAAGCAAATTGGATGCTAAGTCACCTTCATTGGATATGAAGGTGATGATTTTGGGTATTGGTTTTGGGATGAGCGAAACAAGAAGGTTATCCGGAGTCGAGATATTATGTTTAATGAGAAGGTTATGTACAAGGATGGACTGAGTACATTAGAAGTTGGAGGGTCGGGTCTTCATGTGGTGGAGCTAGACATTTCTAACTCGGGTGGGAGTAGAATGGCTCTAGATAGGCAAGATCCTATTGAAGTAGAGTCACATAGTGATGATGACTAAGAGGTTATTAAAGAGGAACCATATTCCCTATAGGTTCAATTGAGGAGGTAAACAAGGGAACATAGGTTGTCGGACAAATACTCGCCTTCTAATTTTTTCTGTTGTTGGCTGATAATGGTGAGCCAGAATGTTATGTTGAGGTGTCTCATAGTCAAGATGTGAGAAAGTGGAGGTTGGTCATGGATGAGGAGATGGATTCTTTGATGACCAACAAGACTTGAGAGCTGATTAAGCTTCCTAGAGGAAAGCGCACTTTGCATAACAAATGGTTTACAAGTGAATGGATAAGGAAGATGGGAGTAAACGTTATAAGGCAAGGTTGGTTGTGAAGGGATTTCAGCAGAAATATGGCATTGACTACATCGATTTCTTTACTCCTATTTTAAAGATGACCATTATACGACTAGTGTTGAGTATGGTGGCCGCAAAAAACATAAAATTGCAACAAATGGATGTGAAAACAACCCATTTGCATGGTGACCAAGAAGAGGACATCTACATGGTGCAACTAAAGAGATACTTAATTGTTAAAGGGTAGTTAGGAGATCGTGTGTAGGTTGAAGAAGAGCTTGTACAAGCTCCTAGATAGGGGTACAAGAAATTTGATGCATTCATGCATGAGATCAAGTTTGTGAGGACTGAAACTGATTATTGTTGTTACTTCAAGAAGATTAGAGATGGCTACATCATTTGTTATATGTTAATGATGTGTTGATAGATGGAACAAGTTCTTGTGAATTGAGCAAGATGAAAGAGCAATTGTCCAAATGACTTGCCATGAAAGACTTAGAAGATGGTAAACAAATTTTGCTATGTGGATTAAGAGAGACGAGGTGGCAAGAAAGTTGTATCTTTCACAAGCTGAGTATATTAATAAAGTCTTAAAGAGGTTTAGCATGGAGAATGCAAAACCTATCAATATTCCATTAGGCATCCAATTTAAATTGTGTAACAAGGACATCCTGAGGAGTTAGGATGAACGTGCCCAAATGAAAAAGACATCATACGCTTCAGCAATTGGGAGTTTGATGTATGCAATGGTGTGTACTAGATCGGATATTGCATATGTGATGGGTGTGGTGAGTCATTTTATGTGCAATACAAGAAGGAAGCTGATAGCTTGCATATAGGTAGTGTTTAAGATGCATGTTTCCATTTCGTTTGCTTTGTTTTAGGTAGTTTTAGTTAGTTTCTTTAAGTTATTAGAGTGTCTAGGAGTTTTGGGTGTTTGCACTTCTTCTATGTTGTTTTACATGTCTTAACGTGAACAAGTGTGAAAGGATTAGAAACAGGGGGAAGAATGCTTGAATTCGGGTCATCTATTGGAGTTGTTGGTTCGACACCTCTATCTTGTAAGGGTTCGTTCGGGAGCTATAGTGGTTCTATGAAGTTGATTTTGGTATTATTGGAAAGCTAATTCAAAGCGTTATAATTGATATTTTTACTTCAAGTCCAAATTCTAACTCGAAGAAGGTCAAAACAGCCCCCAAAGTGTGACCTGAATGTTGAACCGAGAAGTGTTGACTATTGCTGGCGGCACCCGCCGCCATTGACGAATCTAAGGGAGGGCATGGGTGGGCCAGTGCCCTCCCTTCACTCATGAATTTTTTCTATATGGGTATTAGTAGATTGAATGTAGTAGTAAAATATAATTTAATTCTTGGTAAATTTCAGTCCGTTCGGGTTTTTCTTACAACCTGATTACTTTAAATTTGTAATTCAATTTGACAGTTCAAGATTTTGTGACTTTTTTTGATAATTTGGTATATTCTGTGCTCTTAGTTTAAACTTACTATGCTTATTAGGTTGAAGTTAACTACTCCCTCCGTCTCATATTATATGGGATTTTAGCTCTATGCACACTTTTTAAGAAATTTTTTAATTTTTCTATCTATCCATAACTTTACCTCTTTTTCTATCAATCTAATAAGTATTTTTAATTATTAAAAAAAAATATTTTAGTGTATCCAATTACTAAAAAGAGTAACTAGATAATTTCTTTTACCAAGATTATAAGACTTTGAAATTTGAAAACCATAAATAAAAAAAAAGTAAATGTATAGCATTGAAAAACTAATAAGGACATGCATTATGGGACAAGAATTTTGTTCTAAAACCTCATATAATATGGGACAGAAGGAGTATTAATTAATTTGATATGATAGCCTAATTTTAGGATTAATTAAAACTTTGTTGTTGTCCATAAATTCACGATCGAGAGTTCGAGACCATTGTTGTCCACTAGTTTGATTTTTGGGATTAATTAAAACAATCAAGATTCAAGTGAGATGTGGGTTGATTTTGAATGGTAAAGTGTTAATTGTGCCCCTCCTTCAAATTAGTTCTGCGTCCATCATTGCCCGCCGCCCCTCACAGTCGCAAGACCCTTTATGTGCTACGTGTTATTTCCTGATTGATCCTTTCCAGTATTATTTCGAGATATTATATTTTTGGAGATACTTTTAGACCTAGTTTCATATATTAGGTTATGAGAGTTGCACCTCTCATCTAATTCTCATTATCATACTTTTCATTCAAGTTTTTATATTTTCTATGGAGAACTAAGCTCCTTTGCTTAGCCAGACAATTGAAGCATCATTTTGGTAAAAGTTGTAAAAATTCTAATTCCTTATTTATTGTTTGGCTTTAATCTTCTTTCTTGCTTGAATGATTATGATTTATTTCAACAGTTTCTAGCCTGATCAATTAGGGTTTGTTGTTATTGGATCAATTGCTAGATCTAGAGTTTTACTGGTTAAGCATCTCTAGATTGAAGTAGCAACTGCATCGTACTAGTTCTAGTTGTGCTAGTCATATGCAGAAGAGATTTGATTTACATTCTAGGGTAAAAGCTGATTGTTTTATGCTAGAATTGTATCCTATTATATTCCTATCCTTATTGCTGCTATTAAACTGAATCATTGATGGTTTCATAGTTGTTTAATTAGTTAGATCTAATAGTATCTGGTTGTGTTGTTAGTTAGAAAGAAATAGGAAAATCCATTGCATGAGATATTGAGGTGAAATCAATGATCAACTTGTCATACGATTATGGATATTTGTTTGCCTAAGCTATCTTCCTAATTATTGTTATTCATAATCTTTTATTGCTTTGTTAGTTTTGCATTATTAGATTTAGTTACAAATACCCCATTGTTACTTGTTTGACACAAAATTCATTATAAAAGATAAAATTTGTCTCCCTGTGGATTCGACCCGGACTTCCTAAAGACTACGATTTTAAGTTAGTTTGGATTCTTTTGCATAGCCGTGATTTGCACGACCATTTCACAGTTATCAGAAGCATTAGGAAATAGTGAAGTGGATTCTAAGATACTTGAGGAGTATCACTGATCAGGCCTTGTGTTTCCAAGGCAAGAAAGTTATGTTAGTAGGATATGTTGATGTTGATTTTACTTCTAGTGACCTTAATAAGAGGAGTACAATAAGGTATGTTATTACTTTGGATGGTACTACAGTCTATTGGGCTTCAAAGTTGCAAAACGTTGTTGCTTGTCTACCACGGAAGTTGAGTATATTGCGATGACTGAGGCAAGCAAGGAGATGGTCTGGTTGTAGAATTTCTTGGGTGAATTGGGGAAGAGACAAGGTGATAGCATCCTTTACAGTGATAATCAGAGTGTCATACACTTGGCTAAGAATTTGGTGTTTCATTCAAGGACAAATCACATTGAGGTGAAGTATCACTACATATGACATCTTCTAGAGAGAAAGATCTTGCAACTTGTGAAAATTTTAGGAAGTGAAAATTCTGTTGATATGTTGTCTAAGGTTGTGACCTTAGAGAAGTTGAAGTTATGTATGGTTTCAGCTGGCCTTGGAACATCAGTTGAAGGATCGATACTACCACTACCAGAAGGGATGCTCAAGTTGAAGACAGTTACAATTGGAATCAATCTCCAAGTGGGAATGTTAGGTTTGTAGTCAATTCATAGTCAGAGAGGAAAGTGCGAGCTAGAGCAGGAAAAGCGTGACCAAGTTTTCATCAGGCTGCCCGTGCCTCAAAATTCACTAGGAAAGCGCGGTCTGGGCCAGGCAGAATACGACCGTACTCTGTTGGACGAAACCGCGCAATTCCAACAGAATGTTCATTTGGAGAATGCGAGGTGGGAAGGGAATAACACGATCGCGTTCTTTTGGGGCGGGCCCGCGCTATTCTCCATGTCACTGAAGAGCTTGTTTCTTCTTTGGCAAGGATGACATGATCTTTTAGGTAGATTGTGTCTTCTATCTTAGGAAGAAAATATTTCTCTCTTTAAGGTTCTTCTCTATTTAAACTCATCTATGATTATTGTAAATGTATCCACAATATTGAGAGTAAAAATATCTGGCTTGATAGTGCCCCTAGACGTAGTTATTCTGACGAACTGGGTCAACAAATCTCTTGTACTCTTTATTCTTGTTCTTTCTTATTCTTCTCTTGGAAGGTTGTGTGAGTCCAACCCTTACATTAGGGTCGAATTTCCTAGCATTACTCGCCCCAAATCTAAATTGGTATTCGGTCTTTCTATTTTGGTTGTATGTTCCTTCTTACTTGATCTTTTAGCTTGTTTTACTATGTTTCTTTCTTATCGGTTTCGGCTGCTGCTTCATGCGGCCTCTCAATTGTCTGGTAATCGAATTCTTACCTCGTTAAAAAAAACCAACCATCTACACCACCCTACCAATTATCTCACCACAATAAAATAATATTACTTTTGTTAAATATGCTCCCCAAATACCACTAAACATAATTTTATGATTAAGTTTGTATACAGTGGCAGTCACACAATGACACGTCGATGATCATATCATATGCCGTTGTTTGGATCTCTTGGGCTGGGCAGGAGCCCAATAATTAATGAAAGTGACATAAAATCAAAAGTAGCTTAGAAAATGTACAATCTAACAATATCATATGAAGAATCCCAGGAGCTTCTTGGCCAAGACAATGAGGAGCAAATTGATGCACTTGACCTAGTGAATGATTACTTGCTCATTGATGAGGAGGAAGATAATGATGAGATGTATTCTCAGGAGGATATTGAAGCATACATAGATAGAGAGATTGGGGAGGAGCCTATGGAAGACTCTCAGCCCTTGGAGTCTTTCCACTCTCTCTCTAATACTAACTCTGTTGTTCTAAAACTTGAAAACACGGAGATGATCAAGGAAAGGGAGTCAAACTCTGAGTCTGGAAAGCGCAAGGCAGCCCTGGGGATTATGAATCAGTTTCTTCTGCTCTGAAGGGAGGGGAGAACAAAAAAATGAAGATGTGATTATGAATACCATCCTTCCAATATTTTGCTAATGTTGGTCTGATGAAGGCAATAGTGCGTATGATGTTATGTTTATTTCTAGTATCTTTAGTTTCTTGTATTTAGCTATGGACTGGTTATGTGTGGTTGTCTGCTTTTGCTTAGGAATATGATGTGTAAGAAAATTAATGGGGGGAAGATGATTATTAAACCACTTTCAACCTTTTTGTGGTCTATGCCTTTTGGGGCTAGAGTCACAGGTGGTTTGGTTATGATCTTTATCTTGAAGAATTGGAAGCTTCTATACTGCTACCTGGTCAAATATATTAATATCCCTTTCTATGTTTACTGCTGGTGTGGTCATTTGTGTTTTAGATTGGGTAAGAAAGAAGATGGTGACAATGACAAAGAAACCATGAGAATGATTTACAACAAATATAAAACTTTGGTGGTGCATATCATTAAAAAAATTCAGTCCAAGGATGATTATGACTCTTCTATTTGAATGCTTAATCTGAGGAGCTCTGTAAATAATATTAATCTGGATTTTAACAAATATGCACCAGCAACAAACACTCAAGAACCAAACGTTTGTTGTTATGATTGTTTGATACATAGGAATAATAATAATAAACATGTGCTAAATCTCTATTTCTATAGAAAAATATATTCCATTATAATTATAGACAATGAATGGCATGATCACCATGATTTTGTTATCCTTTGCAGTAAGCTCAATAAAATTGTTGAATGGAATGAACATTATGATGGTGTTGCTTGGTCCAACTTGTTCAATAATGCAGATGGTTGTATGGAACCAGAGAAAATATCGTGGTACAGCTGGTGGATGGAAAAAAGAGAAAGAAAGAAATATATGGTGAACATGAAGATCTGGACATGGAGAAAAAAGAAAGAAGCATCCTCTTATGCTAATTAGAGGGACACATTTTAAGAACTCAATTGGAACTGGCGTTGGATATCACTAAAATGTAGAAACAAAGATGTAATGAGGAGGTTGGATCATGAGAACTATGTAATGGATAATATAATGATGCTGATACGTCGGCAAAACAAGATTACCTTTGAAAATCTTGAATGTAATGATCGTGTGAATTACTTATATGACATAAACAAGTTTAGAAAGATTACATATGATGACAGTACTATTATGCTCCTTTTTAGAATGCATCCCCTTGACAGGTTAGACAATGATGTACAGGTGTGTCATTATGATGAGTTTCTACAGAGAACGAAGTGTTTAAAATATGGCCATAAGATACAGGTAAGATTGAGTTCTAATGCTTCTCCTTTCTAGATACATGTAGATAGGCCTTTGATGATGAATAAAATTAGGATGACAGAACAAAAGATAGAGCAACATATAAAGCTAATATGGCGAATTTTCACCAAATTTATAACAAGGATAGTTAGGGGAATGGGGGATTATAAAATAGGTTTAATATGAAGATAGGATTTTGGAATAGTAGAGGAATTGGGAGAAAATCATTTTGGCCTCAGATAGACTCCTTTTGTAAAATTCAGAAAATACAAATTATGGCAATTGGGGAAACAAAAACCGATACTCTTCCGAACGACCAGGTTTGGCGACGTGCCGGATTTGATAATGTTCTCTGGTCTCCTGCTTGTGGTCGGGCAGGTGGAATAGGAGTCTTCTGGAAAGCACACCAACTCATTAACGAAGAAATCACCGTGGTAGTTCAAGCACCAAGGCTAGTTCTTAAATACTATCATGTAATTACCAAAAAAACATTAGCTTTATGCTTCGTTTACGCCCCACCTAATGCTGGGGTAAAGAACGCTTTTTGGAATGACCTAACTGAAACCATTCAAAATATGAATATGCCAACTCTAATAATTGGAGACCTGAATGAAATTCACGAACCAAACGAAAAACAAGGAGGAGCTCACCCGGAATCATATAGATTTGAAAGACTAATAAACTTTAAAAATGATTGCCTTCTTGAAGATATCCCGACTTCGGGAAATTTCTTCACCTGGAGAAAAAATAAAACAGAAATTGATAACACCTACGAAAAATTAGATAGAGTTTTGGTAAGCAACAGAATTATACAATGGTTCCCGAATTTAAGTACAAGAAACCACGCCTTTACCAGTTCTGACCACTGCAAAATCTCCGTAGAATTAAGTAATGATGAGATAACTAAAGCACAACCCTTCAAGCTAGAAAAAATGTGGATGTATAGAAAAGATTTCCGAAATGTAGTTAAGCAGGCATGGAGGGCCAATTTTCATGGTTCTAACATGTTCCAGCTAGTAAAAAAACACATGTGTTTAAGCAACATGCAAAAAGGTGGAATAAGCACACACTAGGAAACATATTTGAGCAGTTAAAAGACCTTGAAGAACAACTTCTTGAAATCTAGAAAAATTTATTAATATCACCACAACCAGACACTATACAAAAACAATTACGACTATTGAAAAAGAAAGAGTGTATCCTGAATTACCATAAAACATATTGGAGACAAAGGGCAAAAACGAAACACATTAAACTTTCTGATGCGAACTCATGATAATTCCACAAAGTGGCAACGGGAAGAAGAAATCGAAAAATGTTAAAAGAAATTAGAACAACTGATGGTACACTAATTATTGCGACAGAAAACATCCGGGAAGAAATAAGACAAGACTTTAAAAAACGATATACAAGAGAACCCACACAACTAAGGAATGCAAGTGACTATATGAACCTAATCAATAGAGAAGTAACAGAAGAGGACAACATTAGCCTAATAAAACCGGTTACGAATGAAGAAATTAAAAAGACAATAATGAGTCTTAGGTATGACAAATCCCCAGGACCAGATGGAATTACAGCTGAGTTCTATAAAAGATATCGGGATATTGTAGGCCCAATGGTGACCAAAGTAGTTAAAAGCTTCTTCCATTCGGGCAAAATACTAAGACAAATTAACCATACATTTATAACCCTTATACCGAAAATAGAAAACCCAAGTTCAACAAATCATTATCGACTTATTAGTCTATGTTCAACCATATATAAAATCATATCCAAAATCATAACGGAAAGATTAAAGAAAGTAACAAGTAAAATTACACACCCGCTTCAAGGGGCCTTTGTTGCAAACCGAGCTATTCAAGATAATATTCTTATTGCCCATGAGATCTTGCACTATTTTAAAAATAGTAAAGCCAAAGAAGGTTGGTTTGCAATTAAACTGAATATGGAAAAAGCATATGATAGAGTTGATTGGAGCTACCTTCTAAAAGTTATGAAGAAATTCGGTTTTGACAAGAATTTTATAGGGTGGATTCAAGAATGTATATGCTCAGTGTCTTTATCCGTCCTTGTCAATAACGGCCCCACAGAACCGTTCACACCAGAGAGAGGCCTAAGACAGGGCGATCCATTATCACCGTTTCTATTTGTCCTAGCGGAGGAAATCTTGGCACGCAAACTACAGTTAATAAGTGAAACAGATAGAAAATTGATTGGCTTTCCGATCACTCGGGGGGGGAATTAAAATTCCTTTTCTATCCTTTGCAGACGACATCATAATTTTTGTCAAAGCATCTCAGGGTTCTTGCACTAAGGTAAAAAATATAATTGATGAATTTTGTAGAATTTCGGGTCAAAAAGTAAATTACACCAAATTTGCATTCCAAGCGTCTAAGAATATGAATGTGCAACAAAGGAACATAGTCCAACAAACATTAGGGATATCAACAATGACAAATATCGAGAAATATCTTGGATGCCCGATTATCAGTGGAAAAGTTAACAAAGATACATTTAAGGAATCCATATGAAAGGCACAGAAACAGCTTACGAAATGGAAAGCAAACTCACTCTCCCAAGAAGGGAGAACAACGCTGATTCGAGCCAACCTTGCTACAAAACCCAACTATGTCATGCAGAGCTTCATGCTTCCAAGCTCCATACATGCTGAAATGGATAGGATTAATAGAGGTTTTTTCTGGAATAAAGATAGACAATATAAGTCACTCATAGGGTGGGACAATATATGCAAGCCAAAGGAAATGGGTGGATTAGGAATAAGGAAAACAGAACATATGAACAAAGCGCTTCAAATGAAACTATTATGGAAAATCCTAACAGAACCAAACAATATCTGGGTAAGGATAGTGACACAAAAATACCTTAAAAGCGATAGCTTCTTTACATATAAGCTAAAGCAAATTACATCATGGCAATGGAAGAAACTCATTCATCTTAGGGAAGAATTCTGCAAGGGATTAATATGGCAAGTTGGGGATGGAAAAACGATTAACTTTTGGAAAGATAAATGGACCATAGGAGCCCCCCTGCACTCCCATATCACGGACCCTTCAGTGATCGAAGAATCATCGAAAGTTGTTGAGTGGATATCAAACGATAAAACATGGAAAACAGATCAATTAAGACAAGTCTTACCAAATTAAATAGTTGATCAAATCCAAACAATTGCCCTACCAGATAACTACATCCCAGATAGGCTGACTCGGCTAAAATCGTCGTTGCCAAGATCAAAGATAAATAACCCTAAACTACTAACTAGTATAGCAAGCAAGCAAGAGGTCGAACCCAAGAGAATCGGATTTCTGACTAATCAGCAAAGAACAAAGACAGGGGTTTGGGAGTTCAGGCAAACAAACAAAGAAGCAAATATTGTTAAGGTTTAAATCAATTGAAGAAAAGTAGAGTTTATTCAATCAATTCCACCTTTTTAATCATTTGATCATCAATTCATCCACTTTTCTATTAATTCCCTAGTTAATTCCAATCCTTATAAAAGATTTTCGCTTGTCCACGGTCCAAGCGGAATTATGATATGAACAAGAACGCTTAATTCAAATCATGCAAAGTATTAAGGATAGAAGGATATTAAATCATGCAATCAAGCTACGAGTCTCGTGGATAAAATAATAATCAAACACTCTTTCTCAATTCTAGTCCACGGTCCTAGAAAAGAGTTGTTTCAAGGATAAATAAGATTGCACAGACAACAATCAAACCTAATCCAAACAGTAGAATATCAATCAAATTCAACAAGTTGCGCACCAAGAGAAATCAATTGATAATCATGAAATTAAGCACAAGAGTTTTGATATTAACCAAGGGATAGAAAAGTTACCAGAATCTCACGAAATACATAAAAAGGCTTCCTTGATTAAACAAACTCCAAGGGGAAATTAGTTCTCCATAATAGAAAATAAAACTAGAATAAAATAAAAGTGTGCTAGAATTGTGTCTAAATTGTGTAACCCTAAAGTGAAACTCGAAACTAACTTAAATAGAAAAAATAAGTCCGAAATTATAAAAATATAATAATGTAAAAGATAAATAAAAACAAAACAAAGGCGGCGGTTCTGAAACCCTTGATCCGCGAGCGCGAAATATTTCTGTGGGCGCGGATCAATCCTCTACCCTCGGCCGCGGAATCCCTTCGATCCGCGAGCGCAGAAATAATCCGCGTCCGCGGATCCAACTTTCCTCGCCCTCGGATGCTCAACGATCCGCGAGCGCGAAATATTTTCGCGGGCGCGGATCTTCTGACAGCTTATTGTGTCAACTTCGGAGCTAGTTTTGACCCACTTAGAGTTGGAATTTGAACTCGTTGTAAAAAGATGAATTGTAGCTCTTCGAGTTAGCTTTCCAATGATACCAATTTCAGCTTCATGCGATCACCATAGCTCCCGGAATAAGCGTTACAAAAAAGTGGTGTCGAAACAACTCCAAATCAACACTTGTCTTCAAAACTCTTGCAATTCTTCAAATCGTGTCTTCGGTCTTCATATGACAATTATGCTCAAAACTAACCTAAACACACTCAAATCATACCTAAAATACAAGAGTTAACCTATACTAAATAGAGTGTATCATAGGCTCTACTGGGCACCAAGTAAAAATGGGTGGTTTTCCACCGCCTCGGCAATTGAATTAATTACAAACATAGAAGGACAAACGCCAAGCCTAAATAATTGGATATGGAATCTAGATACATACCCGAAAGTTAAAAATTTCCTATGGAAAAATGATAACAATGGTCTTCCTACGAAAGCACGATTAAGGGAAAAGCAAGTTGTTACACCAGGAGGATGTATATTGTGTGACTGTACTATTGAAGACACAAACCACATGCTTACTAAGTGTCCGTACATGACTTATATAACAAATAAAGTAAACCCAAACACGGCCCAAGTAATTAGGGGAATCGATCCTGAGAATAAATCACCAAGGGAACTTCTGAATGTAATTAAACAATTGCTAGGAAAAAAAAGAATTCACAGAAGTGGCGATTATTTGGTGGAGTGTTTGGCATCAACGAAACAAACTAACCTTTCAGCAAGACCAATGGGATGGTATTCCGGATTTGACAGGATATATTCAAACCCAAATCAAAAACTAGGACAAGGCAAAACAGTGGTGAAAAGACGAGGAAAACATAAGAACGGTTAAACCTCGGCAAACGAACCAACAAAAATTAATGACCAAGAAGTGGAAAAAACTCAATCAAGACCAAGTCAAAATCAACTTTGATGCATCTAGGCTTTCTAACAGCCAAGTAACGGGAGGAATTGTAATCAGAAACCACCTTGGCCAGATAATCGACTTGAAAACATGTAACTTTGGAAAAGTCTCAGCTTTAAAAGCCGAAGCTCTGGCATTCCGAGAAGCTATTCGGAAAGTGAAAAATAGGAATTTAGGAAATGTTGTTATTGAAGGAGACAACCTCCAGGTTATTAATGCATTTAAAGGGAGTATTAAATGCTCGTGGGAGATCGAACTAATAATATCTGATATCCTTGTCTCCACGTCCGGAGACCGTGACTTACAAATTAACCATATCTCTAGGGATTGTAACGTTGTGACCGATAAAATTACTAAATTGGGCCACAGTCTCCCTGCCGAGGTCATTTAGACTCATCCAGAACTTCATGTTCTCATCCGTAAGAATGCTCTAAGACGCCCTCCATGAAGGAGTGCAGCCTAATTCTTACTTATTAAAAAAATGCAGTACTTGAGGATTAATTAGTACTCTGGAATTATTTTTGCTCCTCCATGTACGTAGAATAGCTCAAGTGTAAAGATGGAAATTAGGTGGATCTGACCATGTGAGTGAGCTTTGAGGTTGGACATTTTTGATTCATTAATAGTTTGGAAGATTTTAGAATACATCAACATGTAAGTTATACTTTCATCATTTTTACATATCAAATCTTAACTTTCTTTATTTTAAAATTTAAATTCAATCAAATATATTTCTTTTCAAATCTTCTGAAATCTGATTTATAGGAAGTTAATTTTCAGAAAGTAACCTTTTAGAAATTAGTATGAGCACTAATTTGCAAAGGTCTAGCATATTAGCCTGGCCCAAACTTTTGGGTTTGGCCCAAGACCAGCCCAAACTCTTTCTAGATAAACAAAACTATAATTTTTGAAACAGGATTTCAGTTATTTTTCAAATATGCAACATTTCATTGCAACTGAATACTGATACTTGATACTTACAAGCTTATGATCAACTTTTCCCTTCCACGGAGATTCATTTTCTGCAAATCCCATTGTTCAGAGATGATCAAACAAGTGATACAACTTCTAGTACAATGCCAACCCAGTTCAATCACAATTCATTCTTCACAATACTTCTCCTCAAAATAAGGCTTTGGTGAGAGCTTAATCCCCTTACAAGAATTCCTCACCACATACTTTCCACTCAGCACACCACCACTCCAAGTCCTATCACTATTAATAGAAGACATTGGCGAGATCTTCGCCTTAAAAGGCGAGTCCCCATCCGAGAAACAATCGAGTTGCATCGGCCTTAGCCTAGGCGAGCAACTCGTTGGCCTAGCCTTGGCTCTTGCTGACTCGGTTGCAGCCATGTAAGCTGGCTCCCCTGCATCCAACCTCCCATCTGACGTGGAATTCGCTGGCCTACGCTTCCTATGGTGCACCGCCCTCCTAGGGGATTCCTGTGCCACTACTACTTCTCTTGATCTCATTTGCTTCCCTCCTATTGTGTCCACCATTTTGATCTCTTCCTTTTGTGGCACGTCGTCTTCGTTGTGCTCCTCTAGCCAGGATCTTAGTCTTCCATTTCTTCTTGCCTCTTCCACTTGATCTGCCGAATGCTGCAAGTTGCAACATTCAAGAATTTACACACTTTATTCTTTAGATGGATAGTTTTAATCATTTAATATGAATGGTGGTTTAATCTTTCAGCTTGTTATCAAGAGAAATTAGCTTGACAACCGGGTTAGGCAAGTTTAAGAGTCCATGGGACGATACTCAATAGACTGAGGGTCGTGCATATATAAGTCCAATACATAAGCCTGATAGGATTCCATCGTATGAGGCGTCGTTTGGTAATAAAAAATATAATGTGAGTAATTGAACCTAAAACTACTACATTTGATCATTCAACCACATCCGCAAGAGAATTAGCTTCATAACATACCCGATGGTTGAATGAATATGCTTTCATCCTATGTCTTCGCATCATAGCTTCGGTCTTGGTCAAGACTACAGGATTCTCCTCATCCTTTGTTTCGAGCCTATCGTCCCATCTCCTATAATGGCTACTTAGCTCAATCTGCATTCTCAAAAACCGAATTGTACAATCAAAACTCCCTAATAGAGAATTCCGAAATGTTAGAAATTTGTACATTTGAAGGTAGCCAAGAGGTTTATTTTATTATACCTTCAATCTGTCATGTTTCAAGTCTTGCACATCTCTACCATCTTCATTTGGCCTCTTTTCTTTGGCCACTTGGTATCTTGTTGCACAAACTTGTGAGTGGATATTCACAATGGATTGCAAAGACTTGAGCGTTGCAACTGCTTGTCGTCTCACCGCTCTTCCTCTAATTATAGCCTGGAGTCTTACCAAACCTTTCAATGCTCTTAAAGCCTTTCTAGCCTGCACCATTTTCACACCCAGATATTTCATCTTATCCCATACTATAACAAAAGGAAATAAAAACATATTCAGCTTTTGTCATAGTGAATTTATACACTTTAAAGATCCTGTTATGGTAGAGTTATTCTAGATAGAGTTGATACTGTATACTTTAAAAATCTCAAAAGTTAAATTATTATTATTATTGAATGGATTAGATTTTCTCAAACTCTAGGTGGATGCTCTGAATCCAATCCAGTTCAGCAATCTAAACTAGTCACTGAATTCAGTTTCCGTATATACTTTTCTTAATTAGGAAGTGATGAAATTACCAGATAGCCTCTAAAGGCAGTTTGGATCTTAATTGCAGCAAGATCTTCGACGTGTCGTAGAACCTGAGAATGACTAAGGTGAATATTGGCGATTTGAGATTCGGATTCCTTCTTCTCACATTGTCTAGTTGAAGTGGAAGATGTCGGTAAGCTAACACCGACATCTGGTTGTAGAGCTAGAACAGGCTGATGGGCTTCTTCTTTTAAAGCTTTGTTCTGTGTCCTTTCTTCAGACAGAGATGGGGCAGCAAGTGATGGTGGCCTTTTTGTGGTCCTCATCCATCCAAATAACCATTTCTTCTTCTTGATCTTCTTCTTCTTCTTCAACTGAAATTTTGTCAGATTTCAACTACTAATAACCCAACAAGTGTTGCTTCTTAATTCCTATCAAGAAGAGGATCATGTTCATACCTTTTTCTCTTCTTCATCTGAAACTTGGAAGAGAAGGTCTTTAATTCTATTGAGCCAGCTTTTCTTCTTAGGCATTGTATAATGTCAAACTAGGCAGCTACAAGAAACACAACAAGAAAAATTACCCATCTGAACAACTCAAGATCAAATGCAAACAATAGTACTAAAAATGAACAATGACATCAAAATGAGTGACAGCCTTCTTTCTTACTATATTTGTGAAGGTCAAGATTTGACTAATACTATCAATTTTTTAAGCATCATCATCAACAACTCTCCATTGCTGAGCTCAGTTGAAATCCAGAGAGTTGCACCTAGCTAGCTATGAAGAGGGTCTAAGCTCTAAAAGGTGAGTATTTGTGTTGTGTGGTTCATATGGGTCTTTCAATATGATGATTTTGCTTGTCTTGAAAGTGGGCCTTTAGGGATTTTTAAGAGAAGATAAAGGGAAAGAGAAAGATCATTTCTTTTTAGCTATGGCTATGGAGGTCTGTTGTTACCCTTCAGAATAATATAGAATGAATGAACTGTGGGGTTTGTAGGATGTGGTGCTCACAACTGTCACTGACATTTGCTCATAAGGTTGTTTGGTGGGAAATTACCAAACTAGCCTTCAACCATCTAAACTATCTCTATCAAAGCTGATCCTTTGAAGAAAGGGGACCAAAGAATTAAACCCTAAGGTACTACTAATAATACAGCATACTGTCTACAATGTCATGTGCAAGCCAAATGTTACACATTTTAGACAAATGCTTCTCTACCCATTATTAGGTACTGAATTTTGGAGAAAAGTCTAACAATTTGTTTTCAATGGGTAATAGTAAACAACAAAGGGAAGGAAATTCAAGAAATGCAGCTTTTTTTGACATTTTTGGCATATTGATGGAAGCTATGATAGATTGATTTTTCATTAGAAATTTGTCAGAACTTGATCAAGAAATCATTTTAGAGAATTAATTTTAAGTGGAGTTACAGATGGTATTGTATTATTGAAGTGGGGAAGTCTGAACATGTGGAGATCAGGAGAGAATGTGGGAGAAGAAGACAAATTTAACATTGCTGGAGTTGGGTTAATTAAAAAGGACAGCCTGTGGATTGGGCCTTATGTCTCTATACAAGGAGTAAAGGAAGCACCCACAACCCATGTTTTCTAGCTATCAACCATTTTACATAAATCCACCATTTACACTTGATTCTATTTTTTCTTCATTTTTTATTTCTTTCTTACTCCCTTTATTTTCAGCTCATTTTTTATTTCCTACTCCATCTTGCTCAATGAAATTATAATAAGCGATGATGTTGATGTTGTACTCCCTCTATTCAGAAGCTATACTTTGAGAATTAATTAATTAAGTAAAACATTAGTGATTAGTGATGATGTGGATAAATGACCCACCTACTTTTTGACAATAATATTGGAAATAAATTTTCAATATATGTAAATGATAATTATTTTTTAACAAAAAAATAGATTAACAAATATTTCTAAGCATAGACAATATTGATGTAGAGATCACTCTTTCTTCTACCTAATCTTAAACTTCTTCGACTTCACTGTTTGGTGTTTGCTGTTTTGTTGTTAATCTAATTTATTTATTTTATTAATTTACTTGTCTTTTGAATTATCTCTTCCTATCAATTTATCCGGATATCGAATTTGTCTCTAAATATAACAGACCTGTCTTGAAACATCATTTTTTTTCATTATAAAAAATATACTATATTATCTATCTGAGCTTCTCTTCAGACTTCCTTTTTTATTGTCTCCTAATTCTTAACACTCAAAGTTTGCATGCAGTAAAAAGAAGTACATGCAATGGATTTGCCTCTTTTTCTTTTTGAAAAGGTGAGTTTTAATTAAAAACTACATATTGTACCCTTGTGTATTTAATCTCAAATTATTTGATATGTTGCTTTGAACAACCCAGATAGGCTCTTGATGATCTATATTTAAATGGGTTCAATACTGTTCTTTTATTATTAAATTTATTACAAGTGCTAAATTATCTGCCAACCCAAACACTTCAAAGTATTTGATAGGGAGTACTCTACTTGATTTGAACAACCTATTGGGCTATTAATGATTTATTATATGTGCTTAATCATCCACCAACCCAACTCCTCTCTGGATTTTTTTACCTTAACTTAGGATTGAGTATATATAAATAGGAGATAAGAAATCAGAATTTGGGTAAAAAAGGAATGGAGATTTGGGGAAGTAGGAAGTTTTCACAATCATGCTGTGTTGTCGTCATTCAACACGTTGAATCATAGCCTGACACATGGGACTCATCAGCACCCCACCTGGCTTGTTTTGCTCTTAGTGCGCAATAATACACCTCAAATGAATGCAGGTTTAAGCAAACGTGATTTACTTCCTTTAAGTTAGAGAAGTATTCCTTTAAGTTAGAGATGAGTGTTGGGCTATGGAACTTGATTCGGAATTAGGTGAAATAAGATAAAATGTGGTAGAAGATGGAGAACTGTCACAGCGGTTAGAAAAATCGCGATCAGTCCAGTAAACGCGGATGCGTTTTAAGAACTTTGTCCGCGACTTGGCGACGGAATGCAGGGCGAAAGACGCGGGCTAGAAAGAACAAGGTCGAGTCTTGCCGGATGTTGCTCGCGTGATGTTTCGTGTCTATAGAAGGGAAGATTCCTCACGTGACAAGAAATGCGAGATCTAGGAAGATTATGTCTTCTATCTTTAGTCATAGGAAGATCTTTATTTCTATTTTTAAGCATGTTGTTCTCCATAAATATACACATTGATTATTATAATTGTGTATCTACAAGTGTCCACAAGATTGCGAGATTATGTTGGGTTGATCAGATCAGTGTAGATCAGAAGGTCAAGTCCTTGTAAACCTAAAGTCGTCAAATCTAGAGAGGAAAAATCTCTGATTTGGTAGTGTCCCTAGACGTAGTTAGTTTGACAAACTGGGTGAACAATTCTCTTGTGCGTTCTTGTCTTATTTTTTCTTTCTTTCTTATTTTGTGAATTAGTTTTCCCTTGTTGTAAGGGGTCAATTTCTTAATAATAAGTGTATATAACTATATATTTACATATATATTTATACTAGATCTAATATATAAATTTGATGAAGTTCTATCCTAAAATTAATTGACAATAAAAATAATAACCTATAAATTTATATGGAATTTTTGTGTTATTTTACTCACAAAACTAATCTTATCTTATGATAATACAAAAGTACTTGCTTGCATTACAATAGTGTATTAAAATTACGAGTCAATGAGATAGCTCAGAGAATTGGTCGAAATGAGACTCGTTGTGTGAAAAAATGTGAGAGAGATGCCTCGATTTGGACATATCAATGATACAAGCTTAATTAGAGATTCAAGAAAGTGATATTGCTATAAATGTATGGACTTTCATCAAATTTACGTGGCGAAAAGTAAACAAAATATGATACAATGCGTGACATTGTGACACATTGAAGTAAGATGAAATATAGAGCAATATGAAACACAAGTACAATTCGACAAAGAAGCTACATCAAAATTGCATGAATATATTGTCTAATATTGTACCGAAGTACGTGTATCTAGCTAGCATATAATCCTCTTTATCATTAAACCTTAAGAAAATACTACTTTTGCTTGGAAAATAGAATAAGGGTGCTTGATTTTCCACCATGAAATCATAATGAAAAGAAAACAAATATAATTTATTTATATATTACAATATATTAATAATAAGATTTATTTATAAATTTAGAGAAGGGCGAAGGAAAGTGGTTAGAAGAAAATGGGAGATATACTTGTCCCATTTAAATTTAGGAAAAAAGATAGAGTATTGTTGCCTTAAGTCACCTTATTTTCATGCAAAAATATAATGTAAATTAAACCATCTTGCATACTCTATCTCTTTCCCTAATTTAAAATGGGACAAGTATATCTCCCATCTTACTTCACCAAAATAAAATTATTAATTGTTGATGTATTTTGACACTACAATAAATTAAGTTCGTTTACTTTCCATTTACGTTTCTGGAATAAAAAATCTAACCGACCCTAAATATATAAAGTAACGAAATTTTATTACAAACACACTAGAACTTGTCTTTAAATTACACACCAACACAAAGCAACAATAACTTCTCAAAATGGTAAAAACCAACAAATGATCAATGTGAAGTAGATTTTGTTCTTCCGCCTTGCAAATTCCAACTCGGACTTCAATCTTTCAATCCGTCTAAGCAAGTCAATGCTAATAGCTCTTGGTCGGTCGGTTGTTCCAGGTTCATACCACATCAAAAATCCACAATTCAAACCAACCTATCACCAAGCAATTATAGATTCACATTCATGATTGAATAAATGAATGTAAGCAAAAATTCAATTCAAGCAAAAATTACTCTATAAGATCTTCACCCATAAAATCTTCTTTTAGGATTCAATTCAGTCTAAGAAGTTCTTAATCTTTCCAATTATCCACAATGACAAAAAACTTGTGCTCTCTTGGCTAGAAGTGCATTTGAAGAAATCAAAGAAGAAGACCTAATTTTATCTAATTAAAACACAAAACTCAATCAAATTGATACACGATAATTATGCTGGAAAAATATATTAGAATAATTAGTTATATTAGGTCTTATTTAGAATATTATCTTTCTTTTTATTTAGCGATTTGATTTTATCTTTTAGGAAGAGTATCTTTTTTATTTCAGCAATTAGGGTTTCTCGTTAACTACATATTAGAGTATTATAAATACTTGTTTAAGTTGTTATCAAAGCAATCAATAAATCAATGAATTAAGAAACTATCCTTTGCCCTAAATTTATCTCTCGTTCTTCTTCCCATGGCAACCAACCACGTTTATCGAGTCAATCCCACATCGGGTGCGTCTCAAACTCTTGACCAACAAGGTTCCGATACGAATCCACACCAGGCTCGTATCAATTGGTGCTTTCATTCTTGAACTCTACCATCACCATGTTCGTAATGCCAAGCAATATTCGAGAACTTCCCCCACATATGGAGTTGGAGATCCGTAATATTTATATGGAATATGAGGTTCGTCTTCATCAGATAGATATGGAATATAAGGATCGTCGTCGTCGGATACATCAAATTTTTTTGAGATTGGAACTCCATCCCGCCGTCGCGAACACGACGCCGGGAAACCCTGCCCCCGCGGCCGTAATTCCCACGATCAATGATCTCGCGCCCGCGACAACATATCTCGCACCCGCGGCAACAGATCCCATGCCTGCGACAACAGATCCCGCGCCCGCGGCCACCAATTCCGCGCCTGCGGCCACCACTCTTGGCCTCAGTAACAAACCATTGGCGGTCCTTACCGACCCGGTCCTGTGCCTCGCGCCCGCTGCCTACCCGTGCCTGCGGCCACCGCATTCTCCAGAGGTCTTGGGCCTGGGAACATCTTTTCCGGAGTCTGATTCACCAAAGGGAGACCGGATTCAACTCGGTATCGACGAAAGGTCTTTGCCGATATGCTATGACTTGTTTGTCCATGGGGGGTCACAAGAATTTGAGTTTCGGATGCTGACTCAAGTTGAGCTACATGTTCAATGGGACCTTGGCGGATTAAGCTACAAGATCCGTTTCATGAGTCTCCTCCTAATTTCCGACTTGAGGACAAGTCTATTCTCAACGGGGGTGAATTGATACGCGATAATTATGCTAGAAAAATTGATAGCTTGCATATAGGAGTAGTTTAGATGCATGTTTTATATATGTTTTAGTTAGTTTTAGGTTAGTTTTTATGTAGTTTTAGGTTTTTGTGTTGTCGGGTATTATGCGCTGGTTTGCTCGGTTTTGCAGGTTTATAGGTTAAGGAGCAACAGCGGGGCGAGATCTTGATTGACTATGGCGGTGGTGGACGAGTAAAAGAAGCTAGGAGGTGTTGCAATGAAGATTGAAGAAGTAGATGTGAAGAGCTAAAGTCCAACGAGATGAAGCAACAAGCGAGACACGCCAGCATTGGTGGCGCGGGCTGGTGAGCAACATGGCGCGGCCGCGGCACCCTGGGAATGCCCGCGCCACTCTGTTCCGTTGCGAGAAGGTTGGGACGGTCAATTGGGCTTCGAGTTGGGCTTTGGTTTATGTGTTTTCCTACTAGTTGATGTAATTTCGGGGTAATTTGATATTTGGATATTTTAGGGTATTTAAACCTTGTTTTTAGTTTTCTCTCACAATCATTATCATAACTTTGGATCAACTTTGGAGGCTAGGGTTTTTCTCTCAAGGAAGACTTTGAAACCTTTGTAAGTTTGATTTTAATTTCAATTATGCATTGCTAATTTCTCTTGTGTTTGACTAATTAGTGAAGTCATGATTTGTATATTGTTGTGAGGTTTGATTTGATTCTCGACAAACTTGAATATAAATTATTCCCTGTGCTTAATTGAATTAGAATTATTCTAGGGTTTTATTAGATTAGCTACCTAATAGAATTTCTAGGTTAATTGACAACTGAATCTGATTAATTACCGGTCGGAGTTAATCTGATCAAGAGTAGACTTTAATTAATTTAGTACCGGTTGGACAAGTTGATTAAAGTAGGGAATAAATTCACAAGTCACTTAGATGTCTGGTTGCTCTAAGTGTTTGTTTCTATTGATAACTTAAATCGTCAAGCTGTTATTTAATTGAATCTAAAAGGTCTTCTAGGTTATTAGATA
Organism: Fallopia convolvulus; assembly: GCA_964016875.1. NCBI lineage: Eukaryota > Viridiplantae > Streptophyta > Magnoliopsida > Caryophyllales > Polygonaceae > Fallopia > Fallopia convolvulus. Next base: position 5,117,288 of record OZ024720.1, read on the forward strand.
ATTAGGGTTGTTAGACTGGTAGTTCTATCAACTAAATCTGAAGTTCGGGTTTTAGTCCTTAGTAGGATCATTATCCACAATAGATTATTCAAGTGAGAAGAGAATCAAGAGAATCGATGATCAATAAAGCAATATCATGATGGATCTAATTAGTTGAACACGCTTTTCTAGTATTTGTTAAACTCAATCATATTTGCATTCATAGTTAGTTTTCAATTTGCATAGTAGTTTAGATTTTCAATCAATAAACCCCCCATATTAGTTACTTGGCACTTAAGCAATAACATATTTACACGAGTCTCTGTGGGATCGACCCTTACTTACCACTCTACTGAGTTTGGTAAAGTTAAGGATTCTTTGATAGGTATAACGACCACTAAAAATACCTCATCAAATTTGGCGCCGTTGTCGGGGACTCGTCGCTATTTGTGTTTATTACTTTTGTGCTATTTTGGGTGTGAACCTGTTATATGGTTCATACCCGTGCTACTAACTCATCTCCTCTACTTTTTGATCCAGATATTGACAGGACACTCTTCAAGCTAAGGAAGGAAATCCGGAATCACTTTCAGGCCTTGCCGTTCTTTCTTGAAGAATCTGACTCTGAATCTGAATCTGCTGATTCTGTCGAGATGGGTGATCAAACTCTGAGACAGTTGACTGCACCAAATCTGACACAACAGCCATTGGCGGTACAATTCCCTGCTCTCGGTGAGGGAGTCAAGTTTGAGCTGAAATTCGGGTTGATCCACCTTTTGCCTTCATTCCATGGGCATAGTGGTGAAGACCCCAACAAGCATCTTTCTGAATTTCATGTTGTGTGCTCCAGCATGAAGCCTGCTGATGTGACTCATGACCAGATCGCGCTGAGAGCCTTTCCTTTTTCTCTCAAGGATCAGGCTAAAGACTAGTTTTACTACTTGGCTCCGGGAAGTATTGATACATGGGCTAAGATGAAGGAAGCTTTTATGGAGAAGTACTTCCCTGCTACAAGGCTCAACGATCTGAAAAAGCGAATCAGTAACATCAAAGAAGAAGCTAATGAGTCCTTGTACGAATACAATGAGAGGTTCAAGAGGTTGGTAGCCAGCTGTCCTTTCCATGGCTACACTGATCAAGACCTGATTCTATATCTTTTCAATGGCCTCTTGGATGATGAGAGAAGAATGGTCAATGCAGCTTGCCAAGGTCACATTCTCAACAAAACTCCTGCTGCTGCGTTTGACCTGTTTACACAACTGTCTGAGGGCACAAGACAGTTAAAAAAAGAGACTAGCTCGAGAGCTGCAAATTCAGTGGTGGCTAATACAAGAATCCAAGATGAAGTCACTGAATTGAAAATGATGATGAAGCAGCTCTTGCAACAAGGTGGTAGACAACAGGTGAAATCCTGTGAGATTTGTTTTGATAACATGCATCCCACTGATTCATGCCCTACACTTCAAGATCAAAACGCTGAGGTGAATGCATTGGGAGGCTATGGACCACCTAGGCCGAGGTATGACCCCTTCTCCAACACCTACAATCCGGGTTGGAGGGATCATCCTAATTTGAGGTACGGAAATTCAAGAAATCAGCAATTCAATCAGCAGGGTGGCCAAGCTCCATATAAGCCACCTTTTCAACCCCGTCCTCAGGGAGCTAATCAGAATGCTATGTCTACTGAAGATATCATTCGGACTCTTGCACAAATTGTGAATACAATGCAAGGCTCAATGAGCCAATTCCAACAAGATACCAAGTCTAGCATCCACAATCTAGAGACTCAAGTCAGTCAAATTGCCAATGTTGTAGGCAAACTAGAAGCTAGAGATTCAAGCAAACTTCCCTCTCAGACTGAGCTGAATCCGAAACAAAATGTTAATGCCATCACGTTACGAAGTGGCCTGACAATAAATGGGAAGCTCGGGGACGATCTCCAAATCATTGAAGGGGAAGATGAATGGACAACAAAAGAACAGGACGCAGTAGAGCGCGGGCTCCAACATGAAGTGACTCGACCGCGCCACCATGAGCCAAGCCCGCGTAAAGTCGCCAGGGATCCAGAGGATCGGGACGCGGGCAAAAACGGGGGTGACGCGGTCGCGCCACCACTGACTCGGCCGCGACACGACAATGACACGCCCGCGCCACTTGTTTCAACGCCCGCGCCGCCAGTGATTTCTCCGAGTGCCAGTCCGAGATCTTATGCACCTGTTCCACACTTCCCAGAGGCACTAAAAGAGACCCGAAAGCTGGAGCATGATAAGGAATTGTTTGAGATATTCAGCAAATGTGAGGTAAACATTCCTTTACTTAATCTGATTAAAAGCATTCCTAGATATGCTAAGTTTTTGAAAGAATTGTGCACTATAAAAAGAACTCAAAAGCTAAAAGGGAAACAGAAAATCCCTGTAAGTGAGCATGTGTCAGCTGTGTTTCAAAGGCGTATGCCTCAGAAATGCGGTGACCCTGGCATGTTCACTATTCCCTGCATTATTGGTGATACAAAAATTGATAAAGCCATGCTAGATCTAGGTGCTTCAATTAATGTTTTACCTTACTCTGTGTACAAAATGCTTGAATTGGGTCCTCTGCAAGAAACTGGTGTTGTGATACAGTTAGTTGATAGGTCAAATGCTTACCCTAAAGGAATAGTTGAAGATGTGCTTGTAATGGTTGATAATCTGATATTTCCCGTTGATTTCTATGTCTTAGATATGGACCATGATAAGCATGATGCACCTATTTTGCTAGGTAGACCTTTTCTGAAAACAACTAAAACTAAGATTGACGTCTGTAGTGGTTCTCTGACTATGGAATTCGATGGGGAAAGGGTAGAGTATAACATTTATGATGCAATGAAATACCCTCCCGAAGATTCATCACTTTGCTTAGTTGATGTGATAAAGCCACTTGCTTAAGAGTTTTTCAACATGCATGAATCTGAAACTTTGAGATCCACTTTGGAAAATGCTATTATGAATGAAACTTCGGATTTGGATTTAAAGACTAACATGCAGGAAGAGGTGGCTGAGTTGAATGCTCACTTTGAGCGTCCGCTTATGCCACCGGGCTCAAAGCCCATACCACTAACCTTGCCAAGCGAGAAGCTTTTGCCATCCATTGTGCAGGCACCGGTGGTAGAATTGAAGCAACTTCCGGACCATCTCAAATATGCTTTCTTAGGTGAAGGGGACACTTTGCCAGTAATTATATCCAACAAGCTCAGCAATGAGCAAGAAGGAAGATTAGTGGCAGTTCTGAGGGAGCACAAGACGGCCATAGGATGGACCATTGCAGACATAAAAGGGATTAGTCCCTCAACGTGTATGCATCGGATTCTATTAGAAGATGAAGCTACACCGTCTAGACAGCCCCAAAGACGGTTGAATCCCCCAATGATGGAGGTGGTAAAGAAGGAGGTGCTGAAGCTCCTTCAGGCAGGTATGATCTTTCCTATTTCTGATAGTAAATGGGTCAGCCCAACTCAAGTTGTCCCTAAAAAGGTGGTATCACAGTGGCTGAGAATCACAAGGGTGATCTCATTCCCACTAGAGTTCAGACCGGGTGGCGAGTGTGCATTGATTATCGCAAGCTGAATGCGGTAACCCGGAAGGATCATTTCCCATTACCTTTCAGTGACCAAATGTTGGAACGACTTGCCGGTCGTTCATTCTATTGTTTCTTGGATGGATATTCTGGATATTTTCAGGTAGCCATAGCACCAGAGGATCAGAAGAAGACAACATTCACTTGTCCTTTTGGCACATTTGCATACCGAAGGATGCCTTTTGGACTGTGTAATGCCCCAGCTACATTCCAACGGTATATGGTTAGTATCTTTTCTGAGTACATAGAGAAATTTATTGAGGTATTTATGGGTGATTTTACCGTCCATGGGGATGACTTTGATTCATGCTTAACTCATTTGACACTAGTACTTAAAAGATGTGAAGATACTAATCTTGTTCTCAACTCTGAAAAGTGTCATTTTATGGTAGAACAAGGTATAGTATTAGGCTATGTAGTGTCTTCTAGGGGTATTGAGGTCAATAAGGCTAAGATTGAAGTAATTCAATCTTTGCCTTATCCTACTAATGTGCGTGAAGTGCGTTCCTTTTTAGGCCATGCAGGATTCTACCGCAGGTTTATCAGAGACTTCTCCAAAATTGCCTCCCCCTTATGTGAGTTGTTGAAGAAGGAAGCAAAATTTGAGTTTGGTGATGCATGCAAGACGGCGTTTGATGAGCTAAAACTCCGCCTCACCACAACTCCCATTATTCAAGCCCCAGATTGGTATCTTCCTTTTGAGATCATGTGTGATGCTAGTGATTATGCAGTGGGGGCTGTTTTGGGACAAAAGAAGGGCAAGGCGTCTCATGTGATTCACTACGCCTCTATGACATTGAATGAGGCCCAGAGGAATTACTACACCACAGAGAAGGAGCTTCTAGCAGTTGTGTTTGCATTGGAGAAATTTCGCTCTTACTTGCTGGGAACAAGAGTGATTCTTTATACAGATCATGCAGCACTCCGCTATCTACTGATGAAAAAAGAGGCCAAGCCCAGGTTAATCAGGTGGATCTTATTGTTGAGTGAGTTCGACATTGAGATCAAAGACAAAAAGGGGGCTAAAAATGTGGTTGTTGATCATCTGAGTCGTTTGGTGATGGAAGAACAGAAGAGGCCAGCAAGTTCACCCATTCAGGAGGAATTTCCAGATGATACCCTGTTTGCTATTAAGATTGTAAAACCTTGGTATGCACATTTTGTTAATTTCTTAGTTATGGGTGAATTCCCACCAACATTCACAAAGGCTCAGAAGGACAAGCTCAGAAGTGAAGCAAGGTACTACATCTGGGATGATCCATACTTGTGGAAACACTGCGCTGATCAGGTAATCCGACGATGTATCCCGGATAATTAGGTAACTTCTATCTTAACCTTTTGTCATAATTATGCATGTGGGGGCCATTTTAGTTCCAATAAAACAGCTAGGAAGGTATTGGATGCATGATTTTACTAGCTGGCCATTTTTCGGGATGCTCATGGTTTTTGTAAATCATGTGGCCGATGTCAAAGAGTTGGGAATATGTCCCAAAAGAATGAGATGCCTCAATCTCCTATTATTTTTTGTGAAATCTTTGATGTTTGGGGCATTGACATTATGGGGCCATTTCCTAATTCTTTTGGGAACTATTATATTTTGCTTGCGGTGGACTAAGTTTCCAAATGGGTGGAAGCGAAGGCCACCAGGACTGACGATTCTAAAGTGGTGACAGATTTCTTGAAGACCAACATTTTTACTAGATTTGGTGTCCCTAGAGCTCTAGTTAGTGACAAGGGATCCCACTTTTGTAATCGGATGGTTAGTGCATTATTAAAAAAATATCATGTCACACACAGAGTCTCTACAACATACCACCCTCAAACAAATGGTCAGGCAGAGGTGTCTAACAGGGAAATCAAGTCAATTCTAGAGAAGACAGTTGCACCAAATAGGAAAGACTGGAGTGCTCGGTTGGATGATGCACTATGGGCGTACAGGACCGCTTTTAAAACACCAATTGGGATGTCACCATTCAGGCTGGTGTTTGGGAAAGCTTGTCATCAACCAGTGGAAGTTCAACATAAAGCATACTGGGCAGTCAAGAAGTGCAACATGCAAGAAAATGAGGTGGGCGAATTTAGGAAACTTCAACTCCAAAAATTAGAAGAAATCAGGCTAGAGTCTTATGACAATGCAGTGATATGCAAGGAAAAGACAAAGGCCTGGCATGACAAGCATATTTGGAGGAAGAGCTTCAAGGTGGGGGATAAAGTACTTTTGTTCCAATCTCGCCTCAAATTGTTTCTTGGAAAACTGAGCTCCAACCCTTTTGTGGTAGCACATGTGTATCCAGATGGCGCAGTTGATATTTATGATAGAACTTCACAATCTATTTTCAAGGTGAATGGTCAGAGGTTGAAGCCATAATGAAGGATTCAATGGTGCTACTTTGGAAGAAACGGCTCTACAAGAGCCGGAACAAGAGCCTTGATATCCTTTTTGCGTCAAGCTAATGACGTTAAACAAGCGCTTCTTGGGAGGCAACCCAAGGTTTAGAGTAAATTAAATTTTTAGTTAATCTTTTGCTTTCTAGATAGTTTTTGTGTGTGTATTAGATACCCAAGGTTCGAAAATCAATACCCTGAGGCATTTTAGAGTGGCGCGGGCTTAACATAAAGTGACGCGCCCGCGCCCGATCTGGTCAGACCGCGTAAAGTCGCCAGTGTAAGTGACGCGGCGGAGAGGTGGAGTGACGCGGCCGCGTCAAGCTGGGCCCGAGCCAGCGGCACGTTGAAATTTTTGCGTCTTAAATACCCTTGGCCGAGTCATTCACACACACCCCATATACCACTTCTCCTCCTTCCTCGCGTCCCCTCCTTCCCAAAATCTCCATTGAAGGCCCCTCAAGCTCGGATTTGTCATCAAAATTGCATAAAAATCCATCCAACAACAAGTTTCAAGTAAGCTTTTCCAATCTCTACTCCAAATTACTTCAAATTAAGCTTAAATTCGAATTAGGGGCATGCTCTAGGTTTTTAGAAAAAGCTTAGATCTAGTCTAATTTAGTTCGATTTTGGCTTAATTCCTTCACAAAAGTTTGTTCCTTGCTTGATTATAAGCTATATTTGTGCTTATTTTGCTAATTTGTGAAGATTTGAGATTAACCCTAGAATTTTTGATTAAAATTGATTAAAATATTCTAGGTAGTGGGGGAAGAGAGTGATTGAGAGCTTATTTGTGAAATATTGTTGTGGTTGTCCTTGCCGGGACAACAAAAGTTGCATTTGTGTTGTTTGGTGGTGCTTATGCAGGAATTTGATATAATTTAGGTACAATGGGTCCTAAAAAAGCTAGTCAGGGTGCTTCTACCTCCCGTGCTGCTGCATCTAGAGGAAGGGAAAACACTGGGTCACGACCGGTTCGTAGTTCTACTACTGGGAGGCGAGCGCCAGAGGTACCTGAGCCATTACCCATTGTAGGAGAAGCTACCCCTGAGCAGTATGGTTTTTTTTTTGGTAGAACCTGAGCAGTATGGATTTAGCTTGAATGAAAGATGGAGCCGGGCTAGGTTCAAACATCTTACAGAAAAGGTGTGGAAACAGAAAACCTACCCGCTTTATTGATTGGGAGTTTATGGAGGAGTTGGGGATTCAAGAAAAGTTGAATGAGGTTGCTAGTGCCTTGGGATTTCAGGAGTTTATTCACTTGAGGGAGGCCACTTACAAAGGTCTTACATTGGAGTTTCTGAGTACTCTGAAATGTGATATCATTGATGGGCTTGAAATCAAAGCAGGTTTATGTACGTTCCGACTGAGGAATGTGCAAAGGAGGATGACACTGAATGACATTAATGTCATGTTTGGCTTTCCTGAGATAGATGATGAAGAAGTAACTCGTTGTGAGGCACATGCTACTTGGTTGACTGTAGATTTTTGGCGGCATATCACAGGGCAGGTTGTTTACAGGCCTTCAAGGGCTAAGTCATATTTTATTTCCCATCCAGTCATTCGTATTCTTCAGAGATTCATAGCTCACACCATCAGTGGGAGAGGGGATGGGGAAAACAATTGCCCCAAGAAGGATTTATTGCTAGTATGTGCATGTTTGATGAAAGAAAAAGTCAACTTAGCTGGTTTGTTGATGACTCAGTTGTCTCAAGTAGCTCGAGTTCCAACCACTTCTATTGCTATTGGCGGGATTGTTACTAGATTTGCTCGCCATTTTGACATTGATTTGAGGAGATATCAGCCTGACATTCAGCCTTTACCCATGAGCTTTAAGATGTTTCATAGTATGAATGTGTGCTACAGAGTTAGGGGCACATACTATTGGGTTTTAGGAGATTCAGGGCATGCCATGAAGATGCCTGATAATGTAAGGACTAAGATCGAGATTGGGAGCCAGAAATGGAAGACTTGGAGGATCGAAGTGCTAGATACTGATTTGCCTCTAGAGCAAGTCAGACGTCAGGATACAGGGGTCAGACAGCCTAGAGATTATCATGCATAATATGAGGTATTAGAGGATGTTTATGATGACGTGGATTATGTGATGGAGGTAGTTCTGATGATGATGATGATGATGTGAGTGAGGAGGAGTAGCCAGCCACTGATGATGATGCATTACATGGTATGGGCTATCCTCCAGCCCAGTTTGATCAGTTGCCTGGGATGATGCAGCAGATGCAGTTGAGTCAGACTCAGGGTTTCACGGGATTACATGATTATGTGGATGAGCGTTTCACCACATTTCAGACACATCAGGATCAGAGGATTTCTGCTCTTCAAACACATCAGGATCAGCAATTTGCCGCTTTTCAAGCTCAACAGGAGGCATTTCAGGCACGTCATGATGAGCAGTTTAGGCTGCTCCATTCTAGATTGGATGGTTGGAGTTCCACCGGATATCCGTCTCATCCATATTATCCTCAGTATGCCTTTCCGGATCCACCGTATCCTCAGTTCCCACCATACCAGCCACCACCAGCTCAGGAGATTCCACCGTACTATCCACCACAGCCAGAGTTTCAGCCGGAGTACCAGCCTCCGCCACCACCAGCTCAGGAGATTCCACCGTACTATCCACCATAGCCAGAGTTTCAGCCGGAGTACCAGCCTCTGCCACCACAGGATTTTCCGCCATATTACCCGGATAACTAGTTTTTTGTGAGTTTTTCTCTTTCCTTACCTTTTTACTATACTTTGGGGACAAAGTATGTTTTAAGCATGGGGAAGGCAATTACTTGTTTGCATTGCATATAGTTGCATTAGTTTAGGCCATGTTTAAATTTTTTTGCATGCATTGATTAAAATCTTGAAAAATGAAAAAAAAAATTAAGAAAATTTAAAAAATACAAAAATATTGCATTTAGGTTCTTATTTCCCCATTGTTTGATTCCTCTTGTGTTTCTAAGTTAAGTATAAGTTCTAACCCATGATTTGCATGATTTACTGAAGTTGATATGATATAAGCATGATCATTGATTAAATGACTTGATTATAGGATGGAGCATGTATTTAGCTTGAGTTTTAGATTCGTTCTGAAGTTCTAGACAAAACAATTACCCTTGTGAGATTTGATTTTTGGCATTTCATGATAATGTTGTTCTTTACATTCTTGAGTGTATCACCATGATTATCTAACTCTAGAACTTGCGTTAATACTCTATTTTGAGGCTGCTTTATATGATTGAATGCATGACATTAAAGTGATTGAGGCAATGTTTCTTATTAGCCTATTATTTCCCTTCCTACCCTACAAATTCCATGTTTTTGACACCCACTTATTTGAGCCTTAAGCCTATTTTTATTAGCTCCACAAAATGATCCATAGCCGAATAAGCTTGACCCATAATCCGGGATTTAGGACTTTAGGTTTTGGTTGTATTGTGTGAGTTATGTATAAGTATGGGGGAGTTGGATGAAAAAGGTAGAAAAAGAGGAAATAAACTCTTGTGTTCAAAGTGGAAAAAAAAATGAAGATGAAGTTTGTTGCAAAATAAGCAAAAGAAAAAGTGTTTAAATGTTGCTAGTCTTCATTAAGCAAAGCAAGAAAGAGTTGAAAAGAGGCAAAAGGAAAGGAAAAAAGAAGCAAAGTGCTTTAATGTAATTGTAATGAGTTGGTAGAAAGAAGTTTGGAAGAAGTTGAGAAGAAAGTGTTGAAGTTTGAGTTAGGATTAGTTCTTTATCCCGGATTTAGCACCACATGCCAAATATTATCCCTTCCAAATGTCTCTTTACCTTGGCCCCATTATAAGCCGGAAAAAGACCTCATTTTTTTTGTTATGTATTTGATCCCCAGCGGTGGAGATTTAGAACTCTGATGCAAGCATTTGGTAGTCTAGTTTTCATGGTTGATTTTGAGTGAAACACATACCCATTATACACTTGAGTGTTGAGTGCAAAACACAATTTCCTTGGTGACGTCTAGAATGGATGAATGGTCTTTACTTGTTGCTTACCATAATGCATGCTAAGAAGTCTTGGTTGAGTTTTTAATTATATGTGAAATGCTTGTTTGACTTGAAATGGATGTAAGATTGCATTTCTATGGTGTGATTGGATTTATGTCTTGCTTGAGGACAAGCAAGGGTTAAGCATGGGGGAATTTGATAGCTTGCATATAGGAGTAGTTTAGATGCATGTTTTATATATGTTTTAGTTAGTTTTAGGTTAGTTTTTATGTAGTTTTTAGGTTTTTGTGTTGTCGGGTATTATGCGCTGGTTTGCTCGGTTTTGCAGGTTTATAGGTTAAGGAGCAACAGCGGGGCGAGATCTTGATTGACTATGGCGGTGGTGGACGAGTAAAAGAAGCTAGGAGGTGTTGCAATGAAGATTGAAGAAGTATATGTGAAGAGCTAAAGTCCAACGGATGAAGCAACAAGCGAGACACGCCAGCATTGGTGGCGCGGGCTGGTGAGCAACATGGCGCGGCCGCGGCACTCTGGGAATGCCCGCGCCACTCTGTTCCGTTGCGAGAAGGTTGGGCCGATCAATTGGGCTTCGAGTTGGGCTTTGGTTATGTGTTTTCCGACTAGTTGATGTAATTTTGGGGTAATTTGATATTTGGATATTTTAGGGTATTTAAACCTTGTTTTTAGTTTTCTCTCTCAATCATTATCATAACTTTGGATCAACTTTGGAGGCTAGGGTTTTTCTCTCAAGGAAGACTTTGAAACCTTTGTAAGTTTGATTTTAATTTCAATTATGCATTGCTAATTTCTCTTGTGTTTGACTAATTAGTGAAGTCATGATTTGTATATTGTTGTGAGGTTTGATTTGATTCTCGACAAACTTGAATAGAAATTATTCCTTGTGCTTAATTGAATTAGAATTATTCTAGGGTTTTATTAGATTAGCTACCTAATTGAATTTCTAGGTTAATTGACAACTGAATCTGATTAATTACCGGTCGGAGTTAATTTGATCAAGAGTATACTTTAATTAATTTAGTACCGGTTGGACAAGTTGATTAAAGTAGGGAATAAATTCACAAGTCACTTAGATGTCTGGTTGCTCTAAGTGTTTGTTTCTATTGATAACTTGAATCGTCAAGCTGTTATTTAATTGAATCTAAAAAGTCTTCTAGGTTATTAGATAATTAGGGTTGCTAGACTGGAAGTTCTATCAACTAAATCTGAAGTTCGGGTTTTAGTCCTTAGTAGGATCATTATCCACAATAGATTATTCAAGTGTGAAGAGAATCAAGAGAATCGATGATCAATAAAGCAATATCATGATGGATCTAATTAGTTGAACACGCTTTTCTCATATTTGTTAAACTCAATCATATTTGCATTCATAGTTAGCTTTCAATTTGCATAGTAGTTTAGATTTTCAATCAATAAACCCCCCATATTAGTTACTTGGCAATTAAGCAATAACACATTTACACGAGTCTTTGTGGGATCGACCCTTACTTACCGCTCTACTGAGTTTGGTAAAGTTAAGGATTCTTTGATATTTATAAAGACCACCGAAAATACCTCATCAAAAATATATTAGAATAATTAGTTATATTAGGTCTTATTTAGAATATTATCTTTCCTTTTATTTAGCGATTTGATTTTATCTTTTAGGAAGAGTATCTTTTTTATTTCAGTAATTAGGGTATCTTGTTAGCTACATATTAGTGTATTATAAATAATCGTTTAATTTGTTATCAAAGCAATAAAAAAATCAATGAATTAAGAAATTATCCTTTGCCCTAAATTTATCTCTCGCTCTTCTTCCCGTGGCAACCAACCACGTTTATTGAGTCAATCCCACATCGGGTGCATCTCAAACCCTTGACCAACAAGGTTCCGATATGAATCCACACCGGGCTCGTATCACAATGTACAAATGAAGTAAAAGATTTACCATCTAGTCAAAACAGAAAAATAAAGACCACAAGGAAGAAGTGCATCTTCAAATCAGAACTAGATGGCTTGTCCCGTCTGATGGACGGGATTAAATTTCGTATTTATGGTTATTAATTTTATAAGTGGATATAGATAAATGTGTGTTTTATTTGAATTATAATAGAAATGCAAAATATATGTGTGATTTGATGAAAAAGGTAATGAAAGAAAATTGGATTTAAACCTTAATTTTGAATGGTTGATTTGGTGCAGGAAAAATATATTATGAGTCGTAAGCATTTGTTTATGAAAGGTTAAGCATATAGGTATAAGTATATAGTTGTGTGATTATAATTGATGTAATGTTATATTTTTTTCTCCTTTGTATTTTTAGGGCTGTGTATTTCAATAGTGATGTTTCATGGAGCATGTTTAATTTTGACATTTTCATAAAACCAACTTGCTTATATTTTCCATGTTTAGTTAGATTATAATTTAAATTCATTTTTATTGATATTGATCGATTGAGAAATATGAGACCGTTTATACATTTAAGTAGCAAGAAAGAAGTGTTATTATCTTAAATAATATTTTTCAATATTTATTAGAGGCTTTTTGTATTTTAGAATATTTTTTAATTATTATTTTAATAAGGAGAAAATTGTATAAACCAAATAGGATATATCATTTGAAAGATAAGGGAGAGTTTGTATGGATGTATAGATTATAACATTCAAGAAGGAACGTAAGAGACTAACACACATGATATGGTGCACTGATTGTGACAACCTGGTGTGCCCAATTGTATTCTAAACTCTAACTATTTCTTAATGGTATTTTCTATTTCAAAATTCATATCATTGTTTATAGTTGTATAAATTTCAATACATTGTTTTAATAGATAGATCATTTATTGATCTATTGAAGGAGAGTTTTTATAGTTGTATAGATATAGATAGGACAATAAAGACCCCACGAAGAAGACCTCATTTTATCGAATGACATCTTTAAAAATACCTATAAAGCACTAGTGCATCTTCAAAACGCCAACTGGTTCTTTTATCACTATACCCTTTTTGGGGATCATATCAGCAAGTAAAATGTCATCAGAAGCAATCCCTTTGCCCTTATCCAAACGATGGCTTTTACTTGATGAAGACACCCGAATCCTTGACCTTTTTTCTCAAAACGAGGACTTCAGTTTGATTAAACAACTTCATAGCTGCTCCAACATGTTGAAGATTGCTAGAATATAGACTCTTTAGAATATGACAATGCCAGAATCATCTATTGCACACATCGAGATCAATAAATCGGTTAAAAACATCAAATACGCACATGCATAGAGAGAATTTGTGTTGAATTCAAGTGATAAAACCAAAAATCCACTAAAGAAAAGTAACAGTTCACCCATTTTTTTTATTTACAAAGCACAAAACACCAAAAAAATGTTCAATCGGGGCTATAAACTTCAAATAACTACTAAAATACACACAATCGATCATTCATATAGTGTCTACACACTCCATAAACAAAATAGCAAACAAAAAACATAAGGTTTGAAGCAAATTAAAACGAGATTTGAACCTTGGTTCTCTTGGGAGTCGCTTTGCACATTCTTTATCTCGAGATGTCTTTCGATTGTGTTTTGGATTGAAAATTTTGGTTAAAATCACTCGAACTCTTTTTGGAATGGATTTTAATGAATCGTTTTTGGAATGGATATCGAAATCTTTGAAAACTTCAAAAGTGAGAGAGAGAAATGACAAGAAAGAAAGAAGAGGAACAAATATATAAAAAGCAAATGATATAAAACGTGTTTGATATTTTTTGTCAGTTTTTTTTCTAAACAAAAGGGCATCTCACCGTCCGTTTTATAAGATCGAACGGATCGGGTGTATTTTCATTTGATACATGGCCAACCACGGACAAGAGTACAAGACGATGTCTATTACTCCCTCCGTCCCATTAAGTTTGTCCAAAAGGACAAAAATTACACATATTAAGAAAGTGTATAAAGTGTATTGGAGTGTGTAGAAATTGTATTGGGAAAGTAAAAGGGTAAAAGAAAGGATAAAATTAAATTAATTTTATAGTTAAATTAACCAATAAAAATAAATGGAGGAGTATTGGAATTTGAGATTGTATTGAAGTTTGCAAAATTTGGATAAATATTTGGGACAAAAAAATGTGCTTTTGGACAAACTTAATGGGACGGAGGGAGTATTATATTACAAATTTACGAATTATATAAATAATAAAAAATCAAAAATCAAAATAAAAAGGGAGGGAGGTTAAAATAAAGTCCATAGTCCATACTGTAATTCAATTTTTCTCATATAATTTTTACCTCCCAAATCTTAACCCTAATTTGTCACCTCTCTCCTGCATCTGTGCAGGCTGCCGTTTCAGCCTCCAATCTCGCTCGCTCTCTTCTCTGACGAGTCACGACTCGCACTGCCGTCTCTCGCTCGCTATCTTCTCCAAGAGGTCCACGACTCACATAGTCACACCGTCGGCCGCTAATTGGGAGCTGCAATTTGCCAACTCGTTCGTCAGCTTCTCTCGCTCGCTCTGGTTCTAAACTTCTAGGTACGATCCGGCCATTTTCATCAGTATCATGCTTTGCTTTTCGATGTTTTGATTTTTGTGGTTAATTTGGTATGACTATTGAAGACTTCCTTGTGTTTAGTAGTTGAACGAGAACCACTCCATTCTATGCTTTGGGATTTGGATGGGCTTTAGAGCCTAAAATTGGAATCAGTTGTGTCAAATTTTAGTTGATACAGGTATTCACAATAACCACTTTATTAATCATGTAATTGAACGATTTGATTTGGTAAGACCAACATTAGTATAACATGGGGGTTTATGGTAAGACCAACGTGTGCTAACTTTGGGACTCGATGGGATTGAAAAAAAAAACTATACTTTAGTTTGATATGAAAATTAGGGTTTATGTTTTTGACAACTTCGAGGGTATTGATTTGCATTTTAGTTAGTTTTTTCTGTTGTTTGATACCGTGTAACCTGTTGAGATATTTACCATGTCTTTCCCTGGCTGTTTTGTTGTTCTTATTGCTGCATTACGGTTTTTAGGGTCTGTGCTTACTTTATGAATATTTATAGCTATGTATGACTAGTTTTGTGGGATATTGGATGTATGGTTTATTTGTATTTCTTGATTATACGATTTTCTAGTTGTTGATATTGATATATGTTTTGTATAAGAGTGTTCCCAAATAAGTATAGCTCAGCAAACTCTTGTAAGTAAAGAGTGAAGAAGTTTCTTCTGCATTGAAAGTCGTCTTTCCCTTTCAAGAGTAATAGTAGCTGTTATAAAAGTTATAAGTATAGGATAACATAAGCATATGAAAAAGGAAGCAGACTCTAGTATATGTTCAATTGAAAACAATAAGATCCTTGCTTTGAAGATTTATAATGTTTATATATCCATAAAGGCTCAGGTATATGGTGTGGTGCTCTAGTTGCTAAAGTTGTGTCTGGAGTAATAGTTATGTAAGCTTATTTTTTATTCTATTGAATTACTGATTCAAAATTTTGATATTTGGTTGGAACAGTTGCATTGGCAAGCTATAATCTGCTCAGCATGAGCAATCCAAAGGTATATGCTTTTTCCTTGCTTCTATTATGTTGATTTTCATTTGCACTGGTTTGTCTTTTCACATTCCTGTTAGAGCTAGGATATGCTTTCAATTTAATTCTGCAAGGCTCATCAGACACAGAAGTTTATACTGTTATGTAAGTGTCATCAATTTCATTCAGATGTGAAACTTGATGAAAGAGTAGTTGGGATGATGAAGTTCTCATTCCTTGAAAGAAAAGCTCTCAATTTTCCATCAAACTCCTAATTAGTTGATGCATGTGAACAATAAGGAGTTATATTGAATATTGATAGTTTTAATATTTTGAATGTTCAGGTCTTTAAACAATGGAGAGTTGATGAAAATAATAATCTAAACATTAGCTGAATACGTAAATCTTGTCATAAGATCTAATGCTTTGCAAGATTGATCTTCTGATATCAGAAAAAATTAGCTCCTATATTTTATATAAACAGACATCACAGAATTTATGAATGTTCAGGTTCCCTAGATAGAAACTAGAGAAGTTATGATCTCACTTGACTAAATTATTTGCTTTTCTGGATATTATGAACTTTGGATAATTTTAAGTTACATATATGGGCTAGAAGAATTTTCTTTCAGTGTAATTTATAATAAAAAAGATAGCATTTTCCTAGCGGATCTTGCTTCTGCTTTTATAGACGTCTATGTCTATAATGTGTAAATGCCAGGACTGGATATTGAGACTTACATTAATTAGGGAACATCGTCATGCACTATTATTGATTATTGACTGTTACATTTATATGGTGTAATAAGTTCATATATTGGAAGCCTGTTTCGCAGTTAGGCCTTGTTCTATTTTGATCCAAAGTGTCATTTTAACCCAAAGTCACATTTTATCATAATAAAATACGTGCAATCTCTCTACTTTTTTATGCTTTTCAAGACAATCAAAATAACATTTTAACCCAAAATCACATTTTGGCTTTAAAGGGAAAACACCCTTAATGGTGACGCACTATTATAGTCTTAAATATATAGGTGTAGAGGATATCACTATGATGTCAAACAACTTTTCTCTAGCATATTGATGCTTTTTAGTCATCCTTCATTTGATCGTTGTTTGGTCTTGTGCAATGACTTCATTACTATTTGCGCTGTTTCATGCTGAAGTTCAATCAGTTTCTTTTGAACTTGTCCTAGATAGATCATCAAATTTGAGATGTTCCTTTTCTGTCCTTGACAGATCGTTCATTTTTTTTCCCTTTTGTGAGTCTCTATATTGGAGCTCTAAATGCTCCTATTTAAAGAACATCTGCTAAAAAAAATTTAGAATCGTTGACAGCTTTTGCAATATTCATGTTGTGATATTGCCCACTTGTCACCCTTTAGCAACTAGGATCTAGCTATTTATGTTCCCTTGGTCATTTGTGATTTACCAGGTGGTAGGAAGTAGGAACATGCTTTTTCTGCTTGTCAAACTTCACCTGTGTAACTTGTTTCTTTTGCCCAAATCTCTCTGAATTTGCAGGTGATTCTATTTGGATCCTTCACTGAAGATGAAACACGATCTCTTTCTAAAAAGCCATCTGGAAATGCTGTGCCCTCAGATAAAGAGTTAAAGTTTGGCTCTTTTACTTCTGTTCCCGGAACATTGGTTGCGTCTTCAAAATCTGAATCAAGCAAAGGAATAGGATCTGTGGCGAAGCCTGCTGATATTGTTAAGAAAGATCCAGTGAAGAGCTTGGTGGGTTCTAAGGCTCTCCAGCAGAAATACAATGGCCATTCTACTGAGAATGGACATGTTCATGGTTGCAACCAATTTGGTATTGTAAGTGCAGATGTGAAGGAAACAAACACTGAGAGTCTCAGCCTTGATTCTCTCCATGTTTCTTCACACTATGCTAGTCCTGCAAAACAACCTTTGAATTCGCAAGTTGTTGCTGGCAAAACTTTGGAGGAAAAAAATACGGCAAACTCTAATGACTCTTCAGAAGTACATGGTAATTCCAAAGATGACACAAAGAAAATTTCTAATGGGAGTGCATCATTTTTTCGCGAATTGCTTCCTCGGGGATTGATCAACACAGGGAATTTATGCTTTCTGAATGCAACTCTTCAGGCTCTCTTGGCATGCCCTCCTTTTGTTGAATTCTTGCAGGAATTGAAAGCACGGGACATCCCAGAGGTATCTTAAAATTTTTAACCTTCTTTATCAATGTATGTATATATTTATGCTAAGTCTCGAGTGGAACTTTTCAGTATCTCGTGGCTTATGTACTTGTGGTCTTCAATTATTTGTCCTCTCAAGGTCAGCTATCCTACACTCAAAGCTTTCGTGGATTTTGTATCTGAGTTTGAAATGCCAGCTGGTCCAAACTTGAAGAAGAAAGACACCACGACCATTGTTGAAACTGGTAGGCCTTTTAGCCCTGCCATGTTTGAGGCTGTTCTAGAGAACTTCACTCCAGGTGTACCAAGTGGCATATCTGGCCGGCCAAGGTATGTTACTGTAGTGTCCAGGTTTCTTTTAGCTGCGAGTTGATTGTGGTTTATGATCTCTGTGTACTGATTGTTGAGCATGTTAATACCTAATATTGCGAAGTTTTATCCGAGATTTTTCATAGTCTAATTCAAAAAGGGATTGTTCTTAGCAACTTTGTACTTGTATGTTTGGACAATGAAATTTTATGAGAATAACTATAGCTGATGTTATTATAAAAATAGAGTGTTAGGTTACACTGGTTATTTTATTTCCCAATCCAATGTGAAGGATTTGGAAGTGATGAGACTTTTTTAAAATAATTGAGTGTTCAAGATGTCTGGACTGTTTAAGTTATGCTTTGTCAGATTTTCACAATTTCACGTGTCAATTTGCTCTGATAATAGGTATTATTCAGGAATATGATTTAAATATTTAATTTTAAATGCCCCTTTATGCTGTTCAACACTAGACAGGATCCTTCATTTTGCTATGTTAATGATATAAAATTTAATTTGTTTATTTTGGCATGCAATTTACTTATGCACTTGTTACTCTTTATGCTCAAAGGTAAAGAAAGTTTGATGGCAGTCAGAATGTCATTATGTGATCTTCAATATGCTTATCTTGGCAGTGAAACCTGGAAGGCATTTTAGTAAAAGAAACTTTGGATCATATTCGTAAATAGACTATTAATTCTAGTCCTTGTTATATTTAATCATAAAAAGTACTTTTTAGCAATAAGCATTTTTTTTTTGTCGTGAGATTTGTGAAAATCAACTACATTTTACAAATTCCAAGATAGTTAAGTACGCTTTCTTGAAAAAAGTACTTTTTAAAAATGAAGTGTAGCAAGGCCCTAGTAATATAAACTATCTGATCTTAGTTGAACCTGAAATATGCATTATAATTCAAAACAAATTCTTAGAAACTTGTTAAGATAACTATTAACAGCAACAGTAAACCTGTAAAAGTTTTCTTTTATGGTACTTACAAGTGACAACATTCGTTTTTTACATATTTTGATCATACATGGCATTTGATAATTTGTTTACATGATTTTCTTTTGTGCAGGCAAGAAGATGCACAAGAATTTTTGAGTTTTGTTATGGATCAAATGCATGATGAACTGCTAAAGCTTGAGGGACAATCAAGCTCAAGTGGGAGAAATTCTTTATTAGTTTCTTCACCAGAGGAAGAAGAGTGGGAGACTGTTGGTCCTAAGAACAAGTCTGCTGTCACAAGAACCCAGAGTTACCTTCCATCAGAGCTAAGTGTTATTTTTGGAGGACAGTTAAAAAGTGTTGTGAAGGCAAAAGGTACATGACCTTTTGTTATACTCTCTTATTAACTCTCTTTCTGCAGCTTTTAAATTCTGTAAGAGTTCAAATCATATCAGTGTAATCTTGTATTTTGTGTTGATGTGGTTTTCAGCTTTGAGAACCACGGTCCACGGTTAACAACAGTCTCCATTATCAATAGGGTCAAATGACTGGTTGATGTGCTGTGTGTAGGAAATAAAGCATCTGCTACTGTACAACCATATCTGTTGCTCCACCTCGACATCCTCCCTGAAGCTGTCCATACTATTGAGCATGCGCTTCGCCTATTTTCTGCACCAGAAACACTTGAAGGATATCGGGCTTCAACCACTGGAAAGGTAATTATTGTGCTGTGCATGTGTGCTAAAATAAAATGCTAATGCCATTAGATGCATTTATCTAAAGAATGAATTGTGCAATGATGTGCATTGTGCAAATTACACTAGTGATGTGGGTTTAGAATTGTGGATGTAAAAGGCATATGTGAAAGTCACCATAGGAAGATGATTTTGTTAGTTTAAGGCGTTATATAGATCTTGATATGGAGCTGGCATATTATCCTTCAGTAAGGAGGGTTACAATTGCATTTTATATAGATTTTTTATTTATTTTACTAACAATGGATAAGTTCCTGTTGATGATGATATACATGATGTTTATTCAACGTTGTAGTCCAGTACTCCAGTCCATATTTTGATTTCAAATTTGAAACGCTGACCCTGGTTTTATTTTTATTTTCTAACTCAGGCTGGTATTGTGAGTGCTGTTAAATCTGTAAAGATTCAGACACTTTCTAAGATAATGATTCTGCATTTGATGCGCTTTAGCTATGGAAGTGAAGGAAGTACCAAATTGCACAAACCCGTCCATTTTCCTCTTGAATTCAGAGTGGGGCGTGATCTGCTTGTTTCTCCCACTAACGAGGTAGCCTTTCTTTTCGTGTAATTTCCGATTTCAAGAATAAAGAATAAAGCTTTACCGCATTTTTCTTCTTCTTCTAGTTATATTCTGAAGGTGAAAACAAAAACCGATGAACCCTTAATTTTGAGACATCAACTTAACACCTTGATGACTTCTCTTATCATTTTGTCCTTCAAACCCTAATTTCTTGGATGTTTTATTTTTCAGGGTCGGAACTATGAACTTGTGGCAACGGTAACTCACCACGGTAGGGAGCCATCCAAGGGCCACTACACTGCTGACGTGCGTTATTCTAATGGCCGGTGGCTACGGTTTGACGATGCATCTGTTAATTCTATACCAACCAGTAAGGTTCTACAAGAGCAGGCTTATGTCCTTTTCTACAAACAAGTTTAGGAGAAGAAGAGGGAAATCGTTTTTCTCTTCCCAAAATACAAGAAGCAGAATTGTATATGACAAAATCCAGTACAAGGGCTTTTCTTGTCAAGACTGCAGAGACTGCCATCTGGCTTGTACTTTTAAAACGGATCTGGCAATCATCGTCTCAGTATCCTCTCTGCCCGACTCTTGATGAGGAAGTTTCATATAGTGCAGAGTTGACGTATGTAAGTATTCTTCATCTGGCTTGATCAACATCCATCACAAGTTGTTATGTTAAAAATGGTCAACATCTTACATTCCCTTGTTCGTGGGGAATGTGTTTTAAGTTAATATATGGCTATGACGGCTGATCTCAATGATGCGTTATATATAATTATATGTAATGTAGGACTGAGAATTGTTAGTGAGAGTAGTGACTGTTTTAAAATCTGGGCTGGAGTGGAAAGTAGGTTGCCTTTTGTATGTGCACTTCATTATGGCCTTGTTACTGATTAATATGAGTCTTCTTTTTGCGGTTGTTTGTTTTCAATCAAATGCCATTTTTGAGCAATTGAGTAATGTTCATTTGGAACTTAGAACCTTGAGATTGCTGTGTGTATGTGTATCTAATACAACTTAGACAACTACATTCTCAATGTATAATAGTTTGTCATTTACAAGTAAGCTATCACCTTAAAAAATCTCTATATTGACTCTCTAGT
This sequence comes from Fallopia convolvulus, assembly GCA_964016875.1. Lineage (NCBI taxonomy): Eukaryota > Viridiplantae > Streptophyta > Magnoliopsida > Caryophyllales > Polygonaceae > Fallopia > Fallopia convolvulus. The sequence goes on from OZ024720.1 coordinate 5,138,558, forward strand.
GGGCAACTGCACCATGTGATGATTATATTAATGTTTTTTGGCATGATGTGTTGGTTAAATTCTAAGGATGTTTTGGTAACTGGGTATCGGAAATAAATACAGGTATTGGGTTCAGGAATGGAAACTCCATATATTTGTACGATATTTATTTATTTATTTTCAAACCAATTTCATAAACCCGATAGATATGGGGTGTTCTCAAACTCCGCTCCTCGATTTCATTCCAGGTGGGAATGAAATTAAAACCTAGATTCACGTTGTTCTCCATGTCTGTTGCGAGTTCTCCATGAAGAATTTTGGCTTCTCCTTTTCTAGTTCTGATGGGTATATTTGTATGAATTTCATTAAAGAAAACCCAATTGTAGCCTAGTCTAGGGGTTGTGCTCAGTAGAGTTGCAATTTAATTCTATGGGTAGAGTTAAAAAAATCACAAGTGTTCAATCATAAATCAATGGTTAAGATGAGATCTTTCTCTCACCAAATCTACGCTAGCCTAGATTCCAACAGGATTGAGGCATTGTGCTCTACACTTGAACGCGACCTCGTTTTTTCAAATTCTTCATTGTAATTTGCAAATAAATTAGTACTTATATGTACCATCTCAATCACAAAATCAGCCAAACACAAACTTCAAATGTACAAATTAGTTGATTTGATGAAGTCACTAACATTCCTCTTCCTCCACAAATTAGTCCTATCCCTCGACCCTCCTCATCCGCCCGCTTGCCGCCGCCGCCGCCACCAGCAACTCCTGCAACCCCGCCGACAACAAGCCTTGTTGATATTACACATAATATTATAAGCCATTTAAGATGAGTGAAGTAATATTGATTCATGTTCTTATTTGAATTAAAGGGTATCAACAATACTTTATGTTGGATGTTCTGATTAATTTGGATTAACCAGAACTCCAGAAGTGACATTATTTCATGTTAAATGGTCTAATTTGAAGTAACCAGATTGAATTTAGACTCATTAGAAAGCTAATTGGAACGTATATAATAATATTGCACACTATATGATAGGATAGGATGAATGAGATAATACAATCCATGCTGCCAAAGTACAAAAACTTGTTTAGACACATCAATTTTACACGAAAAAAAACTATAGTTAATCATATTGTGCAATAAAGTTCTGTAATTAAGTTCATTGTGCATCATTATTACATCAATCCCTAATTAACTATCAACTAAGTAAGCAGGATCAGGAGAAAACAAGTCCGAGTAGGAATGACCTTCTGGATCCGAAAGCATGGTGCAAGTCCCACTCCCAAGGTGGAACACTACACATTTGTCATCAATATCACGATCTCCAACACACCTACAACTGCCCATGGGTAAGGCAGAGACGAAAACGCAGTTTCCTTCCCGCCAAGGTTCAGGAAGAAGTCGAGCCGAGATTGAAAAAGAGCACTTTTGATTGAGGAAGAAAACCCTATCCCCCAAATCCTCTACTCTCTCACCCAATATCGTAACACAACTACCCACAGGTTTTAGCCTATAGATTTGACACGCATTGGGATCCAGGTTCTTGTAGGATACCCGAACCACATATAAATCTCCATCTGATACCACGAACCGAGCCGAATCATCTTCCCAAACAGGCACACCGATCGCCACGATCGGCACACCGATCGAAATTCGACAATTTCGCTAGGGTTTCTGAGGCTTCCGGAGATAGTTCCGAGAAGTTCCGCGAGAAGATCCGCCCACCCAACTTGAACCACCACCGCCATTGTTTTGTTCGGGGATGATTTCAATCAGATTCTATACCTATTATATACCGTATCTATCTATCTATTACTAATAACTAGACCTGTACAAACCCGGGTTCGGGCCGGATCCGGGTCGGGCTTTGATAAAAAAATTTGCCCATTTATCCGGGCGGGTTCGGGTCAAGCCTTAGATTCGGGCTGACGAAGCTGTCCAGACCCGTCCAAACATCCGGACCCGGACAGTCCACGGGTCCCGTACGTAATTATTGCCCCATATAAAAAATTAATATAACAGTATAAAATTTAGCGCATAATCTGTTAAATACAATTAATATATGATCTGCAATTTAATACCTAGATGAAATTAATTGTGCAATTACAATTTACAATTTAATTGATGAAATTAAGTGTCTATGATATATTGAAGCTTATTAAAACAACCCTCACTGAAACATGCACTCCAATCCAAACCAAACCTCACACTGTTACACACAATCCTGATCAACAGATGTAACATAAAAGAAATGACACATGGTGAATTGGTGATCAACAGATGTAAACATTTAATATTTATATACATACTTTTTTTCTAACTATAAATATTTATTTTAGTATTAAATATATTCGGGTATTCGGGCGGGATATCCGGGAAATTCGGTCAAAAAAATTATCCATGTCCCGTCCATGAATTCGGGCGGGCGGGCTAAATACCCTTTCGGGTTAGAAATCTTGTCCAAGTCCGCCCATTTTAACGGGCGGGCGGTACGGGTTGGGCGGGTTAGCCCGACTTTGTTCAGGTCTACTAATAATTAAAGTCGAAGCAATTATTAAGCCCATCGGGGTTCCATCCTAAAACCAATTGGCAATAGGAGGAGTAGCCCAAGGGTATTATATATTAGGCAAGTTATGTCCCAACTTTAGATGTGGGAATGCATTCTAATACGCCCCCGCAAGTGCAACGGGCTAGCCCAGTTGACACTTGGACAACACGACAGGGCGGGCCTAGGATCGAGAGAGGCCGTTTGGCAAATCGCTCTGATACCATATAAGAAATATATTTTGTGAAAAGATGATATAATTTTATTGATAGAATATGAGCCTTTATATAGGAGGTTACATAAAATATTCTAAGGAGACAATCAAGGATACTCTCCTAGAATAGTTTGCATGATTGATACAATTAGCCCTATAATATATGAATGACAAATTCTATCCATACAAGCTTAAATAAATCCTAATACAAAGATATACTAATATTAGGTTTTATTGTTAATATCCCCCCGCAAGATTAACGGTCTTCTTGATAAGCCAAGCTTGGAAAGAATGTAGTTGAATCTTGGTTTTGGAAGCGGTTTTGTAAGAACATCAACAACTTGTTCTTCTGTAGAGACACGTGCAACTCGCAATTTGTTATTTTGAACCTGTTCTCGGATGAAATGGAAAGCCAGTGCTACATGTTTCATCCTAGAATGAAATACAAGATTTGCACTCAAGTGTAGTGCGCCTTGATTATCACAATAGAGAACCGGTTGCATGATGGGACGAATTCCAAGTTCTTGTAGTAAAGATAGAACCCAAAGAAGTTCGGATGAAGTGTCAGCCAATGCCTTGTACTCGGCCTCGGTTGAGGATCGAGCAATGGTCTTTTGTTTTCTAGAACTCCACGAAATGGGAGAGGAGCCATAGTAGAGGATATAGCCAGTTGTGGATATGTAATCGTCTTTGTCCCCAGCCCAATCGGAATCAGAAAAGCCATGGATATTAGGTGTGGAGGAGGCAGAGATGAATATACCGTGGTCAAGGGTGCCTATGAGATATCGAAGGACTCTTTTGAGGGCACTCCAATGATCACTTGTAGGGGACTGCATATATTGGGAGAGACGATTTATTGTGAAGGCAATATCCGGCCTTGTAAGACCAAGGTATTGGAGGGAGCCAATGAGAGTTCGGTAATCAGTTGGGCTAGGAAGTAGGGCACCCGAGTCCTTGCGGAGAGTTTCAGTAGCCGAGATTGGAGTAGAGATGGGTTTAGATTGTGACATGCCGGCTTTATCAAGGACATCGAGGATGTATTTCTTTTGGGAGAGGAACATGCCTTTAGGCGTGGGAATGACTTCTACACCAAGAAAGTATGACAAGGTTCCGAGATCTTTCAACGAGAATTATGTGGACAGTTTGGTTATGAGAGTGGTGATAGCAAGAGGGGAATCGCCGGTGATGATGATATCCTCAACGTAGACTAAGAGAAAGATGGTGACATTGTGACGCCGGTAAATGAAAAGAGAGGAATCAGCGACAGAAGTTACAAACACGAGTTGAAGAAGGTATGCCCTTAGTTCATTGTACCACGCCTGAGGAGCTTGTTTTAACCCGTAAAGGGCTTTACGAAGCTTGCAGACGTGAGTAGGGTGTGTGGAGCTAACAAATCCCGGTGGTTGAACCATATATACATCTTCATACAACGTTCCTTGGAGGAACGCATTGTTGACATCGAGCTGATTAAGGGTCCAACCTTTGGAAACAGCAATGGAGAGTATTGTACGAACGGTGACCGGTTTAATAACGGGACTAAAGGTCTCGTGATAATCACACCCCGATCGTTGATGAAACCCTTTCGCCACAAGGCGTGCTTTGAGGCGATCGACGGTGCCATCGGGATTGTGTTTAGTGCGGAACACCCATTTACACCCAACAAGATTTTGTGCTTTTGAATGCTCAACTAAGGTCAAGGTTTGATTAGAACATAGTGCATCATACTCCTTTTGCATGGCATTCCTCCATTCCGGATTTTTAAGGGCTTGAGTTATGTTGGTAGGTTCTTTGGGTGGTTGAATGTGAGCATGGAGGTTTAGCTTTTTGATTGGCTTGATGATGTTGTTTTTGGATCTTGTAACAATGCCACGTTCATTGTTAGTGTTGGATGGTGGATTAGGGTTTGGGTGTGGATTAGGGTTTGGAGGGGGATGAATGACGAGGGGCTGTTGTGGCGGAAGCAAGGAGTTTTGTGGTGCTTGATTTTGAGGCGTGGCATGTGTCGTTGGTAGATTAGAGGATATGGAGGTAAGTGCGGATGGGGTAAGTTGGGATTGATTGAGATTTGTTGCCAAATTAGGGTTAGGGTTGGAAAAGGAAGTATTAGGAACGTGAGTGGGGCCCGGATTTGGGGAATTTTGTGACGTGATTGGAGGAGATAATATGGGAGGATTTGGTGATGAGTTGGAGGTGAGATGAGATTAGAGAGAGGTGTGATTGATTGGATAAGGTAACGGATTTGGCAGATCCGAAAATTGTGGTGAGAGAGGGTGAAATGGGTGGAATGATTGGTGAGATATTAGTGGGCTGATTTTGTGGGATTGGGGTTGAATTAATTATGGAGGGAATAGATAAAATGGGATCCAAATTGGTGAGAGAAAGTGGGTTAGTGGTGGACGGATTTTGAGGGGTTGGATTTGAATTATTTGTGGAAGACATAGGTAAAATCGGGCATGAAATATTATGACCCCATTCTTCTCCAACGGATTGTGTGGGTGGTGTTTGAATTGGTATGCTTTTGTATGGAAACTCATGTTCAATAAAAGAAACGTGTCTAGAAATATAAACACGCTTAGTTGATGGATCGAGACATAGATAAGCGGATTGAGTGGTTGAGTAACCAACAAGAACACAAGGGATGGATTTAGGTTGAAGTTTATGACTCATGTAGGGACGTAACCATGGAAAGCATAAGCAACCAAAATTCCTCAATTTATCATAGTTTGGATCTTTGTTTAAAAGTTTTGAATAAGGAGATTCATTTTTCAAAAGAGGTGTTGGAAGTCTATTGATGAGAAAAACAGCCGTTTTAAGTGCATGCGGCCAATGATCTAAGGACATTCCCGAGTATGTTAAAAGCGAAAGACCGGTTTCCACAATGTGTCGGTGTCTTCTTTCGGAGACACCATTGTGCTCGGGAGTGTGTGGAGGTGTAGTGTAGTGTGTTATCTCATTCGTACTTAGAAAAGAACGTAAGGCGATGTACTCACCTCCGTTATCCAAGTACAAAATTTTTATTTTTTGTTTAAAAAAGTTCTCAACCAAAGCACGAAATCGTATGAAGATGTTTGAGTTTCTGATTTCTTTTTGAGAGGATAAAGCCACATATATTTTGTAAAATGGTCTACAAAGACTACATAATACTTGTATCCATCATATGATAAAACAGGAGATGACCAAACATCAGAATATATTATTTCAATAGGATGATTGGATACAATAGTAGACTTATAGAAAGGAAGCCTATGGCTTTTGTTTATTTGACATGAATGACAATCAGAATGCTGAAAATTAGAGTTGCATAATATATCTTGCCTAATATATAATACCTTTGGGTTACTCCTCCTAGTGCCAATTGGTTTTAGGATGGAACTCCGATGGGCTTAATATGGTATCAGCCTAAATCCCTGGGCATACTCTCTCTCGTTCATCACCACCATGGCCGACCCTCTCTCAACCTTGCCCAATCCACATGAAACTACAAAACCAATCATGGTGGTGCAATTCCCTTCTATCAACAAACTTACTCCCACAAACTACTTTCAATGGAAAAACCAAAATCGAATCACACTTGAAGGTTATGACTTGTACCAATACCTTGATGGTACTCTTGTTGTCCCTACTTCTGAAATTGTCGGTCAAAACAACACAAAAGTTCCAAATCCCAAATATCTCACATGGAAAAGGCAAGATCGGCTCCTACATGGTGCCCTTCTTAGCACTCTTTCATCACCTACCTCGTCTCTTGTCACTCAAGCCACCACTTCCAAAGCTATTTGGGATCTCCTTAAGAAGACCTATGCTACAGCTTCAAGGGGTCACAAACACCAAATTAAACAAAAAATCCGATCTACAAAAAAGGGCACTCGTTCCATCTCCGAATTTATGCAAGGCATGAAAGCGGATGCGGATCTCTTGGCGGCACTTCAAGCGCCGCTTTCCACAGAAGACTTCACCGATTTCATACTTCAAGGACTTGACGCTACTTATCAGTCCGTCATCGATGGTGTCAACAATCGGGACTCCCCTATCTCTTTTAAGGAGCTCCATGAGAAGCTTATCATAAAAGAGCTCTCCTTGAAAACTGAAACTCACCACGAAGGTGGTCTGGCCACAACCTTGAATGCTCAAACAAGGTCCGAGAAAGGTAAGTCCAAAGCTTCTTCTCCCAATAATTGGCAATCCTCCAATTCTGGTCACCCAAACCGTCCAAACTGGACTTCTCCTCCACAAAATCGCCCTCCCACAAACCAAGCCACAAATAACCAAGCTCATCGCCCTTTCAAAGGTCGTTGTCAATGGTGCAAAGAAATTGGCCATGTTCTCTCCTTATGCCCTGACTTCAAACAACGCTACCCAAATTTCCCAGTTCCAAACTCGGCTCGTTTTCCGGTGAATCCACCACCCCCACAAGCCAACTACACCACCTATCAAAACACTTCCAACAATTGGCTCGTTGACAGTGGTGCATCTCACACTGTCACAAATGACCTTAACAACTTGGCTCTTCACCAACCATATTCCGGACCCGATGAACTCTATGTAGGAGACGGAACAGGTTTACAAATTACTCATACTGGATCTCTTTCTTTAAAAGCTTTCAATAATGAATTTCATCTTTCAAAAGTACTTTGTGCTCCCAAGTTATCTAAAAATATCTTGTCTGTTTCAAAATTTTGCAAACAAACAAATTATGATATCCTTTTCTCATCCAATTGTTTTCGTGTGAAGGACATTTCGGGCAAAACAATCCTTAGCGGACCTTGTATTGATGGAGTGTACATGTGGCCACGTTCAAGTCTTGTTGTACACAACACCACCTTGCACAAGTCAGCCGACCTCCATCACAAGCTCGATCATCCTTCAACAAATGTTTTTCAACTTCTTCAAAGGCGTCTTGGCCTATGCAACTCTAATTTTCAGCATTCTAATAGCAATTTCTGCCACCACATTTCGCCATATCACTCCTTTGTTAAAATATTATTTTTTATAGTAAATTATGCAAAAAATTTATCTCTAAGTGAACAGAAAGATAAAATAATATTTATAAAATTTTATCTACAAATAAACATAAAGATAAAATAATATTAATAGATTTTACCAATATAGATTTTACCAATATTAATAGATTTTACCAATATGTATATAATTACTTGCCTAAATTAATTTTTGATAAAAAAATTATATTATCTTTTTCTTAATTTCCTTTTTGGATTATTTATGTTAATATAAAAGATTTTTTTCCTTAAAAAAATTATATGTTCATTCATATTTTTTTTATCTTTTATTATTAATTATCTTCTTAACTTTTTATTGAAAATATTTTTAAAGAATTGAATTTGATTAAAAAAGTTATAAGAATTTACATTATTTTTGGCATTTTAATTATTTTTGTAAAAAACTTATAAAATTTAATGATTCTAATTAAAATAATTTTTATTTATACTTTTTCATAAATAACTTATCATTAAGCTATCAAACTTATATTAGACTCACCTTAACAACTTTAGTTTTACCTCGCATTATATTGGTTCACCATAATGATTTTTCTAATAAATATGTTATTTTAATTTTTTATATTAAATTAAAATACTATTCATTAAATAAATTAAGTAATAAATCCATATAGTCGTGCACGGCACAACGGGTATAACGAGTTAAACCTGATTATGAAATATTGTCAAGGAAAAAGAGTAATGTCGATTATTTTATCTTAATAATCTATGTTTATCTTCAATTTTAAACTTAAAAATCTAAATTTAATTTGTTTTACTTAATTTCAAAAACAAAATATTTTTTATACATATTATAGGAAATAAATTACTTACGTTAAATTTTATATTATATTTTTGTTTATTAATGTTTTTTTATAATATATCTAAAAAAATATGAAGTCATAGTCATGCAGGGTACGGCAGGTTCAACTAGTCATTAACTATTAACCTAAAGTAGAGGTAAAAAAAATTATTAAACGACACATGTCACTTTTAGATTGGACCACATCACAACTTTTTTTAAAACTATTCTTTTATTTTTGGATATGATAAATTCTTATCCATTTTTTTAGAATAAAAGATAAAAAAATTCTATTATTAAACAATCTTTTATTTTTGGATATAATAGATAGGAAGATCCAGTCGCGAAGCCAAAAAAGTTCAGGGGGAGCGGACTTCGAACTGCTATCCTTAGAAAAATCAAACTAGTTTAACATATCAATATTTATACATATATAAGATATTTCATTTTTCTATCCATAGGTTAAGAATACTAATTTTGGGAACAAAATTCTAATAGAAAACTAATAAAATATATTAAAAAATAATTAAATCTAAATAAAAATAATTTGAAAATTAATTATCATTTAGGCTCTTAATAAGGGCATAGGTTAGAAAAATCAAAGATATATTAAATATATAAAGTACATAAAAAATTAAATTCAAGATATTTTAATATAAAAAACTATAAATCAAGCTATATTTGTTAATGTGCTTTCTTTACAAAAACAATTATTAAACTTATAAAATAGAATCAAGAACTTAACCTTTCAAGAAAAATTATAAAACTAATTAATATTCAACTTTAAGTAAAAAATAAAGATAAAGCTATAAGTTTTTGTATTACCACAAAGTAAAAAAAAAATGAACGAGATTATTTCCGATTTTTTGCAATTAGAAAGTGAATATTTTTATTGTATTAGGCCCAAGTCTATTTTATCTGTTAAGGCTTAGTTTAATTTATCTTAATAGGCCCAACTTTTTTTTTTTTTACTTAATCCTCATCCTTTCCCAAATTCACTCAACGCCAGCCGTCAGACGCCAGTCGACATTTTCGATTTCGCCTTCGCCGGTTGCCCACCGCACTCCGCCCACACCAACTCCTCCCACCTCTCTTATTCTCCGCCTCCGCCTCCGCCTCCGCCTCCGCCCCCTCCCCCTCCCCAACTCTAAGGGCGGCTTTGTACAAAGCCCCACTCCTTCGACCGCCGGTGGGGGCGGCCGCATCCACCCGCCCCCCTCCCCCTCCCTCCGCCACTGGGAAGATGCTATCATACAAATTCTAAAATATTATTTTATTTTTAGATAGAATCGTTTTTTAACTAATATATCTTAATTGAATAGTTATTTTTGTAACCGTATATTACATCAGATTAGAATATTAGCCATATATCTATAAATATAATTATTTTTGTACGTATAATCTTATACTCCATTATAATTAATTTTATTTTGAATGATCCCATGTATATAATAAATTGATAAGTTTTATCTTATTACTTATCTATTTTCATAATTAAATAAATTATCATGTTTTTCATATTAATTTAATTCGTAATACTAATAAAATATTATTATTTCAAATAAACAACTTTAATAGTTTATTGATTTTAAATATTTATTTAAAATTTATATTTAAGCATTTACATGATTATTTTTCTCAGAAAATAAATATATTTGAAAAATACTTTATTATTAATATTTTATTTAAGAAAAACACGTATAAGGTACAGGAATACATACTAATAACTTATAAAATACAACCCTTTTGTTTAATTTAAAAAAAATTACTCTAAATATCTCAACTTTTCATACGATTGCACCCTCTACCCGATCTTTTTTTTTATTTCACAAAATATCTTATACTTTAGGTCGTTGCGCACTCTACAAAACAAGGGCAGCGGCCAAAGTACAAAAACTTGTTTAAACACATCAATTTAGCGGAAAAAAGAACTATAGTTAATCACAAATTCTACACCATTGACAAACGAAAATATGCATAAATGTACCACAACAACTTGGAACTCATCCTAGACATAGACGGACAACACTATGACTGATCTCTCTTATCTAAATTTGTCCTACAACACAAGCCTATCTCTTAAGGTATACATATAAAAATTGTATCTTATAAAACTTTCTTCCTAAACCACTATTCTTGGATTTCAAAAGATTTACCTCACATTTGTTTCTGTTGACTCCTCAAAAACAAGGTGACATTGAGATCTGAATTCATGCCTTTACACAATCTTCTTGAGCCTATTCTTTCTCTCCCAATCAGGAATGTTAGCTGTGGCTTTGTTCACCATCTTTACAAGTGTCACCTGCCACATTGCCATGAACAAGTGTTAGAGAGCTCTTGCCACAATTTTACAGCACACTGATAGCAATTCAGAGGGTGAAAGTTTTCAGTCATGAATACAAGGTAAACTTAACAGGTAACATATCAGCAGCGCGTGTGAAAAGAAATTAACACATATATCTTTGACTAGCTTCTCAATCTCAACCCTTTTAAATACTCTTGACTAAATCTATATAACCTAGAATATATTTGATACTTGGAAAATAATCACTGATTTTAAGAAGGCTTTTCATTGAGACGGCAATGGCAAAAATTGGAGGTAAACTTAAGATACTAAAATACATGTACAAGGCACCAATCAGGAAAGCATGTTGGATTAGTGCAAATGCAAACAGCTCTTTAATTTGTAAAGATCATCAATAATCACTAAACCATTAAATATTTCCAGTTGCAGCATAATATGAATCCAATCTAGGATAAATCAGAACAAGTCCCAAATTATTATATACTATTTTAAACGCTTTGAAGAGACCACACATGAACCTGAAACATAAGGTAAAAAAAGGTCCAAAGCGCAAATTTTACGTACCACGCTCTCAGGAACACCAGGAGGCGGCAAAGAGTGGTTCCTAGGAGGAGGCCCACGTAAGTACGACCTCTTATCAAATCGCCATTCTCCAATTTTTCCATAAGTGAGCTCACCCTGAACTCAGGAAACAATAAGAAGGAAATTTGAGAAAAATATTCAAATTTAATGCAAGCAATTTTTAATCCACTAGGTAATAATGTCCTTCGGTATTGATCCACATAAGAAGCTTTACCTTCATGTTGTAGTCACATCCATACGTGTAGTGAATAATGTACTTGCCTTTAGTTGTGAAATCCCATGGGGGCTGAAGTTTATAGATAACAAAAATGAAAAATGTCAGGGAAAGGCTTTCTTTAAATGTAAACCAAAAATTCAAGATATGACAAAAAAAAAAGTTTCTAAAACAAAGGACAAACCTGTATCATAAAGTCCTTGAGGAGAATATGCTTCACACCATGCAATGCAGAGGCAACAGCATATCCATACCTTTGTCCAATGATAAAAAAAAATGCCGTGTCAAAGATTATAAAAAAATGTCAAAAATCACAGAAATTTTTTAACTGTGTGTGATGAAGTTCCACATACATTTCAAGCACCCATCCAAAAGCCTTATCAGTTTCTGGATCATCTTTCATCTTTAAAGAAACATTCATCCATGTAGGGGCTATCTTTGCCAGCAAATCCTGTAAAAAAATAGCTACTTCAGTTTATGTAAGAAACAGCACCAACAAAATCAAGCGAAAATAGGAAAAATACTACCTTCTGGATTATTACAGGAGAGTTTCCGATCGGATCAATATTTGTAACAGGTCCATTTTCCTCGGGATAAAATTTCCTAATGATTTTGTCATTCTGTTCAGGCTTAATGTAGAAAAAGGGATAAGCAGCTGGGTTTCCTCCAGCAGCAAAATTAGGCATAGGCCGTAAAAATACGTGGTCAGGCTCAGCCATCAGTACATAGCTGCACCATAAGCACCCAGAAATTATTTTAAAAATAAAAGGATTAAAACAAAAGCATAGGATATATGAAATCTGAAGCACACTGGTTTAAAGATAAAAAGAAGCTCACTCTTCAGCAATTGGAGCCTTTACTAGCCACTGGACAAAAGCCCATGGTCTGTTCAAGACAATATAACCCTGGATATCAAATCATGCAACAATAAATAGAGAGATGGATCAGAAAAAACAAAAGTAAGGAAAAGAAGAACATAGAGGATATAAACACATCTACTTTGAGTTACAAATCCATATTGGAAGTCTTGCAGTGGCAATGCTTTGGCCAGAATCTTATAAGCATGAATTTATCTCCCTTAAGAGAAAATGCTGAACAAAAACTCAAATTTATGCAAGATATAAAGAGGTCAAAGGATGAATATTGGTTTTGAGAAGAAGATCCAAATTTAGCAACAACAACAACAACATTTACCCAGTGGAGCTTCCCATTCGGGAAATCTGGGGAGTCAAGATGGAGGCGCCCCGGGCTTAAAGCAACAGGGGAGCGACCAATGATTCAGAAATGAGTTGTCCTCAATTGATTCAGAAAATGGCATGACATATAAACAATGATATTAAACTGATGTTCAGTGTTTGCTTATAATATTTGAATACTACCACAAAATCAGGACACGAGAAAAGCAAGTATCATATGCCGAACTAACATTAGACAGTGTCACTCTCATGTGATGAGATTAGCAAAGACTCTCAAATGGTTACAGCAGCATCTGATCACAAACAAGATATAGCGTCATATTAGCATATTCAGCACAAACGTTTTGATTGTAGACTTAAGCACCCAGGGTGATTCAAAGCAAACTGTTCAGATCAGATAGTCCTCATTTCTATGAAGAATGGAACAACAAAGAACACCAAGCCAGAAATTTCTATAAACAACACAAAAATGCAACCAAAGAAATGCTCACCCGATCAAGACCCGACGGGAGTGGATCAGCAACAAAAGTAGGAATCTCATCCATCAAGTCATCCTCCTTCCCTGAATGCAGAATCCTAGTAAACCCTCCAAAATCAGATCCGGGCAAATCCCGTTGTTGCTTATACCAGTAATACATAATCCGACATTGCCATTTACTATAAGCAGCATCTGTAGCAGTCAAAGCTACATGGAATGGCATTTTCTCCTTCTTCCCATTCTTCAAATCCCTAGGCATCTCTATTACAGGGTCAACCAACAATCCTCTTCCCGAATGATATCCCTCTAAAACCTCAGACCCGGATCTTCTATTATGAATCACCATAGTTGCCAGATTATATGTGGCCAAGAAGAACAGTATTGCAATTAAAGCTAGTAGAAAAGGCGAAGCCCAGCCAATGCTCTTCCTCCCAATCATGATTGATTATCTCCAATGTTCAGATCTCAACCATAAATCTCACTAAACCCTACAAATGCATCCCCAAATTGAATTCACATCAGTTGCAATGTATTACTGAAATCAATGCACAATAAAGAGAAGTAAAGACCCAAATGGAAAAATCCCAGATTGAAATTGTTGATGTATGAATCGATCACAACAACAGATGAAAAAAAAGTGATAGTTTAAAATTCCAATTGTTGATAGTTTATAACTTGAAATCCAACAATAGACTACTGAAATCAATAGACAATAAAGAGAAGTAGTAAATCAGACCCAAATCGAATGCAGAGGATCTAAGAATCCAAGTCAAATCCGTCACAATGAGACCTAGAAACGTGGAAATTTTGCCTCATTTTTTCGTTCGACTTGAGCAAATGAGATGGCTAGTGGGCAAGAGATAAAAGTGAGGGTTCGTTAAAGTTTGAGGAACAAATTAGCTACAGGTACGGCTAGAATCAGACAAAAGAAAGACATTAAACGAAGATTAGGAATGGTAATGAAATCTTCATGCAAATAAATTAAGGTTACCTTGCTCGTGTAATAATGGAAACTTCGATTTAAGAACAGAGAAGAAAGGATTTGCAGAATCCAGTGTCCTCTGTCTCTCTCCGACCGGTGAAGAATTCGGGTTTTAGCCATCGGTGATAACGGGTCGGGTCAAACTCCGGCGCCTTAATTAATTTTATAAGAAAAAAGTTGACTTTTAAGACTGTAGATTTGTTAATTTTGATTTTTATATTTCAATTGGCCATTTGAATTGATTATTTTTACACTTTACCCCCATCAAGGGAGAAATTGGAGATCGGATGAGTCGTTTGGCCATTTAAACTGATAAACTAGACACCGACATGGAAGGAAGTGGAAGCTTTAAAATAACACTTCTAAGTTGTTACTATCTCGAATCCTGGATATTATTGTGCTTAATTCAAATTAGCTTAGGAAATTCGAGCAAAAAAATTAGCTTAAGAAAATTTTGTTTAGAGATGGAGAATATTTAAACCTGTATTCTCTGGAAGTATACGTTCTTTTTTGTTTCATTTTTTAATTCGCTTTCATGTGATGAGATTAACATAGATTCTCAAATGGATGGATACAGCTGCATCTGATCACAAAGTGAATAAAGCATTATATAAACATATTTAGCACAGACATTTTATTCGATATTCAACACACTCTTTTAAGTGATAACTAGTCTGACTAATTAACACTTAATCAATGTAAGAATTAGGAGACATATTTTAAGGAGATCGTCGTATAACATCCAGTCAAATGAGAACCGACGCTTTTTTATGACTCTGAATGTTCTCATTAAAAAATACATGGCCCAATTTAGAGATTTTATCTATCATAAAATTGATTTCCCTAACAACATGCTTAATTATTAGTGCCTCGAAGGATTTGAGTGAAACCAAGATATCATAATTGAGCATTTCAATATCCCACGACACTTACCAATGCCCTTTATTTCATAAATTATAGTGAGGTTGTCACCTTCGACTTCTATGTTTCTTAATCCTAGTTGTTTCACTTTTCTTGTTCTGTTTCATAGTGTCATTGCTTCTACTTGGAGTATCAAATTGTTTCAACATTTTGGTGCTTCTAAGCTAATTACTTGGGCGTTAGAGTCTCGGATGACAAATTCAATTGTCATCTCACTATTCGCAAGTTTGGATCCATCCAAATTTATTTTATGGAATACTTGTTGTGGTATTCTTCCAGTCATCTTTGTAGAACTCTGTTTAATCTTTATCCTTTGACCGAGCATTAGCAATAACACTAGCTTTAGAATGAACAAAACTCATTCAAAGAGTCAAAACTAGGACTCTTATCGAACCAAGCCGAGTCGAGCTTTAAATTATATAGGCTCGTCTCATTTAAAAATAAACGAGCTCGAGCTTATTCGAGCTTAGAATTTTGTTAAGGCTTTGTTCGTTTAAGTGCTCGTTGAGCTCGGCTTGTGAGCCGCTTATTTAATTTGCTCGCAAACAAACTAAACCAGCTAACATGTTTACACATTTTCAAATACAAACAACTAGAATTCTCACTTAGGATTTTTGGTTTGAAAAACTAAAAAACATAATATGTGTATATATCATATACATGTATCATTGACCAAAAAAATATATACATGTATCAAAAATAATTTACCAGAAAAATAAAATAATATTATATATAATTGAACTGATTCATTAACATATAAGTGAATTTATTCATAAATATGTAATTGAGCTTTCTCATAAACAATTATTACGATTATGATCAGTTCATTTATCTTTCGAATTGTTCAGGTTCAACTCATTAATAAATTGAATCGAAAACGAACGAATTTCATTGAAGCCAAATATTTAATTTCACATGAAACAACTCGGTTTATTTACATCCAAGTCAAAACCACCAAATTCGAAACTATCCAAAATCAGTCCCCTGAGATGATTCAAAACTATCCAAAAACCTTGATCAACAGTTCAAAAGAATATTTTTTTTTGGTCAATACAGTTCAAAAGAATATAATGTAAGCAATATCAATGCTTTCAGATATTTGGTTTAACAGTTAAGTCTTTGAAATAGTATTTTAAGGTCACCACTTCGAACTCACGATTTGTAGCGACTCTAATCCCTTATTCTATCAGAAAAAGAAAAAAAATTGATTTTGTTTCCTACAAGCCATCTATGTCGTTGACAAAGTATTGAATGAACCAGAGGCGAAGCCAATGTATGCCCAGTGGGGGCCCCCACTGGGGCAGCCCCTACTGGGATTTTTAAAAATAAATAAATTAAAATATAGTAAAAAAAAATGGTAGTAGGTTATTTGATACTCTCTCCGTTTAGTTCGATTTATTTGTCCATCGAGACTTAATTTTTTGTTTAGTTTTATTTGTCCTTCTACGTATTTTGTCCAAAAATTTTCAATATTACCCTTTGTATTTATCCAATCAAAAATAAGACACGTTAAATGTATCTACTATTCACCTTTTATTAATATAAATTTAATATGAGTCAATTTAGTAAGAATATGACGTGTGTTAATATATGTGCATTATATATAAAGATAAATAGAACTAAATGAAGGGAACAAAAACTAGTTTATTTTGTCAGAAAAAGAAGATTATTTTTTTCATATATAAAATAAATTAAACTGGTTTTTAATACCGAAAAATTACTAAATTTTATATAAAAAAAATACAAAATTTTATATATAACTTTTTTATATATAGAAAAATACAATTTTTTCCTATATTTTACAAAAAAAATACTGACTTCCTCACAAATTTTTCTATAGCAACAAACAATTATTCAAAAGAATTTAGCCCTAGTGGCCCAAATTCCTGGTACGCCACTGGAATGAACGGTCGATATTAAATCGTGAGGCCATCTACGTCGTTGACAAAGTATTAAATGAACGGTCGATATTAAACCGTGAGATCAAATCCAATGTCTCACAAGGTGCTTACTTTTGGAATTACACCTGCGCTCATATTATCCCTTCTTGGCGGCTCCTCTTCTACAATAGGCGATTTGTTAGTTGCTACTTGCTAGTTGTAGGTGTGAGCACCTTTAATAAATGCACATAATGGTGGAGCAAGAGGCTAAAATTGCAAATGTGGAACTTCCCACATCGGAAGTTTGGGCAATTGAGCCCCAATATATATTAGGCCTCTTACCAGCTCATTATTGAATTAAGCTAGAGCATGGACACCCCTCGCGCGCGTCGCCGCCGCCGTCCGGCCGGCTCGGCTCGTGGCACGTGGCACGTGGCACGTGGCACGTGCGCGGTGCGCGGTGCGCGGTGCGCGGTGGGGTCCTATTTTTGATATCTGATTTATTTTTGGGCCAATGAAGTATGCGGATTAACATTATCCGATTGTTTCTTCCGCAACTTCTTTTCAAAGTTATTTGTTTTAACTAAAAGATTTGCTTATATCAAATCCGATTTTCTAGCCATATCTTTGACTGAAAACGTGGAGGTTGAGAAATTTTATCTGATAAGTGGGAAATTTCTAACAAACTGATTGGGGAAGTTCAGCATAAAAGGAGACGTGGTTTTCTTCACAAAATACACGATTTACAGTTCTTTTCTCTCTACGTTCTAAAAACTGCTCTAGCTTTGTTGTTCTGAGTTCTGTGAGATCCCGACCCTCTCTTACTGGTGTACACCGGTTCGAGAAGGAGCTGTGCTAACCTTGGGGGGCAACCGCCGCTATCTGATTGCACCAGTGTCAGGGCGTAATTGCTTCTAAGGCAGTGGCTCGTCCACGACGCAGTGATTCAAGTTTTCTACATCAAATCAACGGCCCACATTTCTATCTTTGTCTACTGTTTTCGCCCTTTGCAGCGTTTTGTTTCAACAATTTAGAAGCAATTATTACGCTGCTACTTTCCTTGTTTTAACAGAAATGGAGGCCAAGTTTCAGAAACCGCTGCTGGATCTCTCAAAGCTCGAACCCCTGGACGGCATCAATTACAAACGCTGGTCCCAGAAGCTACTCATCTTCTTCGAGCAACTCGACATGGACTACGTGCTGTTCAAACCTGCTCCTGTGCTTCCCACGTCGTCCACTTCAGATGCTGCAGATACCAACACTGCTGCATCTCAGGACAAGCAACAACAGATCGTCACTGAAGATCAATCTCAGGCCATGGCTGAACTGCAGAAATACGAAAAGGATAACAAAACTGTAAGAGGTCATTTACTCCATCATATGACGAATCCTTTATTTGATTTGTTTATCACTAACAAGTCTGCTAAGTCCATCTGGGAAAACCTTGAGAAGAAGTATGGATCTGATGATGCCGGAAAACGAAAATATGTCACCGGCAAGTGGCTGCAGTTCCAGATGGTCGAAGATAAGCCTATCATGGATCAAGTCCATGAATACGAAAACCTCGTTGCTGATGTTCTGTCCGAAGGCATGAAAATGTGTGAAATCCTACAGGCCAACGTTCTCATTGAAAAGCTCCCGGAATCCTGGGCTACTTATCGGAACCACCTCAAACACAAAAAGAAAGATATGTCCCTGGAGGAGCTCGTAGGCCACATGAAGATTGAAGAAGCCAATCGTCTTAAAGATAAGCCTCTTTCCATCTCTTCTGATTTATCGGTTAAGGCTAATATTGTGGAAGCTGCTGGTGGCAAATCCGACAGGTTTAAAGGGGCTGCTGGCCCTTCCAAGAAAAATCAGAAGTTCCTCCATAACAAGCAGAAGCCGAACTTCAAGAAAGGCTGGAAATCTGACAAGCCCAAAGGGGCGTGCTTTGTCTGCGGAAAACCAGGACATCGGGCTGCTGTTTGCAATTTTCGCAATGACCAACCGAGAAACAACCAGAAGCCGAATCAGCAAGAGAAGAATCAAGCGAACCTGACCGAAGATGATCTCGTGGCTGTTGTATCCGAGGTGAATATGGTGGACCTGGCTGAATGGGTCGTTGACACCGGCGCTACGAGGCACTTCTGCTCCAACCGGAACCTCATGTCAGAATTCGAACCAGCTGCTAAAGGAGAACAGGTTTACATGGGTAACTCTAGCATTTCTGAAGTGCTCGGTAAAGGAAAAATTCTCCTTAATTTAAGTTCTGGCAAAAAATTATGCTTAATTAATGTCTTGTATGTGCCTGCTTTGCGAAAAAATCTGATTTGTGGTGGTCTTTTAGTTAAGGCAGGCTTCAAACTTGTCTTTGATGGGGGAAAGCTGGTTATTAGCAAGAACGGGGAATTTGTGGGAAAGGGTTACATGTCTGCTAATGGTTTGATTTTGCTTGAGTCTGCTTGCATTGAAGTTGAGAATAAAACTTCTAGTTCTGCCTATATCGTTGAATCTTTAAGTTTATTGCATGCTAGACTTGGACATGTGAATGTGAAATCAATTGATCGGTTGCATAAAATGGGTCTAATCCCAAAACCAAAATCGAGTGAACATGAAAAGTGTGTGGTTTGTGCTGAATCGAAATTCACTAAGAAACCCTTCAAAAATGTAATTGAACGAAATACCGAGCTGCTTGAATTAATACACTCGGATTTAGCTGACTTTCACAATAGTGAGAGTAGAGGTGGAAAAAGGTACTATATTACCTTTGTTGATGATTTCTCAAGGTACACAAAAGTTTATCTACTTAGATCTAAAAATGAGGCTGAACAAACATTCATGTTTTATAAAACTGAAGTAGAAAATCAGTTAAACAGGAAGATTAAAAGGCTAAGGTCCGATAGGGGAGGAGAGTATGGAACTGAATCTCTACAAAACTTTTGCAAGGCAAATGGTATTATTCATGAGATGACAGCTCCATACTCGCCCCAACAAAATGGGATAGCGGAACGAAAAAACCGCACCCTCAAAGAAATGATGAATGCCATGCTTATTAGTTCTGGATTGCCTAATAATATGTGGGGTGAAGCAGTGCTTTCTGCTAATCATATACTTAATAGAATGCCACATAAGAAATTAGACAAAACTCCCTACGAGTTGTGGAAAGGCTTTGTTCCTAATTTAGCATATCTTAAAGTGTGGGGGTGTCTAGCTAAGGTAGCTATCCCCACATTTAAACGAGAATGTGTTGGACCTAGAACTTTTGATGCTGTGTTTATTGGATATGCATATAATAGTTCAGCTTATAGATTTATGCGCATGAATGATAAGACTATTTGTGAATCTCGCGATGCTGATTTCTTTGAAAATGTGTTTCCCCTTAAGAAAAGTGATGTGCCTTGTACTGGTCCTTCTACTTCTAGAATAGCTTCTAGTCCGTTAACCGTTGAGACTTCTAGGAAAAACCTTGTTGATGAACCTAGGAGAAGTAAAAGGAAGAGAAATGAAAACCATTTTGGACCGGACTTTGTAACTACCTTCTTGCTAGAACTCCGAGATCTAGATAAATTAAATGAATGTTTTGTGTGTGCACATTTAATTGAAGATGATCCAAAAACATACGATGAAGCTATGAGATCCATTGATGCAAATTTTTGAAAAGAAGCAGTTAACAGTGAAATAGAATCCATCTTGTCTAATCAAACTTGGGAATTAGTAGACTTGCCTAAAGGCAATAAGGCCATAGGTAACAAGTGGATTTTTAAGAAAAAATTAAAGACAGATGGGTCTATAGAAAGGTACAAAGCGAGATTAGTAATCAAAGGGTTTACTCAAAAATATGGCATAGACTATTTTGATACTTATTCTCCTGTGACTAAAATCGCCACTATTCGTGCTTTAATCGCTTTAGCTGCATCTAACAATTTACTTGTGCATCAGATGGATGTAAAGACAGCTTTCTTAAATGGTGATTTAGAAGAAGAAATTTATATGCAACAACCCCCTGGATTTACGGTTCCTGGGAAAGAGGATAAAGTGTGCAAACTCAAGAAGTCTCTATATGGTCTAAAACAGGCACCAAAACAATGGTATGAAAAATTTCATAAAACTATTCTCAGTTTTGGTTTCTCTGTGAATGATTCTGATGCATGTGTGTATTCTAAGATAATGCAAAAGGATTGTGTGATAATCTGTTTGTATGTAGATGATATGTTAATACTAGGTACGCACTTAAAAGCTATAACCGAGACAAAAGACTTCTTGTCTTCTAAGTTTGAGATGAAGGATCTAGGAGAAGTGGATGTAATCCTAGGTGTTAAAGTGGTTAAATCGAAAGATGGGTTTGTGTTAACTCAATCACATTATGTTGAGAAAATGTTGAGGAAATTTGAATCTTTTGATGTGACACCTGCAAGGACCCCTTATGATCCTAGCACACGGTTAAAGAAAAACCTAGGAAAAAGTGTTTCACAAACCGAGTATGCGAAAATTATTGGTAGCTTAATGTTCTTAATGAACTATACTAGGCCTGATATAGCTTATGCAGTGAGTAGACTAAGTAGATACACTCATAATCCTAATCATGATCATTGGAATGCTCTAAAACGTTTACTGAAATACCTAAAGGGCACTTATGATTGGGGTTTGCATTATAAAAGATTTCCTAATGTTCTAGAAGGATTTTGTGATGCAAATTGGGTGGCTGACAATGATGAGGTCAGTTCTACCAGTGGATATGTTTTTATGCTTTGTGGTGCAGCTATATCTTGGAAGTCTGCTAAGCAGACTGTGATTGCTCGGTCTACAATGGAGTCGGAGTTTATAGCTCTTGACTTAGCAGGACAAGAAGCTGAATGGCTTAGGAGTTTGTTGGCAGATATCCCAATGTGGGGGAGGCCGACGCCTCCTATTCCATTACATTGTGACTCACAAGCCGCCATTGGGGTGGCGAAAAATAGTGCATATAATGGCAAGAAAAGGCACATAAGAATTAGACATGAAGCTGTGAGGCAATTGATATTAAATGGGGTACTCACCATGGAGTACATAAGATCCGAAAGGAATCTTGCAGATCCTTTGACTAAGGGATTGAACAGGAAATTAGTCCTGGAAACGTCGAGGGGAATGGGCTTGAAACCCATATGAAAGTTGTGACTTTCAGTTCCTATGGCGATAAATGAGAAATAAAGAGGTTGAGCCAATCGAGCTCTTAATGATTACATAGCCTTATTGTGAGGTGGTTCGTAATGAGACGAACTTGATGTAGTCACCTACGTGGGTGTAAATTATTGTTTGGAACATTGAGTAAGTCCTCAATACGCACTCATGAGAAACCCAAGAATAAAGTCTCAAGAGGAAGACTAAAACGCGGGATTACAGGAAAACATTGGCAATACGTGTGTGCTCTTGAATTCCGTTCTCTTTAAAATCAATGAGTTCAAGATACGTTCACTCATATGATTCGAGAATATTTTCAAGTTCACTAAAGCACAGGTTCAAATCGAAAGATACCTGCTGTTTAAGCACTGAGCCTATATTAAAACTCAGAATGACACATTCTGTGCATTTGTGGGGGATTGTAGGTGTGAGCACCTTTAATAAATGCACATAATGGTGGAGCAAGAGGCTAAAATTGCAAATGCGGAACTTCCCACATCGGAAGTTTGGGCAATTGAGCCCCAATATATATTAGGCCTCTTACCAACTCATTATTGAATTAAGCTAGAGCATGGACACCCCTCGCGCGCGTCGCCGCCGCCGTCCGGCCGGCTCGGCTCGGGCTCGTGGCACGATGGCACGTGCGCGGTGTGGTGGGGTCCTATTTTTGATATCTGATTTATTTTTGGGCCAATGAAGTATGCGGATTAACATTATCCGATTGTTTCTTCCGCAACTTCTTTTCAAAGTTATTTGTTTTAACTAAAAGATTTGCTTATATCAAATCCGATTTTCTAGCCATATCTTTGACTGAAAACGTGGAGGTTGAGAAATTTTATCTGATAAGTGGGAAATTTCTAACAAACTGATTGGGGAAGTTCAGCATAAAAGGAGACGTGGTTTTCTTCACAAAATACACGATTTACAGTTCTTTTCTCTCTACGTTCTAAAAACTGCTCTAGCTTTGTTGTTCTGAGTTCTGTGAGATCCCGACCCTCTCTTACTGGTGTACACCGGTTCGAGAAGGAGCTGTGCTAACCTTGGGGGGCAACCGCCGCTATCTGATTGCACCAGTGTCAGGGCGTAATTGCTTCTAAGGCAGTGGCTCGTCCACGACGCAGCGATTCAAGTTTTCTACATCAAATCAACGGCCCACATTTCTATCTTTGTCTACTGTTTTCGCCCTTTGCAGCGTTTTGTTTCAACACTAGTAGCCGTTTGGAGAGCTTGCAAAATTCCTAATTTGGGGCTAAAATGGAGGCGGCGGCGCTCGCAGCAGCCAAACCGGCCATTAAAGTAGCCGCTATCTGCGGCTCCCTTCGTAATGACTCCTTCAACCGTGGCCTTCTCCGAGCTGGTCCTCCTCTCTCTTATCGCTATGCTTATTCTTCCTGTTTCTGTTTCTCTCACTTGACTTCGTAAGATTTTCATTGATTTTGATTCTCTTTTTCAGCGACGAAGATATGCTCGGATTCGATCGAAGGAATGAAGATTGAGTATGTCGACATTGCTCCGTTGCCGATGCTGAACACCGATCTCGAGGTCGGTGGCCGGTTTCCACAGGCGGTGGAAGCGTTCCGGGAGAAGATTCGAGAAGCCGATTGCTTTCTCTTCGCTTCTCCGGAGTACAACTATTCTGTCACCGGTGAGTGTTGATCAATTATTCACGATTCCCTGTGAGTGATTAATGTCTGTTTCCGATTTTCCTGGCTGATTTTCATGTCTTTCTGATCAGCCTTGCTTTGATGATTGCTTATTTCGTTGAATAATATTCAATCTCCGTTCATTTTGGTTATTGTTTTTCTCTTGATTCTTTAGTGTGATGAACTGTTCCTTTGATCGTTGGCCTTTGGTTGTGTCGGTGGGAGTCTTGAGACAAATTCCTTCTTAGATGAATGATTGATATGAGAAATGCATTAGGTATGTTGTGGAATAGGTTTGGAAAAAGGAAAGTGATCTAGCATTTTTAATTAATTAAGGAGGACTATTTGATGTTGGCCTTTTTAGAAAGTACTCTAATCATCATGTTTTATCACATTTGATTATTAAATATTTGGAGCTGGCTTTTTAAACTCATTCTTTGGATGTAGACTGTAGTTGATGATTTCGGTGCTTTTCTTCCGATTTATGTATTATATATATGGATGATGGATCTTAGGAGTGGTTCATACTTGATAGACTTTTGTCTGAACATGGAATTGCTTATGTGCTTTAGGGTCAATAGTGCAATGCCTAATTTTCAGATAAACCCTTTTGCATTATTTGCTGAGTTGCAATAATTAGGCACCCAACATCATCATTCAGAAAAATTGGTGGATTTGGACTTTAAAGATTGTATTTGAATATTTGATTGAGTAGTTGCTACTGTGATTGGTTGAAGTTGGTCATTATTGAGATAAGCGTTATAAATAAACAACTAATTGAGATGCCTTTTTGTTAAACAACTAATTGAGATGCCTTTTTTGATTTTGGATGTTGTTATCTAGTGGTTATTCTTTATCACTTCATTTGATCCCATACACTTTATTCCTATCATGTCATTGATAGCTTTGTTGGCCATTGTATACGCTCATTAAGGATTACTTCACTTTACAGTTTATACCCAAAGACTACAGCTTGTGTTAATAGATTAGAAGACCTTATGAATTATTTATGATTACATTTACATTCATAGTAACACTTAGGCTAGAAATTATGATTATGTTTAGAACTCAAGTTTTGTAAGTCACTGATCACAAAGTAAAGTCGTGGACTCTATCAAAGGTTGTGGCTGATAAACTGGGAGTCATGCGTGTACAAGTGCACATGTGCATAACAAGCTCAATGGGTTTCATCCTAAAACCAATTAGCAATAGAATGATTAGTCAACCAACCTTAAATACTAGACTTGATTCGTGCTAATTTCTATTTCTTTCTGTCTTCATCTAGCACCTCTGAAGAATGCACTCGACTGGGCATCAAGATCACCAAATGTCTGGGCAGACAAGGCTGCAGCTATTGTAAGTGCTGGCGGCAACTTTGGTGGAGGAAGATCACAGTATCATC
Source organism: Fallopia convolvulus (assembly GCA_964016875.1). Lineage (NCBI taxonomy): Eukaryota > Viridiplantae > Streptophyta > Magnoliopsida > Caryophyllales > Polygonaceae > Fallopia > Fallopia convolvulus. The sequence goes on from OZ024720.1 coordinate 5,163,845, forward strand.
TACGCCAAATAGGTGTCTATCTTGACCTTCATTTCATCAATAAGCCCGAGTTCTTCTTGCACGTGTTTCAGCCCCCTACAAAGTTTGGTGAGGATGGAAACTTGATTGATGAAGATGCCAAGGAGAGGTTAAAGCAAGTCCTCTTGTCTCTTCAGGCGTTTACTTTGCGCCTCAAGGACACTTGCTAACCAGGTATGTTAGTTTTACAATCACAAGTGTGTTGATATCCGCCAAGACATATACAAGGGATAAAGATGTGTGTATGTATATGTACAATTTCCATTCAACCTGTGTTGAAAATCTGAGCTGAAACTGCGCTAAAATAAATTCAGTTTTCAACTAAACAGTATGTTTTGAATTCAGATGATTTGAAAAGATTTTTAAGCTGTGGCCTGAAAAAATTTAGTTGACCTTAACCTTGTGGTGATAATGTGACGCAACAATTAATAATTGGATCATATCATGGGTATATTTTACTTTAGATCATTTTTTGATCAGTTTCATTCTGCAATACCTGCCATTTTATCATTCTTAAAGTGAACTAATCTTTCTATCAAAGAAAATTGAACTAATATAACCTATCAATGATATTAAAAGTATTTCTTGGATTCACACCTCTGTTCTTACACAATAGGGTACAAGAGTTGAGATGGAAAAGAAAATAGTGTACTTAAATGTGAAGAGGTTAATTGATTGGGCTCATATTGTAATAAAAAAAATGAATGGGCTCATATGTTCGGGAAGAACATGACTTAATATATGGGCTGTTCTAGAATGGGCTTAGAGCATTGCTTGATTGAGCCCAAAGTCCATAATGTTCCTAATTTTTTGGTAGAATTGAATTGAATTTGGTCTCTGAATGAGAGAGTGGTAGAATAGAATGGAGTGCTTTTTATGGCCTCGGTTCAACATCATAACTACAACACAGTAAAAGGTGACCAGGCCTCTCTGGATTCTTAGAACAAAGCAGGGACAAGTCTGAATTTCTCTGATGCTGCAGAATGATCACCCATCTGTTGTCATCTGTGTACAGAGAATGACGAGTTGAATTCCACTTTTTTTTCTGTTTAGTCTTGTAAATTTTTAGATTGCATCATAAGCTCTTGATAATTACTGCTGGTTATTCCTCTCAACTACGGAGTATCTGCTAAATATGCAACTGTATTCTCCCTAAAAATATAAAATGAATTGCAACTGCATTTATTATCATTACAACCTTGTAAGTGGTATCTGTTTCTTTTTTCCAAAGCAATTGGCCCTTGTAATAGAAAGGGAAAGACTCAAATTTGTGGCCTAGTGATCACAAATATCTATCACCTAATAGTTGGGTTAGTGGTCACAGGAAATACACAAAGTACCTTATATGATCCCGACATTAAGATATTAGTTGTTAAACAAATTGGGTTTCTAGATAAAGATATGTTGGAGATGGGTTTTGTTTGAATACCTAGATGAAGATATTTAAAAGATTATTTACATGGATATTAACTTGTAAATTGAGGTCTATAATATATGATTGTTTGAATTTTTTTTCAAAAAAACAATTGTACAAGATTCATAATTTTGATTATAATAATTAAAAATTACCGTTTTTTAATGTATCAAGTAAATGAATCGAAGGCTTAATGAAATGTGATTTGTATGCTATTTTGATAATGATTATCATTTAATGGATATAATTACAAATAATTTCATTTTTTTTGTCTTGTCTTTGGCTCGTCCAGTTCGACCCGTCAACACTACTCTACATTCTAACCGGATATTTTGTGACCCCATTAAAAAACGTTGCCAATATCACTCTCATTTATTAAATGATTAAGTGAAAGCTTATTGAACTTACAAATTTGCTAAACTTTATGATTTTATCAAAAGATATTGGCCAAGGGTGAAAACTTGGAGCCCAAACTTGAAGTGGGAGGAAAAAAATGAATTTGGGATTGAGAAAGGAGACAAAGGTGGGAGACCATACCAATGTACCAATGTAACAATGTTAAGGTGCTGACAAGAATGACAACCCTGGAGGGAACACCTTTTAATATAACCCTCCTTTTGTTGTTCCACACAATTTCACAACAAAACCAGCTCATTGTTCATCGGTCTAATTCAGATGAAACTCCAAATCATGCACCAATTTCCAAGATGGCTTGACCTGAGCTTAATTCATTCATTAAATTGGACCCACTTCCCTCGTGTCGTGTTATGTTTTCTTCTTTTTATGCCCACCCACATTCAAATACTAAACTTACGACTTTCTCATAAAAATATGATACTCTATTTTCACTTTTCTATTACTACCATTTTTAAAAATATTATAATATTATATGTTAAGAGATGAGAGAGCCTCTCACATTGAAAAAATATGAAACAAAAATATTAATTTCAATTTTTGCGTTAAAAATAGATCTTATTTTATATAAAAATAATACTAATACTTATGTAATCTGTATCACCCCGACTAATTACGGTTAGCCGAAATTTAAGATTACACTATGTGTTTTACAATTTTAGATAACTCAAAATAAAACAAAGTATTGCATTTAATTTAGGGTTTAGCTCTTAATTATTAGGAACCAAGTAGAAAAATAACAACTTGGATTGGGGGTTGGACTACTACATATTTTACTATGATGTGGGATACATAATTTTTAAGTAATCTTACTTATATTAAGATATGATTTTAAAAATTATTATATATGCATTGGGTTTTGGTATTCAAGGTTGTATTTGCTAATAAAATTAGTACTGTATAAAAATATCCAGCAAAGAATAAATTACTCCAAGATTTGTTCATATCTCTAATTTATCTCTCTATTTATTTAACAAATCTACCCTAATTTAAAACTCTTTGAATAATAATATCTATATCTAAAAGGGGCGAAACTATTAGGGGGTCAGAAGGGGCAATGACTTCCCACAATCCAAATTTTTTAGTAAATATTTTCCTCTAGATGAGAGTTTTGATTTGACATATTAAAGCTCCAATCCAATATCTTAATAAAAAGTTATAAACGTTTGAAGATTAACGTATGTAATCCACTTTCACATGTACCTTACTTCTCGAAATGCTTCTATCTTTTGCTAAAGTTTATATTCTTATGTTGTAATCATTGTTCTTAAAATCTTGTCTTTATTCTTTCTTTCTCATGTTTTTCCCCACATGTACTAAGGGCTCGTTTGGTATTGATATCTTAGATGTGAGATATCGGATATTAGTATTAGTATGAATATCAAGGTATGGGTATGAGTGATATCTGAATATCGAATACGGGTATGGATATCAAGATATGAGTGAAGTGATATCTTTGATATACTAATTTCTTGGAGTATATCAAAATAACACTCTAATATCATCCTGATATCACTTTGATATCAACCGATATCGATATTGTCATATACCAAACAACATATATCAATTTGATATCGATATTAGGATATACCAAACATCGGATCGATATGTATATCAATTATATTCATACCCATATTTAATATCATGATATAGATACCAAACAGGCCCTAACTTCTATCAATGATCATTGATCAATGAGTTTACAAAATTTTCATTTTTCTCTTCTTCGCATTTACATAGGAAAAAAAAAAGAATTTAGGGATAGAAAATGAGGGGTCGATGTATATTTATTTGCTACTTTTTTGTCATCCTTATCATCCCTTATTAGGACTTACAAGTTCACATCTTTATGGTACCCAAACGACACTATACAAGATATAAAAATACTCGTATTCAAGTATATTAAATTTACCGAACTTAGGTATCCCAATTATTTAATATTTGTAGACATTACGTACATAAGTTCGTCAACGTCACATTTTTCAATGTGTTCTATTTTGGTCATCAAGCTGCTCCACTAGTGATTTGATCTCCTTTTTATGCATGTGGATCTAACTATATGTCGTGTAATGGACCAATGGTGTAGCTTTTTATGTAATCTATATTATTGTTCATTTGTTTGGTTCATATGATAATTTAACAGCCTATAAAATATTGTCAACTATGTACCTTTTTTTTAAGGTGGAAGATTATCGGGCAAGCTTCTAATGAGCTCATGAGCCATTTAAGTTAATTTGATTAGCATTGCTAAGCACTTCAAGTTGTTTTGGATAGAGCATATGATTAAGCTCAGCATAAAAAATTATAGCATGGCGATTAAGCATTAATCTCACGTCACGTGTAATATTTTATCTTATGAAGCAACGAAAAAATATGCATGTGCATGTGTTTAACGTATATATAGTATATATGAAAATATATAATCTCTCATGTTGGAAGTTAGGCGAAATAAAGTCTAATATATGAGGTGAGGGTAGTTCGATCAAGTAATATGCTTCTTAGGGTAGAAATTTAGATTGGGTGAATGAGGAACTTAGAATTATATATAAAAAAAGGGATATAGTAGTTTTTTTTAAAGAAATTAAAAAGATGCTTATGTCTTGCACTCAAAATCAGAATATTTTATGAGATGTTCATATATTTAATGCATATATTTATATTATAATACGATGAGGTTTACACAAGGGTGGCCCGAGGCATGTGCAAATTGTACATTTACATAGGACCTCAAAATATTAGTTTAAAAACGTAGAAAAAAAAATCAATCAATCGAAATCTGTCTACTATTTTCACTCCAAAACCCAAATTTATTTGATTCACTCTCATATGAAAGTGGTGGACTACTATTTATATTATAATTGATTTTACGATAAAATCCTATTACACTTATGTTCCTACAAGCTTGTTTATTGGCCACAAACATTATCGGTAGCAAAATTATCAAACTTTCATCATATTCTAATTGTTTCATTATATTCTAATTGTTTTATCAACTTTTATGTCACACAAGCAAAATTGGACCAAGAGAGAATGATGAAAGAGAGGGGCTAGTGGAGATTAGGCATTTGTCTTGTAAAGTAAGAGTTTCCAACCTTTCTCATCCCATGAACAAACACACATAAATGTGGGCTTAGTGGGCCCTATTGGCCCTTATGTTTGAGGTTTATGTCCTTTTTTATTTATTTTTAATATATATATATTGAGCGTGTAAATATTAGGTTGAAAAAAATATCAACTTAGCGCACGTATCATGACGGACGATGACTCGAAATCCAGGATGGTTCTAAATCTGATTAACACTACATGAATATCGTAGACAAGACAGACAATTAAATCAGCCGTCGTATTACAATCGCGAGACACATGTTAATTTTAAACTGTCTCAAAATATTACAAAAGGTAAATATATAAATTTATACAACCACCGGTCCACCAATATTACCATAATTATATAATAAGTCAATATAAAAATAAATAAACTGAATATAAAAATGGCATAAGTTGGGCAGGATATAGATTATAGAGAGAAAGAGCAGGCAGCACGATCATTCCGTAGGATCCGGTGTAAGAAGTGTGTTTGTCTACTCTCTTTTTTCATGCCATCTTTTTCTTTATCAATAATATAAATTAATCCATTTGTATAAGATCAAATTCATCAAAGTATTAATAAGATATTTGTTTTCGTACAAAAAAGTTGTATAATCTGTTTTATTCATATTATACTCTCTGACAATTAACGGATAGCAAATGGTTTGTTAGCCGTTAAAGTTGATTTGATTTTTGGAATATCGGCACTTTAGCTTAAACAAATTTGAATGTGCATTTTTTTCCTTAAATTCTCTAATAATAATTGATTAATTGTACAAAAATATAAAGATCATGACAGCATGAAGGTAGAAGATCATAGCTGTTTAGTTATAAGATTATAATATCTAATATATTGGTTAAGTTAAACAAAATGTTTAAAAATGAATCGAGATATTCATGTCTAAAATATTGATAAAAATAATGATACATATTAAAAAAATTATAATTTCTCTTAGAATCCGTAATATTTTTGTATGAATTTGTAATCCATAAATTTCTAAGCAAAATATATTAATTAATTATATTATGAACACTTCCGTGCAACCATGGGTTTTAAATTGAATCACTTGTTAGTTGTTAGTTGTTACACACTTGCACTCTTAAAGAACTTTTTTTTTGTACATAGGAAATACTTAAGATCATTATAATGGGGAGAGAGATTCAAAGTAGGAAAAGTAGTTTTATAACCATTATTGTTTATCCTTTTTTTATTGATAAAATTACTCACATCTATCATGTATTTTTTTTATTATAGATAGAATATTTATGAAAAAAATTAAAATTTACATATATTATAAATTGAATTTGTCATGACATGAACAACTATGACTTAAATTTTAAAATTATATATTTTTATTATAAATACAATATCTTTGAAAACCTTAAAATTTACATGTATTTTCATCCAATAAGATTTTTCCCTAATATGCTTGCATATCCTTATACGTGTTACCTCAAAAGTCGAGGCTCTAGACTATATGATATAGTCTAGAGCCGGGGTTAACAACAGGCTTGAAACTTGGAGGGAGAAGCTAGAGTCCAAGGACTTTAGACTGAGTAGGATCAAGATAGAATATGTGGAGTTCAGTTTCGGGCAAAGTGCAACCCGCAGTGAGGAAGTGCTTCTAGATAGGGAAGTCGTACCGCACGAGGAAAGAGAATTTTAGGTACTTGGGGTCAGTTCTGTAGAGAGATGGAGGCATCGATGAGGACATTACACACCGTATCCAGAGGGGTTGGCGAAAGTGGAGATCGGCGTCGGGGGTCCTGTGCGACAAGAAGGTGTCGCTCAAGCTAAAGGGAAAGTTCTACAGAACAGTGATCAGACCGACCATCCTCTATGGAGCAGAGTGTTGGCCCACCACGAAAGCACAAGAACGGGGATTGTTGGTAGCCGAGATGAGGATGTTAAGGTGGATGAGCCGGCACATGATACTAGACAAAATCAGGAATGATGTGATCTAAAGCAGGGTGGGGGTGGCCAGTATAAAAGATAAGCTGCGAGAATCAAGATTGCGTTGGTTTAGACACGTTCATAGGCGGGGCCCGGATGAGCCAGTTCGTAGATGTGAGAGGCTGGCCTTGGGAGACGTTCGTAGAGGGAGAGGACGACAGAAGAAATGCTGAAAGGATAATATAAGGCAGGATGTCAGTCAGTTGGAGATTTCGACAGAGTTGGCAATGTGCAGGGATAGTTGGAAGAGTGGTGGACTGCTAATCACCTGAACAGACCGGCCCTCAGGGCCTTGAGGATCCGGCTCTTCAATTTATTTTATGCTTTGCCTTGCTTCTATGCTCTCTATGCCTTCTTTGCTTTTCTTCTCTCTGCTTCGTTTTTTTTTTTTCGGCTTTGTTTTCCTACCTTTGGTCTGTAGTCTGTTGGGTCTTTTGGTCGCTTCTCAATGCGCTAAGTTAGGGGTGCCCCCATCCTGACCCCCAGATTCTCCGTAAAGAAAGCTACACTGGTTCATTGTTGTTGTTTTTTATTTTTTCATTTGAGTTCATCGACATAAGTAAAATCTTTATTTATTCTATGAATCTATGATAAAGACAAAAACCACAATTCACATCCAATTCACAATTCACATGCATTTATATTCTACAATTAATAACGATAACAATAATATATAAAATAAAATTATCTTGAGTTGTGAATTTGTGATGGTAGATTGAAGAGTTTGGTTCAAATGAAACAAATTTTTATACTAAAATATGAAACGAATGCACTTTTCCTAGTTGGTAGTGCATTTTTCATACAAAAGTGCATTGAAAAATACAAAAAGTGCACTACGAAAAAGTGCACTACAAAAAGTATGAAAAGTGCACTAAAAAGTACGAAAAGTGCAAATGCGAAAAAGTGCACTCTGAAGTAGGAAAAGTGCACTACTAACTACAAAAAGTGCATTCTTTTCAAGATAAGAGTTCGTTTCAGGATAAGAGTTTGTTTCATTTAAACCAAACTGGTAGATTGAAATAAATGAAAATGCACTGTTAAGAAAAAGTGTAAAATGAAAGACATAAAAGAGAGTTAGTAGTATAAATATTAACAAAAATGTCATAGTATTATAGACTTCAAGCAATTAGTTTATAATAAAATTATAGTTTAATAAAATTATTTGAATAAATAAATTGAAATTATACCCAAAAAAGAATTACATAAAAATATTTATTCTATTAAAAAGTTATAAAATACGAAAAAAGTTTAAACCTAAATATAATTAACTGGAAATTGGCTTTTAATGTGTTATAAAAAAATAACGTGAAAGATAAACACAATCTACTTATTAAAAAGATAAAGTATAGCAAATAAACTTTATTTAAATTGATTTTTTCATTTACACCAAATTATTATGTGATTAATGAGTAGATTACGGACAAACGTCTATTTACTAAAAGCATATTTGATACACCAATTTATTATGTGATTAAAAAATGAAATAAATTTATAAACAGACAAACATCTACTCATAAGTCTAGTCATACATAAGAAATCGAAGGGCTACACATGTAATTAATCAGTACATCTACCCTAATCTACTATATATATAAAAGCAATAAGGTTTGGAGCCACCACATTGTGCCACATCAGCTTTGTCTACATGTCGCTTTGTCGTCTTTTGCCACATGTCGTCTTTTCCTTAAGCCATGTCATGTAATTTTTGACACGTCATATGCCACATCGCATTATTTTCAACCCGTCACTTACATGTCATATTATAAAAAAATGCTTTCCTTATAAAAAAATATTTTATATAAATAGATAATTATAGGCCTATATATTTTGAAAAATCTATACTTTTTTTAATCAAAATATTTCCTTATGAGAAGTTTGGTCAAAATACTTTACTTTTATTGCAACTCACAATTTAAAAATTTGCCATAACAATTTATGAGCATTGTATATATTATTCTCATTATTTGAAAATTTACCATAACATTTTATGAGCATTGTATATATTATTCTCATTATTTAACTTAATAATCTAAATTTATTTTATTTTAAAATAAAATAATTTTTATGCATATTATGATCAACAAATTACTTACATTAAATTTTATATTATATTTTTGTTTATTAATATTTTTTTATAGTATATCTAAAAAATATCAAGTCATAGTCATGCACGACGGGGACAACTAGTACATTATAAAGCGGAACCCAAGTCTGTTGTAAAATTTGCACTACATGGCATTTTTGAATAAATTAATGTGAAATTATATTTTAATAATTATGTAACAACTTATAATATTCTTGTTATATATACTAAATAGATAACATGTTTATATAATTTTTTATGTATATAATTTTCTATCTATGGATTATGTATTAGTTTACTGCAATAGATAACATATTTATATAATTTTTATATACATAAATTCATATGAGATGATATTTTCCATATTAATTTAATATTTTTATCTCTTAACAATATATAGGGTCTTAATATTTTTTGTTATCTTGTAACAAGGCTTGAGCTCCAAGTATAAAATTTATATCTATATAATATAATGATATAAATTTAAATAATAAATATTGTTATGTTGATATATTTTTATTTTGAGAAAAAGATATAATTTTATGTTGATGACTAGGATTATATGTAAATGTCAAAAAAAATCAAAATTTAATTTAAATTAATGAAATTAGATTTTTTTATCTTTTTATGCATTATATTAAAGATTTTTTCTTAAATCAAAGTTTGTTAAAAAAATAGAAAAAATTTATAAATCTTGATGAATACTTGCTTAAATTGAATTTTGAAAAAAATTACATTATATTTTTCTTAATTTCCTTTTTATTTTATTTATGTAAATGTAGAATTTTTTTTTATCTAGCCCCACCTTACATTTAAATTTTTTATCTTTATATTTTTCTATAATTTAATATGGATGATAGGTTGATTAATACATTGAATTTTGTAAGTTTTCATATAGATTAATTTTCTTTATATTTATTTCTTCTTTATGTAAATTAAATATGAAAAACAACTTTATAGATGGATTGAATTTTGCAAAATAATACATAGAAAATTTTCTCTATATTTTAACTCTTAAATCAAGCACAATGTTCTCTTCTATACTAATCTTTATATTGTATTTTTCATATTTACAAACATTCTTATTATCATAGAGTAAAAGATAAGAACCCTAATATATAATTTTAATAAATTAACTTTAAAAAATAATTTAATAAATTATATTATGCTTTGTAGATAACCTATCCTAATTATTATTATCTTTATAAAAAAACCAAGTATTTTATAAATATTAGTGTCTAAAAAAATAAAAAATTATTATTTAAAAATATTCAATAAAAAGTGAAATTAATATTTTTATAATTTCAATCTAAATTTGGACAAGATCTCCACAAATAATGAAAAATTATTTAAAAATATATTCAATAAAAATAAGGAGTATAAATACAATCTAAAAAAAATAATTTGTCTATCGTATAATTTATTATGATATTATATAAATATATTTTGTGTTTTAAATTAATATCGTAGAATTGTATAGTATTTTAGTAAAATTATCCCGTGAATATCACGGAACTTCAACTAGTTAGAGACTTAACACAAAAATAATCAATAAAGTACAAAACACATTTTGATTAATTCTAAACGATAAGCACACAATACAGTAAGATTTGGCAACTCACGGTACTCACCAACCAACAATGAAAGTATAAAAACAGTTTTGTTTAGTATTTATAGAGTAGATTCCGGGGACAAGATAGAGGAGCACACAAGAAGAGGGGTTCTTTGTGAATTGTGATTCCATTTGGCCCTAACCCCAAATCATTTTTAAACTAATTGCAAATTATTAATTAATTCATGCATAATTATAAAAATAAAAATTTAACCCAAGGGGAAAACAAAAAAAAAATCATCAAATGGCATGGTCCTACCCTACCTTCTTTTTTTAGTTTCTTATATGATATTATTATTTTATGAAAACTTTTACTATGAAATGTGAATGATTTGAAGTATTGTTTTTTATGTTTTTTGTCCCCCAAATTTCTATCCATTCAAGAAACACTACAAAAACAAGTATTCCACCACATTTCTACCTTTCTCTCTCTTCTCTTTTGCTTACCAATCAATCCAACAGAACACACATCTCAGAGGCTCAGCTCAGGCCCCAAATCCTCCATTTTCCATTTTTTCACAGAATTCCAAAAAGGGGGCAAAACCCAGTTTTGACAATTCAGAACCCCAATTTAAAACAACACTCCTCTTCTGATCTTCAGTTTTTCTCCAATTTGGCCATCTGGGTTCCTGTGTTTTCAAAAAAAGTGAAGACCCAAAATGTGCTTTGCTTATCCTCCAATGGAGGGCAGAGCTCTTTCTTCACCTTGACTTTCTAGACCCCACAACCTAGGGTGGGTAATGATGAAGAGTTGACAGGTTGTGCAAAAGAAAAAAAAAAACTAAAAACAAGAACATAGAGAGAGGGAAGAGATTATGAGTAAACCACAAGGGGCAACAAGGAGAAGGGCAAACAGCATTTTCAGCACAATGTCTGTAGCACATGTAGATGATGAAGAAGAAGGAGAAGGAGGAGGAGAAGAAGAAGTGTACCAAGCTGAGAAGAAGTTCTCCAATGGCGATTTCTACACAGGACAGTGCTGTGCAAATCTTCCACAAGGCCATGGTAAGTACCTCTGGTCTGATGGTTGTATGTATGTGGGTGAATGGCAAAAGGGTAAAACCAATGGAAAAGGTAGGTTTAGCTGGCCCTCAGGGGCAACATATGAGGGTGAATTCAAGAATTGTTATATGGATGGAAGGGGTACTTTTACTGGGTCAAATGGGGATACTTATAGAGGCGCTTGGGTGATGAATTTGATGCATGGACAAGGCACAAAGAGATATGAAAATGGGGATTTCTATGAAGGGGAATGGAGTAAAGGGTTTCAAGAAGGGCAAGGTAGGTATCAATGGAGGAATGGGAATCATTACATTGGTCAATGGAAGAATGGGATGACTAATGGAAATGGGACTTTGATTTGGGATAATGGTAATAGGTATGATGGGTTTTGGGAGGATGGGTTCCCTAAGGGAAGTGGGACTTTTCGGTTTTTCGAAGGCGGGTTTTATGTAGGTGTTTGGAGCAAGGATCCTGTGGAGCAAAGTGGAACTTATTATCCTTCTCAGCCTGGGAATGTGGTTGATTGGAGTCCTGAAAGGGTTTATTCAGTTGATTTGTGTGGTTGCATTGTGTGTCCTGGTGAGAAGATTTTGATTTACCCTTCTCAGAAGATGATGAGCTTGCCTAGCTTTGATGGGGATTCGTTGCAAAAGCAAGTCAAACCCGGGAGGCGGTCTGTTGATGGGAGAGTGATGAATGGAGGGAAGTATAATCCTTGGGATGATGATAGTGAAGCTGTTGTTGTTGTTAAGAATGGTAGTGATGGTCTTGTGAGTCTTAAGCTTGATGAGCCAGAGACTCCAAAGCAGTTTAGTCCTATAGTAATGCCTAAAGAAATCAAGAAACAAGGCTTGACAATATCAAAAGGTCATAAACACTATGATCTCATGCTGAATTTGCAGCTTGGAATAAGGTATAGATTTTCTGCTAAGTTCAAATTCTCCTTTTGCATGGTGTTTCTATTTTGATGTCATTTTTATCATCACTGAGCATGTTTCATAGTGTAATAAGTCTAAGAACATATATTTTGATGGCTGTTGGATGCTAATTGTGCTTGGTTTTTGAGAAATCTGGTTGTGTACTTTGTTGGGAGAATGATGATTTCTTTGCTTACTGCTTTACTTACCATTTTCAATACTCCTTTGCAGACATTCAGTGGCAAGACCTGCTCCAAATACGACGTTTGATTTGAGGTCTTCAGCTTTTGATCCCAAGGAAAAAATATGGACTAAATTTCCTCCTGAAGGATCCAAGAATACGCCGCCTCATTCATCTTGTGATTTCAGATGGAAGGATTACTGCCCTGTGGTTTTCAGGTATGTCTTGTAATTTTAATGGATGAGCACTTTGATTCTTGCATTGACTTGCATATTCAATCCATAGCATATCACTGAAGGTGGTTCATTCGTTGATTTCCTACTAGTTTAAAAACAATTATGAATCTAAAATTTGGCATACTTTGAATTCAGGACTCTTAGAAAGTTGTTCAAAGTTGATGCAGCAGATTATATGCTATCAATTTGTGGAAATGAAGCTCTCCGGGAACTTTCATCCCCCGGTAAAAGTGGGTCCTTCTTTTACCTTACTCAGGATGACAAGTATATGATAAAGACAGTGAAGAAGGCAGAAGTGAAAGTGAGTGAATACTAGAAATTTTAGATTATTTTGTTGCTGATTTAGTATCTTCAATCTGGTCTAATTCTTCAATCTGTGTCATCAATTGAAGGTGCTTTTGAAGATGCTACCAGCTTATTACAAACATGTACGAGCTTATGAGAACACCCTAGTCACAAAATTTTACGGCCTTCATTGTGTAAGATTAACCGGAGCTGCACATAAGAAGGTGAGATTAATTGGCAGTTTGTTTAGTTTGATCTCGTGAGCTAATACAAGTGATTCTGATACTCATTATAATACTGATTATCCAGGTGCGGTTCGTTATAATGGGAAACCTTTTCTGTACAGACAATGCCATTCACAGGCGATTCGACTTGAAAGGCTCCTCCCATGGCCGTACAACCGACAAACCCGACTCAGAAATTGATCCAACAACCACCCTCAAGGATTTGGACCTTAATTACATTTTTCGGCTCCAGAAGTTTTGGTTCCAAGAGTTTTGCAGGTCAAATTTTCTACACATCATGCCTTCTAATAATAAAGTTTTGGTTCCTTATATTTTCTTCATGAAATTGAACTTTTTTCACTTCCATATGCAGGCAAGTTGATAGGGATTGTGACTTTCTTGAACAAGAGAGGATCATGGATTACAGTCTTCTGGTTGGTCTCCATTTTAGAGAATCTTTTGGTCCAGATCCTGATAAGTAAGAATCCATCTCCATTGCCTTTGACCTTATTTGAAATGTCAGTGCAATATTCAAGTTTTTTTTGTCTAATGTGTAGGCGGACGGCGATTAAACTAGGGATCAACATGCCTGCCAAGGCAGAACTAACAGTTAGAAGATCTGTTTGGGAGCCTCAGCTGATTGGAGAAGCCACAGGAGAGTGTTATGATGTCATCCTCTTCTTCGGTATCATAGACATTCTCCAAGACTATGATCTCAGCAAGAAGCTTGAGCACGCGTACAAATCCTTCCAATATGATTCCACTTCCATCTCTGCTGTTGACCCCAGACAGTACTCTAGGCGGTTTCGTGACTTCATCTTTAAAGTATTCACTGAGGACAAGTGAAAAGATTGATACAATCCTTCTCTAATCATAGGCATAGGATTAGAGTCATGTTTTGGTAGTGTAAATGAAATTAACACAAAAGGGTAAGTTACACAGATTGGATAGAAAAGCTTATTGTATCTATCCCTGATCTTTTTAAGATGACACATTGTGACTACATTTGCTAAATGTAGAAACAAAATTGTACAGAGAGGAAAAAAACAAATCAGGAATTGAAATATAATTGATTCATTTATTGAACTTGTTGTTGGCTTTGAACTCTTCCTTGAAGATCATTTCTTATCTCTGCAGGACTTTGCTGGATTGAAAGAGGTTGTTGGACCCATGATTAATTAGTTTGTATCATGGTATGCCACTACTACTTTGTTTGCAGGTAAGAATGGTCCAAAAAAGTATAAACAACTTTCATTGAGCAGTGCCAGTATCTTGCAAGATGGTCTCCATGTCTTAGCAATTTTTTTGTTGGAGATTTTTATGCATTAATTATGAATTGACTGGTACAATGAATATGGGATGATGATGGTGACTTGTGTAATGTAAGTGCGTGCGTGCAACAAAGATGACCAAGTATTATTGAAAAGGTCTGCAAATTATGAGATTGTGGGGGGTGATGAATTGAATTGTGTCTTTGTGAGTTTGAATGTTCAGTTTGTCTTTGGTCCCCCCTTGATAATAAAGCTCCAACTATTTTGGGTGTACACTATAAATATGGTGGTCATGACCAGTCCAGTATGATGGATGATCCATACCAATGTTGTCTAAAATTAGCTGGAAAATAGTCAGAAATGATGGAGCTTTTTAGCACCAAGGGTTTGGAATGTAACTTTTGTTTCAACTTCTTTGTTTATTTTGACTTTCCAAGATAACAAGTCAACAATTCTTATCTTATTCATCCTTTCTTATTTACACATTTTCTTAAGTAATATATATTCAAATCTCATATTCTCATGACAAAAGATTAAGTAAACTATATATTAAACATTTTTTTGATTATATATGTATAGATTTTTAATTAAATATATACGTACTAATTAAAAAATTGTTAAATTAATTCATTTTCTTTTAGTAAATGAAAAATAAAACATTAAATATCACATTAAAAAAATCAATAATTTCTGTTCATATTCACATAAAAAATTAAATTAAATTAAATTAATTTATCTTAAAATAAATTATTTATATTTAACTAAACTCGTAAAGGGTACATGTACTTATGGTAATTCAAATTAAATATTATTAAATATTATTAAATATTATTTTATTATTAAAGATAGTATTTAATTTGAATTTAAAATATTTATTTCACAAAATCAATTATTTAAATGTCTTAATACTAATGAAAAAACTAGTCAATGATCATATATAGTACCTCGACCAAATTATGAATCTTTACCATACATATGATTAGGCAAAAAGAGATCGAAAAAGAAGATCCTCATCTTATGTGCTTGGCTAGGAAGCTGGAAATAATTGAGAAGCTAGTAGCAATTAATACATATGATTCGATGGCTTTCTCTTTTGCATGCCTGTCTCTCTTAATTGCTGTGTCTACAGGGTGTATGAAAGTGAAACATTCAACGTGTGAAAGAAGACAACTAAAGCTGGACTTCGTATCTTGTTTTGTGACTAGAGGTAACAATCGAATATGTAAGATATATACTTTAGGTTGTAACGTGATTGTGTCATTTGGTCGTGTCATATTTAGAATCCGTTTGATATACAATACCTGAAATCGGGTTATACGATATCTAAAATCGAGTTGGAATGAAGAGTTACCATTATGCAAGAGAAAGATGCACAGTAAATTCCGAGACATGGAATCACTCATACCCTAGTTTTGGGTTGATAGGAATTAAGCTTGGTCATAAATATTTGTATTTCTGTTGTAATTAGTAGTTTGTTATTTCCTTTGTAATTATGTCGTGTGACTTAAGACAGATGTAACTCTCATAGAAGACAGTTGAGTACCCGTCAAATAAGTTAGTTATAACTGTCAATAGATAGTTCATAAGCAGGTATATATATAGTTCTGTGTGTCTGTCGTTTGATGTGTCTTGTAACTTCAGAAAATCAGTTTGAATTTAATACAAAAGGAAACTGTATTATTCAGACAAAACGTGTGCAAAGTTGTGTGATTCTGTTGAGTGAATTCAGTAACAAATCTTGAGGGAAATCTTGCAGGGTCGGGTATGAACTCAAGTGTATTACGCTGGTATGGAATCACCCTTTTAGGTTGTAACATGCTTGGGTCATTTGGTCGTGTCACATTTATGGTAGGGGTGTCTATAAAAAACCGAAACCGAAAAGCCGAACCGGAAAATTGATTTTTTTCGGTTAACCAAATCAACTTTTTTTGAAATTTCGGTTTGGTTAACCGAACCGAAAATATTCTCGGTTCATGTCATATGTGTACAAAAAAGGGGCAGGATGCATTTACAGCATTCAAGAGCATGTCATATGTGTACAACAATCAAATTTGGGCTTGGCCCAAATCCAAGTCCAATAAATTTTCTGACGGCCCAAAATATGAATCCAGACTTATGTTTAGATATCCAAGAAGAAGCTGGCTACAACTTATGTATGGTAAAGTTAGCAAGCATAACTCTGGATGGATAGTATATACCCGATCCGATCCGGACTAATTGCAAAGCCCTAATTTGAATATCCAAAACATATAGCCTATTATCCTAAAACAACTTTTATACCATGCTTATTTTCGATTTTCACGTTAAAACGTACTAGTACTATACAATAATGGCTTGCGCCACAAGTTAAAGTGCTAGCATCAACCAGTTTCCGAAATGATAGCCTCCTTCAAAATTAAAGCGCAGCTCGCTCACAGACACATCAAATCACCAGTCACCCCCATTTCTTCTTCATCTCACAAGCAAGTTTGCTTAGTCCAACGACATTGGATTTGGCTTTGGCGTTTTCAAACCACCGTTGCTCTTCACCTCTCTCACCTCTTCGCTTGACATCTCCTCTTTCAGCTCAACATCCTTCGCCGCTCAAGCTCCACTGTCCCGCTACGACGTCACCGACTCCCCGAAGCATAAACTTGCCGAATCTGGATTCTAGGGTTTGTAAAGCTCTGATCTTTCTCATGTTTTATGCTTTAATAACTCTAATACAACACTAATTTCATGCGTAATAGGCCTTTCCGGCTCGTTGTTACCGGAGAAGAGGAGTGGCCTGTCTTTCCATAGCAGAACCCAACAGCCCGCCATCTGTTTTTCAGGGTAAGAGGGAAAATCACCCGCTTTTCTTGTTCATTTCATTACCCATTGTAAGAAAAATGAATGATTTTTTTTGACATTTGAGGGTGAAAAATGTTGCAAGTTAGATTTAATATGGGTTGCTGATTTGTATGGAGTTCTGAATTTTTACTTTCTTTTCTGATCTGCAAGAAGAAACCATCACTATAGGTTTCGTAAAGGAAATGATAGCGGACTTCAAAAATGGGAAGATGTTGGATAAAAAGTAAGTCTACAAGAGCTTATTGAATGCAACGGTATTAATGGAAAGCTGTTAGGTTTAAAACATTCTCCCTGATTTTGTTGTTTTTTGTTTAGATATGTGCACCAGATACTCGAGCAAACAAGAGATCTGTTTCTTCCATTACCATCTGTAGTTGACATTTGGGTGCCTGATGGAAAACATTTGACTGTTTGTGATGATTTACATGGCCAGGTAACCCAATTAAATTTCTGACTTGTTTGTATGTCTTAATTGTTTGTTTGTTGTGGATATTATTCCTACTTAAGTCGGTCAATTAATGATGCTATACTACACCCTGATTTATGCTGTTGCAGTTTGAAGATCTTATGCATATGTTTGAGCTGAATGGACTGTCTTCAGAAGACAATCCTTACATATTCAATGGTGCATTTGTGAATAGGGGTGACTTATCTGTGGAAGTTCTCTTGACATTGTTTGCATTGAAATGCATGTGCCCATCAGGTAAGAATTGGTAATTACTGATTACTTACCCTTCTAAGGTTTTCTTTGTAGCTGTTGTCTAATTTCAAGCTTGACCCACTCCTTTTCATAAATCCAGCTATATATTTGACTGGAACAACTCATAACGACGATGAGCAAATGAACAAAGTATATGGATTTGAGAGGGAGGTGAATTCCAAGTTGGGTGAAGAATTTTTACAGCACTTTGTTGAAGTTTTTCACTGGTTTCCACTGGCTTATGTTATAAACAACAAGATTACTGTCCTTGGCGATTGTGTAAAACCATGTTGTAAAGTGAGAGGTACATATGTTCCTCATATGGTTAAGAAACATGCCTTATATTTTAATTTGTTACAATTAATTGTGTTTGTGATCAAATTTCAGGATTGAGTTATATATTCATGTGGGACTATCCAGGACCTGGCCTTAGGTGGCGTAGTATTGGGATTACTTCAGATTGTAACAACAAAATAGGTATATTATCATTCCCAGACTTCTTGAATTGGTTATTACATTCCTTAAAAAAGTATAAAAAGAAAAAGCATTCTTGTGGATGGACCTTTGAAATCATGTTTTCAGAACTACGTTCGGACGGTTATGGAGTTGAGCATGATGGTAAAACTATTGCTGTGTTTTCAGCTTCCAACTACTATAAGGTAAGTTACTTAACAATTTGATTCATTTTCTCTTATTACATAAAGCATAGATCTGTGTTTTGATTGGTGAGAAGATGTGTGTGAAAGTCTAATCTTTTTTACTTGTTTCCTTCTACAGGTAACATTTCCAACAAAGGACCTTGTGCAAGAGATTATGGTATTTGCTGAACAAGTGCTTGGATGGACTATAATCTGTAGCCTAGTCGGTTTGGCAGTTATTGGTTATTTTCCTATCCACAAGTGAGACTGCGTACTCAAGTAGGAAATGTTTTAATCTGTAGCCTAGTCAGTTTGGTGTACTTGAGTTTCAATCTCTTGGTTAATTTGGATATTGGATATCTTAGGCTCTTTTGTTTTGTGACAATTGCACTCTTATGAGTACTCAATGGGAATTGTTTTGAGTAAATTTCTTCTTTGTTAACAGTGCCTCAAATTTCTCCTTCATTAGAAGATGGGTGCAATTTACAACATTCTCATGTAAAATTGTTGTAGTAGATGAAAATTCAAAAATGTCATATGTAGATACAATTACCAAATTGGCCCAGGTCCACGTCCAATAAATTTGGACCTGAAAGTTTTAAAATTTTGGCCCAAGTCCAATTCTCTCTTCCTGTACAGTGTAATTAAGGGGAGCCTCAAATTGAGTATAGATAACATAGTTTCACCATAGTATACCTCTCTAATTTCTATGACCCATTGTAGATAGATCCCCATAAACACTTGCTTATCACTATTTTACAATATTATTATAACTAACAAAACGAGGCAGAAATGTAGATTGCATCGTATGAAATATGTAAGCTTGTAAGTTGTAACACAAACTTATCATGCGCATGTCTACTAGCAATGGAAAGTGTCCTTGGCTGAGAATTACACAAGCTAATTAGTTAAGAGCTCAAACAGATGCTCTTGAAAGTCACATATAGATCAGTCCAGGTAACAGGAAAGATAGATTTGCAAACGCAATGCAACATGTTCACAGGACAACAAAAACCGTGCAACTAATTGATGGCTGTAAGACTACATGTCAGTCTCAGTAGACTACTAAGCACAGCTGAGCTGGTGGTCCAATCAGTCAGGCTTTCTGCAGTTTTTCAACATAGTAATTTAATGTTCAGTTTATAAGACGCCCCAGTGAAATAGAACTGTAAGAACACATTGCATTGTGAATCAAAATTGACTTGCCTGAACAGGAAGGTAGAGTTTGAATTCTGGTGGCAATTCTTCCTCTGAATAAAGGCGGTCTGAGAAATAAATCCGCCTCAGCCGGCAGTTTGCGTGGACTTGAACCCTCAGCGTTTCCACATAATTGGTTCCATATGCTCGTCTGGTGAGGTCAGCAAGATTCAGCTGGATCTGGTTCCACCCTTCATCCATCTTCAGAGGCATCGTGCATATGTACGGCTTAACCCGAGTCATAACCTACAAGTCCAAACACTTGACCATGTCACTTTTAGATACACAAGTTGAACACAAAATCTGTTTTCTCTTCTATGCATACCAAAATGATCTAGAATACTCCACTTTCATTAATTCAGAAGAACCAACTCATCCGTGTACGCACCAAACCCAATTAGAATCATTACAAGCAAGGGGAAAAACAACGATTACCATTTTGCAAAGCAAAAATGTCATTAAAAAAGAGAAGAAAGATTCATGATAGCCCAGAATAAGTGTGATATTTATTGCAAGTCCAAGTGCCCAACTAAGAAGGTGACACAGCATGCTACAAGAATGCTAATACATAATTTGGTAAACTTACAGACTTGATAATTTGAAGCTCGAAAGCGCCGCCTAACATTCTTGTCATCCAGGACTTGGATCTCAAAGGTGAAATACTTCTTTAGATTTTTAACTATAAGAACAAGGAATGGCAGCTTGATGCCAAGTGTTGCATTTGGATCAGCTGGGCATGTGATGTACGTGGACTGGATGTTTGAGCCTATGATCTCAAGGACATTAGATTGGATGTCGTCATCCATCGGACGCTTGACGTGCCCATCAGAAACTACAAGCATTACATGTTTCAAAAAATTTACATCGATAAGCACAAAAAAGAAGCAAGTACAATTACTTCACATCCATAACACTTAAATTCATTACAGTCACCAGCTTGTGGATTCTAATAGGAGATCAAAACATCCATAGCACTTAAAGCAAAACATTTTTCAAGAGCAAGACAAATCTGAATTCTGAAATACAGCTTGTATACACAAATGGGAATAAAAATGCATCCAGAGGGTTCTGAGTCCATGTTGAGTGTTGTATAACCTTTCTTCCCTTTTTAGATTAGTCTCCAAAAAAGAGTGCCAAATTAGCTTATATAACCACCTATTTTAAACCTTTAAAACAGTCACACAGACAGCCACACCCTAAGTTAATTTTAAAATTTGGGAAGTAACAGAGAATGGTATGATATTATCTGATTAGTAACATGTAGGAAAGCAGGTCATAGAATTGCTTCATGTTGTATTAAGCACTTGTAGAAAGAGTGAGCTAATCAGCTATTGAATAGAATTATAGGCAAATACACATTTCCTCTAAATTGAACTTGTTTCTAGACATTATATGATAATACCAGAACCAGTGCAGAAAAAAACTTACTTTCTTTATCCCATATTTGTAGAGGTTTGCTCCTGCATGATGAAATACCCAATTAGAAACACATAATTGAAAGCACATGAGAAAATGATTTGCACCAGTAACCAACCATGAATAACCTACCCGAGGCTGTACAAAATTGACAGAAATCCGGATTGAAATGTGTTCTTAAACATTGCTCCAGCTGCAAAATTGCAAGCAGATAAAAGAGTCAGATTACCAATTCTCTTATCCTACACCATCAATGATTCGGCACATGTAAAAAAACAATACATAAGATAATAGATGTTGCATAGACGAACCAAATCCACAACGAGCAGTACATACACAGAATGGCTCATAAAAACAATGAAAAATTGGATCTTTCTCAATTGAGAAATAAGAGCCACAGTTGACATAAAAACATTGAAAACAAGATTCAATTGAGAAAGACTTGCTCAAACCGATCAATTTTGGAGACGAATTTGTAGACTTTGACGAGGCAGCCAAGATATGCAGGCGGAGAAGGATTCGATTTCTTTCTCCCGAGTCTGTCGTTCCGTCCTGATTCTCAGATGAATGTGAATGAACTTTCCCAAAACAAATAAACAAATCAGTTGAATAATTTTGGGCCTGTTTACAGAGGCCCACTGGACAAATAAAAAAGAAAAAAGACAAGTTTGTAATCGGCCCGTTAGACAAAAGAAATACAGTTGAATGAACATGGATGTGTTTATCCTCCGTTGTTCTGGGTTAATCCTCTCCATATCACACCATTTGGGAAAATTATGTACCCTGATTGACTTCTTCTTTGTGCAACCAAGAGGAATGAACCTCCTCTTTGCACTCTTTCTCCTCAAATAGGAGCTCTTCTTGGTTGTAAAAATTGAAAGGGGAATCCCCTTTCAAGGAGGAATGGAGGTAATCCTCCTTCCATAGAGGAATGAGTGCTTTGGCCCTTGTGCCCAAAGAGGAACATTCATCCAATCACAATTTGACACATGTATCCAACTTTCAACTAACTTCATTTATTTCATTTCAACCTAACATTAAATATATTTCCAACAAAATAATAAATAATGATATTTTTTTTAAAAAATAAATTAATCAATTTTTATAATTTTTTATTATCTATAAATAGAATCTAATATTGTTGGGTCATTCACAAACTCATCTTAACTTTTCTTTCTCTCGTTCACTACTACTACTACTATCTTCCAAGGATAACCACAATAAAATTCCAAATAACTCAAACACCCAATATAATCCAAATACATTTAATTTGGATCAAGTTTAAGACATGCTACAAATGTTTGGTAATCAACCAAGGCCAATTATCATCATGCATAATGAGTTTCGGAATGATAATGAGACATTCACTGTGACACGTGGACGATAATGATCAAAATCTAAGAAGATTTATGGCTAGAAGGGAGGAGTTTCGGAATAAAGAAATGCATGTGGTTCTAAAGAACGATTTGGTGGATAACATATGGGAGAAGTTTCAAAGTTTGACATCGGATTTAGATTTAGATTAAATTTCTATGTCAACAATGCTTTATTATTTATGTTTAACGTTATTTTTATTTTGTATTTTTTTTGCAATTTATAATGTTTTTTGAAGTTGTCTTAATATTAATTAAATTTATCTTTTTAATTAGTAATTAGTTTATATTATCTTAAATCCAAATTATTATAATTTATTTGATTAAAGAACTTTAATTAACATAGGTAATTAGTAAGTATAATTTATTATATTTAATTAACATAGGTAATTAGTAAATACAATTTAATTATAATTGAATTAACATAGGTAATTAGTAAATATAATTAACATAGGTAATTAATTTATTTTTTTAATTTGTAATAATAAATATAATTTATTATCTTAAATCCAAATTATTTAAGTAAATATAATTAATTTATATGATATAAAATAGGTAGAAAGTAGGAGAGGGGAAGTGAAAGGGGATACACTTTGTTGTGGGGGGAAATAGAGAAAGAGGAAGAGAAGGAGGAAAGTAAAAGTGAAAAGTGATGTGGATGATAGAGAAAATGAGGTGTCAAAAGGAGAGAAGGAGAGAGAAAAACAAGAGAGGATTGTAAATCCTCTTGGTTGCACATGCTTAGAGTTTCTCTTTCGCTACCAGCCAAGAATGTCTAGCAGAGGTATCCCCCAGAAGCTCTCTTCCCTGATTGACTTCTTATTTTTACTTTCAGTTCATTAGTCAAAGGATTGTGCTTGGAGGAGAAACTAGTTGAAGCTGTTGTTTTTCTTTCAAAGATGTCTAGGTTGGGTTGCCCTCCTAATATCGTTACTTACACTACTATAATCGATGGCTTATGTAAGACTGGGAATGTCACCACAGCCCTTGAGTTGCACCGAGTGATGTTAAGTGATAAGTGGCCCACTGCTGAGAAGAATTGCAAGCCAAGCACACTTGTCATATACTTTGATTGATGGTGGCTGTATAGAGTGGCCTCTGGTTGATGCAAAAGGAAATGATGCAAGATTTTCTCCGAATGTTTTCTCTTATAGTTGTTTGATTGATGGGTTGTGTCGTTTGGGGATGGATGAAGATGCTAGGTCTCTCCTTGTTGAAATGATAGATCGTGGTGTTCATCCAAATACGGTGACTTATAGCATTTTGATAAATACACTATGCAAAAAAGGCAAACTGGAAGAAGCGGAGGTTTCAAAAATGATGAATTTGAGAGGCACGTTCCCCAACACTGTTACATATAACACAATTGTGGATGGTTACTGCAGAATTGGGAAGATAGAAAATGCTTTGAGTTTGTACAAAGATATGAACTCTAGGGGGATTTTTTTCTAATGATGCGACTATAAATACCTTGCTAATAGGCCTTTTTCTTGCGAGGAAAGTTGGAGATGCTATGAGTTTATTCACAAACATGAAAAAGATGGACTTAAATGGTGCTTGCAGTCCAAATAAAGTTACTTATGCCACTATGATTGACGGATTACGTAAAGAAGGGTATTTAGATGAGGCTGAAGAGCTTTTTCTGGAAATGCAAGGTAGTGGCATATCTCCAAATGCCACTGTTTACTCCAGTCTGATTAATGGACTATGTAAACAAGGGCATGTAGGCAAGGCTCAAAAGCTCTTCTTGAAAATGCTAGCTAGTAATGTTTCTCCACATGAAGGTGTATACAATGCTTTGATTGATGGACTTTGTAAGGAAGGAGACACGCACAAGGCTGAAGATCTTTTTCTGCAAATGCAAAGCAGTGGAATTTCCCCCACTGTTATAAGCTATACTATTTTAATTGATGGGTTTTACCATTCTGGAAATGTAGAGAAAGCAAACACATTACTGGAGAAGATGATTAACGATGGTACTTTGCCGGATGCTGTAATATTCAAAATTATAATTAACCATCTTGGAAATAAAGGAAGTATAGAGCAAGCTGCACATAATGTGATTCCTTTGATGGAAAGCTGTGGCTATGAGTGTGATGTGGGATCTTATAATGTATTGATACGTGGCTATTGTAAAGCCGGGATGGTGGAGGATGCACACAATCTATTTGTTGAAATGGAAGCCAAGGGTTGCTCTCCTGATGCCGTGACATATAGTACATTGATACGTGGCTTGGCTCATGAGAAAGAAAGTGCAAGGGTGAAGGAGCTGATTCAAAAAATGCATGACGTAAGGATTTCTTCCAACTCAAATGCAACATCCACTTTACTGGAATGCATCAACAAGAATAAAACTTTTACTGGAATGCATCCCCTGAAAGAAGGCAAGTGACTTGTCTTGTATTTAAAGCTTAATTGATATCTCCTTTTGTTCTAAAATAAAACTTTTGTTGTCCGCCTTGTCTTTTTCAGGTGCAGTGGTGTTGTAACCGGGCTTGGTGACTTAGATCCTTATAGATGGCCAAACTCCAAATGGAGATGCTTGATGGTTTGTTTCATAGCTCATCGTCAGTCTATTTTTTTGAAATAAAAAAGTTTGGCATTGTTATTTATTAGCATTCATGCATCCTACAGGTTAGATGGGATGATGATATTGTCGCTAATCATCAAGGACATGTTTCTCCATGGGAGATTGATCCTTCAGGTTCTCTCTCTCCCATGGCCACACAAACTCTCTCTTAACTACGTAGTAGTTTACAGGGTGCTCCCCTCCACCAACCCCTTAATGATAACAAACTTTCTCTTAACAACATCTTCCCAGTTGAGAGGATGCTTTTTAAAGACCCCCTTTTTTTTCACTAATCATCTGAAAATTTGACACCTTTTATACTTTGTCTTGCAGGTGGAAGTGGAGGTGGTGGCTATTGGACTTTGAGGAATCTTTGAGATCCTCCAAGGTCAATAAAAAATTGTTTTCGTGTCGCCTCCTTATGGAAGTGACAAAGTAAACTACACCTATCGATTTGAGTCGCGTTCTTTGGCAAAGACTCAGCCTATAATATCATATGCAGGCAATTTGGAATCAGACCGATTTCCAAAGGTCTTGCAAGGTCAGGAACTATGCTCTTTAAGGTCATTGGCGGGCAAGCCCAACTTCAACTTTAACCCCGAGCCATGGCCTAAACTAAATGTGGGTTTTGGTTACATACACAACATGTATGAGAAACCTAAACGGCTAAACCTGCTTTTTACCTTCTTGGCTCAGAAGGGGCCAGGCACATGTATATCCCCTACGACAGCATCTCGAAAACCCAACATGGATCTTTCGTGTTTCCTTACATGCACAATTCTGCAAAAGAGGATGTTGCAATCAGATCAGCTTCATTCCAATATCAGAAATTGATGGGGAATGAATTGATGCCTAAGACACAGTTGAAGGATCATAATGTTACTGATCTAAGTCGAGCTGTAAACTGTTTGGAATTTCATTGGCTTCAGAAGCTGAGGCACAGGCTTACAAAATTCTGGTTAGAGGATCTGCACAAAGGTGAGCTCAGCTGTGTGATATAAAATTCTCGTTTATAATGGCTTAGATTTAATTTTCTAATTTTTTCCCCTCATTTCTGATCAGGGTAATTGTAGCTCTAAATATGGAGTAACACTACTGAATTTAAACCCTTTCTGAAACATTTTTTTTGTTATTGTTAAGGTCCACAAGCAAGGGAGCTTGGTTGGTGGAAGAGCCATAGATCTTTCCAAGCTTAACATATATGATGAACTTTTGAATGAGTTGGAGAGTCTATTTGGAATGGAAGGTGTTCTACGAGATCCTGCACAAGGCTGGCGGATTTTGTACATCGATAGTGAGAATTAAATTTTTGACTTGTTTGTATATCTTAAGTGTTTGTTTGTTTGTTTGTTGTGGATAGTCTTCCTACTTAAGTCGATCAATTAATGATGCTATACTACACCATGATTTATGTTGTTGCAGTTTAAAGATCTTATGCCTATGATTGAGCTGAATGGACTGCCTTCAGAAGACAATCCTTATATATTTGCTGGTGAGTTTGAGAAACATGCCTTGTATCTTAATTTGCTACAATTAATTGTGTTTATGATCAAATTTCAGGATTGAGTTATATATTCATGTGGGACTATCCAGGACCTGGCCTTAGGTGGCGTAGTATTGGGATTACTTCCTATGGTAACAACAAATTAGGTATATTATCATTCCCAGACTTCTTGAATTGGTTATTACAATCCTTTTTTAAAGTATGAAAAGTAAAACATTCTTGTGGATGGACCTTTGAAATCATGTTTTCAGAACTATCGATCGTGAAGGGTTATGGACTTGAGCATGATGGTAAAACTATCGATCGTCGTGTTTTCAGCTTCCAACTACTATAAGGTAATTGACTTGACAATTTGATTATTTCTCTTATTACATAAAGCATTGATCTGTGTTTTGATTGCTGAGAAGATGTGTGTGAAAGTCTAATCTTCTTTACTCGTTTCCTTCTACAGGTAACATTTCCAACAAAGGATCTTGTGCAAGAGATTATGGTATTTGCTGAACAAGTGCTCGGATGGACTATAATCTGTAGCCTAGTCTGTTTGACAGTTCTTGCTTATTTCTTTTGGATATAGCCTACTAGCTTGTTTTCCACGACTGAGATTGCATTTCGAAATTTAGGTCAGTTTCGGGTGCTTGAGTTTTTTAATCTCTTGGTTAATTTGGGTATTGGATATCTTAGGCTCTTTTGTTTTGTGACAAATGCACTTTTTATGAGTACATTCAAGTGGGATATGTTTTGAGTAAATTTATTCTTTGTTAATTGTGCCTCAAATTTCTCCATTAGAAGACGAATGCAATTTACGACATTCTCATGTAAAATTATCGTAGTAGATGGAAATTCAAAAATGTTATATGTAAATACAATTACCAAACTGGTCCAGGTCCAGGCCCAATAAATTTGAACGGCCTGAAAATTTTAAAATTTTGGCCCCATGTCTACTAGCAATCGGAAAGTGTCCTTGGTTGAGAATTACACAAGCTAATTAGGTAAGAGCTCAAACAGATGCTCTTGAAAGTCATATAGATGATAGATTGAAAGAAAGATTTGCATCTTATTTTACAGAAAAACAAAAGCAATGCAACATGTTCACATGACAACAAAAACCATGCAACTAATCGATGGCAGTATGCCGATATGTTTTGAGTAATTCTTCTTTGTTAAGGTTTAGGGTAGAACATATAGAGCATTAGCTATGCGTGCCTCATTTTTACTTTACCAATCAATGTTTTGTTTAATATGCTTGCAAAGATGGTGACAACACCAACCATTTGAAAGATTTTAATGCTAAAAAAGAAACAACAAAAATGGCCTAAAACATATACGGCCCCCTGAACTTGTGCCAATTTGTCATATAGACACTCCACCTTTGGTTTGGACCTATTGAGTACCTAAACTTAATAATTATGGCCTATTAAATACCTGAGTAATGATGTGGCAATTCGCGTGTACGCAACCTTCTAATTGGCGAGTGATACTTATAATTCTGATAAATTCAAGATGACATGGCATATAAAACAATTAAATGACTTAATATAGAAAAAAGAAAAAAAAATAAAAACTTCTTTTTACTTGCCCGATATTGCCCCATCTCTCTCTCATTTTCTATTGCTCCTTTCTCTTCACCTTCTTCATCCTCTTCCTCCCCAATTTTACATCAACTGGAGCCATTAAACTAAAAAAAAATAAAACCCCAAAAAATTAACAAAATAAAAATGGTTAATGCCCCTTTCTTCCTTCTCCAAGTGAATCTGGGCGGATGGTAGGCACGGTCATCGGCACCATCCCATCACCATTTCTACTCCCTCAAATTAGTGGGCTTGCTACTCCTTGAACCCGGAATTCCAACGCCACCAACGTGGAGCCATACCGACCTCCAACGAGCCGCCACGAGCCATTTGAAGCTGGGAGGAAAAAGAGTCGATCGAATCCGAACCATACCCCTCTATTTTCCAAGTTGATAGAATCTGAGCCATTTCAATCTAATTTGAGCTCCACTTTGAACATCTACATCCACTACCATAAGCCTCTTGTCATCTCCTTCTCTTCTTATCCCGAATTTAATGTGTCAAATTGATGCAATTGTAAAGAATTTTCAGATCTGGGATTTTATCAAACCCTATCCTCCTCTCTCCCATTTCAATTTAATTCTTGTTGCAGACAAATGGAGATGACAAGGGTGTTGTTAGCCGTCAATAACAACCGCCAGAGAAAACAACCCCCCAACACCACCGCTCTAAGTTGCGTTGCCTCTGCTCTGTTCGGCCGCCACCGCCCTCCATCTTTAAACATCACCGACCTCGTCCACTGCATAATAAGTTTCAGATCTGGTTTAACTCCAAAGATCAACCTTAATCCCCCATTTCTATTTTTTATTTTAATTAAGCAATTTTTTGAAGGAATAATAAAACAATTTAATTTACCTTAATCCCTTGAATCTATCGGATCTGCAAAAAAATCAATTCCACCTCTAAAGATCTACCTTAATCCCCCCTTTTCTATTTTTATTTTAATAAATTTTTTTAAGGAAATTAATAAAACAATTTGATTTACCTTTTAAATTGTAAATGGCATTGGACATGTGGCACACATGTGGCTTACATGTGGCCTTTATTTTTTACACCTCAACACGCATGTAATACACTAAGCGTTGCTGTCTTTGACGAGGTATTTAATAGACCACAATTACTAAGTTTAAGTGTCCAATAGGTCCAAACCAAATGTGGGGTGTCTATATGACAAATTGGCACAAGTTTAGGGGGCTGTATATGTTTTAAGCCCAACAAAAATACAAAAGCAAGGAATATTAGGGAGTGTTGTTCAATGGGATTTCATGATTGATCTAAATCTTAGCTTGTTGCGTATATATACAACATAATAAGGAAATTTACCGAGATTAATTTTTTTATAGGGAAATTTAACATATTTGATCACATTTATACTAGTTGACATTTACTACGTAGTAAATATTTCTTGATGAAACAACGAGTTAAAACAACACATGTAGCACTATATTTTAGAAGATTAAATCATCTCCCAATTAAACTAATCAGCCTCAAAACACAAAACTAAGAACCATGCATGCATAAATATTCAACCCCAAATAAGATCGAAACAAATCTTGGTTTTTGGAAGACATAAGAATAAAATAACAGAGGAACAAAAACACCAGAAACTCAACTAAGACACTCCAAAATCGTTACAAGCATAGTTTTGCACAAGAAACTAGAGTAGTTTGCATGTGTCGATTCCGCCAACGGCACCAACGCGGGCTCCGACCGCCGTGGAACACATCCATGTAACTTTTGCCCATAAGTCCGTGTGGAAATTCCTGGTCGCCCCGAACGATGAGCACGCCGGTGACCCTGAAGCTAAGGTGAATGGTGTCTTGATTTACCTCACCCAAGAATTTTCCCTTGGCCGACCCAACCGGGAATCCGAACCGGGTATACGGCTGCCAAAACCTCTTGGCGGAGAAATCGCTAGCGGTGAAATCCCCGTCCTCAAACAGAACCAAGGATCACTCTGGAGCCCCGTATAAAAGGTCTCCACGCTTAAGCTTGAGACACATACCTCCATTCTACCCACGGGAATAAAGGCCGGTCGAACTAGAAGCAGAGCTACATCGCCTAAGCTCGGCATCTCCATGTCTTCTACGGTCAGTCTGGCTACTGTGAGCTTTGAAGGCGCCATGTGGGAGGAGAAATTACGGACCTCACCCCGAGGACCGCGGAGGCGATTCCTAGGGCGATGAACGCCAATACAACGCACATGCGGCGACTACAGCTACATAAACTTGGAAGTGGGGCGTCTCCTACGTCCATGAAGACTGAAGAAGAGAGGAGGTGGTTTATTTTTGGGTTGATGAAATGTATTAGTTCATGCGCATACCTGTGATGATCTTAGAGATCAATCACTATAACCTAACAAACAAGGATTGAAGTAAAAGATAGGAAGAGAAAGTTTTAGGGAAAGAAGAAAGAGTAAGAGAGGGATTTTGTTATTTTGTGAATGAATGTTGTTCAAGGTTCTCTCATATATATTGTAATGGAAAAAAAAGGTGGTACGTAAGCCTAATTGATTGAAATTTGTAAGGGTTAAAAATAGTGAATAAGAAATTTTTTATTGAAAGGGTTAAAAATGAAAATTTCAGATTACAAATAATTGATTGAAATTTGTACCCAAACTTCCACCTTTGCCTAACTTGTTAACCTTAAAAAAACCAATTTGCAGTGGTCAGCCGGTAAAATCTTAGTCCATGATTTATTCATCTCCTCGCAAGTGAAAAAACTCTGAAGTTTAAACTTATTCGAGGATAACTTGAATTGAGAAAAAGCAAAACTAACCTAATTTCAATTTTATATTCCATAAACATACCTTTTAATTTCCTTTAAGTAACACGTGTAGTTTGTTACATAAATTTTATGTAAAGATTTATTTTGAGAGGTTATATAAAATCATTTTGATTTTTTGAGAGGTTATGCAAAAATAATAATGTGCAACTACTCCGATTTAAAATTGCAGCTACTCCGATTCTCTTTATGGCTATTCGATCATTGTGCGATTCTCTTGATTTGGTTCATGGAATGAGGTGAAGCATAGTGATAGTTGATTGTAACTGGTTGACATTTACTAATTAGTAAGTATTTCTTCTAAAATATAGTGCGAAATAGTTGATTGTTGCGTATATATACAGTATAATAAGGAAATTTACTGAGATTAATTTTTTTATAGGGAAATTTAACATATTTGATCACATTTATACTAGTTGACATTTACTACATAGTAAATATTTCTTGATGAAACAACGAGTTAAAACAACACATGTAGCACTATATTTTAGAAGGTTAAATCATCTCCCAATTAAACTAATCAGCCTCAAAACACAAAACTAAGAACCATGCATGCATAAATATTCAACCCCAAATAAGATCGAAACAAATCTTGGTTTTTGGAAGACATAAGAATAAAATAACAGATGAACAAAAACACCAGAAACTTAACTAAGACACTCCAAAATCGTTACAAGCATAGTTTTGCACAAGAAACTAGAGTAGTTTGCATGTGTCGATTCCGCCAACGGTACCAACGCGGGCTCCGACTGTAGAACACATCCACGTAACTTTTGCCCATAAGTCCGTGTGGAAATTCATGGTCGCCCCGGACAATGAGCACGCCGGTGACCCTGAAGCTAAGGTGAATGGTGCCTTTATTCACCTCACCCAAGAATTTTCCCTTGTCCGACCCAACCGGGAATCCGAACCCGGTATCCGGCTGCCAAAACCTCCTGGCGGCGAAATCGCTAGCGGTGAAACCCCCGTCCTCAAACAGAACCAAGGATCCACTCTGGAGCCCCGTACAAAAGGTCTCCACGCTTAAGCTTGAGAAACTTACCTCCATTCTACCTAGGGGTGTTCATTAGCGGATATCCGATTAGCCTAATCGGATCGGATATCCGGGAGAAAAAAATTTCAAAATTGGTATCCGAATCCGATCCGGATATACCCAGATATCCGATCCAAATATACACGATCGGATCGGGCATCCGAAACGGATATCCGGATCTTCGCATTTCTACAATTGAGTTTCAAGAGAACTTATCTCATTTAAATTTTAACCTGCTGCTGCAAGTGGACATTAATAATAGTCATCCATATGAGCCAAGAACTAAGGCCCGTGTGTATAACAGATTTTCCCAATTGCTTAAATGGGCCTGCTTATTTGCCCTAAGGCCCGTATGTATACTTTATCAGATTTTCCCAATTGATTAAATGGGCGTGCTTATTTGTTTAGAATCAGGTTCGAACCTCAAACATTTTGCCCAAAAAATTACGGACTTCAACCCGAGGACCGCAGAGGCGATTGCTAGGGCGATGAACGCCAATACAACGCACATGCGGCGATAACAACTACATAAACTTGGAAGTGGGGCGTCTCATACGTCCATGAAGACTGAAGAAGAGAGGAGGTGGTTTATTTTTGGGTTGATGAAATGTATTAGTTCATGCACATACCTGTGATGATCTTAGAGATCAATCACTATAACCTAACAAACAAGGATTAAAGTAAAAGATAGGAAGAGAGAGTTTTAGGGAAAGAAGAAAGAGTAAGAGAGGGATTTTGTTATTTTGTGAATGAATGTTGTTCAAGGTTCTCTCATATATATTGTAATGGAAAAAAAAGGTGGTACGTAGGCCTAATTGATTGAAATTTGTAAGGGTTAAAAATAGTGAATAGGAAATTTGTATTGAAAGGGTTAAAAATGAAAATTTCAGGTTACAAATAATTGATTGAAATTTGTACCCAAACTTCCACCTTTGCCTCACTTGTTAACCCTAAAAAAACCAATTTGCAGTAGTAAGCCGATAAAATCTTAGTCCATGATTTATTCATCTCCTCGCAAGTGAAAAAACTCTGAAGTTTAAACTTATTCGAGGATAACTTGAATTGAGAAAAAGCAAAACTAACCTAATTTCAATTTTATATTCCATAAATATACCTTTTAATTTCCTTTAAGTAATACGTGTAGTTTGTTACACAAATTTTATGTAAAGATTTTTTGAGAGGTTATATAAAATCATTTTGATTTTTTTGAGAGGTTACGTAAAATTAATAATGTGCAACTACTCCGATTTAAAATTGCAGCTACTCCGATTCTCTTTATGGCTATTCGATCATTGTGCGATTCTCTTGATTTGGTTCATGGAATGAGGCGAAGCATAGTGATAGTTGATTGTAACTAGTTGATATTTATTAATTAGTAAGTATTTCTTGATGACACAACGAGTTAAGCAAAACATGTAGAACTCTATATATTGAGTGATCAAATCATCGTCCAGTTAAGCTAAACTGTCCCAAAGCACAAAACCTAAGAAAGATGCAGGCATAAATATTCAGCCCCAAAAAAGATTGAAACAATGTTTGGTTTTTGGAAGAAATAAGAAGAAAAAGAGGACAGAACCCCATAAATTCAATGAACGGCACACCAAATTCGTTACAAGCAGTCAAACCCCTGAGTTTATAATTTTGCACTAAAAACTAGAGTAGTTTACATGTGTTAATTCCGTCAACGGTACCAACGTGGGCTCCCACCGTCGTGGAACACATAATGTAGTTCTGCTATCGGAAACTGTGGGTGTTGACCTTCGATTTTTGACAAAGTTGATATCCAATGGTAGATAGGTGAAGGGAACTTTTATTGCTTTCCAAATTTTAATCGAATTCAGCATGTACCACCAAGTCACCAACCTTGTGTTGTAAAATATGTGGACCCTCCTCTATTATGTAACCTGATAGTGATTCCGATAATTATTTCCACTCGTTCTGTTAACTTTTTTTCTTCCTCCTTTTATGTAAACATACAAGTTTTTGAGAACGTCCACTATATAAAGTGTTGGCTAATTCACTTCATTACTTAGAAGACAAGATGTCTTTTCCTCATTCTAGCTTCCTTTTAGCCTATAACTCAAAGGAGGGCTACGTTAAGAAAAAAGGAGAGGGAGGGGACAAAACACACAAGCAATATGGTGGGCCACCACAGCTCGTATATGATGCTCAGGCGCAACTGGCCTTCCATGGGGTCGACAATATCGACTTCGGTCATGAGGCGAATACCCTGCGCACCTTTAGGGCTCGTTTGGTATCGGTATCGGGTATTGGTATTGGTATCGGGTATCGATATCGGTATAGGATATGAGATATCATTCATATCTCATACCTCTTATTTTTAGGATATATCAAATATCAAGGAAAAGCTTTGTTTTGATATTAAAGATATGGCCCGATATCCATATACTCCCATACCAAACACAAGATATGACCTGATACCGATATCTAAATCCATATACTCCCATACCAAACACAAGATAAGGCTCGATACCGATATTTGATATCAGGATATCAATACCAAATGGGCCCTTAAAGAGATCAACCAATATTGGACAATATTCCAATCTCTTCACGCTTGATCGACTTGAACCCGAGAAGCCCATGCGGATCCAACGATAACAATTCCGACCTCTTCTCTGGTGTTTACTCAAGTCGTGATCGACTAGATGTATTTCTCCGCTCATCCACCGCAAATGGACTCGCAGAGAAGTGGAGGATGAGAAGGTTGTTTTGGAGGAGTTCAAGTAACTTGTCGCTCGATTAAACTGCGCACAAACAAGACATGGATGGTGATTGAAGATGCTGCAACAACGTCAAAACTCTATTGACGCTCCATACCAAAAGCTCTTGTGAAGGCCACATCGAAGGCTCGTTCCAAGACCACGTTGAAGGCCTGCTCTGCATCAACGCCTCGCCGTAAACAAGCTAGGATTAATTAGTTTAATGTGGAGGCTTAAGAAAATCAAGAGCCTTGAATTATGCTTATTAACATGTTAAAGTTGGAAATAAGTTTGGACAAATTGTCGTACAGAGTGCAAGGAGAAGATGGAGTTCAATTTACCTTGAATACTTCCCTTGGGTCAAATATACAAGCAAGCCTCAATCGCATTTTGATGTTGAGGATAATGTTGAGCGAAACTTGTTATCTCCTCAAACAAATATGATTCCACTATGGATGCCTTCACCTTTTGCGGGTTCATCATGTTCCCTTTCAGCGTGAATAATAATCTTTCAACTGGATACTGATAACATGCATTTACATAGTAGTTTATAGGTTAGTTTTAGTCTCTTTTTAGTGGTCTAATTTTAAATGCTTAGCTTAGTTTCTTAGCATTTTTAGTTTTCTTGTGAAATCGGAATCTACATGCCTGTATGTTGGATTTCAAGTGTTTTTGGAGACCCGAAGAGTTGAAAGACAAGCCAAGATGACGAAAGAGTTGCCATAGAAGATTTGAAGTAGGAGCTTGAAGAAGGAGGGCGCTAAGGTTGAAGATTGGAGGCCAATTGAAGCAAAACGAAGAACATGGGCCAGGAAGGGCAAACCGCAACCAAGTTCTGGCTGTCCTGGACCATGTTTTGGACTGCAGGGAAGAACATGGGCCAGGAAGGGCAAACCGCGGCCGCGGTTTGGGGGTCCTGGACCGCGCTTTGCCCCGCGTCGGGATTGGGCCGAGATTTGTCTTTATCTTGTTGCTTAAAATATATCTTAACCTAATTTTTGAGGATGATTACGTATTATTGTTTCTAGCCTCTCTAGATAGAGCCCTAGTTGGAGATTATTGGAGATTTTTCTAGATCTGTTGGATTGGAGTTTTGAATCGATTTGAAGACAATTTGGTATGTTGTTTATTGAACTTGGTTTGCTTTCTTTCCTTCTCATGTCTAGCTAATTCTCTTATTCTGAGGTTGGGTGAACCCAATGATGAAGCAGGTAGATCTAAATTGTGATGTTTGGTTGAATGGAAACTTGATTCTAGTTTGATTTAATCCTAGGTTGCTTTATGCCCTATTTGCTTTGCATATAGGATTCTTGTTATAATTTGAGACCGACAGGAGATAATCGTAACAGGATATTGATTTGATAAGTACCAAAAATTGGTTCTGAATGAGATCCCTAGGTATTAAACTAGAGAGTTATTTATGCGACAACAACTTAATTTCTCTTGTGTGAATTTCAACTATTGTAGTAGTTCTAGGGTTGGATAATTCAAGCGGAACGCGACAGCGAATGCTAGGTTATTTGTCTCTAGTCTCTAAAGAGCTTAAAGGGTCTAAAACTAATTAACCTTACGCGACAACGATTGTTAGTTGAGTCTAGGCACATTCACATATTTTCTGAAAAGGGATTTGTGTTGGTTTTAGATAGTGAGTTCCTTCAAACGACATTCAAGTTGAAATCCAAATAAACATCATTTAAAGATCTACTGAAACATTATTGTGGGGATCCTAACCTTGGAAGTTTTTCTCCACTGATATTCCTTTGTTATTCTTAATTACTCGTTAGCATTTACATTCAATCATAAACTCTTTTCTTACTTATTTGGCTTGATCTACTAGTTTGAACATCAACTAATACTACAAAGTTCCTTGAGTTCGACACCTTGATTACTACAACCAAACTGTACACTTGCGGTGTAGGAAAATAGCCTATCAAGTTTTTGGCGCCGTTGCCAAGGAACTTTTCAAGTATTGGTTGTGTTCCACAACCGGTAGATTAAGTCTTGTTTTATTTTTAATTTGTTTCTTTTTTGTTTTGGTTTCAGTTTGTTCTCCTTCTTATGAGAAGAACTCTGAGCGCTAGTGCACTAAGCAACTACAATTCTGAACCCGAGCGTGCTTTTCATAGGAGAAGAAGAGAGCAAAGGGAAGCTGAAACCCAAGCTATGGAAGGCGATCAGGAAAATGCACAACAACAATTGCAGTTGCAACAACAACGACAACTGAATGCTCAACCACCTATGACATTGGGTGATTATGTGTTGCCACGCCATCAAGGACCCACAGCTGGTGTGGTCCGACCTCCAATTCAGGCCAGGAATTTTGAGCTGAAGCCATCTCTGATTAATATGGTTCAACAGAATCAGTTTGGAGGTCTACCTTCTGAGATTCCTCACCAACATCTCAACACTTTTCTGGAGCTTATGGATACGGTGAAGATTCATGATGTTTCTGATGACGCGCTTTATTTGCGCACCTTCTCATTCTCTCTAAGAGACAGGGATAAAGCATGGTTCAAGGCCCTGCCTCGTGGCACTATCACTACATGGGATGAGTTGGCCAAAGCTTTCCTGACCAAGTATTTCCCACCTAAGAAGACTGCAGAGATGAGGAATCAAATCAGTTCATTTCAGATGAAAGATGGGGAATCTCTTTATGAAGGTTGGGAGAGGTTCAAGGAGCTCCTATTGTTATGTCCTCACCATGGAATAGATAAGTGGGTGCTTCTTCACACTTTTTACAATGATGTTGACAACACCACCAGGCTGCTCATTGATGCCTCATCTGGAGGTACTATTATGAAGATGAATGTTAATAATGCTTGGGATCAGATTGAGGACATTGCTCAACACACTCACTATTATAATGATGCTCGTTCTCTTCCAAGTTCTAAGAGATCAGCTGGGCTTTATGAAGTTGATAAAGAGACTTTGCACCAGGCACAGATTGAAGCCATGAAACCGGAGATCAAGCAGTTGAAATTAAAGATGAATGATTCTCCCGACTCTACTAATGGAAGTCCTTCTCAAGCTGTTTCAAATGGTGTGGTGTGTCAGTTCTGTGGAGCAGGTGATCACACTATATCATCCTGCCAATTATTTGCTTCTAAGGAGGAACCACATGAGGAGGAGGTGAGATACATGAATAACTTTGACAGGGGGGCTAGGAATGACCCATACTCTAATTCCTATAACCCTGGTTGGAGGAATCATCCCAACTTCTCTTATGGGAATAATCAAGCACAACAGAGGCCACCTCCTGGATTTCCACCCAAGATTCCTACTTATCAAAATCAAGCTTCTCAACCTACTCAGAAACCGGCTTGGGAGACTGCTATTGAGAGCCTTGCCACTTCTATGAAGACTCTCACTGAAGAAGTGAGAGCTCAGGGGAAGAATTTGAAGATCATAGAACAACAAGTGGCTCAACAAGCTTTGAATGTTCCTAGACCGCCTAGTCAATTGCCTGGGCAACCTGAAGTCAATCCTAAGGAGCAATGTCAGGCTGTCACTCTAAGGAGTGGAAAAGAGATTGAAGAGCTCCCACCGGTGAAAGAAGGAGTTGCAGAAAAGACAATAGAGAAGCCATCTAATGATGAAGAACCTAAATATATTGCTCCCCCACCTTACAAACCACCTCTACCTTTCCCACAAAGGAAGATTCAGGTGGTGCAAGAGCAACTATTTGGGAAATTCATGAGCATGATAAAGAAGCTCCACATTGACATTCCTTTCATTGATGTCCTCACTCAAATGCCTACATATGCAAAATTCTTGAAGGAGATTCTATGCAAAAAGAGGAGGATTGAAGACTATGAGACAATCGCCTTGGTAATGGATCAAGTTGAGAAGATGCCAAGAAAGCTAAAATATCCAGGCGAGTTCTTTATCCCTCCTGGTTTTGGTTCTCTTCAATATGATTGCATTTGTGATCTTGGTTCTAGTGTCAATATCATGCCCTTGTCAATTTGCAAAAATCTGAATTTGGGTGATCCTCTTACAACCAAGATGCGTCTTATCATGGCTGATAATTCAGTCACTCATCCTATGGGCATTATTGAGAATCTTCCAGTGAAGGTGGGCAAGTTCTGTATACCAGGAGATTTTGTGATCCTTGATATGGAGGTGATGAATGATAGGACTCCTATCATCTTTGGGAGACCCTTTTTAGCCACTGTTGGAGCTAACATTGATCTCAGGAATGACAAGATATCACTCACTATTGGGGAAGAGAAGATAAAGTATGAATATTTCTAAGATAACTTCCTTGAAGTGCAAAAGAATCCTCCACAAGAGATTGTCAAAGTAGCTTGCTGTAATATTGAAGTGAAGCTGGCTAATGAGGAGATTCAATCTGATATTGCTCAACCCTATCAAGAAACCTTGGAAGTTAAAAGCTTCATGGATGGTGACATTGCTAAGGATTTGAAGGGTAGAGATCACAAGAAGAAGAAGAAGGACCGAGCAAAAGCTGAGATTAAAAGAGGAGACAAGGTTATGCTATTTCATGAAAGATCCAACATGTTTCCTGGGAGCAAGGGAACGAGATGGTCAGGGCCATATATAGTGACTCGAGTTTTAAAAGGAGGGGGAACTGAGATCTGGCATAAAAACTCGGGGAAGTTCAAAGTGCAAAGACATAGGTTGAAGCTTGTAGAAGAGCCTGATCCAGTCAGGGTGGGTACCAAAGACCCTCCTGACCCAAGCACTTGAAAGAAGTTGGGAGGTCAAGCTAACGACCTTAAACAAGCGCTGCTTGGGAGGCAACCCAAGGTTAGTGTTTTCTTATCTCTTTCTTTTATTCTCTACATTGGGGACAATGTAGGTTTTAAGCTTGGGGGTGGGAAATATTTTCATGTTTTGCATTGCATATAGTTTAGTTTGCATATTTAGTTTGAATTTTTGCTTGCATTTGAAAAAAAAAATTGCATTCTAGGAGCTATGGATTTCTCTTCAAGTGAAGTGCCCCTTGTCCTCAAAATTTTCTCTATGGAATTCTGCCCCTTTGACTTGCTTGAATTGCTTGAAGTTGTGATGATGACTGACTATGTTATGAATTAGTTTGATGATTGAATGAGCTTGCATATTCTTTGAAACTTGAGTTAAAATTGAAGTTCTAGACAAAAAGCCTTGTGAGGATTATTGTTTGCCTTTCTTAGGACTAAATAATGTCGTGATGTCCTTTCTTTTGTGTGTGATGCTCACTTTGATTGCTTCCTCTAGAACTTTCTTTTGACTCTTTTTCAAGACCGCTCTAATGACTTTTGCATGCGACTTTGAAGTGATTGAGGCATTATTTTCTTAACCTTTATACTCCTTATCCACCTTGCATAATTTCCTCTGTTTGAAGCCCCTTCTCGAGCCTAAGTCTTATTCTTTTGAAGCTCCACAAAATTAATCTGAGCCTTTATAAGCCTGACCCATCCGGGAACTAGGATAATTACTCGATTGACTCTGTGGTTGCAAGCTAAGCTTGGGGGAGACTTATATGTATTCGGTGATTGGGTTGTGTAATGTGTTAGTACTTTTTATCTTTGAAAATCAAATATATATATATATATATATATAATAAAAAAAATCAGAAAATGCTTTGAAAAAGAAAAAAAAAACAAAGCAAAAAGAAAAAAAAGTATGAGAAATAAGGGAATAAAGGGTGTTGTTGGTGTATGAGAATAAGTTGCTTGGAAAGAAAATCATAAGATACGGTGTTCAATCGAGTTTAGTTAAGTCTAGATTCCCGGGATTTAGCACCACATGGCCTAAATATTTCTCCACCTATTTCTTATCACCTTGGCCCCATTACAACCCAATAAAAGACCTCTTGATCATTGTTAATTGCAAGCTCCCATGCGGTGGAGATTTAGAACGCTTTTGCAAGCCTATGGTAGCTAAGCTTTCAAATGTGAGATTTGAGAGAAACACGTCCTATTTAAACACTTGAGAGAGAGCAAAAAACACATTATCCTAAGTGAGGTCTAGAATGAATATATTGACTCGGTTTCTTTGAATTTCACAAATGCTTGCTATGATTTTGATTGTCGTTCTTGCTTCTAAACTCTTTGTCTAGTTCGTTGTCGAGATGGATGCATGACTTGCTTGTCTTGTGGGGTGTTGGATTTAATTTCTTACTTGAGGACAAGTAAGGTTTAAGCATGGGGGATTTTGATAACATGCATTTACATAGTAGTTTTAGGTTAGTTTTAGTCTCTTTTTAGTGGTCTAATTTTACATGCTTAGCTTAGTTTCTTAGCATTTTTAGTTTTCTTGTGAAATCGGAATCTACACGCCTATATGTTGGATTTCAGGTGTTTTTGGAGACCCGAAGAGTTGAAAGACAAGCCAAGATGACGAAAGAGTTGCCATAGAAGATTTGAAGTAGGAGCTTGAAGAAGGAGGACGCTAAGGTTGAAGATTGGAGGCCAATTGAAGCAAAACGAAGAACATGGGCCAGGAAGGGCAAACCGCAACCAAGTTCTGGCTGTCCTGGACCATGTTTTGGACTGCAGGGAAGAACCCAGGAAGGGCAAACCAC
Source organism: Fallopia convolvulus (assembly GCA_964016875.1). Lineage (NCBI taxonomy): Eukaryota > Viridiplantae > Streptophyta > Magnoliopsida > Caryophyllales > Polygonaceae > Fallopia > Fallopia convolvulus. Next base: position 5,205,409 of record OZ024720.1, read on the forward strand.
GGCCGCGGTTTGGGGGTCCTGGACCGCGCTTTGCCCCGCGTCGGGATTGGGCCGAGATTTGTCTTTATCTTGTTGCTTAAAATATATCTTAACCTAATTTTTGAGGATGATTACGTATTATTGTTTCTAGCCTCTCTAGATAGAGCCCTAGTTGGAGATTATTGGAGATTTTTCTAGATCTGTTGGATTGGAGTTTTGAATCGATTTGAAGACAATTTGGTATGTTGTTTATTGAATTTGGTTTGCTTTCTTTCCTTCTCATGTCTAGCTAATTCTCTTATTCTGAGGTTGGGTGAACCCAATGATGAAGCAGGTAGATCTAAATTGTGATGTTTGGTTGAATGGAAACTTGATTCTAGTTTGATTTAATCCTAGGTTGCTTTATGCCCTATTTGCTTTGCATATAGGATTCTTGTTATAATTTGAGACCGACAGGAGATAATCGTAACAGGATATTGATTTGATAAGTACCAAAAATTGGTTCTGAATGAGATCCCTAGGTATTAAACTAGAGAGTTATTTATGCGACAACAACTTAATTTCTCTTGTGTGAATTTCAACTATCGTAGTAGTTCTAGGGTTGGATAATTCAAGCGGAACGCGACAACGAATGCTAGGTTATTTGTCTCTAGTCTCTAAAGAGCTTAAAGGGTCTAAAACTAATTAACCTTACGCGACATCGATTGTTAGTTGAGTCTAGGCACATTCACATATTTTCTGAAAAGGGATTTGTGTTGGTTTTAGATAGTGAGTTCCTTCAAACGACATTCAAGTTGAAATCCAAATAAACATCATTTAAAGATCTACTGAAACATTATTGTGGGGATCCTAACCTTGAAAGTTTTTCTCCACTGATATTCCTTTGTTATTCTTAATTACTCGTTAGCATTTACATTCAATCATAAACTCTTTTCTTACTTATTTGGCTTGATCTACTAGTTTGAACATCAACTAATACTACAAAGTTCCCTGAGTTCGACACCTTGATTACTACAACCAAACCGTACACTTGCGGTGTAGAATAAATACCAGCAGTGCTCCACCCAAATAACATCCCATATGCTGGGAAGTCATTCACTGTCCACATAAGTGCAGCACACATCCTAAAGTGCTTTCCCGTAGAGACATCAAATGTTGGCACACCCGTTTTCCACAATAATAACAACTCATCAATCAACGGTTGCATACAAATATCTATTAGCTTCTTCGGATTTTTTGGGCCTGGAACAATAGTGCTTAAGAACAAATAAGGAGCCTTCATGCACATATCTGGTGGTAGGTTGTAAGGGGTGACAATCACCGGCCATGTCGAGTATGTCTTGCCAAACTTACCAAAGGAGGAGAATCCATCTGAACACAAGCATAATCTCACATTACAAATCTCCTTGGAAAAATTCGGGTACATTCGATCAAAATGCTTTCCAGCCTCGGCATCAGACGGGTGACTCATATATCCTTCATCAGCTTGGTGCTCGGCATGCCAACGCATCTTTGAAAAATTCGCGTACAATCGTTGCAGCCGTGGGATCAATGGAAAATATCGTAACACTTGATTTGGTATTGGCTTTCCTTTTTGGGACAAACAAGATTGATACCTTGGACTGTGGCAAAATTTGCACTGAACTACATCAACATCATCCTTTCAAAACAACATACAACCATGGGGGCATAGGTGTATCTTTTGTTGGGGCAATCCTAACTCTTTAGTCATCTTCTTCTGCTCATAGAAGCTTTTTGGGAAGCTGTTGTCCCTTGGAAAAACCTCATTGACTTTTTGTAGTAGTGCACCATATCCAGCTTGTGACATGCTGTATTTGGTCTTCAACTCCATAAAAGATCCGACAACAGCTAATTGTGACATGTGAGAACCTTCATATAATGGTCTGTCTGCTGCTCTCAATACATCAGAAAAACGCTCAGATAAGAAGGACATGTCCTCATTTCCAAGACCAAACACTGTTGTCGATTGTTCTAAGTAACCTCCTTCTTCAAGGTCATGGTTTTCACCCACCTCTAAAGGACTACTACTTGGCTCATTATAAGAAGTTCCTGTGTCAAACCACGGGGGTGGAACAAAACTTGGACTAGTTGCATCAAACACTATTCTTTGGGTGGGATTCAAATTATCAAACAAATGCATCACAATCCCAAAGAGATTCATATCACTAGGATTTGAGGTAGAAGACAACTCCTCCAAAGGGGGCACATTGGCAAATGGTGACTCTCCATGTGCAGTCCACCAATTATAACTGTCAACGAAGCCTTTTCTAAACAGATGATGCGGACATTATCTACATCCTCAAATCACCCATTCTTATATTTCAAATAAGGACATTTTATCTTATCCCCATCCATGAAATGCTTTTCAGATTTTGCAAATGAAGAAATCTCTTAACACCATCAACAAATTCGCTATTGTAATCGCCACCACCAAGAAGCCATTTATCATACATCCAATCACGATTGTCCATCGATAATTCTATAAATTTGTCCAAACAAACTTAAGTTAACATCAACAAAAAAGCAAAATCCACAAATATATGCTAAATACCCTAAATCTATAACTTGTAACCCTAAAACCTCTTTGCAACTAACTTACCTGATCTAAATCAGATGTGCACCTCTTAATCTTATCTTCAAAATGTGTAGAGTATTATCTTCAAGATTTGAGTTTTTTTTTGTGAGAGAATATTGTTGAGAGGTAGAATTTTGAGAGAGAATTTTGAGAAACAAGTGGTGAGAATGAGGTTTTTGACGTATCATAGGCAATGGTAGTTGAGAATGGAATGAGGTTGGTACGAGAAGCATTTAATGAAAATGCAAGTTCAAATTAGCTAGGAAAATGGCCACGAATACATTTTAGGCTCACTAAAAAGGCCAGATCCAATTCGGCCCATATAATTGAATGAGGTTAGTTTTATTACCAGCCCATAAAAAGGCCAGATCCAATTGAAAGAGGTTAGGGTTTTAGAGACATTGCCAGTTTTCCACTCATTATCGCCAACGCATCCCACATCTCGCTCGAGCCATCCATCGCCGATCTCTCTCGAGCCCCTCCCTCACCGTCATGTCTATCGCCATCCATCACCATCTCCATCGCCGCTCTCCATCTTCCTCTCCCTCTCCCTCTCTCTCGAGCTCCCTCTCCCTCTCCCTCTCTTGAGCCCCTCCCTCGCCATCTCCATCGCCAATCTCCATCTCCCTCTCCATCTCCATCTCTCTCGAGCGCCATCTCCCTCTCCCTCTCTCGAACCACTTCTTCTCGCCTCTCTCTCGCTCTCGCTCTCTCCACCGGCTACACCATCGACGAGATCGACAACATCGTCCACCACACCGGCAACGCCTCCCACCAGATCGGCGACACATCTCTCTCGCTCTCCTTCTCTATACAGGTATGAATCTAGATTTTTTGTTGACATTTAGTTGAAAATGCAACATTATGTTACTTTTTTGAGTTGGTATGTGATCAATTTCGGAAACTACCTTGAAAATGCAACTTAATTGATCCTTGATTGATCAATGGAAACCACCTTGATTGATCAATTTCGGTGTAAACACTTTCTTTTTGTACAGAGGGAGAGTGTGTATGAAATTCATTATGTTCCATTTCTGTTTGATTTTCATGGTGTTTTGCTTTAGAAGTAGAGTTTGTGTGTCGACATTTTCATTTTTTTGGTTAATTGTTGGCATTTTCATTGAACATGATATTTGTGTGTATAGCCACTTTTTATCCATTATTGACATTATTGGTGAGTTCAATGGATAAGGATTAATCAAGGTGGTATCCAATTGACAATTCATGAATATTTTTCCATTGACATTATTGACATTAATATTGGTTGATGTCATGACTATTTTTCCCACATATTTTTGTCAATTACGGTTGATATTTTTCCATTTCTTTTCTTCACAGATTGTTGCAATGCCAATGAACAGGAATCATGACCAAGAGGTGATCTTCCTCAAAATTGTTTTAGAGCTTAGTCCTCCCCTTGATGATCCCACCCCCCCTAACTAGGTTGATGTCCACCAGTGATTCAAGGATGAGACTGGGTGTTTGTCCACGAGAATCACTGCGCAATCAAGGTATAACCATTATTATAGGCTTTGGAAGATATGGAGTCTTTTCCAACAAACGAAGGGGGGTGTCATGTGGGATTCAAAGACCTGGCAAATTATTGGTCAAGACGAGTGGTGGGCGGAGAAATACAAAGTAAGTCTAAATTTACCTTTTAACTTAATATAAACTTGTACTCTACCCCCTCCAAAATAATATCAAGTTTACACTTCTCCTTTTGGTACAAACTTTCATCTTATTTTGCAAAAGTAATACAAGGTCATATTTAGCAAAATAATACCATGCTTTCATTTTTTAAGGGTACATGACTATATTATCTAGTTACTTGCATTCCTATTTCTTGATTGATTGTGGTTGGTATTTGTGTTTATTCATGACATGACTTGTAGACTTAGAGAAGATGTGGGCATGTGACATCTTACTGCCGAGTAATGAATATTCTGCTAGAACGTATTATAAACAAATTTATAGGTTGAACCAGTCATTGATGACTTCAAGTCTATTGACTCTAATGAATGATATTTGTTTTCAAGGTCATAATTTTACCTTACTTCTCATCTAGGGTTTACTTTGCCAAAAGTAATATAAGAGATTTTACTATTGGACATTTGCTTTCATTTTTTAAGGTTTACTTTGACTTGTGTTCCATGCTTTTTTTTCCTTTCATTTTTAGACTCTTAGTAGGTTTAATTTGTCTTGTGTTCCATGCTATTCTGTTATCATTTTTAACTTGTAAATATCTTGTATAGTAGGAGTGCAAAGCTTACAAGTTTTTCAGGAAAAATGGCATGAATCCCTATATGAGTTCTCTTTTGAACAAAATCTTTTACTGTCGAACTATGGAAGATGAAGATGTGGAGCTTTACCTGTCTAGTGAAGATGATGAGGAAGTAGGTTGTAGCAAACAAGAGGAAGCGGAAGAGGAAGACATTTAGAGGATTATGTTGGTTTTAGTGATTTTAGACTTGTAGTTTATTTATATGCCTTTACTTGGTTGTAGTGACATTAGAGGATTGTGTTGAAGACATTGAAATTATGTTGGAATCTTATTGTGTTGAAGTCATTGCATTTGTTAAGATTGTGTTGGATATTTTATGCATTTATATGAGCAGTTTTGTATGTGCATTTTTAGGCTAAGTTTTGGCAAAAATTTTATGTGCATTGTTGGATTTTTTAAAATTCTTGTTGTTTATTGTCTTACGATTTCTGATAGAAATTGAGCATCCGAGTTACTAGGTCCTTGTGCAGTTACTGTGTAACTTGGGGTCTTTATGTGGTTTTTGAATAATAGGTTTCAAGATTTCTTTTTTCTTTTTTTGCTTAGTTAATAGATTTTTTGGATCATAGTTATGGACACATACTTAAAATCCAACTTAGATGCATGCTTATTTTCGTGATAATTTCCCCATAAATTTAGTTACCAATTTAGTTTCGTAATATATTCGCGTCAATATAGCTCCAATTATAGCCACAACTCACGTTTTCATGGCTATGTGGCCACAAACATAGAATCGAACTTAGTTGCATGATTATTTTGCGATAAATTTCCCAGAAATTTAGAACCGAATTTAGCTTCATAATATATTCGCGTCAATATAGCTCCAAGTATAGCCACAACCCTTATTTTCACGGCTATATTGCCACAAACTTAGAATCGAACTTAGCTGCATGATTATTTCGCGACAAATTGCCCATAAATTTAGAACCGATTTTAGCTTCGTCATAAATTCGCGTCAATATAGCTTCAAATTTATCCACAACATATATCTTCATGGCTATATGGCCACAAACTTAGAATCGAACTTAGCTTCATGGTTATTTCGCGACAAATTTCCTATAAATTTAGATCCGATTTTAGCTTCGTAATATATTAGCGACAATATGGTCACAACTATAGCCGCAACCCATATTTTCATGGCTATATGACCACAAAATTAGAATCAAACTTAGCTGTGTGTTTATTTCGCGACAATATTCCCCCAAATTTAGCGCCAACCGTGAATTTCATGGGTAAACAGTCAGGAAATTTGAGATTTGTGGGGGATGTTGTGGCAGTTACCCACAAACTTAACCACACCTAAATTTCCTGGCTATATTTTCCTGGCTATACGCGCTTTTTCTAGTAGTGAATGTGGAGGCTTAAGAAAATTAAGAGCCTTGAATTATGCCATTAACATGTTAAAGTTGGAATCAAGTTTGGACAAAGTGTCGTACAGAGTGTAATGAGATGATGGAAGTCCATACAAGCTCCATTGCTTTTACTTCTTTTTGGTAGAAAAACTCTACGAGAGCGCTTTTACTGAACTTGCACAAAATAATTTCGGCACTTTTTGCATTCTAGTGAAAATGAGAGTATCAAATGTTAATGATATTTTTTTCACAAATTTTTTTTCCTTTATAAATGCTTTAGTGAATACTTCACCTTGCGTTGTTGTTTTACTTTCTCCCTTAGCCATTGCCTTTATTTTTGTACTTGTCCTGCACACAAACTATTATGATATTAGTGAAAATTAATTTTACATAACCTCTCAAAAAATCAAAGTGATTTTATATAACCTCTCAAAATTTTTTTTTTACATAAAATTAGTGTAACAAACTACACGTATTACTTATAGGAAAAGGGTATATTTATGGAATGTAAAATTGAAATTAGGTTAGTTGTGTTTTTTCTCAATTCAAGTTATCCTCAAATAAGTTTAAACTTCAGAGTTTTTTCACTAGTGAGGAGTCGAATAAATCATGGGCTAAGATTTTACCGGCTTACTACTGCAAAATTGGTTTGTTTTAGGGTTAACAAGTTAGGCAAAGGTGGAAGTTTGGGTATAAAGTTCAATCAATTATTTGTAGCTTGAAAGTTTCATTTCTTTCAATAAAAATTTCTGTAATGATCAGGGGTATTTTTGTACAAAAAGGGAAAAATAAGGTCTTTTGTTGTAATATGGGTTAAGTTGGAAAAACCTTTTAAAAGGCTCCAAGCCTCTAACTGATTCTTGTAAAGCATCTATCAGAATTGCAAACCCAATTCTCTGAATTCTTCTCGTCTCTCTCAATCTCAATTCTATTCTTCTCTTTATGATCTCTTGAGATCCATCTATCCCAGGTCACAACATTTTCCTATTCTAAAGTCATTAAATCTGTTCTCTCGAGTTGTATGCTGCTATCAAGCTGGGCCTACGGTAATTATTCTATAGTCATTACGGTAATTATTTATAACCATAAATAAATTACCGTAGTTGCAGCTACTCCGATTGTAGCTACTCTTTATGGATATTCGATCATTGTGCGATTCTCTTGGTTCGGAGTAGTTGCACATTATTCTCAAATTCATCAATTTGCGAATTACTCAATCAAGTACTTATTTTTGCCCAATTTAATCTAATCTGTTTTGGATATTTTCACAGACTGGGCCTACGTACATTACCTTTTTATTTAGGGCATTACAATATATGAGAGAATTCAAATTAGTACAAAGCCACACCAGGTACTTGAACTTATACATTTCGTAAATGCGACCAAAAAACACCAGCTCCTCTCTTCTTCGGTCTTCATGGACGCAGGAGATGCCCCACCACCAAGTTTATGTAGCTGTTGCCGCCGCATGTGCGCTGTGCTGGCGTTCATAGCCCTGGCAATCGCTGTCACGGTCCTCGGGGTGAGGTACCGTAATTGCTCCTCCCACCTGGCGCCTCCAAAGCTCATAGTAGCCAGACTAACCGTAGAAGACATGGAGTTGCCAAGCTCAGGCGATGCAACGCTGCTTGTAGTTCGACCGACCTTTATTCCGGTGGGTAGAACGGAGGTAAGTTTCTTGAGCTTAGGCGTGGAGCCCTTCTATGCGGGGCTCCTGAGTGGACCCTTGGTTCTCTTGGTGGACGGGGATTCCACCGCCATCGATTTTTTCGCCAAGAGGTTTTGGCAGGTGGATATCCAGTTCGTTTTCCCGGCCGGGCCTGCCAAGGGAAGGTACTTGGGTGAGGTAAATCGAGGCACCATTCACCTTAGCTTCAAGGTCACCGGCGTGCTCACCTTCCGGGGTGACCAGGAATTTCCACACGGACTTATGGACAAAGTTACGTGGATGTGTTCCACGACGGTGGGAGCCCACGTTGGTGTCGTTGGCGGAATCAACACATGCAAACTACTCTTGTGAAAAATTATGCTTGTAACGACTTTGGAGTGTCTTAGTTGAGTTTCTGATGTTGTTCCTTTGTAATTTTATTCTTATGTCTTCCAAAAACCAAGCTTTGTTTCAATCTTATTTAGGGTTGAATATTTATGCATTCATGATTCTTAGTTTTGTGTTTTGAGGCTTTTTAGCTCAACTTGGAGATGATTTAATCTTCAAAATATAGTGCTACATGTGGTGTTTAACTCGTTGTTTTATCAAGAAATATTTACTATGTAGTAAATGTCAACTAGTATAAATGTGATCAAATATGTCAAATAAATTTCTGTAAAAAAAATTAATCTCACTAAATTTCCTTAGTATGTTGTATATATACGCAACAAGCTAAAATTTGGATCAATCATGAAATCCCATTGAACAACACTCCCTACTATTCCTTGCTTTTTTATTTTTGTTGTTGCCTTTTTGAGCATTAAAATCTTTTAAAATCGTGGTTGGTGTTGTCACCATCTTTGCAAGCATATTAAACAAAACATTGATCGGCAAAGTATAAATGAGGCATGCATAGCTAATGCTCAATATGTTCTACCCTAAACCTTAACAAAGAAGAATTACTCAAAATATATTGACATATCCCTCTTGAACCATTTGTCACAAAACAAAAGTGCATTTGTGATAAAAGTGCACTTACTGCCATCGATTAGTTGCATGGTTTTTATTGTCATGTGAACATGTTGCATTGTTTTCGTTTTTCTGTAAAATAAGATGCAAATCTTTCTTTCCTGTTACGTGGACTGATCTATCATCTATATGACTTTAAACAACATCTGTTTGAGCTCTTAAGTAATTAGCTTGTGTAATTCTCAATCAAGGACACTTTCCATGCTAGTAGACATGAGGTCAAAATTTTAAAATTTTCAGGCCGTTCAAATTTATTGGACCTGGACCTGGGCCAGTTTGGTAATTGTATTTACATATGACATTTTTGAATTTCCATCTACTACGAAAATTTATATGAGAATGTTGTAAATTGCATCCATCTTCTAATGAAGGAGGAATTTGAGGCACAATTAACAAAGAAGAAATTTACTCGAAATATATCCCACTTGAATGTACTCATAAAAAGTGCATTTGTCAAACCCTTGAATTTATTTTGCATCAGAAACTAGAGTAGTTTGCATGTGTCGGTTCCGCCAATGGTATCAACGCTGGCTCCCACCGTCGCGGATGTGTTCCCCGAGCCCGTGTTGAAATTCCTGGTCACCCCGAACGTTGAGCACGCCGGTGACCCTGAAGCTACGGTGAATGGTGCGTCTATTCACCTCGCCCAAGAACTTTCCCTTGGCCGACTCGAGTGGGAATTGGAACTGTATATGCGGCTTCCAAAACCTCTTGGCGGAGAAATCGCTAGCCATGAAATCCTCGTCCTCCAAGAGAACCAAGGTTCCACTCGGGAGCTCAACGTAAAAGGGATCCACACTTAGACTCGTGAAGCTTACATCCGTTCTACCCACCGGAATAAAGGTCGGTCGAACATGAAGCGTCGCTAAATCTCCAAATCTTAGCATCTCCATGTTTTCTATGATCAGTCTGGCCATTGTGAGCTTTGGAGACGCCAGGTGGGAGCAGCAATTACTTTACCTCACGCCGAACACCGCGACGACGATTACCAGGATGATGAACACCAGTACGGCACACATGCAACGACAATGGCTACAAAAACTTGGTGGTGGGGCATCTCCTGCATCCATGAAGACCGAAGAAGAGGAACTGATGTATTTTTTGGGTCGAATTTATAAAATGTATAAGTTCAAGTACTCGGTGTGGCTTTGTACTAATTCGAATTCTCTCATATATTGTAATGTGCTAAATAAAAAGATAACGTAAGTTTGCCCAACCTGTGAAAAATATCCAAAATAGATTAGATTAAATTAGGCAAAAATAAGTACTTGATTGAGTAATTCGCTAATTGATGAATTTGAGAATAATGTGCAACTACTCCGATTTAAAATTGCAGCTACTACGATTCTCTTAATGACTATTCCATCATTGTGCGAATCTCTTGATTTGGTTCATGAAATGAGGCGAAGCATAATGATAGTTGATTGTAACTACTTGACATTTACAAATTAGTAAATATTTCTTGATGACACAACGAGTTAAGAAACAAATGTAGAACTATATATATTGAGTGATCGAATCATCGCCCAATTAAGATAAAGTGCCTCAAAACACAAAACCTAAGAATGATGCAGGCATAAATATTCAGTCCCAAATAAGATTGAAACAAAGTTTGGTTTGGAAGAAATAAGAAGAAAAATAGGACAAAAATACCAAAAACTCAACGAATGAAACTCCAAAGTCGTTAGAAGCTGTAAAACCCCTGAATTTATAATTTTGCATCAGAAACTAGAGTAGTTTGCATGTTCAGATTCCGCCAATGGTACAAACGCAGGCTCTCACCGTCGTGGAACACATTCACGTAACTTTTCCCACGAGCCAGTATGGAAATTCCTGGTCACCTCGGATGGTAAGCACACTAGTGCCCCTAAAGCTAAGGTGAATGATGCGTTTATTCACCTCGCCAAAGAACTTTCCCTTTGCCGACCCGGCTGGGAATCAAAATTGTATATCCGGCTGCCAAATCCTTTTGGCGAAGAAATCACTAGCCGTGAAATCTTCGTCCTCTAAGAGAACCAAGAGTCCACTTGGGAGCTCCGCGTAAAAGTGCTCCACACTTAGGCTCGTGAAACTTACCTCCGTTATACCCTCCGGAATAAAGGCCGATCGAATAAGAAGCGTCGTTGAATCGCCTAAGCTCGGCATCTCCATGTCTTCTACGGTCAGTCTGGCTATTGTGAGTTTTGGAGGCGCCAGGTGGGAGCAACAATTAAGGTAACTCGCTCCGAACCCCGCGATGGCGTTTACCAGGGCGATGAACACTAGTAAGGCGCACATGCAGCAACGGTAGCTACAAAAACTTGATGATGGGGCATCTCTTGCATCCATGAAGACTGAAGAAGAGGAATTGGTGTATTTTTTGGGTCGAATTTATGAAATGTATAAGTTCAAGTACCTAGTGTGGTTTTGTACTAATTCGAATTCTCTCATATATTGTAATGGGCTAAATAAAAAGGTAACGTACGTAGGCCTAGCCTGTGAAAATATCCAAAATAGATTAGATTAAATTCAGCGAAAATAAGTACTAGATTGAAAAATTCTCAAATTAATGAATTTGAGAATAATGTGCAACTACCCCGATTTAAAATTGCAGCTACTCCGATCGATTGAGCATAATGTGCAACTACTCAGATTTATTGTGTCATATCATAATGATAACAACAAAAACACAATGCCAAATCCTAACTGTGGCCGACATTGGCTTTAAAATGATAGTGAGGCAGGGGAAACAAGCTGGTAATCAACAAGAAGCCTGCAAAATTTCAGCTACTTTGATTGATCGAGCTAAAGTCTTCGGGTAAAATCACAACCATTAGTCAACACCAATTAATTTTGATCATAAAGTGAGGCAAAAAAAAAATGGAAGAATAAGATCTAACACAAGAACAAACCAAAATAATAACTAAGTCTTTAAAACTACTCAGTACAGATTTAAAGCAATCAAAAACTTCAATAAAGACATAAAAGTATTCTAGGTCTTCATGACTTCTTCTCCACCCCACATCTTCTAAAATTCACAAAAACACCAACCATAATCTTTAACGCTTCCCAATATTGAAAACGGTGAGATAAGGTGCTTCAATACACTCTTCAATATCTTCATTAGGAGATAAGGTGCTAAAATATTGTTTGTAGCACATATTGACACCATTGTTGAAATTGTAAGCTTCTTCACCTCTAATTCTAGTTGCAAGTTGTTGTTGCTCTTCATATTCAGCCCAATATAATAAATCATCCACCATTTCTTGCTCATGCATGAATTGTAGATGATTATTAATTTCCCCTCAGCACAACAATTGTGGGCATGAGGTAGATATGATAGGCTAAGCGGCCTATGACTATAGAAATAGGAGAATTGTCATTTTGGGATATTTTTTGAAATGCGTGAACATAATCCTTGGTAATGAAGAAATAAGGGAAATCGCCTATTACTACATTTTGTGGAATGATGTCTCCATATCAAGATTTTCATTAGGTGATCCTCTCGATACTAGTGTTTATAAGTATATATACCTCTCCTCCACCATGAGTCAAAACCTTAGAACATGTGCAGTTGAGAGAATTGGAGCTCTTATTTGCACTCTTTCTCTTCAAAGAGGATCTCTTTTGAAAGAGAAATAGAAGAGAAATAGAAGAAAAAATAGAGTAATCCTCCTTCCATAGAGGAATTGAATCAAAACGGAGGGAATAACCATATAAGAAAATTCACTCTGATGAGCCATTACTTCATGCATAAGTATTCACTTTTATTCGATTAGTTACCATAATTTTTATATTGTGCTGATCAGAGTTGATAAACGAGACATTCCCAACTCGAAGTTTATCATATTATATCAATTCAAATCTCATAATCAATGAAAAATTTAGTGTATTGTGCTGATCAGAGTTGATAAACGAGACACGCCCAACTCGAAGTTTATCATGTTATATCAATTCAAATCTCATCATCAATGAAAAATTTAGTGCCTCATTTGTTGTAGCAGATATATACATCAAGCTTGCAATATTAGAATTAAATGGAATTCATATCCTCTGGATGTGGAATTTGACATGAGGAGCATTGGCAATAAGGCCAGTGAATAGTTCAGTTCCAACATACCCGCGAATAGGGAAATAAGTTAACAAATATGCTGATTCTGATAATCAACACCCACCTAAATAAACAAAATATACTATATATTTTTTTTGATAAGGTAAAAATTAGGAGATCACCTAAGGGAGGCGTCCTAGAGCATTCTTGCGGATGAGAACTTGGAGTTCTAGGTTATCCAGAATAGTGTTGGTAGGATAGTTGTGGCCAACTTAGCGATTTTATCAGCCACAACATTGCACTCCCTACCAACATGTTTAACTGATTTGACCTCAAAGAACTGAAATGAAACCATAATGCCCGAGATTAACATTTCAATTTCTCATGGACATCCAAGTAATTTTTTTCAACCATTTAACTATGTCATCCAAGTAATTTTTTTTTTATTTATGAATTTTCCCATCTAAATCTTCAAATACTACTCAAATCTATCACGTTATAATTTCCCATTACTATATAATAATGCCACCTTACTTTTTAAGATCAATCCATATTGAACAATTGTATTTTAAGATGAGTTTATATTAAATAATTATATATATATAGAAAAATATTATTGTATTCTCTTATATGTGTGTTTGTGTGTGTATTTATTTATATCCCTACAATTTCAAGGCTACTTTTTCTTATTATTCACTAATTATATATCCTTAATGTTTACTTTATTTTATATTTTTAAGTAATTATCAAATCAGTTTTATTAAATAATTATTAAATAATGGTATATTTATGATCAATTTATATGAAATAATTCATAAAATAATATTTCACATGCACTAAACCTTTTAAGATCAATCTATATTAAATAATTGTATTTTAGAATCAATCTATATTAAATAATTACAAAATTATTATTTCTCTTATAAATATGTGTATCCCTACAATTTCAAGGTTATTTTTTGTTCTCATTCACTAAATAAATATTCCTAATGAGTAGCTCAATTTATTTTTTTAAATACTTATTAAGATCAACTTTCTATGTCAATGATATTTTTTCAATGGTTATTACAAGATAATATATATACATCAAAGAAACTATAGTGAATCCACAAAAATCTCAATAATATTTTCCATGTATAATTTCTTACTTTAACAAATACAAATTGTTTAGGCAATACAAATAATGATGACAAGATTTAGAAAGATTTAATAACGTGTTTCATCTAGGTATATTTGAGTTAGGGTTTTGGTAAATGTTTTGAAACCACTTAGGAGGGGATTAGTCATGATGGTGAAGGAAAGGAATATAGGTGTGGAAATTAAGTATGAAAAGCTACCAAACTTCTTTTATTCGTGTGCGACGATTGTCATGTAGAAAACGATTATAATGATGGGGGATATAAAAGATGTTCAATAGGAGTAAGGGGATTGGATAAGAGCATCGTCGATCAAGAGATGGCAATCGAGATCGGATTTTGAAAAGGAACAAGAGAGAAAGAGTATTAAAGGGTTGGATGAGGGGTCTAGCAAGAACGAGAAGTCATAGGAAAAGTGGAAGTGTCATGTAAGAGAGGTTGAGGAAGGGGTGAGGGCGGTTGAAACTAGGGAAAAAAGGGTGAAGGAGGGGGGATGTTGAGATGGAAGATATGTGTGATGCTCGTAAAAAACAAGCAATCTATATTCCGCCGATGAGAGAGATTAGCCCCTCTAGTTGAGAATTATGAGTATTTTAAGTTACAACTATTGTGGACTGGGAAAGGCCCACACAGTTGATTGCCTTGCCAATTTTGTGAGGAGGGAGTCCCCAAATTTGGTCTTTTTAATGGATACTAAATGTGGCAGTAAGAGGATTGATAGCTTGCATCTAATGTTGTGGTTAAATTGGAGGCTAGGGATTGTAGAAAACTTCCATTTCAAATAGAGTTTGATTTGAGGTAAAATGTTAATGCCATCACATTACGTATTGACAAAGTACTTAAAGGGAAGTCTGGGGACGTCTTTCTTTCAATTGGAGGGGTGGAAGACGAAATGAGAAGCAACGAGTAGCAAATCGTAGAAATGAAGTAGGTTGAAAGGCGCGGTTTGCGGTAGGAGCAATGTTCTAAAAAACGCTAGGCGGACGCTGGGCGGAGAGGCACCGCTTAGGGCCTAGACAGCCTGAACGGTGGCCTAGGCGGTCCTAGACGGGTGCCTAGGCGGCCTGGACGGCTAGGCGGGCTAGGACCTTCCAGCGCCTAGGCGGGGCCTAGACGGGGCCTAGAAGGGATTTTTAGAACAGTGGGTAGGAGAACGTGCATGTGCTTTTCTGACAAAGAGCGAGCATGGTCTATAACAAGTCTGAACGTGACCGCGCCCTCAGGGTTCGAGCCCACACTCTCAATGGATGATCTAAGTCCTTCAAGAAACCCCTCAATGATAGCAATCTGAGGGGGTTGGGTCACTATTGGCCAAGATCCAGGTTCGAGGTGCCGTGATCTTCTCCGATGAGTAACCAAGATAAGTATGAACCATCGAAAGATGGTCCGCTAGCCTCTTATTCTTGCGTGAGCGAGGGCGGGATGAGGCAGAATCAAGGGTGTGGAAGAGGCATAGAAGAGGGTGATGCCCGAGCCAAGGGGATGAGAAACTCAACTCAAAGCTTGGCTAGTTCATATTGGACGTGATTAATATGCTTACATCGAAAAGCCTATATTATTGAGTAATATAAACCTATTGGCCTAATGGGGCTTATGCTAATTTAATTGAGCCGCCCTTTTTAAGCATAAGAAAGGCACACACCTATAATATTAAACAATAAGCAACATATTATAATTAAATAAATATAAAGATATATACCGATAGGCTCAGCTAGGCGTTGGCGTGCCCGGTTCCAATCACTCAAGTCTTATGTACCCGTTCCACCATTCCCAAGAGTTCTGAAGGAATCCTGCGAGCTGGAAAAAAACCAAAAAATCTTTGAAACATTTAGCAAGTACGAGGTAAACAATCCTTTACTCAATTTGATTAAAAGCATTCTTAGATATGCTATGTTTTTGAAAGAATTGTGCACCATCAAAAGAACTCAAAAGCTAAAAGAGAAACAAATGACATCAGTAAGTGAACATGTGTCTGCCGTGTTTCAAAGGAGTATGCCCAAGAAATGTGGTGACTCTGGCATGTTCACTATTCTCTGCGTAATTGGTGAGACAAGGATTGATAAGGCCATGCTAGATCTAGGTGCTTGCATTAATGTTCTACCTTAATCTCTATATAAAATGCTTGAATTGAGCCCTTTGTAAGAAACATGGATTGTGATTCAATTAGTTGATAGATAAAATATGTATCCTAAGGGTATTAGCTGAAGATGTGCTTGTTGTGGTGGATACTTTGATATTCCTTGTTGATTTTTATGAGGTGAGCGAATGCATCAACCCTCCACTCAAGATATCTTTTGCCTGACAAATCAAGGATGTCAAACTTCTTTTTAGTGATGTTTTCCATTTAGTTAATACACATAATATATCCAAAACAAAGATTAACATAAGCAGTATTATAATTTATGAGTCGTGTATGGACGATTGAAGGACATGTTATATCAATCAATATAGGCATACATGTAGATGATATATTCAAAATGCATTGAATAAAGATAGATGGTGTGAGTTAAAGAAATAGTCAATCAATACGTAGGCATAAGAATATCATACAAAAATGAAAGAAAAATATTTAGCGTGAATTTTGAAATCCTTAGAGTCCTTAAGATCTATAAAGTCCTTATAGTCCAATTCCCTTTCACCCCTTTTTTATCTCCACTTTTTCACTTCTGACCCAATCTTCTTATCCACTTCTCCATATTTGATCTCCTTTACCAAATTTTCTTTCAACATTCTCCATGACCGCCGACGAGATTATGTGTCTTCTTATATGGTAATAGGAAATTTATGATTGAGCTATTCATTTGCATCACTCTTATTGTGATTACCAACATCATACACATAATCCTTTTGGTTAAAACTTACTTTCAATACAAGTAGTGAAAGCAAAGATTTTCAATGCAAAAATCGGGTTAAACATCAAAAGAGGTAAGCAAATCTAATGTTTTGTGTTTATCTTGTACATGTCCAAGAACATGCTTTTATTTTGGTTAGAAATTGTTTCAAATCTAGGATGAAAAATGAGTTTTTGATGTAAAGGATCCCAAATCGTACAACTACAAAGCATACTCCTCAAAATGATTTTAGGAAATAAAAATCTTGCATGATTAAGATTAGAAAGAGATAGAGCTTGTACCTTGGTGATTAGAGAAGCTCAATTGGTAGGTAGAGTCTCGTGCTGATAATGTGATGTAAAAGTGTTATAAAAGCAAAATCATTTAACCGTTATATATGGAAAAACACTTAAACAATTTTAGAAGGAATATTAGAGAATGTATTTCTTACTCTTTTTTGGTGCAAGTTTTACAATGGAGGATGACTCTATTTATGAGCCAAGAGTGGAGTAAAACTTTGGTGAATTTTCATGATTCGTGCATAAAAATAACGTGGTAAAGAAAATGAGTTTTTCACCCTTTTTTTTGGTGAAGGGCACAACCCATTTCTCATGAGAGTCGAACCGAAGACCTTTGCGTATTACCTTTGAGGCTTTACCGATTGACTAGATACCCGAACGCAGTATTTCACCTTTTGTACAAGACTACAAGTTACTTCCAATCTAGAAATACTCAATTGTTCATCTACAATCATATGTGTGTGATACAAATGATAAAGATGTGTATAGTAGCGGACCTAGAAATTTGGGGGGGGGGCTAACTGATAGCTTGCATATAGGAGTAGCTTAGTTGCATGTTTTATATATGTTTTAGTTAGGTTTTAGGTTAGTTTTTATGTAGTTTTTAGGTTTTTTGTTGTCGGTTATTATGCGCTGGTTTGCTCGGTTTTACAGGTTTTTAGGTTCAGGAGCAACAGCGGGGCGAGTACAGATTGACCATGCCGGTGGTGGACGAGGCAAAGGAGCTAAGGAAGCTAGGATATGCTAGGAGAAGAGCTAAGACAAGAAAGGACGAGTCAAGAAGCCAAGCCAATTGCTCGGCTTGCATCCCGCGTAGCGAGCCCGAGCAATCACAACTGGTGGCTAATTGCGCGGGGAGGACATTGTGCGGCCACGCAATGTAGGCCGATGCCGCGCAATCTGGCGCTTTTCACGGACAAGAGTTTGGGCCGAGATTTGGTTTTGGGCTTTGACATTTGGGTTTATGGGCTTATGTCATCCGAGTATATGGGGTTTAATGTATCTTTTGAGGGATATTTTTAGTAGACATATAAATACTTTATGTTAGTTTAATTTTCAGAACTTTTGTCAAACTTTGGAGGCTAGGGTTTCTTTGGAGAGAGTTTTCTCAAAGGAGCAATCTTTGAACCTCTTGTAAGTTTGATTTTAATTCAATTATGCATTGCTAATTTGTCTTATGTTTGACTAGTTATTGAAATCATAGATTGCATAATATTGTGAGGTTTGATTGATTCTCATCAACTTGAATAGGTTCTATTCCCTATGCTTAATTGAATTAGAATTATTCTAGGGTTTTGTTAGATTGGACACCTAATAGAATTTCTAGGTTAATTTACAACTAATTTGATCAAGTCCCGTTCGGGATTGATTAGATAAAGTAGCAACTATAATTGTTTAGACCCGTTCGGGCTATCCAGTTGTAGAGGGAATAAACCACATATAACTTGATTAGCTGTTTGCGTTGAGTATTTGTTTCTATCGATACTTTGGACTTAAAGCTGTCGTTTAATTGAATCTAGATGTTGTTTTAGGTTGTTAAATGATTAGGGTTGTTCAGACCGTTAGCTCTTTCAACTAAATATAAAGTCTTGGATAATAATCCACGGTAGATTATTCGAAGGAATTGAGAATCGAAAGAATCAATGATCAATAAGCATATCTATGACGGATTTAACTAGTTGAACACGCTTGTCTCTTATTTGATTAAAACCATCTTTTGCATTCTTAGATGGTTTTCTATTTTGCATAGTAGATTAGAATTTCATTCATAAAACCCCCAATATTAGTTACTTGGTACTTAAGCAATAACACATCTACACGAGTCTCTGTGGGATCGATCCTTGCTTACCATTCTACTCAGATTGGTTAAGTTAGGATTCTTTGATAGGTAAACGACTGAAAAATACCTCATCAAATTTGGCTCCGTTGTCGGGGTCTCGTCGCTATTTGTGTTTATTACTTTTGTGCTGTTTTGGGTGTGAACCTGTTATATGGTTCATACCCGTGCTACTAACTCATCTCCCCTGTTGTTTGATCCAGATATTGACAGGACACTCTTCAAGCTAAGGAAGGAAATCTGGAATCACTTTCAGGCCTTACCATTCTTTCTTGAAGAATCTGACTCTGAATCTGCTGAATCTGCCGAGATGGGTGATCAAACTCTGAGACAGTTGACTGCACCAAATCTGACACAACAGCCATTGGCGGTGCAATTCCCTGCTCTCGGTGAGGGAGTCAAGTTTGAGCTGAAATCCGGGTTGATCCACCTTTTGCCTTCATTCCATGGGCATAGTGGTGAAGACCCCAACAAGCATCTTTCTGAATTTCATGTTGTGTGCTCAAGCATGAAGCCTGCTGATGTGACTCATGACCAGATCGCGTTGAGAGCCTTTCCTTTTTCTCTCAAGGATCAGGCTAAAGACTGGTTTTACTACTTGGCTCTGGGAAGTATTGATACATGGGCCAAGATGAAGGAAGCTTTTTTGGAGAAGTACTTCCCTGCTACAAGGCTCAACGATATAAAAAAGTGAATCAGTAACATCGAACAAGAAGCTAATGAGTCCTTGTACGAATACTATGAGAGATTCAAGAGGTTGGTAGCCAGCTGTCCCTTCCATGGCTACACTGATCAAGACCTAATTCTATATGTTTTCAATGGCCTCTTGGATGATAAGAGAAGAATGGTCAATGCAGCTTGCCAGGGTCACATTCTCAACAAAACTCTTGTTGCTGCGTTTGACCTGTTTACACAACTATCTGAGGGCACAAGACAGTTCAGAAAAGAGACTAGCTCGAGAGCTGCAAATTCAGTGGTGGCTAATACAAGAATCCAAGATGAAGTCACTGAGTTGAAAATGATGATGAAGCAGCTGTTGCAGCAAGGTGGTAGACAACAAGTGAAATCCTGTGAAATTTGCTTTGATAACATGCATCCCACTGACTCTTGCCCTACACTTCAAGATCCGAATGCTGAGGTGAACGCAGTGGGAGGATATGGACCACCTAGGCCGAGGTATGACCCCTTCTCCAACACCTACAATCCAGGCTGGAGGGATCATCCTAATCTGAGGTACGGAAATTCCAATAACCAGCAGTTCAATCAACAGGGTGGTCAAGTTCAATACAGACCACCTTTTCAATCCCGTCCTCAAGGGGCCAATCAGAATGCGATGTCAACTGAAGATATGATTCGGATTCTTGCACAAACTATGACCACAATGCAAGGCTCAATGAGCCAATTTCAACAAGAGACCAAGTCCAGCATCCACAATCTAGAGACTCAAGTCAGTCAAATTGCCAATGCTTTAGGCAAACTGGAAGCTAGAGATTCAAGTAAGTTGCCATCTCAGACCGAGCTCAATCCGAAAGAGAATGTCAATGCTATTACACTGAGGAGTGGGCGAGAGCTTCAAGTAGAGCCCAGGGACGGGCACGTACCAATCAGAAGGGCAGTAACAGAAGAATCTAAGGGCGAAACTGAGGAAAAATTCGAGCCGACAGAGGAAATTCCAAGCAATTCAATCGGGGAGGAATTGCTCGGCCTGCCTGCTAAATGCGCGGCCGAGCAATGTCCATCCCGCGCAATGACATCTCAGTCAAGATTGCGCGGGGACGAGACGCCACAAAGCGCGGCCACGCAATATCCAAGCCGTGCAATGTGCTCCCAGTCAGGATTGCGCGGCTTGGGCACTGAAAGCGTGGCCGAGCAATCTGGAGCAAAACCGAGCAATTCAGACGCTGTTGAAGATTCTTCTGGAGTTCCTCTGAAGTCTTATGCACCTGTTCCACCCTTCCCGGAGGCACTAAAAGAGACCCGAAAGCTGGAGAGCGACAAAGAATTGTTCAAGACATTCAGCAAGTGTGAGGTAAACATTCCTTTACTGAAACTGATTAAAAGCATTCCTAGATATGCTAAGTTTTTGAAAGAATTGTGCACCATAAAAAGAACTCAAAAGCTAAAAGGGAAACAGAAAATCTCTGTAAGTGAGCATGTGTCAGCTGTGTTTCAAAGGCGTATGCCTCAGAAATGTGGTGACCCTGGCATGTTCACTATTCCCTGCATTATTGGTGATACAAAAAATGATAAAGCCATGCTAGATCTAGGTGCTTCAATTAATGTTTTACCTTACTCTGTGTACAAAATGCTTGAATTGGGTCCTCTACAAGAAACTGGTGTTGTGATACAGTTAGCTGATAGGTCAAATGCTTACCCTAGAGGAATAGTTGAAGATGTGCTTGTAATGGTTGATAATCTGATATTTCCTGCTGATTTCTATGTCTTAGATATGGACCATGATAAGCATGCTGCACCTATTTTGCTAGGTAGACCTTTTCTGAAAACAGCTAAGACTAAGATTGATGTCTGTAGTGGTTCTCTGACTATGGAATTCGACGGGGAAAGGGTAGAGTATAACATTTATGATGCAATGAAATACCCTCCCGAAGATTCCTCGCTTTGCTTAGTTGATGTGGTAGAGCCACTTGCTCAATAATTTTTCAATATGCATGAATCTGAAGCTTTGAGATCCACCTTGGAAAATGCTATTATGAATGAAACTTCAGATTTGGATTTAAAGACTGACCTGCAGGAAGTAGTGGTTGAGTTGAATGCTCACTTTGAGCGTCCGCTTATGCCACCGGTGTAACACCCCGTCTTCCGACGAGGCGCTACTAGGGAATAGACCTTACAAGGTACTATTAAATAGGTTGACAACTACATTGTAGGACCTTACAACGCGGGCACGACGAGAAAAACATAATAAAACATCCAACCTTTATTTAATAAAACTTAGAAAACGTAATCATGTATGAATCCCCGAAAATCATAAACATTCAAATACGTCACAACGCCTACTGAAACTGAACTATCCGAACAAAATGATAATAAACGAAACATAATACTAACTCCGTCTAACAAATATTAAAATCAACATCCTAACTATTATAAATAACCTAGTATGAAACCAATTCCACTATGACACACGCTCTTTACCGCTCCGGCCCGCCATCTGGCCTCGGTTCCTGCACGGCTCCCTGATTCATACCTAGAACTGAAAAATATTCCCCGAAGGGTCAGCGTCTAATCTACCAAGCTAGAAAGAATACGGAAATTGTAGAACGCTTTGAAAGCATTTCTAAAGTCAGCATACAAATCCACAATCGCAATCATAACTCTAAAGGCCAATACCTAAATCAGTTATAGTCAGTCACACATAGTCACATACGCATTCATAATCACAACCTCATAACAACGCAAATCCTCCTTTTTCCACAATCCGACTTCCAAGGCGCTCATCACCGCGCCGAGTGCAGAGGCAGGCCCTCTCACTCCACTTCACAATCTCCCTTCTAACCCCTGGCTAAGCCTCCACTGGAGCACTTGCCAAAAACACACAGATAATAATTTTCGTGTTGAAGGGGCACGATTTTGCCAGTCACACGGGTCAACATAGCCAACTCTTCCTCAACACCAGCTACGATGAGCCGTGTCGGAAACGGTACCAACACAGAGAAAACGTTCTAAAAATATTCTTCCGATAAAACACGTTCAAACCATCTTACACACACAACAATACAAGAAGTTCAAAACAGTTTATAAAGGCATTCAGGACTAGTTCCTAAAACCCGCCCTACAATAACGATACGCAATCTAACAAGGGAGAGGAGAACCGAGCAAGTCGAAGAACGACTTACTTCCAAGACAACCTTTGATGCGATTTAATGAACACGAGTAATGCTAGAAACCTAGAATATTAACAATCATTATTAATTAGTCGACTTGCAGATAACAACTACTAAATAACAATTAACAACCCATCTAAACCGAAACCGACAACTCTTAAACTAATCTAACCTCAATTATACTTATCTTAGCCGAACCGATCACCACATACATATAGCTTCCAAATGAGCTATACTAGTCTAATTAACCCACCCAATTATCTTATAGAATTTTACAATTGAACTCACACCACATGCGAAAATTTTTTTACGATTAAATGAATATCCTAATTAATTTACCACCCCAGTAGAAACAAACCCATGATCCCACTATACAATTTGAATTTTAAAGGTGCATAGCCAAGTACACCTAATAGATCCACTAAAATTACGAACTAATATACTACACCTACTAACTACCAAATCCATTAATTTAACACCATTGTAAATGTCGTAACAATCAATATTTTAGCCTAGTTTTAACTAAAGTTTACCCAAACTCTTTAATTGTACTAACCGATTACAATCCCAGCCACTCATTCCCACCAAGGCCTCCACTATTAAAACAGTATATACTAACCATAGAACTTGTACACTTTCCACTAGAAATTATCTAAGCAATATTGAAATCTACTACTAATTACACCCCTGACCATATACACCAAGCCCGTCACCCTCTACCTTCCTAATCACGGTCAGCCAACAATGGAGTTCTCGTTAACCTCCCCCTTCCCCCATCATGCTTCTTTCTTTTAAACCAAACCCAACACAAGGACACTTCTACCCGAGTCCTCAATCCCATAAGGCTAGACTCGATCGACAATGAACACAAGGCAAAAAATTCAGCAAGAAAAGGATTGACTTTTACCCGTACGCAAGAAAGGCAACGGCAACGAATAGCCCAGCAATTCCGTAGATGTCGGAGGACACGAACTTGTCCAGATCGATGATCTTGAAGGAAAGAGTGATACGATTAGAGTCTAAAGAGGTAGCGAAAACGAGACAAGGGAAGCGAGGTTTACCGGCGATCGAAGTACCGAACGGAATGACAAGCGCTCACCTCAAATCCACTGGAGAAGATGAAACGCGTAGCTTTACCGGAGAAGAAGAAAGGAACGGTGAATGGACAAGAGTCATGGTGCCTCGCACTTGATTGCCGGAGAAGGAACGAAGAAGTCAGAGGTGATTAAGCGAACCATGAAGGAGGCTAGGCGAGGTCTGATTCTCTGAAATCCCAAGATGATTTAACGAAGGAGGCGGTGTGGGAATATATATAAGGCTAAAAGATTATAATATTGGTTTAAAGATGATAATTTTATATGTGTTGGTTAGGATTTGGCTTATCCGAATTTATAGGATTATACTAGTCTTGAATTGACGAAATTAGTTGAGGATTTGATAGGGTTCTTGGGTGTATATATACTATGGGACTTATTAAAACGGGATTAATAAATCGGGTTACTTACGAGTCTGTTTGTAGACCAAGAAACTCGTTTTTTTTCTTGTTTCGACTATAGCGAAAAAAATGGAACTCGAATATTACAACCGGGCTCAAAGCCCATACCACTAACCTTGCCAAGCGAGAAGCTTTTGCCATCTATTGTGCAGGCACCAGTGGTAGAACTGAAACAACTTCCAGACCATCTCAAGTATGCTTTCTTAGGTGAAGGGGATACTTTGCCGGTAATTATATCCAACAAGCTCAGCAATGAGCAAGAAGGAAGACTAGTGGCAGTTCTGAGGGAGCATAAGACGGCTATAGGATGGACCATTGGTATGCATCGGATTCTATTAGAAGATAACGCTACACCGTCTAGACAGCCCCAAAGAAGGTTGAATCCCCCGATGATGGAAGTGGTAAAGAAGGAGGTGTTGAAGCTCCTTCAGGCAGGTATGATCTTTCCTATTTTTGATAGTAAATGGGTCAGCCCAACTCAGGTTGTCCCTAAAAAGGATGGTATCACAGTGGTTGAGAATCACAAGGGTGATCTCATTCCCACCAGAGTCCAGACCGGGTGGCGGGTGTATATTGATTATCGCAAGCTGAATGCGGTAACTCGGAAGGACCATTTTCCATTACCTTTTATTGACCAGATGTTGGAACGACTTGCCGGTCGTTCATTCTATTGTTTCTTGGATGGGTATTCTGGATATTTTCAGGTAGCCATAGCACCAGAGGATCAGGAGAAGACAACATTCACTTGTCCTTTAGGCACCTTTGCATACCGAAGGATGCCTTTTGGACTGTGCAATGCCCCAGCTACATTCCAACGGTGTATGGTTAGTATCTTTTCTGAGTACAAAGAGAAATTTATTGAGGTATTTATGGACGATTTTACCGTCCATGGGGATGATTTTGATTCATGCTTAACTCATTTGACACTAGTGCTTAAAAAATGTGAAGATACTAATCTTGTTCTCAACTCTGAAAAATGTCATTTTATGGTAGAACAAGGTATAGTATTAGGCCATGTGGTGTCTTCTAGGGGTATTGAGGTCGTTAAGGCTAAGGTTGAAGTAATTCAATCTTTTCCTTATCCTACTAATGTGAGTGAAGTGCGTTCTTTTTTTAGGCCATGCAGGGTTTTACCGCAGGTTTATCAGAGACTTCTCCAAAATTGCCTCTCCCTTATTTGAGTTGTTGAAGAAGGAAGCAAAATTTGAGTTTGGTGATGCATGCAAGACGACGTTTGATGAGCTAAAACTCCGCCTCACCACAGCTCCCATTATTCAAGCCCCAGATTGGTCTCTTCCCTTTGAGATCATGTGTGACGCCAGTGATTATGCAGTGGGGCTGTTTTGGGACAAAAGAAGGGCAAAGCGTCTCACGTGATTCACTACGCCTCTATGACATTAAATGAGGCTCAGAGGAACTACTACACCACAGAGAAGGAGCTCCTAGCAGTTGTGTTTGCATTGGAAAAATTTCGCTCTTACTTGATGGGAACAAGAGTGATTGTTTATACAGATCATGCAACACTCCGCTATCTATTGACGAAAAAAGAAGCCAAGCCCAGGTTAATCAGGTGGATCTTGTTGTTGAGTGAGTTCAACATTGAGATCAAAGATAAAAAGGGGGCTGAGAATGTGGTTGTTGATCATTTGAGTCGTCTGGTGATGGAAGAACAGAAAAGGCCAGAGAGTTCACCCATTCAGGAGGAATTTCCAGATGATACCTTGTTTGCTATTAAGGTTGTAAAACCTTGGTATGCGCACTTGGTTAATATCCTAGTTATGGGTGAATTCCCACCAACATTCACAAAGGCTCAGAAGGACAAGTTAAGAAGTGAAGCAAGATACTACATCTGGGATGATCCATATTTGTGGAAACACTGCGCTGATCAGGTAATCCGACGATGTATGCCGGATAATGAAGTAACTTCTATCTTAACCTTCTTTCATAATTATGCATGTGGGGGCCATTTTAGTTCTAACAAAACAGCTAGGAAGGTATTGGATGCAGGATTTTACTGGTCGAGCATTTTTAGGGATGCTCATGGTTTTTGTAAATCCTGTGATCGATGTCAAATGGTTGGGAATGTGTCCCAAAAGAATGAGATGCCTCAATCTCCTATGATTTTTTGTGAAATTTTTGATATTTGGGGCATTGACTTTATGGGTTCATTTCCCAACTCTTTTGGGAACTATTATATCTTTCTTGCGGTGGACTACGTTTCCAAATGGGTGGAAGCGAAGGCCACCAGGACTGATGACTCTAAAGTGGTGACAGATTTCTTGAAGACCAACATTTTTACTAGATTTGGAGTCCCTAGAGCTTTAGTTAGTGACAAGGGATCCCACTTCTGTAACAAGATGGTGAGTGCATTGTTAAAAAAATATCATGTCACACACATGGTTTCTACAGCATACCATCCTCAGACAAATGGCCAAGCAGAGGTGTCCAACAGAGAAATCAAGTCTATTCTAGAGAAAATTGTGGCACCCAACAGAAAGGACTGGAGTGTTAGGTTGGATGATGCACTATGGGCATACAGGACAGCTTATAAAATACCAATTGGAATGTCACCATTCCGTTTGGTGTTTGGCAAAGCATGTCATCTACCGGTGGAAATTCAACACAAGGCATATTAGGCGGTAAAAAAATGCAACATGCAGTCAAATGAGGTGGGCGAATTCAGGAAACTTCAACTCCAAGAATTGGAAGAAATTAGACTTGAGTCTTATGATAATGCATCAATCTATAAGGAAAAGACAAAAGCCTGGCATGACAAGCATATCTGGAGGAAGAGTTTCAAAGTAGGAGACAAAGTCCTCTTATTTCATTCCCGCCTGAAGCTATTCCCTGGGAAGCTGAGATCTCGATGGATGGGTCCTTATGTGGTTGCTCGTGTTTATCCACACGGTGATGTGGACATTTATGACAGTACCACTCAGACCCTGTCTAAAGTTAATGGTCAAAGACTGAAGCCATATTTTGAAGGATTCAACAACGCCATCATAGAAGAAACGGCTCTACAAGAGCCGGAACAAGAGCCTTGATATCCTTTTTACGTCAAGCTAAAGACGTTAAACAAGCGCTTCTTGGGAGGCAACCCATGTTTTAAGATAGTTTTGCTTTGATTTTTGTTTTCTGATTTAAAATTTTTGTTTTTTATTAGTTAAGTTTAGGTAGAAATAATCCTCAAAATTTTAGATAACTCGGAAAAGTTGTGAGGTACAGAAGGACTCGGAAAGGGGACAAAAATTTGATACAAAAATTGCGTGGCCAAAGGAATCTGAGCCAACACGAGCAATGCAGTCTCAGTGAGGATTGCGCGGCTTGGGCTGCTAAATGCGCGGCCGCGCAATCCAAAGCCCCTAAGTCGTGCAATCTCAACTGAGAGGAAATTGCGCGGCTTCGCAATTGCGCGGCCGCGCAATTAGGCGCGATCCCGCGCAATCGGCGTTTTTTCGGGACCCCCTTTTTAATTAAACCCGATGCCTCCTTTCTTTCTTTCCCCATTCGTACGCCGCCCCTCCTTCCTCACTCCCCTCTAAAACCTCCATTGAAGGCCATCTCAAGTTCCTTTCAAGCTTCTCAAGGCGGGATTTCAACCTCAAATCAAGCAAACAACTCCACATCAACAAGGATTCAAGTAAGTTGCTCAAAATCCCCATTCAATTTCGGTTTTTAATTGGTTAAATCTAGATCTAGGTTTGGCTAGAAAAACCCGAATTTGACCCCTTTAGGCTCGGATTTAGGCTTAAGTTCTTCACAAAAGTTCGTTTATTGCATGATTCTAGCCTAGATTCGTGTTTTATTTGAGCTTTTTGCACAAATCCGAAAATCACCTAGAATTTGATTAAATTTTAATTATATTTTGATTAAATTGTTTTAGGTAGTGGGGGAAGAGAGTGTTTGAGCGATTATTTGTGAAATATTGCTGTGGTTGTCCTTGCCGGGACAACAAAAGTTGTGTTTTCTTGGTCCGTTTGTGGTGTTGTGCAGGTTCTTGTGAATTTCTGATATAATGACTCAAAAGAAGTAGAACAGACAGAGCTTCATCATCCCGAGCTGCTTACGCTCCCCCTGCTGTGGTGGGAGAAAACACCCAAGAGACTTTTGGGATCACTCTGGAAAAGAATAATCATGTGATCCGGTTTGAGCTTTTGAAGGATAGGGAATGGAAAGCAACCAGGTTCATAGACTGGAACTTGGTGAACGCGATCGGGATAGCTCATTTGTTGAATGAGATTGGGGCATATTTGCACATGGGCGACTTCTTGAAGCTGTGTGAACCACCTTCAAGGGGTTAACACTAGAGTTTCTGAGTACCTTGTCTATTGATTTCAGAGGAGAAGGGGAGAAAACGTTCTGGCTAGGAGGAGGTAGGAGGAAGCTGACCTTGAAAGAAGTCAACCGAGTGTTCGGTTTCTTCAATTTCCCTTCTACTAAGGATATAGTGTTTACTGAGACGGGGGCTACATGAGCTGATCAACACTTTTGGAGAGTCATTACAGGGAAGGCTAAATATGAGCCTTCTAAAGAAAAAGCTTCTCCCATTACTCACCCCGCCATTAAGGTCTTTCAGAGATTTATTGATGGCACCATGAATGGGCGAGGTGATGGTGGAAACAACTGCCCCAAGAAAGATGTAGTTGTGTTGGCAGCTTGTCTGAAAAAGAAGAAGATGAATATGGGCGCTATGCTTATGAATCATATGTACCATGTTGGAAACAAGGGTGGAGGAGCTATCTGTATTGGTGGGATTGTGACCCATCTGGCTAAGCACTTTGGAGTTGATTTGAGCATGTTACAGGTTGACATTCCGCCTGTGCCTATTGATTTTACTATGTTGAAGAAGATGGGAGCCCTTTACATTTACAAGAACTCCTACTATTGGGCGATTAGGGATTCTGGGCGAGTAATGAAGCTTCCTGATGGGAGCCGAGTAAGGATTGGAGACAGCCCCGCTAACTGGTTCATTGATGTTCGGGATGGTGATTTGAGTGTGACTGATGTCAGGGGCCCAGTTAGGGGTAAAAATAAGGCCCCAATTGTTGTTGAGGAGTCTGAAGAGGAGGAGATGGATGAGGATTTCACCATGGCTGAAGAAGAAGAAGAAGAGGACGAGTCTGCTGAATATGTAGACACTGATGAGGATGATGAGTCTGAGGAGGATAACCAGCAACGACAGTTTGATCCGTCTGTACCTGTTGGAGGTGATCACCAGTATTTTGATACACAGTACAGTCAGATGATGGAGATGATGAGACAGATTCAGCTGGAGAACACGCAGCACTACAACAGTATGACGTCTAACATCGATCAAAGCTTTCAGAACATGCAAGGTTATGTGGATCAGAGGTTCACATCATATCAGACTCATCAGGATCAACAACTTGCTGCTTTTCAGGCCCGCTAGGATGAGCAGTTCAGACTACTCAGCACTAGATTGGATGGATGGAGTTCAACAGGCTATCCTCCTCATCAGTCGTATCCTCAGTATGCATTTCCGGATCCACCATATCCTCAGTTCCCACCATACCAGCCACCACCAACTCAGGAGATTCCACCGTACTATCCACCGCAGCCAGAGTTTCAGCTGGAGTACCAGCCACCGCCGCCACAAGATTTTCCGCCTTATTACCCGCCAAACAACTAAGTTCTGTGAGTTTTTTCTCTTTCATTTACTTTTTACTATACTTTGGGGACAAAGTATGTTTTAAGCATGGGGGAAGGGGATTACTTGTGCATTGCATATAGTTTGTATTAGTTTAGGTCATGTTTAAAATTTTTGCATGCATTGATTAAAATTTTTAAAAAATGAAAAAACATCAGAAAATTGAAAAAATACAAAAATATTGCATTTAGGTTCTTATTTCCCCATTGTTTGATTCTTCTTGTTTCTCTAAGTTAAGTATAAGTTCTAACCCATGATTTGCATGATTTACTGAAGTTGATATGATATAAGCATGATCATTGATTAAATGACTTGATTATAGGATGGAGCATGCATTTAGCTTGAGTATTTGATTTATTCTGAAGTTCTGGACAACAATTAGCCTTGTGAGATTTGATTTTTGGCCTTTCATGATTATTTGTTCTCTATAATTCTTGAGTGTATCACCATGATTATCTAGCTCTAGAACTTGCGTTAATACTCTATTTTGAGGCTGCTTTATATGATTGAATGCATGACATTAAAATGATTGAGGCAATGTTTCTTATTAGCCTATTATTTCCCTTCCTACCCTACAAGATCCATGTTTTTGACACCCCACTTATTTGAGCCTTAAGCCTATTTCTATTAGCTCCACAAAATGATCCATAGCCGAATAAGCTTGACCCAGGATCCGGGATTTAGAACTTTAGGTTGTGTTTTTGTTTTGTGTGAGTTATGTATAAGTATGGGGGAGTTGGATGAAAAGGTGGAAAAAGAGGAAATAAAGCTCTTGGTTTCAAAGAAAAAAATGAAGATGAAAAGTATGTGCAAAGCAAAAGAAAAATTGCTTAATTGTTATTAGTCTTCATTAGTAGTAAAGAAAGAGTTGAAAAGAGGCAAAAAAAAAAAAAAGAGAAGCAAAGTTTTTGATTGTAAATGTATGGAGTTAAGAAACGAAGTTGGGAAGTGTTATGAGAAAAAGTGTTGAATTTCGGTTTAGGATTAGTTCTTTATCCCGGATTTAGCACCACATGCCAAATATTATCCCTTCCAAATTTCTCTTTACTTTGGCCCCATTACAAGCCGGAAAAAGACCTCATGATTTTTCTTATGTATTTGATCCCCAGCGGTGGAGATTTAGAACTCTGGTGCAAGCATATGGTAGTCTAGTTTTCATGGGTGATTTTTGAGTGAAACACGTCCTTTATACACTTAAGAGTTGAGTGCAAACACAATTTCCTTGGTGAGGTTTAGAATGAATGAATGGTCTTTACTTGTTGCTTACCATAATGCATGTTGAGAAGTCTTGGTTGAGGTTTTAATTATATGTGAAATGCTTGTTTGACTTGAGATGGATGTAAGATTGCATTTCTATGGTGTGAATGGATTTATGTCTTGCTTGAGGACAAACAAGGGTTAAGCATGGGGGAATTTGATAGCTTACATATAGGAGTAGCTTAGTTGCATGTTTTATATATGTTTTAGTTAGGTTTAGGTTAGTTTTTATGTAGTTTTTAGGTTTTTGTGTTGTCGGGTATTATGCGCTGGTTTGCTCGGTTTTACAAGTTTTTAGGTTCAGGAGCAACAGCGAGGCGAGTACAGATTGACCATGGCGGTGGTGGACGAGGCAAAGGAGCTAAGGAAGCTAGGATATGCTAGAAGAAGAGCCAAGACAAGAAAGGACGAGTCAAGAAGCCAAGCCAATTGCTCGGCTTGCATCCCGCGTAGCGAGCCCGAGCAATCACAACTGGTGGCTAATTGCGCGGGGAGGATATTGCGCGGCCGCGCAATGTAGGCCGATGCCGCGCAATCTGGCGCTTTTCACGGACAAGAGTTTGGGCCGAGATTTGGTTTTGGGCTTTGACATTTGGGTTTATGGGCTTATGTCATCCGAGTATATGGGGTTTAATGTATCTTTTGAGGGATATTTTTAGTAGACATATAAATACTTTATGTTAGTTTAATTTTCAGAACTTTTGTCAAACTTTGGAGTCTAGGGTTTCTTTGGAGAGAGTTTTCTCAAAGGAGCAATCTTTGAACCTCTTGTAAGTTTGATTTTAATTCAATTATGCATTGCTAATTTCTCTTGTGTTTGACTAGTTATTGAAATAATAGATTGCATAATATTGTGAGGTTTGATTGATTCTCATCAACTTGAATAGGTTTTATTCCCTATGCTTAATTGAATCAGAATTATTCTAGGGTTTTGTTAGATTGGCCACCTAATAGAATTTCTAGGTTAATTTACAACTAATTTGATCAAGTCCCGTTCGGGATTGATTAGATAAAGTAGCAACTATAATTGTTTAGACCCGTTCGGGTTATCCAGTTGTAGAGGGAATAAACCACAGATAGCTTGATTAGCTGTTTGCGTTGAGTATTTGTTTCTATCGATACTTTGGACTTAAAGCTGTCGTTTAATTGAATCTAGACGTTGTTTTAGGTTGTTAAATGATTAGGGTTGTTCAGACTGTTAGCTCTTTCAACTAAATATAAAGTCTTGGATAATAATCCACGGTAGATTATTCGAAGGAATTGAGAATCGAAAGAATCAATGATAAATAAGCATATCTATGACAGATTTAACTAGTTCAACACGCTTGTCTCTTATTTGATTAAAACCATCTTTTGCATTCTTAGATAGTTTTCTATTTTGCATAGTAGATTAGAATTTCATTCATAAAACCCCCAATATTAGTTACTTGGCACTTAAGCAATAACACATCTACACGAGTCTCTATGGGATCGACCCTTGCTTACCATTCTACTCAGATTGGTTAAGTTAGGATTCTTTGATAGGTAAACGAGTGAAAAATACCTCATCACTAACGCATTCACTAAAAAAGTTTGATCGCTTGCTTACATTATAAACAACTCATCAATAGATCATGCATAAATGTATTAACTAAATCATATAAAAAGTTAATTCATATGGAGTAGTAAAATAATCTCTCTTGTAATTTTCAAAATTGATCCATATTTTGAGTAAATTATTTTTTGATACATTACATTTATATGCACACAAATTAATAGTATTAATGTATTATTAATTACTTTTTAACATATAAAGTTATCATTTACTATTCTATATTATTTTTACACTAACTTTATATGTTATATAGTAGTAATACTAAGTCCAGATTAAAATTAAAAAAAATGATTTGGTCAAAAACATAAAAATATAAAATATAATTAAAACAATGTTTGTGTGAATTCTTTCAAATTTGTCCATTTTTACATAATAGAAAATATAAGAAAGTAAGTGTATTTGTATTCTTTTCAATAAACTAAATAAAAAGTAATAAAATTAGAAATAGCAATATACTGGTAGTTGTCTCACGTTAGTTAAAAAAGAGATCAATTTCGATCAAAAAATAAAAAGTAAAAAAAGAAGTTAATATGAGGGAGAAGGGCTAACACTGTTTTTTGTATAATAAGCTCAATAAAGATAAAAAATGACAAGAACTTTTTAGGCCCAAAAGAGAAAATAAAGTGTGATGTTGTTGGTTAGGAGGAGCCAACACGGATCTACAAAAAAGGTGAATTTGCATGAACGTCCCCCAAAAAGTTGATAATTAAAAAAATACCCTTATTTAGGCTAAATAGCAAAGGGTATCGTTTTAGGCATTTTTGCTATAAAAATCTTGTGTTTTGTAAGTTTATTTTAAATTTAAAAAACAATTAGCCATGAAGTTGAAGATCAGTTTCGGTTCTGAGAATATTCTATCCAGTTGTCGAGCTTTGTGGTGCAGTATTATTTGTATATGAACATACGGAGGGTTGGGATTCCATTGGTGATAGGATATGGCGGATTTGTGCTTATAAATCTAGTCATGGATCTGGGCGTTTGAGATTTTTGGCTTGAATTTGTGGGCTCGGAACCCTTCTTCCTCGTTGTCGGGTTCATACACCGATTCTCACTCTGTCCAAGCAAGGTCGAAATCTGTCCAAGCAAGGTCGAATTTCTCCTTACTCCGCGACGAGAGTGAATCCTCCCCGACGACATTCAGGTTCCGTCGAGTAACAGTCTTCAATTGGAATCTCAGTGACGACGAATCAATTCCTAGCCTCCTTGGCGATGGGAGATTCCTCGAAAGGAAACCTTCGCTAATAAACGAAAATTCACCGGCCAATTTGCAACGCCGGCAGTTCACAATGGTGAAGGAGACCTTTGAACTGAAGAGCATTGAGTAGAGTTTCTTCTTGATAGAACATCACTTCAGACTCAAAGAATCTCAAAAAAAAGAGATATCAAAAGATTCCTTTCTAATTGATTCAATCAAACCTCAAAGTGTTTAATGATCTTTTCTTTTTTGTCCTTTTGGCATCTAAATTTTTCTTCTTTGACAAAATTGACAGAGAAATTATGCTTGCAGTCATCACAATCTTTGGTTTGAAGTTGTGGAGTAGAAAACACTTAATTACATAGTTAAAAACAAGATACAGGTAAGGGAAGAAACTAAAGAAGTTCAAGCTTGTTTATTACTCCGTACTTAATAGAAACTCAAAGATAGTTATCAAGAAACAACAAGGCCAAGATTATTCAAGAGTGTAAGTAAAAAACACTCTCTTTTCTCTACTGATTTTCCGTTCTTTGCTGCCGACATTCGAATGTCCACCGCCTCCCCTTTAGGAGTGGCCAACCCCACGCCACCGCCTGATGGCTCCAACAAACCTGCCGCCCAGGCAACTTTGCTATGCAATTGGAAGGATATGGTTGCTGGTGCATCTGTCAACAAAGACCAAAGCTTGGTTCGAATTTTTGGACGGTAGAATCAACATCGATTTCCCGGGTGGCGCTACTGGTGATCCTGTAGTCACGATAGCGCCAGAAGTGGTGAGCGTGCTTGCGGAAGTTTGAAAATCATCCCTCACAGTCAAAGTTTTAGGCACCTTTTTTCTATTCCACATAATGGACAAGAAACTCCGCAAACTCTGGAAACCAACAGGGAAGATGCTCCTTGCTGATATGCCTAATGGTTACTACGTTGTGAGATTTGAGACCGAGTATGATTACATGTCAGCTCTCACCGGGGGTCCATGGACTCTGTTTGGTCACTACATCATCATCAAGGCCTTGTCTCCTAATTTCAATCCAAATACGGACATCACCAATTCTCATGTCTGGGTTAGAATTGCGAAACTTCCGCTCGTTTATTATGAAGAGGAGATTCTTCTAAGGATTGCGGCGGGCATAGGCCGCCGGATCAAAGTGGACACCAGGACACTTTTTTCAAACCGATGTTGGTTTGCCAAAGTGTGCATTGAGGTGGATCTTACAATACCTTTAAAGGGAACAATCACCATCAATGGTGATCGGTTGTTCTTAGAATATGAGGGGCTCCACCGGATATGCTTCAAATGTTAACGCTATGGGCATCTAGATTCCGAATGTTCTATGAACTCAACCACAACCACCAACAACATAGAGAAAGATGGCCCAAATTCGGCCCCGTTGGATGGGTCCCCGATCCACATCCCAGTTATGGCACCAGGGAGTGATGATGGCTCGAGGTATGGGCCTTGGATGGAAGTCCAAAGAAAAAGGAACCAAAGGAAACATAAAAGCATGGTGGCGGGTGATGAGGTATTTTTCAGTCGTTTACCTATCAAACAATCCTAACTTAACTAACTCAGTAGAGCGGTAAGCAAGGGTCGATCCCACAGAGACTTGTGTATTTATGCTTTTACTTATGTGCCAAGTAACCAAATAAGGGGGGGTGTTTGGAATTATTAATCTAACCTAATATGCAATAATAAAACATACTATGAATGCAAAAGTTGATTGTGAATATATATGAGAGAAATATGTTCAACTAGTTAAATCCATCATAGATATGCTTATTGATCATTGATTCTCCTGATTCTCAATTCCCTTGAATAATCTATTGTGGATTATACTCCTACTAAGGATTATGACCCGAACTTCATAAATAGTTGAAAGAACTAACAGTCTAAACAACCATAATGATTTAACAACCTAAAACAACGTCTAGATTCAATTAAACGACAGCTTTACGAATCAAGTTATCAATAAAAACAAACACTTAGAGCAAACAGACATCTAAGTTATTTGTGGATTTATTCCCTTCTACAATTGAATAGCCCAAACGGGACTTGATCAATTATAGATGTTACTTTATCTAATCAATCCCGAACGGGACTTGATCAGATTAGTTGTAAATTAACTTAGAAATTCTATTAGGTGATCAATCTAACAAAACCCTAGAATAATTCTGATTCAATTAAGCACAGGGAATAAAACCTATTCAAGTTGATGAGAATCAATCAAACCTCACAATATTATGCAATCTATGATTTCAATAACTAGTCAAACACAAAGGAAATTAGCAATGCATAATTAAAATAAAATCAAACTTACAAGAGGTTCAAAGATTGCTCCTTTGAGAAAACTCTCTCCAAAGAAACCCTAGCCTCCAAAGTTGATCAAAAGTTTTGAGAAAATAAATTAACATAAGGTTTAAATATGTCTCTCAAATAACCCTGAAACAACTATATCTTAAGCATACTCGGATATGATATAACCCTAGCCCAAAAGTCAAGCCCAAAACTTCCCCGCGTAGAAAACACCGATTGCTCGGTTTGCATGAGGATTGCGCGGCCGAGCAATTGTCATCCCGCGCAATCATCCCTCAGTTGGGATTGCTCGGGATAGCATCTGAATTGCGCGGCCGAGCAATTGTCATCCCGCGCAATTACTCTTAGTTCAGCATTCAGGTGACACTTCAGAGGCTGTTTTGACCCACTTAGAGTTGGAATTTGGACTCGGAGTAAAAACATGAATTGTATCTCTTTGAATTAGCTTTCCATTGATACCAAATTGAGCCTCATCCGAGCACTGTAGCTCCCAAACCAAGCATTGCAAGATATAGGTGTCGAAACAAGTCTCCAATGCATAGCCCGGGTTGAAGCGTTCTTTTCACACAAGCTCTTGGGCGTTAACTCTTCTAATCTTCACTTGTATCACTCTAAGCTTCATCAAACTCCACCACAATAATCTAAGATCCATCCCATCCATGCTTGTTTACCTAAAGATCTGCAAAACCGAACAAAACAAGCGCAACTACCCGAAAACACAAGATCCTAGAAACTAAGCTAAAACCAACTAAAACTAACTAAAACTTATGCAAAATAAACATAAATATGCATCCTAAACACTAACTAAATGCAAGCTATCAGCGGGCGCTAGTTCTCCAACCGACATCGGTGTTACTCCTTCCCCTGCTGGCGACTCGAATCCAACGGCCACATCGTCTCCATTGATTGCTGAGAACGTTAATATTGGGAAAGGAAAGGCCATTATGGAAAACCCTACTCCCCATAGTACCAGCATGGTTAGTAATGTCTCGGGATTGGCCATAAAAGATACGATGGCGGTTGGGGACTCCACGCCTAACTTGAGTGATTATGTTAGGAGTCAAACAAGCGGCGCCTCGGGATCTACCAAAAGTAACCATAGGAGATGCAACAAAAATAAGAAGAATGCGGGCCTAGCAAGCGCTAAAGAACAAAGGCCCAATGGGCCCTCTAAATGGCCCAGAAACCAAAGTGAAGAATTCACATGTAATCCTGAGCAATTTCAGTTCAACTCAGCTGCGCTAGTGCCGCGCTCCCCGGCTACTACTGTTGTGACATCAAATTTGCCCGACGCGGTGGTGGAGAATATGAGTATGGGTAAATAAGCCCCCACTCTGAATATGCAAAGGTATTGCAAAGACAATTTTGTTGATTGCGAGGCTAATGGTACCCAACACGTGTCAGATGTCGAGCATCTGGATTCTAATGATAACGATGCCTCTATGGAGGACGATGGGGCTAACCCCGGTTTCGATCAGACCAATTAAAGGTTTGGTGTGTTCTTGCCCCCCTTTTTTGTCGTTATGAATTGCCTTCTATGTAATTATCGCGGAGCCGGTAATAACGGGTTCCGTAGAGCTTTGCGTTACATGATTAAGCATTATAAAATTGATGTGTTGGCTCTGTTTGAACCGAAAATCTCTGGTCATAGGGATGATTCTGTTTGTGATCACACTCCTTTTAATTGGAATGTTCGGATTGAGGCTACCGACTTCGCCGGTGGCGTCTGGATCCTTTGGAACGAGAACAACATGGAGATTCATATTACTCGCTTATATGAGCAGTTTATTCATGCCACAGTCAAAATTAATGGTAAAGTTATCAATCTAATTGTGGTTTATGCGCCTCCTAATGAAACTGACAAGGAGCTTTTTTGGTTTAATTTGCAGGACGTTACAACTAGTATGGATGGCCCGATGAAGATTGGGGGTGACTTCAATTGCATGCTCCACAGTTGGGAGAGTGCGGGTATTGTTGCATCGCTCTCCCCGGATTCCAACCGTTTTCACGATTGGGTTGTGAGAACTGATTTGATTGACGTGGGTATTACGGGGTCGAATTTCACCTGGACTACGGGGGTGACATCTAGGACCTTCAAAGCTCGTCGTTTGGATAGGGTTTTCACCAACCCGAGCGCTAGGTTGGACTAGCCTGATGCCGCGGCCAAACATCTCCCTATTTTTAGCTCCGATCACTCTCCCTTGTTGCTTAGTTTTGTGCTTACTAGAACTGTAAACAAGAGCCGTCGGCCTTTCAGGTTTGCAGCCGCGTGGGCGACGCACGATTCGTTCAAAGAGTTGCTACAGACTAATTGGGATGGGAGTGTTATTGCACTGGTTTCTTTGAATTCCTTCCAAGATATGGTTCGTAAATGGAATATTGAGACTTTCGGAAATATTCATACCAAGAAAAAGCGAATCCTTGCTCGACTTGTTGGGGTTCAAAAAAAGTTTGCTAATGGTGTCAATCAAAATCTTCTTCGCCTTGAGGCCAACTTGCAAGCTGATTTAAGCAAGGTGCTTGAACAAGAGGAACTCTTGTGGTTCCAAAAGTCAATAGAAAATTGGCTCGTCTCGGGAGATCGTAACACATCCTTTTTTCATATTTCAATCGTGGTTCGAAGAAGATGTAATCGAGTTGATCCCCTCTTGAATAATGATGGTGGATTATTTCAAAGAGCTCTTTAAGCAGTCGAATGTGTTAAACTTCCTGCCTGAGTCTGCTCGGAATTCTTTCCCGCCCATCCAACCGGACCACTGGAATTTTCTCCAAAAGCCGTTTTCTACAGAGGAAATACATGCTGCTATGACTCAAATGGGACGATTTAAAGTGCCGGGCTTTGATGGATTTCAACCCTTCTTCTTTCAAAGCTTCTAGGACAATTTTAGTGAGTCGGTTGTGACATTTGTACAGGAGTTCTTTCGCTATGGCTGCGTTGAATTCCTTCC
This sequence comes from Fallopia convolvulus, assembly GCA_964016875.1. Taxonomy (NCBI): domain Eukaryota; kingdom Viridiplantae; phylum Streptophyta; class Magnoliopsida; order Caryophyllales; family Polygonaceae; genus Fallopia; species Fallopia convolvulus. Next base: position 5,244,743 of record OZ024720.1, read on the forward strand.
AAAATGTGGTTCCTTCTTGCTAAAGTGGCTAAACCAGAGTTAATAAACCACTTCTGCCCTATCAGCCTTTGTAATGTCGTCTATAAACTTATTACGAAAGTGATGGTGAATAGGTTACGGCATATCCTTGCTGATCTCATCGGCCCGACACAAGGGAGCTTCTTGCCGGGTAGACTCATCTCGAAGAATATTGTCCTTATGCAGGAGATTATACATTCTATGCGAAGGAAGACCAAAAGAAAGGGTTGGATGCTTATGAAAATTGATCTTGAGAAAGGTTATGATCAACTCAGATGGGATTTTGTGTCTAACACTCTCCTCGATGCTGGCCTTCCGGCTAGGTCACCGACAGTTTCAAGCCATCCCGGGGATTCCTTCAAGGAGACCCCATCTCCCCGTATCTGTTTGTGCTATGTATGGAAAGGCTTAGTCATATGATCCACAATGTTATGGCCGTTGGATCCTACAAGCCTGCCCGTATTACGCGGAATGGGCCGAAGATATCCCATGTGTTCTTTATGGATGATGTGGTGCTTGTTGTCGAGGCGTCTGTCTCTCAAATGAAGAATATTAATGACACTCTCGATGCCTTTTGTAAGGCATCTAGATAGAAGATCAACATTCCCAAATCCAAACTCTTTGTGTCGAAGAATGTGGATGCCGACACAACTGTTGGGCTAATTGTCGAGTGTGGTTTCGAGGTTACAACTGATCTTGAAAATTACCTCGGTATGCCGGTGCTTCACAAAAAAGTTACTGTTGAAACGTTCGGTCCTTTGATCGAAAAATTCAATTCTCGCCTTGCGTCCTGGAAAAGCAGGTTCTTGAGTCTAGCTAGGAGAATAACTCTTGTTAAATCGGTTCTCTCATCTATCTCGATCTATGCTATGTCTACGGTGGCAATACCGAAGGAGGTTTGCGATTGTTTGGACCAAATCACCAGAAACTTCATCTGGAATAATACGGATGGTAGGAAACACGTTCACCTTGTGGCTTGGAATGATGTTTGTAGTCCGAAGGAGGAGGGTGGCCTTGGGATTCGTGCCATGAAGCTGCTTAACTTGGCTATTCTTGGAGGGTGGAAGACGAGTCCCTTATTCACTTATTTAGAGATTGCAATGTCATTAATAGTCTTTGGAACACTGTTAATCGACCTGGTAATTTTACTGATTTTTTGCACATGCCTTTTGCAGGTCGGGTCAGAGCCAATCTCACATGCACGTGGAGCAACGCATATGGTGTCTAGTGGTCAGAGTTTTTCGCGACGGCGTTGTGGTGGATCTGGCTTTGGAGGAATGAGAAGATCTTCGGGAATGATAACCGTGTTCGTGAAGCTGTTGGTTTCGTAGTCGTAAGGGCCAAAGAGTATGTGCAGGCCTAGAATGCTAGGCCATTGGCCAAGCGCAACACCACAAAGACCATGTCTTTGATTGCTTGGAAAAGGCCTCCTACAAACTGGATTAAAGTCAATACTGACAGAGCAGTGGATCGGCAAGGAAATGCTGCGGCTGTCGGGGTCATTCGGCACTCAGAGGGGCGGTGGGTTGCTGGTTTCGTTCATAATATCGGAATTTGTTCAGTTCCCTGGCGGAGCTTTGGGAAGTTTTTCATGGCCTCAGATTTGCGTGGAATAAAAGATTCAGAAGAGTTAGTTTGGAGACGGATTCAACACTGGTTATGAGCTCAGTTAACAAGGGCTTATCTAAGACTCACCCTCTCTACGATTTGGTATCTCAGATTTGAAGCTTACTTCAGCGGGATTGAAATACCCGCTTTACCCATGTTTTTAGGGAAGTGAATTATGTCGCCGACTCCCTTGCGGAACTTGCTTCCGGTTTTCCTCTTGGTTTTCATCCTCTTTTGGAGCCCCCAGAGGGCGTTTTGCTTTTATTTCAAACGACATTTGCGAGCGGGCTCGTCCCCGGCTCATTTGTTTGTAACTGTTTCTTTGCTATCTATTTCCTGAGGGGTTGTTGCCTTCTCGTTTACCAAAAAAAAATCAAGAAACAATGTGCATGTTCATCAAGTATATAAGGTTAAATGGCTTTGTATCTTTGAAGTTTCCCTAGCTCACTATCTCATTGACTTCGGGAAGAAATCGCCATAATCGTATAATCCCTTCCTCTGCTATTGCGTGCAATAATCCTTCGGGAAGAAATTGCCATAATCTTTGTATATTAAACCTTTATAAACATCAGTGAATTCAATCTCAATCATATTCACGTATAGGTTGCGAGCCCCAAATTTGATCCGTACTAAGTGTTTGCCCTCAAATTATTTGTAGTTTATTTGTTAAATCATTGCAAATAATTTCTAAATAGGAAAAAAATAAAATAAAATTACGAATTTAGTTATTAAAAGAGAGAATTTATAATTTGAGCATTACTGCAATTATTTTGGGTATTCTCTTTAATTATTTGGGCATTGATGCAAATTGAAAAAATTAAGGCATTTTATTTATTAGTAACTTTTTTGGGGGCATTAGCTAACTATAAACACAAAAAAATTGGGGGGAGGGTTAGACTATCTTATTTTTGTGTAAATTTCCTCCTTTCCTTAGTTTTATCTCCGCCACTGGGGGTAAATTTCATCATTTCCTTAGTTTTATACTTCCTTAGGGAGGTGGCCGCCCCCACAATTCCCTTGGGCCCGCCACTGAATGTGTGGATAACTTTTTGATTTCATCTAATTTATAGGAGTAGTAATATATTGGGTTCCTAACAACTACAAAACTAGTCGTTGGTCAATTTAGAAAAAAAAAAAAAAAAAGACTACAAACCTAATATTTTTATGACACTAGAAGGGTAAAACAAAAACAGGAAATAAAAAGATTATTAAATACTCCATTTTAATTACTTTTAAAAAAATGTAACTCAAAGTACACTATCTTTACAACTATACAAACTCTCCCTTTCAAGAGCAATAAATGTTCTATTTTTTTAATGAAAATTAATTATCCTACTGGGTTTACACAATCTTCTCCTTATTGAAATAATAATTTAAAAAAAAATCTAAAATACAAAAGGCCTCTAATAAATACTGAAAAATAATAAATACTGAAAAATATTATTTAAGTTAATAACACTTCTTTCTTACAACTTAAATGCATAAACAATCTCATATTTCTCATCGTACATTAGCGATAAAAACGAATTCAAATTATCATCTAACTAAATTGGGAAAAATATAAGCAAATTGGTTTTATGAAAATGCCAAAAGTAAACATACACCACAAAACGTCGCAATTGAAATACACGGCCCTAAAATACAAATAAGAGAAAAATATAATATTACATCAATAATCATACAACTATAACTATATACTTATATTTTTATGCTAACCATTCATAAGCAAGTACATACGACTCATAATATATTTTTCCTACATCAAATCACCCATTAAAAATTAAGGTTTAAATCCAATTTCCTTTCATTACTTTTTTCATCAAATCACACACATATTTTTCATTTTTATTCTAATTCAAATAATATATACATTTATCTATCTCCACTTATAAAATCAATAACAATAGATACGACGTTCATCGGAAGGGCAAAGTAATCTAGTAATGATAGTATTCAAATCACCAAAAAGACCAAAACGCAGCCTAGTAGCTTAACATAAGTTTTATACCAAGCTTATTTCCGATTTTCACATTAAAATGTACTCTTTTCATTAAAAATATTTAATATTTAAGTAATTATAATTAAAATTAAGAAGTGTATCATTTTACCTAATTGTTCTTAATTAAATTATTTTTAAATTTTTAAATATTCTAAATTAAGTTTACCTATAGAAAAAAACATAAATTATTATTACCATGTGAAATAATGTTGTCCCACATCGGGAATTCTGATACAATTTTTCCAATATATATACCCTTAGACTACTCCTCTTATTGCCAATTGATTTTAGGATAGAACCCCATGGGCTTATGTGTTGGGTCGAACGCGTTTATGCGCATGAACAGATGTATGTACCCCACGTCATATTGGTCCACCGAAATTTTCTATTGTCGGAATTGAACCGACGTGTGTACCCCACGTCATATTGGCCTACCGGAATTTCACAAGTAAAAAGATAATTTACAATAAGACATGTACAAAATTAAAAAACATTAAATGTTTCTAAACAAAAAAAACGGAAATTTCGCACGGTAACCCTCAGTTACGACATTATTCATGAGGTGTACTAAAGTTTAGCATAATTTACACGGTAACCCTGAGTTTTATACGAAATTTACAAAATAACCTTAAGGTTTAAACAAAATTTGTCAAATAACCAAAAAGGTTAAAATTACATTTAACTATTTAATTTATTAAAAAAATAGAAAAAAAACTTAAATTTTAAAAAATACAAAATACAAAAAAATAATAATTGAAAACTAAAAAAAAAATAAAAAAATAAAATTTAAAAATTTAAAAAAGGTTAAAATTTTTAGAATATAGTTTACTCAATTACTGTAATAAGAAAGTTTTATTTAAATAATTTTGTTCAATTTTTATTATAATTTTGCATTATAACTTAATTAATTAAACATATTAAAAAGAAACATTTTATCAGTTATTTGATTTATACAAGTATCTTAAATTTTGTTAATGGCCAGTAGACAATACTTGACCTGACCACTGAGTACTGACGAATAAAAACTAAATGTTGTTTTAACGAGCAAAACCGATCACCAATTTTTTTTATATGTTTAATTAATTAGTTAACTTTCACTGGTCAATTGGACATAAGAAAAAAAAAATCATATTACGGTAATGGATTAAATTAAATTTTAAACCTTTTTTACAATTTTTATTTTATTTTATTTTTCTTATTTTATTTTTTAATTTTCTATTTTTTCTGTTTTTTCAGTTTTTGTATATTTATTTTTAAAAAAAAACTTTAAGTTTTAGTATTTTTTTTTAAAATTAAATATTTAAATGTAATATTAACCTTTTTGGTTATTTGACAAATTTCGTTTAAAACTCAAGGTTACTTTGTGAATTTCGTATACAATTCAGGGATACCACATAAATTATGCTAAATTTTAGTACACCTCATGAATAATGTCATAACTCAGGGATACCACATTATCGTACGAAATTTCCGAAAAAAAAACTAAGCTCAACATCATATATTTTGCAATAAAGAGAGTACTAAACAATATAATGGCTTGCGCCACAAGTATAGGTGCTAGTATCCAGAGTGTCCGAATTGATAGCCTGCTCACAAACATCAAATCACTCTTTCTTCATCTCCACAAGCGACCTCAGAGCTTCTTCTTCCTCCGACGAACGAACATGGCTTCGGCTTTGTCTCTTTCAAACCACCGTTGCTCTTCTTCCCCTCTCTCTCGTCTTCGTCTGACAAGTCCTCTTTCAGTTCAACATCCCTCGCCGCTCAAGCTCCGGTGCCTAGCTAAGACGCCATCACCCACTCTCCGAAACCTAAACCTGCGCAATCTGGATTCTAGGGTTTGTAAAGCTATGATCTTTCTCATGTTTTATGCTTTAATATCTCTAATGCAACACTAATTTCATGCGTAATAGGTCTTTCCGCTTCTTTGTTACCGGAGAAGAGGAGTGACTTGTCTTGCCATGGCGGAACCCAACAGCACGCCATCTGTTTTTCAGGGTAAGAGGGGAAATCACCTGGTTTTGTTGTTCATTTCAATGCCCATTGTAAGAAAAATAAATGATTTTTTTTTTTTACATTTGAGGGTGAAAAATGTTGAAAGTTAGATTTAATATGGGTTGCTGATTTGTATGGAGTTCTGAATTTTACTTTCTTTTCTGATCTGCAAGAAGAAACCATCACTCTAGGTTTCGTGAAGGAAATGATAGAGGACTTCAAGAATGGGAAGCCGTTGGATAAAAAGTAAGTCTAGCTAGCTTATTGAATGCAAGGGTATTAATGGAGAATTCCTAAATTTGTATGGGTGGTTAGGTTTACAACATTCTCCCTGTTTTTGTTGTTTTTTGTGTGTAGATATGTGCACCAGATACTCGAGCAATCAAGAGATCTGTTTCTTCCATTGCCATCTGTAGTTGACATTTGTGTGCCTGATGGAAAACATTTGACTGTTTGTGATGATTTACATGGCCAGGTAAACCAATTGGCTTCCTTGTGTTGTGGATCTTTTGCTTACTTAATTCATTCAATTAAATGGTTTATGTTGTCTGATCAGTTTGAAGATCTTATGCATATGTTTGAGCTGAATGGACTGCCTTCAAAAGACAATCCTTACATATTTACTGGTGAGTTTGAGAATAGAGGCGAGTTTTCAGCGGAAGTGCTCTTGACATTGTTTGCATTCAAGTGTTGGTGCCCATCTGGTAAGAAGTGTTTTTACTTTTATCATTCTTTATAGGGATTATTGTCCAATTTTACGCTTGACGTGCTACTTTTCAAAAATCCAGCTATATATTTGACTAGAGCGAATCATGTGGATGATGAGCACATGAACAAAGTATATGGATTTGAGAGGGAGATGAATTCCAAGTTGGGTGGAGGATTTTTACAGCACTTTGTAGGAATTTTCCATTGTCTTCCACTGGCTTATGTTATAAACCAGAAGATTGCTGTCGCTGGAGATAAATATAAGGTGGATTCATTTCTTAAGATTTCTGCGAAAGGTATGACATTGGTGGTTGATTCCCTAATCTGGAACATAACTTGTGCTTTATTTTAATTTGTTACAATTAATTGTGTTGATCAAAATTCAGGATTGAAGTCTATATACCTGTGTAATACTGCATACAAATTAGGTATGATACCATTCCTGTCCTCCCTCTTAATTTGGTCATTACAATTATTTTCCTTTCATAAAAAGAATAAAATAAAAACATTCTTGTGGTGGACCTTTGGATCTTTTGTTTTCAGGACTGGTTGCAACATCTGATGGGAGTTATAAAATTGAGATTGATGATAAAATTATCACTATATTTCAAGCTTCTAATTACTATAAGGAAGTTTACTTATTAAGTTGCTTCATTTCCCTTATTACATTGTAACATAAAGCATTGATATGTGTTTTGATTGCTGAGAAGATGCGCGTTTCCGTCTAAATCCTCTTTTACTCTTTCCCTTGTACAGATAGCATTCCCAGCAAAGCACCTTGTGCAGCAGACTCCGGACAAGCGATCTCATGCTACGCTCATTCTGCGTTTCCTCGGATGGGGTATATGCTATGGCCTATTCGATGATCGGGTTGTCGATAACTGTATGTTGTTTGGTGTAATAGGGGAGTTTTGGGAGTCCTTGCTTAAATCGTTAGGTAAATTCGCACAAGTGAAATGAGGGTTATCTTAATTAGTACTTTTCTGGGTAAAGTTAGAACAAGGCCATTGGGTATTGGATGTCTCAGCTGGTTCGTTTTGTGTAGTGGCTAGTGCACTTAGATGAGTACACTCAAGTGGGATGTATTTTGAGTAGGTTTCTTGTTGTTAATTACCAAGTTTCAAAGTTTACTTTCATTAGAATATGCAAATGAAGCTGATCGAAAAAGGAGGATGCAATTTACAGCATTCTCATGGTTTAGTACAGTTCTACCAAACTTGGACTTGGCCCAAATCCAAGTGCAATATATTTGGACTAGTCTAAGATTTGAATGCAGACTACAAATTCTGGTTTAAGTTTTTGTTGGTCAGGCTACAATGTTTGTGTAGCATATCATTTGCATTTTAAAACCAAAGCACAAATGCATACATACTACACATTTCCTTATTCTTACAAGATTATTGTTGTATAGAAGTGACGATTAATCAAGTTTTTTTGGCTTAGTGTGACATTTGGATTGGGTTTGTTCGAGTGTATGAAATTGGATTTGAGGTTATTTTGGTTTATTCTCATTTTCGGCTCATTTATTTTTGGTGTACCAAGGGTTTCATATCGTATGTTTCGTATCTTGAGCTTGATTGTCCATGAAAACCCCATTCTCTCACCCCCTAAAACAAAGCGAAAATTTCTTCTAAAATCCTCTTTCAGATCTCTCGTGAATTCTTGTTGTAAGTCGTGATCTCTTCTATTTTCTAGCTCCTCTATTTACACTTGAATGATATCCTAAATCATGGAACTCTATTGTTTCCTTATTTTTACATTAAAATCACATTAAAGGAAACAATATACTCCAACAATCTTATAGCTATCTCCGAAGATCATATCTAAAAATATCACATTAGTTCAACTTTGATCAAGTCTTCTTTTCTCTTTTATTAACCCTTTTTATTTTTATTTTTATTTTTTGACAAGGGACCCACCTTTGGTGATAAATCTCGGGTTCGTGAACTGGTTGGCAAAGCGCACGAACTAGGTAAACCGACTTGTCGATCAACTTGAGTCAATGGAATGACAAATGTCACAACTTGTTTTTTTACCCAAATGAAGGGGTAGAGACAAAGATCGAACATGTCACCTCCCAACATCTCCCATGCCTCCTACAACTAGGCCATCTCATGTGGGTTTTTTTTTATTAATTAACTCTTTGCAACGCAAAGAATCTTCCTATACGTATTCATTAAATGTCAAGGTTTTCTCATATCCATTCTTTTAGCATAGCTCTTTCTATTTTTGGAGTAGTAATATTTTTCTTCAGTAGCCTTCTCGAACGTTCTTTCTTCAAACGTTCTTTCTTCAAGTCGTTAACTTTGTGACTTGGTGACATTGTCATCAACTCGTCAAAGTTTAAAACCATCAAAACATGCATAAAATCTTGGACTTCTAGCTAGATTTTAACACTATCATTCCACAAAAAAGTTGTGATATACAATGGCTACTCCTCGGATCTCTCCTAAAAATCTCCACACCGTGTTGAATTTGATCCCGACTTTTGCAAGGTTAAATATTGAATTAGAATGTTCAAAACTTCTGATACGCATACAGATGCGCCAGATGAACCGAGGACTAGGCCGGTTCGTCAGTGTCGGGCTCCAAACAGATTTCGGGATCAATATTAATTATTTTAGTATTTTATTTTGAATTAATGTATTTTTTAAATAGGAGTTTTACTCCCTTCTCAGGTTTTCTTCCCAGTTCTTTCCTGAGTCGCTTTTATTGAACCGGTAGGGCATAGCTTATATAAACCCTTGTAAGCTAAGTTGAGATTTTTATCCAAGAAATAAACTCTTCTGCCCTAATTCTCTGTCTCCTCCTTTTCCCTTTCGTCACCCTCAATCCCCGGGCTACTTGCCCATTCACTTCCCGGTTTCTTGGTTCATAATTCCTTGGTACGCTAGGGTATCTAGTGTATCAACTGGTGCTTTCTGATCGAACTCGTTTCAATGGGTTCCAACAACGAAAGCTCGTCCGACCCCATGGCAGCGGCAATCGCCAGTATTGTTGAGGGCCAAACACAAATGCAGGCAACGTTGACGCGTATGATGGAAACCCTAGATACTACTCTCTGTCAACAAGAGGCAACTCGGATCCGTACCGATACCGTTTACGACATTTTAAACGGTCAACCGACACCAGCAACCGACGCAAATCTCCAACCGTTAGGGCAACGTCCACCGGACGTGCAAGCCACGGCGGTCCAAACCGCGGTTACCGATCACGAATTTCGAGCCGTGGATCGTGCCCTAGCCGCTGCCGCCGCCCAGCCTCAAGCCGCGGGTGATGGGTTATTACCCGTACCTGGCGATCGCACCCTAGGGTTACAACCCCAGCCGCTCGCCGCAGTGCCGGAGGCGCTCCAGGGCAGGATCCAGGCCCTTCCCCAGGCCGCGAATGCCGGTGTTGCGATCCGTGCCTCGCCAGAGCACGCGAATATCCCCCGGATGCGCATCGATCCACCACGCTTCAACGGCTCCGATCCTCAAGGATGGATTTTTAAAATTCAAGCCTATTACAATTACTTTAATACTGCTGATTTTGATCGCTTGAATCTCGTAGGTCTTCTGATTGATCATCCGGCATCGGATTGGTATCGTTATTACAGGCAAAATACTATGGGCGCCACCTGGCCACAATTTCTTCGGGATGTTCGTCAGCGCTTTGACCCTCAGTATCATGAGGACTACGTCGGTCTTTTATCTAGGCTGCAACAGCGTACCACTGTGTTGGCCTATTAGTCTGAATTTGAGGCCCTTCTGATTAAGGTTACGGGGCTAGCCGAGTCAACTTTGATCTCTTTCTTCAAAGCCGGATTGAAGCAACCCATTCAACGTGAGCTCAACCTGCGGAACCCAGTCTCGCTGGCTCAGGCCTTTGCTCTCGCTCGAGAATTATCAGCATCGTTCGAGGATACCGTGACGGCTCAGCAGACCGCTCGCCGGTGGAATCCTACACCGTTTCGAGCGCACACCACCACGGCTACACCAGCGACACCAGCCCCGACTGGGGGCCCTCCACCGGCTACACCAGCTCCAACTTCCTCTAAATTGCCTATCCTTAGGCTAACGCAGGCGGAGCGCGATGAACGCTCCAAGAAAGGCCTCTGTTGGAACTGTGATGACAAATTTATACCAGGCCATTGCTGTAAGCATCGGTTCCTGGCTCTCTTAGGAACTGATGACTCAGATGATGAGATTGAGTCCACTGATCAGGCGGACGATGCATTGGTCTTATCCGGGGACGTCTCCAGCGTACTCGCATCTATGGAAGGGTTTGCCAGCCCGAAATCTCTCAAGCTGGTTGGATTTATTCGAGACAAATCATTACAGGTGCTTATTGATGGGGGTAGCACACACAATTTTATCCACCCGTCCATTATAGCAGACTTGTGCCTGCCTTTGACGCAGATCACACCCTTTCGGTTATATCTCGGTAACGGTGAGTCCCTTGTATGCAATCACAAGTGCATTGATGTTCCGTTAGTCTTGCAAGGACACGATTTTGCTGTTGATCTTTTCGTTTTACAGATTCATGGACCTCAGTTAGTACTCGGCGTGCAATGGTTGCAGACATTGGGAAAAGTCACGCACGATTATGCTAATCTGACGATGGATTTTATACTTGGAGGCCGCAAAAAATCCCTCAGTGGCGATCGACAGGCGCCTAAATTAATATCCATGCACACCGTGCAGACGTTGTATTCATTTGAATCTGTGGCTGCGTGTTTTGAGTTCATGGCTCTTCCGGCGGAGCCTACAGCACCGTCAACGGGCCCGAACCCGGTCGAATTTTCAGGGAACATTCATGCTGATATTTTATCTGTTCTCCAGACGAACGATTCTATGTTCCGTATGCCGTGCGGTCTCCCTCCGAACCGTCCCTGGAATCACAGAATTCATCTACACGCCGGCTCGAAACCGGTAAATGTGCGCCCTTATCGCTATCCGTACTTTCAGAAATCTGAGATCGAGCGACAGGTGCGTGATATGCTTGAGCAGGGTATTATTCAGCCTAGCACGAGTCCATTCTCATCGCCGGCCTTGCTTGTTAAGAAGAAAGATGGCTTGTTTCGTTTTTGCATCGATTATCGTGCTTTGAACGCAGTCACAGTCACAGACAAGTTTCCGATTCCCACAGCCGACGAACTGTTTGATGAGCTGGGGAAGGCGGTGTATTTCACCAAGCTCGACTTGCGTTCTGGATATCATCAGATTCGAATGCATGCCGACGACATCTATAAGACAACATTCCGCACGCACGACGGTCACTTTGAGTTCTTGGTAATGCCGTTCGGGCTAACTAACGCCCCGTCGACATTCCAAGCTGCTATGAATTCTATCTTTGCGGAGTTTCTGCGTGATTTTGTTATCGTCTTTTTGACGACATTCTGGTTTACAGTCCTTCCTTGGAACTCCATAGCAGGCACCTTGATACGGTCTTACAGATTCTTCAGTCCAATCACTTTTATGTCAAAAGCTCCAAGTGCGCTTTCGGGACCACATCGGTCGAATATCTGGGACATATCGTGTCCGCGGGCGCTTGTTGGCCGATCCATCGAAGCTTGCCGCAATGGCCGAATGGCCAACTCCAAAAACCGTCCGCCAGCTCCTCGGGTTTCTGGGCCTTACAGGATATTATCGCAAGTTTATTCGGAATTACGCTACTTTAGCGGCACCCCTGACGGACTTGCTCAAGAAAGATAAGTTTTCTTGGACTCCTATCGCTGATGATGCTTTCTTATTTCTACGGAAAACTATGCTTTCTCCTCCTGTGTTACAATTACTTGATTTTTCCCGTGACTTTATGCTAGAGACTGCTGCATCAGATCACGGGGTGGGGGCGGTATTACTCCAGAACGAGCATCCAATTGCGTTTTTTAGTAAGACATTGGGGATACGCCGTCGTGGCTCCTCTGCGTACCACATGGAATTATTCACCATTGTTTCCGCAGTGTAGAAATGGCGCCAGTATCTATTGGGTCGTGAATTTGTAATACAAACGGATCAGAAAAGTCTCAAGGAGCTTTTACATCAAGTTATTCAACCTCCAGACCAGCAGTTCTTCATTCGAAAGCTGATGGGATATAAATTCCGCATCGAGTACAAGACTGGGGCCAACAACAGAGTAGCGGATGCCTTGTCCCGTTGCATGATTCCGGACGAGGCCGAGCTTAGCCAATTCTTCTCTTTTTCGCAACCACTACCGGATCTTCTACCGCAAGTGGCCGCAGAAAACGCCACCTTATTCGATCTGAATGAGCTACATGAGGCCGCGGCCACTGGGTCTCTTTCGGCACCATTTCAGGTGCATGGCGGGCTCTTGTATTACGGTCATCGGCTCATTTTAGGTCAGTCTTCTGTTCTGAAATCCGTGGTGCTTACAGAATTTCATTCTTCATCGAGTGCGGGTCATCCGGGTATTGATCGGACATTTCGCCGAGTTGCTGAGATCTTCTATTGGCGTAGCATGCGTCGTGATGTTAAAAACTTTGTGGATTCATGTCTCGTATGCCAGTCTACCAAATATAGTATGAAGAAGCCTGTCGGTTTATTACAACCCTTGCCTATTCCTGAGCAGGTCTGGGACGAGATCTCTAAGGATTTCATTACAGGGCTTCCGTCATCACGGGGCTTCACTGCTATATTCGTGGTCGTGTACCGTCTTTCAAAATACGCCCATTTCGGACCACTAGGGGCGTCCTTTGATGCGCCTAAAGTGGCATCGCTGTTTGTAGATATGGTCGTCAAACACCATGGTATTCCGTCAAAGATCATCTCGGATCGCGACCCTATCTTTACTAGCTCTTTTTGAAAGAAACTTCATCGTTTGAGTGGTACGACGTTGCATCATATCACGGCGTACCATCCTCAAACCGACGGCCAGACCGAGGTCCGTAACCGCGGCCTCGAACAGTACCTCCGCGCCTTTACACAAGGGAGGCCGAAGAGATGGTCCGATTATTTGCATTGGGCGGAGCTTGCTCTTAATTGCAGTTTTCATGAGGGTTTGCGCATGTCACCGTTTCAAGCTCTGTATGGCCATACACCACCCCCGCTAGTGCGTTGCACGGTTCCGACTTCGGGCTCGTCTACCACCATTACCGCTCTACACGAACGACAGGAAGTACTTTCCTTAATTCGGCTGAATTTGCGCAAAATGCAACAACGCATGACCGCGCAGGCCAACGCTCATCGCCGAGACGTCGAGTATGTCGTCGGTGACCTTGTCTTGCTCAAGCTCCAACCTTACAGGCAACATTCCGTAGCTCGACCTCTTTCTCACAAGTTGAGTCGCCGCTTTTACGGGCCTTTCGCAGTCACAGAGCGGGTGGGTCGGGTTGCTTATCGGCTCGATCTTCCGGCCAACGCCAAGATCCACAATGTCTTCCATGTCTCCTTATTACGGCCTTTCATTGCGTCTAGTAATCAGCCGGTGTTACCATCCTTTCCGTCAGACTTTCTCCATGATCGTCCTATTTCATTACCGGTCCGCTCAATTGCAGAACGACGGATATTAGTGGATGGCCAACCACGGCTTGAGTGGCAAGTGGTGTGGGATGATGGTTCGATTGCGGATGCGATGTGGGAACCAGTTGAGCAATTACAGACAGCTTACCCCGATTTGCGGCTTGAGGACAAGCCGAATCTCACCGGGAGGGTGATTGATACGCATACAGATGCGCCAGACGAACCGAGGACTAGACCGGTTCGTCAGCGTCGGGCTCCAAACAGATTTCGGGATCAATATTAATTATTTTAGTATTTTATTTTGAATTAATGTATTTTTTTAAATAGGAGTTTTACTCCCTTCTCAGGTTTTCTTTCCGGTTCTTTCCTGAGTCGCTTTTATTGAACCGGTAGGGCATAGCTTATATAAACCCTTGTAAGCTAAGTTGAGATTTTTATCCAAGAAATAAACTCTTCTGCCCTAATTCTCTGTCTCCTCCTCTTCCCTTTCGTCACCATCAATCCCCGGGCTACTTGCTCATTCACTTCCCGGTTTCTTGGTTCATAATTCCTTGGTACGCTAGGGTATCTAGTGTATCAACTTCCTCGTTGACCCAACATGATTTTAGGTTAACTTGGATTATTTTCAGGTTTTGATAATTAAGGTTTCATATAGCATGTTTCAAATCTTGAGTTTGATTGTTGACTTGATAATTTGTAAATTTATCCAAAAGAATTATCATTATAATCTATAGCAACTGTATTTGATGCTGTCAGTTTAGAGTAACGGCCAACACATATATCTTTAGTTACAACGAGGCTTTGTTTATTACTCCCACTATACAAAGCCTAGTGGCTCAAGTACTTAACTTTATTCAAAAAGTTTAGGTTATGAAAGCAATCAGATTGTATAAGATCAGGGTAGGGTCTAAATTATAAATGGATGAATCGGATTCCAGAAATACGTACATCGATCAATTTCGAAGGTCATGTCAAATAAGTTAGTTTTAAGTGCATGGTGTATCAACTAACACACCAAAAGGCTGACCACATGCAGATGTATACATAGAGGTGTTTAGGTAACTTATGCTGTGTGTCAGTGTGTATGATTGAAGAGAAGAAATAAAGATTGAAATTGTGTGAGTCAGTGTGTATGTTTAGGTTATTTATGTTGGGTGTCATATTTGTAAAATTTTACAAAATCACCAGTGAAATACGAGTTTGTGCATAAAATTACCCGTGAAATAGGAATTTGTGCACAAAACCACCCGTGAAATCTAAAAATGCGTTACACCATCCTTAAAATAAATATGTTAACACATAACCGCCCCTCAATCTTAACTCGTTAAACTTCTGTTAAACTCCAACAAACTTACAAAAATACCCCTTTATCTCACATATTTTTTCCCGTTAAACACCCCTCAATCATTAACCAATAACCACTATCAATGTGATGGTATTCTGGATTTGACAAGATATATTCAAGCCCAAATTAAAAACTGGGACAAGGCAAAACAGTGGTCAGAAGACGAGGAAAACATAAGAACGGTTAAACTTGGGAAGCGAACCAACGAAAATTAATGAACAAGAACTGGAAAAAACCTAATCAATTAAGACCAAGTCAAAATCAATTTTGATGCATGTAGGCTTTCTAACAATCAAGCAACGAGAGGAATTGTACTCAGAAACCATCAGAGGCGGAGCGGGGGGGGGGGGGGGGCGAAGGGGGGCGGTTGCCCCCTCTCTGCTGGCCTGGATATGTGCTTAATATACTTCAGTTCCAAAATTATGCTAATAAATCATTTGGTGTAATTGGTTCCTTGCTCACCCTTACCATATTTAAAAGTCCCGTTTTCAAAACCTGAAGGCTTCTTTTGGTTATTTTTAACTTTATTGTGTTCACCCTTTTGTTAACAGTGGTTACATAGAGGTTCTTTTTTCTTTATATTTGTGTTAGTTAGATAAATTAAATTATTTGGAAAGTAAGTTTGAAATGTTAATAATTTATTCATACTAAAATGTTAATAATTTATATTTGTGTAGTAAATTATTAATTATTTAATTATTATCATTTTTCTATTAGAATAGAAATAAGAAATCAATTTTCTTTTACATAATAAAATTTATATCTTACATATAAGTATATTGTTAATTACTAGTTTATTACCCTATTATTATATATATATTGACATTTACCTTAAATATTTATTATTTAAATAATAAAATAATAATATATTGTCATACTTGTCAATCCATACTATCAACCTTGCCCCCCTTCCAATATTGTCTGGCTCCGCCACTGAAAATCACCTTGGCCAGATAATCGACTTGAAAACATGTAACTTTTGAAAAATCTCAGTTTTAAAAGTCGAAGCTCTGTCATTCCGAGAAGCTATTCGGGAAGTAAAAAATAGGAATTTAAGAAAGGTTGTTATTGAAGGAGACAACCTCCAGGTTATTAATGCGTTTAAAGGGATTATTAAATGCCTTGGGAGATTGAACTAATAATATGTGATGTCCTTGTCTCCGTGTCCGGAGACCGTGATTTACAGATTAACCATATTTCTAGGGATTGTAACGTTGTGGCCAATAAAATTGCTAAATTCGGCCACAATCTCCCTGCCGAGGTCATTAGACTCATCCAGAATTTCATGTTCTCATCCGTAAGGATGCTCTAGGACGCCCTCCGTGAAGGAGTGAAGCCTAATTCTTACCTAATCAAAAAAAAAAATTAACCAATAACACCACTATGTTTTACGATTTCAGAAGTAATTAGAAAAAAAAAGAAAAACGTAAATAAAAAAGATTTTGACTAAACCACCACAGGGTTTTGTTAAAATTAATTTTGACGGGTCAAAAAAGAATAATGGAATGGAAACGGCTGGATATATTATTAGGGATGATAGAGGAGGAACGATCACAATGAATGTTATTGCAAACAAATATTGGAGCGTTATCTAGGTTGAGGCTAGAGGAATGTATGAAGCAGTTTGCGAAGCTAACGTTAGACAGTTATCGAATATTGAAATTAAAGGAGATAGTCTTATTGTTATTAATGCTTTAAAAGGGAGTAGATCTTGCCCATGACAAATTGAAATGCTAATTGCTGACACATTAGTTATTTTGCAGTCTTTTGAGGCTGTTCGCTTTACCCATACACCTCGTGAACTTCGGCATACGGTTAATGCTAATCAGATTCAGACCAACATCGAGCTTAAAACCCTCATCCGAAAGGATGTTATAGGTTAAGTTTTTTTAACCTAATTTTTTCCTATTTATTAATAATAATAATGACCACTATGTTTTGGCACCATTTTTTTAATAAACTAGTTGAATTCAATCCTACGCATGGATTTTGTTTAAGATTTTTTTTAACCACCCCTTATTTTTGTAAATCGTCTAGGATGACGTTGTTTCCAGCCAAAAACCTGGTTCCCGCATAATCGAATCGAGTTTTTTTTAATTATGGACGGGTTTCGGATTCGCACAACTTGAATCCGATTTAAAAAAAAAACATGTGCAGATGCTTAACCCAAACAGATTGAAGTGTGCATCAGAAAAAACAGAGTGCACAAAATTTTGCTGAAAAAAAAAAAGGAAAGAAAAAGAAGAGTCTAGTGGGATTTACTATATTAGGGAGGAAAAATCTTTGTTTATTCACTATTTATAGGATAGAAATTGCAAAGAATAATTAAAGTGAAAATCAAATCTAAATTGTGAGACAATATCCTAATAGATTATACTACCATATCAAATCAATATAGACATAATCCAAGTTATTGGCCCTCGTTCCGTTGCAAATCAACAAATATCTTCTACACCCTTTTCCTAATCCCCTCCCCTATACTTTTTTTTTTCTGATTGGATCATGTGACATCAGTTATTATTGAAAATAAAATCACAATTTTAATGAACAATCGGGGCACGCTTCCTATATTTGTTTTTTTTTCTCAAAAATACGCGAATATTTCGTCCAAAATTCGCCCGTGTTTTTTTTTCCCATTTTAAGTGAAACGACCAGCACTCTTAATTTTTCTCCATCAAATGACTCTTGTTCTTTTTTATTTCTCACCTAAGCGCTCATTTTCACCTGATCCGGACCCTTTTATTTTTAGCCTCTATTTTTTAAATCTAAAAATCTTCATTTATTTCTAATTTTTAAAGTACGCCTCGTATCGATCCATTGAAATCAACCTCTTATAAATATTGGGCCAAATCAGAAAGACGAGTACATTAGTACAAAGTCTTGATTTTGAAATGTCTATTTAAATTTTCGATAGTTGAAAGACAATCCGAACATGTCATCAAAATAAAATGTTTACCCTAAAGTTTCGAATCTAGTTTTATATCACATTGATAAGGAAAGGATTTCGAACCATACAATACAACATTGGAGCTGACTGAAATGAAATTTTTTCATAATGTAAAAAATTAAAGGCCCTTTTCCAAAAACAAACCGAAAAAAAAAAGAAATTAAAGTGTGAAAAAGGTAAAGAGTGGGCGAGTCGGTAAAACCACTCCAATGGAAGTGGGTAACATTTATAAGTTGAAGGTACGTTTGCGGATGACCCGGGAGGTAATTAATCATTTCATGAATCATCATCATCTTTTACCCTGATTCTGAACTACCCACATTTTTTACAGCTTAAATAGCGTCGGCAATAGAAAAAAAAATCCCCACATGTATAAAAAAATTGATATTGGAAGAGTCTTTCCAAAATAAAGCCACGAAATATTCAGTCTGAATATAGAGTGGTGTCCGATCGATCAAACCGTATTAGAATAATCCCACATCGAGAATCTATAATAAAAAACCACTAGCATATAAAGGAGAGTAAAACCCAACTCAATGGTTTAAGCTTTGGGGTTAGAAGGGTTGATCCCGACTTTATATGCTAAGTGGTAAGAACCCCCGACACATCATCCATTTCTTTGGGTCCCCGGAATACATGGTATCAGAGCCAGGTTCGGTCCAGGTCCGATTTTCCTGGTTAAAAAAAGGGGTATATAGCTAAAAGAGAATTAGATCGATGCTAAAAACCCGACAAAACTATTGGCTAACTATAAAGAGATTGAGAAGTTAGACCGTCAAGAAAAAAATGAGCGCTAACTAGATCAGGCTAGTTATCACTGAAGAGGCGTGTTGGATAATCCCACATCGAGAATCTATAACAAAAATCACTAGTATATAAAGGAGAGTGAAACCCAACCCAATGGCTTATAAGCTTTTTGGGTTAGAAGGCGGATCCCGACCTTATATGTTAGTGATAAAACCCCGACACGTCATCCATTAAAATTTCGGTCCACCGGATTCCTACAAACCGGGCGAGCTAAAAATCAAGACAAAAAAAAAGAATTAAAAAAAACGTAGCATACTTTTTACTATTAATTGATTCATTATTTATAGGTAATCTATTTACAATACACCATGATATGCTAATGATAATCAATGCCACAAGCTACTCAAGGAAGATCACTGGAGCACCTCCATCGTGCATACATCACGAGACAACAATTGGCTTGCCAATTACTCTTTTGAGCTGGATACTAGCTTTACTGTTTTTCTGAACCCACCTGCTTGGATTTCACCTGCTTTATTTCGTGATGTAACTCCCCATGAGGATTGTTGCTTAAGTTGCTCTAATAAAAGGGCTAAGCCCACTTTCAGATAAGAAAAAACAAACTAAAATGTGTTTCTTTTTTTTATTTATTTAATGATTATGACTTGTTTATTTCAATCTGTTAATGTTGCTTTATATTCAGATTAAGAATTTAATTGATATAATTTGGGGCGCATCCTCCTGCTCATTGGTTTTTTATACAGTGTCTTTGAGATGAATTTAGTCCCTATATCAATTTTGGTGCATTCTAACTATATTCAGTTAT
Organism: Fallopia convolvulus; assembly: GCA_964016875.1. NCBI lineage: Eukaryota > Viridiplantae > Streptophyta > Magnoliopsida > Caryophyllales > Polygonaceae > Fallopia > Fallopia convolvulus. The sequence continues at coordinate 5,264,396 of OZ024720.1, forward strand.
TATTGTCACATAACTGAATTTCAATTTTTCTTGGGTCTATTCGGACGTACCCCCTTTCCTTGGGTAGGGGTACTCCCAGATTCCGCTGTATCAGAGCTTCACTAGGTCAATGATGATGATGATGACTAATTTTTCTTAGATTTATTGATACGATAAAAGAACAAATCTTTTCTTCCCTACAAATAAGGATAGGATTATAGGTTGAAATATATAATATGTTCTTGTACAACGTTTAGAAGCAAATATGCAATCTTGGAGCTCTCAAAAGCTATAGTTTCAAGGATAGTACGTACGTCGAGTTTACTAAGGTTTGTGAGGTGATTGTGTAAGCTAATTACATTATAAGGCTTATAATTTGAAATTAGTCGTCTAGGATTTGTGTGATTTCTAGAAACTTGTAGTCATTGTTTGCCACTATAGTACATAGTAAATCTAAATAACACAAGCAGACTTGTTTGAAATCCTACTTGAAGAAACATTCAAGGGTAGAGATTTTACCTTCTTTGACTAGTTGATTAATGTAGATTTCCTTTATAAGTTAACGTACATGTTCTTATTGTTATCTTGCATATTATTATTCCGTTGCTCAAAGGCGAATAATAAAATGCATGTCGATTCCATATGTAATACACAAACGCGACATTTATTTGTCTGCGACAATTGTTCATTAATCATTATATAAATTGGTGTATGAAATGGATGATACGATACCATAATCGAACATGGCTCGACACTTTTCCATGGAATTTGTTCTCTTGTTTTCTATTTTAAGACTATTTTAGCTTCTATATAAATATACGTAATAGAAATGCAAATATTAGGGGATATTTTCTTTGTATTTAATGTCTCGCTTACAGTTTATGTGCCTTGTCATGCTATTACGTGTAGATATATCTAGCTTGGTAGTACGTATTATAGATCATATCGATCGTAGATTCATAATCATATATTTGGAGTGTAGTTCGAATTTTCTCTCTACAGATTATCCTATATGAACAGTTGTATCGCAAAAAAGTAATAATAATAATAATAACACCCACACACAAACAATTTCATTAGTCGTAACTCTTAAGTGAAAACACACACATAAACAAAAATAATTTCATTAGTCGAGTGAGTCGTGTGATCTAATCGAAGTATGTCGAATTCAGAGGAAAAAAAAAATAGTTTGAGTACCCGTATATTGTATGGAATTTATTAAATATAATATATTTTAAAGAAGTTAATTTTTATAAAATGAATGATTTTTTAAAAATTGAATGAATTTTTCTAGTTGTTTATGTGAATATGGATAAAAGTGTGGAAGAAAAGAGCTTCTCCCATTGAAAATATAAATTATAATTTTTCTAATATATATATTTTTGGAATTAACTTAGGCGCTTATGTGCTAGACCCATAATGTATTTAGGCGCATGGAAGGACGTGTGGACTCCCCACGTTATAATTGACCCACCGAAATTTAACATGATATTAGAGCCATGTTTGATCTTGGGTTCGGACTTCTAGTCTTCCGTATGGGCTGGCCGACCTAAAGACATGACATCAAATTACAATTGACATATTACGGACTCAGGTAAGTGCGCTTGTGATAGGCGTGAAATGGTCGTGCAAATCACGGCTATGCAAAAGAATCCAAACTAACTAAGAACCGTAGTCTTTAGGAAGTCTGGGTCGAATCCACAAGGAGACAGATTTATCGTTTTGTAATGAATTTTGTGTCAGACAAGTAACAAAGGGGTTTTGAATTTGTAACTAAATCTAAGAATGAAAAACTAACAAAGCAATAAAAGATTATGAAAAACAATAATTAAGAAGATAGCTTAGGCAAACAAATATCCACAATCGTATGACAAGTTGATCATTGATTTCACCTCAATATCACATGCAATGGATTTTCCAATTCCTTTTCAATTATAACTAACAACACAACAAAATACTATTAGATCTAACTAATTAAACAACCATGAAACCATCAATGATTCAGTTTAATAGCAACAATAAGGATAGGAATATAGTTGGATACAATTCTAGTATAAAACAACCAGTTTTTACCCTAGAATGTTAATCAAATCTCTTCTGCATAAGACTAGCACAACCAGATACTAGTACGATGCAGTTGCTACTATGAACTAGAGATGCTCAACCAGTAACACTCTAGATCTAGCAATAGATTCAATAACAACAAACCCTAGTTGATCAGGCTAGAAACATGTTAAAACAAATCATACACATTCAAGCAAGAGAGAAAATTAAATCCAAGCAATATATAAGGAATTAGAAATCTCACAACTTTAATCAAAACGATGTTTCAATTGTCTAATTAAGCAAAATGGCTTAGGGGCTTAGTTCTCCATTAAAGTGAAAAACTCTGAAAAGAAAATATGATAATAGTGTATGAATGAGAGGTGCAACTCTCAAAACCCAAAAATATAATATCTCGGAATAATACTGATAGAAATATGACCAATAGAAACAAAACACGTGGTTGTCTTGAATTACACGGCTGTTAGAGGCGGCGGTCGCCGCTGGGTTGGCGGCGGTCGCCGCCAGCACCTCAGTTCAAAACTCACGTCACACTTCGGGGGTTGTTTTGACTCACTTCGAGTTCGAATTTGGACTCGGGGCAAAAACATGAATTGTAGCTCTTTGAATTAGCTTTCCAATGATATCAAACTCAACTTCATAAGACCAATATAACTCCCGAACGAGCTCTCACAAGACAGAGGTGTTGAACCAACAACTCCAATTAATGGCCCGAATTCAAGCATTCTTCTCTCGTTTCCATTCCTTTCACACTTGTTCACTTTAAGACCTGTAAAACAACATAAAACAAGTGCAAAAACCCAAACTCCTAGACACTCTAAGACACTAAAGAACCTAACTAAAACTACCTAAAAGCAACGCAAAAGAAAAGTAAACATGCATCCTAAACACTACCTATATGCAAGCTATCAGTGTGGAAGAAAAAAACTTCCCACATTGAAAATATGAATCATAACTTGCCAAGTATGTACACACACACACACACACACACACACACACACATAAGGCATGGTTCCGGTGAGGACCACCCTTAGACCCATTGCTTAAAATGAGGACTAATCTCAACCATTGGATTTACTCCTTTACTATGTATTGAATGGTCAAGATTTTTTTTAATTTTTTTAATTTTTTTTAATTTTTTTTAGGTTTGTAAAAATCGAATTTTATAAAAAATGAACTCGAAGCAAATAAAAATTGAACTTATCATAAATAAAAAATGAACTCGTGGAGTATGAAAATTGAACTCATACAATATATAAAATTGAACTTCTAACATAAAAAATTGAACTTCTGGCATATAAAAATAAACTCATAGTACATAAAAATTAAACTGTCATATTTACCGTTTTTAAAGCTTTTTTTTAAAAAATGAACATAATTTTAAAAAAAAAAAGAAAAAGAATCGAAAAAATAAATTAAAAAAATTAAAAAAAAATCAATTATTTTTTAGTTATCTCAAAATCGAATTATATGAAAAATGAACTCAAAGCAAATAAAAATTGAACTTATTATAGATAAAAAAGTGAAAATCGATGTATTTGAAAAATGAACTCAAAGCACATAAAAATTGAACTTATCGCCGATTGAAAAATGAACTCGTAGAATATAAAAATTGAACTCATACAATATAGAGAATTGAACTCCTAACATAAAAAATTGAACTTCTAGTGTATAAAAATGAACTCGTAGTATATAAAAATTGAACTGCCTTATTTTGCATTTTTAAAGCTTTTTTAAAAAAAGAACAAAAAAAAAATAAAAAAAATTAAAAAATTAAAAATTAAAAAAATTAAAAATAAAAAAATTAATTTTTTTTTAAAAAAAACTTGACCATCCAATATATAGTAATGAGGTAAATCTAATGGTGGAGATTAGTCCTCATTTTAAGCAATGAGTCTTATCACAAGAGTGGTCCTCACTTGAACCAAAACCTATATATATATATCCTTGGATTATTTGCTTTTAGAATGGAACCCCATGGATTTATGTGCCCATAACGCGCTTATGCGCAAAGTGGATGTTTGGACCCTCATGCTACAATTAGGGTTGTCAATGGATTGGTTTATAAATGGGTTGAGCCATTCCACCATCCAACCCACAACTAAAAATGCCCTACTTGACCTTCCTATCACCCGTGAAATACTTCATTCTTACTCAAACCACCTGTCACCTGCGGGTTATTCGGGTGACCCGTTCACCCATAAAACCGCTATATCTTCTTTTTTATATTGCTTATAAGGAATTATTAAATGCTAATAATTTAATACCAAACGCACGAATACATATAAATTAAAGATAACGGTTCCATACAAATAAATTGCCAATGCACCATACAAATGAGGAAACACAAATACATGAAGTTATCATGTCAAAAACACAAAAATACATCTAAAATGTTTTATGCCAATAAAATATCTAAAATGAGTATTTATACTAAGATTAGAGTAAGTGTAAGTGGAACGGGTGGTTCAGTTAAATGAGTGTCAGATTAAGTTAATTATTTGGTTGGCAAATTCTCATCCTCATTTATGTCGTAACCTGTTTCACACATTATTTGAATCACCTATCAGTCGACTTTGTTGAATTTTCACCCTTTTATCCACGTCGGGTTATTCAGATGAGTTGGTTATCTACGGACAATTGTCATCCTTAAATTTACGATAATATCTTAAACAATAATTAAAATAAGTTTAAAAACCGTATGTTTAAAAATAAAAATAATATTATTTTTTAAAATCTAATAACTCATATGAATATTTAACAATTACATAGTACTTTCCATTTGACCTTAAGTCGACCAAGAGTATAAGTTAAAATCATTTAAATATAAAGAATTGGTTGAATTGTATATGTTTGGATTTATTAACATTTTTATAAGGTTTATCTTTTTCTTTTAGGTCCTAATTTAAAAAAAACATTCTTAACCTAGGTTAGAATATCTTTATTAAATTTAATTAAATCTAATAATTATAGGAATTGTTGGAGCATTCGTTATTCCATGGTTTCTCTTAGACCTTGTTCGACGTAGGTTTGTAGAGGTTTTTTATTAGGTGAAGGTTTGAGGAGGTTCTTAAGGAGGTTCGAAAACACAAAATTGAAACTTTGGTATAGATAAGTTTTAGGAGGCTTGTAAAAAAATTTAGCCAACATTTTTCTTAATTATTTTAAGTAATATTCTTTTTGATAGTTTTGAAATAAAACTTACCTAAAAACCTTGCAATACCAAACACCAAATAAGGTTTTAGGAGGTTTTAAAAAAGAAAACCTACACTTACCCAAAAACCTCAACCTTCTCAAAAATCTTGTTTTACCGAATATAGCCTTAGTTTTGACAATGAAAATTAAACTTTGATGGTATAATATGTTTTTCCATATAAGCATTTTAGGAAAACAAGAGCATCGTCAAGACTAAATGAACATTGTGAGCAACAACGGAGGAAACGAATGGCGATATAGAAAGGCTATCCTGAAGGATACACGAATTTCTATTTATGTTAAGTTACCAAATTACTTACGAATGATGGTCTTCAAGGATATGACAGCTTTGTTCGATTATTTGTGAGAAGATCAAGGAAGAGATAAGATCAAATCAAAGAGATCTTATCAAGGAAATCAGAGATCAATCGGTTTTGGCAAGTATTCGATTGATTGAAGATTTAGAATAATGTTTATCTACTTAATCCTATTTTTGTGGGATCTGCCGAGTGGAATAACAGCACAATTAGGCTAGAATTGTGATTGCGATCAAACTCGGTGGTTGCCCTATTAAAGGCTAGGTTTTAGCTAGGGTTATAAAGTGGTTGACGACAAACAAGAAGATCGAGTGAGAGAGAGCTTTTCAAGTGTTCGAGTTTGTGTGGTTTTTTCCAGCGAAGAATCCACGTTGGTGTGAGTACTCAGGTTGGCAGTTCACTTATTGTTTGGATTTTACGTTTAGGGTAGAAGAGATTGAGTTGGTTGAACTTTGATAGGTGTCTTAGTTACTAGAGAATTGGACTTACCTGTAACCGTTGAAACTTAATAATCTAAGTATTCTATTAAAATCCTCTGAGAAGGAATCTCAAGATTAGATGTTTTTTTTTCTACAATTTGTTAGTTAGATAGAAAATTTTCTTCTTTAAATATAATGTTCCTATTTCATTACTATTTCCATTGCATAGGATACATTGCTAGTTTTGTACTTTATTACTAACACATCACGATAAAAAAAAGGTGAAAGTACCAGTATAAAATTGGATCAAAACTAAAAACTCAGTCCATATCAAATCGATCTGGCTTAGACTTTTCTTATACACTTAATACTTTCCCCACTTTGTTAGCTTAAAGCACTTAAACTCATAAATACTATATACACCACAGAACATAGCACATGTTTTCCATGACCATGCATGTCATTATCAAAATGGATGTAATAGCTTGGTTTCTGGTAGGATCGATGAACTTGTTTGGCAAGGTAGCAACAAACCCCGATGAATGCTGCTTAGCTTGCTTTACTTTTTGACATTTTTTGAATAATGCAAGATCCATAACCAATTGAAATGATTCTTTCTAGCTAACTTTAAGAGTCAACTTAAATTGAGATATTGCTATAAACACACTTTCCTCCTTTTACTATACAATAATTCCTAAGCACGTTCAACAACTTCTCCATTTTAGAAGACTTTAAGCTTTAAAAAAATTCAAACTATTAGTAAATAAACCAATATTTCTAACATATACCCTAGGGTAATAGATTAAGATTTGAAAATAATTTGTTAAAAAAAATTATTTAATAATTTTTAATTTCATATAGAATTTATATATTTTTTAAGGATAATAGTTTTGACTTTTGCAATACAACATGATTTTATTTTATAAACTTAGGATATAGATTAGAAAAATCGATAAATACTATCTAGCTAATATTTCTTTTTGACAATTTTTTTTAATAATGTAATTAAGATAACCAAATTGAAATGATTAACTTCACGAGTCAACTGAAATTGAGATATTGCAATGAACACACTCCCCTTCTTTCACTATACAACACCTTTTCTAGTAAGTAGTATACAAATAATGCATGTGGGTCAGGTGGGCAACCAAAGGGATCGCAGTTGGCTCAGGTGGTAAGCGGCTTGCTCCACATCTACGAGGTCTGGAGTTCAACTCCAGTGGATGTAAAAAATTCTCTTTGGGATACTCACCCGCTAAAGCTAGGTGCGCGACCCGGATCGAACTAGACGCCACCAAGACGAAGCTCTGGTACATCAGTGGACAAAAAAAAATGCATGTGGGTCTAAGTTTTAAAAAAAGTTAGGAAGAGTGAAGAAACTTATTGAGAGCAATATTGGGGGAAAAGGCTCATTGGAAAAAGACCCTCAATGGGCAGGTAGGCCTAAATACAACCAATTGAGGCCAGAGATTGGCCGGACAGAATCATGGTGCATTAGAACCAAACCTTGTTCATAGAATGTTGTTCATGTTTTAAACTGCCCTTTCTTTTTTTCCTTGATGTGTGTGGGAAGCAAATATAGTGGGCAAATGACAGAATGTACGAAAAGTTGTGTTATGTTTTGTAATTTATTCGATCTTCTATTGGACCATGGAGTATAAGATGGTGGATGTCCTACTTGAAACACCAAAGGCTCTTCAATGGTTAATTAGTTGCATGCACCAAATCTTCATTGCTCCACCAAGGTTGACAACGAACAAGATTGGAATAATTGGATTGAAATGTACATGTATATTACTTGTTGGAACCAGGGACGGAACCAGAATTTTATTTCTGGGTAGGCTGGATTTACCTTATAAAATAAATCAACACATTGACTTTGATTTTTTTGGAGGCTCAATTCTATAATAAATTTCTTTAAGTACTTTATAGATCAAATATATTTTGATAAATAATATTAGTTTGAGAAAAAATAATTCATTATTATAACTAATGAACCATTTTGAACTAATTAAAATTTAACAATAAATATTAATTTAATTAATTAAGACATGGTACATAATACATAGTAGTGAAAACATTACAGAATCTAATATATATAAAAGCAATAAGGTTTGGAGCCACCACATAGTGCCACCTAGGATTTCGCCACATGTCGATGCTATATTAAGCCACCTTAGATTTTTACACGTGTCAGTTTCTTATAATTTAGACGTCTTTAAAAATATTCCATATCATAGTCCACATGTCAAAAATTTTCTATATCACTCATATGTTATGTACACATCATATGCCACATAATATTCAATCATTTTTTTTATTTTTTTTATATTGGATTACAATAATGTTGTTTTAGAAATTTAGTTACATATTTCGAGAAATTTACATATAAAAATATTTTTTACCATATCTTTATGATCCTACCAAAAAACGGTATAAATATATACCAAGATCTTATCCTATAATATTTTTAAACAAAAAAATTAATAATAGATTGTTAATGATCCATATATATGATATGATCATATATGTAAGTACATAACGAATATATTGAACAATAAAATTAACAGTTAACCTATTCTCTAGCAAAATAAAACTGATTCATAAAAATTAATTTTCATGAAATTGACATAAAAATATTTTTTTATGTATTTTATAGGATAAGATTTTAACATATCTTCATGATCCTAACAACTCTCCAATATAATCTAAAAAAATTCAATAAATATAGACTGACATCTTATCCTAAAATATTTTTAAATTACAAAATTAATAATAAATTTTTATTGATCAATATGACCATATGTATATAACGAATAAATTGAACAGAAAATTTAACAATTAACATATTTCTAAAAAATAGAATTAGAATAGATTTGTCTAGAGATAATCTTAACATATTTTCGACAACCTTATCTTTTGACTCTTCTAATATGAGTTATTGTATTAAAAAAATGCAGCATAATAAATATATAGAAAAAACGAGTTATGGTTTTGTCATAGTCGTGCAGGGCACGACGGAGACAACTAGTAAGAAAAAAGGTTACATGGATTGCAAAAAAAATACTAGAATAGACAAAAAAAAAGGAGATTTGCTTAAAAAAAAGTAAAAGAAAATGAGATTGGTTTTAAAAAAAATTTAAAGAAAATAAGAGTGGGGAGTCTTATTCTGTAGAAGAAAGTGTGCTTTATTGGGGGATATGAATAGAAAAAAAATGAAGGACGTGCAACCAACCAAGTTCGAACCCACAACCTTTGCAAAAGGTCACATGCTCTTACCACTGGGCTATTAAGTATCATAGACATATCCACTCTTTTAACATGTATACTACTCTAATATTTTTTGGGGTGGGCTACAGCATACCCTAGTCAACCCCTAAATCCGTGTCTGGTTGGAACAAACGTGTGTTAATGAATCAGGAATAAGTTCCAAGTCTTGAGAATAATTCTTTATTGTAGTATAATGAACATAACTTTGAATCCGACAATGGATATATCCTATATTCATATGCTGCATTCGTCCCGGGATTGTCGTGGCTTTAAGTCTTGGAATAAATTAAAATATGTGTGTCTATAAAATGCTATAGAGGTTTGACTCTATTTAGGTGTTGTATCACTAGTTTATTTCAAAATTATCAATACATTATGAGGGGAAGTTTAATCGTGATGGAGGCAACAAAATATTGCAAATCAATGTGTTTTATTATGTCCGATATGGGTTGGCCTAATGGTAGGAGATATGAGAGATGTTGGGAGGTCTGGAGTTTGATCTTATCTTCACTTCTTCACTTAAGTGAAAAACTAAGCATCACATTCTTCTTCTCAGTAGATCGATTTGGCTCTATTTACCAAATAGAAAGACTGTAATAAGTAATAATTGATACAAAATGAGATAGGGTTTTGCCCATTGGGTCGTTGCCGGTTGGGTCCTTAATTTTCGTGGGACCTAATCAGCAATGATCGAGTTGGTTCTATTTCCCAAATAGGTTTGGAGTTGGGACCCAGTTGGTTTATCTAATTCGTGGTCCTTGTCCATTGGATCCCAAAATTTGACTTCTAAAATTTTTATTTATTTGAAAAGGCTAAAATATTATAAATTAGGATTTATTTAACGTGAAGAAAGAGATAATTTATTTACGAAAATAGAGAAATTATAATAAGTAATAATTGATATAATATGAGATGTGCTATAATAATATTTATAAATATAATTTAATTATTTAAAATATAAATGAAATATTTATATGTGAGATCTATAATCATATTTAATTAATAAAAGTAGCTTAAATAAATTTGGGCCAATAAGATTGGTTTTAAAACAATGAGTGGTGTGGTTTATGGGCGGCTGATATGTGTCACCTAATATGTATTTTTTAACCCGTACTTTAGTATATGGTAATGATAGATTAATCCGGGCTATTTAAGCATACATTTCTAAACTATTTTTAAATAAATTGAGTAAGATACTTCAACCTCCTATAAAATTTTCTAAACTATTTAAGCATACATTTCCAATGTCAAATATAGAAAGTGTGGAGATTTTTGTTAATTTAATATATTTTTTATACAGTTCACCGATTTTAATTTTGAAAATAGTTTGAGTATTCTTTTCAAATTTAATTTGGGAAATAGTTTAAATATTCTTTCTAAATTTAACATATTAATGTATACCCATCTGCATACATTAGAAAGTCCCAATGAATCATGGTAATTCCACAACATGTGTTCACTCTCCTTTTTCTCTATTTCCCTTTACATAAAATTGAGAAAAATGATATTTATATGTTAATTATAATAATTTTTAGATTTCACCCATTTTATTTTAGAGAATAGTACAACAACAACAACATTAACCTAGTGTGGATTCCCTTATGGGAAATCTGGGTTGTTTTAGAGAATTGTCTTTAAAAAAATTATGAGTACATATTAGAAAAACCGTTACGAATGATCACATCTAGCACGTAAAATACCCAACCATGTATAGATAATAAAAATATATTTAATATTGAAAATTTGCACAATTTCGATCTTATTAGTATAACGAGGAAGCTATATACACACAAACTTCCCAGTGCATATGATTTAGATCGAATCATAAAGCGAGTCGTTTCATAATGCGAGCTATCGACGGATACCCAAACTGATTTTTGACAAAAGAAGAAACATATCAGAAAAATGAATCAGTTCATGATACAATCCATATTTTGGTGTGAGTACCTTACCCAATCCGATTTTTTCATATATAGGTTCCTCTCATCGATAGCTTCAATTTGATATAAGTTATGAACTAAAACACTTTCATACACCATTTATTTAGGGTAGGGTTTAAGGCTTTAGGTAGGATTTAGGATCAGGTTTAGGTTTTGGGGCAAGAGTTATGGTTTAGGGCAGGATTAGAGTGAGGTTTCAGGTTAAGGTATGACATTTAGTGTAGGGTTTAAAGCAAGGCTTAAGGGTAGGGTTTTAGATAAGGTCTAGAGTTTAAGATAAGATGATGTGACCCCGACCATGGACGCAATGCAGGAGGAGGTCACCATGTCCCTACACTCAGATGGCCAGGTCACTCGTGCCTGGACACGGGCATAGCCAAGGCCACCCAGTCCATTGTGGCACACGCCCTACTATGCCACGACACACCATCGCATGTGACAAGAACAGTCGTCCTCATCGCCTTCGGCTCTACGGACTCCTCATTCCATGACTTGCCCGAGACTATGCCATCGATCCAAGGATTCGATGCCCCAAACTCAACCTATCGCTCCGTGTTGAGCGTCGCGCCAGCGTCCTCCCATATCCTCGCCACATGAGGTTCCTCGGTTGTGTGCGCGTCTTCGCCACGACACTCTCTACACGCCAACAGTCATGTTTTAGCCTCGCCTCACTACTCTAGCCTTGTCTTGGCCTTCTCTTGTAGTAGAGGATAAAGTCCATTTCTCATAGGGGCACTCGCGGGGATGGGTTGGTCATTTTTCCCATCAAATATCTAGATACACTCATCCACACAGCTATGGAGTTTCACGTGAAAGCTATGAGGCCGAAATAAATGTTCTTCATCGAGGTATACTTCTAACTCTAGTCCATCTGATTATGGTACTAAAACTTTCTCTTCTTATTCTATGTCAAAGTCTAAGGTAGGCACCAAAAAGATGAACTCCAAAACACCCTCGGCAAGTGCCCCCGTGAGAAATCAGTTGTGTCCCCACAAGAATGAGCACGAGACAGTGAGTGCTTTAAATGTGATGGGCGTGGCACTTCAAATGAAATTGCCCTAACTCAAAAAAAGATCCTTTTCTCAACTCACATGGCAGAATATGAGAGACTAGATGAGGATGAACCAGGAATGGAGCAGCCAAGTGCAGACATCGGCGATGAGTAACATAGTGCGCCGAACATCGCTGCCGACATCTCCAAGCTTGCCTTGGTCACATGGTGCGCCCTGAGCGTCAAGTAGGTCGTCAAGGCTGATCAAAGGGAAATCCTTTTCCACACCCATTGTTTGTTCAAGGACGTCTCCTTAAGTGTGGTCATTGATTCGGGGAATTGCGCCAAGATGTTGTCAAGAAAAGTGGTTGATCATTTCAAGTTGCCAACCATCCCACACCCGGCGCCTTTCAAGCTAGCATGGATATCAAATGAAGGTTATTTCTAGATTAAAATGAAAGTACTTCTCACTTTTTCCATTGGTTTTTATAGTGACACACTTCTTTTTGATGTCACGAACATGGGCGCCACTCATCCCTTCTTAGAGCCCCCATGGCCATTTGATTGTCGCGTGCTTCATAATGGATTTTATCACACATACATGTTCAACTTCCATGATAAGTGCGTGACCCTCTTAGCAATGTCTCTTAGTAAAGCTTTACAGGACGAGGCCAGAAGGAAACAATCTAAGGCTAGGGACTCGAGCACGGCGCTACTGGCGTTGACACAAGGTCAATTAGCCACTTTTGTGAAATATGAGGGTTCTACTGGCATTTCTAGGTTGGATGAGCCAAAAAATATCCAAGAAAAAATTTACACTAGAGAACGCCCATAGGAAGTGTATTCGGGCCGACACTCCAGAAAATCAAAGACTGGTGACGCACAAAACTGCAGAATCGGTAAAACAGGGCTCATTTGCAAACCAAGAAGAATTTTCAAGCACGATCACTTCTAGACTTCCATAAATTTAGAGAGCTAACAAACTTGATAAAGTTTCCTTTGGAAAATACAGATCAAAGGACAGTGATGAGCCACCCCTACTTGCGACGTGCTTAGATCATCTATTGCTTGCCTGCAGATGCAACGTGACTAAGTAATTTGAGGGGAGTCTTACTTGCTTTTTCCTTTGTCCATTATTGAATATTTCTACTTTTAAGGAACACTCTCTTCCTTATTCTATCTCTTCTCTGTTGCAAAAGTGTAAGGATGTCATACCCGATGAGCTTCTTCAGGGGTTGCCTCCTATTCGTGGCATTGAACATCAGATTGATCGCATATCGGGCGCCTCACTTCCTAACCGGGATGCATATAGGGCGTCATATAAGGAGACTCAAGAATTGCAATGCCAAGTCCAAGAACTTTTGGACAAGGGGTTCGTTCGAGAGAGCCTTAGTCCATGTGTAGTCCCGATCATCTTGGTGGCTAAGAAGGATGGGAGTTGGAGGATGTGTGTGGATTTCCAAGCCCTCAACCAAATCACCATCAAGTATCGCCATCCCATTCCATGCCTAGATGATATGATGGACGAGCTGCATGGAGTTGAGCTGTTTTCCAAGATCGATCTAAGGAGCGGCTACCACCAGATTCGTATGCAAGAAGGTGACCAGTGGAAGACAACATTCAAGACCAAGCATGGTCTATATGAGTGGCTCGTGTGATGCTCTTTGGACTCACGAACCCTCCTAGTACATTTATGAGACTTATGAACTTTGTTTTACGTAGTTTTTTAGGAAAATTCATCATCATCGTGTATTTTGATGATTTTTTTGTTTATTCTCATACTTTGGACGATCACGCAAGACACCTTCGGTTGGTATTAGATTGCCTTCGCAAACATTCTTTGTATGAAATTTGGTTAAGTGTTTGTTTTGCACAAACACGACCACTTTGATTGGGTTCGTCGTGTCCAAGGATGGCCTTAGAGTGGATGATGATAAGTCTTGTTTTTATTTTTAATTTGTTTCTTTTCTAGTATTGGTTGTGTTCCACAACCAGTAGATTAAGTCTTGTTTTTATTTTTAATTTGTTTATTTTTTTGTTTTGGTTTCAGTTTGTTCTCCTTCTTATGAGAAGATCTATGAGTGCTAGTGCACTACACAACTACGATTCTGAACCTGAGCGTTCTTTTCATAGAAGAAGAAGAGAGCAAAGGGAAGCTGAAACTCAAGCTATGGAAGGCGATGAGGCAAATGCACAACAACTATTGTTGCAACAACAATTGAATGCTCAATCACCTATGACATTGGGTGATTATGTGTTGCCACGCCATCAAGGACCCACAGTTGGTGTGGTCCGACCTCTAGTCCAAGCTAGGAATTTTGAGCTAAAGCCATCTCTGATTAATATGGTTTAGCAGAATCAATTTGGAGGTCTACCTTCTAAGAATCCTCACCAACATCTAAACACTTTTTTGGAGCTTATGGATACGGTGAAGATTCATGATGTTTCTAATGATGCACTTTATTTGCGCACCTTCTCATTCTCTCTAAGAGACAGGGCTAAAGCTTGGTTCAAGGCCCTGTCTCATGGCACTATCACTACATGGGATGAGTTGGCCAAAGCTTCTGACCAAGTATTTCCCACCTAAGAAGACTGCAGAGATGAGGAATCAAATCAGCTCATTTCAAATGAAGGATGGGGAATCTCTTTATGAAGGTTGGGAGAGGTTCAAGGAGCTTTTATTATTATGTCCTCATCGTGGAATAGACAAATGGGTGCTTCTTCACACTTTTTACAATGTTGTTGACAACACCACCAGGCTGCTCATTGATGCCTCATCTGGAGGTACTATTATGAAGATGAATGTTGATGACGCTTGGGATCAAATTGAGGATATTGCCCAGCATACTCACTACTATAATGATGCTCGATCTATTCCAAGCTCTAAGAGATCAGCTGGGCTTTATGAGGTGGATAAGGAAACTCTTCGTGAAGCATAGATGGAGGTTTTTTCTCAACAGATCAAGCAGTTGAATTTGAAGGTGAATGGGCCTAATAACCTGAATGGTGAAAGCTCTAATCAGGTCGTCTCAGGTGTTGTGTGTCAGTTTTGTGGAGCAGGTGATCACATTATATCATCCTGCCAAGTATTTTCTTCTAAGGAAGAACCACAAGAGGAGGAGGTGAACTACGTGAATAACTTCAATAGGGGGGCCTAGGAATGATCCATATTCTAATTCCTACAACCCCGGTTGGAGAAATAATCCTAATTTCTCTTATGGGAACAATGAGCCACAACAACGAGCACCTCTTGGATTTCCACCTAGGGCCCCACTGAACCCGAATCAAGTTGCTCAACCTACTCAGAAACCGGCTTGGGAGACTGCTATTAAGAGCCTTGCCACTTCTATGAAGGCTCTCACTGAAGAAGTAAGAGCCCAGGGAAAGAATTTGAAAATTATAGAGCAATAGGTGGCTTAACAAGTTGCCAATGCTCCAAGGCCAGGTGGCCAACTTCCTGGGCATCCTGATGTGAATCCTAAGGGTCAATTGAATGTTGTCACCCTTAGAAATGGAAGAGAATTGGGGGATCCAAGGCCTGAGGAATCGAAGAAACAAAGCAGTGAACCCGAAAAGCTTCAAGAAGATGGAGAGGAGGAGAAAGAGGCTCCTTACATTCCACCTCCTCCTTACAAGCCTCCTCTCCCATTCCCACAAAGAAAAGCCAAAGCTCAGACCGAGAAGCAATTCGGGAAGTTCTTAGAAGTGTTGAAGTAGCTCTACACCAATATTCCATTCACAGATGCTCTTCAACAAATACCTGCTTATGTGAAGTTCCTAAAAGATATATTATCAAATAAGAGGAAAATTGAGGGTTGTCAAAAGGTGTCCCTTAATCAAGATTGCAGCGCGCTTGTTCAAAACAAGTTGCCTCCTAAGCTTGGAGATCCTAGGAGCTTTTGTGTTCCCATTGTGATTGGCAATTGCACTTACAACGCGTTATGTGACTTGGGAGCTAGTGTGAGCTTGATTCCTCTTTCCATTTCCAAGAAGCTGAATCTTGGAGAACCTCAACCGGTGGATATGACTCTCTTCATGGCTGATAGATCTACTGCATCACCTACAGGTATCCTTGAGGATATCCCCATTCAGGTTGGTAAATTCTATGTACCTGTTGATTTCATTGTTCTTGATATGCAAGTTGATTTCCCATTCCCATTATATTAGGAAGACCTTTCTTAGCTACTGTTAGAACTCTTATTGATGTAAAAGAGGGTGTTCTTTCTTTTTCTATTAGGGGGGAGAAAATTGAGTATAATTTCACTAAAGCTATCAAGCAACCTAGACTTGAAGATGAGTTGTGCAGGTTAGATGCTATAGAAAGGGAAACTCAAGGAATGATGTTGTCTGTGGCCACAAAAGACCCCATTGATGGAAATTTGGGCCACCCTGAGATGTCTGCTAGTGAGTTGGAAAGCACCATTGTTGATGTGCTAGAACTGGATGCTCAAGATGTTGGAGAAGAATCCCCTATTGCACCTAAGGTGGAGTTGAAGCCTCTTCCATCTACATTGAGGTATGAATTTCTTGGCTCTAATTCTACATACCCTGTGATAGTAAATGCTAGCTTGAGTGATGATGAAACTGCTAAATTGCTAAAAGAACTTAAGTTGCATAGAAAAGCCATAGGGTATACCATTGATGACTTGAAAGGGATCAATCTTTCTTTGTGCATGCATAGAATTTTATTAGAAGATGATCACAAGCCTTCTATTGAGCATCAAAGACGACTCAACCCCAACATGAAAGAAGTAGTTAGAAAAGAAGTGCTGAAATTGTTAGATGCAGGCATTATTTACTCTATTTCTGATAGTGCTTGGGTGAGTCCTGTGCATGTTGTGCCTAAAAAGGGGGGAATGACTGTTGTGAAAAATGACAAGAATGAATTAATTCCTATTAGAACAGTTACGGGTTGGTGAATGTGTATTGACTATAGAAAACTTAATCAAGCAACCCGAAAAGATCATTTTCCTCTCCCCTTCATTGACCAAATGCTTGAAAGGCTGGCTAAACATACCCACTTCTGCTATTTGGATGGATATAATGGATTTTTCCAAATCCCTATACACCCAGATGACCAGGAGAAAACTACTTTCACTTGTCCTTATGGCACTTTTGCCTATAGGAGAATGCCCTTTGGGTTATGTAATGCTCCAGCCACCTTTCAACGATGCATGATGAGTATTTTCTCTGATTTTATTGAAGACGTCATGGGAGTGTTTATGGATGACTTTTCAGTATATGGTACTTCTTTTGATGCTTGTCTAGCTAACCTTTCTAGAGTTTTACAACGTTGTGAAGAAGCTAACCTTGTACTAAATTGGGAGAAATGTCACTTCATGGTAAGTGAAGGGATTGTTTTAGGCCATATGGTTTCTAACCGTAAAATTGAAGTTGACAGGGCCAAGGTAGAAGTCATTGAAGGAATGCCACCACCAACTTCGGTAAAAGGGGTAAGGAGTTTCTTGGGTCATGCAGGTTTTTATAGGTGTTTCATTAAAGATTTCTCTAAAATTGCCAAACCACTTACTAACCTGCTCTTGAAAGATGTTGAGTTTAATTTTTCCCAGGAATATCTAGAATCTTTTAACAGGTTGAAACAGGCATTGGTCTCAGCTCCGATAATGCAAGCCCCTGATTGGAGTCTCCCATTTGAAGTGATGTGTGATGCAAGCGATTACGATGTGGGGGTTATGTTGGGACAAAGAAGGGATAAGAAACTTCATGCTATCTACTATGCTAGCAGAACCTTGGATGAAGCACTAGTCAATTATGCTACAACAGAGAAGGAGTTGCTTGCTGTGGTTTTCGCCTTTGAGAAATTTCGATCCTACATTGTTGGTGCCCAAGTCATTGTCTACACTGATCATGCCGCTTTGAGGTACCTTTTGAGCAAGAAAGATGCTAAGCCAAGGCTGATCGTTGGATTTTGCTTCTCCAGGAATTTGAGTTGGAAATTAGAGATAAAAATGGGACTGAAAATTTGGTGGTTGATCACTTGTCTAGATTGACACAAGAGCATATGGAATGCACAAGAGATGATTTGCCCATTGATGATTCATTCCCTGATGATCACCTTTTCAGAATTACTGAAGAACTTCTACAACTCTCTTCCTCTATAGTGCCATGGTATGCTGACTTAGTGAATTACCTAGTGTGCAATGAAATACCTGTTGGGTTGTCCTTCCAACAAAAGAAGAAATTTATGTCTGATGTCAAGCATTACTTTTGGAATGAGCCCTTCTTATTCAAGAGATGTGTTGATGGAGTCTATAGGCGTTGTATTCCTGAGGATGAGGTTGAGAGTGTCATTGCTCATTGTCATTCATTGCCTTGTGGTGGTCATGCTAGTTCTTCAAAGACCACTGCCAAGATCCTTCAGTCTACTTTGTATTGGCCATCCATGTTTAAAGATGTTCACCGGTATATTTCTTCTTGTGATTCTTGTCAACGCACCGGTAACATCTCGAGGAGGAATGAGATGCCTCTAAACAGCATTCAGGAGGTTGAAGTTTTTGATGTATGGGGAGTTGATTTCATGGGACCATTCCCACCGTCTTGCAACAACAAACATATAATTTTGGTGGTGGATTATGTGTCTAAATGGGTTGAAGCCATTGCCTCACCAACAAACGACTCTAGAGTGGTGTCCAAGTTCTTTAATAAAGTGATCTTTCCAAGGTTTGGGACTCCAAGAGTTGTAATCAGTAATGGTGGATCTCATTTTATTGAGAAGAAATTTGAGAGTTTGTTGAGCAAGTATGGAGTCAATCACATGATTGCCACCCCTTATCACCCACAAACGAGTGGACAAGTAGAGGTCTCCAACCGAGAGATAAAGGCGATATTGGAGAAAACTGTGTCCCGATCTCGAAAGGATTGGGCGATGAAGCTAGACGATGCTCTTTGGGCTTATAGGACAGCATTTAAGACTCCCATTGGCACTACTCCATTCCGATTGATCTATGGGAAGTCTTGCCATCTTCCAGTGGAACTTGAGCATAAAGCATATTGGGCAATCAAATTGTTCAATTATGACATGAAGGAAGCTGGTGAGAAGAGAATGCTTCAACTACAAGAGCTCGAGGAATTAAGGTTAAAATGCCTATGAAAACCCCAGGATTTATAAAGAAAGAACGAAGAAATGACATGACAAGCACATCATCCCAAGAGAGTTCAAAGAAGGTGATCTTGTTTTGCTATTCAATTCAAGACTGAGGCTTTTCCCGGGCAAGATAAAATCTAGATGGAGTGGCCCTTTCCAAGTCCGAAAAGTGTATCCTCATGGAGCAATTGATATATGGAGTGAAGAGCGGGGAGAATTCAAAGTGAATGGGCATCGTTTAAAGAAGTACAATGCGGGAAATCCGATTGAGAAGATATCTGATGTTTATCTTCTTAATCCGAGCACTTGATGGAAGAAGAACGGTCAAGCTAACGACCTTAAACAAGCGCTTCTTGGGAGGCAACCCAAGCTCTTTGTATCCTTTATTAGTTTTTATTTATGGTGCTAATTAGCATTAGTTAGGTTGCCCGACTTTGAACCCAATTGGGTAAGAAATCGGACGAGTTTATGCAGAGAATTACCCGACCAAGTAGTTGACCGGGTACTCGACCGGGTAATGAAAAGAGAAGAACCCGACCAGGTATAAGGTCGGGTAGTATTTACTCGGCCGGGTACAAGGTCAGGTATAAGGTCGGGTACTTACCCGACTTGAATAAAAAAATAAATAAAAATAAATAAAAAATTTAAAAATCAGAAAAGAAAAAATATAGAGACGATCCCCTTTCTTCTTCTCTCTCCTCTCTTTTCCTTCTTTCCCCGACTCCCTCGTTCTCTCTCTGGTTCCACCAAAATTTTGTCTCATCGTCGCTGCTGCTCCACCAACAATCCACCGGACCACCTTCTTCGCCGTTTCTGGCCGCCTGCGCGTCACCATTCCGACCGCCTCGGCCCGCTCTGCCGCCAGGCGCAGCAGCGAACCAGTCGCTGCATCCTCGTGCACGCGAACCAGCCTCGAGTCCGGTTGCCTTGCTCCACTACACCACCTCGTCGGCCACCAGAGAGCCCACCTGCGCGCCGCCCCACAGCACCACCAACACCAGCTTGCTCAAATTTGGTACAAATTCCCTCTTCCTCCCTTTGAGTAATTTTTAGGGTTTGCTAAAAAATCGGGGATTTTTCTTTATTTAATGATAATCTGAAATTTAGGTGGGCTATTTTGCTAAATTAATTGATGCTTGTTGGTGTTTAGGAAGGTTTGGGCAAATTTTTGATATTTATATGTCATGGACAATTCTTACTAGACTTGGGTGTTAACACAATTTGAGTTCTAAAATTTTCTACTTGAAATTTGCTTGGCAAGAACTTGAATTATTATTGGTGTTGGTTGTCCTTGCCGGGACAACACGAATTGTGTTTGGTGTGTTTTGGTTGTTGTCTATTTGTGTGTAGGAATTCTGCTTGACATGCCTCCCAAAGGCAAGAAAAACGCAGCCTCTACTTCACAATTCGGCTCTCGCGTACGCCTAGACACCGCCACTCCAGAGGATTTGGGCTTTTAGTTAGCTAAAACACATCACAAGGCTCGGTTTGATGACTTGAAAAAGAGGACGTTCGAAAGCACAAGAGCCCTTGATTTGAATGCTTTAGAGGTCTTGGGTTTGAAATCTGATGTGGTTGAGTTGGCTCAGAGATTAGGATGGATCGATTTTCTGACTTTCCATGAGTATACCTATCCGATCTTGGCCCTAGAGTTCTTGAGCACTATAGAGACTAAGGCCACACTTGGCCCTAGATACGGTGTCGTCGCCTTCCAATTGATGAATTGTCAATATACGTTCTCCTTTGATGATGTCAACAAGATGTTCGGTTTCCCCAAGGGGGATGCACCTAGCCACGAGCACAATGCAAGTGGATTCCAGGCCGCTAGCTTCTTTGATGAGATCTCAAAGGATCCTAGCCGCTATAAGCCCACTTCTACTAAGGCCATTGCAATTGCTGATCCCAGAATTAAGTGTAATGCAGCGATTCATGGGACATACCATATTTGGCAGAGGAGATGGTGAGAATGGTTTTTCAATCAAAGATCTTGTTTTTCTCTGGAGCGCTCTCCATAGACAACCTCTCAACTTAGCAGGTTTTATGCTCAACCACCTTCATTCAGTTGGCAACAGAGGGAGTGGGAAGATTGTCATTGGATCACTTATTACACACATTGCTAAGTGTGTTAAGGCCCCGCTGCATGGTTTGCCTCATCTACCTTACTCCGCTCCCATTAGCTTTTCCCTCTTTGCTAATATGAACTTTATCAAGAAAATTGGTAATCACTACTATTACTATCCAGCTCACTTGAGTCCCAAAATTATCCGTCCCCCTTTCCGATCCCGCTGCAATATCAATAGTGTGAGGAACTGGTTGTTTCCTGCAAGGGATGGTGACCATAAGGAAAGCCAAGCTTTATACGAAGCTACCGTCCGGTCTAAGAAAAAGAGGCGAAATGAGCAAGGGAGTGAAGAAGATGAGGATGAGGAAGATGAGGAAGATGAGGAAGAAGAGAATGTTGGGGTTCGACCACATTTTGAGCTTGGGGGTTCTTCTGATGATGCAGTTGATCCGCCTCTTTATGGTGGATTTAGTTTTCCCGACCCTCCTATTTATCCATATGCTTGATGTTCGCATTTTTAGTATAGTTTTTGATAGGTTTTCTTTGCTTATTAGGTTTAGTTTTGTTTAGTTTAGGTTTAGTTTTGAGTATTTTTAGTTAGTTTTGCATATTTCTGTGAAAAGAGTGGAAGCTACGCTATTTTGTGAATTTTGCAGGTTTTAGCGAGGAAAGGAGCTGAATGGAGTTGAATTTGGAGCATCATAGCGAGAGACGGAGGAGTGCAAGATTGAAGAAGTCGAAGCTCGAGAGTATAAAAGGAAGTGTTGAAGAAAACAAAGCCCAGGCTCGTTAACGAGGCTGTGAAGGGTCGTTAACGAGGCCACGAAAAGAAAGATATGGAGTATTATTTTTATTATTCACCGATCCTGAGCGGGAATTTATTTCCGTATCGGTTGAGTATCTTTTTAGAATCTTTTGGGGTTGTTAGCATCTGTATTTTAGGTCTTAATATCTGTTTAGATTTTATTACTATCTTTTAGAGATTGTTTCTATCTTTTTAGGAAAGTTTATATCTTTTAGTCTTTTTAGTTTTTAGTTTTTTTAGTATAAATACCCTTCTATCTAGCATAGAAGGAGGGGGGCTTGATTTTAGAAAAGTTTTTAGAGAGCTTATTTTAGAGGAGATTTGAGGAGGCCGAAGGAGAGAGAGAGATCGGATCGGAAGAGGATCACGAGGCTCGGTAGACGACGGTTGCCGAGTGTTCGTTGGTCGTGATTGTGGTTCGGTATTTTTATGTTTTTTCGGTTTCTTCTGAATCTCTGTAAGACAATATATTTTTCTTATTAATTTGAGTTTGAGTTTTGTTTCAATGTTTCTTTTGATTGAAGTTTTTAGTTTCTTTATTATAATTAGTGAGTAGTTTATTTTTCTAGGGTCGGGGTTAAGCCCGGCATAGTCGAGCATGTTTGATGAGTAAGATTGTGTTGTGAATGCCTTTTATCTTTTATTGAGATTGTTTGTTGTGCTTAATACCAAGACGAGGTAATTTAGGGTTTTTAACTTGATTGAAAGAGAAAGTTAGTAACTTGAATGTTGATATTGTTTGAAAACGAAAGTTTCAAGCTTTAGATCCAAAACAAGCAATTGAGTGAATTAGGATGCGAAAGTAGATTAATTTACTTGTTAAGTCAACGAAAGTTGATAACTCTATCTGTTTAAAGGCATGATCTTATCTTCTTACGAATTCTTATGCTTGGCTATGTTGTGGTTGTCCCTTGTCCTAGATTTTTGCTTTATTTGAATTATTTCTGGTGAATCTTCGTTGCTGAGTACTTGCCTCGGTACTTAATTTTAATTAGAATTTTATTAGGTCGTTAGTTAATATTTTTGTGTTCGGTGGCTCGGTAACAATCCTGACAACATCGTTAACGAGGCATCTTGTGAGTGTTTTATTTGGTTTTGTTTGGTTTTTGTTAGATTGATAGACAAACAACCTTGCTTCCTGTGGAACGATCCTGACTCCCCTGTACTCTGCGGGGTCTTGACTTACAAATTTATTTGTTGGCCGAGAAACCCTTTCAACAAATTGGCGTCGTTGCCGGGGAAGCAACTTGTTGTTAGTTTATCTTCGGGATCGGGAATAGCCCGACCCCGTTTTTGTTTTTAATCTTTGTTTTCTTTGTTTGTTTTCTCAGTGTATGCCGGTAGGACGAAGAAGGCTTCAGTTTGATAACACAGGTTATTTTTCAGAACCAGAACGTTCCCGGCACCGTCGACTCCGAGAAAACCGAGTCATGGCTACAGCAGAAGAAATGGCTCGAGAGTTAGAGATCCTCCGGACCCAGATGGAGGCACTGAAAGCCGAGAAGGATGGCGCAGACGCAAAAGCTGAGCGTCAACGAGCTCACAAGGCTCGACTGCAAGAAGAGTTAAACGCCTATCCAAGGAATGACAAGCAATACATGCATCCGGAACTGAGGGTGCCAGAATCCCCTATTGTGCTTCCAGCGATAGAGAAACCTTTTGAGATCAAGTCTCAATTTATATCCTTAATCAAACGGGCTCAGTTTGAAGGGAAACCTGCTGAGTGCCCTATGGAGCATATTAGAAATTTTCTTGATTTATGTGACACCATAGCTGTTGAAGGTGTCTCGTTAGAATATGTTCTGTTAAAAGCTTTTAGATGGTCACTTACTGGAAAGGCCCTGAACTGGTTAGAGAGCCTACCTTCTAAGTCTATCAGGACTTGGAAAGCTTTGTATGATCAATTTCTTACAAAGTTTTTCCCTCCTGCTAAGACAACGGAGTTAAGGAAACGCATCACCTCTTATCACCAGTTGCCTAATGAAACATTTGTTGAAACATGGGAAAGATTCAAAGAGATGCTTAGACAGTTCCCTACTCATGGGCAACCTTTATATGTATTGCAAGAAATCTTTTTCCAGGGTATCAACGCGGAGACCAAGAACCGCATCAACACGCATACTGCGTGCGGTTTTATAGAGATGAACCCGACAGAGGCGTGGGAACTGTTGGACAAGCTGGCGAATTACGATGCTATGTACGGAACCCAGCAGGCTCCACAAACTCAAAAACGTCTCTATGTGCCCAACAGAGATGAAGTTGACCCCGATGTTAAAAATCAATTCTTACAAGATGAGGTCAACCGTCTGAGGAAATAGGTAAGTTTTCTGAAATCCTCTCAATCATGTCAAGAATGTGGTTCTTCTGCACATAGTACTTCTGCTTGTACTAACATTGAGCAAGTTAGAACCGCTAAGACAATAGCTGAGATGAATTACATGAGAGGACCCTACAGGAACCAGCCTAATTATAATGACAGGTCGAACAACTATCAACCATGGGGCAATCAGAATACAAGTCAGAATTACGCAGGGCCCCCACAAGATAGACGACCTGCACCATATCAACCTCCAGGCCATCAGGAGACGCCATCATGGGTTCAGGAGATTAAAGAGAGCATCAACGGAGTGAACAACAAGGTTGATGACGTTCAAGCCAAGCTGAACCGACAGGATAAAAGATGGGGAGAGTTCGATATTTGGAAGAGGAGCGTTGATTCCCAACTAGGAGACCTTGCTGCACGGATTCCAAGACCACAAGGGCAACTCCCGGGCCGTCCCGAGGAGAACCCTAGAGGCCAAATAGCAGCGGTACACCTCAGAAGTGGGAAGACACTACCGGAAAGAATTCAAGCTGAAGAGAAGGAAGAAAAGGACCTCGCCAACCAGCTCGTTAACGAGCCAGCGAGAGCAAGTACCGAGCCTGCAAACCAGGATGACGAGGCTCCGAGGGTATCTAACGACCCTAACCCAGGTAAGTCTACTAATCCGAGCCTCCCTCTCAATCCCAGGGTAGTTAACGACCCCATCAGGGTCGGTAACGACCCGCCGAGGACATCAATCGACCCTAGTGTCGACCCGGTACTCTCACCTCTCGAGCCCAACTTGGTTCCGAGAATGGTGAAAACTCTCCCATTTCCCACTAAGAAATCTATGGACTCTACTAAGAGTAAGTTGAAGCGTTTCGTGAAGATCCTTCAGGGAATTAATATTTCCATCCCATTCGCTGAGGCCCTAAGCGAAATGCCGGCTTACACAAAATTTTTGAAAGATATTCTTAGCAGGAAAAGGTCCATTACAGAGCTGCAGGATGAAGTCAGATCAATAGCTCTACCAGAAAAGCTGGGAGATCCCGGGAGGTTTGCAATCACAATCGGCATAGGCAACCACAAGTTCAAAGCTTTATGCGATCTTGGTGTCAGTGCTAGTCTTGTTCCACTCTCAATCTGGTCTAAAGCCAATATGGGACCACTAGAGCCAGTAGACATGAATCTGTACATGGCAGATGGGTCAAGTGTCAAGGCCACAGGAGTAGTGGATGATTACCCTATTCAAGTCGGGAAATTCTTTATACCGAATGATTTTATCGTCCTTGATATGCCTGAAGACCCTCATGTCCCCATAATTCTCGGGCGACCATTCTTAGCCACAGCAGGAGCAAGAGTAGATGTGCGGAAGGGACTCCTCACTTTTGATATAGGAGAAGAACGGGTGGAATTTAACTTGGATCAAAAAGCCAACGACCCAATTGGAGTGGCACAAATAGAGTTGACCCAACCCGAACTCAACACCAAAGTCCCTACCGAGCCACATCTGCCGATCACTGAGTCTCACGTGCATAAGTTCAATCAAGGCCCTACAACAGAGGTTACAGATAAGTCCAAACCACCTTGGCTTTCGTACTACACCAATAACCCAGGGATATCGAGCTTGCTGATAGAAGAAAAGGGCCCTAATTTAGCAATTCAAGCACACAGAGGCAGTAAGGCTACAAGCAGGGTATCTCAAAACCCCAACACGGCCATACATGAACCACCATGAGACTAGCAAAGGAGCTCGTCGGGCTAACGACGTTAAACATAGCGCTTACGGGAGGCAACCCGCTTTTTAGAATAGGTCTAGTTTATTTTATTTTATTTTATTTTTCTTTTTAGATTATTTCTTAGCTTTCTTTTATTTTTCTTTTTTAGTTTTAACTAGGATAGAAATTAGATTTTTAGAGCTAATAAGATTTCAGGAGAAAGGGGTCGAAAAATCACTCAAGAAAGCCACGGCGGCTCGTTAACGACCCACCCAGGCTCGTTAACGACCCGGTTCGGAAGACCCGATTCGTCACAATACGGGGCAGGTAAGTAATCTTAACCTAGTCTATTTTTTTTTAACCCTAGCCCCCCCCCCCCCCTTCTATCCTTACCCCTCCTATATAAACCCTTCTACCCTTCCAAAATTCTACCACAATCCTCTCAAAATTCACTCTCAAACCCAAAACACTCTCAATCCCTCTCCCTTCTCTCCCACCGAGTCGGAATTCCTCACCAAACCGACCACCGAAGAGGCCGTCGTTACCGGAGCTCGGAAGACACCCACCGACGAGGCCGTGCTCGTTAACTACCCAAATTTCGACCCTTGTTCTTCAATTTTTCGGTTCTCCGGTATGATTTCTAAACCCTTGCTTGAAATTGCATGATTGATTATCTATAGGGTCGAAATTTCATATCTTGAATCATGATTCTTAGGGAGGTCGATGAGCATGCTTAAATTTGTTCCTAAAAATTCTTGATTGTGCTTAGTTGTTCATGTTTTAGGAAAGATTATTCATGTTAGATTAGCTATTGTAATTCTTTAGTTAGGAAAGCATGAATTTTTCTTGTTCTAGATCTAAAAGTTCAATCTTTGCATATCAAAATCCCGGGAAATTTTTTAGCATGTTCGAGATGGGCAATTGAGTAAGTATGGGGTGCTTATACCCGATGGGGGATTTGGAGAATAATAGAAGATTGCATGCTTGATTTGTGCTGAATTAGAAGTAGATTTAATTTCGGAAAATTTTGGTCCTGCTCTCGGCAGGTCGTTAACGACCCACCCAGACTCGTTAACGATCCTGCACTTCATCATCGATCGATCCAAGCCCAGAATCGTGAACAACCCAATTGGGTAGTTTCCGAAGTTAATTTTGAGACCAAGTATGGGGTCTCGAGCCTATTATTTTTGAGTGGATCTTATCTTGGAAAAATCTCGATTATTTTGTAGGATCCATGGCTAGTTCAAGCAGACCCGCTACCCGAGCCCAAAAGAAGAGGAGGAACCACAGGTCTCCATCTCCACCTCGAGTGGATGATGTGATTTTGAGCAGTCAGAGCCAAGTAAGGCGCTACCGGGATTTTTTGGAGAAGGACCATTACACCCGATGGTTCTCGAAGTCTAGCGCCGTCTCTACGGGCATCTACACGGATGTCAAGGACGCCTTCATCATCCTTGGGGCCGCCCACCTGTTGAAGCAAGAGAGCTTGCCACATTACCTGGCCCTCACATCCGAGTTCTTGGCCACTTTGGAGACCAATTTCTCGTCGAAGACCTCGGCGGGACGTTTTCGGTTCCGGCTCGGTAACGAGGACCGTGACTTCACCATGGCGGAGTTCAATGCAATCTTGGAGCTCCCAAACCCCTCGAGAGACTATAGCTTGAAGGACTACAGAGTGACCCGCACTTGGAGCTACATCACCGGAGAGGTTCAATCCTCTACCGCGGCGCTATCCGGGGCAAACATAGTCAACCCCATCTTCCGGATTATTTTGAGAGTCCTCGCCGCAACATTTTGGCCGAAGAAAGAGTTGAACCGGCCTACAAGAACGGAGGTCGCTTGCTTCCACACCATCCTCTTTGAGGAGCCCGGCCCCTTGAATTTGGGGTACGAATGGCTCTATTATGTCTAGAAGTCCACCAAGTCGAACGAGGTGTGGTGTGGCAATTTGGTTAGCTTCTTGGCTAAGAATCTTGGAGTTGATCTCACCCGCTATACACCGGCTCACGCCCAACTCCTCAACAAAAACTATTGGTATAGTTCCGAGATTTTCGTGCAAGCCGAGGGAGGCTACAAGGTGAAGGTTCAAGATCGACTAGTCATACCTTCCCTCGACATGTACGAGCTACTCTATGTACCGAATTGGTACGAGGTGTGGACGGGACATCCCTATCCATTGGAGCCAAAACCGGAGGACGAGCTCTCGCTTAGGCCTTGTGAAACCCGGTTTGAGCAGGACGACGTGGATGAATACGAAGAAGAAGATGAGCAAGAAGATACCGAGGTAGTAGGCAATGACACCGAGGAAGCAGACACCGAGGGCGGCATTGAGGAGCTCAACTTTGAAGAAGAAGACATGGACACGGTGGTGCTAGGAGGCCATATCTTCGTTGACGAGCCCACCAGGGTCGTTAACGACCACTTCCAGCCACCAACCAACATCGTTAACGAGGCACCCAGCTTCGTTAACGAGGTGCCGAGAGCTCCTGTCGACCCACCACCAGCTCCTGTCGACCCTCATGCTTATGGCCTCATGCCTTACAACCCGGTGATGTATCAAGATCATTTCCAGCCTCACTACCCACCACCTCCTCAACCCGAGTACGCAGAATCGAGTATACCACCACCATGGGCCGAGGATCTTTCTACACGGATGCAGCAGCTTCACCTCCAGATGGATCACATTCATAGGAGGATGGATAGATGGGAAACCGTCTATTCCGCTCGCATGTCGATGGAGGATGAGAGGCAGCGTCAGAGAGAGGCGGATGATGCTAAGCGTTGGAGGACGATGTACGACTTCATGGGGAACTTTGAGCACTATTTTCCTCCACCAAACCGTTGATTCAGCTCAAGATGAAGTTTCTTTTCCTTGTTTCCACTTTTGTAAGTTTTATGTCTTTCTTTTCCTTTTTAATTTTTTTTGTTTTCTTTTCTATTTCTTTTCCCTCTTCTTCTTATTTTTCTTACAGTGGGGACACTGTAATTTTAAGTATGGGGTGGGGAGAAAGTAGAAAAATTATGTCCTAGGTGTTTTTGTGTTCTATGTAGTTTTTATTTGTTTTAAAACTGAAAAAAAAATTCGAAGAAAAATCCAAAAAAAAAATTGAAAATTAGAAAAATCCAAAAAGAGTTTAGAATTGATAGATATCCATTCTTAAGTTCTATGATAGCAATCACTAGCTTAATCATATAGTTCCTTGCAAACATGTCTTTAAAAGTATAGCCAGATTCTTAAAAATTGAAATTATTGTTTTTAGAAGAGAATAGCATTTGATGAAATTGAGCACATATACTTTATAGCATAGATGATGCAATCCAACAAAATCTACCTTGTAAGTTATTTTTGGCCTTATAGGGAGGACATTTATAAATCCCTCTTCTTTTCTTGTGTGATTTACTCTCTTTATGCATATTATCTCTTGGAATTGTGATGGTTATCTATTTCTTGAGGCCCTTATAAGATTTTTAGTTCATTACTTGTGAAGATCATATGATGGAGAACTTATTTTTATAAGCCCTATTATTCCCTATCTACCTTTACATTATTCCTTCTTTTGATAACCAATTCTGGCCTGAAACCTTTTATTTTTAGCTCCACAAAGATTATTACCTAGCCGAGATAAGCTTGACCCTATCCGGGAATTAGGACTTAGATTGGAGAGGTAAAGTTCTGTGTTTTGTTAAAAAGAAAAGAGTTTATGTTTGCTTGAATTGAAGGGTATTTGGGAAGGGTAGATTGGAAGTCTCTTGTTATTACATATAAGAAAGGTCTCTTGATAGAAAAATGCACACAATAAAGTTTTTATGGATGTAGTGAAAGAAAGAAGGATGTATACGGTAGATCGTTAACGACCCTGATGTGGGTTCGTTAACGAGGCAACGCAAAGAAAAGAAAAAGAAAAAAAAAGAGAAAAAAAGAAATTATAAAGAGGTAAAAAATTAAGGTGCATTTGTGTTTAAAGATAATACAAGAGATTCTTTTATTTTTGTTATGAGACTTTCTAGGATGATAAAGGGTGAGTGAAAATGAGTGTGCATAAAGAAGAGTGAGTTTGGTATGTTTTATGAAAGTTTTTGGTGAGATGTGAGTTTTTAGGAGTCTTTGATTCCCGGATATTATTAGCACCACATGACCAAATATTTCCACTCCTTATTGTTTTTACCAAGCCCCATTACAACCCGGCCGAATGGAAGCTTCTATGAAGTTTTTCATTGAGCCTAAGTTCTCATGATGATTTTTTGCTTGTTTTGACAAATCTTGGGTGGAGAGTATTGGTGATATAAGTTCCAATTTCTATGAGTTTTTGTATATAAGATGAGTTGAGAGATTGAATTTATAAGCCCAAACACTTGAGAGTTGAGTGAAACACATTATATCCCTTGAGAGGTTGGATTGTATTATTTTATGTCTATTTAAGTGCATATATGTGTGAGGATGTTAATAGTCTTTTGCTATAATTTTCTTATGTGTAGATGTTGCTTTTTAGAAGATGGCTATGTCTTGATGAGCATGATTTGTTTTGGTTTTGGTTAGTGTCTTGTTTATTGCTTGAGGACAAGCAAGTCTAAGTATGGGGTATTTTGTTGTTCGCATTTTTAGTATAGTTTTTGATAGGTTTTCTTTGCTTATTAGGTTTAGTTTTGTTTAGTTTAGGTTTAGTTTTGAGTATTTTTAGTTAGTTTTGCATATTTCTGTGAAAAGAGTGGAAGCTACGCTATTTTGTGAATTTTGCAGGTTTTAGCGAGGAAAGGAGCTGAATGGAGTTGAATTTGGAGCATCATAGCGAGAGACGGAGGAGTGCAAGATTGAAGAAGTCGAAGCTCGAGAGTATAAAAGGAAGTGTTGAAGAAAACAAAGCCCAGGCTCGTTAACGAGGCTGTGAAGGGTCGTTAACGAGGCCACGAAAAGAAAGATATGGAGTATTATTTTTATTATTCACCGATCCTGAGCGGGAATTTATTTCCGTATCGGTTGAGTATCTTTTTAGAATCTTTTGGGGTTGTTAGAATATGTATTTTAGGTCTTAATATCTTTTTAGATTTTATTACTATCTTTTAGAGATTGTTTCTATCTTTTTAGGAAAGTTTATATCTTTTAGTCTTTTTAGTTTTTAGTTTTTTTAGTATAAATACCCTTCTATCTAGCATAGAGGGGGGGGAGGGGGGGCTTGATTTTAGAGAAGTTTTTAGAGAGCTTATTTTAGGGGAGATTTGAGGAGGCCGAAGGAGAGAGAGAGATTGGATCGGAAGAGGATCACGAGGCTCGGTAGACGACGGTTGCCGAGTGTTCGTTGGTCGTGATTGTGGTTCGGTATTTTTATGTTTTTTCGGTTTCTTCTGAATCTCTGTAAGACAATATATTTTTCTTATTAATTTGAGTTTGAGTTTTGTTTCAATGTTTCTTTTGATTGAAGTTTTTAGTTTCTTTGTTATAATTAGTGAGTAGTTTATTTTTCTAGGGTCGAGGTTAAGCCCGGCATAGTCGAGCATGTTTGATGAGTAAGATTGTGTTGTGAATGCCTTTTATCTTTTATTGAGATTGTTTGTTGTGCTTAATACCAAGACTAAAGTTGAGGTAATTTAGGTTTTTTAACTTGATTGAAAGAGAAAGTTAGTAACTTGAAGGTTGATATTGTTTGAAAACGAAAGTTTCATGCTTTAGATCCAAAACAAGCAATTGAGTGAATTAGGATGCGAAAGTAGATTAATTTACTTGTTAAGTCAACGAAAGTTGATAACTCTATCTGTTTAAAGGCATGATCTTATCTTCTTACGAATTCTTATGCTTGGCTATGTTGTGGTTGTCCCTTGTCCTAGATTTTTGCTTTATTTGAATTATTTCTGGTGAATCTTTGTTGTTGAGTACTTGCCTCGGTACCGAATTTTAATTAGAATTTTATTAGGTTGTTAGTTAATATTTTTGTGTTCGGTGGCTCGGTAACGATCTTGACAACATCATTAACGAGGCATCTTGTGAGTGTTTTATTTGTTTTTGTTTGATTTTTGTTAGATTGATAGACAAACAACCATGCTTCCTGTGGAACGATCCTGACTCCCCTGTACTCAGCGGCGTCTTGACTTACAAATTTATTTGTTGGCCGAGAAACCCTTTCAACAATGCTCCACAGCCACCATCCATGTTTGACATCTATGGAGAGTTGGAGAGCCAGAGAGAACAGGTTGGTGCGCTGCGCACTTCCATGGATCCCGGATTTAGCAATGTAAACACCCGATTTGATTCTATGGAGGCGAATCTAGCAGCTATTCAGAAGACCCTCCAGAATTCCCAGTTTCCAGGATGGCCACCTGGACCTCCACCTCCTCCACAGTATTAGATACATTGTGAGTGTTTCTCTTCTCTTACTTTTACTTTCTACATTGGGGACAATGTAGTTTTAAGAGTGGGGAGGGAAACATGTTTCATGTTAGTTAGATGCATATAGTTGCATGTTAGATTGCATTTGCATTGAAAAATTGAAAAAAAAATTAGAAAAATGAAAAAAAAAAAAAAAATTGCATTTTAGGAGTTATTAATTTTCCTAAAGTAACAAGCCCCTTATCCTTCAAAATTATTGAATGAAATCCTATCCCCTAGACTTGCTTGAAGTGTTTGAAGTTTTGGTGATGTCTAGCAATGTTTATGAACTTGTTTGATGATTGAATGAGCATGTATATTATTTGAGATTTTAGTTGACATTGAAGTTTTAAACAAAAAAGCCATGTGAGATTTTTGACCTTTCTAGGACTATTTTCTATTAAGAGTCCTTTCTTTTCATGTTTGATTCTCACTTTTGATTGCTTCCTCTAGAACTTGCATTAGACTCTTTTTCAAGATCGCTTTTATGACTTTTGTATGCAACTTTTAAAAAATTGAGGCATTATTTCTATGAGCCTATTATTCCCTATCCACCCTTATATATGATCCTCTTTTTGATAGTCCATGTTAGCCTTTATTGCCTATTTATTTGGAAAGCTCCACAAGATAATTCCGAGCCTAATGTAAGCCTGACCCATCCGGGAAATAGGAATTTTAGTGGATTATAAGTGTGAGTTTGAGCCAAGCTTGGGGGATGCAAAAAAGGGGTTGATGTTAAATGTCAATAGTGTGGATTGAGTTTGTTATGATGAGGAGAATGTAATGAAAAAAATTGAGGAAAGAGAGTTCATAAGAATTTAAAAAAAAATTCTTTAGATGAGCAAAGTTTTTAGTGAAAAGGTTGTGGGAAATAAAAGAGAAAGAAAAGGGAAAGAGAAGGTGAAAAAGAAAACAAAAGAGAAAGTTTGGGGAAGAAGTGCATTAAGCTTGGTTTTGGTGTTTTATTTAGGAATAATTTCTTTTCCCGGATTAGCACCACATGCCAAATATTTACCCCCGCCAAAACTGTATCACCCTAGCCTCATTACAACCTTATAAAAGATCTCATGATTATAGTTTGTATACAAAGTCCCATTCGGTGGAGATTTAGATCGTTGTTGCAAGCTTATGGTACCTAAGCTTTCAAGAGATGAGACTTGAGTGAAACACGTCCTATTCAAACACTTGAGAGAGAGCAAAAACACAATTGTCCTATGTGAGGTTTAGAATGGATATGTTGGCTTTATCTCTTTGATGTTAAAAATACATGCTATGATTTTGGTTGTCATTCTTTGCTTCTATAATTCTCGTCTAGGCTATTGTCAATCCGCGCCATTCGAGAGTGGGCCACCCCCACGACTCCGAAGATGGTTCGATCCTTCTTAGGCTTCATGGGGTTTTATAGGCGATTCGTCAAGGACTTTAGTTCCATCACCGGGCCACTCCACAACTTGACCGAGAAGGCGATCACTATCAAGTCCTTCATGGCCTTAAAGGATGGCCTTTGTCGCGCCCTAGTCCTGCAATTTCCGAACTTTATAAAGCATTTAGAGATCGAGTATGACACCTGTAAGTGTGGCATAGGCAGCGTAGTCCTTCAAGAACAAAGGCCAATAGCCTACTTTAGTGAAAAGTTGGTTGGTGTGACATTGAACTACCCAACTTACGATAAAGAATGGTATACTTTGATTTGGGTTCTTAAGACATATGGAAGCACTATCTTTGACAAAGCGAGTTCGTAATTCATACAGATCACGCGGACTTAGCATATCTCAAGAGTCAAATGACTCTAAACCGATGCCATGCTCGGTGGGTTGGGTTAATGGAGACATTTCCTTATGTTATGGCCCACAAAATAGGAAAGGAGAACATTGTGGCCGACACCCTCTCCCGAAGGTACATACTCTTAAAACACCTGCAATGAAAGTTGCTTGTGTTCTCCTTGACTAAGGACCTATACATGCATGATACCTTTTTTAAGCCTATCATGGAGAACTTAGCAACTTCTCGAGTTCATGAGTCCTATTTCTTGCACAATGGGTATATCTACCGCGTCGAGAAGCTTTGCATTTCGAGCTCTTCAATAAGGCACCTATTGCTCAAGGAAGTTCATGATGGTCGAATCCACTTGGCATACCCAAAACCTTAGCGGCACTTCGCGAGAATTTCTATTGGCTACACATGACTCGGGATGTTAGGAAGTATTGCAAGGGTTGTGTGTCATGCCAAACTTTGAAGGCTTGGTCAAATCCATACGGTCTCTACACGCCTTTACCCATTCTCGAAGCCCCGTGGGAAGATCTTACAATGGATTTTATTATGGGACTTCCCATTTCAAGGTACGATAAAGATTGCATTTTCATGGTTGTGGACCGTTTCTCCAAAATGGCCTACTTGATTGTGTGTAAAGGTAACAACAACGCAACCAAAATCGCGAACTTGTTTCTTGACCACATGGTGAAGTTACATGGTATTCCTAAAACTATCATTAGTCATAGCCATTTTTGGAGAACGCTTGGGGGAAGTTAGGTACACAAATCTTGTTTTCTACTGGTTATCACCCCCAAACCGATGGTTAAACTGGGGTGACCATTCGGACCTTGGGCACCCTTCTTCGGAAGGTGCTCAAATATAACCCCACATAGATGGGAGAAATTACTATCTATCGTTGAGTTTTCTTATAACAGGTTCTTCTACTCTATGATAAAAAAGACACCCTTTGAGGTCGTCTATGGGTGTAATCCTCACATGCCCCTAGATTTGGTGTCACACCCACTGAAGACCGGCGAGCACATTGATGAGGACAATCGCGCTGATGCCATGCGTCACCTCCATGAGCGCACCTAGATCCAGCTAGAATGTTGTGCGACCAATACGCCGCCCAACACAACAAGGGGTGTCGTAGGATGGTATTCCACCTCGATGATCTAGTTTGGCTCCACCTTCAAAAGGATAAGTTCTCGGACGCCCGCAAGACGAAGATACATCCAAGAGGCGACGAACCCTTCCGAGTCCTCGAGCACATATGGGATAATGCTTACATGATCGACCTTACAGGCAAGTGCACCATTCACTCTACGATCAATGTCTCTATTATCTCTCCCTTCTTCGATCCCACTTTCTATGATGAGGAAATGGTGATGTTTCCCACTCATGGGGGGGTGGGGTTATGCGACCCCGACCATGGACGTCACACAAGAAGGGGTCGCCATGTCCCTACGCTCGGATGGGCCGGTCACTCGCGTCTGAACTCGGGCCATAGCCATGTCCACCCAGTCCATCGTGCCACGTATCCTAGCATGCCATCACATCTACCAAGACTAGTCGTCCGCGTCGCCATTTGCTCCGCAGATTCCTCGTGCTATCACTCGCCCGTGATTGTGCCATCGATCCAAGGACTCGACGCCCTAGCCTTGATCTCCCACTCCATGTCGAGCGTCGTGCTAGCGACGTCCCTTGTCCTCGCCACATGTGGGTATTGGGTAAGATTTAGCGTAAGATTTAGGTCAACTTTAGGGTTTGTGTATAGGTCTTAGGATAGGGTTTATATTTTTAAGTGTTATGGTTTAGGATAGGGTTTGGATAAATGATTTAAGGTGAGGCTTAAGTGTATGATTTCAGGTAAGGTCTATAATATAAGGTAGGGTTTGGGTAAAGGGTTTGAGATAAGGCTTGATGTATGATTTTGGGTAAAGTTTAATATTTATGGTAGGATTAGGGTTTATGTTTAAGGTAAGGCTTGGGATAAAATTTATGATTATAGAGTTTGGCTCTAGGGTAAGATTTGTATGTATTTGATTTAGGGTAAGAATTATATTCTTAGGGCTTAGGTTTAAGATTTTAAGATAAGGTTTTGATGTAAGGTTTAAGGCAAGAAAATTTTGAGTAAGGTCTAGGATTTAGGTGTATAGTTTAAGATAAGGTTTTTGGATAAGATTTAGGGTTTGTGTTAAGAATTAGGTTTGTGTAAGGATTTAGGGTCATGTTTAGATGTGATTAAGAGTGTTGACATGCGTATTGATAGAGTAGGGGCGATTGAAGGCTATTATAATAAAAAATAGTATAAAAAGACATAATTAGAAATGGTTACCTAAACACTAGAAAAATGAAACCAAAACTATAACTCTAGGAAATGATTTTAAAGAGAGAAGGAGTGAGCTTGATGGATCGCGTTAAGGAGGAGGATGCGCCTTTGGCTCGCATCATGGTGCGAAGATCTCGAGTCCAAGTATAGTATGAAGGTAAGGAATTTTTCAAAAGATAGAAGCATTTTAACTCAATAAATGACGTGTGAAAGTGGTTTGCGTACGTCCAATCTTAAAACGATCATAACTTTTCGTTCGGGTGTTCGATTGCAGCTTATTATATATCAAATCGAATCTATTGATGAGGGGAACTTTCGTACGAAAAAATGGATTGAGTAATCAACTCCAACAATAATGTGGCTCGTATGATGAAGCGAGTCACTTTAACTATATATTTCTGCTCATATAAACAATTCTTTTAGGTACCCATCGATGACATGCATTATGAAGCAGATCGCTTCATGATGCAACCCTAATCTTGTGTACCGAGAAAAAAATTGTTTGTATATATCATCAGCCTTTGGAAACACTAAGTAATAGAGAGAGAGAGAGAGAGAGAGAGAGAGAGAGAGAGAGCTAAACATCGAAAAATCAACAAACTTTGCAGTGCTTCGATGGAGCATTTAATGCCAAAAAAATATAGTACTTTTTAATCATGGTACAAGTCATGGACGAACTCAAGTGGGGTCCGAACTACAATTGAGTTACAAATATCTGAGTATTGATTTTTGTAAAAATAATAATTGTGTTACATATCATTTACTATGTACATCATGGTCTTTTAGATTAAAGTTTATTCAGAAGTTGATTATATATATTAGTCATGTCGTAGTTTTGCATTTCTCTAGAACCGGCATTTTAGATGGACTTTTAAAATTTATTTTTAAAATTTAAACTAGTTAGTTTTGTGTTTTTTTAAGGATTAAAATTCTTTTTCAGTTCCACTAGCATTTTTGTAGCGATTTTAATATAATTTTATCACGGCTATGAGGCATATATAGTTGGGTTCACCGAGTTAGAGTAAGTATATCAATTTTTTAAATCAAGGCTATGAGGCATATATAGTTGGGTTTACCGAGTTAGAGTAAGTATATCAATTTTTTAAATCAAGGCTACAACATCGTTGTGGAATTCCAAAATAACATCGTTTTGATAAAAAAAAATGTTAGCTTCGGATGTGTTGAATATAAAAAAAACGATAGAACCTCAGACAAACTCACGATTAAATGGATAAAATTTGCTACTACGATAGACTACAAGTTTGATACCTTCGTGTTGACGACCATATTTACTTGTGCCTTACTTCAATTAATTTTTACGTCCGTCCTTGGTACAAGTGATGTATCATGAACATGGAGGGGGTATATTTGAAGACAAATAACCACCTTAAAAGAAAACAACATATAGGAATGATGCATATTTTGATGACTTTCCCATAAATAATAGTTGAAAAAAAACAGCCAAAACCTATAAAGAAAAAACAATAAATGGAACTAACCAGAAAAATTTCCCCAAAATAACTTTGATGGCTTTGTCTATGTAAGTACTGAGTAATGAAGCATCAACGAAGAGGTTAGTACTCCTTCTGTTAATTTTTAATTATTTTTTTAGAGATAGATACATATATCAAGAGAAAAAATTTAATTATGTAAAAATGTTTTTTAATTAAATATTTATTTTTTTACATTGGAAATGAAAATAAGACAAAAATAATTTCTCTTTATTAATATATATAAAGGTTGAATTGGAAAAATTATGTCCAAAATATTTGTAAGAACAAGTTTTTGTGAACAAGATTTTAAAGCTAAAAGGACAACTAAAAATGAACCGAGGAAGTATATTAAAACAAATAGAAATTAGAAGAATTAAAATTGAAAGAAGTAACCATTTAGTGATTAATTCTCTTTTAAATGTCTAAAATTATCTCTAAGAAATCAAAACTAGAGTTTGGTTAAAATGAAACAAACTCTTTTCCTAGTTCGTAGTGCATTTTTCCTATTTAAGATTGCACTTTTCTTACTAAGAATATTTGTTTCACGTTTCAGGAATATCTCCGATTTGCTATATCATTTCAAATCTGTCATAGCAATCTATAACTATATATTAAAGCTGTGTCTTTTCGAGCCACCAGAACGATTCTGGCCCCACCTTATAATTACAAAATTAATTTTTATTTCTAATATTTTAACTTTTTCTATTAAATTCTTCTTTTACTATTTAAATCTATCTTTAACATCAAACAAATATCTATTTAGTATAACGATATCTTTTGAAAACTTCCTTATACAAGTATTTAAGATTAAAGATAAAATATTTTAGCATAAATATAAATCTTTTGACGAATTTATTTATAGATATATATATAGTGATTTTCTTTTATATAAAATTAATGATAAATATTTATATTTTTAAAATTTATAAAAATAGATAATAAAATATTTAATAGATGTATTAAGATATTTGATAAGCCCTAAATTTAAGTAAATAAAAAGTAATAAAATGTGAAGAATATAATATTTGATAAAAAATTATACATTCTGCAAGCAATAAATTACTTATATTAAAATTTATATTATATTTTTATTTATTAATATCCTATTTATAATGTCTATAAAATATCGAATCGTAGCCGTACATGGTACGACGGGTAAAATTAGTATAGATTAAATTTGTTTTCAAATTACTATCCTAAGCCATAACATGGGATTATGCGTACGAAAACACAATACACAAGTTCTATATGGTTCAATTCTAAAACCAATTGGTTATAGAAAAAGTAACTCGTAAAATTATATACTAGTCTAATTTAACTTTCAACTTCCGGTGTGGGAAATGGATTTTCAACACACTCACTCCCACGAGAAAAAAATCTTATACGCTCCTTTCATATGATAATCCAAAAAAAATCCTATAGGCAGACCCTTAAAGTATATTTGACACTAATTTGATTTTGACTCTAAAATCATCATAAGAGTGCATATAGATAGATCACTCTATCTAAACATTAAATTTAATATTTTAATGTGTGACAATATATTAAATATTTAATGATCCAAAGTCATACTACTCCAATACATTACAAGATAAAAGTGACTCTCAAGGTCGGCAAGACCCAACTTTTTTGTGTGTTTGTGTAT
Source organism: Fallopia convolvulus (assembly GCA_964016875.1). Lineage (NCBI taxonomy): Eukaryota > Viridiplantae > Streptophyta > Magnoliopsida > Caryophyllales > Polygonaceae > Fallopia > Fallopia convolvulus. The sequence goes on from OZ024720.1 coordinate 5,304,143, forward strand.
GCATGATTAGAGTGAGACAAACCAGGTGCTACAAATTAAATAAAACCAGCCATGTTGAATGTTGAATTGCATGATCCCCAGGTTGGATGTCACGTACCCAAGATCCGAGTGGGCTCCATCTTCATTTATATTATTATACTCTTCTTCATGCACTTAGGCGGGAGCGTTACTACTAGTGATTTTGACCCAAATTTGCACCCGTGAACCGGGTTTTTTCCCGGTCTGGCTTTAATCCTAGTTCAAACCCGCAAAGTTATAAACCGGATCTATTGTAGCTTGACAAGGCCATCGCACGATTCGTCGACAAAGATGAAGGAACTCTTCAACATATGGTTCGAAAGAAGCAGGCAGTAAAACATGCTACTTTATTCAAACCGGGAAAGACAAATTGTGCTAAATTTCGGCGGGCAAATATTATGTGAGAGTACACACGTCCATTATAGATATATAGGCGTTAGGACCCAGCACATAAGTACATGAGTTTCCTTCCTAAAACTAATTAACAATAAGAAAAGTAATCAAAAGTATATATACTAGGCAAGCATCTTTTAATTTTCTGATGTGGGAAGTTTTTCTTCCACAAATTGAATAGAGTAAAGAGAAGCGCAACGAAAAAATGGAGATACTTGTTATGCAAATGGAAAGAGTGATGGAATGAAGGAAAGAGAAGAAGGGGTCAAAATACATACTACTAAGGCCGGTCTATTATCGAGTTATGAGTTATGAGCTAGATTCGACCAAAAAAAATAGATCGAGTTACGAGAAAGTAAAATAATTTTGCCATCTGATTTACGATTGAAAATAGCCACTTGACTTGCATGTTATTCGTGAAAGACTCCACTCGTCATCTGAATTATCCATCATACGTGGTGTAGGTTATACAAGCACATAATACATACAAAAATTAGGGATTGAGTCCATACGAATAAATTGCCAATATGTCATATAAATCAACCGAAACGAAAATCTTTATTATAATATATTAATATGCAAGTTAAAAAAAAAAAAGTAAAATCCAACCTAACATATGAAATATTTCTTCAAATAGTAAGATTGTTATCTATATCGGCATCGTAATATTTTTATAATAAAAAAGAATCACACAAAATTAATTAATTAAGTTGTAATCTACATAAACTAAAAATATTAAGGTTGAGTTTTTTATGTGATAAACTCACTCTCTTATCGGACTGATTCATAACTCGCTTCACTTGACGTACTATATATTCATCACCTAATTAATTTTATCCGGATTTTCATCATTTTATTCGAGTGAGATTATTTGATTAAATCGGTTATCCGATGTAATTATCAACCCTACTCACAACCAGGGGCGTAGTCCCACTGGAATTTTAAAAAAAAATAATTTTTTATATATGAAAAAAATACATTTAGATTTTTTAAATAATTTTTTTATGGGTATTGCACTCAATGTAATAATTGCTATTCTAATACATAGGCGAACAAATCCACATACCACATGGCAAGGGATTCAATATCACATGTCCACCTCACTGCCTCAGATCCAAAAAACAAATCAAAAAAATCTGTCCACTAACTTTTTGTAACTGACCTTATTTTTTAAAAGGAACAAATTTGCAGCGACAATCTCTTTCGGAGTAGATTCGTTTGATACTTAGTTGTTCCCGTCGTGCCATGCACGACTATAACTCGATATTTTTTAGATATACTATAAAAAAGATATTGATAAACAAAAATATAATATAAAATTTAATGTAAGTAATTTATTGATGTATAAAAATTATTTTGTTTTTTAAAATCAAAAAAAAAATTAGATTATTAAGTTTTAATAATGAGAATAATATATACAATGCTTATAAAATGTTATGGTAAATTTTCAAATAAGGAGAATAATATATACAATGCTCATAAAATATTATGGTAAATTTTCAAATTGTGAGTTGCAATATAAGGAAGGTATTTTGACCAAACTTCTCATAAGGAAGTATTTTGATTAAAAAAAGCATAGATTTATCAAAATATATAGGACTATAATTATCTATTTATATAAAATATTTTTTATAAGGAAAGCATTTTCTTACCATTATAGATAAATATGACATGTAAGTGACGAGGTGAAAATACTACGATGTGGTCTATGACGTGTCAAAAACTACATGACATGGCTTAAGGAAAAGACGACACGTGGCAAAATCCGATGTGGCGTATTCTAGAAACGACATGTGGAAAAAGCTGACGTGGCGCAACGTGGAGGCTCCAAACCTTATTGCTTTTATATATATAGTAGATTGGTCATAAATATAAAAATTTTGATTTTATCACATATAATTAAAGGACATATTACAATTCAAAAAATATATTCTCTTGTATAATTGAACGCATTAAGCAATTTTGAATGTGAAGTGAGTCAAGTAGTAGTATACAAATGGCAAGAGCTGGTATGCACGTGGACATATATAGTCAACCTAGGGAGGGTTTTTTGTTGCTTCATGGAAGAAAACAAGACCATATATATACTTTACACAAATGGCAAGATTCTTCATCCCAATTAAGGCAACGTCAATAGTCCATCTTTTTATCTGATTTATTTGCTTTGATCCAAATAATAGAGGCGTTTGTTCTCTTTAACCCTTCACTTTCTCCATTACTCTTTTCGTTCTAGTTCTGGCTTTTCGTCAAATTAAATGGCCTAACGATCGAAAATCACCTATAAAATTAGACATATTAACCATATTCATTACCTACTAAAAAAAAGAGATTGTATTATCGAAAAATTACAACAGAGTTGTAATATAAAGCCCTTGGTGATGATTTTTTTTTTCAAACGATAAAATATAAATGGCCTAACGATCGAAAATCACCTATAAAATTAGACATAACGATAATCATTTTTTCTATACGAAATTATTGAAAATCACCTATGCAATAATTCTGTTAGAAATGAATATCTGACCTTAACCTTCTTCTAAAAATCTGTTACATGAATTCGCGCGCCCCTTTACCAATTTTTTAATTTGAAATAAAAGTAAAAGAAAAGGGAAAAATCAAAATTCTCAATGAAACTTCATCCACGACTTATATTGTCGTTGTCCTGTTATATACGAAATTATTCACAACCACCTATGTAACGGTTCCGTTAGCAAATGACCACTCGACCTTATAACTTTTGTTTAAAAATTTGTTAGCTTGAGTTCACGCGCCCGTTATCAATTTTTTAATTTGAAATAAAAGTAAAAGAAAAGGTTAAAATTAAAATTCTCAATTAAACTTCATCCAAGACCTATCTTTGCGCCGTCACCGCCCATCCCTACTCGATATTCCATTAGATCCACAACTAGTTGTTGTCCAAATTGTCCCAAATCTAAGCTTTTGCGTCCTAGACATACAACCATCGTACATTGCCGACCTTTTTCAATAGTTCATCGGCTTGCCACCACTCCAACACATATTGAATCTAGCCTCTTTTTGCAACTTGCTCCAAGCCCGCGACCACGCTGCATGTTCTCTTCCTAGATCCACCACCCCTTACCCCACCCCTCTCTCTCCCCCTCCCCCCTTCATGCTTCTTCTCATTGAATCTCTCTTCATCTCAAAATAGTCATTGCACCGACGAATTCCATCTAGTGGGTACATCGAGATTGGCTCCATTGCGACCTATTATAGCCACTAGCATTGGGGGCTCTTCAGCGTTGTGGGGACGTTGTTGGAGCTCTTCGGTGGAGCACTTGCATGGCTTGGTTGGGAGAGTAAGGACCTTGTAGGCGGCTAATCTCCGGAAACATCTCAACCCCAAATCAAATAACAATTATTGTTGATAAACAAACAAACCTAAAGAATTAGAAGAATGGATTCTAGAATAAGGATCGTGTTGAATGTTGGAAACAACATGTTGTAGTTGATGAATATTGATATGTGGTCGAGCTAAAAAATTGTTGCAGAGTCATGCTTGGTTCTAGCATTTTATGGGCCATAGGGACAAATAAAATAAGGGGCCCCTTAAAATAACAAATACGGAGTAAAATTTAAAATGAGTCTTTTTACTTTAATGGACTTATTTTTCTATATATAAAACTACTATTATTTCTTTTGGGATGATCTCTTTATTGTTCATGAGCCCATGACGATCGTCTTATGTTGCATACCCAATTAGCTAGCCCTGTGCAGTTATATTCCCTGTAATAATGGAAAAAATGGGGAATCAGAAATAATAATATCAATTTCTCAAAGAATTTCCCAAATTTGTTTTAAACAATTAATAACAAATAAATTATCAACTCAATAATGAGGTTAGTAAAAATATTTGAGACATTAAACTTGACCTCTTCAAGAAGGGTCATGGCCTCTACCTTTAAAACAGTCACAAGGAGAAAGAGATTTTCTATCAACACCAATAATTTTATTATTACCACCACGGATTATAAAACTAGCAAAGATGGAAGAATTAATTTGTTTTGAAACATTAACTTTAACTAATAAGGTGGAGGTTTAATCTAAACATCATTTCGTTGAATTTTTCAAAGAGATTTGTTTTTATCCTTTAAATTAAGAATTAGCAATGATCCATTGAAGATGTCAAGTGTCATAAATGTAAGATCCGAAGGCAAAATATTAGAATTTAACCTAGAGGGTTAAATTGAAGTGTTTCTATGTCCTAAAATATACCACAAAAAAACACAAAATATTACTGTTAGAGTAGCAATTGGACTGTGATTAAAACCTTCCGAATTTACAATTTGAAATGAATATTTTAGAATAATTTCTAAATTAAGAATCATTTTGTAAGTAAAAGAACATTGGAAAAATAAATTGTTCAAATTTTCATTATCAATTTGACGAAGAGAGCTAGTGCATTATTTTTGGTGGAAGACTTTTTTTCGAATTCAAGAATAACTAGAGGAAGAATTTACCGGAAAGGTCGAAAGCAAGGACGAAACCGTTTTAACAAAAAATGCATCATCTTAAGCTGGAAAGCCATAATAAATGTTCCACAAGATTAGTAATAGGAATACGATTTTAATTGAGAGGTCAAATTAATGACCATGTAGTAATAACAACAAAAAAGGAGGAATATCCCAAGTCTTATTTAAAATATAAATTCTTATACTTTTCAAATAGGTTTTCATTATCAAAATAAGTAGATAAAAAATCATCTATATATGATGAGGTGTATTTTTACAGGCGTTAATACCTATCAAAGAAACTTTAACTAACCAAACTTAGTAGAGTGTTAAGATCGATCCCAAAAGTATGGTTTTTTTTTAATGATTTGAGTGAATATCTAAATCTAAGATGCAATTTGAAATCAAATTATGAATGCAATTATATATATTTGTGAATGTAATGTATGAGAATGATATGTACATTTAACTAGTTAACATACATTATGAATATGCATATCGATCATTGATTCTCACTTTTCTTAAATAATCTATCGTGAATTTCTATTCCAAACTTCAAGTTTAGTTATTAGAACTACCATCCAACAACTATGATCGTCTAACAACTTAGAAGTCCTTCTAGATTCAATTAAACAATAGCGTAAAGTTCCAAGTATCAATAGAAACAAAACCCTTAGAACAACCAGTCATCCAAGTTATTTGTGAATTTAACCCCTTGTATACTTAATCATGGCCCACCAATCCTAATCAAGTATAGATCCTACTTTAACTAATTAATTCCTACGTACCGGTTCTTAATCTGATTAGGTGTAGAAAAATCTAGAATTCTTATTCGTATCATTCTAACAAAACCCGAGACAAACCTTTATTCAAGTTAAAGCAAACAGATAAATTCTACTCAAGATTATTGAGACCCGATTGAACCACAGAATAATATGCAATCCATAACTTCAATTAACTAATTAAACACAAAGGATTTAACAACGCATGTTTGAAAATAAAACTTACAATTAGGATTCCAAAGTCTCACTTGAGAAAATTCTTTAGAACAAAACTTTGTCTTCCAAATCGTATTGTGTAGAATAATAGAAAAGATAGAAATTGGTTTACGCATCCTAACTTAAACTTAGAAATATAATATCGTCAATAAAACTATCCAAAAATACATTAAAACACTTAAAAGATAAGAAAAATCCAATGCAGTGCAAGTCTCCTGCCAAATAGACCTGATGCGGTGTTGTCCTTGTCAAGCGCGATCGTGCTCAGCTGCACCCGCCCGCGCCCAATGTTTTCACAAACTCTCGCTTCTTGTCGATATGACGTTGTTTGTGCCTGTTGAGCTCGACCAAGCTCATCGTCTTCCTACCCGCGTCCAACTTAATCTTCTACCTTCTTGTCTTGGATTTATTTCTAGTTCTAAAGTGACATCGAACTTTCCACCAAAATCAGTTGGTTTCATCCTGTCCACACTTTATTATCATCATATCTATAAAATAGCACAAAACTAGTCTAGATTGTGAATCTCCTAACAAAACTACAAAGCTAAGAAACTAAACTAAAAATAGCTACAAGCCTACAACCATATAAAATAAGTAAAGACATATATTGTCTAAATACTATATATATGTAAACTATCAATATATCTGATAAAATGAACTGGTTATTGTCAACCATCCATTTGACTTTCTTAGAAAAAAATTTATCTTAGATTTAGTAATTTATCGATCAAATTGCAAGAGGTATTTTTCTTTTGACTTTGGTGATGAGTGTTTGAAATTTTTTTATTTAGATAATTTAGGCTTTCATTTTTTTTCTAAGGTTGCAATATGGAACCTTTAGTGACGGAGTTTTCGAAAATTATGTGTTTTAGTTGATTTAGGTTATCATTTTTTTTCACAAGCCTACATAGTGTTTCATCACTATACCAAAAAAAAAATAATTAAAGAGGCCCTTCTTGTGTTAGTGGCATTAACTAGCTAGGTGTCATCTGGTTAATACTTATGATAAAAGACAGGGTATTAATTATTTTATCTTTCAAATGGCATTACTATTAATTAGATTATTTTATCTTTCAAAAGGCATTACTAATTAGATTATCAATGAAGTGGCCATACTGTGAATTAGGTGTCATTTGGCGTTATAACGCTGGTGGATCGCATATGTTTAATCTCACAAAAAAACACAACTCCTTAAAAGTAAAGCAAAAGTATGAAATATAAGCATACTTTTGAAAATATTTTTAAATAAATAAAAAAACTAGACGAAGATCTAATTCAAATACAAAAAGATATCATAGAAAATAAAAACACCCAACTAGTCCAAAAGCAGAAAAAATTGACCAAAAAAAGAGCATGCCTAATCAACTTCCACGACTCCTATTGGAAACAAAGGGCCAAAAACACCCACATAAAACTAAATGACAAAAATACGAAATACTTTCACCGGATTGCAACCGGCAGAAGAAATAGAACCAATATCAAAGAAATCCATACATCAGAGGGAACGCAAATCACAGGACTAGAAAACATCAAAATAGAAATCAAAAGGGACTTCCAAAACCGCTTTCGGGCCTTGGAAATAAACCACAGAAAACTGCAAAGTATGACCCAAACTATCCAAAAAGAAGTAACTGAAGCAGACAACACAGAACTCACAAAACCGGTAACAAACACCGAAATTAAGAATGCGCTATTTGACATCGGGGATGGTAAACCTCCCGGCCCGGATGGAATGCCGGCAAGCTTCTATAAACATTTTTGGCATATTGTTGGCCCGGGTGTGACCAAAGCTGTTAAAAGTTTCTTTCACACAGGCAAGATTTTGAAACAAATAAATCATACATTTATAACTCTGTTACCTAAATGTGATAATCCCAACTCAACCAATCACTACAGGCCAATCAGTTTATGCAATACAATCTATAAAATAATTTCGAAAATCCTAACAAACCGGCTTAAAAGTGTGCTCAATAGACTCATTCACCCAATGCAAGGGGCCTTCGTCCAGAACAGGAGCATCCACGATAACACACTCATCACACATGAAATTTTCCACTCCTTCCGAAACAAACGTGGGAAGGAGGGGCGGATTGCGATCAAACTCGACTTGGAAAAAGCCTATGATAGGATCAGTTGGGAATTCCTAGCTGAAATACTCCGTAAATTCGGATTTAATGATAAATTCGTGGGATGGATCCGAGAATGTCTTGAAACAGTCTCTTTCTCAGTCCTTGTCAACAACGGACCGACAGAATAATTCTACCCTCAACGGGGCCTTAGACAAGAGGATCCCCTTTCTCCATACTTATTCATCCTCGCTGCCGAGGTTCTGGCTAGACAACTCGACTTATGGAGCGCTAATCCAAAAAGTGGCATCGGGATCCAAATCTCGAGAAATGGAACAAAAATCCCTTTCCTGGCTTTTGCAGATGATATCATTATCTTTGCTAAAGCTAATGGTCAATCATGTAAAAAGATTAAGGATATTATTGAAGACTATTGTCAAATATCCGGGCAGAAAGTCAACTTCTATAAATCCGCTTTCCAAGTGACCAAAAACACTAACAATAGCACAAAGGAGTAGATAAAACAAATATTACAAATAACAAACACCGTTTCACTTGACAAATACCTAGGATGCCCGATAATTAACGGGAGAGTAACCCAAAATACTTTTAAACCGATAGTTTTACGAACCAAATCCCAACTAGAAAAATGGAAAGCCAACGCCCTTTCGCAAGAAGGGCGGAAAATTCTAATCAAAGCAAACTTATATGCACAACCAAACTTCATTATGCAATCGTTCCTACTACCACAAGCAACTTTGAAGGAACTTGACCGGATAAACAAAAACTTCTTTTGGAACAAGGAAAACAACTGTAAGCCTCTTATTAGCTGGAATTCCATATGTCGCCCTCCCTCCCATGGAGGGCTGGGAATTGCTAAAGCAGCCGAAATGAACCAAGCACTTCAAATGAAGCTGCTTTGGAAGATCCTAGCGGAGCCAAACAACATTTGGGTCAAAATAGTAACTGAAAAATACCTCAAAACAGAAAACATCCTAAACTATAAGAAAAAACAAAACATATCCTGGCAATGGGCTAAACTTGTTGGCCTAAGAGACCTCTTCGTAAAAAGCCTAATCTGGCAAGTGGGAGATGGCAAAACCATCCGATTTTGGAAAGATAATTGGACCGGAAATGGTTCCCTTAACCCAAAACCCGGAGTCGAAACCCTTATTGACTGAAGGAAACTGTAGAGGCATACCTCCGGAAAGATAACTCATGGAACACGGAGAAGTTGGCTGAGGTCGTCTCAGCGGATGACCTCGACAACATATCCAAAATTATCAATCCCATTAACAAATTACCTGACAGATTATACTGGCAACCAAGTAAAAATGAGTGGTATTCCACCAACTCCGCCATGCAGTGGCTACACCAATCAAAAGGAGAACCCAAAATTAACTTAGAATGGATAAATCGATTAAATATCCCTCCTAAAATGAAGAATTTCATGTGGAAAGTAGCCCGTAACGGTCTACCAACTAAAACCAGGCTTGAAGCGAATCACATTCCGGTAACACAAGGCTGTGAGGCATGTAACTGCACGGAGGAGGACACGTTCCATGTGTTAATTTCTTGCCCTCTCACAAAGGCAACACTTAACTCATCAGACTCAAAATTACGGGGGATCACCAATCAAATTCCCTAGGACGGGAGAAAACCACATGAGTTTGGAGGAAATTAAGAATAAGACAACCAAAGAGGAATTTGAACTCCTCACTAACATTTGGCGGAGCATCTGGTTCTCGAGGAACAAGAGAATCTTTGACGGTAATGCCGGCACTAACTTGACCAATGCCGATCAAATCGCGGAGTTCGTCCGAAACCAGATTAAAGACTGAAAACTTGTTGATTCCACTGCCTCGTCCGGTCCCCGTAACCATATTGTACGTGGCCGAGTTGGAGAAAGCAAACCAAATGGGAAAAACCCAAATGGGATTTTATTAAATTGAATTTTGATGGTGCAGTTAATGCAGATGGCGTGGCTTCATTCAGGTTCATCCTCAGGGACTCTGGTGGCTCCCCCATCCATTTTGACGGAGGACTGATTGGTCGACAGTCCGTTCTGATGTCCGAGACCATCGCCTTGCGTCAGGGACTTCTCGAGGCCACCAGACGCGGCATTCCCCGGATCCAGATTGAAGGCGATAATTTGCAGCTGGTCAATGCCGTGCTCGGTGACTGGCGCTGCCCGTGGGAGATTGAGATGCTGCGTGCGAAATCCACTGTTTGTTAGCTCGATTCCAGGATTGGTGCATCGCTCACGTCGTTCGGGAGTGCAATTCTGTGGCGGACTTCATCGATGGATCGTTTAGGAGCGTCTCATCCGTTTCACTTGCAACTGATTTGGCCTCCGTACCCTCATCCGCCAGAATGCTCTAGAGAGACCACTAGCTTATTAGTGTTCACACTGATTTCTTTCCTAATAAAAAAAATATCAATAAAGTTATCTTATACTCCGGTAATAATTATAATTTGATTCTCATGAGAGGTCTAAGATTTCGCTAATTAACAAAATCTATATTAAAGTAATCAAAAGAAGATTGTAATCATTAAACAGTAGTTTAGTACTCATAATCCGCAAGTATAAAAAATTTGCTTATTCCTTTTCCTCCTAACCTAAAGGGCCCCTTATCTCCACGTTGTACAAAAATCCAAAATACCATGTCAAACAAATTAAACACACTGCTTATTCAAACTTTAGTTAGGTTTGGGTGAAAAGTTATAATTAATTTATATTTTGGAATCAATTGATAAGGACAAAATTAATTATATACTTATAATACGATTTAACATAATCCCTTTATATTTTAGAATATAACAAAAGTAGATAATCATTATTCATTGTACATTCAAAGTATAGTTCTACACTCTACTCATCTGATGCCAAATACCAAATACAAAAATTAAATACATAATACATTTAGGATAATTAAAATAAAACGCCTACATTCATTGATCTCAAATCTCAATATTCCAGCTTTGACATGGAGATAATTCATTATATTGTACATATTCATTGTATTAAAAATACATTAAATCATTACTCTATATATAATTTTTTTAAAAACTAAAATCTTGACCTTAAAATAAATATAACTTATTGAATTATATTGCTATAAAACATTTATATTTTTTATAAATATTTTATTTAGAATTTTAGTTTTTAAAACCCGTATTATATTCTATAAAAATATGAAGATAGTAATAACAAAAAAACAGTATAAATGTGTTTAAAATATACATGTTTTTATAACAAGCATAAAACTACAATTCAGAATAAAAAATGATTTTTTTGAGAATGAAAAAAATTTAAAAAAGGCCCACGAGATTTTTCCTTGCAGTTGCAGTGGCGAAATTCACACAAAGCACTCAACTCTCGATCTATATATATCTTTCACACAAAAGCTTCTTCTCTCACACTTAGCTTTCATTCCACACTTTTCAGTTTCTAAATTTCACACAACTCTTCAATTTTCCCCCAAAATCATCCAACCACCATGCAATCCTCCACCGCCACCGCCAACTCCGGAGGCTGGAGCTCCGCCATTTTCATCATCGGTAACAGAATCTCTTCTCAATTTCCGAATTGAATCTCGATTTGAATTTTTTTGATTTCGCTATTGTTGAAAATTTCGAGAAATTAACTAAAACGAACGCTAATCGTCGCCTGAAATTGTGCAGCGGTGGAGATGGCGGAGAGATTCGCCTACTACGGCGTCGCCGGAAACCTGATCATGTACCTGACGACGGAGCTCCGGCAGCCGTTGGCCGAGGCGGCGAAGAACGTCAATTCCTGGAACGGCGCGCTTTCGCTCTTCCTCCTGATCGGAGCCTTCCTCGCCGACTCCTATCTCGGCCGATTCCGAACCACCGTTATCTCCACCTCCATTTTTCTTCTGGTATGTTCGATCTTCATCCTCTGTTTTCCCCCTTTCTTCCAGAGATTCTCGATTTTGAAAAACAAGTTGAAATTGAAATCAATTAATGGCGTAATTAATCGCTATATCACAATATTAGTAGATTCCATAGTGTTGTTCAAAGGGAAAAGTATATTTGGGAGTGAATTCAGCCTTTTTGATGCATATACTCAGCTGTTTATTGATGCGTGTATCATGTATGTATGTTTCTTGATGCATAAGTTTAGATTAAGAGTTAATTAGCTGCAAAACTAAGCATTAACCAAATAATTACTTTTTATAAAATTTGTGCTTAATATGAATATGTGGAATACTGCCAATCTGCCATAATCACGTTGTACATACGGAGTGTTGATGAGTTGTGATGAATTTCGATTCAGATTCTTTTGAGTTCAAAATATTGAAAGTGTACGATATTTATATTTGACTTTGTTATGGTTCAGGTTCCACTTAATTTTTCCGTAATGATGAATTTAAGTTTTTTCTAAGCTAATTCCTATTTCCTCCTAGTTTAAACAGTGTGATTTTTGAAAATTTGTATCATTACTTGTCCTAGTTTAAAATAGGTACATCTTTTTTCTACAATTTTCCTACTATAAAGTACGACCAATTATTTCACACTAGTCCACTCAATTTAGGCTAATTTAGAGCTTTTATAATTTAAAAGTAAAAGCACTTTTGAATTACAATTTATTTTTATTGATTTGAAAATACATATTTTAATATAAAAAATCTGTTTTACCTAAAAAAAATTACTTTCTAGGTAAAACGTATTTTTATTAAAAATTTACAATTTGAGACAAAAAAAGTAATTTTACTTTCAAATTAGAACAAGGTGTATCTTAAATTAGATTGCATTGGATTACTTGTCAATCCCCGAATAGGACCCACAAAATCCCAAATAAGGTCGACGGAAACCCCTAGTAGAAAAAGACGAATTTTTTTGGCAGTGATCACTTTGTTTTCTTTTTTCTTTTAAGAAAAGTTGCGAATACAATTCTTAAAAAGTTGCCAATACAATTCATTAATTAAGTAAATTAGTTGAATCCCCGTGATATTCACGGGATAATTTTACTAAAGATTATAAAAAATTATGATATTAATATAAGATTTTAAACTCTTGTATATAATATCATAATAAAATTATATAATTTGTAAAAAAAAATCTTTAAAATTGTGCCCTATATTTTATCAACATATAGATAAAAAAATTTATATGTTTGGATCTCAAATCTTGTTACAAGATAAAAAAGATATACAAAATTTATGTATATAAAAATTATATAAATATGTTATTTATTGTAGTAAACTAATACATAATCCATAGATAGAAAATTATATACATAAAAAATTATATAAATATGTTATCTATCTAGTATATATAGTAAGAATGATATGAGTTGTTTCAAAATTTATTAAAATATAACTTCACATTAATTTATTAAAAAATGTCACGTGGCGCAAATTTTACAATAGACTTGGGTTCTGCTTTATAATGTATTAGGGTAGATAACATTTAGTTTGGCTACCCTAATGTTTATAAAATTATCGATTCTTTATTTTTGAAATCCTAAAAATAAATATATCAAACTCTATAAAAAAACATTAAATTAACATTTTTTTTAATCTGGTTTAGTTTTATTTGTGTGTATTAGTGTATAAGACAAGTAATTTACTTGAGAAAAAAGATTTTCCGATAACCCTAAACGAAAAAAGGGAAAGAAAAGTAGAAAACAATAGGAAAAAGAAGAGAATGAGAACACGTCGACGATCCAGCTCGAGAAGGCGTCTTACAAGTGTAGGCACATATACCCAATCTCTTCACTTGTGATAGGATTAGCCTTTCTTCTTTCCGACTTCTCAACTATATATCCTCCTCATTTAATACCTCACTACAATCCAAATTTATACACCATCATCATTAATCTTTTACTAGATCCAAAAATATCAGCATACCAACCCTCATCAGCATAATCATGATTTTTTTTGCAGAGATTTATTTGTCTAGTTCATTCAATTTCTGAAATTATTCTCATTCGGTTCTGTGCCTTAATTGCGGAGAATATAAATTTATTAATGCTAAATATCCTAATATATAAATTAATAAACTACGGAGTATTTTTTTTTATTGAAAATCGGTTTTTAGACAAGATTTCAATTGAGCTTATATATGTACAATGAATTTTTTTAATGTGTGTCCATGACCACACAATTAAGATTTTAATCTTGGTAAATTTGAATATTATTTGTTAATTTTAATTTTTTTTTAAAAAGGATTCATTAATTTTAATTTAGAGAATAGTTTTGAAATAATTTCTCAACTTAACACTTTTATTGTGTGCCCATGGGCACACATTAGACGAACCGATGTACAATTTGAAGTCCGGTATTAAGCATAACAAAATAGTTAAAAAATGTGGTCATTTAATTTTTTATTGAATTTCTTTGCTCATATCAAAATTTCTAATATTATGCCCCAAATTCTATTAGTAATGGGGATTCTTTTATGTACAAAAAAGTAGGATTATTGCCGTATGTTGTGTCGTGTCCTAATTGTAATGTACGTGCATATATGTCACCTCATAAAAAAGTAGGATTATTGCCGTATTCTTTTGAAAACTTATTTGTAGGAACGAATATATCATCAAAATCATTTTTAGGCCAAACTCATGTCATTATTTTGACTTTTACATGTCCATCCACTAATTCGAAAAAATAAAAACATTGGGAAAACAATAACTTAAAGCAGTAATTTATAAAACGGCGCCGTCTCAATTCTTCTTCTCGCAGGGTCTTTCTCTTCTGACGGTATCCGTTTCGGTGGTCCCCACTCATCTCCGGCCAGCAATCTTCTTCACGGCGCTCTACATAGTCGCCTTCGGCGACGGCGGCCACCGCCCGTCGCTACAGACCTTCGCCGCGGACCAATTCGACGAGACGACGCCGGAGGAGCGAAAGGCGAAGGGCTCCTTCTTCAATTGGTGGTACCTAGGGATCGTGATCGGCTCCTTGTCGTCCGTACTCGTCGTGATCTACGTCCAGGACAACGTCAGCTGGACCGTCGGATTCGCGATTCCGACGGCCATGGAGGCGCTCGCGCTCGCCGTGTTTTTGATCGGGAGCCGGAAGTACCGGAAGCAGAGGCCCGTCGGGAGCCCCTTCACGAAGCTTGCGCAGGTGTTCGCCGCCGCGGTGAGGAAGCGGCGCGTGGAGATCAAGCAAGAGGAACGAAAGGTTTTCGATGAGGTTGAAGTTAGACCGGGCTTGGACGGGAAATTGAACCGGTCTGGCTTGACCCGGACTGACCAATTCAGGTACGCTCCAATTAAGAATTTAAGATTAGGTGTGTTTCATTTTCTATCTAATAATATACTCCGTATTTATTTGTTTTAAAATATGTAAATAGTAATATTTTTTAGGTATTTTAAGATAAATAAATATTATTATAATTAGACCGGGTTTAGATGAAAATTTCAAAGAGTCGCGCTTGACCTGGTTTTGACCAATGTCAACGGTTAAGGGCAATGTTCTAAAAAAATGGTAGACGGACTTGAGCGGAGAGGGTTGCCTAGTTTCTAGACGGATAGAACAATTGCCTAGGCATTTTTAAATGGGCATTTAAACGGGATGAAACCTTCTAATGTATAGGAGGACCTAATCGGGTCTAGACATGATTTTTAGAACAATAATTAAGGCTATGTTTTACTTTTTATTTTGCAATAAATTTATTTGTTTTAAAATACAAAAATAATAATAATTTTTCATTTTTTAAGATATATAAATATAATTTATAACTAGAAAAAATGTTAGGTAGAAAGTGAAACAAATGCTAAAAATAAAATTGGGTATTTTGTTTAGTGTGAAAAAGTGAAATTTATGATGCATGGCTATTGGATTGTGAGGAATCCTTTTTTTGAAATTTAGAAGGTTGACCAAAAAGTTGAATTAGATTGAAAATGACATTATATTGTCAAACTTGGCAATTGAGTGCGATGGATATTTTTTGGGTTCCGAGCAATTTTTCTATGGCTTACCATTGCTCGGGTTAATAATTTTTCCCACTAACCCTAAAGTTGGTCTCTTGTCAGCAATTTGTGCTTTTAGTGAATAGTTTGGGCTTACACAATGTGTTTTATGCCCTATAATGGATACAATCACATGTGGGAAATGAAATATTAGCATAGATAGAGATGGATTGAGACTAGTAGAGAATGTCATCTTCATGATTTTGTCCCTAATTAAGGAACCAACAAACCACGTACGCCAATTAAACTAATTACATTTGTTGAGGTTTTATTTTGTTAGGTTTTGTCGTTTATGGAAAATTTTAATATTCTCTAGGAATGATAAGATAACACTAAAGAAGCACTTTACATAGTTCAACTAATGAGTACCATTTTTATAAAACATCAAAATATATGGAATGACAAATGAAATGAAAAAGGTTCAATTATAGGGGGACACCAAATTAAAAAGCTTAAGCTTATGGGTCCTCCAAATGATGACAAAGCCTTGTATTGTAAACGTCAAGTAATCATTAATAATCTTAGATATGGCCTATAATAGA
This sequence comes from Fallopia convolvulus, assembly GCA_964016875.1. Taxonomy (NCBI): domain Eukaryota; kingdom Viridiplantae; phylum Streptophyta; class Magnoliopsida; order Caryophyllales; family Polygonaceae; genus Fallopia; species Fallopia convolvulus. Next base: position 5,320,574 of record OZ024720.1, read on the forward strand.
ATTGGAATATATTCTTAGTGCTTCTTTTACTAGCTTATTTAGACTTTTAATTCTCACATAAATTTTCCAGCGTCGGCCTTGAGGGAAAAGTATGGAAAGGGTCCGGATCAAAATATCACAATTTATTCACCACTTTTTATAAAGGCTCCTTTCTCATGCATAATCTTATAGTTTATGGGAATCATTAATTTGTGTAATCTAAACTTGTATTTGTCTTATTAGGCTCTGTGGGTCAATGGAGTTAGGTATATTTAGGTTACAATTATTTTATAAGTGAAGAGAATTTTGGATTAGTGGTCAAATGGTCACTTAAATCTTTTTTCGTCTCCACTATATTTTTTGATTTTAAGTCATCTAGAACAGTATGCATGTTTATATTCTCTTCTGATCGAACATGTACTCAAAATCTTAGGTTGCTTGACAAGGCAACGATAATCGACGAAATCGATTGCTCAAGCAAAACAAGGAACCCATGGCGACTTTGCTCGGTGACCCAAGTAGAAGAAGTAAAGCTTGTATTAAGACTCCTTCCTATATGGCTATGTAGCCTAGCCTACGCAATCATAGTAGCCCAAACTCACACCTTCTTCATCAAACAAGGCAGCACCATGGACCGTTCCTTGGGCAGCAAGTTTCGAATCTCACCGGCGTCCTTGCAAGTCATCCCCGGTTTCATAATCCTCATCATTGTCCCAATCTACGATAAGCTCGTGATCCCATTCGCTACCAAGTTAACCGGAAACCCTTATGGAATCAGCCCTCTACAAAGGATAGGAGCCGGTATTTTCCTAAGCTTATTGACCATAGTCATAGCCGCTGTTGTCGAGTGCAAGAGAATCAAGGTTGCAACACAACAAGGGCTTCTAGATGATCCTAAGGCGGTTGTGCCAATGTCGGTTTGGTGGCTTGTCCCACAATTCCTTGCGAACGGGCTAAGTGATGTTTTCGCGTATGTAGGGTTGCAACAATTGTTCTATGATCAAATGCCTGAGGAGATGAGGAGCATGGGCTCCGCACTAACGAATGCTGCCATTGGCGTCGGAGCCCTAGCAAGCTCGGTGGTGATTTCGGTTGTGCAAGGGGCGAGCTCGAAGTGGGGAAAAGAGGAGTGGTTGGTGAGTAACTTGAACCGGGCTCACCTCAATTACTATTATTGGGTCTTGGCTGTTGTTTGCGCGGTTGACTTGGGAGTGTATATTGCGGTTGCCAAGTGGTTTGTGATGAAGAAAGTTGATCATGGTGGGATTGTTTAAAGTGGTAAAAAAAAATTGGATGTAATTTAGATCTATATATATTGTAGTTGCCTAGTTTGTGAAATAGTACTAGCTATAGATAGCTACACGAAACTCTCTCCACTTGTGTTTATTGGAAGTATGGTGTAATATATGGGTTGATAAATGAAGTGCAAAGTTTGCTTTCTTGGTTAAAATCCCAAAGAAGAATGAATCATTGGAGTGAAGATATGTTCATTTTCATCTTGTGCAAAGTCAGAGAAATCGAATGTGGTTCATTTTGTCTAAAGATTTGGGCATATGTGTAACAATTTGTTGGTTCCCTGCCAAGCCCAATGATAAAGGAGCTAAATGGGCCAAGACATGCACCAAAATGCAAAGCCCAATTTTAAGACATTTAGAAATTGGGAGAAGATTACCATGTAGATTTCTGCGCGCCAATGTGTGAGAAATATGTTGCTGGAAAGCGTAGCTAGTTTTTGGCCTTTTGTCATGACTCATGACTCTTTTTCACTTTATATGATTTTTGTATCCCATCTCTTTTGCCTTATTGTGCACAAAATGCCCACTGATACTTGTCAATTAAGAGATGTGCTTGTTTTAGGGCACTTATTTAATGAAGTGTACAAAGTTGAAGCTAAAAAAAGTAGAAACAGGCCATATAAGTACTTGATTCAATTGGAAAATAATGTAGGCATCATGTATATAGTTAAAGCTAAAACATCCATATAGGGTTTTATATATAGTTAATATGCTTTCATACATACCATGCTTTTTACAACCTTCAAACACCACATATGTTACAATTCCATCTCATAATCTTCACCTCCCCTTTCAACCTCTTCATTTACAAACACACTAGCAACCCAAACATACCCACAAAACCCTAATCCACACAACCCGGCCAAAACCCAATAAAACCCATCCAAATGAGCCTTATTAAGGTTATCCACAAGCCATTTCTCATGGTATCTCGCGCTAATCATCTGCACAACCGCTATAATCCCACTACTAATAAAGCTCCCAACCCCAAGCACACTAAGGTAAGCCGCCGCCCCAAGACTCCTAAGCCCTTCCGGCATCTTCTCATAGAAAAGTTGTTGCATTCCGACCACCACAAACACCTCAGCAACACCCAACACCGAGTATTGGGGTAACAGCCACCAGATACTCAAAGGGGTCAATGTTGAACGTTGACTATTAGCGACTGCTGCTCTTTTGTGCTCTACAAGGGCAGCTATGACCATTGTGAGCATTGAGAGAAACTGACCAACACCGATCCTCTGTAGGGTCGATATGCCTGTGGGATGGCCCGTGAGCCTTCTCATGGAGGGGACGAAGGCTCGTTCATAGAGGACGAGGAGGATGAGGATTATGGACGCGGTGACAAAGAAGGGAATGTAAGGTGGAGGGATTTTGATGTGAGGAGATAGTGTGGGGCCTTTCATGGAGTTTGCTTGTTTTAAGAAGAAGGTGAAGAATTGAGCATAGATGATGCTAAAGGGGAAGCAAGTGAGCCAAACTGGGAGTAAGCGGATGACTTTCTTTACATCTTCGACTTGGCACAATGTGGATAGCCGCCATGGATCTCTTGTTTCGGATGTGGCGTCTTTGTCATCCATCACCATAGCTTTGTCCAAGAATCTAATTACATTTACATTGTGGTGTTGAGGTTAGTCCATAATAATGGTAATTAAGTTCACAAGCTATATAGTGTGAATAAATTGGAATGTTGAGTATGGAGCTCAAACATTGGATTCTCAAGGTTGGGTTTGGGTCAGTCAGGTCATTCTCGAGTCGGGTTAATCTAATTACATTAACATTAATTGTGTTGTAGATGTTAGTCAATAATGATGGCTAAATAAGTTCACAATCTATATAGTGTGAATAAATTGACATGTTATGGAGATCAAACATTGGATTCTCAAGTAGGGTTGGAATTTGGGTCGACCGTTAGGGTTCGTTTTCGGGTTTGGGTCAGTCGGGTCATTATCGGGTCAAGTCACTTCAAATTCGGATCATAATTGGGTCGGGTGCACTCGAGTCAAGCAATAAACTGAAGCTAATAGTGCAACGGCTACATGTATATTATCTTATTGTATTTCGAGCAATATTTGACGGATACGTTTTGTTTTAAACTTGGGTTATTTCAGATATCTAGATTGAAATTAATAGTGTAATAGATTGAAATTCATATCATTTTTAGGTAGTGCATGTGTAGGAGTAATGACTATTGAAAGTTGAAGCTATTAATTCATATCATTTATAGGTATGAATGTATGATCGACTTATATATAATAATATAACTTGCGTTACGTACCTGAATTGTTTAGTCCGGACTACGCTCCAATTGGGCCCACCATCGCCTAGTGGGCCCACCCCATTTCCTCCACCAATGAAAATGCCCAACCTGTCCTCACTCACGCGCCGCTTCCTCGCCGCCGCCACCAACACCTGCGCCACCGTAGTGAAGGGGCTGCCGGCGGGCGAACCTTCCCGCCTATAAAACCGAACACCGGCCAAGAACACCACGAGCGCCACCAGCATTGCCGCCGCCGGGATGGCGAACCCGGTGGCCCAGCCCACGTTTTTCTGGAGGAAGAAGACCGTCCCGATCCCCGAGGCGGAGCCCACCACCACCCCGAAGAACCACCAGTTGAAGAAGGAGCTCTTTGCCGCCTTCTCCTCCTTGGTCGACTCGTCGAACTGGTCGGCGGCGAATGTCTGGACGGACGGCTTGTGGCCGCCTTGGCCCACCGCCATGATGTAGAGAGAGAGGTAGACGAATGGTCGCCGGAGTTTACTCGGAATTATCGACGCCGAGATGACGAGAAGGATCATACCCTATTCATATAAGAAAATGTTAGGCAGAGTTTGAACAGAAAGGTAACGCTTAGCGGCGCGTAGGCAGTTTAAACGCTTATTTAGATCGTTTTACACGAGCTGAAAGCTTTTAACACCTAGACGAGATTTATACGGAAATCTTTAAATAATATGGTAGGGTCTCACATTCTCTCGCAATGTGAAATACTAGGTTTTTTTACGGTGTATTATCAAAACAAGAACTGATTTGTACCCTAAATTATGAGACAACAATATCATATCACTACATCTAGTTACAACGTATTCGAGTTATAAATAAAAGTTGGTTAAGGTCCGTTTGGCAACGTTGAGAACATTGTTGATCTATCAAACAGATTATTATTTCGATTCCATTTTCAACAATATTGCGAGGCCTGATTTACTCCAATTCTTTTAGAAGAGACCCCTACTTAGCTTATTGCACATATGCGCATGATTTTGAGCCTCCTATTCCTATTCTTTCTCCGATGGACGAGTTGACTTTCCCCACGTTATATTGGTCTACCGAAATTTAAAATGGTATCAGAGTTGTTCGGTCCCGAGTCCCAACGTCGTGGATTATTAATAGACTAGCAGGTCTTAAGGCATGACATCAAATGCAACTTCCATATATATTGCCGAACCGGTATTTGTACTTGAAGGCAAGTTTAAGTATAAGGATCTTCCGACATTGGGAATTTGATTAAAAAAAAGTCTAGTTGTTGTTTGGTTTAAAATAGAAATTCAATTTTTAACAATTTGACTTCCTATGAGGTAATTTCATACGGATTATAATCCACGAGGAATAGATCTTACCTAACATACCATGGTAAGTGCATTTCTTATGGTTTGGAGGAAGTATAATTTCCTCAAAACTAAAATCCCACATATGTTTTATAAATCAAATATTAAACCTACTTCCTATAAAAGTACTCTATGAGAAATTGATTATAAGTCAAATGAGAGCTATTATATAAAATTTGAATTACTCTTCGTATCATCGATTGATTTTAGGATAAAATTCTACTGAATTTATATCCTAGATCTATCTATGCACATTGGTAACCGTATGAACCCACGTTATATTCGGTCACCCACCATACTATAAAAATAATAGAGTACGTCCTTAAAAGACTCATGTAACACATCACATTAATACCACCTAAAATTAAATTCCATGCATGCATGTCAAAATGTCATACTGCCAAGTTCATTGTAGCCATGCATGTACCTCTCAATGCATATTGTTTTTGGGTCAGAATAACGCACCTTTCGATGTGCGTATGATAAAGTGAAGGATTACCTCCTTATATAAGAAACTTTGCAAATCTAAAGATTCTACTTAAAGTAACAAACAATCCTAATTTTCTAAATGATCATAAAGACAAACTAAACGCTCCGTATCAATCAATCAATTGCTAATATGAATTTGAGAGAACTTGGCAAATTAAAAAAAAAAAAATCCCTAATTACACGGCAAACTCTGCACATTAACTAGATGAACATGCAAGTTTTTAGCTTGATCCAAAATTGTAGAAAACAATTAAAATTTAAAATCTAAATTTTTTTTCTCTAAATTTTACCATCTTTTAAATGTTCATTTTTTATCCAATCAATAAAGAAAATTGGTCAAACAAAATAAATGCAATAACAATTCTAATACATCACTCTAATTAATAATTAATTGCCTAAAGGCTAAAAAATCTAAAATCAAAATCGAAGTAGTATTAAAATGACACTTATTTTTAATCGAAAATAATATTATTTGTCGGATATGAATTTAAATTATACAAGTATATTTAATATGGATATTAATTTTAGAAATTTATTTTAGTGTCTCCGTATAAGTTTAGTTAAAATGACGGATAAAATAAAATAGAAAGTTTGTCTTTTACATCAAATTCTTTCTTTATTAAAACAATTATCAAAAAGATCTGATCAAATTAAACAAAATGCTTACAAAGAGGTAGATGAGAGACGAGAAGAAGACGGTTTTGAATCGACCCAGCAAAGAATCGGCGACGAAGGCGCCGATCAAAGGGCAGAGGAACGCAACGCCTTGCCACAAGTTCACGTTCTTGGCGGCGGTCGCCGTCGACTCCCCCAGCGCCGCCGTCAAGTACATCATCAGCCCACTAGTTATACCGTAGAACGAGAACCTCTCCGCTATCTCCACCACTATACAAATTAAATCACAATCAAATTCAATTATTTACTAATTACCCATTAAAATTGGCGCATGCAATTTGCGATTAGTGTAGCTAATTTGCTTAATTACGTACCTATGATGAAAATCGCCGCCTTCCAACCACCTTTGCGGGCGGCGGGGCCGTTGCCGGAAAAAGCCATGAAGGTAGTGTGTAATTAAAATGAGATAGAGATGATATTTTTGTGGGAGATAAATGAAAAGATAGAGAAGATGATATTTATGGTATGAGATGGACAAAGTTGGGGAGAGGAGAGGAGGGGAATTAATACATGTATGAGAAATAATTGCATTGTAGCATTAATGGTTTTGTGTGCTTGTCATTTATGTGGCAGTTTGAATATTTTTGTGATCATTATCCATGATTTTTATAAGTATCACTCAAAAAAAAGTAAAAAGATAATACAAATAAATTTAATAATTTTATAGTAATAATAGTTGTAGATGGCCTTATTTTCTCATTTTAGTTCAAAGTCTTAAGTCACCCTTTACCAAGAAAAAAAATGTATTTATTTGCGAAAAAAAGTATGTGTATTATGAACTTATATAATCCAGACTTAGAAACCTAGAAATGAAAATATTTTATTCAATTTTATTTAGTTAGTTTTGTCTAAATTTTTATATGATTTTAGTTTGGAGTTTGTATGCTTAAATTGAGGTACTGTTTGTTACCGTGTTAGAAGAGTAATGAAATTATAGGTACTCAATTTGTTAATTTAAATTTCTTATTCATTCTTCTATTCATCATTTTAGGGGATGGAGACTTTTCAATTAGCTTTCTAATAATTTTTCCCTCATTTCCTTGTTATTTGGAGAGAAAGAGTAAACTTCATTGATTACAATTTATATTTTTATTTTTCAATAGTTGCATGCATAGAGATAGGAACAGACAAAAAGGGAGCATATATGAGATATTTAAAATGTGATAGAATTGAGAAAAATCTAAAATGAGATTAGTGTTTTTTGTCATGTTCAATATTAAAACGATACTTATTTAAGGGAGTTTGATAATGTCAACATAAAGTTGTTCAAATGACATTATTTTATCTTACTTTGTAAAAAGGTTAAAAAATGAAGTTGAATTAACTGGTCTCAATTTTTTGTAAAAAAGGTCAAAATGACGCCATTGTCAACATACATTTCTAAAAAAATAATATTCTTTTTAAACCGCTTATTTTTCAACACAATGATCTTTTTCTGTTAACCACCACGACGTCACTTTACCCCTTTCTCAATATGTTTATCGCTAAAATTGTGCCCACACTTCTAGTTAATCTTGCGTTCGTCACTACATAAAGATACATGGATTTACTTTCTAGTTTCTATGTTCTAAATATAATGTAAATAATAGATTCAACCCTCAAACTCAATTTCCTTTAAAACATATGCTAGATAATGGATTCAATTCAAACCCAAGCTAGTGTGTAAAGCATGCACTACCAATGAGCCATGAAAAATGCAAAACGAGAGGGAAACAATTTTCCCGTGACTACAATACAAGAAGGGTTTATTTCATTTAGATGCGGCTTGTTAAACGCCTCATAAACATTGAGTTAGATAAATAATATTAAAAACATATATTATTAAGTTCAAGAACATATTCCCTATATGATCGAGCTGTGGCTTCATTTAATCCATGAGCGGAAGTGTGAGCGGGTAAAATAAACATAATTACCGTAGTTATTTTGACAATTAAAAAGGTATTTATTAAATTACTGCGCAGTTATTTTCTTATTTTCTATATAAAATTATATGACGGTTATGCAACTTAATGGAAGATTCTATCTTTTATTAAAGGATAGAATTAAATTGGAGATAGGGTGAAATATTCCTTACTTGGGCTTTAAGGCAGTTGGCCAGCCCGAGAGGATAAGATTTTCGGCCCTAATGGCATGATTTTCGCCCCCCTATGACTCTCTCTTCCATTATAAATACATGCTCTAGGCATGTAGGGAGAGACACATGTGCTTAGCATATTCAGAAATCCTAAGCAGGCTAATATTCGCTTAGCTCGATTGTTTAGGGTTTCATCGCTCTCTTGTTGTACCTCGACGCTCGAACGACAACTGCTCTTCTGACTTAGGCATCGGAGGTGGATTAGGGGGTCCCCGCCCCCTTTGTCCATTGTTTTGCAGGTTTTTAGGTCAGGAGACGGAAAAGGAGCGGAAGAGGCGGAGTTCTTAATTGGAGTATTTGATACGAATTAAAGACGAGATTTTGTACACCAATAACTGGCGCCGTCTGTGGGAAACGAGTATTCGATCCACGCAATCATGATGTTGGAATCGATACCGGAAGATCAGGAAGTTAACTTTGAAGATGCCGGAGCGACATCGCGGAACGAGTCCGCGCGAACCACCACCGGCGAGGGAAACCGCGAGCGCGGATGCCGAGGATTGCGAGCATGGACCGGCGGTCGAGATCGAAGACCCGGACGTCCGAGCGGAAAATCGCGCCCCGATGGATATCGATCAAGGTAATTCCGATACTCGCTCGGAAGGTCAAACCTTGGTGCCTGAAAACGGTTCAAACCGTGATCCGGCCCTTTTTGCTAATACATTTGTTCATCGCACAGGTTGTTTAGGGTTCGGGTCAGGCGACGGAATTGACAATCATAATACTCCAGGGTCCGAGTCAACCGAATTTGACCAATTATGGGACTCGGCTATGTGTGTGGCCGAGAACGAAGGAGATCGAAGGGTTCCGAGGCAGGGCGAGGCCGTACGCGCGAACACTGGCGCCGCGCAAAACCGCAACCACGGCCCGGAGAGCATCGATCGCGGCCGATCAAACCGCGCCCGCGGTCCTGAAAACCGCGATCGCGGGTTGCGAGTTTCCGAGCCCCCGGGCTCCATCCGCGAGTCGAACCCTAGCCTGGTTAGTCCACGTTTAGAGCAGGGGCAGTCTAGCCGTGCCGGGTCAAATCCCGTCAGAAGAGAAGATCGCATCATCTTATCATCCGATCCAAATGGCGGGAACGGGGCATCTACTACCAATGAAGAAGAGGACGAGATTACCCACGCTTTGGCAACCACCCTGAGAGAGAACGAGAGATATCAAACGAGGTGTATCTCGGTTAGAGCAAGCCCTAGAAGAGGTCGCCAAGTTAAAAAACTCTTTGGATAAGATTCAAGGCAAGCGCCCTGTTGATGAACCAGAAACTGAGAGGACTACTCGACGGCTCACTAGCGTTATCGAATTCACTGATAACCGCCGTAGTCCTCAATCGATCAGTTCTGGCGGGCAAGACGATATGTAGGTTGAATACGATAGCGATAGAAGGGCACCACGGAACCGACGGAGAAACCACCGACATGGATCACCGTCGCGTAAGAGGTCGCGGGTCGACCCACCACATCCGAGCGGGTCGACATCCAGCGAGTCGGGCGGAGCTCACCGCCACGACAACAACCGCGGTCGAAGCCGCGAGCGTCACCCGCGAGATCGCGATCACGGCGATCGCGAGCGTGGCGAATCGGATCGAGGCCGCGGGACGAGCGATCGGCGCGGTCCCTCGCGCGAGCGGAACGATTGTTACGTCCCTTCCCGGCGTGATCGAAATCCGGAAAACCGAGAAAAAAACCGACATCGAAGTTTCAGTCTTGAAAGGATTTAAGGAAGAGCCCGAGCGCTTGAGCGTACCCAAAATAGATTGTTTGATCTTTTGAGAGCGCAAGGCAACACCTTGCAATCGGCTTTGGATCAAGCAGAACATAAGTTGGCCATGTTGACGTCGACGCCGTTTCATCCAGATATTCAGCGAGCTTTGCCGCCCTCGAAATTCTCTCCGCCAACTTTTACTGTGTACGACGGAACCACGGATCCTGTTAATCACATAGCCTCCTACACCCATAAAATGGCGTTGTGGGTGTCCGAGGACGCGATCATGTGTAAAATGTTTCCAAGCAGCCTTGGTAAAAGCCCCCTGAAATGGTTTTAGAGTCTGAGGCCAGGTTCAATCCGAAGTTGGGGACAATTGGCTTCAAAGTTCGTAAAGCGGTTCATAGCTAACAGTCGGGATGCCGCTTCACTCGACACGCTTTTTGGTCTCAAACAAGAAAAAGGGGAAAGTTTGCGTCGCTACTTCAATCGGTTTATGGAGTGCTATGCGGAAATTGAGGGATGCGATCCGAGGACCGTTATCACCGCCTTTAAAAGGGCAATCTTTGCAGACAGTAAGCTGACAGAGGAATTGACACTTCGCTTGCCCTCCACGATTGTAGAGCTTCAGGAGCGCGTTCATCAGTATGTGCGGTTGGAGGAATCCAATCTTAAGATAAGAGGAAGGTCGTCCTCTCCTCCCCGTAAAATCCGCCGCCGAGCTGATAGTTTTAAGGGAGAAAATCAAGTCAGGGCAATTTACACTACCTTTAGTGTACCAATCTATCGGATCTTGCCTCGCATTAAGCATGAAGGTTTCTACCAATATTCCCCCAAAGAAGAATGCCGAGATGAGGATCCGCGAAGCAGAAAATATTGCATGTACCACAGAAATCGGGGACACATGACTGAACGGTGTGAGCCGTTCAAGCGGTATCTAGAGAGTTTGGTGGAGAAGGGATACTTGCAAGAGTTCATCAAGAAAGAAAAGCTTGAGAAGAATGATGAGCCGGGGCAGAAACATATTGAGGTGATCCAGACTATTTCAGCATCTTATAGACATGAAGATGATGAAGCGAGAAGCAACTTCAGAAAGTCTTGCCATGAGCTTGAAGTTATGAGAGTCCAACAAGCCGAACCTCGACGACCTCCTTCCCCCGTGCGTATGGTGGACGGATTAGTCTTTAGAGACAAGGACCTCGTTTCAGTCCAAGTCCCTCATAACGATCCGTTGGTTCTAGCAGTCGAGCTGGACGGATTTAAGGTGCGTCGTGCCCTTGTTGATCCCGGAAGTTCGGTCGACATTATGTACTACGAAGTGTTCAAACTCCTTGGGAAAAGCAATGAAGATTTGATACCTGTCAAGATGCAATTAACTGGACTTGGTGGCTATCCAACGTATCCGCTCGGAATGTACAAAACCCAAGTCAGCCTTGCCAAGAAAGTGATGACCGTTGAGTTCTTGATCGTTGATGTGCCTTCGCCCTACAATTTAATTTTGGGAAGGCCTTGGATCCATGGGATTGGAGCGGTACCATCGACCCTTCATCAAATGGTCCAATTTAGAGACGGAGATGCCATCGTTCGAGTCTGGGCAAATCAGTTGGATGCTCGTCTATGTTCCAAGGGAAGTCGTCCGAAGTCGGAATTCATGCAAAAAATAGAAGACGAGCCGAAATCCGAGCGCCTGCCGTAGGACCGCCAACACGACACTGGTGCCGAGCGTAAGTCCCCGATCATGGGGCAAAGCCGTCGCCGCGACGCCGGAGCTGATCACCTCGTCTCGCATGACGGGGATCGAAAGCGAGATCGCTCGAGTTCCCCTGCGCAGGGATCTCGGGATTAGGGCTTCATATAGATAGGGCACTCTTTTTCCCACGTGGTTTTGATGAGGCCCTTAGGTTTTTTCGCTTTTTGCATTTCATCTTGTTTAGCTTTGTAGTTCATAACATTCACGTTTCTTTTTCAATAAAAGTCAGCTCTTTTGCATTAGTTTGAGTCTTGCATAAAAAAAATGCGCCGCGCAACATTAGTTAATCGCACTAATGGATTTTTCATATGCGTGTATGAAGAAGTTTATGATATTCGCTCATAACACATATGATATTCGCTCATGTGGACTCGAATTACGAATATACGAATATACGAATATACGAATATACGAATATACGAATATACGAATATACGAATATACGAAAGCGCTAAGGGAACAATTGACCGATCTGCATGGCCACTTCGATTAGAAACCCTCTGTACCCTACGTCGCCTAACACGGTGGGTCGTGTAAGGGCGGTGTAGGTGGGGCATTTGTGAGCGGGTAAAATGAACATAATTACCGTAGTTATTTTGACAATTAAAAAGGTATTTATTAAATTACTGCGCAGTTATTTTCTTATTTTCTATATAAAATTATATGGCGGTTATGCAACTTAATGGAAGATTCTATCTTTTATTAAAGGATAGAATTAAATTGGAGATAGGGTGGAATATTCCTTACTTGGGCTTTAAGGCAGTTGGCCAGCCCGAGAGGATAAGATTTTCGGCCCTAATGGCATGATTTTCGGCCCCCTATGACTCTCTCTTCCATTATAAATACATGCCCTAGGCATGTAGGGAGAGACACATGTGCTTAGCATATTCAGAAATCCTAAGCAGGCTAATATTCGCTTAGCTCGATTGTTTAGGGTTTCATCGCTCTCTTGTTGTACCTCGACGCTCGAACGACAACTGCTCTTCTGACTTAGGCATCGGAGGTGGATTAGGGGGTCCCCGCCCCCTTTGTCCATTGTTGTGCAGGTTTTTAGGTCAGGAGACGGAAGAGGAGCGGAAGAGGCGGAGTTCTTAATTGGTGCATTTGATACGAATTAAAGACGAGATTTTGTACACCGGCAAGAAGAAAACATGAAAATTGGCACGAATCAAAACCAATCAACAAATTAAAGTGCTTATATATAGCATGAATATCATATATGAGCCGTGAGATAACCTACCAAATAACAGAAAATGGAATTATCGGCAATAAAACTGCTTATATAGCACGAAAATGACAGTTTGGTAGTAAGGGGAGCGTGAGATCTCGTGTGCATAACAATGTCACTAGAACTATCGTACACCCCGTAAATTTCGGAGGTCTCGATTTATTATTATTTTTAATATAAGATCGGATATATCATTTAATTTCAAGAACTTAAGTTAATGAACAAGTATATTACTTAGCTATATATCTTATACAGGAGTTTTATATTTTCTCTTAAGCTTTCGATCGACATGAGAAACTTTTCCAAATTCAAGCTAAGTTGACTTATTTTAGTTGACATATTTATTAATTATTAGATTGACATTTTGGGCCCTCAATAGGATCGATATTAACTTTCGGTGGCTTGGATTGATTAGATAACGAGGTTAATTGGAGTAAAATGTGTGTTTTATAGGTTAGTCACGGAGGTTGATCACTTGATCGAGTCAAATATAAGTCGGGTACTCGGGGACCATTGCAAGTTGAGGTTGAATTAGACAAGTGTTATAGACCAAGTTTATCGGGTTGAATCAACGAGAAACCGACATTAATTGATCATCAATACTAATTAGTAATTACCCATTCCATGGCATTTGTTGGATCGAAATAGGTTAGTTATCATAGATAGGGAACAAGAATTGGTCCCTAGGTAGCAAAAATAACAGTGAGGAGAAACACGTTTTTTAGAGAGGAAAAGTAAAAGCCAGACTAACAGGTCGTAGAAAGAAAAAATTTTATTCTTAAAATTCTTTCTCAGAGGATTTCAATAGATCACTTATATATTACGTTTCAATGATTACAAGGCAAATCAAGCTCATTAGTAATAGACACCGACCTATTCAACCAACTTAACTTTTTAATTACAACCTAAATTATAAACCTAAGACATAATTAAGCAAACTACAAACTTGGCTACTCAAACCACTGTGGAGTCTTCATTGAAAAATGCCACTAAACACTCTCACACAAAATACTTGTACACTCCTTAACCCTAGGCAACCTTAGCCTATTTATAAAGAAATTTTCGAATCTGATATCAATCACCTTGCCTACCTGTGATGATATTTTATTCAGAAGATCTTCATAAAAATAGATTAAAATATAAAAACAACTCAACCATATATACAATCATTCGGATTATACTCATAATCAAATGAATTCGATATATAACATATCTTTTTACTCTAACAATTTGTGAGTGGATTAAACATGTATGTTGATTCTTAATTATTTGTGAGTAACCATCTGTAATCAGAATTAATTTCGATTTTTAATTCTGATTGTTTAAGTCTGATTCTTTCTTAAATATACATCTCGGTCTTCTTTATTTGATAGCTTGCGTATATTATTTTTAATGCCTTATATACATCTCTCCTTTATTTGAGAACTTGTTTTTAATCCTAATTGATGTTAATGTTTTGCATTGTTTTTAAGTCTGAATTTGAACTCCTTATGACTACTAAGTATGGGGATGGACCAATACAAGTGCTAAAGCGACCAAGCTATGGATTAAAGCTTGTGATGACTATGCATGTTAATCGTAGGATTTTTGCGTTAGCTGATGAACGGGGCACCCTCTTTCGTACGGGAAGGGTCAACACTTGTTATCCTTCCCATTCCTCCATCAAATTCCACACCCAACCAGATGTTCAGCCTCTCAAGGATGAGGTATAGGAGATTCGAGAGGATATGAAGACTCTTGAAAATCAAAATGTGAAAATCCTAAGCCAAAACAAGACACACAAAGATATGCTTAGCAATTATTGAAACACATAGTAGGCAATATGGACGATATTGTTACTTCTTGACTTTCTTTCTAGTAGATGGGCTATTGCTATGTATTTTTCTCTTAATTATTTGTTGAATTGTTGTTATGTTTGATTTTTATTATGCACTTATGCTATTGCTTTTTCGATTGTTAGCTAGCATTAACTACAGGATGCACTTGCTAGGATTTGATTGGGTTTGTTGTGGGTTTTTGATTAACATGTGGCCTGTTGAAATAGTAGATAATACATAATTGCATATGATGATGTAATTATTATGGTATATTTTCCTGGGTGTAAATCCGTAATTATTTGACCACAAAATTTGTATCTAAATGTTTTTAAAAGTCAATGTCATAAATGATTACATATTTTACCACTAAATAGATTCAATGTAAATTTCAAAGCTAATATATACCTACAGATTGGGGTCAATAATGAGTTTGAATTTGACTCAAATTTAGATACAAAATATATTATATTTAAGATTTGATGGTGAATGTAATCCAAACCAATAACGAAATGAACTCTACCTAAGGACTATATATTTAGTCGAAAGTGATTTTCATGCCCATTAGACATACATACGTTTAGCAATGAATTAGTCATGGCTATTACTTTGTAGCTAGATAGACACAAAACATGATTTTTGTGGCTTTTTTTTGGAGTGAAATTTAGTCTTTAGCCGTTATAGCTATAATTGTCTTTTTCTAGACCAGTTTTGGGCTGTATTTATGGATAATTGATTTTCGCGGTTAATTTTATTGTTGTGCGCAGGCTATTTTTCTTGACTATGATCGCGTTTTCTAGCAGTTTAATTCCATGCATCATCTCATGTTAACTAAAATACTAAAAGAAAACAAACAATCAAATATCAACGGAAGAAAAATTACAACGAAACACAATTATAAAATATAATAATATTTTATTGCTAAGAAACCACCACCACTCGTGTGGAAAATCTTATACTCAAAATAAATAAATAAATAAAAACCGACAGATTTATTTATTGATTTATTTATTTTAATATAGGAAGCAAGATCATCTTCCATAGCTTAATCCTTTTTAATTTTCAACTGATGAACTATCTCGTAGATAATTAATTAAGACCGAACACATGAGAATTCGATTATTATTAATCAACACAATTATTCATGATCACGCAGGGCAGAGGGCACTGGAGCAGGCCTCCATGGAAACCTCGTGATCTCCAGCTGCAACCATTTTCTTCTTCTTCACCACCTGCAAGAGGCCGCTAGCGCTTCCAATTGCACCATCAAATTCATCTTCTTCCTCTTCAAACGGCGTCATTAAACCGTCAACGTTACTATACACCAATAACGTCGAAACCTCCGACATAATAAATCCGTTAAAGTTAGACCCGCACGCGCTCGCGTACGCGCCCATCTTATCAAACACGAGCCAATCGCCCACCTCCAACTCCGGCAGCGCGTGGTCCTTGATCACCGTATCAAGCGCGTCGCACGTGGGCCCGAACACCGTCGACACGTGCCTCGCCTCCCCCTCACACGTCGGATTCCCGGGTTTCGACTTGACGGCCAACGGTGTCGGGTTCACCGTCGCGTAGTCCCACACAATGCAGCTCAACGCGCCGTACACGCCGTCGCCGATCCAGTACTCCCTCAACGCGCCCCGCACGCGCTTCCCGATTACGTTGGCGGCTAGCGTGACGGCCGTCTCAACAAAGTAGCGCCCCGGCTCGGCTATCACGGTCAAGCCCGGCTCGCCCGAGAAGTAAAGCTTCAGCTCGGAGTTCACGACCGAAGTCGCGGCTTCAAAGAGGGGGCCGGAGGTGAAGCCGCCGCCGATGTCGAGGATGGTGAGCTTCGGGAGGCCGAGCCGGGTTGCGGCGTCGAAGGCGGACTTGGCTAGGGCGATTGCGCCTTTGAAGTGGTCGGGGTTGCTCGAGCCGCTGCCCACGTGGAAGGCGATTCCGGCGACGGTGAGATGAGCTGACTTGGCGGCTTGGAGGAGCGGCTCCACCTCGGATGCTAGCGCGCCGTATTTGTAGCCGAGGGGAGTCTTGGCTCCGGCGTCCGGGGCTTTGATACGGAGAAGTAAGGCACAGTCCGGATGCAACCTATATGGACAGATCGATGCATACTCATATATGTTTAGAACTTTATTTTGTAGAAGGATGGTAATTAGGAGGAGATATGTGCTTAATTGTCAGATTGATAAAGTAGGCATGGACATTTTTGGTTTTAAGAAAAAGTAGGTTCTTGTCCTGCACTAATTAATGAACGCCGCCTATATCATGTGTTAGTTCAATAAGTGCCATATCGTAACAAAAAAGTTATATAAGTTAGAATTTTTTTTTTTATCATATATACTACAAACATGTTTAAGTAAATTTTAATTTTTTTTAATTAATATTTATATCACCATTTTTAAAACATATGTACGTAGAAGAATATATTAGTTTTTTGGTTGAAATATAAGAAAAAAAATTTAGTTGACCTTATTAAAATGTAGTATACCTAATTACTTGACCTAATTAAAATGTACTATAAAATTGACCTAATTAAAATGTATTATGCCTAATTAGTTAACCTAATTAAAATATACTATAAATTTGATGTAATTAAAATCATTTTAAAAAGTTTTTTGTTTGATTCTTGAATAAATGGAATAGAAGAACAATAAAAATTGAGTCTTGCATTAAAATAATTGATATATTTGTTCATATTCACATAAAAAATTTAAAAATTAATTTATGTTTTAAATATATTATTTATATTTGTACTAGTAGTACTCATGCTAGTTATATATGTATAAATGTTAGGTTTTATATATTAGTCTCAATTTCATTGTGAGATTATTAATATTTCATGAGTAGTGAAGAGGAATCAACTAAGTTAATTCTCACCCGTTTACGTATGCTCTAGGCTAGTCCAAGTAGTACTTGATCTATCCTAAATCTTACCAAATCAAATAAAAAAAACTGAGCTTGGGAACAATAAGGCCATACATACCTAGATATCTTTTCAACTTCATAAACCGAATCATAAGTGGTGAGGTTAACTCCAACTGACTTAGCATACAAGAGGTGAGAATCCGTCTTACAAGGGTTGGCAAAGACAATGCGGTCAGCCGAAACACCAAGCGACAAAACCAACTCCATCTCAAATTTAGTAGCACAATCAAAGTTAGCACCCAAGGTGGCTAGAACAGTGAGAATCTTCGGGTCAGGGTTACACTTGACCGCATAGTACGGTCGGACAGATTGCAAGGCACGAGCCCATTGATGCATAAGGCTTACTAGTGTTCCAATGTCAAGCACTAAAAATGGCTCATTCGGTACACCTTGTTTTGCGAGGCTCGTGGATCTTAGGAGACCCGTCAAGCCATCCTTCGGGAGAGCCATCACTTGCTTACCCCGCATCGCGTGTGAGCTCAAGATGGCTTGGAGGCTCTTGTGGTTCAAGCGGGCTAGTTGCTTCAGGTCCATGGTTATAGAGGTTGTGAATTTGTCGTTTAGTTGGTAAAGGCACAATATTACTTTGAAGCTTTTCTTTGGAGTTGGTTGGTTTCCATTTTCTGATTTATATATAGCTCAATACAAGATATATGGAGTAGATGACATTGACAACTAATTAATAATGTACATAGGCAGGCACATAGTGTATTGATTTATAGATCCAATCCACATCTCATCTTTACATTTTGGTTCCCTTTACAACGTTAAGGTTTTATTATATATAACAATATTTCTAATTATTTTTAATCACTATTAATACGTTACATATTTTGTCATATATATTTTTACAATTTTATCTTTAACAAATACTCATAAAAACAGAGACGTTTCTCCTTCTTAAAATGTAAACTAATTATAGAAAAATATATAAATAAAATTAAGTTGTTGGTTAATAATTCATAAAATGATACTCCTAGCCTCCTAGGTTATTTACCCAGCCAGCGTG
This sequence comes from Fallopia convolvulus, assembly GCA_964016875.1. Lineage (NCBI taxonomy): Eukaryota > Viridiplantae > Streptophyta > Magnoliopsida > Caryophyllales > Polygonaceae > Fallopia > Fallopia convolvulus. The sequence goes on from OZ024720.1 coordinate 5,339,182, forward strand.
TATACTACAAGTCTACAACCAACCAAATTACTTGTGGTGGAAGTTTCTCCATTGAGACGTTTTCTAGAAATGTAAATAACGCCCAATATTGTGCAGGACCAGATTAATTAAATCGGCACCAACCAGATTGCTGATTAGAAGTTTCTCCCTAAGACCTACACAGGAAACAACTACCGAAACCTCAATCCGTAATAGATAAAGAATGAAGCTATCATCCAAATACATACGCAACAATGTATTCTTAATCCTGAATCTTTTAAAGCACGTGACTTAATAGTTGAGAAGATTGTTATCCTACATCGGAAGATTGAGAATAGAATAGCGCTCCTATATATATATATTTGGATTACTACTCCTAGTATCAATTGGTTTTAGGATCGAACTTTATAAGCTTATGTGCTAGGCTCATATGCGTATATGCGCACGTATCAACACGTCCCTAAAATTACGCATTATTGTTCCATTTTTTTCCTATAATATGTCTAATTTTGGAAGTTTATGCATTTTTTTTATAAAATATGAAATTTAAAGGATTCTTTGTTAAAATTGAAAGTGGCTTGTGGAAAGAATTGAAGGAAATTAGGTGCAGTATCAGAAATTAGAAGTCTCTCTAACGCCTACACAGGACACAACTAACAAAACCTCAATCTGTAATAGATAAAGAATAAAGCTATCATCCAATTACATACGTCAAAATTTATTCTTAGTTCTCAATATTTTAAAGGCCTATCACTTAATAATACTCTCCAACTTTTCATTCTATTAAAATTACGCATTATTATTGTCACAAGATCAAAAAGAAGGAAATCGAAATGGAAGAATGTTTGAGAGAGAAAGAGTAAGCGAAAGTTGTAGAGCAATTTCCAATAGAGGCAAAGAATTCGTTACACACTATGCTATATACAGAGCTAGGAAGAGCAAGCTGACGTGTTTTGTCAGTGCATAAAACACAGCGTTTTGTGTAACAAGAATTTACAAGGGAAATAAATGAAACTTAGCGTTTTGTTTCTCACACAGTAATCCTAACAGCCCCCCTCAAGCTGGTGCATGTGAGGGGGTGATGAACATGCCCAGCTTGTGTAAGAGCTCTTGATGATGGTGAGAAGGCAAAATCTTGGTCAGAACATCTGCTAGTTGATTTTGTGTGGGCAAAAAGGACAGTTGAAGAAGACCATCCATAACCTTTTCCCTTGTAAAATGACAATCAATCTCCAAGTGTTTGGTACGCTCATGGAACACTGGATTTTGAGCAATGTGCAAAGCTGATTTGTTGTCACAGTGTAGCTGTACTGGTTTGAGTGTTGAGTCACCTAGTTCTTGAAGCAAATTCACTAACCAAGTAACTTCTGCTGCTGCCTGTGACAGAGCTCTGTATTCTGCCTCAGAAGAGCTGCGTGATATAGTGGCTTGTTTCTTAGATCGCCAAGCAATTGGATTGGATCCATGTAGAACCACATACCCTGTAACAGAACGTCTGGTGATAGGGCATCCTGCCCAATCTGAATCTAAAAAGGCCTGAAGTGTGACTTGATCTCCAGGTGTGAACAACAAACCAAAGTGTGTAGTCCCCTTGACATAACAAATTAAATGCTGCAAAGCTATATAATGGGATGACAAGGGCTTCTGCAAGAACTGGCTCAGAATTTGGACATCAAAGGGGATATCTGGCCTGGTGTTGGTTAGATAATTGAGTTTCCCCACCATGCTTCTATGGATGGAAGGATCACTAATTGGTTCTCCATCTCCTGGATCACCAAGTTTAAAATTGAGTGGGAGTGGAGTAGCTCGAGCATGCAACTGTTGTACATGTGCTTCATCAACAAGTTCCCTTGCCAGCTTAGATTGACTCAACACCAGAGATGTGCCTTGATGAACTACCTCAATTCCTAAGAAGTAATTTAGTTCACCTAGGTCTTTGATGCTAAACAGTGAGTGTAACACTTGCTTTAAATTGGCAATCACTGTGTAGTCTGAGCCAGTAACTATAATGTCATCGACATATATAGCTAGAACTGTCATGCTTGTACTGGTGTGTTGTAAGAAAAGTGAAGAATCATACTTGGATTGCACAAAATTCAGTGTGACCAGGGTTGTTGTTAGTTTATGAAACCATTTTCTCGAGGCTTGTTTCAAACCATAGAGACTTTTTCTTGAGCAAGCAAACTTTTTTGTGTGGATTCACCACTCCTTCTGGTAAACTTCTTCCATCAATTCGCCATGTAGAAAAGCATTATTGACGTCTAGCTGAAAAATCTTCCAATTTCTATGAAGAGCAACAGATATCAATGCCCTGACAGTTGTCATTCGAACCACTGGGGAGAAGGTTTCTTCAAAATCTAAACCATGTTGTTGGGTATACCCTTTGGCCACAAGTCGAGCCTTGTACCTCTCTATACTGCCATCTGCTTTTAGTTTAATTTTGTATACCCATTTGCAACCTATAGCTCTCTTATCTGTAGGTAAATCAACAACTTCCCATGTATTGTTAGTAGACAATGCTTTTAACTCCTTATCCATGGCAAGTACCCATTTTGAGTCTTTAGAAGCAGTGTGATATGTTTTGGGCTCAGTTATGTTGGTAGAAACAGAAGTAGTAAAAGCATGTGGAGCAAAAAAGGAGGCTGCAAAGCCTTCCAAAAGAGGAAACTGAAGCACAACATTTGAGAAATTTACCACATAGTCCTGCAAATAACTAGGTGGATGATGTGGTCGAGTGGACCTTCGAACATGTTCATGTGGTGATGGGGGTGAAACGTGGGGTGATGGATCAGAAGAAGGAGGAACTGAAGAGCTTAAAGGAGAGGATAAAACATCATCTAAAGAGGAAGGCAAGTAATGTATAGGGTCTGGTGAAGATGGTGATGGATCTGTAACAATTGTAAAGGGTGTGGAGGAGGGTAAAAAGATAGGATCAGAAGCTTGATCGGCAGTAGGGAGAGGCACATGGGAGGACAACTGAATATTTGAAGGTGTAAGGGAAACACAAGCTCATGAAAGTATATGTCCATAGAGATATGGATCTTTGGTGTATGTATCTCAAGAACTTTGTATCCCTTGGTTCCAAGAGGGTAATCCAGGAATACGCATGGTGAACTGCGAGCATCAAATTTAGTTCTATCTCTTTTAAGAGTGGATATGTAACATAGGTAACCAAAAGGTCTTAAATGGGAATATGTAGGTGGTGTGCCATGTAATTTCTCGAAGGGTGTAAGGTAATTGAGGCTAGCCAAGGGAAATCAATTGATGAGATAAGTGGATGTTAATATGCATTCTCCCCAATAAGAATTAGGAAGATTAGATTGAAACAAAAGTGCTCGAGCAGTCTCTAAGAGATGCTTGTGTTTTCTCTCGACCATACCATTTTGCTGTGGTGTGTCAACACAAGTTATTTGGTGTGAGATCCCATTTTGGGTGAAAAATGTTGGGTTTCATGACTGCAGAACTCAGCACCATTGTCTGACCTGAAAATCTTGACAGAGCAAGTGAATTGTTTTTCAACAAAGATAATGAATTGTCGAAGGTAAATACTGGCACTGCTTTTGTGAGTGAGTAATTGAACCCAAGTGGTTCGAGTATAATCATCAACAATGGTTAAAAAGAAGTTGAAGCCAATTATAAGTTTTGACTTTGTATGGACCCCATATATCTGGGTGCAACATTTGAAAAGGATATGTGGTTTGAATGCTACTATTTGGAAAGGAATTCCTATGTTGCCTTGCCTTGGGACATATAGTGCAAATGTGATTTTGTTTAGCACCTTTAATCTCATCATAAAAAGGAAAACGAGGCAAAGCATCAAAAGGTACATGACCTAGTCTCAAATGCAACAATTCTAAAGACATAGCACTATGTGCATGAACAACATAGTCATTGTTTTGCTCATTATTACAAGATGAAACTGGTGAACAAAATTGATCAAAAGTCTTGGAAACTGGAACAGGATTGAACTGAGTAAGCTGATTTGAAGTTGTGGTTAGGTAAAGTCCTCTTGAAACTTCACCAAGCACCTGAGGAGTATTCTTTGAAGGGTCCTGAAGAAGACATTTAGTAGGAGTAAAAAGGATGTTAGAATGTAGGTCTTTACTGAGTTGGCTAACTGAGAGAAGATTGAAAGAAAACTCATGTATATGAAGAACATTTTTGAGAGTGATTTGTGGTGTAAGCTGAATAGTTCCAATATTTGCTATCTTAGCATGTTTCCCATTTGGAAGAGTTATGTAGTTGGATTCAGCACAGGGCTTTGGATTGATAAACAAATGAAGGTGAGGGCAAATATGGTGTGTTGCTCCACTGTCAATGACCCAAACAAAAGTATTACCATAAATAGAGAAGCAAAAGGTCTTACCAGCCAACATACAGGTTTTGTTGGTGTCTGCGGAGGAGCTCCCAGTCTGTTGATGCTCCAACAAGTTCATTAATCTATCATATTGATCCTTGGTAATTGTGTGCCCTTTTCCACTATTCTCTTTGTTGTCACCACCAGTTACAACATTGCCTGCAAACTTCTTCTCATTGTAGTTGGGAGGATATCCATTAACTTTGTAACATCTGCTAAGAGAGTGTCCAGGCACCTTGCAATGGTCACAATAATAGTTCACTTTTTTCATTGTACCACTGTTTCCACTTGTAGAACCTGTCCCTTGATTTGAACCAGCTCCTTGGCCATTTCCTCCATTGTTCTGTTGCCCTCCACTGTTCTGTTGCCCTCCTTTTGGATTGAAATTCTGTTTACTGGTGTTGGTGTGACCAGAATTAGAAGAGCTCGATTTAGGTTTAGGAAAAACATTCAGGGCCACAAAGTCGGCAACATTAGTAGAAACGTTGTTTGATAGGCTTCGTTGTTTTTCTTCCTGTAGAACCATTCGATACACCTCTCCCAGATTTGGAGTGGGTTTAATCATCAAAGCATTTGCACGCACAGACGCATAACAATCATTTAAGCCAACTAAAAACTAAAGAACTTGCTGGTTCAACATCATTTGTGGAATAGGACAGATGGAATCACACTTCCCACATTTAGGTAACTTTGCTAGAACTAGATATTCATCCCATATATGTTTGAATTTTGTATAATAAGATGTGATCGAAATGTTACCCTGAGTGATGTTGAAGAGTTCCTTCTGGATCTGATAGGTGCGAGTCAAGCTGGGTTGTCCAAAGCGTTGACGAAGATCAGTCCAGATCTGAGCAGCGGTGTCGTAATACAGCAATGTCTCAGCAATATCCTTCTCCACTGCATGCAACAACCACGCAATCACCATGCTATTACAGCGCTTCCACTGCATCTCCGAGAGCGATCCGGCTTCTGGTTGAACACAATCACCGGTGACGAACAAGATCTTGTTCTTCGCCATGAGCGAGACCTCCACAACCCTCTTCCATTGGTGATAGTTGGAATCTTTGAGAAGCTGTGTCGCCAATGAGTAATTGGGATGATCGGAGTGATGTAAGTACAAAGAATGATTCGGATCTGAGAAATCGTCCCCAGATTTACCTCCTAGCATCTTCGCCTTTGGGGTTTCTTCAATACCCATGAAGATGAAGACGCAGAATCAGATTGCGGAAGCAAGTAGATCGAGCTAGAGCTCTGATACCATGTCACAAGATCAAAAAGAAGGAAATCGAAATGGAAGAATGTTTGAGAGAGAAAGAGTAAGTGATAGTTGTAGAGCAATTTCCATTAGCGGCAAAGAGTTCGTTACACACTGTGATATATACAGAGAGCTAGGAAGAGCAAGCTGACGTGTTTTGTCAGTGCATAATACACAACGTTTTGTGTAACAAGAATTTACAAGGGAAATAAACGAAACTCAGCGTTTTGTTTCTCACACAGTAATCCTAACAATTTTATTGTTCATTTTTCCTATAATATGTCTAATTTTGGAAGTTTATACATATTTTATAAAATATAAAAATTTAAAGGGTTCTTTATTAAAATTAAAAGTGGGTTTTGAAAAAATTGAAAGAAATTAGGTGCGGTATCAGAAATTAGAAGTCTCTCTAAGGCCTACCGGGACACAACTACCAAAACCTCAATGCATAATCGATAAAGAATAAAAACTACGAAGTATCATCCAAATACATAAGGTAGAATTTTCTTTAATTAAAGGGATAATTTCTTCAAAAAGATAAAATAGTTACAAAAAGTGATCTAGGCCTCCCTAGATATTAAATTATTCTCTCAAGTCAATTATATCTAATAAATTATTTCCTAGACTCCATATTTAAAACAAATTTTGGTGTAATTTCTTATATAATTAATGACAATAGTGACATATTCCTGTGCTCTAAGGCAATCTTGTTGGAAAATTCTCATATTTCTCGTACGTAATAAATGATTGAGCAAAGGTAACTGATACAAAAGGTGAAAAAAAGGGAGGGTGGTTCCATGGCACACAGTGTCATGACACACCCATTAAAATAATAATAAAATTAGATAAGTGTGGGCCTGCATTTAATTCAATTAATTAAGTTTAATTTTTTTAATTCTGATTTGTATCCAAGCCTATAGAGTCGGATAGACCCACATAATCCAAGCCCATTTTTTAGAATTAATTTTTTCCAACTCTCCCAATTTCTATTTCGATTTAGGGAAATTACATTTAGTACCCCTAAATTTAGACTTTTTCTTTTGGTGTCCTAAAAATTTTGTTTTCCTTTTGGTACCCTTATATTTTTAATTTAGTTCCATCCTTACTCTGTCTTCCAAAAAACTTGACTTTCCGTAACTCATTTGGCCAAAATTAGAATTAAAAAAATATAATTAATTCCCCATCATCTTCAACCTCTAGCCCTTCCAAAAAAGAGACTTTTCAGCTTCCATTCTTCCTCTTCCCATTAACCATCGGCTATCTTCAATTCTTCATGACCATCATCCTCATTCACCTCACATACTCATGTCACTTCACCCCGGTTGACCCCAGATCCACTCCCACATCGTGCCCACCTAACCACAATCGATCCAGATCCACACCCACATCGTGCCCACCTAACCACAATCGACCCAAATCCGCTCTCGTTCCTTGTTTCGCATGAACAATCGAGGTTTCCAATCGGTTTTGTTAATATAATTAGTGTTCAAATTGGATTACAAAGGCAATGAATTTGGACTAAAGAGGTGTTCAATTCGACCAAAAAAAGGTGTTTAATTTTTGTTGATTTCCACTTTGAACAATCGACCCAGATCTATCTACTCCCATTCCTCTCTTATGCCATAACTTTAATCAAGTTAATTTGGGATAAAGTGGGAACTCGTTTCTCTCTTTATTGGAATGGACGGATGAGATGAAAGAAGTTGTGGATTGGGTTCCTTAATTTGATTGGTTCATTCTTATTTGACATGGATTACAGTTTTGGTCCATTAGATCGTAATGTAAACCAACGATCCAGATTGATTCATTATAATTTACACTTTATTCCACTTGTTACATAATTAGGAAATTATATTTTATCATAATAATTTTAATATGGGAAGGAATAAGGGAATTATTTTGGGCAATAAAGAAATAATTGTGTATAATAATATTGATGAATTATTGCCTACATAAGATACACCAAATCGTTAAAATATTGCATATGTGTAGGTATATACAATATACACCAATCACTTAATTATATTTTATTACATTGAAATTTTTTACAACTATATTAGAAGATATTTTACATATATAAATTTTTAGTGCACGTGCCCTCGTGGCATATTTAAAAAATTACCTATCCAAAAATAATAATTTTTAAATTAATATAGTGAATAATATTTTTTAAAAAATAATATATTCAAAGTTTTAGTGCACGTGCCCTCGTTCATTCTTATATGGAATCGCTATATTCATTTAGAATGATTCATTCTTATAAGAAAACGTTATATTCTTTTAGAACCATTCATTCTTATAATAAAATGTTATATTTATTTAGAACCGTTCATTATTATAAGAAAATGTTATATTCATTTATATGAAATCGTTATATTCCTTTAGAATCGTTCATTCTTATAAGAAAACGGTATATTTCTTTAGAATCGTTCATTCTTATAAGAAAACGTTATATTTCATTAGAATCGTTCGTCCTTATAAGAAATCGTTATATTCATTTAGAATCGTTCATTCTAACAATAAATCGTTGTATTTCTTTAAAACCGTTCATTCTTATAAGAAAACGTTATATTCCTTTAGAACCATTCTTATCACAAAACGTTATATTCAATTAGAATCGTTCATTCTTATCAGAATTCGGTATATTTCCTTAGAATCGTTCATTCTTATAAGAAAACGTTATATTCCATTAGAATCGTTCGTCCTTATAAGAAATCGTTATATTCATTTAGAATCTTTCATTCTAACAATAAATCGTTGTATTTCTTTAAAACCGTTCATTCTTATAAGAAAACGTTATATTCCTTTAGAACCGTTCTTATAAGAAAATGTTATATTCATTTAGAATCGTTCATTCTTATAAGAAAACATTATATTCTTATAGAATCGTTCATTCTTATAAGAAAATGTTACATTCGGTTAGAACCGTTCATTCTTATATGAAATCATTATATTCATTTAGAATACTTCATTCTTATAACAAAATGTTATATACATTTAGAATCGTTCATTCTAACATGAAAACATTATATTCCTTTAGAATCGTTCATTGTTATTAGAAATCGTTATATACCTTTAGAATAGTTCATTCTCATAAGAAATATTAATACTTATATTCCTTTGGAACCGTTCATTCTTATAAGAAAACGTTATATTCCTTTAGAATCGTTCATTTTTATAAGAAATAGTTATATTCCTTTAGGGTTTAGGGTTTAGGGTTAGGGTTTAGGGTTAGGGTTTAGGGTTTAGGGTTTAGTTGACAATATTCATTTAGAATCGTTCATTCTAACAAGAAAACGTTATATTCCTTTAGAATCGTTCATTGTTATAAGAAGTCGTGATATACCTTTAGAATAGTTCATTCTCAAAAGAAATACTTATATTCCTTTGGAATCGTTCATTCTTATAAGAAAACGTTATATTCCTTTAGAATCGTTCATTCTTATAAGAAATAGTTATATTCCTTTAGGGTTTAGGGTTTAGGGTTTAGGGTTTAGTTGACAATATTCATTTAGAATCGTTCATTCTAACAAGAAAATGTTATATTCCCTTAGAATCATTCATTGTGATAAGAAATCGTTATACCTTTAGAATAGTTCATTCTCATAAGAAATACTTACATTCCTTTGGAATCGTTCATTCTTATAAGAAAACGTTATATTCCTTTAGAATGATTCATTGTTAAAAGAAAATGTTATATTCCTTTAGAATCGTTCATTCTTATAAGGAATAGTTATATTCCTTTAGAATCGTTCATTCTTATAAGAACACGTTATATTCCTTTAGAATTGTTCATTCTAACAATAAATCGTTGTATTCCCTTAAAACCGTTCATTCTAACAATTAATCATTATATTCCTTTAGAACCGTTCATTCTTATAAGAAAACGTTATATTCCCTTGGACCTATAATTTCGATAAATATGACTGGTAACTCATCTTTTCCTAGTTTTATTGTTTTGGCAATATTGGCCTCAATTATGATATTTGTGTTTAAGGGTTCATAAATTTGTTTGTAAATATGTTTTTAAATTTTTTTGCTAATTTCATCATCGAGAATTTTAAATGATATTAAGAATTACACTAAAAATGTGTGAATATGATTTTACAACTTATTATAATCCTACTTATTTATAAATTATTCAACTTCTAAAAAAATTCGATAAAAATGTGTGCAAAAAATTATTGGCGGGCTTAATAAGAGAGAATATTACTTTAAGAGGGAAAATGAAATTTGGGTTGAATTATTGGCGGGCTTATAGGAGGGAATTTTTTTTAAGAGGGAAAATAAAAATTTGGGCTGAAATATTGGCGGGCTCAAACCCTATACGGCGCTCAAACCCTAGGTCCAATTCCATTCAAGAGCTCTAGGATGGAAACTCGAGAGAGAGAATCAAGAAGAAACGCAGAGACCAACAATAGCAACGGGGAGGCGACTAGCAACGCAGTGACCAACAACACTAGTAGAGGAACCACAACGGGGAGGCGACCAGGGCAGTGTTTGGCGGCTCAGACGAGGGCGAGCCCAACTCCACCAGCCGCGCACCCGAGCCACCACCACCGCGGACGCACCTGAGCGACGTAGCCGATAATTTCCGGCGACTCTGAACAACGACTAATTAGGCCCAATCCGAACGAATTCCGACTTGAAAACCTCCTTGATGGTTTGAATTTGAGGATTTGAGAAAGATCCGATGTGAATTTCCATTGAAGTTTTTTATATCCATGACTAGGGCACCAATAAATTCAACAAAATAGAGTCAAATTTAATCTCATTGATTAATCCGAATAGAATACCCTTGAAATGAATTGATTTCTCCTCTAGTCCGAATCCGACGTGGTGACAACTAGTGTAGATAAGATCGAAAATTTGAAGCGCCATATCTTGTTCAAAGGTTGAAGATGATACGGACTTGAAAATCGTCATTCTTTTTTTTAAATCATATATACTCATAGAAAATAATATCCTATAATAAAATAAATTTTGAAAGAATAATATTTTTTCATCAATTATAATCCTCACTAAAAAAAATAAGATATTTTTTTGGGCACAAAAAAAAAGTCGAAATCTCAAGGGCACCAAAGGAATTTCCCTATAATAAATCTAGAACATGTTGATGGATCATAAAATAAATTTGGGTTAGTTTGTAAAATATGTACTTTTAAATCTAAAAAAAACCATTTATAAAGCCCATTTAAGCTGCCTATTAAATAAATACTTCGAACCTACCTAATAAAATATTCGAACCTATAGGTATGGAAAGTCCAAATCTGCTTTAATAAACATAAAAAACTAAAAGCATTAAAGACACCTTTTTCTCTCTCTTCAAATAATAATATTTTAATAGTGTGTCATAACACTGTGTGTCAGCGCCCCTCTGACAAAAAGTCACTTTCAGACATTTATTTCAACTTTGCCCTCAATTTAGGTTAAATTACTAGATCTGCCCAAAAGTTTTAAACTCTTACAAATATATCCAAACTTAAACGATATATAAATTTTATGACTTTAAATGGTACTAACTACCATAATCTACTAACTATAGCATGAATAAACTATTTTCTATGAGCACAAGCCCACCATGCTCCGTAATTAAAGAAAATTATAAATTATAGAGGTTTGACTGTTACCTGAGCGTAGTATCGCTGGACCTCCGGTGTTCCTGTAGCTTCCGGATTTCTAGGGGTTGCTAATCCTCAACCAGGACTCCCTTAGCTCAAGCACAGTACATATCTGTTTCTTTTCCTACCTCAAACCGTAGTCTCTAACTTAAAATCTCTCAATTTTAGTGGATGAAGGATTTGTATTCAAGAAAGAGGTTTATTCAAGACATAGTTTTCGATTAAGTAGCTTTCCCTTACTTAAAAACAAACTTTTATTGAATTTGAAAGGATTACAAGCACACAAAACACACTGAAAACACTCAAACACTCAAACTAGAAAGATCCATAGAAGGATTTGAACTCTTAGAGTGAGGGAACCCCGCTTCATTTTCAAGTTCAAAGCTTTCTCTTTCTCTTTCTCTAGATTCAGACTTTGTTTTCTGATATTCGATGTCCTTCCTTCAGCTTACAAGGGTCCTATTTATAGAGCATTGGAGAGCATTAGATGCTCAATCAATGCTCTTTACAACTTGCTACCAACAAAGTCTCAGGGAATCCACTCATATGGCAAACAGTGCCACCACTAGCTCTGAAAAGAAAAGGCACAAACTGTGCCCATCACTCTAAAAAGAAAAAGCACACTGAACAGTAATAAAAAGACAACACACTAAAGAGATTCCTTTTGGTGGTCTACGTGGCTTGGCATCATGATGTGGTCTTTGATGGTTAATAATCCCTGCAGTATTCGATGTTGTACATGCCTTCTTCTCCAACATTATCCTCCCATCCTGCAGCAGCATCTTCATCTAAGTCGAGCTCTAATTGCTTCATCAAATTCTCTGAATATTCTGGATCCCAATCCATAAGCTTATCCCATATAAAGTCTTGACCTTTGGGTGATAGATATCTCCCAAATTCTATTGCTGATAAGTAATCCTGGATCGAATCAGATGACTCTATTGCTTCTGAAAAATATGGTTGAAGCTCCTTCGGAATTATAACAGTGGTGAATCCTACTTTGAATATTAGATACTGCTTGATGTACATAGATGTAGAAAAGTCCCATAGCTCTGGCTTCAGTGGCATTTTTAGGATTGGTTGCCTTAATGTTATTGGATCTGCAGAGAACTGGTCTTTAACAAACCGAATCAAGTAGGGAGGTGCTCTTGATTTTCCTCCTTTTGTCTCCATGTTTGCTCCATGCACAAAACAGATTAGCTTATCTTCTATCCCAGATTGCTTGACTCTGTTGAACACATAATTCTGAAACTTGGTGAAATGCTTTCTGATTGGACTCCATTTATAAGGAAATTTTCCATATATGCCGTTGCACATTCCATAATCCCATGCCCTTAATATTCCCATATCTTCAGAAGGTTTATTCCTCTAATTCCAGAATTATCACGAAAGAGAACTAGAGTTCCCCATTCTTCCCAAAACTTTAAAGGGTCTTCAAGAGTATAACTCCTTACACAAATCCTTTTGTTGATTAATAATTTGTTCTTTTATAGTTATCTCGTCTATTATTAGTGCAAATTCTCTTTGTGTAGGAACAATATGCTCCTCACCACGCTTACTGCGCGTGAATTCAATCTTTTGATGCGTTTAGGCCTCTTTCATTTTTCTTACCCAAGCTAATTCTCCATTAACAGTAAATATCATTTTATCTAAACTTTGGGTACATGGAGAATATAACCTTTGGAAATTATTTCATAATATCATGTCATGAGATGTTTGTTCAGTAGCCCATAATATAGGAATTATACATGGGTAACCCCCTAGAATAATTGGTAGATCTAGAATGACTTCTGAGTGAGTCATGATACTATTATCAGCTATTCTGACCTAATAGGTTTGGATGCTGATTTCCACATAAACTCTAGGAATAAAGATTTCTTTCCAAAACACACAGAACATCCACTATCTACGAAAGCACATAATTCATAATCATTAAATCCTTCAATGCATATAGTTATAGGGATGTAGATGCTATTTGGGTTAGTGACTCTCATGAACGTTTCTATCTGCATATTTGATTCCTCGTCTCCTTCATAGACAGGTTCACTAATAGTTTTTGTTTTAAACCCTATTAACCTTTTATCAGCTCTAGAAGTAGACGCTTCTCCTGGTGCTGTTGTAAGAAATGTGGGGTTTGAGCTAGTGCTAGAACTAGAACTAGAAACTGATGTTTATCCTAGATCTATACTATGTCTAGCTGGTTCATGAAGTGTTCTTCCAAGGCTGTTAAGTTCTAACTTCCTATTTAATGCTGCTAGAAGACTAGCAATATCTTCATCTACTCGGAATGGACTCTCCTCGTTAACACTTCTAATTGAAGGGGATAACTGGTTTCTCTGAGCAAGATTAAGACTAGGATTGAACCTAGAACTTTGACTTCTAGAAAGACTCCAGTTTCTTGTTAAACTTGCTGGAGGTTGTGAGTTTGTATGAATTTTTCCTTCCTCATCAATTGTTAAAACCTTTTCATGCTTAGTGGTTGAAGGGTTTTCAAAGGCATTTACCCAAACTGTTTTTAAATTAATTTGCTCTGGCTTTACTTTAACGGGTACTGCTAATTGTACTGGTCCACTAATCTCATATTTATCAGTCTCTACCATTTGAGTTCTGAGTGGAGGATTGGTGGTATTTTCTAACTTATATACTACGTTCCACTTTAGACGTAGAGGACAAGTTCCCTTATGATATTAATCCCTTCAGTTAACAGTTTTAACGATAAAAACTTAGATGCAAATTAGTCTTCTAAACTAACATAATAGTTTGGCCTACATATCCAAGACACTGGTCCTTGACTCAAGTTACGCAGTACTCCACTAATGGTTTGGTCACTAAATTTTTGTGCCTAGTGTCAAAAACAAAGTTAATGCAATGCACATTTTTACCAAAATCGTTTAGAGGAGAGATGAATATTTGGATTCCACACACATAAATATATTTGTACTTTTTATCCTTGTTGTGTTTTTGAATATTTTTCCAATTAATTAGGTTGATTTCAGTAGCTTGATTTTCGTTATTTTTTATTACTATATCTCCTAGCATTTCTTCGCACACGAATTTAGAGAATGTTGGGAAGAAATGTCTCTTAAAGAACTATTCTTTGGCGATAACCGGGAATTTGACCCCTGATTTTCGCATGCTTTCTATTTGTTCTTCATTTATGGATGATTCTGCTTCTTGGAGTTGAGCTAGAGTGGTCATTTCTCCATCTGAATCGAAGGCTTCTTTAGTGAAATTTGAAGAATCTATTTCCTCTCCTTGCATCATCTCATTGACTTCCTCATAATCTGACTCCTCACCTTCTTCTTCCTCAACTACTTCAACAACTCCTTTGTTGTTGCTTAGTGCTAATTCAATAGCTTCGTCCTCGGATATTTCAATGTAATCCATATTTCCTAGTGATCTACTAACTTATTATTTTTCTTATTTTTGCATTCATTAGCATAATGCCCCGTTTCTCCACATGCCCAACACTTGCAATTTCTTTTCTTTTTAGGGCAGTAAGAGGCTTTCCTAAAAAAACCTTCTTTTCTTAATAAAAGGTTTTTTATAATATTTTTTGTGATATTTCTCTCTTCTTTTCTTGTTGAAGCTTTTCTTTCTGTAATTTTTTCTTTTTTGATTATCTCTTCTATCACACACCCATTCATTTGGTAACTCCCAGTATGGTAGAAATTGCCTTTTCATTTGTTGTGTTCCTTTTACTTCTCGACATTTCTTTTCTACCCATCTTTTTATGAATTTCATTCTATTACCCAAAGTATCTCTAGAATTATACCTATTTTTCCATTCATGGTATCCATCGCTAATTTCCTTGTTAATAGGTTTCGGGAGCTTATCGAAGAGCATTTGAAGATTAGTTTGGTTCTCTCCTATCTTATAATAATAATGTTCAAATTCAGAGAGATAGTTATCCAAATATCTCATATTACAGATTTCAAGAGTGTTTAACTTTCTTTGCCACTCGGTAAATTTTTTTTGTCAATTTCATCTCTTTCTCCAACAAACTCTTCGTCTATAACTTCACATAATGTGATAAACATTTCTGCTGGGGATTCTTTTGTTCTAAGATTTTCTTTATATTCTTCAGGTATTCCTTCATACTAGTCAACTGCTATACCATATAGACTGTGTTCTATGTAATTTAAAAAATTTGAGGATCTCCAATATGTATTTAGGTTTAAGACACTCATCATGCTTTTCTTCCAAAAATCTAATACTTCTTCTCGTCTTCTTACGCCATCTAGATTTAGCTTATATACAGTTTCACTTATTGGTTCTAAAGTGAGTTCTTTTTTATTAGGTCGATAATTTGGCATAATCTTTACTCCAAATCTAGCCTTTTTTTTCTAAAAACTCTTTAGGTTTAACATTGGGCCTTCGATAGCTACTTGATCCTTCTTCATATTTTTTACAGTAGGATCTGTTTGCCTCATTAGTCTCTTCTAACATTATAGATGTTATATCTTCCTCAACTTCATTAAAATCTAACACCTTTTTCCCAACAATTTTATCCACTCTTCTTTTGACTTCATTAATGGGCATTGTTTCCATATCTTTTAATTTTATTAATCCCATTTGTTGATACATCTCTTCTTCTTCAGTACCATATTCAGATTCTTCGCTACTCGTTATACATGATTCTTCCATGATATTTTCAATTAACTTTGAGTTATCCTCTATTTTATGATTCTTTATCTTCGGTTTCGGTTTTCTTTTCAGCTTGTCAACTTTTTAACCTGGCTCTGATACCAAATTACAAGACCTATATTATTTTTATAAGTACTAAGATAAACTCAGATAATAGATACTTGAGTAAAGCTAATATATTTTAATCTAAGGATATTATTTAATATATTTTAAAACTTACTAATTAATTTTATAATTATCTAAGAATAACGGGAACAAAATATAGATATTACAAATAAAAGGGAAAGAACAAAAACAAAACCCGGGCCGCTGAGCAAAAAGCTCTGGGCCGTTGAGTACACCCCAAAAAAAGTTGTACTTACTAGTAAGTTGCGTCATCGAACCAATCTAGTCATCAATGCTCCGATGCCACCTTCCGAGCTTGGCCCGTGAGGAGACTCTACACATGAGTTCATTGGAGAATTTGCATTTGAACCAAAGTTGATCCCACGTTTCTTGTGGATTACAGCCACACAAAACACAATTGTCATATTGGATTAGACCAATGCTCTTTAACTTGTCCCTTCTGAGGACACCCTTCTTTATAATCATCCTGCCCGTAAAGGACACTCTTGGAGTTTTAATTTTCCCATAAATCCACCTATTCCATTCAGTTATTAGTCCCTTGTAATAACCGCTATTTCTTATGACTAATTTGGTTAGGGGTCCTACCCGGGCCTTTCAGGGCATTCCCCCTCAGCTTTAAGCCAGGGGTGTTTCCCATCTTTGCCCCCAGATTCTGCTGAAGCGTAGTACACTGGGTCATTGTTGTTGTTGTTATTTTAATCATTAATTATTTATTAAATAAAATAAATTCATAATATTCCTTTTTATTCAAAACTTATTTCTAAAATAAGTGGAGTATAATTTTTATGAAATAATTAATCGAATAAATAAAATTTATTAAAAATGGAATTTAATAAATTATTATCCTAACGGTAGCCCGGCCCATTTAGAAAGCCCATATTTCATTAAAAAGGGGTTTTTATAAAAAAAAAAATAGACACAAGGGGTGGAAATTGAACCCTTGACCTCTTACACCTTCCCCCACTCCTCTACCTAGGGCTGTCCAACGGGTGGGTTGACCGGTAACCCGACTCGACCCACCCGTAATTTTACGGGTTATGAGTCAAATTTTTGTTAGTTTACGGGTAACGGTTCGAGGTTTTTTAGTGGGTTACGGGTCAACTCGTCGGGTTACGGGTTGACCCATAATATTAAAAAAAATAAAAAATAAAAATATTTTTATAGTAAGTGAAAGGAAGAAATAAAAGTACGGGTTAAATGGGTCAATTTTGCGGGTCGAAAAGGGTCAAACGTCAAACGGGTCAACCTGTAAACCTGTAACCCGTTTTACGATTTGCGAGCCAGGTCACGGGTCGACTTTATTTTTTTACTCGTCAATGGGTCACGGGTTACGGGTCGGGTCGGGTCGACCTGTTGGACAACCATGCCTCTACCACTTGTGCCATTTGACTTTTCTGATATCATAATACAACCAGTTTCATTTAAACCCATTCTTTCCAGTGGTATTTTTTGCCAAACTGATTTTCGATCTGATTGAAGCTCGAATTGGGTATTAAATGGGGAGATTTGGGAAGGACTTTTATGCAGAAAATCATCTCCCACACACTCTATTTTAATAAAATCTAATCACCTCTCCCACTCACCATTTCTTCCACTAACTAGTTGGCCTATTTAAAGGACTCATTAGACCTTTAGAAGCCCATATTCAAGCCTCAAACACTCTCTTCTCACCAATTTCCCTCCTTTGAACAAGCTGATTTGTTTCCCAAAAATCAAAATAATTTGGGTTTCATCTCTTTTCGGAGCAACCACCACCTCCGACCTCACCTGGCGGCCCCACCTAGTCGTGCCACCACTCACGCCGCCCAAGAGCTCGTCAGAGCCGCCTTCCCTAGTGCTGGTCGTCGCCCACCAGTCCCGATCCCTCTGGTTCCTTCCTGCGTGTTTTCAGAACAAGGAGAAGAAGAGGGGTATTTCACTTTGGGCCTTTTATTCTATTCTTTTGGGCTATTGTTTTTACTTGTCATGTATTTTTAATGAGCCCATTCTACCTTTTAATCTCTAAATATCAGATTTTAAAAGTACCAAACTTGTACATGTTTTTATGGAGAAATAACATGCATGCAAGGAAATTTAAGAGAAAAATATTTTTACAAGTTATGAGATAAATGCTAATAAATCCTATAATTATAAAATTGGTTTTAATTTGAAAATTATGATTTATTTCTTATGTAAAAGGCCTAGACTTTCTTTCCCTTTCCATACAAAAATTCTTTGATTGTAAAAGTTTGACTTGTTAATTTTTAATGTAAAGTTTTCATGCATACAATATTCATGCATGTCCTATATAAGCAATTGGATTATTTTTTTATGAATTCTTAAAATAAATAAGTCTAATAAAGACCAGTTTGATCAATTAATTTACAAAGTATATTTGCATGTGCATTTAAAGGAGTTTTCATAAATTAAATTCTCTTGCATGTGTTTATAAATCTAAGTATAATGTTTTCTATGAATTTTTGATCAAATAGGAGTTAATAAGAACAACACGTGTTAATTAAATTAAATGTGTCTTTGCATGTACTTCAAAAAGATTTTTATAGCTTAAACTCTTTTGCATGTCAATTATAGTCAAAATGATTTTTGATAAAATATTGTTGAACCATCTAGAGTTAAAAATAAGCATATAAGGGTTTTATTCACTTACAAGTTAAAATAATATTGCATGGATTTTCATAAAAATCTTTGGGCAGAATCCTTTCTTGCATGCAACCTAGTTTTATTCATTAGGTAGAAATAAATATATAAATATAAATCCCTTATGATAAAAGAAAAAAGGTTTATTCATAAGCATAGTCTATTTAATTAGTAAATTGTTTTGCATGTGGAAAATAAAGTATTTTATAAGATAATATATACATGCATGCCAATTTTAGACTTTACTTTATTTTTATAATAAATCAATCATGATATTTGAATATAATCTTGCTCATGATAATATTTTATTAAGTATTTTGTATAAAAATATTGATAGTTGGAAAAAGGATTTAATCATGGTTAAAATATACATGCATGTCAAAATTAGTTTTGTAACATAAACTCGTGGAATAAAATAAAGTTTGATTTTAGAAATAATAAAATACATGCAAATCGTATTTTAAGTACATTTTTAATTCTTGCATATGGTTTAGAAAGGAATTTACTTTATATTTAAGATAAGACTTTACATGTTTCCTTTAAATAAAGATTTCAAAATCACAAAGAGTACTATCTTGAAAATAATACTAAAGATTATTATTTTATATCTCATATCTAAATTATTAACTAAAATAATTTAGATATAACTTTCCTTCTCTTAGAAGAGGAAAATAAGAGGAAAGTGTAGTTAATATTAAAATAAGAATTTTAATGCATATCCTTTTGTCTTTTCCTTTCGGTCAAATAGGTCGAAACGTTCGACGTCTCTAAGAGCTTATATTTCCTAGTTACGTATATTTCCGAAAGAAATCCAAGGCAAGTGGACATTCTTCTTGAACCTTTCGAAATATTCGATTCCGTTAACTTGTTCAATGTTGGGAATACCTTGCTTGTTAAATAAAAACGAACCTAGGAAATATCGATTGTTAGAAATAATGACCATTGTTAGCATTATTACTATTACTATTGTTAATAGGATTATTGCTGGACTTGTTGTGTGACCTTGCTTGTTTAAAATCTCTTTTCGAGATTCGTTATGAAAAATCGTAAGTAGCGTCATAAGGGGTGCGGGCAAGGCCCGACACCTCTATATACATATTAAGTCGTATCGTGAAATGCCTACTTTCCTACGACTTTAAGGATCATGATCTATTGCCTGCTCCTACTCGGAGGAGGGACGTGTGCACCCTAGCTAGGTGTTGAAACTCCGTTCCAATAAGTGGTACGTCGGCCCATTCATGGCCACCCACACTCTTAAAAATCGTTAACTAATGTGAAAGTTTTTTATCACAAAAGAAAGTAAGTGCTAATGCACTTTAAAAGAAACCAAAACCGAACCGGTCTCAAATGATCGATCCGGCTCTCAGTCCGCAAGGGCTCGAGAGGTATTCTAGAAACTTGTGTGTAATTAACGTTCCCAATATTTATTCTATTCTAAGACGTTCTACAATCTCGTAGTTCGTCTTTCAGTTTAAAGAGTTATCTCATCTCGAGATTCACTCATTTCTGTTCTTAATAAATTCCACTTAAAGTATACACTTATCGAAACTAATCTCGTTTACCTCGTAATAAGTTCGATACTTTATCAAACTACTTTAAGGATGTCCATTCTCGCTTACTTAGTCTCTTTAGACTAATTTTGTTTTTCCGTATTTCAGCCTGACATTTTCCGCCCTTCGCGCCAAATGCCAGAATCCAGGAAACCTCCATCAAAGGTTTAAAGGATGAAGATCAATCAAGTGAAGGAAGGAAGGTCGGTTTTAAACCAAGTATGGTGTTTTGCTCACTTTAGGATCACTCTACGCTTATGCAAAAACAATGTTATTTTATTTTCCGCTGCTTAATGACCCTTAAGGTTTTATGTTTTGCTAAACTTAACCATGGTATGTAATTAATACTTCAAAAGTCTCATATATGAGCAACTCTTCTAATTGTAATAACTTTATGATTCCGCATGTTTTTATTTAACTTAATACCTTATAAAGCCTTGGGTGACATTGGATGGTAAAATCCGAGATCACTGGCGGTAACACCTATCGTTGTAAAATAGGGGTATTATATCCCTGACATCTAAAGGTGTCATAAATACTTCTCCCATTGTAGTTGCCTAATCGAGACATGATGACAACTGGGTGGCCATCACTCTCCATGGATTGCAAAATGTCATTTATGACTTTCAGCAGGGTTTTCCAAGTAGTGCTCGAGGTGCTCTTGCTTCTCACATCACTAAACCAAGGCCCCTATCCCGATTTGTGAATTAGGGTTAGGCTTTTGCAATTGATTTGGGCTAGAAAATAATGTTCAGAGAGTCGGGTTTGAGAGGGAGAAGGTAAAGGAGTCATTGTAATATTATATTTTTTAGTACTACTGTAATATCCGTAGTTTTTATAGATATTTTCGGAAAATTTTCGGGCATCTTTCCAAGACCCGTTCTATCAATCTCGTTATGCGTTACGATTGGATTATTGAAAATTGTTCCTAGAAAATTCAAGGTGACATAATAAAATCATTGGAACTGATTTTATTAACCTATATAATTTTTAGGATTACTTCCATTTAAGAAGTACCTTGATCGGGTGAGATCCGCTTAATTAATTATGTACCCGTTAAGATTGTACTCTGAAACGGAAGCCTTAAAATTGAAAGTAGCAAGATAAAATCATCCGAGTTGATTTTATTAGTCTATATAATTTTTAGGACCGTTTCTATAAAAGGAGTATTTAAATCCGAAGTATATAATTTTACCGCTCGAACACAAGTCCCGTTTTAATCCGGATATACTCCTACCGTTTTCAACGTAAGCTTATCAATTTATACTTGCAAGCTACGTATTTATCTGATCAATGTTCATTCCTGTATACCAAGAATTAATTCCCTTGCAGGCCAAGAACTTTGTTTTAACGTGTTGGCCACGTGAAATCTCACATAAATATCCCTACGTTCACAAATTTATTCATCTGAAAGTTAATTATAAAGTGGTGAGCCACTTTAGTCACTTTTACTCGTTCTTTCCCTTTCAAAATTTCCCCTAGTTCAAATATATTACATATACTTCCCTCCGTTCACTTCTTTCTCGTTGTTTTTCTTCTTTTAATTCTTTCCCCGGTTTGTTCGAGAGGAACCACACCGCCGACCTTGACCACTATCAACCTCCACCACCAACCCTCTTCCAGCCACCACCATCACCGGGCGCCACCAGCCCGTCCTTGTGTCGCGCCGCCAAGCTAACCCACGAGCCACCAGCTGCCTACTCGCGCAAGCCACCACCCCGACGAGCGCCGCGTTTGTTTTCGGAGTCTCCGTTGAAACTCTCAGAGTCGTTGCGCTGCCCACTGTTGACGCCGTTAGGATCGTGACGTTGCCACGACTTCATAAGATCAATCCGTTCTTGAAACCGACGTCTTGAATTTCCATAACGTCAACGTTTGGTAACGAACTTTCGACCCCTTTATACGTTTCGTTGGTCCATATTAAATTCCGAGAATTTAACACGACATACGTATGATATAAATGAACACTTTTCACTTATAGTAAATTATCAAAAATAAAGCGTAGAGCTGTCAAAATCTTAGCCTAAGTAACGACGTTATAAGGATTATATATAATTTTTATATACATAAAAGAAAAATACGTCGTTACGCTGCTCGTTTTCAAGAAGACATTAAGAATTGAATAAACAATTAAGGAGTTTATTCACAAAATGTCTTTTTGAATATTTTTATATTTATTCTTACCAGGAAAGCTATAAGGATTCAACTTTATTATCTTGGTCGGACTTGAGCTCACTTTTCAAGGCAAGTGGGTGGTTCACCCTTTTCTGAACTCGATATCTCTAAACTCTGTTTTAGATATCATTTTGAAATAATGATAATCAGGAACCTGTGTTCTGTTATCATCTCTATGTTGGGAATACTTGTTTGCTAAATAAATGAATTAGGTTTATTTACTGTTTAGATTTAACGACTGTTCGTTATATTAATCGTACTGATAGTACTGTTTAGGGCCGTTGATTGTGCTCTTATTTGTTCAAGAGTCTCGTTTGAGATCTCTTTGTTTGGATAGGTTTTAGAACTAGGGATCTCGGGGATATGCCCTGAGAGTCTCTCTATAACAACGTGTTGGAGAGGTATACTTTGGTATATACGTCCGACACTAGTCATGACCTACTTTCTCAACCAAGCATGAGAAAGTGAAGCACCGACGAGTGCTTTGGGATTTGATCCCTTGCTGTTGTCGGTATAAGTCTCACTGGTTGAGCATCGACATTTAAAAATCTATAACTGTAATGCAGTATTTTATGACTAATAAAAGACTAGTGCCTCGAGCATAGTAATGATAATCTGCAGGGTGGTTTCCACTCTGGCTCCTCGCTATGCAAGTTTCCATTTCCCACTCTGGAGCTATCCAACGTAAGGGTGGTAATGGAATTGATTAGTCGATGGATGCACCTTTTGAAAGTAAATGCTTGTTTAATAATATTCCCAACAAATATCCAAACACATTCTCATTCTTAGGAACTACTTTTGGTGGTTTCCTATTTTCCAAGAAAGCCTTTAATCGGTTTACCACATATTCAGAGTATTGCCGACCTGTTCTTTATAGTCCTTTGGACTATTATACCTATACCCATTTGAATTCGGGTTATGGTATTAATACGTCTCGACCTTGCTTTTGTGAACTGATAGCTTGTATTTAGGTAGTGTTTAGGATGCATGTTTCCGTTTCTTTTGCATTATTTTTAGGTAGTTTTAGTTAGTTTCTGTAAGTTATTAGAGTGTCTAGGAGTTTTGGGTTTTTGCACTTCTTCTATGTTGTTTTACAGGTCTTAAAGTGAACAAGTGTGAAAGGAATGGAAATCGGGAGAAGAACGCTTGAATTCGGGCCATTCATTGGAGTTGCTCGTTCAACACCTCTGTCTTGTGAGAGCTCGTTCGGAAGATATTGTGATATGATAAAGTTGAGTTTGGCATCATTGGAAAGGTAATCCAAAGAGCTACAATTCATGTTTACTCCGAGTCCAAATTCCAACTCGAAGTGAGTCAAAACAGCCCCCGAAGTGTGACATGAGTTTTGAACCGAGGTGCTGGCGGCACCCGCCGCCAACCTAGCGCGCCCGCCGCCCTGACCGCCGCGGAGACCTTTACTTGCCACGTGTTTTGTTTCTAATGGTCCTTTTCTATCATTATTATTCCGAGATATTATATTTTTGGGATATAGTTTTTAGACCTAGTTTGATATATTAGGCTTTAGAGAGTTGCATCTCTCATTCATACACTATTATTATATTTTCTTTCAGAGTTTTTAGCCTTTCATGGAGAACTAAGCCCTTTTGCTTAGTCAGACAATTGAAGCATCGTTTTGATTAAAGTTGTGAGATTTCTAATTCCTTATCTATTGCTTGGGTTTAATCTTATCTCTTGCTTGAATGTTTATGATTTGTTTCAACAGTTTCTAGCCTGATCAACTAGGGTTTGTTGTTATTGGATCTATTGCTAGATCTGGAGTGTTACTGGTTGAGCATCTCTAGATTGAAGTAGCAACTGCATCGTACTAGTATCTGGTTGTGCTAGTCTTATGCAGAAGAGATTTGATTTGCATTCTAGGGTAAAAACTGGTTGTTTTATGCTAGAATTGTATCCTATTATATTCCTATCCTTACTGCTGCTATTAAACAGAATCATTGATGGTTTCATGGTTGTTTAATTAGTTAGATCTAATAGTATCTGGTTGTGTTGTTAGTTATAATTGAAAAGGAATTGGAAAATCCATTGCATGAGATATTGATGTGAAATCAATGATCAACTTGTCATACGATTGTGGATATTTGTTTGCCTAAGCTATCTTCCTAATTATTGTTATTCATAACCTTTTATTGCTTTGTTAGTTTTGCATTTATAGTTACAAATACAAAAAACCCTCTTGTTACTTGTTTGACATAAAACTCATACAAAAGATAAAACCTTCCTCCCTGTGGATTCGACCCGGACTTCCTAAAGACTACGGTTTTAAGTTAGTTTGGATTCTTTTGCATATCCGTGATTTGCACGACCATTTCACGCCTATCATGAACCAAAATACACTCTCTTACTTGCTTAGTCTCTTCGAAGACTTATACCTTTGCTTCTTCCCGGTTTCGTCCGGCTGGTATTTCTGTCTTCTATGGAAATATCAGGTTGTAGGAAGAAGACTGAAGAAGTTCGAGCTTGAAGACCATGGAAGGCTGGAATGAAAAGAAAGCCGAGAAAGGAAGGAAAGAAGAAATGAAGGAAGTTTTGGAAGACGTGCTGTCTCCACACAGGCGTTTCCAGGATTTTGAAAGTAATTCCAGAAATAGCGATTCCTGTTGTATGTATTCCGCTGTAAACTCTTGTAATCATGTTATTGAATAAAAGACAATTTGTTTTATCAGATTATGTTGTTTAAACATGTCTTTATTCATTTACGGTCAGTAAAGCCTCAACGGCCTTGGACGGAAAGTCCGTGTCCGCCGGCGGTAACATCCCATTATAAGTGGATAAAATGGGGGGTGTTACAACTACTTTAGACGCCTTCTTTATACGTGGTGTTCGACTATATGCCCAAGAGCTTTGTTTCAATGGAAAAGATAAGAGCTCATTTCAAGCAACTCAAAATTTGTTTTAAATGCTAACTTTTCCTATTTTTTTAGGTTTTTTCTAATGCAAACTCATAGTCGAATGCAGGCATCACCAACCGAGCGATTGCCTATGACAACAAACCCTTGAAGAATGTTCCTTCGAAAATTAGGATTCTAATCATCCTTAGGGTTTGTGTCTGTTCAATCAGTAGAGAACGTATTGATTCATTCTTAGGGGTTTGTGTCCGTTCAAAATCAAAAAATCACATAGAGTTGGTAGCCGGTAGGAGAACCTAAGCCTCGTCGGATTCAGAGATCTCTGATTGAGGCAAGAGAAGATCGAGGGAGAAGGATCAACGAGAGCAAATAGCGAACAACCTAAAGAGGGGTCAAACATGGAGAAGAAGAAATAGAAGTTTTAAATATCCTGTTTACAAGCTAATTAAATCAATATCATATAGCCTAAATACCGACTCTTTTTGGACGTTTTACCTAATTCCCTCTAGAAAGAAAATTTATTAAAAAACTAAATTAATATAAATTAAAATTAAAATTTTAATATAAAGTGAAGTGAGAATTAATATAATAAATCAAAAATATCACTTTAATATATAGTTATAATTTTTGATAAAATTATTGCGTGTGTATCATCATGGCACTTTAACAAGACTACCTTAAAATTAATTTTGACGCATCTAGACTTTCTAATAATCAAGCAACAGGTGGAATTGTAATTAGGGATCATCTAGGTCGATTGTTTGATCTAAAAACTTGCAAATTTGGCAACGTGTCTGCACTTAAAGCTGAAGCGCTAGCCTTTAGGGAGGCCATACGAGAAATAAAAAGAAGAAAAATGAGGAATGTTGAAATTGAGGGAGGTAATCTCCAAGTAATTAATGCGGTTAAAGAAATTAATAAATGTCCATGGGAGATTGAACTTATAATCACCGATATCCTCGTGTCCATTTATGGTTCACATGATATTTCAATTAAGCATGTTCCAAGGGATTGTAACGCTGTGACCGATAAAATTGCAAAATTGGGTCATAGTCTCCCCGATGAGTTAATTAAGACTCACTCAGAACTTAATGTCCTCGTCAAAAAAAAAATCATGGCACTTTAACTAGTTTATACTAGTGGTGGGTTCGGTTCCAAGGAACCCCGGAACCGAACCGGAAAAAAACCGGCGGTTCCGAAACCCGAACCGGAACCGGTGGAACCGGTGGAACCGGGGGTTGGCCGGTTCCGGTCCCGGTTCCACGTTCCTTGGAACCGGAGAACCGGCGGTTCCGGAACCGGAACCGGAGCCGGACCGGAACCGCCGGTTCCCTCCCTTAAAAAAAGAAAAAATAGTGTGAAAAAGGGGAACCGCGATCGCGGCTCCGAAACCGCGATCGCGGTTTTGCAATTTTAATTTTTGTTTTAATTTTTTTTAAGGTTCGAAACCGGAACCGGAACCGCCTCGGAACCGGAAAAAACCGGAACCGAATCGGAATCGGAACCGAACCGAGGAACCGGGGGGTCCGGTTCCGGTCCCGGTTCCAGGGTTCCGAGGAACCGGACCCATCACTAGTTTATACTGAGTATAGAATACTCACATTGTTTATAATAACCCCGTACGTTATCCAAACGAGCCTCAGACGGTTGCGAAGCATGTTGAATCTCTACCCTCCCTCTCCCGCCAAACACCCAATTCGTCCTCTCAAACCTTCTCCCCGCAATCAAATTCAATCGCTCCACCTCTCAAATTCCCTCCAAACCCCCACCAAACCTCCCGATTTCGACCTTCTCCGGAGCCGTCTGATTGACCAAGCCGATGGATCCGACCTCCGCGGCGCAATCTCCACCGTCGATTCCATGCTCCGCCGAGGCATCGACCCAGACCCGACCGCCTTCTCAATCCTCCTCAAATCCTGCGTTCGCGCCCGCCGATTCGACCTGGGAAAGCTCGTCCACGCCCGATTGGCCCGGTCTCGGGTCGACCCGGACTCTGTTCTGGTCAATTCGCTCATCACCCTTTACTCCAAGTCCGGAGATTGGGAGACGGCTTTAGATATTTTTGAGTCGATGAAGGAGAAGAGGGATTTGGTTTCGTGTAGTGCGATGATTTCCTGCTTTGCGAATAACGGGTTGGAATTGAGAGCTTTGAAGACCTTTTCTGAGATGTTGAGTTCTGGGTTTATCTATAATGAGTTCTGCTTCGCGGCCGTGATTCGGGCATGTTCGAATGCGGAGAACGCTGAGTTTGGGGATATTGTCTTTGGAATGGCTGTGAAAACGGGGTTTGTGAGTGATCTGTGTGTTGGGTGTGCTTTGATAGACATGTTTGTCAAGGGCTATGGTGATTTGGGTTCTGCCAAGAAGGTGTTTGATAAAATGCCTGAAAGAAATGTAGTTGCTTGGTCTTTGATGATTTCAAGGTTCGTTCAGTTGGGTTGCCCAACCAATGCGATTGAGCTGTTTCTGGAAATGGAGTTGTCCGGGCATGAGCCTGATCGGTTCACACTGACAAGTGTGATCTCTGCTTGTGTTGAGCTCAAGTTGTTAGCATTGGGAAAACAGCTGCATTCTAGAGTCATAAAGTGCGGTTTGGCTTTTGACGCGTGTGTTGCGTGTAGCCTTATTGACATGTACACAAAGTCTTGTGCTCATTCTTCTCATCTAGATTCAAGAAAAATATTTGATGCGATATCTGATCATAATGTCATGTCTTGGACAGCCATCATCACGTCGTATGTACAGAGTGGAGGGCAAGACAAGGAAGCTATTGAACTCTTTGTAGATATGCTCCGTGGACCAGTGATGCCGAATCCTTTCACCTTTGCCAGTGTTTTGAAGGCGTGTGCTAATCTTGAGGATTCGTACGTAGGCGAACAGGTTCATGGCCGTGTGGTGAAAATGGGTTTTGCATCGGATGATTGTGTAGGAAATGCAGTAATTAGCATGTACACTCATTCCAATAGAATAGACGAGGCTCGCAAGGCTTTTGATGCTCTTTTTGAAAAGAATCTGGTCTCTTACAACACTATAGTAGACGGGTATGTCAGAAACATGGATTCTAATGCGGCATTTGAATTTTTGGGCGAGATTGAAAAAACAGACATGTCAGCAAATGCTTTTACACTGACTAGTCTTCTAAGTGGAGCTGCCTCCACTGGTGCTGTAAGTAAAGGCGAGGTCATCCATACCCGAGCTATAAAAACCGGGTTTGGATCCAACAGACGGGTTTGCAATGCTTTGATTTCTATGTATTCCAAGTGTGGGGAAATTGAGGCCGCTTATAAAGTGTTTAGCCAAATGGAAGACCATAATGTAGTATCTTGGACTTCAATGATAACAGGGTTTGCAAAGCACGGGCTAGCAACGAGAGCACTAGAAACGTTCAAGAAAATGGAAGAGGCTGGTGTTGAACCGAATGAGGTGACCTATGTTGCTGTTTTATCAGCTTGTAGCCATGTTGGTATGGTTTCAGAAGGGGAAAAACATTTTGATTCAATGATTTGTGATTATGGAATACGCCCAAGAATGGAACATTATGCTTGTATGGTGGATTTATACGGAAGGGTGGGAAAACTTGCTGAGGCAATGGAGTTGATAAATTCAATGCCTTTTAAAGCGAACTGTCTTGTATGGAGAACCTTACTTGGAGCTTGTCAAGTACACGGCAATGCTAAAATTGGCGAGATTGCTGCAAAAGCTGTGATTCAGCAAGATCCGAATGACCCAGCTGCTTATACGCTTTTATCAAATCTCTATGCCTCCAAGGATCAATGGGAAGAAGTAGCATCAATTAGAAAGGACATGAAAGAGAAGAGCTTGAGAAAGGAAGCTGGATGTAGCTGGACTGAAATTGAGAACCGGGTTCATAAGTTTTATGTGGGAGATACGTCTCATTTTCGGGTACAAGAGATCTATGAGGAGCTGAATGGCTTAATTGCTAGAATTAAGGAGATGGGTTATGTTCCTGATACAAGTTGTGTACTTCATGACATAGAAGAGGAGCAAAAGGAGATCTACTTGTTGCAGCATAGTGAGAAGATTGCTGTCGCGTTTGGTCTCATAAGTAGTCCTAGATCAAAGCCGATTAAGATCTTCAAGAATCTTCGCGTTTGTGGGGATTGTCATACTGCAATGAAGTATGTTTCGTCTGCAACTGGAAGGGAAATTGTTTTGAGGGATTCGAATCGGTTTCATCACTTCAGAAATGGGGCTTGCTCTTGCAACGATTACTGGTGATTGTAATCTTGACTGATTGATTACTGTAAAACCTTTTTTGGAAGTTTTTGTTTGTAAATCAGTCAATATGTCTGTCAAGAGGTAACTGTGTTAATCTGTGTACCTGACTACTCGGTGTTAGGAGCTTTTCCATTATTTGAGGATTTTGTTTTTTTGCAGTTTCAGCAATTAAAATTCAATATTCAATTGCTGCCGATCCCAGTGTTGCTGGGTTCTTCTGTATAGATTATCCATTCCTACACGTGAAAGTGAAAGACTAAACAATATCACTATATAACTCTTCCTATTATTGTAGGATGAAACCTCATAGGTTTATGTGTTAAGCCCGTTACACCCTACAGCCTACGGACTCTTATATCTTCAATGAGTTTTGAGCAAGTCTAGGAACTCATTCATATGGAATTCATAAAAAAAACTAATCCCTTTTTACTTGATTGGTCAATTGAAGAAGACGAACCGAAAACCATGAGGTCAAGCAATAGGTTAGATTGTACCTTGTAAAACTAGATCTACAAGATATAGTAGTGACTCGCACACACACAAGCAAGATCGAACCAAGAAAACATAAAGACAAGTGACACAGAGAATTTTTACGTGGTTCGGTGTTAAAACCTACGTCCGCGGAGTCTCAGTGGGGAGACCCTTCCCAATCCACTATCAAGGCTTTCAAGGATGGTTACACAAATGTCTATACACGGCAAACCAGAAATCAAACTAGAACCCTAAGACAAACACACTGAAATAACCAAACAAGGCAACAAGAAGCAAGGGAAGAAGATTCTAGGGTTTCGGCCCCCCAGTGGCTGACAAAGCTTTGAGCTAAAGCTTCGACGAAAGCTTCCGACGTCTTCTCCGGCAAGAGGATCGTCCTTTCACTCTCCTTCTTCAACACCGGCGTCACGCTTTCTCTTTTCCCTCTCTCTCTCTCTCTTTCAGATCTGGATCTAGGGTTTGTGCAAGCGGCGAATGAGCTCTCTCGAGCTAAACAAGAGCTTTTATCGTGAGCTCCAGAAGCTTCTCCAGATCGAGCACCAAACGCGTCGTTCCAACTAAAGACGCTCTTCAGAAATGGAAGATGGGCTGGCCTTTTCATTTTGAGCCAAACTCATATTGGGCCTTAATCAAGCTGATTTCCACAAGCTAGCTCATTAAGACGAGTCCGGTTTGTTGCCTCCAAACCGGGGTGACCCGGGGTGGCACACAAGCCCGGTTCACCTATCAAACCAGCTCGTAAAATAGCTATGAACCCGGTTCTTGATTGTTTGGTCTACCTAGTGTATTTACATAGTGCCATACCTTATCCTGTGTCACCTAGAAGCTAATACTTGAGTTTATTCATTAAGCATAACAAATGCCCTCCTAAACCAAGTTTTAGTTTCTTAGGAAGAAAGTTCTTAATTAGTGGATCAGTTAAGGTTTCCC
Organism: Fallopia convolvulus; assembly: GCA_964016875.1. NCBI lineage: Eukaryota > Viridiplantae > Streptophyta > Magnoliopsida > Caryophyllales > Polygonaceae > Fallopia > Fallopia convolvulus. The sequence goes on from OZ024720.1 coordinate 5,370,057, forward strand.
GCCATCATTGACTCATCCCCACATCTCAAGTGACATCATCGATGTGGAGTGCTGCCCTGCAAAACAGAAACTTCTTAGAAGGAACAATTTTTGTTCCAAAATCAGCAGGGTTCACATCTCCGAGGATTTTCTTCACAGAGATTTCTTGTTCCTCAACTTGCTGTCGAATGTAATGGAATCGGACATCTATATGCTTTGTTCTCTCATGCAGGACTGGGTCCTTGCATAAGTACAATGCACTTTGACTATCCATGTTCAGTATAGGCAAGTATTTCTTGCCTTCAATCTCAAATAATATTCCCTTCATCCATGTAGCTTCTTTTGAAGCCTCAATTGCAACAATGTACTCTGCTTCAGTTGAAGACAAAGCAACAATGGGCTGCTGTTGGGACTTCCAGGAAATACAATTCCCTGCCCAAGTATAAAAGTAGGCAGTGGTTGATTTCCTGTTGTCCTTATTGCTAGCATAATCCGAGTCAACATAACCTTGTAGGTCAGTCCTCGGCTTATGCTCAGCATATACAAGTCCAATATTTACAGTCCCTGTTACATACTTCAAAAGGTATTTCATGGCTTCCCAGTGTTTTTCTCCTGGGTTAGACATGTATCTACTTAATACAGAAATTGCAAAAGTTAGATCAGGCCTAGTACATAACATGGAGTACATAATGGAACCAACAGCTACATCATAGGGAACATTCTCCATCTTCTTCTTGTCAGCTTCAGAAACAGGGCAATCCTTCTTGGAGAGCTCTAAGTGCCCTCCTAATGGTATTGGAGATGGCTTGGATCCTTTCATAGCAAACCTGTCTAGCACCTTATACAAGTAGTCAGACTGAGACAAGTATATGGTTCTCTTAGGTCTGTTTCTAATGATTTTTACTCCTAAAATCTTTTGTGCAAGACCCAAGTCTTTCATATCAAAGTTATTTTTAAGATCATGCTTAACCCTAGTAATAACAGTCTTAGAACTACTGATTAGTAGCATATCATCAACATAAAGCAGTACATACAGGGGTGTCTTAGTCTTCACATTTTTAAAGTACAAACATGAGTCATACTTACTCCTAGTGAAGTTCATTTTAAGCATGCAAGAGTCAAATTTCTTGTTCCATTGCCTGGGTGATTGTTTCAACCCATATATGGACTTCTTAAGTAAACAAGCATGCTCAGGTTTATTTTTATCAACAAAACCCTTAGGCTGGCGCATGTAAATAGTTTCAATCAAATCACCATGCAAAAATGCAGTTTTAACATCCATTTGTTCAAGTTCCCAATCATAAACTGCAGTCATAGCCAGAAGGAGTCTCATAGTTTTGTATTTAACTACAGGTGAGAAAATGTCATTGTAATCTATCCCTTCTTTCTGTGTAAAGCCCTTAGCTACTAGCCTAGCCTTATACCTAGGAGGGTCAGTGACACTTGCTCCTTCTTTAAGCTTGTAAATCCACTTACAGTCTATCAATTTTACTTTATCGGGTTTTGGAACCAAAATCCAGGTGTTATTTACATACATGGATTGGATTTCTTCATGCATTGCCTTAAGCCAATCATTAGCATGAGCACATTTAATAGCTTGTTCATAAGAGTCTGGAACAGTATTTCTAACAACCTCAACAACTAAGAAGGCAAACTCAACAATTTTAGAGTAATTCTGATATAGTTGAGTATATTCATGCAAGTTCACAAATTCAGCAAATCTGGTATTAGGGATCCTAACTCTAGGTTCCCTATCTCTAGCAAGTTGGTAGTCAGCCAAATCATTTACAATAGGAGCAGGTTCATGCAAGATATGTTCAGGTATAGCAACATTATTATCATGCATATCCACTTCATCATCATGCAAGTCAGGCAAATCAGGGAAGTCATTGTTAGAACTTGAGCTAGAGGGATCAGAATTACTTACTGCCCCACCTAATTGGTGAGGTTGCAGAACTGCATTATCTGAATGCTCTTCAGTTTGGTTGTTGTTGCTTTGGAAAGCTCTGGAGGAATGACCAATGTCAAACTCTTCATCTTCCTCCAGGTTATCTTGTTTTCAAAGAATGTGCCATTATTATCTTTAGGGTCTGATGGAGTACCTGTTTTCTCAACCACTGGTGTTAGAATTGACTTGAAATGAAAATCTTTTTCATTAAAAGTGACAGACCTGGAAGTTATTACCTTAAAACCTCTTGGTTGAATAAGTAACAACTTATATCCTTTAGTTCCCTCAGGATAGCCCAGCATTGCACACTTTAGGGCCCTAGGCTGCAACTTACCTTGTGATATTTGGGCATATGCAGTGCATCCAAAAGGCCTTAGGTGTGAAATGTCAGGTATTTTACCTGTCCACATTTCCTGGGGTGTTTTAAACCCTATTGTAGAACATGGTGATCTATTTATAAGGTAAGAGGATGTCATCACAGCCTCTCCCCATAGGGAACTTTTCATCCCAGCACTGAAGAGCATACACCTAGCTTTTTCAAGTAGGGTTCTGTTCATTCTCTCAACAGTACCATTCTGCTGAGGTGTGCCAGGGACAGTCAGGTGTCTTTTAACACCATGTGTTTTACAGAAATCATTAAAGGCATGGTTACAAAACTCTAATCCATTATCAGTCTTAAGGCATTTCAATTTAAAATCTGATTGACTTTCTACCATTATCTTCCAGTTTTTGAAATTCTCAAAAGCTTCATCTTTGGTTTTTAGAAGGTAAACCCACACTTTCCTTGAGTAGTGATCAATCAGAGATAGAAAATATTTTCTACCTCCAATTGTCTCAACTTGTGCAGGCCCCTAGAGATCTGAATGAACATACTCCAAGGGCTTACTTGTAGTGTAGGTTGACCTGCTAAAACTGTGAGCAACCTTTTTTCCTAAGATACAATCCTCACAGAAGTCAATCAAGTCAGGTTTAGTATTTATCATGCCAAGTTTGAATAGATGATGTAACCCCTTATTACCTATATGCCCCATCCTATCATGCCAAATCTTAGAAGTATTTTGATTTTCAGATTGTATTTTACCTTTGGAGACATTCAATTCAGGAGTAGCTATAACATAGTACAACCCTTCTTTCTTGATGCTCCTAATAAGAATATTTTTATTTCTAATAACATCTCTTATCCCTCCTGAGGTAACAATCTGACAACCTAAATCATCTAAGACAGACTGAGATAACAAGTTTCTCCTAAGATCAGGGACCCACCTGACCTTTTGGAGGACCCTTACCTTACCATCAAACATTCTCAATGGAACTGTACTTGTGCCTTTGATCTTAAGAGATGTATGATCTCCTAGCATAACTACACCACCATCAGATTCAGTCAACTCACTAAAATAATGTTTATGAGGTGTAGCATGCAAAGTGCATCCTGAGTCTAGAATCCAGTCATCACTAACAGTAGACTCATGCATATTAATCAAGTTATCATCATGATGGGTGCACATTAACAGTTCAAAAGAATATTGAGGACAGTATTCAAACACATTAGAAGAACCATTATTGTCTTTTTCTTTATTTCTGTCATCCTTTTTCTTCTTGTTACAGTCTGTTGAATAATGCCCTATGACACCACAGTAATAACATTTTATTGTAGACATATCCTTTTTGTTAGAAGAATTGCTATCATTAGACTTATTTTTCTTCTTTTTCTGCCTATTGTTCTTGTCTTTTCCTTTAGTAAACATAACCTCATTTTTAGACTCAGTTTTCTGCTCATTTTTAGAACCTTTTTTATTCTTGAAAACTTTCAGGGAGTCATTTTTCTGGGTTAAGTATTCTACTATTCTCTCAACTGTAAGGTCATCCCTAGCAAACTGTACAACATCTTTAAGGACGTCAAACTGACTAGGGATTGCATTTAACAGGATTCCTACTTTGCAACTTTCTTTTAATTTTTCATCACACCTTTCAAGATCATGAGTCATTTTAAGAAATTTATCAAGATTTTCATGTAAGGTGAGATTAGTATCCATCCTGAAATTAAACAACTTACAGATCGTAGAGATGAGGCTAGGCAAGGATTTAGTCTGATAAATGGTGTCAAGAGCTTCCCACAGAGGTTTAGGTTCAGTGTGACTAACCACCTGTCTTGCTACTTCATCAGTTAAGCGAAGCATAATCTCAGCATGAGCCTGGTCTTTCAACTCTTGCCTTCCTGCAGAAGAGAGTTCAGCTGGCCAGGTGTCTGTTATAGCCCCATAACATTTCTCTTTAGTTAATATGGCCTTCATTTTCACCTTCCACATGGCATAATCCATGTGCCCATCATAGGGCCTTATCCTGTACTGTTCTGACATTTTTGGTACCTATCAATACAGGCAAGCCTTAGTTAACAACAACAGAATGTAGGTGAAAGAAAAAAGATCAAAGCAAGACACAACCTAGGAATACAAGAAGACCTCTAAACTTGACTCAAGAGGTATGAAAAACAAAAAGAAGAACTCAGAAAAGACGGTGTAAGAACCGACAGTGGGATTAAACCAACATAAGTTGTTACCCTTCTATCAAGATTCCCCTACCTCGACCCAAAGGCCTACTACAGTGACTAAAGTACTCAAAGACAAAAGAAAAAGTCAATGTAGGAACCGACAATGGGATTAAACCAACATAAGTTGTTACCCTTCTATCCAGGTTCCCCTGCCTCGACCCAAAGGCCTACTACAATGACTAGGGACTCAGAAATAGCGGAAGCACACACACAGGAACTCAGATCTACAGAGACAAGCTCTAATACCACTTTGTAAAACTAGATCTACAAGATATAGTAGTGACTCGCACACACACAAGCAAGATCGAACCAAGAAAACATAAAGACAAGTGACACAGAGAATGGTTAAAACTAGATCTACAAGATATAGTAGTGACTCGCACACACACAAGCAAGATCGAACCAAGAAAATATAAAGACAAGTGACACAGAGAACGGTTACGCGGTTCGGTGTTAAAACCTACGTCCGCGGAGTCTCAGTGGGGAGACCCTTCCCAATCCACTATCAAGGCTTTCAAGGATGGTTACACAAATGTCTATACACGGCAAACCAGAAATCAAACTAGAACCCTAAGACAAACACACTGAAATAACCAAACAAGGCAACAAGAAGCAAGGGAAGAAGATTCTAGGGTTTCGCCCCCCCAGTGGCTGACAAAGCTTTGAGCTAAAGCTTCGACGAAAGCTTCCGACGTCTTCTCCGGCAAGAGGATCGTCCTTTCACTCTCCTTCTTCAACACCGGCGTCACGCTTTCTCTTTTCCCTCTCGCTCTCTCTCTTTCAGATCTGGATCTAGGGTTTGTGCAAGCGGCGAATGAGCTCTCTCGAGCTAATTATAAACAAGAGCTTTTATCGTGAGCTCCAGAAGTTTCTCCAGATCGATCACCAAACGCGTCGTTCCAACTAAAGACGCTCTTCAGAAATGGAAGATGGGATGGCCTTTTCATTTTGGGCCAAACTCATATTTGGCCTTAATCAAGCTGATTTCCACAAGCTAGCTCGTTAAGACGAGTCTGGTTTGTTGCCTCCAAACCGGGGTGACCTGGGGTGGCACACAAGCCCGGTTCACCTATCAAACCAGCTCGTAAAATAGCTATGAACCTGGTTCTTGATTGTTTGGTCTACCTAGTGTATTTACATAGTGTCATACCTTATCCTATGTCACCTAGAAGTTAATACTTGAGTTTATTCATTAAGCATAACATACCTCTTCCAACACACACAAGCAAGAAATTGGCGAAGACTGAAAAAATATGGAGGCAGAGGATCCAACAACGGAGTAGTACAACAACATACGTAATTTAAAAAAGCATTAAAAAAACATGAAACACCAATTGAAAACAACTGTAGAAAGCAATATATAAAAGTCATCAACGGTTCCTGGAGAAAAACGTCCACCCCCATTTAAAGTAGTGTAGATATAGATGTAGATGTGATAGTATGTATTTAGACATTAGTTTTAGGTCATATTTATGCTTAATAGTTAGGCTAGTTAGTGTATTGTATGTAGTTTTTATTGTTTTTGCATTTTAGTATCTACTCGTGTATATTCGTGCTTACAGGACATTATAGAAGACTCGTAGATCACATAGCCGTTTTTATGGCCCGAAGATTGATGGATTGGATTGAGAAGAGTTTGGAATGAGGTGATGGGCAGAGGTTGCTTGAACTCGAGCTATGCATTAAGTTTGTGATTTCGACACCTCTATCTTGCAATGTCTCGTTTGGGATCTACAGTTGTCCGTTCGGGGTCATTTCAGTGTCATTGGAAACTCGATGAGCTACATTTCGTATTTTAACTCCGAGTCCATGAAGCTTGCAGGGGAAGCTCGGTTTGGGAGCTCGGTCGAGCTTATGCCAGAGCATCAAGGAGACAAGGACAGAGGGAAGCTCGATCGAGCTTCTAGGCGAGCTTGTGTCGCGTCGTTTTACCTGTGGCCGATTCTTATGTTTTTTTTTCCAAAAATATTCTACCCTAGTTGTGGGTGGAGTTATCTGAGATAGTGATAGTAAGTGACATGTTGGTTTTGTCCATAATATCGGTATTTGCTCGGTTCCAAATTCCAATGGCAGAGTTATGGGGTGTTCTTAGAGGTTTGAGTCTTGCTTGGAGCAAGAGCTACATGAGGGTTTTCCTAGAAATGAACTCACAAGTGGTGCGCCATCTTCTTGGGAAACCTATGAAGTGTAGTCATCCACTTGCTAGCATGGTGCTTCAGTGCCAAGGCTTTATTTGTAGAGATTGGAATATCTAGTTCCGACATGTTTTTCGGGAAGCGAACTCTGTTGCATACTTCCTTGCTAGTTTGACTTTTTCTTATAACATTGGTTTTCATGTATTGTGTGACCTTCGGGGGGGTTAATTCTCTGTTATTTAATTTGATGATGTAAGTGGTCGGGCTATGCCACGTATGCTTACTACTTAGTCCACTTTTTCCTATTAATAAAATTTCCCCTTGAGGGGATGGAAAATTTTGTCTCTCCTTCTACCAAAAAAAAAAGAAAAAGAAATTGGAATAATAATCACCACGATAAGTTATTCAAGAAAGATATGTTATTAGTTATTCAATGTTCGGTAAATTAAGTTTGCAAGTAGAAATTGACTAATTGAACATACTTCCCTCATATATTTGCAACAATCATGCTTATTCTTGTTTTTCATTGTTTGCATTTATTAGTAGTTCATCAACATCCTTGCTTATTCTTCCTTGCTTATTCTTGTAGTTCATCAACATCCTCCCTTATTCTTCTTATGCATAGCATACAATCCAGCGTACATATACATCAAGTCTTTGTCCATAGCATACAATATTGAGCATACAAATACATCAATTCTTTGTTGGATCAACCCTTAGTTGCTAACTAAATTAGTTTGGCTAGTTAGGATTCTTTGATATATATAATGTAATTGAAAATGCCTCATCAAGACGTATGTAGTACAAATTCTATACTTCCCATGCATTTTAAAAAATTCAAAATTAACTAGTGATATTGCAAAAAACTATATAAACATCTACATATAATTACAATGCCTCTCTAGGGTTGCACATTATCGAAGGGTGATCGACTCATCCGCTTCGACCGACTCAAATATACGGGTGAGAGTACCGAACAAAAGCAGGTGACATGTGGGTCGGGTTACGGGGGAAGCGGGTGACGGGTAGGATATGGGTGAGATTATACACCCGATTCAGTACCCAACCCACCACCCATCACCCGATTTACCGCATAGTTTAACTTAATATGTATACTATTATCTAATACCTCAATAAACCTAACAACCTAACATTCCAAATTCTATTACTCATCTAGTTATTTGTCAGTTCTGGTTTGCAATCTTCGGCTTGCCCAATAGGTTGCCACTTCCACTATGTCGATTGTCTTCTTTGCGTCTCCACTGAAGTCTATAATTCTCCTTCACTTTTTCACCGCTAGTCTTTCTCACTCCGATCACCGTCCTTTTTCAACGTCACCACACGTCAATGCTTCTTTTATTAATTCTAAAAAAATTTAAATTGTTATTGTAATTTAAAATTTGCGGGAGACGGATCGCTCAACTCACCCACGAATAAGTTGGGTCAGCCATTTTTTTTCACAAATCGGGTGATGGAAGGACTCCATTCACCCATAACCCGATCATAACCAACCCTATACCTCACAAGTCACAATTAGCAGGAATCTTTTCTAAATATAGCAATTTGTTTCTTTGTTTGGTTGGCTCTTCGCTATTGCCAAGGGACGTTGATTCGGTTCTGTTGAAGTGGATTGGAAGAAACCCAAAGAGGATCTTGCCAGGAATTTGGGGGATCCCACGTGCAGACGCGTGCACTGATCTCATTTTCACCCCATTCACAATCTACACATTTCACAATATCTCATTAGTATATTTCCTCTAAAGCTTCTTGATTAAATCTCCAAAGTGAGATTCTCTACAGCATTTCATTCGAGGGAATGTAAAAAGTAAAATGCAGAATCTAACAGAATCACCATATTTGGAAGTTGTTATTATTAGTATTATTTTTATAAAGCCCACTTGGTATTATTTAGCTTGTATAAAAGTAGAATATCGAAAAATAAAGCATCATTAAAACTAACAACTATAGTGAAATTTTGAAAATGATGTTTAAGCCGATGCATGAACTTAGGCAAAATAGTGAAATTTTTGAAAATGTGTGCTCAAGCAAAACAGGAATACTCACTGAGACGTTCATGTATAATAATCAGTACAATATTTCTGAATCTTTAAGAAGATATTATATATTGAATTCGGATTAAGTTCCAATGGAATTGTGAAAAAACTCCATCGATAGAGTTGAGAAGATCCTGAACGTTAAATAATAATTCAACGTCTAAGATTGGATTGAATTCCCATGGGTTAATGGAATAACAATTCAACGTCTAAGATTGGATTGAATTCATATGGGTTAATGGAATTATAATCGTGCATTTATAAGCCTAACAAGATTTTATTTAATTAAAATCAATTGATAATAAAAAGAGTACTCATTTTATTACTTTACGAAGATATTATTGTAGCCATTGAAACTTTAATTTATTTTTGGTCTGATAGGAGGCAATAAGATAACTACAATGAAGAGGGTCGGGATTCAAACTCAGAGCCATTAGGAATTTGGGATGTAATCGAACTGAGTCAAATAGAGTTTTTAATTGCCCAAGCATGGCTCAATTAGTAATAGGCAAGCTTGAACTCGAATGTGAGCTTGGTTCGGGCTCAAAATCTTGCTTGAACCCGGTTCATTTAAAGGCTTACTAATTAAACTCTAGACCAACTTGTGAACCACTTGTTTAATTTGTTCATGAGACACCTTGAGAAAACGTAGTTTGAGAGACCACTAGAACTAAGTCGTTTTACTTAAATAAACGATTTATTTATATATAATGCATATAAATATAATATATATATTATATATATATATAATATATATATATAATGAAGCTTGTTCATGAATTTATAATCCAACTTGCTTATGAACGTGTGCTCGGCCATTATAATATATATATAATCAAGCTTACCCATAAACAAATGCGTCGAGATTTTTTGTACGCGTGTTCGGCCCATTTATCTTTTGAGTCTTAAAATGGTATTCAAGCTCGACTCATTTACAAATTGAGTCGAATAGGAATGAGACTTAACGGAATTGAATATCAAGTTTCTCATATATGACTTGATTCATTTACAATCCTTTTGAGAACCTTAGTTCATACGAACATGTCTTTGTTGTTTCTTTGTTCATTAAAGAGGTGAATAGTATACAATTTTTCACTAACTTTAAGTTCTTTGCAATGGGCATGTCTTTTTTTATTTGTTTATATGATCTTTCGTTTGGTATTAATACATCCTTACCATAATACGGAGTATAAAAAACAACAATTGACTTTTCAAAACCGAGGCATGAAAATTGCCCTTATCTACAAAAATTGACAGTTACAATATATCTCAGCCATGATATAACGTACACAATAAGACCCAAAATACTATATTACCAAGTCATTTGACAAATGACAGGCATACAATATAGGTCAATTGCTAATTGACACTAATTGCTAATATCAATCGTCATAAGTAGTTGCATTAGTTGTTGATAGCGCTATCACATATCTACAAATTTATATTTTAATCAACACAATCTTTCATAGAAAGGATAAAGCGACCCTTTAGCACAAACCAAGAGGCAAATTACAAAGCAAGAACAAGTACATACAAATCCTGCAACAAGCCATCTCATATCTTCCAATTAATATTTCTATATTCACAATGTGTCAAAGCGAGTAGAATCCTTTCTAATTATACCTAGAAACTCCAATTTAGACCTGTTTTATCATAAAATAATAAGGCCCTGTTTGGTTGGCCCACCGAAAGATTTATAAAAATAGAGCAAATCCAAAAAAGAGAAGATACGGCCACAAGGGAGAGGATTCTGAAAATCCCATCTGGTCGGTTGATAAATCAAAGTTTCCTAGTTGGCAAAAACTTGACTTTTTCCAAAATTTGCTTTATATACTTATAAAACACACCACATCTTCATTCATCATTTTATCCTCAACCAAACAATAACTCTCTCTTTAGTAGTTCCTTGAATCTTGTTTAGAACAAAAACTTCAATTCAATGGCTGTGGGTACTCAATTTCATGTTCTTGCTGTTGATGACAGTGTTACTGATAGGAAGCTCATTGAGAGGATTCTCAAGACCTCATCTTTTCAAGGTGAGATTTTTTTAAAAAAAAGATTTAGTCTTTGTTGGGAAATTAATGATTTTGATTGAAACCCAGATTGTGATTTTGATTGATCTTGTGTATTTTGCAGTTACAGCAGTTGATTCTGGTAGCAAGGCCTTGGAATTGTTGGAGTTGATGGCGAATCAAGAAGAGGAAGAAGGGTTTTCGGATTCCGATTCGGATTCGAACTCGAATTCGAGGCCGGAATTGGCTGTGAACATGATCATCACGGATTACTCCATGCCCGGGATGACTGGATATGATCTCCTTAGGAAGATCAAGGTAAATTTTGTTTTTGATGGCTACTTTTAGTGATTTTGTGGAATATGTGGGCTGATTTTGTAATTATTGGGCAATTCTGTGCAGGAATCGGAAATTTTAAGATGTATACCGGTTGTGATAATGTCATCTGAGAATATCCCATCGAGGATCAACAGATGTTTGGAAGAAGGAGCTGAAGAGTTCTTGTTGAAGCCTGTTCAATTGTCTGATGTGGACAAGATCAGACCTCATTTGCTCAAGGCCAATAAAATCCCCAATTTCTAGGGATTTGATAAGATTTGGTTGTCTCTTGGGTTTTTTTTCCGTGGAATCTTAAGCCATTAATTGGCAAATAATGTGTTCCACGTGGCATCATGTGATTGGTGCTCAAGATCCGGGAAGCCACATATTGATCTCCTCCTCCACGTCAGCATCATGAAACATCGGTATGATGTTTTTGGGTCAAACAAAGAGAAGGTGTTTGAGATGATGATAAGATTATAAGAGAAGAGGTGGTCGTAGTTTAGGTTTTGGATGAGAAAATCTTGAACTTGTAATGGAGGGGGGTTAATATGAAGGATTTGTATAGAAGTAGAGTGATTAGAATCGAAAAACGTAATTAACAAATGTAATTAGTGATTTTTTTTGGGATTACTACTACTTCAAATGATATATAATTTCGACTTTACAAGTGAAATGGTTAAAATTAAAGATGTCACCTCTTAAATTTGCTCTCGTTAAACTTGTTTACCCATCTGTTAAAATTGGACCAAAAACTTTTTTTTCCCTCAAATTGGTGAGAATGAATTGTAAGATTCGAAAATTTCAATCCCAATTAGGAGTTCGCCATCGTCCACAAGAAGGCTCCCCAGTCCTCACCATAGACAAAATGGATCAGAAGGTAGTGCATCAACGTTGCTCACTTCACCATTGTCGAGATGCACATCTCGATGCAAAGGTTGAAGAGGATGGTGGAGAAGCGTTGGACTAACGAGGGAGATTGAAAGAAAGGGTGAAATTAGATATGACTCATACTTTGTTTTTAGTTGGGTATGATAGACAATGTTAAAGGGATGTAATGAACTTCATATTGATGCCTAGCTACTGGAGAAGCGTTGGACTGACGAGGGAGATTGAAAGAAAGGGTGAAATTAGATATGACTCATACTTTGTTTTTAGTTGGGTATGATAGGGCCGAATAGGCAATGTTAAAGGGAGGTAATGAACTTCATATTGATGCCTAGCTACTTTTACTAAACATTATAATCAATTTGATCTTATCCAATACTCATTCCTTATACTAGTACCAAACGAGGCCTCAAAGATTACCACCTTCGATCTTGATCTTCGTGTAGCCTAACCGGAGCGCTTCAATGACTTCATTCTCGAGGCCAAGAGCTTTTGGAAAAATGACTAGATGCTCTCTACATTTGAGCCATTCGTCCACATGATGACTTTAACTTCCATGTCCCTGAGAACAAAACCAAAGGAAGATTGTCAAGATCTATATTTAGCGCCATCAAAGTTGAGTTTAACATTCCCTGGTTAGAGTCTATTCCATTTTATGTTCTTCTATTTTCTCTTGGTTTGATTCTTATATTTCTTATCGGGGTCTTTGACATGGTTCTCATCTTCCTCAATTTTTTTGCATTGTTCCAATCTAGACTATGCTTGTGGAAGAAGCCAACTACATCATTAAATTCTTCTTCCTCTTGTTTTTTTGAATATGTTGTAGTTTTAATTTGTTGGTACCAAATACACCATCAGGTAAATGCAAGGTTTTCATATTATGTTTGTCTAATCTTTATACAAGTCCTTTTCCATATATTAACTCGAATATGTCTTCTCACAATATATAATGGCTTTTCTAACGACTTTGGAAAGCCAAAAAAAATAACGACTTTTTTAACCTATTTCTCAAGCGATGCAAATTCTGTGTCTCATCTCTCTGTCCCATACCATGTCTCATTTATGGTGAATGGTTGAAAAATAATTAAAAATTATCAAGTGATGCTATCATGTGTTTAATAAAATAATAAAAAGAAAATCTCAATCAATCACCATAATTGGGACATAATAAGGGACAAGGAAACAGGACAGATGATTTACATCGTGCCTTAAGGGCATAGGTTAAAAGCCCACATTTAGAAATAAATTATAATTTTGCATTTAAAATTTCTTTAATTTTTTTCAAAACAATTTATGCTTTTCAATTTTAAGGTTTTAGTTTCTAAACATTGATTGATTCTTATGGACATAGATAAATGAGACAAATGATATGTCTAAACTAATTAATACACACTTTGATGAGATACTAATCATCCTTGGCAGCTTATTAACTCTTTGACTAAAATATTCCCTCAACTACTATAAATTGTCAAATTGGTTGTTATTGAGTATGACTATGGACCAATAAATAATAAATTGTCAAGATCGTCAAATCATATCATGTATTTATGTGTGCACATTTCTTTACTTTAAGCACTTTAAACAAACCTATTATTTTCTAGTACAGAAAAAAAAAAGATACGATAGATCTTCTTCCATGTCACTGATGAAGTCGGCATCATTTTCTATTTTTATGTACGCGGCAAAATGTCGCTCAATATTTATACAAGGTCAATAGCCAAGAGGCAAGAGCCCATACAGCTAAACGTGTAAATGTAATTAATACAGTTTAAAAAGTCAACTAGTATGGTTGATTGATTCTACATTTCTTCACCAGCTAAATCTTAACCCACTTAATCAAAATTGACTCATCTGATTTTTTTAAAGTGATATTAAGGATATTCCAATGAAAAAACAAAAAAAAAATGTTCAATTTTTAATCAGAATCTTAAAATAACTCAAACCTTAAATTGACCCTATCAAATCTCTACACATTGTCAACGTATCCACTATGAGTTCCACATGTAAATTTTAAGTTCATGGTCATCATCAAGAAGCTGTCCAATATAGGTACAACAAATTAGATACAATTGTCACTTTTGGGCCCTCTCTCTTAACATTTGTTCCAAAATGTTGGGCTTTTGGGGCCTAAAATGGCCCATTATATTTATTCTATAATGGGTCTATTTAACCTCCGGTAGGTTGGCATTCATTTTCTGATCAGGTGTCTTATTATTCATATCACAGTTCTTCCAAGTTTTTTTTTTCTCTCTCAACGATAAGATTATAAGAAGGAAAGAGACAAGGCCGGATTATTAAGCGTTCTAGTTGATACTAGAGCATCTTTTCAGATGAAATTATATAGATTATGATCACCGTCAAACTCGTTAGCACGAGACAAGTGACCTAAGTAAGCAAGCATGCTGTATAATTTCATGCTTATACCTTAAGGTTGTCGCTTTCGATTTCTAAAACTGTTTTACCTACTTTTTTTTACTATTTGTATTCTTTTTTCGTAATTCCATGGATATGATCGATATCTAACCTCCACGATCTACATTCATGTTAGCTTCTTATAGTCTGTCTAACTCGTTCCGGTATTTTTAAGTTAAGAAACCATAACAATGCCATCAACCAGGGCTGGACACAATCCGTGCTTAACCGACCCACCTGGTTCCCCCGATCCAATTATACAGATGAACAAGCGTAAAAAAGCGGGTGACGGGTAGGTCGGGTGAAACGGTTAACAGGTCGGATATGGGTGAAATGCTACAGCCATTTCACCCAACCCATCGCTTGACCCGTCACCCGTTTCACCCGTATATATTTTTTCAAAATTAGGTTTGATTTTTATCTAAAAGAAAGTTTGGGACTTTTCTTAAAAATGTTTGGGATTTTATTTTAATAAATTAGAAGAATCAGTATAACCCTAGGCCTAAATCCCTAATGAACGAGCACCCTTTTGTCCTTGCTTCTCAGGGAAAGAGACGAGCGTCGTTGTTCTGACTCCATGTGTTCTGGCTCCATGTGTTCTCACTCTCCCATTTTTAAGTTATATTTGCATTAATTTTTAGCTTTACTGCCTCAAAACTTATGTAGTTAACATTGGGATATTACTTTAAGTAAGTTGCATTAATTTTTTTTATTAATTTTATAAATTTTATTGTAATTTTAAGGATTTGTTGGTGATGGGTTACTCTATGCACCCACGGGTGACGGGTGGGTCTGATATGGATGAAAGGTTTTGCGGGTGATGGGTGAGTCAGGTGATCCATTTTTATTCACGGGTCCAATGGTGAAAGTGCTCCACCCACCTATAATCCGACCCATGACCAGCCCTACCATTAACGATGGTAGAAGAGCATATAACAATCCAAGTTGAAAAGTTCTTAAGTTCGTTACAACTTACAAGCTACTTTGTCCCACCATTATGTTGAGTTAATTATTCTTAGGTTTTCCCTTATTCCATTTAGAATTACTTCTCCTGTCTTTTGACACCAAGTCAAATCTTCTTTTATTTGTAACCTCTTAATCAAATACTCCGTATTATGCTTTGATCCTTGTACAAAATTGATTAGTATAGAATTTATCAACTTCATCTTCTCCTACAATCAAATTTTGACTAGCTACTACTATCACTCTTGACACAAGTTGAGGATCTTACACAAAAAACTTAACTTCAAGAAACTAAGCCAGAAAAAAAAAACTATCAACGTATCAAGCATTTGAAAGAAGTTATATCAAATTATCAATAGTAGGGAAAGAGGCTGCTAAATGTAAAGTTGTAAAGGAAGTGATCAAGTCTTTTACTGAGCAAGTAAGATGTTTATTCCTCATTGTGGTTTGTCTCAAGTCGAGATAAAGGAGATAATCTTTGCCTAATAACGTCATATATCATATCAACGGCGCAAGAGAACGTCCTTAGAAAATCGAGATTGTCATTTTTGACATCTTGTGCGAGCTTTGCAAATTTCAATCTTGGAGTATTTTCCATAAATCCGGTGTGGGATTACTTTCTTTTATATCTAAACAGATTGAATGATAATGTGTGGCGTTTGAATCTGAAACAAGGGAGTCTAAGATTCTACGCTAATTGATAAAGAACCTCGAGCGCCCCTTATATTGTGGAGGCGGCTTAAAACCCTAGAAAGCTAATAAGATAGCAGATTGGGCCAAACATGCAATCAAGGCTCACATATGAAAAGTCCATAAATCCGAATAGTACTTACTAAAAAGTAAATCAACATAAATAGAATGTCTAAATGTGGCATAAATAAATAAGGCACGATATGATCCAAGATTGTGGCCAAGGCACCGAAGGTGTCAAGACCAAAACCAAACGCCTAGGCGCACACACAAACGCTCGGCGAGTGTCGGTCGGTATTTATGCTATGATCCTAAACCAAGGGGAGCGTTATAGTCTCGGCCATCTCGAACTAGTCGGGATCGAGTTTGACCCGAGGCTAGGTTGCATCACGTACCTACCTTCCATAATGATTTAACATTGATATATTCATATAATTTTAGGATACTAGAGAAAAATTAACCCATGCATCAAACATTAATACAGGCATATTTTGCACAAGACAAAAAAAAAAGCTAAGAAATCGATCAACCTAAAAATTAAAGCATAATAAATTAATAATGCATATCAGTTGCTACTTACTACTTACTAGTAAGAGTCACATTTGCACATCACTGGTTTTTTTTGGTCGAAATGCACATCACTGGTTTGAAGAAATAGATTTCATTTTTTGACTAAAAAATGATCTTATTTTCATTAACATACGAAAATATAAATGACCTAAACTCTCAAAGTATTGCCATATAAAGAGAGGGGGAAAAGCCCGTCATATAGGTTCAAGTTCAACTATTGTAAATCTCTTCTAATCAGTAGAATTGCGAGCGGGGAGCAAAGGCGAAGATGGCGAGGGATAGTTGTTTGGCTAGAGTCGGCGCTGGTGTAGCTCTTGGTGGCGCCCTCGGCGGCGCCGTTGGTAAGTTCTTTTTCTCACTCTCCTACGGCCACCTGTTTCTCTTCCTTCTTCCTCAAAACCCTAAATCGTCGATGCTCTGAAATTTGATCTGGAATTGTCAATTGTAGTCTCTTGCTTTCTGATTCATAGTTCGGAGGAGTGGAATTGATTTCCATTGTGTTTCAAGCTCAATTGTTCGATAATTTATGATGCCTTGCTGTAAACGAAAACGTTGCTGTCCCTTTCGCAAATGCAAAATGCTGCTGTGAAGTTATAGATGAATATTTTTCTGTATGTACCGTCCTGATTAGAGATTCACTTGTGTCTATAGGATATACTGATAAAATCCATGGATAGACTTTTACTTCTGGAACAATGTGTTGTTTCTTGAAGCTATGTGATGAATTGGGGGAATTGCAACACATATTGAGGTTCTGTATCAAACTAGGGTTTTGAGGAAACTATGTGATGATTTGGACTATTAATCACAATGATCTGTGTCTTTTTTATCAAGTAACTTCTCACAGTATTTATATTGAATGGAAAGAAGTGTGGAATGTTGGTGGAGATAAGTTTGGATCTGTAGATGCTAGATTTCTCCATTATTTAGAGCTCTCTCTGGATGATCTGGATTAAGGAAGAGTGCATTTTATTTTGACAATGTTGGTCTGGAGTAAAGAACAGTGTTCAATGACATTATGCTTTACTTTCTGAGCTGTATTATTAGAAGGTTACTGTGTATTGAATTGTTAGACTGTTTTTTGGCCTATGCTTGTTTTGTTTGCAAGACAATATGTTTCACATTCCTGATACGAATGACTTCCAATGTCTTTTATTTTCATCTTGTGGGTGTGTGCTATTTGATTCATACTTATGTACTCTTCTCATTTAGACATTTAAAATAATACATAATATATGCTGTCATTGTGCTGCCCCATCCCATTCCTTTTCTTTTTTTTCCCCTGAATTCCCACTTCTGTCTATCTGTATGTTTCTTTCAGAAATGTGTCACATAGCTTTTCATTTATCAAGCAAAAACGTAGAAAGGAGTCATAAAAATTTGATTCTATCCTTCCCATTTTCCTGATATAATTGCACACCTCTGTGTATCCTCATCATCACTGCCTCAAGATGGGGGCACTCGTAGGATGCACCTAAAAGACCCAAGCCTATGTGTATCCTTACCTTAATATTTAATTCTTGATCACCTAAAAATGAATATTAAATTCTTGATCCATAATTCCATATCTTAACATAAGAAGCTCAGTATGATGTGGGGGCGTCAGTGCATCACTAGATTGTGACAGACTTTGATTACTAGATATGAACTCGGGCGTCAGTGCGTCACTAGATTGTGACAGACTTTGCTTTACCTCTATTTTTTATTGTGTGGAATGAATACTATGTATGTGGTAATTCTAGTTCGGAATAAGATTTGGAGTTTGTGGACCTAAGTAAAGTGTCTCTTTTCTAGGTGCTGTATATGGAACTTTTGAAGCAGTGAGATACAAGGTATGCTTTCTAGTATCCTTTTTCATACAAAATGTTCTTTCTGTTGAATACCTTCTGATTTTACTTTTTGATGGCAATTATACCTTTTTCATGTTTGAAATGGAAAGGAAAAATTACCCCCGTTGATTGAGTTTCTCAAAATTATGTTTCCTCCAGTCTGTTAAATTTCGTCAACAATTTCTATGGAAATTGAAAGCAACAAATATGTTGATTCTTACATCTTCTTTTCACAGTGATCCCTATTAGTTTAAGATGATATGCTTTTTGAACTTCGATAGATGAGTTCTTGATGAACGGTGCATGCTGATGACTTGGTTTCTTTTGTTATGTGTAACTAAACATGAAAAAAATGTGATTTTGCTTGATATGAAAAAGTTCTGTTTCTGGCTAAAAATTCAGTCTCTTCAACTGTGCAGATCCCGGGACTTCTAAAGATCCGGCACATTGGGCAGACAACTATAGGCAGTGCTGCAGTTTTTGGTATCTTTCTTGGTGCAGGGAGCTTAATACATTGCGGGAGATCTTACTGATGAATCTGCCTCTTGTGTTTCAATTGGTTTCTTGTTCTTCATTTCGGTAATACGATTTTGTTCCTTAGATTTTCCTGGTCAAGGATGATGTTTTGCTATAGGATGCTAGTTCACAATAATATGTTCAGGCAACAACCACGATCGTTTGCATAATGAAAATTTAACCAAGGGTTTTGCCGTTTTTGTAAAATACAAAAATTACAAAGAGTGAGCCTTGAAAAACAATTTGCTAAACAAATGCTGTTGTTTAGTAGGCATGAATTATACAGGTGGAAGGTGTCGCGTGTGATCAGTCAAACGACTCGCCGATCTTTGAAAATTACTATCCAAATATAATGTGAGCTTATCCAATGTAAATATATGTGTTTTGAAAAGAAAAGAAAAAGTACCCTATTCATTTATGTTGATGATTCCTCCCTCTATCCTTTTCCATGGTCGATTCAAGGCCCTTCGAAAATCCGGGTGATTCATGGTCAACAATAATTAACTTGAAAAAATCTTTCCAATTTGAGGTTGTCGATTATACATGCCAACTTCAAACATACCCTCCTCGGCTATGTCCAAGACAAGAGTGTACATCTTGACCCCAGATCCTGAATGGACGGGATATCAATGGGTCAATGTTATTGATTATACATGTCAACGAGTACTTGGAGAGATTTGAAAGTTGTCTATGTCGGTTGAGTCACGAGCCTAAGATTACCATCAAAGGTGGATATAAAAGCTGAAAATGCTGTTTTTTTTTCTAAATTTATTTATTCACTTTTCTTTCTCGATTGATCTAGGTAACAACTAAGATTATAATGAAGAACAAACTCACCACCATATGATACTTGAAGATGCTTCTCTTAACCACCATTGTTCTTGAAAATTTGCCACATATAGTACATTGTTCTTTTGTTACTTTGTAGTATTTAAGTGCTTTTCATTAGTTTTGTGTACCAGCCTTCCATTCAACCCCCAAATTCAAAACCTAATTACATATTTAACTTAAGAGATGAGTTTTTTTTTTTATTTAACCAAATTACATTTTCAGGCGTACCCCCCTTTCCTTGGGCAGGGGTACCTCTGACCCCCAAATTACATTTTCGCGTTCTTCTCTTTCATTGATTGACTTTTTTTTTTTGATGGAATCTTACATTAGTTGATGATCACTTTTGTGGGACAAAATTTCATGTGTTTGTATCATTGGTAATTATATTTAACTACACTTATAGTTTTGTTTTTGGTGTGACAATCTACCAAAACTTTGTTTCTTACTTCGACAATTTTTTTAAAAGTTTTTCCACAAAATAACCACAAAGCTGGCACGTGGTGTTATTACCACGTGTCACATGCTTGTGGGTCCACGTAGAAAATGGACCGAAAGCCAACAAAAACCCCCGTCAAGTAGACTCGATCAGAACTGAGAATGGGAGGCTTTCCTGTTTTACTACAAATTACTCGATATATAAGATTGATACAAAAATTATTTATTTGTTTTGTAAAATGCATTTCGATGAAGCACACCAAATCACAAGCATAGAAACCATTGGCTAAAAAGATAGCAATTTTTGAAATTGTAATAGGGTGTTCTTCAGTTCAATTCGAGTAAATCGAACAGAACCGAAAATTGAACCAACCCGAGTAGGACCGAACCGAAACCTAGCTAGTTCGATTCTCAATTTTCAAGAGTTCATTTTTCGGTTTGATTTGGTTCACTTCTATAAGTGTCATCATCATAAATTACTTAATTTTCTTTATAAGAACAACGAGTTCTCACACTTTCTTTGCCGACAATGATGACGATGAATTGATGATGGTTGATGATATGAATCGATTAACACATTAGCTATTGAAATTGATTCCTTTGCTTTTGAATTGATGATGGTTCTCTCACTTTCTATATAGATGATGCGATTTAAAGTTAATTTAGACTTTGTTTTCAAGGTTTATTTTCAGGACAACTCAACTCGTTTTTTTCTCTCATGGTTTCGGTTTATACGGTATCAAAATCGAACGAGAATCGAAAAAACCGAACCAAAACAAGTATGTTCGGTTCTCAGTTCACCAAATTCCAAAACTCGGCTCACTAAAATCCAAAACTTAGTTTTCACTACTGATAAACAATCATAAATTCTATATAATATTTTTTTTAGGAAAAAAGAATACAATGTAATTAAGTACTCTAAACCCCAAAGTTTGAAATTAGTATTTCAAAATTTTCTTATCACTGTCGTCCATTTTCCTTGCCCTTTCCTCTCCAATTTTATTTTCCCTATCCATCACGTTTTCTGTCTCCTTTATGCAATTTTGAATTATCTTTTTTTTTTTTTTTTTGCTTTCGTTCCACGCCTCTGGAAATAAAAAGGAAAACAGCACACACCATTTCTTCTTCTCTATCCCGAAGAAAGGTTTCAATCCATTTTCACAGACCAAATCTCTCCCAATTCCTCAATCCATACCTACCTTCAAATCCACTGCACATCCACTTCAATCTACCACCGCCTAATTCTTCCTCCATACAGGTAAGCTATCCTCCTCCCTCGTCAGTTTTTACTTCTCGAACCCTAACCCTAGAATCCCCCTTTTCAATTACCGTAAAAAACAAGGCACAATCATCAAATTGGTACCGGAATCTCAACGCCGTAGCTAGCCAGGCCGGAATTATACAGCTTGATTCATCTACTCGTTGCCGGACTTCGAGAATTTCGGTTGTAGGAGCTAGGGAACAGCTTTGATTGATCGGCGAGCTATGGATAAAAATGGAGAATTCTCTGCCGCCGCTCCGAGGAATCCAGCCTTTAATCGATCGTTCTCCGTCACCCCTTCGACGTATCAGAAGCCCGAGAAACCGGCCTTCTCGGCGCTCGATCGGAGCGCCACCCTGAAGAAATCGTACAATCCGTTTGAAGCCGGTGGCGATTTAGTTAAAGGCAAGGTCAGACTCCTGAGGGATATCTTCGAGCCGCCAAAGAAGGTCAAATCGGCGGCTTCATCGAGTAAATTGAAGCAAGTAAGTTCTTTTAACTCGGATTCCATCTTGAATTCTTCATCGATTCGTTTGCCAGGCGCGGAAGATCGCGTGGTTGTGTATTCCACAAGCTTGCGTGGCGTGAGGAGGACATTTGAGGATTGCTATGCTGTTAGATTCATATTCAGGACGTATACTAGGGTTTATGTAGATGAACGCGACGTCTCCATAGATTCGTCGTATAGAAAGGAGCTGCAGAGCTTGATGGGTGAGAAAGCTGTGAGTTTGCCCCAAGTGTTCATCAAGGGAAGATACATAGGTGGGGCTGAGACGATCAAGCACTTGAACGAAGTGGGCGAGCTGCGAAAAATGCTCGAGATTTTACCTCTCAGGGAAAGAGGGTTTTTTTGTGATTCGTGTGGTGATATTCGGTTCGTCCCTTGTTCGAATTGTAGTGGAAGTAGGAAAGTGTTTGATGAGGATGAAGGGATTATGAAGAGATGCCTGTATTGCAATGAAAACGGGTTGATTCGTTGCCCTGCTTGTTTATGTGATAATCATCAATGTTCGCGTTGATTCTTAGGAGCTGATAGGACTTAAGAAAGTATCGTTAGATTGTGGTGTGGGTTTTAATCATCTGGATGGATGGTGATGATTTCTGCAACATATGCAGAATTGGTTTGTGTAACAATGTCATGAACAGCATGACTGATCTTTTTACCAGTTTTACTGCTGTGCTTTTGTGTGTGTGTCTATGTTTAATGTAGTATAGGAGATGGGTTCTCCAATATTCTGATGTAAAATCTTCTGTTTGGTATATATAGTAATGTTGGTGTGCTTGACTTATGCTAAGCTGTCTATTTATCTTCAGCTCTGGATATGTACATATTATGTAGACATGTGTTCTAATCTATTAGTAATGGCCTTGTAACTATAATAAACATTACATTCAAGAGGCTAATAGGCCTGAAATCCTCAAATTTGAGGCAAGTTGGGGTTGGTTCTTAGGAAGCAAAATAATAGTTTTGCTATCCTCCATTCCCACTTCCTCATATATCCCAATATTTTCAATGATAAGCGTCAAGCTCTTTTCATCACGAATGGGTAGCAAAACACTTGAGGATTCAAAGGATTGGGTGCAACCATGAGTCTTGTGCGATACAAAGGCAAATAGAGCACAAGCAAGCTTATCGGGCATTCGGGCACCACTCATGGAGCACAATCAAGCTAAATGGGCACCACTCTCCCTTGTAGTTCACTAATCGCGACATCTAGTACCAGAATTTCTTGGTCTAGTTCATGTCGCAAAATTTCAGCATTTCTCCTTCTCCGGAATAAATCAATCATGCTCTTATCACACTTTAAGTTTTTGAGTTTCCCATTAGCCAAATGGTAGCTGTTAAGTTAGACTTGTACACAAAGTTCATGTTTTTGAAAGTAACGTCTGTGAAACTTACATCCCAAGTAGCCCAACTCCTAGTATCAGTAAAATCAACGAATTTGCATCGCCACAAGTAGGCAATTCACGAGTCTCGCCACAAGGTATATATACTAGGCAAGTCGTTCCTCAATTTCTCGATGTGAGATAACTATCTTCACATATATGTATCGGGTTTTTGGGGGCTGTATATAATTTGTTATAGGGGTTGCATTTACTCATCTATAAAGTCAGTAAAAAAGATATCCTACAAAGAATAATTGCTCAAAACTTGGTTTTTGACTTATTTTTCTCACTTTATTATTATTCAACAAATTCACCTTAATTCACAACAGAATGCTATTGAGTAAGAGGAACACATTCAAGCTCAAGCTCAAGAATCCCTCTCTCCACACTCTGAAGCTTAATACATATCTCCTGCTTCACCTTTCCATCAGTGAGATTTATCACACTATCTTTGACTAGTATGTTTTCTCCGCTCGCCATCCACTTTCCCAGCTGTGTCGACTCCTTTAGACAAGACCTCTCGTACGCTTTTGCAGCTGCAACAAGAGGTTGTATGTCAACCTCTGCCTCTCCCATGAAGTCGTCCGCCTTAAATGCATCCTTATCATACACAAGCTACCAAAAAAACCCAAAAAAGATATGATCTATCTATCTTGAGAATTGATCATGTTTCTATTCACTAAGGAAGATTAATATGTTCTATGTACTTACCAACTTTATAGGAGGGACATGATCTGGAATTGCTAACATTAGCTTTTCATTCCAAACCGGGTTAAGGCTGTTTTTCACCACTCGCGTCTTCACAGTCTGCAAGAGACTTTTATCATGAAGGTTCAAATGAACAAAATTCAGCGAGAGAGGATTGGCTTGCTTACTTGATGCCCTAATGAGATGATGACATACGGGTCGCTACTCAGCATATCTCGCACAGCTAGATTTGTTCCTCTCATAATTTTAACACTAACTAGCCCAACAAATTCAACCATGCCTGGCTGCAACAGAAAAGGAAAAAACAGAAGTTAAAATTTGCAAGAATTTATCGGAGTAATAGTTTTGAAAAACATGATTCTTAACCCGCGTCTAAGGACATAGGTTAGAAAAACAGTATGTGATTTACCGTTGTATGGGTTTTCTTCAAGGATCTAGGATCATTACTTTTCCTCCAGCTGTAGCGAAACATATGTCCTAATCCGGAAATACGAACAATGGCGGCTTGTTTTGTAGCCTGCCTCTTATCAAGAGACGGGCTATACACTGAAGACGACGAATTTGTTGTATCAGTAGTAGTAGCTCTTGGATAAGGACAGCACATTTCATCCCCACCTTCAGTGTATAGAAATTGTTTCAGCTCATACTTTCTCCTGAGAAAAAAAAACCAGGAAGATGACTTACACTGCATTTGTTTATCTAAAATGGTAAACTATATACATGACATTGAAGAATTGTAGTTGCCTGATGAAATCAGAACGCTCTTCACTAGGGGAGTCTGGTTTCGGTTTCTTAATGTGTCCAGGGACACAGGCTTCAAACTTCTTGTTGATTTCTTCGTTCCCACCGGTTTCTGACAGAGAATTTACTTGTTCATCTGTCCATTCATCCAGATTCACTGATAAAACCTGCAGAAAATAAATTAGCTGAAAACATGTTTTTCTTCATTTTCCTGAACAAAAAAAGGTCACAATGTATGTACCTTTGTGATGTGTACTCCTAGGCTTCTATGAACACCAGAACACTTGATACAAATGAAAACTCCAGGGGTTAAGGATCTGAAAATTTTACCAAATTAATGGGAATTAGGTTTATTTTTATTCATGTTATGATCAAGGTTTGGACTTGAATCAAATTATGATACTTACACCCATTTGGGATCCAGTGACCCACAGTCTGCACAATACTTATTGACAGATAAAGACAACAACTTCTCTAATTTTATCCTGGAACCTGAAATAGTGTAAAAGAAAGAATTCAGATAAGAGAAATATCTCAGCAGTCAGCAGACTGAAACTCACCATTTGTGTACACTTGATCAAACATTCAGATATCAAAACAAATTGAGAATAAATCCAAGTGAAATATTCTTAACGAAAACAAAAAGTAATCATTCATTGCAAGTGAACATCAAAGATTACCTGATTTTTCTCCTATTACTTTGCTGCTATTTCTTGGACTATCTGCGCGCAAGAGGTCATAGAGGCAACGTCCTAGATGCATCAGATAAGATGCATTTTAGCTTCCTCATCAATAACAATATCAAATAGCTTTTCATTTGGTTTTTTTTTTTTAATAATTATGTAGATTGGCACTTGACTGTATATTTGCGAAAACATAATGAAAAATGTTCATAAATCATAATGGTCTTAGATTAAAAGCCATGTATTTGAAGCCTAATGTGAGCTCAACCCTTGATTTACAACATATTTATAGAACAAATAACCATAATAACAGAAGCTATGAGCTCTGTACAAACAGTGAACCAAATTCTAACGAAAAAAATACAAGAAAAGGAGTTTATGGAGTAATCAAGCGAGATGGAAACAAATTAGCAGAATCCAGAAAAAAAACTTACCAGTAGATTTAATTTCAACCTCATTTTCTTGAAATATAGACATCCCAGGGCTCTTCTTATTGTAAACAAAAATCATGAAAAGATTTTCAAGTTCTTCAGAATTCAGCTTTCCATGAGATTTACTCCCAAACTTGAACCCATAAAAACATCCTGGAAAAAAATGCTTTCTTGATCAGATTCTGCCCAAAAATTTGGCAAGTTTGGGTGGGTGATCCTTGGCACCAAATCTCAACTGGGTATGTAGAATGTTGTATGATTTATGGGGAAAACCCCAGATTAAGGCTCAAAGCTCAAAAACAAATCAAGAATTAAAGGGCAAGTAAAACAAAAAAAGAGTAATACTATAAGATTGGCTAAATAAATAAAGGGGGAAGACAACAGGAAGAAGACGTGGAAAGCAACAAAGATATGGACTTTAGAAAGCAAACGAGTTGGGTGATCTACTGCCTGGCTATAACTAATTAAGTAATTAACTATAAGGTTTCTTTTATGGATGATAATCTTTTATGAATGCAAACTTTTTTTTAATGGAATTTGGAATTTGGAATTCTGGTTATTGGTTGTTGGCTGACAAATATAAAACAAAATTTCTGAAGCCCAGGGAGAGTGACTTCCTCCACTCACTCTCCTATGTGTCACCTACCAGGCTAACACCGTGTTTGGATAAGCGAAAGCAATTATTATTTTTAAAATATTTTATTTATACCTAGGTGGGATTTATAGGTTCCATAACACGTGCACAATCTGTTTAGTTGAAGTTAGCTGGTTAGAAATGAACATGGTGCTATCATCTCCATACCCAATTGGCCCTATTTAATTTTTTTTTGGTCGAAAACACCAGGGCAACAGTCCAGGTGAGGGTTAAATAAATAAAACAAGAAAGGCTAAGGGCAAACCAAACGAGGTAAGGCCCGACCTCTCAAATCGTTCAACAAGAAAGACGTTGAGCCCACAGGCGGGGGTCAACCAAAGAAGGAAACCAAACGGAAAAGAAAAAGCAAGCGATGCGAGGGAGTCAGCGACCATGTTCGCTTCCCTAAAGACATGAAAAGCTTGGGCATTCCAATCCCGAGCAAGGAAGCCTTGGCATTGCGATAACAGGCTGAAAAGAGGATGAGTCGGTCTCAACGACTTCCCAAGGAGATCAATAGCGAGTTTAGAGTCGGCTTCCAAGATGACATTCCCAAAACCAAGTTCCCAAGCAAGCTTGAGGCCATTCAAGATCCCCCAAAGCTCGGCCATCGGGACCGTGCAAGAACCGATAGAGTGGACAAAACCATCAACCCACTGGCCATCCGAGTCACGTAACCCCCCCCCCCCCCCCCCCGCAGCAGCACGACCGTCACTAAGCACCGATCCATCCGAATTAACCTTGATCCAACCAGGCGGCGGCTGATAGGCTATTTTCCTACACCGCAAGTATACGGTTCGGTTGTAGTAATCAAGGTGTCGAACTCAGGGAACTTTGTAGTATTGATTATAACACGATTCAGTAGACTAAGCCAAAAATAAGAAAAAGGAGTTGTAATTGTATTCTGAAATAATTAAAATCAAAATTAAGAAGAAACTATCAATGGAGAAAAGCATTCCAAGGTCAGGATCCCCACAATGATTATTCAGTAAATTACCGGTGATATTTATTTGGATTTCAATTCAAATGTTGTTTGAAGGACTAACTATCTCAAGTGTCAACATTAACTCTTTTCAGACGATTAATGCATGTACCTAGACTCGACTAGCAGTCACTCTCGCACAAAGCAAGTCTTATTTAGGTCCTTTAAGTTTTTTAGAGATCAATGAATCAATAGAAATAACATCCACTCTCGCGCTCCGTTAGGACTACTCAATCAATAATTTCTAGGATAGGTTAAGTTCCACACGTGAATTAAGTCACTCTCGCACAAATAATTCAACAAGTTCAAACCTAGGGATCTAGCATGAATCAACAATTTGTAAATTCAATTCAATCAACCTCTTGTTATTTTTATCTCCTCTCGGTCTCAAATCATAACAAGATTCCTAATTCAAGCAAATTAGGTCATTAAGCATCCTAGGTCGAATCAAACAACAATTCAAATATCAATTCAACCAAACATCACCCTTAGATCTACTTACTAAACCATTGGGTTCACCCTTCCTTAGAACTAAGAATTTATCTAGACATAATATGAAGGGCCTCCCACAGGGGGCCCGCACGACGGGCTATTGAACGCTGTACTAATCCTTTGAATCCGGTACCAACAGAAAGCAATCCAAATCAAAGAGAAACATACCAATTGTCTTTTCAATAGATCTCAATTCAACTTCCAATCAAGTCTTGCAAAAATCCACAAATCTCCAATCTAGGGTTCTTCACAGAGAGAGGCTAAGAAAAATAAAACCTGATAATTATCCAAACTTAATCTCCAAGTATTTATATGAAACCCTAAAAACATAAGATAGAAAAGACCCGAAATTAATAAATAAAACACGCGGAGGAGAAATCTCGGAAAAAGACACGACTCGGTCCAAAACTCGGTCGTGACCTGGACCGAGTTTTGTAACCCTCGGTCCAAAACTCGGTCGTTACCTGGACCGAGTTTTTGCCTGGTATACTGCTCCGTTCAAAACGTTGAATGAGCTTTCTTCTGTGTCTTCCATTGATCTTTTGCCCATCTTCTCTTCAATTCCTTGCATCCGCTTGACTCCTAGACAGTTCCTATCGGGTTGCTCCACTCGTCCTTGTCCTTGTTGTTGCCATAACTCCTTGAATCCACCTCCAAATGATCCTGAAATCAAACAAGGCAAGAGTAGAAACCGAAACTACAAATTCTATTAAAAAGACAATAAAACCAAGATGAAAAGAAAATAAAAACATCTAAACTAAGGAAATAAACATGCTTTATCCTAGACTAAAATGCATGCTATCAAAATCCCCCAAGCTTAAACCTTACTTGTCCTCAAGTAAGAAATAGAATCTGACACCCCACATAACAAGCAAGTCATGCATCCATCTTGACAACGAACTAGACAAAGAGTTTAGAAGTATAGATCAACAATCAAAATCATAGCATGCATTTGTGAAATTCAAAGAAACTGAGCCAACATATTCATTCTAGACCTCACTTAGGATAATGTGTTTTTCGCTCTCTCTCAAGTGTTTAAATAGGACGTGTTTCACTCAAATCTCACATTTGAAAGCTTAGCTACCATAGGCTTGCAAAAGCGTTCTAAATCTCCACCGCATGGGACCTTGCATTTAACAATGATCAAGAGGTCTTTTATTGGGTTGTAATGGGGTCAAGGTGATAAGAAATAGGTGGGGAAATATTTAGGTCATGTGGTGCTAAATCCCGGGAATCTAGACTTAACTAAACTCGATTGAACACCATGTCTCATGATTTTCTTTCCAAGCAACTTATTCTCATACACCAACAACAGCCTTTATTCCCTTATTTCTCATACTCTTTTTTTTTCTTTTTGCTTTTTTTTTTCAAAGCATTTTCTGATTTTTTTCTTATTTTTTCTTCTTTTCAATTTTTTTTATCTTTTTTTTTTCAAAGATAAAAAGTACTAGCACATTACACAACCCAATCACTAAATACATATAAGTCTCCCCCAAGCTTAGCTTGCAACCACAGAGTCAATCGAGTAGTTATCCTAGTTCCCGGATGGGTCAGGCTTACAAAGGCTCGGATTAATTTTGTGGAGCTTCAAAAGAATAAGGCTAAGGCTCGAGAAGGGGCTTCAAAAAGAGGATAATATGCAGGGTGGATTAGGAGTATAAAGGCTAAGAAAATAGTGCCTCAATCACTTCAAAGTCGCATGCAAGAGTCATAAGAGCGGTCTTGAAAAAGAGTCAAAAGCAAGTTCTAGAGGAAGCAATCAAAGTGAGTATCACACACAAAAGAAAGGACATCATGACATTATTTTGTCCTAAGAAAAGCAAACAATAATCCTCACAAGGCTTTTCGTCTAGAACTTCAATATTAACTCAAGTTTCAAAGAATATGCAAGCTCATTCAATCATCAAACTAATTCATAACATAGTCAGTCATCATCAAAACTTCAAGCATTTCAAGCAAGTCAAAGGGGTAGAATTCTTTAGTTTGAATTTTGAGGACAAGAGGTATTTCACTTGAAGAGAAATCCATAGCTCCTAGATGTAATTTTTTATTTATTTTATATATATATATATATATATATATTTTTTTTCAAATGCAAGCAAAATTCAAACTAAATATGCAAACTAAACTATATGCAATGCAAAAAATGAAAATGTTTCCCACCCCCAAGCTTAAAACCTACATTGTCCCTAATGTAGAGAATAAAAGAGAAAGGAAGAGAAACACTCACATATTCACTACTTTGGTGGAGGAGGTGGTCCAGGTTGCCAATCGGAAGCGCGCCAATCATCGATCTTGGTGTGCATCTCCTGAAAGCGAGTGTCAACATGTGTGGAGAGCGAAGCAATCGAGGCGTTGATGTTGGCAAATTGAGCGGTAAATTTCCGATTCATGGTGGCAAGACTATCGGCAAGAGAAGCAATGGTGACGCCTTGTCCTCCCATTGTATCCGACGGATCAAAGTCATCATCATTCTCATCATCAACATCATCCTCATCATAGTCGGCCTCCATAGCATCTCCCAAAAGAGCCCCGGACTTAGCTTGGGCACGAGTAGGATCGGTGGAGAGAGCATGTATCTTCCAATTGGATGGAACACTAATCGATGTGCGCTCGGGGTTCGGAAGTTGGAAATACAAAGAACCGGAGGGAAAAGCCCAAAACCACTTGTTGTTGTAATTGGAGAGCACTCTCATGTTGTTCAAATAGGTCGGGCCAATGGGCTAAGGAGGAATGTTATCAAGTCGCCTACTAAAATCAATCCCAAAGTGACGTGCAAGGCGAGTAATCAAGCCACCAATAACGATTTCCCCCGACTTCTTGTCACTCACATGCTGTAAATGATGTACGAGGAACCCAACAGAATTGACTTTCTCATCTTTAAGGGCAGCACATGTAACTGTAAGCTCCTTCTGAGGCACATTGTTCTCAGCGCCATCACCTCGGCCAAAAATAGTATGAGCCATGAACCGCTGAAGGAGGCGAATGGCAGGGTTGCTGATTGTAGTGGCCTTCGTGGTTTTAGGATCATAGGAGCCCGCACCAATCTCACCCCAAAATAGCCCGGGTGAAAAGAACTCGGCACGGCGTTGAATGCGGGGGGTTTTGAAATCGGTGATGACTGGAAAACCATAGATGTTGCTTATTTCTTTCAGAGTGAGCTCCCGATCCTCATCCCCCAAGCGAAACCGAACACGACCCTCTTCACAATGCTTGCCTTGAATGACCTCGTACTCAACGGTGGAGAGAAATTCCAAGGTAAGGCCCTTGAATGTCGGCTCTTGAAGATGGATGAATTCTTCCCATCCCAGACGTTCTGCCATCAAATCAATATCACTCCGAATACCCAAAGCGTCTACCAAGTCAAAATCGAGGTATCGAGTGGTAGCAATAGTCCTCTTCTTCAGCAAATCAAACTTGGTGTAATGCATCTGCTTAGTGAAGTTAATACCAAGTGAGTCGGGAGTTGTCTCTCCGACGCGAGTGGGAGGAGCTAGAGGTCTAGAGGATGAAGAAGCCTTTCCTCGCATACTCTTTTGGAGCTTAGACATCTCGAAAACCTGTATCGCCTACACACAAGGTAAACAAACACAACCAAGCAAGCAAAAAACCAAACAAGTATCGTTCCGGCAAGAACGATCAACAACAATGGGCCACAACTTTGTCGTCCCGGCAAGGACGACCAACAACAATAATAATTCAAGTTCTTAGAAAAGCAAATTGAAATTGAAAACACTTAGAACTCAAATTTGTTTAACACCCTAGTCTAGCAAGAATTATCATGGCATATGTGAATATCAAAATTTTCGCCAAAACCTCCCTAAATCCAACAAGTATGAATTAATATAGCAAATTAGCCCAATAAACACCAGAAATTTCAGATTAATAATACAAATAAAAAATCCCCAATTGCTAGTAAACCCTAGAAATTATTCAAGTAGAAGGGTAAGAGATTTGTACCCAATTGGACCATAAAAGGGTGTGGTGGTACTGGGGGGAGGCGCGTCGGCGGAGGACGAACCGGTCTCGCGCAGGCGGAGACGCTGGTGGCAGCACGCTGGAGTGGAGGCCGGTCTCGCAGAGGTGGTGCAGGACGGAAGGTCGCGCGAAGCGCCCGGGCGGAACGAAGCGCAGAGGCGCCTGGCCGGACCGGTGATGCGGTGGAGGGAGTCCGGTGGAGAGGTGGCCGGACCGAGTCTCCTTGGTGGCCGGAAATTTGAAAGATTGAGAGGGCGTTTGAGGGGGTCGGGAGAGAGAGGTCGTCGGGCGAGAATAGAGGGAGGAGAGAGAGAAGCGAGAAAGAAAAGAGGAATAAAAGAAAAAGAAAATAAATAAAATAAAAGATGTTTTTTTTTTAATTTTCGGCTGGCATTTGTTTTGCAAAACTCGGTCCGAAACTCGGTCGAGTTTCAGACCGAGTTTTTAACTGGTGTATGCACTTTTTTTTTTGTGCAAAACTCGGCCGGAGATTCGGTCGAGTCTCAGGCCGAGTATTTTACTGGTTAAATTCTCGTCCGAAATTACTTAAGATTCTTTTTTTTATATTTTTATTTTACTAAATAAATAATAAAATATAAAAAAAAACGAAGAAAAAAACGTACCTGATGGGTTGCCTCCCATCCAGCGCTCTTTTAAGGTCATTAGCTTGACCTTCCATCTTCAATTCAAGTGATCGGATTAAGGAGGAGGACGGAAACTGTCTCCTCAATCGAGCTCCCAGTGATGTACTTCTTCAGCCTTTGTCCATTCACCTTGAATACTTCTCCTTTGTCATTGCATATTTCTATGACTCCATGGGGAAATACTCTCTTGATTGTGAACGGGCCACTCCATCGGGATTTTAGCTTGCCCGGAAAAAACCATAGTCTAGAATTGAATAGCAAGACAAGTTCACCTTCCTTGAATTCTCTTGGGATTATATGTTTGTCATGCCATCTTTTCGTTCTTTCTTTGTAAATCTTGGCGTTTTCATAGGCATCCAACCTCAGTTCTTCAAGCTGTTGTAATTGAAGCATTCTCTTCTCACCAGCTTCCTTCATGTCATAATTGAACAATTTGATTGCCCAATAAGCTTTGTGCTCAAGCTCCACTGGAAGATGACAAGACTTCCCATAAATCAATCGGTATGGTGTAGTGCCAATGGGAGTCTTGAATGCCGTCCTATAGGCCCAAAGAGCATCGTCTAGCTTCATTGCCCAATCCTTTCGAGATCGGGACACAGTTTTCTCCAAAATAGCTTTAATTTCCCGATTGGAGACCTCTACTTGTCCACTCGTTTGTGGATGATAACGGGTGGCTATCCTGTGAGTAACTCCATACTTTTTCAACAAGCTCTCAAACTTCTTCTCGATGAAATGAGATCCACCATCACTGATTACAACTCTTGGAGTTCCAAACCTCGGAAAGATCACTTTATTGAAGAACTTGGACACAACTCTTGAGTCGTTTGTTGGTGATGCAATGGCTTCAACCCATTTAGACACATAATCTACCGCCAAAAGTATGTATTTATTGTTGCAAGACGGTGGAAATGGTCCCATGAAATCAACTCCCCATACATCAAAAATTTCAACCTCTTGAATGTTGTTTAGAGGCATCTCATTCCTCCTCGAGATGTTACCGGTGCGTTGACAAGAATCACAAGAAGAAATATACCGGTGAACATCTTTAAACATGGATGGCCAATACAAAGTAGACTGAAGGATCTTGGCAGTGGTCTTTGAAGAGCTAGCATGGCCACCACAAGGCAATGAATGACAATGAGTAATCACACTCTCAATTTCATCCTCAGGAATACAACGCCTATAGACTCCATCAGCACATCTCTTGAATAAAAAGGGCTCATTCCAAAAGTAATGTTTAACATCAGACAGGAACTTCTTCTTTTGTTGGAATGACAACCCAACAGGCATTTCATTACACACCAGGTAATTCACAAAATCAGCATACCATGGCACTGTAGAGGAAGAGAGTTGTAGAAGTTCCTCAGTAATCCTGAAAAGGTGATCATCGGGGAATGAATCATCAATGGGCAAATCACCTATTGTGCACTCCATTTGCTCTTGTGTCATTCTAGACAAGTGATCAGCCACCAAATTCTCGATCCCCTTTTTGTCTCTAATTTCCAAGTCAAATTCCTGAAGAAGCAGAATCCAGCGAATCAACCTTGGCTTAGCATCTTTCTTACTCAGAAGGTACCTCAAAGCGGCATGATCAGTGTAGACAATAACTTTGGCCCCAACAAGGTAGGACCGAAATTTCTCAAAGGCAAAAAACACAGCTAGCAGCTCCTTCTCTGTTGTAGCATAATTGACCTGTGCTTCATCCAAGGTTCTACTAGCATAATAGATGGCATGAAGTTTCTTATCTTTTCTTTGTCCCAACACAGCTCCCACAGCGTAATCGCTTGCATCGCACATCACTTCAAATGGGAGACTCCAATCAGGGGCTTGCATTATCGGAGCTGAGATCAAAGCCTGTTTCAACCTGTTAAAAGATTCTAGACATTCCTGGGAAAAATTGAACTCAACATCTTTCAAGAGCAGGTTAGTAAGCGGTTTGGCAATTTTAGAAAAATCTTTAATGAAACGCCTATAAAAACCTGCATGACCCAAGAAACTCCTTACCCCTTTTACCGAAGTTGGTGGTGGCATTCCTTCAATGACTTCTATCTTGGCCCTGTCAACCTCAATTCCACGGTTAGAAATCATATGGCCTAAAACAATCCCTTCACTTACCATGAAGTGACATTTCTCCCAATTTAGTACAAGGTTAGCTTCTTCACAACGCTGTAAAACTCTAGACAAGTTAGCTAGACAAGCATCAAAAGAAGTACCATATACTGAAAAGTCATCCATAAACACTTCCATGATGTCTTCAATAAAATCAGAGAAAATAGACATCATGCATCGTTGAAAGGTGGCTGGAGCATTACATAACCCAAAGGGCATTCTCTTATAGGCAAAAGTGCCATAAGGACAAGTGAAAGTAGTTTTCTCCTGGTCATCTGGGTGTATAGGGATTTGGAAGAATCCACTATAGCCATCCAAGTAGCAGAAGTGGGTATGTTTAGCCAACCTTTCAAGCATTTGGTCAATGAAGGGGAGAGGAAAATGATCTTTTCGGGTTGCTTGATTAAGTTTTCTATAGTCAATACACATTCGCCAACCCGTGACTGTTCTAGTTGGAATTAATTCATTCTGTTCATTTTTCACAACAGTCATCCCCCCCTTTTTAGGCACAACATGCACAGGACTCACCCAAGCACTATCAGAAATAGAGTAAATAATGCCTGCATCTAACAATTTCAGCACTTCTTTTCTAACTACTTCTTTCATGTTGGGGTTGAGTCGTCTTTGATGCTCAATAGAAGGCTTGTGATCATCTTCTAATAAAATTCTATGCATGCACAAAGAAGGATTGATCCCTTTCAAGTCATCAATAGTATACCCTATGGCTTTTCGATGCAACTTAAGTTCTTTTAACAATTTGGCAGTTTCATCATCACTTAAGCTAGCATTTACTATCACAGGGTATGTAGAATTAGAGCCAAGAAATTCATACCTCAATGTAGATGGAAGAGGCTTCAACTCCACCTTAGGTGCAACAGGGGATTCTTCTCCAACATCTTGAACATCCACTTCTAGCACATCAACAATGGTGCTTTCGAACTCATTAGTAGACATCTCAGGATGGTCCAAAATTTCCTCAATGGGGTCTTTTGTGGCCACAGACATCATCATTTTTTGAGTTTTCCTGTCTATAATATCTAACCTGCACAACTCATCCTCAAGTCTAGGTTGCTTGATAGCTTTAGTGAAATTATACTCAATTTTCTCCCCCCCCATAGAAAAAGAAAGAACACCCTCTTTTACATCAATAAGAGTTCCAGCAGTAGCTAAGAAAGGTCTTCCTAATATAATGGGAATGGGAAAATCAGCTTGCATATCAAGAACAATGAAATCAACAGGTACATAGAATTTACCGACCTGAATGGGGATATCCTCAAGGATACTTGTAGGTGATGCAGTAGATCTACCAGCCATGAAGAGAGTCATATCCACCGGTTGAGGTTCTCCAAGATCCAGCTTCTTGCAAATGGAAAGAGGAATCAAGCTCACACTAGCTCCCAAGTCACATAACGCGTTGTAAGTGCAATTGCCAATCACAATGGGAACACAAAAGCTCCCAGGATCTCCAAGCTTAGGTGGCAACTTATTTTGAACAAGGGCGCTACAATCTTGATTAAGGGACACCTTTTGACAACCCTCAATTTTCCTCTTATTTGATAATATCTCCTTTAGGAACTTCACATAAGCAGGCATTTGTTGAAGAGCATATGTGAATGGAATATTGATGTAGAGCTTCTTCAAAACTTCTAAGAACTTCCGGAATTGCTTCTCAGTCTGAGCTTTGGCTTTTCTTTGTGGGAATGGGAGAGGAGGCTTGTAAGGAGGAGGCGGAATGTAAGGAGCCTCTTTCTCCTCCTCTCCATCTGCTTGAAGCTTTTCAGGTTCGCTGCTTTGTTTCTTCGGTTCCTTTGGCTTTGGATCCTCCAATTCTCTTCCATTCCTAAGTGTAACAGCATTCAATTGA
The DNA here is from genome assembly GCA_964016875.1 of Fallopia convolvulus. Taxonomy (NCBI): domain Eukaryota; kingdom Viridiplantae; phylum Streptophyta; class Magnoliopsida; order Caryophyllales; family Polygonaceae; genus Fallopia; species Fallopia convolvulus. The sequence continues at coordinate 5,406,599 of OZ024720.1, forward strand.
CCCTTAGGATTCACCTCAGGATGCCCAGGAAGTTGGCCAGCTGGCCTTTGAACATTGGCAGCTTGTTGAGCCACCTGTTGTTCTATAATCTTCAAGTTCTTTCCTTGGGCCTTTACTTCTTCAGTGAGAGTCTTCATAGAAGTGGCAAGGCTCTCAATAGCAGTCTCCCAAGCCGATTTCTGAGTAGGTTGAGAAGCTTGATTTTGATAAGTAGGAGCTTTGGGTGGAAATCCGGGAGGTAGCCTCTGTTGTGCTTGATTATTCCCATAAGAGAAGTTGGGATGATTCCTCCAACCAGGGTTATAGGAATTAGAGTATGGGTCATTCCTATGCCCCCTGTTGAAGTTATTCATGTAGTTCGCTTCCTCCTCTTGTGGTTCATCTTTAGTGGCAAACAATTCACAAGATTTGATGGTATGATCACTAGCTCCACAAAACTGACAAACAACACTCGAAACAACTTGAGAAGGACTTCCACTAGTAGAAACAGGAGAACCATTCATTTGTAATTTCAACTGCTTGATCTCCTGAGTCATGGCATCAATCTATGCTTGGTGCAAAGTCTCTTTATCAACTTCATAAAGCCCAGCTAATCTCTTAGAACTTGGAAGAGAACGAGCATCATTATAATAGTGAGTGTGTTGAGCAATGTCCTCAATCTGATCCCAAGCATTATTAACATTCATCTTCATAATAGTACCTCCAGATGAGGCATCAATGAGCAACCTGGTGGTATTGTCAACAACATTGTAAAAAGTGTGAAGAAGCACCCACTTGTCTATTCCATGGTGAGGACATAACAATAAGAGCTCCTTGAACCTCTCCCAACCTTCATAAAGAGATTCCCCATCCTTCATCTGAAATGAACTGATCTGATTCCTCATCATTGCAGTCTTCTTAGGTGGGAAATACTTGGTCAGGAAAGCTTTGGCCAACTCATCCCATGTAGTGATAGTGCCACGAGGCAAGGCTTTGAACCATGCTTTAGCCCTGTCTCTTAGAGAGAATGAGAAGGTGCGCAAATAAAGCGCGTCATCAGAAACATCATGAATCTTCACCGTATCCATAAGCTCTAGAAAAGTGTTAAGATGTTGGTGAGGATTCTCAGAAGGTAGACCTCCAAACTGATTCTGCTGAACCATATTAATCAGAGATGGCTTCAGCTCAAAATTCCTGGCCTGAATTGGAGGTCGGACCACACCAGCTGTGGGTCCTTGATGGCGTGGCAACACATAATCACCCAATGTCATAGGTGGTTGAGCATTCAGTGGTCGTTGTTGTTGCAACAGCAATTGTTGTTGTGCATTTTCCTGATCGCCTTCCATAGCTTGGGTTTCAGCTTCCCTTTGCTCTCTTCTTCTCCTATGAAAAGCACGCTCGGGTTCAGAATTGTAGTTGTTTAGTGCACTAGCGCTCAGAGTTCTTCTCATAAGAAGGAGAACAAACTGAAACCAAAGCCAAAAAGAAACAAATTAAAAATAAAACAAGACTTAATCTACCGGTTGTGGAACACAACCAATACTTGAAAAGTTCCCCGGCAACGGCGCCAAAAACTTGATAGGCTATTTTCCTACACCGCAAGTATACGGTTCGGTTGTAGTAATCAAGGTGTCGAACTCAGGGAACTTTGTAGTATTGATTATAACACGATTCAGTAGACTAAGCCAAAAATAAGAAAAAGGAGTTGTAATTGTATTCTGAAATAATTAAAATCAAAATTAAGAAGAAACTATCAATGGAGAAAAGCATTCCAAGGTCAGGATCCCCACAATGATTATTCAGTAAATTATCGGTGATATTTATTTGGATTTCAATTCAAATGTTGTTTGAAGGACTAACTATCTCAAGTGTCAACATTAACTCTTTTCAGACGATTAATGCATGTACCTAGACTCGACTAGCAGTCACTCTCGCACAAAGCAAGTCTTATTTAGGTCCTTTAAGTTTTTTAGAGATCAATGAATCAATAGAAATAACATCCGCTCTCGCGCTCCGTTAGGACTACTCAATCAATAATTTCTAGGATAGGTTAAGTTCCACACGTGAATTAAGTCACTCTCGCACAAATAACTCAACAAGTTCAAACCTAGGGATCTAGCATGAATCAACAATTTGTAAATTCAATTCAATCAACCTCTTGTTATTTTTATCTCCTCTCGGTCTCAAATCATAACAAGATTCCTAATTCAAGCAAATTAGGTCATTAAGCATCCTAGGTCGAATCAAACAACAATTCAAATATCAATTCAACCAAACATCACCCTTAGATCTACTTACTAAACCATTGGGTTCACCCTTCCTTAGAACTAAGAATTTAGCTAGACATAATATGAAGAGAAAAGCAATCCAAATCAAAGAGAAACATACCAATTGTCTTTTCAATAGATCTCAATTCAACTTCCAATCAAGTCTTGCAAAAATCCACAAATCTCCAATCTAGGGTTCTTCACAGAGAGAGGCTAAGAAAAATAAAACCTGATAATTATCCAAACTTAACCTCCAAGTATTTATATGAAACCCTAAAAACATAAGATAGAAAAGACCTGAAATTAATAAATAAAACACGCGGAGGAGAAATCTCGGAAAAAGACACGACTCGGTCCAAAACTCGGTCGTGACCTGGACCGAGTTTTGTAACCCTCGGTCCAAAACTCGGTCGTTACCTGGACCGAGTTTTTGCCTGGTGGACTGCTCCGTTCAAAACGTTGAATGAGCTTTCTTCTGTGTCTTCCATTGATCTTTTGCCCATCTTCTCTTCAATTCCTTGCATCCGCTTGACTCCTAGACAGTTCCTATCGGGTTGCTCCACTCGTCCTTGTCCTTGTTGTTGCCATAACTCCTTGAATCCACCTCCAAATGATCCTGAAATCAAACAAGGCAAGAGTAGAAACCGAAACTACAAATTCTACTAAAAAGACAATAAAACCAAGATGAAAAGAAAATAAAAACATCTAAACTAACGAAATAAACATGCTTTATCCTAGACTAAAATGCATGCTATCAGCGGCCTTCCCAAGCAATGTACTTCTCCACCGTAGGACTTCTTCTCGGTCCCCATCTTCTTGAGTCCCAGCAGCTTTTATACTCCTTTGCCTTGCCACGAACAAAGCCAACAACATCCACCACACGGTTATGGTTCCCAAAGACCACTTCGTTTCTCCACTTCCAAATCCACCACAAAGCGGTAGCGAATAACGACGCCCACTCGACTCCATCAGCGTCGCAACTTCTGATCGTGAGATTAGAGCGAATCCAACCTGCGAAAGAAGATGAATAAAAATCAGTAGCATCTAATGATGGATTAAGAAGATTCCAAAACGGGCCCACCCTAGAGCAGTCACGAAAGAGGTGGGCAAGGGACTCCGGGCCGACATTGCACAACCCACAAGCGTCGTCGTCCGTAAGATGTCAGCGCTTCCTCTCACAATTCGTAAGAATTCTCCCCTGAACAGACAGCCAAATGAAGCCTCTAATCCGCTCCTGCACCTGCAACTTCCAAATAATAGCATAAATAACCCCATCATTCCCAGCAGCGGGAGGACTCAGTAGTCCGAGGGCCGAGGTAATGGAAAACTCTCCATCAGCAGTAGCGCTCCAAGATAACGTGTCCGACGAATCCGAATCGGAGTCAATTTTCACAGCAACGAGTTTAAGCAGGCAACCAGTAGGCAACAACGGTTCCAACAAGTCCCATCTCCAACCAAACTCATCACTCCAAAAGTCTCTAACCTTGTATTGCAGTAACTGATCACCAACAACGGCCTTAGCAGAATCGATGAGCCTAGCATCACCCAACCACAGATCAAGCCAAAAGAGGGTGGATCTCCCATTTCCAATGGACCACTTACACCCTTTGATAATGACATTGCCGATACCTTTTTGCAGACCTTGCCAAATAAAGGAGGAGGCAGACACGGTGGCTTCCGAGCTTCGAACATACTTAGCTTTGAGAACCGCACTCCAAAGTCCATCATTATCATGTAAAAAACGCCATCCCAGCTTTCCAACAATGGCCAAGTTGAGGTCGCGCATAGATCGAAGGCCCAACCCACCCATCAAATTTGGTCTACACATATCAACCCAAGCCACCAAATGCAGAGGTTTGCGGCCATCGCCATGATTCCATATAAAGTTTCGGATGACTTGATCAATTCGATCACAAGTGTCTTTCGGAATAAGCACAGTCGCCGTCGTATAGACAGGGATAGACGAGAGAACCGAGCGAGCCAAGGTGACTCTCCCGGCAAAGCTGAGCAAACAACCCTTCCAAGCAGCCAAACGGGTATTCACCTTATCAACAAGCGGAGCAAAAGTATCCTTGGAAACCTTCTTATGGAGGATCGTCATGCCAAGGTAACTACCGAGATCATCCGTGACCTCAAAACCACATTCTTGTCGGAGCTCCTCGACAACCCCCTCGCTCACATTACTCGAGACAAAAAGCTTGGATTTACCAACATTAATCTTTTGTCCAGAGGCGTCACAGAACGAACCAATTAGCTTATTAATCACCCTCAGTTGGTCAACCGAGGCTTCAGCCATAAGCACCACATCATCGGCAAAAAAACAGTGGGAAATATCCGGGCCATTCCTCGTGACACGGATAGGCTTCCAATCACCCCTCAAAACTGCGGCCTGAATAATCTGACTTAACCGTTCCATAATTAAAACGAAAAGGTAAGGGGAGTTAGGATCGCCCTGTCGAATACCCCTAGACGGCGTAAACTTGTCTGTCATCTCCCCGTTCCAAAGGAGCCTCATTGAGGTCGTGCTAATGCACTCGCTAATCCAACAGACCCACTGAGCCAGGAAACCAGCATCAATCAGAGTGTCTACAATAAAGTCCCACCGAACACGATCGTAGGCTTTCTCCAAGTCAATTTTTAGGATCATCCACCCTTTCCGGCCTTGCTTTTTCCGCATAGAATGAACCACCTCCTGAACAAGAACAATGTTGTCGGAAATAAGACGGCCCGGAAGGAAACTGCCTTACATCGGCCCAATCAAGTCGTTAAGCAAAGGTCTCATATGGTTGACCAACACTTTGGTAATGACTTTGTAGATCACATTACAGAGGCTTATAGGCCGAAAATGGTTGATTTTTTCCGGCTTAGCCACCTTAGCAAGGAGCACGATGAGCGTCTCGTTGACACCCATGGGAAGCTTTCCAGACCTGAAGAACTCTTTGACAAAGTCACAAACCGAATTCCCGACGAGATTCCAAACACGCTGAAAGAAAAGAGGCTGGAATCCATCCACTCTAGGAGCTTTAGTAGCTCCCATCTGTTTGATTGCATCGCCGACTTCCTTAGAAGTCATAGGAGTGACAATTCCGTTCCAGCTAGATTGATCCAGAGGTGGAAATTCGCCCTTAGGGAACGAGGAGAGATCCTGCACAGCAATCGGCAAAGCAAAAAGGTCTTTGAAATAATTCAAGGCAAACAACTCCACCTCCTTGCTGTCCTCCAAGAGAATGTCTTCGTTATTCAAAAGCCCATCCACCCTGTTCCGTCGTCTTCTAATAATGGTGGACATATGGAAATACTTCGTGTTTCGGTCGCCCGAACATAACCAATTCTCTCTAGACTTTTGTTGCCAAAGAATTTCCTCTTGCTCAAGCGTTTTATTCAGCTCAGCCTGCAACTCAATCTCAAGGTTAATTAAGTAAGGGTTAGCCCCACGGACAAAGGCCTTTTGAATCTCAGACAGGCGACGTAGGATCTTTTGCTTACGAGTATGAATATCACCGAAGACATCAACATTCCACTTAAGGACTGCATCTTTGAAGCTACAGAGGGCGGCAGGCGTAGAGGCATAAAAATCCCATTTTCTATCCAAGAGATCAAGGTAGCTCTCATGAGTCGTCCAAGCCGCCTCAAAACTAAAAGGATGACGACTTTTATCGATCACCCGAGGCCGGTCCAAAGAAAGAAGCACGGGAGCGTGGTCCGAGCAGAACATCAGGAGATGCCTCACCGACGCATCAGGCCAGTCGAGATGGGCAGTAGCATTGATAAATACACGGTCAAGTCGACGAGCTTTAAAAGTCCTAGGCGAGTTCCCCGTTGCCCAGGTAAAGTTAGCGCCGGAGAAACCCATGTCAATAACGCTAGAAGTATCCACCCACTGGTGGAATTTAGCAGTATCCGGAGAAAGCAAATCCACCGTCCCCTTGCTCTCCCAACTATGCAGAACACAATTGAAATCACCCCCAACAAAAGTCGGGCCATCCAACGTGCTAGTGAGGACCTACAAATCATTCCAAAAAACAGCCCTATCAGTTTCATTCGGAGGTGCATAAACAATAATCAGATTGAAGACTTTACCTTTGTAATGGATCACGGCGTGAATAAAGCGTTCAAAAAAATTGGTGATATGAGCATTCACAACATCCTCATTCCAGAGGAGCCAAATACCACCAGCGAATCCTATCGCCTCAACACGAACATTACGTGTAAAAGAGAGGCGCCCACAGACGTGATCAGCTCAGTCACCCGAAAATTTTTGTTCAATTATGGCCAGAATCTCGACCTTATGTTGCTTAAGGAGATATCTAATCGCGCGACGGAACCCGTCATTACCGGCTCCGCGACAATTCCATATTAGGCAATTCATAGGGACACCAAACAGAGGGTAAACCACACAATCAGGGCAGAGGAGTCCCTGAATCGACCGCGTCTTCTTGCATAGAGTCCTCATCGGATGAGGCCACCGGATTCTTGCAAACTCGTTCAGACGCCTCGATTTGGCGTCTTAGGTCCGCGATCGTATCATTCGCATCAACGAGATTGCAATTTTTCGGCTGGTCATCGACAACCTGCATCGCTTCATTAGAGATCGGAGAGGCAAGGTTGGGCTCTTGATTAAGGACCGGGTTCAAGTTCAAGTCGGGCCCAACGTTGACACCACATGGAAATACTTTGTAGGGGTTAAAATTAAACGGCACATCAACACTCCTGGGCCGCTTGGAAAGCCCAATAGCCAAACGGGCCTTAGCACCCCCTCATTATTATTTGTCTTCTGGCCACTGTCTTTCTTTTGATTATTACGCCTCTAAGACTTCTTTCGGTTTGACTTGTGTCCCTCAACGTTTTGCCCTTGAGAAAACAACTCAGAATCATTGATTCGGGGAGCCGCCTTTTCATTGTTCTTTTTTCCAGCTCCCGAGGCCACATTTGTACTCCCACCCGCTTGGAACTCATGCCCCTTCATAATTGTTTTCTCTTTACCCATATCAACGGATCTATCTCCCTGTTGGTCAGTTTCCTCAACGTCACATTTATCAAGGGTAATGAACCGGTTTTCCACCTGTTCCGACAAACCCTTGCCGTCGGCATCCTTACCCTTTCCCTGAGCTTGGTACCTCCGCCGTGGCACCTCCATCCAAGGTCCATGGAGAGAGGCAGTGGGATTAGTAGAAAACGTAGAAGCGGCCGACCCGTCGGGGGTGGTTGCCTGGCTCGTAGGGGATTTACCAGACTCCTCGGTAACAATATTAGGGCTAGCATGGGTGGCCGAAGGACAATTGGAGGCCAAATGACCGTACCTACCGCACTTCAAACAGATGAGGTGAAGCCCTTCGTACTCAAGAAAATACCTCGTACCATTGATCGTCACCGTCCCTTTAAGAGGTTTTGTTAGATCGAGTTCAACGCAGACCCGAGCAAACCGACATCGGTTAGAGAAAAGCGTGCGCACATCAGCCCTAATAGGTCGTCCAATACCCGCAGCGACACGCATCAGGATCTCTTCTTCATAGAACACGAGAGGGAGCTTAGCAATCGTAACCCAAGCCGGGGATGTCGTAATAACATCTGTTTCCGGATCGAAATTAGGGGACCATGACTTGATGATAAGATAATGTCCAAAAATGGTCCAAGGTCCCCCCGTAAGCGCCTTGAAGTAGTCGCTTTCAGTTTCAAACCTCACCACATAATACCCATTAGGAAGATCCGCTAGTAACATCTTTCCGGTTGGCCTCCAAAGCTCCCGCAGCTTTTTATCCATGATATGGAAAGGAGCAAAGGTCCCCAGTACCTTCACAATTAGGGAAGATCTCCACACTTCCGCAAGTACAGAAATGACCTCAGGAGCAATCGTGACAACAGGATCGCTGGACTCACCACCAGGAAAACAAACATCAATTTTCCCGTTGAGAAATTCAGGGGCTAGTGTTGGTCTTTGGTGACCAACTTCATTTGTAACAAGTTCCTTCCACGTACGAGGCGGGGTCGGGGAAGCCGGAGGGTTCGGGGGGGCCGGAGGGATCTCCGGGGGGACATGATTGGGTGATGGTGGCAGGCCGGAACCAGCCACCACCACCGTGGTATCGGCCATGACAAGGCACACAGGGGAGAAGAGCGTAGAATCAGAAAAGAGAGCGTATTACCCAACAGAATTTACTAGCTAGACACAATGATGTCAAAATAACTTTTAACCCTAGCTCAGATTCTATTGGCCCTATTTAATGGAGATTGGTGTCTTATTGATTGATTTCTAAAAAGAAAGTTGGATGAAGTTGCCAAGATGATCACTCCAAAACCCTTTTTGTGGACACATTTTTATAGCCTTATAGGGTTATTCACATTGAAAATTTTCAGATTTCAAATGTAGAAACTTCGGTAAAAACCCACTTTGTTACCTTATAATTTCTACAGCGCTTGTTTGTTGTTAAAAAAAAAACAGAGCTTTGTTATTATTACAATTCTGAGTAAGAAATTAGAGTATTCTAACACAAAATTGAAATTTCACAATGACATTAAACTAATGCATTTTATTGTACAATCGTCGTCGGAAACAAAAGAGTCCATTTTCTATATTTCATTAAATAGCTGTCTCGTACCAAAAATTGAATGACAAGTCCTCCATTACACACTAGGCAACTGAGAAAATCCGACCCTGCATTTCCATCTCTTTGCCAATGTGCATTTTTCACAACCTCAAAATGCTAACCTTGTGTTTTATTTAATATATTGGGCTCCTCCCTGAACCAATAGTTTCCAATTTAAGACAATTAAAAATTAAAATCACATTTTTACAAACATGCTCAAGACGGATGACTCAACTCGCAGAATTAAGTCTCTCCCCATCATACAAGGGTGGTCACTTATCAAGCCTTTATCCAGATAGAGACCTTAATCTGAAGTTCATTCCACAATTTATGTTACCTTGACAAACACAGATTCATATGAAAAACAGGCATACACAGAGAAACAGATTTTTACACTAGAAAGGAGTTTTTGAGTTCTTTCAAGGTTTCAGACACAAAATACAAACAAGTGAAACAACAACACTACCCAATATATCTTGTCAGGCAAGGGCCGAACAAGTCGGAAGGGTGTTTCCGATAGACCCAAAGGTGGGAAGGAAGAACGCAAGAATACAAAACAAAACTAGCAAACAAAACACAGACAGAAACCAAAAAACCATAAACGGATAGGCAAACACGCCCAAACACACGACAAGAAAATGCTATCCAGTTTCTGGGTTACATAGATTATAAGCACAGAAGGTAAACAATTGAACATTCGGTCAATTCGAAGTTGGGCATTCTACAGTTTAATTATCCAGAAATCAAGCTAATTTTACATGGGCGGGTGTCCTATTGGTGATCATATCATTTTGGTATCCTCTTTTCTTTCACCTCAAGATGTATACTTAGTACTTACCTCAGGAGAATGCTGTAGAAGCAACTGAAGCTTCTGAAAGTGTTCTTCAAGAGCATTGGAATCAGATATGTTATTCCCTGTCTCAGATGATGCCGTCTTTCTTTTCATATCATCATAGAACACTTTAAGAGCTGCTTCTGTTGAGATAGAATGTGCAGATTCATGCAATGACTTAAACTCTCTTATCCTATCTTCTGCTTCAACCATTTTCTTCCGTAGTTCTTCTGGAAGGTAAGCGAATGCACTGCATTAACAGACAAAGTTTGATACTTTATTATATTGCACTGAGATCAGCAATTCATAGTTTTCATCAGCATATTATAGTTGGAATTACCTGGTAACACCCCGAACAAGACCCCAGTTGTACCCAACGAGGACAGAATTTTTGAATCCGTCATTGAAACCCTCTTGTGCAGAGTCGTTTTGTCCAGCTGAAATGCCCTCACGGTATCCATGCTAATGATTCACAAAGAGCAAGATTTATTAGAAGGGAACAACATACAAATGTAGAAGAACTGAGAAAGATGTTGAATAGAGCAAGAAAGGAAATAGCAGGATAAAATTACATTATAAAACTGCTCATGCCTGCTCTTCCATTCTCGGTCAAGTTCTGATACAGCATTTGTGTCATCATCCGAGTCGCCCCACACAGATCCATCTACATAGGGCCTATCCCCTTCACAACCTGGGATCAAATGAGAGAGCACATGAGCACAAGAAATATACATAATATCAATAGGATAGCCTAAAAAAACAAAAACAATAAGAGAAGCTGTTATTTATACATGCACAAGTGCACAACTAGGCCAGCAACTAGAAAGATGGTTTTATCTTTTGGAATGAACACCTACTGTTTTGGTGAGAGGCAAGAAGTAAGGAATCATATCTGAGAGATGTAAGGAGAAAACTTGTATAAGAATATTTTTGTCTCTATGTAGATCATAGTTTATACAACTGGTGATTGAGATTCGAGAACATATAAATTACACAAAAAAACATTCTAAAAAGATAATATGAGAGAAAACTCTGATCAATAAATTCAACAGTTCTCAATATGTAAGGCAGGAAACATCTTAGTCAAGAAAAGCTTTTTTAGGTGCTATGTTTCATTATCCTTTTAGCATGACTTTTGCATTGATACAAATTTTATGCATTTCTTCAATAACTATCATACTCAACAAGTAAGATCTAATGTGCATATGTATTAAACAAAGTAATGTACCATTTTGTAAAAATGAAACCTATTCTGCATTTGTAACCAAGCACAATAGAAAATACAGTTACCTTCACAGGATCACAGCCAAGAAAATCATAGCACATGGTTCTGGGGTATTTATTCATGATTTGGAGGTGGGAGTCCAAAATACAGTTAATGAAGCACACATTTTCAGCTTGAAAACAGTTAAACAACATCCCTGATCAAAAGAACTGTGGGAGGGGGAGCGAAAAGCCATAGAAGAGTAATATCTAACAGCTTACAATTGGCAGATGAACAAGGACGTGCCTCTACAGTCGCCTGTTTAGGTGATTCTGCCTGGGAACGCTCCATTAGCAGAGCAGACTGACGTTTGTCTCCTACCAACACAAATATTCCATATTTCCATTACATATTAAGCATTGATAATAATGAACGTCAAGTCCAACAACCCATCAGAAACTATAAGCACTAAAGATGTTTAGTTAGAACCAAATGAAAATCCCCTATTCAGTATCAAACTTGAGCTAATGCAACTCTTCAAAGATCAGCCTGAGAGGTCCTAATTGTAGTGAAATCTATCGACAGCGATAACCTCAATCAAGATTGTCTCACATCTAATATATTCCAAATGTTATAGCAAAGAAGATTACTTCTCAAGCTAAAAATTGGTCATGTTAGATGAGGCTTAACATATGACACAGACAGGAACATTACTTCTCAAGCTAAGAATTGATCATGTCAGTGCCCTAGCACTACGTAAGTACAATGATTGCAATCGAAACTTATCTCTCGTTTCTTCCCTGGTTTAACATCGGAAAACCTATAAAATCATTCAACAAAAGAGACACGGCTGTCCAATTCAAAGACAAATAAGGAACCCTGGTAGCATAAAACTATTAAATAAAAATTGGAAACGATTCTAGTACACCGAATGTCCCATCAGAATCCAGCAATCCTTCGGAATCAAAGTACAGAATTCTGAGGTATAAAACCGAATTCTATCAACTCACTGGGGAAGAGAAAACGATCTATCACTCACCGCGCAATCGGGAATTGGATGAAGCAATCCTTGGTCACTGAAACGCCGGAGATTGCCAACGACGAGGATCAATAAGAAAGTTGAAGAAAATCGGCGGCACCGGCAGAGAGGAGATTTATGTTTTATTGGCTCTTATTCAAGTAGCCCAAGTAAATGGGCTGCTTTCAAATGTCCTCTCAGCCCATAACAGGGTTTAAATGCAAGATAAGATGAATGAATAGTTAGGGATCGTTTGCTTCAATGTAGAAGTTCAATTCTTGGAAACTTACTTCCTAAGAAATAATTTCAGTAGGAATTGAAATGTTTGGGAATTGAAATAATTTATTTGATGTTTTTTTTTTTTTTTTTATAAATGAAGTGTAAATTCCTGAGAAGTTATTTCTTCTATTTATTTTTAAACCAAACTTGTGCTAGTTGTACTTCTTGGAAGATAGTGCTTGAACCAAACTAGGACTTAATCCTAAAAACGGGGTTGCATTTCACAAGTGGTGTTTTTTTATACTGTGATTCGATTGAATTACACATCATGATGTCTTATATACTCAAGTCGTTCCATTGATTTTACAGAAATTGTTGATTAACCTAAAACATCCATTCGAATCTTAGGTAATGAAATGGTAGTGTTAGTGTTAGGGTTAATGGAAGATCAAACAAACTTTGTTAAAGGTGATACCATTCACGATTGCCTATCTCAGCTACTTCTTCAATCTAATTCAGTTTGTTTCATCTCTTCACACGATCATACTCAACTCAATCTCCCATCACATATCATCATTTTCTCCTACAAATTCCGCGTCATCCCTCTCAAGACAATCAACCATCACTTGGACATCAAGCTTGGCTACTTGTTTGAAGATCCAACGTCTCATCCTGATCCTTCAACTTGTTTTTCTATTACAGCTCATAACACAATTCATATGCTTACCAAAACAATGTACCATATCAACTTTCAAACCCCTACGAGTAATTCAATCAAAGTAAGTAGTTCTTACTAAACATCGACAAATAAATGAGAATAACTCCAAGAGAAATGTTCTATAATCATCCATTGCAAGAGAATTGGTGTGGTGCTGTTTCTTTAGCTATCTGCAGACAAGAGGTCATAGAGACAACATCTTACATGCATCAAATGAACAGCTCTTACAAAATGGAACATAAGGTATTCATAATGATCTTATATTACAAGTCAACGATTTGAAGCCTAATGTGAGCCCAACCCTTGATTTGAAGCATCTTAAGAAGTAGAATCATGAAATATATGATGCCCTTAAGACACTTAGCATCATCAAAAGGTAGCTGCAATTCAAGGATCCAGCAAAAAAGTGTGTAAATTACAAGTACAATAGTTTATTAATCAGTAGAAGAAAAGTTATCCCTCTGCCCAGAACCAATCTCTATATTGATGAACTTAAATTTATCAGTAGAAGAAGAGTCATCTCTCTATGCAGAACCAATCTCTATATTGACCAAACAATTCTGAAGATTAGTTGCAACAGAGCAACCTCTAATTACAGCATATGAATAGGGAGCAACCCTTAAGCTCACAGCATGTGGATAGAGCAAATAAATGTACTAAAATAAGCTATGAGTTCTCTTATCCTCTACAAACACTGGATTTAAGGAATACAAGAATAATCAAGCAAGATGGAAACTAATTAGTAGAAACCAGAATAGAAATTTATCAACAAATTTAGGGCTCACCCAATGCAAATGGAAATCATGAAAACATTTATCAAGTTCTACAGAGGTTTCCACTTTCCATGATAACCACTCCCAATCTTGAACTCATTAAAAATCCTGTGAAGTAAGAAACTTCATTAATCTGCTTCTGCCAGACATTGTTAAACATAAAACAATTGAAGATACCAAGATCTATTAGAAAGAAGCTACTTACAATTGGGAGAAAATTGGCAAGTTTTGGTAATAGGAGCCAAATTTCAACTGGGTATGCAAAATGTTGTATGATTCATTGGGATGAACATATCAAGTAAGGGCAAGTAAGACAAAAGAATCTCAAAGCAACACAGAAATGATCAATTCAGATAGTAAATCAGTTTGTTGATTTGCTGTGTTTGGCTACATAGCTATAAAGGTTACTTTTGTTATCATCTACCAAAAGCCAAAAACAGTGTTCCAATGGACAATCCAGCAATACAGAGATAAGAAACCCCCTGAAGCCTAAAGAAGAACAAGTTCAAATGCTTGGCCATCTGCATTGTGGAGGTCAGAATCTGAAGCCTCCCAACCTCCTCCATCTTCCTATAGAAATGCATCGGCTTGATAGTCGACCTCAACATCAACGCCATCGACAAAGGGAATCCGAAGGCCACAGCGCTCATCAGCGTCATCTCCGGCACCGGCGCCGATCTGGTGGCGTACGAGATCCATGCGCCTAACCCTAATTGCGCCACGCACATGATCCCCATGACTCTGCTGGCCCCGTACATGTTCTTCATGAGCTTCTCCGTCACCTCCCGAGTCTCGTTCGCCAAGGAAGAGAGATCTCTCTCCACCGTCGGCCCTTCGATTTCCTGGTGCTTAAATCCTTCGAATTCGTCTTTCGCTTTTTCTTCTTCCTTGGGGCTTGATTCGTCGATTGGTGCCGATGAGAAGAATCGGAGCCCCTGGTAGGGTTTGCGGATCGGCGCAGATCCGAAACAAGGATGAGAGAATTTGACGAGATTGAGAAGATAGGGTTTCTGGAGATTGAGATCTAGAGGTGGAAGACATGGATTGGATGATGAGTAGATATGGCTTGTGAAGCAAGCAGAGAGGGTAGGAATTAGGGATTTGAATTTAGCTGATAATCTTCGGGAGATTAGAGCTGCCATTTGCGGAATTCTTCTTCTACTCTGAGATACTGAAAAGAAATTCCGGTTGGCCGAGGAGGACAAAACTATTTGCATCAACAAAACCAGCACGAAATATGATACTTTTCACGTAACCACCCTTAAAAATGATTATTACACAAAACTACCCTTGAAAAAAAGAAAGGTTTCGAAAATCACATAAATACAATGTTAAGGCCCTAGGCCTTGTTTCACTTTTGTATTGAAAGAAGTTTTTGGGTGAAAAGTGATTTTTAGTGTCTCGAAAAACGTAAAAAGTAGAGAGAGTTGCACGGATTTCAAGAGTATTAAAAGTAGTTTTTGGGTAGAAAGGACTTTTGTAGTGTAACTGAAACAAGGCCATTTAGTAAGCTGCTGGAATCGAATTGAAATCAACTATCGGAATGAGATTAAAAATCGAAACAAGCCAGTCTGAAAACATGTTATTTGGTATCCTATCGAAATGAACCATTCTTGGTAACTAGGGCCTAGGATTTATATTTATAAATTGTGGTTTAAAGTTCTTAAAGTATAAGAGATTTTAAGATTTTTCATTTAGGATTTTTTAGATTTTTATAGTTTAAGTATTTGTTTGAATGTTTAAGGTTAGGGTTTGTAAGGTTAAGGGTCTATGGTTTTAGGATGTAATGGTGTAACTACCCATGGTTTTAGATTTATGGTTTAAGATATGTGGTTAGGTGATGAGAGTCCATCTACCGAGCCATTTCCAGAGCCAGCTAGCGTGCCCCCGCAATCGCCGGCACATCACCTTGGTGCTCCCTTGCACACGACACCAACGTCGTCTCCTCTTGGTGCGCCCTTGCACACGACACCAACGTCGTCTCCTCTTGGTGCACCCTTGCAAGCTGCTCGTGGTGCACCCTTGCACACACCTTTTGGTGCGCCCTTGCAAGGGCTTGGTCCGCCCTTGCAAGCCGCTCGTGGCGCGCCTTTGTACACACCGATTTCCAACCTTGGCGCGCCTTTTCCTTTGATGGATGGTACCACTTCTTCGGGCACTTTTGATGGCACTTTGTTCCATGACTTGAGTGAAGATTCCAGCCCTAATGACAAGTCCAATTTGCATGACAAAGGGGAGTCTTCACTTGGACAAGTATCCAAGGCCGGTGTCCGAGGCGCTAAGAAGCCAAGTCAAGGTATCACGCCCTATCTTGGGTAAATCACGCGAGACCGAGCTAAAGCAATGTTTGACCAAATCAAAGAGGAGCTCATGGCTCATAAGTTTCCGAAGGCTTACAAAGATGAAGGTTGGAGTCTCCTTATGACTCTTGGTTCTACGAGTTGACTCATGTGTGGTTTATTTTGTAATTTCAAGAGAAGTGTGGGCTGTTTTGGAGAGAGGCGTGACTGATGGGGTATAACCCTCGTTTTTGTTGTCTTTCTCCTTAGACTTGAAATATGAACATGCTTGTTTCTCTTTGTTTTTCAATCAAAAGTTCTACTTGATTTTCTTGTTGAAGATTGTTGGTGAGTCATATCCAACATCCCCTTCAACTTAGTTTGCAACTATCGGTGCGTAATATCCGAGCCTTGCATCCATATCCATCACTCCGCCAATCCATCTTCATTTGAACCATCTCCATCACCACTCGTCCAAGAGCCACACGAAGGTATCACCATCTAAACCTTGTTTCGACCTTGGTTGTCCACTCGTTGCAAGTATTGTCTTGATCGTCCCCTATCTTGTTGTTGCGTGTGAGTGTGCCTATTTCCTTATGCCATTTATGTGTCAATTTTTCGTCCTTCTTTGTTGTTGATGGAGGTCGAATTTTCATGATCCATGGCTGAGTTTTTGCTTGCACGAACATGAAGAAGGAACACCAAAGGTTCTTTGCTTGAATGAGTAGTTGAAAGGTTGTCTTTACTCCTTGTTTAATCCCTTCAATTAAGAGATTGTTTGAATATTTGATTTTTGAATTTTGTGCTGAAAAATGAGGGTTTAACTTGAGTGAAATCGTCCCCTTTGAATCTCGTTACATGCTTGTTGATTGGTTTCTACTCTAGGATACGGGAATAACACCAAGAGGTACTTGTCTTGCTTGCTTTCTTGTCTAAATTTTGCTTATAAAAAAAATTAGAAATTCGCGCCTTAATGAAAAAGTCACACTCAGGAAGAAAGAGAATCGGGTCTAGAAAAACTCAGACCCGACGAAAGTGAAAGAGAGGTCGGGCATAGAAAAAGTTGGACCCCGTGAGAAAAAGAACCCGAGCAAGGCCTAAATTTTTGTTTTAAGTTGTTGCTTGACTTTCTTGGTGTTTAGTAGCTTCTTAGTTGTTGTTTGCCTTTTGATGAGTGTGTGGTGTGTTTGAGCCTTTCTTTGTTGTCTTTTGTTGGAAACCTCATACTTGCAACTTTTCGGATTTCCATCTCGAACAAGTTTTGGTGATTAATTCGTGTGCATCACTATATCCTTGCTTGCTACTTGGTTTTGTTGAGATGACGAGTGTAGATGATGACAAAGATAAACAAAAGATCAATGAAGAGTCTTCCAATTCGGCAGAGGCCATGCTTAGGTCCATTCAACAATCTATGCAATCTATGGAGACACGCTTTAACAACTTGGAGAGCCGAGTCCAAGGGATGGATGAGAGGACACAAGTGCCTTAAACGAGAGCTCCACCGAGTGTCTTACAAAGTGCCAACCGTGTGGAGGTGTTACATTAAGAAGCCTCGGCGTCTTATGTGCCAAATTTTGAGGCTTCCGCCTCTCTTGGCTTAAGTGCGCCCTATGAGAGCATTCCTCCATATGTTCCTCTCGTGAGCTTCAATAACCCACCTTATGTGACCAGTCCCGGGGTAAGACCTTCATTTGCTACTTTTCCAAACAATATTCCATTAGTTTGCACTAACATTTCAGGTTATGGAGTGGCAAACCTTCAAGATGCTAGTCAAACCATGGCCACCAGCTTGCCCATGCCAGCCTTTTGCATCTCCCTCGGCGTGGTCAGCTCCCTCGGGTGCCGGTGCAAGGCGCCGTCGTGCAGCCTTGGCAGGGCACACCCATCCTTCAAGAGGAGCGACCTCGCGGCCCTCATCAAGGCATCAAGCTTAATGTGCCGACCTTTACGGGCACCTCCGATGCCGATGCATGCCTTGATTGGCTTGCCAAAGTCGAGTCTATCTTTGACTTTTATGGATATGATGATGCTCGGCGAGTGGCCATGGAGGCCATCCACTTTACCGACTTTGCTTACCATTGGTGGCTCGAGGACATGGCCTTGAGGAGAATGCGCCGGATGCCTCAAATTAACACATGGCCAGAGCTTAGAGAGGCCATGGAGGAGCAGTTCGTGCCTCAAGATTACACCGAGCGGATCCATGCAAAGCTTGAGCAAGTGCACCAAGGAGAGGGATGAGTTCTACAACGACTTGCGTATTCTTATCTTTTGTTCCGGGTTGCAATTTCCCGACGTGTATGTGATTTTTAGTTCATTAATGCTTTAAATTCGAAACTAAAAAATATTGTGAGCACGCTGCATTTTAGTAGGGGAACGGAGGTTGAGCAAGCACTACATTACACCAACCACATCTACAAACACCTCTTTCAACGACGCCAAAGTTCCACCAATCCCCGGGCGTGGCAATCTTCCACCACCACGCCTAGGGTGCCTTCAAATCAGTCCAAAAAGCCGGAGTTTAGGAGAGACTCTACCTCACAACCAAGGAGAGAGTTTCCCCTACGCCCACGACAAGAAGGAGAAGAACATGCCAACGATGTGAAGTGTTTCAAGTGTCTTGGCCACGGGCACTATGCTAAGAATTACCCAAACGCTCGGAAGGTTCTTCTTACTTCCCAAGGAGAGTATGAATATGAGGATGAAGGGGCTGCATAAGAGGAAGAAGAGAGCCCCGAGGTTCAAGAAGAAGAAGAAGAGCTTCATGTCACCGCCGAGGATGAAGAGTGTCTTGTGGTTCAACGGACACTCTTCATGACGGAGAACACCACCACGCCTAGTAAACGGAAAGTTATCTTTCACACTCGATGTAAGATCATGGATAAGGTATGTAGTGTGATTATTTATAGCGCTTCATGTTGCAATATTATTAGTCAAGAGGTCGTAAATAGGTTTTCTTTGCATACTACTCCTCACCCTTTACCTTACCCTTTGTGCTGGTTGAATTCTAATGCCCCTATCCAAGTCAAGGAGAGGGCTCGTGTTTCCTTTTCCATAGGGTCATACAAGGATGAGGTGGAGTGTGATGTGATCCCGATGACCGCTTGTCATCTACTTATGGGACGCCCTTGGCAATTTGACAAGGGAGAAATTCATGACGGGATATCCAACGAGTATCACTTCCAAATGGAGGGGAAGAAGGTGACTTTGCACCCGATGACTCCCCATGAGATTATGTTGGATCATGCGGCCAAGGAGAAAATAAAGAATCATGCTCATCAAGAGGAAAAGAAGGAAAAGAAGCTGACCATAGGCGGCCCCTCTACGCCCTTACTCTTGGCCAAACCGAAAAAGATAGTTCATACATTCAAGGGGAGTGGTGTTTGCCTTGTACTTGTCTTTCAAGAATCTTATTTGTCTTCTAAAGAATTGAATGATCTTCCTCCTTCTATTTATCAACTTTTACAAGACTTTGAGGAGCTATTTCAAGAAGGGGTTCCAAAGGGACTCCCACCGTTAAGGAGAATAGAGCATCAAATCGACTTTGTCCCGGGTGCCACCTTCCCAACCCGTCCAGCCTACCGGGCCAATCCCGGGGAGACTAAGGAGCTTCAAAGGCAAGTGCAAGAGCTCCTAGACAAGGGATATGTGCGTGAGAGCCTCAACCCGTGTCGTTCCTGTCATTCTTGTGCCCAAGAAGGACGACACATGGAGAATGTGCGTTGATTACCGGGCGATCAACAACATCACCATCAAGTATTCGCCACCCGATTCCGAGGCTTGAGGACATGCTTGATGAGCTTCACGGGGCAAGTCTCTTCTCCAAAATTGATCTAAAGAGTGGATATCATCAAATACGAATGAAGGAGGGAGATGAATGGAAGACGACGTTCAAAACCAAGCAAGGCCTCTACGAGTGGTTGGTCATGCTCTTCGGATTGACCAACGCTCCTAGAACGTTCATGCTGATGCGTTCCAGCCTAGGACGACATCAACGATTTCTACCTCAAGACGAGCTAACCAATTCGTGAGTTCGGTTCAATACCCGCCTTCAGCTATATTGATGACATCTTTGGTCGAAGACATGTTTCGGATCAATTGGACGAGTCAGGGGTCGAGCCACGCATTTCCGAAGGTTCACCGACGGTGCGACCGAAGCCACGCCAAGCGCGCCCCAACCATGTGCCCACGCCGCGCCACCAGAACACCAATTACCTCGGACGTGGGAAGAGGCCTCGGAGCGCACCCACGCTCCCCATGGTTGTGACCGCGACGCTCCCGCAGCAAGGCAACACCTCCGAACGCGGGCTGGATCCTAGGAGTGCGCCCGCGCTCCCCTGGGTCAGGCCGCGCTCCGGCCGACGGTGATCCGAGTGTTCGCGACTTCTTCCGAGGGCTCGGGTCTTCGGGTTTCTACTTTTATTTCATGTCAGGTTTTTAAGTGAAAACAATTACTTTAATTGGTATTACTTTTATTTCCGTTATTTATTTAATTAACGAGATGGGCTGGGCTTGCATGTTTGGGCCCATTCTCGCTTGGGTTTTCTAGGATTAGATCTAGTTTTCTATTAATATGTCAGACTTTCATAATTTCAGTTTTACGCTTGAATGAATAGAAAGAATTGCCTTTGTGAATCGAGTTTTTCTTCCCTTGGCTTCAGGCGTCAAATCCTTCTAAACCTTCTTCCAATCGCCCTACAATCCTTATGAGGTTTCGTTTGTCGGAATCAATTTCACATCGAGACGACGCTAGAACCCTAGTGCCGTACTACCAAATCACGAACCGCGTGCCTCTGCGTGCCCTATCTTACTTGCTTCCGCTTATTCGCTCATTGAAGATCGAGACGGGATTCATAACACGAGACGTCGGTCCTTGTAGCAAGGTGAAACGCATCACATGCGCTTGATGAACCACGTCCTCCGGCCTTTCATTGGTAAGTTTGTGGTTGTGTACTTTGATGATATTTTAATTTACAACCATGATTTACCCTCTCATGTTGAGCACATTAGGCAAGTGCTTGATGCTTTGAAAAGGGGGCGCCTATTTGCTAACTTCAAGAAATTCCACTTTTGCTCGGATCACGTGGTGTTTCTTGGTGTTGTTGTGAGTAGAAATGGAATACAAGTGGATGAGGAGAAGGTGAAGGCGATTCAAGAATGGCCAACACCTACAACCATGACGCAAGTCCGAAGCTTCCTCGGTTTAGCCGGTTTCTATCGCCGGTTTGAGAGAGATTTTAGTACATTGGCTGCGCCCTTGACCTTCCTCACTAAGAAGAATGTTCTATTTACTTGGGGGGAGGCGCAAGAAGAGGAATTTTCAACCCTCAAGGCTAAGTTGACATAAGCATCGTTGTTTGCTCTTCCCGATTTTATCAAGATGTTTGAGATTGAGTATGATACTATGATGTGTCGAGAATTGGTCTTGGAGGAGTGCTTATGCAAGAAGAGAGGCCTATTGCCTATTATAGTGAGAAGTTGGGAGGAGACGAGCTCAAGTACCCCACGTATGACAAAGAGCTACATGCTCTTGTTCGAGTGCTACGGGCGTGGCAACACTATCTCTTGCCTTAGGAATTTGTCATCCATTCTGATCATGAGGCATTGAAGTACTTGAGAGGCCAAAGCAAATTGAACCGAAGTCATGCTAAATGGGTGGAATTCATCGAGTCCTTTCCCTATGTCATCAGGCACAAGAAAGGAAAGGACAACGTCGTCGCCGATGCGTTGTCACGGAGGTACACTCTGTTATCTTTACTAGATGCTCGCTTGCTTGGCTTTGCTTTTATGAAGGAATTATATGCTCATGATGTTGAATTTGGTGACATTTCATGCTTGTTTGAAGGGGGGGAGTCGGGATCAATTCTATTTACACGAGGGGTTTCTTTTTAAGGGAACTCGTTTATGTGTGCCTAATGGCTCGGTTAGGCGTTTGCTAGTGCAAAAGGCCCATGGTGGCGGCCTCATGGGGCACTTTGGTATTATGAAAACTTTTCATATGCTTAGGGATCACTTTTATTGGCCTCACATGCTTAGGTTGGTAGAGAAATTTTGTTCTTTATGTGTTACTTGTTTGTGTGCAAAGTCTAAGGTGCACCCTCATGATTTGTATACCCCTTTACCAATTCCATGTGCACCATGAGAGGACATCTCCATGCACTTTGTATTGGGGTAACCTAGGATAAGAGGGGTAGGGATTCCATTTTTGTGGTGGTTGATCGGTTTTCCAAAATGACACATTTTGTTGCTTGCCACAAAACTGACGATGCTTCTCATGTTGCTACCTTGTTATTTGATAACATCGTTTGGTTGCATGGTGTCCCTAAATCTATTATTTCTGACCGTGATGTGAAATTTTTGAGTTTCTTTTGAAAGACGCTTTGGTCCAAGATGGGAACCAAGCTCTTATTTTCTACTACTTGCCACCCGCAAACGGATGGGCAAACCGAGGTCGTTAATCGTACTCTTGGTTCCCTGTTGCATTCTATTTTGAAAACTAACTTGTGCAGGTGGGAAGAGTGTCTTCCTTTCATTGAATTTGCTTACAACAGGTCCGTTCATTCCGCTACAATGAAGACGCCTTTTGAGGTGGTGTATAGGCACAATCCCGTTACGCCGCTTGATTTGGCGCCTTATGCCATTAAGGATCGTGAGAGTCGTGAAGGCCTTGATCAGTATGAGAAGATTAAGAACATTCATGAGGAAACTCGTCTTCAATTGAAGAGGTGAACATTTCAATACAAGCGCCAAGCTGACAAAGGGCACAAAGAGCTGATTTTTGAACCCGGCGACCTTATTTGGGTTCATTTGAGGAAGGAGCGCCTTCCCGCTATTCGGAATTCTAATCTTAAGACACAAGGAGATGGGCCTTTCCAGGTTTTAGAGTGCATCAACGACAATGCTTACAAGCTTGATCTTTCTCCGAATTATGGCGTCCATGAGGTATTTAATGTTTTTGATCTTATTCCTTGTTTTTCTAATGATGATGTTGAGAATGAGCATGATCAAGGTTCGTAGACAAACCCTTTTGAAGGGGAGTAGGATGATGAGATTCCATCTACCGAGTCATTTCCCGAGCCAGCTAGCGTGCCCCCGCAATCGCCGACACATCACCTTGGTGCACCCTTGCATACGACGCCGACGTCGTCTCCTCTTGGTGCGCCCTTGCAAGGGGGTGGTGCACCCTTGCACATGTGACGAGCAATTTTACGTCGCTATAAAAGCACTGTCAAAGAAAATTCCTAACTTCCTAACATTAGCAAAGTGGAAGTAAGGGTCGAACCCACAAAGACTCGGAATACTTGTATTTAAGTAATATTACTAAGTTAAGAGGGAGATTTTATGGTTGTAAACTAAAAAATCTAAGTAATTAAAACTAATTAAAACAAAGCAAGTAAAATGGTTTAATATTCAAATATGGAGAAAAGCGTCCAACTAGTTTTTTATCCATTGCATACATGAGTTTTGATCCTCGATTATCCTTATTTCAATTTCCCTTGACTAATCTATTGTTAATTTATGAAATTCAAGCTTAAAGTGGTTATTAATATACACCGTCTTTAACATCCTTTTAATCAATTAACCTAGAAAACCTTCTATGTCAAGTTGATCATGCAATTAAGTTCAAAGCATTCAATAGAAACAAAGTTCATGAATTCCACCGTCTATTCATGAAGTTTTGTGATTAAATTCTCCGCCTTTGATTAACCTTATTCCACCGTCTATAAGTTTAATCAAAGGATTCATCCATGAATAATCAAATTCCACCGTCTATTTAATTATTCTAGTTGTAATTCAACCTAGAAGTAAAATAGGTGGCCAATCTATTAAAATCCTAAGTGAATTTAAATGAATTAAGCACGGAGAGATTCAATCTAGTCAAGACAAATAGAAATAATTCAAATCTCACAAAACGATCATGCACACAACTTCAACTAACTAGTTGGACATGAGAAAATTAGCTAGAAATTGTCATTGAAGAAAAATAAAAACTTACAAGAGTCAAATTGATCTTCAATTGCAAAACTAGGGTTTTGTCTCCCACAAATCTCCAAACTCAATCAAACTTAGAACACAAGAATAATAATAGATAGCATAATATCCAAATAAAACCTAGAGAAAGTATTTATATTATCTCTAAAAATATCCAAAAACATAAACTAAAGTCGGCCCATAAGATCACCCAAGGCCCAAGTCAGCGTCGCACAAACGCGCCGGAGCGCGGTTTGGTCCAGTGAGAGCGCGGGCGCGCTCTGCCGGATTTGCCCGCGCTGATGCCGCAGAAACTCGGCCCTTCGCTCTTGTCTTGTAATTCTTGCCTTGGATCTTCACTTCAATGCTTCTTATGCATCCCGAGGTCCGGTCCTAAGCTTTCATCTACCGTCTTCCACCTCCCGACCTACAATTATGCACAAAGACGCGTAGATTCCGAACTAAACGAGAATAAAACCTAAACTAAAACTTACAACGAAATCCTAGCTAAAAATGAATAAAACGGGAATTAAAACATGCTTTAATACCTATACCTATATTCTCTATCAAATTCCCCCATGCTTGAACCTTGCTTGTCCTCAAGCAAGACATACAAATCAATCACACCACAAACAAGCAAGCCATGACTTTAATTCATTTTTAAGAAGCTCAAACTTAACCATGAAATCATTGCATACATTTATTGAAAGTTTCAAACCAAGCTATTAATCCATTCTAACCCTCACCAAGATATATGTGTTTTCACTCAACACTCAAGTGTTTAAAGGTATGTGTTTTCGCTCAAAAATCATCTTTGAATGCCAACTACCATATGCTTGCATCAGTGCACTAAATCTCCACCACGAATGTTCAAATGTAAAACATAAATCATGAGGTCTTTTTCAAGGTTGTAATGGGGCCAAGGTATAGACAAGTAGGGGGGAATCATTATTTGGCCATGTGGTGCTAAATCCGGGAACTAGAATCGACTAAAAACCCGAATTACATCAACACTCACTCTCAACACTTTTTCCCTTGTACTTCCTTTTCTTCCATTACGTTCTTTTAAACACTTCTTTCTTTTGCTCAACGTTTAATTTTTCTTTCTTTCCAAAAACCCAGTTGAGATTTATTCTTTCTTTTTCATTCTTCTCTCACAAGAAGACTTTGCAATTTACACATACAACTCATCTCAATCAACCTTTCAAACCAACTTTACTTAAAGACTTTTCAATAAATATTCCCAACATCCTTAAACTCTTCATTTTCAATTTGCACATTTCCCCTCTACTACACGTTCTCATACTTTCTCACAACCCCAAAGTACAACAAATAACCCACAAAATTTCCCTAGTCAAATCCTAATTCCCAGATAAGGGTCAAGCTTATTCGGCTAGGATCAATTTTTGTGGAGCTAATAAACAAGGCTAAGGCTCAAAAACAATTGTAACACCCCGATTTTCGTCGGAGCACCACTTGGCAGTAGACCTCTTTCGAGGACTACTTAGGTTGGTTTGACAACAAATTCACTAGGATCTTGCAACTCGGGCACGGCGAGAAACAAATAAACATCTAACTTTTTATTTTAAACAGAAGGTGGAAAACATGATAGTATTCTCGAATTCATAAACAGAAGATATCAATCGGATCAATCTGAAATTTCAAACTATCCTAAACCAGTTCTATCCAACTAGTAACAAAACAATTCAACAGACAACTCTCAATACATAATTAACCAGAACCTGACAACCTGAACCTAATGACACATCGCCAACATCCGCTCCACCAATCTGTTGAGAATCCATAACAGTTCTTGAAAAGTACCTGAAATTGTAAAAGTATTCCCCGAAGGGTTAGCTACAATTCTAATTCAAGCTAGAAAGCGTGAGATGCATACAGAACGTTTGAAAAACCGTACAGAACCCTAGAAACCAATTTTCACACATAATCAATAATTACCAATTCATATCAATTCAACACTTAACGTTAAATAGTCACACAGACACCCATACACACAGACACACAATCAGACAGACACACGGATACACACACATATACACACATACAAACCACATCACAATTATCATCACATTAAAAATAAACAATACCACAATAGTAAAATTAATACAGATAGCATCAATAATAGTAACAAGGATTACAGTAATCTTCACAAAGATCCTCCCAGCATAAATAACCACAAATACATTCTGTTAAACGAAAACCATGAACACGAGACCATTCAAACAAAAATCAATCAAATAAAATAACAAGCAACATCCTCCTCAAATCCAAATGGCACCCTCCGGCCTTTCATCTATGGCGCACGGTCAGGGCGCACCATATACACGTGTCCATTTCCTCTATTCACCCTTCTTTCCCCGACTAAACCTCTACTAGAGCGTTCACCAAAATATTTTATTTTATTTTTAGAAGGGGGTCCCTTCCAGCCGCATAACCATGCTCAGGGGCCTCTTCCTCCTCAGCGTACCCGTACCCATGGCCATACCGGTGGAACCCAATGCACGCATATCGAAAAATATTTAAAAATAATTTTTCATAATTCCCAAAAATATATACAAGCACGTAATATGAAATCATTCCAAAATAAGGTTTGTACATTCAATTCAATCATTTAACACATAATGATCGTAAGCAAAGCAAGTCGACAAACGATTAACCTCGAACAACAGAAACAAACACACAGCGAAAGAAAGATAGACTCGAACAAGTCGCAATCACAATAGCAAGCACAACCACAATCACAATTCGAGCGCAACCGCAATTCGAACGTAATAAAAAATTCAAACACAATCGCATTCACATTCTCAATTACAATTGCAACCACACTCATAGTTACAGTCAGAATTACAATCACAATCAAACTTAAAACCACAAACCGAATCACAATCACAGTTATAGCTACACCAACAATTACAAATATAATTACAACTTCAACACCAGTACAAGCACAAACATAAACACATTTACATTTACAAAGACAATTACAATTACAAATTTCAAACGCACAATCGCAATCGCAATTACAATACAGTTATAAACACAATTTACAAATATGAGTACAACACAATTTTCAAATATAATTACAACATTCACAAGCATAGAGAAAAAAAATTTACTTTAAAGGAATTAATATGCAGAGGGACTAGTTCCCAAAAACCAATTCCACATACATGGCACTCAATCTAACAAGAATTGAATTAAGCCGAGCAAGTCGTAGAACGACTTACCTCACATGAAGAATTCCCGACGAGAATAGAAGGCTAGGAACTCAAGTAGTAGCGATGTCCTAGATATGTTAACGGTGACGCTTAGTACTTTGACGATCTCGAATAATAAAAGAATAAAGCTCGATAACTTGTAACAGTCGCAAGTTCACTATATAAACAAACTAACCAAGCTAATCACAATCCTAATTACTAATTACGTGTCCTTATAATTAAATTAACTAACGTTATTGATCAACTACATGTATATAAAATTGTGTGATCAACTCTATCCTATTTATAAACAACAATTACAACACATCAACTCAAAACACAATTAATTACTTATAACCAAACACTACTTTAGACAATCCTCATTGGAACTAAGATCTGCTAAATCCATCCAAAACCAATTCAGAGTTTCAAACTCACCAATTTCACCGGAGTCAAAACTCAATATATATTCAAAACAAACAGACATGTTCTTATATATTTAACCTGTACAAACGTAATTAATTAGTCATTAGCCACATAGCCATCTAACCCATTCACTTAGTGATCCAACTTATTCACCCCCTTGAATACCCTGCACAAGTCCAGAGATAGAACGAAATGTGTGCCCACTAGTCACTAATCCAATCACCTAACTAAGATGTCGGCTCAACTTGATTATTTCTATTAGAAGCTAACTTAACACAAGGCAGTTTAAAGCTCTTACCGATGACGACAGAGACAACGATTATGATCGCATCATACTCGGCTTGAAAAACAGGACGGATGACAATCAAAGAGACACGAAGACTTCTTGGTGTTGATCGAATCCGATGATGACAAAGTCGACCTCAGAACCCACGAAGGCTGGCGGGGAACAAGTCGGAATTGGAAAAGCTAGCCAAGACCTTGGCTCGACTCGACCTCGACACTAAGGAGATCAGACGCACTCTCGGGCCCAAAACAGAAGTAAGGAACTTCGCCTCGGCGAACACCCCGTCGCGACGGACTGGCAACGAGGTTTATGCAACCAAAGCTGGTGGCAAACGTGGGAGAGAACGAGCAACGGAACAAGGCCGGAACAAGGCTCCTTCAATTGGATCTCGGCGGTGTTTCCCCCACGCTAGGCTGCAAACTAGACTCTGATCGAAAGGGAGGGAGATGGATCCGATTCGATCTAAAGGCTGATCTGCTAGATCCGCGGTTGACGACGTGGAGTGGCTAAAATCTGCAACATCGATGAAGCAGCAATGGAGCGGCGACGAACGAACGGCGAGCAGCTTGGATGGAGTGCAGGAGAAGACTGTCGACGAGGTCTAGCGCTCGAGCAAGACGAAAAGGATCAAGGAAGAGGAAAGGCGAGCCGCGGCCAAGAGGGTGCAGCGCTGCTCCTGATGTTGATCGAAGAGGCCCTATGCCTAGGGTTTTTCGGGTATCTCCCCAAAGAATTGGAAAAGAACGATTAAAGGAAGAAGGGGAAAAGAGCAATCGGGACCTCTTGCAAACAATTGGGCTAGGCCCACTTGTTGGGCTTTGGCAAAGTCCGGAAAAATAAAGATAGCTTCTTGACCCAAAATAATTAGATAGAATGAGTGGCTAGAGGAGCTAGCCCCGACTCCTCGAGGTGAAAACCCGGGTATTACATTACTACCCCCTTAAAGAAAGTTTCGTCCCGAAACTTAGAAAAGTAGAACGATAAAATTGGAATGTTAAATCTAGTTTGAGATTATACAGATACTTCCACATAAGAATCGGTTTGTCCCCGAATTGTTATTTTTCAGCTTTGAACTTCAAATATGATTTCCACAACAACAAAAGTAACTCTAAATCAACAAAACAAGGTTATTCGATCCAACAAACGCATCTAATCTTCTTTCAAATGAATATAGTCGAACAGAGCAAAACGACAATTAAAAAATCTCGGTTCAGTCAACCCAACAAACAACCAAATGATTGACAGGCAAACACGTAGACATATTATCTCGAGCTTCTACAAATACCTCCCCCTAAATAAAAGGTTCGTCCCCGAACCGTCAATTATAGATAGGAAAGAATCCTAAGACATAAATAAACAACTTGGAACCAACAAAAGCCAACATTAAATCCACAATAACTGAAAAACAAGCTCGTCAAATTCAATAAACATAACGAAACTCGTATCTATTGAAAATAGTTAATCCACATACAACTCAAGTAAGGGATCCATCTCAATCAAACTAGCAAACAATCAAACATCCAATTAAGTACATAAGTAAATATTAAACAACGAAACATCCTTCAGCTTGTGGCAGCAGAGTCATGACGTGTCATCTACCTACCAACTTCAGAATACCTACCCAATTAAAACATTTCAAAACATCGGCCGATTTGCTTTTAAGTTGGAGCTCGGTTAACTCCGTCGTTCAGTTCCATGTGCCTTGTTGTCAACCTGGCTCTGATACCAATTTGTAACACCCCGATTTTCGTCGGAGCACCACTTGGCAGTAGACCTCTTTCGAGGACTACTTAGGTTGGTTTGACAACAAATTCACTAGGATCTTGCAACTCGGGCACGACGAGAAACAAATAAACATCTAACTTTTTATTTTAAACAGAAGGTGGAAAACATGATAGTATTCTCGAATTCATAAACAGAAGATATTAATCGGATCAATATGAAATTTCAAACTATCCTAAACCAGTTCTATCCAACTAGTAACAAAACAATTCAACAGACAACTCTCAATACATAATTAACCAGAACCTGACAACCTGAACCTAATGACACATCGCCAACATCCGCTCCACCAATCTGTAGAGAATCCATAACAGTTCTTGAAAAGTACCTGAAATTGTAAAAGTATTCCCCGAAGGGTTAGCTACAATTCTAATTCTAGCTAGAAAGCATGAGATGCATACAGAACGTTTGAAAAACCGTACAGAACCCTAGAAACCAATTTTCACACATAATCAATAATTACCAATTCATATCATCAACACTTAACGTTAAATAGTCACACAGACACCCATACACACAGACACACAATCAGACAGACACACGGATACACACACATATACACACATACAAACCACATCACAATTATCATCACATTAAAAATAAACAATACCACAATAGTAAAATTAATACAGATAGCATCAATAATAGTAACAAGGATTACAGTAATCTTCACAAAGATCCTCCCAGCATAAATAACCACAAATACATTCTGTTAAACGAAACCCATGAACACGAGACCATTCAAACAAAAATCAATCAAATAAAATAACAAGCAACATCCTCCTCAAATCCAAATGGCACCCTCCGGCCTTTCATCTATGGCGCACGGTCAGGGCGCACCATATACACGTGTCCATTTCCTCTATTCACCCTTCTTTCCCCGGCTAAACCTCTACTAGAGCGTTCATCAAAACATTTTATTTTATTTTTAGAAGGGGGTCCCTTCCAGCCGCATAACCATGCTCAGGGGCCTCTTCCTCCTCAGCGTACCCGTACCCATGGCCATACCGGTGGAACCCAATGCACGCATATCGAAAAATGTTTAAAAATAATTTTTCATAATTCCCAAAAATATATACAAGCACGTAATATGAAATCATTCCAAAATAAGGTTTGTACATTCAATTCAATCATTTAACACATAATGATCGTAAGCAAAGCAAGTCGACAAACGATTAACCTCGAACAACAGAAACAAACACGCAACGAAAGAAAGATAGACTCGAACAAGTCGCAATCACAATAGCAAGCATAACCACAATCACAATTCGAGCGCAACCGCAATTCGAACGTAATAAAAAATTCAAACACAATCGCATTCACATTCTCAATTACAATTGCAACCACACTCATAGTTACAGTCAGAATTACAATCACAATCAAACTTAAAACCACAAACCGAATCACAATCACAGTTATAGCTACACCAACAATTACAAATATAATTACAACTTCAACACCAATACAAGCACAAACACAAACACATTTACATTTACAAAGACAATTACAATTACAAATTTCAAACGCACAATCGCAATCGCAATTACAATACAGTTATAAACACAATTTACAAATATGAGTACAACACAATTTTCAAATATAATTACAACATTCACAAGCATAGAGAAAAAAAATTTACTTTAAAGGAACTAATATGCAGAGGGACTAGTTCCCAAAAACCAATTCCACATACATGATACTCAATCTAACAAGAATTGAATTAAGCCGAGCAAGTCGTAGAACGACTTACCTCACATGAAGAATTCCCGACGAGAACAGAAGGCTAGGAACTCAAGTAGTAGCGATGTCCTAGATATGTTAACGGTGACAATTAGTACTTCGACGATCTCGAATAATAAAAGAATAAAGCTCGATAACTTGTAACAGTCGCAAGTTCACTATATAAACAAACTAACCAAGCTAATCACAATCCTAATTACTAATTACGTGTCCTTATAATTAAATTAACTAACGTTATTGATCAACTACATGTATATAAAATTGTGTGATCAACTCTATCCTATTTATAAACAACAATTACAACACATCAACTCAAAAGACAATTAATTACTTATAACCAAGCACTACTTTAGACAATCCTCATTGGAATTAAGATCTGCTAAATCCATCCAAAACCAATTCAGAGTTTCAAACTCACCAATTTCACCGGAGTCAAAACTCAATATATATACAAAACAAACAGACATGTTCTTATATATTTAACCTGTACAAACGTAATTAATTAGTCCTTAGCCACATAGCCATCTAACCCATTCACTTAGTGATCCAACTTATTCACCCCCTTGAATACCCTGCACAAGTCCAGAGATAGAACGAAATGTGTGCCCACTAGTCACTAATCCAATCACCTAACTAAGATGTCGGCTCAACTTGATTATTTCTATTAGAAGCTAATTTAACACAAGGCAATTTAAAACTCTTACCGATGACGACAGAGACAACGATTACGATCGCATCACACTCGGCTTGAAAAACAGGACGGATGACAATCAAAGAGACACGAAGACTTCTTGGTGTTGATCGAATCCGATGATGACAAAGTCGACCTCAGAACCCACGAAGGCTGGCGGGGAACAAGTCGGAATTGGAAAAGCTAGCCAAGACCTTGGCTCGACCCGACCTCGACACTAAGGAGATCAGACGCACTCTCGGGCCCAAAACAAAAGTAAGGAACTTCGCCTCGGCGAACACCCCGACGCGACGGACTGGCAACGAGGTTTATGCAACCAAAGCTGGTGGCGAACGTGGGAGAGAATGAGCAATGGAACAAGGCCGGAACAAGGTTCCTTCAATTGGATCTCGGCGGTGTTTCCCCCACGCTAGGCTGCAAACTAGACTCTGATCGAAAGGGAGGGAGATGGATCCAATTCGATCTAAAGGCTGATCTGCTAGATCCGCGGTTGACGACGTGGAGTGGCTAAAATCTGCAACATCGATGAAGCAGCAATGGAGCGGCGACGAACAAACGGCGAGCAGCTTAGATGGAGTGTAGGAGAAGACTATCGACGAGGTCTTGCGCTCGAGCAAGACGAAAAGGATCAAGGAAGAGGAAAGCCGAGCCGCGGCCAAGAGGGTGCGGCGCTGCTCCTGATGTTGATCGAAGAGGCCCTATGCCTAGGGTTTTTCGGGTTTCTCCCCAAAGAATTGGAAAAGAACGATTAAAGGAAGAAGGGGAAAAGAGTAATCGGGACCTCTTTCAAACAATTGGGCTAGGCCCACTTGTTGGGCTGTGGCAAAGTCTGGAAAAATAAAGATTGCGTCTTGACCCAAAATAATTAGATAGAATGAGTGGCTAGAGGAGCTAGCCCCGACTCCTCGAGGTGAAAACCCGGGTATTACAACAATGGGGCTACAAAAACAAAGGTATAATGTAGGGTGGACAAGGATATAAATGAGCTAAAGAAAATTTGCCTCAATCACTTTTACATCATGCATTCAAATCATATAATGTGGCCTCGAAAAAGAATCTAAACGCAAGTTCTTGAGTTTAAACAATCAAAGAGATACACTCAAGAATTGCATGCAAAATTGGCATGGAAAGGCTCAATAGAATTCTCACAAGGCAAATTTTTGGTTAGAACTACATAACTAGCTCAAGTTTTCACTTTCATGCATACTCCTTCACAATTAAGCAATTCTTATTTAGAACTTTCATCATAAACTTAACAAGTCATGGGATATGAAATCATGCTCACCATTTAAAAAAGTGGTTCCAAAGGGGAAAATGAATCCTAAATGCAACAAATCATTTTTTTTCAATTTTTCTGAATTTTTGGAGACCCTTGATCAAGTTTTACAGAAAGGTTTGAACTAGAAAAATGTTCTTATATATATATATATAGTTTATTATTGTGAAGTTTTAAAGGATTTGGAATTATGTACAAGAAGTTATAATGCATACTGGCATTTTATTACATTTGGGGTTAGAGTTTGTAAGAGTAAATAGCCTAATTTGCATTGGGTTACATATAGGAGCACCAATCATTGATCGTGGTCAAGAACAAGGGGAAGAGATATAGTATCTATCCTGAATAGGTGAGTATATACCAGAGATTCAACCATATGTGCTATATGTGAAATATGAATATATGTGCTATATGCGCTATATGAATATATGAGCTATATGGATATATGTGTTATATGGATTATATGGATATATGTGTTTTATATGATAGCTCTGAAATTTCCAGAGTTGTTTGCACAGAAAGTATGTTAGCAGATGGCATATGATATATGAACACATGATGCATTTGATTGCATAGCATATTGCAATGAGATTAAAAGGACATGTGACTGTCTTGCCCTGAATTTGTATACAGGACCTACGGGTCACACAAGATCTACGAATTATACAGGAACTACGGGTCATAGTTCTTACAGGGACCATAAGAGTCCATATACAGTAAACCGGGGGCAGATTTAGGCTTGAACAGTTCACAGAATAAAGAATCGGAAACATCAACATTTGCATTTGCATAGTAAATTCATATGTGACATATATTATACGTATGAATATGTATACTGACCAATTGCTTGGCATTGTGTGAAATAATTGATGATGGTTTATATTCACTGAGTATGCGACTCACGTAAATCGCAAAACAATTTTTCAAGTTCAGCTAGTTCTTATTGACGTGTGTCCGTTTAGAGGTCACATTCATACAGGTCGGCCGGCTGAAGCTCTAAGCAACCTTCTCCTCCTCATTTTTGCATCATAGGCATATGGCTTGTAATAGAAGTTAAGAGTGACAGATGTTTTAGTATGAGTAGTAATGGCATAGAACTGTGTGTGTGTGCAACCTTTTATGGTTGTTAATTCCGCTTTGTGCTTCCATGGATAGTTGCTATATGTGAATTATCTGTTTATATAAGAAATAAGTTATTACTAAGCATAAGTCATAGGGTATAAGGGTGTCACAACTAGTTTTTGGTATCAGAGCAGTGATATGATTCTTTACGGGCATGCATTCATAAGCATATGTAATTCACATTAGAATTGCCTTCATGAGCATGATGCATAAAGGAGAGAAGGTTCAGCCGTGCCACGTCAGTCTATAAGAGCATCTCATACAGCACTACATGAACATTCATTTCATACACATGAACCATAAGAAGAGGAAGTACAGAGAAAATGGTAAAGGTACATACAGTATATCGAGATAGTATAATACGAGTGGATACAGTAGAGTTATCAACTGATTTGATCTTGGTATGAGTTTGATGTTATTTTGGGTGTGGACTTGCTCATAAGACATCATGCTAAAGCGGATTGTTATACCAAAGAGGTAGTGATAGACTCGCTTGGGAAATCAAGAGTGATTTTCTATGGTGATAGAAAAACGATACCCACTTTCTTAATATCTACAACATCAGCTTTTCGCATGATCAGAGAGGGATGTGAGGCGTATCTGGCCCATGTTATAGACCGTACAGTTGAATGTGATGAGGTTGGAGATATTCCAGTTGTTAAAGATTTTTCAGATGTGTTTCCACAGGATCTTCCTGGATTGCCACTTGATAGAGAGATAGAGTTTACTATGAAATTAATGTCAAGTACTGCACCGATTTCTATTCTTCCATATTTGATGGCTCTTCTAGAGTTACAGGAACTGAAGAAACAATTACAAAATTTGTTGGACAAAGTATTCATTAGTGCTAGTGTATCTCATGACTGTGCATAGATTACAGAAAGTTGAATCAGGTGACAGTGAAGGACAAATATCTATTGCCAAGAATAGATGCTGTATTTAATCAACTTCAGTGTGCAAAGGTATTTTCGAAGATAGATATTCGATCAGGATATCATCAGTTAACGATAGCTAAATATGAAATTGTCAAGACAACATTAAGAACTCGATATGGGCATTATGAGTTTCTGGTAATTCTATTTGGTTTGACTAATGCACCAGCAGAATTTATGGCTTTGATGAACAAGGTATTTCAATCTTTTCTGTATAGATTTGTGATCATCATTATTCATGATATATTGGTATATTCGTGGAGTACAGCTGAGCATGTTGATCATTTGCGTATTGTGCTACAAGTCTTGAGGGAAAGATAGTTGTTTGCTAAACTGAGAAAGTGTGAATTCTGGTTGGATCATATGGTATTTTTAGGACATATAGTATCTGGAAGAGGTATAGAGGATTGATTCTAAAAAGTTTGAAGTAGTGGTAAAATGGAAAGCATCAACTACAGTTACAGAAGTTCGTATCTTTCTTAGTATGGCTGGATACTACAGACTATTAGTGGAAGGATTCTCTATTATAGCCGCACCACTTACTAAATTGCTATGAAACAATGCTTCATTCCACTGGTATTCTGCGTGCAAACATGTCTTTAATGAGTTAAAGCACCGACAGACTACAACATCAATATTGAGAATTCTTACAGGTACAAGAGGATTTGGTATTTACAGTGATGTTCATATCAGAGTCTTGACTGTGTCTTAATGTTGGATGGAAAAGTAACTGCATATGCATCATGACAGTATCGATCACATGAAGTTTCTTATCTTGTACATGATTTAGAGCTGGCAGCAGTAGTATTTGCCCTAAAGATTCGGTGACATTATCTATATGGAGAAACATTTCAAATATTTACAGATCATAAGAGTTTGATGTATTTGATGAGCCAAAAGCAGTTGAACATGAGACAAAGGCGTTGGATGAAACTACTGAAAGATTATGATGATACGATAAAGTATCATCCGGGAAAGACCAATGTTGTAGCAGATGCTTTGAGTCAAAAGATTAGTGGTATGATTGAAAATATGCACATGATTTCATTGTCAGATTTGATTGCTTTGCGAGGTCTAAATAATAGACTGCAGTTTGACATAGATAGAGTATTGATTGCTACTTTTGAGATTTGAACAATGCCGAGACAGAAAACTAAAGATGCACAAGTAAGAGATCGAAAGTTGGCAGGAATTATAGAACTTGTTCGACAAGATAGAGATACGCCATTTGATATTCAGGATGACACATTGATGTTTGGAACAGATTCATTATGTTTTCTATGTTAGTATGTCACGACGATATTGATCTTATCCGTCACATGTGAAAAGATTCAGAAGTATAGTTTGCTACATAGAGGAACCGATCATGATAGCAGATTAAAGTATCAAACAGTTACAGATGGAGAATCTGAAAGTAATTCAGAAGAATCATGGTATAGAGGAAACAACTTAGATAATAGAGGATAAGATGAGAAAGACATATGAAGAGATAGCGACTTTTGAAAACAAAATTCTTATAGAGGGGGGTAAATGTAACGTCCCCGACCAAAGTGCATACATTATTTTGCATTCATATAAGATTAGTAGCATATGGATAGCATAGTGGCATGATATATAGTGAGTTTTTAAAAGTAATATTTATTTTCTAATTAATTCTATTATATTTTAAAAAATTTTTAACTAAACGTTAATTATTAATTATTTCAGGGTAAAGTTTGTAGTAAATGAGATTTCAGGGTGAAAAGTGGAATTTTACAAAATTAATGCCGACTTATTACGCCGACTTCAATCTATTATATATGGAGTATCAAAGTTCTCTTCTGTAAATTGAAAGCTACGTATAAGAACAAAAAAGAGAGAGAGAGAGAGGAGTAATTCAAGGTTTTGTAGTTTGTTTTTGTTGATTTGGTACAAGATCTCTTCTATCGGGTTTAATTTCGAAGTACAAGCGTGATTTGGTAAGTTTTTAATTAGTTAATGGTTTATCTGGATTTTTCTAATTTTCCAGATCTAGATCCACCATTGTTTTTTATTTGAAAATCGGTTGATCTATAGTTCTCAAAGAGTGTGTTCGATATCAGATTTATATTCGGTAAAAGATTTCATAGTGATTTTAGGGTTTCTCTTTGTAATGATTTTTGGAGACCCTTGATCAAGTTTTACAGAAAGGTTTGAACTAGAAAAATGTTCTTATATATATAGTTTATCATTGTGAAGTTTTAAAGGATTTGGAATTATGCACAAGAAGTTATAATGCATACTGGCATATTATTGCATTTGGGGTTAGAGTTTGTAAGAGTAAATAGCCTAATTTGCATTGGGTTACATATAGGAGCACCAATCATAGATTGTGGTCAAGAACAAGGGGAAGAGATATAGTATCTATCCTGAACAGGTGAGTATATATTGGAGATTCAACCATATGTGCTATATGTGAAATATGAATATATGTGCTATATGCGCTATATGAATATATAAGCTATATGGATATATGTGTTATATGAATTATATGGATATATGTGTTTTATATGATAGCTCTGAAATTTCCAGAGTTGTTTGCACAGAAAGTATGTTAGCAGATGGCATATGATATATGAACACATGATGCATTTGATTGCATAGCATATTGCAATGAGATTAAAAGGACATGTGACTGTCTTGCCCTGAATTTGTATACAGGACCTACGGGTCATACAGGATCTATGGATCATACAGGAACTACGGGTCATAATTGTTACAGGGACCATAAGAGTCCATATACAGTAAACCCGAGGAAGATTTAGGCTTGAACAATTCACAGAATAAAGAATCGGAAACATCAACATTTGAATTTGCATAGTAAATTCATATATGACATATATTATATGTATGAATATGTATACTGACCAATTGCTTGGCATTGTGTGAAATAATTGATGATGGTTTCTATTCACTGAGTATGCAACTCACGTAAATCGCAAAACAATTTTCCAGGTTCATCTAGTTCCTACTGACGTGTGTCCGTTTAGAGGTCACATTCACACAGGTCAGCCGACTGAAGCTCTAAGCAACCTTCTCCTCCTCATTTTTGCATCATAGACATATGGCTTGTAATAGAAGTTAAGAGTGACAGATGTTTTAGTATGAGTAGTAATGGCATAGAACTGTGTGTGTGCAACCTTTTATGGTTGTTAATTTTGCTTTGTGCTTCCATGGATAGCTGCTATATGTGAATTATCTGTTTATATAAGAAACAAGTTATTACTAAGCATACGTCATAGGGTATAAGGGTGTCACATCTGCCTTTTGAGCTTCCAAGACATCGAGCTTTAAACTAGATCGTTTTGCATATAGGACGTGTCCTCCTTCGCTAAATGTTTGTTCTACCGATACGGTCGAGGCGGGAACAACAAGCACTTGAGCCGCGATCTAGACCAAGGTTGGGAAAGTCTTCTTGTGGGTCTTCCACCAAGCTAAAATATCAAATTCTCCTTCACGAAACTCAAAGTGGGTTGTTAGATATGTTTCAAACTCCGCATTCGAGCTCGAAT
Source organism: Fallopia convolvulus (assembly GCA_964016875.1). Lineage (NCBI taxonomy): Eukaryota > Viridiplantae > Streptophyta > Magnoliopsida > Caryophyllales > Polygonaceae > Fallopia > Fallopia convolvulus. The sequence goes on from OZ024720.1 coordinate 5,445,443, forward strand.
GTCTCGGTTTCTTGGTAAGGGTATGCAAAAGATTAGCACCCGCCTTTTAGTAACACCGAGCGCACTCGAGCTCGAAGAGGAGGATGAATGTGGAGGTAATGGAGAAGAACTAACACTAGATGAATATTCGGTAATCAATTCCTCAATTGATCTTCAAACTTTACTAAGTATATCCCCAACATTAGCAATATCATCATTAACATCCAACTCTAATGCATCATAATAACTATTGGATCGTAAGAGGTTAGAGAGAGCTTGGGAACTGGCGGTTAGGCTGTTCTCAAGGCAATGGAATACAGTTTATTGCAAGTACTAAAAGCTTTAAAAACACAGTTCCTTTATAGAGGAACCCCACTACAATCAACTAGTTGTGTGGGTAAACCTCTACCTCCGCTTGGAGGATTTTGAATGATCCTTTTGATTTATTGTGAGTTCCTTAGTTACACAGGCAAGATTTATACTTCTTTGTTCCTAGCATTTCTACCTAACTCTAGTAACACTATTAAATCTTCTCGACCTTATTCCTAAGCAAACGAAACAACTAAATGCAAACGGATCAAACCTGACACCTTGAGCTCTCAATTCCCTTGCTCTAGGGAACTCGGTTTCGCCGTCGTCGAGATCGAACACTCGCCGTCGGGGACTTCTCTTCACTTGGTTCTTCAGTTCTTTGTGAGTAAGTGTTTGCTATGGAAGAAGTGCTTAAACCTAGCACTATTCATTTGACTTTATACTCGGTTGTACTTGGGCTGCAATCTCTACTTTCATGTGGTCCAAAATACCCTTTGCCTTGCACCCTGAGTGTACAATCTTCACATGTGACATTGATTTGAACTTGGTCAAATTTTGGAATCAATTGGACCGTTGGATCACTCTCATCCGTCTGTTCCTCAGACTGATCCTTCGTTTTGTCTGAGACAGGATCCTACGATTTGCGCTGAACGGTCTTATTTGCACATGTGAGTTCCCATGTGATGGGAACTGTCCTCTCCAGAGTTCCTTTCGATAGGAACTCTTCGTCATGCATTCATGTGTTCCTTTGGCATTCTTGGAGATTCTTCTTACTGCTTGGTGTTCCTTTGAAATGCTTGACATTAGCACGTTAGTTCTCATATGGTGTTTGTCATTATCAAAACTGTAGACATGTATCGTTGTTCCGATGTTTGGAACTAGAGTTCCCAACACCGTCCCAACAATTTCCCCCTTTTTAATGATGACAAACCCATCACAAAATAAACAAGTATTTCAAAACATGATATGAAGATGAGTTCCTAATCAAGATCCTTGGGAGCCACTTCTGTGAAACACTGAGTTTGTACTTAGCTTTTTATGCAATTGTTCCCCCTTAGCCAAAGCATGTTCTGTGATAGCTTTTAACATAACTCATCTCGCATATTTTGTCTTTCCCCCTTTTGAAATCATCGAAAACATATGAAACACATAATAAGGCAATTGAAGGAACACACAATCATACTAAAAGCCATTATATTACTTAAGCAAAATTATGTACATGGGAACGCAATACATATTATGGGGAAAACAAGGATAAGGAGAAAAGAGAAGGGAGATCATGGGCTCTGGGGGAGCAGGACATCACTCAATCGGGATAAGACGTGCAAGATTTTTTCTTTGTTCCCTGCCATCCGTTCAAGCGTGGTTGCGATGTGCTTCAACACTGAAGTGTTCCCATCCTTGGGGCCTTCACCAGAGGGAAGTGCCTCTTGATCCTCAGCTTGCTCTGAATGACGCATCTTTTGGACCACGAAAAGGTCCAGTTCCCTTCCGATGGTCCCTTCTTCCTTGGTAGCGTCATAGAGCCCCTCCTTGACCATCAACTTCTTGATCAGACCAGCATAAGGAAGGAAGTGGGAGGTCGAGGTCATGCACTTCTCCATGTGCCCAAAGATGATGCAGGGAATATTGATGGGCATCTTATGGAGGAAGTGATAGAGGAGGATGGCGTCTTGAATGTTGAGTTGGTGACGCTTCTCTTGTCGTGGGATCACAACTGTGATGATGAACTGGTGAGCCAGCTTAGCAATGAGGGACAGATTGTGAGTGGGTGTTATAGTCCTGGGAACATGGCCCTCATAGATGGCGTTGTAGATCACTTCGTTGTTGAACTCGCCCCAGTTCTTGATAGGAACAACGTTGAGGCCCTTGACAAGGACCTGTAGTTGAAGGCGGATAGAGGAGGCAGTGAAGATGAAGTCGTCGCCCTGGAGGAAGAGAGTTCCCTTGGTTCCCTCGTCATGAATGACAAAGTTGTTGTATAAGAGGAGCACCTGGGCAGGGTCGACACTCACAGAAGTATCGCAGACGTGTTCCCATCCTTGGGCTTTAATGAGATCCCAGAGTTCCCCAAGTTTCTTTTCTTGGAGTTGTTGCTCGTTGAGAATGAGTGGAGGGATGAGCTTGCGATCCTCAGCTATGGGAACCTTCTTTGAGACAGTTCCCTTACCCTTCTTCTTCTTGTTCCCCCTTGCGACGGTAGCCTTTCTTTTCTGCTGAGGGGTTGCAGCCGCTTCAATCATAAGGGGAGGGTCCCTTGCTTCTTGGGCACTCTCCGACACCACCATTTGGCGTCCTTGATTTTCTTTCTCAGTAGTGGCAGCCGCATGCTCTTGAGCAAGACCCTCTTGGTCAAGGTCTTTAGTAGCAGCTCCATCGACCGAGTGCCCTTCTTCTTCGGAGGACAGGCCTATGTCCTCTTCGTCATCTTCTTCTTGATGACCAGCACTTGTCCCAGCACCGTCAGATGGTGTTGGGTTCTCATCTTCCTGGGCCTTGTGGCCAACGTTCCCTTTCTCTTCGGAAGGCCTTGATATCACTTCTCGGAGCTCCTCCTTGAGAGCGTCGAGACGAGCATTCTCCTCGGTAGTTCCCATGACTATGGGAGGCTGTATCTTGGCCTTTTTGCGAACGACCTTAGCAATTGGGAGCTCGTCCTCATCAGAGTCGAGGTCTATGGGTTGCTTGGCCGGAGAGGGGGAGGGAAGTTTAATTGTGGAGGGAGATTTTTGTGGAGAGGGTGATTTATGGATTGGAGAGATGGGTGGAGTTGGGACCTTTGAAGAAGATGGGGGAGTGGAAGGAGTAGTAACTGAGCCTTGGGACTAGAGTTCCCAAAGGCAGGCTTTGGATTTTGAGAGGGAGATTAGGAAATGGGGGATGAGGGTGGTGTAGGAGATTTGTGTTGGGAAGAAGACGGGGGAGGATCAGAGGTTCCCTCAATCGTGGGAAGAGAGGGATTGTGAGAAGAGGATGCTGGTTGAGTCTTTGCAGAAATGGGGGTAAGTAGATGAAGGTACTTCTCAGAGGGAGAGACGATAACAAAAGAATAAGGTTTGGGGAGGAAGAGAACTTCATCCATGGAGAGAAGAGATTTCTTCTTCGACAAGTGAAGAGAAGGAGAGGAGGGAGTAGAGATCTGTTTTTATGTGAGACGAAGTTAGGGGTAGAAAGGGAAGAAAGAGTAACCTCGATAACCGTTGTCCAATGAACGAAGAGAGATGTTTCAACTTTAGTAGCATGCTTATGACACACGTCGCTTTCTTCCAAGGGAAGTCTCTTCGACTTTTTCAAAATGCGTGGCCCAGAATGCTTCAAATTCTGACAGAAAATCCCGTTTCCCAAGTGACTTTTCATCTTCTCAGAGATGGCAGTGTTCCCTTGCTTATGAAAAGATTGCACACCAGTTCCCATGATCTTTGAACAGGTCAGGTTGAGTGAAGTGGTTAAGGGAACTTACACTCAAATTCTTTGTGAGGCTAAGGAACTCAAAAAGGAACCAGACAATTACAACTCGATAAAAGGGATAAAGAGTTTGGCTCATGAGAAGCGTTTGTCTGTCCCTTGGTTTAAGGGTTGGTTTTACGATCAACCGTCATAATGGCTTGTAGAGAGGGTTAAAGGGAACTTTGGTTGATCATTTTGGGCCAAAGAGAGATAACGTTCCACTATACATAAGTAAGCTCTAGACTAGTAATATGGCAAAATGAAAGCAATAATTCCTAGTATTCCCTATCATGCATTTCTAGTTAGACTAGTCAGGCATTGAGGGAGAGAAAAACAGGGACTTGTTTAGTTTAGAGTTAGCATCCCTAGAAGCATTCGAAAACGCGGGTAGGGACATCTGTCTAAAGCTTTAGTGAGAATGTCCGCAATTTGCTCTTCAGTTCTACAATGTTCCATAGAGATGTTCCCATGTTCAACATTGTCACATAGAAAGTGATGCCTAATGTCTATATGCTTAGTACGAGAATGATGCACAAAATTTTTGGAAATGTTAATGGCACTTGTATTATCACAGAGTATGAGAACTGGGCCAAAAGACATACCGTAATCTTGAAGTTGATACTTAAGCCATAGAACCTGGGAACAGCATGATGCGGCAGCCGCATATTCTGCTTCAGCTGTGGAGAGTGCCACTGTGTTTTGCTTTTTGGATCCCCATGAGACTAAGCATGACCCTAGGAACCGGGTCATTCCAGATGTACTCTTTCTATCAACCAGGTGCCCAGCGAAATCTGCATTTGTATATGCAATGAGCTCAAGGGAACTGTTCCATGGATACCAAAGGCACAAGTTATCGTTCCCTTTGAGATACCTGAAAATCCTCTTCACCTCTTTCAGGCGTGATTCCTTAGGGTTAGCTTGAAAACGGGCACAAAGACATACGGAGAACATGATATCAAGTCTACTAGCAGTCAAGTAGAGAAGGGACCCAATCATACCTTTCTTTGGTCCACACTTATACCTATTTCATCCGCATTGAGCCTTGAATTTGGTGAGATGGAAGTGTCGATGGGCCTGGAGTGTCCCATCCCATATTTCACGAGCATTTCTCTGATGTATTTTTGCTGATGAATCCTTGTTTCCTCCTTAGTTTGAGATATTTGGAGTCCCAAGAAGAACGTGAGTTCTCTTATGAGACTCATCTTAAACTCACTGCTTATAAGGTTCTTAAAATTCTCAACACGAATTTTGTTAGTTGCTCCAAAAACAATGTCATCAACATATACTTGAACAATCAATATATCCTTAGATTCTTTCTTAAGAAAAAGGGTTTTGTCTATGGAACCTCGAAGGTAGCCATGAGACAAAAGGAATTGAGCGAACCTGTCATACCATGCTCGGGGAGCTTGTTTGAGACCGTAGAGGGCCCTCTCCAAGAAATAGACATGGTTAGGAAGCTTCTCATCTTCGAATCCTAGAGGTTGAGCTACGTACACTTCTTCCTTGAGGTGCCCATTGAGAAAGGTTGTCTTCACATCCATTTGATATAATTTGAATCCTTTGTGAGCAACGTAGGCAATTAGAAGTCGAATGGCTTCGATCCTCGCAACAGGTGCGAAGGTCTCATCATAGTCGATTCCTTATTCTTGTCTGTATCCTTGGGCCACCAGACGGGCCTTGTTCCTTGCTACTGCTCCAGTGTCATCCAGCTTGTTTTTGAAGACCCACCGAGTTCCTATGATGTTTTTGTTCTTAGGCCTAGGAAACCAGTTTCCATACCTTGTTCCTCTCAAATTGATGAAGTTCCTCTTGCATGGCTTCGATCCAATCTGGTTCCTTTAGAGCTTCTTTGATACTCTTTGGTTCCACCAATGAGACAAAGGGGTTGAAAGCATAGAAATTGTTGAGAGAGGAACGAGTCTGCACACCTTTGTCATAGGGAGTGATGATGTTGTCGATGGGATGGTCTCTCCTCTGCTGGTAATTCCTTGTACGAATGTGTGAGACATCAACCTGTTCCCTTGCATCAGTTTCATCTCCAGCTGATATTTCCTTTTCTTCATGGGAACAGATGTTCTCAACTTCCTCACTAAGTGTTTCTTCAGGACTCTCTTTCATGTTCCCTCGTTGTTCCCCCTGAACGCTTGACTCTGGTAAGTTGTTGTTTTGAGGAACAAGAGAGTTTGAAGTTTCTTGAGGCTCTTCTGTTGAGGAAGGAACTTCGAGGGAGACTTGATCAGTGAAAGTTTGATCTCCTTCGTTGTTCCCTGGTTGTGGGATATTGTTCCCACTTGGATAGTCCTCATCCCTCTTCCTTGGCTCATCATCTTCATCATCATCTTCTTGACTGATCAGTTTGAACAATGTTCCCTTTCCTTGAGAGCTGGTTCCCATCTTTACTGAATTTTCGTTGAAGACGACATGAATGCTCTCCTCAATATGCCTTTCTTTGAGAGGAGTATCCCAGGAATATTCCTTCATCACTTCTAGGGTCAAACTTTCCAAGGTTGTCCTTGCCATTGTTGTGAACAAAGCATTTGCATCCAAAGGTCCTAAGATGAGAGATGTTGGGCTTTCTTCCTTTGATCAGCTTGTAGGATGTCTTCTTGATCATGGGCCTAATCATGGCTCGATTTAGGATATATGTTGCTGTGGAGATAGCCTCAACCCAAAAGTACTCCGGAACTCCACTTTCAAACATCATGGTTCTAGCCATGTCTTCCAAGGTTTTGTTCTTTCTTTTGACAACACCATTTTGCTGAGGAGTGCGAGGGGCCGAGAAGTTGTGAGAGGTCCCATATTTATCACAGAAGTTGAGGAACTCTAAGTTTTTGAACTCAGTTCCGTGGTCAGATCTGATGGATTTTAGCTTCAATCCCATGCTAACTTTTGTTCTTTTGATGAAGGGCTCGAATTCCTTGAATGCTTCTGATTTTGACTTCAAGAAAATAACTCAAGTGAATCTAGAAAAATCATCAATTAAAACATACATGTACCTTTTCCCACCATAGTTGGTTGTCTGCATGGGACCACAGAGATCCATGTGGATTAGCTCCAAGGGCCTTGTTGCACTCACCACTTTCTTGGGCTTGAAAGAGTTCCTGGTTTGCTTGCCACGGACACATGCTTCGCACATCTTAGCTCCTTCCAGGTTGATTCGTGGTAGACCAATGACCAGGCCCTGTAGAGAGAGATTCAAGATTTGATTGATACCTGCGTGACCTAGCCTTCGGTGCCAGAGTTCCGTTTCATCATGGGAACTCGCAAGACATAGTTTCCTTGGTGGTTCAAAGTCTGTATCTACCACATAAACGTTGTTGGTCCTTCTTCCTCTCAGGATTACTTTGTTGGTCTTCTTGTTAATAACTAGGCATTCTCTTGAGTCGAAGGTGACCACATTGTTCCCTTGATCACACATTTGGGATACGCTTAAGAGATTGTATCCCAGATCCTTCACCAGATTTACATTGCTAACTTTGATTGATCGATTGAGCAATACTTCTCATGTTCCTATGATTTCTCCCTTGTTTTTGTTGTCAAAGAACATGTAACCTCCTTCGGCTTGAGTGTGGAGTGAGATGGGGATTTCTTTGTTTCCGGTCATGTGATTTGAACATCCACTGTCTATGACCCATGTATTGTTCCCCCTCACTGCCACCTACAAGGAAAAATTAGTGTTTGGAGACCCAGGCAAGATGACTCTTGCCTGGTCCCTTGCAAGGAAAAATATTTTCATTCAAGACATAGTCAGCGATATTAATATAGCGAAGGTTGCCAAGTTTAGAGTTCCTTCGGTGTTTAGCATGTTGATTTTGCTTGTTCAGCAATTCATGGTTCCTTTGCGTTTGGGCTTTTCTCTTGGGACATGCTTCCTTGTAATGCCCATGAGCACCACAATTCCAACATGTCTTGTAGTATTCTCCCAGATAGTACTTAGGGTGAGGTCTCTGGATCCTATTTTTGTCCATTGTTTCCTTGTTGTACACTCGTGACCCATTACCCTTAGCAATCTGGACATAAAGCTTATGCCCAGTGTTCCCAGTATAGTAGTCTCCCTTTCCATTTTCTCCACTTTCTAGGACCCTAATTTTTTCTTCAAGATGTGCATTCTTTTGTTTCTCACATTGAAGTTCTAGGGCCCTACACTCGTTGATTTCTTGTTCACTTAGAGGTGACTTCCCATTCTTAGGGCACTCAGACTTATACCTTATCCCGTGTCTGGCAGGTACGAACTTAGTTTGGGAACTAGAAGCTTTAGGACTCTCATCTCTCTTGCTTAGGTTTTGTAGAAAGGCGTTCTTATCACTTTCTAGGGACCTAATCTCATCCTCAAGTTCTACAATGTGAGATACATAGGACTGAAGCTTGTCTATTAGAGACACACAATCGGAACATGACTCAAGGCCAACCAATTCAGCATTAGTGTGTTCCATCTTGTCCAGTTTCTTTTGGAGTTTGATGTTATCTTTAACTAGACTAGACGATAATTTTAAGAGCTCAGGTTTCTCATAGTTTGACAAAGATTCAAGAATAGTTTCGGTAGTTACCTCATCGGGTTGTTCCCCAGTGGTTTCTCCTAAGGCCATTGCACACATATCTGGAGGTGCCCATGATTCGGGATCTTCTTCTTCATCGTCTCTCCAAGTGGCGATGTAGGCCTTCTTCCCTGGGATCCGGTCTTCAGTTCCCTGTGTGTAGTTCTTGGCAAAGTGTCCCTTTTTGTAGCACTTGTAGCATGTGACATCTGTGAGGTCTTTCTCAAGGTTCCTTCCTTGGGAACTCTGTCTCTTCTGAGTGTTCCCATGACTTTTCTTGAACTTTCCTTTGTTGTAAAAGGATCTGAGGGCCTTTGTGACAAGGACGAGTTCCTCATCTTCTTCTTCTTTTGAGTCCTCGTGTTGTTCACGGACGGATTGCATCATCTTTTCCAGTTTTAGAGTGATCCCCTTGTGTGCTCTTTCCCGTTCCTTTTCGCATGCCCCACGAGTTTCCCAAAAACTTGATGGAGCATGAGACTTCTATTTTTAGGGTTCTCCTTGAACATGATTCTCTCATTTTCCCATTCTCCAGTCAATCCGTTGAACAGTTGTTGGACCTTCATCTTGTCAGTGACTTCCTCTTTTGTGATCCCTAGTCCTACCAACTTGGTGCAAAGTCCCTCGAAGCGGGATTGGTAACTGTCGACAGATTCTCAAATTTCCATCTGGAAGTTGAAGAACTCCCTTCTTGCATTCATCTGGAGATCCTCTCGGAGGTCTGAGTTCCCAATGTGCATTTGTTGGATGGCTTCCCACATTTCCTTGGCTGTGTCCAGGTTTGCCACCCTGTCGCAATCTTGAACCGTCAAAGCATTCTTGAGGTACTGTTTAGCGTTGAAGTTGGCCTCCATGCATTTGTATTCATTTTGCCCCCATTTGGAGAGGTCATTCTCAATGGCCGGATCAATCTTAAAGTTCCCTTTCTCTATGACGCACCAAGCCTGGTAGTCCTGACTCCGCATCCAGTCTTTCATGTCGCGTTGCCAGTTCTCGAATCTTCCAATAATGAGCCTTGGAGGCTTACTGTTGTTGTGTCCGACTTGGGTGAGTTCGTTAGCCATTTTGAAACCTGCGATGCTAACACAAATCTAGAGTAGCCTTGCTCTGATACTAATTGGTGGATCGTAAGAGGTTAGCGAGAGCTTGGAAACTGGCGGTTAGGTTGTTCCCAAGGCAGCGGAATATAGTTAATAGCAAGTACTAAAAGCTTTAAAAACACAGTTCCTTTATAGAGGAATCCCACTACAACCAACTAGTTGTGTGGGTAAACCTCTACCTCCGCTTGGAGGATTTTGAATGATCCTTTTGATTTATTGTGAGTTCCTTAGTTACACAGGCAAGATTTACACTTCTTTGTTCCTAGCAGTTCTACCTAACTCTAGTAACACTAGTAAATCTTCTCGACCTTGTTCCTAAGCGAATGAAACAACTAAATGCAAACGGATCAAACCTGACACCTTGAGCTCTCAGTTCCATTGCTCTAGGGAACTCGGTTTCGCCGTCGTCGAGATCGAACACTCGCCGCCAGGGACTTCTCTTCACTTGGTTCTTCAGTTCTTTGTGAGTAAGTGTTTGTTCTAGAAGAAGTGCTTACACCTAGCACTATTCATTTGACTTTATACTCGGTTGTACTTGGGTTGCAATCTCTACTTTCATGTGGTCCAAAATACCCTTTGCCTTGCACCCCAGGTGTAAAATCTTCACATGTGACATTGATTTGAACTTGGTCAACTTTTGGAATCAATCGGACCGTTGGATCACTCTCATCCGTCTGTTCCTCAGACTGAGCCTTCGTTTTGTCCGAGACAGGATCCCGCGATTTGCGTTGAACGGTCTTGTTTGCACATGTGAGTTCCCATGTGATGGGAACTGTCCTCTCTAGAGTTCCTTTCGATAGGAACGCATGACTCGATAGGAACTCTTCGTCATGAGTTCCTGTGTTCCTTTGGCATTCTTGGAGATTCTTCTTACTGCCTGGTGTTCCTTTGAAGTGCTTGACATTAACACGTTAGTTCCCATATGGTGTTTGTCATTATCAAAATTGGAGACATGTATCCTTGTTTTGATGTTTGGAACCAGAGTTCCCAACACCGTCCCAACAATAACCATTCAAAAACATTTCTAAACCACTCATCTTAAACCTAGGATCAAACACACAAGCAACAAGATAAATATCGGGGATAACTTTATAATAGTTCAATAATTTCACTTTCATAGCATCAATAGCACCACAAAGTTCGGGGAATTTACGCCGCTCACAAAAACCGCCCGCCACATTCAATGCTTCAAAACAAAACAAATGAGCACAAGGTTTATAAACATTACTAAAAGTTAATGTTGCATCATGAAATATTCTCAAAACTTGTAAGATTCTATAACAATAATCCCAACATTGAGAAATAATGGGATTGTCGGGAAAATATATGGACGCAAAAGTAGTTTAAAAGTGGACTTCCAATGGTGGCAAACATCTTTTGGAAATGTTCGGGGTGGAACACCTTTTTTTATTAAAAAACGTCGTCCAATATTGGGTGGTTCGGGGGCTAGCCCACATACGACTAACAACATATCTAATAGGAGCGATTAAACCCGACATAACATTTAAACCATATTTGACACAAAGGTTTAAAATATGGCAAACACATCTTACATGAAAATACTTCACTCCAAGAATTGGTTGACAATGCGGAATCAATTCTCGGATTGAAGCGGTGTTGTTAGATGCATTGTCAAACGAGATAGAAAAAACTCGATGAAGTAGTCTATACTCTTCCAAAATAGTACGAATAATCTTACTAATCATTAAAGCGGTATGAGAAAAAAAAAACTCTATAAACTAAAACACGTTTTTGCACAACAAAATGATCATCAATAAAATGACATGCTAAGGCCATGTATGAATGATTTTGCCAATGATCACTCCAAATATCACTACAAATTGAAACTTTGATATCATTTTGAGCAAAAAAACTCATCAATGCCATTTTACGGGTTTTATATGCTTTCATCACATTTTTTTACCGACTTCCTAGTAGTCGGTTTATAAGCGGGTTGTACATGATTAGTCATCCAATTGTTAAATCCTAACTTTTCGGCAAAACTAAATGATAAGTGATTAACACAAATAGACTCGAGGAGGGATACATGCTATCATTATGGTTATAAGTAAATAAATGAGGGTTATGATGAGGATTAAGAGAAGAAGATGTTGCAAACCCGGACACCCATGTGTAATGCTTAGAACAATAGTTACAATGAAATTTAAATTTCTTGGTGGATGCCTCATAAGCTCCCTTTCGAAAATGTTTTGTAAAAATGTCGGATTTAAGGATTGGAGCCTCACCCTCGGTCGCCTCGGATCCATGATCCAAACCCACTCCCTCATTTTCATTGGGAGTGGACGATCCCGGTTGTACCACATTGGGATCCGAGAAGTCCGACAAGTTAATAGGGGGTACAAATTCTACATTTGAACCACTCTCTTGTGAGCCAAAAATTTGATCAATGTTAAGAAATCCTTCCATTTTTTTAAATTGTAACTAAACAAGAAAACAAAAAGCAATATGTGGTAAAGAAATATGTAATTAAGAAGATAATGAACCTTGAAAGAACAATTATGAAAACAATTGTAAAAACTAGTAAAGATTGAACGATTGAGAATTGAGAAAGCTTTGTAAATTTGAGAGATTGAGAGAGAGAGAGAGAGAGAGAGAGAGAGAGAGAGAGAGATTAGTAGTGTGGGTGGAAATGAGATCACTTAGTGGGTATTTATAGAATAAATTGATCAACTAGCCGTTGGAATTATGAAATAGCCATTGAAAACTAGCCGTTAAAAACTAGTCGTTGGCTTTTAAAGCAAAACTGCGACCGCGGCCCTTTGATTTTGGCCAAAACTGAAGCATTCTGTTGAAAGAACCGCGACCGCGGGTCTTAGGGCCGCGGTTGCGGTTTTTGAATTCGATCAAAAAATATAGCCGTTAGAAGGGGAACCGCTGGTTCGAACCGGCGGTTTTGGACCGCCGGTTCACCGATTCCGGGGGTGGAGGAGCAGGAACTGGAACCTTACCGGGAACCGAACCCGCCGGTTCCGGAACCGGGTCCAGGTCTAGCTTTGTTTATTGCGTTCAACCCAATCAAGTTTTGGATGCATTCATGTTTAGACATTTAATGAACAAATTGATGTTACTAATGAACAAATATGTACAAATCGATGAACAAATATGTCAAAACCAATGAACAAATATAAATATAACAATGAACAAATATGCATCTATCAATAAACAAATATGCATAAACTAATGAACAAATTGATGTCACAAATGAACAAATATGCACAAACCGATGAACAAATATGCCAAAACCAATGAACAAATATGAATATAATAATGAACAAATCCACGGTTGATGTTCGCATTTTTAGTATAGTTTTTGATAGGTTTTCTTTGCTTATTAGGTTTAGTTTTGTCTAGTTTAGATTTAGTTTTGAGTATTTTTAGTTAGTTTTGCATAATTCTGTGAAAAGAGTGGAATCTACGCTATTTTGTGAATTTTGTAGGTTTTAGCAAGGAAAGGAGCTAAATGGAGCTGAATTTGGAGCATTGCAGCGAAGGACGGAGGAGTGCAAAATTGAAGAAGTCAAAGCTCAAGAGTACAAGAGGAGGTGTTGAAGAAAACAAACCCCAGGCTCGTTAACGAGGCTGTGAAGGGTCGTTAACGAGGCCACGAAGAGAAAGATTTCGAGTATTATTTTTATTATTAACTGATCCTGAGCGGGAATTTATTTCCGTGTCGGTTGAGTATCTTTTTAGAATCTTTTTGGGTTGTTAGAATATGTATTTTAGGGTTTAATATCTTTTTAGATTTTATTTCTATCTTTTAGAGATTGTCTCTATCTTTTTAGGAAAGATTTTATCTTTTAGCCTTTTTAGTTTTTTAGGTTTTTTTTAGTATAAATATCCTTCTATCTAGCATAGAAAGTGGGGGGGCTTGATTTGGAGAAGATTTTGAGGAAGGCCGAAGGAGAGAGAATCGGATCGGAAGTCGGTGACGAGGTTCGGTAGACGACGGTTGCCGAGTTCGTTGATCGTATTTGTGGTTCGGTGTATGTTTTTCGGGTTTTCTTCTGAATCTCTGTAAGACAATATTTTTGTTATTAATTTAAGTTTGGGTTTTGTTTCGATGTTTTATTTTTATTGAAGTTGTTAGTTTTTTAATAATGATTAGTGAGTAGTTTATTTTTCTAGGGTCGGGGTTAAGGCCGGCATAGTCGAGCATGTTTTGATGAGTAAGATTGTGTGATGTGAATGCCTTTTATATTTTATTGAGATTGTTTGTTGTGCTTAATACCGAAACGAATGTTGAGGTAATTTGAGTTTTAACTTGATTGAAAGAGAAAGTTAGTAACTTGAAGGTTGATATTGTTTGAAAACGAAAGTTTCAAGCTTTAGATCCAAAACAAGCAATTGAGTGAGTTAGTTTATGAAAGTAGATTAATTTACTTGTTAAGTCAACGAAAGTTGATGACTCTATCTATTTAAAGGCATGATCTTATCTTCTTACGAATTCTTATGCTTGGTTATGTTGTGGTGTCCCTTGTCCTAGATTTTTGTTTTACTTGAATTATTTCTGGTGAATCTTCGTTGCTGAGTAAGATTGTGTGATGTGAATGCCTTTTATCTTTTATTGAGATTGTTTGTTGGCTTAATACCGAAACGAATGTTGAGGTATTTTGAGTTTTAACTTGATTGAAAGAGAAAGTAGATTAATTTACTTGTTAAGTCAACGAAAGTTGATGACTCTATCTATTTAAAGGCATGATCTTATCTTCTTATGAATTCTTATGCTTGGTTATGTTGTGGTGTCCCTTGTCCTAGATTTTTGTTTTACTTGAATTATTTCTGGTGAATCTTCGTTGCTGAGTACTTGCCTCGGTACCGAATTTTAATTAGAATTTAATTGGGTTGTTAGTTGATATTTTTGTGTTCGGTGGCTCGGTAACGATCCTGACAAGGTCGTTAACGAGGCATCTCGTGAGTGTTTTGTTTGCATTTGTTTGATTTCTGTTAGATTGATAGACAAACAACCTTGCTTCCTGTGGAACGATCCTGACTCCCCTGTACTCAGCGGGGTCTTGACTTACAAATTTATTTGTTGGCTGAGAAACCCTCTCAACAAATTGGCGTCGTTGCCGGGGAAGCAACGAGTTGTTAGTTTATCTTCGGGATCGGGAATAGCCCGACCCCGTTTTTGTTTTTAATTTTGTTTTCTTTGTCTGTTTTCTCAGTGTATGCCGGTAGGACAAAGAAGGCTTCAGTTTGATAACTCTAGTTATTACTCAGAACCCGAACGTGCCCTGCACCGTCAACTCCGAGAAAAACGAGCCATGGCCACAGCAGAAGAGATGGCTCGAGAGTTATAGATCCTCCGGACCCAGATGGAGGCACTGAAAGCCGAGAAGGACGGCGCAGACGCACACAAGGCTCGACTGCAAGAAGAGCTCAATGCCTATCCAAGGAATGCCAAGCAATACATGCATCCGGAACTGAGGGTGCCAGAATCTCCTATTTTGCTTCCTGCGATAGAGAAACCTTTTGAGATCAAATCTCAATTCATATCCTTAATCAAACGGGCTCCGTTTGAAGGGAAACCTGCTGAGTGCCCTATGGAGCATATTAGAAATTTTCTTGATTTGTGTGACACCATAACTGCTGAAGGTGTCTCGTTAGAATATGTTCTGTTAAAAGCTTTTAGATGGTCACTCACTGGAAAGGCCCTGAACTGGTTAGAGAGCCTACCTTCTAAGTCTATCGGGACTTGGAAAGCTTTGTATGATCAATTTCTTACAAAGTTTTCCCCCTGCTAAGACAACGGAATTAAGGAAACGCATCACCTCTTATCACCAGTTGCCTAATGAAACATTTGTTGAAACATGGGAAAGATTCAAAGAAATGCTTAGACAATGCCCTACTCATGGGCAACCTTTATATGTTTTGCAAGAAATCTTTTTCCAGGGTATCAACGCAGAGACCAAGAATCGCATCAACACGCATACTGCGTGCGGTTTTATAGAGATGAACCCGACAGAGGCGTGGGAACTGTTGCACAAGCTGGCGAACTACGATGCTATGTACGGAACCCAACACGCTCCACAAACTCAGAAACGCCTCTATGTGCCCAACCGAGATGAAGTTGACCCCGATGTTAAAAATCAATTCTTACAAGATGAGGTCAACCGTCTGAGGAAACAGGTAAGTTTTCTGAAATCCTCTCAATCATGTCAAGAATGTGGTTCTTCTGCGCATAGTACTTCTGCTTGCACTAACATTGAGCAGGTCAGAACCGTTGAGACAATAGCTGAGATGAACTACATGAGAGGACCCTACAGGAACCAACCTAATTATAATGACAGGTCAAACAACTATCAACCATGGGGCAATCAGAATACAAATCAAAATTACGCAGGGCCCCCACAAGATAGACGACCTGCACCATATCGACCTCCAGGCCATCAAGAGACACCATCATGGGTTCAGGAGATTAAAGAGAGCATCAACGGAGTGAACAACAAAGTTGATGACGTTCAAGCCAAACTGAACCGACAGGATAAAAGATGGGGAGAGTTCGATATTTGGAAGAGGAGCGTTGATTCCCAACTAGGAGACCTTGCTGCACGGATTCCAAGACCACAAGGGCAACTCCCGGGCCGTCCCGAGGAGAACCCTAGAGGCCAAATAGCAGCGGTGCACCTCCGAAGTGGGAAGACACTACCGGAAAGAATTCAAGCTGAAGAGAAGGAGGAAAGAGACCTCGCCAACCAACTCGTTAACGAGCCAGCGAGAGCTAGTACCGAGCCTACAAGCCAGAATGACGAGGTTCAAAGGATTCCTGACGACCCTAACCCAGGTAAGTCTACTAATCCGAGCCTTCCTCTCAATCCCAGGGTAGTTAACGACCCCACCAGGGTCGGTAACGACCCGCCGAGGACATCACTCGACCCCAGTGTCGACCCGGTACTCTCACCTCTCGAGCCTAACTTGGTTCCGAGAATGGTGAAATCTCTTCCATTTCCAACTAAGAAATCTATGGACTCTACTGAGAGTAAGTTCAAGCGTTTCGTTAAAATTCTTCAGGGCATTAATATTTCCATCCCATTCGCTGAGGCCCTAAGCGAAATGTCGGCTTACACAAAATTCTTGAAAGATATTCTTAGCAAAGAAAAGATCTGTTACAGAGCTGCAAGATGAGGTCAGATCAATAGCTCTACCAGAAAAGCTTGGAGATCCCGGGAGGTTTGCAATCACAATTGGCATAGGCAACCACAAGTTCAAAGCTTTATGCGATCTTGGTGCCAGTGCTAGTCTTGTCCCGCTCTCAATCTGGTCTAAAGCCAATATGGGACCACTAGAGCCAGTAGACATGAATCTGTACATGGCAGATGGGTCAAGTGTCAAGGCAACAGGAGTAGTGGACGATTACCCTATTCAAGTCGGGAAATTCTTTATACCAAATGATTTTATCGTTCTTGATATGCCTGAAGACCCTCATGTCCCCATAATTCTCGGGCGACCATTCTTAGCCACAGCAAGAGCAAGAGTTGATGTGCGAAAGGGACTCCTCACTTTTGATATAGGAGAAGAACGGGTGGAATTCAACTTGGATCAAAAAGCCAACGACCCAATTGGAGTGGCACAAATAGAGTTGACTCAACCCGAGCTCGACACCACAGTCCCTACCGAGCCACATCTACCGATCACCGAGTCTCACGTGCATGAGTTCAACCAAGGCCCTACTGCAAAGGTTACAGAAAAGTCCAAACCACCTTGGCTTTCGGACTACACTAACAATCCAGGGATATCAAGCTTGCTGATAGAAGAAGAAGGTCCTAATTTAGCAATTCAAGTGCACAGAGGCAGTAAGGTTACAAGCAGGGTATCTCAAGACCCAAACATGGCCATACATGAACCACCATGAGACTAGCAAGGGAGCTCGTCGGGCTAACGACGTTAAACATAGCGCTTACGGGAGGCAACCCGCTTTTTAGAATAGGTTTATTTTATTTTATTTTATTTTTCTTTTCTTTTTAGATTATTTCTTAGCTTTCTTTTATTTTTCTTTTTAGTTTTAAATAGGATAGAAATTAGATTTTTGAGCTAACAAGATTTCAGGAAAAAAGGGGTCGAAAATTCACTCAAGAAGGCCACGGTGGCTCGTTAACGACCCACCCAAGGTCGTTAACGACCCGGTTCGGAAGACCCGATTCGTCACAATACGGGGCAGGTAAGTAATTCTAACCTACTCTATCTTTTTAACCCTAGCCGCCGCCCCCCTTCTACACACTACCCCTCCTATAAAAACCCTTCTACCCCTCCCAAAATTCTACCACAATCCCTTCAAAATTCACTCTCAAACCCAAAACTCTCTCAATCCCTTTCCCTTCTCTCCCACCGAGTCGGAATTCCCACGCTAACGACCACCGGAGACGCCATCGTTACCGGAGCTCGAAAGCCACCCACCGTCGAAGCCGTGCTCGTTAACTACCCCGATTCCGACCCTTGTTCTTTAAATTCTCGGTTCTCCGGTATGATTTCTAGACCCTTGCTTGAAATTGCATGATTGATTATCTATAGGGTTAAATTTCATATCTTGAATCATGATTTTTAGGGAGATCGATAAGCATGCTTAAATTCCGTTCTAAAAATTCTTGATTGTGCTTAGTTGTTCAAGTTTTAGGAAAAGATTATTCATGTTAGATTAGCTATTGTAATTCTCTAGTTAGGAAAGCATGAATTTTTCTTGTTCTAGATCTAAAAGTTCGAACTTTGCATGTCAAAATTCCGAGAAAATTTTAGCATGTTCGGGATGGGTAATTGAGTAAGTATGGGGTGTTTATACCCTATGGGGGATTTGTGGAAAATATTATAAGATTGCATGCTTGATTTGTGCTGAATTAGAGGTAGATAAATTTCGGAAATTTCTGGTTTTGCTCTCGGCAGGTCGTTAACGACCCACCCAGGCTCGTTAACGACCCTGCACTTCATCATTGATCGATCCGAGCCCAGAATCGTGAACGACCCAATTGGGTAGTTTACGAATAATTCCGAGGTTAATTTTGAGACCAAGTATGGGGTCTCGTACCTATTATTTTTGAGTGGATCTTATCTTGGAAAATTTTCAATTATTTTGTAGGATCCATGGGTAGTTCAAGCAGACCCGCTACCCGAGCCCAAAAGAAGAGGAGGAACCACAGGTCTCCATCTCCACCCCGGGTGGATGATGTGATTTTGAGCAGTCAAAGCCAAGTACGGCGCTACCGGGATTTTTTGGAGAAGGACCATTACACCCGATGATTCTCGAAGTCTAGCGCCGTCTCTACGGGCATCTACACGGATGTCAAGGACGCCTTCATCATCCTTGGGGCCGCTCACCTATGGAAGCAAGAGAGCTTGCCACATTACCCGGCCCTTACATCCGAGTTCTTGGCCACTTTGGAGACCAACTTCTCGACGAAGACCTCGGCGGGACGTATTCGGTTCCGGCTCGGTAACGAGGACCGTGACTTCACCATGGCGGAGTTCAATGCAATCTTGGAGCTCCCAAACCCGTCAAGAGACTATAGCTTGAAGGACTACCGAGTGACCCGCACTTGGAGCTACATCACCGGAGAGGTCCAATCCTCTACCGCGGCGCTATCCGAAGCAAACATAGTCAACCCCATCTTCCGGATTATCTTGAGAGTCCTCGCCGCAACATTTTGGCCGAAGAGAGAGTTGAACCGGTCTACAAGGACGGAGGTCGCTTGCTTCCGCACCATTCTCTTTGAGGAGCCCGACCCCTTGAATTTGGGGTACAAATGGCTCTACTATGTCGAGAAGTCCACCAAGTCCAAAGAGGTGTGGTGTGGCAATTTGGTTTGCCTCTTGTCTAAGAATCTTGGAGTTGATCTCACCCGCTACACACCGGCCCACGCCCAACTCCTCAACAAGAATTATTGGTATAGTTCCGGGATTTTCGCACAAGCCGAGGGAGGCTACAAGGTGAAGGTGCATGATCGACTAGTCATACCTTCCCTCGACATGTACGAGCTACTCTATGTACCAAATTGGTACGAGGCGTGGACGGGACATCCCTACCCCTTGGAGCCAAAACCGGAGGACGAGCTCTCACTTAGGCCTTGTGAAACCCGGTTTGAGCGGGACGACGTGGATGAATATGAAGAGGAAGAAGAGCAAGAGGATACCGAGGTGGTAGGCAATGACACCGAGGAAGCCGACACCGAGGGCGACACTGAGGAGCTCAACTTTGAAGAAGAAGACATGGACACGGAGGTGCTAGGCGGCCACATCTTCGTTGACGAGCCCACCAGGGTCGTTAACGACCACTTCCAGCCACCACCCAACACTGTTAACGAGGCAACCAGCTTCGTTAACGAGGTGCCGAGAGCCACTGTCGACCCACCACCAGCTCCTGTCGACCCTCATGCTTACGGTCTCATGCCTTACAACCCGGTGATGTATCAAGACCATTTTCAGCCTCACTACCCACCACCTCCTCAGCACGAGTACGCAGGATCGAGTATACCACCACCATGGGCCGAGGATCTTTCTGCACGGATGCAACAGCTTCACCTCCAGACGGATCACATTCATCGGAGGATGGATAGATGGGAAACCGTCTATTCCGCTCGCATGTCGATGGAGGACGAGCGGCAACGTCAGAGAGAGGCGGAGGATGCGGAGCGTTGGAGGACTATGTACGACTTCATGGGGAACTTTGAGCACTATTTTCCTCCACCGAACCGTTGATTCAAGCTCAAGATGAAGTTTCCTTTCCTTGTTTCCACTTTTGTAAGTTTTATGTCTTTCTTTTTCTTTTTAAATTTTTTGTTTTCTTTTCTATTTCTTTTCCCTCTTCTTCTTATTTTCCTTACAGTGAGGACACTGTAATTTGAAGTATGGAGTGGGGAGAAAGTAGAAAAAATATGTCCTAGGTGTTTTTTTTATGTTCTATATAGTTGTTATTTCTTTTAAATTAAAAAAAAAATCGAAAAAACCAAAAAAAAATTGAAAAATTGAAAAATCCAAAAAGAGTTTAGAATTGATAGATATCCCTTCTTAAGTTATATGATAGCAATCACTAGCTTAATCATATAATTCCTTGCAAACATGTCTTTGAAAGTATAGCCGGATTCTTAAATTGAAATTATTGTTTTTAGAAGAGAATAGCACTTGATGAAATTGAGCACATATACTTTATAGCATAGATGATGCAATCCAACAAAATCTACCTTGTGAGAAATTTTTGGCCTTATAGGGAGAACATTTATAAATCCCTCTTCTTTTCTTGTGTGATTTACTCTCTTTATGCATATTATCTCTTGGAATTGTGATGGTTATCTATTTCTTGAGACCCTTATAGGATTTATAGTTCATTACTTGTGAAAATCATATGATAGAGAACTTATTTTTATAAGCCCTATTATTCCCTATCTACCTTTACATTATTCCTTCTTTTGATAACCAATTCTGGCCTGAAACCTTTTTATTTTTAGCTCCACAAAAATTATTCCCTAGCCGAGATAAGCTTGACCCTATCCGGGAATTAGGACTTAGATTGGAGAGGTAAAGTTTTGTGTTTTGTTGAAAAGAAAAGAGTTTTATGTTTGCTTGAATTGAAGGGTGATTGGGAAGGGTAGATTGGAAGTCTCTTGTTATTACATGTAAGAAAGGTCTCTTGATAGAAAAGATGCACACAATAAAGTTTTGATGGATGTAGTAAGTGAAAAGAAGAAAAGGATGTATACGGTGGATCATTAACGACCCTAATGTGGGTTCGTTAACGAGGCAGCGAATGAAAGAATTAAAAGAAAAAAAGGAAAAAAAAAAGAGAAGAAAGAAGGAAGAAGTTAAAGTGCATTTGTGTTTATGGGTTATATCAAGAGATTCTTTTATTTTGGTTATGAGACTTTCTAGGATGATAAAAGGTAAGTGAAAATGAGTATGCATAATGAAAAGTGAGTTTGGTATGTTGTTTTATGAGAGTTTTTGAAGTGTGAGTTTTTAGGAGTCTTTGATTCCCGGATATTATTAGCACCACATGACCAAATATTTTCCATGCCCTATTGTTATTACCAAGCCCCATTACAACCCGGCCGAATGGAAACTTCTATGAAGTTTTTCATTGAGCCCCCTAAGTTCTCTTGATGATTTTTTTTGCTTGTTTTGACTAATCTTGGGTGGAGAGTATTGGTGATATAAGTTCCAATTTCTATGAGTTTTTGTATATAAGATGAGTTGAGAGATTGAATTTATAAGCCTAAACACTTGAGAGTTGAGTGAAACACATTATATCCCTTGAGAGGTTGGATTGTATTATTTTATGTCTATTTAAGTGCATATATGTGTGAGGATGTTAATAGTCTTTTGCTATAATTTTCTTATATGTAGATGTTGCTTTTTAGAAGATGGCTATGTCTTGATGAGCATGATTTGTTTTGCTTTTGGTTAGTGTCTTGTTTATTGCTTGAGGACAAGCAAGTCTAAGTATGGGGTATTTTGATGTTCGCATTTTTAGTATAGTTTTTGATAGGTTTTCTTTGCTTATTAGGTTTAGTTTTGTCTAGTTTAGATTTAGTTTTGAGTATTTTTAGTTAGTTTTGCATAATTCTGTGAAAAGAGTGGAATCTACGCTATTTTGTGAATTTTGCAGGTTTTAGCAAGGAAAGGAGCTAAATGGAGCTGAATTTGGAGCATTGCAGCGAAGGACGGAGGAGTGCAAGATTGAAAAAGTCAAAGCTCAAGAGTACAAGAGGAGGTGTTGAAGAAAACAAACCCCAGGCTCGTTAACGAGGCTGTGAAGGGTCGTTAACGAGGCCACGAAGAGAAAGATTTCGAGTATTATTTTTATTATTAACCGATCCTGAGCGGGAATTTATTTCCGTGTCGGTTGAGTATCTTTTTAGAATCTTTTTGGGTTGTTAGAATATGTATTTTAGGGTTTAATATCTTTTTAGATTTTATTTCTATCTTTTAGAGATTGTCTCTATCTTTTTAGGAAAGTTTTTATCTTTTAGCCTTTTTAGTTTTTTAGGTTTTTTTTAGTATAAATACCCTTCTATCTAGCATAGAAAGTGGGGGGACTTGATTTGGAGAAGATTTTGAGGAAGGCCGAA
Organism: Fallopia convolvulus; assembly: GCA_964016875.1. Lineage (NCBI taxonomy): Eukaryota > Viridiplantae > Streptophyta > Magnoliopsida > Caryophyllales > Polygonaceae > Fallopia > Fallopia convolvulus. The sequence continues at coordinate 5,467,886 of OZ024720.1, forward strand.
GGAGAGAGAATCGGATCGGAAGTCGGTGACGAGGTTCGGTAGACGACGGTTGCCGAGTTCGTTGATCGTATTTGTGGTTCGGTGTATGTTTTTCGGGTTTTCTTCTGAATCTCTGTAAGACAATATTTTTGTTATTAATTTAAGTTTGGGTTTTGTTTCGATGTTTTATTTTATTGAAGTTGTTAGTTTTTTAATAATGATTAGTGAGTAGTTTATTTTTCTAGGGTCGGGGTTAAGCCCGACATAGTCGAGCATGTTTTGATGAGTAAGATTGTGTGATGTGAATGCCTTTTATATTTTATTAAATTTGTTTGTTGTGCTTAATACCGAAACGAATGTTGAGGTAATTTGAGTTTTAACTTGATTGAAAGAGAAAGTTAGTAACTTGAAGGTTGATATTGTTTGAAAACGAAAGTTTCAAGCTTTAGATCCAAAACAAGCAATTGAGTGAGTTAGTTTATGAAAGTAGATTAATTTACTTGTTAAGTCAACGAAAGTTGATGACTCTATCTATTTAAAGGCATGATCTTATCTTCTTACGAATTCTTATGCTTGGTTATGTTGTGGTGTCCCTTGTCCTAGATTTTTGTTTTACTTGAATTATTTCTGGTGAATCTTCGTTGCTGAGTACTTGCCTCGGTACCGAATTTTAATTAGAATTTAATTGGGTTGTTAGTTGATATTTTTGTGTTCGGTGGCTCGGTAACGATCCTGACAAGGTCGTTAACGAGGCATCTCGTGAGTGTTTTGTTTGCATTTGTTTGATTTCTGTTAGATTGATAGACAAACAACCTTGCTTTCTGTGGAACGATCCTGACTCCCCTGTACTCAGCGGGGTCTTGACTTACAAATTTATTTGTTGGCCGAGAAACCCTCTCAACAACGGTGTTGATGAACAAATCCACATTGTTGATGAACAAATCCACATTATTGATAAACAAATTTGGGCCATTTTTTTTCAAAAATACGCGAATAATTCGCCAAAAATTCGCCCGTGTCGTTTTTCCCCTTTTAAGTGAAATGATCAGTGCCTTTGATTTTTCTTGATCCAACGACTCTTGTTCTTTCTTATTTCGCACCTGAACCGAACTCTTCTTAAATGAATAAGAGTCGTGTGCGAATGGGCGCCTAGGTGAGAATTAAGAATAAATCTCGCTCATCCATTCTAAAAAATCAACGCCCCTGATTAAACATTCATTAAAAAGGATAAAATACAACACATGCAAATTTTTTCCGTATTATTCGCGTATTTTTCAATAAAATACGACACGGAAGAATTCTTCCCGTATTATTCACGTATTTTTCGAAAAATACGTTTTTATGAGACGCACCCAATTTGTTCATCTGAAATAGCGATTTGTTCATCAATATTCACCATTTGTTCATCAATACTAACTCATTGTGCATCAAGTTTTTGATAACATTGTTTAATAATTTCGAGCTTTTTTAATTTTTAGTTTTATTTTTTAACTTTATTTATGTGTATGAATACAATATTATCTAGTTTTTGATTCACATATAATTAGTTTCAATATAACAATATTTGTTTATTGATATACTACTATTTGCTCATTGATATAACCTTGTTTGTTCATTGATATACCATTATTTGTTCATTTGTATACCATTATTTGTTCTTTGATATACTCTTTTTTGTTCATTGGTATACCATTGTTTGTTCATTGATATAAACTTTTTGTTCATTGATCTAACCTTTGTTTGTGAATTAAAATAAACTTATTTTTATGTATCAATTCCACCAACTTGTACATTTAGGACTATTAATACCACCGACTTGTACATTTAGGACTATCTATTTGTGTATTTTTGCATTTATTTTGTGCTTTAAGGCTATCTTGAATGCAAAGGATAATACGAATGAAGTGCTTTAAGACTAACTTGTCAATACGAATGAAGTGCTCAATATAGTACCAAAATAAGATAAGTTTGATGTAGAAACTTGAATGCAAATGATAATAGATAAAGAATCTGACATTGCAATAATATAGTGTATGCTAAGAGAACGAGATAACAACAAATCGAAGAGGAGTGTCCGTGCCTTATTTAGCTATGAACAAATTGATGTTATTAATGAACAAATATGCATATAGCAATGAACAAATTGAGGTTAGTAGTAAACAAATATGCATCTAGCAATGAACAATTATATGAAAAAGGCAATGAAAAAATATGCATAAACCAATGAACTAATTGATGTTACTAATGAACAAATATGCACAAATAGATGAACAAATATGCCAAAACCAATGAACAAATATGAATATAACAATGAACAAATATGCATCTATCAATGAACAAATATGCATAAACTAATTATCAAATTTATATTACAAATGAACAAATATGCACAAACCGATGAACAAATATGCCAAAAAGCAATTAACAAATATGAATATATAACAATGAACAAATCCACAGTGTTGATGAACAAATTCACAGTATTGATGAACAAATCCACAGTATTGATGAACAAATCTGGGAAGTTTTTTTCAAAAATACGCGAATAATTCGCCAAAAATTCGCTCGTGTCGTTTTTTCCCCTTTTAAGTGAAATGATCAACACCTTTTATTTTTCTTGATCCAACGTCTCTTGTTCTTTCTTATTTCGTACCTGGACGCTCATTCACAGCTAAACCGGACTCTTCTTAAATATATAAGCCCAAATATAAAAAAAATCCAAAACAATACCCCAGGAAAAAATTAAATTTAAATGTGGTATAGAGAAAATATACTTGTGTATAACTACTTAACTAGATACTATCAAACCTATTTATAAAAATTAAATAAAATATCAAATCTCATTTCGTTATTTAAATAGACCGTCTCAAGTACAAATGATTATTAGGAGTTGGAAGCACGTACCAAAATTTTGGTAAAGTACAAAGATAGATATGTTTTTTTTTTCTTTAATTGATGGACCACTATTATGTTGCTCCCACAAACTTAAAACAAATAGTTTAATTTTTGTCTAGATACTCGTCTTGTATTATATCGTTGCCTTATAGTCCATATATTTGTCCAGGTCGCTAGAAGAGTGGAAGGCCTTAGTGATAAAGGCCACCACTATTCACATCTTTGAATGCCTATGATAGATTTCAAGGCCGACATAAATCGACGATATGTCGAAAATTTAAACTATTTTACATTGGACTCAAAAACTTAAGTGAATAGGTATGGTATTTCTTCATCCTTTCTTTATATTGTAGTGATTTTTTATGCATTTCTGACGTGGGAATACATTTTTTTCCAAAGTCCCTTGAAATGGTAACTAGTTTGGCTTAATTAGCACTTGAATATTTTTTTTTATTTTTGACGGGTCCACATATAAATGCTAGCCCAATTTTTTCTTAGGGGTGATTAGCATCTCATTCTCTTTTAGCTATATACTCATTTTTGCTCTAATACCATGTTAGATTCTAGGACCGAAATAAATGGATGACATGTCAAAAGTTTAAACCATTTTACATATAAGGTCGGGATCCACCTTCTAACCTAAAAACTTACGCTAATGGGTAGGATTTTACCCTTTCTTTATATGCTAGTGGTTTTATCTATACATTCCCGATGTGAGAATACATTTTTCTCGAACAACATAAGTGTGATATGTTTTTTTAGGTGACAAAGAATGTTATTTCAATTCATCTTAATTTTTCATGGATAACTTCAAACACTTTTCATAACAGTAATAAGGATCATACATAAGCTCCCTTATAATTTTTGATGAGTTAGCCAAAATATGTCTTTATAGATAATTTAGATCCGTCAAAGTTTAGCTTAAAATAATATGAGTGAGGTTTCGTCTATTTGATAATTTTATGTTTCCTTCGGGATTGCATTGTTGTTGAGAGTTATCTCACATCTGAAGTTGAGAACTACAATTGTCTAATATATAAGGTCAAGAGTTACTTCACTCATTGTCACATGGTTTTAGATTGGAACCTCATTGGGCTTTTATGCTTGGCCCGTTACCTTACGACCCTAGATTATAAGCCCATCGGACTTTATCATGGTATAAGAGCAGGTTTCGGTGTGGGTTTATTTCCTGGAGTCTTTTTCGGGCTTGAAGGCTTCATGGGCCCATTTAGGCAGTCTGCCCAATAAAGGAGCGACCGAGTCCCAAAAGTGGCGGTTCGCGAGCCTTGAGTGATTTGTTCGAACTTGTCGACCTTATGAACATATTCAAGCAGTCCGTCGAATATAGGAGCTACCGATCCAATTGTGAAGGTTCGCTAACACTTGAGGGATTTGTGACCAAGTGTCAACTGGCCCAGACAATTGCACTTGAGGGAGCGTGTTGAGAGTTATACCACATACTCCCTCTGTTCAAAAAAACTTGTCATTCTAGCTTGATTCTCTTGTTCAATAAAATCAGTCATTTGAGATATTTTAGCCCATTTTTTCCAATAATATCCATACTAATTAACAATATTTATAAAAATTACAATAATAGGTGAAAAATCTTAACAAAAGATTGAGGATATTTTAGTCAAATTAAACAATTTCTTAATTTTGGAGACAAATTCTAAAACGAAAATTTTTTGTGAATGGAAGGAGTATTAAACAATATGAGGGGATATATGAATTGTTTAATATGTGGTCGTGCATAGGTAAGCCTACCACACAAGCTCATGGGGTTCCATCCTAAATCAATTAGTAATAGGAGGAGTAACTCAAGAGTATATATATGGGCATTTTATCTTTCAAATTCCCGATCTGGGAAAGTCTTATCTTCACATAATATATGAAGCCTCCGGTAGTTTCCAATTCTAAATGGCGATTTGAGTATGATAGGTTGAATCAGAAACCCTAAAACTTAGGCTAAAGTTGTGTTATTTTCGCCCCAATATTCACATGGTTCGTCTTCCTCATCTATTGAATTGTCGACAAACTTGCACACAACCCTCCACCGGCCTCTTTCTTGGTCAGTCCTCACATTCCTCCGCTCTCCTCCACCTTCACCCCCGTCCGGCAGTCCTCGTATGAGGGCAAATTTCCAAAAAATTTCCTTCGTTCCCGGACCTTCCTATGCAACTTAACGGATGCGGGGGCGGCCTCACCCGTCTAGATCAACCCATCGATAACCCGACCTATTTTCAACCTAACCGATAAACTGTCATTTCTAGAAGCATAGTATCGGGACTCGGGAGGGACATATATAGTGGCATTTCACGCAGCAACTGTACACTGTTGAGCGCACACTGCTAAAAACATTCTTTCCTTGAAACTTCTCTGCACCTCCTTGTCCTTGTGTTGTACACGCCAAGTCACAATGACAATACCTGGGGCAGAACACAGAATCACTAATTTAATTTACTCTCATTTCATTGGTTGGTTTGATTAAATTAAGGTATATAGCTTTTTAATGGATAATGTAATATATCCTTTGTTCCATTTTGATCTTTTCATTTTTAATTTGTATAATTTTTAAGAAAAGTGTTGGAAGGTGTTTTATGTATTGAAAAGTTGGAGAAAAGTATTAGAAAATAGAAAAAAAATATTGAAAAGTGTGAAGAAAATATTAAAAGGGGTAAAAGAGATAGGATTTAGGGTAATTTATAGGCTTTTATAAAGATATTTGTGTAATTTTAGTACTTCTAAAAGTGGAATAATATTATAAATGAGAAGAATATATTGAGACATCAAATGAGAAAATGGGATGGAGGGAGTATTCTAATCTCATTCATAAACAAATGAGTCAATCATGAGTGTATGTGCGCATGGCTCAATGGTTGAGCCTCTTGCCAATGTGCAAGAGGTCTCAAGTTTGAGTATTAGGGGCGGTAGTTTGCCTTTCTTTTTAGAATTGATTAGTAAACCAGTTCTCACCCGTTTACGGATGCTCTAGGCTAATCCAAGTAGTACTTGAGCTACGTACCTAAATCTTACCAGATGAAAAGAAATATGAGTCAATTACGAAAGTAGGGGGAATATATTGTTTTTTGGTTGAAAGAAAGGTAGTATACGCTCCGTTCCCCTAAGGAATTTTTTTATTGATAAGCAAAAACAGGTTAAGTAGTAATCAAATGAGGGATAGTCCAACCCCTGACATTATTTAAAAGTAAAGCACTAAAATCTCAGAAGGTTCAAGTAATACATGCAAGTTTATACTAAATAAAAAAGCAAGTGGCAAGATAATCTAACACACTATTATCTTTACGAAAAACGTGAAGGAACTAGATGTCCCAGTCTCTATAAATAAAGCCTCAACACTTATGTACCAAGCTAGTTAAAGGGTGACTACATTCTATAAGTCGAACAAGAAGGAAGAGGGAGATATTGAGAATGGATAATCTTACAAACTGCATAAATTTATATTTTAGTACCAATGTACCATCCATATTTATATAGCTAATTATCTATCTCGTTATAAATGAAGGGCTCGTATATGGCCTCGCATAAATTTTATCAAGACTAGTGTGATTTGACTTTGCGTTCATTTTTATGGATGCTTTTCTAAACATACTCACTCTATAAGAAATTATAAACTAAGCTTATAATATGATATAGAAAGAAGAAAATTAAATAAAAATCGAAATTCACCTTGTTTTAATGGTTCAAATTCCACCAAATTTATCCATAAAAAATTACAATAAAACTCGTGCCAAATTTTATTATTTAAATCAGCCTTGTCAAGTAGACCAAGTGTCATTGTTGGGACTTGGGATTTGGAAGCCATGGCTCCATGCCTCCACACCATGATTTTCGCAAGTGGGAAATATAGATATGATTTTTTTCATCTAATTGATTTGAGCAATATATTTTTCGTGGTAGGAGGGTCAAGTGTTCAAAATAAAACTGAAATGATAAAAATTAAATGGTAGATTGAAATTTGATTTAAGGTAAATCGAAATCGATCCAAAATATTTTGGTTTAGCTTAATTTGATTTTTCCGGTTCGAGATGAACATAAGACTATCCTATGGGAAAATTGAAATTGAACTTAAATTTAATTGAAACCGAACCAATCCGAATTCGGAAAATTTTCGAACCGAATAGTATTGGTTCGATTTAGTTCGGGTTAGTCGGTTCGACTCAAATATTTAGTTTGAATGAAATATGCTCAAGCAGTCTAGGGGAGTTTTATTAATTAGAAAGTAATAATTAATCGGAAAATGGCCCGATTCTTTACATCAATTATTAATAATCAATCGGAAAACAACCCGATTTTTTTACCTCTGTTATTAAATTCTAAAAAAAATAGTCCTTTTTTAGGTCTAGATACTTCTTATATTTAATTCATTTCCTCTCTTTTTCTTCACGTTCATGATAAATTTTAAATAAAGATAATAAGTTTCATGTTTCATTGATAAATGTGGAAGAAAAACTTCCCATACGAAAAATATGAAAGATAATTGGCTAACATATATAAGTATTTGAGTTATTTCTCCGATTGTCAATTGGTTTTAGGATGAATCACATGGACTTATGTGCTAAGCCCATAACGCGCTTATGCAAATGAACGTACATGTAGACCCCCCACATGACCCACCGGACTTTAACAATAAACATACCTTTCTACCTCGACCTAACTCAAAAAATTTTAAAATTCAGATAACATGGATTGTATTAACAATAATGTCATAAAACCAGAACATTCTTGGTTGCAACATGAACATAAACATTTCATTAACAAATACTCTTCACAATAAGAACACAATTTGTTTCACATATCACGGAAACAACACTACTAAAGTTCACCACACCCAATAAGACTCAAAATCTGTCGAGCCGAATCAACAAGCGATGCAAGCGACTCGACATTTCCATACATTTGGCTCAAAGTAGGAGACCTAGGACTTGGGAGATCCCACTCACAATCATAAGTCACTTCACTCACCACTGTTCGCAACGCATCATTAAGATCACCACAACGTTGTTCATCGGTCACTTGTTGTATGTCGACACTAAGCGTGCTATTAACCCAATCCAAATTATAAGCAAGCAAGCACCCGTTTAGGACCGCCTTCGAATTATCAGAGTCCTCATCCACAGTTTGATTCTTTAGCGATTCATTAATGAAATATCTCGTTTCATTCGCCTTGGCTTGTGCAGCGTTGACTAGGATCACCACTAGTCCTTGTGGGGTCGACTTTAGGTCTTCACGTGGGTCGGATTGAGCCATCAACAAGCAAAGGCTCTCGTTTTTCGTCTTATTGCACCATGTTTGGTAGGCTTGGCTTGCATTGGATGCCCTTGATTTATGGCCATGGGTGAGTGCTGTAGAGATAGAAAGCAACAAAAGAAACACAATAATGTGACATCAATAGGAGACAAGTTTTTAACCATTTGCTTTGCTTTACTTTGCTTTATTATAAACCACAAATATATAGAGAGAGAGATAGATGATTGTCTTTATTGGTGCAAACAGCTACTATGAGATGTTTGAGAAAATATCTACAAGATTAGGATGGATTAGAAAATGGTGTGTGAAAAGACTGGAAACTTTAAGCTGTCGCAACTTTTATAAAGAAACGTTTTAAAAAACATAAAAAACACAATTATATTAGCTATTTTGTCCTCTTTTGATACACAAAAACTCCAAGTTCTAAACTAATTTGAATCTCGGTTAACACTCCAAATCTTCGATCAATTACTTTATAAACTAAAATAAATTAGCATATCATGTAGTATGAAATATAGATTCATGACAAGAAAGTCCAGTTTTTAAATATTAACGGGGAGAACATTTTACAGCCATACGTGCAAAGATCAAATGTTGGAAATTATTTCAACCAAAAAAAAAATGCTGGAAACTATTTTAGCTTTTAACATTTTGATGAGTCTAGAAAAAGCAAATTTTATATGTTAAATGTTGTAATAAGTAATAACTAGTTTGTAAACGTTGAAGATTTAATTTTATCACCCAACAGGGTAGTAAAAACCCAAAAAAAATATTTTCCATTACAAAATATCGAGCCTTTTTCGGTTCATAATATTTGGTCTTCTATATATTCAATTAGTGATACTGAAACATGTTAAAAATAGCATCAAGTCATTAATTAGTTTAATTTTTTTCTAGTTTCAAGAGGGGTTTAATAATTCCAAATTTAGTAAATAAAAAATTTATTTTTTTAATTTAATTATTATTTTTAATGTTTACTCATTCTAATTTAATTAAAAAATAATTTAAATATTCTTTTTAAATTTAACTTATTGGTACACCGTACACATTAAAAGACCATTTCAAAATATATTTTCTTAATATTTTATAATATCTTAGTTTGAAAATTATACTGAAAATATAAATTAAGCTTTTAAATTCTAAAAAAAAAATTCTCCATTTCAAGCTTGTCTTGAAATTTTAAAAATTGAAAAAATCACTCCATCAAATCAAATTATTTTTTTAAAAAAATACTGTAGTATTCCGTACTATAAATATCGTCCTATCAAAAAAGAGTACTATAAATAAATTATATTGATAAAAAAAAATAATTAATTTATTCGAATTTAACAGATAAGCAAGTAGTGGAGTAACGAACTCTTGCAAGTGGCGACACAAGCGTCGGCGCAGTCAACGAAGCACGCCTTCGCTTGACCCTTTCTTCGATGCTTCCTCTCCGGGCACTCCGCCGGACACGTCACCACCATATTCCTACACGCCCCCTCCGCCGCGCAAACCGCCCTCTCCTGCCTTCCCCGGCGCGGAAGCATCCGCAACCGCTCATCGACACCGGACTCTGCCACTTGCCTCTCCGCGAGAGCAAAGAATGGCACTGCTAAGAGAATGAGCAATGAATAATACTTCATATTAATTTTTGGAGTTTTAATTAATTAGTTATAGAATTGGGTTTTTTGGTAGGGAGGGAATTGGTTCAAAATTGAGGCTGAGAAGAGGGGGGATTTGTAGGAGGATAAAGGGAAGTTTCTGTGGGGGGGGGGTTCCACTGAAGCAAGAAATTAACGAAGCTTTTTTGGAGGTGTGGCCTAGTAGAACGTGGAGTTTGGCCTTAAAATTCGGCTTAATCTGTGTTCGTTTTCATCCACTTTTTTTGGTATACAGGGTTTGAAAATTGACTTCTTTCCTGACTGTTCCTGACTTTTTTATAGTCTTATTTGACCTAATTTGGACTTGTACAAGTTGAGTTCAGATTGTGATACGTAGTGTGATTATTTATTTCTACCAAAAAAAAGGTCAAATTATTTATGAATAAGGTAATTTTGGGTTAGACTTTGGGCAATCAGTTAAGCCTTAAAGATAGTATTTAGAAGTTTTTGGTTCAATTTTTATGGATAGTGTGAGTGTCATTCACCCAAAAAAGATAATTTCGGATTATGAAATGATGTTTTATATTCTGTTTGAATCATAACAATATATATAATATAGTCTATCTCACATTTGAAATATAAAGTGATATAAGCCTACTATATAAACTCTTAGGTTACTCGTCCTACTGTCAATTGATTTAGAATGGAACTCTATTGAGCTTGCATGTTGAACTTACATACTCACGATCCCAATCCACCAACACATGAAAAGTTGTGCCAATTGGTTTTAATATGGAACCCTATTGGACTTGTGTGATGGACATATATACAAACTACCTCAATCCATTGACCCATGAAAAGTTTAATATGGTATTAAAGCCATCTCGCCTAACGGTTTCTCTCGATTCGGGCCCGTTTCCTATGCATCAGTGTTTTCGGCTAAAAAGAGAATGAGTTTCCCCCACCCAAGGTTGAGTTGGCTATAAAGAAATTGAGATGTCAGCACCAGTTACTGTTATCGGGCTAGCTATAAAGAGATTGAGATGCTAGACTCTTTTGTCCAAATGTCAACTAGGTTAGGGCAGTTGCACATGCGTATGCATGTTGAGAATATAGTCTATCCCACATCTGAAATATAAAGAGAAATCATCCTAGTATATAAACCCTTCACTAGGCTTGTGTGCTGAGATTGCATATGCAAAACCCCTAATCCATCGACTCATATAAAGTGTAATAGACCCTTATTAAATCTAGTATCTTACGAGTTACGACTCTAAATTATCATATGAAATGAATTATCTCATATGATATTTGCTATGCATCCCCGCTAAATTTTTAAAGAAAGTATGGTTAAATTTTTACAACAAAGCAAAACGATTTAATGCGCTTTAATTAAAGTTTGGTACTATACTTTCGAGACGAGGAATCAAGTTAGGAATCAATTAAACTTAAATTAGTGTTTGATAAAGCAACCATGTTAGAAATCAACCATTCCCTATTCTAAATTTTCCATACTGTTTATAGCCTAATACGGAGGTGTGTATGGGCCAAGCCTATCTCATTCTCGTCTCAAACGATCAAACCCATCCTCAATTTTAATCTGATTTCTGCTATTGTACCAAACAGGCCCTAAGTTTGCTAGCAAATGACAAACCAATTCAAAAATCATAAAATGTGTGAAGTATCAAATACAAAAAGCCTGAATATTGACGAACCACGCAAAATGCACGAGCCACACACATTGAAGCCCTAAAGTCACCTACATATATGTATATTTGGTTCTATCAAATGTGTCTATTTTCGATCAAATGTGTACTTGGTTCCATCAAATGTTACACATTAATTCCAACACACACAATTTCATCATATTCGACATATATGTATACTTGGTTCCAACAAATGTGTCTATTTTGGATTCAATTCAACAATAAAACAATTTTCCCCCCAAAATTTGCACATAAATCCTAAAAAAAAATCTAACAAATTTGGGTCTAATTTGGTGTTATAACTTAGAACTTATAAAACATCAAATGTTATCGATTTAAAACGAAACTTCTTCAATAACAACCTTTTAAACTCAAAGCTACCCAAAGTTCACACGCCCAACTTTTGTTCACGAGAGAGAGGAAGGAACGGAGAAGAGTCCAACAATCCAAACCGTCAAATTTGGTCATTTAAACAATTAGATAATGGTTTAATGATCACATACCGAGCTATCAATTATATGATTATATAAAAGTTATATATAAAATGTTATTCTTTTATTAGGATATTATTTTATTGATCATAAAAAGCTGATACTCTTGACCTGCTGGGTTGACCTGACCCGAATGATAACCTGCCATAATCCGATCTAATTTGACTTATAACCCATACATAATCTGAACTTGAAATGGCCAAATACGACCCGACCGAAGTGACTTGTTGACAAGTCTAATCACATAGCATGCATTTTTTTTAATTGGATAAAAATTAAGGTCACTATAAATACTACTTGGGTTTGATTAGAGCATCCATTAGGAATGAGAACTGATAACCAATTCTAAGGAGTAAAGGGTAAACTATCGCCACAGAGATTCAAAATGGTGACCTTAAAGTACTACTTCAAAGGTCAAGCCATTGAACTAAATACTCGAAAGCCTAATCGCATAGCATATGTTAAGCTGTTAAACCTTGTTCTAGAATAATTATCTTAGATTTTATGTAATTATGACTTTATAATAACTAGAGTAAGTTTTTTTTTATTGAATGTATACATTTAGGATATTTAATAGGTTAGAAAAACATTTAATTTATTTGAAAAAATCAAGTTCAATCATCAAGAGCGACAGGATAATGCCAACTTGGAATTCTTGTGGCTATTAATTAGTTCGTATGCATGTATGCATTTACTTTTTTTTTCCCCCACAACCACCTTCTAAATGAATTATTTTTAGCAAATATTCTAAATGATATACTCCATTTCATAATAAAGTCGTTTTTTGATTTTGCACAAAAATTAAGACAAATTTAAAATGGAAAAGATGATAATTTAATTCTTGTTTTTATCACATGCAATATTAACACTTTAATCACTAGAATTGCTTGAGTTAATGAATATTGTTGACATGTTAAGTAAATTAAATAGAATAATGACCTATTTTAGAAAGTTTTACATTAAATAAGAGAATTAATGACTTACATTATGAAACACCTTTTAGAGCTGAAAACGGCTTACATTACGAAACAGAGGAAGTATATCTTAAGTAAACTCATGTTTATCCTCCTCTGATATAATAGGCGAGATTCCTTGAGGAACCATGTTTAAATGTGCAGGAAGATCCGACTTAAAGAAATTACAAAAATAGGAAACTGCCACTCTAAACTTGTCATTTCTACTCCTCCACATCATACCCTCTACATCCACTAATCTTCTAACTTTATTCCGCTTTCTTCTCCTATTCGTCTTCTAACAACAAAAAGTGGAATTTCTATCACACTATTTGAACTCATTCACATTTGCCCTTTAAAACCACAACATCTCTTTTTTATCTATTAACTCACTCTCCAACCTCTCCAACGCCTTTCGTTTAACAACAAGATCTCCCCTCATACCCAGTTTATTCATTCCCTGAAGTTGCTCCCTCACTCGTTTTAACATTTCCAAAGCATTTCCTCATGCCTATAAGGCCATCTCCAACAGTTTTCCTATAATTTTCTCGAAAATGAAGAGCCAAAAGTCATATTCTCCAAATAAAATTTACTTTAACTCCAACAGCTTCTTCATTTTAGAGAATCTTACATTTATTAGTTTTATTTATATATAATTTTTTTTATAAAATTTCATATAACCAATCACAAGTTTCCATGTATACACTTTTAATCAATGCAATCTCCAAATAAATTTGGAGAATTCTCTAAATATAGGGAACACACTTCAATCTTTTGGAGAATTCTCCATTATAGATAATTGGATAGGGAAGTTGTTAGATTAAAAAAATGGGTAAAATTCTCCAAATGTACAATTTCCAACACTTTAGAAAAGCTGTTGGAGATGGCCTAAAACTCCACCCGAATTGGGATATCTATATAATATATTTAGCATAATAGGTTAGAAAAATCTGTAATTTATTTGGAAAAAGCAACTTCAATCATCAAGAGCGACAGGATAATGCCAACTTGGAGTTTGTACTTTGTATGCATGTATGCATTTACTTTTTGGTCACAACCACCTTTTAAACGAATTATTTCTTAGCAAATCATCGTCCATAACATTATTTAAACAAAACCACTTAATAAAATACAGTATATATCTTAAGCAAATCACTTTATGTCCTTAAATCATATATTAAGTTGAAAAAAAAAATAGAAATGCAAAGCTGATTTTTTGTCTCTCTCGCCCATAACATCATATTATTTACAAGAAAAATATTATGCTGGTAAGTTTTTTTTTTAAAAAAAAATCATCCCAAATCACCTTAAAAGTAGAGATTTTACATTTAAGTTAATTTTTTAGATGAAATTTACAAAATTGCTTGCCAAATATGTGTTTTCATGTAGACCAAATTAGACATAAGGATCCTTTAGAAGCAAATAATTCATAAAACCATCCATCAAATATGGGATTGTGGGCTAGTGCACAACCCTTATAATAAATAGAAATTGCACAAAAAATAACCCTATTATTAATAACTGTTTATTTTCTTTTGTGTTAATATCTGATCTTTCTTATTTAACTATGAGTTCATGATATTTTCTGCTTTTATTTCATTAAGTTAACTATTATTTGATGGTTCTTTCTTCATGTTTTTAGCATGTAATGTTTAACTGTGTTGGCCTATTTATATTTGGTTTTTGTGTTTTCTACGTGCCAATGCTATATAATAAAACTTCTATGTTTGTCTTTCAAGTAAAAAAAAAAAAGAGACACTCCAATTGTAAAACATACTTTAGCGCATTGTTCTCGATTGTATTTAAATGAATAATAATTAACTAGTTGAAGTCCCGTGATATTCACGGGATAATTTTACTAAAAAAAATACAATTCTATGATATTAATTTAAAATATAAATATATTTATATAATATCATAATAAATTATGCAAAAAAAAATTTATTTTTTTAGATTGTACTCCATATTTTAATTGAATATATATTTTAAATATTTTTTCATTATTTGTGGAGATCTTGTCCAAATTTAGATTGAAGTTATTAAAATATTGATTTTACTTTTTATTGAATATTTTTAAATAATATTTTCTTATTTTTTTAGACACTAATATGTATAAAATACTTGGTTTTTTATAAAGATAATAATAATTAGGATAGGTTATCTACAAAGCATAATATAATTTATTCAAATATTTTTTAAAGTTAATTTATTAAAATTATATATTAGGGTTCTTATCTTTTACTCTATAATAATAAGAATGTTTGTAAATATAAAAAATACAATACAAATATTAGTATAGAAGAGAACATTGTCCTTGATTTAAGAGATAAAATATAGAGAAAATTATCTATGTATTATTTTGCAAAATTCAATCCATCTATAAAGTTGTTTTCCATACTAAATTTATATAACGAAGAAATAAAATATAAAGGAAATTAATGCATATGAAAATTTACAAAATTCAATGTATTAATCAACCTATCATCCATATTAAATTACAAAAAAAACATAGAGATAAGAAAATTTAAATGTAAGGTGGGGCTAGATAAAAAAAATTCTATATTTACATAAATAAAATAAAAACGAAATCAAGAAAAATGTAATGTAAATTTTTATCAAAATTCAATTTAAGTAAGTATGAATCAAGATTTGTAAATTTTTCTATTTTTTATTATCAAATTTTGATTTAAGAAAAAATCTTTAATATAAATGCATAAAAAGATAATGAAAATCTAATTTTATTAAATTAAAATTCGATTTTTTTTATTTTTTTGACATTCACATATAATCTTAGTCATCAACATAAAGTTATATTTTTTTCTCAAAATAAAAATATATCAACATAAAAAAATTTATCATTTAAAAGTATAATTATATAGATATAAATTTTATACTTGAAGCTCAAGCCTTGTTAAAAGATAAAAAAAAAAATATTAAGACCCTAAATCTTGTTAAGAGATAAAAATATTAAATTAATTTTGAAAATATCATCTCATAGGAATTTATGTATATAAAAATTATATAAATATGTTATCTATTGTATCAAACTAATACATAATCCATAGATAGAAAATTATATACATAAAAAATTATATAAACATGTTATCTATTTAGTATATATAGCAAAAATACTATAATTTGTTACAAAATTTATTAAATATAATTTCATATTAATTTATTCAAAAATGCCACGTGGCGCAAATTTTACAACAGACTTGAATTCTGCTTTATAATGTATTAGGGTAGATAGTATTTTTTATCTTAAGTGATTTAGTTTAGTTTGACTTTTTTATTTAAATATTTTAAAAAGCTAGTAATAAACATTCAGAGCCACATACTTCAATCTTGCCATATGCAGAAGATGTTTCTGTTGGTTTTCATAGTATATTGTATTGTGCTCAATGGTGTGTTGGCCTGGAATTTTATCTACTTGAGGGATTTATTTCGAGAAATCAGTTCATTGTGGGCTTTAAACACAAATCAGAGATTGTTTCAGTATCAATGGGAATTACTTGTATGTTGGTGTAGTGGCATGGTATTCGTAGTATGTTTTCGGCACGAGATCAAGAAGGTGTCATGTTAATTCTGATGATGTCCAAAACAGCAAAAGCAAAAAGTGGGTCTAGGAGGGCCTCCATAGGCAAGTTGGATACCCACTTCCACGTGGTTATCTAAAAAACAAAAACTCCCCACGCGCGCGAGGTCTATCAAACATCCCGGGACGAGGTCTCAACCTCGTCACCGACTCTGCTAAGTACGCCCGCCCGCTCGAACCAATCACCGGCGACCTCACTCCTGAACCAATCACCGACGACCTCACTCCCAAACCAATCACAGGTGACCTCACTCATGGACCAATCAAAAACCCCTATTTCAAGTATCCCACATCGGACATTAGCCTAAACTCAGCCCCCCAATTCTCTATAAATAGAGAAGGACCTCGTAGGAAGAGGGGGTCGAAAAACAACTTGAACTCAAGAACTCTCTTGTTTGTTAAAGATCGACGTGATAGGAATACCGTCAACAGACCTCGTTACAGATAAGAGAAATCCACAAAAAGACTCCAAGTCATACAAAGACCTCGCCTACACTAAAGACCTCGCTACAAAATCTCACAAAGCTCTCTACACCACGTATCCAAATTTACCTCGCCTTAGCGTCGACCTCGCAACATTTAGGTTTGATCGCGGAACCTCGTAGGAGGTCTAGGTGTAATTCTTAAAGTTGTTCATCAATCTCGTAGGTGTGTAACCTCGTTATTTGGGAGAAAAGTCATAAATAAAGGAGCAAGTGTTTGCACTCAAATATAATAACCTTATTTCTTGTCTCGTAGCGAACCTCGTTATTTCGGATTTCATCACTGGCGCCGTCTGTGGGAACCTCTTCATCCTAAGCAGCTCCCCATTTTGTAGTGCAAACCTTGATTCCTAAAACCCCCTCAAAATGGCTTGTCCAAACAATTTCTTACCTCAACATCCCGACAATATGGCCGAGACCCCTCCATGGGCGACGGCAGGTCCGTCAGGGTACCCTTTTGTGGTCCCGCCAGGCTGGACATACAACGTCCCACAAAACCCATACCCGTTCCAGGGGTACGAACAGGGTGGCGCCCCTTTCAACCAGTATCCCTATCCGGGGTACGGGCAGTACCAACCGGGCCAAGCTCCCCCATACGTCCCGATTCCTCCCCAGGGACAGCCTCACTCCGAGTACGTGCCCGCATATGTCCCGGGCTACACCCCGGGGCAGGAGGCGCCCACGAACGGATCTACCACGGAGAGGCCCTCCCGAGATCCAATGCAGATCTCGCGATCCCGTTCGCGGCGTACAGAAAGGCGCGACATGGAGCTGTCCGAGACGGCGGCAAGTGCGCCACGCCCTCTGGCGAGGTCAAAATCGAAGTTTGCTCGCCCATCCGTCGAGAGTGGGTACAGGAATCCCTTCGTACCCGAAATCCAAGTGGCACACGTGCCCAAAGGCTTCCATTGGCCACAAATGGGACTTTACGACGGCACGGCCGACCCCGAGGACCACATAAAACACTACGCCGTCCAGATGAACGTCAACTCTTACAATGACGCCATTTTCTGTCGGATCTTTCCGACCACTCTGGACAAGGCGGCAATGACGTGGTTCACCAGCCTTAAGGTCGAGTCGATAGCCTCGTTTTCCCAGCTATGCGAGTCCTTCGTCGGGCACTTCAACGGCTCAAGGAAGCGCAAGAAGAACATGCGCGATCTCCGTGACATCGAGCAGGGGGAAAACGAGAAGCTGGGTACCTTTTTTACGAGGTTCACCATCGCGGTCGCTGAGATCGCACAGATCGACGAGGCCTCGGTCCGCGACATCCTCATGGGCAACCTTCGCCAGGGGAATTTCAAATGTCGCATTTTCCTCAAAAATCCGACCACGTATGAGAGCCTGTGTGCTCGGATCACGGCACAGGTCTACGCCGAGGACGCTGCCAGGCAGAGCTCGCGACCGAGGGCCGACAAGGAAATCATAACCGAGGCTAAGGGAAAGGCTAAAATGGCTGCGCCGTCCGCGAGGGACGCGTACATGACGCAAACTCACGACCGGCGTGCCGATTACAAAAGCAACAACAACAAAAGCAACAACAATAACAGAGGCAACAACGACAATAGAAACAACAACCGCTACGACAACCGTGGTGGTGGGGGTTGGAGCTGCTTCGGCGGGAAGCCACGAGGTTACAAAGGCAAAGGTGGCCCCGCCTACAACCCAAACGAGAAAAAGCGCGCCAACCCCGCGTCGGGGGCCAACCTCGTGCAGCAGGAACCAACCAGGCCCCGACCAGGCAGCGCAGAACAACAAGCTCCGGCAAGGCAGTCGCACTCCGGACAAGCCGCGGCGCCCGATGGGTACATCAATACCATCTCGGGCGGACCCTCGCTGGCGGGCTCGAGCCAGGCGGAGAGGAAAAGATACGCAAGGGCGAGTCACCATGAGCCCTCGGTATACAGCGTGACACAAACCTCGCGGTCCCACGTGGGTATGGCCTTCACGACAGAAGACGCCGAAGGGCTTCATATGCCCCACTCCGACCCCCTGGTGATACACGCTCAGTTGGGCTCGAAGATAGTGAAGCGAATACTGGTGGACACGGGTTCCTCCGTGGACATCATGTACTTCGGCGCTTTCGAGCAGCTCGGGATCTCCGCGACATCCTTGAGGCCCTACACTGGGAAGCTCACCTCCTTCTCAGGGAACGAGGTCGATGTCGCTGGTCTCATAGACCTTTGGATGACCCTCGGTACTGGCCCGGCAACAAGAACCGAGGTAATAGAGTTTACGGTGGTGCACCTGCCCTCGGCTTACAACGCAATCATCGGGAGAGTCTCCTTGATGAAATTCCAGGCGGTGGTCTCCATCTACCACTTGAAAATGAAGTTCCCCACCAACGTGGGTGTCGGAGAGGTGAAGGGCAACCAAGAAGAGGGCCGCGTCTGCTACATGACCTCGGCTAAGCAAAAATGCCCTGTGTTCATGGTGGAGACTTCGGGTGAAGCGGACCTCGAGGTCCGGGACTTCACAATACCCACTCCCGAGGCAGAAAGAAGGGTGATTACCCCCTTCGAGAACAAATCAGAGAAGATCTACCTCGGGGGTTGCCTTACTGGGAGCGCGGCAGCGTCACTAGAAGCCCTGCTTGCTGGGTCCCGCGACGTATTCGCCTGGACTGCAAAAGATCTCCGAGGTGTGCCTCGGACCCTGGCCCAGCACTCCTTGAACATCGACGTCGCCGTTCGTCCTGTGGTGCAGCGTCGAAGGAAAATGAACGAAGAAAGGGCAACCGCCGCAAATGAAGAGGTGGCCAAGTTGCTGGCCGCGGATTTCATACGCGAAGTCCAGTATCCGAAATGGCTGTCCAATGTCGTTTTGGTCAAAAAGGCCAGCGGCAAGTGGCGAATGTGTGTAGACTTCAAAGACCTCAACAAGGCATGCCCCAAAGACAGCTACCCCCTGCCCTCGATCGACGCACTTGTAGATTCGACCGCTGGGCATGAAGTCTTGAGTTTCCTCGACGCCTACTCGGGGTACAACCAGATCTCGATGAATCTCCGTGACGAGGAAGAAACATCCTTTATCACCCAGCGGGGGACATACTGTTATAAGGTCATGCCGTTTGGCCTCAAGAACGCGGGAGCCACATTCCAACGCCTCGTCGATCGAATTTTTAAAGATCACCTGGACAGGAACGTATCCGCCTACGTCGACGACATCGTGGTACGAAGCAAGGGCCCCGAGGAGCACCTGGCTGACCTCGCCGAGGTTTTCTCCACCCTCGGACACCACCAGCTTAGCCTAAATCCCGAGAAGTGCGTTTTTGGCGTGTCCTCGGGAAAGTTTTTGGGATTCATGATCAGCGAGCGCGGGATCGACGTCAACCCCGCCAAAATAGAATCAATCCTCGCAATGAGGTCTCCCCGATCTCGTACCGAGGTACAAAGGCTCAACGGCGCTGTAAACTACTTGGGGAGGTTTTGCTCCCGCCTAGCAGACAAGTCCCTCCCATTCTTCGCCGCCCTAAAAAAGAACGAGAAGTTCGTCTGGGACGAAAGACTCGAGACATCCTTCTCTGAGTTAAAAACCTTCCTCACCAAGCTCCCCACCTTGTCACCTCCACGTGCGGGTGAAGATTTGCAACTGTATGTGGCGGTGAGTCCCGAGACCGTCAGCGCGGTGCTCACAAGAGAGGCCATGCACCCGGTATACTTTGTGAGCCGCGTGCTCCAGCCCGCGGAGCAGAGATACTCCCCGACAGAGAAGATGGCGCTGGCTGTGGTGACCGCCGCGAGGCGACTACGCCCATACTTCCACGCACATCCCATCCAGGTTCTCTCGGACCTCCCGCTCCACCAAATTCTGCATCAGCCCACTCTCTCCGGACGTATGACCAAGTGGGCCGTCGAGCTCTCCGAGTTCGATATCAATTATCTTCCGAGAACCGCGATGAAGGGACAAGCCCTCGCCGACTTTATGGTGGAGGTCACCTTCCCCGAGACAGACACAAGCTCGGACGAATGGAAAGTATTCGTTGACGGCTCACGATGTGACGCCGGTGGCGGGGCCGGGGTGTTCCTCGCTGGACCCTCAATCGAGACGGAGTATGCTCTCAACTTCGCCTTTGATGCCACCAACAACGACGCCGAGTATGAGGCCATGATCGCCGGGATCGAGATGGCGCTACTCAACGGGGCCCGCAAAATCAGGGTCTACACAGATTCCGAATTGGTGGCGCGACAACTCAACGGCCAATACGACACCAGAACAGGTTTTTTGCCCGCTTACCGAGCAAAAGTCAAAGCCTTGGTTTCGTGCCTCGAAACTTTCGCGGTGGAATCAATCCCGCGGACCTCAAACACCAAGGCGGATGCCCTCTCCAGGTTAGGCTCCGCACTTCCCTTGGATGTGGGAAACCGCGTCATGGTGGAGAGAAAGCTCTCACGAAGCATAGATAGCGAGGTCATGTCCATAATGACCGAGGACTGGAGGTTCCCGGTGACGAGGTACATACAAAACGGCATCCTCCCAGAAGACCCCGCGCTGGCCAGAAAGCTAAAAATGCAAGCCGCCCGCTACTGCGTCGTCGGCAACCAGCTTTATCGCCGGGGCTACGCTGAGCCCAACCTGCTGTGCATACCGCCCGAAGCCACGGACCACGTCCTCTACGAGGCCCACGAGGGAGTTTGTGGGGGACACCCGGGGTGGAGGTCTTTGGCACACAAAATTGTCCATTTGTGGTACTTCTGGCCCACTCTCCGACAGGACGCAAGAGCTTACGTCCAAAAGTGCGTCGGATGCCAGAAACACGGGAACATCCAACACACCCCGACGACTCCCCTCCGCAGCATTCACGCGCCATGCCCATTCGCAATGTGGGGAATGGACATTCTAGGCCCATTTCCTAAGTCCGCGGGCCAAGTGCAATACATTTTGGTCATCGTGGACTACTTCACGAAGTGGATCGAAGCACAGGCAATGGCAAAAATCACCGGGGCAAAGGTCTGCGAGTTCCTGTGGAAAAACCTCGTCTGCCGTTTCGGTGTTCCCGTGACAATCATGACCGACCATGGCCCCCAATTCGACTGCGAAGAAACTCGGACTTTCTGCTCCGAGCTGGGCATCAACCTCAAATTCTCCTCCGTGGCTCACCCCCAATCCAATGGCCAGGTAGAGAACGTTAATGCCCTCATCTTGACAGACCTCAAGAAGCGCCTGGGCATGGCACAAGGCCGTTGGGCCGAACTACTTCCCCTCGTCCTCTGGACGTACCGCACGACCTCGCGCCGCGCAACGGGCGAGACCCCCTTTGCTCTTACCTACGGGGCGGAAGCCCTCGTTCCCGTAGAAACCCTAATTCCATCAGCAAGGGTGTATAACTTCGACGAGAAAGAAAACGAGGCCAACCTCAGAATCGAACTGCAGTTCCGAGATGAAGTCCGCGAGGTGGCGGACCTGCGCTCTAGAGAATACAAGTGACGTGTCGCCATATACCACGACAAGAAGGTCAGACCTCGCCTCCTGGCCACCGGAAACCTCGTGCTAAGACGCACCGAAGGAGGAAGGTTGGACCCTAACTGGGAAGGACCCTACATCCTCGGGGAAGAAGTCGCGCCCGGGGCATTCAAACTCAGGGACGACGAGGGGCGCACGCTGAGCAAAACGTGGAACGTCGCACGACTCAAAAAATATTACATGTAGACGCTCGAAACCCCGTTGTTCACCACAGTTGGTAAATAAAGGATTGCAGGCTTTTCTAAAAAGACTCCCTCATTAAAAATTTCACCCCTCGCTTCCCGCTTGGGGTTGGAGAATCTCGTTGAAAAATCCCACCCCTCGCTTCCCGCTTGGGGTTGGAGAATCTCGTTGAAAAATCCCACCCCTCGCTTCCCGTTTGGGGTTGGAGAATCTCGTTGAAAAATTCCACCCCTCGCTTCCCGCTTGGGGTTGGAGAATCTCGTTGAAAAATTCCACCCCTCGCTTCCCGCTTGGGGTTGGAGAATCTCGTTGAAAAATCCCACCCCTCGCTTCCCGCTTGGGGTTGGAGAATCTCGTTGAAAAATTCCACCCCTCGCTTCCCGCTCGGGGTTGGAGAATCTCGTTGAAAAATTCCACCCCTCGCTTCCCGCTCGGGGTTGGAGAATCTCGTTGAAAAATTCCACCCCTCGCTTCCCGCTTGGGGTTGGAGAATCTCGTTGAAAAAAAATTCCACCCTTCTCTTCCCGCTTGGGGTTGGAGAATCTCGTTGAAAAATTCCACCCCTCGCTTCCCGCTTGGGGTTGGAGAATCTCGTTGAAAAATTCCACCCCTCGCTTCCCGCTCGGGGTTGGAGAATCTCGTTGAAAAATTCCACCCCTCGCTTCCCGCTTGGGGTTGGAGAATCTCGTTGAAAAATTCCACCCCTCGCTTCCCGCTTGGGGTTGGAGAATCTCGTTGAAAAAAAATTCCACCCTTCTCTTCCCGCTTGGGGTTGGAGAATCTCGTTGAAAAATTCCACCCCTCGCTTCCCGCTTGGGGTTGGAGAATCTCGTTGAAAAATTCCACCCCTCGCTTCCCGCTTGGGGTTGGAGAATCTCGTTGAAAAATTCCACCCCTCGCTTCCCGCTTGGGGTTGGAGAATCTCGTTGAGAAATTCCACCCCTCGCTTCCCGCTCGGGGTTGGAGAATCTCGTTGAAAAATTCCACCCCTCGCTTCCCGCTTGGGGTTGGAGAATCTCGTTGAGAAATTCCACCCCTCGCTTCCCGCTTGGGGTTGGAGAATCTCGTTGAGAAATTCCACCCCTCTCTCCCCGCTTGGGGTTGGAGAATCTCGTTGAAAAATTCCACCCCTCGCTTCCCGCTTGGGGTTGGAGAATCTCGTTGAAAAAAATTCCACCCCTCGCTTCCCGCTTGGGGTTGGAGAATCTCGTTGAAAAATTCCACCCCTCGCTTCCCGCTCGGGGTTGGAGAATCTCGTTGAAAAATTCCACCCCTCGCTTCCCGCTTGGGGTTGGAGAATCTCGTTGAGAAATTCCACCCCTCGCTTCACGCTTGGGGTTGGAAAATCTCGTTGAAAAATTCCACCCCTCGCTGCCCGCTTGGGGTTGGAGAATCTCGTTGAAAAAATTCCACCCCTCGCTTCCCGCTTGGGGTTGAAGAGTCTCGTTGAAGAGTCCCACCCCTCACTCCCCGCTCGGGGTTGGAAAGTCTCGCGACACGAACGAGGTTCGCAGACGACTATTTTTTAGGTTGGGACGAACTTCCACAAAAACGAGGTCCGAACGGAGGCTCACGACCTCGCCACAGGACTACAACGCCCGGTGTGGTCCGAGCCCCACAGAAGATGTGACACTCGAACCATGGGGTTGGACGGATAAGGAATGTGCAAGAAAGTCTAAAGCAAACAAGCATAGGAAAAGAAAATGACGAAGGGCACAGACCAAAAACAGATGTTTTAATTACAGACCCCGTAGGGTCACCCAAACAAAAAAGAGGAGAAAGAAGGATGTTTCAATTACAAACCCCGTAGGGCCACCAGAATAAAAAAAAGGGAGAGTTATCATCTCTTCGAGGTCTCAACCTCGGAACCTGTAAGATCAATGGTCTTAGGGGTTTCGGCGGAGCCAGCCAAGGCCTCAATAGGAGCAGTTTCAGCAGGGGCAGCGGAGGCAAGAGGCGCGGGCGCGCTGGTCGCAGGCTGAGGTCCCGTGAAGGTTAACTCCGGGTTCCCCCCAACAAGCTCTACCTCGGGTGGCGCAACGCTGGACACAGTCCCGTCCTCGTTGAGGAAGAACTGGCATTCCCCCTCAGGATCCGTCGACCCTAGCTCCCCCATGGTTTCATTGTAGTTGGGGTTGAAGAAGATGATCTGGGGGTTGAGGTGCCCATACTTGGCCACCGCCTGCTTTACGCCCATACGGACGGCCTGGTGGAACATCGTCCTCACACTCTCCACCAACTCCGCCTTGTACTCCTCCGAGTCCACATACCTGGGACCCGCGGCCTCGACTTCCTCGTTGAGTTCAACAATACGCCCCTCGAGGCGCCTGATCTCCTCCTCGGCCCTCAGGAACTCCGCCTCCTTCGCCTTGTAGAACTCATGCTCAGCGGAGAGCTTACCTCGAAGCCCGTCAACCTCGCTCCGCAGAACCTCAGCCTCGCCCCTCGCCCTCTTCTCCCCTTCCCTCGCCGCCTTCACCTCCTCCCTTGCCGCGGCCTCCGCGGCCTCAACCCGCTTCTTGGCCGCAGCCTCCGCGGCCTTAGACGACTCCGCGACCTCGGACAACTCCTTGGCCTGTCGCTCGCACAACTCGTTGCGGGCCCGAAGCGCGGCCTCCATCTTGTCCATCCTCGAACGAAGAAGGACGATGCGACTTCGGTTGTAATTGTCAAAAAAGGTGTGTTGCAGGTTCACAGAAGGATAAGAAAAGAAACAAGAAAGAGACAAGAATCAAACACACGAAAACAAAAAAAAAGAAGAGGCTTACCATGGCCGAATACCGAGCGGCTTCGTCGTCAAACGCTGCCTCGGTGAGGTTGTTGGCCCACGCGACCTCCTCCTTGTAATCTCCCCGGGCCCAGTCCAGCGGGGCCCCCCTGATGGGTCCGGGACAATGAAACCTGGCAGGGTGGGGGCCTGTATCCCCGAGGCTTCGCCCTTCGAAGTTGAAGGCGGGAATGAGTTCCAGCTCCCGCGAGCTTCTTTGGTGGTCGCCCGACCGGGGCTTCTTCTTCTTCTCAGGGGAAGACCCCGCTTCCTTCCTTTTCCGCAGGGTCTTATCGTCGGGCGCCCGGGGTGGATGCGAGGTCCCCTTCGTGGTGGCCCCCTTTGGCGGAACCACATCAGGCCTTTTCTCCCCTTGGGGCGGCCCCGTGACGTCCCACTGTGACGCCCTCGGAACGCTCCCCTTGGGCAGGGCTCCCCCCGCCGCGGCCGTTGGCGGGATAGGTCCCAGCTGCGTGGTGCCTGCTCTCGTTTGCGAGCTCGGCTCGTTGATTGATATCCCCTTGAGGACCCGGGGAGCAGGGGTCTTGGAAGTAGACGTCATAGGTTGTTTCCCCTTAGACGTCGTGGTAAGAGCGTGCAGAAAGTTCACTGTCAAGAAAGAAGTAAAAAGAAAACAGCAGTTTAGGACGAGGTCAGAAACGAAGGAAACGAGGTGTATGACCCCGCAAACATACAGAAAAAAAACAATCAGGGAAATGGCGATAATAAAATACCCTCTCCGCCCTCGCAAGGAGGGAAACTGAGGCTCAGCCCGGCCCGCTCCAGCCGGTCCTGAGAAAGGTAGCGCTCGTATGGCGCCTGGTACGCTGGGGCGTACTTGGCCTTGAGCGCCTGGAACTCGGCGACCTTGTACGGGCACACGCATCTCTCGTAGTTGCCCGGTGCCACAGGGAAATTAAGATATCTCCCGCTGAGGTCTCGGACCAAAAACCATTTAGGTTTCCACGTCCCGCAGTTCGACTGGGTCGAGATGATTTTGACGTTCGGTGTGCTGAGGTTGACCAGGGAACAACGAGGTTCTCTCCTCGCCAAGACTAGCGCCGACAAGTCGTTGAGATTCGGCTCGTCCAGAAGCTCGCGACTTCGAATCGTGTAAGCACACAACAACCGCCAGGCGTTCGGGAACAACTGAGCGGGGCAGACACCCATGGCCCACAAGAAATCAACGATGTGCTGGGCCAGGGGCAGCCTAAAACCCGCTTGAAGGCTGACGAGGTTCACGACCGCACACCCCTCGTAGGACGCCAGGGGCCGCCCCTCCTCCTCTGGCAGTGCCAGCTCGACTCCCTCGGGCCAGGGGAAATCTCTAGCTATGTCCGCAAGGTCAATCAGCTTTAAATCGAAGGGCAACCCCTCGGACAGGTAGGCCTCGGGGGTACTCGGACTCATGGGAATCCGTTCTCTAAGGACGACGGGAACGCCGGATACAGCATCAGTAATGTAGGCCTCGGGAAAGCTCGAGGGCACGTATGCGGCCGAAGCTGAGGCAATGGCCGCGTCCAACCTCGCCTCGACCTCAGCGGCAATCGCATCAGGAGAAGAAGAGGAAGCCATTTCAACACCAGAGTATACGCGCAGACGAGGGAAATGCGAACTAATCGAAACGGCGAAGTCGCTGGATGAGGGCTCGCTGAAGACCAACGAAGGGGAACTCGGGTTCTGGGAATCTCTAGGCTCTACGCTTCCTACGGACTCGGAGACCTCCTGATAGAAACTCTCTTTTAAATTAAAAACAAAGCCAGGTGGTGGGCTCGCAGAGGCTCTCCTAGGCATGAAAAGACAACGTCCAGGCCGCGAAAAGCTAGCACCTGGAAAAGAAGAGGTCAGTAAGGCACTAAAGGCAAGGCAAACAAAGAGAAAAACACGAGATCATGACCCCGGGGAAGAAGGAAAGGCGAAGTCAAGCCCGAGAACAAAGCACGAGATCATAACCTCGGAAAAAAAAGAGCACGAGGTCATAACCTCGAAAAGGGAAAGGCACGAGATTATAACCTCGAAAAGAAAAGAGCACGAGATCGCAACCTCGAGGGACAAAGCAACGCGAGGTCATAGAGGGAAAGGCCACGTGGCACCCTACGGGCTATTCTGACAAGATAGGACGGCAAAAAAGAATTTGAAGCGCCAAAAGGAAGGAAAGAGAAAAAAGAAGGCCAACCAGCGGTGGAGGCCAGCGGCGGAAGCCCAAACGTCCCGTCAATCAGACGTCATGACGTTTGGGCTCCCGAGGGTTTTCGAAATTCGAAAGATGGTGGGCGGAGAAACGGGAGTTCAACCGTCGCCCCAAGCAAAAAAGAAAGAAAGAAAAACGATAAACCCGGAAAACCCAGCGATACCTTCGTGGCGGCGAACCCCCCCCCCCCCCACCATCTCACCACCGTCTCACAACACCGCCCCCCGGAGCATAACGCAAAGAAAAAAAAGGGGAGAAAAGCAGGGCAAAAAGAAAGGAGAGGAGACGAAAAACCGAGGGAAGACGAGGGCTCTACAGAACAAAAACCACCAACAACGCCGCCGCGCAACCAGCGGAGAAACACCCAGAAATCGTAAGCACTCACCCAGGTGCGAAACGGAAGCAAGCGAAGAACGAAGAAACACCCTGAAACCACAGAACAACCACCCAGATGCGAAACGGAAGCAAGCGAAGAACGAAGAAACACCCTGAAACCACAAAACAACCACCCAGATGCGAAACGAAACGAAGAAAGAACGAAGAAAAATAACAAAAAGCAAACGCAAAAAACGCAACAACCCTGCCACCGCCGCTTCGCCACCGTGACGCCGGCGCGAAACGCCGGGTGACTCACCGTCGCCCTTACGAAACGCGGGGCGAAAGGTGAACAAGGGAAGAATCAAAGGCAAAAAATACCGAAAGACAGGAGGAAGAAGATCAAGAACTTACTTGTTTAAATGTTGACGAACGGAAGGCGTTGGCGTAACTAGCGAACGGCGGAAAGCTCGTCGGAAACCGTCTGGAGAAACCGCTCAAAAGAAGACGAAGAGACAGAGAGAGAAAGAGCGAGAATATTGGAGAGAGAAGATGGGAGGGAAGCGTGTGGGATACACCCTTATATAGAGCAGATCTGAGCCTCCCCCCACTCCCAAAAGGCTTCTTGGGCCTCTTACCTAGACGGCCCACTAAGCAGAAAACGGCGAAAAGGCCCAGGGATCTTTATCCACGCAGAATAGAGCCTCACACCTCGCAAAAACGCCCTCCCAACCCCGAGACCTTCATAACCACTAAAAAACACCCCACATCTCGCAAAATCCAGGGAACTTATGCCCTGCGACCCTCAGGGCGAGGCCCCCAGGCCATGGGGTTGTGATGATGTCCAAAACAGCAAAAGCAAAAAGTGGGACCAGGAGGGCCCCCATAGGCAAGTTGGATACCCACTTCCACGTGGTTATCTAAAAAACAAAAACTCCCCACGCGCGCGAGGTCTATCAAACATCCCGGGACGAGGTCTCAACCTCGTCACCGACTCTGCTAAGTACGCCCGCCCGCTCGAACCAATCACCGGCGACCTCACTCCTGAACCAATCACCGGCGACCTCACTCCCAAACCAATCATAGGTGACCTCACTCATGGACCAATCAAAAACCCCTATTTCAAGTATCCCACATCGGACATTAGCCTAAACTCAGCCCCCCAATTCTCTATAAATAGAGAAGGACCTCGTAGGAAGAGGGGGTCGAAAAACAACTTGAACTCAAGAACTCTCTTGTTTGTTAAAGATCGACGTGATAGGAATACCGTCAACAGACCTCGTTACAAATAAGAGGAATCCACAAAAAGACTCCAAGTCATACAAAGACCTCGCCTACATTAAAGACCTCGCTACAAAATCTCACAAAGCTCTCTACACCACGTATCCAAATTTACCTCGCCTTAGCGTCGACCTCGCAACATTTAGGTTTGATCTCGGAACCTCGTAGGAGGTCTAGGTGTAATTCTTAAAGTTGTTCATCAATCTCGTAGGTGTGTAACCTCGTTATTTGGGAGAAAAGTCATAAATAAAGGAGCAAGTGTTTGCACTCAAATATAATAACCTTATTTCTTGTCTCGTAGCGAACCTCGTTATTTCGGATTTCATCAAACTCTAGGTCCACATCTTTTTTCCGCTGAAGATATGTTCCTTTCACATAAGACAAACTTGCAGGAATGCTCAATACAAACTGAATTTCTCAGTCAATTATAATGGACATCTGATCAGAAAAGTCAAATCGCAAATTCAAAAGTTTGCTTAAGGAGTAATGTATCAGTTCTGTGGGTTCCTCTTGTACCTAGTTCATCTACACATCTTTTGTATGTTACTGTTATTGTTTTTCGACATATTGTAATTTTCTATTTCAGTACTAGTTCGAACCATGTCACTAGACAAGGTTTTGTTGTTACTTATTATGTAACTCGTTCATCTACTCCGTTTGGCATACTTGCTTTCTCGGGGTTAGATTTATAATAATAAAATAACTTTCTTTCTCAAAAAAAAAAATCAAGTTAACTCGAATTTGTACATGACCTACAATGACTTGACCAAACTTGTATTTATAATCAAAATTGTCAAGAATCCCAAGTGATGAGTGATCCAACCTAAATACAACTGAACCGATTTAATTGACAAGTTTATTAAATGGCTACAGTGCTACACCCAGGCACCCCGCCCCTTAAAAAATATTTGATTCGGAAAAACTATACGTAATATTAATTAAATTAGAGTTGTTCAAATCTAGAATCATCCGACCTTATGAGAAAACAAGTGTGCGTATTAGCTCGACCCGCACCGGGAAAGAGCTTGGTCTGAAAATTGGATCATCCGGAATAGGTGCCTATTTATAATCAAATACTATATTCTTACACTGTTAGTACATCAACAAAATGGCCGTCCTAGCTCAGTGGTAGAGCGCGTGGCTTTTAACCACGTGGTCGTGGGTTCGATCCCCACGGACGGCGTGATTATTTTTATTTTGCCTTTTTAACTAAAATACTAATCTGTATGTATTACCTTTCACCTTCAACCAGTGGCGGATTTAGGGGATGCATGGGTGGACACCTGCCCCCCGTTCGCCGGAAAATTTTGTAGGGTGTAAGGGATTTGGGGGCAAACTCGGGGTGGGTCGGGGCACTGGGCGGAGGGGAAAGGGTGCGATTGTGCGAGGGCCGGGGCAGTGGCGACTGGCGAGTTGCAGGAACTTGCAATAGGAGGGTGGATCGGCGGAGGCGGAGACGCGTCACTGAGTAGATCTGTAGATTGAAGAAAGGTTGAAGAAGACTACTGTTTTGTTAAATGCCCATCAACTTTTTTATTTTTCTTTTAAAACTAGTTGTCCCCGTCGTGCCATGCACGACTATGACTCGATATTTTTTAGATATACTAAAAAAAGATATTAATAAATAAAAATATAATATAAAATTTACTGTGAGTAATTTGTTACCCGTAATATGTAGTAAGAAGATATTTCACATATAAAATCAAATAATTGTTATTATAAAAATTATGAATTCAATCAAACAAATATACTCTTTTATAATTTCCAATTCGTTCATTAATTGAAAAGTTGGAAAGTATATATATATATATATATATATATATATATATATATATATATATATATATATATATTGATATGACTTGATATGGTGGTTGTACATAAATTGCCTAAAATTCTTCTTGATTTTAAGATAAATTGCCTTATGTAATTATTGTAATTTTTTATTTGAATTATTTATTATTTATTAATTATAGTTAAATATGACATGTTAATGATATGACAGAATATAATATGACGTGTAAAAAATATAATGACATGGCTTAAGGAAAAGGTGACATGTGGCAAAATCCAATGTGGTGTATTCTCAAGACGACATGTGGAAAAAGCTGAGGTGGCGCAACGTGGAGGCTCCAAACCTTATTGCTTTTATATATATAGTAGATTCTAGGTTTAAATATGAATGTGTTGTCGTTTCATTTTTTTGCTGTTAATGGGTAATGGGGCCCAATTTCCCAATAAATAAAAAATATTTCTATCCATGTTATCATATCTAATACGGAGTATTTGTTTTTTTTGTCCTAATTAAATACTCTATATTCTTCGAACTCTTTTACCTCAATTTTCATTATTTTATTTTATATATTATTTATGCTTCATTTCCTATATACTACTCCTATGGTTTATTTATTTTGTTAAAGTGTTTTCATTTCTTAATAAAGTCTCAGAAATAAATAAAAATCTATTTCTATATAAATTAGTGTATGTTTCATGTAGTTTTTATATTTTGCCTGTTATAGTAGTTAGTTATTTAGCTCAATATTTATTTATATATTTTTTAACGCTCAATAGTTACAGTTTTTGAATAAATACTCTATTTTTATAAATAATATTAAATAAATATTTATCGTTTTTAAAAATTATAAAAATATTAAGGAACTACTTAATTTTACATAAATGTCATTTTATAATTATTTAATTTAATTTTGTTTTTAAAGATAAATTCTTTGTCTTTTGAGAGTTTTTTTTTAAAATAAAATTTAAAAAAATCTTAAAAAATATGTAAAATAACAAAAATTATTTAACAAACAAAATCTGCTAGAATGAAAAATATTTTTAAAATGTAATAAATATCAAAATCGATTATTAGGGCCTATTATGAAATTTAATGAGCACAGTGTCTTTTAAAATCATGGAACGACCCTACATAGTTCCTAAGCCGACAACTTAATAACGTCAAGCCCGTTGCCGATAATGTCGACAATGGATTGCCCTTTGAAAAAAAAATTACTATTATGTTTGTTCAAAATTGCCCCCCATAAAATTTATCCTGAATTCGCCACTGCCTTCAACATAATGTTCTATACATAATTTGACAACCAGAAGTCCAGAAAGGAATATCAATATTATCCGTACCTTGATATCTTCGTATTTAGTTGACACCAAGAGATAAATTTATATTTTTCCCATTGTAAAATCATATGTGAATTTGTACAAATCCTTGAAATTGCAAAATTAGAACAATTGTTTCAACGTAATAGAAACTACCCAATTCTCGTAAATGATCAGTTCTGTTAATAAAAATTTGTTTGGTTCGAACAATGGCCTACCTAAGTTGAGTAGGTCTTAGATTCTTGCTTCACAATTTTACCTCAACTATGTTTAGATAATTAGGTTTCCTTATATAGATGTTCAAATTTAATTAATTTTTTTTATAAATTTTGAAACTACTAAGATTTTTAGAATACAAGCATTATTTGGTAAGTTTAATTGATTAGTGGTTTATTTGATTTGTACTAATTTTTCTATATCTGAATTTGTAATTAATTTTAATTTGTAAATGGGTTGAGTTTTTAATTATAAAAAAGGAATTCGATGTACCAGACATGTCTAGTAGATCGAGAGGCCGAAAGGACAATCTAACAAGAGAGAACAAACGTGAAAAACTCCTAACAAGAAAGGAAGACACCTAAAGACAATCAGAAGCTAACAACAAGGACAAGATGGGTGAGCCAAACACTACAGAACGCAACATTGTCGGTACACAGGAAAAACAGGTCATCTCCATCCGAAAATGCAAAAAGAACCTCCTCGACGTTGACCCCACCTAAATGAGGGATCTTCAGGAAGTAAGCTCGACCACAACCTCGACCAGCCACGACTCGATCAAATCCAAATCAACTCCAATAACTTAACCTCATAATAACTCATAAGGGTTGCTACTTGTTTTATTATCGTTTTTGAACATGGAAAACTCATAATAACTTACCTCCACATAAAGAAGTATTATAGTTTCTTTGATATTTATTTTGTTTGTGGGGTTTAGGTCTCCCCACAAGTAAACAATAGTTGTGCAATACAAATTTTCTTTGGTAGAGAAAACTAGAATAGTATATACGCTTATTTTTTTGGACATACTCCAAGAACTTGGAGAGTTTTTGTTATCAAGGCTGATGGCCGGATCGAAAGTGGGATGATGGTGCGAGAGACCGCCTTAAGAGTCTTCCAAGAAATTCGAGCACAAACACCAAGAAATCTGGCCTGTCTTCAACTGGCTTGTTCTTCATAGTTCGAACTAGGGATTTGAGTGATTCCAAATCGAGGAGTTAGATCTATGGGTCTAATTGAAATCCTCAAAATTTCAGATCCATATCACTTGAGGATTGAAAGTTATGACAATATTACTGAGGTGTCGCAGAATCCATCGAGTTGGGATTTCAACTTGGAACTTCCTCTTGGACCGTTGGTGGTGGAATGGAACGATTGAAAGTGGAATGGCGGAGTGATGTATATGGATGCAAGGCTCGGATATTACTCACCGAAAGTTGCAAACTAAGTCGAAGGGAATGTTGGATATGACTCACCAACAATCTTCAACAAGAAATCAAAAAGATCTTTTGATTGAAAAACAAAGAGAAACAACCATTTTCAAGGTTCAAAGTCTAAAGGAGAAAGGAATCAAAAAAAAAGCCTTAATACCCTAATCCCACGCCTCACCAAGTCAGCCACAACTCCTTGGCAAATTACAAAATAAACCCCATAATTTCAAGAAAAATAACTAAAATATCCTTAACAACACGTAAGTTAAGTTTTGGCACTAGTTTCATCAAAGTCACAAGAATACTCCACCTCAACTTCGTTAGCCAAAGTCCAACTTATGAGTCAAGATCTCCTCCTTGATTTTGTCAAGCATTGCCTTAGCATGTGCTCGAGTGATGCGCCCAAGATATGGCGTGGCACTTTGACTTGGCTTCTTAGCGCCTCGGACACCGGCCTTGGTTACTTGTCCAAGCAAAGACTCCCCTTTGTCGTTCAAATTGGACTTGTCATTAGGGTCGGAATGTTCACTCAAGTCATGGGACAAAGTGCCATCAAAAGTGCTCGAAGAAGTGGCACCATCCGTTAAAGGCCAAATCGCACAAAGGTCGGAAACCAGCGTGTGCAACGGCGCCCCAAAAGGCACAGTACCGAGCGTCGCACCCTCTCAAGGAGCCTCGACACTAAGAACGTCGGCACTTGAGGGTTCAGTACTTAGGTGAAGTGGGTCAATACCAGTGCCGTGTGTCGGTACCGAGGTGCAGTGGATCGGTAGTGGGCTCATCACTGAGAGCAACATCGTTGGTTGGCGCGGTACCGAGGGGACATGCCTCGGTAGGGTCAGTACCGAGGTTCCAAGACTCGGTAGAGGGCTCGATAGAAGGCTTGATAGACGAACTCACATCATCATCCTCCACTTTAAAAGGATTCGTCCTCGGATCTATCAATCATGTAAAACAAAGGACACATCGAAGGAAGCACAAACAAGTAAAATCTATAGAAGTCAAATTAAGAATAACATTTCCAAGCTCAATATGATAGGCCAGAAAGCATGCACTAGCTACACCACTTCTATTCTGTTGAAATGGTTTCTTGACAACAAATAAATTTATAGTCAAGACCTTGTTGTGTATAACAGAGTCAGGTTCGTCCACTGGAAGCTAGGTTGTGTCTAATTGCTAAACTACAAGGCGAAAGAATAAACAAAACAAGGCAATATATGAAACAAGGCGAAGCAAATCAAAAGCAAGAAATAAGAAAAGGCAAAGCGAAGCAACCAGTCAAGGCACTGATTAACTCTGTACCGACCTAGTCAGGGTCGGTAACGAGGTGTAACTTAGAACAAACAAAGCAAACTAGTATGAAAAACTGCAGGCTCGATACTGACCTTGGGAGCTCGGTAACGAGGTGACTGGGGATTAAAATTCGACTAAAAAGTAAGAGAAAAATCTAGGATAAGGGTCCACCACAACATAATCATGCAATTTCAAACAATATGAATCATAAAAATCATGCCTTTCACATAAAGTTATCACCTTTCGTTGAATAAGCAAGTAAATTAATCAACTTTCATAAATCAATTCACTTTATCTACTTATTTTGATACAAAGTTTTCAACTTTCCTTATCAAAATTTATCTCAATTCAAATTTATAACTTTCTCTTTCGATTAAGTCACAAAGACAAATTATTTCAACTTTCGTCAAAGCATAAGCACAAACAAGTAGAAATATAGATAAGAGGCAATCAATTCAGTCAATCACATCAACATTCATGCACAACTATGTTTGGTTTTCACCCTAATCCTAGAATAAGAAACTACTCACTCATAACTGAAGAGAAACAAACAAAGTAATTAAGAGAAAACATAACTTGAATTAAAAACTGAAACTTACTTGAATTCAAAACAAACTTGTCTTATAACACAAATTAGAACACAAGAAAACTCCAACAATCCTCTTCCTTGTGTTCCAAGCAACAATCTTGTCGTCAAAATTCTAAAAACCCCACGTGAAAACTAAACTAGGAAGAGATAGATGTCCAAAACTTAGCTAAACAAGGGTATTTATACTAAAGCATCTATCTAAAAAGTTTCCTTAAAGATAAAAACTTCTAAAACTAAAAAGATCTCAGAATAATAACATTAAAAGCACTAAGTCGGTCATGCCTACCGACACAGGGACCTCGGTTATCGACCCCGTCAGGGTCGGTAGAACTGATTTTTGCTGAACTCTTGAACTTTTCCTGAAGACCTCGGTACCGACCCTTCCAGGGTCGGTCACGAGTCTGATCTGGTTTGTTTTCTTTGCTATTCTTCACTCTCCCTTTTGGATTTCTTCGAGGTTTCTTCAAACATCTTTATCTCTTCTTTCATAACCATGCTCCACTCACTCTCCTCCACCTTGATGTCTCCAAATGCTTCCAAACTTGCTTCAAAATCTACACAAAAACACAAAACTAGCGTAGTTTCCATACTTTTCACAAAATATGCAAACTAGACCAAAAGCACAAAAACACAACTAAACAAGACTAAACAACCTAGAAAACACTCTAAAACTAAGCTAAAAAAACATGGACATCATCTTCCTATTCTTACGGATACATCTCATAATGAAAATAAGGAAGAAATTGAGCGTAAGTAGGCATCAATGGAACACTATGACCTATATGCATCTTAGATGACATGTATTGGGAAAGAGATCTAAAATGTAAGCAAGAGTACTTAGTCCTAGATTTCAAAAATGCATGAAAGAAAAGTGAAAATATTTGATCAAATGCATGTGACACAACCAACATATAGTCATCAATATGAAATAAAGGAGTGCAAGAAACTGCCCTTAGAGATGCACTCGTATCATCCTCTTCTTGGAGCATAAAGGGCAAGCTGGAAGGAACCAAAGGAAATGCCTCCATCCACGGAGTTTCCAAAGAATGAATAGAGCTTGGGGTGATGGTGGAGCAAAGCTCACTTTTAGAAAGAGGTGGTTTCATAACTTCGTCCCCTTTTCCCTTTGAATCAAGCTCCTATTCAATTGGCACTTGAATCTCATGAGAGTGCACATTCAAAGTAGACCCTTCCTCGACTTGGTGGGCAAACCCCATGCCTTTGGAGGCAAGGTTAGCCACCTCCACTTGAGTGTGAGGCTCCACGCGGCTCACACTTGAGATTGCCATCTCATTTCGTTGAATCCTCTCTTCCAAGCCTTGGACTCGGTTCTACAAGTTGGTAAAGCGAGCCTCCAAGAGAGTCTCCATGGATTGCATAGATTGTTGTAAGGATCAAAACATGGCCTCCACCGAATTGGAAGACTCTTCATTGACCTTCTGTTTGTGTTTCTCATAAGCTACACTCGTCATCTCAACAAACCAAGTAACAAGCAAGGACATAGAATGCACACGAATTAATCACCAATACTTGTTGGAGATGGAAATCCGACAAGTTGCAAGTAGGAGATGACAAACAAAAGACAACTAGACAGGATCAAACACACTACGCACTTATCAAAGGCAATAACAACTAGGAAGCTACTAAACACCAAGAAAGTCAACCGCAAGTTAAACAAAGATTTAGGCCTTTGCTCGGATTCTTTTTCTCACAAGGTCCAACTTTTTCTATGCCCGACCTCTCTTTCACTTTCATCGGGTCCGATTTTTTCTAGCCCCGATTCTCTTTCTCCCCGAGTCCAACTTTTTCTTTAAGGCACGAAATGTTTAAACCAAAAATACCAACAAACAAGCAAGACGAACACTTCTTGGTGTCGTTCCCGTATCCTAGAGTTGAAGCCCATCAACAAGCATGTAATGAAAAGCAAAGGGACGATTTTCACTCAAGACAAACCCTCGTTTTTCAGCAAAAAATTCAGCAAACAAGCTCTTAATTGAAGCGGTTATTCATTGAGTAAAGACAACTTTTCAACTACTCATTCAAGAAAGATATCTTTGGCGTTCTTCACCAATTTCGTGCAAGCATGTCATCCAGGGAACCCCTCAAATTCTCACTCAATCAAACAAAAATCAAGGACGAAAATGAACACACAAAAACACAAGATTCAAGGGCACACTTGCACACAACACAAGATAGAAAACGATCAAGAGAATACAATGAGTGGACAACCAAGTTCGAAACAATGTTTAGATGGCAACACCTTCACGTGGCTCTGATACCACTTGATGGCCGGATCGAAGGTGGGATGATGGTGCGAGAGATCTCCTTAAGAGACTTCCAAGAAATTCGACCACAAACACCAAGAAATCTGGTCTTTCTTCAACTGGCTTGTTCTTCCTGGTCCGAACTCGGATTTGAGTGATTCTAAATCGAGGAGTTAGATCTATGCATATAGTTGAATTCCTCAAAATTAAGATCGAAAGTTATGACAGTATTCATGAGCTGTCGCAGAATCCACCGAGTTGGAATTTCGACTTGGAATTTCCTCTTGGACCGTTGGTGATGGAATGGAAGGATTGAAAGTGGAATGGCGGAGTGATGGATATGGATGCAAGGCTCAAATATTATTCAATGAGAGTTGCAAACTAAGTCGAAGGGAATGCTGGATATGACTCACCAACAATCTTCAACAAAAAATCAAAAAGATCTTTTGATGGAAAAACAAAGAGAAACAAGCATTTTCATGGTTCAAAGTCTAAAGGAGAAAGGAGGCCAAAAACAAGCCTTAATACCCTAATCCCACACCTTACCAAGTCAGCCACAACTCCTTGGAAAATTACAAAATAAACCCCATAATTTCAAGAAAAGTTACTAAATATCTATAACAACACGTAAGTTAAGTTTTGGCACTAGTTTCATCAAAGTCACAAGAATACTCCACCCTCACCTTTGTTAGCCAAAGTCCAACTTATGAGCCAAGATCTTCTCCTTGATTTTGTCAAGCATTGCCCTAGCATTTACTCGAGTGATGCGCCCAAGATAGGGCATGATACCTTGACTTGGCTTCTTAGTTCCTCAAACACCGACCTTGGTTACTTGTCCAAGCAAAGACTCCCTTTCTCGTGCAAATTGGACTTGTCATTAGGGTCGGAATCTTCACTCAAGTCATGGGACAAAGTGCCATCAAAAGTGCCCGAAGAAGCGGCACCATCCATCAAAGGCCAAAGCGCGCCAAGGTCGAAAACCAGCGTGTGCAACGGCGCCCCAATAGGCATGGCACCGAGCGTCGCACCCTCGAAAGGAGCCTCGGCACAAAGAACGTCGACATTGGAGGGTTCGGTACCAAGGTGAAGTGGGTCGGTACCGAGATGCCGTGGGTCGGTACCGAGGAGCCATGGATCGGTAGTGGGCTCATCACTGAGAGCAACATCGCCGGTTTGCATGGTACCGAGGGTACATGCCTCGGTAGGGTTGGTACCGAGGTTCCAAGACTCGATAGAGGACTCGACATAAGGCTTGATAGATGAACTCACATCAAAGGTTGTTAAGAATGATTTTGGTGCAAAAATTGCAACTGCATTTCTCTTGGCATGGTCTATGCACAGAAATACGATTATGTTGTACAAATTGTTTGACATAAATGCTTCTTAGTGGGCTTTTTCGATATTGATTTTGTTGTTGGTAAAATATTCAAGGTAATTTTTAGCTTTTGTTTTGTAATGATGTTTTGCGGACCTATGATCAAGATTTACAAAAAAAGTTTAAACCAGAAAAATATTTTTATATACATGTAATATATCCTTGTCAAATTTTAAAGTATTTGAAATTATACAAAAGAAATTATAATTCATATTGACATTCCATTACATTTAGAGTTAGAGTTTACAAAAATAAATATGTTAACTTTCATTGGGTTATATATATAGGCGCGAATCATAAGTCGTGATCAAAGACAAGAGGCAAAGACAGAATATTTGTCTGAGACAGGGTTCCGTATCGCTCGGTAGTTAGTTATTTCATTGCTTTGGGAACTCGTCTTTGAGGTAAGTTGTTTACAACTTGATCGGTTTCTATTCAATTATTATTAGACTTTGTGTCATGCTCTTAGGATTGGTTTTGGGGAACTAGTCCCTAACTAATTTTTTGAAGAATTTATACTGCTTGTGTGTTGTATGTGTGTAAAATGGAATTCAAAGTGTGTTTTCTCAAATATTGATTTTGAACGGTTCTCTATGTGCTAACATCGTTTTCAATACGGTCATGTACGATGATTGTTGATAGTGAAGGGGCATCTACCATGGTTGTATGGAGAGTGTGCCCCATCAAAATATTAATTGTTTGACAAGTGTTCCAATGGAGGCTTGACTAGAGGAGGC
Organism: Fallopia convolvulus; assembly: GCA_964016875.1. Classification (NCBI taxonomy): domain Eukaryota; kingdom Viridiplantae; phylum Streptophyta; class Magnoliopsida; order Caryophyllales; family Polygonaceae; genus Fallopia; species Fallopia convolvulus. The sequence continues at coordinate 5,507,834 of OZ024720.1, forward strand.
AAAGTACAAAATGAAAGGGAAACCGCCCACTTCACCGCGAAAGCCGCATCGTTCCTCGAGCGGGAACTTTGGGCGGAAGACACACCCGTCAGGAGAGCAAGCTAGAGTGGTCTACACGACCTTCAACATCCAAATCTATAGGATTCTATCGTGCATCAAGCATGAGAGTTACTTCTTCTATCCCACGCGGGATGAGTGCCCCGAGGACGATGTTCGAAGCCGGAAATATTGCGTGTACCATAGGGTATGTGGGGACATGACCGAGGATTGCGAATTCTTTAAGAAATACCTCGAAGAGTTGGTTCAGGAAGGAAACTTGCGCGAGTACATTGGGAAAAAAGAACCAAAAGACAAGGGAGAGCTAAGAAAGAAGAAAATTGAGGTCATCCAAGCAATCGTGTCGGTGACATACAAAAAATGAGGATGCGAAAGCGAGTAATTTCCAAAAATCAGGTCACGAGCTAGAATTGATGTGGGTTCAAAAAACTGAACCGCATCCGCCGTTGCCGCCCGCAACCACGGTTAACGATTTTTTCTTTCGAGACAAGGACCTTGCGTCAGTCCAAGTCTTGCACAAAGATCCCTTGGTCCTCACCATTGAGCTTGAAGGCTTCAAGGTGCATCGAGCATTAGTGGATCCAGGGTGCTCGGTTGATATCATGTATTATGATCTCTTTAGACTCCTAGGAAAGAAGAATGAAGACATGATCCCAGTCAAGATGCAACTCACTGGACTTGGAGAATATTTGAAGTTCCCGCTTGGAATGTACAAGACCCATGTTTGTTTGACAAAGAAGGAGTTGGCAGTCGAGTTCATAATAGTCTACATGTTGGGTAGGCCATGGATTCATGTGATGGGAGTGGTACAATTGACCCTCTGTCAAATGATCCAGTTCATGGAGATGCTACGGTCCAAGTGCGGGTTAATTAAATGGAAGCACACATGTGCTCGAAGGGAAACTGATGTGATTCTACCATATCAAGAGCAAGACCAAGAGGAGGAACATGATCATGACATGGATGCGTCAACGCCTTCCCTTGCACCACTCGCAACGTCAAGATCCTTCATTACGTGGTATTAGAGCCACGCAAGGTACTCCCTATTAGACCTTTGATTGAGCAATTAGGGTTGCAAGTTCTCTTCGAGCCACCCTTGCCTTAACCTTGTCGAGATTGTGTTATCATTGCATAGTTTTGCGTTGTTGTGTGTGTGTTGTTGTGTGTCGTGCTTCCCTGAATTTTTTCAGCCTCCATTTCTGTCTTGAGGTTGAAGAAGAAGACCTTGAAAGGCCATACTCTTCACATAAAAACGCCCCCCTTGCATACACAAGCAACCTTTGAATTTCCCCACATTAAACTACCCTTGTCTTGCTTTTGTGTGGAGGAAATATCGGTTGCTAAAGCTTGTTTCCCAGCCACGATCCTTTTCTTTTTCAAGAACATTTCACTTGCTTTTGACTTGTATTTGCTTGGATTAGGGTACGGGAAAGACACCATTTCATCTTAAGCTTGAAGAAGGCATTGCTTTGCTTAGTAATTGTTGTGAATTCGTAATTGTTTATTGCTTAAAAAAAGAAAAAAAATCAGAACCTTGAGCCATAAAGAGAAAAATTTGGACTCGGAGAGAAAAAGAATCGGTGCTAGAAAAACTCAGACCCGACGAAAGTGAAAGAGAGGGCGGGCATAGAAGAAGTCGGACCCCGCGAGGAAAAGAATTCGAGCTTGGCTTGTTTTTGCTTGAATTCGAGCTTGGCTAGTACCTTCTTGGTCCTATAAGTCCTTTACATTAGTCTTTTGCTTGTGCTTGAGTTTTCTTTGTGTCTTTCTTAGCCTTACCTAACTCCTTGCATGACCTTTCACTTGCATTCCATTGCTCTTTCTTGGTTGAATTAGGAGGACTTGTGGTTTGGCATTTACTTGTAATTGTGAGTTAGTCTTGGTTGTTTAGTACTTGTGTAAGCATGTCAAACGCAGGGGATGATGTGGATGAAAATTGAGACTCCAACCCACCTCTTACCCAGGCATATCTAGAGGCTTGGATGGTGACATTCCGACAATCCATCAACCAATCCATCCAAGAAGCAATACATCTTGTGACTTCTAGATTGGAAGCTTTGGAGCGTCGAATGCAAAGAATCAAAGAGAGAGATTCTTCAAAAGTTACACTTCACGAGCCTCAACACAAACTAAATAGAAGGTTGATTCCAAGGAAGAAGGGGAGGAAGGCATGAATCCAGTTCCAGCTCCACCACGACATGCAAGTTGGCCTATCATCAAGAGAAGCTGGATGAATTCAATTGCTACACCATGGACCGAATTGACTCCCAAGGTACCATCTTGCATACCATTCCTACGCCAAGGCGAGGATCAAGTCAACGAGAACAACGATGACGTAATGCAGGAAATGTTTTCTTCGGGTCTCTCTGCACAACCTGGGGAGAACGGCCATAACTACCAGCTCTTTAGCCCTTTTCTTCTGAAATTTTGTAGGTGTCAAGTAGGCTTCTGTATTTGCAAGTGGGACTTGGAATCACTCAATTCCAAGTTTGGAGCTCAGAGAACGACCTCAAACAAGTTCGAACCAAAAGTTGTCCACAACAGGTCCGGGAGGATCGCTTGTCCTAAGATTGCATCTCTCAGGACAATTTCCTACACTCCTATCAACCATAAGTATGATTATGTGTTGGATATGTCACATTCAATTACTCAAATGATTTCATTTCCTATTCATGACTTTGTGACATCAAGGCCTAAGTATTCTTGCTTTCATCATAGTTCACTATCTCAGCACATATCATTTTTTGAATTGCATATTTTGCATGCTTTCATGAGTTGGAATACACCGTGTCCATTTGGGAAAAACGATGGTATATTTCATGCATGTAGAGTCAGACCCATAAAGTGTATAGTTGGTGCATTCATCGCATTATATCATATTGAACTTGGAAATGCATGTTGTTCTTAATTTGACTCTTGTACTTGCTTGTGCTTCCCTTGATGTGTCCTTTGTTTTGCAGGCTTGATAGATTCGAGGACGAATCCTTTCAAAGGGAGGGAGGATGATGTGATTCTACCGCATTAAGAGCAAGACCAAGAGGGGAACATGATAATGACATGGATGCGCCGACGCCTTTGCTTGATGCGCTGAGTGCCACGCCGAGCGCCTCGATGAATGGGGGTTTGAAGCCAATTCCCTCTGGAACCTCTCAAGTTTCCTCGTACCATAGATTGGGAGGCTCTTTTATTCCTCAAATAATGACTAACAACATCGAGAATGCCCATGGAAGATGTCAAGACTCGACCAAGCACTGAGAGCTCCTCCTTGATGATCTCGGTACGGTCCAAAGTTCCAAGATCGACGCTTCACCATTTTTTTGGTCAAATCATTCATGCCATAGCTCGAGCATTGCAAGAGGAGCTCAAAGCGCCGACTAAAGACACTTTTGAGGCATGGCGTCTCTTGTTGATTTCACCATCGGCGTCATGAGCCGTATTTGTGTTTAGCTTAATGTTTGGGCCTTTTTATGGAATTTTCTCTTGGATATTTTTTTCACTTTTTCAAAGTATGAGGCTTCTTTGTGAGAGGCATCCTTTTGGCTAGGCTTAACACCGTGTTAGATGCCATTTGCTCCTTAGACAAGATTGAGGCCAAACATGTCGTCCCTTGTCTCTTAACCTGGCTCTAATACCATGTGATAAAGGAAACCATCTTTAAAAGATTGAAGTGAGGGCTAGGAGCGCAATTCCTTCAAAGGATCGAAGACGATCCAAAAAGTGAGGGCCAGGAGCGCAACCGCAATCGCGGGATTGATAGCCACGACTGTGGATCTGCTCCTTCTCTGAGACAAAACCGCGACCGCAAGGCCATCGATTGTGATCATGGGGCCAACGACATCGACCGCGACTGCGGATCCATCGAGCATGACCGTGACCTTGACACAAAAGACACTCCCTCTCTAGAGCAGAACCGCTACCGTGGCCCGCGCGATTGCGATTACTCGTCCTCCTTTGCGCATGGATCTCAGGACTAGGAAATGCATGTAAATAGGGCACTCTTATTCCCACGTGATTTTGATGAGACCTTTAGGTTTTTATTTTTCATTCATTACCTGTATCCTCAAAATTTTATTTTTTAAATAAAAGTCAGCTTTTGCATTAGTTTGAGTCTTACATAAAAAAAGTGCAACGCTAATTCATTGCACTAACGGACTTCTACACATGCGTGTATATAAAGGAGCAAATGGTCCCATGATATTCGCTCATGGATGTACAAATATAAGAATGTGCTAAGGGGACCCGTCGACTAATCTGCATGGGCAGTTCGAATAGGTCCTAGAGTACTTTAGTCTTAGTTGCGACGCTATCGAACACAACTAACATTCAATTAGGGCATTTGTGAGCGGGTAAAATCTAATAATCACATGTTTTCCGCTAAAAATGTATTTTAATTTATTATGTTATCTTTTACTTTAAATATGGTATTTATTTTGGTACGCTTTTATCTTCTTTATTATGGTAATTAAATCACTATAGTGGAAGATTTTATCTTAGTCGAAAGATAGAATTTCCGCGCGGATTGGGGAACAAGAAATTGCTTGTTGGGTCTTGAGCAGTTCAGCCGGCCCTAGGGGTGGATTTTCGACTCCCTAATCCCTTTCTTCTACTATAAATACATGTCTTCGCCATGTTTGGTAAGCATACTCATATTCGCTAAGCTCGCAATCAAGTCACCTTTTATCTCGACGTTCAAGCGACAAACTACTCTTTTGACTTAAGCATTGGATGTGGATTAGGGAGACCCCGTCCCTGTGTCCATTGTTTTGTGGGTTCTAGGTTGAAGAAGAGCTTGAAACGAATAGTGAAGGTTCGAGTCTAGAGGAACATTCAATTAGTGCATTAAAGACGAATTTTTGTACACTAACATATAAAAATGCTAAAGTTTGAAAAACAAAAGAGGGGTATCTTAACTGAAATTTGCTTTTAGCTAGTAAGAGCCCAAAATGAAGAATGGATTTTTCTGCCAATTTTGATTTTATAATTTGGGATGTGATGTTATTACTTGTGAGTGGACAATGAACAAAGGACCGCACCATGAGTAGGTAAAGCCTAAGAGCATGAATATCGGTGGGCTCATGGGGAGTTTCATGCTGAACTTCAGCAAAAAAAAAAGGAAAAAGTAAAATAAAAGGGTGAAACACAAATTGAAAGTTTGCAGAGTGAATCGATGAAAGAGAGGGGGCTCAAGTGGAGCCCATTTTTTAATCAACCATTCATCACATGCCATGTGGCACATGATGTTTGGGTTTAATTTGGGATGATTTTGTTTTGTTAATTATTATTTTGGGCTATTTTGGACTAGTATAATTTAATTTTTTTTAAAAATAATTATACCAAAAATCTTAAATTTTTTTAATCTACACATAGATACCAATTTTGTATATGTTTGAACTATTTTAAAACTAAATTAGTTTTTAAGGTTGTTTTAGGATCATTAAACACATTTAGCCATTTATTAAATAACTCATTGTAACAAATATTTAATAAAAAAGAGACATAATATAACTAGTAAATGAAAAAAAATTGTTTTATTTACTATATTTAATATAACTAGTAAAACGAGACATGATATAACTAGTTTTATCTAGCCTATTTAGAAAATTAGTTTTATTCACCCTAAGTTGAAAGTTAGTTACATCTACCTTATTTTAAGAAGTAGTTTTATCCATCTTATTTTTAAATTGTTTTAATACTAGCTTCATTTAACATATTTTATAAAGTAGTTTTATCTACCCTATTTTTAAATCATATTAATACTAGCTTCATCAACCCTAGTTTTGGCTATAAATATGTATGTGATTCTCGTTTTTAAAACACATTCAAATAAGTTCTTCCATTACTTTCTTTTTGAAAAATATGGATCCAGGTGAAAACGCTCCACCTGATTTTTCACAAAATTTCCAACCAAATTACATACAAAACTACCCTCCTCAAAATTTCCATCAAAATTACCATCAACAACATTTCCAACAAAATTATCATCCACAAAATTTCCAACATAATTACCCTCCACAAATGAACCCTGTACCACCTTACCCTCCACAAAGTTTTCAATCAAATCTTCAATATGTGCAACAGTTCTCATCACCATCTTACAATCCACATGTGCAAGCCACCCAAAACTTTGGCCAGTCTCAACAATCACCTATTTCATTAGGCTCATCTGAAAATATGGATACACAAGACTCTCAACTAGAAGATGAGCCTCCATATAGCACCCAACCAAAAGGCAAAAGATGAATCAGCCCTGATTTTTGGGATCTTCACCACTAAGCCCATGGAATGAAGGCAAAAGATGAATCAACCCTGATTTTAGCTCAAACTTGACTCCCTCTGCAAGAGTAGGGAATTGCACCGCCAACGACTATTGTGCCAGATTTGGTGCAGTTAGCTGTCTCAATGTTTGGTCACCCATCTCTACTATTTCAGGAGTTCTTTCAGTATCAGAATCAGACGAGGAAGACGCCAAGTTGAGCTGTAATTCCCGAGCAGTCGCACGAGCTTGCCTGCGCAACCTAGAGAGTGTCCTTTCTATTTCTGAATCAAAAACAGCAAGAGATAGATCAGTAGCACGGGCATGAACCATATAACAGGTTCACACCCAAAAATAGCACAAAAGTAAGAAACACAAATAGCGACAAGTCCCCGGCAACGACGCCAAATTTGATCAGGTATTTTTGGTGGTCGTTATACCTATCAAAGAATCCTTAACTTTACCAAACTCAATAGAGCGGTAAGTAAGGGTCGAACCCACAGAGACTCGTGTAAATGTGTTATTGCTTAAGTGCCAAGTAACTAATATGGGGGGTTTATTGATTGAAAGTCTAAACTACAAAACAAATTAAAAACTAACTATGAATGCAAATATGATTGAGTTAACAAATATGAGAAAAGCGTGTTCAACTAATTAGATCCATCATGATATTGCTTTATTGATCATCGATTCTCTTGATTCTCTTCTCTCTTGAATAATCTATTGTGGATAATGATCCTACTAAGGACTAAAACCCAAACTTCATATTTAGTTGATAGAACTACCAGTCTAACAACCCTAATTAGATAACAACCTAGAAGACCTTCTAGATTCAATTAAATAACAGCTTGACGATTCAAGTTATCAATAGAAACAAACACTTAGAGCAACCAAAAATCTAAGTAACTTGTGAATTTATTCCCTACTTTAATCAACTTGTCCAACCGGTACTAAATTAATTAAAGTCTACTCTTGATCAGATTAACTCCGACCGGTAATTAATCAGATTTAGTTATAACTAGAAATTCAATTAGGTAGCTAATCTAATAAAACCCTAGTTTAGATTCAATTAAGCACATGGAATAATTTCTATTCAAATTTGTTGAGAATCAATCAAACCTCACAACTACATACAAATCATGACTTCAATAACTAGTCAAACTCAAGGGAAATTAGCAATGCATAATTAAATTGAAATCAAACTTACAAAGGTTTCAAAGTCTGCCTCAAGAGAGAAAAACCCTAGCCTCCAAAAGTATGACCAAAAGTTATCAAAAATAAAACTAACATAAAGTATTTATATGTCTACTAAAAACAACCCTCATAAGATATAATAAACCACAATACTCGGATAACACAAGCCCAAAAACCAACATGCCAAAGCCCAAAACCAATCTCGGCCCAAATCATTCATCCGTGTGAAGCTCCAGATTGCGCGACATCGGCCTGGAATTGCGCGGCCGCGTACCCCGCACAATCACTCGCCAGTTGAGATTGCGCGGCTTGGTTGCTCGGGATCGATCCGGAGCACTTGGCTTTGCTTTTGGCTCGGTTCTTTCTTGTCTTGGCTCTTCTCCTAGCATTCCTTAGCTCCTTTGCCTCGTCCATCACCACCATGATCCATCTGTACTCGCCCCGCTGTTGCTCCTGAACCTAAAAACCTGTAAAACCGAGCAAACCAGCGGATAATACCCGACAACACAAAAACCTAAAAACTACAAAAAAACTAACCAAAACCTAACCAAAACATATATAAAACATGCATCTAATCTACTCCTATATGCAAGTTAATAAATTCCCCCATGCTTAACCCTTGCTTGTCCTCAAGCAAGACATAAATCCAATCACACTATAGAAATGCAATCTTACCTCCATTTCAAGTCAAACAAGCATTTCACATATAACTAAAAACTCAACCAAGACTTCTCAACATGTATTATGGTAAGCAACAAGTAAAGACCATTCATCCATTCTAGACCTCACCAAGAAAATTGTGTTTTGCACTCAACACTCAAGTGTATAACGGGTATGTGCTTCACTCAAAATCAACCATGAAAACAAGACTAGCATATGCTTGCATTAGAGTTCTAAATCTCCACCGCTGGGGATCAAATACATGACAAAAATCATGAGGTCTTTTTCCGGCTTGTACTGGGGCCAAGGTAAAGAGAAATTTGGAAGGGATAATATTTGGCCTGTGGTGCTAAATCCGGGATAAAGAACTAATCCTAAATCAAAATTCAACACTTTCTTCTCAACTTCTTCCAACTTCCACTCTACCCACTCATTACATTTACATTAAAGCACTTTGCTTCTTTTTTTTCTTTTGCCTCTTTTCAACTCTTTCTTGCTTTGCTAATGAAGACTGATAACATTTAAGCACTTTTTCTTTTGCTTATTTTGCAACAAACTTCATCTTCATTTTTTTTTTTACTTTGAACTCAAGAGTTTTATTTCCTCTTTTCTCCACCTTCTCATCCAACTCCCCCATACTTATACATAACGCACACAAAACCAAAAACACAATCTAAAGTCCTAAATCCCGGATCCTGGGTCAAGCTTATTAGGCTAGGAAAATTTTGTGGAGCTATCAAAAATAGGCTTAAAGCTTAAAAGAACGGGGTGTCAAAAACATGGATCTTGTAGGGTAGGAAGGGAAATAATAGGCTTATATGAAACATTGCCTCAATCATTTTAATGTGAAACAAAGGCCCTACTACAGAGGTTACAGAAAAGTCCAAACCACCTTGGCTTTCGGACTACACCAATAACCCAGGGATATCGAGCTTACTGATAGAAGAAGAAGGTCCTAATTTAGCAATTCAAGTGCACAGAGGCAGTAAAGCTACATGCAAGCTATCTCAAGACCCTAACAAGGCCAGACATGAACCACCATGAGACTAGCAAGGGAGCTCGTCGGGCTAACGACGTTAAACATAGCGCTTACGGGAGGCAACCCGCTTTTTAGAATAGGTTTAGTTTATTTTATTTTATTTTTATTTTTCTTTTAGATTATTTCCTAGCTTTCTTTTATTTTTCTTTTTTAGTTTTAATAGGATAGAAATAAGATATTTGAGCTAACAAGATTTCAGGAAAAAAGGGATCGAAATTCACTCAAGGAGGCTACGGTGGCTCGTTAACGACCCACCCAGGGTCGTTAACGACCCAGTTCGGACGACCCGATTCGTCACAATACGGGGCAGGTAAGTAACTCTAACCTAGTTAACTTTTCTAACCCTAGCCGCCACCCCCTCTATCTTTACCCCTCCTATAAAAACCCTTCTACCCCTCCCAAAATTCTACCACAATCTCTCCCACATTCACTCTCAAATCCAAAACTCTCTCAAACCCCTTTCCCTTCTCTCCCACCGAGTCGGAAATCCCACGCTAACGACCACCGGAGACGCCATCGTTACCGGAGTTCGAAAGCTATTCACCGTCGACGACGAGCTCGTTAACCTACCCCGATTCCGACCCTTGCCCTTTTAATTCTCGGTTCTCCGGTATGATTTCTAAACCCTTGCTTGAAATTGCATGATTGATTATCTATAGGGTTAAATTTCATATCTTGAATCATGATTTTTAGGGAGATCGATGAGCATGCTTAAATCCGTTCTAAAAATTCTTGATTGTGCTTAGTTGTTCATGTTTTAGGTAAAATTATTCATGTTAGATTGGCTATTGTAACCCTTTAGTTAAGAAAGCATGAATTTTTCTTGTTCTAGATCTAAAAAGTTCGAACTTTGCATGTCAAATTTCCGGGTAAATTTTTAGCATGTTTGGGATGGGTAATTGAGTAAGTATGGGGTGCTTTTAACCAATGAGGGAATTGTGGAGAATAATAGAAGATTGCATGCTTGATTTGTGCTGAATTAGAGGTAGATTTAATTTCGGAAATTTCTGGTTTTGCTCTCGGCGGGTCGTTAACGACCCACCAAGGCTCGTTAACGACCCTGCACTTCATTAATGCTTGATCCGAGGCCAGCTTCGTGAACAACCCAATTGGGTAGTTTATGAATAATTCCGAGGTTAATTTTGAGACCAAGTATGGGGTCTCGTACCTATTATTTTTGAATGGATCTTATCTTGGAAAATTGTCGATTATTTTGTAGGATCCATGGCTAGTTCAAGCAGACTCGCTACCCGAGCCCAGAAGAAGAGGAGGAACCACAGGTCTCCATCTCCACCCCGGGTGGACGATGTGATTTTGAGCAGTCAAAGCCAAGTACGGCGCTACCGGGATTTCTTGGAGAAGGACCATTACACCCGATGGTTCTCGAAGTCTAGCGCCGTCTCTACGAGCATCTACACGGATGTCAAGGACGCCTTCATCATCCTTGGGGCCGCACACTTATTGAAGCAAGAGAACTTGCCACATTATCCGGCCCTCACATCCGAGTTCTTGGCCACCTTGGAGACCAACTTCTCGTCGAAGATCTCGACGGGACGCATTCGGTTCCGGCTCGGTAACGAGGACCGTGACTTCACCATGGCGGAGTTCAATGCAATCTTGGAGCTTCCAAACCCGTCTAGAGACTATAGCTTGAAGGACTACCGAGTGACCCGCACTTGGAGCTACATCACCGGAGAGGTTCAATCCTCCACCGCGGCGCTATCCGGGGCAACCATAGTCAACCCCATCTTTCGGATCATTTTGAGAGTCCTCGCCGCACTATTCTGGCCGAAGAAGGAGTTGAACCGGTCTACAAGGACGGAGGTCGCTTGCTTCCGCACCATCCTCTTCGAGGAGCCCGACCCCTTGAATTTGGGGTACGAATGGCTCTACTACGTCGAGAAGTCCCACAAGTCCAAGGAGGTGTGGTGTGGCAATTTGGTTAGCCTCTTGGCTAAGAATCTTGGAGTGGATCTCACTCGCTACACACCGGCCCACGCTCAACTCCTCAACAAGAATTATTGGTATAGTTCCGGGATTTTCGTGCAAGCCGAGGGAGGATACAAAGTGAAGGTTCGAGATCAAGTCGTCATACCTTCCCTCGACATGTACGAGCTACTCTACGTACCTAATTGGTACGAAGTGTGGACGGGCCAGCCTTACCCATTGGAGCCAAAACCGGAGGATGAGCTCTCACTTCGACCATCTCACACCCGGTTTGAGCGGGACGATGTGCACGAATATGAAGAAGAAGATGAGCAAGAGGATACCGAGGTCGTAGGCAATGACACCGAGGAAGCCGACACCGAGGGCGGCACTGAGGAGCTCAACTTTACAGAAGAAGACATGGATACGGAGGAATTAGGAGGCAACATCTTCGTCAACGAGCCAACCAGGGTCGTTAACGACCATTTCCAGCCACCGCCCAACACTGTTAACGAGGCAACCAGCTTCGTTAACGAGGTGCCGCAAGCTCCTGTCGACCCTCCACCAGCTCCTGTCGAACCTCATGCATATGGCTTAATGCCTTACAACCCGGTGATGTATCAAGATCATTTCCAGCCTCACTACCCACCACCTCCTCAGCCCGAGTACGCAGGATCGAGCATACCACCACCATGGTCCGAGGATCTTTCTGCATGGATGCAACAGCTTCACCTACAGACCGATCACATTCATCGGAGGATGGATAGATGGGAAACCGTCTACTCCGCACGCATGTCGATGGAGGACGAGCGGCAACGTCAGAGAGAGGCGGAGGATGCTGAGCGTTGGAGGACGATGTATGACTTCATGGGGAACTTTGAGCACTATTTTCCTCCACAGAACCGTTGATCAAGCTCAAGATGAAGTTTCCTTTCCTTGTTTCCACTTTTGTAAGTTTTATGTCTTTCTTTTTCTTTTTATTTTTTTGTTTTGTTTTCTATTTATTTTTCCCTCTTCTTGTTATTTTTCTTACAGTGGGGACACTGTAATTTTAAGTATGGGGTGGGAAGAAAGTAGAAAAATTATGTCCTAGGTGTTTTTTATGTTTTATGTAGTGTTACTTTTGTTAAATCGGAAAAAACCAAAAAAATTGAAATTTTTGAAAATTCAAAAAAGAGTTTAGAATTGATAGATATCCCTTCTTAAAAAGTTCTATGATAGCAATCACTAGTTTGACCATATAATTCCTTGCAAATATGTCTTTGAAAGTATAGCCAGATTCTTAAAATTGAAATTATTGTTTTTTAGAAGAGAATAGCATTAGATGAAATTGAGCATATATACTTTATAGCATAGATGATGCAATCCAACAAAATCTACCTTGTGAGAAATTTTTGGCCTTATATGGAGAACATTTATAAATCCCTCTTCTTTTTTGTGTGATTTACTCTCCTTATGCATATTATCTCTTGGAATTGTGATGGTTATCTATTTCTTGAGACCCTTATAAGATTTTTAGTTCATTACTTGTGAAGATCATATGATAGAGAACTTATTTTTATGAGCCCTATTATCCCCTATCTACCTTTACATTATTCCTTCTTTTGCTAACCAATTCTGGCCTGAAACCTTTTATTTTTAGCTCCACAAAAATTGTTCCCTAGACGAGATAAGCTTGACCCTATCCGGGAATTAAGACTTAGATTGGAGAGGTAAAGTCTTGTGTTTTGTTGAAAAGAAAAGAGTTTCTATTCGCTTGAATTAAAGGGTATTTTGGAAGGGTAGATTGGAAGTCTCTTGTTATTATATGTAAGAAAGGTCTCTTGATTAAAAAGATGCACAAAATAAAGCTTGAAGGGAAGAAACGTATACGGTGGATCGTTAACGACCCGGATGTGGGTTCGTTAACGAGGCAGCGAAGAAAAAAAATGAAAAAGAAGAAAAAAAATATGAAAAAAAATGAAAAAGAGAAAGAGGAATAGTTGAAGTGCATTTGTGTTTAAAAGTAATATCAAGAGATTCTTTTATTTTTGGTTATGAGACTTTCTAGGATGATAATGGGTGAGTGAAAATAAGTGTGCATAATATGAGAGTGAGTTTGGTTATTTTATATGAGAGTTTTTGGAGATGTGAGTTTTTAGGAGTCTTTGATTCCCGGATATTATTAGCACCACATGACCAAAATATTTCCATGCTCTATTGTTATTACCAAGCCCCATTACAACCCGGCCGAATGGAAGCTTCTATGAAGTTTTTCATTGAGCCTAAGTTCTCTTGATGATTCTTTGCTTGTTTTGACAAATCTTGGGTGGAGAGTATTGGTGATATAAGTTCCAATTTCTATGAGTTTTTGTATATAGGATGAGTTGAGAGATTGATATTATAAGCCCAAACACATGAGAGTGGAGTGAAACACATTATATCCCTTGAGAGGTTGGATTGTATTATTTTATGTCTATTTTAAGTGCATATATGTGTGAGGATGTTAATAGTCTTTTGCTATAATTTTCTTATGTGTAGATGTTGCTTTTTGAAGATGGCTATGTCTTGATAAGCATGATTTGTTTTGGTTTTGGTTAATATCTTGATTATTGCTTGAGGACAAGCAAGTCTAAGTATGGGGTATTTTGATGTTCGCATTTTTCGTATAGTTTTTGATAGGTTTTCTTTGCTTATTAGGATTAATTTTGTCTAGTTTAGGTTTAGTTTTGAGTGTTTTTAGTTAGTTTAGCACAAATCTATGAAAAGGGTGGAATCTACGCTATTTTGTGTATTTTGCAGGTTTTAGCGAGGAAAGGAGCTAAATGGAGCTAAATTTGGAGCATCACAGTGAAGGACGGGAAAGTGCAAGATTTAAGAAGTCAAAGCTCAAGAAAACGAGAGAAGGTGTTGAAGAAAACAAAACCCCAGGCTCGTTAACGAGGCTGTGAAGGGTCGTTAACGAGGCCACGACGAAGAAGATTTCAGAGTATTATTTTATTATTCATCGATCCTGAGCGGGAATTTATTTCCGTATCGGTTGAGTATCTTTTTAGAATCTTTATGGGTTATTAGAATATGTATTTTAGGGTTTAATATCTTTCTAGATTTTATTTCTATCTTTTAGAGATTGTTTCTATCTTTTTAGGAAAGTTTTTATCTTTTAGCCTTTTTAGTTTTTTAGGATTTTCTAGTGTAAATACCCTTCTATCTAGCATAGAATGAGAGGCTTAATTTTTGGAAGTAGAGTTTTAGAGCTAGTTTTGGAGGAGAAGGAAGGCCGAAGGAGAGGCTGCCGGATCGGTTCGGTGACGAGGGTCGGTGACGACGGTTTCCGAGGTTCGTTGATCGAGTTTGTGGTTCGGTGATTGTTTTATTTTGGTTTTCCTCTGATTCTCTGTAAGACGATATTTTTATTATTAATTTAAGTTTGAGTTTTGTTTCAATGTTTGTTTTTATTGAAGTTTTTAGTTTCTTAATCATGAGTAGTGAGTAGTCTATTTTTCTAGGGTCGGGGTTAAGCCCGGCATAGTTGAGCATGTTAGATGAAGTAAGATAGTGTTTTGAATGCCTTTTATTTTTATTGAGATTGTTTGTTGTGCTTAATACCGAAACGGGAGTTGAGGTAATTTGAGTTTTAACTTGATTGAAAGAGAAAGTTAGTAACTTGAAGGTTGATATTGTTTGAAAACGGAAGTTTCAAGCTTTAGATCCAAAACAAGCAATTGAGTGAGTTAGTTTATGAAAATAGATTAATTTACTTGTCTAGTCAATGAAAGTTGATGACTCTATCTATTTAAAGGCATGATCTTATCTTCTTACGAATTCTTATGCTTGGCTATGTTGTGGTGTCCCTTATCCTAGATATTTGTTTTTATTGAATTATTTCTGATAAATCTTCGTTGCTGAATACTTGCTTCGGTACCGAGTGTTAATTAGAATTTTATTAGCTCGTTATTTGATATTTTTGTGTTCGGTGGTTCGGTAACGACCCTGACAAGGTCGTTAACGAGGCATCTTGTGAGTGATTGTGTTTGATTTTATTTGATTTTTATTAGATTGATAAACAAACAACCTTGCTTCCTGTGGAACGATCCTGACTCCACTGTACTCAGCGGGGTCTTGACTTACAAATTTATTTGTTGGCCGAGAAACCCTATCAACATAAATCATGCAAATCATGGGTTAGAACTTATACTCAACTTAGAGAAACAAGAGGAATCAAACAATGGGGAAATAAGAACCTAAATGCAATATTTTTGTATTTTTTCAAGTTTTTCTAATTTTTTTTTTCAATTTTCAAAATTTTAATCAATGCATGCAAAAATTTTAAACATGACCTAAACTAATGCAAACTATATGCAATGCAAAAGTAATCCCCTTCCCCCATGCTTAAAAAATACTTTGTCCCCAAAGTATAGTAAAAAGGTAAGGAAAGAGAAAAACTCACAGAACCTAGTTGTTTGGCGGGTAATAGGGCGGAAAATCTTGTGGTGGTGGTGGCTGGTACTCCGGCTGTGGTGGATAGTATGGTGGAATCTCCTGAGCTGGTGGTGGCTGATATGGTGGAAATCCAGCCATCCAATCTAGTGTTGAGCAGTCTGAACTGCTCATCTTGGCGGGCTTGAAAAGCAGCAAGCTGCTGATCCTAATGAGTCTGATATGATGTGAACCTCTGATCCACATAACCTTGCATGTTCTGGAAGCCCTGATCGATGTGAGACGTCATACTACTGTAGCGCTGTGTGTTCTCCAGCTGCATCTGTCTCATCATCTCCAGCATCTGGCTGTACTGTGTATCAGAATACTGATGATCACCTCCAGCAGGTACAGACTGGCGCTGCTGGTTATCCTCCTCAGACTCCTCCTCCTCCTCTATGTCGACATATTCAGCAGATTCTTCCTCTTCATCATCTTCTTCTTCTTCTTCAGCCATGGTGAAATCCTCATCCATTTCCTCCTCTTCAGACTCCTCAATAACAACTGGGGCCTTATTTTTACCCCTAACTAGACCTCTGACATCAGTCACACTCAAATCATCATCCCGAACATCAATGAACCAGTTAGCTGGGCTGTCTCCAATCCTTACTCGGCTCCCATCAGGAAGCTTTATTACTCACTCTGAATCCCCAATCACCCAATAGTAAGAGTTCCTGTAAATGTAAAGTGTTCCCATCTTCTTCAGCATAGTAAAATCAATAGGCACAGGCGGAATGTCAACCTGTAACCTGCTCACATCAACTCCAAAGTGCTTAGCCAGATGGGTCACAATCCCACCAATACAGATAGATCCTCCACCCTTGTTTTCGACATGGTACATGTGGTTCATAAGCATGGCGCCCATATTCATCTTCTTCTTCTTCAGACAAGCTGCCAATACAGCTACATCTTTCTTTGGGCAGTTGTTTCCACCATCGCCTCGCCCATTCATGGTGCTAGCAATGAATCTCTAAAAGACCTTAATGGCGGGGTGAGTAATGGGGGAGGGTTTTTCTCTAGAAGGTTCATATTTAGCCTTCCCTGTAATGACTCTCCAAAAATGCTGATCAGCCCATGTAGCTCCTGTCTTAGTAAACACCATATCCTTAGTAGAAGGGAAATTGAAGAAACCGAACACTCGGTTGACTTCTTTCAAGGTCAGCTTCCTACTAACTCCTCCTAGCCAGAATTTAATCTTCCCTTCTCCTCTGAAATCAGTAGACAGGGTACTCAGAAACTCCAATGTTAACCCCTTGAATGTGGGTTCACAGTGCTTTAAAAACTCTCCCATGTGCAAATATGCTCCAATCTCATTCAACAAATGAGCTATCCCAATGTCATTCATTAAGTTCCAGTCTATGAACCTGGTTGCTTTCCATTCCCTATCTTTCAAAAGCTCAAACCGGATCACATGACTGTTCTTTGCCAAACTGATCCCAAAAGTCTCTTGGGTATTTTCTCCCACCACAGTAGGGGGAGCGTAAGCAGCTCGGGATGATGATGCTCTGTCTGTTGTACTTCTTTTTGGAGCCATTTATATCAAAAATTTAGAAAAACCTGCACAACACCACAAACGGACCAAGCGAACACAATTTTTTTTTGTCCCGGCAAGGACAACCACATCAATATTTCACAAATAATCGCTCAAACACTCACTTCCCCCACTACCTAGAACAATTTAATCAAAATTTAATTAAATTTTAATCAAATAATAGGTGAATTTCGGATTTATGCAAAAAGCTCGAATAAAACACGAATCTAGGCTAAAATCATGCAATAAACGAACTTTTGTAAAGAACTTGAGCCTAAATCCAAGCCTAAAGGGGTCAAATTCGGGTTTTTAGAACATAACCTAAATCTAGATTTAGTCTACTAAAACTGGAATTTAGAATGAGATTTGAGAAATCTTATTTTAATCCCGCTTGATTTGGAGTTGTTTGCTTGATTGAGGGTGAAATCCCGACTTGAAATAGCTTGGATGGAGCTTGAGGTGTTCTTCAATGGAGTTTTTGAGGGGTTGAAGGAGAGAGGGCGGACGAAATAATAGGGGAAAGAAGGAAGCCTCGGGTTTAATTAAAAAGGGGTCTCGAAAAATTTCCGATTGCGCGGGTTGGCACAGAATTGCGCGGCCGCGCAATTGCGAAGTTGTGCAATTGCCTCCCAGTTGGGATTGCGCGGCTTTGGGCCTCTGGATTGCGCGGCCGCACATTTAGTAGGCCAAGCCGCGCAATCGTGACTGAGACTGCATTGCTCGGGTTGGCTTTGGATCCTTTGGCCACGCAATTTTTACCCCCTCTTTTGAGTTCTTCTGTACTTTAAGACTTTGCCCGAGTTTTCTGAACTTTTGAGGATTATTTCTACCTAACTAACTAATAAAAACAAAAATTGTAAATCAGAAAACAAAAGGATATTAAGAAGGATACGAGCTGTGGAATTCGATCTCCTCCCCATCGAATCCCATCTTCAGAATGCCTTGTGGTATGTCAATCGTTGTATTCGCAGTCTTCAAAAATGGTCGTCCTAGCAACATTGATATCTTTCCAACTCCCGATCCCATGTCCATCACTAGAAAGTCACCCGGAAATTTCAAGCAGTCCACCGTAACCCATACATCTTCAATTTTTCCTCTGGGCCTTACAGTGGAATGATCAGCTAACTCTACTATGGTTCGGGTCTCCTTTAATGGTCCCATACCGAGTTTCTCATATAAGGACGAAGAAATCACATTGACAGATGCACCTAAATCAATTAAAGCTTCATTCACTTTGGTGCTTCCAACCATGCAAGGAATAGTGAACATGTCAGGGTCACTGCACTTCTCGGGCAAACGCTTTTGAAACACAGCAGACACATGTTCTTTTTCTTTAACTTGCTTCTGACTTTTCTCCTTCTGTCCCCTTTTCATAGTGCACAACTCTTTCAGAAACTTGGCATACCGAGGTACACTCTTGATCAGATTCAGTAACGGGACATTAACTTTGCATGTACTAAAGACCTCGAACAGTTCTTTATCATTCTTCAATTTCCGGGTTTCCTTCAAGGCTTCAGGAAAGGGTAGAATAGGTACATAGGCTTTCAGAAGAGGTTCAGAGTTGTCTTTCAGCTCACCCAGATTGCGCGACCGCGCTTTCACCCTCGATCCCGTGCAATTCCAACTGGGAGCATATTGCGCGGGATGCACATTGCTCGGCCGCGCTTTTAACATCCAAGCCGATCAATTTGCCTTCGTTCTGTTCTGTTGATTCTTCAGCTTTGTTCAACTGGTATACTTGTTCCGCCTCAAACTCATCATAAATGGAGACAAAACTGACATTCGCCCTCGGGTTAAGCTCTGTCTGAGACGGTAGCTTACTTGAATCTCTGGCTTCCAGTTTGCTCATTGCCTCAGCAATTTGACTGACTTGATTCTCCAGATTCTTTATACTGGACTTGGTTTCCTGTTGAAGCTGAGTTAGAGAACCATGTATTGTCGAAACTGTCTGAGTCAGACTTCTGATCATCTGGTCAGTGGACATAGCATTCTGATTCACTCCCTGAGCCTGAGGTTGGAAAGGTGGTCTGTATTGAGCTTGGCCACCTTGATTGTTGAACTGCTGATTGCTTGAATTGCCATACCTCAGATTAGGATGATCCTTCCAGCCGGGGTTGTAGGTGTTGGAGAAGGGGTCATACCTCGGCCTAGGTGGTCCATATCCTCCTATTGCATTCACCTCAGCGTTTTGATCTTGAAGTGTAGGACAAGCATCAATGGGATGCATGTTATCAAAACAAATCTCACATGATTTCACCTGTTGTCTACCACCTTGCTGCAAAAGCTGCTTCATCATTGTTTTCAGCTCAATGACTTCATCTTGGATTCTCGAATTAGTCACCACAGAATTTGCAGCTCTTGAGCCAGTCTCTTTTCTGAACTGTCTTGTGCCCTCACACAGTTGTGTGAATAGTTTAAATGCAGCAGCCGGAGTCTTGTTGAGAATATTACCTTGGCAAGCTGCATTCACCATCCTTCTCTCATCATCCAAGAGGCCATTGAAAAGATACAGAATCAGGTCTTGATCAGTGTAGCCATGGAACGGACAACTGGCTATCAGCCTCTTGAATCTCTCATAGTATGCATACAAGGTCTCATTGGCTTCTTGCTCAATGTTGCTAATCATCTTCTTCAGTTCATTGAGCCTTGTAGCAGGGAAATACTTCTCTAGAAAAGCTTCTTTCATCTTAGCCCATGTATCAATACTTCCCGGAGCCAAGTAATAAAACCAGTCTTTAGCCTGATCCTTGAGAGAGAAAGGAAAGGCTCTCAGCGCGATCTGGTCATGAGTCACATCAGCAGGCTTCATGCTTGAGCACACAGAATGAAATTCAGAAAGATGTTTGTTGGGATCTTCACCATTAAGCCCATGGAATGAAGGCAAAAAATGAATCAACCCTAATTTTAGCTCAAACTTGACTCCCTCAACAAGAGTAGGGAATTGCACCGCCAACGACTGTTGTGCCAGAATTGGTGCAGTTAGTTGTCTTAATGTTTGGTCACCCATCTCTACTATTTCAGGAGTGCTTTCAGTATCAGAATCAGACGAGGAAGACACCAGGTTGAGCTATAATTCCCGAGCAGTCGCACGAGCTTGCCTGCGCAACCTAGAGAGTGTCCTTTCTATTTCTGAATCAAAAACAGCAAGAGATAGATCAGTAGCACGGGTATGAACCATATAACAGGTTCACACCCAAAAATAGCACAAAAGTAAGAAACACAAATAGCGACAAGTCCCCGGCAACGACGCCAAATTTGATCAGGTATTTTCGGTGGTCGTTATACCTATCAAAGAATCCTTAACTTTACCAAACTCAGTAGAGCGGTAAGTAAGGGTCGAACCCACATCGACTCGTGTAAATGTGTTAATGCTTAAGTGCCAAGTAACTAATATGGGGGGTTTATTGATTGAAAGTCTAAACTACTAAACAAATTAAAAACTAACTATGAATGCAAATATGATTGAGTTAACAAATATGAGAAAAGCGTGTTCAACTAATTAGATCCATTATGATATTGCTTTATTGATCATCGATTCTCTTGATTCTCTTCTCTCTTGAATAATCTATTGTCGATAATGATCCTACTAAGGACTAAAACCCAAACTTCATATTTAGTTGATAGAACTACCAGTCTAACAACCCTAATTAGATAACAACCTAGAAGACCTTCAAGATTCAATTAAATAACAGCTTGACGATTCAAGTTATCAATAGAAACAAACACTTAGAGCAACCAAAAATCTAAGTAACTTGTGAATTTATTCCCTACTTTAATCAACTTGTCCAACCGGTACTAAATTAATTAAAGTCTACTCTTGATCAGATTAACTCCGACCGGTAATTAATCAGATTTAGTTATAACTAGAAATTCAATTAGGTAGCTAATCTAATAAAACCCTAGTTTATATTCAATTAAGCACATAGAATAATTTCTATTCAAGTTTGTTGAGAATCAATTAAATCTCACAATCATACACAAATCATGACTTCACTAATTAGTCAAACACAAGGAAAAATTAGCAATGCATAATTGAAATTAAAATCAAACTTACAAAGGTTTCAAAGTCTTCCTTGAGAGAAAAACCCTAGCCTCCAAAAGTATGACCAAAAGTTATCAAAAATAAAACTAACATAAAGTATTTATATGTCTACTAAAAACAACCCTCATAAGATATAATAAACCACAATACTCGGATAACACAAGCCCAAAAACCAACATGCCAAAGCCCAAAACCAATCTCGGCCCAAATCATTCATCTGTTTGAAGCTCCAGATTGCGCGACATCAGCCTAGAATTGCGCGGCCGCGCAATCGCTACCCCGCGCAATCACTCGCTAGTTGAGATTGCGCGACTTGGTTGCTCGGGATCGATCCCGAGCATTTGGCTTTGCTTTTGGCTCGGTTCTTTCTTGTCTTGGCTCTTCTCCTATCATGTCCTAGCATTCCTTAGCTCCTTTGCCTCGTCCATCACCACCATGATCCATCTGTACTCGCCCCGCTGTTGCTCCTGAACCTAAAAACCTGTAAAACCGAGCAAACCAGCGCATAATACCCGATAACACAAAAACCTAAAAACTACATAAAAACTAACCAAAACCTAACCAAAACATTTATAAAAGATGCATCTAAACTAATCCTATATGCAAGCTATCACCTGGCTCAACACAAGTAAGGACATCATCGTAAACAACGAGCAAAAGAGCAAAACTTTTTGAAAGCGAGTTAGGAACTACTACAACAAAGAGAAAGGGGCAAATGGACGAACCTGGAAGGGATGTAAGTCTAAATGGACTAGAATTAATGCTGATGTTGGTATATTTGTAGGTGAATATCGAAAAGCGGAAAGCTTGAAGGCTAGTGGTGAGTCGGCAGACGATGTTTTGAACAAGGCTCATAAACTCTATTTCAATCGAATGGGAAAACCATTCACTCCGGAGAAGTGTTGGATGCATCTCAAGGATGAGCGAAGATGGAAGGAATTGTATGTTGAGCCAAGCTTTGAAAGTGGAAGCTCAAAGAGATCGAGGACAGAATCGATTGAAGGCGATGCTTCTGGTCCTGATACTCCAATGAGTATGTATTATGCATCTCCTATTGAGCGCCCAATAGGCATAAAGGCTGCTAAGAGAGGAAGAGGAAAAGGAGCCTCATCGTCTTCCCAATTAGATGCAGATATTGAGCTTTCCAGACGTTTGCAAGACACATATTTGCAGACAACCACTCAAATTGCAGCGGTGAAGGAAAAGGATATTGAAAAGTGGAAGCTGAAACAATACATCAAATTGCTTAATGAAGAATACCTCTCTCCCGAGAAAGAAGCAGTGGAACAAAAATTGGCTAGGGACCTCAACTTACATGTCGTGTAGTTTTTCTATCAATTTATGGCATTTTCTTGTTTGTTTTAGTTTCATGCTGATGTGTTGTACTTTGTGTTTTGAAATTTCAAGTGTTGGATTCTCTTCTTATTGTTGCATGTGAACTCTGAATTATTTAAATCAATTCTTATCTTGTGGCAGACATTACAAGTGTTGGATTCTCTTGTTATTGTAGCATGTGATCTCCTCAAAATTCAAATTAGTTCTTATCTTGTGGTAGACATTTAAAGTGTTGGCATGTGATCTCTATGCATGTGATCTCTGTGCCAGACAAAATTCAAATCAATTCAAATCAATTCTTATCTATGCATGTGATCTCTGTGCCTGAAAAAATTCAAATCAATTCAAATCAATTCTTATCTTGGCATGTGATCTTTGTGCCAGACAATAAAAATATATTAAAATCAATTCTTATCTTGTGGAAGACAAGATAAAATAAATTCTTATTTTTCTATACAAACCACACTTTACATTGAACAATTTGCATCAAACTCACAACTCTCCTCAAACTCTTTCTTATCTATAACTTTCTTCAGTTCAATAAGCAATTCTCACCACTCAAAAAATGTCTACTACTACCAATAGCTCTGATTCATCTGAGTGAGAGAACCAGCTAGAAGTCTCATACAATCAATGACAAGCTACATACCAACAACTTCAAACCAATCTTCAACTTCGTATAGCAGTTGCACAAGCAGAAGGTTCAAGACCCCGCAAACGTCGAACCTTCATTGAAAGAGGAAGGGAAGGAGGGCATGAAAGACTATACAATGATTATTTCAGCGAGAAACCATCATACCCCGATGATCATTTCCGAAGAAGGTTTCGAATGCGCAAGCACGTCTTCTTGCGCATTGTTGACCGATTGTCCACCGAGATGCCTCACTTTCAACAAAGGCCAGATGCGACTGGTAGGCTTGGTTTGTCTACCTTACAAAAATGTACCGTTGCAATCCGCATGTCGGCCTACGGAGTTGCTGCAGATGCTTGTGATGAATATGTTCGTATCGGTGCTGATATTGCAAGGAAATGCTTGTAACATTTTTTTGATGGAATCATATATTCCTTTGGATGTAAGTATCTAAGGCGACCAACCTCTACGGACATACAACGCCTACTAAGTGTAGGAGAGTCTCAAGGCTTTCCTGGGATGCTAGGGAGCATCGATTGTATGCATTGGAGGTGGAAGAATTGCCCGGCTGCATGGAAAGGGATGTATAACCATGGAGACCATGAAGGTCCAACTATCATCCTAGAGGCTGCTGTATCATACGACCTTTGGATTTGGCACTCTTTCTTTGGTACACCAGGTACGTGCAATGATATTAATGTTCTTGATCGGTCTCCAGTTTTTGATGATGTTCTACAAGGTGTAGCCCCAAATGTAAAATTTACGGTCAATGGGCACGAGTACAACATGGGATATTATCTCGCGGATGGTATCTATCCCTCTTGGGTGACATTTGTCCAAACCATCAGACTCCCGCAAGGTCCGAAGGCAAAATTATTTGCCCAACTACAAGAGTGTTGGCGCAAAGATGTCGAGCGAGCATTTGGTGTGTTGCAATCCAGATTCGCAATAATTCGTAACCCGTCATTATCGTGACAGCCCGAAAATATTGGAAAGATAATGACAGCTTGCGTAATCATGCACAACATGATTGTATAAGATGAAATAGCTGAATATCAAACCAATGGGTATGTTGTTCCTCCAATTGAAGGAGAACACCAAGGATTGAATGAGACCTTTTTGCCTAGGGACCTAAATCTCAACAACTATATCGAGTGTCGATATGTACTCCAGAATCGGGTCACACACCACCAACTTAAGGAGGATTTGGTGGAGCACGTTTGGGAAAGAATCTGGGCTTATTATGATGAGAATGGGGATGAGAATGACGATGATGATGAATGATGTTGTGTTTATCTTTTATGATGGAAATTATGTATTTCGTTTCATGTATGTTGTTTCTTTTATTTTGTTTCATGTAATTTGTTATGTATTTTTTATCTCTGTTGTGATTGATATTTCAGTTCAATTAATGAAATATGTTTGCTTGATTTAGTTATAATTATCTCTTGTTTTAATATGCCCTTAATTAAATTTTAACGAAAAAATAATTTTGGAATTTTAAACAAATTTACAATCATAATTAAAAATATAATAATTGAATTTGTAATTAATAAAATTAATATGACCTAAGTAAGATATATATATAATTAATTATAAATTGGGGGTATATTTGTAAATGTGTATATAGAAATAAATAGTTGTTGGGAATTGAGAAAAGTGAAAAGTGGTTTCATTGATATTTAGGGTGATTTTATGAAATGAAAGTGGGGGATTGTAGGATGATGTGGAAGGAAGAGAAATAACAAAAAAAAATGGGTTTATGGGATTTAAGTAGACCTGGGCCCGGTTCCGGAACCGGCGTAAGTAGACATGGGCCCGGTTCCGGAACCGGCGATTCCGGTTCCTCGAAACCATGGAACTGGGACCGGAACCAGCCTTGGCCCGGTTACCCGGTTCCGGTTCGGAACGGGGCATTAATTTTTTTTATAAAAAAACCGAGTCAAGCCGTCCGTGATCACGGAAAATACAAACCGCGATCGCTCGCGAAGGACCACAATCGCTGTCCGTCACCCGCGATCGTGGGCCCAAAAAACAGAAACTCTTTTTTTGGGCCAAAGCCCAAACCGAGATCGCGGGATCTCAGGCGGCGGTCTCGTAATGATCAATCGCAATCGCGGTTGACGATTACGCGACCGCGTAATGATCAAAAGCGATCGCGGTTTTGGACTTTGGCCCAAATCGGGCTTGAAAATTTGACTAAGGCGAATCCGGGATTAAATGATTAATCCTTGTTCTTTAAAACAGAAAAAAAGTTGAATAATTAAAGGGATTGGACTTAAAATTAAGTTGCCTACGTATCCTCTCGGGGTTATAGAAGAATCAAAGCCCACGTAGTTCTCTTACCTTTCGATATGGAACTTGTTGTTAAACTAATCTGAGTAGTCCCAGACAGGGTCTACCACCGAGTGATGCCCCATCGAAAGTCGGGGTGTTACAAATTGGTATCAGAGCGAGGTTGACAATAAGGGCACATAGAACTGAACAACGGAGGTAACCGAGGTCCAATTTAAAAACAAATCAACCGATGTTTTAAAATATTTTAAATGGGGTTGATATTTCCACTTAGCATGTAGATGACACGTCATGACTCCGCCACCACTAGCTGAAGGACCTTTCATTGTGTAATAGTTAGTGTCTTAATTTCGGTTGCATGACATTAGAGCGTTTACCTGTGTACTTGCTTAGATGTTTGGTTGTTTGTTAGCCTGATTTAATCGAGATTCTTTACTTGCATTGTTCTGTGGGTCGACTATTTTCTATAGATACGAGTTTAGTGATGTTTATTGGATTTGATGAGTTTGTTTCCATTATTGATAGATAGTGTGGTTTTTGTTGGTTCCAAATTGTCTTTTTATGTTTTATGATTCTTAGCTATCTCGAATTGACGGTTCGGGGACGAACCTTTTTCCTAGGGGGAGGTACTTGTAGAACCTCGAGATAAACAAAAACCACACACATATATATATATGTTAAGCTTCGCATAGTATTAAATATGGTTTAGTTCGATAGTACCTTAAATTCTTTTGCGAGAGCAGATTTTCTTGGTGTTTCACTGTTAGTCGTTTGGTTGTTTGTTAGGTTGACTGAACCGAGATTCTTTATTATCCTTGTTGCTCCATTTGACTATATTCATTTGAAAGGAAGTTAATTGTGTTTGTTGAATTGAACAACCTTGTTTTGTTGACTAAGATTTGTTTTTGTTTGTTGTTTTGTGGAATCATGTTTGGGGAATAACAATTCGGGAACGAACAGACTCTTAGGGAGAGATATATGTAAAACCTTAAACTAGATTGAGCATTCCTTTATCGCTCTATCCTTCCTAAGTTTCGAGACGAAACTTTCTTTAAGGGGGTAGTAATGTAATACTCGGGTTTTCACCTAAAGGCTAGTTCTATCTAACTCGACTTTCCAAAACCCGACTCAATATTCGCTCAGATCGTTTCAGTTTTCCATCTACCCATATGAAGTCCTATGGCCATTAAAAGGCCCAATTGTGTCTAAATAAAACAAACCTCGGGTGGGCCTATTAGCCCATGAAGGACGGACCCAATTTTCTATTTGTTTCGCTCTTTTGAAAACAACCTAGTTTAGAAGACTTGCCTTTTTCTTTTCTGGGGATTGAACGGAGAGAGCGCCGCTCGCCTCTCTCCCTTGGTCATGTCTTCGCCCTCTCTCTCGGACTTGATTCTTAGGTGCTGATCTTCTTCCCCCGCCGCACTTCAAAATCGATCCCACCCATCTCCCTTCACCTTCTTCCGTCATCGTTCGTCGGGTTCCAACCGGTGCGTTGAGTTCGCTCACGCCAAGTTCCGCCGTTTCAGATCGCGCCCGTCGAGTTTTGCAAGCTGACCGCCGATTGTCGAATTGCTCGGTTGCCCTTTTGTCGCCGCGACCCTACGCCACGCTCAACCGATCTCGATTCGCAATGTCCTCACCGCCTTCTAGATCGAATTTGATCCGTCTCTTTCCCTTTCGATCGGGGTCTATTTTGCCGCTCGATTTGGGTCCACGACCGAAGTCGATCCTTGATTGGTGCTACTGCTGGTGGGCTGGTCGTCGCACCTCCGAGCCCGCCTCAGTGTCGCACCAGATGTCAGCAACATCATTGAAGAGTTGCCCGAAGAAGGAAGCCATGGATATACCTTGCTGAGTTGTCGATCGTGATCGGACTTCCGGGGAGACTTCTATCGCATCGCCAATCGGAACCTGAAGTGGACGGAGCAAGGCTATTGCTTCTCCAACCGGGCCCACCTCAAGTGAAGACCTCCACCTGTTTTCGTCGGTGGTTAGCCGCTCGAACGTCGACCTGTCCCGTTTCGCCGTCGTTGACTCTCCGCACCGAGGAAACACAACCTTGCTGGGAGACAACTACTCGTGCCTTGCGCCTGAAGGTTTGTACGAGCCTTTCCTCTTGTGAGAATGTTTGTACCGGGGGATCGATCAATATTTGTTTAGAAGCTGAATTGCTATGAATGGATGAATCTGAGTTGAAATTTTCTATTGTGTAAAGTGTGTATTTCGGGCCTTGCTTCTTTTGGGTTTGTTTGAAATCTTCAATTTGACCTTTATGGATATAAAATGCTAGACTCTAGGTTGTAATTTTAGTAGAAGTTCCTGGGTTCATGTTGTTTACTGGTGAAGGTTAGTTAGTAATTAAGCTAGAGAGGTGTACTTAATATGGATCAGGTGTTAGTTTTAGTGTTTAGATTAGTATGGTTCATGGAAAGAAATTGGTGATGATGGTTCCGGATGGTGAGTAGAGGGTTAAAGTTAATTAATTAAGTAATGGTGGTATTGGTTAGAATAATCGGGTTGGTTTCGTCTTTGCAAGCAGGTGGTGGATCTAGTTAAAAAAATATGTTAATTGATTAGCACTTACAATAATATTATATATATGACTAGTATTAGCATTAGCTAGATTATATGAGTTCGTAGTTTAGTAGAAAGGTTTGGTGTGTAGTTCAGGTAATCTCAAGGCTAATTCATTTAATATATAATCGTTGACTTAAGTGGTGGGAAGATGAGTCCTTAGAGAGTAATTATTTAATTAAGTTGGAGGAACCAAATCAATCAGGATCTCCTCTTGTGCAACTTAGTTAACATATGGATATACAATAATGTGGCTTTGTTTGTTTTGTTTCATAATTAATTAGCTGGTTAGCCGGGGAGTTTGGGTTCGTCAAATCTTGGTTAGTAAGGGTTGTCGTTTTAAATGCTTCTTATCGTCGTTGACCAGGGTTTCGTGTTCCTCGGTTTACTTAACTTGCTCGCTTTTTGGGAGAATTCATCGGTGGAGGTAAGTCGTTCTTCGACTTGCTCGACTTCATTCAGTTCTTGTTAGATTGAGTGTCATGTGTGTAGAATGGGTTTTGGGAATTAGTCCCTTCGTTTAATACTTTTTTTTTACTACAATCTTTTACTCTACGTTGATGTGAATGCTTAATTTGATTGTGCCTATGATAATCCGATTGTGACTGTATTTGCATTGGGGAATGTAACTGTGATTGTAATTGTTTTGGTAAGTGTGACTGTATTTGTACCTGTAATTGTTAGTGTGATGTAATAGTAATTGTGAAGGTAACTTGTAATTGTAGTTGTTGTTGTGATTGTAATTGTGACTATAGGTTTGATTGTAATTGTGACTATGATTGTGTCTGTAATTGTAGATGTGAATGTGAATGCGAATGTGAATGCGATTGTGAAGAATTTGTGATTTTATGCGTTCGAATCGAAATTGTGGTTGTGCTTGTTATTGTGAATCTAACTTGTTCGGCCCCATTTTTTCTTCCGCTGCATGTTTGCTTCCGTCTTTCGAGGTTAATGGCTTGTCGACTTGGTTTGCTTACGACCATTATGTGTTAACTGAGTGAATTGATTGTATAAACATCATTTTGGAATGATTTTGAATTACCTGCTTGTATATGTATTTGACACTATGAAAAATCGTTTTTAAACAATTTTTCGTTATGCGTGCATTGGGTTCCACCGGTATGGTCATGGGTGCGGGTACGCTGAGGATGAAGAGGCCCATGGGCATGATCATGCGGCTGGAAGGGACCCCCTTCTAAAAATAAAATGAAATGTTTTGGCAAACGCTCTAGTAGAGGTTTAGCTGGGGAAAGAAGGGTGAATAGGAGAAATGGGCACGTGTATAGGACGCGCCTTGACCGTGCGCCATAGATGAGAGGCCGGAGTGTGCCATTTGGATTTGAGGAGTATGTTGCTTGCTATTTTATTTGATTGATTTTTGTTTGAATGGTCTCGTGTTCATGGGTTTTGTTTAACGGAATGTACTTTGTGGTTGAATATGTTGATAATATCCTGGTGAAAGTTATTATTATCCTATTCGTTATTATTATTGAGGTGATCCTTATAAATCGTACTAATGTGTTACTGTGGTTTTTCATTTGTGGTTATGAATATGTTCGTATCGGTGCTGATATTGCAAGGAAATGCTAGTACCATTTTTTTGATGGAATCATATATTCCTTTGGATGTAAGTATCTAAGGCGACCAACCTCTACGGACATACAACGCCTACTAAGTGTAGGAGAGTCTCAAGGCTTTCCTGGGATGCTAGAGAGCATCGATTGTATGCATTGGAGGTGGAAGAATTGCCCGGCTGCATGGAAAGGGATGTATAACCACGGAGACCATGAAGGTCCAACTATCATCCTAGAGGCTGCTGTATCATACGACCTTTGGATTTGGCACTCTTTCTTTGGTACACCAGGTACGTGCAATGATATTAATGTTCTTGATCGGTCTCCAGTTTTTGATGATGTTCTACAAGGTGTAGCCCCAAATGTAAAATTTACGATCAATGGGCACGAGTACAACATGGGATATTATCTCGCGGATGGTATCTATCCCTCTTGGGTGACATTTTTCCAAACCTTCAGACTCCCTCAAGGTCCGAAGGCAAAATTATTTGCCCAACTACAAGAGTGTTGGCGCAAAGATGTCGAGCGAGCATTTGGTGTGTTGCAATCCAGATTCCCAATAATTCGTAACCCGGCATTATCGTGACAGCCCGAAAATATTGGAAAGATAATGACAGCTTGCATAATCATGCACAACATGATTGTATAAGATGAAATAGCTGAATATCAAACCAATGAGTATGTTGTTCCTCCAATTTAAGGAGAACACCAAGGATCGAATGAGACCTTTTTGCCTAGGGACCTAAATCTCAACAACTATATCGAGTGTCGATATGTACTCCAGAATCGGGTCACACACCACCAACTTAAGGAGGATTTGGTGGAGCACGTTTGGGAAAGAATCTGGGCTTATTATGATGAGAATGGGGATGAGAATGACGAGGATGATGAATGATGTTGTGTTTATCTTTTATGATGGAAATTATGTATTTCGTTTCATGTATGTTGTTTCTTTTATTTTGTTTCATGTAATTTGTTATGTATTTTTTATCTTTGTTGTGATTGATATTTCGGTTCAATTAATGAAATATGTTTGCTTGATTTAGTTATAATTATCTCTTGTTTTAATATGCCCTTAATTAAATTTTAACGAAAAAAATATTTTTGGAATTTTAAACAAATTTACAATCATAATTCAAAATATAATAATCGAATTTGTAATTAATAAAATTAATATGACCTAAGTAAGATATATATATATAATTAATTATAAATTGGGGGTATATTTGTAAATGTGTATATAGAAATAAATAGTTGTTGGGAATTGAGAAAAGTGAAAAGTGGTTTCGTGGTTTCATTGATATTTAGGGTGATTTTATGAAATGAAATTGAGGGATTGTAGGATGATGTGGAAGGAAGAGAAATAACAAAAAAAAAATGGGTTTATGGGATTTAAGTAGACCTGGGCCCGGTTCCGGAACCGACGTAAGTAGACCTGGGCCTGGTTCCGGAACCGGCGATTCCGGTTCCTCGGAACCATGGAACCGGGACCGGAACCAGCCTTCCGGAACCGGGCATTAATTTTTTTTATAAAAAAACCGAGTCAAGCCGGCCGCGATCGCGGAAAATACAAACCGCGCCGAAGGACCGCAATCACTGTCCGTCACCCGCGGTCGCAGGCCCAAAAAACAGAAAATCTTTTTTGGGCCAAAGTCCAAACCGCGATCGCGGGATCTCAGGTCGCGGTCTCGTAATGATCAATCGCGATCGCGGTTGACGATTACGCGACCGCGTAATGATCAAAGGCGATCGCGGTTTTGGACTTTGGCCCAAATCGGGCTTGAAAATTTGACTAAGGCGAATCCGAGATTAAATGATTAATCCTTGTTCTTCAAAACAGAAAAAAAAGTTGAATAATTAAAGGGCTTGGACTTAAAATTAAGTTGCCTACGTATCCTCTCGGGGTTATAGAAGAATCAAAGCCCACGTAGTTCTCTTACCTTTCGATATGGAACTTGTTGTTAAACTAATCTGAGTAGTCCCAGACAGGGTCTACCACCGAGTGATGTCCCAGCGAAAGTCGGGGTGTTACAAGGTAATGGAGAAGAACTAACACTAGATGAATATTCGGTAATCAATATCTCAATTGATCTTCTAACTTTACTAAGTATATCCCCAACACTAGCAATATCATCATTAACATCCAACTCTAATGCATCATAATAACCATTCAAACATGCTTCTAAACCACCCATCTTAAACCTAGGATCAAACACACAAGCAACAAGATAGATATCGGGGATAACTTTATAATAGTGCAACCATTTCACTTTCATAGCATCAATAACACCACAAAGTTCGGGGAATTTACGCCCCTCACAAAAAACGCCTGCCACATTCAATGCTTCAAAACAAAACAAATGAGCACAAGATTTATAAACATGACTAAAAGTTAATGTTGCATCATGAAATATTTTTCAAAACTTCTAAGATTCTATAACAATAATCCCATACTTGAGAAATAATGGGATTGTCGGGAAAATATATGGACGCAAAAGAAGTCAAAAGAACTTTGTAAGGCATGCATGCATGAAGTAGTTTATAAGTGGAGTTCCAACGGTGGCAAACATCTTTTGGAAATGTTCGGGGTCGAACACCTTTTTGACTACAAAACGCCGTCCAATCTTGGGCGGTTCGGGGGCTAGCCCACATACGACTAACAACATATCTAATTGGAGCAATTAAACCGACATAACATTTAAACCATCTTTGACACAAAGGTTTAAAATATGGCAAACACATCTTACATGAAAATACTTTGCTCCAAATTGGTTGACAATGCGGAACCAAATCTCGGATTGAAGCGGTGTTGTTACATGCATTGTCAAACGAGATAGAAAAAACTAGATGAAGTAGTCTATACGCTTCCAAAATAGTACGAATAATGTTACTAATTATTAAAGCGGTATGAGAAAAATCAAATACTTTATAAGCCAAAACACATTTTTCCACATTTGATCATCAAGAAAATGACATGTTAAGCCCATGTATGAATGATTTTGCCAATGATCACTCCAAATATCACTACAAATTGAAACTTTTATATCATTTTGAGCAAAAAAACTTACCAATGCCATTTTGCGAGTTTTATATGCTTTCATCACATTCTTTTTTACCGACTTCCTAGTAGTCGGTTTATAAGCGGGTTGTACATGATTAGTCGTCCAATTGTTAAATCCAAACTTTTCGGCAAAACTAAATGATAAGTGATCAACACAAATAGACTCGGAGAAGGCATACATGCTATCATTATGGTTATAAGTAAATAAATGAGGGTTATGATGAGGATTATGGGAAGAAGAAGTTGCAAACCCGGAGAGTTGAGATTGTCCTCGCATCATGCCTAAGTTGTCGGGGTGTGCTCTCTTCACGTGCTTTGACAATGTTCCATAGCCCGATCCCGACACCCATGTGTAATGCTTAGGACAATAGTTGCAATGAACTTGAAATTTCTTGGTAGATGCCTCATAAGCTCCCTTACGAAAATATTTTGTAAATATGTCGGATTTAAGGATTGGAGCCTCACCCTCGGTCGCCTCGGATCCATGATCCACTCCCTCATTTTCATTGGGAGTGGACGATCCCAGTTGTTGTACCACATTGGGATTGGGAATCGAAAATTCCGCCAAGTTAATAGGGGGTACAAATTCTATATTTGAAGTACTCTCTTGTGAGCCAAAAATTTGATCAATGTTAAGAAATCCTTCCATTTGAGAGATTGAGAGATTGAGAATTGAGAATTGAGAATTGAGAATTGAGAATCGAGATTTGAGAGAGCTTTGTAAACTTGAGAGATTGAGAGAGAGAGAAAGATTGGTAGTGTGGGTGGGAATGAGATCATGTAGTGGTTATTTATAGAAGAAATTTATCAACTAGCCGTTGGAATTATGAAATAGCCGTTGGAAATTAGCCGTTAAAAACTAGCTGTTGGCTTTTAAAGCAAAACTGCAACCCTCGGGGGCCGCGATCGCGGTTTACCATACCTCGACCGCGGCCTAAGACCCGCGGTCGCGGTTTGGATTTTGGCCAAAACAGAATCATTCTGTTGAAATAACCGCGACCGCGGGTCTCAGGCCGCGGTCGCGGTATTGTAAACCGCGATCGCGGCCCTCAAGCTGCGGTCGCAGTGTGGTAAACCGCGATCGCGGCCCTCAAGCCGCGGTCGCGGTTTTGCTAAACGGTAAAAAAAATATAGCCGTTAGAGGGGAACCGGCGGTTCCGGAACCGCCGGTTCACCGGTTCCGGTGGGAGGAACCGGAACCTTACCGGGAACCGAACCCGTCGGTTCCGGAACCGGGTCCAGGTCTAGATTTAAGGGGCTCACCAATATTCATGGTCTAAGGCTTTGCTTTGTTTCACTTTGCAGATAAAATCCTTTCTATACAAAAGCTACTTTTAAT
Organism: Fallopia convolvulus; assembly: GCA_964016875.1. Taxonomy (NCBI): domain Eukaryota; kingdom Viridiplantae; phylum Streptophyta; class Magnoliopsida; order Caryophyllales; family Polygonaceae; genus Fallopia; species Fallopia convolvulus. The sequence goes on from OZ024720.1 coordinate 5,541,806, forward strand.
ACTATTGAAATCCATGTAACTCTCTCTACTTTTTACGTTTTTCAAGACACAAAATCATTTTTCACCCAAAATCCATTTTTTAGAAGAAGTGAAACAAGCCCAATTGGGTTTGTTTATGTTAAGGAAGAGGCTGAATTGAAATATATGCACATTGTCGTTATCTTTGTTGCTTGCCTTGGATCTCTTCTAAAGACATATGTTAATAATGTGTGCATATTAACTGAGATGAACAACAAAGAGTACCTAGAACAACATGTTGCTGCAAACAAGCTCGCTTGAGAATTGGGGGAACCCAACATGTGTACAAGGATGAATTAGTTTCCTAGGCGGATGATCAAAAAGAAAAAAAAAAAAAACTCAATTTAAATTTTGAACTTGAAAAAAAATATGAAAACCTCACAAAATTAAAAAAAATAAAAACTTAAGTCGGCCTTTTCATTTCTTTGATACGCACTTAAGTGGTAATAACATTCAAATATTTACGATTACTATTTGGTAGATCTGTCAAAAACTGACCTAACCCGCTAACCCGATCCGATCCGCCCGATAATTTTAGGGTCAAGACTCGAAAATTTGAACTTGAAATCCGAAATAAATCGAACCCGATAGAACCCGAACTCGTTGGGTTGAAACCCGAAACCCGTTGGGTTGACCAATTTAGTATATTTATAGAATTTCTTTAATTTATTTTGAGACTTATAGTATATTTTATTATTAAAATAAATGAAAATAATATATTTTAATTAAATATTATTATTTAATTAAAAATTGAAGTTAATAATCATAAGAAAAAAAGAAATTTTAGACCCGTTGGTCAACCGACCCGATCGAAAACCTGCTACAACCCGACCCAGTTGACCCGTGACCCATAACGAACCGGGACTCGATTTTACCTGAACCCGAAATAACCGAACCCGAACCCGTCCGATCTGACCCGATTGATAGGTCTACTACTTGGTTAAGACTCAAGTGTGATGACTTATTCTTATATATATATATAAATAAATTTACTTGTAATACGAAAAATGAATAAGAAAAGAAGTGTGAACAAAAATTATTGCAATAAATGTGTTTTGGTGAAGAACAAAATTTTGTTTTAATCTGAGTAAAAAAAACAATAAATTTCAATTTTTTATTTGTACTCTCTCTCCTCTTCATTTTTACCTATCTACCTAATATATATAAAACAGAAATTATGTCTGTTGAAAAATTTACGCCATGTGACATTGTTTGAATAAAATAATGTCAGATTTTTTAATAATAAATATTATTATAATTTCTATTATTCTTTATATACATCTAATATTTTTAATAAAATAGATAACATATGCATATAATTTTCTGTCCATAAAAATTTCTATCTATAAGTTGATATTTTGTTGGGACGTTGTTGGGACCTCTGGTTCTAAACAACGGATCAACGATGTCATTCTCCGTGTTTTGATAATGAAAAACACCATAAGGAACTAATGTGGTTTGTTCAAGTATTTCTAAGGAACGCAGGTACAGCCAAGAACTCCCATGAATGACCAAAACCCACAGAAACTCACAATGCAGAGTTTCCACCAGAGAACTTTGAAGAGGAAAGTTCCCATGTAGTGGGAACTCCCAGAAATGATCAAGAGAACACAAGCTTACAACGATGAAGAGTTTCCATCAAGGGAACTCTGAACAAGACAGTTCCCATGACATGGGAACTCACATGTGAGGACAACGACCGTTCAACGCAGATCGCGGGATTCTGTCTTGGACAACCCGAAGGAACAGTCTGAGGATCAGACTGTCACACTTGATCCAACGGTCCGATTGATCCAAGAAGTTGACCTAGTTCAAACCAAAGTCACATGTGAAGCAAGTACAACTTGGGCATCAAGCAAAGGGCATTTTGGACAAAAACGAAAGATGCGACTGCCCAAGCTCACCTGGACTATAGCGCCAAATGAATAGTACTCGGATTGAGTACTTCTCCCAGAACTCACAAACACCCACACCAGAGAAAAGAAAGAAAAGGAAGAGAAGTCCCCGTCAGCGAGTGTGTGATCTCGACGACGGAGAAGCCGAAGTTCCCAGAGGCAAGGGAACTGAGAAGTCGGTGTAAGGTTTGAGTTATTTGTATTTTGCTGTTGTGAGCTTAGGAACTCAGTTGAGAGGATTTACTAGTGTTGCTAGAGTTAGGAAGAACTCGTAGGAACAGAGAAGTGTGAATCCGGCTGTTGTAACTAAGGAACAAAGCAATCAATATAAGTAAGTCATTCAAAATCCTCCAAGCGGAGGTAGAGGTTTACCCATACAACTAGTTGGTTGTAGTGGGGTTCCTCTATAAGAGAACTGAGTTATTTACTACTTTTAATACTTGCGCTTAATTACTTCCGCTGCCTTGGGAACAACTTAATAGCCAGTTCCCAAGCTCTTTACTAACGGTTTACGATCCAACAATTGGTATCAGAGCGGGTTTGCTCTAGATTTTTGTTAGCATTGCAGGTATCAAATGGCTCAGGAACTTACTCAGGTGGGGAACAACACTAGTAAGCCGCCTAGGCTTATTACAAGAAGATTCGAAAGCTGGCAACGCAACATGAAGGATTGGATGCGTGGCCAAGACTACCAAGCCTAGTGTGTTATCGAGAGAGGCAACTTTGAAATTGACCCAGCTATAGTCAACGACCTCACCAAGTGGGGACCCAACGAATACAAGTGTATGGAGGCAAACTACAAGGCCAAACAGTACCTGAAGAGGTCCATGTGCGTACAAGACTGTGACAGGGTAGCAAATCTTGACACAGCTAAGGAAATGTGGGAAGCCATCCAAGAAATGCACGTTGGGAACTCAGATCTCCGAGAAGATCTTCAAATGAATGCAAAAAGGGAGTTCTACAACTTCCAAATGGAGATGGGAGAGTCTGTTGATAGCTACCAATCCCGATTTGAAGGACTTTGCACCAAAATGGAAGGCTTGGGGATCACCAAAGAAGAAATCACCCATAAGATGAAGGTCCAACAACTCTTCAACGGACTGACTGGAGAATGGGCAAACGAGAGAACAATGTTCAAGGAGAATCCGGAAAATAGAACACTCATGCTTCATCAAGTGTTTGGAAAGCTAGTGGGACACGAGAACAGAAAGATCGATGATAAGGAACAGACTCGAGCTCATCGAGGGATCGCACTCAAGATTGAGAAGATGCTCAAATCAACTCAAGAACAACACGAGGACTCCGAAGAAGAAGAGGATGAGGAGATAGTTCTCGTAACAAAGGCTCTTCGGAACTTCTACAAAGGGAAGCTCCAGAGGAACAGTGGGAACTGGGGAAAAGGACAGAGTTCCCAAAGAAAACCCGCAGAGAAGGACCTCTCGGATGTCACATGTTACAAGTGCAACAAGAAAGGACACTTCGCTAAGGAATGCCCACATGGAACTGACGGCCGAAAGCAAGGGAAAAAGGCCTACATCGCCATCCGGAGCGATGATGAAGACGAAGATCCCGAGTCATGGGCACTCCCAGACATGTGTGGAATGGCCATAGGAGAAACCACTGGGGAACAACCCAGTGAGGTAACAACTGAAACTGTTCTTGCTTCTTTGAATAATTATGAAAAACCTGAGCTGTTGAAAATTCTTTCAAGTCTTGTCAAAGATAACATAAAACTGCAAAACAAGTTGGAAAAACAAGAACACATAAATGCTCAATTAGTTGGTCTTGAACCCTGTCCCAACTGCATATCCCTTCTCGAAAAACTCAAGTCCCATGTGTCTCACATCGTAGATCTAGAAAATGAAATCAAAACTCTAGAAAAAGATGAGAGCACCCTCTTGCAAAACCTGAGTAAGACTCCCGAACATCTTGAAGCTTCTAGTTCCCAAATCAAGTTTGTCCCAACCAAACACGGCATAGGATACAAAACTGAGAGCTCAAAGAATGGAAAGTCACCCCTGAGTGAACATGAAATCCATGAGTGTAGGGCCTTAGAACTCCAATGTGAGAAACAGAAAAATGCTCATCTTGAGGAGAAAATCAGGGTCCTAGAAAGTGGGAACTGTGGTGAGAGAGACTATTACACTAGGAACACTGGACATAGACTTTATGTCCAAATTGCTAAGGGAAACGGGTCACGAGTGTACAATAAGGAAACCATGGATAGGAACAAAATCCAAAGACCACACCCAAAGTACTACCTGGGAGAATACTATAAGACGTGCTGGAACTGTGGTGCTCATGGGCACTACAAGGAAGCATGTCCCAAGAAGAGAGCCCAAACCCTTAGAAATCGTGAGTTCCTAAACAAACAAAAACATCATGCTAATCACCCAAGGAACTCCAACTCTCAAACCTCTCATGATATCAACATCGCTGACTATGTTGTAAATAAGAATATTTTCCCTTGCAAGGGACCGGGCAAGAGTCATCTTGCCTGGGTCTCAAAACACTAACTTTACCTTGTAGGTGGCAGTGAGAGGGAACAATGCATGGGTCATAGATAGTGGATGCTCGAACCATATGACCGGAAACAAAGATATCCTCATCTCACTCCACACTCATGCTGAAGGAGGCCACATCTCATTTGGCAATAAAAACAAGGGAGAAGTAATTGGAAAGGGACAAGTGTTGCTAAATAAATCAATCAAAATCAACAATGTCAATCTGGTGAAAGATCTGGGATACAACCTCTTAAGTGTTGCCCAGATGTGTGATCAAGGGAACAACGTTGTCACCTTCGACTCAGACGAATGCCTAGTCATCAACAAAAAGACCAACAAAGTGATTCTGAGAGGAAGAAGGCACAACAATGTTTATGTAGTAGATACAGAATTTGAACCACCAATGAAGCTGTGTCTTGCGAGTTCCCATGATGATACGGAACTCTGGCACCGAAGACTGGGACATGTAGGTTTCAATCAAATCCTGAAGCTCTATCTACAGGATCTGGTCATTGGTCTTCCTCGAATCAATCTAGAAGGACTCCAAATGTGTGAGGCATGCGTTCGAGGGAAACAGACTAGGAACTCTTTCAAACCCAAAAAGGTGATGAGCACAACCAGGCCTTTAGAGCTAATTCACATGGATCTCTGTGGTCCCATGCGAACAGCCAGCTATGGTGGAAAAAGGTACATGTACGTCTTAATTGATGATTTTTCTAGATTCACCTGGGTTATTTTCTTGAAGGAAAAATCACAAACTTTTGAAGAGTTCGAGCCTTTCATCAAAAGAACAGAAGTAAGCATGGGGCTAAAGCTGAAAGCCATCAGGTCTGATCATGGAACTGAGTTTCAAAACTCAGAGTTCCTCAACTTCTGTGACAAACATGGGATCTCTCACAACTTCTCAGCCCCTCGCACTCCTCAGCAAAACGGAGTGGTCGAGAGAAAGAATAGGACCTTGGAGGACATGGCCAGAACCATGATGATTGAAAGCAGAGTTCCTGAGTATTTCTGGGCTAAAGCCATCACTACAGCTACATACATCTTGAACCGAGCCATGACAAGGCCTTTGATCAAGAAGACATCCTACGAGCTCATCAAGGGGAGAAAACCAAACATCTCCCATCTAAGGACCTTCGGATGCACATGCTTTGTACACAACAATGGCAAAGACAACCTTGGAAAATTCGATCCTAGAAGCGATGAAGGGATCTTCCTGGGATACTCGTCACAAAGCAAGGTTTATAGGGTCTATAATAAGAGGACCAAGACGATAGAAGAAATCATCCATGTCATCTTCAATGAGAAATCTGTAAAGATGGGAACAGAGACCCAAGGGAAGGGAACTCTGTTCAAACTGGTCAGACAAAAAGACGATGATGATGACGATGATGAGCCAAGGAAGAGGGATGAAGACTATCCAAGTGCAAGCAACATCCCACAATCAGGGAACAACGACGGAGATCCAACTCTCATTGATCAAATCTCCCTCGAGGTTCCCTCTTCAGAAGAACTACAAGATACCTCCAACTCTCTTGTTCCCCAAGACAATACCCTGCCAGAATCAAGTGTTCAGGGGGAACAAAGAGGGAACCTGCCAGGAATCTCTGAAGAAACACTCAATGAAGAAGCTGAAGATGAGTGTTCCCATGAAAAGGAAGCCTCCACGGAAGATGACACAAGTGCAAGGGAACCCACTCATACAAGAAACTTTCAACAAAGGAAGGACCATTCCATTGAGAACATCATCTCCCCTTATGATAAAGGTGTACAAACTCGTTCCTCTCTCAATAACTTTTGTGCTTTTAACGCGTTTGTTTCAATGGTGGAACCTAAAAGTATCAAAGAAGCTTTGAAGGACCCAGATTGGATCCAGGCCATGCAAGAGGAGCTTCACCAATTCGAGAGGAACAAAGTTTGGAAGCTAGTTCCTAGGCCCAAGAACAAGAACATCATAGGAACTCGATGGGTCTTTAGAAACAAGCTCGATGATACTGGGGTTGTAGCAAGGAACAAGGCTAGACTGGTGGCACAAGGCTACAGGCAAGAGGAAGGAATCGATTACGATGAGACCTTTCCACCGGTTGCTAGGATTGAAGCCATCAGACTTCCCATTGCCTATGCTGCTCACAAGGGATTCAAGCTTTATCAAATGGATGTGAAAACAGCCTTCCTCAATGGACATCTCAAGGAAGAAGTATATGTGGCCCAACCCCCAGGATTCGAAGATGAGAAGCTACCCAACCATGTCTACTTCCTGGAGAGGGCCCTCTACGGACTCAAACAAGCTCCCCGAGCTTGGTATGACAAGTTTGCTCAATTCCTCTTGTCCCATGGATACCTTCGAGGTTCCATAGACAAGACTTTGTTTTTAAAGAAAGAGTCTAAAGACATCTTGATTGTGCAAGTATATGCTGATGACATTGTTTTTGGAGCAACTAACGAAACTCTTGTAGAGAACTTTAAGGACCTCATGAGCAGTGAGTTTGAGATGAGTCTCATTGGGGAACTCACGTTCTTCCTGGGACTTCAAATATCTCAAACCAAGGAGGGAACAAAAATTCATCAACAGAAATACATCAAGGAAATGCTCGTAAGGTATGGGATGGAACACTCCAAGCCCATTGACACTCCCATCTCACCAAATTCAAGGCTCAATGTGGATGAAACAGGTATTAGTGTGGACCAAAGGAACTATCGAGGTATGATTGGGTCCCTTCTCTACTTAACAGCTAGTAGACCTGATATCATGTTCTCTGTATGTCTTTGTGCTCGTTTTCAAGCTAACCCTATGGAATCACACCTGAAATATGTGAAGAGGATTTTCAGGTATCTCAAAGGGAACGATAAGTTGTGCCTCTGGTATCCAAGGAACAGTTCCCTTGAGCTCATTGCATACACAGATGCGGATTTTGCAGGGCACCTGGTTGATAGAAAGAGCACATCAGGAATGGCCCAGTTCCTAGGGTCATGCTTAGTCTCATGGGGATCTAAAAAGCAAAACTCAGTGGCACTCTCCACAGCTGAAGCAGAATATGTGGCCCAGTTCCCATACTTTGTGATAATACTAGTGCCATAGACATTTCCAAAAATCCTGTGCATCATTCTAGAACTAAGCATATAGATATAAGGCATCACTTTCTACATGACAATGTTGAAAGTGGGAACATCTCGATGGAACACTATAGAACTGAAGAGCAAATTGCAGACATTCTCACCAAAGCTTTAGACAGACGTCCCTACCAGCGTTTTCGAATGCTTCTAGGGATGATAACTCTAAACTAAACAAGTCCCTGTTTGTCTCTCTCTCAATGCCTGACTAGTTTATCTAAGATTGCATGATAGGGAACTTGGACTTATTGCTTTCACTATGCCATGATTACTAGTCTAAAGATAAATGTGTACAAGGGAACCTTATTTCTTTTGGCCCAACATGATCAACCAGAGTTCCCTTTATCCCTCTTTACAAGCCACCATGACGGTTGATCATATAACCTACCCTAATCCAAGGATCAGACAAACGCTTCTCATGAGCCATAGTGTTTACTCCTTTATCGAGTTGCAAATTGTCTGGTTCCCTTTTGAGTTCCCTAGCCCCACAAAAGGATGAGTGTGAAGTTCCCTTAACCACTTCACTCTCCCTGACCTTGATAAGATCATGGGAACTGATACATACTAGCAAGGGAACGCTGACTCATCTACGAAGAAGAACCGTCACTTGGGAAGCGGATTTTTGTGTCAGAAGCTCTGAAGCGTTTAGGGCCAAGTATTCAAATTTTGAAAGGACTTCCTTAGAGATCGTGACGCGTGTCCAGAGGCGTGTTATGGAAGTTGAAACGACACCCCACGTTCATTGGGCAACGGTTATCGAGGTTTTCCCACTTCCCTTTCTACCCTTCGCCCCTTCTCTCCTTAAAACCCTCATTTACCATTTTTGGGCTCTTATTCCATCTTCCACCTCTGTCATTCTTCTTCTCCACATCCCTTTCACTCTCTTTTTCAAGAAACCTCCAAATTCTTCTCTCCTTCCCAAAACCTTACAAAAATGGCCCCTCAACACACCATCCCCCAGATCAAAGATTGGGTGCTTGCAAACCCCAGGGTTCTCTTCATCTCTCAATTAAAAGAGATTGAGAAAGAGCAAGACCCAGTCATGAAAGACGTACTCATCCAAGGGCTCTACAACCAAGTAAGCCCTTTCTTGCCACCACCTCCTCCGGCCGACGACACTCTGGCCTGGACATCTTCTGCCACCTCCTCTGAATCCCTTCCTCCTCCCTCAACCACCAACACCTCCTCCGGAATTGTCATTGTTGACAGTTTCGGAGATGCTCGTCCCTCCATTACTGAGAAACCCAGAAAATCCAAACACCACCATTCATCCAAACGACGCCACTCCTCCAAAGACCCCTCAAAATCCAAAAAATCCAAACATTCCAAAGATCCCTCCAAATCCAAAAAACGCAAACACTCTGAGGTCTCTGAATTTTCGGAGCCCAGAAAGAAATCCTTCTTCACCATTGACGATTACTTCAACTGCTCCAAGGACAGTTCCTGTGTCGCCAAACCCCCCTTCATCTTCCACTCGGACTCTGGGACCTCCCAATCCCAGAGTCAACTCCCTTCTTCTTCTTCCCTCCCTCTTCCCATAACTGAGGGACCTCCCAGACCTCTCCCCTCAAAACAAAAGACTCCTCCACCACTTCCTTCAGTTCCCACAACAAAGGGAACTCCTCTCCCACCACTCCCCTCCGTTCCCACAACAACGGGAACTCCAACTCCACCTCCACCTCACAAAACTCCTTCCCCTCCTTCCTCACCACAACACACATCCATTCCTCCCACTACTACCTCGGGGATCTCTACTCCCCATGTTACCAAAACCACTCTTCCTCCTCCCCCTACTACACAACTCTCTACTCCTCTTTCTTCTTCTCTTCCTTCTTCCACCACATCCCCCACCACCACAAAACTCCCCTCTCCCTCTCCATCCAAAACTGTCGTCGCCCTTACGTCGGACGACGATGACCTCCCTCTCTCCGTGGTCATCGGGAAAATAACCAAGGACCCTCCTCCTCTCATCATGGGAACTGTAGAGGAGGAGGCCCAGCTCCAGGCTATAGAGAGAGAGAGAGCTAAACTCGGTCCCCACTGAAGCAACAACCGATCAAGGGACCAAGTCCCAAGAGAACGCGGCTCCTGAAGAGCCCATGGAGAAAAGGGACCAAGCACCTGCTGGTGGTGCTGAGGCAAGTACAAGTCATCTTGCCGATGACGCGGAGGGCTCACACTCGAGCTCCTCCGAGGAAGAAGGGACCTCAAATGATGAGGTCGAAGAAGAAGAAGAGGCTCCAGCTGCTAAGGAGCGAGCACGGATCCCAACACCTGGACACCAAATGGTGGTGTCCACGAGTTCCCAACAGCCGAGGGAACGCGTTCTAATGATTGAAGCGGCTGCACCCCCTCAGAAGAAAGGACCTCGCACGGTCTCTAGGGGGAACACTTCTAAGAGCACCACCAAGAAGGGGAAGGGGACTTCTTCAACAAGGCACCTTGTGGACGAACGCCGGAAGCTCCTTCCTCCACTTATCATTTCTGAAGATGTGCTCAACGACAATGGCCTAGGGGAACTGTGGGACCTGATCAAGGCCCAGGGCTGGGAGAACCTCTGCAAGGAAACTGTGAGTGTAGATCCCTCACAAGTGCGTCAGTTCTACAATAACTTCACCATCTCCAATGACTGCACTCAGGGAACTCTCTCCCACGAAGGCGACGAGTTTATATTTACTACGTCCACAATCCGCCTTCAGCTGCAGGTCCCAGTTCAAGGACTCAACGAGCTGCCCAACAAGCTCTGGGGCGACTTCAACAGCGCCGAGGTGTACAACACTATCTTTGAGGGTCGAGTTCCCTCTAAAGTGCCCTCGACTCACCATCTGTCCCTGGTCGCCAAGCTTGCTTACCAATTCATCATCAATGTGGTGATCCCTCGCCAGGAGAAGCATTTGGTCGTCAATATCCCCGATGCCATCATCCTCTATCACTTCCTCCTCAAGAATCCCATCAACCTTCCCAGAATCATACTTGGGCATATGGAGAAGTGCATGGCTTCCAAGTCCCATTCCCTTCCCTACTCTGGGCTGATAAAGAAGCTACTACAAAAAGAGGGTCTCTACGACGCCTCTAAGGAAGAAATAGTGCTTGGAAGGGAACTGGACATCTCAGTTGTCCAGAAGATGAGGCACTCAGAGCCTGTAGAGGAAGCGGCTCAACTGGAATCTGGTGAAGATGGGAACTCTCAAGTTTTGCTCCGCATCGCCAACACCCTTGATCAGATTGCCAGGGACCAAGCCGCATTGGCCAGGGGACAAGAAAAGCTTACACAAGTCCTGACGCGTCTCTATGATGCCTTGTTCCCACGAAGCCCATGATCTACCCTTTCTTTTTCCCTTAATCCAAATATGACCACAAAAATGTACTTGAGTTCCCCTTGTACATTTTTTTTCTTAAGTAATGAATTGGTTTTTAATTTGATTGCGTGTTCCCTTCTTCCCTATTCTTGCTTTGCTTATTTTTGGTGATGTCAAAAGGGGGAAAAACAAAAAATGCGAGATGAGTTAAAAGTTTAAGTTATCACAGAAAATGCATAAGCTAAGGGGGAACAATTGCATAAAAAGCTAAGTAAGAACTAAGTGTCTCAACAGAAGTGGCTCCCTAAATCTAAGTGTTTCACTAGAAGTAACTCCCCAAAATCATATTTAGGAACTCATCAGCATATCATTCATTGAAATACTTGCATATTTTGTGATGGGTTTGTCATCATCAAAAAGGGGGAAATTGTTGGGACGTTGTTGGGACCTCTAGTTCTAAACAACGGATCAACGATGACATTCTCCGTGTTTTGATAATGACAAACACCATAAGGAACTAATGTGGTTTGTTCAAGTATTTCTAAGGAACGCAGGTACAACCAAGAACTCCCATGAATGACCAAAAGCCACAGAAACTCACAATGCAGAGTTTCCACCAAGGGAACTCTGAAGAGGAAAGTTCCCACGTAGTGGGAACTCCCAGAAATGATCAAGAGAACACAAGCTTACAACGATGAAGAGTTTCCATCAAGGGAACTCTAAACAAGACAGTTCCCATGACATGGGAACTCACATGTGAGGACAACGACCGTTCAGCGCAGATCGCGGGATTCTATCTTGGACAGCCCGAAGGAATAGTCTGAGGATCAGACTGTCACGCTTGATTCAACGGTCCGATTGATCCAAGAAGTTGTCCTAGTTCAAACCAAAGTCACATGTGAAGCAAGTACAACTTGGGCATCAAGCAAAGGGCATTTTAACAAAAGATGCGACTGCCCAAGCTCACCTGGACTATAAAGCCAAATGAATAGTACTCGGATTGAGTACTTCTCCCAGAACTCACAAACACCCACACCAGAGAAAAGAAAGAAAAGGAAGAGAAGTCCCCGTCGGCGAGTGTGTGATCTCGACGACGCAGAAGCCGAAGTTCCCAGAGGCAAGGGAACTGAGAAGTCGGTGTAAGGTTTGAGTTATTTGTATTTTGCTGTTGTGAGCTTAGGAACTCAGTTGAGAGGATTTACTAGTGTTGCTAGAGTTAGGAAAAACTCGTAGGAACTGAGAAGTGTGAATCCGGCTGTTGTAACTAAGGAACAAAGCAATCAATATAAGTAAGTCATTCAAAATCCTCCAAGCGGAGGTAGAGGTTTACCCATACAACTAGTTGGTTGTAGTGGGGTTCCTCTATAAGGGAACTGTGTTCTTTACTGCTTTTAATACTTGCGCTTAATTACTTCCGCTGCCTTGGGAACAACTTAACAGCCAGTTCCCAAGCTCTTTGCTAACGGTTTACGATCCAACATATTTCTATATTAATTTTATGCACGTATCTTTCAATAAAACTAGATTTAAATGATAATATTTTCAATATTAGTTTTATACATAACAATGTTTTCTCTTTTAACAAAACATGGATAATTTTTTTATCTATATGTTATATTTTCTAATATAATGAATTTATTTATAGAATATATGATACATTTTAGTACACGGTATAATTTTTTATAAGAAACTATGTTCTACATTTAATTGCATGAATAAATTAATTTTGTTATAAAATATGAGAGAACAGAGAAAATAGGGAGAAAGCAGAGAGATCAGATCCCTTTTATTAGGTCACCCATAGGGGCCTTTAGATAGAGAATACAAACTAGGGTTTCCAATTGTACATCTAATATAATAATATAATAAATATTATAACACTCCCCCTTAGATGTACATCACTAATTGCCTCGTTAAAAACCTTGTCTGGAAAACCCAACGGGATAAAACCTCTAAGGGAAAAAGAGTGCAGTTATGAGTCTTCCTCTCAACTTGAAATATATTCTCTTTGCTTGACTGAATTGAGCATCCATCTTGCCTTTGGGTTGAATCTTGTAGTTTGAGAACACTTGATGATATCTACTTTGGTTGATCACTTCATGCTGAATTCTCGTCATATATACATCATTGTTGGCTCCTTTCAACTTGATTTGATGGATGGATAAAAACTCCATTCTTTCACATATCTCGAACTCCAGGCCGAGATTGTTTCATTAAAGACCTTATATGACGAACTGCCTCATTAAAAACCTTGTTTGGAAAAACCCAGTGGGATAAAAACCAAAACCAAAGGAAAAAGAGTACAATCGTATAATAATGCTCCCCCTCAGTTAAACACAAAATCTATGCAATAAATATATGCCATCACTGAATTTTGTAGAGGATTGGTACTTCTGGACCAATAATCTTTATTTTATGTTTAGGGAGACAATAACTCATTGTCACATAAAATGACATTATTGAGGTAATGAAGTAAGGTACGGTAATGTACCTATTGTATTGAGATATGGTACTTCAAGACCTAATATCTCTTTCATTTTCTAATCGGGGACGAAAGGGGTCCTTTTCCACACTTAGCGATCTTACTACCATTGGTGTACTTAATGGATGTGCATTATCCATATTAAATCGCTTTAGGAACTTTTCTGCGTAGTTTGGTTGATGGATAAGCATTCCATTCTTTGTATGCTCGAACTGCTGGCCGAGAAAATACTTGGTAGTTCCTAAGTCTTTCATTTCAAATTCTCTTTTCAATAATCAGCTTCTATTAGGATCTCTTCTAGAGTCCCAATGATATTCAAATCATCAACATAAACAACAATGATTACATATCCCAAATTTGTTGTTTTTATGAACAAACAAGGACCTATTTGATTGCTGACAAATCCTTGCCTTTATAGATATTCTCTAAGGCGATTATACCACATTCTTCCCGATTTTTGCAATCCATATAGCGATCTTCTAAGTTTAATGGAATAAATGTAATGTGGTTTTGATTCAAATGCTTCAGGCATTTTCAATCCTTTTGGGATTTTCATGTATATGTTGGTACCTAATGACTCATATAGGTATGTTGTTACCACATCCACGAGTTGCATTTTTGAAACGCTCAACAACGTTTAAAGCAACAAGGAACATGAGTATCGTTGCATCCACTACTGGTGAATACATTTCCATGTAATCCACTTCAGGTTTTTACGAGAACCCTTGTGCAATCAGTTATAACAGGCTGGTTTTTCACATTCTGGTGTTGGAACTACGGGCCCAAAACACCTAGTTTGTTTAACGAATCCAATTCTGCTTTCTAGCTTTTCCAACCATTTCGATGTTGACATTCCTCCATTGTTTGGGGATTATTGTCATCTTCTCCAATAACTTTTACGATAACTGAATAAGCAAAGATATCTTCTCGATACCCTGTACCGATACTTACATAATTAATCGACATTTCCAAATTGTTGCTCATGCCATTTTCTTTTCTTTTAGAGTCTTTAGATGGAATCTCTTCAGGAGTTCTATCTTCATGTTTATTTCCAGTCGACATATCATCCTTTTGGGATGTAACTGGCTCCTTCCTCTTCTGGGGAATGTATCCTTAAATCCGAAAATGTCTCTCATGCTTCAAGCATGCTTATGTGTTGGGTTGGAGTTGCTTCTGGAATCTCCAAATGAGCTGGCGCATTTTCTGTTGGTGTTTGTGACTTAATCACTTTCATGACATTGGTAAACATCATGAAGCTATACAATCCCCTAAACTTCCGGTTTAGTTATACAATTCGCTAAACTTCTGGTTTAGCTTTCTTTGGATAATAAATTGCATCCCATGCAATCTCTTAACTTGTAGTCTCAACTATCTTCTCCCCCTAAAGTTGGGATTTTCACCTCGCCAAAGCGTTAATCTTAATACCGAGCAATATATTGATCACCACTTATAAGCTCTAGGTATTTTATAAACGATAAGGACTTGAACCCTTCGTCTAATCCCAACTTTCATTGTGTGGCATTACTTAACAATCATTCAGGGAGATGGAGGACGTATAAAGCATTTAATCTCTTCTAGAGACAAGCTTCTATTAGGAAAATTTTCTATAAGCAATTGGTCCAAGTCGAATTTAATTATCGATATTCACATTTCATGACCCTATTTGATCAACGACTCATCCTAGTCGTGTATTTCATGTATAGCATTTGCCTAGCTATCAATTATGACCGCATTATTGACGACTCTACTTGGTCGTTTTGTGAATGTGTGTGAGAGCTACTCAATGCTCAACCACTACATTAATTTATTTTCATTCCCCTCATTTTTCAATGGAACCAATGGGTTGAGGCATCTTTCAACATTATATGATTAATCCACAATGGTTCATATGGCGATGTAATGTGTCCTCTTATATCACTTGAACATAGTCAAGGAGCATATGAGACTTGTATTTACTTGAATATTATGTTGGCTTTGCTACTAACTTGCCAAATCACAAGCCTTTCAAGATCACTCTTAGAAAGAGACTTCAAGTCTCAAGATCTTTCGGTCCTATACCGATCATGCGCAATATTATTTCTCTTGAGTGACCAAGTTAATCATGCCACATATATATCTTATCATTAACAAACTTCCAGTTAGTGAGATTACATTATTCAATGGGATATACTCTTCTAGAGTTATCTTAACCTTCACACCAAAATTTGCGCATGACTTGTGAAAACTTCTGGTTTTCAAATACAGTGTGGCGTGACACTATTAAAAAATGTCGGTGATCCATACATAAATTTGGGAGCTCATCAACTCATGTCAGATAAACTGTTATCTTCATATCAAAATTTGATGCCTCAGAAATGGGTGCATTCAGAACTTTTAATATAGATTAGACCGGTCTCCACACGTATACTCATAAGGTGTGGTTCTTGTACAAGTGGTACAAGATTGATGTTCAATTATGTCATTAATGGGATATCCCTTATCTTAGATGTTCTTCTGGACATCAAATTAATCCACGACGTCCTAGCTATAAGTCATAACCATGACTAACGGTCGCATGCGTAATATATCGTAACCTCTTTCACACCCTCTTCCAGAAGAGGCATGCTTCCGGCATGCAAGAGGTTGGTCAAACATGACCTTGAACTTCTAGTTCATGCTAGGTAGGTGGTCACATAGTTCTGAATATTGTAACGACCCACATTCATTGTACTACTTCTAGAGTACATGCCATATTTCTTGTACTACATCTAGAGTACATGGTTTGGCATGAGATCTCTTAACTCTCCAAGAGTTTATAACGATCTCTTCTTGTTAAAATTCGATTCTTCAAGCTCGAATGGAGTTGATGATATGATACGTTCATTATAACTTAGCACATGTCTGTTGGAACTTCAAGTGCTTCATGGATCTCCCAAATATCTCATCTGTCAACTTCAAGTGACAATGTAATTTTTTTTTGAACCATTTATCATCCACTTCGGGAGATGATATGTTCATATAGTTCCACTAATAAATTATTCTCATCATACTACAAGAAGTAATTATGTATGTAAATCCACTTCTAGGGATAATACTCTTATGTATAAAAGCATCTACTACAAGAGATGATCATTTTCACATAAATTTTATCATCTTCTTCAGGAAGTGATATTTTCTATCATTACTCACTTCACGGGGTAATGAGATTTATTATTTCATCTCTTCGGGGATGATTTAAATTTGTCTCTACTGGGACATACTAGCATCCACTTCAGGTGATGACAAGTTTTAACTTTAAGAACAAATAAAAATGTATATAATCAATAACATAAATAATTAAATTGAAAAGTATAAATAAAAAAAATAAAGTATCATAAAATATTGTCAACTTCTGGTGACAAAAGTCTTCTAGACTTCTTTCCATCACATACTTCAGGATGTGATTTCAATGAGACCTTTTAGTCACATATTTTAGGATGTGATATCCATGTGGGTTATTTTATTAGCTACTTCAAGAGATAATATTGTCATATGAACTTTATCGTCTACTTTTGGAGATGATATTTTTCTTTTCAATTTGCACGTGAATCATTTCAGTTATTTCAAGAGGCGACTTTAGTATCACCACTCACTCCAGGGAGTAGGAACTTTTATTATATTCATCCACTTTTGGGGATTGATTCAATTATTTCATCCACTTCGGGGGATTATTTGTTTCATCCACTTCGAGGATGGAAATTATCACTCCAAGTATAAAAATAGAAAAATGGTTTCATTCACTTCAGGGAATGAGAATTATCACTCCAGGGATAAAATGAAGTTTTCATTTACTTTAAGGAACGAGGATTATCACTTCAGGGATAATCTTGTTCTGTACATTCAATTAACTCTTCAAGAGAAAATAATATAACATAATTAAGTATATGTAAATAATAAATAAATAAACAATATAAGAACAATACAATAAATAAAATAATTCATTCACTTCAGGGAATAAAATTTATCACTTCAGGGATAAAATTATAATATTGTTTTGTAAATTCAACTCTTCAGGAGGAAATAATTATCACACAATACAATAAATAAAATAATTCATTCACTTTAGGGAATGAAATTTATCACTTTAGGGATAAAATTATAATATTGTTTTGTAAATTCAACTCTTCAGGAGGAAATAATTATCACTTCAAGGATAATATTACTTGTAAATTTAACTCTTCAAGAGGAAATAATTATCACTTCAGTGATAATATTATTTGTAAATTCAACTCTTCAGGAGGAAATAATTATCGCTTCAGGGATAATTTTATTTATAAATTAACTTATCAGGAGGAAATAATTATCGCTTTAGGAAAAATTTTATTTATAAATTCAACTCTTCAGGAGAAAATAATTATCGCTTCAAGGATAATATAATGATATTCCAATCTCTTCAAGGGATGGAAAGTAACCACTATAGGGGTTACATATTGATGTTCATACGCTTCATGGAATGAAAATTACCACTTGGAAGGTAATATGATCTTAATATATTCAACTCTCCAAAGATGAATAATCGAGAAATTATCACTTCAGGGATAATTATTGTCTTTATATGTTCATATAATTTGTCTTATCGAAGACAAATTCGTTTATAAATACATCCACTTCAGGAAATATA
The DNA here is from genome assembly GCA_964016875.1 of Fallopia convolvulus. NCBI lineage: Eukaryota > Viridiplantae > Streptophyta > Magnoliopsida > Caryophyllales > Polygonaceae > Fallopia > Fallopia convolvulus. The sequence goes on from OZ024720.1 coordinate 5,559,754, forward strand.
TCATGAACATTGAATATACAAACGATTAAGCAAAAAAAACAAATATGATCAAAAAAACAATCAAAGTTGGATTCATCCCAAAATTCTAGTGGAGTGACGTACCAAAATCATTAATGATGATGTTATTAGCATTATCGAGGATTAAAGCTAAATAAATTTGAACCTAGATTTTGACACATTAAGACGTACAAAATATACATGCTTTCAAAATAAAAACAACCCCTTTTAAAAAATAGTGCACCGATCATGATTTTTTTTTTTGGTCAGTAAGAGGGCTATCGCCCAATTCATTTATTGCTTAAATCATCCGAAATAAGAGCTACAATAGGCTGTGGTAAGCTATCAAGAACAGTAAAATCCTGATCAAGAGTAAATGCTAACTTGGCCATTGCATCGGCCACTTTATTATAAATTCTAGCAACATGCTGAACTACCACTCTCCAAGCTGGCCTTTGGATAATTGAGCGGCAGTGGACCACCAGAGCGAAGTCTGGGTGGGTGGTCGGAAGCGTTCCGGTGAGGAGCTTGACCGCATTGGTGGAGTCTGTTTCGACAATAACAGCCCGATAGTTTCCTTGCTGAGCGATGATTAAGGCACGGTAAATGGCAAGAAGTTCAGCCCGCGTCGCTGAGCAGTGGCCTAATTTTTCAGCAAAAGCAAGCATCACTGTCCCCTCAGAATTTCGAAGAATGCCACCACCACTAGCTTCGCCCGGGTTTCCCTTCGATGCTCCGTCAGTGTTGAATTTTATCCAGCCCTGGCTCGGTGTGCTCCACCTGTTATCTGGAGATCTGTTGGAGCCTCTTTGGGCATTCAAACTCGCCTTTTTGTCATTCTCAGATGTCCTGTAAGCTGTAGCCACATTGCACACTGTTTGGATTATCCTTGTCGGATTATCCACGCTTTGGGTAAAGACCAAGCTGTTCCGCTGCTTCCAAATGTACCAAACCATGAAACTAAAGGTAGTGCACCACTGGTCTTGGTTTTTGAGGTTCAAAATCAGCCAAGGTTTCATCTCAGGAGTAAAAAAGTTAGTGTCTCTAGCCTTCCCACCTAGTTGTAGCCACATTTGTTTTACCATCGGACAATCACGAAGTACATGTATTACTGTTTCATCTTGTTGACATCTTGGGCAAGCCTTTGAGTTCGTGAGTTGGCGTCGAAACCTGACTGAATTGCATAGTATACTATCACGTGCTGCAAGGTGCAAGAAGTTTCGAACTCTTTGTTGTGTTGGGGCTTTCCAAATCAGCTTCCAGTCGAACTGATCTTCTTGATTTGCTGATCTGATCAGATTGATAGCAGAGCTTGTGGTGAACAACCCTGATTGATTCTCGGCCCAGACCGATCATGATAGTATACCAAGAGAGGATAATTAATTTAGAGTCTAAAGTACACCAAGATAACACGGCGAGAGGTTAACATGATTAAAATATAGCCAGTACATGATAACGAGTAATGAGAAAAAGTATACGTACAGTTGGAAACAGACCAAGCAAATATGGTATGAGAGAACAGAGAAAATAGGGAGAAAGCAGAGAGATTAGATCTCTCTTATTAGGTCACCTATAGAGGTTTTTATATAGAGAATACAAACTAGGATTTTCAATTATACATCTAATATAATAATATAATAAATGTTATAACAAATTTATATTTTTTAAATAAATATTATAATAATATCAACCTATGCATGAAATATTCAACTTATAGATCGAATTATATAGATAGAATTAATACAAATCGGGATCATATGACAAATTTTTTATTTTCATTTATAGTGATGTTATCCGTACATGGTACGAGACTTCAACTAGTTTTTTTAGTTAAAAGAAAAGTAAATCTCTTTCTTTTATTTTTACAAAAATAGTCTAAATGGGGTATCTATATAAATTTAAATAAAATTAGGTATTTGTACGTATAACCAGCTTTTTGATATGGAGTAAATGTGCAAATTAGTGATAAAACTATATTACCCGCTATTTTTATAATAATTTTTTTAAAATGTTTTTTAATTTTTAATTATTTATTTAATAAAATAATCTCATAAAATTTATTTTTCACTTAAAAATCTATTTCTAAAATAAATAGATTATAATTCTTATGATAATAAAAAAAAATTCGAATAAATAAAATAACCTTACAAAAGGGCCTTTTACTTTAAAATTTTATTTTTCTAAAATAAATAAATTATAACATCGTTATAAAATATTTATTTGAGTAAATGAATTTATTCAAGACAGAACTTAATAAATTCATAGTTAACGGAAATTCTTTCCGTAAAACCGAATCGTTCCGACGCGCGTCTCAAACCGACCCTCGGTCCGTTTTGCAAACGCGTCGGACCAATCATTAAGGAAATCTATGGCTTAAATCATATGTAGCCCCCTGAACTTTCACAAATTTGTCACTTAGACACTCCACCTTTGAGTTGGCCCTACTAAACACTCGAACTTATGATTTTGTACCTATTGAATCCTTGAAATCTGACGTGGCTCTATACGTGTAATACACGCGATTGTGGGCGAGTGAAGGGTTAATGCTTATGTGAGTATGATTAACAAATCGAAACGTTTATGCTGATGTGGATTTGTTTAATTAAATATAAAAAATCTAAAAAATTACCCCCCTTTACAATCCTTTTTTCTTTTTTTTTTCTTTTCAAAATTCATCTTCAATTAGACTGCACTATCATCGTCTCCGCCATGCCTTCCTCGTCTAAGAACAAAATCAAGCATGAAAATGAAAATAATTTGCAATAAAATTGTGGGACAAATATGATTTCACTTAGATCTACTCATGTATTCAAACAATTTCAAGATTCAAGCCACACAAGCACAAATTTCGAATCTGAAAAATTTTAGCTCCAGAACGCTAATTTTTAATCCAAAAATTATTCCAAATCTTGTTCAAGGCCAACAATAGCCCCAATTTGACGATTTAGAGGAGAAAAAGTTTCGATGGGGCGAATTCGACGGAGAAAGCTTCGATTCAGACTAGATCTGATAGCATTGTTGGATGCCATTATTGGCCTTGAACAACAAAGCTTCGATGGAGTAGAAGACGAAGTTCTTCGCTTTACCAATGGGGCGAATTCGACGGAGAAGCTCGGGATTTGCTCCGGTGGCGGACGTTCGGACCACTGTCGGGGTCGGCGGACATTTGAGAGCAAGGCATCAGCTATCAGATCTAGTCGGAATCGGCTGGTGTTCGGGCCACTGTCGGAGTCGGCGAACATTTGACGGACGAAGGAAGAAGACCATGTTGGGCACTTACAGATCGTTGGAAAGAATACCAAGAAGGATGAAGACCAAAGTTGGGAATCCTATCAGATCCATTCAGAATCCTACAGCTTTTTTTTTACTTTTTATATTTTTTTTTATTTTCTTATTTTATTAAAATAATGGTGGTGACATTGTGCACCTATGTGGAAAAATAGGCTTATGTGGCTCACATCTGGACAAAAATTAGGACATGTCAGCGCGCGTGTGTTACACTCAACGAGATTGTCAACGACCAGGTGTTTAATAGACCAGAATTATTAAGTTTAAGTGTTCAATAGGTCCAAACCAAAGGTGGGGTGTCTAAGTGACAAATTTGTGAAAGTTCAGGGGGCTCCATTAATGTAGAATCTCTACACAATCCACAAATTTGAATAAACTATTAGTTTATTATCTTGTTAGTCTTCTATCATCCATATGAGATTTTTGGAAGATTTGTGGACTATTATGAGTAGATTTGATTATCTACAAAAGCCCACCATCAAATATCTACTATTTAAAGGGCCTAAGGCTTGGTGAGAGCTCACTTTCAAGAACAACCTCTCTAGCTCTCTTGTCTTCCTTATTCCACTTAACTCCACAAAACCTTTGTCTTGTGTCTTCCAACCACCACCACACCACCACCATAGCCGGCCACCACATGGACCGGCGCCCAGCCTCCATGCACCGTCGTCCAGCCCGTGCGCCGCCGCTCCTTTGCTCCCCATGGTGGTGTGTTCTTCCTCCAAAAATCCAACAAGTTTAAGGGTATAAAATTCTAGACTTTTTACACCATTCTAAGTTGTTTTATGGCATGTTAAATCTTAGTTTAAGATCTGATTGTTTTTTAAATTTCAGAATATAAAATATTTCAAAACATGCATATCTTACATTGATTCATACATGCATGCATGTCTTGCTAAAGAGGTTTGTGTCCTCTACAAATTTTGTGAAAGTATACTAAAGTCCTACATCTTTCAAGAGGATTTTCCACCTTTTAAATTCTGAGTTTTATGTTTATTAAAAGATCTAAGAAACCCTCTTTTAGTTAAAGATCTATGAGTTTATAAAAGAAGTTTCCATGAGAACTACTTAAGACTTTTTCCTCTTGCTTAAAACCTTCATGCATGTCACTTCTAGTACTTGGAAAAAACTTTTATGAGATTTGTATTTTTTATAATCTAATAAACATAAGTTAGGAAACTTTTAAATTGAAAGTGTTCTTGCATCTCTTACTAAAGAGATTTGTGTTCTCTACAAATTATATGAAAGCAGACTAAAATCCTACATCCTTCAAGAGGTATTTTCACCTTTTAATTTCTGATTTTTATTTTTATTAAAAAGATCTAAGAAGCCCTCTTTTAGTTAAAGATCTAAAAGTTTATAAAAGTAGTTCCATGATAGCTACTTAAGACATTTTTATTTTGATTAAAACCTTCATGCATGTCACTTTTGATCTTTGATATCAACTTTGATGAGCATTCTAAAATTTTGGTAAACTAATAAACTTGAACTAAATGGCTTTTAAGTGAAAGTATTCTTGCATGTCTTATTCATTGAGTTTTTATGAAGAAAATCCACATGCATGTCTCATTTGAGTAGAAGATGGATTTTATATGACATTTGAGAATACGTTAGTCTTATGAGGTTACAATATTCTTAGAAGATCATAAAAACTATTGCATGCAACTTTAAATGGGTTTTTAGTAAAGAAAAACACCTTGCATGTAGACTTTGAAATGTCTTTCATTTAAATCGATGATCAACTAGTTACTTAATATTAGGGAGTAAATCTAAGAGTTTGGTTCAAATGAAACGAACTCTTATCCAGAAACGAACTTTTATCATGAAACGAATGCACTTTTCCTAGTTTATAGTGCACTTTTCCTATTTCGGAGTGCACTTTTTTCAGATTTGCATTTTTCGTAGTTTGCAATTGATAGGCCAAATCCTACCCCGCAAGTGTACGGGATCGGTTGTAATACCAAGGTGTCGAACTTTGGGACTATGTAGTATTAATTGTAATCAAATCAGTAGACTAAACCGTAAAATAAGAAAAGATTGGATTGTGATTTTAGCTATAAAACTAATTAAAGCAAACAAACAACTAAATGTGGGCAAATCAATGAGAGGACAGCTTCTAAGATCAAGGATCACCACAATAATGCGTCGGTAGACTATAAAAGATGATTGCACAACCTTAATTTTGACTTCGTTTGAAGGCAATTGTCTAATGTATCCGCTCAATTCTTTCAAATGTTAACAGATGTATCTAGACACAATTAAACATCCACTTTCATGACTTGCAAATTAAAATCTAGACCATTAAGCACTTAGAATTTAAGATTAAATTGAATAAACATCCACTCTCGCGACTTGCTAACTCGACCTAACCTTAAGATTTCTATGACAATTGTTATTCCACAATAGAATTCAAAATACTTTCATAATAGAGAAAACTCAGGTTCAAATCCTAGGGTTCCAACAGGAAAAAGTACCTTTCAGTCTCAATCTCCTGTCTGACTACTTAACAAAGTTTTCACCTTTCAGTCTCAAACTTTGGCCAGTTCTCATTCATATAAATTACTAGGGCATAAAGCATCTAAGATTGAATCAAACAAAGCTTCAAACAACGGATTGTGCAATTTAATGAATAAGTCTACCTAGACATCATTGAGTTCACCCCAATCTTAGAATTCGGGGTTTAGCTAGACATGAAAATAGAAGAAATCAATTCAATAACGAGATTAAACATACCGGATTGAAGAAACAAGCAAACTTGATTAATATCCAGCAAATCCAAACTCAAGATCAAAACAAAGTCTTCAAATCTCCACAATCTCTCTAAAACATGAATCTCAAAACAAAGTAAAGTATTTATACTAAGGATAGGGTGGAAAAGGCGGCCCAAAAACCCGAACAAACAAGGCGCACGACTCACGGCGCGCGTCGTGCGCCGAAGCGCACGACCCATGGCAGACGCACAACCAGACGCACGATTGTCTCCTTGGAAGCACACGGTTGTTGCCTTGATTTGGAGGGACGCACGATCGTGCGTCCAAACGCACGACCCACGCCCTAGACCCGCACGATCTAAGTCTGGATGCCGCACGAGCTTGTGCCTGCGCACGGGAGACTCCTTGGAAGCGCACGACCCATGCCATGGCATCGCACGACCGTGCGTTTGTAACGCATGGGGGACGCCTTTCTCTGAACCGAGACGCACGATCGTGCGCCTATGGCGCACAATCCGAAGAATTATGAACACCGCCTGCACGACCGTGCACCTTAGTGCACGACCTTGAACTTTGATCGTGTGCTTCCTTCTTTTAGGCTCTTGAATCATCTTTTCCGGTCCCGTTGCCTCCTAGACTGAAGTCTTGATTCCGTCTTGTATCCAAACACATTCCAATGAGGTTCAAACCCTCCAAAGTACCTGAAAATCATACAAATACGCGTGTAGACATCTATAACGGAAACTCAACTAAAATTACTAGAAAACACAAGACTAATGCATGAAAACATATAAACTAAAGTCCTAAATGCATGTCCTAATATGCTCTAAAATGCAAGTTATCAAACTCCCCCAAACTTGAACCTTGCTTGTCCTCAAGCAAGAAATAAACTCAGCAACCCACAAAAACAATGCAATTCAAGTATCCACCTCAAATGAAGTAAAACATTAATCAATAAACTTGTAGTTCACAAATTGAAATCATTGCACATGCTTTAGAAAATAAAAAAGATCAAGAGAATGCATTCATTCTAGACCTCACTAGGAGAATGTGTTTGTCTCTCTCACTCAAGTGTTTAGGGTATTGTGTTTCGCTCAATTCTCAACTAAGACTGCTGAACTACCATATGCTTGCATCAGTGTTCTAAATCTCCACCGCTATGGACATTGCATACAACAAAAATCAAGAGGTCTTTTAATGGGTTGTAATGTGGCCAAGGTGAGAAGAATAGGGCATGGAATATATTTGGCTATGTGGTGCTAAAACTGGAAAATAGAAATTAAGCTTCATTAACACCAACACCCTTTTTTTCTTACTTTCTTTCCAAACCTTTATTCACTTCAACTTCTTTTTTTCTTTTTCTCACACTTCTTTTGCAATTACTTTCAACCCATTCTTTTCATGGCTTTTGAGACTTTTCCTTCATATACACACTTTTTATTTCTCAAGCTCAAACCATTCTTCATTTTCAACCTTTATTCCCTCTACTTCACTTTTTCTTTCTTTCTTTCTTTCAACTCATCCACCATTTTCATTCTTCTTTTCAATTTCCCAACTCACTCAAACTTCACAAAATAAATCATGCATAAATTCTTATTCTCCAGAAGGGTCAGGCTCATTAGGCTCAGGATTTAATTTTGTGGAGCTCAAAAAGATAGGCTTTTAAGGCTAACAGGGGCTTCAAAAAGAAGGATTAATATGCAGGGTGGATAGGGAAAATATAGGCTAATGAAAATAATGCCTCTATCACTTTAATGTCGTATGCAAGACTCATGTAAGCAGCCTCAAAGTAGATATTTAACGCAAGTTCTAGAGTTAGCAAGTCATAGTGAGACACTCAAGAAATAGTAGAGAGGACAATTAGTCCTAGAAAGGCTAAAAGTATGATCTCACAAGATTAAATATGTCTAAAACTTCAGCATAATCTCAAATCTCAAAACATAACATGTGCTCATTCAATTACATATAAAATATACAAATCTATAATCATGCTAATATATAGAGGTTTCAACAATTCAAGCATGTCATGTGGTTTAGAGTTATATAAGGAATAATTAAGGACAAGGGATTTTCCATTTAAAGGGATTCAATAACACCTAAAATGCATGATTTTTTTTTTGACATTTTTTTGAATTTTTTTATTTTTATTTTTCTTATGCAAAGACAAATGCAAAAATTTAAACATGAAAATGCAACCTAGCATGAAACTATATGCAATCTAACTAACATGAAACTGGTTTCCTTCCCCCAAACTTAAAATCTACATTGTCCCCAATGTAGGAAATAAAAGAGAGAGAAGAAAACACTAACCTTGGGTTGCCTCCCAAGCAGCGCTTGTTTAAGGTCATTAGCTTGACCTTCCATCTTCTTTTTAAGCACTCGGGTCAGGAGGGTCTTTGGTACCCACCCTAACCGGATTTAGATCAACTACAAGCTTCAGTCTGTGCCTTTGTACTTTGAATTTTCCCGAGTTTTTATGCCAAAGCTCAGCTCCACCTCCATGTAAAACTCAAGTCACTATGTATGGCCCAGACCATCTTGTTCCTTTGCTCCCTGGAAACATGTTGGATCTTTCATGGAATAGCATCACCTTGTCTCCAATCTTGACCTCAATTTTTGATCGATCCTTCTTCTTTTTCTTTGAAACTCTACCCTTCATCTCCTTAGCACCATCACCAATTATGAGACTTTTAGCTACCACAGCTTGTTGAGAAGGCTGAGCAACATGAACAAGTAGCTCTCTTTTCTCAACCTGGTCATCAATAGCTTGTACACTGAGCTCCAATGGGTCCTTAGAGACCACAGACATCAAAGATCCATGAACTTTCCTGTCTATGACATCTATCCTGCAATCATCATTCTCACAAGAAGGTTGTTTAATAGCTTTTGAAAAACTAAATTCAATTTTCTCATCACCTATTGTGAAGGAGAGGACCCCCTGCTTAAAATCAATCAAGGTACCTGCAGTAGCTAAAAGGGTCTTTCCAAGATGACTTGGACATGCATATCAGCATCAATATCCAGCACAATAAAATCCACACGAATAAAAAACTTACCTATACGAATAGGTACATCCTCAATGATTCCTATGGGGCGAACCAATGATCTATCCGCCATATAAAGTGTCATCCATATAGGTCTAGGCTTTCCCAAACCCAATTCTTTACAGATGGATAAGGGAATAATACTAACACTAGCTCCAAGATCACATAAAGCATTATAAGTAGTATTTCTAAAGACAATAGGGACATAAAAGTTACCTGGATCTCCAAGTTTTGGAGGGAGCTTGTTTTGGATAAGAGCACTACACTCCTTGCTTAAAGACACGGATAGGCATTCATCAATCTTCCTCTTGTTGGATAGAATCTCTTTCAAGAACTTCACATAAGAGGGCATTTTCTTCAAGGCATCTGTGAAAGGAATGTTGATGCAGAGCTTCTTCAACATATCCACAAATTTTCTGAATTGTGGATCCAATTGGGCTTCAGCTCTTCTTTGAGGGAATGGTAGAGGTGGCTTGTATGGTGGTGGAGGAACATATGGAGGCTCCTTCTCATCTTCTTTTGGCTTTTCAGGAACCTCTTTCTCTTGTAGCTCATTCTCCTTCACCTTCTGAGTCATCGGTCGAGTCTCTAGCGCTCTTCCAGTTCTTAGAGATATAGCATTCACTTGGTCTTTTGGATTAGCTTCAGGTTGATCGGGCAATTGACCAGTCGGTCTTGGAGCATTCAAGGCTTGTTGAGCCAATTGTTGCTCAAACAACTTTTGCTGCTTTTTCATCTCTTGTAGCTCTGAGATCACCTCTTGTTGAAAGGATTGGCTTGCCTTTTGACCCGCCACAAGTTGCTCAAGTAGAAGCTCCATAGTTGATTGTTGAGGTTGTGGCACAGGAGGAGCAATTTGTGGTTGAGGAGCCTTTGGTTGAAACCCAGGTGGTTGTCTATTTCCATAGGAGAAGTTTGGGTGATTCTTCCAACCGGGGTTGTAAGTGTTAGAGTATGGGTCATTCCTTACATCCCGATTGTAGTTATTCATGTAGTTGACTTCTCCTACTTGTGGCTCACGTTCAGAAGCATACAAATGATAGGCTGATATCGTGTGATCACGTGCTCCACAAAAGTGACAATTTACCACTGAGCTTGATGGTGTAGGGCTAATGGGCTTCCCTGTTGTTGTAGCTATTTCCATCTGCTTCACCTTCTGAGTAAGAAAATCAACCTGAGCCCTCAATTGAGTATTGGCATCAACTTCATACATCCTAGAAGCTTACTTAGCACTAGAGGTGGAACGAACATCAGAATAGTTGTGGGAGTGCAATGCAGTTCTTTCAATCAAATCCCATGCATCGTCTGTTTGCAGATTGGACAGGCCACCTCCAGATGAGGCGTCAATGAGCAGAAGAGTTGCACCATCAATTGCATTGTAGAAGATATCAAGAAGTGCCACCTTAGATTGTCCATGATGAGGGCACAACACAAGAAGCTCCTTGAATCTCTCCCAAGCTTCAAAGTAAGATTCCCCATCTTTCATCCTGAAATTACTGATTTGATGCCTCATTTCAGAAGTCTTCTTAGGTGGGAAGTATTTGTTCAAGAAGGTTGAGGCTAACTCATCCCATGTTCTGATGGAGTTCTGAGGAAGAGTCTTGAACCATATCTTGGCCTTGTCCCTTATTGAGAATGAGAAGGCTCTCATCCTTAGTGTGTCATCTGGGACATCATGGATTTTAAAAGTTTCCATGAGCTCAATAAAAGTAGTGAGGTGCTGATGAGGATTTTCAGATGGAAGACCTCCAAATTGATTTTGCTGGACCATGTTGATCAGGGAGGGCTTCAATTCAAAGTAACGAGCTTGCACCTCAGGATAGACAACACCAGAAATAGGCCCATGTTGAGTAGGCCTCATATATTCAGCAAGAGTCTATGGGTGTTGTTCTTCATTTTGGACCGCTTGGTTTTGTTCCAACTCAGCCAATCGATTGTTGGCAGCCGCTATTTGGGTTTCTAGATCAGCAACATAGGCTCTATGCAAAGCCTGGGCATCTTCTTCTTGATCACCCATAGCTTGGATTGCACGTTGCTCTCTTAGTCTTCTACGGAAAGTACGCTCAATTTCAGGATCAAAGTTGTTGAGTAGTTGAGCGTTCACGGCTCTTCGCATGAACTAGAGAACAATCTGAAATCACAAACAAAAGAAACAAAATTTAAAAAGAAAAACAAACCTAATCTACCGGTTGTGAGAAACAACCAATACTAACTATAGTCCCCGACAACGGCGCCAAAAAATTGATAGGCCAAATCCTACCCCGCAAGTGTACGGGATCGGTTGTAATACCAAGGTGTCGAACTCTGGGACTATGTAGTATTAATTGTAATCAAATCAGTAGACTAAGCCGTAAAATAAGAAAAGATTGGATTGTGATTTTAGCTATGAAACTAATTAAAGCAAACAAACAACTAAATGTGGGCAAATCAATGAGAGGACAGCTTCTAAGATCAAGGATCACCACAATAATGCGTCGGTAGACTATAAAAGATGATTGCACAACCTTAATTTTGACTTCATTTGAAGGCAATTGTCTAATGTATCCGCTCAATTCTTTCAAATGTTAACAGATGTATCTAGACACAATTAAACATCCACTTTCGTGACTTGCAAATTAAAATCTAGACCATTAAGCACTTAGAATTTAAGATTAAATTGAATAAGCATCCGCTCTCGCGACTTGCTAACTCGACCTAACCTTAAGATTTCTATGACAATTGTTATTCCACAAGAGAATTCAAAATACTTTCATAATAAAGAAAACTCAAGTTTAAATCCTAGGGTTCCAACAGTAAAAAGTACCTTTCAGTCTCAATCTCCTGTCTGACTACTTAACAAAGTTTTCACCTTTCAGTCTCAAACTTTGGCAAGTTCCCATTCATATAAATTACTAGGGCATAAAGCTTCTAAGATTGAATCAAACAAAGCTTCAAACAACGGATTGTGCAATTTAATGAATAAGTCTACCTAGACATCATTGGGTTCACCCCAATCATAGAATTTGGGGTTTATCTAGACATGAAAATAGAAGAAATCAATTCAATAACGAGATTAAACATACCGGATTGAAGAAACAAGCAAACTTGATTAATATCCAGCAAATCCAAACTCAAGATCAAAACAAAGTCTTCAAATCCCCACAATCTCTCTAAAACATGTCTCTACAGGATTAAAACTAGGTTAAAAAGTCCAACCCCTAATCTCAAAACAAAGTAAAGTATTTATACTAAGGATAGTTTGGAAAAGGCGGCCCAAAAACCCGAGCAAACAAGGCGCACGACTCACGGCGCGCGTCGTGCACCGAAGCGCACGACCCATGGCAGACGCACGACCAGACGCACGATTGTCTCCTTGGAAGCGCACGGTTGTTGCCTTGATTTGGAGGGACGCACGATCGTGCGTCCAAACGCACGACCCACGCCCTGGACCCATACGATCTAAGTCTGGATGCCGCACGAGCTTGTTCCTGCGCACGGGAGACTCCTTGGAAGCGCACGACCCATGCCATGGCACCGCACGGGGGACGCCTTTCTCTGAACCGAGACACGATCGTGCACCTATGGCGCACGATCCGAAGAATTTTGAACACCGCCTGCACGACCGTGCACCTTAGTGCACGACCTTGGACTTTGATCGTGTGCTTCCTTCTTTTAGGCTCTTGAATCATCTTTTCCGGTCTCGTTGCCTCTTAGACTGAAGTCTTGATTCCGTCTTGTATCCAAACACATTCCAATGAGGTTCAAACCCTCCAAAGTACCTAAAAAGCATACAAATACGCGTGTAGACATCTATAATGGAAACTCAACTAAAAGTACTAGAAAACAAAAGACTAATGCATGAAAACATATAAACTAAAGTCCTAAATGCATGTCCTAATATGCTCTAAAATGCAAGTTATCAGCAATGCACTTTTCATACTTTTTGTAGTGCAGTTTTTCAGATTGCACTTTTGTACTTTACAATGCCCTTTTGTTTGAAAAGTGCACTACGAACTAGGAAAAGTGCATTCGTTTCACGTTTTAAGATAAGAGATTGTTTTATTTGAACCAAACTCGTAAATCTAATTGCATTTATTTTCCTAGAATTTTTAACACTTGTAGGAATATTTTATTTTTACCAATAACCGAAAATTATATAAAACAATTACTAGATATTTAAATAAATTCTATAAACTATGCATGTAGAATTTATGGAGTTTTTAAATAATGTTAATTGTGCATATGTTCTAGATTTACTAAGATAATGTTTTACTATACCTTTTAATAAAAAGAAATCTAATTTTTAGCATAAGTTATGTTAAGTGTTTCAAAGTATGCATGAGAGATTAAAAAGTAGTTCTAGAAGTCATTTATGCACATGCATGACCGTCCTAGAATCTTTCCATTGAGTAAATCATGATTTATATGAAAATTTGTAATAAAGATAATTTTAAATAAAGAAGTCTTCTTAAAAATGATGCATGCAAAATAATTTTATAAACTATTTTAAATACATATAAATAATTGTTTGTGGTTAAAAAGAGTTTTTCGTAGTCCAAGTAAAGCGTTACATTCACGTTCTTAAACTAAGTATTTTTATAAGTTACAAAATCCTTATAAGTGTCACCTAGAAAATAATAATAAAAAGAGTTATTATTATTTTACCCTTCTTCCTAACTAAACTATTTAACCAAATAATTTAGTTTAACTCACCTTCTCTAAAAAGATGAAAATAAGAGATAGGTTGCCTTTAAATTAAAATAAGGATTTTAATACATGTCCATTCGTCATTCCTTTCGGTCAAATAGGTTAAAGCGTACGGGCGTCACTAAGAAATCCTAATTCTGATTTGCATAGATTTCCGAAAGAAGTCCAAGGCAAGTGGATATTCTCCTTGTAACCTTTTCGATATCTCGATTTCGTTAAACTTCTCTATGTTGGGAAAAAACTTGTTTGCTTAAATAAATAAATATAGGATATATCGATTGTTAGAAATAACGACATCTCATTATCGTTATTATTATTCGAACGCTAGAAATGAACTTAGGACTGATGATTGCAACCTTGTTTGTTTAAAATGTCCCATTTAGAGACATCGCTGGGAAAGTATAGGAAAAAGTGTTGGACTCAAGTCTTGAACCACTTTTTATAACATCATATAATATGTTGGTCATGCCTCTATTCTTACTTCGTTGACTAAAGTCTTAAGCAATGTCGAAATAGAAAGGTTTCGTCTGAAGTCTAAAGCAATGTCATACGGAAAATAAATGTTGGCTGAAGTCTTAAAGCAATGTCGAAATAAAAAGGTTTCATCTAAAGTCTTAAGCAATGCCACATAAAATAGAAAAGACGACTAAAGTCGCTTACTAATGTCTACGCTATGCAGACATTCAAAATTTATAATAAGGCTAAAGGTTTTCCTTGTTCAATTCATTAAATAAACTTAAGCTATTGCATAAACAAACACCTGTTATATTTTAGACTAAATAAGGAAGAATATTTCTAAAGACGTGATTGTACAACACGAGATACCAGCCAAAACCTCAATTGGAGGTAAGAATATTTCCAAGGATTCAAAAAAGGAAGCAAATACGATTATGATACGATCACAAACTGGAATGGAAACAAAGGGATGTAAGGATGGAAAGGAAATTGGAAAAGCCAAATCATTAACGCATAAAAAGGGGGTTGGATCGATTACCAAAAGAGACGTGGGGAACTCGGAAATATCACCAAAACCCTCTACACTAACATATTCTGAGCATACAGGGGATCCAACGGATAGTGAAAATGATAACGCAATGGCGCTGGATTCTCCCTCCGACGACTCCAAGAGTGGGGAGGATTCAATTCTGGTCACCAGAATGGAGGATAATGATCAAACCGGAAACAAAGGGAACTAGGAGGAAGGTGATGGCCTACAAGATGGGGACACCATCATGGTCTCATAATCTGACTGATGTATTGAATGAGTGGATACAAGAGGATCCTAAGATCTCTCAATTGTTTTCCATGATTTTGCCGACTCTAAGAATCCTTACTTGGAATGTCCAAGGTGCTGGTAGCAGGGAGTTTTTACTCACTCCCAGAGAATTACTTTGAATCCACGACTCGGCTATTCTGGTCCTCCTAGAAACAAAGATCAATGGCAGTCGTGCTGAAGAAGTCTGTCGGGAGAATGGGTATGATGGTGTTTTGCATTCGGAGGCTCGAGGCTTCCGAGGTGGAATTTGGGTCCTTTGGCAGAAAGATAGGGTGCAACTGAGTTTGATAAAGAACCACAATCAGGTGGTCATGGTGCAGGTTAAAAGAACGGGCGCGGCTGAATGGATCCTCTCGGCAATTTATGCTAGTCCGCAACCTACCACTAGGGCGCTCTTATGGTAGAAATTGAGGGACTTTGGAGCTGTGAACAACTATCCCTGGTTGTTAATGGGTGATTTTAACGAGACCAAGTCTCTGGAGGAAAGAACAAGCAGGTCTGATGAGATGGCGAGAAGGTGTCACAATTTTAATTCCTGGATCGAGGATACGAGCCTCATTGATTTGGATGTTTCGGGGCAGAGATTCACGTGGAGCCGTGGCTCGGACCCGTATACCCGGAGGAGTGCGAGGCTTGAAAGAGGTCTAAGCAATATCGAGTGGCGTGGGATGTTCCCGAATGGCTCAATCCGTCACTTAGCTACGAATCAGTAAGATCATGCACCGCTTCTTTTTGACTCGAGAGGCTTCAATATGCAAAATCCTAGAAACAAGCCATTTTGAGTCCAAGCAGCCTGGCTAATGCATAACGAGTTCCAATACTTCTTAGCATCTAATTGGTTGCAGGGGGTGGAGCTCAATAGATCACTTCAGAATCTTGCTCTTCATTCGGATGAATGGAACAGAACAGTGTTTGGAAATTTATTTCGGAAACGGGATAGATTGTGTAGACGCATCGAAGGAATTCAACAGAGTATGAGTATAGGAGCTACCGGAGGGCTTAATGATTTGGAAAGAAAGATCAGGCGTCACTTGACACGGTTCTTGAACAAATCCATATTTTTTGCCAGCAAAAGGCAAGATCTAATGCTCTCGTGGATGGTGACAGGAATACCAGGTCCTTTCATGCTTGTGCAGTAGTCAGGAGACGACAAAACATAATTGATAGGTTGGTTAATGCCAATGGAGATTGGGTTTGGGATCAGGGCGAATTGAGAAGAATTGTCACCTCCCATTTCCAATAGCTTTATACTGAAACGAGTCAAGCTGAGAGCCCCTTTGATATTCCACATGATCGATTTCCGGCTATGACGGAGTCGGATTTCAGTGGGTTGAGTAGACCTTATTCGCGAAGGAGGTTAAAGATGCGGTGGATAGTATGGGTCCTTTGAAGGCTCCCGTTCCGTATGGTTTTCATGCTATATTTTATCAAAAAAATTGCAATACAGTTCGTGTGGAAGTTGAAGAAGTTGTGCTGGGAATTCTTGGTGGAAGGCCGATGCCGCCAAAGATGAATGAGACCCTTCTTGTGCTTATCCCAAAGGTTGAGAATCCGGAATCCCCTAATCAACTACGCCCGATCAGCCTATGCAATGTTTCATTTAAGATGGAAACTTAGACATTGGCAACTCGTCTGAAGCCGATCATGAATAGAATTATGGCGCCTACACAATCTAGTTTTGTGCCAAGGAGACAAATCACCGATAATGTTGTCATTACACAAGAGGTGATGCATTCCAAGAGGTCGAGGAAAGGAAAGAATACTATGGCGATCAAGATTGACCTTGAGAAAGCCTATGACCAGGTAAGCTGAAATTTTTTGAAGGAAACTCTCTACGAAGCCCGGATTTCACAGTCGATGGTTAGTGTCATTATGGATTGTGTTACTTTTCCTGTAGTATGAAAATCTTATGGAACAGTAAGATGGGGGAAGTCTTTAAACCAAGTAGGGGGGTGAGACAGGGCGACCCACTCTCCCCGTATTTATTTTTGTTATGTATGGAAAGACTTGGGCATATCATTGAAGAAGCTGTTGATTTGGGGGTGTGGAAACCTGTTAGTCTTTCTGATTCGGGGCCGTCTCTATCTCACCTCTTTTTCGCTGATGATTTGATCTTTTTTGCAGAGGCTGAAGGGGCAAAGATTATTGTGGGAAATTAAAGCTTTGTTTTTCCAACTCGACCGTTGATGGTTTGATCGAGCAGATCAGTCAGATTGGTGGGATGCAGGCTATTGATGACTTAGGTAAATACCTTGGAATGCCGCTCTATAAGGAACATGTCACGAAGGGAACATACAAGCATATCCTAGATTGAGTCGCTTCGAAAATGGCGGGCTGGAAAGCTAGACTACTCTCAATGGCAGGAAGGGTTACACTTGCTCAATTTGCCCTTGCTACAATTCCTTATTATTCTACGCAATTGGCGGTATTACCGAGGTACATCTATGATGAAGTTGAGAAGCGGACGAGAGGATTCGTTTGGTGTTCTACTGATGAGAGGAGGAAAATATACCTCATTAATTGGGAGACCATGAAACCTCAAAAGAGTGCAGGTGGAAGAAACATGAGGAGTATGAGACAAGTGAACACGACTTTTATGAAAACGATGGGTTACCGTATGCTCAAGGAGCCGGACTCGTTGTGGTTTGGTGTGTTATGGGGCAAAAACTGTAACGAAAGATGCGATAGAAATATGATAGACGCCCAGCCTGGTGCGTCAAATCGTTGGAAAGGGATTGTGAAGGCTAAAGATCCTCTCATGAAAGGGCTGAAAACAGAGGTGGGGGATGGGACTAGAACGTTATTTTGGCTGCACCCATGGATTACAGAGAGGCCCCTTGAAGATCATGTGCTCAACATGATTGAGGAAGAAGAAATTGGAAAAATCGTTGCTGAATATTGGGGAGATAATGCTTGGAATTGGCATGAATTTGGCCATCTCTTGCCACCAGGTATTCTAAATAAACTTTATGCATTTACTTTGAGCTCGGAAGGGGTTGGAGATAACTTTGTCTGGGGGTACTTCCTTGGGGCATTTTATTGTGGCATCAGTTCTTAAGGTTATGAGAGGTGATGAGGAAGAGAGCAGGAATGGTATGTGGCAGAAAATTTGGAAAATTGAGGCCACGGGAAGGGTTAGGAATTTTGTTTGGCTTGCAATGCACGATGCCATTTTGTGCAATGTGAATCGAGTTAGACGACACCTTACTCCTAACTCGAGGTGTGGAGTCTGTAATGAGGATGAATCAACTTTGCACATTTTAAGAGATTGTAGAGAGGCAAGGGAGGTGTGGCGAGAATTTCTGATTGATGCAAGAATGCAGGAGTTTATGACAACTAACCTCAGAGAATGGATACATATGAATCTGAATAGAGGAGATAATTGGGCATCTACCTTCGCCTATGGGGTTTGGTGGATGTGTCGATGGAGGAATGAAAGGATCTTCAATGGCAGAGTCGAATTTCAAGGGTCAAAGGCTGGGTTTATTCTCGACAGAGCTCAGGGATACCGATCGGCAACGAGCGGTATGAACCGTGCTAAGGTTTTTTTCCCATTGGACAAAACCACCAATGGAGTCTTTAAAGTCAATTCGGATGGATCCTTCATCATTGGAGAAGGATGGATTGGTGCTGGTGGGATCGTAAGAGACTCTTCAGGAGAGTTTTTGAAGGCGTTTGTGGGGAAATCTGGAGGCAACTCGGCTTTGAAGGCGAAGCATATGGGGATTTTACATGGAATTACTACTGCCAAGCAAATGAATCTGGAGAAAGTGGAATTTAAGGCTGATGCTAAAGAGGCGATCAAGATTATTGATGGCTCTACTCCTCCGCCTAGCCAGCTGCGTGAAATTGTCAAGAAAATTTGGACTCTTTTAGCAAACCAGGAATAGGAGATCAAGATCGGCTATGTGCAGCGCCATGGTAATCAGTCTGCTGATTGGCTCGCCAAGTTCAGCAAATCATGCATGGGAAATTTTATCTTATTTGAGGATCCTCCAGAAGGCTTCAAGAAGATTTTAGATATGGAAAGAATATTAATGAGATCTCTATGTAATCTCTCTAGTTATTATTAATAAAACGGGTTATAATCCCTCCCTTATCATCAAAACAAACAGTTGACAATGGCTGATGAAAGATTTGATGTGGTTTAAAACTAATACTCATTAGGATATTATATAATTTATATTCATAATCGGCTCTATTAGTTTTGACATCTGCTGCTACAATACTCAACTTGACAGGGTCTCTTGTTCTTTGTCCAGACGAGTACCATATTATGTCTTTGATCTACATTTTCAGACTACTTGCTTGCTTGGTTATTTACATTATGCTTGCTCAACAACGAGATTAAAACCTGAACAATGTAGGAAAAAGAGGAAGAATAATTTTGTTTTTTAAGGTATATCTTGAACTAGGAGGAGGATGACACTATCGGAGGAGTTGATGACGGGTTGGACAACTCAAGCGAACTACGAGAGCATGATGGCACGATTTGATAGTGGTCTGACGACACCCTGCGCAAATACGAAAACCTGGATTTTTTATTTGCATCTTTTGGGGGATTTTCCCCAATATTTCATCTCTTCTATCTACTTTTATGACCCCCTCCTCCCCTTGGGCTTACGATTCTAAGTTGTGGTAAGCTTGTGAACTTGTACTTAATCTTTAATGTTGTAACTTTTAAAATACATGCTTTTGATGGATATCGACTAATATTTACGCTCTCTAAAAAGTAATAGATATTGATATATTATTATAGTTCTATCAAATTGCTAGTAAATTCTTGCAAAAAGTAATAGATATTGATATATTATAATTCTAACAACTTGCAAGTAAATTCTTGCAAAAAGTAATAGATATTGATAACAATGCTCCATACTAACAACAATTCAAATTTTGGGTTACAACTTTATGTTAACCAAATACAAGATTTATTTGGTTACAATACATCACAAACAAAAAAAAATATAGAATCACACATTCACGCACAAAAAATACACGATTTTAGATTTAATACTAGAAGTACTTTCGTGTCAAGTGTCGATAGTACTCGATGCCTATTCTAAGAACAGGGGGAAAGACGGTTGCTAAGATTATGAATATTATAATAGGGTCTCCCTATGGAAGTATTGTCACGAGGGAGGATCCATACATGATCAACACCGCGACTACGGCAGAGCATAGCTCAATACTAAGGGGAAAACAAAATGGTATGCTCAATATTGCAGTGAAACTGAATGAGGTAACTAGGGTAGTGAAAAAAAAAGTAAATACAAAACGCTTTTCTATTCTTTGTGGCATAAATTGCCATACCCATGTCATGCCTGACAGTGTTTTCTCGCTAAAGCCCCAAGGGAGACTATTTACCGACTAAAGGGTCACGACAACAATTAAACAAAATCTTTGGAGCACAAAAGTGTTGGAATCCTGCCCTCTTAAAGCAGCTTGACGTTGTTGTGCTTGCTGACATTGATGTGCTTGTGCTAGTACTTGTTTTTTCACGTCCATGATTAAAAATATTTTGGTGTGCAATCGGTGTTTTAAAGTTATGCATTCCACTTTCATTGGTGTGCAAGCGGTGTTTTCCACATCCATGATTAAAAATTCTTCACAGAAGTGTAAAATTTCTTTCATTAGATACCATAGTGCAACACATAGTCCAAAGTGTATGTCTGATGTGTACATATTAACTCATGCTCTTAGCTCTAATTGTGTGTGTATTGTTAACCCTGGATGTTTATTGTAAGAAATTTATTTGTTATGAAAATTGTAGATCGCGCCCCTCCTATATATATTGCAACGCCAAGAATAACGTACAAGCAAAATCAGAAGTAGAGAAAAAAATACAAGCAATAAAAAACCAGAACTTACAAGGATGGATGAGGTGGAGAATCCATTAGCAAAAGCACGAGCGATAGCACGAACACGATCACCGGTAATGGCAATGAAAAGCTTCTTTAGAAAGATTTAGATACAAGGGTCGTCGTGACCGGTTCAACAACGTTCGAAACATATTATTAGTTGATTTTGCTTTAATTCTTGCGATAAATTTCCAGGCAGAAAATAATCCCCTTGTTGGGCTTTGGCAGGACAACACTGCCGGATATAAAATGGGTAAGTCAACCTACGCAATGACTAACAGAAAAATGATTTATCTTTATTATATTTTCACTTACCCTAGCTACCTCGTTTAGTTTCACTGTAATATTTAGCATAACATTTCGTTTTCCTTTTATAAAGGAAAACGAAATGTTATGCTAAATATTGCAGTGAAACTAAACGAGGTAGCTAGGGTAGTGACAAAATAGTAAACACATAACATTTTTCTGTTATTCGTGGCATAAGTTGCCTTACCCATTTCATGTCCAGCAGTGTTGTCCTGCCAAAGCCGGGATTATTTCCTAACTGTAGGGTTACCGCAAGAATTAAATAAAAAACAAGTAATAATATATTTTAAACGTCGTTTTACCGGTCACTATTGCCACTGCCCCCGCTCGTTCTTGTGCTATCGCTCATGCTTTTGCTCATGCTATCGCTCGTGCTTCTGCCTACTCGTTGTTGGGTGTTTATAAATAAAATTCAATTTATTTGTTAAATAGAAAAAATCCACCCCTCTCACCTCCTTCTTTCTTCCATGAGTCAACTTGGTCAACCGAGTTGACACAAATCTTGACCGACATTGACCTTCGTTGATCAGCAGTGTTGTCTGAGGCCGCCAGTTCACGCAGCCCTCACACCACTGGAATTCCACCGGTCTTACTCGTGCCAATTCCTTGTTTCGTTTTGCACCTATGCCTGGAAAGGATGGGCATCTCAAACCAAACTCATCGTACTATCTCCATCCGTCGGACCATCCCGGGATGAAGATTTGTCTGATAGTGCTCAAGGGAGACAACTACCAAGAGTGGGAGTTGTGTATCCGCAACGCATTCAGAGCGAAGCGGAAGATCGGATTCATCGACGGGTCAATCATAAGGCCGGATGATTTGGTCGAAATGGTGGATTGGTGGAGCGTTGATTCAATGCATTTCTCACTATCATCAAAAGTCTTGATGAGACTTTTTAGGACAAAAAGTGATTTGGAGTGGTGTAATTAGTCACCACATAATAAACCTACGGAGGATTCGAGTAAAGTAGAAAGTAATTAGTCATTTTTTGCACCTAATTTTATCTTATTATAAACACCTAATTTTCTACGATAACAAGTAGCAAATGACCTTTCACCTAGTTTTCTCTAATTATAAACACATAATTTTCATCTTTGACCAGATGATTGAACTTTTGAGCTAAATTGTTTTATTAGTTATTTTTTGCAAAAACAAAAAAAGAACTCAATTTTTAGAGTTCAATCGACACTTGTGAGAGACAAAATGTATGTTATTGGAAGCTCATGCTTTATGACACTTGAGGAACCTATTTGGAGTGGTGGCTTTATGTTTTTTTTTTGGTCGAATTTGTGCAACGACTTCTAGCTTCTCTTGCTAGTAGGCATGTGATACGGACCCGGTGTGGAACGCGTATCGAACCCTTGTTGGTCAAGGGGGTTGAGTCTAATCCGGTGTGGATTCCGACTCAGGATATACGTGTTTGGTAGGCACGGGCGAAAGTAAGCAAACTAAGAGAAATTTAGGGCAAACTAATTCTTGGATAAATTATGAGAATGACACCAAGAGTATTTATACCTAAGCCCTAACGGTTCAAAAAAGGCGTCCCAGGAAAGAACCGTAAAGAAAACCCGAGAAGAGAGCAAAGCTCTAGTTTATAAAAATTACATAAATTGCATATAATGCTGAAATTATAAATCAATGTTCTAAAAAACTTATAAAAATACTAATATAAATAAATAAAACTAATCCTCGTATCGTCTTGGACGACGCCGAACTCGTGATGGCTTGGCAGCGGATAATTCTTCCGTATAATTCTCTCCCCCGATGAGAATAGGCTTGTCCTCAAGCCGTAAATCTGGAAATGAGCGGGAAAGGACATTAACAAGTTCCCAAGTAGACTCGGCCGGCGCACCATCAGACCAATCAACTAGCCATTCGGTCCTTGGAAGTTCGTCAACAATGACCTCGCGCTCGGCAGTTGCCCGAACCGGTCGTGAAATCGGGAGGTCATAAAGGAATTCCGCTGGTAACGAAGCGGGTGTAACTGGTGTACCATCCAGGTGAAACGGTCGCAATAATGAGACATGAAACACGTTGTGTATACGTGCTGTATCCGGTAGCTCAAGGCGGTACGCGACAGGACCAATATGCTCCAGAATGGTAAAAGGCCCAAAAAAACGGCGAGCTAGCTTAGCCGATAAAGGACGACTGACCGAATGCTGACGATACGGTTGCAATTTCAATAGGTCTTGATCGCCGACATTAAATTCCACATCCTTCCGGTGCTTGTTTGCCTGGCTCGCCATCCGCTGTTGCATCTTAGAGAGATTGTGCCGTATGAGGTCCAACATGTGCTCCCGATCACGCTTTGCTTCTGAAGCTGGAGTCGGTGGTCCAGTCGGAATTGTGACCCGGGCAATCGGCGGTGCGTCGCGCCCATATAAAGCCTTAAACGACGACATGTCGAGGCCCTCATGATACATAGAATTCAAGGCTAATTCAGCCCAAGCTAAGAAATCGAACCATCGACGTGGTCGACCTTGTGTCACGGCACGCAAATATTGCTCCAAACTACAATTTTTGACCTCAGTCTGAACGTCGGACTGAGGGTGGTAAGTTGTACTATAATGCAACTTCTTACCACTTAGGCGATGCAACTCGGACCAAAATGTACTGCGAAAAATCGGGTCGCGGTCCGATACAATAGTGGCGGGAATCCCATGTAGCTTGACGACCATATCAATGAATAGCGACGCAACCCGCGGGGCGTCAAAAGAAGTGCCAAGGGCGCCGAAATGGGCATATTTAGATAACCTGTCAACCACGACTAGAATCGTCGTATGGTCGCGTGATGGAGGCAAACCCGTAATGAAGTCCATAGACACATCGTCCCAAACATGTTGAGGCACTGGTAGAGGCTGAATTAGGCCGGCAGGCTTTGCTGTACTGTACTTAGTGGACTGACAAACCAAGCAAGACTCAACGAAGCGTTTAATATCAACGCGCATGCCTTTCCAGTAGAAGACTTCCGCTACACGGCGGAATGTACGATCAATGCCCGGGTGCCCAACACTAGGAGAAGAGTGAAACTCCGTCAGAATATCCGCTTTAAGCGGAGAATCCGTGCTGACAACCAGTCGATGGCCCTTGTACAGAATGTCGTCGTGCACCCGAAGGGGAACGGCGAGAGCGCCTGCCGCGGCTGCCGAATGCCACGCCCGGAGGTCGTCCATCATGGAATTTTCAGCCCGAGGTCGCTGTAAGATATCCGGCAGCGGGGCCGCTGATGTTCGCATTTTTAGTATAGTTTTTGATAGGTTTTCTTTGCTTATTAGGTTTAGTTTTGTTTATTTTACGTTTAGTTTTGAGTATTTTTAGTTAGTTTTGCATAATTCTATGAAGAGAGTGGAATCTACGCTATTTTGGGAATTTTGCAGGTTTTAGGGAGGAAAGGAGCTGAATGGAGTTAATATTGGAGCATCATAGCGGAGGACGGAGGAGTGCAAGATTGAAGAAGTCGAAGCTCGAGAGTATAAGAGGAAGTGTTGAAGAAAACAAAGCCCAGGCTCGTTATCGAGGCTGTGAGAGGTCGTTAACGAGGCCACGAAAAAGAAGATATGGAGTATTATTTTTATTATTCACCGATCCTGAGCGGGAATTTATTTCCGTATCGGTTGAGTATCTTTTTAGAATCTTTTGGGGTTGTTAGAATATGTATTTTAGGTTTTAATATCTTTTTAGATTTTATTTCTAACTTTTAGAGATTGTTTCTATCTTTTTAGGAAAGTTTATATCTTTTAGCCTTTTTAGTTTTTAGCTTTTTAGTATAAATACCCTTCTATCTAGCATAGAAAAAGGAGGAGGATATTTTTAGAGAAGTTTTTAGAGAGCTTATTTTAGAGGAGATTTGAGGAGGCCGAAGGAGAGAGAGATCGGATCGGAAGAGGATCACGAAGCTCGATAGACGACGGTTGCCGGGTGTTCGTTGGTCGTGATTGTGGTTCGGTGTTTTTTTTTTGGTTTCTTCTGAATCTCTGTAAGACAATATATTTTTCTTATTAATTTGAGTTTGAGTTTTGTTTCAATGTTTCTTTTTATTGAAGTTTGTAGTTTCTTAGTTATGATTAGTGAGTAGTTTATTTTTCTAGGGTCGGGGTTAAGCCCGGCATAGTTGAGCATGTTTGATAAGTAAGATTGAGTGTTGAATGCCTTTTATCTTTTATTGAGATTGTTTGTTGTGCTTAATACCAAAACGAAAGTTGAGGTAATTTAGGTTTTTAACTTTATTGAAAGAGAAAGTTAGTAACTTGAAGGTTGATATTGTTTGAAAACGAAAGTTTCAAGTTTTAGATCGAAAACAAGCAATTGAGTGAATTAGGGTGCGAAAGTAGATTAATTTACTTATTAAGTCAACGAAAGTTGATAACTCTATCTGTTTAAAGGCATGATCTTATCTTCTTACAAATTCTTATGCTTGGCTATGTTGTGGTGTCCCTTGTCCTAGATTTTTGCTTTATTTGAATTATTTCTGGTGAATCTTCGTTGCTGAGTACTTGCCTCGGTACCGAATTTTAATTAGAATTTAATTAGGTCGTTAGTTAATATTTTTGTGTTCGGTGGCTCGGTAACGATCCTGACAACATCGTTAACGAGGCATCTCGTGAGTGTTTTGTTTGATTTTGTTTGATTTTTGTTAGATTGATAGACAAACAACCTTGCTTCCTGTGGAACGATCCTGACTCCACTGTACTCAGCGGGGTCTTGACTTACAAATTTATTTGTTGGCCGAGAAACCCTATCAACAAATTGGCGCCGTTGCCGGGGAAGCGACGAGTTGTTAGTTTATCTTCGGGATCGGGAATAGCCCGACCCCGTTTTTGTTTTTAATCTTTGTTTTCTTTGTTTGTTTTCTCAGTGTATGCCGGTAGGACGAAGAAGGCTTCAGTTTGATAACACAGGTTATTATTCAGAACCAGAACATTCCCTGCACCGTCGACTCCGAGAAAACCGAACCATGGCCACAACAGAAGAGATGGCTCGAGAGTTAGAGATCCTCCGGACCCAGATGGAGGCACTGAATGCCGAGAAGGATGGCGCAGACGCAGAAGCTGAGCGTCAACGAGCTGACAAGGCTCGACTGCAAGAAGAGCTAGACGCCTATCCGAGGAATGCCAAGCAATACATGCATCCGGAACTGAGGGTGACAGAATCCCCTATTGTGCTTCCAGCGATAGAGAAACCTTTTGAGATCAAGTCTCAATTTATATCCTTAATCAAACGGGCTCAGTTTGAAGGGAAACCTGCTGAGTGCCCTATGGAGCATATTAGAAATTTTCTTGATTTATGTGACACCATACCTGCTGAAGGTGTCTCGTTAGAATATGTTCTGTTAAAAGCTTTTAGATGGTCTCTTACTGGAAAGGCCCTGAACTGGTTAGAGAGCCTACCTTCTAAGTCTATCAGGACTTGGAAAGCTTTGTATGATCAATTTCTTACAAAGTTTTTCCCTCCTGCTAAGACAACGGAGTTAAGGAAACGCATCACCTCTTATCACCAGTTGCCTAATGAAACATTTGTTGAAACATGGGAAAGATTCAAAGAGATGCTTAGACAGTGCCCTACTCATGGCAACCTTTATATGTATTGCAAGAAATCTTTTTCCAGGGTATCAACGCGGAGACCAAGAACCGCATCAACACGCATACTGCGTGCGATTTTATAGAGATGAACCCGACAGAGGCGTGGGAACTGTTGGACAAGTTGGCGAATTACGATGCTATGTACGGAACCCAACAGGCTCCACAAACTCAAAAACGTCTCTATGTGCCCAACCGAGATGAAGTTGACCCCGATGTTAAAAATCAATTCTACAAGATGAGGTCAACCGTCTGAGGAAACAGGTAAGTTTTCTGAAATCCTCTCAATCATGTCCAGGATGTGGTTCTTCTGCACATAGTACTTCTGCTTGCACTAACATTGAGCAGGTTAGAACCGTTGAGATAATAGTTGAGATGAATTACATGAGAGGACCCTACAGGAACCAGCCTAATTATAATGACAGGTCAAACAACTATCAACCATGGGGCAATCAGAATACAAGTCAGAATTACGCAGGGCCCCCACCAGATAGACGACCTGCACCATATCGATCTCCAGGCCATCAGGAGACGCCATCATGGGTTCAAGAGATTAAAGAGAGCATCAACGGAGTGAACAACAAGGTTGATGACGTTCAAGCCAAGCTGAACCGACAGGATAAAAGATGGGGAGAGTTCGATGTTTGGAAGAGGAGCGTTGATTCCCAACTAGGAGACCTTGCTGCACGGATTCCAAGACCACAAGGGCAACTCCCGGGTCGCCCCGAGGAGAACCCTAGAGGCCAAATAGCAGCGGTACACCTCAGAAGTGGGAAGACACTATCGGAAAGAATTCAAGCTGAAGAGAAGGAGGAAAAGGACCTCGCCAACCAGCTCGTTAACGAGCCAGTGAGAGCAAGTACCGAGCCTGCAAACCAGGATGACGAGGCTCCGAGGGTATCTAACGACCCTAACCCAGGTAAGTCTACTAATCCGAGCCTTCCTCTCTATTCCAGGGTAGTTAACGACCCCATCAGGGTCGGTAACGACCCGCCGAGGACATCAATCGACCCCAGGGTCGACCCGGTACTCTCACCTCTCGAGCCCAACTTGGTTCCGAGAATGGTGAAAACTCTTCCGTTTCCAACTAAGAAATCTATGGACTCTACTGAGAGTAAGTTCAAGCGTTTCGTGAAAATTCTTCAGGGCATTAATATTTTCATCCCATTCGCTGAGGCCCTAAGCGAAATGCCGGCTTACACAAAAATTTTGAAAGATATTCTTAGCAGGAAAAGGTCCATTACAGAGCTGCAGGACGAAGTCAGATCAATAGCTCTACCAGAAAAGCTGGGAGATCCCGGGAGGTTTGCAATCACAATCGGCATAGGCAACCACAAGTTCAAAGCTTTATGCGATCTTGGTGCCAA
This sequence comes from Fallopia convolvulus, assembly GCA_964016875.1. Classification (NCBI taxonomy): domain Eukaryota; kingdom Viridiplantae; phylum Streptophyta; class Magnoliopsida; order Caryophyllales; family Polygonaceae; genus Fallopia; species Fallopia convolvulus. The sequence goes on from OZ024720.1 coordinate 5,587,866, forward strand.
TGCTAGTCTTGTTCCACTCTCAATCTGGTCTAAAGCCAATATGGGACCACTAGAGCCAGTAGACATGAATCTGTACATGGCAAATGGGTCAAGTGTCAAGGAAATAGCAGTAGTGGATGATTACCCTATTCAAGTCGGGAAATTCTTTATACCGAATAATTTTATCGTCCTTGATATGCCTGAAGACCCTCATGTCCCCATAATTCTCGGGCGACCATTCTTAGCCACAGCAGGAGCAAGAGTAGATGTGCGGAAGGGACTCCTCACTTTTGATATAGGAGAAGAATGGGTGGAATTCAATTTAGATCAAAAAGCCAACGACCCAATTGGAGTGGCACAAATAGAGTTGACTCAACCCGAACTCGACACCACAGTCCCTACCGAGCCACATCTGCCGATCACTAAGTCTCACGTGCATAAGTTCAACCAAGGCCCTACTACAGAGGTTACAGAAAAGTCCAAACCACCTTGGCTTTCGGACTACACCAATAACCCAGGGATATCGGGCTTGCTGATAGAAGGAAAAAGGCCCTAATTTAGCAATTCAAGCACACAGAGGCAATAAGGCTACAAGCAGGGTACCTCAAGACCCTAACATGGCCATACATGAACCACCATGAGACTAGCAAGGGAGCTCGTCGGGCTAACGACGTTAAACATAGCGCTTACGGGAGGCAACCCGCTTTTTAGAATAGGTCTAGTTTATTTTATTTTATTTTCTTTTTCTTTTTAGATTATTTCTTAGCTTTCTTTTATTTTTCTTTTTAGTTTTAACTAGGATAGAAATTAGATTTTTAGAGCTAACAAGATTTCAGGAGAAAGGGGTCGAAAAATCACTCAAGAAGGCCACAGCGGCTCGTTAACGACCCACCCAGGCTCGTTAACGACCCGGTTCGGAAGACCCGACTCGTCACAATACGGGGCAGGTAATTTTTTAACCTAATCTATCTAATTCTTCTACCCTAGCCCCCCCCCCCCTTCTACCCTTACCCCTCCTATATAAACACTTCTACCCCTCCCAAAATTCTACCACAATCCCTTCAAAATTCACTCTCAAACCCAAAACACTCTCAATCCCTCTCCCTTCTCTCCCACCGAGTCGGAATTCCTCACAAAACCGACCACCGAAGAGGCCGTCGTTACCGGGGCTCGGAAGCCATCCACCGACGAGGCCGTGCTCGTTAAATACCCAAATTCCGACCATTGTTCTTCAATTTCTCGGTTCTCCGGTATGATTTCTAAACCCTTGCTTGAAATTGCATGATTGATTATCTATAGGGTCGAAATTTCATATCTTGAATCATGATTCTTAGGGAGGTCGATGAGCATGCTTGATTTTCGTCCTAAAAATTCTTGATTGTGCTTAGTTGTTCATGTTTTAGGAAAGATTATTCATGTTAGATTAGCTATTGTAATCTTTAGTTAGGAAAGCATGAATTTTTCTTGCTCTAGATCTAAAAGTTCAATCTTTGCATGTCAAAATTCCGGGAATTTTTTAGCATGTTCGGGATGGGCAATTGAGTAAGTATGGGGTGCTTATACCCGATGGGGGATATGTGGATAATAATAGAAGATTGCATGCTTGATTTGTGCTGAATTAGAGGTAGATTGAATTTCGGAAAATTCTGGTTTTGCTCTCGGCAGGTCGTTAACGACCCATCCAGGCTCGTTAACGACCCTGCACTTCATCATCAATCGATCCGAGCCCAGAATCGTGAACAACCTAATTGGTTAGTTTACGAATAATTCCGAGGTTAATCTTGAGACCAAGTATGGGGTCTCGTACCTATTATTTTTGAGTGGATCTTATCTTGGAAAAAATTCGATTAATTTGTAGGATCCATGGCTAGTTCAAGCAGACTCGCTACCCGAGCCCAAAAGAAGAGGAGGAACCACAGGTCTCCATCTCCACCCCGAGTGGATGATGTGATTTTGAGCAGTCAAAGCCAAGTACGGCGCTACCGGGATTTTTTGGAGAAGGACCATTACACCCGATGGTTCTCGAAGTCTAGCGCCGTCTCTACGGGCATCTACACGGATGTCAAGGACGCCTTCATCATCCTTGGGGCCGCCCACCTGTTGAAGCAAGACCATTTCCAGCCACCACCTCCTCATCCCGAGTATGCAGGATCGAGTATACCACCACCATGGGTCGAGGATCTTTCTGCACGGATGCAGCAGCTTCACCTCCAAACGGATCACATTCATAGGAGGATGGATAGATGGGAAACCGTCTATTCCGCTCGCATGTCGATGGAGGATGAGAGGCAGCGTCAGAGAGAGGCGGATGATGCTGAGCGTTGGAGGACGATGTACGACTTCATGGGGAATTTTGAGCACTACTTTCCTCCACCGAACCGTTGATTCAAGCTCAAGATGAAGTTTCCTTTCCTTGTTTCCACTTTTGTAAGTTTTATGTCTTTCTTTTTCTTTTTAATTTTTTTTGTTTTCTTTTCTATTTCTTTTCCCTCTTCTTCTTATTCTCCTTACAGTGGGGACACTGTAATTTTAAGTATGGGGTGGGGAGAAAGTAGAAAAATTATGTCTTAGGTGTTTTTGTGTTTTATGTAGTTGTTATTTCTTTAAAATCGAAAAAATTAAAAAAATTATTAAAAAATTAAAAAAAAAATTGAAATTTTTTTGAAAAATCAAAAAAGAGTTTAGAATTGACAGATATCCCTTCTTAAGTTCTATGATAGCAATCACTAGCTTAATCATATAATTCCTTGCAAACATGTCTTTAAAAGTATAGCCAGATTCTCAAAATTGAAATTATTGTTTTTAGAAGAGAATAGCATTTGACGAAATTGAGCACGTATACTTTATAGCATAGATGATGCAATCCAACAAAATTTACCTTGTGAGTATTTTTGGCCTTATAGGGAGAACATCAAAAATCCCTCTTCTTTTCTTGTGTGATTTACTCTCTTTATGCATATTATCTCTTGGATTTTGTGATGGTTATCTATTTCTTGAGACCCTTATAAGATTTTTAGTTCATTACTTGTGAAGATCATATGATGGAGAACTTATTTTTATAAGCCCTATTATTCCCTATCTACCTTTACATTATTCCTTCTTTTGATAACCAATTCTGGCCTGAAACCTTTTATTTTTAGCTCCACAAAAATTATTCCCTAGCCGAGATAAGCTTGACCCTATCCGGGAATTAGAACTTAGATTGGAGAGGTAAAGTTTTATGTTTCGTTAAAAAGAAAAGAGTTTATATTTGCTTGAATTGAAGGGTATTTGGGAAGGGTAGATTGGAAGTCTCTTGTTATTACATGTAAGAAAGGTCTCTTGATAGAAAAATGTACACAATAAAGTTTTTGATGGATGTAGTGAATAAAAGGAAAAGGATGTATACGGTAGATCGTTAACGACCCTGATGTGGGCTCGTTAACGAGGCAACGCAGAGAAAGAAAAAGAAAAAAAAGAAAAAAAAGAAAGAAGGAAATCAAAAAGAGGTAAAAAGTTGAAGTGCATTTGTGTTTATAGATAATATCAAGAGATTGTTTTATTTTTGTTATGAGACTTTCTAGGATGATAAAGGGTGAGTGAAAATGAGTGTGCATAAAGAAGAGTGAGTTTGGTATGTTTTATGAAAGTTTTTGGTGAGATGTGAGTTTTTAGGAGTCTTTGATTCCCGGATATTATTAGCACCACATGACCAAATATTTCCACTCCCTATTGTTATTACCAAGCCCCATTACACCCGACCGAATGGAAGCTTCTATGAAGTTTTTCATTGAGCCTAAGTTCTCTTGATGATTCTTTGCTTGTTTTGACAAATCTTGGGTGGAGAGTATTGGTGATATAAGTTCCAATTTCTATGAGTTTTTGTATATAAGATGAGTTGAGAGATTGAATTTATAAGCCCAAACACTTGAGAGTTGAGTGAAACACATTATATCCCATGAGAGGTTGGATTGTATTATTTTAGGTCTATTTAAGTGCATATATGTGTGAGGATGTTAATAGTCTTTTGCTATAATTTTCTTATATGTAGATGTTTCTTTTTAGAAGATGGCTATGTCTTGATGAGCATGATTTGTTTTGGTTTTGGTTAGTGTCTTGTTTATTGCTTGAGGACAAGCAAGTCTAAGTATGGGGTATTTTGATGTTCACATTTTTAGTATAGTTTTTGATAGGTTTTCTTTGCTTATTAGGTTTAGTTTTGTTTAGTTTAGGTTTAGTTTTGAGTATTTTTAGTTAGTTTTGCATAATTCTGTGAAGAGAGTGGAATCTACGCTATTTTGGGAATTTTGCAGGTTTTAGCGAGGAAAGGAGCTGAATGGAGTTAATATTGGAGCATCATAGCGGAGGACGGAGGAGTGCAAGATTGAAGAAGTCAATGCTCGAGAGTATAAGAGGAAGTGTTGAAGAAAACAAAGCCCAAGCTCGTTCACGAGGCTGTGAGGGGTCGTTAACGAGGCCACGAAAAAGAAGATATGGAGTATTATTTTTATTATTCACCGATCCTGAGCGGGAATTTATTTCCGTATCGGTTGAGTATCTTTTTAGAATCTTTTGGGGTTGTTAGAATATGTATTTTAGGTTTTAATATCTTTTTAGATTTTATTTCTATCTTTTAGAGATTGTTTCTATCTTTTTAGGAAAGTTTATATCTTTTAGCCTTTTTAGTTTTTAGCTTTTTAGTATAAATACCCTTCTATCTAGCATAGAAAAAGGAGGATATTTTTAGAGAAGTTTTTAGAGAGCTTATTTTAGAGGAGATTTGAGGAGGCCGAAGGAGAGAGAGATTCGGAAGAGGATCACGAAGCTCGGTAGACGACGATTGCCGGGTGTTCGTTGGTCGTGATTGTGGTTCGGTGTTTTTTTTTTTGGTTTCTTCGGAATCTCTGTAAGAAAATATATTTTTCTTATTAATTTAAGTTTGAGTTTTGTTTCAATGTTTCTTTTTATTGAAGTTTGTAGTTTCTTAGTTATGATTAGTGAGTAGTTTATTTTTCTAGGGTCGGGGTTAAGCCCGGCATAGTTGAGCATGTTTGATAAGTAAGATTGAGTGTTGAATGCCTTTTATCTTTTATTGAGATTGTTTGTTGTGCTTAATACCAAAACGAAAGTTTGAGGTAATTTAGGTTTTTAACTTTATTGAAAGAGAAAGTTAATAACTTGAAGGTTGATATTGTTTGAAAACGAAAGTTTCAAGCTTTAGATCCAAAACAAGCAATTGAGTGAATTAGGGTGCGAAAGTAGATTAATTTACTTATTAAGTCAACGAAAGTTGATAACTCTATCTGTTTAAAGGCATGATCTTATCTTCTTACAAATTCTTATGCTTGGCTATGTTGTGGTGTCCCTTGTCCTAGATTTTTGCTTTATTTGAATTATTTCTGGTGAATCTTCGTTGCTGAGTACTTGCCTCGGTACCGAATTTTAATTAGAATTTAATTAGGTCGTTAGTTTTTTTGTGTTCGGTGGCTCGGTAACGATCTTGACAGCATCGTTAGCGAGGCATCTCGTGAGTGTTTTGTTTGATTTTGTTTGATTTTTGTTAGATTGATAGACAAACAACCTTGCTTCTTGTGGAACGATCCTGACTCCACTGTACTCAGCGGGGTCTTGACTTACAAATTTATTTGTTGGCCGAGAAACCCTATCAACAGCCGTAAAAGTCAAAAATTGTTTCAACGTTGTCTCATCCTCAATCATGCAGCGAGATAACGCATCAGCAACTCGGTTAATAGCGCGTGATTTGTATTCAATGCGAAACTTATAAACCATGAGCTTTCGCATAAAAAATTGTTGGTCAGGCGTCTGAATTACCTGTGTAAGAAGCTCTTTCAAACTTTTCTGATCGCTGCGAATGACAAACTCGCGCTCCAACAAGTACTGGCGCCACTTCTGAATAGCGGACACAATGGCAAATAATTCCCTGTGATATGCGGAAGACCCGCGGCGACGAAGACCCAACTTCTTACTAAAAGACGAGAGAGGTTTCTCGTCCTGTAATAATACTGCGCCGACTCCTTCATTTGATGCGTCTGTCTCCACAACAAACTGCTTGGAGCAATCAGGAAGTTGTAGAATAGGCGGTTGCATCATAGTAGTTTTCAATTTCTGAAACGCAGACTCAGCCGTTGGCAACCACTCAAATTTATCTTTCTGCAGCAAATCAGTTAGTGGTGCAGCGAGCAAAGCATAGTGACGGATGAACTTCCGATAATAGCCTGTCAAACCCAAGAAACCACGCAATTGTTTAACTGATTTAGGGGTAGGCCAATTGGCCATGGCAGACAGTTTGGTCGGGTCGACGACCAATTGGCCAACTGTGACAATGTGTCCCAAGTATTCGACCTAAGAAGTGCCAAAAGAGCATTTGGATCCCTTCACATAGAAATGATTATCCTGCAGAATCTGCAAAACAGTCTCTAAATGCGAAGCATGAGCAATAACAAAAGGGTTGTAAATCAGGATATCATCGAAAAAGACAATGACGAATTGACGCAAGTACTGAGCAAATATGGAATTCATGGCAGCCTGAAATGTGGACGGTGCATTAGTCAGGCCGAAGGGCATAACTAAAAACTCGAAGTGTCCATCATGCGTCCGAAAAGAAGTTTTATAGATATCGGACGAATGCATCCGAATCTGATGATAGCCCGAACGCAGATCAAGTTTAGTGAAGATAACTGCATTCCCTAACTCATCAAATAATTCATCAGCAGTGGGAATGGAAACTTATCTGCGACTGTGATGCCATTGAGGGCTCTGTAGTCAATGCAAAAGCGGAAACTGCCGTCTTTCTTCTTGATGAGGAGAGCTGGAGATGAAAAGGGACTTGTACTATGCTGAATGATGCCCTGATCCATCATAGACTTAACTTGTCTTTCAATCTCCGACTTCTGAAAGTAAGGATATCTGTATGGTCGGAAGTTAACAGGTTTAGAGCCGGGCTGTAAATGTATACGATGATCCCACGTCCGCGGCGGCGGAAGGCCGGATGGTAGTGCGAAAACCGCACCATGATGCTCCAACACGCGCCGGATTTCCGGTGCAACCTCCGGCGGCCAATCCACGTGTGCCGAAGTCTCGTCAGGCACGAGGTGAAGGATCTCGAAGCAGTCCAAAATGTTATCAGAAGCACATAGAGAATGAAGTGCCGACAAAGTAATGGGCTTCGGCGATTGCCGATCGCCTTTCAGAAATACGAGCTTATCGTTCCATGTGAACTGCATAGTCAGCTTAGCATAATCATGGGACACAGTGCCCAGAGTCTGTAACCACTGCACTCTGAGGACCACTTGCGGTCCATGAACCTCAAGCACAAAGAGGTCAATAGAGAAATCATGACCTTGCAGAATAATAGTAGTCGCCGGACATTGATGGGAACAGAGTAAGTAGGCGCCGTTGCCAACAAAAACGCGGAAAGGCGAAATTTTGATCAGCGGCAATTGTAATTTCTCGGCCCATGCAGGGTGAATAAAATTGTGAGTACTCCCTCCGTCAATCAAAACCTGAATCTGTGTGTCATGAATCGAACCAGAGAGACGCAAAGAGCGCGGGTTTGGTAACCCCTCCATGGAATTCAGGCTTGAGATGTCGCCCTGAACGACCAACTCCTCCGTAGTAGCGATCTCCTCATCGTCATCGCTATCATCACAGCTTAGTAACGCCAAGAAACGGGGTGTACAACGGTGACCCCGAGTGTACCTCTCATCACAATTCCAACATAAACCTTTCTTAGTACGATCATCACGTTCAGCTCTAGAAAGACGACAAATTGGAAGGGAAGAGACATTACCGTTAGTATTGGGCGATTGTTGTGGTGGATCGGCCGAACCAGATTGTTCAGCGACGGTGCTCTTGGGAAGGGTCGACCCTTGGCGCGGTGTGGTAGCCGTCCACGGTCATCGATTAGCGACCCACTATGATGTTGTGTCCGCATATGATGCCGCCAATTCGCGGGCTAAGGCAAAAGCTTGTGCCAATGTCATCGGGTTTCGCAGATTCAACTCCCGACGCACAGGATGTTTCAGTCCGGCCTTAAAAAGAGAAATTAAAGTGTTTTCAGAGAGGCCAGTAACCTTATTCAACAATGCTTCGAATTCAGTTTGGTAATCGAGCACTGATGTTTTCTGCTTCAAGTTAGCAAGGAGCCCTGTGTAATCTTCATAATACGTCGGATCGAATTGTTGTTGGACGGACAGAAGAAAGGCTGCCCAAGTCTCACCACATTGATTCCGCCGTTGATAACGGAACCAGTCTGAAGCAGGCTGATCAATGATCATACCAACTAACCGTAAACGATCGTAATCGGCAATGCGGTAGTAATCGAAGTACGCTTGAACTTTGAAGATCCAACCATTGGGATCCGTTCCATTAAAGCGAGGCGGATCAACTCGAATTTTCGGACCCAAATCCGGGGCCGGAGGAACACGCACGCCTTCCCGGAGGAATTCGGTAGTAATCGTAGTGGCACGGCCATCGGTCCCGCGGTATGATGGACAAGACTCGGTTCTGGCCCCGCGCTTTCCAGTGCGATGTGCGATCCGCTCGGACCGGGCGATGACCACCCTGCGAAGGGCGATGTCTCTATGCCGGACGATGGTAGGTGAGGCGGCCAACCCGTAGGCGCGAAGAAACCATCGCTCGGGCTTGCGAGCGGTGGAATCCAGGCGGTTCAGAACGTCGTCGCTGGGCTAGGGTTAGGGTTTGGTATCGGCCAAGACGTGACAGGTGGCTGGGAGACTTGCGCTGCGGTCATTGGGGCGGTAGTAGGGTTGGCGCTAGGGTTTGGCAATTTCTGTACCGTTTCTCGCAAATTATCAGTGCAAGACTTTTGCAGATCAAGATCACAAAGCATCGTCTGAACGGTATCGGTGAGTTGAAGGATCAGTGCCCGGAGATCGGCATACTCACCGGCGGAATTCTATGTGTCTTCGACAATGGATTTCGACATGTTGTTCAAGGTGAAAGCACCAGATGATACGGACCCGGTGTGGACCGCGTATCGAACCCTTGTTGGTCAAGGGGGTTGAGCCTAATCCGGTGTGGATTCCAACTCAGTATATACGTGGTTGGTAGCCACGGGCAAAAGTAAGCAAACTAAGAGAAATTTAGGGCAAACTAATTCTTGGATAAATTATGAGAATGACACCAAGAGTATTTATACCTAAGCCCTAACGGTTCAAAAAAGGCGTCCCGGGAAAGAACCGTAAAGAAAACCCGAGAAGAGAGCAAAGCTCTAGTTTATAAAAATTACATAAATTGCATATAATGCTGAAATTATAAATCAATGTTCTAAAAAGCTTATAAAAATACTAATATAAATAAATAAAACTAATCCTCGTATCGTCTTGGACGACGCCGAACTCGTGATGGCCTGGCAGTGGATAATTCTTCCGTATCAGCATGTCAATGGATCGGGTGCAAGTCCGATCACTCGTGGAATGTGCAAGAACGATCTGATTAGAATGTCATTCAAAACTTGATTGAAGAACCAGCGTTTATTGAAGAAGCTATAGAGCTTGAATAACTGTACGTGCATTGTCATCTTTTGAATGTTCCATCCGTTATCGAAATCACCCATCACCCGTTGGTTATATGAGTGACCCGATCACCCGTAACCAATGCCTAAAAGGGACCAAAACACTAGGGAATAAAGCACCAATGGCAGATAAAGTTCGAACTCTGAAACAGCTAAACACTATATCAGCCAAAACACAACTAAAGATTCAAGGAGAGAGCATAAGTAGTCGTTTAGCTTTATTAGCATGAAGTTGGGGGTAGCTTCATTATATGAATAACACCAACAGTACGAGTTCTTAATTTTGACAGTTCAAAAACTTGAAAAACACACACACACACACATTTACAGATGCCTTTTCCTTTGCCAGATTGATTTCCAGACAGCTACACCAATCTTGTTGACTGACAATGATGAAAAAACATCACATTTACCAGTAATACGACGAGATTATATGCAGATTGGAACATGCATTACAGGAGAGGCTTAATCTGCACTTTCCACCATCTCTTGTTCTGACAAATCTTGCTGAATAGAAATGTTATGTTCACTTTCAGAAGGCTTGGTCACAAAACTCAAGTGGCACACTACATGGAGTCCTGGTGTGCTTTGATGTTGACTTATGTGGCTGATGAAATAGCAAGTGAGCCACAGCTCGATCTATACAATTGGTATCAGTTTCAGCAGTCGGCATTTTCATGAAACTGAAGATGATGGCGAAAACATAATAAGTTGAGAAAAAAAAAAGTAGATTACCCAAATTGAAGAACTTGCACCTTAAGTCCTAACTAAACAAATAGAACATGTTACAAATAAACCAGATGATGATACTTAGTGCAATGAAGGGGTGGGTTAAAGTTCAATGTAAGACTTGCTTTTAATTTGAAAACTAGGACTTCCTTTTGGTAAAAAACGAGTCCTTTTTCAAATATAGGTGGATGGGGGGGGAAGGAAGAGGGAGAATTAAAGGAGAAGGTGAAATATTTTTGAATAGTCAATTAATGATCAAAAAATATTCTTGGATAATCATCAATCAATGACCACCAAGTCTTAAAACTAGAAGATTATGGCTCTATTTAAGAAATTGTAATCAATTATCAACAATAAGTCTGATAACTAACCTATCTAGTATTCATATTTTAAGATTTCTACCTCTATTAAAATGTCTTATAAGCTCATTAAGAAGTATGTGAGTACATGAAGCTATCCGGCAGTACAGGACTAACAGGAGGTTGTTTATATAACCAATATAACCGCACAATTCCAAGACTTGTATATTAGCGCCTTGCTTTGGAATGCTTATGAGTTGATAAGACAGAACAGGTCCCTGGTTCACATTTCATTCACAATAAGCACATAAATTCCGTACTGAAATGAGTTCAATCATCAGGTTCATGTCATGACCAGCAGAAATTGATGCTTTTGTTCCACTAACCTCTCTTGATTACTTATGTTGTCCTTCAAGATCTCAGGCTCATTTGCGTAATTCCTTTGCATAGCACTTTGTCCCAATCGGAATAGGCTATCCCTCATGCAAAGCTTCATCCTCATATCCAACTGCAGAAAACCAACATTAACTAGAATTTTTTTTGTTTGAAATTGCTATATTCAAAAATAAAAATCACTTACTTTGGTAACGACATCCTGAAGCTTATATAGCACTGCATCTTCCACGTTGTGATCAAACTCTTCCATTGGGACTGCACTAGAACCATGCAAAACCTGATCGTTTTTCGAATAATCAGTGATTGGAACTGGGTGATTCAACTGCTGCTGTTGTTTTTCAATAGCATGCAAAGCACGCATTTGTTGTCTCCTCCGCAGCTTTTCAATCTTTTCTTTGGGTGTCATGTTCTGACTTTTCGTGGTAGTATCTGATGATTTTTCCATGAAAACTCTCTCACTTAAACATGCTGCAGGATTAGAGAGAGCATGCTGATGTTTTTCATCTGTTCCGGGCAAGACAGAGATGGAAATGCACTGATCTGAAAGATTCCTGTCTGAATATGCCAGTAAATATGGATTTGAAAAGTGTTGATAAGGTGAACATGATGATTGATGAGGCATGTTTTCCTGGTCGAGGACAGAAGACAAATAAGATTTTGAATCTGCCGGTAAATATGGGACAGTAGTGCCATCACTTTCTCCCTCGCCAAAGCTTGAATGTAGCCTCTCTTGAGTATAACATGTTGAATCTGCTGGCTTTTCAAATCTAATTGAATCTGATTGACATCTGTTGTGCAGATACTCAGTATTAAAACCGAATTGGCCAGATGAGTTCCCTACAAGCTCTAGTCCCCAATTTGTGGAGTCCAGAGCCATCGACGAGGACTTCACTCCATCTCTAGACAATGTCCACAACCCATCCGTTCTATCAAGATTGGCATGGTCCACTAATACATCATTGCTGCAAAATCATCACTTGTGTGAATATTGTGTTAGATAGATAGAACAGGAATCATAGAGGAATCTTCACAAAAAAGACAATATAGCTATGTGGAAAACAGAAAAAGGGCTACATTTGCTTCATGTCAACAACAAGAAGATGTCTACATAAGAAAACTAATATACATAATGAACAGAATAAATACAGCAGGTTAAGTGAAGATTTTGAAATAACTAAATCGGATATCTTCTAAAATATATAAACACTAATGATTGGAATATTGAAATTTGAGAAAAGAGAGGTAAAAGGATAATCAATACTTTTGTTGGTAAAAGAGGTCAGTTTTACATTATGCCAAAAAGTACATATGTTTCTATATTCTTAAGATGTGTTATGTGTCAAAAGTAGGAAATGAGTTTTATTGCTTTTCAAAATTCCTTACTGTTAATTAGGATAATAAATTCAGAATCGGATTTTAGGCTTAGAACTAATTCGTTTGCATTTCAATTTAGTTTTATTGAATATTAGCTAAAAAAATCAATTTTTAATAAAAAAAAACTCTATTAACATTTCTGATTTGCGTAACATAAAAAAACTAGCTTTGAGTTTGAAAAATTGTTTGTTTTTTTTTTTTTTTGCTAGCTAATTAGGTTAGTTTATTACTTGGTATATTCATTTATTCAAATTCGTTATTTCATTTTCTAAAAAATATTTTTTACTCAATTTTTGCTTCTATACAACTATTTTTCAAACATGTCACTTACATTCTTGTATCTTACACTACAGCTAATTTTAAACAAAAAATATTTGTCTTAATATAGCAGATGACCTGCACTGAGAAAAACGGCAGATAACATGAATAAGCAAAGGATATTCATACACTAATCATTTTTTTTATTTGCCTCAGAATCATAAGTATTTCATTCAAGAGGTGCAGTGCAAATGATTTTAATTAATGCTGCTGAGAATGTTAGCAAGACCTTGGTTACAACTGCACAAATGCAATATGCAAGTTAGGGAAGCCTGGAGATAGAAATATGAAAGAGAATGCACATACAAATGAGAAACTCGTTTTACCTAAATATGCAATCAAGATCATTGGAACTTCCAATGTTAGCCCAGCTGTTGCTAATAATATCACCGAGCTCTCTATCATCATTATGACCTTTAGAAGTGTCAGAGCCCTTTTCTAGGTCAATTTCCTTATCTGTAAGAAAATCTAACATATAAGATATCATGATTATTTAGAGGGGAAAACATTTTTACAGGGATAGCAAATGGCTGGACCCAATAACAAGCACTGACCAAATTAAAGCCAAAATATGTAAATGAGTCCAGAACAACAATGGAACAAGAAGAGACATGTCTAAATAAATAGACCAGCACATTAGCATAATGAAGTTTTAAAACTTTCAGAACATACCAGAATGTCTTCAGAAGAAAGAGCATCTACTTAGTTATAAAAACAAGGAAAGGACCTGACATGGTCATTAAGCCGATAAAGTGAGAACTTTATAGTGTATAACGATCTCAGCCACACAGATATTATCGAGCATAAATTTTAAGCAACTGCAGTACTAAATAATATTAGAAGGAATGCAAATAACTAGATCAATAAGGAGATGTAATCGTCCTCCAGTTCTAATGCTTCATAATGCAGTAAGTGATCTTGTACGGATACTACATCTAGCATGAGTTTTACCCTTTAACTAACCAATATTATACCATCTAAAGAAATCCAACTACATCTAGAAGAGTAGAAATAGTGAATGCCTTACCCATCCAATTGCCATCCCTACCGCTCAATTGTACATAAAACATTTTTTAAGTACCTATGCATTTAAGTTCAGGATTTAATGACAAACCATCATTGTTCTCTTGTTTACCCCCATGTAGCTTGGTTTTAGTGGAAGCAGGCTTTTGTTCAGAAAGCTTAATACTGGCAGATTCCTCATGTGCTTCATTTTTGTGACGATAAACAAAATCTGATTGAGATTGTCCCTCACTTTCCTCAGGATAAGGAACAATGTGGTCATCAGCCTCACCCCATATTATGTTTGCAAGCTGGAAAGTACATGAAAAATTATTTATCATGTCACATCAATTTATGTAAAATATACTCCTCTACTTTAATTAAAGTTCTCAATCAAGAAGAAGAAAAGGATTAAAGAGCCCAATCACAATACTAAAAGCATCAACATCTTATTATGCTTTTATAATAAAAATCACGGGCTACCAGGAAAATTTCCATCATCTTACAGAACATGAAGAGAATAAGATCCGAACACAACACTAGGAGCATTGCTACAAGGAATATTGAATACATCCATGGTCTTAAGGTGGCATTTTACCCAAAAGGAATCTTCATATCACAGGAAGAGTATGTGGCTGTTTTATTTTAAAAAATAGGAAAGTAGTGTTTAAGCCAATCTAGAAGGATGCTAAGTTCTTCTTTCAACTATGAAACATTACATCCATCCCATGGTTATCAAAACAATACCTTATTATTCCATAACATTCTTAATATGTTCAACCCACAAAGGGTACATGATAAAATGCATACTAAAAACCCTCTAACAGCTTCTCTTTGATACTTTCCAGAGAGTAAGCTTGTAGACCTATTATTACCTTGGTTTCCTGTCTACAAATGCAGCAACACTTTCTTTCTGAATTATTATTAATAGAGCCTAATGTCATCTATTGTTGATTATTTATGTCAGCATGTACATTAGACAACCATGAGCAGACTACATTTATCCTACATTGATGAACATCTATCAGAATGACTTGGATAGAGAGAGAGAGAGAGAGAGAGAGAAAGAGTATACTTATTTAGTATGACTGTGCAGTCATATAATCAAATCCTAACTACCATTAGAAAGATTAAGAGCTTCGAATTAAGGAATAAAATGTTTGCAAGGACAGTTTACCTTCTATTAATCTTTTTTTATGGTTACAGACTTACAGTAGTGGCTTAAGTATATCAGTGAATTCCTTAAACCTCATATATCATCAAACATCCAAACAAAAAGGCAAAAGACATTAGAGAAAAACACTGACTTTCGACTTGCCATGAGATAATGCCGGTAGAAGGAATTTGAAAGAAACTTGGTAAGTTTACAAAAGAACAGCTCTAGCCTAGATTTTCATACAATCATCTCCTGTCCATGAGCATAGGATAAGATAGGATAACTTTCTATGTCATATATCTGAGTAACATGCTAGAGAGTAGAAACTACACATCTTTTATTCCTTGCTATATCTAGAATCCCCTGTTTTGACACTTCAATCAATTTTGTCCTGCTCTTTCAGGGTAATATCCAGTTGTCTCAACTCTCAAATGAGCACTCAGTATGCCCATATTTCGTCTGCTTTATGCTAGAAACAAACTTAATTACGTGAACTCGGTGGGCAAAATATTGAAAATCAGTGATCCAAATTCAATAAATTCTTAAGTTCAAGTGCCCAGCAGAAATTCACAGGTATTTTGAAATCTAAAAATCAAACTACTGAAGGGGCTAAATCACACGCAAATAACTATCAACTAACTACCAAAAGATAAACTCAAAGCGAGGAAGGACGACGAAGAAACTCAAAGACTCGAACAGAACAATTTCCGTTTAAAATTTTCAGATACTTAACTTTCAGAAATTCGTGTGATTTCCAATCATACGATACGGCAAATTCACGATACACAATAACAAAAATTCACAAAAGAAAGGGTCTAGAATTGCGAAGAACGAACCTCTTGGTCTTCCCAACTAAACATCTCCTTAGAAGCAGAGGCTAAATTTGACCAGATCCAAGCTCACCCCATGCTCGCAACTCGATTCGCGATGAGACCAAAACAAATTCGCCCAAACGAAAACGAAACTGAGAAAACGAATGATTGAACAAACTTCAAAGCAAAATTCGAGAGCAGAGAAGTTCTAGCAGAAGCAAGAACGAAGAAATACAGTAAAAATCGTTGCGCGCAGCAAAACCTGGTCAGAGAGAGAACTCGTAGTTTGAAGAAGCTGAAAGGGAAAAATGGGAAATTTGCAGAAATTTGGCGGAGAGAAGAGGTGGGGGAAAAGGAATGTGGGTCCCAGCTGCGAGAAAACTGATTGGGAGAGTGTGGGAGTGACACGTGTTAAGGTGGTGTATCTTAAGTTGTGGCTCACATCTGCGGATCAAATTCTGTTATGTTATTGGTTGCCGTCTCAATAATTTCGACTTATTTCGAATTTTATTTGCGTTTTTACGGAACATTCAAACGCCGTCGTTTTCTACGAGTTAGCTTACCGAGAGACAACCTGTAAATCACGCACCATTATTTAGAAAATTACAAGATCAAGCAACTTTGGGATCCGGTTTTTAAAAATCGCACAACCCTTACGCTAGTAGAACCATTGTTAAGAAATTAATCAACAAAAATGTTCGAGTGACTGGGATAACTTTAATATTTTATAAAACGTTAGTATAAGTTTGTGAGCGCTGGATGATTTTTTGTTATGAATGAACAAGTTTACTAGTTTAGTATAGTATGTAACTTTGTAAATTTCTCTAACTTATAGATGATTTACTTAATTTTATTCTTTTTGTGTACCTGCTTTTTGCCTACTACTTCCACTGACATGTGCTGACATTGACTTGGTTGGCTCACTTGGCTGAATTGACCCTTCTCAATTCTCATACCTCTAATTTTTTTAGGCTGTATTAAAATATGGATATGAAATTTAATGGAACATACGGTTCATAACATCTACCTAATACTTTATAAAACAACCCCTTATCTTATAAAATAAGGACTATTTAGAGTTTTTGGATCAAGGTGATTCAAAGGTTGATGTTTTATCCCTTATAGGGACGCGGTGACATTTTGATAATTTCTCGGAAATTACAAAAATGAATCGCTATCGTGAAAAAGTGCATTGCTAAATACAAATAATGCATTAGTAAACCGAAAAAGTGCAAACAAAAATGAAGCCAACATGGCACATGCTCCATGTTCAGTTCAGTAAAAGTGCATGGTTATGGTAGAAAAGTACATTGCGAAATACAAAAAGTGCATTATTAAACCAAAAAAGTGCATCATCCTAGATGTCCAATTAACTCAATTCCGATTGAAATTAATCGCCCAATATTTTTGGGTTTAGTAATGCACTTTTTTAATATCATAATGCACTTTTTCACCATAACGATGCACTTTTGTAATTTTTGAGAAATTACCAAAATGTCACCGCGTCCCTAATTTTCGAGAATATCAACCCTTGGATCAACGAGAATATCAACCCTTGCAAGAAGAAACTCATAGGAAGGTATCCACGGAACATGCTGCTCGTTTTGATGATGAAGTTGCTCTCGCTGTCTGAGGCATTCGATCGGGATCGTCGCGTTCTCAGCCTAAGTTGTTGAATCCGCGATCTGATTCTTCCTCCTCGGACAAACTTACATGTTCTCATTGTGGGGTAGTTGGTCATGAAAAGATCTATTGCTTTAAAATCATCTATTAAATGTATTACATAGACTCCTTGAGTTATTTGTTTACAAGCAAAGCAAACTACAGATTCTTTTCCGTTGTTTGAATAAAGTAGCAAACTTATTTGATTTGATTCACCTCGATGTTTAGGGTTTGTACAATATTGCTTCCTCCTGTGGAGCGTTTTATTTTCTTACAATAGTTGGTGGTTTTTCATGTTGTGTTTGGGTATTTTTTAATGGCTAGAAAATCCAAAGTTCCTAGGCTGGTGCAACAATTTTGTGCTCATGTACAAAATCAATTCAAGACAACGGTGAATACAGCTCGCTCCGACAACATGCAACACTGAAATTTTGCCTCTTCGGTCTTTCTTTGATTCTACCGGGATTATTCATGAGACATCTTGTGTTGCTACTCCGCAACAAAATGGTCGAGTTGAGCGCAAGCATCGGTATTTGTTGAATGTTGCTCGGGCTCTCCGGTTTCAAGCTATCTTACTGACGAGATTTTGGGGCGAGTGTGTGCTTACTGCGGCTTACTTGATCAACCGCTCACCGTCTTCCATTTTAAAGGGTCGCACACCCTACGAGCTGTTATTTGGTAAACCACCTTCTTATGCTCATATTCGTATATTTGGTTGTTTATGCTATGCTTCTGTTATTCCTCAAAATCAGGATAAATTCGCTTCTCGAAGTCGACGGTGTGTTTTCTTGGGCTATCCGTTTGGCATGAAAGCTTGGCGCCTTTATGATCTTGATAACGACGTCTTCTTCAACTCTAGAGATGTTGTTTTTTCGGAGGAAGAATTTCATTTTGCAAAGGCTGATTTAGTGCCTAACGATGACTCGCCGACTGATTCATTGTCACCTGCTATTTTTGATGATCCGCCCTCACTAGAGAGGCGGAGTTCTTCTGTTAAAAACTCGGCTCTTCCTCAAACAGCCGTGTGTAACACCCCTATTTTACAATATTGAGTATTACCGCCAGTGACCTCGGGCTTTACCACCCAAAGTCAACCCTAGGCTTTATAATAATATTAAAACTTAGGAAAATGCGAAAATTCAAATAAACATTACATCTCGAGATGCAGAAAGCGGAATTAGTCTAAAGAGACTAAGCAAGCAAGAACGGAAGTTCTCGAGGGTATTTTGGTAATTTATAACATATAGAGAGATTAACGGAATGTGTTTGAGATATAGAAGTTTAATGTGGAGCTTTAAGGACAGAAGTGAGTAAATCTCGAGATGAAATAACTCTTAAACCGAAAAGAAGAACTACGAGATTGTAGAACTTCTTAGAATAGAAAGTATGTTGGGAGCGTTATTAATTCATACAAGTTTTGAAAACCTCTCGCGCTCTTGTCGGACCTCAACCAGCCTCATCTTATTCGGTGCTCCAATGGGGGAGGTGGCCCGAAGGCGCTCAAGTACCAAGCCCACCTTAGACAAGCCCGAACAAGCATTCAGATTGCAAAGATGATCTTTCAAGAACCGGGAGCCGGGTGGTCTAAAACGTTGTACTATTCCGACCCGGTTTTGGTTTCTTTTAAATGTGCTTTGGCACTTATCTTATGTCGTGATAAAACTTTCACTTATATTAATGGACTTTAAGAGTGTGGGGGCATTAATGGGATTGGTTCCACTTATGGGAACGAAGTTTCGGCACCTATCTAGGGTGCACACATCCCTCCTCCGAACAGAAGCAGACATTAGATCATGATCCTTAAAGTTGCAGAATTTAGGCATGTTGCCTTACGACTTAGTAGGTTATATAGAGGTGTTGGGTTAATCTCACACCCCTTACTATTTAATCCATACCGATCTCGAAAAGAGATCTTAAACAAGCAAGGGCACACAAACAAGACTAGCATAATAATCCTATTGAACATTAATAATCATAATAACGATAACAAGCGGGTCATTATTTCTAACAATCGATATTCCTAGATTCGTTTATTATTAGCAAACAATTTTGTTCCCAACATCGAGAAATTTCACAGAAAAACGAATATCGAGGCAAGGAGAAATTCCACTTGCCTTAACTTTGCGAGCGTTTACGATCAAACAAACGAAAATTGATGGCTTAGACGGAAACGAAATCTCGACCTAACGACACGAGAAATACGAGAGAAATTTTTAATAAGAATTTCTTTAATTCTTCTAAGCTTTTATTTTCTCTTATATTACTTTTTATAAGAGAATTTATACACTAAATTATTAAAACAATGATTTAGATGGAGGTGTTTAAAATAATAATATTTTTATTATTGTTTCTTTTATTTGTAATATCCCAAGAGTGCTTTATAAAAATAATTATATTTATATAAAGTTGTATTTAAATTTTAAAATCAAGATAATTCATTTTTGACTTATTAATAATATGAAAATCTATGGTTAAAACTAGACCTGTCAATCGGGTCGGGTTGGGCGGGTTCGGGTCGGTCATTTCGGGTTCGGGTTAAATCTGGTTCTGGGTCGTTATGGGTCACGGGTCAATCGGGTCGGATTGTAGCGGGTTTTCGGTTGGGTCGGGTTGACCAATGTTTCTAAAATATCCTTTTTTCTTATGATTATTAAAATCAATTTTTAATTAAATAATAATATTTAATTATAATATATTATTTTTATTTATTTTAATAATAAAATATATTACAATTTCAAAATAAATTTAATTTTTTTATAAATATGCTAAATCGGTCAACCCAACGGGTTTCGGGTTTCAACCCAATGGGTTTGGGTTCTATCGGGTTCGGTTTATTTCGGGTTTCGAGTTCAAATTTTCGGGTCTTAACCCTAAAATTATCGGTCGGGTCGGGTCGGGTTAGCGGGTTAGGTCAGTTTTTGACAGGTCTAGTTAAAACCAATAAAATAGTCATACCTAGACCTGTCAATCGGGTCGGGCGGGTCGGGTTCGGGTTTTGGTATGTCGGGTTCGGGTCAATTTCAGGTCGGGTCATTTCGGGTCACAAATTTATCGGGTTCAAACAGGTCGGGTCACTACGGGTTTGTTGCGGGTTCGGGTCGGTCAACGGGTTAAATAACCTGGGTTTTCCTATTTATTTTAACAGTTTATTTGTTATTTTTTAGTTAATTTCTTTTCATTCTTGCTTATTTACCTAAAAAGTTATAGTATAATCTAACTCGAGCCTAAATATAAGGATTTGGATTTTGGATACAAGACGCTCAAATTTTGTATTCATTAATATTAATATTTAATCATAAAGTGGTATCTCACTATTTTAGGAACATTTTTGTATTGGCTCAAAAAAAGGAACATTTTTGTAACCAATCATGTGTTAGACTAAGGGGGTGAATAAGCACAATGACAAGTCCCAATTTCACATTCATGGTGCTTGGTGGCAGAAGAATTTCAACAAGAAATGATTGACCTCAAGGTTCAAATCGTAAGAGATTCAAAATTGATTATGAAGAAAAAATAACACATGACCTCATAGAGTTCTTGTATGCATATACTAGGAAGCATATATCAATTCAGAATAGGAAAACTTACAATCCACGTATTATTAAAAAGTATGGTATTCCCTCATTTTGTATATATTTCAGCTTTGATAAAGTCATAATCATTTATGTAACCTAGAGCATCTTTAATCGATTGGCTATTAATAATTTTAATTGGTTACTATTAATCGTTTGCCCAAACCTTGAGAAGTATATATACATCTTTCTCGGAGATATTAACTTATAACATCTTCAAGTAATTGGTTTGTTTAATGTTAATAATCTAGAAAATTAGTTTTTCAAGCAATCGATTGAAGTCAAGTCCAACTATTCATTAGAGGAAGGAACGAGACTGCAACCAAACTTGACTTGGTGTGAATTTTTTTTCACCATTCTCGCTTTTTAGTTTGACCCAACGGGTTGAACCAAACCCGGTCAGGTTTGACCCAGAAATTTCTCGGGTCATCGGGTTCGGTTAAAATCGGATTTCGGGTTAATTTTTTCGGGTTATGACCCAAAAATTTTCGGACGGGTCGGGTCGGTTTTTCGGTTAGGGTCATATTTTGCCAGGTCTAGTCATACCCTATTTATTCACTTGTAGTCACATTAATATATTCTTATTATATTAAGTAAGTCTTTTTTCAAGGCATGCAAAGTGATAATACTACATAAAGTTCATTAATAATATATTTCCTTTTATTTTCCATATTAATTATAAAAATATTCTCATGGTATAAAAGTTAATAAAACCCTTATTAAAAAATATATCTTTAATCTTCTTCCCATATATCTTTTTATTGCATATCTTAACCATATAAATTTTGTATGACTAACATCTCTTATCAAAATATATATGTAAGTTTATAGCATGCTTTTTTAATTTGACATGCAAACCTTTTTATATTATGAATATTCTTAAGATATTATTTTCTAATAACTTGTTCTAGCTCTTTTATTTATATAGTAAGTTTCAAATATTGTACTTATAATATTTATATTAACCTTTCCATGTATATAAATTAATGATAATGAACACATTAATTTATTTAAAAGGATAACCATATCGATTGGGATTTATTTTATAAAATAAACATGCATATTATTTATTTTATTTATGTACAAGGGATTTAATAAAAAGTTTATCTTTTCTAACAACATAGATTCTCCTCAATATTTAAATTATTATGCTACTAGTATAAATCTAGTATATAAATTAAAGGTATTTATATCATGAAAGGCAAGGATTTTATTTAATTAAAATACACATAAATTAAAAATAAATGGACCTTTCTTTCCACAGATTGTACGCTTTGTAACACATGGTAACAGGGGAGAAGCCAAGGGGAAGGGGCGGTGCACCAGGAAGGGACGTCGGCGACCCAGGGAAGGCTCGACGTGGGCTCGGAGGCGCTCAGGTGGATCGGCGGTGGCTCGGAGGCGGCTCAGTGGTGGCTCGGTGGTGTTTTAGTGTAAAAATCAGCAAAGGAAACAAGGCTCTTTGGCTGAAATTCTGAAGATTGAAGAGAGCAAAATGCTAGAAAGAGAGAGGAGAAGTTTTGTGAGTTTACCATGGATTTTTCAGCCTTTAAATAGCCAAAGCATGAGCTTCCCTTGATCCACCATGGTTGGTTTTGACCAACGTAGGAGGAGGAAGAAGCATGATTGGTGGGATTTGTGTTTGTTGAAGATGACATATGATAATGATGGTTTTGGTGAGTCTTTGAAGCAACAACGGAAATTGGAAGAAGAAAAGAGCATGCATTGGTTTTAAGTCAATTTAGCCAGACAAGAATTGATGCTCCTTTGGGGAAGAAGAAGAATGAAGGGAATAAAAGAATAGAAAGTCCTTAATGAGTAGTCAAGTTACAATA
Source organism: Fallopia convolvulus (assembly GCA_964016875.1). NCBI lineage: Eukaryota > Viridiplantae > Streptophyta > Magnoliopsida > Caryophyllales > Polygonaceae > Fallopia > Fallopia convolvulus. The sequence goes on from OZ024720.1 coordinate 5,610,535, forward strand.
GCCTAGCGGATATGAGTGTGTGTGATTATGAGAAGGTTTTAAGAGGTCTCATTTTCGAGTCCTGCCTCTTGACACCTTTTTATTTGCCTCTCTTTTATTTTTGTTAGCTTTGTATTAATACATTAATTATAAAATCCGAAATTATTATAATTCATATTTGTTTGACATTTTATTTGTCACCTTTATTAAATATATTAAAACTCTCTAATTAAGAGAAAATGATTATTTAAATAAAATACTTGTTTCATTAAACTTGGAATATTGCAGATATTACACTGTGGCAGAGGTTCAATCTTACTCTCCGTCGCCGGCTCTAGCTAATGTCCCAGGCAGCGGACGTTCGTCGCAGCACTCGGCAACGACAAGTCTCTACTCGGCTGCGTGATTTTTTTTCATACAACCACCTCTATATATAGACCCTTCCTGAGCACCTCTTTCTTCCACTCCGTCACCTTCCTCAGGTACGTTATACCCTATAGCAAAGTATGTTGATTGCAATAATTTTTCCACCAACCATGTTCAATTCTTAGCAGCAGTTACAGCAGGACATGAGCCTGAAACGTTCTCTAAACCTGTAAAACATCCAGCCTGGTGTGCTGCTATGGTTGAAGAGATCGCCGCTTTCGAGCACAATTGTGCTTGGACAATTCAGACGCTTCCGCCGGACAAAAAAAAACCCTTGGTTGTAAGTGAGTTTTTCGTATTAAATATAAGTATGATGGTTCCATTGAAAGGTACAAAGCTCGTCTAGTTGTTATGGGCATTAGGCAATAGAATAGTGCATCGATAGTCTGATACAATTATGGTTGAGGTTTGTAGGAAAATAATCCATTTAACTGGATGATAATCCATTATGGTTGATAGTCTGATAAAATTACTATGATATTTGGTTTTATAGATAGCTTAGTTCTGATACTTACATTGAAGTTTGTATGTGGATTCTATTTTGGTATTATATAAAATTTTAGTTCCAATTAATTTATTTATAATACTTTTGGTCAATTGAATGTTATAGCCATTAATAATAGCATTGTACTATTTAGCGTGATACAACAATTTAAAGTAATTATTATTGATTTTAACGACGACCTACCTGCTCGTCGTTAATCATCAACGACAAGCATGTATGCCATCGTTAATATTTAACGACAATCAAGAAGGTCGTCGTTAATAGTTAACGACGAGCATGTATGTCGTCGTTAATAGTTAACGAGTTGGTACGTCATCGTTAATAGTTAACGACGAACATTGTCGCTAAAACCAATAACATCGAAAGCTATTGCAACGAACGAACGATGATTTTTTGTCGTCGTTAAAACTTTTAACGACGACATTTTTGACCTACAACGATAAATTTTTTCATCGTTAAAACCAGTTTTAACGACGACATTTTTGACCTATAACGATGAATTTTTTCATCGTTAAAACTCTTTTTTCTAGTCGATAGGCCCGCACAAATGAACTGAAAAATTGGGGTCTAGCTGAGGGTTTAGATAAAGTGGAGTTACTCTAACTATAGTTTGATAAATCTTGGCCATTAATTATCAAATTAAGTGTTGAGATTGATTCCTTCTTTTTCCAAATCATTTTTGTTTTTATACTTTTTATAGGGTTATTATTTTTGTGAGAGAGTTTATAAATCTATCTATAAAGTTCTTAACACAACTCCACCGAAACAAGATCGGTCTAGCTGACCTGTTCGCCCGAGCCTTTGTTTAATCAAGTCTATATGAAATAAATAAAAAATATGACTTAGGAAAGGGCTCATGAGAAATGTCCACGAGATGAATTCTTGGCCGCCCAACTTCTTCATATGTAGAGTTCTCACTTGGAGAAAATGATCTTTTTGACCAATTTTGCAATGTGTTGTTGGTTTACTCAAATCTAATGCTCAAGTTTGTTTTTAAAACGGATGTAAATTGTTTCAAGGACTTGTAATGGGCTTTAAATCAAACTACAATATACTAAACTTTGATTTCACGATGCCCAAACTCAAGCCTTGACCTAGTTAAAATACGATCAGGCCGAATAAATACACAAACCCATTCTAAGTTGGGTGATAATGAGGTAGCACTAGAATGTTTGGTGGATCGGGTCGAATACGGGTGTTTGCATCCAGTACAGTAGTACACTACTTCACTTGTCACCCGCCAAACTATCCAACTTATTTTATTTGTCTATTATATATATAAATAATTGTATATTTAATAATTATTTTATAATAAACTATTATATTTATGAATAAAATTATCATTTTTTCTCTTTTTATGTGTTTTATATAATAGATTTTTTAAAATAGTATAGCTTTTTTCTTGTTTTTTCATGTAATTATAAGTTTTTGTATGTTGAAGAATAGTTTTTATATGCTCATATGTTTTTTTGATAAGAAAAGGGTCGGGGGAGGGCATCAACATCTAGACGTCCTTGGCCCTATATAGAGTTATAAGAATCGGGATTATAGGTTAGATCGTTAAAAGTCTTTTGGATCGGATCGTAATATCAAATCACTGAATCGTAAGATCCTACATTACAACTAAAAGTATGCAAGGATATGATAACCTAATCTATTGTATATTTTTTTATATGAAGTAAAAAAATGATAAACATTTTTAACTTGATTATTAAAAAATGTTGTAGGATGGACTAGTAACCTATTTTAATGGAAATATGACGGTAACCCTGAAATTATTAATAATATTTAGTCATAATTATCTTTTTATAAAATCGTAAGAATCGTTTATAGGATCGTTAGAATCATATGTAAAATCGAGATTGGATCGGGATTGTATACTAAATCATTTAAGATTCTACTTAGGATCGTGGATCGTTTCCCGTGTTATAGATCGTAGGATCGTTAGAATCATAAAATCGGATCGGGAGTCTGATAACATGCCCAAATGTTCAGTTCACCCTATCCACCAAAAATGTTCAGTTCACCCTAACTAAATTAATTGAGACTAATTTTATAAAAGATGGATGTAAAATTATCAAAAAGGATATATTTATGAATTTATAAAGAAAAGATCAATTTTTAGATTTTACAAAATTAAATTAGTGAGGGGCAATCAAAGGAAACAAATTCCATAAGGGTGGATAAGACTGAGAGTGGTAGATTAAATTTTGGCTGAAATATAAACTTCTATATAAGTTACAATAAACATCATCAACTCCCACTACCGAACAGATGATAGCGACTTTATGTTTTTACCATACGCTTGATTAAAGTTGTATAAAGTCAAAATAAAGCCCGCCGAACGAACCTGTAAACAAGCTAATACTTTTGTATCAAATGACATATTTTGGTTTTTAAAATTTGGTACTCTCAACAAGCTAATACTTTTTTAAATTAGTCTAATATATGCTCCACAGACAAATCCTAGATATATGTATGAAATTAGCTCTCATATCACGAGAGTAATATAGAATCAATTATCACAATAGACACACACATATGTGTCCGCGAATCACTCCATATAGTAACAAATAACTTAGATCAATATTCCTTGATCAGCCACACATCGGTTCTCGATTAATTTGTCTCCACATCTGTCCCATATCAATCTTTTAATTAGGGCATCTGCATCTGTAAACTATTTAATGATTGTAGTTTGAAGAGTCCCTACAATTAACTTACTTATTTATATATAGTTAGAGATCCTCTATTACACCAATATACATCTCATAAACGAATATAAGGATACTCGATCAGCTCAATAATTCAATTATCCAACCTATATGACTTGTAATCGACGTCAAATTTTAGTTTTTCCTTCAATTTATAGTGTATGGGATTCCATGTCAAGCCCTAATTATTAGTTAAGTTACATTTGATATTTTTATATGCTCGAGTTATATATCATCGATTCACTGAAGATATATGTGAAGCGGAAACGAAACAAGTAACCATGGAATCCATGGTAGAGCACGAGAGAAAGCAGAGGAATTCTCTGGGATGAATTAGTGAATTAGTGAGTTTGTTACAACTAACTACACTACTATATAAAGCTATAGTTAAGCTAACTAGCCTAACACTAACTATAGTTAGCAACTAAACTAGAGTTTACTAACCGACCTACTTAACCGACTCTTTAGTAATATATACATCATACTCACATCCCCCCTCAAGCTGGACATGGCGGATAACGAACAAGTCCAAGCTTGGAAACAAGATGTCTATGTTGATCTTCACCTAAGGCTTTGGTGAAAAGATCAGCTAATTGACTAGCAGAGGAGACATGATGTGTCTGAATAAAGCCTTCCTGGACCTTGTCACGCACATAATGACAATCAATGGTGAGATGCTTGGTACACTCATGAAATCCGGGGTTGGCAGCAATATGTTGGGCTGCTTTATTATCACAAAACATCACAATAGGACGAGGCACATGAACCAGCAAATCACTTAGCAAACCATCTAACCAAACCACCTCACTAGCTGTCGAAGACATGGCCCTGTCCTCGGATTCAGCTGAGCTTTTGGCAACTGTTTTCTGCTTTTTGGTCTTCCAAGAGATCAAAGAATCTCCTAGAAAAACACAAAATCCAATCAAAGAACGAGCACTAAATGCACATGTAGCCCAGTCAGCATATGTGTACGCTCAAAGAATAGGATTTGCAGATGCCGAATAAAACAACCCCAAGTCAACAGTCCCTTTCAAATATCGAACCACATGTAGAGCTGCATTGTAATGTGGTTCTCGTGGAGCACTCAGAAACTGACTAAGATGTTGAGTAGCATATGAAATGTCCGGACGACTTATTTTTAAGTAAAGAAGCCGACCTACTAACCTTCGATAAACCTCTGGATCAGGTAACAACTCACCTTGATCTATAGACAACTTAAGACCTTTTGAAAGAGGAAACGCAACTTCTTTAGCATTGAACAAACCAGTATCTTTTAAAATATCAACAATATACTTTCTTTGATTCAAAAGAATCCCAGTGGAAGAGCTTGCTACCTCAATCCCCAAAAAATATCTAATGTCACCAAGATCTTTGATAGTAAAAGCTAAATGCAAAACCTTCTTAGTGCTCTCAATTTCAAACTCTGAATTGCCAGATAAAAGCAAATCATCCACATACACCAAAGCAACAGTGGTATGAGCTATTGTAACTTTAACAAACATAGAATAATCCCTTTTGGATTGAACAAATCCAAGGGATAGCAATAGCTTAGTAAGCTCACTGTGAAGCCTGCTTAAGGCCATAAAGAGAACGCTTAAGTTTACATACCTGGTTAGGAAACTCAGTTTTATATCCAGGAGGTGGCTCCATATAAACCTCTTCATTTAAAAATCCATGTAAAAACGCATTGTTGATATCCAATTGTTTAACTAGCCACCCTCTAATTGCAGCAACAACCAAGAGAGAACGTACTGAAGCAAATTTTGCAACAGGAGAAAAGGTATGTTTGAAGTCTTTCCCCTCAACTTGATTATAACCCTTAGCAACCAATCGTGCCTTGAACCTTTCAACAGAACCATCAGGACGAAACTTGATCTTATACACCCATTTACACCCAATGGCCTTATGATTAGGTGGCAAATTGACAAGTTCCCATGTATGATTATCCTCTAGAGCTTGAATCTCTTTATTCATGGCAGAAACCCAGTGTTCATCCTTAACAGCTTGATGATAAGAAGAAGGCTCATAAACTTGCATGACATTACACAAGCTTGCTTGATAATCAGAGGAATAAGAATTGAGATTTGAATGAGTGGCAAGGAAAGAAAGAGACATGGAAGGATTTGTTTGAAGAGTAGGACAAACAAAATCCTGAAATCTAGATGGTGGTGCAACATGTCTTTCAGACCTTCTTGTTGGAACTACTGGAGTAAGAGAAAAATCATTTGAAGCACCAGTTGTATCAGGAATAACTGAATCAGGAGCTATCAAAGCGGAATTATCTAGAAGAGAAGAGTGTTGATCTAAACTAGATGATGATTGAGCACCAGGTAGAACATCAAAATTGTGATGCCTAGAAGAAGAATCACCAGGAAAATCAGCTTGATGCCTAGAAACCACCGTGCTCTCATCAACATCAGCAGGATTTACTAGAGGCAAATTGTGTGTTTGTTGTTGGAGAGAAGATGAACATGGTTTATCATGGAAAGGAAAAACATTTTCCTGAAAAATAACATCTCTGCTAACAAACAATTGATGACTATCCAAGTCATACAATTTGTATGCCTTTTGAGCAAAGGGATATTGATGGCCGGATCGATGGAGGGGATGATGGTGCAAAGAGATCGCCACGAGAATCCAAGGAATTCCGACAACAAACACCACACAACTGACCCGTCTTCAACTGGCTGGATCTTCCTCGTCCGAACTCGAAATTGAGTGATTCCAATTCGAGAGGTTAGATCTATGAGTCTAGTTGAAGTCCTCAAAATATGAGACCGAGATGATGAGCGGATTGAAAGTTATGTCGAATTTACTGAGATGGTGCAGAAACCTCCGAGATGGATGATGGTTCGAAATGGAGAGAACAAGGGGATATGGATGCTTGATAACTTGGATATGACTCACCAAGCTCTCAAACAAACTAGGATGCTCGAAATTGTCGGATATGACTCACCAACAATTGAACAACGAGAATTGAACGAAACAAAACAAGAACTTCGAATTGAAAATGCAAGGAAAAGAGAAGCAAATTTCGTCCAAGTCTACCAAGGGAGGAGGGGGATGGACGATCATATAACCTAGATAACAAGCCTCACAAAATCAGCCCCCTCATTTAAAGAAAATTACAAAAACAACCCATAAAAACCGAGAGCACATTAATCGTCCTTAACCGTTAAGTTGTCACTTATCGAACCATGATGTATCATAAGACTCCAACTTTCACCTTTGCTAACCAAAGTCCAACTTATGAGCCATGAGCTCCTTCTTGATCTTGTCAAGCATTTCCCTAGCATGTGCTCGAGTGATGCGCCGAAGATAGGGCGTGGTACCTTGACTTGGCTTCTTAGCGCCTCGGACACCGGCCTTGGATATTTGTCCAAGTGAAGACCCTCCTTTGTCGTGCAAATTGAACTTGTCTTTAGGGCTGAGATCTTCACTCAAATCATGGAGCATAGTCCCTTTAAAAGTGCCCGAAGAAGTGGTACCATTCATCAAAGGCCAAGGCGCGCCAAGGTCGGAAATCAGCGTGTGCAACGGCGCCCCAATATGCACGGTACTGTGGGGCCATGACTCGATAGATGGAATCACATCATCATCCTCCCCTTTAAAAGGATTCGTCCTCGAATCTATCAAGCCTGTAAAACAAAGGACACATCGAGGGAAGCACAAGCAAGTACACTCTATAGAAGTCAAGTTAAGAATAACATTTCCAATCTCAATATGATAGGCCAGAAAGTATGCACTAGCTACACCACTTCTCTTCCTATTCTTACGGGTACATCTCATAATAAAGCAATAAAGAGATTGAGTGTAAGTAGGCATCAATGGAATTCTATAACCTATATGCATCCTAGATGACATGTATTGGGCAAGAGAACTAAAATGGAAGCAAGAGTACTTAGTACTAGATGTCACAAATGCATGAAAGAAAACTGAAATTATTTGATCAAATGCATGTGACACAACCAACACGTAGTCATAAATATAGAATAGAGGAGTGCAAGAAACTTCCCTGAGAAGTGCACTCATATCACCCTGTGAGCTCAACAATGGAGGTAGGGCTTCTATCTCCCTTGGTGTGGCATTCTCCATGACAAAGACATCTTTCTTGGCCTCCACAAGAAAAGGAATGTAATCACCGCTTGGAGTGACTAAAACAGCCTCGTCCTCCTCATGGAGAAAGAAGGGAAAACTTGAAGGAATCATAGGAAACACATCCATACATGGTTTAGCCAACGAGTTCATGGAGCTAGGAGTGATGGTAGGACGACACTTGATTTTAGGAGATGATTCCACAACTTCCTCCTCTTCTTGCAATATGTGCATCAGTTTTATCGGACACTTGACGGAGATGAGTTGTTCCAATTCATGGAAAAGAATCTCTCTTTTTGGTTGTTCTATGTCACTCATCAATCTTTGTTGGAAGGAAGTCTTATCCCCTTCAAAAGGGTGCGTCCACGAACCCAGCTGACCTACAAAAAAGATCAACACACAAACCTCCTTTCCAAGCACAACATGATATGACAAAATATAAGCACAAGCTATGCCACTTTTCTTTGCAATCCTATTGGTATGGTACATGACAAAGCTAACCAAAATATGAGAGTAATTCAGCCAAGATGTCAAGTTTTGAGATAAAAGTAAGGAAGAAGTGTTACTTCCCCGAATGGCATGCACATCGTAGCTTGGGACAGTTTTCAACTCTAAACTGTTCAAGGTCGTTCTCTTAGCTCGGAGCTCCAAATTGAGAGATTCCAAGTTCCAGATTGAGCTTAAGGCGTCTAATTCATTTCCTCCAAATTTGAGCATCATTCGACCACTGAGTTGTAAGTTACACCATTTTTTCCAAGGTGGTGCAGATTTATCCGAGAAGGAAGTTTCACTTTCCTCTTTCGGGTTGACCAAAAATAGGGGAGTAGAGGGCCCCCCTTTGGCTATATTCTTGTCCTTATTTTCCTCTCGTTGAGCAAGCTTCTTCCTTTGCTCCTTGGCTGCGTAATCCAACATTATCTAACGGGAAGACATCGGGTGCAAAATCACCTTCTTTCCCTCCATTTGGAAGTGGTATTCGTTGGATATTCCATCATGGATCGCTTTCTTGTCAAATTGCCAAGGGCGTCCCAATAGTAGATGACAAGAGGTAATCGGGACAATGTCACACTCCACCTCATCCTTGTATGGTCCTATAGAAAAAGAAACACGAGCCCTCTCCTTGACTTGGATAGGGGCGTTAGAGTTCAACCAACACAAAGGGTAAGGTAAAGGTTGAGGAGTAGTACTCAAATAAAACCTATCCACCACCTCTTGGCTAATAACATTGCAACATGAACCGCTATCAATAATCACACTACATACCTTATCCACGATCTTGCATCGAGTGTGAAAGATAACTTCCCGTTGACTAGGCCTGGTGGTATTCTCCGTCATGAAAAGTGTTCGTGGGACCACCAAGCACTCTCCATCCTCTCGTGTCTTCTTGAGCTCCCCCTCTTGAGGTACTTTTGTCCTCTCGTCCAACGACTCCACTTGGTTAGAGCTTTGTAGCACACTTGGTAGAGCCCCCGTTTGAGGCACTCGTGCTCTATCATCTCGGTTGCGCACTTGGCTCTCCAAATCAGTCAACCTAGTTCCCAAAGCCTCAATGGATTGTTGCAAGGATTGTTGCATGGTTTGCAACATGGCAGCCACCGAACTAGTGGATGTCTCCTCAACTTGTTCCTTATTCTTGTCATCACCTACACTTGTCATTGTAAAAACAAGGCAAAGATCAAGGTATAGAGGTCACACGAATTAATCACCAAGACTTGCCCGAGATGAAAATCCGACAAGTTGCAAGTAGGCAAAAACAACAAAGACAACAAAGAGAGAATTCATCACACACTTGCTTAGGAAAACAATGCTAGGAAGCTACTAAACCACCAAGACTCAACACCAAGTATTACAAATTAATTAATTTTTTTTTGTTTCGAGCAGGCCTTTGCTAGGCACTACTAGACGACTACTCTTTGTAGGCCTTTGCTAGGCACTACAAGATGACTACTCTTTCCGTGCCCGGCCCCTTATTAGCTTTACGCCGCCGGGCAAGGTTTTTCTAGTCTTTAATCTTTCTTTCTATGCCTGGCCCCTTATTAGCTTTCGCCGCCGGCAAGGTTTTTCTGATTATTCAACAAAAAATTTCAAGACACTTAAACAACAACACAAGATGTCTCGTCTTGGTGTCGTTCCCGTATCCTAGCACCGTAGCCAACAACAAGCATGTAATGACGACAAACAAGGCTGGTTTGGACCTTAATCCCACGTTTTTTAACTCAGCAAAATCAGCAAGACACACTTAAAACCAACACTAAAGAAAGGCTTAAATTCAAGCAACAAATGCACCCTTTCAACTACCAACTTTTGATAACTCTTTTGGGTGTTCTATTGGAACGTTTTTTGAGCATGGTTTGCAGCCATGGCTGAACACACACTCGGCCAAGACAACCACAAGATCAAGACAAAGCAACGACCACAACAACACACAACAAGGACACTATGGTCGCACACAACAACACAACGCAACCAATAAAGAGTTCGAACCTAAAACCTTGCAACAAGTGGAAATTCAAGGTCGGAACAAGGTTTAGATGGCGATACCTTCGCGTGGCTCTGATACCACTTGATGGCCGGATCGATGGAGGGGATGATGGTGCAAAGAGATCGCCACGAGAATCCAAGGAATTCCGACAACAAACACCACGCAACTGACCCGTCTTCAACTGGCTGGATCTTCCTCGTCCGAACTCGAAATTGAGTGATTCCAATTCGAGAGGTTAGATTTATGAGTCTAGTTGAAGTCCTCAAAATATGAGACCGAGATGATGAGCGGATTGAAAGTTATGTCGAATTTACTGAGATGGTGCAGAAACCTCCAAGATGGATGATGGTTCGAAATGGAGAGAACAAGGGGATATGGATGCTTGATAACTTGGATATGACTCACCAAGCTCTCAAACAAACTAGGATGCTCGAAATTGTCGGAGATGACTCACCAACAATTGAACAACGAGAATTGAACGAAACAAAACAAGAACTTCGAATTGAAAATGCAAGGAAAAGAGAAGCAAATTTCGTCCAAGTCTACCAAGGGAGGAGGGGGATGGACGATCATATAACCTAGATAACAAGCCTCACAAAATCAGCCCCCTCATTTAAAGAAAATTACAAAAACAACCCATAAAAACCGAGAGCACATTAATCGTCCTTAACCGTTAAGTTGTCACTTATCGAACCATGATGTATCATAAGACTCCAACTTTCACCTTTGCTAACCAAAGTCCAACTTATGAGCCATGAGCTCCTTCTTGATCTTGTCAAGCATTTCCCTAGCATGTGCTCGAGTGATGCGCCGAAGATAGGGCGTGGTACCTTGACTTGGCTTCTTAGCGCCTCGGACACCGGCCTTGGATATTTGTCCAAGTGAAGACCCTCCTTTGTCGTGCAAATTGAACTTGTCTTTAGGGCTGAGATCTTCACTCAAATCATGGAGCATAGTCCCTTTAAAAGTGCCCGAAGAAGTGGTACCATTCATCAAAGGCCAAGGCGCGCCAAGGTCGGAAATCAGCGTGTGCAACGGCGCCCCAATATGCACGGTACTGTGGGGCCATGACTCGATAGATGGAATCACATCAGATATCCTACCAAGATACACTTCCTAGCCTTGCTATTGAACTTATCTAAAGTGTTGTTCAAAGCATAACAAAGAACACCAATCACCCTCAAACTATTGTAATCAGGTGGTTTCTTCATCAAAACCTCATAAGGAACTTTCCCATTCAAAACAGAAGAAGGCATGAGATTGATCAAAAAAGTGGCAGCTAATACACACTCACCCCATAATTTGATAGGAAGATAAGCATGTAACCTCAAAGCCCTAGCAGTCTCAATCAAATGTCTATGCTTGCGCTCTACTCGACCATTCTGCTGTGGATTACCAGGAACAGATCTTTGGTGTATAATACCTTTCTCAAGGAAAAATTCTAAACACCTCTTATTCACAAACTCTGTCCCATTATCACTTCGAATAACCTTGACAACTGAACCAAACTGAGTATGAACCATATTCACAAAACTCACTATAGCTCTATATACTAGATCCTTAGAAGCCAACAACACTGTCCAAGTAACCCTACTATAGTCATCAACTATGGTAAGGAAATACCTAGGACCTCCTATACTAGGTTGTTTGTAAGGGCCCCATAAATCCATATGCACCAAGTCAAACAAAGCAGATGCTAAAGATGAACTTCGAGCATAAGGCAATTTATGCAATTTGGAGAGAACACAAGTCTCACAATTCATATTCATATCAGAAATTGTATCAAGCAAATGCAATCTTTGCAGTTTTGCCACAGAAATATGCCCTAACCGAGCATGAATAACAGACATATCAAAAGGTTTCACAACATTCACAAGAGTTTTAGTTTTCTCCTTATTGCTACTATGATTAACAAGTGTAGAAGCTAGAACCTTGTCCTTCACCCTGCCTGTATACTTGAATTTGTATAAATCTCCAACTCTTTCTCCTACAGCAACAAGTCTTTTAGTTGAATGGTCCTGAAAGAAGCACCCATTCTTAGTGAACATGGTTGTATAACCAGTATCATCTGCCAACTTTGTTACTGATAACAAGTTGTGCCTGAATTCTGGAACATACAAAACAGAATTCAAAATGATTTTATCATTCAAGCAAATTTTCCCAACCTTAGTAACCTTCTTGATTGTTCCATCAGGTAATCCTACCATAACTGGTTTATGCAATGAACAGAAATCATGAAACATAGAGGGATTGAAACACATATGATATGTGTCCCCTGTGTCAATTACCCACTCATGATCCTCAAAATTAACTTGTGCATGCAATGCACTAGGAATGAAATAAGTACCTGCAAAGCTAGCCATACAGTCTGCCTTCCCTTTGCCTTTCTTCATTGCCTTCAACACTTCTTGACAAACAACATTTACCAGTGACATATCAAAATCAGTGTCTAAACCAGCACCAGTACCATTAGCCTGCTGAGAAGACTCCCCTACCTCTAAATCAAGAGGTGATTCAATCTGATTGACAACATTAGAAGAAGAAGCATTTTGCCTTGCATTTTTTGCCTTTAACTCCTTGTACCAATCAGGATAACCATGTATCTTGAAGCATGCCTCCATCAAATGTCCCTTCTCTTTACAATAGTCACATTTCCTGTCCATTTTCTGTCTCTTGAAATCTCTATAATCCTTCTTTGTACCACTAGATGAAGCCACTAATCTCTGATCTCCAGAAGTCTGAGTTCCACTCTTATGATTATTCACCTGATGTCGTCCAACAGACATAGCACTCATATCCGACACATTTGTCTCACTAGTAATCCTCCTTTGTTGCTCCACTTGTTGCACCATAAAGAAGGTTTTATTAACAGAAGGCAATGGATCAGAAGACAATATCTGGCTCCTAACTGGCTCGAATGCATCATTCAGCCCCATAAGAAACTGCATCACCTTATCCTCATAATCTTCATCTACAATGCGCTTCAACAAAGAGCATACGCACTGTTTAAAAGCACCACATTCACATACATGTACATGCTTGACATTCTGAATTTCATCCCAAAGCATCTTCATCTTAGAATAATACTCAACCACAGTCATGTTATCCTGCTTCAGGTTTGCCAGATCACGCTTTAGCTGAAAAATAAGTGGCCGATTTGACTGAGCATACCTCTCTGTAAGCTCCTTCCACAATTCCTTTGCAGATTCCACATAGATGAATCCCTGAGCAATCTTAGGATCCATAGAATTCAAAATCCAGCATCGAACCATGTAATCCGCTCGTATCCAGCGCTGATACTCTTCAGTTCCTTCGTCAGGTTTTTCACAAGCTCTAGTAACGAATCCTTGCTTGAATTTTGCTCCAAGCGCTAGCTTCACAAGTCTGCTCCAATTTGTAAAATTCGTGCCATCAAAATGCATCGGAGTAAGCTGAGATCCCGGATTATCCGAGTTTGAGAGATAGAAAGGATCGTTATTCGCATTGGCGCGAAAACGCTCATACTCGTCAAACTTCCTGAATCTTGAAGTGACTTCATCGTCATTGTTGTTCAAATCATCAGATTTCGTCATTTGCAACGATCAATTGACAATCAATAGCTCTCGTGCAAGAATACCAGAATTAGGTCAAGAATAAACACCGAATGAACAAAATAAGGAATCAAAAGATGATGATCGAATCCTAAAAACAAGCTTCTTAAGATCGAAAAATGGAAGAAAATCACAGAATCGGAGCCTATGCTCTGATACCATGTGAAGCGGAAACGAAACAAGTAACCATGGAATCCATGGTAGAGCACGAGAGAAAGCAGAGGAATTCTCTGGTATGAATTAGTGAATTAGTGAGTTTGTTACAACTAACTACACTACTATATAAAGCTAACTAGCCTAACACTAACTATAGTTAGCAACTAAACTAGAGTTTACTAACCGACCTACTTAACCGACTCTCTAGTAATATATACATCATACTCACAATATAAAGTTTATAGTTCTCTTCCCGAGTCAGTTTTCAATTCAACCAAACAACTTATGTATAGTCGAATGCACTTAAATTTAACCAAGTTATTTCATGTTAAAGTTCGTGAGACGCGATATACAGAGTCATGTACACATATAAACACAACACATAAATTTAATGGATTTAATTCTATAATCAAATGACAATTTCACGAGTAACCACCACCCTTATATACTTCTAAAACTATATTTTGACTCTTAAAATCCGTGTAATTTCTTAGTTCTTACGTTTTTAAGATAAATGAAATAATTTTTCATCTTAAACTATATTTCAGGTGGTTGGTCAAAGCCGTACGTGTATGGTGATGACTAGAGTTGTTCGTGGGAGATTGAATTGATTCGATCCGACATCTTGTGCTTGTTAACCCGATTTTATAGCTGGAGTGTCTCCCATTTCTTTCGAAAAGTCGACTCTGTTGTGAATTTTATCGCTAGCTCGTTTCGTCGTATTTTCTCCATCCTGATTACAGTTGATTTGGTCCTTAGGGACCTCATCCGAAAAAATGCTCCATAGCGGCTCATCTCCTATTAGTATGGACCCATTTAATCTCTTTCTTTATAAAAAAATTCATTTTAGATTAAAAGTTGAACAAGATGTAAGCCTCACAAGTGCAATAATACTAACACATATGACATTTTAACAAATAATTTTAGCATCTCAACTTTTTTATAGTTAACTTAAACAATTAATATTGTACATTTTAATCTCTTTATAACTGAAACCAACTCCAATTATAAAATCAAACTTTAGATCAGACCAACTCCAATACCATATTGAAGTCCATAAACCAGGATTAGGGATCGAGTGCACACACATACAATATTAGACTTCTCTATATGTATTGGTATTTGTGTTTTTAGAGAATATTAGACTTTCTTTAGTCCAACAAATTCTCTATCCCATTTTTTAAAATAGGGATGGAGAGGAGAAAATGAAATGCTTTCCCTAAATTTAGGAAATTCTCCAAATACATTTGGGGAATGAATTAAATATGGATGTTATACATGTAAGCATGCAATTAGTTATATTATAGTGTTTTGAAAAATATTTTATATATAAAATAATAAACATTAAATGCTAGGTTCTTTAAAATAAGGAAACTGTTGGAGTTGAGCTAATTTTTCTTTAGAAAATTTTACATTCGATTCTCCATTTTGAAAAAAATTATGGAGAAATTGTTGGACATGCTCTAAGGTTTAGTTGTTCTATAAAAAATAACATCACACCTAATTAGTTTTTTTAAATTAAACAAAAAAATTAAAAAAATAAATACATTACACATTTACACCTAATTAATTTTTTAAACATCTTTATCATGTACTTTAATACTCCCTCCGTCCCATTTTGTTTGTCCAATTTCCGTTTTAGTTGTCCTAAAATGTTTGTCCAACTTTTTTTCTTTCCTTTTATATCCAACTTTTCTTACAATATTACTCATATTCAATCCTACTTTTTACCTACATTACCCAATAAAAAATCTACCCCCAATCAACTTTTTAGTCATTTCCTTTTTTTTCTCTTTCTTCCTATCTCTATCCATCAACATCATACACTCTCTCTTCTCCCTATTGGCTACTTTTTTTCCCATCTCATTTTCTTAATTTGTGTGTGAATTATTCTTTTGGACAAACAAAATGGGACGGAGGGAGTAACACATTATAAAAATAATAATATTATATTAGTAAATGCAGTTCACGTATATCATATTACCATAATAATTTCTATTGAGAACTTGAAAATGAAATTAACATTATCGATCATTGTGGTCCACGTACCCTCTCCAAGGCTCCAAATTATGCATTAGCCTTATAATTGCATTCATTTTTTTATTGAATGCGTGAAAATTTTTACATTAGTTAACTCATTTCTTGCATCAATCAACGAAAAAATATGTCAGATAAAAATAAAATGAATTTTTGAATAATCAAATAAATAAATAGAAACCCCTCTATTTATAGTTCACACCCATTCACTAATTCCACACCACCCACCAACAATTATCACATTCTCCTCATTCACGTTAAACATGGCCTACTCCCACGCTACCCGTCTAGTGCTCATTGCTCTTCTTGTGGTGGTGCTAGGCCTAATGGGATCGGGCCCAAGCCCGGCCCAGGCCCAGACATGCACGGGGCCAAGCATTGGCACGCTATACAGCGTGTGTAAGGACTACGTGCAGAAGTCCGGGCCCAATAAATACCCGTTAAAGCCATGTTGTGATGAAGTGAAAAAAGCTGATGTGAAATGCTTGTGCGAGAAAGAAGTGACCAAAGCCAGGGAGAACCTTGTTGATCCGGAGAAGGTTGTGTACGTTGCTCGTCAATGTAAAGTTCCCGTCAAGTCTGGCACCAAGTGTGGAAGTAAGTAACGCGATTTTCGTAGTTTAGATTGTCTATTACGAGATATGGTACGTACCTATCATATAATACTAGCTAGAGTTTGCGTTGTATTAAAAATAAACATTTTTTTAACAAGGAACTCACCTTTGAATTTAAAACCCTCTAACGAAATTTATGGGAAAAAAATGAATTGGGAGACTCAACCCCATCAAAAGTCCTTCGCAACATCCAATTCAGATTAGAGCTGAATTCAGATTAGAACGATTGTAACCAATTGAATCGGGTGAAAACAAAAAAAAAACAATATAGCTCTTATAATTCCCCCCTTCGCAACATCCTTCGCTACCCTCTTTTTGATACATTACCTCTAAAATTTTAGTAGTCGTTTTGTTTCTGTTTTCTTTCCAAACATGTGTTTCATCTAATATCAGAATAACTCTTATAATTCCCCCCTTTAAGTTAAACAATCCGGTAGAGTTTATTAGAAGCTTTCTAGATGGAGTTCTAAAACCTTGTAAATTAGTGAATCTTATGAGACTATAAGAAAATGGGTTTTGGGCGACAAATTTTTTCATATAAGTCAGTATGAAGAGAGAAAAATCTACACATTAAATTATATTTAGACAATTGGAATTTATCTAAATCCATCGATAGAGTTTTTGTTAAACTCCAGTGTAACCAAACCCATAAACTACTCCTACCTTAATAAGATTTTACAAGTTTACGATTATGCTAAACTATATATATTTGATTGATCTAATCTTGAGACAAATCCATTTGATTGATCTAATCTTGGGACATGAACAAAGTATAACTTTTTTTGAGCAAAGTGTACGTACAACTAAAACTCATCCTTTATGGGTGACTATGGAAAAATAGTCAAAACTTTTCAAATTTGATTATGGATAATATCAAAATTAGTCATGATAAAGCTTGATCGTTAGGGATTAAGAAAATATCATTGTTGGGGATACTTAAACTATTTATTGATCGATTAAAACTTACGTTACTCACCCATAGTTGAGGTTAATTTCAGCAATTTTAAAAGTTCGGTTTATTTTTTATTTCCTTGAAAAATGTTTAAGCCAGCTAATCACGGGCCTTGACTTTAGTACATACTTGTCTGCATGTCCGGCCCAAGTTATGTGGCCCGTATTGAAGTTGTCTCCTCTCAAATAACTTGTTTTCTTTCCCATTTTCCCAATGTAAAGGAGATCTAACCTGTCACCTGTGTGTAAAATTAATTTTTTTTTTCTAATAAATCTCCCAAATTAAATATGAAATCATCAACCAAAATTGGAGTAAAAATGAAGTAAATCATTAAAATAAAAATAATATATTTTGTACAAAATTTCCACTCTTCATCTATAAATGTAGGATTATTTAACTGTATAATTACTAATTATCTTTCTTTGAATAATACTTGCTCAAAATTATAATTTAAATTCATTAATGAAATGTAAAAATAAATAAATATGTTAATTAAAGATAATTTTTTGGCTAATAAAGTAGATATAAATCACTATTTTTTTTTTAGAATTTGTTAAACTTCATTCAACCCCCCATCTATATATGCTTGTTTTTTTTCTAACTTCTTAAATATTTTTAATCACTTAAACATTGATTTAATTAAAAATAAAATATTTACAAAATCAAACCCTTATGAAATATTTGCAATATATAATAAGGTGTTCACACCTTCATAAAAATGAATTCATTTTTTTCTCCAACCGGGTTTCTTTTTAGTGTATTTTTATGAGGTAAGAGATTAGGGGGGAAAGCTTATTGAGAAGTTGTTCGCCCTAGGGCATCTCGAAGGATGGTCTTGAAGCTCGCTCGCAACTGTCGGGGTCTGGAGAGCAGTCGGAAAGTGTCATCTTCGCAATGAAGTCTGTCATTTTATTGATCTCCCTAAAGATGTGATTCAGTTGCCGCAACTCAAAGCTTTGCAAAAAGACCAGAATGTCACACATAATGATCACGATCTACCAAGGACAACTACACACGCCATTGATGGCGTTCACGAGGCACAAGTTGTCCCCTTCTATCTCGATTCTCTAAAAGCCCAGATGGAGCGCTTCCTGGACTCCACTTCATAGGCCCAAAGCTTCAACCATGATAACAGGTTGGATCTCGCAAGTTCCATTTTCCCAGGAGACGGCTTTACCTTGATGGTCCACGAGAATAAAGCAAAAGGAGGAATGACCATTCACATTTTTTGCGTCGTCAAAATTCATCTTGATGTACCCTGTATGAGGACATATCCATTTAATTTTTTTTTTCTTTTCCTTCTTGTTGTAGTTTGTCCTCTTGTTCTCGACTTTTGGTAATTTGCGCTTTTGGGCTCCACTTCTAGGTCAAGTGAGTTGTTCCAATTGTTTTGTTGTTTGCGAAAAAGCCAATAATGTCTTTAATTTCATCATTATCTTTTATTTTGAAAATAGTTTGGTTGCATTTGTACCATATGTACTACCATATCATAGCTAAGCTTTCAAATTCTCTTTTTCTTGAGTATTCCATGGATATTGGCTAGCAAGAGGTGCGGACTCGCCGACTCACACTACAAAAAAGGCAGATTTGTCGACTACAAAAAAGGCATTTTGCAAGAGTATTTGTTGGACATAATACCTAAGAAACAAGTATTAAATTTAACCCCACAATAATCACGTAGAAATTAATTTGATCTTGAATGTATATTTTTTTATAAACAACATAAGATTTTACATGAGCATTAAAGGTTAGCTCATGAACCTACTATTGATTGTTCCTCAACCTTAGTCGATATGAGTGGAATTTTGTCCCATATAGTATGTTATGTTACTATTTTTTTGCACCATTTATGCTGGTTGATTTTGTTGTTAGTGTAGTCGGTGTGATGTTATATTATTGATCATTATAAGAAGTGATAGGTAACGCTTCGAATTTTATACAAATAGAATAGACAAGAGCCTACCTAAACTAGCAACGTTTTGTGAGAAACCAATATTCATTTTATGGTTATGCTACTAGGGTATACCATTCCCGTAAAATGTTGTTATTCAAAATTCAAATATCAATACATTTGGGCAATCAACTATTTTTCTCCTTTCAGTAGTTTTCAAATTTTCAAACTTCAAAAACTTGGTTCAACTTTCTTTTACTGTCATGTAATCTCCCGATGTATCTACATTAGAGAGCTCTCCCCAAGGGATGGAGCAATCCATTGTATCTGAATATAGGTAATCTCCCACAAATCATCATCCTCTCTAGGCACCAAAATATCACGATCCTTCATCTCTATGATGATCCTTTTGAGTAGCTCTGGAACAAGCTCCTGCATCTTTGATGGACCATGCTCTCCCAAGTCTGCCTTCATACAAGTATCCATTCTCCGAAGAAGACCCAACCAGAAGGGTTTAAATGCCGAGTTCTCAGATATCGGTTTGAGGTATTGTAAGAACACATCAGTCAGCAACTCCATTGCATACTTAAGAGTGTTCTCCATGCTCCTCATCTCTCTATCTGCATTTTCCCTCCTCGAGTACTCTATCATTTTCTCGTGTAGATCATCCACCATGGCGAATATAATGTAGTTGAAGCAATTGATACATTGGACAGAAGTGAGGTCTAGTCCCTCAGCTAGTACAAAGCTCTTCTTTAGAGCAAATATTGCTTGGTTCCTAATCTCTTCCCTTCGTGCCAAGCTAGTCTTCCGCAATGCCTCACCCAACTTGACAAATAGGTTTATAATGTAAGTACTAGTTTTATTGCTCTCCTCTATAGATGTGGAGGAGTTGCTTCCTATACTGGCATTGCTCAAGTTATTTCCTGGATCAGAGAAGTTGTTACACCATGGAATCAACAGATTCACAGTATTGGCCAAGAGATCTAATATCTGGAAGTTTTTTTCCACGTAACTAATCCTAAGGGCAACAAAACCAAATGCACAGTCAATGAAGTATGCATAGTTTGTTCGCGTGATGAAGTGACTTTCAGACAACAAGTTTATCAAAGTATCAACCCCTAGATCATAGGCTTCAGGGTGTCGCCCTGTCACTGAAAGTAGATGGAGGAGGGATTTCCACCCCAATTGTGTTTGCACATTCGAAGGATAGTCATTGAGGATCTTGCTCACTGATTGGATGATTAAATCACAACAGTTTTCAAGAATATCTTTATCAAACTTCCACATCAAGTTTATCGATTTGAAGATGAGCTCCTCTGGGTATTTGTCAATCTGATAAGAGCAAAGAAGCTTCATGACAATCTTGAAAAGAATTAAGATACCTTTCTCTGCAAACAAGTTGGGGGAAAACATAGGAAATTGAGCAACAGTGAGCATGTTGTCATGGTAAGCTGGCCAATACAAGGCAATCTTGTTGATGTTTGCAAGACTAGTTGTCAATATCAAGTCCCAACAAAAACACACAGTTTCTTCTTCCTCTATAGCTGTGCTAAACTTCTGACCTCTCCCGGCAGCTGCAAATATGAGCGACCGCCCAAGATTCATCAATGACTCTTCTGGCAAGTTTGAGTTGTTGAAGATGCTACCTATCTTGCATTGTTGTATGATTTTGACATTTTGTTCAAACTCACTACCCATTAAAACTAGAGAGTCTTCATTTCCATCCATGGGAAGAAAAGGGGCAAATCTTCCCACCACGCTAGAGTTGTGTCTTCTATTAGGGGCCCTCGAGTCACTTCCATAAGGTATGCTTCCAGATCCTGATCTAGAGTGAGATGCTCGATCTACAGATGAGGAGCTCTCTGGTGATTCAATAATTGATTGAGGAAGCAACTTTAATCGCTTCAACTTTAACAAGCAGTCAACTATATCCCTCCAAGCCCCTCTTATGGACTCACCAAACCTGTTAGCAATAGTGAAAACTGCAAGAGTTGCCATTCTTGGCTTCATATCATTGGCAAACATGTATAGAGTCTCCTCAGTAGATGCATAAGGGTTCAGTAGAGTGGTAAATTTACACATTGAGGCTAGAAGCTCGTCAAGAATGTCTTCTAAACCATGTTGAGCTATCCGAGCCACCGAAATTATCCCTTCAATGCTTTCATTCATGACGTCATCTTCATCAACATGCTCGAATATAGCAGAAAGAGTAGCAACACTAGGACCTGCTATAGTAGAAAACATGTCCCTCCCTAACCTGGGTTCGAACTTACACAAGACATACGGTTTTGTTGCCTTTGACCGGTTCATTATCTCTATCCATCTTCCGGGAGTCATCTCAACGGGGCCTGTTTGCCCGAACATAGTAATTGCATTGTTGGCTATGGATTGAAAGAGCTCAGAAAGGTATTCTCTAGGAAGATCCTTCCCACCATTGATTGCTCTGTTGTTTTTTATAAACTCATCCTCGGTCATCTTTTTCTTTACCTGTGGGTTGTGTTGATCTGTGTTCAACATAATTAGAGAGTAACAAAGTATGAACACTGCATCTTTGCTTTCAAAGAGATCTGTGGGTTGTTGCTCATAAAACCTTTCAGAAAAAGCCTCGAGGATCCTTTGGATTTTCTGGGACTCTCCAGGCAACCTGAAAGTCTCTAGGTAACTCCTTAGGGCATTGTCAAGAAGCATTCCATTGAACTCAAAGGTGCAAGTGAACTCCCTTAGAACTTGCAAGTGGAAACCATCAGGATCACCCAAGTAATCACCTAATGGACGTTCATAAATATAGCATCAACGATATCATTAGTGTCAAACTAAACTATGATACCAATATATATAACCAAAGAAGAACCTAAATGTGGCTACATGTCATTCCAACATCCAACCATCTCATCTTTGCAAAATGTCATTCCCACGTCACACTACCTAAAATTTTACTACGAGACTCTTACCTTACAGCACCTTATTTACCCATTATACTTACAATTTTTTAAACTTTTTTATGTGATATCATGATTACCATATTAAAAAAATAATGATTAATATATTTCCATACGAGGTTTTATACCAAATTAGCTATCACTATATTTTTGTTTTAAAATTCCTACAAAATTTCAATCATTTCCTTATATTATGAATCTAATTAAATTTATATATTCTTTCCTTCCAAATCCAATATATTGTTCTATAAATGATATGAGCTAATTATTTTTAATAAAGGCTAAGCATCTCTAAAATTTTAAACTTTTTACGTCTCAAATTGTTATTTTATACAAATAAACCCTAGCATTATATTGATAAATAGAAACAAAATTAGGAGAAGCCTATATTTTTCTCCATCATTTTGCAGCCAACATAATAGAGATCTGAAGTTCTCAACCAATTTTCTCCGTCATTTTTCTCCTTCTTGTAAGAAACCGTCTTTTTAGGTTAAACCATAGTACATATTAAGAAATTAAGATTTTCTCACCAAAATGTCTTTATTATTGTCCACCTATCAATCAATTGAACTCATTTCTTTTTTACCTTTGATTAGAGTTTTGTTTCATCCCAGCGCACCGATGGTAAATATGATTTTTTTTGTTCAAATAGAAAATAAGACATTCTTTTCTAAAAAAAAAAAATGGGGCTAAAAGAATCTCATTTTCTTAATGGGGGTATTATTATTATTTCTTATCATTTTTATCACTTATAAAGTTACCAATGGAAAAACAAAATCAACCCATTTTAACTCAAGAAAAACTAACCCATTTTTTCATTAAATTCTCTCCCTCTTTCCAAAAATGGTCTTGAAAATAGTTCTGATCTATTAAAACTTGTAAAATAGCTGAATTATTTCACATATTATTATTTTTAAAAAGTACATATATATTTAAAGTATAAATAAAAGGAATACATTGAATTAACATTATCTATGTATTATGAAAGAAAAAGAAATCCTAAAAATTACTCTAATTAAGGGTTACAACTTACAACTCTAGATTAGAAAATGTCTATCAATATTTATCTTTTCATGTAGTTTCTACTATGTTTTAATCTCACATATTCAAATATAAATAACTTGAAGTGTTCTATTTTTTGTCAATTTGTTAGTATATTATTTGAAATATAATTGGTGAAGTTAATACGATTTACTCATCACTTAATTTAAAAATTCTTCAATCTTTGCGCTAAAAATTAATATTTTTTCCTTCTATTAACATCTTTGTGAAATATATTACAAATAATCATAAAAGATGTGAGAACTATGCTAACAGATATTTCAAAATATAAAATGATATCAAAAGTATTTTGCTAACATCATTTATCAAGTAACATGCAAGTATCATATTGACATTTAGTGATTGTTTGGTTGAATGTGGGAAGTATAATTCCCAAGAATTTAATTCATGTGAAGTAATTTACATAAAGTTGCAAATCATAGGAATTTAAAAAACATGTTTGGTTAAAAATCTATTTCCTAGGAAATTATGTGGGAAGAAAATCTTACCCACTCTCCCCTAAGTAATTTTATCACATTGAAATGTAGGAATTGAGAAATCCATGAAAGTTAAAAATCATGGGTTTTTCAATAGCTAATATTCAACCAAACACATATACTTTATTAACTTCTTGGGATTTTTCAAATTCATGTGAATTTGTTTAACAACCAAAAAGTATTGAAGTTACCTATGGCCGTCTTGTCCAGCCTCGGAGTGAAGCGGAAAAAATAGGCAAAGGCCTTAGCATCAGGGGGATCTTGTGGAACCAAGTTTGAGAGTTTGAGGTATTCCAAACCTTTCTTCTCGTCTTGATTAAAATGGTTACCCGCCATCATTAGTTTTTTCTTTTGAGCTTTTCTTAATCTCAAAGCATCTAGCCAATCTTCCAACTCCATATCATCTCTTGCTACGTCTTCCCAAAATGGTTGGTATTCTGTGATCTCAATCGGGTGTGTACCTAATGAACCCGCCGCGACGGATGATGATTCCTTGTCGATATTGTCAGCTATAGTATGGACCATAAGAAGAAGGCCTTCAAATGCTTGGATTTGTGAGCTTGTCATAGGACCAAATGTGGGGAATGCTTGTCTACAAAGCAACTTCCCGATCTCTTCAAACAAGTTCCAACACATGAAAGAGCAGTCATAATTCACATACAGCTCGATCAAGAACATGGGTTGCCTTAAGAAACTTACAATTGCTTCTAGTGCCACTTCTTGCATCTGCAAGGAGTAACCCGTTGTTGCAACTCTTGCTAGTACAAACACAAAGTATGCTTCCAATTGGAGACGGGTATACCTACAAATTAACACAAGGTAGGTAAAAAGATTATTTCTTTTATTTTAGTTGTAGTTTGTGCCGTGTTCTAAAAAATGCTAGGCGGACGCTGGGCGAACAGGGATCGTCTTGCGCCTAGACGGCCTAAACGATGGCTTAGGCAGTTCTAGACGGGTACCTGGACGACTAGGCGGGATAGGACCTTCCAGCGCCTAGAAGGGATTTTTAGAACAGTGACTTTGTGGACACTGGGCGAACAGGGAATTGCCTAGCGCCTAGACGACCTGAACGGTGGCTTAGGCGGTCCTAAATGGGTACCTAGCCGGTCTGAACGGCTAGGCGGGCTAGGACCTTCCAGCGCCTAGGCAGGGCCTAGAAGGGGTTTTTAGAACAGTGACTTTGTGAGGAGAATTAAAAAGAAACTTTTTTTTTATATTGATTTAGGGTTTTCAAAAGAGTAAAGTAAGAAAAATGTAGTGACCTGCGTAGGAAGTTGTAAATGTTCAAGACTATGCTGCAAATCATGGACAAGACGAGTGGGCTTGTACAAGTGCCATAGTGAACCAAGTGATGCATAAGATCATCCTGGATCATCCTTAGCAGCTTAGAGTGCTTCCACAAGATACCCCCACTCAACTCCAATGCGGTGTTCATCATAACCAGAGCAATCACCTGAACTTCCTCATTTGCCTTTTGTGACACATACCCATCATTCTCCACAGTCTCCACCACATTCAACAATGAGCACAAGAAATGAAAGATGTCAACCGCACAACGAATGCCGTACCCCGAATCCAACAAGTTATTCTCTACGTAATAGTCCTCGTCGTCAGACTCATCCTCTTCGTCCCCACCCGACCCTTGCGCTTCCAACTCTATCAAACGACAATACACATTTCGGATGATCTCATGCATCGTGAAGTGCGCGGTCCTCTTGAGAAGATCACTAATGTTCAGCTGTTGAAGGACGTTGAAACATGTGTTCACAATGGTGCAAACGGCGTCGTCTGACAAGAGGATTGAGGCAGGAGAGTTCATTGATGTTGTCAAAATCTACATACATAAAAATATACATATTGTACTTAGGGTTCTCCTTGTCATTGTATTGGTATAAATAAATACATTGTTACTTGGGTTACAAGTTAGGGTACATAAAAGATAATTAAATATGCTAATACACCCCCGCAGTTGGTCTAACCTGGAGGATACGCATGAGAATGGCTTCTTGGACATGGGTGGCGGTTTTCTCGACCCTACACCCGGTGGTGGCAACAACAATGGCATTCATGGCATCCTTGGCTCCGGGTGTCTTTTCGTTAAAGATCTCGATTTTAACAATCTTGAGGATGGCGGCGAGGGCAACCATGGTGCCAACAGCAGGCACCTCATCACTCAAGATGACATCGAGAAAAGGCGACAAGTAGATGGAAGGATCCATGTTCTTCCAATCTTGTTGAGGATTGAAGATTAGGGTTCGAAGGGATCGGAGGGATTGTTGGAGGGATATGTCTTGATAAGGGCTCTCCTCCGCGGGCCCCACCGAGAGCTCCGTTGCGCCCTTTCGTAGGACCGCTAGGACCGCGCCTATCTCTGTGTTGAGCATGCATGGCACCCCTGCCTCCTTCATTCTCCTCCTTGTGCTACTCATATTGTATTTGTATCCCTCCTTGTTTTGAATTTGGATTTGGCTTTTTTTGTTGTGTTCTCTGTTGAGTTTTTGATCAATTTAGTGGAATAGATTTGAGTATTTGAAAGATAGGTTTCCAAGGAAGGGAAGCCATTTATTTTTTCTCTCTCCCATAGGAATGTTGGTTTTTCACATGACGTTTAATTGGGGAAAGTTTTGGTTTTGGGTGGATGTGAAATGGAAAACGTGTTGTGCATGGTATTAGAATTGAGGATTTATTTAGGATTTAATGTATATTAGAAAAGTAATACTACTTGATCTCTAACGATATTTGCTAAACAAGAGGACAAACATTCTCGTTGCTGACTTTTTTTTTCCCAAATTTTCAATATATCAACTACTTTAATTTCTTTTTTTTGTGGCTAGGATCATATTTAGCTAGTTTGTTAATTATATATGATTTAGCAACATAAAAGAGGGCAACACAAAATATATATTAATAAAAGAAAGAAATCCAATAGCATATTTCTACATTTAGAATATATTAACATTTAAGATGTTCTTTAGTTGCAACTAGAGATTCCTTCACAAAATGTTGTAATTTTTTATCCCACGCGGTCCACGGGCAAAACAATGTGTTAAGAGTACATTAGGTTATCATAATATGTTCCAAGTGATTTAAGGAATTGATTTAGAGGTTCCTTTAACTAGCTATTAATGATGGTTGTTATAAATAATGTCTTAATTAAGAAACTCTTAAAATCTATATATAACAATAAAAAGTTGTGTACAAGAAGCATTTATTGCACTTGGTACACAAATTTTATTATATTAAATTTCTTGTTAGATTGTCAAGATAAGCTCTTTAGTTCAAGAAGCTTGGGCCTTTGTAGTGGAGATCTAAGGTTCGAATCTCTACACACTTATTTTTGCCAAAATCAACATTATTTATACATATTGTAGGAAATAATGAAATCAGATTGTATTCGAATATGAGATTTTTGTATTTTAAAACTACCAAGCTTGATTGTGTAAGAAATTTATTTCTTTTCCAATTAAAATATTAATTTGGCACTAGACACGTTATTTTAAATATTCGACTTCGAATAGACACGTTGGCGAATTATTGACATATATATGGTAAATATTTAAGGTTCAAGTCTCATGGTGAAAAACATTTCTAATTTTTTAGTCTTATGTAAATTACTTAAACAATAATTTTTGTTAAAATATTGTGTAAATGTTATAAGTATTTAAATGTATAATATGGATTAACATCACATAGAGATTCTCTTAGGATGCTTATTCTCTTATATGTGTACTTATTGCCCACATTACCACCCCTAATTACACCCCTATTTATGTGTATATATGTTTAACCAATTAAATTTCATGAATTGACCTATATATATGGTATTGTACAAAGAGATCCAATGGTGTACACATTTTCCCTCTCTTGTGTTACTATTCTCTCTATGGTTACAATTAGTTTATAAACAATTATCAACATGTTTGAATAGCTCAAGGTAAGTGTAAATTATTTTTTCTCTATGTCTTGTTGGTTATTGGGGTCTTAATACAATTATTATATATGTATTTGTGCAAATCTCTCCTTTGATATTATGTTGGAAGTCTATTCTCATTAAAATATAAAAATAGTATCTTGAATGTTTTTTTATTATATTTCTACTTTTTAATATCATATTGGTATTGCTCTTTATTATCTAACTAAATTATTGTTAATTTAAATCTAAAATTTTTTTCATTTAAAAAAAATCTCAATTGTTGTAAATTATTATTTGCTATTTTTTCTATATTGTTTTGTGAAATGATCATCGATTTATATTGTTTACAATGAAAAATTTGATACCAATTATTTGATTTTTTTGTTGTTGTTGGCGAACTGGAGAAAGTGGTACTTTGTATATTCTGTTTGGATGTTGTTCGGTTTGATCTTGGTGATTTTAGAAGTGAAAATTGCATTGACTATGCGGTTGTTTATTGTTATAAAATATTTGTACATGACCTTTGATGATTTCTCCATATCATCAAAATGTGAATAGTTTTTCCCCTTTATATCTCTATTTTTTATATCAATTATTTACGAATGTATGTGTCCATTTATATATATCAATTGCTTAAACTATTTTTTTTGTTAAAACATTGTGTAAATGTTATAAGTATTCAGATGTATAATATGAATTAACTACACATAGAGATTCTCTTATTTTGTTTATTCTCTTATATTTGTACTTATTGCTCATCCCTAATTACACCCCTATTTATGTATATATATGTTTGACCAATATAATTAAATTTCATGAATTGACCTATATGTATGGTAAATATTTAAGGTTCAAGTCCCATGGTGAACAATATGTCTAATTTTTATAGTCTTATTTAAATTTCTTAAACAATATTTTTTGTTAAAATATTGTGTAAATGTTATAAGTATTTAAATGTATAATATGGATTAACTACACATAGAGATTCTCTTAGGATGCTTAGTCTCTTATATGTGTACTTATTGCCCTAATTACACCCCTATTTATGTGTATATATGTTTGACCAATTAAATTTCATGAATTGACCTATATATATATATATGGTATTGTACAAAGAGATGCAATTGGTGTACACATTTTCCCTCTCTTATGTTTACTATTCTCTCTATGGTTACAATTATGTTTATAAATAATTACCAACATGTTCGAATAGCTCAAGGCAGGTATAAATTATTTTTTCTCTATGTCTTGTTCGTTATTGGGGTCTTAATACTATCATTATATACGTATTTGTGTAAATATCTCATTCGATATTATATTGGAAGTCTATTCTCATTAAATAAAAAAATAGTATATTGAATGTTTTTTGTTATATTACTACTTTTTAACCATATTGGTATTGCTCTTTATTATCTAACTAAATTATTGTCAATTTAGATCTAAAAAAATTTTCTTCAAAAAAAAAAATTGTTGTCAATTATGATTAGTTATTTTGCCTCTATTGTTTTGTGAAATGATCATCAGTTTATATTGTTTAAAATGAAAATCAAAAATCAAAAATTAAAAATCAAAATTCAACTATTAAACCTCTGAACTATGTAAGGTTTGCTTCTCTTTAAAGACATACGTATGCAACATGTTATAATTCGGGCGCAACCCAAATCCGAAATTATATTAAACTCAAAAATCTCTAATGTGTCTATATTATTAGTAGAGTTGTAAATATGTATATATAGATAAGGGTCGAACTTCAAAATCAAATTAGATGTGTTTATACAATGTTGTGTTCATTTAACAATTTCTGTCTAACATGCATGATCTAATAATTAAGTGTGTATTTCAAGTGTACATGATTATATAACCAAATTTGCATTGTGATATAACTAAGTGTGCACATATTGCATTATAAGTAATAAAGTGTGTATGATCATCTAAATGCATAGCAAAGAAGACAACGATAACACTAAACAACAAACCATGAAATCAACACACTTACAACTCCAAATGTATAAATATATTTATAAAATAAAAACAAATTTAAACATAAAAAACATTGTAAAATACATGTCCCGTGCGTACGCACGGGCATGTTCACCTAGTGAATTATAAAATGTGACCACTTATGTACATGATTAGCAAGAGCAAGATGTGAACAAATTTGAATCCATGCAACCAAATAACAACTCACTTTACCTATAAAAACAACCTTATTAAAAGAATTTAGGAGATATGTTTACGTAAAACTGGATATCTAAACTACAAATCCAAACAATACGCATTCAAACAAAGTTTAAAGAACTAGAAAAGCAAGAATCTCAGAGCAAGGTGAATGCAGAGACGTTTGGTGAACCATTTCGAGTTAAACCCTACTCTAGAGAGTCTCAATACGGGAATCCACTAAGTTTTCGAAGAAGTTTCAAGATCGGCTGCCAAAAAGAGCTAGAAAACACAAAACTTATACAAACAGGATACTAGAGAACATAAAAGATGACATAGAAGACAAATAAGAAGAAGGTATGAAGGAGCAATCTCAAATCGATATTTTTACCCCCAATCAAAGCTTAGAGAAGCTTGAGATAAAGCTTCTAGATCTTCGCCACCACGGATCTCATCGAGTTTTTGATGGTAGGACCTCTCTCCGTCGATTGCTCCACCATCGATGTCGGAATCATCTATCTTTTTTTTTTGATTAGGTAAGAATTAGGGTGCTCTCCTTACGAAGGGCGCCCTAGAGCATCCTTTCGGATGAGAACTAGAAGTTCTGGATGAGTCTTAATGAACTCAACGGGGAGACTGTGGCTCAACTTAGCAACTTTATCAGCCACAGCATTACAATCCCTAGAAATATGATTAATCACCACGTCCTGGTTTCAATAAATAGAAATAAGGATATCGGTGATTATAAGCTCAATCTCCCATGGGCAATGATTTTTCTTTTTGACCGCATTAATAACTTGGAGATTATCCCCCTCAAATTCTACCCGATCAAGATTTCTATTTTTTATCTGTCTAATTGCTTCCCTTAGGGCTAGCGCTTCAGCTTTCACAACTGATACTTTCCCAAAACTTTTTGTCACAATGTCTAGTACTTGTCCCAAATGGTCCCTAATTACAATACCTCCTGTCGAATTGCCGTTGGCTAGTTTTGATGCATCAAAATTGATTTTAATGTATCCAAGTCTAGGCTTTCTCCATTTTTCCTGATTTTTTCTTTTACTATTTCTTTTACTTATATGAGGTGTTGATCGAGCTTCTTCATCTTCCGACCACTTAGAAGCCTTATCCCAATTTGTAATTTGATTTCTAATATAAGTTGTCAAGTCTGCTATTCTTTCATCGGGATCTTGCTGAAAAACTAACTTGTTGCGTTGATGCCAAATACACCACCAAACAACAACCAAGCATGTGAAGTCTTTCTTCCCTAAGATTTGGTATATCTCATTTAGGATTACTCTTGGCGTTTTGTTTCGGGAGTCGTATGTTTTTATAGAATTCGCAATGTTTGTGTTTACTTTGTTTGTTATATAGAGTGTGTATGGACATTTTATGAGTAATTGGTTAGTATCTTCATTAGTACATTGGCATAAGACACACCCTCCAGGTGTAACAACTTGTTTTTCTCTAAGTCTTGCTTTTGTAGGGAGTCCGTTATTATCTACTTTCCAGAGGAAGTTTTTAACTTTTGGGTACGTATCTAATTTCCATAACCAACTATTTATATTTGGCGTCTGATTTTGTATGTTAGTGATTAAGACTATTGCAGAGGAGGTGGAGAACCAACCATTTTTGCTTGGTGCCCAATATAGTCTGTCTTGGATGTGGTTATCCGGGATCGGTGTATTTTGAATTTGCTCAACAATATTATCCGGCAAAATTTGTTTTAGTTCGTCTACTTTCCAGCTATGATCACTAGCAATCCATTTATCTACCGTTATTGTTTCATCAATACTTGTAGGATCCTTTGCATACAAGTGGAGCGGGCCTCCTAATTGCCAATTGTCTATCCAAAATTTTATCGTTTGTCCGTCTCCAATTTTCCATATAAGACCTTTAAAGAATTCATCTCGTAGGTGCATGAGTTTTTTCCATTGCCAAGAAGTATTTGTTTTTAGTTTGTATGTGAACAAGTTTTCATTCCTAAAATATTTTTGTGAAATTATCCTAACCCATATGTTACTTGGTTCTGCAATAATTTTCCAAAGTAGTTTCATTTGCAATGCTTTGTTCATATGTTCTGTTTTCCTAAGTCCTAATCCCCCCATGTCTTTTGGTTTGCAAATTTTATCCCAACCCACCAAGGGTTTATATTTCCTGTCTTTATTCCAAAAGAATCCTCTATTAATCCTGTCCATTTCTGTATGCACATATGAGGGTAACATAAAACTCTGCATTACATAGTTAGGCTTTGTAGCTAAGTTGGATCTGATTAGAGTTGTTCTTCCTTCTTGTGATAATGAATTTGCTTTCCATTTGGTAAGTTGATTTTGCGCTTTTCCAACGGAGTCCTTAAAGGTTTCTTTATTGACTTTTCCATTAATAATCGGGCAACCTAGATACTTTTCCAGGTTTGTCATTGTTGCAATTCCAAGAGTGCATTGAGCAATGTTTTTTTGTTGGTTGGTCATATTTTTAGACGTTTGGATAGCTGATTTATTATAGTTTACTTTTTGTCCTGAAATTCTACAAAAGTCGTCTATAATGTTTTTAACTTTGTTACACGATCCTTGAGATGCTTTGGCAAAGATGATAATATCATCTGCAAAGGATAAAAAAGGAATTCGAATACCCCCTCGAGCAATTGGGAATCCAATTGAGTTTTTATCTAGTTCACTAGTTAATTGTACCTTTCTTGAGAGGATTTCCGATGCTATGACAAATAAAAAAGGTGATAACGGGTCACCCTGTCTAAGCCCTCGTTCTGGTTTAAAGGGCTCCGTTGGTCCATTGTTTACAAGTACTGACAAGGATACAGAGCATATGCATTCTCGAATCCATCCTATGAATTGTGTATGAAACCCAAATCTATGCAACACATCTAGGAGGAAATCCCAATCAACTCGATCGTAAGCCTTTTCCATATCTAGCTTAATTGCAATCCAACCTTCTTTGTTTTTAGTATTTCTAAAGGAGTGAAAGATTTCATGTGCTATTAAGATATTATCTTGTATCGCACGGTTTTCTATGAACGCCCCTTGAAGGGGGTGGATAATTTTTCCGATTACTTTTTTGATCCTCTCTGTTATGATTTTGGAGATGATCTTGTATATCGTTGAGCATAGGCTTATTGGTCTATAATGGTTTGTTGACTTGGGGTTCTCTAACTTAGGTAGGAGAGTTATAAATGTATGGTTGATTTGTTTTAAAATCTTTCCTGAGTGGAAGAAACTTTTAACTGCCTTAATTATCATTGGTCCCACAATATCCCAATATCTTTTGTAGAATTCCGCAGTCATGCCATCCGGTCCCGGCGATTTATCCGAGCCAAGGTTCATTATTGTCATTTTAATTTCTTCGTTTGTGACGGCACTTGTTAGCATGTTGTTGTCTTCTTCCGTTATTTCATTAGTTATCAGGTTAAGATATTCATTCGCATTGTGTAGATATGTTATTTGTTTGGTAAACCTTTTTTTAAAGTCATTTCTTATTTCATCCCGAATATTTTCCGCTCCTATTATTTGTGTACCTTCGTCTGTGACAATTTCCTTGATTACTTTCCGGTTGCGTTTACCACTCGCGATTTTGTGAAAGTACCCTGTATTGGCGTCTGATAGTTTAATGTGCTTTGTTTTGGCTCTTTGTTTCCAATATGTTTTGTGGAATTTTAGTATACACTCTTTTTTCTTCAATAGTCTTAGTTGTTTTTGGATAGCACTTGGTTGGGGGGAGATTAGGATATTTTTTTGGAGTTCGACCAATTGTTCCTCAATTTCTTTAAGTTGCTCAGAAATATTGCCCAATGTATGCTTGTTCCATCGTTTAGCATGTTGTTTAAACAATTGTGTTTTCTTCACTAGTTGGAACATATTGGAACCCAGAAATTGAACTCTCCAAGCTTGTTTAACTACATTCTTGAAGTCTTTTCTATACATCCACATCTTCTCTAACTTAAAAGGTTCTGCTTTAAAGGCATGGTTCTTGGCACTGATGTTCGGGTATTCTTGTATGATGTCGTTACTAACTAAAACTCTATCTAGCTTTTCATAGATATTTCCAATTTCTGTTTTGTTTTTTTCTCCAGGTGAAAATATTACCAACAACTGGAATATCTTCCAAGAGGCAATCGTTTTTAAGATTTAATAGTCTTTCAAACTGCCATGGTTCCGGGTACACCCCCCCTTTTTTCTCACTTGCACTTTGTATTTCATTAAGATCTCCAATCATAAGAATAGGTAGGTTCATGTTTTGTAGGGTTTCAGTTAATTTTTTCCAAAATTCCTCCTTATCACTAGCATTGGGGGGGGGGGGCATAGGTAAAGCACAATGCCACAATGCTTTTTGTGACTAGATGATAGTATTTTAGAATAATGTACCTTGGTTCTTGTACAAGCACAGTAACCTCCTCATTGATAAATTGGTATGCTTTCCAAAAGATTGCGATTCCTCCCGCTCTCCCAGAAGCAGGAGACCATACAACATTGTCAAAGCCTGCACGTCTCCAAACCTGATCACTTGGTAATGAATCTGTTTTTGTTTCCGCTATTGCCATAATTTGTACTCGTTGGATTTTACAAAAGGAATCGATTTCTGGCCAAAAGGATTTTCTCCCTATCCCCCTACAATTCCAAAAACCTATTTTTATGATGATATACTATTTTTATTGTGTACCTCTTGTCAACTTTAACATGTTGTGATTTGTTTTCATTATGGTTCAACAAGCGAGAGTAATATTTCCACCTAGTGTAGTATTCTGATTTATTTAATTTACCAAGAATAAAGTATTCCCCCTTAGAGAAATACCTAAGCTGATTGTTAAATTCGTACATGCAATTACTATCATTACACACTTCTTTCCTAAGAAAAGAGAAAAGAGTTATGTGTTCTCTGTGCCTTTGTTTCCTGCACTTAAGTTTTTCCTTTTCCTTATCTTGTTTCTTTTGAGGCCTATAAATGCCATTTATTCTTTTTTTATGGTTTGATAAATGGCCACCAATATAAGCATAGCTTACGTCTTTTAACATATGGCTTGATACAGTGATCCAATTTTTGATGGTTACAGAAAATTAACCCAGTCCATCTTACGCATTCTTTTTTAATGTTGCCCTGTCTTACTGATCAGCTGGCCTACAATCTTGTTTTTTGCATTTTATAACTGGGTTCACATCAGCCTGGCCAAACTGTAGGCAAAAACGGTTCATGCCCTGTTCTTTATTTTCCCTGGTGTTCACATGTCTATTCTGTTCATGAGCATTCATGATTTTTGACTCAATCAAATGGGTCTTTAGGTGACGGAATCATCTATCTTTCATTCTCCTCTTCTCTTTCTCTGTGTTTGAAGCGGTGCAAGTGCGAAGGAGCTTACTTCTCACCAGCTGAATATAAAACTCAATATTATAAAAGAGTTGTTAAAAAAACATATTAAAAATACAAATATATTTTTCCAAGACAGCTTATATGATATATTTAATATGTGAAACATTTCTAACCTGAATAAATCAGCCATGTTAGGTAAAGAGTATTTCCTAGTTATTCAACCAAAAAAAAAAGAGTATTTCCTAGTTATTGGCCTTCTTCTTATGCAAATCAAAACTCTCCATCTCTTAAACTCAAAGCTTGAGAAAATGCACGTGTCATGATAATGTACCCTCATTGTTCATCAAAATAATTAATCCCACATCTCTTATATTGAAAGCTACTTGAATATAGATTTTCTTTCTTATTCATGTTCCTAGATTATTATTTGCACAAGATCTCTGACCGTACTAAACATCTGACACTAGTATGTTGTGATAATGAAAGCTGAATACCACGACACAAGTTAGATATGAGAAGCCATAAATTAAAATTTAGGGCATATGTTACGATCGCAATTATCTTTAACTTTGTATTCATATAGAATGTGTAGGACCAAGCTCAATATATAGTCATAAGTATATTTATTAGGAAAAATAAATTATCAAGTGGTTGGAGGTTTTATTGCATTATTGATGAGTGGAACAATGAGGGATGGTGACTTTTTTTGTCGATTACTAAATTCATACCGCAATTGTCGTTTGTGTAAAAAAGGCATATTCTGAGGATTGATTTTTTCAAGTTTTGGTGATGTACCAGAGACTCACATGGAAGTGGAACCACTACTTTTATCCATTACTTTCATTTTTAATTAGTTCATTTCTAGGGTTGACATTGGGCTAAAAGTATTTCGTCCAAAAATATGCAATTTTTTCAATTATAAAATTCGTCTTGGTGATAAAATTTAAATTTATAATTTATAATTTAGCAGATAATTGAGAACCTCAAACTTGACAAATTAGCTTGTGTCGATCAACTCAACTCAAAATAAAATTATTTTAAGATGCATGGCAATAATCTAACATTGAAGGGTTTTTAATAATGAAAGGGTTGAGAGGTTTTTTGATGGCAAAACACTAAAGCTAGGTGATTTTGCGTATTTTTTTTTATAATCACTCATTTTGTAAAAGCTAAATGAAAGGTGAAGTAATATATAGTATAATCTATAATTGTTATTCTGACAAGTATTTCGTAAAAATGCTTTTGATGTAAAATGATGCCGATATGTTAGCTAATACGGATTACAAATATATAATGAAAAAAAGGGAATTATTTTAGTCATACAATGATGCCGACATGTAAATGAACCGAAAAAAAAGGTTGAACTGTGAACCGACTAAAGTATCATGTAAGGGCAACATGTGAACAGAAAAAAAAAACACAAATACTACACCCTTTTAGATAAAAATGTCACTTAGTCATAAAATTTTGTTAAGGAAGTTGTACATGATAATTTATTGTAGCTTACGAATTTATTTTTTCAATTTACACTTATTATGATTTGTATGCAGTTTTCTTTTATTTATTAATTAAAGATAGAATATTTCTTTTTGAAAACATTTTACTAATATTTTTTATTTAGGATTTTTTTTAAATTTTTCCAAGAGTTTATAAATTGTCTTTAAGGGTTTTAGTTTATAAATGAAGGTTTTTTATCATATACCCTTAGAAAGATTGTTAAAGATAAAGTGAGTTAATAATAATTATTAATGAAACCTGAAATAAACCAACGCTAAAGACAAGAAATGAGATTATGTATTCGACGAGACAAACCCTTGTTTTTATTAATTATTTCCAAACGAGGTTACAAACACGGGATTATGCCACAGATTTCCTTTTACAAGATTCGAGGTATGTGCCTAACGAAGTTTGAGACCTCTTTGTTACAAAGAGATTGCCGCTTACAAACTAAACGAGATCTTTTCTTGTTACAAGCTATGAGAGTTGTTGTTTATCTAGCGAGATTGGAAACTTAAGCAATTACACAGAGATTGTAGTTTGCGAAGCAGCCAACAAGATCTTGCTTGAAATGAGGTCTCTTTGGTGACTTGAAATCTTTTTGTGGACCTTCTCTTGATTGTAGCGTGGTCTTTACGATGATTCCAACGCGTCGATCTTCATCTAACAAGATAGTTCTTGAGTTCAAGATATTTTTTAACCCCTTGCAACCTTCGAGGTTCTTTTCTATTTATAGACGTTTGAGGATCGTGGCTCTTGCCAACTTTCGATGTGGGACGCTTGAGTTTCGACCATTTGATTGGTCGAGACGTTGGTGGTGGCTTATTGGTCGACAGTTAGGTGGTTTTCGACTGGCCAGGCGGAGCGGGAGCATCAGCTTTTGGGTAACGAGGTTTAGACCTCGTTATTTCTTGAGGCGAGTTGTCTGACCACCTTTATCCCCTCTCGGAGCCACTCGTTGGCTTGATCTACGACGTTTCACTTTTGGGATCTGCAAGCACTAGGAAGAAATCTTCCGCTTGCCCCAGTTGTAAGTAAAGGGATTTACGGAGAATCCCCATCGGATACAAACAAATATGAATTTCAAAACATAGGTGACCGGACACTTCTCGTTCTCCTTGTCTTCTAATTCGAAATCGAATGAGTCATAGAATTTCTGGAGAATTCTCTCACTCTTTGATTTGGACACAAGTTGTATTTTAATAGGTGAAGAAAAAAACACAACTGAAGATGACGATGGGCCTTCCTCTTAAATCTCAGCCAACTCGGAGCCACAACTCGTCCCTCTTCAATCTCAGCCAACTCGGAGCCACTCGTTCCGATTCTAGAGCAACACGACGAGGTCGGCGACGGCGATTGAACTGGTCTCTTCTCCCGACTCAGTATTTGCTTCAGCGAGAGCAACCGACTCGTATGCGACTTAAACTCCTAACACGAGGGTGACCTCGGCCCCAAATCATCCGAATTACTAAAGCTGAAACTCTCCCTCCTTGTCGGGACCTCAATTGTGACTCCAACATGATCTAATTCTATTGCCTTCATCCACGTGTCGAAAGACGACGAGCCGGGCCAGAGATCGGATTCCAACTCGGATCTTGATCCCGTTTTCGGCGAGTCAACTCGGTCAACTCAATGACGACTTCTTGATCCTCCTCTACCATGGCCGATGCCGGACATCGTTGTCGACGGGAGCACGACACAAAGGACAGGTGGAGTGCGAGTGGAACCAGCGCCCCCGCTCGCCGTCCTCGAACTCCGACAAGCACACGGCGCATTCCAACAATTCCTCTTCTTTGTCTTCTTCTCCGGCGACCGAATCGGATGCGGATTTCAAACGAGATTCGAATTTCAAGGTCGGGAGGGTGAAGATCAGAGAAAGAATACAGTCGAGAAACATACAGTAAAACAATAGAGTGGATCTAAATAAAAAAATTCGTTTTTTTAAATATTTTTAAAGGAAGTTTATGGATGGAAAATCATTTTTGGTGTATTTAGGCTACGAAAAGAAAAATATTTAAAACTAGACGGGTATCAAAAGGAATAAGAATTTTTTTGGACATCAAAAGAAAACGTCAAAACCTTAAGGACACCAAAAGAAATTTCCCTATTTATTTGGTGAAGAAAAAGTTTTTATTAATTATGTATCCAAGACTAAATTGAGAATTTTTTATTGAACTGGTAAAAGATTTGAAGATCTTTTAAGAAAAGGAAAACGCTAATCGTGTTAAGACGTGTCCAATCATAAAAGCATTAACATACACTATCATCAAACGATTAGAGGTCATTGTAAAAGATGGACATCTAATGTTAGCTGGACCACGTTCAAGCTCAGAAATCAAAAGAAGAAGAAGAAGAAAGAGTCGTCGTGTAACTCGTGTTCACATGTGTGACTCAACCGTCTCAACGCGCGTATTACTCGCTTACTCCATAATAAAATTCCGGAGAATTATGGTACCTTTGGATGGCATGCATATTATAAATTAAAATTTTACTTGCGTTTAATCATATACCATATTATGAATTTAATATTATAATATGTCATCCAAACACATCTTTAATGGTGATTTATAGTCTATTTTTATGCTAAAATGAAAATTAAAACTAAAGTGATCAAGATATTAAAATAGATTTTTTTGTCCATAAAAGGTAATGGAGAGCAAGAATTCAAATTCGTGACCTAATGATCAAGTACGTTATCGCATACTAATTAAACTAGTGAGGTTTATAACTAGCTCTATTTCAACAAACGCGTTTCAATAGACATATATTAATATTAATTAATAATTTTATATATAGCAAGCTATTAAATTTTTTAGCATAAGGAGAGAAAGTACTCTCCGATTTTATTAAAACACAAAAGGGTTAATTAGTCAGTAAACGAGGGATAGTCCGACCCCGAACAACATCAAAAAGCAATATTTTAATCCCAATAGGCGGGGCACTCAATACATAAAAGCCAACTTAAAATTAAAAACTAGAGACGTAAGGCAATCCGCTACTCTACTCATTTTATCTCACGATACACATGATGGATCCGAACTAATCAGTTCCTATTAATTAAGCCTTGAAAAATCGTAACCAAGCTGACGATAGTGAACTTTGCAATTATGAGATGGTCATACCAAATTATGCTAAAAGAACGCGTCCCTACACGCGCCTTCACCTCATCTCCCAAATGGACCCAAACCCTAGAAACCCCATGGAGGCTGTCGCTGGCGAAGGGTGCTCTTCGCAAAATCTCGACCAAAAAATCGGCTATCTTAGGCACAAAATTGAAGTGGTGGCCTATCAATCACACGATCTGTTTCAGTCCACCCCAGATCTACCCTTGGAGGAAAAATCATCATGCAACTAATCGCATATTCGGCTGGATCCCGTTGTTCGTGGCGGTGCTAATGGCCATGAGGCGTTCGCTACCGCCTTCGCATAAACCTAAGAAGTGGGCGACTCGATCAAAAAAATATCACCAGCAACTTCTATGCTACTCCTATGGCGAATCTTGGGGAGTTTATCATTC
Source organism: Fallopia convolvulus (assembly GCA_964016875.1). NCBI lineage: Eukaryota > Viridiplantae > Streptophyta > Magnoliopsida > Caryophyllales > Polygonaceae > Fallopia > Fallopia convolvulus. Next base: position 5,650,853 of record OZ024720.1, read on the forward strand.
TGTGAACTCAATTTCTGACCCAAGGCATGAAAAACAATTTTCTGGGTATTTGGGATGTCGGTTGGTGTTAGAAGATGAAAATTTGAGTTTTGATGGTTCCAGAGTCGGTGACCCTGTGTTTGCAAGTCGAGTCGGCGACTTGGAAAAGTCACTGACATGACCAGCTGGCGAAGCGATCTATTTACGGAAGGAACACACAGATCATGTGCGTTTAACTGAAGACAGCTGCGTCGTTCTATTTTAGGAGAAAATCATCAAAAGAGTGCTAAAATCAAGATGAAGATAACTTGATTCTCCTAGAGTATTTTAGTGTACGCATAATTGTATATTTGGAAAGATTTGTAAGAGATTGAGTGTATATTGTTTTCCTAATCGTATGGGAAATAATATACATGAGATTTCTCTTACCTTAGTTTAAATACCCTAGTGTTTAGGCTAATTATGAAGACTCTTGAGCGACACTTTCAATATCGTGTGTAAGAAAGAAAGAGTAGGACTTGTGCGTGTGACTCGTACAAGTGGTGTGTCGAGAGATCTTAGGCATAGTGTGAGATTGAGAGTGTGAGTGCAAAGGTAGAGCGTGGTTCAAGGGTGTGGGATTCATTCTTGTACACGAGAGAGCTTTGTAATCACTCAAGAAATCAATAGAGCGAGTCTAAGGACTCTTGAAATCCGACCAAGTGATAAACTTGGAAGGGCGTGTTTTTTCTCTAAGTAAACTAGTTGGTTTACGAGGAGTTTCCACTATACATCGCTTGTCATTGACCATTGGTAATGTTTATTTTACTGTCTATTTATTCCGCTGCTTTATTACTCAAAGTCGACGACTTCGTAGGAGTCGCCGACTCATCCTAGTAATAACGATCCTACAATTGGGGATATCACAGTCCTGCTGGGTTGGCGGACCGCCCTTCCTGTGGGTGGTGCCCTCGGGGGTTTCGGTGGGATGGTTCGTGGAGAGTAGCGGTGTTTGGGTGCCTTCTGCTCGACTCGTTCGTGGTCTCATCGGTATGGCCTCTGCTCATCCCCGTTTTGGATCTTGTTACTGCTCTTTCTCCTGCTGGCCAAGCTTTGCCTGGACGGCCTTCTCAAATATCTATCGTTCTTCTCCACCAAGCTTCTTTTAACAATTTTAATTAGAACATGTCGTGGATCTCCTCTTGGGGATTCTTCGGCCAACTTGCTCTTTCCTTTGTTCGGATTCATTACCTCTGTTATCAATTGTTGGTGGAGGTGCAAAATCTTCATACGAAACCCCAAGTTCTCTCAGATGAAACATTTTTTGCTTTTTGAGCTAAAACATGTACACAAGTTTTTTCTTAGACCTTGTGTGTTGGCATGGGCCTTCACTGTCTATGGTCCTGTGTATACCTGTTGTACTGTAAAGTGCTTCTTACGAGCATGTTTTTCCTACCTAATCATTGTGGAAATCACAATGCAAGCACCTAATTTGAGGATCCAAATCTGTTTGAAAGTTTACATTTCTCCAATTGTTGCTGATGTGTTCTTTGTTGTCTTGTACTGCTTGAAACAAACCAAAATTTTGAGACCCAAAACTCAACATTACTTGAATAACACTTGTTTTGGGCTCTGTATATGTTATGTAGAACCAACCAAAATACTTAACAACACTACCACAAGTAACATCGCCACCCATCTCCTCCACTTTGTGGAGAAGTTGGCAAAGGCTTTTTCAAACAAAGGAACCCCACCTATGAGAGATACCCAAAAATACAACAAAAGGGCTACTAATAAACACAACATGGCTGAAAAATGTCTTGCAAAAGCACATGTTCTACACATAGTGCAAAAAAAAATAACCATGGAAGGAAAACCCTCTATACATGACCAAAAGCCACAACAACAGAGGTTTTTTATGAAGCTCTACTTATGGAATTGTAGGGGAATGATGTGTGGCTTGTTCTGGACCGAATTCCACGCGTTATGTCGCTTGGAAAAAATCAATGTTATAGCACTAGTGGAAACGAAAGCACAACAACCACCCGAATGCAAAAACTAGGAAAAAGCAGGTTTTGACTCGATAGAGTTCCTCCCTACAAACGGCCTTTCTAGCGATATTTGTGTCCTCTGGAAGGGAGTACAACTCCTTAATGAAACTTTTAGAACAATAGATAAGGGAGACCGATTTATCAGTTTCCATTATGCCAACCTTGAAACCCAAAATGAAATGGTTATCATCTTCGCTTATGCACCACCTAGGGCCCAAGAAAAGGACTCCTTTTGGCTGGCTCTAATAGAGTTTATGAAAAACTGTAACCCCCGTGTATTCTTATGGGAGATTTAAACGAAATCCAACACCCAGATGAAAAACTTGGGGGTGCCAGTCCAAATCACTCCCGGTTTGAACGTCTTATAGAGTCCAAAAAACAATTGTGACCTATGTGACATTCCTACGGTAGGGAATAAATTCACATGGAAAAGAGCTAGGAAACTAGAAAACACCACTTTCGAGAAATTTGACCGCACCCTGGTTAGCAACCAAATAATCCAATGGTACCCCTCAATAGCTACTAAAAATCATGCATTCTTGTCATCCGACCACTGCCCCATCTCGTGTGAGTTACCTTCTTGAGGGGCTTTCAAAGCACAACCTTTTAAATTTGAAACGTTGTCGACCTCTAGAAAGGATTTCCAAAACATTGTCAAGCAAGTCTGGCGCCTCAACGCCGGGGGTTCCCCTATGTTTAACCTAGTAAGAAAAACACAACTACTAAAGGTAAAAGCGAAAAGCTGGAACAAACATACTTTTCATAACATCTTTGAACAAATCAAAAAGCTAGATGAGGAGCTATTGAAACTCCAAATAGAAATTATCGAGCAGAATAACTTGCAACTAATCTTAAAACAAGAACGCTTGTCCAAGAAGCGTGAATGCCTTATTCGTTTCCATTACTCATATTGGAAAAAACGAGCAAAAAACACACATATAAAGGTAAATGATAGATACTCTAAATATTTCCACAGAATTGCAAGTGGAAGAAGAAACAGAACCAATATCAAAGAAATCACAACAGTGGAAGGGACCCACGTCACTGGGTTAGAAAACATCAAAAAGGAAATCAAGCACGTTTTCCAAAACCGATTCCGATTCTTGGAAATTAACCTCGCTAAACTTGAAAAGATAACCCAAGTGCTACAATACGAGATTAATGAGGAAGACAATATAGAACTCACCAAACCTGTTACCAGCTCAGAGATTAAGAATGCAATCTTTGACATTGGGTTGAAAAATCACCGGACCCGGATGGCATGCCGGCTTGTTTCTATAAAAACTACTGGAACATTATTGGTTCGGATGTAACCAAAGCAGTTAAAAGCTTCTTCCAATCGGGGAAAATGCTAAAATAAATTAACCACACATTTGTCTCACTAATCCCAAAATATGATAACCCTAACTCTACTAATCATTACCGGCCAATTAGGTTGTGCAACACCATATACAAAACCATTTCCAAGATTTTGACAAACAGATTGAAAAATGACATGACCAAAATCATTCACCCAATGCAAGGAGCATTCGTGAATAATCGTAGTATTCACGATAATACTCTTATTGCTCATGAAATTTTTCATTCTTTTAGCAACAAGAAAGGGCGGGAAGGCTGGATTACAGTTAAGCTGGACATGAAAAAAGCATATGATCGAATTAGCTTGGAATTCCTGGCTCATATTCTCAAAAAATTCGGTTTAATGACAAATTCATCGGGTGGATCCGAGAATGTGTGGAAACTGTCTCGTTCTCAATGTTGGTTAACAACGGTCTGACAGAACAATTTTTCCCTCAACGGGGTCTGAGACAGGGGGACCCTCTGTCCCCATACCAATTTATCCTTGCCGCTGAAGTGTTGGCAAGACAACTAGCCTTGCGTAGCAACAACCCTAAAAGTGGTATCGGGATCCAAATCTCAAGAAAGGGAACGAAAATCCCATTCCTTGCGTTTGCAGATGATATCACATCATTGCAAAGGCAAATAACAGCGCATGTAAAAACATTAGTGAGATCATCGATGACTTCTTCCAAATTTCTGGCCAAATAGTCAATTTTCACAAATCTGCTTTTCAGGTCACAAAGAACACGAGTAATAGCACGCGAGACCAAATAAAATAAATACTCCAGATTGCTAATTCTGTTTCCCTGGATAAATACCTTGGTTGCCCGATTATGAATGGTCGGGTAACAAAAAACACTTTCAAACCTCTAACTCTTAGAACAAGAGCCCAACTATCAAAATGGAAAGCCAACACACTATCTCAAGAAGGTCGGAAAACCCTTATAAAGGCAAACTTATTGACACAACCAAATTTCCTCATGCAATCTTTCATACTACCACAGTCAACTCCAAAAGAACTTGATCAAATAAACAAAATTTTCTTTTGGAATAAGGAAAGTAACTATAAACCGCTAATAAGTTGGAACACGATTTCTCAACCGCCTGCCCGGGGGGGTTGGGGATTGCCAAGGTGGAAGACATGAATTATGCACTCCAAATGAAACTGTTGCGGAAGATATTAGCTGAACCAACCAACCCTTGGGTTAAAATTATAACGGAAAAATACCTCAAATCCGATGACCTCCTAAACTACAAGAAGAAACAAAATACATCCTGGCAATGGTCTAAACTAATGAGTCTTAGAGACCTCTTTATCAAAGGCCTTATTTGGCAAGTAGGGGATGGCAAAACCATTTGATTTTGGAAAGGCAATTGGACTGGCCTTGGTTGTCTTACCCCAAAAGGAAATGGTGAAAACACCATGAGTTGGGAGGAACATGTAACTGATTACCTTTGTGACGACAATTCGTGGGATGTGGACAAACTGCGTTTGGTTTTAAACCCTGAGGATGCTCACCAAGTATGTCGTATTATCACCCCGGTTAACAAAATATCGGACATATTATATTGGCAACCAAGTAAAAATGGGTGGTACTCCACACATTCCACCATGCAATGGCTCCACCAAAATAAAGGTGAACCCCATATTAACCTGGAATGGATCGGCAAGTTCGACATCCCGCCAAAAATGAAGAATTTCTTATGGAAAATCGCTCGGAATGGGTTCCTTACAAGACTCGCCTAGCAGCAAATGACATCCTAGTTGTGCAAGGATGTGTAGCGTGCAATAACATTAATGAGGACGTTAACCACATTTTACTAGCGTGCAATCGAACTAAAACCACACTTCACTCAATCAACCCTAAACTACTCCGGATTGTGAACCAAATCGACTCAGGAGGGAAAACACCATGCCAAATCTTGGATGCGATTAGGGCATGTTCATCTAAGGATGAGCTGGAGGCCCTAGCATGCTCTTGGTGGAGCATCTGGTTCTTTAGGAACAAAACAATCTTTGATTCAACCAATAATAGACAAATACTACCCCAAAGCAACTTGTGCGAATTTATTCGCAATCAAATAGCAGTATGGAAAAATGCCAAAAAGGTCGACACTTCTAGCCCCTATGGTAGAACCCAGTTTAAACAGGACATGAGGAAATACGCTAAGTGGAAAAAACCATAAGTAAATTTTACTAAGCTTAACTTTGATGGTGCAGTGAACGCTGATGGTGTGACCTCGTTCGGATTTATTCTCCGGGATCACAACGGCTCCTCCATCTTCTTTGACGGAGGATTGATTGGCCGGCAGTCTGTCTTAACTTTCGAGGCCATCGCCTTAAGGCAGGGGATTCTTGAGGCCACCCGACGTGGCATATCCCATATCCAAATTGAAGGCGATACTTTGCAGCTGGTCAATGCCATTCTTGGTGACTGGCGTTGTCCGTGGGAGATCGAGATGTTGTGTGCGGATATTCATTGCTTGCTTGCTCGGTTCCAGTGTTGGAGTATCTCCCACGTCGTCCGGGAGTGCAATGCGGTGGCGGACTATATTGTTGATTCTTTTCGTCGTGTCTCATCTGTTCCTCTCACTGTTGATCCGGGTCTTCGAAACCTCATCCGTCAGGATGCTCTAGGACGGTCGCTAGCTTGTTAGCGGGCGGTCCTAACTACTTTCCTTATCAAAAAAATGAGATGGTCATAATTTTCTTACACTAGGACAATAAAATATAATAATATTATTGGAAAGTAAAAAAGAACTGATAATAAAAAGCTAGTTTTGAGTTTTAGAAATAAACTAGTCTTAATTCTCGTGTCCTGCACGGGATTTTAGAAAATTATTTTATTATTTATTTGTATTTGTTAAGTTTTGATTAAATTGATATTGGTAAAGATATTTAAATAAAATTATACGTGTCTTATCTACAAAAAACTATCATTTCTAAAAATAATTATTAAAAATTGATATAGGCAAGGATATTTTTAATATACTTGTAAAATTACTGTATTATTTAATTATATTTGTTAATTTTTTTAGATTCATATTAACAATGATATTTCAAAAAAAAAAGCTATATGTATCTTATCTACAAAAACACTATCTCTAAAAATAATTATTTAAAATTTGATATATGAAAAAGTATTTTTTCTAGAATTTATATGACAACATAAAAAAATATCCTAATGATCTTCCTATCTATCATATCCAAAAATAAAAGATTGTTTAATAATGAGATTTTATATCCTATATTCTAAAAACATAGATAAGAATTTATCATATCCAAAAATAAAAGATTAGTTTTAAAAAAAGGGGTGGTGTACGTGGTCCAATCTAAAAGTGACATGTGTCGTTTAATAATTTTTTTAACCTCCCCTTTAGGTTATAGTTACGATGATATGATGATTTACCTATAAACGGGTAAAATTTTAACAGTGATCTCAATATAATATTTTCTTATATTTTATTATTTTACCCTTAACTGAGGCTAACATTATAATTTGATGGTGTAACAATTAATTAAAAATTTTTAAACACAATTTTGATTTAATAATACTGTGTGAATAATACCATCTCCCTAGAGTGGCTGGGGAAATATTATGCGAAAATTGCCGAGTTGTAGAGAGCATAGAACATCCTTCCGGAAAAGAATTTGAAATTCTATATTATGCCAATTTTAATTGAGATTTTACTAATGACGTAAGCGAGCAATAGAATTAGCATCGACATTACATTCTAGATGCATGTATTTTACACTGAATGTCTCAAAATATTATTTTTTTTAGTCGAAAAAACGGGCAGGCCCGAAACTTAAATTAAGAGGGACGTAGTAGGGCGGGGAACCGCCCTTCCCAAAGCATCGTCATACAACAAAGGGATCACACCAACAGTCGGATCGGAAAGCGAATGTAAACCAAGCGGGAAAGAAAAGGCAAACCTAGCGAGGGAGTCGGCTACATAATTCGCTTCCCTAAAGACATGTGTCAAATGGACATTCCAATCACGTTTGAGGAAGCCTGGCAGATGCACGCCAGACTGGACAAGGGATAGCAGAGACTCGGAACTTTGACCAACAATGAAGTCACCAAAAGGGAATCGGACTCGAGCCAAACATTCCGATAACCCTACTCCCATGCAATCTTGAGGCCATCGAGGGCACCCCATAACTCATCCATGGGCATCGTACATTGTTCGATGTTGTGAACAAAGCCGCCAATCCAATCTCCGTTCACTTCCCCCAGAACACATGTTGTCTCGAAATATTATACATTCATAGGAGTGTCAACCATTAGCATTTCAATCTACTATTGACACAAATCAACTCCTACTCTCCTAGTAAGTAAACCATTAATTACTTGGATAATTATTGAATTTCTAATAATGTCCAAGTTCAAACATTTCAAAAATTCGAATCATACATTATTGACACACTTCCCAACGTCTATGTATAGCTGAAAAAGAAGGTTGTAGAGCGAAAAACATGTGTAGTTTAAGGTCTTTTCTTATCAAACGATTCGACGTGTTGAAACTTCTCGGAGAACTTCGTTAATTATGAGCGATAATCCTATAATGTTCTAAGTCGCAGTTCATAAGAGAGAAAGTCAAATATATAATGGTTAAGTTCTAGAATAGTAGAAAGAGTGTGCATACTCCAAACGTGAATAATAATAAAAATTGTACAAACTCAAATAATGCATACATTTTGTAATTTTCGTCCCAAAATTTATAATTTAAAAAATAATGTCCAATTGGTAAATGTATATGTACTACAATTTATAGAATAATTTATAGAGAAGTCTAATGAAAATCAAATAATGCATAACATATTAGATGATCATGATTTCCTTACAATGGGAGTATGCACAATAAAAAATCGTCGGGAATAAAATGATGTTATAAGAGATTTTGAATTTTAGAAATAAACTAGCAAGATCCGGTCGTACTATGCACACGACGATGATTTAAAAAAAATTATGTAGGAACCATACTTGTCGATTGAATTTTACATAAATTTATTTGATAAAATAAAATAATTTCCTCAATAAAACTTTTAAGCAAAAAATATTATAATATGTAGGAAATGTAAAAAAAAAGAACATTTCCTTATTTATAATAAGATATGTGCTTTAATTTTTGAATGGGATAATATTATTATAATATATAGGTAAATAAATACAAAAAATTTGAATAATATTTCCATACTCATTAATTGAATACGGTAAGTATTTCATACTCGTTAGTTAAATATGGTTAGTAATATTAATGAATGATGTAATATTATTACAATAGGTATAGAGAGTTTGGTTCAAATGAACGAATGCTTATCCTGAAACGAACTCTTATCTTGAAACGAATGCACTTTTCCTAGTTCATACTGCACTTTTCCTACTTCAGAGTGCACTTTTTCGCATTTGCAGTTTTCGTACTTTATAGTGCACTTTTTGTACTTTTTGTAGTGTATTTTTTCGTATTGCACTTTTGTATTTTGCAATGAAAAGTGCACTACTAACTAGAAAAAGTGCATTCATTTCACGTTTTAGGATAAGAGTTTGTTTCATTTGAACCAAACTCTAGGTATAGAATGCTTATTAAGAACATAGCTAATTGAATTTTTTTAATTGAATATGGTAAGTAATAATGATAAATGAGATAATATTATTATAATATATAAATTCAAAAAAATATTATGGACAAAGAGAAAAATGAACATTTAAATATATGTACATGACATAGTTAGATGAGCGACACATAAAAGAGAAGAATTCGACTTTAGTCTTTAGTAATAGTATTTTAATAATTTATCTATAAATGGGTTAAATAATCTAATAAAAGGTCTCAAATTTTTTTTTAAATTTTTTTTTCCTTGAAATAATGTCATGACTATAATTTGATTTTGTGGAGTTCAATAAAAATAATTCGTTGTGAAAAATAAGATGAATTTCTACGTTCAAATTTTCGAATTACACATTATTGGCACCCCTCCCTCATCAATGCAATCGGAAAGTGCTTCTCTCTGGGGCAAAATTTTATACTTTCTGTTTTTCAAGGCGTAACGCTCACATAGTAGGCACATACGTTTGCCACGTGGCAAAAGATATTCTTCTGCAGGTGGGTCCCACCAGGGATACCGGGAGGTTCCTGCTCGCCACGTTCAGACCCTGTATTCTGTAAGGCTGTAATTACCAAATTTATTTTTTCAAATTCAATGTAATTATTTTAAAAAAATTGAATAAAAAATACGGAGTAATGATTTTGGATTATAAATACAGGAGAGTGGGAGAAGGTCTATTCAGTACAAGGCGCTTCACATTATTTCTCTAGAAATTTCATCTTCAGATTTTGGAAAGAAAGAAAAAAAGCGAAAATGGCGACCTTGAACGCTCCTCACAGCTGCGATCCGATCGCCGATGCTCAAGCCCTCAGGGAGGCCTGTGAAGGTCACTTTGGTTTCCTCTGATTTGATTTTCTCTGTTTTGATCTGTTAATTTGTTTCGTTTCGTTCGCCAAAATGTTTTCGTCAACTCATCTGTTGATCGATTATAAATGAGAGGGATCTTGAGAGGTTTTTGTTGTTTGTGCGATCGGTTTGTGTTTTTGACTATTTTTCTCGTTGTGATTTATTTGATTGATTTGAAATTGGTGTGGGAAAATGCAGGATGGGGAACTAACGAGAAGGGGATAATTGAGATCATCGGACACAGAACTTCGCCTCAGTTGAAGCTGATCAAGGACGCTTATTACCAGCAACATGGCGAGGATCTGATCAAGCGTTTCGAGAAGGAACTTACCGGAGATTTTGAGGTCTTTTAATCGTTTTATATAACATTTAAGTAATTGATTGTGCGTTCATTACTTTAACTACTTGCTAATGCTCTCTGCTTATGACATGAGAGATTATTTATAAGGTGGAGATGAAAAATGCTTACTGAAATCAGATCTAATCATGTAAATCAAATTAGTTAGGTTTGGATGATGTTTTTGTTTCTCGATTTTTCTCCGATCTAAAATACCCTCTAAAATATTGAACAAATGTTTTGCTTAAGACTTGATCATATGTTTTGCTCATTTGTACATGTGTCATTGACTCAGTTTAAACTAAAAAAAAAAAATTTAGTATAAGAGGGCATGTGGATGCTAAACAATAGGAAGAAACTTTCCTAACTCTTAAGTGACCCCTCAAATTTTCAAATATCACTTTGTGAACCATAAACTATAAGCAAGTATAGCTCTTGGACAGAATTAGAGTAGAACAAAATAGTCAACGTAATACCTAAAATGATCCACACCAGATCTATATTAAAGCCAAAGTGTGTTGTCCTGGGGCTCACCTTTTGACATCCTGATCTGAACTTTTTTTTGTTGTAGTGGTTAGATCAAATCAGCTTAAAGTAATACCAACCTTTAGCTGGACCATTGTGACTAATGCCCCTACTAGATTAGCTTTTAACAACTTTAGCACAGTTTTAATCACCCTAAAAAAACTAAGTAAAATTTATCAACTCTTACATTCATGTTTTACTAAATGTGTGCTGCACTATATGATGATCACAGAAAGCTGTATACCGATGGATGCACGAACCCTTTGACCGGGAGGCAATCTTAGCTAACTACGCACTCAAGAAAGGTGACTACAAGGCTATCGTTGAGCTGGCTTGCATCCCTAACTCTGAGGAGCTCTTGGGATTGAGGAGGGCGTATCAGGCTCGATACAAGCACAGCTTGGAGGAAGATGTTGCTTCCCACACAACCGGTGACATTCGAAGGGCAAGTTCTTTCTGCCTCTAATAAAATTTTAACTTAATTCGTGATTTCGCTAATAAAAGACCCTAACAAATTGGTTTGAATGTTTCTGCAGCTCTTGCTTCTTCTAGTGAGTGCTTACAGGTACGAGACTAAGGAAACCGAGGCTAAGCTTGCTGAGGCTGAGGCTGAGATTCTCAACAAGGCCATCAAGGACAAGCAGTACAACAGTGACGAGATTCTAAGGATCTTAGCTACCAGGAGCAAGGCACAGCTCGTTGCTACATTCTTCCGTTACAAAGACGTTTATGGAGATTCCATTGCTAAGGTAAACACACCATTCTGAAACGGGTCTGATCATTTTAGGTTATATTATGTATTTGACAGCTCTAACATGAACAGATCTGCACTTTCAGCTATAGTTTAGTTATGGGTGTGTTTGGCTAGGCAAAATAACTTCTTGAAGTTGGAAAAAATAATGCATAAACATGGTTTTGGAAGGGAAAAAAACAATTAGGTACTAGCTCAAATGGGAGTTGAAATGAAACCTTCCATTTTAAAGGTTTTGAACTAGTTTTTGTTATAAACTAGAAGAAGGCATGGGGAAATAGAAATTGATAACTAGTTGTGATGTCCAAACGTCCTCTTCTCTGTAATTTGGTTTGAGAATTTCTATTAAGAGTGTTTTGTTTTGTGGCTGCTTTTTTATCAGCATCTGGCTGTACACCACGACAACGAGTACACGGTGCTTTTGGAGACAGCAGTCGAGTCCATCCGGGCCCCACACGAGTACCTCGAGAGCGTCTTGAGGGACGGGCTTCTGAAGAAGGGCAATGATGAGGATGATGTTACCAGGGTTATAGTGACAAGAGCTGAGAGGGATTTGGCGCAGATTAAGGACATTTACTACCAGCGTAACAGTGTGACTCTCGAGCAAGCTGTGTCTAAGGAGCTCCATGGAGACTACGAACGCTTCATGCTTGCTCTGCTCGGCGCTGAAGGTCATTAAGGAAATTCTCTTGCTCTTGAATAAGATAAACTTGTTTCTGTTTTGGCTTTATGATGCGTGCTATTAAGAAAAGTCTCAGTGAGATGAGCTTGAGCTTTTGGACTTTGGATGGTGTATGGTGTTTATGCATGTTTTGAGGAAGTGGGTTGTAATAAGTTTGTGTGTGCTTGCCTTGCATTGTCTTTGGACGATGTAAAATAGCATTTTCATGAGAGTTCTGTTGAATCCACCATCTTCTTAATTTATTGCTGAGTTCATGAGGTTTCTGTTCGACCTCCTGTCATTAGCTTGAGCCCTTTTTAGTTGTTTGACATTTTCTATTACCATTATGAACCAGCTTTTGAAAAGTTGAGTTGTTCTCATCAAATGCTTTACTTATGAACTAAGAGTTGTTAGAACCTCGGTGCTAAATGCTGATATGCATTGTATAAGAAAGATAATAATCGAAGTGCCCAATAAGTTAGAAAAGAAAGCTGCAGAACAGAGGTATAGAAAGAACCAACTGGTAAAGAAAACAATGCACAACTTCTGAACTTTCCAAGTTCCAATCAAATTTAGAAATCTGAATCAATCTTAATCTCAAGAATCACAGCACAAACAAACAAGTGAGAGCCTATTCAACCAACAAAAAGAAAACACAAAACAAGTGAGCCTAGTTAGCCACCATCAAGCTGATTCATACAGAGAAGCAAAGCTGCCATAATAAGGAATCCCAGTCTTAGGAATCCAACTATCTCCATGAATCAGCTTAGAAGCAGTGAAGGGCTTTGCCATGTTAGCCTCCCTAACTGCTTCAAACCCGGACCACCAGACCCGGGTTGCAGTCATTGCCCCAGGGCCTCGGTTCCTGAACTCTCTATACATGAGCCTATCAATCATGTCCCCTGGCCAGCTCATCCACCCAGCCGGATGAACGATGCTGTCTAAGAACGACTCCATCACCATCACCCTCGAGTACCTGAACCATGGCCGGCCCAAGAATCCTATGATACTCGTCTTGTATGATGAGCTCAGCTCTGGGTCCATCGTGATCGTGCAATTTTGGATGGTGAACCCGGTGTTCCTGTTACAAAAGTAAGGTTAGTTCTAACACATTGCGTTGATTGTTATCAAGAGGTTAATTAATGCTTATCAAATGTACCTTTGAGGCCTTGGCCTCCCCTGAGCTGTGAAAATGATCACATTGTTGGGGAGGCGGGCGTAGAGGTTACAGTTTTGGAAGACGGCAGCTGCATCACCGAAGATGAAGTCTCGGGTTCCATAGATGTTACAGTCTCGATAGAATTGCAAGGAGTTCTTAGCATAGAGCGTGTCGGTGTAGCCAAGGAAGGTGCAATGGTAGAAGATGGAGTGGTTCGCCTTGTTTAGAACCGCTACAGCCTGGTTGTTCAATGGTCCTGCTGAGTTCTCGATTGTAATGTGCTTCGCTATGAACCCTTCTCCTTCAACATCTATTACACACAAGTACTAGGTAGTTAATAAAGCAATGTAGTTTATGTAATAAAGGCTTCTGTATATCAACATTGTTCGAGATGACTTAAAATCAGAAAGTACTACAGGAGCCAAGACCCGAGCCCCAAAAACTCTATAGCTAAAAATTCTATCTTTAATCCTAATACAAGTAAGAGATCTTTATGGTACATAGAAAGATGAGAGAGTTAGTTACACAAGGTGGCTGTTTCGGAAGTTGGGAAGTCGGGGCAATGTCGACTAGCTACGATCTTGGTCGTGTCAGCTCCATCACCGACGAGTATCAAGTTGGTTTTCTCCTTCCCTATTCTTACGTTCTCCATGTAAGTTCCCGCCTTTATATGAATACTTAAGCGACGTTTGCTGAACGAAGGGGCGGCTGCCACAGCTGCACCAATAGTCCAGTAGTCGCCTGTCCCGTCCTGAGCCACTCTCACATGCTTGCCTTGCACGAAAACGATATTTATGTGCAATGCGACTAGGACATGGAAAATGGAAATGAATATGAGAGGAATCTTTTGGAACACCAACATTGTGTATGTTTTTTATTTATGAGATGAAGTATGATGAAACTAGTGTTGTGCTTGAAAATGTAAGTGAGAAGTGTTTATATAGATGATGGGAAGTGTAAAAGATGAATGCTTTAGTGTAGTAGGAGTAGAACTGGAAGCTTGTGTTTGTACCAAAGTAAGTGCTAATCACAAAACACGTTGTTGTTGTAAAGTGACATGATAATTGTTACATGCTTCTTTTTCATTTTCACTGTACAAGTTTTTTTTTTAATTGGCACCCAAAGCTTTTGTAAGATATCCTTGTACATTAGACAAGAAAAACTTCAATTGAATCCAAGATTGCTAAACAATAGACTACTTTTCATGCTTGATTAATAGATGAAGAAGATGATTTTCATCCTTAACTGTCAATTTGATCATCTGGCAGTCATTAGTGACCACAAGTCTTCAATATTTACCTCAAGTTATTATTTAAGAAGGTTTAGAAAATACATTTTTTTTCATAAAATAACTCATTCAACTATAAAAAAAATCTAAAAAAAAAACTACCCTTTCAATACATTTCATCAACCAAATCTCAACTAAACTCAATTTTATTTTTGTAAATCATTGAAAAAGGATAAACAACTTCAACAAGGAAGCATGCCAATTTCCTACAATGGTTTGGACAATTAGCCAGCAAAAAAATGGACTTAAAGTGCAATTTTTTCTTAATATTTTAGATAAAATTATCACTGTTTATGATAATTCAGTAAAGAAACTGATCTACTTTTAGGAGAAGTAGGAGAGAAGGATTAGTATAACATCTAATGAGAAAAAAGGTTTGCCCAAAGAAGTGTGTTCAATTTGCTGCACTCCTGAAGAGGACCTACAGAAATCAGTGGTGTATATATTTTAAGCCTCTGCCTGATTTTTTTAGCTTTATTCCCTTCCCCTTTTCCTTTATGCCTTCCAAATGTAAATATGAAGGCTAATCATTCAGCATTTACAAAGCAAATTGCAAAGTAAAAAACAGAACAATAATATAATGAAGTACACAAGTGTTGAGACATTTATCATAAAACCCAATGTTTGTAACTGGTGTAAAGTTAGAAGTAAGGCAAATAAAAACCTAGATCATCTTTCAAGAACCTGCTAAATGCTCTTAATACTAGATAAGTAATTTGATTGTGTATGATTTCGATATGGCACGTTGAACTCACACAAGGACCTTAACAAGCGTAAGTATCCTCTTTCAAGATGAACACCTGAAGAGAACACTCATAATATAATGCATAAGTTTGGAAGGTTTCAACATCATTTAGTTTATAAAAACAAAGGGTTTGTTTGGTTCATCTATGAGTGTCCTGTTTTTCGGTTTTGAAACATTTTTTTTGATAACTATAAGAAAATAAAAAAAATTCAAAACTAAGAAAACTCAAAGTTGAACCAAATGAGCCCAAAGAATTCGGTTAAGTAACATGAATTCTCCCTTTTGAGGCTCCTGTATGATGTGAGTTGAAAATCAAGTAGTAAAAACTAGTATCATACTCTACAAAAAAGCAGCTAGAAACATACAACACCAAACAAGGATCTGATTAGTACAAACAACAATACATCACACACAGAACAAAGTCTTAAGTTAACTAGAATTACATAATTAGAAACAACACAAATCCAGACTTAGTGTTTGTTACACTTACACTTAGCCATTTCATCAAATAGAAGACTCAGTGTCTGTTACACTCACACATATAAGTTAAAACAGCAAGTTGTATGCAACTCCAAATATTCTGAGCACACTCATAAGCATCCATTCCATAAATTATCTGCAATGATTTCCAAGAAAATTCGAAAAAATTTCCAAAATCTTATAAAGAAATAATAGAGAAAAAAAAACTTACTTTCTTTGCATACATACCTTAGTTGCAAGCCTGAACGCGGGCAAAGCCAGATGAAACCAGTCTAACACGAGCTTCACAATTGCGTGAAGGCGGTATAACAGTTTCAAATGCAGCAACTAGCATTGCAACCTTCTTTTTTCTTGCAGGGGCAAGATTGTCAACCGCCTTTCTCAATGCGAAATCAACCATCCATTCTTCAGAGTTCTTCCTCTCATCAATTTCCTGGTGCTTCAGATCCACTTTCTCACCTTCAGGATCAAGCTCCACATCCAAGAAATTTGGTTCTCTTGGGTTGAATGATTTTAGCTCTTCGGATTCATCTCTTAGGTTTCTTTTTCCCTTTGTAATGATTAGGCTACTAGTACAAGTGCTGGATAACTCTACCTTTGTGCTTTCTTTCTTGAAGTTGTTTTTGTTAAGATTCCCATTTGGTTTGTTTTCTTCATTTGATATTTCATCTGGAATTGATGTGATTGATTCTTCTTCTTCTGTTGCTTGAATTGCTTCATTGATGGTCTCAATTGGAAGTAGCTCTTTCTTCATGTTGTTATTGTCTTGTTCTTCTTCAGCATTGAAAGAAGCCTGATTTGTGAATCCTGAATTTCCCATGTCTTGAATCAGGCTTGTGTCTTCCTCTTCCTGATCAAGAACTGGGAATTCTTCAAGTATTTTTTCCTCTTCATTAGCAGCAAAAGGAACTAGCACATCATCACAGTTACCTGAGATTATTATAAATTTTGAATCAAGACAAGGCATGTTGTTTACTTCAGATTTGTAAATCACAATCATGCAATAAATTGCAGTGAACAAGTTATAATTCTCATTAATATTAATCATATATGTATAATCAGACTTTCTATCCTATACCCTCAAATCTAGAGACCTGCATACTAGATATAAACCCTATAAAAAAACGAAAATCCAAAATCTATAGATTTAGAGAATTTATTTCTGAATTTAATTTTTTTAAGGCATTGAATAGAAAAACCAATGTATAACATAAATGAGGACTTTCTTTCCAAAAAAAAAAAAACAGAACTTTAGTCAAACTAAGAGATTACCTTGGCAGAATTGATGTAACTCTGTATCTTCATACACATCATTCATCGACGAGTCGGAATCACTCAATTGCTCATGACAATCTATGATCTCTTCTTGTGAGAACTCCACTGACTCTTCTTCTAAGAACTCCTTAAGAAACTCCATATTAACATAATCCTTCTTAAGCTTTTCTTCATCTTGCAAGTATTCAATCTCATTTCCTTTAGTGTGGTGATCACTTTCTTGATCACTTGGTGTAAAATCACCATTTTCTTCCTCCAATCTTGTGAAACAAATCCTACCCTCTTCTTCCCACTCCATATCAGAGCTCTCCCAATCAAAGCTTCCAACATCAAAAACACATTCATCTAATACCACATCTTCATTAACTTCCATCTCATTAAAATCTGATTCTTTCTCTTGATCAGCTTTCTTTTCATAGATTTCGATGAAAAAATCAGCCTTCTCTTCCTTGGACTCAATTGAAATAGGCTTATTAACAACACCAACCTCTTCTTTACCTTGATCATCATCCAAACAAGGCTTAACCTTGCAAGGAGCCGAAACAACCGGCTTCAAATTCCTCTGTGCCTTCATCATCCTTCTCCTTGCACACAAGAAGCTCTTCAATGGAGGAGGAGCGCTATGTCGGTGACCGTTAAGAGAACAATAGTTATAAGGACAAACCTTCATAATAGAAGTTCCTTGAGACTCACTTCCACCAGGACTAAGATCAAGATAGCTTGGAAACTTTGAATCCTTCATGGTGGAAGAACAAGTATTCCTTTTAACATCACAACACTTCTTAACTGAATTGATACTCCTTGAAGGCTTGAAACTAGGAGCCTTTGTTAAGGTCCTAACTTTGCTCAAACTTGAAGTCCTACTCACTGATTTTTGAGAAGAAGAAGAAGAGAATAGCCTTCTTGAAATGCTTTCAATCACACTTTTGCTTGGTGTTTTAGTTTTCACCTGTTTTTGCTCCTTTCTTGCCTCAGAGCTACTTGTTGACTTCATATAATTTGGAGATGCTGAACTTGCTCTTGGTGGTGATTGTTGTTTTGGTGGCTGATGGTGATCACTAGAAAGATGATTCTTTCTTAAAGATGACTTTTTGAGGTTGTCGAGATCGGTTGATCGCTTAAAAGATCGCGATTTCTTCATCTTCTTTGCGAGGTCGGCTCCTTTGGCCTTGATGTCAAGGATTTGAATGGATGGCTTCATGTTGGTTGATGGCTTCTTAACTTCTTCAAGCCTAGAAGAAGCCTTGAAGCTAGGCTTGTAGTTAAGAAGAGTCTTTCTTTGCACCATCTTTCAATGGGCAAAAATTAAGCAAAGAACCATAAACCAAGTAACCCAAAGTTTTGTGGGTTTTCTTTCCTTTGGAAGATGAGGAAAGTTTAGGCCATGAAAGGGAAGAATGTGAAGAAAGGAAAGCTTGCAAGAACAAACAACTAAGAGGAAACTTGGTGCCAAGGTGGTTATTTTTTATTTTTTGGTGGTACTTTATAAGTGGGTGGGTGGGATTTTTTTTGGCTTCATTTAACAATGTGATAGGGCTCTCTCTTAATATTTGAAGATAATGGAATGGAAGTGGGTCCACAAAGGGTGCACTAGCTTCATTGAGTTATGAGATTTCCATTACATGGGGGCTTTTATTTCTTAATTTTTAAGCTATGTAATTAATTTAAATGGTCATTGTCAGGAAAAGAAAAAGTATTGAGAAATATGGGGAGGATATGATTTTTGTGTTTTGATGGCCACACGAGTTAAATCAAGACAAGGTTGCACAATTTGGTGTGTTCCACATTGCTTTCTTTCATTATTATTTATTTATTTATTATGAGTGGAATAAAATACTTGAAATAGCTTTGTGCTATAGTGTTTAAATCCTTGTTATTAAATCAACACATTTTGGTAGAGATATATTTTTTGCATGATCTTGTTTTAATTCTAAAAAATATATACGAAATTTGAGGTAAGAAAGTCATGATATATGATAAAATGAATAATGACGCAATTAAAGTGTTATAATAACATGATTAAGATGATTATTCTTTGGAAAAGTGTTAATATTATTTGTCGGTAAGATTAATTACTTGTGGTGATATATTGAGGGATATAGGAATTAATAAGCTTGAGTTAACTAATAAATTTGATTGATGAAATTATACAAATGATATTGAACACAAATCCAAAATGTATTATTATCCTGAACCGCCCATTTAGGTAGTTGTTGATCTATTTTGGAAGATGAGGTAGGATGATTCGTGAGATAATAGATAACGGCCTTTCCTACTAAATTAGAATTCGGGTCAATATTCTGAAAAGGACCACATTTGTAGGAGTAAATTAAAATTGTATTGGAAAACAAGTCTTTTGAGTTAATATTTTTTTATGAGTTGCTACTTGCTAGCAAATAACAATAACTTTTCATTCTTATTAAAAAAATTTGCTAATATGCAATATATTGTTTAATTTTTTTTTGTCAATAGCATCCTCCATAAAAAACCACGTTCAACAAACACGTATAACGATATAAGCTAGTTTATAGAGCTTATAACTTTTATCGAGAAAAATAAGCTCTTTTGTATGTGTTCAGTAATACCAAGCTTATGAAATCTTATCAAGCTTATAATCGTTTTTTTTAAGGGTTAAGGATGTTTTATTTTTATTTTCAATTAGTATTATTTTATTAATATTACATTTTTTTGGTAATTTATCTAAAAAATAGTCCTAAACAATTCCTTAGTGAATATCCCATAACTTATCTGAAAAATAAATACTCAATTTCAACACTGTTAAATTCCCAATTGCCGAACGAACTCTAAATCGAAACAGAAATCTTATAGTACTACTCTGAAATTCTAACCACTTGACTGTATGTCCGAATGTGCAATATATTATTCTTTAAATGTTCTTTAAAACTCTTTAGGATTATAGATTTCAGATTTTGTTGAATTACTTTACAATAAAATGTTAGTTTAAAGAAATGTGAAAACGAAACCAAGTTTGCAAGTGGAGGTGGAGAGAACCGGGTCGGTGTAAAGCGGAGTGAACCGGGTCCACTGGGTCCCACATGAGAGCCTGTGTTTGCAAGTTTAGGGTCAAAAGTGGTGTGTGAATAAAAAAATATTCTTTTTTATTTTTCCTTTTTTGGTGGTCAGAAAATTTAGACGCTCCTTTGCAGTTTTTGCAGAAGAGGAGCGTTTGTCAAGTAACAACAATCCCTAGAACTAGAAGCTGCTATTTCTATGAGGAGTTGTTGTTACATAATTTCGTCTTTACTTACTTTTCTGATTTCAAATTCAAATAAATATATGTCGTGGTATTCATTATTCAAGTGTATCATGCTTCTGTTTTACATTTTGTTATTTTTTTAATGAATTTTTGGTGGTGTTAAAGCCACTTTGCAAAGTATACATGAATAACATGATCATCTGATCATCGATTAGCTTAATAATGTACATATAGGAGAACCCAATTGCTAAGCTTGTTATATAAGTTTAATGGTTTTATCCTAAATCAAGTGATAATAAAATGATTAACTCATGGAATCTACATTATTGGATTATAGCTTCCTTGTTCAGATAAAGCAGATTCGGACCTACAAAAGTTTTGAGAATTCAAGAGAAGGTCACGACGAGACGAGCCATTTATCATTACGATAGGTGTCAAGTGGAATCTGGCGTCGAGATATTTTTCCACAGGAATCCCAGATTAAGTAACTCTCGGAGAGCCGAAATTTCTGAACAAGATGGGTGACATGCATATAATTAGAGCGGT
The DNA here is from genome assembly GCA_964016875.1 of Fallopia convolvulus. NCBI lineage: Eukaryota > Viridiplantae > Streptophyta > Magnoliopsida > Caryophyllales > Polygonaceae > Fallopia > Fallopia convolvulus. Next base: position 5,671,644 of record OZ024720.1, read on the forward strand.
TAAAATTGGACCCGACCCGACAACCTAATTCGAATTGTCTGAACTTTTTAGGGTTGAAATCCTACCTAGAAATAAATGGTAAGAGAAAGACCCGAACTCGACTAATCCGAACCCCATTGGGTTGAAACCCGAAAACCACTAGGTTGGCCGGAAATATTTTATAAAATTTTTATAACATTTAATTTAAATATTTTAATTTTAAAAATATAAAAAAATATTTTTTAATATAAGATATTATTTTAATAATCATAAAAAGTTGGTACTCTTGACCGGAACTTGCACGATAACCTACTTTAACCTAACCCAATTTGATCTATAACTCGATTGATCCGAACCCGACCAAACCGATCCGTTTAACAGGCTTACATAACCCTTCTCTTTTCTTGCCTAAGAGGTCTCTCTCTCATACTTGGCCCTTGATTTTTGAATGAAAGTTATCGATTCAATGGAGAGAATCTATAGAACATGTCTTTAATTAAGGGTACATTGACATTTCTTCTCAAGCCTAGAGTCTGACATTGTTACCCGACTCAACAACATTCTTAAGAGCATGGAGTGCTCGTCTTTTAATCACCAAAATCACATCTTTGATCAAGCTTACGTTTACCTTGGTCTAGGAAATCCAATCAAGATCAAGTTTTTTTGTAGATCAAGACTCTTCCAACCGATTCTTTCACACATCATTTAGTGTTATGAAAAGATTTCTTCCTTTATTTATTTTTATTAAGCCACGTGGTAACAAAGGTGAAGTGATTTGATCGGCCTTCAATCAACCAAGTTTTTTACGGTTGCTGATGATGATGCGGGTTTCTCTAATTAATGGATTGCCTGGATCAAGATTTCTTCCTTTGAGCTCCTATGGAATGGGAAGATGACTAAGAGATTATGTACTGCTCGTGGAGTCCGACAAGGTAACCCGATATCTCCTTATCTGTTTCTACTATGCATTGAGAGATTGAGTCGGCTCATTTTTTGTCTTCTAAGGAGTGGATTTCGATTAGGCTATCAAGAGGTGGTCCTGAGTTATAGCATATTTTGTTTGTCGTTGACATTATGTTGTTTGTTGAGGTTTTTGTTGGTCAGATGAAGGTTATTCAAGGTTGTTTAGACGCTTTCTGCAAAGCCGCGAGTCAACAAATTAATCCCGAGAAGTCTAAGCTCTATGTCTCCCCCAATGTGAATCCCGCGGTTGTTCTGGATTTGCAAAGGGAAAGTGGGTTCACGGTTACAAATGATTTGGGAAAGTATCTTGGGATGCCGCTTTTCCATCAACAAGTGACATCCGAGACTTTCAAGCCTCTCTTAGAAAGGATTTCCGCTAAATTGAATGGGTGGAAAGGCCGTTTTTTAAGCCTTGTTTGGCGTGTCACTCTTGCTAAATCGATTATTTCCTCTATGTCGGTTTATTCGATGGATACGGTGCTTCTTTCGAAGGAAGTTTTCTCTAAGATCGACTCCATTACGAGCAACTTTATTTTGGGGTGGGAGTGAGTCCAGAACTCGTATGCATCTTGTTAGTTGGGAGGAGGTTTGTAAACCTAAAGATTGTGGAGGGGTTCGGTTCCATGAAGGAGATATACTTGGCCTTAGTTGGAAAGTTGAGTTGGAGATTTCTGACTGAGAATTATAAGTTATTGTTGGATGTGTTCAGGATCCATGGTTCGTTTTTGGCTTGACAGATGGCTTCTTGATACTTGTTTATTTTGAGTAGTCAATGTTTATTAAAATAATAATGTTAATTGTAACCGGTGAAAATTAATGTTGAGTAGCTTAAAAGATCGATTATATAAATCACAATAGAATTGAGATTTTATTTCATATACATTTTTAAATTAATATTATTGATCCCATCTAATGAACGGACGGGTTAATCCTCTTATATCTAAAACAGTGTAGTTTTTTTTGACCGGTTGATCTTTATTAGTAAGAAATCGAATATTTTGTACGAAATAGGTTTAATTATTCTCTTAATTACGTGTGTATTCAAAAAAAATCCTCTTACTTAGGTGTTAACTAGCATAAGTACCCGTACTTTATACGAGTTTGGTTAAATATAAATAATTATTTTTTATTTAAATATGAACAAAATTATTGAAACTCAATGTTTTATTTTCTCGTTTATTAAAAGAAAATGAATTAGTTTACCTATTTTTTAATTTGTATATATATGTTTAAATTAAAAATATATATACATAAATGATCAAAAAAATTTAATTATAGCATATATAATTTTTTTTATGTGATTTGAATATATAACTAATTTAGAAAATGTGTTATTAATCAAGGAGGGAAGAGATAAGAATGAAATAAAGATACTACAAATTAATTAGATAAGAATAATCAAGCCCTTAAGGATAAATACAAAATAATTCATTAGAATAAAAGATAAATATAAATTAATTTATTTGATTAAGAGATAAATAGATGTATTAAGTATTTTTTTAAAGGCTTGAATATTTGGATAATAGGTGGCGCCACGTATGTAAAATTAATCATGGCCTGACACATATGCGAAATAAATCAGAGGATGATATGTGTCATGAGGCATATTCTTTAGTATGTATATAGATGTCTACCTCCCAAATCAAAAAAAATCCTCTTAATCAGGTGTTAATGTCTAGTAATTCAAAAATTCTACCCACTAGATCAAAAAAAATCCTCTTAAGTAGGTGTTAATGTTTAGTAATTCAAAATTTCTACCTCCTAAATCAAAAAAAAAAAAAAAATCAAATTTCTTTCCATATTCACTAAGGCTGATTCTTTTCCAATCTAGATCAAAACGAATTGTATCCATTAATAAGATAATCAATAATAAAATCTGATCATATAAAACTATTAAAGGGAGCATATATTAGACAATTTGACTCAACTAATTGTACACTATAAATTGCCCTCGAGAGAATCGTGCATGCTCACAATCTCACACTAGCACAAAGTCTACACTCCTTAGACTTGCAAGTTGCAACATTAAGAAACTAGCAATCCAAAAAAAAATATTTAATTAGAGTTGTCAAAAGCTGATCGAACCCATTAACCCGACCCGACTCGTCCGATAATTTTAGGGTCAAGATCCAAAAATTTGAAACCGAAACCCGAAATCAACCGAACCCGAAACCCGTTGGGTTGAGCGATTTAGTATATTTATATAATGTATAAAATTTATTTTAAAAAATATAATATATTTTATCATTAAAATACATAAAAATAATATATTATAATTAAATATTATTATTTAATTAAAAATCTATTTTTAATAATCATAAAAAATTCTATGTTTTTGACCCGCTGGTCAAGCCGACCCGCCCGAAAACCCGCATCGACCCGACCCGGTTTAACCCGTGACACGTAACGACCCGAATCCGGCTCAACCCGAACCCGAACCCGCACGATCCGATCCGATTGACAAGTCTTTATTTAATCCATGCATGCCGTAATCATCTTACCTTGTTTGTAACTACATACATGTTTATTTGCAACGGTTGAAGCATCACGAGAAGTGTTATTGTCGACAACGACGATGGAGGGAACGAATGCCCTGGGAGGATGTAAAACGAACAAGGATTGTCCTCCTCCTGGCTATACTTGTGATCCTCCTTGTACTCCAGAATGTGATACTCCTCTGTGTGATTGTAGATGTCCGAATAAGAGACCGCCTTCTCTATAATATAAATTCTCTTACAGTCCAACGTTAAAACAATAAAATTCTATAGTATGTATTATTGAATAAGAGTTGTCCAAATTATTTTTGATGGTCATGGTGCTGAAAGGTTTCAAATGGTTCTACATATGATTTTCGATTAAAATTTAAATAGGCTTATATGAAATCAAGCCCAATGTAAAACTGATCGTCTAAAATTTTTTTTTTGGAAGGAGAGGTGGTACTTTCCGTTCTCTCTAGGGGAGTTTTATTAATAATAGTAAAAATGGGCTAACTAGTCAGCAAACGGGGGATAGCCCTACCCCTAACATCATCAAGCATGCGAAAAGAAATCCCCTCAGGCAGGGCAAGCAATACATGACAACCTAACGGATAACTAAAATCAATAGAAGCAAGGCAATCCGCCACGCAGTTTGCGTCGCGATAGACATGACAGAATTGAATAATCCAATCCCTACGACAAAAGCTTTGACATTGTAATGCCAGGCTAGATAATGGATGACTCTTCTTAAGTTTAGATTGTAACAACCTAATAACAATCAAAGAGTCCGACTCAATAATAACTCTACGAAGACCATTATTCCAAGCAAGCTTCAATCCGTCCAGCACGCCCCACATCTCTGCCATTGGCATCGATCAAGCCGCAATCTTATGGACGAAACCACCAATCCAGCGCCCTTCCGAGTCCTTAATGATTCTTGCCGACGTTGCCAATCTATCTTTGACCGCTCCATCAGTGTTGATTTTAGCCCACCCATTCTCGGGTTTAGTCTAAGCAATGTCCTGCAACACACTATTGGAAAGACTAGAAGTAGGGGAAATAGTACCTGCAGGTTCTCTATACTCTCAATCTTTGGATGATGAACTCATTTTTATTCACCGGCGCTTGAACCCCTTGAAAAATCTTGTCATTCCGCCAACGCCAAATCCACCATAGCAAAACCCGCATTCCACTCTCCATACTCACAACTCCTGCTTTCCAAGATGTTCCTCCGAAACCACGCATCAAAGGAATTCTGAAAAAAAGGAACGATCAAAGTTATTAACCGAAAAATCAAGCCAAATCACTCTGACCTGAGGACAGTCACGAAAGAGGTGCTCGAACGTCTCCTCAGCTCCATTGTTGCGGCTACAGTTAGCATTGTTAGTAATATGCCGTCTTCTCTTTTCGAAATTCGAAAGAACTCCACCCTTACTAGCCAACCACATAAAAATGCGAATTTTCTCTGGCACCGTAAGCTTCCAGATTTTGCTGAAAAAAGAGGAGTCCATTATCATGCCACAACTATTGCCCTGTAACATCTCATATCCCGATTTAACGTGTAGTTTCCATCAACATTAGAACCCCAACACAGCTCATCACTCACCTCCTCTGAATTCTGAATTACAACAGCAACAGCGATCTGCAGCAGCAGAGAACTTGGCAAATTCGCCACCAACTCCGACCATTTCCAACCTGTGTCATGCTCCCACAAATCCGCCACTCAAGCCTACAACTGTGTTTCATTAACCGTTCTCGAGGCAAAACTCAGCAAGGGCTTCTCAACCAACCACGCATCAGTCCAAAAATATATGCTCTTACCATCACGTAGAAGCCATTTGGCGCCCTTAATAACCTCTTAAGAAATTCCAGCTCTAATGGCTTTCCAAATGTGAGAACAAGAAGCTGATTTACCAAGAGTTGTATCCACATATTTATGTTTGAGAACCGATGTTCAAACGTCTCCATCTTCCATCACAAATCGCCACCCAAGTTTGCCTATAAGAGCAAGATTGAGTTCCTTCATAGAATGGATCCCCAACCCACGTTGAGACTTCGCCTTGACAACTTCACACCAAACAACTTTGTGCATTTTCCTTTTCTCGTTACTGCTGCCCCAAAGGAATCCTCGGTTCAATTTATCAATCTTCTTACACACACTAGCCGGTAGAAGCATAGTTTGCATCGAATACACTGGGAGAGACGTAAGCGCAAAGTTAATCAAAGTCGCTCTACCCGCAAGGCTAAGAGTAGCCGTTTTCCATCCTGCCAACTTGGACTTAAACTTATCAAGGATCCCATCATAAGTGTTCTTCTTGATGGGTTTATGAATAACTGGCATGCCAAGATAATTCCCCAAATTGTTAGTCAACATAAAACCAATAAGTCAATAACCTCTGCAAGCCTATCACGAACACTCCTCTGTACATTCTTGGAAACAAAGATTTTAGACTTGGCATGGCTTATCTTTTGACCCGAAGACGCCTTCAAAACTAATCCAAGCATCTCATGACCACTCTCATTTGATCAACCGACGCCTCGACAAAAAGAACGATGTCATCAACACAAAACAAGTGGGATAAACAAGGGCTTGATCTAGTCACTTTTATCGGTCTCCACTCCTTGCTATCCACAGCTTCAAGGATTAAGTGACTCAGCCTCTTCACACAAAGGATAAACATATAGGGGGAGATCGGGTCCCCTTGATGTACCCCCCTAGAAGCCGGAAATTGGGTTGACATTTCCTCGTTCCAAAGGACTTGCATACGGGGAGAGCTCACACAAGCCATGATCAGCCTAACACAGTAATCTGGAAAGCCCGCAGCTACCAAAGTGGTCTAGATGAAACTCTAGTTGAGCCTATCATAAGCTTTCTGTAAATCCAACTTAAGAGCCATCCAACTCGAAGCCCCTTGTTTTCTTTTCATTGAGTGAACAACCTCTTGAACCACAACGATATTATCCGTTATCAATCTTCCCGGGAGAAAGTTACCTTGGGTAGGCCCGATGATCTCAGTCATAATCGGTAGAATTCTGTTCACCAAAATTTTGGTGATAATTTTGTACAACACATAAGTGTATCATTCACACCAACAGAAAATTTTGGTGATAATTTTGGTGATATTTTCCGGCTTTCCCACTTTAGCAAGCAATACAATAAGTGTATCATTCACACCAATAGAAAGGACCGTGGTACGAAAGAAATCGTGAATGAAACTAACCACCGAGGATCCCACCGTAGGGTAACAACGTTGAAAACATCCCGGATGAAAACCATCAATCCCTGTCGATTTAAAGGCAACCACGGTTTAAAGGCAACCATCAATCCCTTGCAATGTGGTGAAAACACCATACTCCAGATTTCGTTTAAAGACACCGACATAGTAAGGTCACTGATAACATCCACATCACCCCTAGGAAAACCATGACTGATCTCAGGAAAGCTGAACGAGCCCGATTGATCCTCACTGTACAGTTGACGGAAATAGTCGGTGGCCAAGCTATCAAGCTCTGCTTTGCTCTCAATCCATACTCCCTCGTTGCTATGCAATCCTTCAACCCGGTTTTGCTTCCTTCTAATCATAGTCAATGCATGGAAAAAAGTCGTATTCCTATCACCACAACGTAGCCACATCTCTCGAGACTTTTGCATCCATAACGTCTCCTCTTGTTCCAACACTTTCTCAAGCTCACTCTTGATGTTAGCTTCCAAAACAACCAACTGATTTGTCATGCTTCTAGCCATATTACTTTGGATAGCATCAAGACGCTCCAATAACTCCCTTTTTATGTTGGTGGATTTATCGAAATTTTTTTTGTCCCAAACCAACAACTCCCTTCTCAAAGCATCAATCGTCTAAAAAATCATGATTCATTTTCTTTTTCATTTAACATACTGAAAAAACTTTCTCATGATTCTGATTTATTTATTTATATGTGCAGTAATTAATTGATTGGCCGAAGAAGAAATAGGTTGGAGAAGAAATAAGACTTTTGGGTTGTGTTGTAAAATATATCAGGATTCATCAAAGAAAATAAATAAATTAAGTAATTTGACAATATCTTGTGAGGGTGATTTTGGTAAATAGTTTAAAAATAGGGGTCTAATTAGGGCTGGTCAACTGTCCAAGACCGGACCAGACCGGGACCGACTTCTTCAAAAAAGTGGACCGAGGACCGGACCGGATATTCCCGGTCCGGTCCGGTCTCGGTCCCGGTCCGGTCCCGGTCCGGTCTGGTCTCGGTCCCGGTCCGGTCCCGGTCCGGTCCAGGTTTGGATCGGTTTTGGACCGAACTACTATTTTATCCATAAAATATATTATTTTTAATAAAAAAGTTTTATTTAATTATAAAATATATTATTTTTGATACAAAATTATATATAATATCATATAAAAATTAAATTTGTATTTTTAACACTAATTTTATAATATAACTATACATATTTTTAACATAGAATATATATTTTTACCACTAATACAAAAAGCCGGTCCGGACCTGGACCGGACCGTAACTGGACCGGGGACCGACTCTTCATTTTTTGTGGACCGAGGACCGGACCGGATGCCCCCCGGTCCGGTCCGGTCCCGGTCCGGTCCACCCCGGTCCGGTCCACCCCGGTCCGGTCCAAAAATCCGGTCCGGACCGGATTTTGCCCAGCCCTAGGTCTAATAGCATGTTAGTTGGAACATATATTTAAATTGTATGGTTAACCTCATCCCTCCTCTCTCCACCTACTTGTGAGTTGACTCGGTCAAACCCGAGTTGACTTGATCGTTGACCACTGTTGATTAGTGTTGACCGACGTTGATTGTAATAAAAAAGGTCTTTGATTACAAACAAGTATCATCTAATAGGCTAATTCCAACCCCGCAAGTTTATGGGATCAGTTGTAGTACCAATATGTCGAACACAGGGACTATTGTAGTACCGCTTATTATTCCAACTAGTAGATCAAGCCAAATAAATAAGTGAATGATGATAATGGTGCAACTGAATTGTAATAAGTAATTGAAAATAACAAGGGAATTTCAGTGGAGAAGAGCTTCCAAGGTCAGGATTCCCGCAATAATCTTTCATTGGATTTAAGGTGATATCTATTTGGATTTCGAAATGAATGTCATTTGAAGGTCTCACTATCTAAAACCAACACAAATCTCTTTTCAAACGATATATGTATATACCTAAACTTGACTAGCATTCACTCTCGCACAAAACAAGTCTAATTTAGATCCTTTAAGCTCTTTTAAACAAAACAACATTCGTTCTCGCACTCCGTTGAATCTATTCAACTTAGATCAGCTATGATAGTTAAAGCACCACAAGAGAATTATTTTACTCTCACATACAAATAACTCTCAAGTTTAATCCTAGTGGTCTAATCATGAATAAATAATTATACATTCAATTAGTCAATTTCTTACAATAATTATCTCCTCTCGGTCTCAAATTATAATAATAATCCTAATTCTATATTAATTAGGTCATTAATTTTCCTAGGAAAGAATCAAACTTCACTCAAATCTGCATTCAACCAAATATCACAATTCAAATCCACCTAATCCATTATTGAGTTCCCTCTTTCTTGGAATAAAAGACTTAGCTAGACATGGAATGGAAGGAAATTAAATCTAATTGAACAAACGACATACCATAGAATGGAATTGTTGATAGGGTATCTTGACAACAAATAAATTTATAATCAAGACCCCGCTGAGTACATGGGTGTCAGGTTCGTCCACGGAAATTAGAAGTATCTAAGTCTAGCTATTAATCTTACTAAAATTAAAACAAAACAAAGCAAAACACACGCAGCAGGTGCTCGACACCGACCCACACCAGGTCGGAGACGACCTACACACGACACAAAGCTACCGGAAAAACTAGGAAGGACTGGGAGCGCGGTACCGACCTAAAGGGGGTCATCACCGACCTATCCAGGTAACAAATAAACTTCAAAAAATCAAATTAAAAGAGATCTAGAGCAAAGGATTCACCACAACAAGCTATGCATGCAAACATGAATCAAAATCAACCAAAAATAATCCCACGAATGACTTTCGTCATGAATAATCAAGCATAAATCCTAACTTTCGTAAAGATCTAAACTTGCAACCCTACTTGTTTTCTAAAGGTCTTAACTTCCGTTTCAACCCAAATATTATCCAAATTCACAATTTAATCTTTCGATTCAATTATAAACATGAACATGCCTTAAATTTCATCAAGGAATTGATAACAAACAAGAAGAGTAAAGGATAGAGATTAAAAAGGATGGTTTATTCAAAGATTAATGCTTTAATCATGCACAACTCGTCGGGTTTCACCCCAACCCTAGAAAAATAGACTACTCACGATCCATCAAGCAATCAACAACCATAAATAAAAGAGAAGACATAATTCAAAACCAAACAAACTTCAATTTGAAAAGACAACTTACAATCTCAAGCAAACCTCCAAGTCTCTCTTAAAATCGTCCAAGAGCTTGGAATAAGAGTTAACCCTAGAAAACAAACTTGTAAACTCGTTCCGTCTCTCCAAAAGCGTCCCCCCTCTAAGAATTAACCCTAAAAGAACCTTATATAGTGGTAGGAATGTCTTCATAAGGAAACTAAATTCTATCTTAAAAAGGCCAATAAATAAAACATTTACTAAAACCTAACTTATGGCGCAAGTTTATTTCCGCTTAGACACGGAGGCGGTCGTAACCGGCCCAGATTAGGTCGTCACCGACCTCATCAGCACTTGGTTTCTTCACTTCTTTTCTCGAAACTTGCTCCAAAGCTTGGTTCTTCTTCAATGTTCCTTCTTTAATCGCTCTTGGCCTTTTAAGACTTCCTTTAACTCCTTTTTAACGAACCTTCATCTTGAAATCTTCACTTTGGAATCATCAGACCTTCAATTGCACCGATTCTCGCCCTTCTATCAACATTACCAAAAGACAACTCTAACACCACCTCCTAGAAAGCTTGGAAACTCGGGATATCTCCTCCTCAACGCTTCAAATACCTACAAAAACAACAAACAAGCGCAAACGACTCCAACTCTCCAAAGAGGTCGGAATTATATGCAAAACAACACAATAAACCTAGAAAAGACTCAACCTAGCTAGAAAACTACGCACAAAAACCAACTAAAAAGTGCGACATCAAAATACCCCATACTTAGACTTGCTTGTCCTCAAGCAATCACTTAACATGCATCAATACCTAACAACAAAACTTCAAGAATAACCTTTATAGAAAAAGAAGCACAAGTAGAATAATGAGCAAACAACTTCCACATCATAGCACACATGAACATTTCCAAGCAATCAAAATCCAACCTCACCAAGGAATGTTTCTCACTCAACCCTCAAAGTGTTTAGGGTATAGCAATAATCACTCGACTCAAATTCCAAACACAAAACCTCATAGTCAATGGAACTTATATCAACAAACTCTCCACCGAATAAGTCAAAACAAGTTAAATCATCAAATGAACTTAGGGGGCTCAATGAAAACTTCAAAGAAGCTTCATTCGGCCGGGTTGTAATGGGGCTTGGTAATTTAAAGGGTGTGGAAATATTTTGGCCTTGTGGTGCTAACTAATCCGGGAATCAAGACTCCTAGACTACACATCACTTAACCAATACTCTTTCCTCTTACAATCACCAACACTTTAAAACATTTCAATGCACTTCCCTTTTCACCTATTATTATTGTCTTTCTTCTATTATTTGAAGGCCTTGGACTCTTGCACTTATTATATGATTATCCCGTTTTTTTTTGGGGGGGGGGGTCGGTACCGACCTTCTTTGGGTCGGTGACGACCTATTGATGTGTACTTCGAGCCAAAAACACTTCATATTTTTAATTTCCCAAATACAACACTCTTTATCCACCTTCCACAATCACTTTGTTTTCACCCAATCAAACCATAACAATCTTCAACAATTTTTTTCTAAGTCCTAATTCCCGGATCAAAGGGGTCAAGTGTATCATGGCTAGGGATTTTTTTTGTGGAGCTAGAAATAGGCTTTAAGCTCAAAATAAGGGGCTACAAACAGAGGGATCATGTATAGGTAGGAAGAGGAATATGATAGGCTTATAAAAATAAGTTCAAAATCATTTTATTCAATCAAGTAATGATCATATCTTCATTGGTCTCAAGTTTAAAATAACCATGCCATTGTCAAGTGGTAAATTGCATTTGGAAGAGTAATCACACATGAAAAGAGAGAGGAGTAAGATGTACATCCTTTATAGGCCAAAATATCTCACTTAGGTTCAATTTTTGTTGGATTGCTTTCACTTAGAAATATGCATGCTCAATATCCATTATAAGCTCAAAATTCAAAAAGCAAGATCATGATGTAGGCAATTCTTAAAGCATGTCATAGGTTTTAAATGATGATGCAAGCAATTTCCATCCTAGAACATATAAGAAATAGGGCATTTATCTATCAAAAATCAAAAAGAAAAAGACTCAAAACAAAACTAAACACACACATTAATCAAAACACAAAACAACATATGACTCAAACAAGTAATCTCCCAAACCACCCCATACTTAAACATCAATGTCCCCATTGATTAAGAAAGTAAAGAGAAGGGAAAGAGAAACTAACTTGGACACCTTGAAGCATTGGCAAAGGAGGAGAATCACTCTTGAGGAGGATGAGGAGGTGATGGTGGAGCGGGGAAGAGTTGTTGTGCCAACCAGTTGTTGTATTCCACTTGAGCATTCCATCTTGCAACGTCTTGCTTGTGATCTTCATAATAATCAATGTGGAAATCTTTAAGCTCATTTTGGTGGTGGACAAACTGGTTGTGATGATGGTTAAGTGCCCCATAAAGATGGTGTTGGTGAAGCATAAGGGCATCCATCTTAGCTGAAAGAAGGGAGATATCGGGGTTGCCATCCGACTTGAACCGGTATGATATGTGCCTTGTCCTTGAGAATGAGAGCCGCCGGACCCATCAAAGCCATAGGGGTGAGAGTAATAGGGGACCATGTCAGTTTGAGGTCCCATCGTGAAGTCCATAGGGTCGACACCATGCTGATTTTGATAGTGACCGCCCTCTGGTGGGTCGTCTCCGACCCCATGTTGGTCATCTTCGACCCCCCCAGAATGGCCTCGTGGTGATTCCCACTCGAAGTCCGCCTCTCTTGGCGGTGGGTTAGGCTCGGCTCTCGGAAACCTGCTGGGTTGTCGTCTAATCCTTTCATCAAGCCGGACATTTGGCACCAAAGGATAAGGGGTGGGGGCCCATACATCATACCAATTAGGGCGGTAGAAAAGCTCAAGATTTTCAGGGGTAAGAACTACATCATGCGTCACGTCCGTACTGATTGGAAACTTGTTAGTAAAACCGACAGAAGATTGAGCAATCACCTTAGCATTCAAGAAGTACTTCACATCCATAGCAATGACCCTTTTTGAAGAATAGGCGGAAAGGTTGATTTTTAACGACTTGGCAAGGAGAGCCACAAGCCAACCAAAGTAAGTGCTAGTGTGAGTCTTGAGGGCTTGGTGGCTTATGACGGCATTAGCAAACTCAAACCCCAAATTCATGTGGATGGACGGCTCAAAGAGCATAGTGGATAAGCACGCAATCTCTTGCTTGTGGGAGCGCGAGAGCTCATACCTTGGCCAAATTGTGGAGCCAAGGATGCGTAGGATAATCCGGAAAATCGGGCTAGCAATGAATCGACCGGGAAGGTGGTTGGTGGGGAATTCAACCCTACCGGTGAGATAATGCCACAAATCCTTGGTGGGAAAATCCGTTGATGTGTACACTCCGGATGGTGCACGGAAGCCAAGATGTTTGTTAAATTTTTAATGTCCATCTCGTAATCCCTATTGCCGAGTTGAAATGTGACCTTGGACTTGTTAAAGTCGGTTTCATCCCGGTACAAGCGAAAGTTGGACATAAACTCGCATGTGACAGCCACATAGTGTTCCTCAATAGGGTGCAAGATAAGGTGTTGAGCTCCGATCCAAGAGAAGGCCTCAAGCACCTCCCTATGGACACCAATCTTATCGGCGCCGGCCCTTTGATAAGCTCGGCCAGTGAGAGACCATCTAAAAGCTTTTAATAGAACATATTCTAACGAGACACCTTCAGCATCTATGGTGTCACATAAATCAAGAAAATTTCTAATATGCTCCATAGGGCACTCGGCAGGTTTCCCTTCAAACTGAGCCCGTTTGATTAAGGATATAAATTGAGACTTGATCTCAAAAGGTTTCTCTATCACTGGAAGCACAATAGGAGATTCTGGCACCCTCAGTTCCGGATGCATGTATTGCTTGGCATTCCTTGGATAGGCGTCTAGCTCTTCTTGTAGTCGAGCCTTGTCAGCTCGTTGACACTCAGCTTCTGCGTCTGCGCCGTCCTTCTCGGCTTTCAGTCCTCCATCTGGGTCCGGAGGATCTCTAACTCTCGAGCCATCTCTTCTGCTGTGGCCATGGCTCGGTTTTCTCGGAGTCGTCGGTGCAAGGAACGTTCTGGTTCTGAGTAATAACCTGTGTTATCAAACTGAAGCCTTCTTCGTCCTACCGGCATACACTGAGAAAACAAACAAAGAAAACAAAAATTAAAAACAAAAACGGGGTCGGGCTATTCCCGATCCCGAAGATAAACTAACAACTCGTTGCTTCCCCGGCAACGGCGCCAATTTGTTGATAGGGTTTCTCGGCCAACAAATAAATTTGTAAGTCAAGACCCCGCTGAGTATAGCGAAGTCAGGATCGTTCCACAGGAAGCAAGGTTGTTTGTCTATCAATCTAACAAAAATCAAACAAAAACAAATAAAACACTCACGAGCAGCCTCGTTAACGACGTTGTCAGGGTCGTTAACGAACCACCGAACACAAAATACTAAAACTAACGACCTAATTAAAATCTAATTAAAATTCAGTACCGAGGCAAGTACTCAGCAACGAAGATTCACCAAAAATAATTCAAATAAAATAAAAATCTAGGACTAGGGACACCACAACATAGCCAAGAATAAGAATTCATAAGAAGAAAAGATCATGCCTTTAAACAGATAGAGTCATCAACTTTCATTGACTTAGCAAGTAAATTAATCTACTTTCGCATCCTAATTCACTTAATTGCTTGTTTTAGATCTAAAGCTTGAAACTTTCGTTTTCAAACAATATCAACCTTCAAGTTACTAACTTCCTCTTTCAACTCAGTTAAAAACTCAAATTACCTCCACTTTCGTCTCGGTATAAGCACAACAAACAATTCTCAATCAAAGATAAAAGGCATTCACAACTCAATCTTACTCATCAAACATGCTCAACTATGCCGGGCTTAACCCCGATCCTAGAAAAAGAAACTACTCACTAATCATAACTAAGAAACTAAAAACTTCAATCAAAAGAAACATTGAAACAAAACTCAAACTTGAATTAATAAGAAAAATATATCATCTTACAGAGATTCAGAAGAAACCGAAAAACATAAAAATACCGAACCACAATCACGACCAACGACCCCCGGTGACTGTCGTCTACCGAGCCTCGGCAGTCCTCTTCCTATCCGACTTCTCTCTCTCTCTCGGCCCTTCAAAAATCTTCTCCTAAAAATTCTCTCTAAAAAGTTCTCCAAATTAAGCCCCCCCTTTCTATGCTAGATAAAAGGGTATTTATACTAAAAAGCTAAAAACTAAAAAGGCTAAAAGATATAAACTTTCCTAAAAAGATAGAAACAATCCCTAAAAGATAGAAATAAAATCTAAAAAGATATTAAGACCTAAAATACATATTCTAACAACCCCAAAAGATTCTAAAAAAATACTCAACCGACACGGAAATAAATTCTCGCTCAGGATCGGTGAATTATAAAATAAATACTCCATATCTTCTTCTTCGTAGCCTCGTTAACGAGCCCTCACAGCCTCGTTAACGAGCCTGGGCTTCGTTTTCTTCCACACTTCTTTTTGTATTCTCGAGCTTTGACTCTTTAAATCTTGCACTCCTCCGTCTCTCTCTGTAATGCTCCAAATTCAACTCCATTCAGCTCCTTTCCTAGCTAAAACCTACAAAATTCACAAACTAGCGTAGATTCCACTCTTTTCACAGAAATATGCAAAACTATCTAAAAATACTCAAAACAAAACCTAAACTAAACAAAACTAAACCTAATAAGCAAAGAAAAACTATTAAAAACTATACTAAAAATGCGAATATCAGGTAAAGGGCTGAATTTTCCGGTTTTTGGTAGAGGAATTGGAGGCTTTGTGTAGCACAAGGATGTATTTTGGTAGATTTGGGATGGGGATGAAGGATTTGTGGGGTGTGGAGATTAATGGATGCAATGGGGTTTAAGAGGGATGAGGGTCGGCGGCGTGGGGGAGAAAGAGAGGGGAGGAGTAGGGTTAAAAGGGGTAAAAGTTAAGGGACTTACCTGCAATTTCCGAATTTTTGAAATTTTTACCCTTTTTGCTTGGAGGGGGTCGGTACCGACCCAAAATGGGTCGGTGATGACCTACCCTGACTTTGTTCCTTTTCGTTTTCGAGCAATTCGACCCTCTTGTTCCTTTTCTGCCGCCTCGGGTCCCTACAAAAACTTAGTGGAGATGCAAGACAAGAATCCTAGCTACTCTAAACTAAGAAAATCAATTGAGACTAAAAAGAAAAACAAATAAAAGCAAAAACAAAGCGGGTTGCCTCCCAGAAGCGCTTAACTTTACGTCTTTAGCTAGACGAGAAGTACCTCAGCTTAATCAGAAGATGTGAGAGCCCATGTGGCTCGGATTTCCTCATCGGGTTCAGCCCTTACATATTATTTCTTCAGTCGATGCCCTTTGACCTTAAAAATCCCTCCATTCTCGTCTATGAGATCGACCGCTCCATGTAGGTAGATGTGGTGAACAACGAATGGTCCACTCCATCGGGATCGTAATTTTCCGGGGAGGAGTCAAAGTCTAGAGTTGAAAAGAAGTACTTGATCACTGTTGTTGAAGTTCTTTGGAATGAGCTTCTTATCATGCCACTTCTTAGTTCTTTCTTTGTAAATCTTGGCATTCTCATACGCCTTGAGCCTTAACTCCTCCAATTATTGCAAGTCCATAAATCTCTTTGCTCCGGCCGCGTCGAGGTCCATGTTGAGCTCTTTGAGAGCCCATAAAGCCTTGTGTTCAAGCTCGACGGGCAAGTGACATGACTTGCCATACACAATATTGTAGGGAGTAGTGTGGAGTGGCGTCTTATATGCGGTGCTATATGCCCAAAGTGCATCATCCAACTTGGAGGCCCAATCCTTTCCTTGAGCGGGAAACCAATTTTTCTAAGATGCTTTTAATTTGCCGGTTGGAGATCTCCACTTGACCACTTGTTTGGGGATGGTAACGAGTTGCCACCCTGTGTAAGACCCCATACTTGGTCAAAAGTGCCTCAAAACTCCGTTCAATGAAATGAGAACCGCCATCAATAATGAGGGCTCGGGGAACGCCAAAGCGGGGAAAAATGTTGGACTTCATAAACTTGGCCACCACTCGTGCATCATTAGTCCTTGTGGCTATGGCCTCGACCCACTTAGATACGTAATCAACCGCCCGAAGAGGGGAAGGGTCCCATGAAGTCAATTCCCCATACGTCGAAAAGCTCAACTTCTAGAATTCCCGTGAGTGGATTCTCGTTCCCCAATGTGATATTTCCCGCACGTTGGCACTCATCACAAGCTGTGACATAAGCTTGAACATCCTTGAAGAGGGTGGGCCAATAGAATCCGCTTTGAAGAATTTTTGCGGTGGTTTTGAATCCCTTAGCATGGTCGCCCGTTGGAAGAGTGTGACAATGTCGGATTACTCCCTCGATCTCATTGTCCAGCACACAATGCCTAAAGATATGATCACTCCCTTGCTTGAAGAGGTAGGGATCGTCCCAACAGTATTGCTTGGCATCGTGGAGGAACTTGTTTTTGGCTTGGGAAGTCAATCCATCGGGGATAATGCCTCCTACAACATAGTTAGCAAAATCCGCAAACCAAGGGGTTTTCTCCCCTCGAATAGCATATACAGAATGGTAAGAGAGCATGGGAGGAGAAGAGTGAAGAATAGTAGTAAGCACACAAGAAGAGTGAGAAGAATGACCTAAATCGACCGTGGTGAGGGTCGGAGTCATGCTATCCGGCTCGGTGGCAGCCAAGTTCTGCATGTGGAGGCTCGTGTCCGATCCAGGTGTGGTCGTCTTCGACCAAATGGTGGTCGTCTCCGAGCCATGAGTGGTCGACCTCGACCCAGAATTGATTGTCTTTGACCCAGGATGGTCGACTTTGATCCGTAAGACTTCACTGCTCAAGAGAATTTCGTCTGGGCGAGAGTCAATTATGGGTACCGTGTCTCCAGACTCCTTAATGTGTTCCATGGGTATCCGAGAAAGGTGGTCCGCCATAAGATTCTCCGCTCGTTTCTTATCCCTTATCTCAAGGTCAAATTCTTGCAATAGGAGCATCCATCGGAGTAATCTCGGTTTGGCGTCCTTCTTATCCATAAGGTAAGGGATAGCTGCATGATCGGTGTAGACGCTTACCTTGGAACCCACCAAATATGACCGAAACTTCTCAAATGCAAATACAACGGCTAGGAACTCCTTCTCCGTGGTCGTGTACTTGCTTTGGACTTCATCGAGCGTCTTGCTCGCATAGTAGATAGCATGAAGCTTCTTCTCTCTTCTTTGTCCAAGGACCGCGCCCACAACGTAGTCACTAGCGTCGCACATGATTTCGAAGGGAAGTGTCCAATCCGGAGGTTGCATGATAGAGGCCGACACAAGCGCATCCTGGATCCTGTGAAAAGCTTCAAGACACTTGGAAGAAAGCTCAAACACAACATCCTTCATTAATAGGTTAGTTAATGGTTTAGTAATCTTAGAGAAATCTTGAATGAACCTCCTATAAAACCCGGCGTGGCCTAGAAAATTCCTAACATCTTTCACGGAGGAAGGGGGTGGCAATTTTTCAATTAATTCAATTTTAGCCTTGTCAACTTGAATCCCCATTTTTGACACTACATGACCTAGGACAATTCCTTCTTGAACCATAAAGTGACACTTCTCCCAATTAAGCACTAGTTTAGTCTCCTCACATCTCCTAAGTACTCTAGCAAGATTGGCAAGACAAGAGTCAAAAGTGGTACCGTAAACCGAGAAATCATCCATAAATACCTCCACAATGTCCTCAATCATGTCGGAAAAGATGGCCATCATACACCGTTGAAAGGTGGTCGGGGCGTTGCAAAGCCCGAATGGCATCCTCCTATAAGCAAATGTGCCATAAGGACACATGAAGGTGGTCTTGTCTTGATCATCGGGATGTATCGGAACCTGCCAAAAACCACTATAGCCATCGAGATAACAAAAATGGTCATGCAAAGCTAATCTCTCTAGCACTTGTTCAATAAAAGGCAAGGGAAAGTGGTCCTTTCTAGTGGCACTATTTAGCTTTCTATAGTCAATACACATGCGCCAACTAGTGGTAGTCCTAGTGGGAACCAACTCGCCTTTTTCATTCTCAACAACAGTAAGACAACTCTTTTTAGGCACAACATGAACGGGGCTTACCCACTTACTATCCGAAATTGGGAAGATGATACCTGCATCGAGCATTCTCAAGATCTCCTTTTTTACCACTTCCTTCATATTCGGGTTAAGCCTTCGTTGGTGCTCAATGGTTGGCCTGTGTCCTTCCTCAAGGAAAATACGATGCATACAGAAAGAAGGTGAGAGGCCACTCAAATCCTCAAGTGATTATCCAACGACCTTCCTATGAGTCCTAAGAACATTCAACAACTTTCCAACTTCTTCCGCATTAAGGTTAGCATTAATAATGACAAGAAAAGTGGAATTTGGGCCAAGAAGCTCATACCTCAAAGACTCAGGAAGAGTCTTAAGCTCTGGAGTAGGTGGTGGAGGTGTAACAATGTCATCATCCTTCTCCATTTTGAAAAACTCCTCAAAGTAGGCATTGGTGGTGAAGGGGTGCGTTTCGTCATCTGCCTCCAGAAGGGTCGGCTCCGACCATAGAGGGGTCGGTGCCGAGCTAGAGGCAATCACAAAATCCTCAGAAACGATCGGAATGGGGGTGGGTGTCGAGCTAGATATGGTCGGGGACGACCTGGATGTGGTCAGTTTCGACCCTGCAGTTTCTTCCTCGTCTTTATCTTCACTTGTGTAAGCTCCAAGCAAGCGTTCGATCGGATCTTCACAGTCAATGTAATCCGAGCGAGTGTAAAACATTTTCACTTCCATAGCTTCACCGGTTTCCTTCAGCGTTGGATTGAACCGAAACTCAACCACCTCATTGCCGATTTCAACAGTAAGGAGGCCTTTCTTCACATCAATAATGGCTCCGACGGTTGCAAGAAAAGGTCGCCCAAGATCGGGACGACAGGGTCCTTGATGTTCGTGTTTTTGGTATAGTTTTTAGTAGGTTTTCTTAGGTTATTAGGACTAGTTTTGATATGTTTAGGATTAGTTTTATGTGTTTTTGGATGGTTTTGCATATTTTGTGAAAAGTATGGAAGCTACTCCGTTTTATGTATTTTTTTAGGTTTTAGCAAGGAAACGATGCTATTTGGAGCTGAATTTGGAGTGCTATGATAAACGACGGAGGGATACGAGATGAAGAAGTCGAGGTCTAAGTTTTTGAAGAAGAAGTGTTGAAGAAGCCAAGCCCAGGCTCGTTAACGAGGCTGTGAGGGCTCGTTAACGAGGTCACGAGATAGAGTTTTCGAGAGTTTGATTTTGTTACTTACCGATCCTGTGCGGGAATTTATTCTGTGTCGGTAGAGTGTCTTTTTATGATTTTAGGGTTATCATATTATGTATATTAGGTCTTGTTATCTTTCTAGATTTTATTTCTATCCTTTAGATTTTATTTCTATCTTTTTAGGAAAGTTTTTATCTTTTAGCCTTTTCTATTTTATAGCTTTATTAGTATAAATACCCTTCTTATTAGGCTAGAAAGGGGGGAGATCGATCATAGAGGAGTAGAGAGAAGAGGAAGAGTCGAGAGAGAGACGGATCAGAGTCGAGATCGAGAGCTCGATGGATGAGAGCTGCCGGGGTCGTTAGTCGTGGTTTTGATTCGGTGCTTTGTAATTTTTTTCGGTTTCTTCTGAATCTCTGTAAGACGATTTTTATTATTAATTTGAGTAGTGTTTTGTTTACAATGATTTCTTTTGTTGAATTTATTAGTTTCTTAGTTATGAGTAGTGAGTAGTCTTCTTTTCTAGGATCGGGGTTTAACCCTGCATAATTATGCATGTTTGATGAGTGAGATTATGTGTTGAATGCCTTTTATCTATTTTTGAGATTGTTTGTTGTTCTTAGACCTAGATGAAAGTCAAGGTGATTTGAGTTTTTAACTTAATTGAAAGAGAAAGTTATAGACTTGAAGGTTGATATTGTTTGAATACGAAAGTTTCAAGCTTTAGATCTAAAACAAGCAATTGGGTGAATTGGTTTATGAAAGTGGATTAATTTACTTGCTAAGTCAATGAAAGTTGATGAATTTATCTATTTTAAGGCATGATCTTATCTTCTCACAAGTTTGTATGCATAATTATGTTGTGGTATTCCTTATCCTAGATCTTTGTTTTTATTTGAATTCTCTTAAGTAATATTCGTTACTGAGTTCATAGCCTCGGTACCGAGCCTGTTTAGGTCGTTAGTTTTAGTTATTTGTTTGTGATGGTTCGTTAACGACCCTGACAACGTCGTTAACGAGGCTGCTTGTGTGTGTTTTGCTTGCTTTTGTTTGATTTTTAATATTCGATAGATAAACAAACCTTGCTTCTCGTGGAACGATCCTGACTCCCCTATACTCAGAGGGGTCTTGACTTATAAATTTATTTGTTTTCTTGAGTGAGGCCCGTCAACAAATTGGCGTCATAAGTATTATTTTAACCCTAGTATATCTTCTATCTTTACCCTACTTCTATCTACCCTAGCCGCCGCTACCCACCCCCTCCTATTTCTACCCTCTCCTATTTAACCCTTCTAAACTCTCAAAAAATTCCTACTCTCAAATCCTCATAATCCCAAACTCCAAAATCCTCACAACTCTACCGAAGCACTTCACCACTGATCGGAATCTCCTAACCCACCGACCGTCGGAATCGTCATCGTTACCGAAGCTCGGAAACCCGGATTCCCACCGACGAGATCCACGCTAGTTAACCATTCCAATCCGATCCTTTGTTCTTCGATTTTTCAATCTTCCGGAATGATTTCTAAACCCTAACTCTTATTTACATGATTCACGGTTTTTAGGGTAGAAATTTCATATTGGGATTGTGTTTATAGAGAGGGTCGATTTGCATGTTTGGATTTTTGCTCATGAATTTTGGTTGTGCTTAGTTGTTCTTGTTCTAGGGAAGATCACTCATGTTAGATTCTCCATTGCAAAAATTTGATTAGAAAAGCATAAATTTTTCTTGTTCTAGTATTAAGTTCAATCTTTGTCATGTCAATTTTGAGTAAATTTAGCATGTTCGGGATGGGTAATCGAGCAAGTATGGGGTACATAAACCCGATTGTGAGTCTAGTGAAGGTATTTTAGAGGATGCATGCTTGATTCATGGCTTGATTTTTGAGTTAATAACATTCGAATTATGTATACTGGCTCTCGACAGCTCGTTAACGACCCTGCGCAACCTTTAAATTCAAAAACCAGTCCAGATTCGTTAATGACCCAATTGGGTAGTTAACGAATAATTCCGAGGTTTATTTTGAGACCAAGTATGGGGTCTCTTGCCTATCTATTTTGAGTGGATCTTATCTTGGAAAAATCATGATTCTTTTGTAGATCACATGGCAAGTTCAAGAAGACCCGCTACTCGAACCCAGAAGAAGAGGAGGAATCACAGGTCCCCATCTCCACCTCGTCTGGACAATGTGATCTTGCGCACTCAAGGGCAAGTGGATCGATACCATGCCATTCTAGAAAAGGACCACAACACTCGGTGGTTTTCAAGGTCAAGTCCTAAACACACGAGGATTTATACGGATGTCAAGGAGGCTTTTGTTATTCTCGGTGCGCCTCATTTGCTGAAGAAGGAGAACTTGCCACACTTTCCGGCCCTCACATCCGAGTTCCTGGCCACTCTAGAGACTAGTTTTCCATCGAAGATTTCGCCGAGACGCATCCGGTTTAGGCTCGGTAATGTGAGCCGAGAGTACACTTTGGAGGAGTTCAACGCTATTCTGGAGCTCCCAAACCCTTCTAGAGAGTAAAATTTGAAAGATTACAAGGTGACACGGACTTGGAGCTACATCACCGGGGAGGTCGAGTCTTCCAACACGGCATTATTCGGGGCAAGCATCATCAACCCTATATTCAGGATCATCCTTCGAGTCCTAGCTGCCACATTCTGGCCAAAGAGAGAGTTAAACAGGCCAACAAGGACGGAAGTTGCTTGCCTCCGCATTATCCTTTTTGAGGAGCCCAACCCTTTGAATTTGGGGTATGAGTGGCTCTACTATATAGAGAAATCAACCAAGTCCAAGGAAGTATGGTGCGGTAACTTGGTTAGTCTTTTGGCTACAAACCTTGGAGTCGACCTCACTCGCTACACGCCGGCTCATGCTCAACTTCTCAACAAGAACTATTGGTATAGCTCTGGTATTTTCATTCAAGCCGAGGGAGGGTTCAAGACAAAAGTTCAAGACCGCATTGTTGTACCCACCCTTGACAAGTTGGAGCTACTCTATGTACCAAATTGGTACGAGGCATGGACGGGTCATGCATTCCCGTTAGAGCCCAAGCCGGAGGATGAGCTATCACTTAGGCCGTGTGAGACAAGATTCGAGCGAGAAGGGGAAGGGATTGATGAAGATGAAGATGAGGATAACGAGGTAGTTGGAGTAGACACTAAAGAGGCCGACACAGAGGAGCTTAATTCGAGGATGAAGACCTCGACACAGAAGTTTTGGGCGCCAACGTCCTCGTTGACGAGCCCACCATGCTCGTTAACGACCATTTCCGGACTTCTACATATGCTCCTAACGAGGCACCCAACTTTGTTAACGACCCCCCAAGGATAGCTACCGACCCTCCGCAAGCTCCTACCGACCCTCCTTCCTATGGACTCGTTCCATACAAACCAGTGCTTCACCACGATCACTTTCAACCGCACTACCCACCACCTCCTCAACCCGAGTACACTAGATCAAGCATTCCGCCACCATGGGCCGAGGATCTTTCTGCTCAGATGCAACAACTTCACCTCTAGCAGGACCACATTCATAGGAGGATGGATAGATGGGAGACTGTCTACTCAACTCGGATGACGATGGAGGACGAGAGGCATTGTCAGAGAGAGGCGGAAGATGCAGAGAGCTGGAGGACGATGTATGACTTCATGGGGAACTTTGAGCACTACTTTCCTCCTCCGAACCGTTGATTCAGCTTGAAGAAGTTTTCCATGTTTTCCACTTCTGAGACTTTGTAAGTTCTATGTTTTTCCTTTTTCTTGTTTTATTTTTATTATTTTTCTTTTCTATTTCTTTCCTTCTTCTTATTTTTCTTATAGTGGGGACATTGTAATTTTAAGTACGGGGTGGGAGAAAGTAGAAAAACTTGTTTGTTTTGTGCCTTGTTAAATTTATGTGTTTTGTTTGTTTTAAGTAGTTCTTTGTTCATGATAAATTCGAAAAAAAAACGAAAAATTTTGAAAAAAATCTAAAAAGAGTTTTAGAATTGATAGAAATCCCTTTCTTAGGTTCTATGATAGTAGTTGCTAGCATGATCATATAATTCCTTGCAAGCATGTCTTTGATAGTATAGCCGGATTCTAATTATGAAATTGTTTTTAGGAAGGAATAGCATTTGATGAAATTGAGCACATATACTTTATCGCATAAGTTATAAAATCCAACAAAAATTAGCCTTGTGAGTAATTTTTGGCCTTATAGGGAGAATCGTCAATAAATCCCTCTTCTTTTCTTGTGTGACTTACTCTCTATATGCATATAATCTCTTGGAATTGTGATGGTTATCTATTACTTGAGACCTATATAAGATTTATAGTTCATTACTTATGAGAATCATATGATAGAGAACTTATTTATAAGCCCTATTATTCCCTATCCACCTTTACATGATCCTTCTTTTGACAACCAGTTTGAGCCTGAAGCCTTTTATTTTTAGCTCCACAAAATTGTTCCTTTGCCGAGATAAGCTTGACCCTATCCGGGGATTAGGACTTAGATTGGAGAGGTATTTTTTTTGTTGAGTGTAAAAAAAGGGTATAAAAAAAGGAGAGTGAAATGTTATGGTTGGTTTAATTGAAGGATTATTGGGAGGGTAGATTGGAAGTCTCTTGAGTTCAAGTTGTAAAAAAAGAAGAAGAAAGATCTCTTGGTACAAAAAATGCACAAAAGGAAGTTGTTAAGAAAGAGGAGTACACGATGAAGCTCGTTAACGACCCTGAAGTGGTTCGTTAACGAGGCAGCGAGAAAAAAAAATAAAAAGAAAAAAAAGGGAAGAAAGGAAATAATATGAAGGAAAGGAAGAAGTTTGAAGTGAATTTGAGTTTAATAGATATATCAGGGATTCTTTTGAGTTATTTTATGAGACTTTCTAGGATATATTGGGTGAGTGAGTGTGCATATTGTTGAGTGAGTTTGGTATATTGTTGTTAAGAATGTTTTGGAGATGTGTGAGTTTTTAGGAGTCTTTGATTCCCGAATATTATTAGCACCACATAGCCAAAATATTTCCACGCCTTATTGTTTTTTACCAAGCCCCGTTATAACCCAGCCGAATGGAAGCTTCTATGAAGTTTTTCATTGAGCCCCCTGAGTTCTCTTGATGATTTTTGCTTGTTTTGACAAATCTTGGGTGGAGAGTTTGGTGATATAAGTTCCAATTTCTATTAGTTTTTGTATATAAGATGAGTTGAGAGATTCGATTTATAAGCCTAAACACTTGAGAGTTGAGTGAAACACATTATTATCCCTTGTGAGGTTGGATTGTATTTTCTTATGTCTATTTGGTGCATATATGTGTGATGACATTAATAATCTTTTGTTATTGTTATTCTATGTGTTGATGTTGCTTTTTAGATTGATGGCTATAGTTTGATGAGTATGTTTGTTTGGTTTTGATTATTGTTAGTGATTGCTTGAGGACAAGCAAGTCTAAGTATGGGGTATTTTGATGTTCGTGTTTTTGGTATAGTTTTTAGTAGGTTTTCTTAGGTTATTAGGACTAGTTTTGATAAGTTTAGGATTAGTTTTATGTGTTTTTGGATGGTTTTGCATATTTTATGAAAAGTATGGAAGCTACTCCGTTTTTTGTCTTTTTGTAGGTTTTAGCAAGGAAACGGTGATTTCTGGAGCTGAATTTGGAGTGCTATGATAAAAGATTGAGGGATATGAGATGAAGAAGTCGAGGTCTAATTTTTTGAAGAAGAAGTGTTGAAGAAGCCAAGCCCAGGCTCGTTAACGAGGTCATGAGATAGAGTTTTCGAGAGTTTGATTTTGTTACTTACTGATCCTGTGCGGGAATTTATTCCGTGTCGGTAGAGTGTCTTTTTATGATTTTAGGGTTATTATATTATGTATTTTAGGTCTTGTTATCTTTCTAGATTTTATTTCTATCTTTTAGATTTTATTTCTATCTTTTTAGGAAAGTTTTTATCTTTTAGCCTTTTCTATTTTATAGCTTTATTAGTATAAATACCCTTCTTATTAGGCTAGAAAGGGGGGAGATCGATCATAGAGGAGTAGAGAGAAGAGGAAGAGCCGAGAGAGAGACGGGTCGGAGTCGAGATCGAGAGCTCAGTGGACGAGAGTTGCCGGGGTCGTTAGTCGTGGTTTTGATTCGGTGCTTTGTATTTTTTTTCGGTTTCTTCTAAATCTCTGTAAGACAATTTTTATTATTAATTTGAGTAGTGTTTTGTTTTCAATGATTTCTTTTGTTGAATTTATTAGTTTCTTAGTTATGAGTAGTGAGTAGTCTTATTTTCTAGGGTCGGGGTTTAACCCGGCATAGTTATGCATGTTTGATGAGTGAGATTATGTGTTGAATGCCTTTTATCTATTTTTGAGATTGTTTGTTGTGCTTAGACCTAGATGAAAGTCAAGGTGATTTGATTTTTTAACTTAATTGAAAGAGAAAGTTATAGACTTGAAGGTTGATATTGTTTGAATACGAAAGTTTCAAGCTTTAGATCCAAAACAAGCAATTGGGTGAATTGGTTTATGAAAGTGGATTAATTTACTTGCTAAGTCAATGAAAGTTGATGAATTTATCTATTTTAAGGCATGATCTTATCTTCTCACAAGTTTGTATGCATAATTATGTTGTGGTATTCCTTATCCTAGATCTTTGTTTTTATTTGAATTCTCTTAAGTAATATTCGTTACTGAGTTCATAGCCTCGGTACCGAGCCTTTTTAGGTCGTTAGTTTTAGTTATTTGTTTGCGGTGGTTCGTGAACGACCCTGACAACGTCGTTAACGAGGTTGCTTGTGTGTGTTTTGCTTGCTTTTGTTTCATTTTTAATAGTCGATAGATAAACAAACCTTGCTTCTCGTGGAACGATCCTGACTCCCCTATACTCAGCGGGGTCTTGATTTATAAATTTATTTGTTGTCTTGAGTGAAGGCCCGTCAACAGTCCTCTGACATCTCCATAACAATAAAATCATTAGGCACAAAGAACTTGCCAACTTGAACAGGGAAATCATCGACAACACTTGTTGGTTTTACACAAGAACCATCTTCCATATAGAGCCTCATATTCACCGGGACCAAAGGACCCATGTTTGTTTTGGACCATATAGAGAGAGGAAGAAGACTAGCACTTGCACCAAGATCACATAAAGCTTTAAAGCGATGAGCACCTATGCCAATAGTAATTGCAAATTTACCTGGATCACCGAGTTTCTCCGGGAGCTCTAGAGATCGCATATCATCGGTCAGTTCGGACATCGACCGCTTCTTTGACAAGATCTCTTTAGTGTAAGCGGGCATCTCATTCAAAGCTTCGGTAAAAGGAATAGTGATGTTGAGCCCTTGAAGAACCTGCACAAAACGCTTGAACTTTCCGTCAGTGGAATCTTTAGCCTTCTTAGATGGGAAAGGAAGCACCTTTGTTGTTGATGTAGAAGGAATGGATGTAGGAATTCCGGGCAGAGGGTCGGTACGACCTGGGGAGGGTTGGTGACGACCCTGTCTGTAATGGGGAGAGGGTCGGTTATGACCCTTGGTGGGTCGGTAACGACCTCCTCTGAGCTAGGCCGGTCCTCATCATCCGTCGCCTTCTTGCCTGTTTCTCGATCCGACAACTTCTTTCCACTTCTTAGATGGACTGCAACAATTTGACCCCTCGGATTCTCATCAAAATGACCCGGTAATCGCCCTTGAGGTCGTGGAATTTGGGCAGCTAAGTCACCAAGTTGAGAATTCACATTCTTCCTCCAAGCTTCAAAGTCTCCTAGTTGATTTTGCACTCCTTTAAGATCGATTCGGATGCCATTCATTCCTTCAAGGAGCCCTTGTGCCCAAGTTGGTGGTTCTTGGAAAGCGGGAGGTCTATAGGGAGGGGCTCTTTGTTCTTGTGGTTGAAAACCTTGACCGTGCCCATTGTTGTTCCATTGAGGATAATTGTTGTTGCTGTTCCTCCCTGGATAAGCATTATTTGGACCTCGGTAAGGCCCTCTCATATAATTCGCCTCCGCATAAGCCTCGGCGGCCCGGACTTGATCCACATTTGTACAAGAAGCGGTAGGATGAGCTTGGGAACCACATTCTTGGCAAGATTGAGCGGTGGATTTGTAGTGTCTTACTTGCTTTTTGAGCCGGTTTATCTCATCTTGCATAAATTGTAATTTCACATCTTGATCAATTGGTTCGGCATTTGGATCATAAAGCTTCTTCATCGGAACCCTGACGGCTTGTTGGGTGCCATACATTGCATCACAGTTGGTGAATTTGTCCAACAAAGCCCAAGCTTGATCGAGATCCATCTCAATGAATTCGCAGTCGGTGTGAAGGTTGATGCGGTCCTTTGTGGCGGCATTGATCCCCTGAAAGAAAATCTCTTGAAGCACATAAGGAGGTTGTCCATGAGTAGGAAATTGCCGAAGAAGTTCTTTAAACCGCTCCCATGTTTCCACAAAAGTCTCATTGGGAAGTTGATGATAAGAAGTTATGCACTTTCTTAGCTCTGTAGTCTTAGCCGGTGGAAAGAATTAAGTCAGAAACAGGTACGAACCGTCTTAGGAGGTAAGCTTTCGAGCCAAGTAAGCGCCTTTCCGGCCAAAGACCATTTAAATGCTTTCAAGAGCACATATTCAAGCGCTACATCATCAGCAACAATGGTGTCACAGAGGTCGGTGAAGTTCTTAATGTGCTCCATGGGGCACTCGGTGGGCTTGCCTTCAAGTTGAGACCTCTTGATATAAGTGATGAAGTGTGACTTTATCTCAAAAGCGTGCTCGATCACAAGGAGTACAATAGCAGATTCGGGGACTTTAAATTCAGGATGCATGTACTTTTTAGCGTTTTGCGGAATCGCGTCCATTTGCGCCTGAGCCTGCCGCGCATTTTCAGCTTGAGCGTCTCGGTCCATTTGTATGCGCTGCATCTCAGTGCGGAGTTGTTCCACTTCTCGAGTAAGAGCCTCAGCGTCAGCCATTGCTCGTCTTTTTCTTAACCTGCGGCGAAGGGTTCTCTCAAGTTCGGAATCAAAAGGAATGAGGTTGACTCCCCTTCGTGAACTAGAGGGCATACACCTGCACACACAATCACGAGAAAACGAATTAGTAAACAAAAAAGGGTATGGGCTGTTCCCAAACCCGAAAAATAACTAGACAAAGAAACTAAACTAACTCAATGGCAACGGCGCCAATTTGTTCATAGGGTTTCTTGACAACAAATAAATTTATAATCAAGACCCCGTTGAGTACATGGGAGTTAGGTTCGTCCACGAGAATTAGAAGTATCTAAGTTTAGCTATTAATCCTACTAAAATTAAAACAAAACAAAGCAAAACACACGCAGAAGGTGCTCGGCACCTACCCACACCAGGTCGGAGACGACCTACACACGACACAAAACTACCGGAAAAACTGGGAAGGACTGGGAGCGCGGTACTGATCTAAAGGGGGTCGTCACCGACCTATCCGGGTAACAAATAAACTTCGAAAAATCAAATTAACAGAGATCTACAGCAAAGGATTCACCACAATAAGCTATGCATGCAAACATGAATCAAAATCAACCAAAAATAATCCCACGAATGACTTTCGTCAGGAATAATCAAGCATAAATCCTAACTTTCGTAAAGATCTAAACTTGCAAACCTACTTGTTTTCTAAAGGTCTTAACTTCCGTTTCAGCCCAAATATTATCCAAATTCACAACTTAATCTTTCGATTCAATTATAAACATGAACATGCCTTAACTTTCATCAAGGAATTGATAACAAACAAGAAGAATAAAGGATAGAGATTAAAAGGGATGGTTTATTCAAAGATTCATGCTTTAATCATGCACAACTCATCGGGTTTCACCCCAACCCTAGAAAAATAGACTACTGACGATCCATCACGCAATCAACAACCATAAATAAAAGAGAAGACATAATTCAAAACCAAACAAACTTCAATTTGAAAAGACAACTTACAATCTCAAGCAAACCTCCAAGTCTCTCTTAAAATCATCCAAGAGCTTGGAATAAGAGTTAACCCTAGAAAACAAACTTGTAAACTCGTTCCGTCTCTCCAAAAGCGTCCCCCCTCTAAAATTTAACCCTAAAAGAACCTTATATAGTGGTAGGAATGTCTTCATAAGGAAACTAAATTCTATCTTAAAAAGTTCTATAAATAAAACATTTACTAAAACCTAACTTATGGCGCAAGTTTATTTCCGCTTAGACACGGAGGCGGTCGTAACCGACCTAGATTAGGTCGTCACCGACCTCATCGGCACTTGGTTTCTTCACTTCTTTGCTCGAAACTTGCTCCAAATCTTGGTTCTTCTTCAATGTTCCTTCTTTAATCGCTCTTGTCCTTCAAAGACTTTCTTTAGCTCCTTTTTAAAGAACCTTCATCTTGAAATCTTCACTTTGGAATCATCAAACCTTCAATTGTACCGATTCTCGCCCTTCTATCAACATCACCAAAAGACAACTCTAACACCACCTCCTAGAAAGCTTGAAAACTCGGGATATCTCCTCCTCAACGCTTCAAATACCTACAAAAACAACAAACAAGCGCAAACGACTCCAACTCTCCATAGAGGTCAGAATTATATGAAAAAAACACAATAAACCTAGAAAAGACTCAACCTAGCTAGAAAACTACCCACAAAAACCAACTAAAAAGTGCGACATCAGGAATATATTGTCTTCCAAAGGATTCAAACTTCAATCCAAACAAAAT
Source organism: Fallopia convolvulus (assembly GCA_964016875.1). Taxonomy (NCBI): domain Eukaryota; kingdom Viridiplantae; phylum Streptophyta; class Magnoliopsida; order Caryophyllales; family Polygonaceae; genus Fallopia; species Fallopia convolvulus. The sequence goes on from OZ024720.1 coordinate 5,702,455, forward strand.
TAAGAGTGATCTTCTCAGTTCTCTAACTAGGGTTCTTAAGAGAGAGAGGCTAGAAAAAAACATAATAATAAGTTGTTCTTCAATCTCCCCCCTAATAAGATAGATAAACTAGGATAAAAGTATATTTAGAAACAAATAAATAAAGCAAATCTCGGTCAAATCTTGACGCGGGGGAACTACTCAGGCAAGTACCCAGTCGGGTAGTTTTCTGTAGCTCCAAAGGATGAGACTTGAGAGAACCCATTCTTGAACCCGACCACGTACTCGTTCGGGTAGTGTAATATCCGGCCACGTACTCGGGTAGGATGTCTTTTCTTCCTTTTCCTGCTCTTGCTTCGTGTTGGCACCCGAGCAACCACTTTTGAGTTCCATCCTTCATTGCTTGGACTCCATGAAACACTCCTCTTAGCTTTGACTCAAAATACGCACAACACAAGAGTAGAACTGAACGAAGGAAAAAAAAATGATACACACATGAAACTAACTTAAAACTAAGTAAAATAAACTCAAATCATGAAAGTAAACATGCTCTAAAACTATGCCTAAATGCATGATATCAAAATCCCCCAAGCTTAAACCTTACTTGTCCTCAAGTAAGAAATTAAATCCAACACCCCACAAGACAACCAAGTCATGCATCTATTTTGACAATAGCCTACACAAGAACTATAGAAGCAAGGAATGAGAACCAAAATCATAACATGCATTTGTAACATCAAAGAGATAAAGCCAACATATCCATTATAAACCTCGGATAGGACAATTGTATTTTCGCTCTCCCTCAAGTGTTTGAATATGACGTGTTTCACTCAAGTCTCATCTTTTGAAAGCTTAGTTAACATAAGCTTGTATAAGCATTCTAAATCTCCACCACATGGGACTTTGCACACTACAATAATCATGAGGACTTTCATAAGGTTGTAATGAGCTAGGCTAGGGTGAGAACAATTTGGTGGGAAAATATATTTGTCAATGTGGTGCTAATTCGGGAAAATGAATTATTCCTAATCAAAACACCAAAACCAAGCTTTAGGAACTTCTTCCCCCAAACCACTTGCTTCTCTCTTTTTTTTTTTTCTCACCTTCCCTTTCCCATTTTTTCTCTTTAGTTTACTATAATCTTGTCATTGAAACACTTTGCTCATCTAAATAATTTTTTTCTTTCTTGTTCTTACGAGCTATCTTTCCTCAATTTTTTTTTATCATTTCATTCTTCTCCTCACATCAAACTCCATCCACACTTTTGAAAATTATCATCAACCCTTTTAAATCCCCTAAGCATGGCACAATCTCACACTTATAATTCACTAAAATACCTATTTCCCGAATGGGTAAAGGCTTAACATTAGGCTTGGAATTATTTTGTGGAGCTTTCAAATAAATAGGCAATAAAAGCTAACATGTGCTATCAAAAAAAGGGATCATGTATAAGGGTGGATAGGGAATAATAGGTGTGAGCGGTTAAAAATTAACCATCATTATTATTCTCTCTATCTACCATCATAAAGTTATTCTATTTTGTTAGATTTCCGGGGACCGAAAGAACCGGGTGATGTGTCCGGATTTTTTAACCACTTAGCATATGAATTAGAGATCCACCTTTTTACCCAAAAGCTTAAAGTGTTGCTACACTTTACTTATTAGAAAGTAATTTTTATAAAAAAGTATCCTTTTTGCATTTTCCAAAGCAAAATTATTACTATCTTTCACATATTCCATTATAAGAAAGCATTACTAATTAGTAAAAGTACTTATTTATATTAAGTGTCATTGGGTTGAGTTTCACTCTCCTTTATATGCTAGTGGTGTTTGATACTGTTTTCCGATAAGGGATTGCTTTTTTTCTCCAACAGATTTATTATGCTTTTTATATCTTTAAGTATTTTTGTATAAAATTAAATATGGTGGTTATTCGATATAATGGAAGATTCTATCTTAACGAAGAGATAGAACCTTCGCTTGGAGTGGGGATCAAGATTCCAGTTGTTTGTGGAATAAGGCACTGGGCCGGCCCTAGGGGGTAGAATTTCAGCACCCTACCCTCTCTCTTCCATTATAAATACACATAATCGCAATGTAAGAAGGACACATATTCACACATTGAATAGGTTAATATTCGCTTAGCTTATTTGTTCAAGAATACTCTGAGTTCTTTAGCTTTTCTTGTCTTTACCATGAAACTCGATCGACGACTACTCTTTGGACTTAGGCATTGGAGGTGGATTAGGGGGTCCCTGACCCCTTTGTCCATTGTTTTGCAGGTTCTAGGTTGAAGAACAATTGGAACGGAAGGTGAAGAAGGAGCAATCAATTAGTGCTTTGAAGGCGATATTTTTTGGTCTAACAATTGACGCCGTTTGTGGGAAATGAGTACTCGATCCACGCAATTATGTTATTGAAATCGATCCTTGAGAATCAAGAAGAGGTTGTAACTAACCCTAGGACAGACGCGCAAAGTGAAATCGAGCACAATGCCATTAGCGAACAGATCTGCGATCGTGAAAACGGGATCTATGACCGCGGAAAAGTACTCCGCGACCGCCGACCCATCTCCTGTGACCATGAAACAGGGGAGAAAGCGCAAACTTCAAGGTTCGCTCAGTGGATTGAACCCTTGCGCATTTAGATCAGTCTAATCTCGATATTCGCTAGGAAGATCAACCTTTTCGCAACCAAGAAAGGCGTCTATCCCGAAAATGACTTGGACTTTGACCCGACCCTTCTCGTAAACACAATTGTTCATCACAAAGATTGTCGCGGCTTTTATTCAAGCGATAAAATTGACATTCGTGATACTTTATGGTCTGAATCTACTAGATTTGATCGAGTTTGGGACTCAACGATGCATGTCGCTAAAACCACATAGAATTCAAGATCACGAGCCATCGGGACGCAGAACAAAAATGTGATCATGGCCAGTCCAACTGCACCCATAGTTCGGAAAACCGCGACCGCGTGTTGCGTATTTCCGAGCCCATGATGCCCAGCCGTGAGCGAAACCCTACCTTGGTCAGTCCTTGCTATGAATAAGGTCAATCAAGCCACATTCGGTCCAATCCCGTTCATGGTGACAATCGGATACCTTTGGCATCTGCGCCCAATGGTGGGAATGGGGCATCAACCACCGCCTAGAATAAAGAAGAAGAGAAATCACCCATGCTTTGATTCTACTTTGAGAGAGAATGAGAAGATCCAATATAGGTGTGCTCAGGCTGAGTCCCATTTGGACCAAGCCATTGAAGAAATTGCCACGTTAAAGCATACCTTGGATAAATTTCAAGGGAAGCGCCTAGTCAACGAATCTACAATCGAAAGAACTACTCAACGGTTTGCTAGTGCTACTGATTCGCCGATAACCACCGTGATCCCGAGCGGATAAATTTGATGAATAAAAAGAGATGCAAGTTAATTATGAAAGCGATCGTAGGGAGCCTAGAAGCCAACGAAGAGACATGCATCACGAGTCACCCCCGCGTCAGAGGTCCCGAACCATGGATTCCCCTCATTCCAGTGGCCTAACCTTAGACAACTAGAGTGACTCCGACGATTACAAAGATCGTCGCAGAAAAAGACGTGACCGCGGGGACCAAAACCGCGACCACAAAGACAGGAGCCCGACTGTAGAGACAGGATCCGTGAATGCGGAGACATGTTCCGCGACCGCGGACAACAGAATCAACGTGATTTATCGCGTGAGCGTGATGATTACTATGTCACCTCCAAAAATACCGAGTCAAACCATGATCGGGGCAAAAAGAAGAAAATACAATGTAGTTAGTGGCGGAATGAAATTAATGAAAGGCGTGAAGGGAGGAATCGGGCTCCTAGTCGCACTAAGAGAAGATTGCTTGATCTCTTAACAGTGCAAGGTGGGACCTTACAATCGGCTCAAGAGCAAGCAGAGCATAAATTGGATATGGTGACATTGACACCATTTCATAGGGATATTGAACAAGACAACCCCCAACAAAGTTCTTTCCCCCATCCTTCACTCTTTATGATGGGAATTTGGACCCCGTAAATCATATAGTTGCTTTCTTTCATAAGATGTCGATATGGGTGTCCAAGGTAGCCGTAATGTGTAAGATGTTTTCGAGCAGCCTCACTAAGGGATGGCTAAAGTGGTTCCATAGTTTGAAACCAGGGTCAATACAATCCTGGAATCAATTGGCCACTAAGTTTGTAAGGCGCTACATAGCCAACAACTGAGATGCAGTGTCTTTAGACACACTCTTTGGTCATAAAAAAGAGAAGAGCAAAAGCATGCGTCGCTTTGCTAATTGCTTTATGGAGTGCTATGTTGAAATTGATGGGTGTAATGAGAAGATTGCAATGACTTCCTTTAAGAGGGTAATTTCGTTTGAGAGCAAGTTAAGGGAAGAGTTGACGCTCGGTCTTCGTTCCACCATTGATGAACTTCAAGAGCATATTCATCAGTATGTGCTCTTGGAAGAAGCTGGCTACAAGACAATAGGGAGGTCGCCCTCTCCACTTCGAAAGTCCCATTTTCCTTCAAACAAGAGCTTTAGGAAAAATATACACTCGTCAGAGGGACAAGATAGAGCAGTCTACACAACTTTCAACATCCCGATCTATAAAATTCAACCGAGCATAAAAAATGAGAGCTATTTCCGCTATCCCACTCAGGATGAATACCCCAATGACGACGTCTGAAGCCGGAAATATTGCATGCATGGTTGTACCACAAAGTGCGGGGGCACATGCCTGAAGATTGTAAGCCCTTTAAGGAATGGCTTGAACGTCTAGTTCAGGAAGGGTACTTGAGCGAGTACATTGAGAAAAATGAACCAGAAGATAGTGAAGAGCCAAGAAAGAAGCAAATTGAGGTTGTTCGAACAATCTTGGCGACATACGAGGATGAAGATGTGCCAAGAAATGATGACCAGAAGCATAACCACGACCGCAGAATTGGTCTTAAGAGCAAAACCCCTTCTCTGAGGCAAAACCGCGATCGCGGAGCTCCCTTTCGCGATCGCAGATCTGCATCTGAAGATTCGCTTTTCGTGAGAGGAATCGTGGTCACGGCCTGTGCGGGCATAATCGCAAAGTTATCAATCTTTCCCAACACAAGGATCCTGTTATTAGAAAATGCATGTAAATAGGGCACTCTTTTTCCCACGTGGTTTTGATAAGGCCCTTAGATTTTCATGTGTCATTCATTAGTTCAGTCCTTAAGATCATGTCATTCATGTTTATTTTTAATAAAAGTCAGTTTTTGCATTAGTTTGAGTCTTACATAAAAAAAGAGTGCAATGTTAATTCATCGCATTAACGGACTCCTACGTATGCCCATATGTAGAGGAGTAAAAGATCCCATCATATTCGCTAATGGATATATGAATACACACGCATGCAAGAACCCCACGATATTCGCCCATGGATGTACAATTACGCACGCATGTACGCACACATGCGAGTTAGGGGACCCAAGCGACTAATCTGCATGGCCACTTTGTATTAAACATGTGTACCCTACGTTCTAGTTACGTGAGAAGCATAACAAAGACATAGGTGGGGCATTTGTGAGTGGGTAAAAATTAACCATTATTATGGTTGGATCGTAGGTTAGTCAAAATCAGTTGTGGAAACTGTATCGACCAGTTCCCATACGCAGTAGAATAAACAAGTAAGCAAGTAAACAAAGTAATAGAGACAGTTGCCTTATAGAGGAACCCCACAATAATCAACTAACCGCGTGAGTAAACCTCTAACTCCATCTCGGAAGATTTTTGAATGAGTTATCTGTTCTTTATTGCTTAGTTCCCTTCAGGTTACAGGGCAAAATATAAACTTCTCTGTTCCTACTAGGACTCTCTCCCTAGGCAACACTAATGTACTCTCTCCACCCTAACCCGGTGAACGCTCACAATCAAAGACAAAGCGAAACTCAAACCTCTCTCTCTCTCTCTCTAGGAACTCGTTCTCTCTTCACCGTCGTCGAGATTAGCTCAGCGCCGGGGAATTTTCATCAAATTTATGATCTTTACTTGAGTGGCTCTTTCAGCTCTTCACTCGTAGTGCTTGTATTTGATGAATGTGAAAAAGTGAGCAGCAAGGTGACTATTGAAGGGTTTAAATAGGCATGATGAGAAAACCTTATCCACTTGAGGTATTTGTCCTAAATACCCTTTTTGCCTTTCTCTTCAAGTATGATTCTTAAGGTTGACATGTGACTTTGATTTGAATTTGAATTTGAATTGTGAACTCTTGAATCAATTTGGATCGTTGGATGGTCGTCTTCTCTCTATTGAGGCTCGGATGGTCTGAGATGCCTCTGTGTCTGGAACAAACAAGATCCTTGAAAATGTGCTGAGATGTCACTTTCACGTATGCGCCGGTTCTCATCCAAAAGGAACTCTCGTCTTTTCGGTTCCCTTCTCCTAGGAACTCTTCCTGACTTCTGAGGGATTCTTCTTCCTCTTATGTAGTTCCCATCGCATGGGAACTTTATTCTTTTTTGAGGTTGTTCGCCTTCTTTTCATCGTTGTATTAGTTCCCATGATATGGGAACTTGGGACTCTGTTCTTTGCTTTGCAACGTGCAAGCTATTCTCTTTTGAGGTTGGCCGTTCTCTTTTTCATCGTTGCATTAGTTCCCATGATGTGGGAACTTGTTAGTCGGTGCTTTTACAACGTGCAACCTGTTACGCTGAAATACTTGGAAATTGGCATTAGTTCTGATGTCTATATTTTTAGTATAGTTTTAGTATGTTTTTCTAGGACTTTTAGCTTAGTTTAGTTGAGTTTTTGTGAGTATTTTGTGTCTTTCAAGTATAGTTTGCATATTTTGTGAAAAGTATGGAAACTACGCTATTTGTGTGTTTTTGTGTAGGCTTTGAGGCTGATTTGGATGCATTCAAGAGCATTGGAGGAGAGGACTAAGATAGGAAGAACAAGGGAAAGAAGTTATGGAAGAAACTCCCACAAAATCCAAGTGAAGAAGGAAGAAACAAGAGAAGACAAGTTCAAGCCAACCTCGATATTGACCATTTGGGGGTTGGTATCGAGGCACTCAGCCCAGCCAACTAGGATAATTGCTCATTAATTACTTTTATTTTGTAATCTTTATCTTTAGTAGGTTTTGTTTTTATGAAAACTGTTTAACATGGATATTCTTGTATAAATACCCTTGTTTTAAGACAAGAAGACAGAGATCTCGCCCCCTAGGTTAAGATTTACGTTAGTTTGGAGATTTTAGAAGACAAAGTTGTTGCATAGAGCACAAGGAAGAAGATTGTGGAGATTTTCTTGTGTTCTAAGACAAGTCTGAAGTTTTAATTCAAGTAAACGTTTAGTTTTAATTCAAATAATGTTTACTCTCAATTGCTTTGCTTGTTTTTCTCCAATCATGAGTGAGTAGTCTCCTTTTCTAGGGTTGGGGTTAGAAACCCAACATGATTGTGCATGAATGATGATGTGATGAATGAATTGAATGCCTTTTATGTATTCTTCTACTTGTTTGTGCAAAAGCTTTGATGAAAGTTGAAGTATTTCATGTTCTTAACTTAATTGAAAGACAAAGTTGTGAATTTGAATACGCGATCAAGTTTGAGACGAAAGTTGAAAACTTTAGATCAAAGCAAGTAAATTAAGTGACTTGAGTTGTGAAAATTGATTGATTTTCTTGATTAATTCAAAGAAAGTTGATAACTTTATGTTAAAGGCATGATATTTATGATTCATATTGCTTGAAATTGCATGATTATGTTGTGGTAACCCTTATCCTAGAAGTTTTTTGCTATTTTTGAATTAACATAAATCGTAAATAACATAAATCATGAATTAACATAAATAACCATATACATCAAAAGAATATACCAAACTCACTAGCATTAAGCTCAACTTACTTTCATCAACCCAAATTCATCCTCAAAAGTCTCATATACACAATAAAAAGAAATCCTTGGCTCTTTCTTTTCTTTGCTTGCACTTATTCACTTTTTTCTTCTCCTTCCCTTTTTTTCTGAATTTTCAATGAATTTCTGTTTTTTTTCTGAAGGAGGGGGTCGGTACCGAGGTTGCAGTTTCATTCTTTTCTTACTTGTGAGTTCTTTCTTTAAATCAAGAATCCTTTCTTTTACAACTTCTTTTTGAACAATGAGACTTCCATTCTACCCATCCCAACCCTCTTATTAAACCAATCATACAAAAACACAAAACAAATCCAACCCACTAAGTCCTAATCCCCGGATAGGGTCAAGCTTATATCGGCTAGGAAAATAATTTTGTGGAGCTTTACAAAAATAGGCTTTAAGGCACAAAGAAATTGGCTTCAAAAAGAGGGATGATGTAAGGGTGGATAAGGATTAATAAGGCTCATGAAAAATAAGCTCTCCATCATATGATTTTTCAAGTAATGAACTAAAACCTTATATAGGCTTTGAGAAATAGATAACCATCACAATCTCAAGAGATAATATACACATAAGAGAGTAAATCAAACAAAAAAGAGAAGAGGGATTTTTTTATGTTCTCCCTATAAGGCCAAAATTAACTTCTTTCTTGTGCTCCAAGCAACAACATTGTCTTCTAAAATCTCCAAACTAACGTCAATCTTAACCTAGGGAGCGAAATCTCTCTCTTCTTGTCACAAAAATGGGGGTTATATACAAGAATATCCCTCTTAAAAAGTTTCCATAAAAAAAAACCTACTAAAGATAAAAGATTACAGAATAAAAGTAATTAATGAGCAATTATCCCTGTTGGCTGGGCTAAGTGCCTCGGTACCGACCCGTAGAGGGTCGATGTCGAGGTTGGCTTGAACTTATTTTCTCTTGTTTCTTCCTTCTTCACTTGGATTTTGTGGGAGTTTCTTCCATAGCTTCTTTCCCTTGTTCTTCCTAGCTTAGTCCTCTCCTCTAACCTCCTTGAATGCATCTGATGAAACCCGAAATAACGGCTACGCTACGAGACAAGGAACAAGATTATTATATTCGAAAGTGCAAACACTTGCTCCTTTATTTATGATTTTCTCCCAATAACGAGGTTACAAACCTACGAGGCTGATAAACAACTTTGAGAATTACACCTAGACCTCCTACGAAGTTCCGAGATCAAATTTAAATGTTGCGAGGTTGACCCTAGGGCGAGGTAGATTTGGGTTCGTGGTGTAGAGAGTTTTGTGAGATTTTGTAGCGAGGTCTTTAGTGTGGGCGAGGTCTTTGTATGACTTGAAGTCTTTTTGTGGACTTCTCCTGTCTGTAGCGAGGTCTTTTGACGATGTTTCTATCACGTCGATCTTTAACAAGAAAGAGAGTTCTTGAGTTCAAGGGGTTTTTCGACCCCCTTCTTCTACGAGGTTCTCCTCTATTTATAGAGAATTGGGGAGCCGAATTGGGCCAAGGTCCGATGTGGGACGCCCGGAATAGGGGCTTTTGATTGGTTGGGGGACGAGGCCGCTTGTGATTGGTTCGGGGATGAGGCCGCTTGTGATTGGTCTGGGTGGGCGGGTGTGTTAGTAGAGTCGGTGGCGAGGTCTAGACCTCGTCCCGGGGATTTGGGAGACCTCGCGAGGGTATAAACTTTGTTCAAATAAATGAAAGGTATGAATGTGGGTCCCTGAGTCGCCCTTGGGAATCTCTTCGGGCCCACCTGTTCTTAGTATCCCGGGCCCACTTCTTATTTTACTGTTTTGGACATCATCACAACCCCATGGTCTGGGGGTCTTGCTCCGAGGTCCACAGGTCATAAGTTCCTTAGGGCCACGGGGTACGCGGAGGGGACTCCGCGAGGTTCTTCTTTTCGCGAGGTTCTTTCTTTGCGAGACTTTGCACTTCTGGATGGGGTTTTCGGGGGCCTGTCCTTCGTGTTTTTAGAGTAATGGGCCGTCTAGGTGGGGTAGGCCCAATAAGCCTTTCGGGGGTGAGGGGAGGCCCAAACCTGCTCTTTATAAGGGCGTACCTCACACGCTTCCCCTTCATCTTCTCCTTCAACCTTTTCGCTTCCTTTCTCTTTGTCTTCTCAGTCTCCTGCGAACGGTTTTCGAGACGGTTTCCGACGAACTTCCACCGCTTTCCAGCCGTATCACCGCTCCTTCCACGCCGATTCTAAACAAGTAAGTTCTCAACTCTCTTTTTCTCGCTTTTTGGTGTTTTTTGCTTCGGATTCTCTTCCGTCTGTTTTTTGTTTCGTGCTCCGGATGGGCGACAGTGTGTCGCCCGACGTTTCGCGCCGGTGTCACGGTGGCGGAACGGCGGTGGTGAGGAGGCGGGTGTTTCTGTGTGTCGCCTGGCTTTTTTCTCGTTTCGTTTTTTGTTTGTTTGCCGTTGGCTTTTTTTTCTTTCTCCTCCCCCCCTTTTGATGGGCTACGGTGCTTTGTCGGGTGTTTCTCCTCCGCGTTGTGGCGGTGGGACGGTGGTGGCGGGCAGTTACCAACGTGAGGTCACCGCTGTGTTTTTGGGGTCATTGCTTGTTTGGGTGGCGGTTGAACTTTCGCTCCTCCGTTTGCCACTTTTTGAATTTTGAAACCCTTGGGAGCCCAAACGTCATGATGTCTGACTGACGGGACGTTTGGGCTTCCACCGCTGGCTTCCACCGTTGGCTGGCCTTCTCCTTTCTCTTTCCTTCCTTTTGGCGCTTCAAATTCTTCTTCGCCGTCCTATCTTGTAAGAGTAGCCTCTAGGGTGCCACGTGGCTTTCCCCCCTTATGACCTCGCGTAGTTTCTCCCTCCGAGGTTATGATCTCGTGCTTTTTTCTTCCGAGGTTACGATCTTGTTCTTTTTTTTCTTCCGAGGTTACGATCCCGTGCTTTTTTCTTCCGAGGTTACGATCTCGTGCTTTTTCTTCCGAGTTTACGATCTCGTTCTTTTTTTTTCTTCCGAGGTTACGATCCCGTGCTTTTTTCTTCCGAGGTTACGATCTCGTGCTTTTTTCTTCCGAGGTTACGATCTTTTTTTTCTTCCGAGGTTACGATCCCGTGCTTTTTTCTTCCGAGGTTACAATCTCGTGCTTTTTTCTTCCGAGGTTACGATCTCGTGCTTTTTTCTTTTGGCTCCCTTGCCCAGTGTCTTACTGACCGTTTCTTTTCCAAGTGCTAGCCTTTCGCGGCCTGGACGTCGCCCTTTCATGCCTAGGAGATCTTTTGTGAACTCGCCGCCTGGTTTTGTTTTCAAAGTTCAAGAGAGTTTTTACCAGGAGGTCTCCAAGTCTGTAGGTAGCGTAGAGCCTAGCGATTCTCAGAACTCGAGCTCTCCTTCACTGGTGTTTAGCGACCCCTCTTCTAGCGACTCTGCTGCTTCGATCAACTCACTCTTCCCTCGTCTTCGTGTTTACTCCGGCGTTGAAATGGCTTCCTCTTCTTCTCCCGACGTGATCGTCGCCGAGGTTGAGGCGCGGTTGGATGCGGCAATTGCCTTAGCCTCTGCCTCCTATGTGCCCCCGAGCTTTCCCGAGGCCTACATTACTGACGCCGTGTCTGACGTCCCTGCTGTTCTTGAAGAACGAATCCCTATGAGCCCGAGCACCCCCGAGGCTTATCTGTCCGAGGGAATGGACACCGACCTCAAGTTGGAAGACCTCGCGAAGATAGCTAAGGACTTCCCCTGGCCTGAGGGAGTCGAGCTGGCACTCCCCGAGGAGGAGGGACGGCCCTTGGCGTCCTATAAGAGGTGCGCGGTCGTGCACCTCTTCAGTCTTCAAGCGGGTTTCCGGCTACCTTTGGCCCAGCACATCGTGGATTACCTGTGGGCTATGGGTGTCTGTCCCGCCCAGCTGTTTCCGAATGCCTGACAGTTGTTGTGCGCCTACACGATTCGAAGTCGCGAACTTGGGGACGAGCCGAATTGTGATGATTTGTCGGCGTTGGTTTTAGCGAGGAGGGAACCTCGGTGTTCCCTTATCAACCTTAGCACGCCGAACGTCAACATCACCACGACCCAATCAAATGTCGGGACGTGGAAACCGAAGTGGTTTTTGGTTCGAGATCTCCGCGGGAGATATCTCAATTTTCCTGTGGTGTCGAGTACCTTCGAGAGGTGCGTGTGCCCGTACAAGGTCGCCGAGTTTCAGGCACTCATGGCTCGATACGCTACAGCGAGCCAAGCGCCATATGAGATATACCTTTCTCAGGACCGGCTTGAGCGGGCCGGGCTGAGCCTCAGTCTCCCTCCCCGCGAGGGTGGAGAGGGTATTTTATTCTCTTTCTGATTGCTCTTCTTTCTTTGTAAGGTTACAAGGTTATAAACCTCGTTATATTTGCTTTTGATTTCTTCTTAACCTGCTTTTTATGTTTTTTTTTCTCCTGACAGTGGATCTTCTGCATGCTCTTACTTCGAAGTCGAAGGGGAAACAGCCCCTGACTTCTAGTTCTAAGGCCCCGGCTCCCCGGGCTCCAAAGGGGATAAGTATCAACGAGCCGAACCCGCAGGCGAGGCTGAGCACAACGCAGCCTAAACCTGCTCCGCCGACGATCGCGGCCGGGGGGGTTCTGCCTAAGGGGAACGTCGTGAGGGCGTCCCAATGGGACGTCGCAGGACCTCCCCAAGGGGACAAAAGGTCCGAGGCGGCCCCTCTGAAAGGGGTCATCGCGAAGACATCCTCCCATCCCCCTCGGGGGTTTGATGACAAGGCCGGTCGTAAGAGGAAGGACACGAAGTCTCCTCCTGGGAGAAGAAAAAGAAATCCATGACGGGCGAGCATCAGTGAGGTGCGCGGGGTTTGGACATCATCCCTGCCTTCAACTTCGAGGGGCGAGGCCGCGAGGTCGCAGGCCCCCATCCCGCCAGGTTTCACTGTCTTGGTCCAATCAGGGGGGCCCCGTTGGAATCGACCCGGGGAGATTACAAGGAGGAGATCGCGTGGGCTAATAACCTCACTGATGCGGCGCTTGACGACGAGGCTGCTCGGTACTCGGCCATGGTAAGCTTCCGCTTTTATGCGCTTTATTTCTGTCCTCCTTTTGTTTCTTTTCTCACCCTCCTGTAAATTTGCAGCATAAATTTTTTTATAATTATAACCGGAGCCGCGTCGTACTTGCTCATGCGAGGATAGACAAAATGGAGGAGGCGCTCCAAGCTCGCAACGAGGTATGCGAGCGACAGGCCAAGGAACTGGCAGAGATCGCGGAAAGGTCCAAGGCTGCGGAGGCTGCGGCTAAGAAGCGGCTCGAGGCCGCGGAGACCGCGGAGAGGGACGAGTCGAAGATGGCGGCGGCGACGAAGGAGGGGGAGAAAAAGGCGAGGGATGAGGTCGAGGCCTTGAGGAGTGAGAATGAGGAGCTTTGGTGATGCGACCCCCGTCATGGATGCTAGCCAAGAGGACGACGCATTCACACTTCGCTCGGATGGCCCCATCACTCGTGCCAGGACTCGAGCAATCCAAGACGCAACGAGATCTCTTGTGGCGCGCCTCTCCGCAGGCCACGACGCGCCCTACACCGCGACTTCGCTCAGCACCATCACCACCATCGGCGCCGAGGAACCTCGCTTCGAGCTCTCGGATCGACCTCGTCAAGGCGCGCCAACCTCGAGCATCAGATCGCAAGCCGAGGTCGCCTCCAGCCTTCGCCAAGACCTCGGAGCCACATTGGAGGTTCTCGCATCGGACCTCGGGATCGAGTCTCAGCTTGAGGTTCTCGGAAGCATCGGCGAACCTAACGTCCTCGAGACCTCGCTAGCGCCGTCACCAGCGTCCCGCGTCGTGCCAGCGACCTCGCCAGCGCCCCGACGCGCACCGTGACTTCGCCAACGCCGAGTCCCAGCCTTGCCAACGTCGTGACAGCCTTGTCGTGACATTCCCGGCAGCGTCACGGACGACCTATCCATTTTTAGTACTTTTATGCATACTTTCTATTATGGAACATTACTATTGATAGTTTTACACATTTAGAAGGACATTTATGGGCCTTGCGCCGACCACTTTTGGACCGCGCCGATGGGCCGAAGCTTGCATGCTTGCCCTAGGCGCGCCGCCACTATTTTTAGGGTTTCTCTAGTTTTATTTCAGCCGCCTCTCTATATAAGAGAGAATAGGCCTATGTTTTCAATTAGCGCACATTAGGGTTTAATAAAGTCGAGGTTGATCTCCTTGTTTTATCCTTGTGCTTGCGCCGCCATCTCTAAATCTCGCAATTGCTCTTGTGTTCTTGTTACTCATTGATTATTCGAACCAAATTACCATCAAATCAGTCTTCCGCTACGCCAATTTGAGACCCACTACTCAAGCCAACGATCGATCCGAAGCATCCCAAACGAGGGACGCATCAACTGGCATCAGAGCCAAGGTTTGAGTAAGTCTCGTTCAACCCTTCTAGTTCATTCTCACACGTCTTTCCGCCAATCCAAACCCTAGATTCATCCTCCACTTCGCATATCCACCATCTAGGGTCCCAATTTTTTTTTCTTTGCTTCGTAATTCATTCAAAAAAAAATATTCAACCGTACCCTAACTCATTCGATCTATTGATTTTGGTGAAGTTGTTGCTTTGTCTTCCTAGTTGCATGAACATAGGACTTGTTTTGCCAATTTCTCTTGTGCTTCGTGTGATTATTTGCGTGTTGATTATCTAATTGCTTGAATTGGTTCTAGAGGAGAAAACCTAGTCCGACTTGCTTGTTATAAAAAAAAAATTGTTCTTCGACTATAAAGCCAAAATAAGGTAACTAGTCGATTGGATTAAAAAAAAAACAAAAAAAAAAGTCGTGAAGATCACAAGCCAAAATAAGGCAAGATCCTTCACTTTTGCTTTCAAATTTCGCAACTTTCATTCATATCATTGCTTGCCTTGCGTTGTTGGTTTTGAACTTGCCTTGTCTTGCTTGCTTGCGTTGTAATTTTCGGATCCAATTCATTGATCGAGTTTGAGTGACCTTTAGCCTTGCCAATCCTTCAACGTGTGGTTTGAACACAAGGGTCGGCTTGACTTAAGCGAACTGTAACTCTTGTTTAGTTGCTTGTGAACTTCTTACTTGCTTTGATGACTGGTGTTACCATAGGTACAATGTCGGAGTCGGGAGACGGTGGAAACAACAACCCCACCGAGGGCCAAAACCCTACCCAAAATCGGGAGGCGTGGAACCCCGAAGCCGTGGCACGCATAGAAGAGCTCGAACGCCTCTTGGCAGCGAGCCAAACCCAATCGAAACACACCGTGCCGCCGACGTATGGCCTCGCTTCGGAGATCCACGGCGTGCCCGGCGTGTCCGCGGAGGATGTTGCACGTGCCAACGCAAAGGGGAAGAAGCACACTCAACCTTCGTCTCAATTCGGCACCATGCAACGCATGGAGTTGATCAAAGAAAGTCGCCAATATGATCGGCACGATGGTTGTCCCCAGACCACAGATCGCTATCAAATGGCGTGAGATTATCGGGACACACAGGTGTATGACGTATATTCCGATGAGGAGTACAACTCCGAGGAGTATAGACGTCGACATACGAGTGGGGATCCCAAAAGAAAGAAAAAGAACAAGTCGTCGGCGTATGTGTACGAAACCCCAAAGCGGAAGCACGGGACCAAGTATTACGACGTCGACGCCTATAAAGTTGAGGACGACCTCGGGCATCAAAGTGCTCGTAGTCCGTTCTCGGAGTTTGAAAACGAGTACGATGAATTCTCGGATTATTCTAATGAATCTTCGTTTGAGCATCCAAATGTGCAGGATCCGGAAGAACATGACAACCGGCCTTCGGATTGGATTCCACTGCCGCGCCTTGCCAAGCATCGCACCGAGTACGATCGAGTCTATGGCTCGGGTCGCACGCATGGCGCGGATGGACGGCGCGACAGGGATCGAGAAGATAGACGTCCTCGGAGGCCTTACGGTGGAGACAATCCGGACGATGGCGATGACGATCCGCATCGAGGACACCCACGGCATCGGCGCGACAGGCGCGCATACTCGCCTCGGCGTGCCAGCCCTCGGCGCGATCGAGATCACCGCGATGCACGAGATCCACGGCAACAACATCGGGATGTCAAGGTAAAATTCGAAAACTTTTCCGGTTCTTATGATCCTGATGCGTTTTTGGAGTGGTTACAGGGCACGGAGCACACGCTCCGTCATTTAGGTTACGAGGACGACGAGAAGGTGGAAGTTGTAACGCTCCACTTCGTTGGTGCCGCTAGGACTTGGTGGAACCGATTCGAGTCCGAAAGGATTCGAAAAGGCAAGCCCCTAATCCATGAGTGGCATCAACTCGTCTATATCTTGAAAAAGAGATACATTCCAGCCGATTACAAGTACAAGATGCACATCGAGATCATGCGCATCAAACAAGGCACAATGACGCCGGAGGAATACTTTTCCAAACTCGAAGACATGTTCTTCAAAGCGGGGATGAGCGTCTCACCATCCATAATGAAGACGAGGTTCCTTTCGGGTTTAAGGCAGTCCATTCAAGATAGGTTGGAGATCCTTCCAATTCAGGACATCAACAACTTGGTGCACACCGCCATGCAAATCCACAAACAAGAAATGTGCACCAAGTCGGGATGGTCCAATTCAAGGTATGTGTCTAACTCTAGTCAATCCGGTTTATCTACTAATAGGTTTGCTCCTTCTTTGACTAGCCCTTCGACAGGTTCCAAAGCAAAGGCCGAGGCCTCGCATGCCAAGGCCCCAGCCGCGCCGCGCACTCGAGCCCGTGACATGGCGTGCTACAAGTGCGGGGGACGTGGCCATATGCAACGGAACTGTCCCAACAACAAAAAGGTTTTGTTCACCACTCAAGGTGAGCCATATGACAGTGAGGAGGATGAAGAAGTCGAGCCGCATGGGATTGACGCCGCCGAGCTCGAGTGCGATCCATCGGATGCCCTCGGCGTGGCCAAGCTCGGCCTAGTTACTCGGCGCGCCCTTAGTGTCCGCGAAGCCCCACGCACGGACCAACGCGAGCAACTTTTTTACACCCGATGTTTGGTCAATAATGTCTCGTTGAGTGTGATAATTGATTCCGGGAGTTGTGCAAATTTCCTCTCAAAGAAAGTTGTCGATCACTTTAAATTGCCGACCACGCCACACCCTCAACCATTCAAGCTTCAATGGATATCAAATGATGGAGGAGATTGGGTAGACAAACAGGTAATCTTCAACTTTTCCATTGGTCAATACTCGGATTCAATTTTGTGTGACGTAACGCCGATGGACGCCACGCACCTCTTGTTGGGGCGTCCATGGCAATACGATCGTCGCGTGCTTCACGACGGGTATTTGAACACTTACATGTTCAATTACCACGGGAAACGCGTGACTCTCTTACCTATGTCGCCTAGTGAAGCTCTACAGGATGAAGCCGAAAGGCAACGACAAAAGGCTAGCGACAGCGGCACCGGCGCGCCAAACAAGACGCCAGCGGCGTCTGAGAGCAAGACTGCACATTCCACAGGCGTTCCTGGTGCCAATCCATCCAAAAACAGGTCCAATGATGATCAAGAAGCAAAACGCCGACAGAATCTGGAGGAGGGCCGACAGTTTGCGTCGAGAGGCCTCGGTAACGCGCCGAACGCCGCAAATTTTGACAAAAAGGGCCTCAAGCAGATGTCTGAAAGTTCTCTCGGCGTTCCAAGCTCCAAACCCCTTAAAATTGAATTTCCAACAGATCTGAACAAACAACGCCTAGGAGATATCAATTTGAGCAAAGGACCGCCAAGCACAATCCTAGTGTCGCGCACCACGTCGTCGCTACACGAAAACTCAGATTCTAGGAGCTACGGGACGAGTTTCACGGCGTTTCCAGGGGCAATCTTCCACAAATTCCAGGGGTTATCACATATCCAAAAATCGCCCCAGAAGCTGATCGGACGAGCACCGACGCCGAGCCACCATTGCTAGGCACTTGCCAGGATCGTTTACTCTTAGCCAGGCGTCGGGACATCGAGAACTCCATTCAGGGGAGTCTTTCTTGTTTCATACTTGTTCCCCTACTTTCCATTAATAAATCCGAGATTTCTTCACTTCCCTCTTCTATTGTGTCTATTTTGAAGGAGTTTGAAGATATCATGCCGGATGAGCTTCCGAAGGGCTTGCCGCCGATCCGTGGGATTGAGCACAAGATCGACCTCGTGCCAGGCGCTTCCCTTCCCAATCGAGCCACTTATAGGACTTCACCGAGGGAAACCGAGGAGCTTCAACTCCAAGTTCAAGATTTGTTGGACAAAGGATTCGTCCGTGAGTCCTTGAGCCCTTGCGCAGTGCCGGTGATCCTCGTGCCGAAGAAAGATGGTTTGTGGCGTATGTGCGTCGACTGCCGAGCCATAAATCAGATCACGGTGAAGTATAGACATCCCATTCCACGACTTGATGACATGCTAGATGAGCTCCACGGCGCCGCCTTGTTCTCCAAGATCGATCTCCGGAGTGGATACCACCAAATCCGGATGCATGAAGGCGACCAGTGGAAGACCGCATTCAAAACCAAACATGGTTTGTACGAATGGCTTGTCATGCCTTTTGGCTTGACAAACGCCCCTAGTACTTTTATGCGGCTTATGAACTTTGTTTTTCGTAAATTTATAGGACGTTTTGTCGTCGTCTACTTTGACGATATTTTGTTTTTTTCTAAGGACTTAGATTCTCACGCGAGGCACCTTAGGTTGGTGTTAGAATGCCTTCGCGAGCACTCTTTGTTTGTAAACTTGGACAAATGTTCGTTTTGCACGGACACGACGAATTTTATTGGGTTCGTCGTGTCCAAGGATGGGCTAAAAGTGGATGACGACAAGATCCGCGCCATCCGAGAGTGGCCAACTCCTACGACCCCGATGATGGTTCGATCCTTCTTAGCGCTCGCAGGGTTCTATAGGCGATTCGTCAAGGATTTTAGTTCCATCGTCGGGCCACTCCATAATGTGACCAAGAAGGCAACCACAATCAAGTGGATGCCGATTCATGAGGCCGCCTTTCAGGCCTTAAAAGAAGCTTTGTGTAGTGCTCCGGTCTTGCAATTGCCAGACTTCACTAAGCGCTTTGAGATCGAGTGCGACGCCTCCGACTATGGCGTAGGCGGCGTACTCCTTCAAGAGAGACGCCCTATTGCATACTTTAGTGAAAAATTAACAGGGGCAACTCTCAATTACCCGACGTATGACAAGGAGTTGTACGCACTTATTCGGGTTCTTAAGACATGGCAACACTATCTTTGGCCTAGTGAGTTCGTTATTCACACGGACCATGCGACCCTTGCTTATCTTAGGAGTCAAACGACTCTAAACAGGCGCCATGCTCGGTGGGTGGAATTTATGGAAACCTTTCCGTGTATTATCGCCCACAGGAAAGGGAAAGAAAATGTCGTGGCAGACGCTCTGTCACGCAGGTATGTGCTTTTAACTCAACTTCAGGCCAATTTGCTAGGGTTCTCCTTGATTAAGGAGTTGTATTTGCATGCTCCATATTTTAAACCGATCATGGAGAACCTTACGCAAAGTCGAATCCATGAGACATTCTTTTTGGACAATGGATATCTCTATCGAGCCGGGAAGCTTTGCATCCCGGCCTCGTCTGTGAGGCATCTTTTGCTCAAAGAGGCTCATGATGGCCGGGGCCACTTTAGCATAGCCAAAACCCTAGCAGCACTTCGTGAACACTTCTTTTGGCCACTCATGGCTTCGGACGTTCACAAGTATTAACGGGGTTGTGTGCCGTGCCAAACTGCTAAATCGAGGTTCCAACCTCATGGCCTTTATTCTCCGTTGCCTATTCCGGATACTCCGTGGGAAGATCTCTCTATGGATTTTATCACGGGTCTTCCAATGTCTAGGCGCGGTAAGGATTCGATTTTCGTGATTGTGGACCACTTCTCCAAAATGGCTCACTTCGTGCCATGCAAAGGGAACAACAATGCGACTGAAATCGCAAATTTGTTCTTTGAGCATGTCGTGCGATTACATGGCGTGCCTCGCACTATTGTTAGTGATCGAGACACGAAATTCTGTAGCCATTTCTGGAGAACGCTTTGGGGAAAGCTAGGCACACAATTACTCTTTTCTACTTCTTATCATCCCCAAACCGATGGTCAGACTGAGGTGACCAATCGGACCCTGGGCACCCTTCTTCGGACGGTGCTAAAAAATAACCCACGTCGGTGGGAGGATCTAATACCATTTGTTGAGTTTGCTTACAACAGGTCCAAACACTCGGCCACCAAGATGACGCCGTTCGAGATTGTCTACGGCCTCAACCCTCACTCTCCGATGGATCTCACGCCTCGGCCTTTAAAGAACGGCGAGCATATCGACGCATCCAACCGTGACGAAGCCATCCGTAAGCTGCACGAGCGGACGGGAGTTCAATTAGAGCATCGTGCCGCTCAATACGAGGCTCAGCACAACAAGGGTCGGAAACGCATGGTTTTCAACCCCGGGGACCTCGTGTGGCTCCATCTTCGGAAGGACAGGTTTCCGGATTCAAGGAAGACAAAGCTTCACCAGCGTGGAGATGGGCCTTTTCGGGTCCTTGAGCAAATCGGAGACAACGCATATAAGCTCGACCTCGAAGGCAAGCACTCGGTTCACTCCAGCTTCAACGTCGTTGAGCTCTCCCCTTATGTTGCACCCGCTTATGAGGAAATGGGGACGTTTCCCAACCAAGTGGGGGAGGGTGATGCGACCCCCGTCATGGATGCTAGCCAAGAGGACGACGCATTCATACTTCGCTCGGATGGCCCCATCACTCGTGCCAGGACTCGAGCAATCCAAGACGCAACGAGATCTCTTGTGGCGCGCCACTCCGCAGGCCATGGCGCGCCCTACACCGCGACTTCGCTCGGCACCATCACCACCATCGGCGCCGAGGAACCTCGCTTCGAGCTCTCAGATCGACCTCGTCAAGGCGCGCCAACCTCGAGCATCGGATCGCAAGCCGAGGTCGCCTCCAGCCTTCGCCAAGACCTCGGAGCCACATTGGAGGTTCTCGCATCGGATCTCGGGATCGAGTCTCAACTTGAGGTTCTCGGAAGCATCGGCGAACCTCAAGTCCTCGAGACCTCGCTAGCGTCGTCACCAGTGTCCCGCGTCGTGCCAACGACCTCGCCAGCGCCCCGTCGCGCCCCGTGACTTCACCAGCGCCGAGTCCCAGCCTTGCCAGCGTCGCGACAGCCTTGTCGTGACACTCCCGGCACGGTCACGGACGACCTATCCATTTTTAGTACTTTTATGCATACTTTCTATTATGGAACATTACAATTGTTAGTTTTACACATTTAGAAGGACATTTATGGGCCTTGTGCCGACCACTTTTGGACCGCGCCGATGGGCCTAAGCTTGCATGCTTGCCTTAGGCGCGCCGCCACTATTTTTAGGGTTTCTCTAGTTTTATTTCATCCGCCTCTCTATATAAGAGAGAATAGGACTATGTTTTCAATTAGCGCACATTAGGGTTTAATAAAGTCGAGGTTGATCTCCTTGTTTTATCCTTGTGCTTGCGCCGCCACCTCTAAATCTCACAATTGCTCTTGTGTTCTTGTTACTCATTGATTATTCGAACCAAATTACCATCAAATCAGCCTTCCGCTACGCCAATTTGAGACCCACTACTCAAGCCAACGATTGATCCGAAGCATCCCAAACGAGGGACGCATCATTTGGGGTAAGCTCTCCGCCGAGCACAAGTTCTTTAAGCAGAAGGAGGCGGAGGTCTTGAGGTCCGAGGAGGAGATTAGACGCCTTGAAGGGCGTATCGTCGAGCTCCACGAGGAGGTCGAGGCCGCGGGTCCCAAGTACGTGGACTCGGAAGAGTACAAGGCGGTGCTGGTGGAGAGCGTGAGGAAGATGTTCCACCAGGCTGTCCGTATGGGTGTTAAGCAGACGGTGGCCAAGTATGGGCACCTCGATCCCCGGATCGTCTTCTTCAACCCTAATTATGACGAGACCATGGGGTAGCTTGATGGGGAGGAGCCTGAGGGGGAATGTGAATTTTTCCTCAATGCGGACAGAATTGTGTCCAGCGAGGCTCCCTGCGAGGCGGAGCTCGCTAGAGGGAACCCGGAGTTGATCTCCACGGGACCTCAGCCCACGGCCGATGCGCCCGCCTCCCAGCCTTCCGCTACTCCCGCTCTGGCTACAGAGGCCTAGAACGCGCTTGTTGACCCTACTGCTGAAGCCTCCAAGAGCAAAACCGTTGACCTCACCGGTCTAGACGCCGAAGCCCCGACGAGTTAGGAGATGCTGTGTTTTTGCTGTTCTCTCTTTTTTATAATTTTTGTCTTGCTGGTTGCCCTACGGGGTTTGTAATCGGAACACCTTGGCCCTTGTGGCCCTTACATTGGTGGCCCCGCGGGGTCTGTATTTAATCATTTCGGCCCTCGAGGTCTTTTTTGGCTTATGTCACTTTCTTTTCCTATGTTTGTTTGTTTGTTTGTTTGCCTTAGTCTTTCTTGCATACGTCTATCTTTATCCATCCAACCCCATGGTTCGAGTGCCACATCTTTTATGGAACTCGGGCCACATCGGGCATTTTAGTTCGGCATCGAGGTCATGAGTTTTGCTCGGACCTCACCTTTCTCTAAAATCGACTTCGATGTTCCGGAAGTTCGTACCAACCTAAACAATTGTTATGCCAAGGTCCTGAGCCTTGCTCGGATCTCGAGTGATGATCTCGCGTGATGATCCTGAGTCATACGTACGAGATTCACGCAACTCCATACAAGTGCTAGTTAGAACTAGTATGGAGACAACTTATTACACGCATCTTGATCAAACTCGTTCGCTTACGATTCCGATTCCGGTGTTAGTGAGACTTGGATGGGGCATTACAACGACTTCCACAAGTTCCTGTTTGTTGGCGAAGGCGACTTCTCGTTCTCATCGTGTTTAGCCGCCGCCTTTGGTTGTGCTTCCAATCTTACCGCTACACCCCCTTGACTCCTGCAGGGTGCGATTACTGCTCACTGAATAGATGTCTTTAACCTGGAGAAACATCCTGAGATTCGGTCCAACAAATCCGGCCGGATCGTTTTGACCTCGCCTCTTTAGATAATTAGCGAATCCTGCCTTCTCAGGGAGTCCACGAACCTCGTTCGTTGAGGGGTGTGTTTAAATGCGAGATTCTCCAACCCCAAGGGGGAAGCGAGGGGTGGAACTTAACGAGATTCTCCAACCCCAAGCGGGAAGCGAGGGGTGGATTTAACGAGATTCTCCAACCCCAAGTGGGAAGCGAGGGGTGGACTTAACGAGATTCTCCAACCCCAAGCGGGAAGCGAGGGGTGGATTTTTTCTTTCGAACGAGGTTCTCCAACCCCAAGCGGGAAGCGAGGGGTGGATTTTTTCTTTCGAACGAGGTTCTCCAACCCCAAGTGAAAAGCGAGGAGTGGATTTTTTCTTTCCAACGAGGTTCTCCAACCCCAAGCGGGAAGCGAGGGGTGGATTTTTTCTTTCCAACGAGGTTCTCCAACCCCAAGCGGGAAGCGAGGGGTGGTTTTTTTCTTTCCAACGAGGTGCTCCAACCCCAAGCGGGAAGCGAGGGGTGGACCTTAACGAGATTCTCCAAACCCAAGCGGGAAGCGAGGTGTGGACCAAACGAGATTCTGATTTTCGAGGGGGATTTTTTTTTGAAAAGCCTGCAATCCTTTATTCATCAAAACTGCGAGGAACAACGGGGTTTCGAGAATTTACATGTAATATTTTTTTAGCCGCGCGACGTTCCATGTCTTGTCTGTGTACGCCCCTCACTGTCCCTGAGCTTAAAAGCTCCGGGCGCGACTTCCTCCCCGAGGAGGTAGGGTCCTTCCCAGTTAGGGTCCAATTTGCCTCCTTCGGTGCGTCTCAGAACGAGGTTTCCTGTGGCCAAGAGGCGAGGTCTGACCTTCTTGTCGTGGTATACGGCGACACGTCGCTTGTATTCTCTGGAACGTAGGTCTGCCACCTCGCAAATTTCGTCCCGGAATTGCAGTTCTACCCTGAGGTTGGCTTCGTTTTCTTTCTCGTCAAAGTTGTACACCCTTGCCGATGGGATCAGGGTTTCTACGGGAACGAGTGCCTCCGCCCCGTAGGTTAGATCGAAGGGTGTTTCGCCCGTTGCGCGACGCACGGTCATGCGGGAGTAACTCGGCCCAGCGGCCTTGTGCCACGCCCAGGCACTTATTTAGGTCTGTCAACATGCGGGCGTTGACGTTCTCTACCTGACCATTGGACTGGGGATGGGCCACGAAGGAAAATTTGAGGTCGATGCCCAGCTCAGAGCAGAAAGCCCGAGTCTCTTAGTAGTCGAATTTGGGGCCATGATCGGTCATGATTGTCATGGGGACACCAAAACGGCAAACGAGGTTCTTCCACAGGAATTCGCAGACCTTCGCCCCGGTGATTTTTGCCATGGCTTGCGCTTCGATCCACTTTGTGAAGTAGTCGACAATGACCAAAATGTACTGCACCTGGCCAGCTGCTTTGGGGAAAGGACCTAAGATGTCCATTCCCCACATCGCGAATGGGCACGGTGCGTGGATGCTGCGGAGGGGGGCCGTCGGGGTGTGTTGGAGGTTCTCGTGTTTCTGGCATCCGACGCATCTTTGGACGTAAGCCTTTGCATCTTGTCGGAGAGTGGGCCAGAAGTACACCAAGTGGACGATCTTGTCTGACAAAGACCTCCACCCCGGGTGCCCTCCACAAACTCCCTCGTAGGCCTTGTAGAGGACGTGGTCCGTGGCCTCGGGCGGTATGCATAGCAAGTTGGGTTCAGCGTAGCCTCGGCGGTAGAGTTGGTCACCGATGCCGCAGTAGCGGGCAGCTTACATCTTTAGTTTCCTGGCTAGTGCGGGGTCCTCTGGGAGGACGCCGCTTTGTATATACCGCGTCACTGGGGACCTCCAGTCCTCGGTCCTTACGAACAGGACCTCACTATCAACACTTCGTGAGAGTTTTCTCTCTACGATCACGCGGTTCCCCATCCAAGGGAAGTGTGGAGCCTAACCTGGCGAGAGCATCCGCCTTTGTGTTTGAGGCTCGTGGAATCGACTCTACCGCGAAGGTCTCCAGGCATGAAACCAAGGCCTTCACCTTTGCTCGGTAGGCGGGCAGGAAACCTATCTTAGTGTCGTATTGGCCGTTGAGTTGTCGTGCCACCAACTCAGAATCTGTGTAGACCTTGATCTTACGGGCTCCGCTAAGTAGAGCCATCTCGATCCCGGCGATCATGGCCTCGTATTCGGCGTCGTTATTGGTGGCATCAAAGGCGAAGTTGAGAGCATACTCCGTCTCGATTGAGGGGCCAACGAGGAATACGCCGGCTCCGCCACCGGCGTCACATCGTGAGCCATCAACGAACACCTTCCACTCATCTGAGCTTGTGTCGGTGTCGGGGAAGGTGACCTCTACCATGAAATCGGCGAGGGCTTGTCCCTTCATTGCGGTCCTTGGGAGGTAACTGATGTCGAACTCGAAGAGCTCGACGGCCCACATCGTCATACGCCCGGAGAGGGCGGGCTGATGTAGGATTTGACGGAGTGGGAGGTCCGAGAGGACCTGGATGGGATGTGCATGGAAGTACGGGCGTAGACGCCTTGCGGCGGTCACTACTACTAGCGGCATTTTCTCTGCTGGGGAGTATCGCTGCTCCGCAGGCTGGAGCACGGGACTCACAAAGTACACCGGGTGCATGGCTTCTCTAGTGAGCACCGCGCTGACTGTCTCGGGGCTCACCGCTACATACAGTTGCAGGTCTTCGCCCGCATGCGGAGGTGACAAGGTGGGGAGCTTTGTGAGGAAGATCTTTAACTCGGAGAAGGCAGTCTCGAGGTTCTCGTCCCAGACGAACTTGTCATTCTTTTTGAGGGCGGCAAAGAAAAGGAGAGATTTGTCCACTAAACGGGAGCAAAATCGCCCCAAGTAATTTACAGCGCCATTGAGTCGCTGCACCTCGGTTCGAGATCTGGGAGACCTCATCGAGAGGATCGATTCTATTTTGGCGGGGTTGACGTCGATCACGCGCTCGCTGATCATGAATCCCAAAAACTTCCCCGATGATACGCCGAAAACGCATTTCTCGGGGTTCAGGCGGAGCTGGTGATGCCTGAGGGTGGTGAAGACCTCGGCAAGATCGGCCAAGTGTTCCTCGGGGTTCTTGCTTCGCACCACGATGTCATCGACGTAAGCCAACACATTTCTGCCCAGGTGGTCTTTGAAGACCCGATCAATGAGGCGTTGGAAGGTGGCCCCGGTGTTTTTGAGGCCAAATGGCATGACCTTGTAACAATATGTTCCACGCTAGGTGATAAAGGACGTCTCTTCCTCGTCACGCGGATTCATCGAGATCTGATTGTATCCCGAATAAGCGTCGAGGAAGCTTAAGACCTCGTGCCTCGTAGTTGAATCTACGAGCGCATAGATCGAGGGCAGAGGGTAGATGTCTTTGGGACATGCTTTGTTGAGGTCCTTGAAATCTACACACATCCGCCACTTGCCGCTGGCCTTCTTGACTAATACGACATTGGACAGCCACTTTGGATACTGGACCTCGCGGATGAAATCCGCGGCTAGCAGCTTGGCCACCTCCTCGTTCGCGGCGGTCGCTCTTTCTTCGTTCATTTTTCTTCGACGCTGCACCATAGGGCGAATGGCGACGTCGATGTTCAGGGAGTGTTGGGCCAGTCCGAGGCACACGTAGAAGATCTTTTGCAGTCCAGGTGAACACGTCGCGGGATCCAACAAGCAAGGCCTCTAGTGACGTTGTTGCATCTCCGACGAGGCACCCCCCGAGGTAGATTTTCTCGGAGTTGTTTTCGAAGGGGGTGATCACCCTTCTTTCTGCCTTGGGGGTAGGTATTGTGAAATCCCGGACCTCGAGATTCGCTTCGCCGGAGGCCTCTACCATGAACACAGAGCATTTTTTTTTGCCGAGGTCATGTAGCAGACGCGGCCCTCTTCTTGGTTGCCCTTCACCTCTCCGACACCACCGTTGGTGGGGAACTTCATTTTGAGGTGGTAGATGGAGACCACTGCCTGGAACTTCATCAAGGAGACTCTCCCGATGATTGCGTTGTAGGCTGAAGGTAGGTGCACCATCGTAAATTCTATCACCTCGGTTCTCGTTGTGGAGCCAGCACCGCGTGTCATCCACAGGTCTATGAGACCAGCGACATCGACCTCGTTTCCCGAGAAGGAGGTGAGCTTCCCAGCGTAGGGCTTCAAAGATGTCGCGGAGATCCCTAACTTCTCGAAAGCGCCGAAATACATGATGTCCACGGAAGAACCCGTGTCCACCAGTATCCGCTTCACTATCTTCGAGCCCAGTTGAGCGTGTATCACCAGGGGGTCGGAGTGGGGCATGTGCAGTCCCTCGGCTTCCTCGGAGGTGAAAGCCATACCTACATGGGACCGTGAGGTCTGCGTCACGCTGTATACCGAGGGTTCATGGTGACTTGCCCTCGCGTATCTCTTTCTTTCCGCCTGGCTCGAACCCGCCAGTGAGGGCCCGCCCGAGATGGTATAGATGTATCCATTGGGCGCCGCGACTTGTTCGGAATGCGACTGCCTTACCGGAGCGTGTTGCTCCGCGTTGCTTGGTCGAGATTGGGTTGGTCCCTGCTGCACGAGGTTGGCTCCCGACGCGGGGTTGGCGCGCCTTTTTTCATTTGGGTTGTAGGCGGGGCCACCTTTGCCCTTATAACTATGCCACATAGACATTTTTAACTGTTCATTTCCCTTTTTATTTTAGAATTTACATTGCCTACATATTATATTATAATAATAGTATCTCATTTATCATTGGTACTTACCATATTAAATAAATAAAAATCAATAAGATATGTTATTGATAAGCATTTCATTCCTATTATAATAAATTACATCATTTATTACTATTAATTATCATATTCAACGAATGAGTATGAAAATATTATTTAGTTTTTTCATCATTTATTTTCCTATATACTATAATAATATTATCAACTTCAAAAATTAAATAACCTATGATATTATAAATAAATAAATACTATTATTTGCTTATTTTTTTTACATTTCCTAAATATTATAATAATTTTCGCTTGAAAGTAATTGAGAAAAATATTTTATTTTTATCGAATAATCTAATGTAAAGTTCTATCGACGAGTACGGTTCCTACATAAAAAAATCTCAAGTCATAGTCGTGCATGGGACGACCAAGTCTTGCTAGTTATATAGTATAAT
Source organism: Fallopia convolvulus (assembly GCA_964016875.1). Lineage (NCBI taxonomy): Eukaryota > Viridiplantae > Streptophyta > Magnoliopsida > Caryophyllales > Polygonaceae > Fallopia > Fallopia convolvulus. Next base: position 5,730,524 of record OZ024720.1, read on the forward strand.
TAAATGAAAAGAATCTTATTAATTGCATTTTCCTTATTAAGTTAAGTTTTTTTTGCCATCAATGCGGGCATTAAGTATGAAAAGAATATATCGCTTAGTTATAATCTTAAAAGATTTTTTACTTAAAAAATATTTGTATAACATAAAAAAAATTGATTATACATAAAATATATTTAATATGGTATTTTATTGGAATATTACGTTATAATCTTTTTGTCTTCCACGCTTGATATCATCCTTATGCTTTTACAATCTATATAATAATACTATAAACTTAAATAACTTGATAATTAATGCTCATACAAATAATAAGATAATTTATAATTTCATTGTAACCATTAATAAATCTATAGCACTATAAGATTAAATATTCTCAATAATTAATGCTCATTTAATTTATAAGATTTATATACATTCATTAAAATATTATAACTTTTAGGAAAAATATTTAGGAAAAATTAAAATTTGGTCAACCTATTACTAAATGACGGGATTAATGCTAGGTTTATTCCTCCTACAAGGAATCCTATGGTAATTTAAGACAAATATTTTGGTAAGAAATGTCCATGCAATTAATCAGATATTTTATTTCAAATAAAATGACACTTTATAATACATGCACACATACACTCCATATATAAGACAATAATTAATCTAATATTTTCTTCCAAACTAAATACATAAGCCAAAGTTGATAAATAAAATATATATAAGAGAATATTTATCTGACATTGTATTTCAAACTAAATACATTAGCCAAAGTCAACCTATAATTAAATGACGGGATTAATGCTAGGTTTATTCCTCCTACAAGGAATCCTATGACACCATAAAATAGTATAAGAAATTTAATAATAAAGCATAAAGCCATAAACATGAGAGAGATACATCCATATTAATTGTTTGACTATTCAAATTTCTTACAATGTAACATATACGTGAATTTAAGATATATCAATTAATTTAATTTAATTTTTATAATTAAATCCTGAAACCTTCAATGACCCTATTATAAAAGTCATATCATCACTTTGACACCCTAACTAGCCATCTAGAATTGTGTCGCACACATGTTGATAGGGGTGAACGAATCATTGATTAGAGGAGAGCTATAAAAGAGTCTACAAGAAGCCAAGTTGGAATCAATCTCTTTCAAAGCAAGATCAAAGCAAAGTAGGTTCTCCCTGTCTGATTTGGCATTGTTTAATCAAAGCAAGATGTATGTCTTTCATTCCCTCTCTGATTCTCCTTATACTAAATCCTAAAACATCTTTGAGAAAATAAAACTTTGATTAACCCTCTCTTTCTTTCTTTATTTATGCAGGAATGATTCAAAACAAATACCATACCGAGCTTGCAAGAATATAACTCTATGGAAGACACTCAATATTTGATAATGTGTAAGAAAGTAGATTTATAGTACCCAATTGTATAAAATTGTTGAAATTAGTGCATCCATCTTGATCTTTAAAAAAACCATTTGTATAGTTCTTGCGGTATTTTATTTTCTTCCTCGTGTAATTTCTATTAAAACATACAATTCTTGCAATCTCACTCATGTGCTAACAAATCCATTCAAAGACTCAATAGTTTTTTTTTTGATAAAAAAAATGGTAGTTGAGAATGTGAAAGAAAAGCATCTTTATAATACCCTATTGTATAAAATGGTAGAGGTTAGTGCATCCATTTCTTTTAAAAACACATATGTAGATTGATTATAATTCATACTGTTGGTGTACAAAATCTCGCCTTTAATTCGTCTTCAATACACCAATTAAGAACTCCACCTCTTCCGCTCCTCTTCGATCTCTTGACCTAGAAAACCTGCAAAACGATGGACACAGGAGGCGGGGACCCCCTAATCCACCTCCGATGCCTAAGTCAGAAGAGCAATTGTCGTTTGAGCGTCGAGGTACAACAAGAGAGCGGTGAAACCCTAAACAGTCGAGCTAAGCGAATATTAGCCTGCCTATGCACATGTGTCTCTCCCTACATGCCTAGGGCGTGTATTTATAATGGAAGAAAGAGAGAAGGGGGCCGAAAATTCTATCCGTATGGCCGAAAATATTATCCTCCCAGCGCTGGCCAACTACCTTAAAGCCCAAGTCGGGAATATTCCACCCTCTCTCCAGTTTTAATTCTATCCTTAATAAAAGATAGACTCTTCCATTAAGTTGCATAACCGCCATATAATTTTATATGGAAAATAATGAAAATAACTGCGCAGTAATTTTAATAAATACCTTTATAGCGAAAATAACTATGGTAATTATGTTTTGTTTTACCCGCTCACAAATGCCCCACCTACACCGCCCTTACACGACTCACCGTGTTAGGCGACGTAGGGTACAGAGGGTTTCTAATCGAAGTGGCCATGCAGATTGGTCAATTGGTCCCCTAGCGCTTTCGTATATTCGTATATTCGTATATTCGTATATTCGTACATCCATGAGCGATTATCATGGGGCGAGAGCTATCTCTTCGAGTCGTATCCTCTGTCGAGGTATAAGATGGAATCTCTAGAACAAACAAAATCAGACTGAGGAGAATAGAACGTTTATTATTTTGAAAAAAGTGCTTGGCCAAGCCTTCTAATTTTAAGAAAATAGAAATAAAATACATAAAGTCGTTCATTCTAGCGATCCCAGCCTAAGCTCAACATCCACGCAAGAAGCGATTACCGGCGAACCCGTGCTCACGGCTCGAGAGCTGCGGCCACGGTCGACTTTACTCCGCGGCAATCATCGACGACCTATCGTCTATAGTCCTTCTCTTCAAGGAAAAAAACTTCTTTAAATGGGCGACATTCCAAGTTCGCGGTACTTCCTTTCCGCTGAGATTCTCCAACTATATGCGCCCCATCCATACGCTGCTGTCACCCGAAACGGGCCTTCCCAATTTGGTCCAAGCTTGCCTTCCACGGGATCCTGCGCACTCTCGATGACTCGTCGAAGTACGAGGTCACCCGCTCGGAAGGCGCGGTGTTTTATACGTCTAGAGACAACCCATTCAGCGGCCCCCTGATAGACTGCAAGACGTATAGCTGCAATATCCCTGCGTTCTTCGGCTAGGTCAAGATGAGCGGCGAGCGCCTGATTATTTTTTTCGGGGTCGAACTGCATTGTCCTCAGTGTTGGTAGCCCGATTTCGAGTGGTATCACAGCTTCCGTGCCATAAGCTAAAGCAAAAGGAGATTCTCCAATCGATCTGCGCGAAGTAGTTCAATAGGCCCATAAAACGGCCGACAACTCTTCAGCCCATCTTCCTTTGGCCTTCTCAAGGCGCTTCTTCAATCCATCAACGATTACTTTATTTGTAGCCTCTGCTTTCCCATTCGCCTGTGCGTAGCCGACTGAGGAGTAGATATTTTTGATCCCCATTCCCTTGCAATAATCCTTGAATTTCTCGCTATTGAATTGAGTCCCGTTGTCAGAGATGAGAGCGAAAGGGATACCAAAGCGCGTGATAATATGTTCCCAAACGAATTTCTGGGTGTCAGAATCACGAATGTTGGCCAACGGTTTTGCCTCTACCCATTTACTGAAATAATCTGTGGCAGTGATGAGATAACGCACATTTCCGGGCGCTCTGGGGAATGGACCGACGATATCAAGGCCCCATTGTGCAAACGGCCACGGGCTAGTCAAAGAGTGGAGGTTTTCCGCCGGCATGTGTGAGATCTTGGCGAATCTTTGGCACTTGTCGCATCTTTTTACATATAGCTCAGAATCTCTCTGCATGTATGGCCACCAATATCCCTGGGATCGATCTCGGAAAGCTAAACTATGACCTCCAGCGTGCATCCCGCATATGCCCTCATGGATTTCATACAATAGAGGCTCAACTTTGTTTGGAGGTACGCACCTCAAGTTTGGCCCGGAGAAAGATCGACGATACAAAATCTTCTCTGGCGACAGCAAAAATCTATGGGCCCTTAAGCGAATTTTTCTTGCTTCGGCGGCATCTGATGGTAAGAAGTTCTCATCCAAATAGCGAATCAAAGGCATCTGCCATCCGAGATCGTCGTCCGGTGTGGCCTGTGTCGTGGAAACTTCCACGGAAACGTCTGGGGTATTAATCGCTGGGCATCCCGAATTTTCCAGCCGGATTGAAGCCTCGAGCGCATCCCCTGAACAAGCGGCCAGAGTTGCCAATGCGTCGGCAGATTTGTTTTGATCGCGCGATCTCTGTTCAAGCTCGCAATGCTCGAACTCGTTCATCATGGCCCTTGCTTTCTCCATGTATTTTATCATTTTTGCTCCCTTAGCTTCATAGTGCCCCAGTACTTGATTGACGATGAGTTGAGAATCAGAGAAAACAAGTAATCTGGCGATTCCAAGACTAGTTGTCGTTTCTAACCCAAGTATCAAGGCTTCGTATTTGGCTTCGTTGTTAGTGGCATCGAAACCGAGGCGAACCGCTAGCTGTAAAACTTCTCCTGTAGGTGATGACAACACAATTCCGACTCCACATCCTTGGTTGTTGCTTGCGCCATCGATTTCAAGAATCCAGTACGGATTTTCCGCATGTCGAGAAGGATCCGCGGCCGCGGTTTCGCTTATCCGGGGATCGCTTCCTCCAAGGGAGCGCACCGAGATCGCGACATCATCCGTCGCGGTTGCGGATGGCGCCTTGGCGATCGCTGCCGGTGCGGTCGTAGTTGTGGCGTCGTCTGCTGGCTTTCGAGCAAATTCCGCTATAAAATCCGCGAGTACTTGAGCTTTGATGGCGGTTCGGGGCATGTACTTGATATCGTACTGCCCCAACTCTACAGCCCACTTAGCGACTCGTCCTGCGAGATCCGAGCTAGAAAGAAGTGCTCAAATAGGATAAGCCGTAATGACCTGAATCGGATGCTCCTGGAAATAATGATTGAGTTTGCGGGACGCTGTTACCAAAGCTAGAAGCAATTGTTCCATAGGCGAATATCTTGTCTCTGCATCGAGCAACGTCTTGCTAGTATAGTACACAGGTCTCCTTTATTAGGCACAGTCAAAATCGGAGGGGATTGTAGACAAACCTTTATTCTCTGCAGATCTTCCTCGCATTCTCGGCTCCATTCAAAAGATCAGCCCTTTTTTAAGGCTTTAAAGAACGATTGGCACTTGTCAGAGGACCGGCTAATGAACCGATTGAGGGCGGCGGCCATTCCGGTTAATCTTTGTACTTGTTTAACATTTTTCGGGCTTGTGATGGTGCCAAGGGCTCGGATCTTATCCGGACTTGCTTCGATGCCTCGACGAGTAACGAGGTGCCCTGGAAATTTGCCTGATCCGACCGCAAATGCGCATTTTGCGGGATTTAGCCTGAGTCTGGACGCTCTGAGGATGTCGAAAACATCTTGCAAATCTTCGAGGTGCGTCGTAGATCTTCTACTTTTGACAACCATGTCATCAATGTATGCTTCAACGGTTTTTCCGATTCTTTGACTGAACAGCTTTGTGACTAGGCGCTGAAAGGTTGCCCCAGCATTCTTCAATCCAAAAGGCATCACTTTATAACAGAATATTCCCTGTGGGGTAATAAAGGCTGTCTTCTCTTGATCATCTTTATGCATTGGAATTTGGTGGTATCCCCGATATGCATCCAAAAATCTCATGCGTTCATGACCTGCAGTAGCGTCCACTAATTGATCGATCTTTGGGAGTGGGAACAAGTCTTTCGGACAAGCTTTATTGAGATCAGTAAAGTCCACGCAGACCCTCCAATCTCTCGTCTTTTTCTTCACTACAACAGTATTAGTTAGCCAAGTTGGATACCACACTTCTCTTATGGTGTCGGCCTCTTGTAACTTCTTTACTTCTGCGATTACGGCCTCGGCGTGCTGGACAGAAGACCGTCTTGTTCGCTGTACGATCGGCTTTGCGTCAGGGCGAACGTTCAGCCTATGGCAAGCAAGAGTTGGGTCTATTCCGGGCATATCGTATGGACTCCAAGCGAAGACATCTCGATTACTTCGCAGTAGATGCGTGATAGCCAGAAGCTCGTCGTCTGAGAGGTTCGCCCCCACAAAAAATTTCTTCTCGGGTTCATGTTCGCTAACCGAGATTTCTTGAAGCTCGTCTACAGATTTATGGATCGGCTCCGAGGCAATATTAGCGAAGTCAAAAGGCTCCTGCCTTTCGCGGAATTTTTCGACCTCGGGTGGACCGCGATCGCGGTGGGGCGAGCAGTGACCGCAGCGAGGCAAGCCACGGTCGTCGCGAGGCGAACCGCGATCATCGCGGGGCGAGCCGCGATCGGCGCGAGGCGAGTCGCACTGGCGCTGGGGCGTTCTGCGATCGGCGCGGGGCGATCCGTGAACCCGAGCCGTGATGCCCCGCTCGCAGGAGGCTTCCGAGAGGGTTTTCGAGGTCGAGCGCGATTGGTTGAATTTCTCAGAGCGATTCTTGCTTATGCGATCCTCTCTTTCGATCCCGGAATCCTCTGATTCCGTTCCGTTCGGATTTTGCTTCTTTGATTGATTGACGGGTTCTTCTTCACACAGCTTTCGCTTTTGGGGGCTACGACACGAATCTGCCCCCTGACCGTCGCCTTCCTCTTGATTTCCGATCACGGGATTAATTAGGGTTTAATCATTCGATCGAGAATCGAACTTCGCGAGATCGCACCTCCGCCCGTGATCACGGCCAGAAGGGCCGTCATCGCGGCTTCCTTGTTCCGCGATCGCGGCGTTCGTACCGCGAGCGCGGCTTTCTCCGATCGGGGCGCCGCGATCGTTTTCGCCGGACGAGGACGCCCTAGGGTTTCGAAAAAACCCTAGGCTTTCGTTCGAGATTTTTTTCATCGATCAGATTGTGTGGATCGATTATTCGTTCCCCACAGACGGCGCCAATTTTTGGTGTACAAAATCTCGCCTTTAATTCGTCTTTAATACACCAATTAAGAACTCCACCTCTTCCGCTCCTCTTCGATCTCTTGACCTAGAAAACCTGCAAAACAATGGAAACAGGGGGCGGGGACCCCCTAATCCACCTCCGATGCCTAAGTCAGAAGAGCAATTGTCGTTTGAGCGTCGAGGTACAACAAGAGAGCGGTGAAACCCTAAACAGTCGAGCTAAGCGAATATTAGCCTGCCTAGGATTTCTTAATATGCTATGCACATGTGTCTCTCCCTACATGCCTAGGGCGTGTATTTATAATGGAAGAAGGAGAGAAGGGGGCCGAAAATTCTATCCGTATGACCGAAAATATTATCCTCCCAGGGCTGGCCAACTACCATAAAGCCCAAGTCGGGAATATTCCACCCTCTCTCCAGTTTTAATTCTATCCTTAATAAATTTAGACTCTTCCATTAAGTTGCATAACCGCCATATAATTTTATATGGAAAATAATGAAAATAACTGCGCAGTAATTTTAATAAATACATTTATAGCGAAAATAACTATGGTAATTATGTTTGTTTTACCCGCTCACACATACAATATTCCATTTCTATTTCTCATGTGATTTCTACTAAAAATATACAATTCTCTTTTAGGTGAAATAAAAACTTAAGATTCCTCCAATCTTTATTAATTACTAATCCATTTTAAAATGCTAGAACTTTTTAAATTTTATTATAAATTTAGATCATATTTAGAGTATTATAAGTATCATTTTATAAACAAAAAAAATAGTTTATTAGAAACTTTATAGTAACCAATGGCCATTGGTTTAAAAATCGTCATTCTTCATTTCTCAATTATTATAAATTATCATTTCTCATAATCCGTAATTGTTTAGAACCCAATAAAAAAGGTTAAAATACTTTTATAAAAATATAATGCTAATTAATATTATAGGGTTGGTGTTACTATGTAGTAGGAGTATAGAAATATCAAAAGGTATGAAGAAAGTAAATATAACATAAAATCCATTTATAACCGATCTATTAAATAATTTACGAAATAAATTCACTTTACTCCATTCATAATAATTGTATGACTATTAAAATTCTTACAATGTAACGTACAAGTGAATTTTAGATATATTAAATTAATTAAATATATATAGCAAAATTCGAACAACATTTTAAATTCTAGAAACCTTCAATTAATATATTATAAAAGTCATCTCATCTTCTTGACACCCAACTAGCCATAGAGAATGTCTAGCACACGTGTTCATAGAGTGAATGAATCATTAATTGGAGGAGAGATGTGAAAGAATATATAAGAAGCAAAGTTGGAATGTGGATAATGTAGGAGAAATTAAACAATTACACATAATGTATTACATGGAGTGATTAGATCCAAGTGTTAGAAGTTTGGTGTGACATTATACATTCTTTTATTTTGCATAAAAGTATTATTATTGTTGTCATTATGAACTTTTGTGTCACCATCATCATCATCATCTCTAGCTATGACATGTCAAAAGGACTTTGATAACAATCATCATCATGGTTGGACATAAGAATGATTTTCCAAATCAATGTAAACTACAAATATGTATTTGTCAAAGGTTGGAGGATAAAAAGGTGATTAGCAATGATAAAAGAGATTATGTAAGCGAAAACAATTCAAATGGTCGTTAATGTATAATCATAATTTTAAACATAAATCAATTTTTTGATTACAATATATACAAATATTACAACTACAATATTATACCCTAAAAATGCAAAAATATGTAATTTACGAATGTAAAAGCGCCACAACGGCCAATCCAAGCATTAAGTACATGACATAAGTATAACTTTTTAAATAAAATTATTTTTAAATATTGTTTATAAAAATTAAAAATTTATTCTATGCGTAGCACGGGCATCACCATCTAGTTCAAAGTAAAATTCATAATAATAAAATAGCATAATACTAATTGAATGTTAATTGTAAATGCATGTGATACTTATATGTAAAAAAGATATACAATTTAAAAACTTTATTGATGAAATATAATATTTGAAAAAACTAAATAGCTTTAATTATCTAGTGTAAATGCACGAACATATACTTCTAGCAGATTGGATATGTTGCACTAAATAGCTTTAATTATCCTCGTAATTAGTGTGCATTCAAAAAAATCCTATCGGTTAGGTGTTAATGTCTAGTAATTCAAATTTTTACCCCCTAAATCAAATTTCCTACCATATTCACTAAGCCTTGATTGACTGATTCTTTCCCAAACTATATTAAATTTTTTTTTATCCTTTAATAAGATAATCAAGAATAAAATCTGATTATTAATTAAAACTATTAAAGGTAACATATATTAGACAATTTGACTCAACTAATTGACACTATAAACAATCAAAAAAAAATTGACACTATAAATTGCCTCGAAAGAATCTTGCAAACTCACAATCTCACACTCACCTTACTTAGACTTGCAACATTAAGAAAGTAGCAATCCAAAAAAAATTCTGATAATAGCAATCCAAAAAATATGGATAAGTGTTCTCTCAAAGTTATAATGTTTGCAGCCATATTGCTTGTTGCAACCTCTGCAGGTATGTCTTCAATTATTATTACTCGATCCAAATCCTAATAAATATTGTATTATTAAAGTTAAGTATATAAATCATTTGAATCATGTGTGCACAAATCATCAATGAATGACTAGAACGTAGGTATATGATATATTTAGTCCATACTTGCTAATCATCTTACTTTGTTTGTAACCACATACAGGTTTATTTGCAATAGTTGAAGCATCACAAGAAGTCTTATTGTCGAGGACGATGGAGGCAACGAATGCTCTGGGGGTATGTAAAACGAACCAGGATTGTTATCGTCGACGTCATCGTCCTGGCTATACTTGTTTTCATCCTTGTTCTCCAATATGTTATTATCGCCGGTGTTTTTGTGCATGTCCGCGTCCGGAGAGACCGCCTTCTCTATAATATAAATTCTCTTATGTCTCAAACAATAAAATTCTATAGTATCTATTATTGAATAAGTGTTGTCCAAATTTTTTTTGATGGTCATGGTGATGAAGAATTATAAATGGTTCTAAATGTGATTTTGGATTGAAACTTAAATAAGTTTTTATGAAATTAATCCCTTCTAAAAATCATGGTTCATCTTTCTTCCCATTTAACATTTTGAAAAAACTTTCACGTGATTCCGATTTATTTATTTATTTATATATGGAGTAATTAATCAATTAGTCGAAGAAAAAATAGGTTGGAGAATAAATAAGACTTTTGGCTTATGCTGTAAAATATATCAGGATTCATCAAAGAAAAAAAAAGTAATTTGATAGGATTTTATAAGGGTAATTTGGTAAAGAGTTTAAATATAGGATTCTTATAGTATGTTAGTTGGAACATATATTTTTTGTCAGAGTGGAACATTTATTTTTATTGTATGGTTAATCTCACCCCTCATCTCTCCACCCATTTGTGAGTTAACTTAGTCAAATTCGAATTGACTCAATTGATGTCATCTAGTTTTATATGGTTTTGCATTATCATTCAGGATTAGATTTCGTCCTTTTCTAGCTTATGTTTTGCATTTTGTGTTGATTTCTAGTATTATTCGTAGTATAGATGTCTACACAAGCTTTGTGTGTGTTTTGAGGTTTTTGGAGGTGTTTTCGTTTCTTAAAGATGGTTAAAGAGCATAATGATATTAGAGGAATCAAAGAGAGGTGAAACAAGCTTTTGAGGATGCTTACGAGACAAGAATATGAGGTTAAAGAGGTGCTAGAGACGAGCCAACAAGCCAGAGATGAGGGTCGTGACGAGAAAAGAGGAGAAAATTGACCAAGTCATGGTCTCGATCGGTCGAGACCATTTGCCCTCTCGGTCGAGACGGTGGTTCGACGGCTCGTCTTGGTCGAGACGGCGGGTGTCAGCCGCGAGACCTTGATTTCTTGCGCGTGGGGCCATCTTTTATGTTGTATTTTTGGATATTTTTAGACCTTAATATAAATACTTTTTAGAATACTTTTTTAGGAGGACATTTTGCATTATTATTATTGTAGTTTCAAGTAGAGGTGTCGGTGGTTCCGGAACCAGAACCGAAACCGAAACGAAGGAACCGGTATACCACCGGTCCCGGTTCCTCCTTGTAAAGAACTGGAGAACCGTTGGTTCCTACGGAAGAGCAATGTGGAACCGCGACCGCGGTATGTAATTACCGCGACCACGGCGTATTGATACCTCGGTCGCGAGACATTCTGTATGGGCAAACCGCGATTGCGGCCAATATTCCAACAGCTATATTTGCTTTTCCAACGGCTATATTCCAACGTTCACATGAATTCCAATGGCTATTTTCTTTCCATTTACCCAAATAAATACCATATTTCACCTTCAATTTCATTCACTCCAATCTCATACTCTCTTATCTCTCTCTACTACTACTACTCTCATAATTCTACAAGTTTTTAACTTGTAAATCCTTTCTTACTACTTCCCTTCCTAATCTCTTATCTCCTTCCTAACCTTTTTGAAACATGGAAAACCAAGGTCAAGGCTTTCTTGATTTGTTGGTCGAGGCCAAGCAATTCTATGGTGGTGTTGGTGGTTCACAAGAAACTCAAATGAATCCTAATGCTTATCAACCACAACCACCTTATCCTCATATGTCTATGCCTATGCTCATTCCTCCACAATTTCCTCCTTCCGCTCCTATGCATAACCAAGGTTCACAATGCAACACGGAGGGCGATGAGCAACACACCGACGAGGATGAGGAGGAAGAGGCGGAGGGAGCATCTATGTCCAACCAAGCCGCAAAGGTGTTGAAATCCGACATTTTCACAAAGCACTTCACCAAAGGCAATGTATTGGATGCACTAGACCGATATATTGTCAACTGCAACTATTGTCCCTCGAATTACAAATGAAAGCGAAATGGAGGTTATGGCACCTTGAACAAGCATTCGAAGGCAAAACACTTGGACAAGTTGGGCATGACGTGAGGTCAACCACAAATTTTGACTTCGGGGTTAGCAAGTTCTTCCTCTCAATCTCCCTTGTTTACTTATAATTATGAGCGTAGTATTTATGCTTTGTCCAAAACTATATGTGTTGATCATTTGCCATTTCAATTTGCGGAAAGTGTGGGTATAAATGATTGGGTTTCCAACCATTTGCAACCCGCTTATAAACGAACAACAATAAAAACAATTAAGAAAAATGTGTTTAAAGCATATGTGAATCGTAAAAAGGAGTTGTCTCGGTTTCTTGCTCAAAATGATATTCATGTTTCTATTTATAGTGATATTTGGAGTGATAACTATCAATCTCATTCATACATGGGTATTACATGTCATTATATTGATGATCATTTTCATATGCAAAAACGAGTTTTGGCTTTTCGAGTATTTGATGGGGCACATACCACTTCAAATATTTGTAACATTATACGACCTGTTTTAGATGAGTATAGACTACTTCATCGAGTTTTTACTATTTCATTTGATAATGCATCTAACAACACCGCTTCTTGATAGAGCATATAGATCTAGTTGTTAGAGCATGTTTTTATTCTCGTTTTATGCATGTTTAGCTAGATTTTCGCTTTAAGTTGTAGTTTAGGTTTTATTTTGTTTTAGTTCGGAATCTATGCGTCTATGTGCATAATTATAGGTCGGAAGGTGGAAGATGGTGGATGAGAGGCTTAGGACCAGACCTCGGGACGCATAGGGAGCATTGAAGAGAAGACTCGGGGCGAGAATTATAAGACAAGAAGGTCAAGTGGCAAACCGCGGTTAGAGTACATTTCCAACGTCGGAGGAGTGAAGATTCTGCGGCGAAAGCGCGGGCAAAACGCCCATGCTGCGGTCGCGCTTTGGCGCGGTCAGCGACACTGAATCGGGCTTCCGTAATATCTTGTGGGCCGACATTATTAATGTTTTTGGATATTTTTAGATATGATATAAATACTTTCCTTAGGGTTTATTTGGATCTTATGCTATCTATTATTCTTGTGTTCTAAGTTAGTTTGAATTTGGAGATTTGTGGGAGATAAAACCCTAGATTTGCAATTGAAGAGAAATTTGACTCTTGTAAGTTTTATTCTTCTTTAATGTCAATTTCTAGCTAATTTTCTCATGTCCAACTAGTTAGTTGAAGTTGTATGCATGATTGTTTGTGAGATTTGAATTGTTTCTATTTGCCTTGACTAGATTGAATCTCTCCGTGCTTAATTGATTAAATTCACTTAGGATTATTATAGATTAGCCGCCTATTCTATTTCTAGGTTGAATTATAACTAGAATAATTAAATAGATGGTGGAATTTGATTATTAATGGATGAATCCTTTGATTAAACTTATAGACGGTGGAATAAGGTTAATCAAAGGTGGATAATTTAATCACAAACCTTCATGAATAGACGGTGGAATTCATGAACTATGTTTCTATTGAATGTTTTGAACTTAATTGCATGATCAATTTGACATAGAAGGTTTTCTAGGTTAATTGATTAAAAGGTTGTTAAAGACGGTTTATATTAATAACCACCTTAAGCTTGAATTTCATAAATTCAAAATAGATTAGTCAAGGGAAATCGAAATAAGAATAATCAAGGATCAAAACTCATGTATGCAATGGATACGAAACTAGTTGGACGCTTTTCTCCATATTTGAATCATTAAACGTTTTATTTGCTTTGTTTTAATTGTTTAGATTTTTAGCTTGAAATCATAAAATCCCCCTTTACACTTGGTAATATTATCTAAATACGAATAATCTGGGTCCCTATGGGTTCGACCCTTACTTACACTATACTTAGGTTAGGAAGTTAGGTATTTCTTTGACAGTGCTTTTACAGAGACATAAAAGTGCTCGTGACTTCTATTAGTGAATTGATTCAAGTTTGTCAACCGGTTTTTGGAAACAAATACTTTCATGTAAGATGTTCTTGTCATATTTGAAACTTATGTGTTCAAGATGGTTTGACACTTTTAATACCATATATTGAACCTATTAAGTATGTTGTTTGCTTTATTTGGTTAAAAAAGAAGGCCAAAAGTGATTGGGGGAAGTTTTGTAAATCGAATGGTCTTAAACCCATACTTTTTTGAAAAGATGTCGGTCATCGTTGGAATTCTACTTATAAATTACTTCATCAATGTTTACGTTATAAAGAACTTTTAGCTTTCTTTTCCGCTCAACATATCCCGGGTTAACAAGCAATTGAAGCTTTTTGGGATATTTATTATGACATTGTGGAGATTATACAAGTTTTTAATGATACAACTTATACATTTAGTCAAACATATACACCAAGTGCTCATGTGTTTGTTGTTGAAGCTTTGAATGTTGGGGTGCCTTTAAGGAAGGGCTTTCACAACCCGACCGACCCGACATTGTTGAAGGTATTTTACATATGAAGAGGAAGTGGTTGAACTATTATAAATATATTCCCGATATTTATCTTGTTGCTTGTGTTTTTGATCCAAGATTTAAGATACAAGGTTTGCAAGATACTTTGTATCAATACTATGAGTTATTAAATTTAGAAGAAGAACATTATGATAGAAATTGCAAAGTTCATGTCATTATAGACCGTGTTAAATCTCTTATCTATGATTTGTATAAGACTTATAGAACGGGTTGTGAGGTTCCTTCTACGCCTCAATTACCCCCATCGTCCTCCTCATCTCGTCGTTCTTTGCTATCCGCCAGGTCTCGTATGTTGCAAAATCTTACAAAAAATTGGAGATTTACGAGCTCACTTTACGGAGCTCGATACTTATCTAACCACTACCTTTGAGTTTGTAGGTGAATTTTGATATTTTAGATTGGTGGAAGCAACACAAGAATACATATCCAACACTATCAAGGATCGTCGCTCAAGTACTTGCCATTCCCGCTTCAACGATAGCAGTGGAGCAAATGTTTAGCCAAGGTGGGCACATCTTAGACTATAGGAGACCAAGATTGGCACCCGAAGCATTGGAAGCTCAATTTTGTGTGGACGATTGGAAGGGGCGGATATTAGATCACAATCAATGAACTATACGGAGTCATACGATGTTGTAATAGAGGACGACGCAAGCTAAGCTTCTTCCGCCGGTTCCCCCGGGTCGTCTTAGGTAAGTCCCCAAACGGGGTTTCATATTGAAGGTAATAGAACTACGTGGGCTTTGATTCCACTATGACCCCGAGAGGATATGTAGGCAACTTAATATCAAGTTCAAGCGCTTCTTCTCCCACCACTTCTCTTCCCAAACCGGGCGAATTAAGCTAAAATAGCTGTTAGAATCAAAAATCACGATCGCGGATTAATAGGCTCGCGATCGCGGTGTGTGTGGACCGCAATTGCGGTCATATCATACCACGATCGCGGTGCATGTAGAAAACAAACGGCTATTTTTTCAAATCTTGGGAATCAAACCAAACCGAAACCGGTCTAGGAGTCGGATGGAACCGTGAAAAACCGGAACTGAGGAACCAGGGGGTTCTCGGTCCCGGTCCCAATTCTAGGGTTCCGAGGAACCGAACACACCACTAGTTTCAAGTAGAGAGAAGAGAGAATTTCTAGGCTTTTTAGTTTTACGCTCTTTCAAGTTGGGATTTTTGCACTTTTGGATCTACTTTTGTTTCTTCAATTGAATCTCTAGTAAGTTTCTCTTTCCATTATTGTTATTATTCTTATTCCATGTTTGATTTTATTGTTTTGATCATGAATTTAATTATTCTAGGCTAAACTCTATAGTTCTAGGGTTTGGTTGATCCCAAAAATGTGAAGCGGATTAGATTCAATACCTTTTGCTTGAATTGAGTTTGTTGGAACAACTGTTGTTCCAAGGTTTCTCTTAGTTTTGATGATGACAAACTTAGTTGATATAACTTGCTTCTACATGTAAGTGTTTTAGGAAACCATGTACATAGTCACGAGTGACGGACATTGTGAGGAACGATGAAGGGAACAAGTGACAGATTTAGGAAGCGCATCTCAGACGGAACGCGGCATTCTATTAATGGCAAGTTACAAGATCTTCTGTGAGCAATCTTCTACAAAGATACTACAACTGTAGGCGGTTGCTTGAGGAAATCAAAGAAAGTATAAGATCAAACTTCACACGATCTTATTTAAAGAAATCCGAGATCATTCGGTTTTGGAAAGAATCAACATGGTTGAGGATCCAAATCACAAACAATACTTTCTCCTTATTGTGTGGGATTTGATAAGTGGAATATTTGCGTAATTAGGCAAGAATTATGTATGAGATCGGACTTGATATTTCTTATAAATATCTACGTTATAGCTAGGGTTTAAGTGTGGTTGAAGACGGCGAACTTGGAGAGTGTACTTTTCAAGTGTACGAGTGATGTTCGTGTTTTTAGTCTAGTTTTTGGTGTCTTTCTTAGATTGTTTAGTTTAGTTTTAGTTGGTTTTAGAGTTAGTTTTGCGTGTTTTTGGATGAGTTTGCATATTTTGTGAAAAGTATGGAAGCTACTCCATTTTGTGTCTTTTTGTAGGGTTTTAAGCAGGAAGGAGCACATTTCGAGCTGAGTTAAAGTCTTATGATGGAAGGTATAATGCATGGAAGAGGAGGAAGAAGATTGCATGAGAAGATCAAAGAAAAGTCCAAGTTAAAACCAAAGAAAAGTTCAAGAAAAGCCGAAACAGAGGCTCGTTAACGATCCTGTGAAGGTCGTTAACGAGGCTGGAAGATAGAATTTTTTAGGATAATCAGCAAAGTCTACCGACCCTGTGCGGGGTCGTTAACGTGGGTCCCATGTTGGTAGAGGCGTAGCCGACTTTTAGTTGTTATATCTTTTATCTTGTTATCTTTTAACTAGGGTAAGTTTTTATCTTTTAGCCTTTTTAATAGATAGTTTCTTAGTATAAATACTCTTGTTCTAAGCCTAGACAAGGGAGAGTCGTACTAGTTTTAGGAGAAGTCAAGTTGAGAGAGAGAATCGAACCTCATTTCGAATCGAGAGAAAGAGTTTGGGGTCGGTAATCGGATCTTGCTCGGTGTTCTTAGTGTTTTCGGGATTCCACGAAGTTTGTAAGACGATATTTTCTTTTCAATTTCAAGTAAGTTTGATTTTTGTTTTCAATGTCTTCTTTAAATAAAGTTTTTTGCTTTATTTCAATGAAGAGTGAGTAGTCTTCTTATCTAGGGTCGAGGTTGAAACCCGGCATAGTTATGCATGTTTGAATGAGTAAGTTGATGTTTTGATTGCCTTTTATCTTTTGAAATTGCTTGTTGTGCTTATGCTTAGACGATGGTCGAAGTAATTTGAGTTTTCAACTTGATCGAAAGAGAAAGTTGTGAATTTGAATGTTGATATTGTTCGATAACAAAAGTTTCGAGCTTTGGATTCAAAACAAGTAATAGAGTATATTGATTTATGAAAATTGATTGATTTGCTTGTTAGTCAGTGAAAGTTGATGAATTTATCTTTAAAGGCATGATCTTTATCTTCATATGAGTTTATATGCATGGCTATGTCGTGGTAACCCTTGTCCAAGATCTTTTAATTCATTGATTTTTTCTTAGTTTGCTCACGTTTTTATTTGTTACCGAGTTAGCATACCCTCGGTACCAAACCTGCGTTTGAGTCGTTAATTATTTTGTGTTCGTAGTTTTCCAGGTTCGTTAACGACCCTGACAAGGTCATTAACGAGGTTGGTCGTATCTGTTTTAGCTTATTTTGCTTCGTTTTCTTGTTTCTGTAGTTGATAGACAAACAACCGTGCTTCCCGTGGACGATCATGACTCTGCTATACTCAACAGGGTCTTGACTAAAAATTTTATTTATTGTTAAGTAAATCCCTACCAACAACGAGTGTGTGGCTGTTGATAGGGTTTTAACTAACAACAAATAAAATTTGTAGTGAAGACCCCGTTGAGTATAGCGAAGTCAGGATCGTCCACGGGAAGCAAGGTTGTCTGTTTACTGACCTATAAAAACAAGAAAACAAAACAAAATAAGGCAAAAAAAGCTACGACAGACCTCGTTAACGACCTTGTCAGGGTCGGTAATGATGTTGGGTTTCTATTGAAACAGAACAAATAACACGATGCAAGTGCAGGCTCAATCCCGATCCTAATGCCTCGGTAACGAATGAATTCGAATGCGAAAGTAAAGAAAATCAACGGATAAAAAGTTCTAGGACAAGGGTCATCACAACATAGCTATGCATATAAACTCATGTGAAGATAAAGATCATGCCTTTGAAGATAAATCTATCAACTTTCGTTGACTAAACAAGCAAATCAATCAACTTTCATAAATTAATTCACTTTAATACTCGTTTTGAATCCAAAGCTCGAATCTTTTGTTATCAAACAATATCAACATTCAAGTTCACAACTTTCACTTTTGATCAAGCAACAAACTTAAATTACTTCGACTCTCGTCTAATCATAAGCACAACAAGCAATATAAAAGATACAAGGCAATCAAAACATCAACACATTCATTCAATCCTACACAACTATGTCGGGTTTCAACCCCGACCCTAGGAAAGAAAACTACTCACTCTTCATTGAATCAAAACAAACAACTTTATTCAAGGAGAACATTGAAAAGCAAAACTTACTTGTAATTGAAAGAAATATCGTCTTACAACCACATGTGGAATCCGAAAACAACTGAAGAACAATACTAGGAACTCAATCACAAACTCGAACCTCTTTCTCTCTCTCGATCGGAAAACAGTTCGAACTCTCTCTCTCTCTCGACTTCTCTTCTAAAAACCTTACGAGAATCCCCCCTTTGCCTAGGCTAGAACAAGGGTATTTATACTAAAGAAGGCTATCTAATAAAAGATCTAAAAGATAAAAACTTACCAAACTAAAAAATTACAAGATAAAAGATATAAATCCCGAAAGTCGGCTACGCTCTACCAACACAAGTCACTTCGTTAACGACCTGCACAGGGTCAGTAGACACTTGCTGAATTCCTTAGCAAAAACTCTGATGCATAGCTCGGTACCGACCCTTACAGGTCGGTAACGAGCTCTCTGTTTTGACTCTTTTACACTTTTTCCTTGATTTTACTTGTACTTCAACTTGATCTTCACATGCACTCTTCTTTCTCCTCTTCTATGCATTCCACACTCACCACTTCACTTCAGCTTCACTTAGAAAATGCTCAATTCTATTTCAAAAAACCTACAAAAAGACACAAAACGGAGTAGCTTCCATATTTTTCACAAAATATGCAAACTTATCCAAAAACACACAAAACTAACTCTAAAACTTACTAAAACTAATCTAAACAACCTCAGAAAGACACCTAAAACTAGACTAAAAACACGAACATCAAAATACCCCATACTTAAGCTTGCTTGTCCTCAAGCAATCACTAAACAATAACCAAAACCAAACAATCATGTGCATCAAGCAATAGCCATCATCTCAAAAGCAACATCAAAACATAGTAGAAAATAGCAAATGACTATTAACGTCCTCACACATATATAAGCACTAATAAACATAAGCAAATACAACCCAACCTCACCAAGGATATGTGTTTTACTCAACTTCATAGAAGCTTCCATTCGGCCGGGCTGTAATGGGGCTTGGTAAAGACAATAAGGCGTGGAAAACTTTTGGCCATGTGGTGCTAATAATATCCGGGAATCAAAGACTCCTAAAAACTTAGACATCACCAAAACTCTCATAACAAACAACATACCAAACTCATTAAACATTATGCTCAAACACTCACCTTTTAATCCTAGAAAGCCTCATATAAACATAAAATAATCTCTGGTTTAACTTTAAACACAATGCATATCTGCTTCTCTTCTTTTTTTTCTTCTTTCTCAGCATTTTTTTCATTTTTTTTTGCTCTTAAATACCCTCGTTAACGACATAAAAGGGTCGATAACGAGCTACACTTTCTCCTCGATTTTTCTTCTTCTTTCTATCGGTACCGAGCCCACACAGGCCGGTATCGATCCAAACATCTGTTTCCTCCTCTGGTTTTTGTGCATCTTTTCTACCAAGAGATCTCTTTTTTTTTTTACAAAATAAAACAAGAGACTTCCAATCTACCCTTCCCAAAATCCTTATTTTGAACAAAAACATAACATTTTTTTACTCTACAAACATACCTCTCCAACCTAAGTCCTAATCACCGGATAGGGTCAAGCTTATCTCGGCTAGGGAAATAATTTTTGTGGAGCTGAAAATAAAAGGCTAAAGCTCAAATTGGTTGTCAAAAAGAAGGATCATGTAAAGGGTGGATAGGGATAAATAAGGCTCATAAAAATAAGTCCTCTATCATATGATTTTCACAAGTAATGAACTAAAAATCTTATATAGGTCTCAAGAAATAGATAACCATCACAATTCCAAGAGATAATATACATAAAGAGAGTAAATCACACAAGAAAAGAAGAGGGATTTTTGATGTTCTCCCTATAAGGCCAAAAATAACTCACAAGGTATCAATTTTTGTTGGATTGCACTACTCGTGCTAAAAGTTATACATGCTCAATTTCATCATATGTTATTCCTCTATAAAAACAATTTCATACTAAGAATCAGGTTATACCATCAAAAACATGCTGAAAGGAAATTACATGATCATGCAAGCAATTAACTATCATAGAACCAAAAGGCAGGGCATTTATCCATTCTAAAAAAAAAACTCCTTTTTTTTGGAATTTTTTGAAAATTTCTTTTTTTATTTGAAAAACAAAGACAACTTAAGCAAAGATAAAACAAAGCAAGCAAAACAAACAACGAAACACACAAGCAAGTTTTCTTCCCTTCCCTACCCCGTACTTAAAATTACTGTAATAAAACTAAGCAGTAGTAAAGAATAAGGAAAAAGAAAGAAACTCACAAGATAAACTGAAGCAGAAAAGAACATCCTTGAAAGTGAATCATCGTCGTGGTGGTGGAAACTGACGCTCAAAGTTGCCCATGAACTTGTACATGGTCCTCTAGCGCTCCTCATCAACCGTCACTCGTTGCTCCATTGTACTCCAACGAGCATCCGCCTGCTGATGCCTCACACCATCTAAAGCCATGCGAGCTGCATAGACACCATCCCAACGCTCCATCCTCTAGGTGAGATGTGTCTGTTGCAGGTTGAGTTGTTGCATCTGAAAAGACAAATCATCGGCCCATGGAGGTGGAACACTTGATCCAGAATAGGTGGGCTAAGGAGGCGGTTGGTAGTGATCTTGGGGCTGGAAGTGGTCTTGATAGATCACCGGGTTGTAGGGCATCATCGCATACGACTGAGGCTCGGTAGGCGGAGGCGGTGGCTCGTTACCGAAGTTGAATGCCTCGTTATTGATCTCAAAATAATCGTTAACGAGCCTCGGTTGGTCGTTACCGAGGTTGTCCTCATCGCCAAGTACCTCGGTACCGAGGTCATCATCCTCAATATCAATCTCCTCCATGGTTGCCTCGTCTTCATCCATAGCAGCCTCTTCTCTTTCGAACCTTGTCTCACACTCCCTTAATGATGGCTCATCTTGTGGCTTCTTCTCCAACGGGAAAGTATGGCCCGTCCAAGCTTCATACCAATTTGGCATATAAAGCAACTCAAACTTGGCTCGAGTAAGCAGCACATCTTGGCCAAGTACCTTGGTGGCATACCCTCCTTCAGTCCTCACAAAGATGTTGGAGGAGAACCAATACTTGGAGTCTAGCTTCTGGTGACGGTTTGGAGTATAACGCTCAAGATCGACATCGAGATTCTCCGCCAGAAGACTCATCAAATTCCCGCACCATACTTCTTTTGACTTGATCTCGTACTTCTCGACATATCGCAACCATTCATACCCCAAGTTCAAGGGGGCAGGATCCTTAAAAAGAATGGTACCGTTGAGTAGCACTACGGTGAAAGTCGAGGTGTTACAATACAAATCACATTAGAATTGAGATTTTTTCATATACATTCTCAAAATAGTATTTATTAATTTAGTTTAATGGACGGGTGAACCCTCTAGTATCTGTAGTTTTTTTGACCGGTTGATCTTTATTAGTAAGAAATTGGATATTTTGTACGACAAAATAGCTTTAATTATCCTCTTAATTACGTGTACATTAAAAATATTCTTAATTAGGTGTGTACGTCTAGTAATTCAAATTTCTACCCCCTAAACAAATAAAAAATCAAATTTCCTACCATATTTACTAAGCCTTGATTAGCCAATTCTTTCCAAACTACATCAAAAAAGAATTTTATCCATTAATAAGATAATCAAGAATAAAATATAATTATTTAAAACTATTAAAGGGGGCATACCTTAGACAATATGATTCAACTACTCGTACACTATATAAATTGTCTCAAAAGACTCTTGCAAACTCACAATCTCACACTAGCACAAAGCTTCTCTCAAAGTTGTAACGTTAAGAAAGTAGCAATCCAAAAAATATGGACAAAGCTTCTCTCAAAGTTGTAATGTTTGCAGCCATATTGCTTGTTGAAACCTCCATAGGTACGTCTTTAATTACTCGATCCAAATCATAATATATATTCTAGTATTGAGTTTACGTGTATAACAACATTTGAATCATTTGTGCACAAATCATCAATGGATGACTAGAACATAGGTATTATATACATATATATACATATATACATACATACATACATAGTCCATACATACCATTGCTAATCAACTTACTTTGTTTGTAACCCCATATAGGTTTATTTGTGACGGTTGAAGCGTCACGAGAAGTGTTATTGTCGGCAACGACCATGGAGGCGATAAATGCTCTCGGAGGATGTAAAACAAACAAGGATTGTCCTCGTCCTGGTTATACTTGTCCTTGTGCTCCAGAATGTTTTAATCATTTGTGTCTTTGCGGATGTTCGAGTCCGAAGAGACCGCCTTCTCTATAATATAACCTCTCCTACGTCTCAAACAATAAAATTCTATAATATCGATTATTGAATAAAATTCTATGGTCATGGTGACGAAGAATTTCAAATGGTTCTACATATGATTTTGGATTAAAATTTCAATAGGCTCTTCTGAAATTAAGCCCAATGTAACACTAATCGTCTAAAAAATCATGATTCATTTTCCTTCTCATTTAACATTCTGATAAAACTTTCACATGATTCCAATTTAGTTATTTATTTATACGTGCACTAATTAATCGATTGGCCGAGGAAAAAATAGGTTGAAGACTAAATAAGACTTTTGGCTTGTCTTATAAAATATAACAGGATTCATCAAAGATAAATAAATAAATTAAGTAATTTTACAAGATTTTGTAAGGGTGATTTTGGTAAATTGTTTAAAAATAGGGATCTAATATTATATTGATGGAACATATATTTTTATTGTATGGTTAATATCATCTCTAATCTCTTCACCTATTTGTGAGTTGACTCGATCGTTGACCACTATTTGATCGGTGTTGACCGATGTTGATTTTCATCAAAAAGGTCTCTGATTACAAACAAGTATCATTAAAAGGGCCTTGATGACAAACAAGTGTCATCAAAACGCCTTGATAACATTCATTTATTTTTAATCAAAGTACCTTAATAACATTCATTTGAAGCTTGATGAAACTAAATCGTCATTAAAGACTTTCAAATGACCTTGATCACATTCAACTATTATAAAATGTCACAAAAGACCTTTAAAGGGCCTTGATGACATGACATCCAATTGGCATTATATGTCATCAAAGAACTTCAAAGGGTCTTGATGATAAATAAGTCTCCTTAGACAATGGCCATCAAAAAATAAATGTCATTGTGTGCAATTCTTTTTAATGTTAAGTACAAGTGTCATCGCGTATAATTTTATTAATTTAAATGTCTTCAAATGACATCAAAGGCTTGATGACATTAAACTGTCATCAAATGTCATCAAAAGGCTTTCAAAGAGTCTTGATGGCATTCAACCGCCAAGTGTCAACAAGGTTTAATTACCTTCACCCTTTTTTTAAAATTGTTATCAAACATGTATTAGTACAAAAAAAAAGAGAAATCAAAACAAATGATGCAAGATTTGTTCACGCAATTCCCCACGAAAGTTATTACGTCTGAAGGAATTGCCAAACTAAGGTTTTTTTGTCACTAGATTTTTTGACGATACAATTACAATAATCAACGTGGTTATATATAAAAGATAAAAACACTAAGTTTGATCGCGGATCGGACTTTTAATTATCATCAAGCTCCATATGTTAATGGAAGGGGAACTAGAAACGATGACATACTCACCATCTTCGTTACCTCTTTCTTCGCCACCGTAGTTGCTTGTTTCCAACGATGATTGGCCTTCATTGTTGTCATCCTTCAAAGATGTATCGAATTCATCGAAGGTCAATAACGCAGAAGGAGAATCAGAATCAGAACAGACATAGGCGTTGATACGCCATTGATCAAGCTATCTACATTGGTACTTCACGTTGCGATGGTGGCAAAGGTTGTCACATCCAATTCATTGTGAATTGGTTGTTTTTGGACCTTCAATAAGTTCATAGAGAGAGTGGAAAATTGAAAAAGTGGGAGGGGAGAAGATTTTGCTACACGTGTAATTGTACAAATTAAAGCTTTGGGGAGAATAACGTCGTATTAGAACATCTCCAACAAAATCTCCATTTTCTTGAAAATGGTGAATTTGGTGAATTAAGTGTGTGTTTTAAGTCCAACAGTTTCTCCATCTATTTCTCTAAAATGGAGAAAGTCTCCAAAATATGACTAGGTATCTCCACATTTAGGGAATTCCCCAAAAAATTAGAGAATGTATTAAATGAATGTGTGATCATGTCTTCTTTTAATTGGTTAAATTAAATTTTATAGCATTATATAAATAAAATTAATATTAACAAAAAATATGATTCTTCAAAATGGAGAATTTGTTGGAGTTATGCTATAAAAAATTTAGAGAATGTGGAATTTTAATCTCTATTTTTAGAGAAAATAATAGAAAATTTGTTGGAGATATTCTTAGGATGCTATGTTTTGTAGTTTCATTTAAAATTCCTTCTCAATTCCTTCTATTTAGCTACTGGAACCTTAAATATCATAATAACGATTTCAGAAATAAACTAACATATCTTTATTTTAAATCGTATTCAAATTTCTAAACTAAAGTAAAGTTTCTAGATATATCTTTATTTATAAACTAATGATTCAAATTGAAAATTATTTGCATAATTTTTATTGCCGTAACTTTATTCTGATAAGCTTCTCTATATTTTTTGTATGAGAGTAAATGTATGTGTGTGCATGTATGATTTACTGACGTTAAATGTAGAATTGATATGTACTTAAGATTTGTTGGTGTATGCCTAAATACGTTTTGTAGGTTGCTAAAATTCTATGTTATTTTTTAAAATATTTTATACGCATCTCTCTCTTTCTAGCTTGGATTAGTCCGTTTGGGGACTTAGTTTTTCAGTTTCAGGTATGACGAGTTAGGAACCGCGATGGATCTTTAATCGAGTGGTGGAGCGGATGTTGATGCGTGTGGCATTAGGTCTAGGGTCGGGTTTGGGTGTCTTTAATTGGTTGTTGTTTTTTCAATATGTAAATTTATGTTTGCTTAGTTGGTTTAAGTAGTGTTGTTGAGTATGGAGAATTTATTTTCATTTCAAGTTTAGTCAAGATGTTCATGCATGATTTAATACCTTATGTTTTATTAAAAAAAAAGTTGGATATTTTTTTTCGTTTCTCGTCCTGCCCGAGTTGCAAAATCTAAATAAACTCATTGTCAGACTAGCCTAAGTAGTACCCGGTGAGGTCTACTACCGAGTAGCGCTCTAGTGTGAAGTCGGGGTGTTACATGCAATTGGAAAACAAAAGTTTTTTTTCACTTAGGACATTTGTTGAAACAAATCAACTACACATTTATTACACTAATACCCAAAAAAAGAAAACCCAAGATCTACAAATCACTACCACCCGATAAGCCTGTGTTCTACCATTTATAAACTGATAGCCAAAAATCATTATAGAACGACTAAAAGGAATGATATACAAACTAATCCACCCTCTTCAAGGTTCATTTGTAGCTAAACGCGTGATCCAAGACAATGTCCTAATAGCCCATGAGATATTTCATTCATTCAAATGAAAAAAAGGAAAACAAGGTTGGACTAAGATCAAATTGGACGTGGAAAAAGCATATGATAGACTTGATTGAGGCTTTCTCTTCGCCGTACTGGAAAATTTTGGATTTAATGATCAATTCATTAGATGGATTAAAGAATGTGTTCAAACGGTCTCCTTCTCAAACCCGATGAATAAAAGCCCCACTAAACCATTTTTGTACCTAAAAGAGGTCTACGTCAAGGCGACCTCCTCTCCCCATT
The DNA here is from genome assembly GCA_964016875.1 of Fallopia convolvulus. NCBI lineage: Eukaryota > Viridiplantae > Streptophyta > Magnoliopsida > Caryophyllales > Polygonaceae > Fallopia > Fallopia convolvulus. The sequence continues at coordinate 5,756,683 of OZ024720.1, forward strand.
TTTGTTTATTCTCGGCACAGTACAACATACTAGTGACACTTTTAAGAATTCAATAGGTTTTACATTGACTAGGTCTGGGAAAAAGTTCCATTCCTCGCTTTTGCAAACGACATCATAATATTCTCAAAAACAAATCAGCAAGCATGCACAAGGAACAAAAAGATCATTGAAGAATATTGCGCTATATCCGGAGTTCTGGACAATAAGTTAATTACCATAAATATTCCTTCCAAACATCCAAAAATATTGACCACCATCAACGCCACATAATTCAACAAACTCTAGGCATCACTACAATGACTGACCTCGAGAAATATCTAGGATGCCCCATCCTTAATGGAAGAGCGAACATAGAAACATTTAAAGAGACAATTGGAAAAAACCCACTTTCCATATTTCATGAAGAAATTTGAATCTTTTCTACAAGCAGCTCGTCGCTCCGAGGAAAATCGAGAGCCCTCTTTAAAATCGTATAAGCCTTAACCACTAGATTCCAAAATGATTTGACATGATATATGAGTGCTTTCGGGGTTATTGAATCTTGATGCGGCATCCTAAACATAAGATAATACAATCCAAACTATTAACATCCTCACACATATATACACTTAAATAGACATAAGATAATACAATCCAACCTCACTAGGGATTCAATTCAAATCATTCTAAAACTACCTAAAAACAACGCAAAAGAAACGTAAACATGCATTCTAAAAACTACCTAAATGCAAGCTATCAAATTCCCCCATGCTTAAACCTTGTTTGTCCTCAAGAAAGAAGTATATCCAAGTCACACCACAACATTGCAATCCATGCATCCATCTCATAATCCACAAAGCAAGTCAACATATAACTATAACTTGATCAAGACATCCTAGCATGCAATTGACTAAATCAAAGAGCATAAATAACTCATCCATTCTAGACCTCACCAAGGTAATGTGTTTGCACTCTCACTCAAGTGTTTAAAGGTATGTGTTTCACTCAAATCAACAATGAAAAACTAGACTACCATAGGCTTGCATCTGCGTCCTAATTCTCCACCGTTGTGTGGACCAAGCACACAACAAAAATCACGAGGTCTTTTTAAGGGATGTAATGGGGCCAAGGTAAAGACAAATTGGAAGGAATTGTAGTTGGTCATGTGGTGTTACATCCAGGATAAAGAACAAACTAAACCCAAACTTTCACACTTTTCACTTCTTAATACTTCCAACTCTCTTTCACCAACTCCAATCACACTCATATAAGCTCTTTTTGCTTCTTTTCTCATTTTTACTCAACTCTTTTCTCATCTTACGAAGACTACTTTCTTTGAAGCTCAATTTTTCTTTCAACACTTTTTTTCAACTTATTCTTCATCTTTATTTTTTTAGAGTTGTATTTCTTTCTACCTTTCCATCACACTTCCCCCATACTTATTCACAACCACACAAACAAATCCACCTAAAGTCCTAATTCCTAGATGGGTCAAGCTTATATAGGCTAGGAATTATTTTCTGGTGCTATCAAAATAGGCTTTAAGGCTCAAAGGAAATGGAGTGTCAAAACATGGATATTGTAAGGTAGGGAAGGAACATATAGGCTACTAAAGAAACATGCCTCAATCATTTTAATGTCATGCATTATAGTCAAGTAAAGCAGTTTTGAAAAAGACTCATAACGCAAGTTCTAGATCTAGTAATTCAAAGTGATACACTCTGAAAATAGAGAACAATTAAACAATAAAAGGCTGGAAAAAAAAACAATCTCACAAGGTTATATTGTCTAGAGCTTCAAAATCAATATATATTATAAAAGTCGATTGTTTTTAAGCCACCACGTTGATTTTGGCCCCACTTCATATTTAAAAAAAAATATGTTTTATTCATATTATTTCAACCATTTTAATTAATCTTCTATTATTTATATCTTTACTTTTCTTAATATCTATCTTTTGTTCAACTATCTAAGAGATTATATATAATAAGATTTTCAATATTTACTTTTTATTTTGGAAACATATTAATACATGAAATCAATATTATTTTGGATAAATAAAAAATTAATTATATTAATTAAGCTTTTCTCCTTACATATCGTTTATCTATTTAAAATAATATCTTTTATCTAAATATATGAGAATAGAGATCATATGAGAACAAATATTAAAGTGTAAAATAAGAACAAATGTGAGACGTTGGATCTGGATAATCAACGGTTAAAAATGGGTGCACTTCATCTCATATTTTTTAATGATAGGGGTATTTTTGTCTTTGTGCACATTAAAATAGAATAAAACAAACCCTTCTTCTTCCTTTCACATACGCTATTGTTATCCCGTCTACAAACGGAATCTCCAACCCGCCGGATCTTCTCTGCGCACTACCCCCCCAAGAACATCAATCTTCTCTGATTTTCTTTCCTCCTCCTTGATGAGCGACTCACACCTGAAGAAAAAGCTTCAACTTCTTGAACCTTATCGATGGAGTATATGGATCTCGAAGTCGTCGTTTCGCATCTCTCGTTTTGTTTGATAAGATCTACGCGACATCACGACATGGATGGATTGAATTTTGCTCTGGAAAACTGTTTTGGTTGAATGAGGAGCAAAACAGGTTAGTCTTCGTGATGTTCATATAATTGGCTTAGATTCTAATTGGTTGAGTTTGAATTCCGTTTTATCTCTGATTTGTCATGTGAGGAATGATTAGGAAGTAAACCTTTTCTAAAATTGGGGGCTTTGATTTGAATGATTCAGCCTTTGTCTTGGAATACTTATATGACTAAATTTATCTGTGTTTTGAGTAGGATAAGTGAAATATAAAATTACGCATATAATTACTTTCTTAACCACATGTTTGGCTAGATGACCAGTTCAAGAGCTTCATCCAAATCCATAATGTTGCCCATCTTTGTTGTTGGCATGGTGATGTTCGCATTTTTAGTATAGTTTTTAGTAGGTTTTCTTTGCTTAATAGGTTTAGTTTTGTTTAGTTTAGGTTTAGTTTTGAGTATTTTTAGATAGTTTTGCATATTTCTATGAAAAGAGTGGAATCTACGCTAATTTGTGAATTTGTAGGTTTTAGCAAGGAAAGGAGCTAAATGGAGTTGAATTTGGAGCATTACAGCGAAAGACGGAAGAGTGCAAGATTGAAGAAGTCAGAGCTTGAGATCACAAGAGGAAGTGTGGAAGAAAACGAAGCCCATGCTCGTTAACGAGGCTGTGACGGCTCGTTAACGAGGCCACGAAGAAGAAGATTTGAAGTATTTATTTTATAATTCACCGATCCTGAGCGGGAATTTATTTCCGTGTCGGTTGAGTATCTTTTTAGAATCTTTTGGGGTTGTTAGAATATGTATTTTAGGTCTTACTATCTTTTTAGATTTTATTTCTATCTTTTAGGGTTTGTTTCTATCTTTTTAGGAAAGTTTATATCTTTTAGCCTTTTTAGTTTTTAGCTTTTTAGTATAAATACCCTTCTATCTAGCATAGAAAGAGGGGGCTTTTGGGGGAGAATTTTTAGGAAGAGATTTTCGAAGGGCCGAGAGAGAGAAAGTCGGATCGGAAGAGGACCGAGGAGGCTCGGTAGACGACAGTCACCGGGGTCGTTGATCGTGATTTTGGTTCGGTATTTTGATGTTTTTCGGTTTCTTCTGAATCTCTGTAAGACGATATTTTCTTATTAATTCGAATTTGAGTTTTGTTTAAATGTTTCTTTTGATTGATTGTTTTAGTTTCTTAGTTATGATTAGTGAGTAGTTTCTTTTTCTAGGGTCGGGGTTAAGCCCGGCATAGTTGAACATGTTTGATGAGTAAGATTGTGTTGTGAATGCCTTTTATCTTTGATTGAGAATTGTTTGTTGTGCATATACCGAAACGAAAGTTGAGGTAATTTGAGTTTTTAACTTAATTGAAAGAGAAAGTTAGTAACTTGAAGGTTGATATTGTTTGAACACGAAAGTTTCAATTTTTAGATCCAAAACAAGCAATTAAGTGAATTAGGATGCGAAAGTTTGTTAATTTACTTGCTAAGTCAGCGAAAGTTGATGACTCTATCTGTTTAAAGGCATGATCTTTTCTTCTTACGAGTTCTTATACTTGGCTATGTTGTGGTATCCCTAGTCCTAGATTTTTGTTTTATTTGAATTATTTCTGGTGAATTTTCATTGCTGAGTACTTGCCTCGGTACCGAATTTTAATTAGAATTTAATTAGGTCGTTAGTTGAAGTGTTTTGTGATTCGGTGGTTCGTTAACGACCCTGACAACGTCGTTAACGAGGCTGCTCGTGAGTGTTTTTATTGTTTTTGTTTGCTTTTTAATAGATTGATAGACGAACAACCTTGCTTCCTGTGGAACGATCCTGACTTCGCTATACTCAGCGGGGTCTTGACTTACAAATTTATTTGTTGGCCGAGAAACCCTATCAACAAATTGGCGCCGTTGCCGGGGAAGCAACGAGTTGTTAGTTTATCTTTGGGTTCGGGAATAGCCCGACCCCGTTTTTGTTTTTAATTTTTGTTTTCTTTGTCTGTTTTCTCAGTGTATGCCGATAGGACGAAGAAGGCTTCAGTTTGATAACACAGGTTATTACTCAGAACCCGAATGTTCCCTGCACCGTCGACTCCGAGAAAACCGAGCCATGGCCACAGCAGAAGAGATGGCTCGAGACTTAGAGATCCTCCGGACCAAGATGGAGGCACTGAAAGCCGAGAAGGACGGCGCAGACGCAGAAGCTGAGCGTCAACGAGCTGACAAGGCTCGACTACAAGAAGAGCTAGATGCCTATCCAAGGAATGCTAAACAGTACATGCATCCGGAACTGAGGGTTCCAGAATCTCCTATTGTGCTTCCAGCGATAGAGAAACCTTTTGAGATCAAGTCTCAATTTATATCCTTAATCAAACGGGCTCAGTTTGAAGGGAAACCTGTTGAGTGCCCTATGGAGCATATTAGAAACTTTCTTGATTTATGTGACACCATAGCTGCTGAAGGTGTCTCGTTAGAATATGTTCTATTAAAAGCTTTTAGATGGTCTCTTACTGGAAAGGCCCTGAACTGGTTAGAGAGCCTACCTTCTAAGTCTATCAGGACTTGGAAAGCTTTGTATGATCAATTTCTTACAAAGTTTTTCCCTCCTGCTAAGACAACGGAGTTGAGGAAACGCATCATCTCTTATCACCAGTTGCCTAATGAAACATGGGAAAGATTCAAAGAGATGCTTAGACAGTGCCCTACTCATGGGCAACCTTTATATGTTTTGCAAGAAATCTTTTTCCAGGGTATCAACGCATAGACCAAGAACCGCATCAACACGCATACTGCGTGCGGTTTTATAGAGATGAACTCGACAGAGGCATGGGAACTGTTGGATAAGCTGGCGAATTACGATGCTATGTATGGAACCCAGCAGACTCCCGAAACTCAAAAACGTCTCTACATACCCAACAGAGATGAAGTTGACCCAGATGTTAAAAATCAATTCTTACAAGACGAGGTCAACCGTCTGAGGAAACAGGTAAGTTTTCTGAAATCCTCTCAATCATGTCAAGAATGTGGTTCTTCTGCACATAGTACTTCTGCTTGCACTAACATTGAGCAGGTTAGAACCGCTGAGATAATAGCTGAGATGAACTATATGAGAGGACCATACAGGAACCAGCCTACTTATAATGACAGGTCGAACAACTATCAACCATGGGGCAATCAGAATACAAGTCAAAACTACGCAGGGCCCCCACCAGATAGACGACCTGCACCATATCGACCTCCAGGCCATCAGGAGACGCCATCATGGGTTCAGGAAATAAAGGAGAGCATCAACGGAGTGAACAACAAAGTTGATGACGTTCAAGCCAAACTGAACCGACAAGATAAAAGATGGGGAGAGTTCGATATTTGGAAGAGGAGTGTTGATTCCCAACTAAGGGACCTAGCTGCACGGATTCCACGACCACAAGGGCAACTCCCGGGCCGCCCCAAGGAGAACCCTAGAGGCCAAATAGCAGCGGTACACCTCAAAAGTGGGAAGACACTACCGGAGAGAATTCAAGATGAAGAGAAGGAGGAACAAGACCTCGCCAACCAGCTCGTTAACGAGCCAGCGAGAGCACATACCGAGCCTACAAACAAGGATGACGAGGCTCCGAGGGTCCCTAACGACCCTACCACATGTAAGTTCTCTAAACCGAACCTCCCTCTCAATCCCCGGGTAGTTAACGACCCCACCAGGGTCGGTAACGACCCGCCGAGGACATCAATCGACCCTAGTGTCGACCCGGTACTCTCACCTCTCGAGCCTAACTTGGTTCCGAGAATGGTGAAATCTCTTCCATTTCCAACTAAGAAATCTATGGACTCTACTGAGAGTAAGTTCAAGCGTTTCGTTAAGATTCTTCAGGGCATTAATTTTTCCATCTCATTCGCTGAGGCCCTAAGCGAAATGTCGGCTTACACAAAGTTTTTGAAAGATATTCTTAGCAGGAAAAGGTTCATTACAGAGCTGCAGGATGAAGTCAGATCGATAGCTCTACCGGAAAAGCTAGGGGATCCAAGAAGGTTTGCAATAACGATCGGCATAGGCAACCACAAGTTTAAGGCTTTATGCGATCTTGGTGCCAGTGCTAGTCTCGTTCCGCTCTCAATCTGGTCTAAAGCCAATATGGGACCACTGGAGCCCATCAACATGCGGCTTTATATGGCAGACGGATCTTGCATCAAACCAACAGGGCTGATAGAAGACTTTCCAGTTCAAGTGGGCAATTTCTTTGTTCCTAACGACTTCATCGTTATGACAATGCCCGAAGATCCGGTTGTGCCTATTATTTTGGGAAGACCATTCCTTGCTACAGCAGGAGCCATAATCGATGTTAGGAGAGGACTCCTAACTTTCGAAATTGGGGATGAGGTGACGGAATTCCGATTAAAACAATCCAAGGAGTCCGAAAAAGTTGAAGTCAAGATGCTCTACACCCACAAGGAGATCATTGAATGTGGAGACCCTATAGGAAGATCAGCATATAGTGATGAAATTTCAAGGCAAAGATGGGGAGAAATAACCACTGCAGTTTCAGTAACGAGTCTTCCAGCATCGTTACCGATTCTCCTGGCAGAAGATGCAGGCTCGTTAACGACCACTCCAGGTTCGTTAACGACCCTAGCCGAAGACAGCAAAATCTCAGCCTTTGAATGCTTTGAGGAAGTGTTGAAGATGGAACCAGAAGAGCCGATTCTAATCCCTGCTGAACCGTCCCCAACACTTAAACCTCTGCCAGATTCCCTCAAGTATGAATTCCTCGGTCCTAATTCTACTCTACCTGTCATCATTAATGTTGAATTAAAAGATGAGGAAGTAGGAAAACTCCTGAATGTGCTTAAGATGCATAGAAAAGCCATAGGCTACTCCCTAGATGATATAACTGGCATATCCCATTCTCTTTGCATGCATAGGATTTACATGGAGGACAATCATAAACCCACCATAGAGCATCAACGTAGATTAAATCCTAATATGAAGGATGTAGTTAAAAAGGAAATTATTAAATTACTTGATGTTGGGATCATATTTCCTATTTCGGACAGCCAATGGGTGAGTCCGGTCCATGTAGTCCCAAAGAAAGGGGGGATGACTGTGATAGAAAATGAAAAGGGAGAGCTTATTCCGACTAGAACCACCACTAGTTGGAGGATGTGCATTGATTATAGGAAGCTTAATAGTGCTACTAGAAAAGATCATTTTCCGCTTCCTTTCATAGATCAGGTGTTAGAACGCTTAGCCCAACATGATTATTTCTGTTATTTAGATGGCTATAGCGGCTTTTGGCAGATTCCCATTCATCCTGATGATCAAGAGAAAACAACCTTTACATGTCCCTATGGAACCTTTGCTTATAAAAGAATGCCATTTGGGCTTTGCAATGCCCCTGCTACCTTTCAAAGATGTATGATGGCCATTTTTTCAATTGTGATAGAGGATATTGTAGAGGTTTTCATGGATGACTTTTCTGTTTATGGTTCTTCATTTGATTCTTGTCTTGCTAACCTTGAACGAGTGCTTAAAAGATGTGAAGAAACCAATCTTGTGATAAACTGGGAAAAGTGTCATTTCATGGTTCAAGAGGGGATACTACTAGGACACCTTGTCTCTAAAAGAGGGATAGAAGTAGATAGAGCAAAAATTGAGCTTATTGAAAAACTACCTCCTCCTTCTTCTGTAAGAGACATTAGGAGTTTTTTAGGGCATGCTGGCTTTTACAAACGATTTATTCAGGATTTTTCTAAGATAGCTAAACCTTTGACTAACCTACTAATGAAAGATGTGGTGTTTGAGCTGTCTCCAGAATGTCTTGAAGCATTTTACAGGTTAAGAGATGCCCTCGTGTCTGCCCCCATTATGTAGTCTCCAGATTGGACACTACCCTTCGAGATTATGTGTGATGCCAGTGACTATGCAGTTGGCGCAGTCTTAGGGCAACGGAAGGACAAAAAACTCCACGCCATCTATTACGCCAGTAAGACGCTGGATGAGGCGCATAGTAAGTATACCACAACGGAGAAGGAATTCCTTGTTGTGGTATTCGCCTTTGAGAAATTCCGGTCCTACCTTGTTGGATCCAAAGTGATTGTTTATACTGACCATGAAGCCATTAGATATTTAATGGCTAAAAAAGATGCCAAACCTAGATTGCTTCGTTGGATGCTCTTACTGCAGGAATTTGACCATGAAATAAGAGACAAAAAGGGAGCAGAAAATCTAGTGGCAGATCACTTGTCCAGGTTGCCAGTAGAGCATATCACCGAGTCTAACAATGAGGTGCCGATAAATGATTCCAGACCCGACGAACACCTCCTGCTGAACGAGGTCGAACTCCACAAGACCCTCGTCACCGAACCCTTCAGGGTCGTTAACGAGGTGACGAGGCTGGAAGACACAAATAACGAGGGAAAATGTTCAGATTGGGTCGGCATACCAGTCAATCAGGTCGTTACTGAGCCACGGGAGGTTGGTACCGAGGTCCAAATAATAAATCCTAGCTCGTTAACGACCCATCCAGGTAAGTTTTCTGAAACTGAGTCTTTTCGAATAAATTTTACTCATTCTCCTTCTTCCATTTCTTCTTCCTCAATATCAATCCATGCTATTAGAGGGTCAAAAGCCCCTTGGTTTGCGGATTTTGCTAACTATCTTGTAGGAGGCATAATTCCCGAGGGACTTACCCCACAAAAGAAGAAGAAATTTCTCCATGATGTGAAACAATACTATTGGGATGATCCCTACTTGTTTAAACAAGGGAGCGACCACCTCTTTAGGCGTTGTGTTCCAAAAGAGGAGATTGAAAATGTGATCCGTCAATGTCACACACTTCCAACTGGAGGCCATGCAAAAGGATTCAAGACTACTGCAAAGATTCTTCAGAGTGGTCTCTATTGGCCAACCATGTTCAAAGATGTACAAGCTTATGTGACAGCATGTGACGGATGTCAACGCTCAGGCAACATAACTTGGAGACATGAAAATCCACTAACTGGGATATTAGAAGTTGAGCTATTTGATGTGTGGGGCATTGACTTCATGGGACCGTTTCCCGCCTCAGGACCCTACAAGTACATCCTAGTTGCGGTTGATTATGTCTCTAAGTGGGTGGAAGTTGTTGCTACAAGGATTAACGACGCCAAGACTGTGGCTAAATTCATCAAGACCAATATTTTCCCTAGGTTCAGCGTTCCAAGAGTCATTATCAGTGATGGTGGTTCCCATTTCATTGAGCGGAGTTTTGAAGCCCTTTTGGCTAAGTATGGGGTATCTCATCGGGTGGCAACGCCCTATCATCCCCAAACGAGTGGCCAGGTTGAAGTTTCAAACAGGCAAATAAAGAGCATATTGGAGAAGACAGTTTCCCTTTCTAGGAAGGATTGGTCCTCCAAATTGGATGACGCTCTGTGGGCATATAGGACAGCATACAAGACGCCTCTCCGCACCACCCCCTATAATCTAGTGTATGGCAAAGCATGTCATTTACCGGTCGAGATGGAGCATAAATCATTATGGGATCTCAAGGAGCTCAACATGAACCTCGACGCGGCAGGAGCAAAACGATTCATGGACTTGCAAGCATTAGAAGAATTGAGGCTGAAGGCGTACGAAAATGCTGAAATCTACAAGGAGCGCACCAAAAGGTGGCATGATCGGAAATTAGTGCCCAAAACTTACCAAGTCGGCGATAAGGTACTTCAATTCTAGACTCCGATTATTCCCAGGAAAGCTCAGGACACGATGGAGTGGGCCATTTGTGGTTCATCACATTTATCCTCACGGAGCAGTAGAGTTGACCGATAACCGAGGCGTCATCTTCAAAGTTAATGGACACCGGCTGATGAAATTCCATGAGCAGACTGACCCGGATGAAGAGATAAGAGTCATCATGGCTCTCACATCATCAGACTAGCAAAGGAGCTCGTCGGGCTAACGACGTAAAAAAATAGCGCTTACGGGAGGCAACCCGCTTTTAGAATAGGTTTAGCTTTTCTTTTTTTTTCTTTTTAGATTATTTCTTAGCTTTCTTTGGTTTTTCTTTTTTAGTTTTAGTTAGGATAGAAATTAGAATTTTTGAGCTAACAAGATTTCAGGAGAAAGGGATCGAAAAATCACTCCAAGAAGGCTATGGTGGCTCGTTAACGACCCACCCAGGGTCAGTAACGACCCGGTTCGAAGACCCGACTCGTCAGGATACGGGGCAGGTAAGAATTCTAACCTAATCTATCTATTTTCTTACCCTAGCCTCCGCCCCCCCCCCCCCCTTCTACCCTTTCCCCTCCTATATAAACCCGTTCTACCCCCTTCCACAAATCTACCACTACCCTCTCAAATTCATACTCCCCCAAACCCAAAAAGCTCTCAATCCCTCTCCCTTCTCTCCCACCGATTCGGAATCCCCCACTCCACCGACCACCGAGAGGCCGTCGTTACCGAAGCTCGGAAACCGTTCACCGACGAGGCACAAGCTCGTTAACCACCCCGATTCCGACCCTTGTTCTTCAATTTCTCGATTCTCCGGTATGATTTCTAAACCCTTGCTTGAAATTGCATGATTGATTTTCTATAGGGTCGAAATTTCGTATCATGAATCGTGTTCTTAGAAAGGTCGAATTGCATGCTTGATTTTTGTCCATAAAAATTCTTGATTGTGCTTAGTTGTTCATGTTTTAGGAAAGATTATTCATGTTAGATTATCTATTGCAATCCTTTAGTTATGAAAGCATGAATTTTTCTTGTTCTAAATCTTAAAGTTCGAACTTTGCATGTCAAAATTTTGGGTAATTTTAGCATGTTCGGGATGGGAAATCGAGTATGTATGGGGTGCTTATACCCGATGAGGGATATGTGGAAAAATATAGAAGATTGCATGCTTGATTTGTGCTGAATTTAAGGTAGATTAAAATTCGGAAATTCTGGTTTTGTTCTCGGCGGCTCGTTAACGACCCACCCAGGCTCGTTAACGACCCTGCAATGCTTCATCGATCAATCCGAGTCCAGAATCGTAAACGACCCAACTGGGTAGTTAACGAATAATTTCGAGGTTAATTTGAGACCAAGTATGGGGTCTCGTACCTATTTATTTTGAGTGGATCTTATCTTGGAAAATTCTTGATTATTTTGTAGGATCCATGGCAAGTTCAAGTAGACCCGCTACCCGAGCTCAGAAGAAGAGGAGGAACCATAGGTCTCCATCTCCACCTCGAGTGGATGATGTGATTTTGAGCAGTCAGAGCCAAGTACGGCGCTACCGAGATTTTCTGGAGAAGGACCATTACACCCGATGGTTCTCAAAGTCTAGCGCTATCACCACGGGAATCTACACGGATGTCAAGGACGCTTTCAACATCCTTGGGGCCGCACACCTTTTGAAGCAAGAAGACTTGCCACACTACCCGGCCCTCACATCTGAGTTCTTGGCCACCTTGGAGACCAACTTCTCGTCGAAGACTTCGGCGGGACGAATTCGGTTCCGGCTCGGTAACGAGGACCGTGACTTCACAATGGCGGAGTTCAACGCAATCTTGGAGCTCCCAAACCCGTCTAGAGATTATAGCTTGAAGGACTACCGAGTGACCCGCACTTGGAGCTACATCACCGGGGAGGTTCAATCCTCCACCGCGGCGCTATCCGGGGCAAACATCGTCAACCCCATCTTCCGGATTATTCTGAGAGTCCTCGCCGCAACATTTTGGCCAAAGAGAGAGTTGAACCGGCCTACAAGGACGAAAGTTGCTTGCTTCCGCATCATCCTCTTTGAGGATCCCGGCCCCTTGAACTTGGGGTACGAATGGCTCTACTACGTCGAAAAATCTACCAAGTCCAAGGAGGTGTGGTGTTGAAATTTGGTTAGCCTCTTGGCTAAGAATCTTGGAGTCGATCTCACCCGCTACACACCGGCTCACGCCCAACTCCTCAACAAAAACTATTGGTATAGTTCCGGTATCTTCATTCAAGCCGAGGGAGGATACAAGGTGAAGGTTCAAAATCGCATAGTTATACCCACCCTCGACATGTACGAGCTTCTCTACGTACCGAATTCGTACGAAGCGTGGACGGGACATCCCTACCCATTGGAGCCTAAACCGGAGGACGAGCTTTCGCTTAGGCCATGTGAAACCCGGTTTGAGCGAGATGACATGGATGAGGATGAAGAATAAGATGAAGAAGAGGACTACCGAGGTAGTAGGCAACGACACCGAAGAAGCCGACATCGAGGGCGGCACTGAGGAGCTCAATTTCGAGGAAAAAGACATCGACACGGAGGTCCTAGGAGGCAACATCTTCGCTGACGAGCCCACCAGGCTTGTTAACGACCACTTCCAGCCCCATCCCAACCCTGTTAACGAGGCACCCAACTTCGTTAACGAGGTGCCGAGAGCCCCTGTCGACCCACCACCAGCTCCTGTCGACCCTCCTGCTTATGGACTTATGCCTTACAACCCGGTGATGTATCAAGACCATTTCCAGCCTCACTACCCACCACCTCCTCAGCCCGAGTACACAAGATCGAGTATACCACCACCATGGGCCGAGGATCTTTCTACACGGATGCAGCAGCTTCACCTCCAGCAGAATCACATTCATAGGAGGATGGATAGATGGGAAACTGTCTATTCCGCTCGCATGTCGATGGAGGATGAGAGGCAGCGTTAGAGAGAGGCGGAGGACGCTGAGCGTTGGAGGACGATGTACGACTTCATGGGGAACTTTGACCACTACTTTCCTCCACCAAACCATTGATTCAGCTCAAGATGAAGTTTCTTTTCCTTGTTTCCACTTTTGTAAGTTTATTTATGCCTTTCTTTTTCTTTTTAATTTTTTTGTTTTCTTTTCTATTTCTTTTCCCTCTTCTTCTTATTTTCCTTACAGTGGGGGCACTGTAATTTTAAGTATGGGGTGGGAGAAAGTAGAAAACTTATGTCCTAGGTGTTTATGTGTTCTATGTAGTTTTTATTTCTTTAAGTTGCAAAAAGAGTCGAAAATTGAAAAAATTGAAAAAATTGAAAAATTGAAAAAATTGAAAAAATTGAAAAAATTGAAAAAATTGAAAAAATTGAAAAAATTCGAAAAACCCAAAAAGAGTTTTAGAATTGATAGATATCCCTTCTTAAGTTCTATGATAGCAATCGCTAGCTTAACCATGTAATTTCTTGCAAGCATGTCTTTAAAACTATAGCCAGATTCTCAACTTGAAATTATTGGGTTTTAGAAGAAAATAGCATTTGATGAAATTGAGCACATATACTTTATATCATAGATGATGCAATCCAACAAAAATTTACCTTGTGAGTTATTTTTGCTCTTATAGGGAGAACATCATAAATCCCTCTTCTTTTCTTGTGTAATTTACTCTCTTTATGCATATTATCTCTTGGAATTGTGATGGTTATCTATTTCTTGAGACCCTTATAAGATTTTTAGTTCATTACTTGTGAAGATCATATGATGAAGAATTTATTTTCATGAGCCCTATTATTCCCTATCTACCTTTGCATTATTCCTTCTTTTTGATAACCAATTCTAGCCTGAAACCTTTTGTTTTTAGCTCCACAAAAATTATTCCCTAGCCGAGATAAGCTTGACCCTATCCGGGAGTTAGGACTTAGATTGGAGATGTAAGTTTTGTGTTTTGTTAAAAAGAGAAGATTTGCTTATATTTGCTTGAATTGAAGGGTATTTGGGAAGGGTAGATTGGAAGTCTCTTGTTATTACATGTAAGAAAGGTCTCTTGATAGAAAAAATGCACACAATAAAGTTTTGATGGATGTACTGAAATGAGGAAGAGGAATGTATACGGTGGATCGTTAACGACCCTGATGTGGACTCGTTAACGAGGCAACGAGTCAAAAAAAAAGAAGTAAAAAGAGAAAGAGAAGGAGACTGATAAAAGGGAAGTCAAGAGTTGAAGTGCATTTGAGTTTAATAGATAATATCAGAGATTCTTTTATTTTGTTATGAGACTTTCTAGGATGATAAAGGGTGAGTGAAAATGAGTGTGCATAAGAAGAGTGAGTTTGGTATGATATTTTTATGAGAATTTTTGATAGTGTGAGTTTTTAGGAGTCTTTTGATTCCCGGATATTATTAGCACCACATGACCAAAATATTTCCACGCCCTATTGTTATTACCAAGCCCCATTACAACTCGGCCGAATGGAAACTTCTATGAAGTTTTTCATTGAGCCCCCTAAGTTCTCTTGATGATTCTTTGCTTGTTTTGACAAATCTTGGGTGGAGAGTATTGGTGATATAAGTTCCAATTTCTATGAGTATTTGTATATAAGATGAGTTCAGAGATTAAATTTATAAGCCTAAACACTTGAGAGTTGAGTGAAACACATTATATCCCTAGTGAGGTTGGATTGTATTATCTTATGTCTATTTAAGTGTATATATGTGTGAGGATGTTAATAGTCTTTTGCTATAATTTTCTTATGTGTAGATGTTGCTTTTTAGAAGATGGCTATGTCTTGATAAGCATGATTTGTTTTGGTTTGGATTAGTGTCTTGTTTATTGCTTGAGGACAAGCAAGTCTAAGTATGTGGTATTTTGATGTTCGCATTTTTAGTATAGTTTTTAGTAGGTTTTCTTTGCTTAATAGGTTTAGTTTTGTTTAGTTTAGGTTTAGTTTTGAGTATTTTTAGATAGTTTTGCATATTTCTATAAAAAGAGTGGAATCTACGCTACTTTGTGAATTTTGTAGGTTTTAGTGAGGAAAGGAGCTAAATGGAGTTGAATTTGGAGCATTACAGCAAAAGACGGAAAAGTGCAAGATTGAAGAAGTCAGAGCTTGAGATCACAAGAGGAAGTGTGGAAGAAAACGAAGCCCAGGCTCGTTAACGAGGCTGTGAGGGCTCGTTAACGAGGCCACGAAGAAGAAGATTTGAAGTATTTATTTTATAATTCACCGATCCTAAGCGGGAATTTATTTCCGTGTCGGTTGAGTATCTTTTTAGAATCTTTTGGGGTTGTTAGAATATGTATTTTAGGTCTTACTATCTTTTTAGATTTTATTTCTATCTTTTAGGGTTTGTTTCTATCTTTTTAGGAAAGTTTATATCTTTTAGCCTTTTTAGTTTTTAGCTTTTTAGTATAAATACCCTTCTATCTAACATAGAAAGAGGGGGCTTTTGGGGGAGAATTTTTAGGAGGAGATTTTTGAAGGGCCGAGAGAGAGAGAGAGAGAAGTCGAATCGGAAGAGGATCGCCGAGGCTCGGTAGACGACAGTCGCCGGGGGTCGTTGGTCATGATTGTGGTTCGGTATTTTTATGTTTTTCGGTTTCTTCTGAATCTCTGTAAGACGATATATTTTTCTTATTAATTCAAGTTTGAGTTTTGTTTCAATGTTTCTTTTGATTGAAGTTTTTAGTTTCTTAGTTATGATTAGTGAGTAGTTTCTTTTTCTAGGATCGGGGTTAAGTCCGGCATAGTTGAGCATGTTTGATGAGTAAGATTAAGTTGTGAATGCCTTTTATCTTTAATTGAGAATTGTTTGTTATGCTTATACTGAGACGAAAGTGGAGGTAATTCGAGTTTTTAACTGAATTGAAAGAGGAAGTGAGTAACTTGAAGGTTGATATTGTTTGAAAACGAAAGTTTCAAGCTTTAGATCTAAAACAAGCAATTAAGTGAATTAGGATGCGAAAGTAGATTAATTTACTTGTTAAGTCAACGAAAGTTGATGACTCTATCTGTTTAAAGGCATGATCTTTTCTTCTTACGAGTTCTTATGCTTGGCTGTGTTGTGGTGTCCCTAGTCCTAGATTTTTGTTTTATTTGAATTATTTCTGGTGAATTTTCATTGCTGAGTACTTGCCTCGGTACCGAATTTTAATTAGAATTTAATTAGGTCGTTAGTTGAAGTGTTTTGTGATTCGGTGGTTCGTTAACGACCCTGACAACGTTGTTAACGAGGCTGCTCGTGAGTGTTTTTATTGTTTTTGTTTGCTTTTTAATAGATTGATAGACGAACAACCTTGCTTCCTGTGGAACAATCCTGACTTCGCTATACTCAGCGGGGTCTTGACTTACAAATTTATTTGTTGGCCGAGAAACCCTATCAACACATGGAGGGATGTTCACTGGTGAGTGGGATAAGAATGTCAAAATCTAATTATATGTGAAGATGAATTGATTATGGATCTTGTGCATTTGTATGTTTGATGAGTTTGCAAAAATCTTCTATAAAAAGAATGTTTCAAGAGTTTATTTTGGAAAATTTTCAAGAGTTTTTTTTCAGAAAATTGATCTCTTATGAAACAACATTTGTTTATACGAAAGATAAGGTCAAATTCTCCTCATTTAGGATTTTCCTTTGTCCTTGTATAAATTAGTATCTTCCTATTGGACATGTTATCTACAAATACCAGTTCTAACTTGTAGTAGATAACTAAAGATGGTGTTTAACTAAATTGATCTCTTGTCCCTTTGGTGTGTACTTAGAAGTTACTCTTTGTGTGGTATTTATGCATAATCATTTTTAAAGCCTATTAGCTCAAAAGGAAGAACAATGTGTTTCTTACATATGATGTGGGTTCGAATCCCACATAGGCTACAAGAGCAAAATCACATTTTTTTCCCTTTGTATTTGCCTCCTTAATTCTAACACTCGTGAGATGAACTCATACATATAGTACAAGACATGAAACATAAGAAAAACTATCATGAACCTAAGTTTACAAAAACATGAACCGAAAGAACAACTGTTATGAACCAAACGACTGATGTTCGTGTTTTTAGTATAGTTTTTAGTAGGTTTTCTTAGTTTATTAGGTTTAGTTTTGATAAGTTTAGGGTTAGTTTTGTGTGTTTTTGGATTGTTTTGCATATTTTGTGATAAGTATGGAAGTTACTCCGTTTTGTGTCTTTTTGTAGGTTTTAGCAAGGAAACGGTGCTTTCTGGAGCTGAATTTGGAGTGTTATGATAAAGGAAGGAAGAATACAAGGTGAAGAAGTTGAAGTTCAAGTTTTCGGAGAAGAAGTGTTGAAGAAACCAAGCCCATGCTCGTTAACGAGGCTGTGAGGGCTCGTTAACGAGGCCACGAGATAGAGTTTTCGAGTGTTTGATTTTGTGACTTACCGATCCTGTGCGGGAATTTATTTCCGTGTCGGTAGAGTATCATTTTATGATTTTAGGGTTATTATATTATGTATTTCAGGTCTTGTTATCTTTCTAGATCTTATTTCTATCTTTTAGGTTTTTATCTATCTTTTTAGGAAATTTTTTATCTTTTAGCCTTTTAGTTTCTAGCCTTTTTAGTATAAATACCCTTCTATCTAGCTTAGAGGGGGAATCGATCATAGAGTAGTAGAGAGAGGAGGAAGAGCCGAGAGAGAGAGAGAGAAACAGATTGGAGTCGAGATCGAGAGCTCGGTGGACGAGAGTTACCGAGGTCGTTAGTCGTGGTTTTGATTCGGTGTTTTGTGTTTTCGGTTTCTTCTGAATCTCTGTAAGACGATATTTCTTATTAATTTGAGTAGTATTTTGTTTTCAATGTTTTCTTTGGTTAAAGTTGTTTGTTTCTTAATCATGAATAGTGAGTAGTCTTCTTTTCTAGGGTCGGGGTTGAAACCCGGCATATTTACGCATGTTTGGTGAGTGAGATTATGTGTTGAATGTCTTTTATCTATTGTTGAGATTGTTTTTTGTGCTTATACCGAGATGAAAGTTGAGGTAATTTGAGTTTTTAACTTGATTGAAAGAGAAAGTTATAGACTTGAAGGTTGATATTGTTTGAATACGAAAGTTTCAAGCTTTAGATCCAAATCAAGCAATTGATCGAGTGAATTAGTTTATGAAAGTAGATTAATTTACTTGCGAAGTCAACGAAAGTTGATGCATCTATCTATTTAAGGGCATGATATTTATCTTCTTACGAGCTATTGTGCATGACTATGTTGTGGTAACCCTTGTCCTAGATTTTTGTTTTTATTTGATTTCTCTCAAGATCATATTCGTTACTGAGTTCGTTAGCTCGGTACCGAACCTGTCTAGTTCGTTAGTATTGGTCATTTGTTTGCGGTGGTTCGTTAACGACCCTGACAACGTCGTTAACGAGGCTGCTTGTGTGTGTTTTGCTTGCTTTTGTTTGATTTTTAGTAGTCGATAGATAAACAAACCTTGCTTCTTGTGGAATGATCCTGACTCCCCTATACTCAGCGGGGTCTTGATTATAAATTTATTTGTTGTCAAGAAACCCTCTCGACAAATTGGCGCCGTTGCCGGGGACGCAACGAGTTTGTTTGTTTATCTGTGGGTCTAGGAATAGCACGACCCCGTTTTTGTTTTTAATTTTTGTTTTCTTTGTCTGTTTTCTCAGCGTATGCCGGTAGGACGTCGGAGGGTTGAATTTGACAACGCTGGTTATTATTCAGAACCTGAACATTCCCTGCACCGTAGACGCCGAGAGAACCGAGCCATGGCCACACCTGAAGAGATGGCTCGTCAGTTGGAAGCCCTCTGTAATCAGATGGAGGCATTGAAAACCGAGAAGGACGACGCTGCTGTCGAGGCTGAGCGTGAACGAACTAACAATGCTCGTCTACGGGAAGAGCTGAATGCCTATCCGAGGAATGCCAAACAATACATGCATCCAGATCTGAGGGTGCCAGAGTCTCCAATTGTGCTTCCGGATATAGAGAAAACTTTTGAGATTAAATCTCAGTTCATATCCTTGATCAAACGGGCTCAGTTTGAAGGGAAACCATCTGAGTGCCCTATGGAACATATTAGAAATTTTAATTTCTCTATTTATGTGACACCATAGCTGCTGAAGGTGTCTCACTTGAATATGTTCTGTTAAAAGCTTTCAGGTGGTCTCTTGCTGGAAAGGCCCTGAGCTGGTTGGAGAGCTTACCTCCTAAGTCTATCAGAACTTGGAAGAACTTGTATGATCAATTTCTTACAAAATTCTTCCCGCCTGCAAAGACAACGAAGTTGAGAAAACGCATCACCTCCTATCACCAGCTGCCTAATGAGACTTTTTGTTGAAACATGGGAAAGATTTAAAGAGATGCTTAGACAATGCCCCACTCATGGGCAACCTTTTTATGTTCTACAAGAAATCTTTTTCCAGGGTATCAACGCAGAGACCAAGAACCGCATCAACACGCATACTGTGTGCGGTTTTATAGAGATGAACCCAACGGCTGCATGGGAATTGCTGGATAAGCTGTCTAATTATGATGCCATGTATGGAACCCAGCAAACTCCACAGCCCCAGAAACGTCTCTACATGCCTAACCGAGAAGAAGTTGACCCGGATGTTAAAAATCAATTTCTACAAGATGAGGTCAACCGCCTGAAAAAGCAGGTAAGTTTTCTGAAATCCTGTCAAGAGTGTGGTTCTTCTGCCCATAGTACTTCTGCTTGCACTAACATAGAGCAGGTAAGAGCCGATGAGACAATTACTAAGATGAATTACATGAGAGGCTCATACAGAAACCAACCTAGCTATTTTGACAGGTCAAACAATTATCAGGCGTGGGGCAATCACAATCCAAATTCAAACTATACAGCGCCTCCGCCGGATAGACGACCTGCGCCTTATCGACCTCTAGGCCATCAGGAGCCACCATCATGGGTTCACGGATTACCGGATGGCATTAACGGAGTGACTAACAAGGTTAACGAAGTTCAAACCAACCTGAACCAACAAAATAAAAGATGGGGAGAGTTCGATATATGGAAGAAGAATGTTGATTCCCAACTAGGGAACCTTGCTGCACAGATTCCGAGACCACAAGGGCAACTCTCGGGTCGTCCCGAGGAAAACCCTAGGGGACAAATAGCAGCGGTGCACCTTAGGAGCGAAAATACATTACCGGAACGTGTCCAAGCTAAGGACAATGCTGAAGAAGACGCCACGGTTCAGCTCGGTAACGAGCCAGTGAGGGCGATTACCGAACTAGGACAACATGGTGACGAGGCTCCGAGGGTATCTAACGACCCTAGCCCAGGTAAGTTTTCTAATCCGAGCCCTCCTCTCCATCCCAGGGTAGTTAACGACCCCATCAGGGTCGGTAAAGACCCGCCGAGGACACCTAACGACCCTAGTGTCGACCCAGTATTTTCACCTCTCGAGCCTAACTTGGTTTCGAGAATGGTGAAATCTCTTCCATTTCCAACTAAGAAATCTATGGACTCTACTGAAAGTAAGTTCCAACGTTTCGTGAAGATTCTTCAGGGCATTAATATTTCCATCCCATTCGCTGAGGCCCTAAGCGAAATGTCGGCATACACAAAAAATTTGAAAGATATTCTTAGCAGGAAAAGATCCATCACAGAGTTGCAGGATGAAGTCCGATCTATTGCTCTACCAGAAAAGCTTAGAGATCCAGGGAGATTTGCCATCATGATTGGCATAGGCAACCACAAATTCAAAGCTTTATGTGATTTGGGAGTCAGCACCAGTCTACTTCCTCTTTCCATTTGGTCAAAAGCTAACATGGGACCATTAGAGCCAATCAACATGCGGTTATACATGGCCAATGGCTCTTGCATCAAACTAAAAGGGATTGTAGAAGATTTTCCAGTATAAGTGGGCAAATTCTTTGTCCCGAATGATTTCATAGTCATGGCAATGCCCGAAGACCCGGTAGTTCCTATTATTCTAGGGAGACCGTTCCTCACCACCGATGGAGCCATAATTGATGTTAGGAGGGGACTCCTAACTTTCGAAATTGGGGATGAGGTGACGGAATTCCGGTTCAAACAATCTATGAAGGATACTGATAGAACCGAAGTCAAGATGCTCTACACCCACAATGAAATCATTAAATGTGGGGACCTTGTTGGAAAATTGGTGTCGCATGAAGAGTTCTCCAATCAAAGATGGGCTGAGATAGCCCCTGCAGTTTCGGTAACGAGTCCCCGTACCTCACTACCGATTCTCCTGGCAGAAGAAGCAGGCTCGTTAACGACCCCCTCAACATCGTTAACGACCCTGGCCGAGGACTGTGAAATTTCGGCATTCGAATACCTTGAAGAGTTGTTGAAGACGGATCTAGAAGAACCAATTCTCATTCCAGCTGAACCTTCTCCAACACTAAAGCCTCTTCCAGACTCTCTTAGGTATGAATTTCTCGGTCCTAATTCTACCTTACCGGTCATCATTAATGCCAAATTAAAAGATGAGGAAGTAGAGAAACTGTTGAGCATACTTAGAATGCATAGAAAAGCCATAGGCTACTCCCTTGATGATATAACCGGCATATCCCCTTCTCTCTGCATGCATAGGATATACATGGAGGACAATCATAAACCCACCATAAAGCATCAACGTAGATTGAATCCTAACATCAAGGATGTGGTTAAAAAGGAAATTATTAAATTACTTGATGCTGGGATCATATTTCCTATATCGGACAGCCAATGGGTGAGTCCGGTCCATGTAGTTCCAAAAAAAGGGGGGATGACTGTTATAGAAAACGAAAAGGGAGAGCTTATCCCAACTAGAACCACCACCAGTTGGAGGATGTGCATTGATTATAGGAAGCTTAATAGTGCTACTAGAAAAGATCATTTTCCGCTTCCTTTCATTGACCAGGTATTAGAACGCTTAGCCCAGCATGATTATTTCTGTTATCTAGATGGCTATAGAGGTTTTTGGCAGATTCCCATTCATCATGACGATCAGGAAAAGACTACCCTTACATGTCCTTACGGAACCTTTGCTTATAAGAGAATGCCATTTGGGCTTTGCAATGCCCCCGCCACCTTTCAAAGGTGTATGATGGCCATTTTTTCGGATATGATAAAGGAGATTGTAGAGGTTTTCATGGATGATTTTTCTGTTTATGGTTCTTCATTTGATACTTGTCTTGCTAATCTTGCACGTATGCTTAAAAGATGTGAAGAAACCAATCTTGTATTAAATTGGGAAAAATGCCATTTCATGGTTCAAGAGGGGATAGTGCTAGGACACCTTGTCTCTAAAAGAGGGATAGAAGTAGATAGAGCAAAAATCGAGCTTATTGAAAAACTACCTTCTCCTTCTTCTGTAAGAGACATTAGGAGTTTTTTAGGGCATGCTGGCTTTTACAGACGATTTATTCAGGATTTCTCTAAGATAGCTAAACCTTTGACTAACCTACTAATGAAAGATGTGGTGTTTGAGCTGTCTCCAGAATGTCTTGAAGCATTTTACAGGTTAAGAGATGCCCTCGTGTCTGCCCCCATTATGCAGTCTCCAGATTGGACACTACCCTTCGAGATTATGTGCGATGCCAGTGACTATCCAGTCGGCGCAGTCTTAGGGCAACGGAAGGACAAAAAACTCCACGCCATCTATTACGCCAGTAAGACGCTGGATGAGGCGCAGAGTAAGTATACCACAACGGAGAAGGAGTTTCTGGCTGTGGTATTCGCCTTTGAGAAATTCCGGTCCTACCTTATTGGATCCAAAGTGATTGTTTATACTGACCATGAGGCCGTTAGATACCTAATGGCCAAAAAGGATGCCAAGCCTAGATTGCTTCGTTGGATGCTCTTATTGCAGGAACTTGACCATGAAATAAGAGACAAGAAGGGAGCAGAAAACCTAGTGGCATACCACTTATCCAGACTACCGATTGAGCATATCACTGAATCCAACAACGAAGTGCCAATAAATGATTCCAGACCAGACGAACACCTCATGCTGAACGAGGTCGAACTCAACAAGACCCTCGTCACCGACCCCTTCAGGGTCGTTAACGAGGCACCGAGGCTGGATTGCATAGATCACGAGAGCAAAGTCCCAAGGAGCATCGACATATCAGTTAGGCAGATTGCTACCATGCCACGGGAGGTCGTTACCGAGGGTCACACAACCTCTCCAAGCTCGTTAACGACCCACTCAGGTCCGGTGACGAACAGGTTAGGTAAGATTTTTGAATCAGAACTAGCTCAATTCAATTCAATTTCTTCTCCCTCTTCTACTTCTTCTTCTTCTTCAATATCAATCCATGCTGTTAGAGGGTTGAAAATCCCTTGGTTCGCGGATTTTGCTAACTATCTTGTAGGAGGCATAATTCCCAATGGACTAACTTCACAGAAGAAAAAGAAGTTTCTCCACGATGTAAAACAGTACTATTGGGATGATCCTTACTTGTTTAAACAAGGAAAGGACCCCCTCTTTAGATGCTGCATTCCAGAAGAAGAGATAGAGAACATGATCCGTCAATGTCAGACACTACCTACCGGAGGTCATGCAAAAGGGTTCAAAACCACGGCGAAGATTCTTCAAAGTGGTCTCTATTGGCCAACCATGTTCAAGGATGTTCAATCTTATGTGACAGCATGTGATGGATGCCAACGCTCAGGCAACATTACTTGGAGACATGAGAATCCACTAACCGGGATACTAGAGGTCGAGCTATTCGACGCATGGGGGATAGACTTCATGGGACCTTTTCCCGCATCAGGCCCCTACAAGTACATCCTAGTGGTGGTCGATTATGTCTCTAAGTGAATGGAAGTCGTTGCTACAAGGACCAACGACGCTAAAACCGTGGCCAAGTTTATTAAGACCAACATTTTTCCCAGGTTTGGCGTTTTAAGAATCCTCATTAGTGATGGCAGTTCCCATTTCATTGAGCGGAGTTTTGAAGCACTTTTGGCAAAGTATGGGGTATCACATCGGGTGGCAACACCATATCATCCCCAAACTAGTGGCCAAGTTGAAGTTTCAAACAGGCAAATAAAGAGCATATTGGAGAAGACAGTGTCACGTGCTAGGAAGGATTGGTCTTCTAAATTGGATGACGCTCTTTGGGCATACAGGACAACATACAAGACGCCTCTGCGCACCACTCCTTATAATCTAGTGTATGGCAAAGCATGTCACTTACCGGTCGAGATGGAGCATAAAGCACTATGGGCTCTTAAAGAGCTGAACATGAACCTCGACGCAGCTGGAGCAAAACGATTCATGGATTTGCAAGCACTGGAGGAGTTGAGACTTAAGGCGTATGAAAATGCTGAAATTTACAAGGAGCGCACCAAACGGTGGCATGATCAGAAATTGGTGCCCAAAACCTATGAGGTTGGTGACAAGGTACTGCTTTTCAACTCTAGACTCCGTCTATTTCCAGGGAAGCTTAGGACAAGATGGAGTGGTCCATTCGTGGTTCATCACATCTATCCCCCACGGTGCGGCAGAGTTGATCGATAACCAAGGCACAATCTTCAAAGTTAATGGCCACCGACTGAAAAAGTTCCACGAGCAACCCGACCCAAATGAAGAGATTAGAGTCACTATGGCTCTTACAACGTCGGACTAGACAAGGGGAGTACGTTGGGCTAACGACGTTAAAAATAGCGCTTATGGGAGGCAACCCGCTCTTAGTATAGACTAGCTTTTTCTTTTCTTTTTCTTAGCTTTCTTTTGAGTTCATTTTAGTAGTTTTTAGGATAGATATTAGGATAAATTTTGAGCTAACAAGATGCAGGAGAAAGGGGCTCAGAAATCACTCAAGGAGGCTATGGTGGCTCGTTAACAGCCCACCCAAGGTCGTTAACGACCCGGTTTAGCGAACCGACTCGGGCAGGTAAGTATTACTTTTACCCTAGTATATCTTCTATCTTTACCCTAATTCTTACCCTCCCCAGCCGCCGCCACTACCCCCCCCCCCTCCTAATTCTACCCCCTCCTATTTAACCCTTCTAAACTCTCCAAAATTCTACCCCCAAATCTCCAACTCCAAATTCCTCAAAACTCTACCGAAGCACTTCACCACCGATCGGAATCCCCCAATCCACCGACCGTCGGAATCGTCATCATTACCTAAGCTCGTAACCCCGGATTCCCACCGACGAGATCCACACTCGTTAACCATCCCAATCCGATCCTTTGTTCTACGATTTTTCGATCGTCCGGTATGATTTCTAAACCCTAACTCTTATTTACATGATTCATGGTTTTTTTAGGGTAGAAATCTCATATTGGGATTGTGTTTATAGAGAGGATTGATTTGCATGCTCGGATTTTACTCATGAAATTTTGGTTGTGAGTAATTGTTCTTGTTCTAGGAAAGATTATTCATGTTAGATTCTCCATTGCAAAACATTCATTTAGAAAAGCATGAATTTTTCTTGTTCTAGTATTAAGTTCAATCTTTGCCATGTCAATTTTGGGTAATTTCAGCATGTTCGGGATGGGTAATCGAGTAAGTATGGGGTACATCAACCCGATTGTGAGTCTAGTGAATGATTATAGAGGTTGCATGCATGATTCATGGCTTGATTTTTGAGTTAATAAATTTCGGATTCTCTGAACTGGTTCTTGGCAGCTCGTTAACGACCCACCCAGGGTCGTTAACGACCCTGCGTAGCTTCAAATTTTCTAAACCAGTCCAGATTCGTCGACCACCCAATTGGGTAGTTAACGAATAATTCTGAGGGTTATTTTGAGACCAAGTATAGGGTCTCTTGCCTAAATTGTTTTGTAGATCATATGGCAAGTTCAAACAGACCCGCTTCCCGAGCCCAGAAGAAGAAAAGGAATCAGAGGTCCCCATCTCCACCTCGCATGGACAATGTGATCTTGCGCACTCAAGGGCAAGCGGATCGATACCATGCCATCCTAAACAAGGACCACAACACTCGGTGGTTCTCGAAGTCAAGTGCTATACACACGAGGATTTACACGGATGTCAAGGAGGCTTTTGTTATTCTCGATGTACCTCATTTGCTGAAGAAGGACAATCTACCACACTTTTCGGCCCTCACATCCGAGTTCCTGGCCACTCTAGAGACGAGCTTCCCATCGAAGATTTCACCGGGACGCATTCGATTCAGGCTCGGTAATGTGAGCCGTGAGTATACCATGGAGGAGTTCAATGCTATTCTGGAGTTCCCAAACCCTTCTAGAGAGTATAGTCTCAAACACTTCAAGGTGACTCGGACTTGGAGTTACATCACCGGGGAGGTCCAGTCCTCCACCGCGGCATTATCTGGGGCAAGCATCTTCAACCCCATTTTCAGGATCATCCTCCGAGTCCTAGCCGCTACATTCTGGCCGAAGAGAGAGTTGAACAGGCCCACAAGGACGGAAGTTGCTTGTCTTCGCACTATCCTTTTCGAGGAGCCCGGCCCTTTGAATCACTTAGGCCGTGTGAGACAAGATTCGAGCGAGAAGGAGAAGAGATGGATGAAGATGAAGATGAGTATACCCAAGTAGCTGGAGAAGAGACTGAAGAGGCCGACACAGAAGGAGGCACTGAAGACACGGAGGAGCTTAACTTCGAGGATGAAGACCTCGACACAGAAGTTTTGGACACCAACATCCTCGTTGACGAGCCCACCAGGCTCGTTAACGACCATTTTCGGACTTCTACATATGCTTCTAACGAGGCACCCATCTTCGTTAACGACCCCTCGAGGAGAGCTACCGACCCTCCGCAAGTTCCTACCGACCCTCACTCTTATGGACTCGTGCCATACAACCCAGTGTTTCACCATGATCACTTTCAGCCTCACTACCCACCAACTCCTCAGCCTGAGTACACTGGATCGAGCATTCCGCCACCATGGGCCAAGGATCTTTCTGCTAGGATGCAACAACTCAACCTCCAACAGGACCACATTCATAGGAGGATGGATAGATGGGAGACTGTCTATTCAGCTCGGATGACATTTGAGGATGAGAGGCATCGACAGAGAGAGACAGAGGATGTTGAGCGCTGGAGGACGATGTACGACTTCATGGGGAACTTCGAGCACTACTTTCCTTCACCTAACCGTTGATTCAGCTTGAAGACGTTTTCCTTGTTTTCCACTTCTAAGACTTTGTAAGTTTTTTTTGTTTTCTCTTTTCTTGTTTTCTTTTGTTTTTCTTTTCTATTTCTTTCCTTCTTCTTATTTTTCTTACAGTGGGACACTGTAATTTTAAGTATGGGGTGGGAGAAAGTAGAAAGCTTTGTATCTTGTTTGTCTTTTGTGCTTTGTTTGCTTTAAGTAGTTTTTATTCCGAAAAAAAAATTGAAAAATTTTTGGAAAAATCTAAAAAAGAGTTTTAGAATTGATAGATATCCTTTCTTTTCTATGATAGTAGTCGCTAGCATGATCATATAATTCCTTGCAATCATGTCTTTGAGAATATAGCCGGATTCTTAATTTGAAGTTGTTTTTAGGAAGGAATAGCATTTGATGAAATTGAGCACATATACTTTATAGCATAAGTTATGCAATCCAATAAAAATTAGCCTTGTGAGAAATTTTTGGCCTTATAAGGAGAACATCAAGAATCCCTCTTCTTTCTTGTGTGATTTTACTCTCTATATGCATATTATCTCTTGGAATTGTGATGGTTATCTATTACTTGAGACCTGTATAAGATTTATAGTTCATTACTTGTGAAAATCAGATGATAGATAACTTATTTTTATAAGCCCTATTATTCCTTATCCACCTTTACATGATCCTTCTTTTGACAGCCAACTTGATCCTGAAGCCTTTTATTTTTTTAGCTCCACAAAATTGTTCCCTAACCAAGATAAGCTTGACCCTATCCGGGGATTTGGACTTAGATTTGGAAAGGAAATTGCTTTGTTGAGTGTTGTTGAAAAAAAAAGGGGGAGTGAAAAAGAGGTGTTATGATTGGTTTGAAATTTAAGGATTATTGGGAAGGGTAGATTGGAAGTCTCTTGAGTTAATTGTGTAAAAGAAAGATCTCTTGGTACAAAAGATGCACAAAGGGAAGTTGTTAAGAAGGGGAATACACGATGAAGTTCGTTAACGACCTTGAAGTGGCTCATTAACGAGGTAGCGAAAAAAATGAAGGAAAAGGAAAGAAGTAAGAAGTTCATATTATTTATGAGATAAGCCAGAGATTCTTTTAAAGTGTTGCTTTTATGAGACTTTCTAGGATGAAAAGGGTGTATGAAAATAAGTGTGCATAATGTGAGAGTGAGTTTGGTATTTTTTTTTTATAAGAGTTTTGGTGTTGTGTGAGTTTTTAGGAGTCTTTGATTCCCGGATATTATTAGCACCACATGAACAAAATATTTCCACGCCTTATTGTCTTTACCAAGCCCCATTACAACCCGGCCGAATGAAAGCTTCTATGAAGTTTTTCATTGAGCCTAAGTTCTCTTGATGATTTTCGTTTGTTTTGACAAATCTTACGTGGAGAGTTTGGTGATATAAGTTCCAATTTCTATGAGTTTTTGTATATAAGATGAGTTGAGAGATGAATTTATAAGCCTAAACACTTGAGGAGCTGAGTGAAACACATTATCCCTTGTGAGGTTGGATTGTATTTTCTTGTGTCTATTTGGTGCACATGTGTGTGATGACATTAATAGTCATTTGCTATTTATCTTCTAGATGTTTTGAAGTTGCTTTTTAGATGATGGTTATAGTTTAATGAGTATGTTGTTGGGTTTTGATTATTGCTAAGTGATTGCTTGAGGACAAGCAAGTCTAAGTATGGGGTATTTTGATGTTCGTGTTTTTAGTACAGTTTTTAGTAGGTTTTCTTAGTTTATTAGGTTTAGTTTTGATAAGTTTAGGGTTAGTTTTGTGTGTTTTTGGATAGTTTTGCATATTTTGTGAAAAGTATGGAAGCTACTCCGTTTTGTGTCGTTTTGTAGGTTTTAGCAAGGAAACGGTGATTTCTGGAGCTGAATTTGGAGTGCTATGATAAAGGACGGAAGAATACGAGATGAAGAAGTTGAAGTTCAAGTTTTCGGAGAAGAAGTGTTGAAGAAACCAAGCCCAGACTCGTTAACAAGGCTGTGAGGGCTCGTTAACGAGGCCACGAGATAGAGTTTTCGAGAGTTTGATTTTGCGACTTATCGATCCTGTGCGGGAATTTATTTCCGTGTTGGTAGAGTATCTTTTTATGATTTTAGGGTTATTATATTATGTATTTTAGGTATTGTTATCTTTCTAGATCTTATTTCTATCTTTTAGGTTTTTATTTCTATCTTTTTAGGAAAGTTTTTATCTTTTAGCCTTTTTTAGTTTCTAGCCTTTTTAGTATAAATACTCTTCTATCTAGCTTAGAGGGGGAATTGATCATAGAGTAGTAGAGAGAGGAGGAAGAGCCGAGAGAGAGAGAAACGGATCGGAGTCGAGATCGAGAGCTCGGTGGACGAGAGTTACCGAGGTCGTTAGTCGTGGTTTTGATTCGGTGTTTTGTGTTTTCGGTTTCTTCTGAATCTCTGTAAGACGATATTTCTTATTAATTTGAGTAGTATTTTGTTTTCAATGTTTTCTTTGGTTAAACTTGTTTGTTGCTTAATCATGAATAGTGAGTAGTCTTCTTTTCTAGGGTCGGGGTTGAAACCCGGCATAGTTATGCATGTTTGGTGAGTGAGATTATGTGTTGAATGCCTTTTATCTATTGTTGAGATTGTTTGTTGTGCTTATACCGGGATGAAAGTTGAGGTAATTTGAGTTTTTAACTTGATTGAAAGAGAAAGTTATAGACTTGAAGGTTGATATTGTTTGAATACGAAAAATTCAAGCTTTAGATTCAAAACAAGCAATTGAGTGAATTAGTTTATGAAAGTAGATTAATTTACTTGCGAAGTCAATGAAAGTTGATGCATCTATCTATTTAAGGGCATGATATTTATCTTCTTACGAGCTTTTGTGCATGACTATGTTGTGGTAACCCTTGTCCTAGATTTTTGTTTTTATTTGATTTCTCTCAAGATCATATTCGTTACTGAGTTCGTTAGCTCGGTACCGAACCTGTCTAGTTCGTTACTATTGGTCATTTGTTTGTGGTGGTTCGTTAACGACCCTGACAACGTCGTTAACGAGGCTGCTTGTGTGTGTTTTGCTTGCTTTTGTTTGATTTTTAGTAGTCAATAGATAAACAAACCTTGCTTCCCGTGGAACGATCCTGACTCCCCTATACTCAGCGAGGTCTTGATTATAAATTTATTTGTTGTCAAGAAACCCTCTCAACAACGACATCAATCAAAATAACAACTTTATGAATTAGAAGAAATGAATTGTAAGAGGAAGTATCATGAACCTAAACTTATATAAGCATGAGCCAAAAGAAAAATTATTATGAACTAGAAAACATGAATTAAAATAACACCTATTATGATTAAAAGACATGAACATTAAAAAGAATCATTAAGAACCGGCCAAAAAAATGAATTAAAATAACAACTATTATGAATTTACAAATGAACCGAAAGAATAATAATTATAAACATAAGTTTAGAGAAACATGAAACAAAAGAAAAAATGTCATGAACCAAAAGATATGAAACCAAATAACAACTAGTATAAACCATAAAGAAATGAAATGTAAGAAGAATTAGCTTGTGCCGGATTTGAACCCGCGTCTATGTGCATGGGCACATTGCTCTATCATTTGAGCTAATAGGCTACAACATAACATGATCTGTATTGACATTTATAATAAACCTTAGCATACAAAATTATGAACCAATAGAATAATTCTTATGAACCTTAAACATGACACTATAAACCAACAAGTTCAAAATCATGAACCAATAAGTTCAAAACCACGAACTAAAAAGTTCAAAACTATGAATCAACAAGCAACAACAAAAGCCAAGTCAAAATTAACCCCAAAACAGTAGTCAATATTCGATAACAAAACTATGGCATGAAGATGAAGATTCATACATTCACCACAAGGAGAGTTCCTTTTCATATTTACACCTTTTCTTGTTGTGGCACAATTAATTCAAATTCTTTCCAAAGAGAATGCTTTGGAATATTCCCCTTTCAAGTCGGCTGACAAACAAATACGAGAAGCATCCCTAATCTCGTTCAATCATATCTCCTGGTGGAATGACTAGTTCGACTTCGTTCCCTTCCTGAAAGCCAGAAAGAAGCATCTGTTTCATAAGCTACTAAGCATGAAAGCTCTTTTCGCACCTTTTGAGAGGTCCTAATCAAACAAATATGAACATTCATAAGGTTTAGTTTCAGCATTCACTTCATAAGAATGAAATGATCATATTTGATCCAATAGAATAATACTTATAAACCAATAGAATAATTCTTATGACATTAAGCATGACATTATAAACCAACAAGTTCAAAACCATGAACCAACAAGCAACAACAAAAGTCAAGTCAAAATTAACTCCAAAACAGTAGTCAATATTTGATAACAAAACTGTTATATGAAGATGAAGATTCATACATTCACCGTCCATAAGGAGAGTTCCTAGTGGGCATTTTAATCAATCCCTTGTTCTTTAAGCGCATGTTCTTGGCCTCACAAACCAAATCACCACAATCTAATCAAACAAATATCAAAAGTCATAAGGTTTAGTTTCAGCATTCAATTCATAAGAATGAAATGATCATATTTGATCTAAAATGGTCAAATCAACATAACATATTCACTATGAGCAAAATCGAAATACTACCATGAACCAACAACTTAAAAACCGTGAACCAACAACTTAAAAACCGTGAACCGTCAAAGTTAAAATCATGAACCATGCAACAGACACATCCTGAAAATATTAATACTCTTTTCTTTCCAACTTGAAAACATCAGTCACGTACACCATCTATCTATATCTCATATATGCAGAAACAACAAAGTTAAAAGATTTATCTAAACTTGACAAACGAATGTTGTTTCGAAATCATACCTTCATCAAGTATTTCACTAAAGAATTATCTAACCTAACAAACAATCACATTGAATTGCTACAATTGAAACCCTAAACTCTAGAGAAGTAAAAATTTGTGCATACCTTCATCAAGAGTTTTCACCATGTTGATTTGAAGCAGTAATCGAGCGAAATCGAGCAAGATTAGACAAGATCTGAGACGAAATTGATCAATTGAACGAAAAAATATCAGTAGTAGGTGTACGTTTTTCGTTCGCACATTTCGCCGAGAGATGAGTGTTAATTGAATTGGGGGTATATTAGGTTTTGTGAGGGTATATTTGTCCGCTGAATTAAAAAACTATCAAAATTACAATGCATGCCACCGTGTTTATTATCCAATTTTTCTCTCAAACCAATTTGATTTAATCTCCATCATCCATTTTTCCTGATCTAATGGTACATGTGTGTTCTCATTTTACACAATAAGATAATATCTCACTAGAACCTCCCTCAAATATATTACATCTAATATGATCATATTCTAGGATGGATTTTTTTATTCTTTGGGTAATTTATATATTCATCTACTTTATACATGTAAAATTTACAAAACTAATTTTGATAAATATAGAAAATAAAATTCAAAAGTCATTTAGATAGAAAAGTGGTCAAAATTAAATTATTTTTATTTTTTATCTATTTGTGTAGAAGATTTTTGAAGAATATACTTTTAAATAAAAAATACGTTATCAAAAAAAAATTCATGAATATTTAGTAAAAACGAGTTTTGATTAAACTTTACACTTTCATTGCCATTGTGATCTATTTATATAGATAAAAAAAACTTTTTTCAGAAAAAAATCGATTAAGAATTAAAAAATTGATGAAAATATACATTATTAGAGGTGTCAAACGGGTCTGTCAGGTCGGGTTCGGGTTCGGTTATTTCGGGTTCGGGTTGAGTCGGGTTCGGGTCATAAAGGGTCACCGGTCAAATCGGGTCAGGTCATTGCGGGTTGTCGGGCGGGTCGGGTCGACCTAACAAGTCAAGAAAATTGATTTTTATACAATTATTAAAATATTTTTTATTTAAAAAATGATATTTAATAATAAATATATTATTTTTATATATTTTAATAATAAAATATATTAATATTTTCAAAATATATTATATATTCTTAAAATATAACAAATTTGGTCAACCCAACGATTTTTTCGGGTTTGAACCCAACGGGTTTCAAGTCTATCGGGTTCGGTGTATTTTGGGTTTCGGGTTCAAATTTTTGGATCTAGACCCTAAATTTTTCGGGCTGTTCGGGTCGGTTTTTCGGGTCGATTTGATCGTGACCTTTAGATTTTTCACTTGGTTGCATAAATTTATTTTGTTTTAGCATTTCTTATAAAAGATTTATCTCTTAACTTAATATTTAACATATTTATTATTTATAAAATGTTTTTTTTTCATAAATCGATATTTTATAATCTACTAGTTATACCCGTCGTGCAATGCACGACTACGACTCGGATTAAGTATGAGCATATATATTTTAATATAATGATACACAAAAGACAAAAAATTAATACTCACATACGATAATTTTTTATTTTTAGAATCAAATAAATTTTGAATTTTTATAATTTTTATAAATAAATAGAGAGAAAAGTTATTTGAAAAAGATAAATTAATATATATAAATTTTAAAATTTTAAAAATAAAGTTAGACCAAAGTCAATGTGGTGGCTCAAAAGGATACAACTTTAATATATAGTTATTGAATGATTTTTTAACCAAAATTTAATTTTTAAAAAATATTTTACATCATAAATGGATAAAAAGACATAGAACATGTAAATTTTATCATATTGTAATTTTTTTATCATAATTTGATTTAAGAAAACTTTTATAGAAATAGATATATCTATATATATATAGAGAGAGAGAGAGAGAGAGAGTTTGGTTCAAATGAAACGAACTTTTATCTTGAAACGAACTCTTATCCTTAAACGAATGCACTTTATATAGTTAGTAGTGCACTTTTCCTACTTCAGAGTGCATTTTTCGTACTTTTTAGTGCACTTTTCATATTTTTTGTAGTGCACTTTTTCGTAGTGCACTTTTTGTATTTTTCAATGCACTTTTGTATGAAAAGTGCACTACTAACTAGGAAAAGTGCATTCGTTTCACGTTTTAGGATAAGAGTTTGTTTCATTTGAACCAAACTCTATATATATAATTTAATCAATTGATAATCAATTATATACTCATAATCTATCCTAATATATACTATAGTTTATTTTATGTTAGATAGAATCTTTTTAATACATATAAATTGTGAGAATGACATGTAGAAAAATCCCAAGTGGCACATGGTAAAATCCTACGTGGCAGATAACTTATATTGTGATAGAAACAATAATTTAAATAAATTATTATAAATAATATTCATCAATAATATTTTACCAAGTATTTAATTCTATTATATTTTATTTTATTTTAGATATAGCCTTTTTAAGTTAAATAAATTATCATATCAAATATTTAACATTACTACTTAAGATTTAACATTAGATAATATCTTTATTTTAGATAGAATCTTTCCTAGATTAATTTATCTTATTTCTATATTATCCTAAAATAATATCAACATATAATATAGATTCTCAAATAAAAAATCATATGTGGCAAAATCCTAGGTGGCTTAACGTGGCAACGACATGTAAGAAAATCCTAGGTGGCGCAACATAGTGGCCTAATTCATTGTGTATTTTATATATATACTCCCTCCGTTCTATTCTACTTGTCTTTTTAGACTATTTCACATATATTAAGAAACTCATTGAAAATGTAGAAAATATTATTGAAAATCCAAAATTTTCTAAATGTAATCACAAATTAATTACTAACTACCCTTTATAGCCAATAGATAGAGAGAAAAAAGTCAATATGAACCATTTCCAATATATTAATTAAATAAAAATACTAAATAGACAAGTTTTGTTGAACAAAGTTTTGAGGCTAGAAAGACAAGTAGAATAGAACGGAGGGAGTACATAGATTAGAACCATATTGGACTTGCTTAATACCATGTGAATTTGTTATACTATAATATATCTTTTATCTTCCAACATGATATCTTTGGACAAATTTCTTTAGAGATATATATTAATAATTTACTTAATATTAAATTAATCTATTTTAAAAAAAATTAGAATGTTGATGCCTAATTATATTAGTTTTTTCTATATTGATATCCTATTTATAATAAGTATAAAAATAATTTTAGTTATAGTAATTTTTATCTACTATATTATATATTTTATCTTCCAACATGATATCTTTTGACAAATTTCTTTAGCGATAAATATTAATAGTTTACTTTATATTAAATTAATCTATTTTTGAAAAAATTAGCATGTTCAATTGTTCAGAGTTTGGTTCAAATGAAACAAACTCTTATCCTGAAAATTGAAAAGTGCATTACTAACTAAGAAAAGTGCAATCCGAAAAGTGTACTACAAAAAATACGAAAAGTGTACTACAAAGTACGAAAAGTGCAAATGTGAAAAAGTGTACTCTGAAGTATGAAAAATGCACTACGAACTAGGAAAAGTGCATTTGTTTTATTTTTCAGGATAAGAGTTTATTTCATTTGAACCAAATACCTAATTATATTAAATTTTATAGTATTAATTTTACAATTTGAGTTACAGTTGTGCATGACACGATGGGTATAACTAGTACATCTAAAACTCAAGCTCATCTACATGCCCAATCCTATAATCAAAGTATATAGCCAAAGATACAGTTGGCATAAAGTTTCTATAAAAAACTAACTACTGATTGGGCAAGGGAACGGTGAGCAACATTAGAAGGGCAAAAAAAATCAACATCAGAGAGGCATCAAGCTGGCGGCGGGTGCCCCTGGGTTCTCCATGAAAACTAAAAACTCAAAAGTCTGAAAGAGAATAATAATAGATAGATGAGAGGTGCAACTCTCATAACCTAATATATGAAACTAGGTCTAAAAGTACAGTAAAACTTCTATAAATTAATAGGGTTGGGACTATGAAATTTTATTATTTTATAGAGATATTAATTAACCGATAAATTAATATTTATTAATTTAAAGAGATCTTTGTAATAAGAACTTTCAAAATGCAATATCATACAAGATTTTATTGTAGGATTTTAGAAGGTTATGAGTTGGGATAACTTGATCCATGTAAGATTAATGTTTAAGTTGCTATCAATCTTGTAGTCTCGGCTTGTATAGTTAATGTTGAGCAGGCAATAGCAAATTGTTTTAGACACTCGTTCATGAGATGAAGTCTCAAAAAATGATTATACTTGACATTGCAAAATTTGTTTTCAAAACAACGCTAGAAATGTTGGATCCAATAAGAAAAGTTAAAGATGAGCTCCAAATAGAACTAAGAAAAAACAAACAACACTACAATCATATTTCATTAGATTTTTTTAGTTATGACTATGTAACTTTTTATATAATCATTAATTTATGATATTATTGGCACCTTATATTTATATAATGGTTTTTTGAAAAAATATTATCTTATCGAAATTTGTTAAATTTTGCATTGGCCCAAGTCGGAACCGGAGAAAAATATTAATTTAGAGAGTTTATTAATTTACCGAATATTAATTTAGAGAGGTTCTATTGTATCTCACAAAAAAAAATATCTCGGAATAATACTGGAAAAGATAGGATCAATTAGGAAATAACAAGTGGCACATAAAAGGGTCTCGCGGCTGTCAGGGGCGGCGGGTGCCGCCTGGGTTGGCGGCGGTCACCGCTAGCACCTCGGTTTAGAATTCAGGTCACACTTCGGGGGCTGTTTTGACTCCTTTCGAGTTGGAATTTGGACTCGGAGCAAAAACATGAATTGTAGCTATTTGAATTAGCTTTTCAATGATAACAAATTCAACTTCATCGGGCCACTATAGCTCCCTTAGAAGAAGGCAGAGGTGTCAAATCAATAACTCCAATGGATGGCCCAAATTGAAGTCTTCTTTTCCGAGTTTTCATTGCTTTCACACTTGTTCACTTTAAGACCTGTAAACAACATAGAACAAGTACCCAAAATTCTAGACATTGTAAGACACTAAAAAAACTAAGGGAAATTCCGGTTGGTACCCTCGAGTTTTTGGCTTTTCCGAAAAGTGCCCTGAAAAAAAACTTATTACGAGTGGTACCCCTGAACTTTTGTTAAAGTCCGCCAGATGCCCTTACTAGTGAATTTTCGTTATTTTTTAACTAAATAAGTATATTTTCGAATGAAATATATATATATATATATATATATATTTTTGTATCTAAATAAATTAAAACAATTTTAATTTAATAAAATTCAAATAAATCGTATAAAAATATTAAATTAAAATTTATATTATATATATTGTCAAGTAGATTGTATGTTGTATAATTACAATAATTTTAATTTAAAACCAAAAATATTTATATTAAAATAAAAATAATGCATGATTAAAAAATTTCATGTAGATTTTATATAGTAATTTTGAAATTTTAAAAACTTAATATAAATTAAAATTTTAATGTAACTTGAGAGTACCATAACGAAAGTTCTATGAGTTTTTCTAAAAAATTGTCAAAATTATTACATAAAACCTACATGAAAATTTTAATTATTAATTTTTATATGATTTATTTTAATTGTTATTAAAATTAAATTTTGTTTTAATTTAATTAAATAAAAATAATAATTTTTCATTAGAAAACATACTTATTTAGTTAAAAACTAACGAAAATTCACTAGTAAGGGCATCTGGAGGACTTTAGCAAAAGTTCAGGGGTACCACTCGGAATAAGTTTTGTTTTAGGGCACCATCCAAAAAAGCTAAAAACTCGAGGGTACCAATCAGAATTTCCCAAAAACTAACTAAAATTATCTAAAAACAACGCAAAAAAAACGTAAATATATATTCTAAAAACTACCTAAATGCAAAATATTATGGAACTTTTTTAAAACGACTACCAAATTTATTTTTACTCCAAATTCTTACCTTTTCAAAAAAAAATAAAAAAATAAAGGCAATGCCATTTGGATGAAACGACCTTTCATTGCAATTTGCACTTCACCCTTCTATCCGGAACACCAGGTTTGCTGTTGCTCCTCTCTCCGTCTTCGGCTTCGGCTTCAAGCTTCACGAATGGCTTCCGTTTCACTCTCTTCCGCCTCTTCCTTCTTCCTCTCACCAATCCCTCCAGAGAACAGGCCTTCCGCCTCCTCCATTGTCTTCTCAGCCAAGCTCCCAATTCCCACCGTCATCCGATGCGCTTCCTCCGTCGCCACCACTTCTTCTCCGCGCAAAAGCGGGTCTGATTCGGAGCCGAGGAAGCGGCTCTGGAAGGTCGGCGAGTTCCCTGGAATTTCCGAGGGCTCTGTCCCCCGATTCCATAGCAGAACTCCTTTGAAGAATCTCAAGAAGAAAATCGATCGCAAGAGCAACGCCGCCGCGTGGGTTAGTACCGTTACTGAATCTCTCGCTGAACGCATTCAGAAGAAGCTTTGGCTTGAAGCGCTCGAGGTATCTCATCTTTCTATCTCTCGCATGTTCTCTGTTCCTTCTTCATATTGTTGTTCAGCTGATTTCAACAGATTAGGGAAATGGAAACTATTGATGTTGTGTTGTGAGTTTGCAATCTTTCTATATGATGTTTAAATACATTTGGACTCTTTGTTGTTGAAATTTTGATTTTCAATTGGTTTTGTACATTATCTAGCTTTGTCCATTTGAATCTGCCTTAACCATTGCGATCAATTTTTGAACAAATGGTGATCAAAATTATAGCTTAATTTTTGTTTAGAGTGATTAACACCTGTGGGATATGTACTTAAGGGAGGCCCATATAGGATAATTTCCAATAGAGATATGACTTGCCAATTGGATTTGAGCTTGGGTCCAATTGGTTTTGTACAATACTTTTGTTAATTGGTTTTGTGCAATATCTCTCAATCTGATTGTGTGATTCTTCTGGTTGTTTGACTTAGGTTTTTGAGATGCTAAGAGTGCAACCATTCTACCAACCTAAAGAAGGAACGTACATGAAACTTCTGGTTTTGCTTGGAAAATCTAGACAACCGGAGCGTGCCAATGAGCTCTTTGATACCATGGTTGAAGAAGGAATTGAGCCTACTTCTGAACTGTACACAGCTCTACTCGCCGCGTATTGTCGAAGCAATTTGGTTGACGAGGCTTTCGCCGTTCTTGATAAGATGAAAAGTCTCCCTCTCTGCCAGCCAGATGTATTCACCTACAGCACACTTATCAAGGCCTGTATTGATGCCCGTCGGTTTCAGCAAGTCGAGGCCCTATATAAAGAAATGGACGAACGCTCTATCACGCCCAACACTGTGACACAAAACATTGTGTTAAACGGGTTTGGTAAGGCGGGTAAGTATGATCAGATGGAGAAAGTTTTATCCGGAATGCTTCAGAGCACGACTTGCAAGCCGGATGTTTGGACGATGAACACGATTATAGCCTTGTTTGGTAATAAGGGTCAGATTGAAATAATGGAAAGGTGGTACGAGAAGTTCAGAGACTTTGGAATCGAGCCCGAGACAAGGACTTTCAATATTCTCATTGGTGCGTATGGAAAGAAGCGTATGTATGATAAGATGTCGTCTGTGATGGAGTATATGCGTAAGCTCAAGTTCCCTTGGACTACCTCTACGTACAATAACATAATTGAGGCGTTTGCTGATGTTGGGGATGCTACGAACATGGAATGCGCGTTTAAACAGATGCGTGCTGAGGGTATGAGGGCGGATACAAAGACTTTTTGCTGCTTAATCAGAGGGTATGCAAATGCGGGTCTGTTCCACCAAGTGGTAGGCATGACTCAGTTAGCCGGCAAGATGGAGATACCCGAAAACACTTCGTTTTACAATGCTGTGATTAGTGCTTGCGCAAAGGCGGATGATTTGATTGAGATGGAAAAGGTTTTCAAGAGGATGAAGGACAAACAGTGTAAACCGGACTCCACAACGTACTCCATCTTGATGGAAGCGTATGACAAGGAAGGAATGACTGACAAGATATATGATTTGGAGCAAGAGAGACTGAAAGCACATGTTACTGATGATGAATGTTTGGGTGATTCGAGCGAAGACGAGTCTGATGTGTGATTTGCAGAAAGAAATCAAGGTAATTGGGTGTTGTTACTGGGAGAAGCTAAATTTTGTGGCCCTGATGATATTTGGTAAGGTGCTCATCAAGAGCTTTCTTTCTTGGTTTTGAAAGGATGACATAAGTTGACATCAGTGTGCTGTAAAATGTGTTGGATTGAGGAGCTGACTGTTCAAAACCCAATGTTAGGGTTTTATGTTGTCCGAACACCCGACTCCCCAAATTGTCACCTTTGAGATGTATTTGATCAACTAATGGTAGGAGGTCCATTGAAATTTGTAAATCGACAAATCTTAGAGCTTTGAACTAATTTGTCAGAATATTAATTCACAGCTCTAATCCTTTAAACGTTGCTTTCTCTCCACTTCCTATCATTGCCCAAAATGATAGTTGAATACTTGAATTTTGAATAATGATGTGCTATGTTCTATAGATCATTTGAGCATATGACAATGGGTTGAATGATCATCCATGTGTTAGCCTTTTCGGTTGCACCGTTCACCATCCCGTGATGGTCGAGCCATCCATCGGGGGATTAAAGATTGTGATTTGATATAAACTACAATGCACAGTTTTACATATGTCATACAAAATTATTGTTTATATGACAAGTAATGTTAAATAAATAAGATATGAAAGATTTTTAATACATAAACAACCTTTAAAAGCAAAATAAGAACAATACTAACAAAGTAATGTTTAAAACATCGTGGTTTTTACACTTAGGATAGACACTTTTATATATATGACGGGTATATTGGGATTCGGGTTGGATGAAGTTTATTCATCGATATCAATCCATCACCCTCTTTATCAAGACGGATAAATTGGATATCCGTCTAGTACGAGTGAGATTGCTATTCCTAAATATTTTATTTGAATACAAAGGTTTGTACGTTGCTGTGATAGGTGTGTATCGTGCTTTCGGTGCAGCCCAATTACCTTTTTTTCCCTAAAGTTACATCTCCATTGATCTAAAAGTCTAAAGTAGCAAGAATGCACACTTGCCTTCACGAAAAAATCAATCCACCATCTATGCATTGTGATTTGTGGCATATTCTTCCTTTTACATTACCTCTCTCTTATGATTGAAATTTTTGTAACTAATTATTACAAGTAAGAAAATTAAGAATCCAAAACTTCAATTGGAAGGAATATTAGTATATTACAATCAATATTGGGATCACATAACAAATCAACAAACGTCACACTACACTTGACTACCCAAAACAAACTAATTTGCATAAAATCATCCATTATAAGTGAAATTGCATTTACTTGATCATTTCCCTATAATGCCACACATACACATTTTATCCATGGTAGAATATTTACAGATAAAATCGAATATACTCCTTAGTCAGGCATACAAACATGGAGGATTAATTTGAACAAAGCAAACTCTCTCTTAGCAAACTCTCGAAAGCACACCAACACAGCTTTCATCTGCTATCAAGATCATCTCAGAAAATACTCTGATCATGATTTTAATTTTTAATGATATTACAATGTATAGTATCAAGTTATATCCCATGCTTTGCAGCGATAAGTAGCACAAGCAAAACAGGCAAAGCAAGAAAAACAATATAGGGAAGAGTTTCAACTAGAACACCTTCTTCTGGCTCGGGATCTTTGAACTTGGGCTTTTCTGGAACAAACGCGTCGAAATATGTGTCGTAACCTGGGTTTATAGGAGCTGACCTCCTAACTTTCAGCATTTCCATGGCCTGCAATTAGTAGCAGCTTCTACCATTAATGTAAGCTATTTTGGCGATTTAAAAAGAAATTTAATAAATCAAATTTAGAAGAGTAAATGCAAGGGAATACAGCAGGAAGTTGTATAAAAGTAAGTAGGAATATGGTGCATTTTTTATGATTGCACAAAACACTCTTTTTGAGTTATTACAGGTGTTTTTATAGCAATATGGCAATAAGAAACGTATGACAGCTTGATCACAGCTTAATTACCTCAAAGCTAAATGCAAACTGTGTTGCTTTCTTGTTCACTAGAGCATTAGGATGAGACTTCAGCTTCTTATACATTATTTGTGCCTCATCTGACCTGCAAAGCATGCACACATTTAATATCATTGAACTGTTTTCGATTTAAATATCAGTTAGCTAAGGGAGAGGCACGAAACATTACAATCAGTTAGATCCACTTCTAAAATTACCCAACTGAATCTTCCCTTTCCTTTGAATATTATACTATTAGAAACCACATAAACGAATGTACACATTAATTGCATAAGCGGGCATACCGATTAAGTGAA
Organism: Fallopia convolvulus; assembly: GCA_964016875.1. Classification (NCBI taxonomy): domain Eukaryota; kingdom Viridiplantae; phylum Streptophyta; class Magnoliopsida; order Caryophyllales; family Polygonaceae; genus Fallopia; species Fallopia convolvulus. The sequence continues at coordinate 5,799,195 of OZ024720.1, forward strand.
TCTTGACAGATTGCCCACTGCAGAGCAGCTAACCCATGGAGTTCACTCTGCAGAGCAACACAGAAAATCTAATATTTAAAGAGAAGTATAGAATGAAAGTTCTTAGTTAGCAAGAACTCTAACCATCAAAAAATACTTGCAACTCATCCAGAATTACAAATGATAACAATGTAAATATCACAAGTTACATTATGTAGTATAAGCACCACACAATTCTGTGTAATATTTATTTTTGTTTGAGACCCCATTTAACAAACGTACATGCAACATAAATAGAAAAGAAGTATTAGAAGTTTAGAACTTTTCTTTTTGATAAGCTTAGAAATTTTTTGTAAAGCATTTAATCAATTCCAAGCTGCACCAACCTAGTTTGGAAAATACCTTGAAGGTCATTTTCTCCATCACTTGTTCATAATAGGGTAATGCATCTTTCAGTTTCCCCGCATCCATCAACTCATCACCATCTTTCAGTGCCTAAAAGACTAGATGCATGAATTAGAATTGCAAAATTTGACTCCTTAATAATAAAGAAAAGAAAAAGAGAGAGCAATATTTATATACCGAGGTAAAAGAAACATTTCAAAATATGAGGAAATGTGGATATGACCAGATAAGTTACACTGCTCGGAAAATTGCAATAATCACTATAAATCAACCAATAACACATGGTTTTTCATGTGAGCATAAGAGGCTTTATATTCACCTTTACTTGAGCATGCTAACTTGAGAGGGCATTTCAATTGTCATGGTTATAATCCTTGACATATTAATTATATTGTTACAAAATTAAAACTAAGGTTGGGGTGTGAGCATACCTGCCCACACTCTGCTTTTAACTTTGGATCGACATTTAGTCCCATTTGAGCTCTGTATTCAGCAAGTATTTGCTTGGTGCGAGCCTCTTTAGCTGCCTTGGTCTCTTCTGTTTCAAGTGTATCCCCAGGGCGAATAGTTCTTCCACCACCAAACTGAAGAGCAACCAAGAAAACTGATCAATGTTCAGTTGAAGCAAAGCAAATAGCTATTCTTTCAGTTGTCCCTAATGGATGACATCTTTCATGCCAAGATGTTCCTAAGAAACCCACTTCTTTTAGAATAGATGGTCAGATCAACAAACATTTCATGTCAATCTTATGAGAAAATGTAGGGTTAAAATACAGGTAAACTACTTATTTATATACTGCATACATCAACTGCATTCTGGATGGCAAAAAAGCTAATGAAAATCTGACAATGCTTACTGAAAGGAGAATGAAGTCAGCCTCCATAGAAACTAGAAAGCATAAAAATTGTTCACAAGCAACACAGACAAGAGCGTGACATTTAGCCTTATTTACAAGATATGCTGATATTCATGACAAACATCCAAAAAATAGAAGAAAAAAACACAAAACATTAAAGAAACAAGAGAAGAAAATGATTTTAATCACATACAAACATGTTCAAAAGCTCACTGAAGTGATCTACAATGAGTGATGCAACATCCACTTCACCTTACCGTTTTTGAGATGTTGTTAGGCCTAGGAAACACACCCCAAGTTGAAACCTTTGGCTTATACAAATCTAAAGCATCTTCTTGTGTAGTATCAGCATCTGAAGGAGTATTTCCAAACTTGCTAGCATCCCCAACAATAATTTCAATATCGGGCAAATCCTTCCCTAGAAATGGGTCTGGAGTTGGGATCAAACCAGGAGGCAATCCTCTCCGTTCCTTTTTGTCTGAAAAGTCAAGCCCTAAAAAATCAATCTTAGAAATCTTCAGCTCCTTATTTGCAAAGTTATCCTTCGAGGTACGATTTACCCCTTCATTTTTGCTTCCAATACTTGAACCTGGAAACCAAGACAAGATAAAACATCCGTCAAAATTCAAAATAAAAAGTCAGCAATTACTTCCAACATATAAATTGCTTCTTCGATCAAAATTGGCATCTGTCAAAGCTCTAGGCTCTAGACATAAAAATAATGATAGTGAACAATACCTGGTACTTCCTCATTCCCTTCACTACTTTCATCACTACTCACTGTCCCTTTATTCTTCTTATACTCTTTTGCTTTCTCCATAGAAATCATAAAGGCTTCAGAAACATCATCATTCCAATTTTCATCCCCTGAAATCAACCTACCATTCTCACTTCAATGATAAGCTCCATAGAAGAATTGAGCAATACTCTAAACAAGAGAGAAATGAAGATGGCAATATGACGTGAATACAAACATCAACTTGTCTTTCAATGAATACCGAGATAGTTTAATCAGTTCGTAATATAAACTCTATTGCATAATTTGCAGCAACCTACAACTAAGATATATGTTATCAAGTTATCATCCTACTATACAAGACAAGAAGCAATGCTGCTGTTTTCGTGATTACTTAACATGTATGGTATTCTATCTCAGAACATTACCTGGTGATTTTTCATCCTTCATTGCCCCTTTATTTTTCTTGTACTCTTTAGCTTTCTCCATGGCAAGCCTGACAGCCTCAGGAAGTTCATCCTTTCCATCTTCAACCCCTGAAATCACTATAGAGTCAAACACAAATCATCCGAAGCTCATTAGGTGATCAACTACTGTAAGACCCAATTTTACCCTTTCCAATTGCTACCAGCAGCATATAAACATATTAAACTTTTCAGTTTTCAAGCAGGAGGCTCAACCTTGGAAGGCTATCCCTAGGCCAAATTGGAAAGAGATCCCCAGTGAACTATAAATAACAAGTAAAGAAAGATGACTAGCTAGCCACATATTTATACTTCTCCAAAAAACAGTATTTAGCGATTTCTGACCTTTCTCCTCTCTAATCCCTTTATTCTTATCAAACTCTGTATCTTTTTCCACAACCCCTCCGGCAGATTCAGAAACCGTCTTCTGAACTTCTCCTCCAGCATCCGAACCAAATTCTACCTTTCCTCTCTTTCTGTCACGAATTCCACCAGCTCTCGCTTCATTTCTAGACAGGATTTCCGATTGAAATTCGCCAGTTTTCTCGACTGCATTCAAGCGCAAGGACTTCTTGTACTCTAAGGCTCTGTTGAAAGCGAGATTAACTCGATCATTTTTCGAGTCGACCTCATTTTGCTTGGAATCCGGCGACGAAGAATCATCCGCATCGGAAGGGTTTGAAGACGAAGATAGTCTTGTGATGATTTTGAACGGATGAGCTGTGCGGAGATTCCTTGCTGATTTGAACGGTTTGGAGGTTTTCAGAGTGCTCATCCATGGCGACTGAGGATGGAGGGGGGAAGCCATGGTTCAAATGAAGGGTGCAAGTCTACTGCAAGAGACGAGTGGACGAGAAAATTAACAAAACCATCCGTAAATATATCATTTTGCACCAAACTACCCTAAAAAAGGAAAATTGCACAAAATACCCATTAAAAGAAATATTTATCAAAAGACCGCATGTGTGTTGCTAACGAATACAAGTAGGGGTGTTCACGGGTCGGGTCGGGTCGACCCGCGACCCGAAATTGCGGGTTGCGGGTCGACCCGCGACCCGAAATTGCGGGTTGCGGGTCGATCCGCAACCCGCAAATTTTTTGGCCTTTGACCCGCGACCCGTTTGACCAAGTCAATCGGGTCAAAACTAATTTTCTTACCTAAAAAAATTAATTTTTAACCTAAAATAATTAATTTTTAACCTAAAAACATGTATTTTTTTAAAAAATTTGTAGGGTTTGCGGGTCGCCCCGTAAATCCATCGATTTTGTTATTAAAAAATAGTTTATACATTAATAAAATTATAAAAAATATATATTTTTAAAAATACTGCGGGTCGCGAGTCGACCCGCGACCCGCGCGGGTTTGACCCGAACCGACCCACGACCCGCAAAATAAAAAAATTCGACCCGCGACCCAACACGCATGGGTCGCGGGTCGACCCACAACCCGCAAATTGCGGGTCGGGTCGGTGCGGGTCGCGGGCGACCCGACCCGTTGAACACCCCTAAATACAAGTGGGGAACCTCAAAGCTCCTGGGGTGGATGGTTTCCACTCACTGTTCTTTCAAAACTCTTGGACTCAGTCTGCAGTTTTGTTAATGAATTCTTTCATTCTGGACGTCTTGATAGGGGAGTGAATGAAACTCTTGTGGTGCTCATGGCTAAAGTTGCGAATCCGGAAAAAAATTGTCAATTCCGGCCCATCAATTTATGTAACGTAATCTACGAGTTGATTACGAAAATTCTTGTCAACCGGATGAGGCTGCTCTTTACTGACTTGATTAGCCCTATGCAAGGGAGCTTCTTGCCTAAGCGTCTTATTTCGGATAACATTGTTCTAGTCTAAGAACTTGTTCATTCGATGAGGAAGAAGCAGGGAAGGAAGTGGTGGATGATCTTGAAGATTGACTTAGAGAAAGCCTATGATAGAATTCGATGAGACTTTGTGGTGAACACGCTTCAAGACGCTGGTTTTCCGTCTAAGTGGGTTGCCTGGATTAAAGAATGTATTAGTTCTTATACTATGAGGTTGCTTTGGAATGGAGAGATGACTGATTGTTTTTCACCTACCCGTTGCATTTGTCAAGGAGACCTCATTTCGCCCTACCTCTTTGTGTTATGTATGGAGAGGTTGAGCCAAATGATTCACGCGGCTGTTGAGGAAGGAGATTGGATGCCTGCTCGAGTCATGAGGTCTGGCCCGGATGTCTCCCACGTCTTTTTTGCGGATGACGTGATTCTTATGGCGGAGGCGTTGGTGAGACAAATCCGTGTTATTAAGGAGATTTTAGATCGGTTTTGTGTTGCGTCGGGCCAGAAGATAGTTAAATCCAAGCTTTTTGTCTCGAGTTATGTTGGCCAAGATATGATTGATTGCCTTCGTGCCGAGAGTGGTACGGAAGTTATGGATAATCTCGGGAGCTATTTAGGGATGCCCGTCCTACATAAGAAAGTGTCAGCTGATACTTTTACCCAGCTTATTGACAAAATTAAATCCCGGTTAGCTATATGGAAAGGGAAATTCTTAAGCTTCGTCGTCGGACATGTCACGTTAGCTAAGTCAGTACTAAACTCGATTCCGGTTTACTCCATGTCCACGGCTGTTTTGCCATTGGAAGTGTGTGATAAGATCGACCAAATTACTAGAGGTTTTATTTGGAACCATGATGCTAGTAGAAAAAGGATACACCTTCTTGCTTGGAAGGAGTTGTGTAAACTAGGGCTGAGCACGGTTCGGTTCAAATCTAAATTTTAAGCCAAACCGAAGCCGATATAATTCGATTCGGTTTTCGATTTAGGAATTTTCCAAATTTCGATTTCGGTTCGGTTTTCGGTTAAATTTCGGTTCGGTTCGAATTTTCCAAAGAATAAACTTCTATTTATCTAAAACCGAAACCGAACCGAACCGAACCAATTCAATTCGGTTTTCGGTTCACATAAAATGGAATTTCGGTTTTTGGTTCAGTTCGGTTTATGTCGATTCGGTTTTGAATTGATGCTCAGCCTTAGTGTAAACCTAAGAGTTCTGGCAGTCTGGGGTTATGTTCCATGAGGGAGCTGATGTAATAATTGCGGTTTTTGAGGATATTTTTGAATTTTTCTCGGATATCCTTTTAACCTTTTTGGTCCGTTTTAACGCTTAATCCAATATTTTTGTTGGAGATTAAATCCTAGAAAATTCTTAATGATATCCTAAAATCACAAAGAAATGATTTTATGGATCGGTGTGAATTCTAGGATTTTTCAGTGGAAAAACAATATTTATTGGATAAGCCGTCTTTTTAATTATGTACCGGAAAGGATTTGAAATACGAAATGGAAGCCTTAAAAATTGAAGGTAGCAAGATAAAATCATGGAAAATTGATTTTATTGATCTACATAATTTACGGGACGTTTTTCATTTAGTAAGTTTTTCCACCCGAGGTACATAATTTTACCGCTTTAACGCGAGTCCCGTTCCGAGACAGATTTGACTTTATAAACCGCCTTCATTTTTTGCTTAATATTGAAGGAACCAGGGGGATAGGCACGAGATATTATATGCCTTTCAAAGTTTATCCAATTCGTCCAAAGACAAGTGAGACCGAGAGGGAGCGGACGTTGACGGGACTTGGGAGCTCTTCACCGCCGGCAAGTTCTTCACTTCCACCTCCACCCTCTACCTCATCTCTTCTTCTTCCTCTTGGGTCAGCTGGGTTCTTGCTGCTGCAAATCAGAACCAAGAAGAGAATCGGGATGAACGACATGCTCGGGAAGAAGGATTCGAACTCCTCTTCACTGCCGGTCCTCTTTTCGCCTCGCCGTGTGACGCCGCCGGCGACCGTTAGCATGTCCGACCACCACCCATCGCAAGGGCCACTGTCGGGAAACGCCCAGCCACCCTCGGACTCTTGGATCGAGCCATGATCGAGCCACACGAGCCATGGGCTCGAGTGAAGGTATATACGATCGAAATTAATTAGCGGGCTGATTGTGGAGCCACCGTAAGGGCCTTTCGGTGCCGCTTTGCTAATTAAGTTTATGTTTTTTATAATATTGACGTTAATACGGTTCTACAGGTTCGAACCGCTCGTGAAACGGACGTTTGGATCTTCAGTTATAGCGAATACAAGTTTCGGATACCGATTGGCAGGTAAAGGACTTCGGATAATTACTCGGGATTCGTTGTTAATCCGTTTGATCCGAGATTTGGTAGTCTTTAAGAACTGATGCTAATGAACAATTTTTATTTAGAAAATTGTTTCAAAAGTGAAGCGGATAATTAGTTATAATTCCGCCAAGATGGCTCCTTGAAGCATGATAACTAAGGATTTATTATATATCGATATTCGGAAATTAAATCGTTTACCGATTAGGAAGTGGTAGGAGTTGAGAATACAACTAAGAAGTGTTTTTGTGAGTTCGTTGCTGAGAAATCCTTTGGTTATATTTGTCAAAAGGATGATAAAGATTTTTGTTGGAATCGCTGAAGACGTTGAGCACGCCTTCTAAGGCAAGTGGACGATTCTCTCTTGCGTTATTGTTATTAAATGAGGAATTGGATCCCATTTAATATTTGCGTTGGGAACAACTTGTATGCTTATTAAAATATGATAGGTTGTTATATTTGTTAGAAATAATGACCATGTTGTTTATTCAGTTTTGCGGTAGAACTGGATTTAGGTCCGTTATGGGTGACCTTGGATGCTGTCTCACGCTGAGACATTGTTATTGAATTAAGGTAGTTTCAGGGAGGGGAACGTGGTTCCATATCCTCTCTTTAAAACCATATTGCATTAGGAGGGTCCTAATCCTAATGGTGAGTCATGACTCTTCCCTTGTGCTTGGGCAAGGGGTTTGATGTGCACTCTAGCTAAGTGCAGGTTCGGCACGGTGTAGTGTAGATGACCTGGTAATAGGCCTCTGGGATCTCTACCTCACCATATGCAAAATGAGGGATCAAGGATAGCTTAAGTCCTGTGATCTCGGTACAAGGTAGATGACCATGGATGAAATACTCCGAGGATCTCTACAATACCAGAGTATTTCGGCGGTAGTTCGAGCCGATTAAAAGCCACCAACTTGGTTGTGAAAATTTTTGAAAGTAATATAAGATAAGTGCGTTAGGCACATTAATATACCTCAATGGTTCGTCCAGTCGGATAGCCATTCTTGCTCCCGGTTATGAATGATTCTTAATCAAACTGTGGTTAAGTCAATCTGATTAGTCGATGGAGGCTTTTCAAAATATGATGTGATTAATATGAGTTCCCAACAATTGTTTATGCTTCTTAAAAGAAACCACAAGCGGTGGTGTTCTCTCTCTTGAATATGCGAATCTCCTTCTTATTCTCTATAAGACTGCTAACTGTTGGATCATAATCCGAGTCTATTCGGATTTTGGATGCCAATATGTTTAGTTACAACCATAAGAACCAAGTTAGATTCTCCGCTTGCTAGTCTATCATTAGACTAACCCGTCCATCTTCTTTTCTTTTATATGGTCGGCTGGTGTCCACCGTTGGTTTTCGATACATCAGGTTCTTCTTGGAAGTTGATTCAAGAGGCGGGTTCAGATGTTTGAAGCTCCAGAAGTTGAAGAAAAGTTTTCAATGGCTATTCTTAAAGTGAAGTTCTTCGTTAAGTTGCTGCAAAGCGAAGTGTAAAAGAAGTTGAGAACTCAAGGAAGACTTGATGAAGATTTTGTTTAAATAGAAGGTTGTTATATTTATTTAATCTTTTTGAGTTAAGGTTTGTATAAGACCAATTGTTTTTATTCCGCTGTAATGTTTCTTTGAGATTGTTCAGTCAATTTAAATCCTTGGGTAGCTTCGGTTTAGTCTTAATCGGGGTACTGGCTGTAATACCTCCAGGGTAGGAAGGGGGTGTTACAGCTGAATCTTGCCATTATCGGCATGCTTGGTTGGCGCTTTCTTCATGACTCAAATGGCCAATGGAGTAGTTCTGAAGGACAAGTATGTTCATAGTTCGGGTGCTCTGGTTCAGGCCTCGTCTTCTACTCGGCATGGAATTACTAAAGGTATTCAATATGTGGTGATTCAAGGTTGTCGTTGGCTGCTGGGGCACATAACTTCTATTCATTTTTGGTTGGACATCTAGATTGGGGATTGCCCCCTTTTAGATGTTGCTACTGGTCAGGTGGACAAAACCTATATCAATAATCAGCATACAGAAATAATTTGAACAATAATTTTCGTCCTAATTAATTATATGTCGTCCTGGTCATGGCTGAAAATTGGAACCGTGAAAATTACAAGTAAGAGACTAAGAGAGAATCGCAGCCATGAAGAAATTAGGTTATGGAGGTGAAGGATTAATTTGCAAAATATGTAAAATTAGTATTTTATTATTAAATATAGTGGGTTATCTTTAGTATTCCCCTAAAAATATCTCTAGTCCTTTCAAAAAAAAAAGTCTTTGGCACAAGTGAAAGGGGACAAAAAAAGTCATATATCAACAAAAAAAAGGGGGGGGGGGACAATGTTACATATCACTCTCCAGGCTACGCACCTAAATAGACTGACGACAAGGCGTACGGGATTTTTACAGACTGAGCTTCAGGGCACTGCAAATTTTAAGATTTTAATTTTTAAAATATAAATGTGCAAAAAATTAAAAAAAAAAGTAAAAAAAAGGAAGAAAAACTACTTGTATCAACAATGCTAAAATTGGCAAATTGCAATGATGCATACATGATACGTATGAAGTAAGCAAACAAATTTTCTATGTTAAGCATGAGATATTGCACAGAAATAGTAGGAGTAACCCAATGTTATATATGCTAGGCTTGATCTTTTTGGATTTCAGATGTGGGATAGAGTATATTATCAACATCTAGTAATAGATTATGGAAAACATAGCTAGTGTATGTACCGATGATTATTAAAATTGTTTTTTCATCACTAATGTGCGATGAAAGGAGACTAGTTGAGTACTTACAACTCTGCGGTGCACAGGTAGCACTACAAAGGCAAAAACATCAGTTGTGATGTGGAAGCTAAAATGTTATTCCCTATCCCTTAATGATCCCACCATTTTCATAAAAGGTGTCCCCTTTTGTTCCCCCATTTCTGAAAATTACCAATTTGGGAATGAAATATTGACATTTCTATCTTCATGAGAACTTGTAATTTACACTCAATACCCAAGCCCATTTATATACCCACAAGGGCTCTCATTCCTCACCTAACCCTATTTCTCTTATCTTGCCACCTCTCTTATTCTCAAGGAGCTCCTCTCTTTCGAATATACTCTCTTTTCTTTTTCTTTTAGAATATACTATAGGAGATTTATTTAGTACAAGTTTCTTTACCTGGAAAATGAAGGAGGTTTCATAATCAATGGCAGAGAAAGAGTGTCACACGGATCACAGTTCTCAACGGAAGAAACACATTTTGAAATTCAGCGATGAGCGGAAAAAATAGATAGAGTTAAGAAGAAATTTAAGCTGTTGTATATATTCATAATCAACGGCAGAAAAAGAGTGTCACACGGATCACAGTTCTCAGCGGGAGAAACACATTTTGAAATGCGGGTGAAATAGATAATAGCGATTGTGAGATAGAAATTTTTGAAAAAGCACTTTCAAAAAAATGAAGGGGGTTTTACTCAAATATGCGGAGTAAAACCGAAGGCTATTTTCTTTTATTACTCAACGAATCCGTCAAGTGATATTTTCTCACACATCTATTAGATCAATGTCGACGTTGTCAAGAGGCTCATCGAGGAAGGTCGAAGGCTCATTAATGCATGAGATAATACTAACTTCACCCCTTTCCATGTGGCTTCCTTCTATGGGTTGATGTCCGTTCCAACTTTATATTAGTAATTAGGTTTGTGATGTGTTTATGATAATGTAGAGTTCTAAAATCACTTTTGAGATAAAATCCTTGTTAAAGAAGCATACTAGCAAGTTGGAGGGTGATTTTAGTGGTATTCATATTAGTTTATCATACTTCTACCAGACTATCATTGATTTGAAGGTATACAAAAAAAACATTATTTTATTTTATAATTTTATGCTTTAACTATTAACTATTAAAATATATAGTCTTAATCTAAGCCATCAAGTAAGTGTAGATGCGTCATCATCAACCGATCTCCACACATGTAAGTTTTTTTTCAGAATTTAATTTTCATTTCTTAATTAATAATATAAAGTTGTGTTTAGAAATGTTACTTATCCATATTATTTTATTTTGTTGCTTTTTAATATGATGGTGGCACAGTACCTCAAGAGAAAACCAAGTTGCAAAAGACCAGACTTCATCAGCTTAGAACTCACCAAAAGGTGAAGAATAATTATTCTTGTTATTATTTGACTTATTTATCTAATTACACATCAAGTTCGTTCCTTTGCTCTCAGTCAAAAAAGTTGTTCTCCCTATCTTCCATTTGCATATTTTCCAAATGCAGAATTTCTTGAACTCTTTACATTTGTCTCTTGATTTCAATAATCAATATGTTGATCTTGCATCTGCACATGGTCCAAAAACAACTAGCACAACTTCTTTCTGAAATGATTTTATATTGAAAGCTCATATAATTTTATTGTATCTTTTCTAGATTCCCATTTAGTCAACATGGGAGAGGAAAATAAAGAGAAAGACAAACAAGAGGAAGCCAAAGTCGAAGAAAAGACAACAAAGATTGACAGGTATTACATAAAAACAACGTCGACGTTGTTCTAATATGCGGAGTAAAACCGGAGGCTAATTTCTTTTATTATTTCACGAATTCGTCAGGTGATATTTTCTCACACATCTATTAGAACAACGTCGACGTTGTCAAGAGGCTCCTTGAGGAAGGTCGAAGGCTCATTAATGCCAGAGATAATGCTAAATGCACCCCTTTCCATGTGGCTTCCTTCTACGAGTTGATCAACGTTATTCATAATTTGCTCGAGTTCGGAAATGATCACGATAGTTGTAGTAGATCAGTAAGTACTTTCATCCTCCATCATATCTTTCTCTATTTCAATGGTCATTTTTGCATTCATTCCATGTTAAATGCTTGATTGCAGTACATTTGACGTGTTCATCATACATATATTAGGTTTTAACATTAGTGGATTTACTATTGATTATTGACATTGTTATTTTTCCCTTGGGAAAGTTCTTGTTTATATTTAATCAAAACATTATATGTTCATTTGGGAATAAAAAACATTCTTCATAATTCGGTTTTATATTCTTGCTATATTGTTGCATATACTCATGTTAGAATTTTAATTTGTCTTTTCGGCTCTTACTAATAATTTAAATGAGGGGAATTTGGATGTCTCATGGTGCGATACAACCTTGGCATTCATTTTGTTATTTTCAATATAAAAAATCTTTAGCTTTTAGTCTTTCTTTTTTAGGGCAAAATAGAATTCTAATTATAAATAAAAATATTCACATCTACCCAACTTTTTTAAAAAAAATCATATTTCAAGAATTTGGTGGATTATAAAAAAAAATGTTCAGAAATTAATTAAAAACCTCTCAATATGTGGGGTCCACTTTTCAGTCATATCCATTTTCTTCCACGGTCATGACATTAGCATTCATTACTCAAAGTAGCCACCTGTAGAAACTGGAAACCAAATCTCCTCCTTTGGCCTTTACCAATATTTCAAACGGTTTTTCTACATATTGTTTTAGTATCTTCTCACCCCTAGGGAGCTGGTAGTGAGCACTATGCATTTTCACTCATGTAGCAATCCAATCTATCGCTATATAACATCGCCAGACATTTTTCACTCCCCATAGCTCTCCTCCTCCTCCGCCATGTATCACACCGCATCGTCTCCTCTTTCAATGAAATCTAATCCTTCCTCCTCCTCCGATGCCATGCCTGCTCCTGTACTACACACATCCTCGCCTCTGCCGCCTCCACCTCACCGGGCCGCCGCCAGAGCCGACGATAGTTATTCTTGTTATTATTTGACTTATTTATCTAGTTACACCTCAAATTGGTTCCTTTGCTCTCGGTCAAAAATTTTATTCTCCATCTCTTCCATTTCGATATTGCCCAAATGCAAAATTTCTTGAACTCCTTACATTTGTCTCTTGATTTCATCAACCAATATGTTGATCTTGCATTTGCACATGGTCCAAAAATAACTAGCACAACTTCTTTCTCAAATGATTTTTATTGAATGATCATACAATGTTATTGTATTTTTTCTAGATTCTCATGTAGTCAACATGGGAGAGGAAAACAAAGAGAATTACAAACAAGAGGAAGACAAAGTCGAAGAAAAGACGATAAAGATTGACATGTATTACAACTTTCTTATGTTTTGGATTGTGACTTTGTTAGAGACATATCTCTAATACTCATCATACAACTTCTATCTCAACTGTTTCCACATCCAACCCATCTTGGATCCTTTTCGAACCAGCAAAAAAGCGTCAACCCGGCCAAGTTTTGGTCATTTGACTTGTTTCCACGCTGATGGATGATCTTCCACTTGATGATTACCCCGTTTGTTCCCCCCATTTGCAGCAAGAACTCTTGTTAACCATAAGAACTCCTCGAAAATTCATTTTCTCAATGAATGCTCTCCTCTAAACATGAGTGTACTTAGTGAAATCTCGAGAAAAAGAGGACGACAAGCTCGTAAACCTAATTTCAGAACTCTCTAGTTCATTGACTAGCTGACGTGTTGAGATTGCTTCTTCCAAGTACAAACCACTGAAACCTGCAAGTGATACACGTGTCGCAATTTTTAAAATACGGAATAATAGTTTTTAAAATTGATACTTCCAAAGGTCCAAATTGTGAAACACCACAACCACTTCTCTTGTAGGTCTGGGAAAAATCCGTGTCGAACCGGATTTTTAGATTGGACCGGATCGGAATCCTACGTTCATAATTTTGTGGGACATCGGTTCCGGTCAACTCTTGAACCGATACCTACCCATGCCTTCTTGAAAATAGTATTGTTGTATCATTGATTGACCAAGAAATAAGCTTGGTCATTTCTTTCAAACAAAATATGATTGGGTTATGCTAGTAGCATATTCCATATGGGGGCATGTAGTCATTTGATCAAAAAAATTCCCATCCTCAAGATATTATATTCCATCCAGGGATGGCAATGGGGCGGGGATTCCCCATTACCTATGGGGATTCCCCGTTACGGGTATGGGGATGGGTATTTTTAGTAGGGATGGGGACAGTATGGGGAGGAAAGTAATTACCCGCTAGGGTATGGGCACGGGAACGGGGATAGGTGTCCCCGCCCCACCACCCGACTCGACCTCGACCCCATTGGAGAACCCCATGGAGAATCCCCGCCAGGGGAGCCATTGGGGAATCCCACCGGGGGTATATCCTTATATTATGTACTTGATAGGGTATATCCTTATATTATATACTTGATATGTATGAATGGTATGATCATTGGATTTACAAAATTATTGTCTTGTTTGCTACTAAAGTTAAAATTGTGTGAAAAGATTGGGGGTTTGGCCTTTTTTTGAATGAAATATGAATCACTCATTGATAAAGGATTTACATGTTACCTTGGCATCTCTAGGAATTACATTGCTTCCAATGATTTTCAGTTTTACAAGCCACTTATTGGCTTCACAATTCGGTTTTCTCCAATTGGTTTCTTCACGTGTGCAACGATCTAGGTCACATGACTCAATACTTGTATTGAGATGCTGAAAAGTTTGGGTAGAGCCGGATCTAAGCGTTGGCTAGGTAAACGTCCAGGAGGAATTCGCAAATCCTCCAAACGAAGAGCACGTATGGCTTTGAACCCAAAGATCAAGTCATTCCGCGCTTTCCAAGTGTAATACACAATTGCCACACAAGGCAAGCACTCTAGGTTTGGAACATGATTCCTTCCTTCCGGTTAATTCGTTGGAGCCAGAGCGTCCATTGATCTAAGATGTCCTTGCATCTATTGATTTGAGTTTATTGCATGACATCAATTTGAACTTCCATGGTGAATTTGCAGTCGAACCAAAGATGGTCGACAGTCTCGTGTCCCGACCCATACAATGGGCATGTGTCGGAGTCAATTTTGCCCCAAAACTTGAGTTTGTCTCTTGTGATTAGCCTATTGTGGAATGTCATCCAAAGAATGAAGGTTGCTCGAACTGTGTTGACCTTGTTCTAGACAACAGTCTCCCAACAAACATGAGGGTAAACAGGCCAAAGGATGTCGTACACATCAACCGATTTGTATCTTACATTCGCCTTTTTCCAATTTAGTTGTATTTCAACAGCGTTCAAGGGATTCAGCAGCTCGTCCTCATATTCAAGAGCGATTTTCAAGTATGGCTATCAATGTTCGATGATTGAGCGTCCCAAAGGCTACAATCCCTAAGTGGGTAGCGGCTCACCCACGTCTTCCAACATGATTTGGGAGCTTGGTGAGCGTCAAACAGGAGCTGGCCTATGGCGGATTTATTCCACGAGAGGATCTCTTTCATTCCAAGGCCCCGCTCAGCCCTAGGCCTGCACACCGTTTTCCACGCAATTGGAGCCTTCATAGAGGTTTGTTGTCCGGACCAAAGATAGTTGTAGAGAATGCTCATAACTCATTTCAAGATAGCTTTGGGGAAGATAAAGACTTTGGCCCAGAAATTGACAATACCTTGCATGAAGGCTCTGACCAACTTGAGGCGAACGTCGTAGGATAATAAGTTGGTTGACCAAGATTGCACTCTACTGCTCATCTTTTCAATGATCGGGTCGTAGTCAATGATTCTCGCTCTTCTGCTGCACAACAGGATGCCCAAGTACTTGATTGGGAGCTCCCCCATCCCATTCACGTAAGCAAGGTGTGTCATCATGTAATCCTCTTGGCCAACAAGGAAGATATTCGTTTTTATGATGGTTAATGTTTTGAGCCCTTCGACATAAGGCACGTCCCTTTTTGAGAAAAGAAACAAGTCATCTACGAAAATCAAGTGTGTAATCTTCAGGCGACCACACTTGGGGGTGAAACTTAAAGGAGCTTGACTCAGCCTTTTTCTTGATCATGCGGGACATCACTTCCATAACGATGGTGAAGGGTTAAGGAGCAAGGGGGTTGCCTTGTCAGAGGCCCCGTCTTCCTTTAAAATGGTCGTGGTATTCGCCACCAATATTTATGGTGAAAGAGGTGGAGGAGACGCACTCACGAATCCATTCGACGAAGGTATTATGAAACTCGAGCCCCGCTAGGGTTTGAGTAAGAAAGGACCAGTTGACAATGTCATAAGACTTCTTTAGGTCTATCTTGATAGCTCATCTAGGGCTTACATGTTTTCTAGAGTACCCTCGAATGAGCTCTTGGCACATTGTAATGTTGTGGTTAATGGACCTCCCTTTAATGAAGGCTCCTTGGGATTCACTAATGATGCCTGGAAGGATCGGTTGGAGTCTAAGGACAAGGAGCTTTGCTATGACCTTGTATAAAAAGTTGTAGTAAGAAATGGGTTGATAGTGGTGGATGGAGGATGGGTTTTGAACTTTTGGAATAAAGGAGATTGAAGTGTTGTTAACCTCTTTAAGGATTTTTTCCATTATGAAAAAAAAGTCGAGGATTACATCAGTAATGTCCCCCCAATCGGCCCCAAGATTTCTTGAAGAACATCGTCCCGTACCCATCAGCCTCGGGGGCCTTCGAGTCATTTAGCGAGAAAACTGCTTTTTCACTTATTCCCTACGGAAAAGCCTGATCATCTCATCCATGGAAGTCTCATCAACAATTGGCCCACTGAGGAGGATGCTTGAGTCAACCAATGACATCGGCTTGTCCTCACCAAACCGCTTTTGAAAGTTTTTAACGATGTAAATTTTAATTATTAATAAAAAAATTCGGTCCAAACTGAACCGGTTTTAGACTAAACTAGATCGAGGACCGACTTTCAATTTTACGACCGAGGACCGGTTTCGGTCCGGATCATCCCGGTTCGATCCATATATTCGGTCCAAACCGGATTTTGGATTTTGCCCAGCCCTAATCCCAACACTGTAGGTCTGTAGCAAGCGAATTAAGAGAAGCGGCAAACTCTCTTCAGCCATCTCTATTTCTCACCTCCCCCTCCTCGCGCCTCCTTCTCCGACACTCACTCCTTCCTCAGCCCACCTCTGTAGGGGTGGCCGGCCGCCAGATTTCGTCGACCCTGGCAGGCAGCCAGATCTTGTCCCTTTTCCGTCCAGAATTTGCTCTTAACTAGCCTACTTCTCGCTCTACCTTCACTTTAAACCTCGTTGCAAAACCCTACTACGCCCCGGCCCCCACCACCTCTACCACCGCCATGACCAAGGTCTATGGCACCGGCGTTTACGACTTCAAGCGCCACCGAGTCGCGGAGTACCCCGTCGATGTGGCCGCCCCCACCGCCGTCGACAAGCAGCCGGATTCTATCCCCATATCCAACGCCCCCAACTCTATTACTCTCAATGAGATCCAGCGAGACCGCATCACTAAAATTGGTGCCCAAAACTGGATCAAAACAGCCGATTCGGAGCCTAAGAAGCCCTTCAGCTCGGATTTGGTCAAGGAGATTTACCAGTCGGAGCTTCTGGTGAAGGCCGGTAGTAGGAAGCCAGTGCCTTTGCAGAGGGTGATGATTCTGGAGGTGAGCCAGTACTTGGAGAATTATCTTTGGCCGAATTTCGATCCCGAGACCGCCAGTTTTGAGCACATTATGTCTATGATTATCATGATTAATGAGAAGGTATGATACATGAAGTCCTTTTCTTGTTCTTGTTGTTGGCAGTTCTTTTCTATTCGAAATTGTTTTTTTTCCTGGTCACTGAGAGCACCCTGCTTTAACTGTTAGGCATAAGCAGAGGAAGATTTTAAGAAGTTTATTATGTTGGATTTTGATTTTGGTGTAATTGCTTGGGGGTTTGGATAGTTCTGCAATGATGACCTATGGAGTTTGTAAGTTTGTTCAACTAAAAACGGATTGGGATTCGGGAGGTTTCTGCCTTATTAGTGAAGTGGAGGGACGTTCTATGTTGTGGGGATTTCTGCTTACATGCTAAGTCCCAAAAGTAACTTTTATCTCTCTTTTGGGTTATCACTCTTAATGAATTCAGGAAAGAGAAAAAAATGTGAACTCATTATCACTTATGACTCTTGATTTTTTTAGCACTTGCCAGCAGGAAAAATGATGTTCCATTTTTTCTTTCTATAATTTCATTGATGCCGTGTAGTACTCACTTGTCAGTTGTCATTGTTGATCAAGATAAGAAACTTTCCTTGGGAAGGGTTTGAATGCTGTAAAGGCTAATATAGAAGTTACATATTGGTCTATTTGCTGTCTATAGTTATTTTTTCCCCTTAGGGATGCTATATACGGATATACCTCTAGGTTTTTTTTTTATTGCTGGCATAGAATTGTGGGAGGGAGTAGCAAAAAGGACTTGAGAAATATCATATACATATGTTTTGGAGGGTTTAATTTGAGAACTTGCTCCACTTAATTTGGTGTATGGACTACAGTTCCTTATTAGTGTTCACTGTGTAGCAGTAATATATATTTGCTTGCCTATCCCTAAGAAGTTTACAGCCTAATACTTACACTTTTTATCTAGGATTTGCTTCTTGTGTAACAGTAATTGATGAATTACATACTTTCAAGTAATTGGTGGTTCATTCATGAGTTATACACTACTCTCGTTTGTTGTTTGGTACAAGTATGCTGACATGTATTGCTGTCATGACCTTCTTAATTGCAGTTCAGAGAGAACATAGCTGCTTGGGTATGCTTTCATGACCAAAAAGATAATTTCAGGGCATTCCTTGAGAAAGTGCTTCGGCTTAAGGAGGTAGGTATCTATTATTCATGGAGGACTGAGTTTGTACTTACTTTTGATGCTGTGTTGAGTGTGTTTATTTTTTCAAATACTTCTGGCACCCTTATTTTTTGATTAAAATGATATATACCTATGATTTAGGGTTTATGCTCTTCTTTAATGGTAAACTTTCTATATAATTCTAAAAAAAGAGAAAAGTTATTTTCCTGCACGTGTATGCATGGTGAATGTTTATGCACATTTATTCTGTATTTGTTTAGGTCTCTTGATATTTTTATGGTTTTTATTTATCACCTCTATGTTGCACAAGCTTTGCTATATGTATTTCCAGTTTTTGTTTTTTTGCTACTTATTTGGAAATATCTTCTTAAAAGAATTTTTGGAAGTTTGAACTGCGATCTTATTATTGCAACGAGACCACTTTTGACTTTTATTTTTATCAAGTAATGATTTTTTTTCTTTAAGGGTGAAACTTTTCCTAATTGTTCCTTGAAAAAATATTCATGATGTTTTTGCTTTTGTTTCACTACTTAAAATTGAAACAAACAATAAGAGAAATGTATTTTTCACATTGGAATTGCAGGAAAGAGATTTAAGTGTCGCGGAGAAGACAAGTTATTTGGTTTTCATGATCAATGCCTTTCAGGTACGATGTAGTTTAGATTTCTTGTTTTTACCTGTTTGTTTTGTCTTCATTCTTTGGTTGTTTTAGACTTTTGTATATTACCTCAGCCCTCGGGATTTGTGCTGTCATATGTCTGATTGCTGGTGTTTGGAACTAGATGTGCTGATATCTGAAAGTTGGAACTAGAGACAGCATGCACCTCACCTGTGAACAATCCCCCTCTTTCAAAACAGAAAAAAGGAATAACAAAGAGCACTGGTTTCAAGAAGTTTTACATTGATTGTTAAATACTAATTCATGACCTTAGTCCAAACTGGAGCTTTATATTGGAATGAATTTAGTAATACTGTATTGATATGCTAGAAAGTTAGTCTGCAAAAAGATTTGTTCTTATACCTAACAGTCTTTTGATATTCTTTAATATTCTACAACAACAACAACACCAACCCAGTGGGGACCTGCCTCGGGCAGGGTCTGGGAGGCCACAATAATGTTATTTTCTCCATCATCGAGAACACACAGGTGATATTCAGCTGAATGCATATCACCTGTTTAATAGGTGCTGTTACGTTCTCACCATTCCTAGTCTCTTGCAATAAGCCCCATAGTTTGAGCTGTATTCTTTATATGTTAGAGCCTACAATTGATGTTTTAACTATTTTATGCTATGGGCTCGTGTATATAGATCAGGTTGTGGTCTTTGCCTGATCTTGAATTGCTCCATATACTGCCTGGTGAAGTCTTCTCCTAAGCTAAGATTGGTTGATGGTGCTGGTTTGCTTGATGAATGTAGCTAAAAGTACCAATCCAATAATAGTTTATAATTAACATGGGTTAGGATAGAGCAACAAAGTGGTGATTGTGGTCAATGTAAGACAATCTTTCTATTCCTATTAAAAGAATCTAAAGGTGGACAAATGCCTCTGGCATGTAATTGGTTTCGTTTCCATTTTATCTTTGATGTTCTATATTTCAGTTGCTTAGGGTTTTATTGATCTGTGGAAAAACATGATCTTGATTCTTGAGTAATTAACAGTTATAGCACATTCTTACATTTGTGTTGTCTATTAACAACTTTTTTCTGACAGAGTCTGGAAGATGAAGTTGTCAGTGAGACTGTCCTGAGATTGACAAGTCTACAATCTTGGCATTGTTTATCTCATGGCCGTTTTCAGGTAACCCTAGAGTTTATACTCAGTTGCTTTGAGGATTTTGTTTATATCTATCATATCCATGATTAATCTACATCTTGAACTGCAGATGGAACTCTGTCTTAATCCAGATTTAATTAAAAAGTGGAAGAGAATGATTAAAAGAGAGGCTAAGGAGGCCAAGAAACGGGGGCAAACAAATTTTGACCCTGCAAATTTAGTGGAAGTGAAGTTCTTGAGAAATCTCATCCTCGAGTTTTTGGAGGTATGCTTTTAACTTAAGATCTATACCATTTCCAATCGGCATTAATGGACAAGCACGTTACCTTCTACGTTTTGCTTGCAGATATTGGATACTCAGGTATTTCCCCAAGAAGATCATGATAATTCAGATGAAGCTGTTAATGAAGTTGATGCATGCATTTTATATTGCGAGAGATTCATGGAATTTTTGATTGATTTGTTGAGCCAACTTCCAACAAGAAGGTTGGTGGAATGTTCTTTCCTCTCCACTTTTATTTTTGCTTGTGAAATTAACTAGTGCTCTGCAATCTGCAATCTTAGAGTATTGTAAAAAAAGATAAACACTTGTAAAAAATTTCAACCGAAGTCATCTGAGTATTTGAGGCCCATATATCCTTATATTTCATTTTTCCTTTGTGGCTTTGTTGGATTTGTCTGAACAGGTACTTGAAGCCCCTTGTAGCTGATGTTGCTGTAGTTGCCAAATGTCATTTGAGTGAGCTTTATAGTCATGAAAAGGGGAAACTATTTTCTCAACTTGTTGACTTGTTACAGTTCTATGAAACTTTTGAAATCAATGATCACGAAGGGACACAACTTAATGATGATGAGGTGCTACAGGCTCATTATGACCGTTTTCAATCCTTTCAGCTGCTCGCTTTTAAGAAAATTCCAAAGGTGATTTTGAAAACTTTTATACAGTGCTTAATAAAACTCTCCTTAAAAAAGCTATAGCGTTTGAGGTGAAAGCCTTTCTCATTTGTACATTATTAATCTTGTTTCCTCATGTATTATAGTTAAGGGAATTGGCTCTGTCAAATATTGGCTCGATAAATAAGCACGTTGATCTGTCGAAGAAATTGTCTGTTCTTTCTCCTGAAGAGCTGAAGGAGTTGGTCTGCTGCAAGGTAAATGTGGTGCTTGGTTTAAGCTTTCTCTTTACTGCCCCTCTATTTGCGGATGCTATACTACTGTGACTATCTTTATTGATGAAATAACCTAGGTTGTGTTTGGATTCCCAAAAGTAATGATTATCTTGCCTTATGTTGTATTGAATGCATTAATTTCAAAATTTAATACAATTAATGCAGAATAATGCATTATCTTTGAGATCCAAACACACTCTCACTAGCTTCTTCTACTAATTTGAATATTTTTTTCGGATATAGCTCAAGTTGATATCTAAAGATGATCCATGGTCAGAGAGGGTTGATTTTCTAATTGAAGTGATGATATCGTTCTTTGAGAAGCAGAAGTCTCAGAAAGAGGCCATAAACTCACTTCCTTTATATCCGAATGAGCAAATAATGTGGGATGAAAGTGTTGTACCAAGCATTAACTACTCTGGGGAAGGATGTTTGGCTCTCCCAAAGTTGAACCTGCAATTTCTGACGCTTCATGATTATTTGCTGAGAAACTTCAATCTTTTTCGTCTTGAGTCAACATATGAGATTCGTGAAGATATTCAAGAAGCTGTGCCTCACCTTCTTGCATATATCAACAGTGAAGGGGATGCTGCTTTTCGTGGATGGTCCAGAATGGCTGTACCATTTCGAGAGTTCAGGATAACTGAGGTAAAGCAGCCTAATATTGGTGAAGTCAAGCCAGCAGCCGTGACAGCTGACATAACTTTCAGCATATCTAGTTATAGATCACAAATAAGATCAGAGTGGAATGCTCTCAAAGAGCATGATGTATTGTTTTTACTGTCTGTACGCCCTTCATTTGAGCCATTGAGTGAAGAAGAGGCTGCTAATGCAACTGTACCACAGAGACTTGGCCTTCAGTATGTTCGTGGATGTGAAGTTCTAGAAATTCGTGATGAGGAAGGAACTTTGATGAATGATTTTACTGGTAGAATCAAACGAGACGAGTGGAAGCCACCGAAGGGTGAATTAAGAACTGTTACTGTTGCTCTTGACACAGCCCAATACCACATGGATGTCACGAATATTGCAGAACAGGGTTCTGAAGATGTTTATGGAACATTTAACGTGTTAATGCGGAGAAAGCCAAAGGAAAATAATTTTAAAGCAATTCTGGAATCCATAAGAGATCTTATGAATGAAACTTGCATAGTTCCTGAATGGTTGCACAATATATTCTTGGGGTACGGGAATCCTTCTGCAGCACAGTGGACTAACATGCCTGACCTCTTGGAAACAGTAGATTTTAAGGATACATTTATTGATGTGGATCATTTGAAGGATAGTTTTCAAGATTATCAGGTACTCTGTCTGCTTCGTTTTTCAGCTCTGTGATATTTCTTATGTAATGTCCCCGTTTAGTTTCATTGCAAACAGAACTGATTCACATTTATACATTTATGATGATATTCAGGTTTCTCTTATAAGTCCAGATGGTACTGAAAACCCGAATCCAGTGCCCCCTTTCAGAATCAAGTTTCCCAGGAGATTGAAGAATAATACTATTCTGAATGATGAATCTCCTTTGGCTTTGAAAGATGGTGCTGGTGGCAAGGAGAAACTTGTGGTTGAGGCATATGTTCCTCCTGACCCAGGGCCATATCCTCAGGACAAACCAAAACAGAATTCAGTTAGATTTACTCCGACCCAGGTAACTGAAACCATCTGATAAAGTTAGAAGTTTTATAATGAACTAAATGAAGTACTTGATTTATATTTACGTTGAGGCGGATCTGTTGGTAAGGCGCCATCAAATTTATTATGACTCTATGTTTATTCGGCATAGCCTGTCTAGTCGTTCTCCCTGTTGGAGTCGGCAGTACGATGCATTATTTATTATCATCTTGGTGATGTTTCTGAAAAGTAGCTAGTGCATTTAATTCTCAGGGATAGCAAGTAATGAATTGAGAGCTGTTTTTTTTATACAAAGTTGGATATGAATAAACTTTCACCTGAAAATGTATGTGTAATGCTGTGGAAATTTTTTACATTTTTTATATTTATTGCTCTTGTTCAAAACATGCCCTTGAATTTGCTTCGTCACTGAACTTGTTGAAGAGTGTCAGGATTTGCTTGTGTACCATTTTGTCTTTAAGAACTCAATTTCGGGAGAACATGGTTAAACTGTTGACTCTCATGCTATACAGCTGCATACTTATCATTCTTTTTGCACGGGCCTAAACACATTTGCTATAAAGTTTTCTGCAATTTGTTTGCATAGTGATTAGTGAAGCTATTTTTGTATGTAAAAGCTGCGAGATCAGTGCTAATTTTGCAGAAGTATGTGACTTTGGTCTTTCATGGATCACATTGGACAATTCCATAGCACTCCTTGTGTTTTTCCCTGTTATGCTTTGCACAAAGTGACTTTTATTTAGGATTAGGATGATTCATTTAAAGTTTGTAGCTGATTCTATTTTTCTTCATGTTAAGGAGGATACCTCAGTGTGGGTAATGGTGGAGGCTGGCCACAAGTATTGCATTTCTTATGCCTTAGGCACTTGAGATCATCAACTCTAGGATTACTTGTTCTTTACCTTGTGGTAGATCTTTATAATCCTTTGTGGTTGGCGTGAGCTGTGCCTTAATTTCCTCTTCTCTTGTGTAGGTTGAAGCAATCATTTCTGGTATTCAGCCTGGATTGACAATGGTTGTGGGTCCACCAGGTACTGGAAAGACAGATACTGCAGTTCAAATATTGAATGTTCTATATCACAATTGCCCTTCTCAAAGGACATTGATAATTACTCATTCAAATCAGGCTCTGAATGATCTCTTTGAGAAGATAATGCAGGTATAAGCTCTGCTGGTTAATCCCTATCACGGGCACATGATCTTTGTCAAAGATTTATCTGTCTAATTGCTATTTTTTATATTTAATATTCACATTTGCATTTTTTAGAGAGATGTACCTGCTCGCTATCTTCTTCGTCTGGGTCAAGGAGAACAGGAATTAGCGACTGATCTCGACTTCAGTCGTCAAGGGCGTGTGAATGCTATGCTTGTTCGAAGGCTTGAACTGCTTAGTGAGGTGGAGAGGCTTGCAAAATCTCTTCAATTGCCTGAGGATGTAGGTTACACTTGTGAAACTGCTGGGTACTTTTGGTTGCTCCATGTGTACTCACGATGGGAGCAATTTCTTGCTGATTGTGCTGATAATAAAGGAAAACCTACATATGTCCAAGACCGTTTTCCCTTTAAAGAGTTTTTCTCAGATGCTCCTCAGCCAATCTTTACTGGTGAGTCATATGAGAAAGATATGCGAGCTGCTAAAGGATGCTTTCGCCATCTTAAAACTGTGTTCCAGGAGCTTGAAGAGTGCAGAGCATTTGAATTGCTCAAGTCAACAGTAGACAGGTCAAACTATCTTATGACCAAGCAGGCAAAAATTGTTGCCATGACATGCACACATGCAGCACTTAAGAGGAAAGATTTTCTTCAGGTAGGGTTCAAGTATGACAACTTGCTGATGGAAGAAAGTGCACAAATATTGGAGATTGAGACTTTCATCCCTATGTTACTCCAAAGGCAGGAAGATGGTCATGCTCGTCTTAAGCGGTGTATATTAATTGGTGATCACCATCAGTTGCCACCTGTTGTTAAGAATATGGCCTTTCAGAAATACAGCCACATGGATCAGAGTCTATTTACTCGCTTTGTTCGTCTTGGTATTCCGTATATTGAGCTAAATGCTCAGGGTAGAGCAAGGCCAAGTATTGCTAAGCTCTATAATTGGAGATACAGAGAGTTGGGGGACCTTCCATATGTAAAACAGGAACCTATTTTCCACAAGGCAAATGCTGGATTTTCCTTCGATTATCAGTTGGTGGATGTGCCAGAATACCATGGAAAAGGTGAAACTGCCCCTTCTCCTTGGTTCTACCAAAACGAGGGAGAGGCTGAATACATTGTTAGTGTCTACATCTACATGCGTTTATTGGGGTACCCCGCAAATAAAATATCCATCCTGACTACTTACAATGGGCAGAAGCTTTTAATTCGTGATGTTATAAATAGGCGATGTGTTCCATATGATTTCATTGGCCCCCCTTGCAAGGTAATCTTATATCACTATGTTTATCTACTCTCAAGGTTTCTTTTTTTTTTCGCCAGCTTATATTTTAATCTTTATGTAAGTTTTTTAAGAGTATTGTGTGCCTGAATCTTCTTATGCTGTCTGTATTTCCAGGTTGCTACAGTAGATAAGTTTCAAGGTCAGCAGAATGATTTTATTCTATTATCTCTTGTGCGTACTCGCTTTGTTGGTCACCTGCGTGATGTTCGAAGATTGGTTGTGGCGATGTCTCGTGCTCGGCTTGGGGTTTATGTTTTCTGCAGACGTTCTTTATTTGAACAATGCTATGAACTGCAACCCACATTCCAACAGCTTCTTAAGAGGCCTGATCATCTGGCTCTGAATTTAAGTGAGAACTTGCCATTCACAGACCGTGATGTTAATGTCACTGAACCAAGTTATCTTGTTAGTGGAGTAGAAGAGATGAATGACATTGTCAATGCCAGAATGCATCTGATCTATCAGGTTAGATTATCTGATCTGCACCTTGATTTGTCTGAAAGTATTTTTTCGGTCTGAAATTAAATCTGCAACTTGATATGTCAATTTTGAACTACTTCCATCATGCCTTCAAAGACTTCATTTATGCAGACTGAGTATAATTAGTGGTGTTTTTTTCATGAATTTATCTTTTTTTGATATATTGAAAGTTTTGTTTCGTGCAAGAAAGTTGCTTGAGTCCCTTTGGGAATAGACTGAATGGTCAATAGTTTGACAGCAAACTGGGTCATAAGCAGCTCATCAGCCAATCATGTCATGACACCTATGCTAATGCTTCTAAAAGTGTTGTGGTATGGAGTATTATGTACTATAGAGTTAAGGAAGGGGAGAGATGATATTATTTATGTTGCTGGTCATTATTTGTTGTTTAGGTGAATTAGGAGCTTAGGATTATTGCAAATTCTCTCTTTGTTTCCTTTGTGTTTGTTGAGCATATACACGCATATATTAGGGTTCGGCATGTTTTTTCATAATTGACACATCAGTGAGAAATTAGTTTTTCTTGAGCTCTTTGCGTATGGAGCTCTGCCTTCCTCTATATTAGCCCTTGCTCTGCAATTTTGCTACTGCATCCTTTTTCCTCATAACCTCAGATGTCTACTGATATCATGAATTTTGGATCAGTGGTATTCACAAAATTTATACAATCAATGTGGTTGAGTTAGATAGATGATGTCCATGATGACAGCCAAATATGCTGGATCATGAATTTTGTTGTGAACTGTTTGATTACAGGCATTTGCTGACGATTATCTTTATACAGGCCAGAATGTCGAATTATCAATACAACCAGTTCAACCCAGGACAAGTGGACGCAACAATGACAATGAACAACACATCTCAGAATGGCCATAAGCAAGATTCCAGTTCAGAGAACAACCAAATGGACACTGAAGGGCTAGTTACCCAGAACGGTGAACTCCAAAGCACAACTGCCATGGAAGAACATGAAGACGGTCACACTGAGAAAATCAGCCCTCCTGAGACCAAATCAGACGGCACAGCACAAACTGTGGCTGATGGGGAAGCTGCAGATAACACTCAGATGGAAGAGTAGCTCAGGTAAAACGAGGAATTTTTGGCGTTCCTTGAGAATTTGAGTGATCCAGGAAGAAAGTAGTAGATGGATTTCACCAGTTGATGAAAATTGCTCCGTTTTGTACTTCCTGGAAGCTTGTGCGACCCTTCTGATGGGTACACTGAGAAATTGAGAATAGGTTTTTTTTCCCCTTGAGTAAAAGGCATGGATGTAATATATGGAGAGATGTTGTATTGAAGTGTAAACCAATGAGTTAGTTGTATCATCATGCCTCGTTGCTTGGTTTCTTCATTTTCTTCAGCTTTGGGCATTACTGAAAAAGTGTGATGTTCTTTCAATTTTGCAAAACAAAAAAGGTCAAAATTTACACGAGGTAGATCTAGATGGGAATTACTAGTCAACCATGCTCCGTACAGGTTCTTAGTAGGGTTGGTAAACACCAGTTCTTTTTAGAAAAAAAAATGCTTTTTGTAACTAGAGCAAAGTCAATACGTTTTAAATGTTTTGATCATATTGACTCTTTACATAATCTTTACATTGTAGCCTTAGTAACTTCAATTGGGCTTTGATGTCCTTTTTTTTTTTGAAAAGGTAAGAGTTGAGTTGGTTTAAAATGCATTCTTGAGAAGGTAAGAACTAGGTAGGTTTAAAATGCGACAATCTAGAGCATTTGAAAATTAATAGCTTTAATCTCGATTATTTATTTGAAATTTGACTACAAAAATGACAATTTATTTATAATAAATAATGCTCTTCCTCGACATACTCTGTCAGATGTGATGGCTTCCCAATTCCCATGGTGAAACATCATCAACCACCACAATTCACGATTATCCTGCTAGAATGTAAGTTCAGGTGGAAGCTGTGCATTGTAGAATCCAGATTTTCACACCAATTTTTATTAAACATTTCGAAACCCATTTCAAATTCAAACAATTGTCAACAAGTGGCCATAGAATTCAGGAGCCAAACCATCAATTCCGCTCCGTACAAAATCAGGCATTTGTCAGAAGTGAGTCTAAACATGTGAACTATATATGTTGCACAGCATTAACCCTGTGAGTTACCATCCTTCACATTTTTTTACACCTTTCATATGGTAGACCTAATACAAGATAAAATGATTTCTTGCCTGCTTTTAAAATGCTTTCAATAGAAAATTTTGATTAAATATGGTAATTAATTTTAGACTTAGTACTATGACTAGTCCAATGTGTTTTATATATAGACATAATTATTTTAGGGAAATTCCGATTGGTACCCTCGAGTTTTTGGCTTTTCCGGATGGTGCCCTGAAAAAAAACTTATTCCGAGTGGTACCCCTGAACTTTTGCTAAAGTCCGCCAGATGCCTTACTAGTGAATTTTCATTAGTTTTTAACTAAATAAGTATGTTTTCTAATGAAAAATATATATTTTTGTATTTAAAAAAAAATTAAAAATTTAATTTAATAAAAATTCAAATAACTTGTATAAAAATATTAAATTAAAATTTATATTATATATATATATTGTCAAGTAGATTGCATGTTGTATAATTAAAATAATTTTAATTTAAACCAAAAATATTATAATATTTATATTAAAATAAAATAATGCATGATTACTAATTTTCATGTAGATTTTATATAGTAATTTTGAAAATTTTAAAGACTTAATAAATATTGAAATTTTAGTGTAACTTGAGAGTACCATAACAAAAGTTCTATTAGTTTTTCTAAAAAAATTGTCAAAATTATTACATAAAACCTACATGACAATTTTAATTATTAATTTTAATATAAATATTGTAATATTTTTTGTTCCAACTTAAATTTTTTTCAATTATACAACGTTCAATCAACTTGACAAATATATATATAATATAATATTTTTAATTTAATACTTTATATGATTTATTTTAATTATTATTTAAACTTAAATTTTGTTTTAATTTAATTAAATAAAAAATAATTTTTCATTAGAAAACATACTTATTTAATTAAAAACTAACGAAATATCACTAGTAAGGGCATCTGGCGGACTTTAACAAAAGTTCAGGGGTACCACTCGGAATAAGTTTTTTTTCAGGGCACCATCCAAAAAAGCCAAAAACTCGAGGGTACCAACCGGAATTTCCCATTATTTTATTTATCCATACCATATTTGAGTTGAGCAAGACAAATCTAATGTGTTTTATAACGTTCATAATCAGTAGATGGAACCGACCCATCTCACCAAAATTTGAATAATGAAATTTAAAATCCCTGACCAATTTTGGCCCAAGTGTTAATTTATTTTGCTTCCTCATATATCTTATGCCAGCACTTAATTCAAGAAAAAAGGGCGGTGGTGAAAAACCAGCATGTGAAGAATCACAGTGTACAAATGTACAATTAATATTTGTCCATTGAAGATTTTAAAAGTTCATACTTGCATTCATATATGATTGTGCCAATAATTCTAAAATGTATTCACATCATAATAAAAGATATCCAACCAACAATACAGTAACTCTCAAAATATCCTTGTGCAATTAATCATTCTTACAATCTTTATACTCTACTAGTTGCTTGCCAAGAAACTCCAACAACCAATCTTTAAGGCAACTTTCCCTATCTACATGAATAGAGATTGTATATAGACAGCTGAACTTTCCTTGCACTCTAGTCTTTCTCCTTACCCCATATTTATATGGTTTCTTAAGATTTTGGCACTTTCCTACTTGATAATATATTTTCCTTAAAAGTCCCAAAAAGAAAAAATTACATTCTTGCTGGTATTTTAAGATATTAGTTCCATTTATAAACCAAGATTTTGTAATATCATGAAAAGTAAATTTGGCCTTGTTGGGTTTAGCATATTGTTGGAGGAATGAAGAACTTTGCTTTCATCTACTGTTTCTTTTTGCTTGATTGCTTTCTTCTACTCTCAGGTCATGATAAAAGTAAGACAGAATATTAAGCCTTTTAAAATGGTTTTCTTTGCTTAATTTGTGTTGCTTGTTTGATCTTATTGCCAAGAACTTAAATCATTTGTTCATTGTATGTAATGCAGACAGTGTTGTTCAAGGCTTGGATTACGATTACTCGGCCACCACAGATGTACTTTGAAAATCTACTTCTAATTACATATTTGACCAAATATGTAATACTTGGTATTTTGGTAATTTTTTCTATTGTATGTTGAATTGCAGTGCTTGGAAGAGCCATGGAGTGTGCAGTATGGAGGAGGAATCTTAGCAAATCCAGGCTTCGACAAAGGAACCGAAAAATGGACAGCTTATGGACAAGGGAAAATCAAGATTGGTGCAACAAAGAGTGGAAACAAGTTTGTTATTGCATTCAATAGAAATGTTTCTACAGACAGTTTGTCTCAGAAAGTTGAGCTTGAGAAAGGAAAGATTTACGCCTTCTCAGGTTTGTTAGTTACTAACAAGCGTTAGCGTGCTCTTCT
The DNA here is from genome assembly GCA_964016875.1 of Fallopia convolvulus. Taxonomy (NCBI): domain Eukaryota; kingdom Viridiplantae; phylum Streptophyta; class Magnoliopsida; order Caryophyllales; family Polygonaceae; genus Fallopia; species Fallopia convolvulus. The sequence goes on from OZ024720.1 coordinate 5,829,391, forward strand.
TGGTAATTTTATGTTTTTGGTGGGTGATTTTTGTGACTTGTGCAAATATTTGTCAGGTTGGGTGCAAGTGAATGAAAGGAATGCAACCGTGAGTGTAGTATTTACAACTCCTGGTGGAGAAATGATTTATGGAGGTGGAGTCATGGCTCAACATGGATGTTGGAGAATGCTTAAAGGTGGAATTGTTTCCAATTTCACAGGCTCTGCAGATATGATTCTTAAGGTATAACCTTAATTACTTTTGATTATGTGTTTGATTGATCAACAAAGCTTGACAAGAATGTGTCTTTTGGTGTTGATATGTTATTTTAGGAAGTTGTTTTAACTGAATCAAGGAAGTTTAAATTGGGGTTAGTCTTGAGAAAAAAGAGTTAATGAATTGGGAAGCTGCTGATAATTTATACAATTAAGATGCAAGAAATCTTGTATTTTGTGCTTGCTTCTTGTCTGAGTGTAGTACACAAGAGAGCACTTGTATTAGTTGTTTAATTGCTTACATTATTTGCTACCACCTATCTATTTTGTGTACCATTACCTGAAGGCAGTTGTTTCTTAAAGCTAGTTCTAACTTCTAAGCCACTTGCTTCAAGTAAAAGTGGTTTCCTTAATCAACCAGCTAGCTTTTCATTTGATATTGACTTCTGATTTCTTATGCAGAGCAATAACACAGAGTTGGAGATTTGGGCGGATAACGTCGCGTTGCAACCTTTTACAGAGGAGCAATGGAGATCTCACCAAGAGAAAAGCATTCAAAGGGTTAATAAACCATATGATCCATTTATCCTAATTCCTAAAATGCCTTTTATTGTCTACTAAAGGGAAATTGACATCATTTTACATTATAATAAGTCAGTTTATCAAGCATTGTTCATTTTTTTAAAAAGAAAGTGATTCGATGTACCAGACAGACCTTACCTACCTTATCTTACCAAACATTGTTATGTGTTCTCATTGCAGGTGCGCAAGAGTATAGTTAACTTCCAAACGACTTACACCAATAAGACCCGAGTTACCGGTGCCAAGATCATCCTTAGACAAAAAAACCCGAGTTTCCCAATAGGCAGCGAAATCAACTACAAAATCCTAACCAACACAGCCTACCAAAACTGGCTCACCTCAAGATTCACTGTCACAGCATTTGGTAATGAAATGAAATGGTACAGCACTGAAAAACTTCAAGGCCAAGAAAACTACACAATCTCAGATGCAATGGTGCAATTCGCAGAGAAACATCAAATTTCCATTAGAGGACACAATGTACTATGGGATGACCCAAGATACCAACCAGACTGGGTCACCAGCCTCTCACCCGAGCAACTTCAAAACGCGATAAAAAAGAGAACTAACTCGGTTGTGTCAAGGTACAAAGGAAGGCTAATCCATTGGGATGTTGTGAATGAGAATGTGCATTTTCGGTTTTATGAGGACAAGCTAGGGGAAAATATCTCTGGCATCATGTATGGTAAAGTCCATGAGATTGATCCTAAGGCGATTGTGTTCATGAACGAGTATAACACGATTGAGGATAACCAAGATCAGGATGTTACTCCAGAGAAGTACATGAATAAGTTGAATAACATTTTGTGTCATCCGGGTAATGGTGATTTGACCGTTGGGATTGGATTGCAATCGAGGTTTTCAGTTGGGCAACCGAATTTGGCGTATATGAGAGCTGGGATGGATACTTTGGCTGCAACTAAGTTTCCTCTTTGGCTCACTGAGGTGTTTGTTGAGGCACAACAGAATCAGGTATGTTTTCATATTCTTCTCTCTTTGGTTAAAAGTCAAGTTTAACATCTTACTACATATATGTATAAAAAACCCTCATTTACTAGGAACTTGTTCAGATTCTAGAGCCATTATGTCACCATAATTTGTTTTGATTTTGAGTAGAAACATTGCTTCTTTATGTATAATATGAAAACATTAAGCAAATCTGTTAGACCTTAATTTGTAGGATATCTAATCACTAATTTCTTGGATGAAATCCTAAAACACTCTATATAAGCCCCAAATTCCACTACAAATAAAACTTATTATATGTAGGATTGTTTTATTAGTCCATTTACTTCTTTTTTTGTATGTGTGTGTATAGGCTCAATACTTGGAGCAAGTACTAAGGGAGGGCTATGCACATCCTGCGGTACAAGGGATAGTTATATGGCCAAATTCGCCATTGATCGGCGAATGCAAGATGTGCTTGACCGACAAAGACTTCTCCAACACGCCAACTGGAGACGTGGTGGACAAGTTGATCAAGGAATGGGGCTCCAAGAACTCTGAGATCACTCTCCAGTGTGACGGTTCTTGTAGCGTTTCGCTCTCTCATGGTGAGTACGAGGGATTCGTTTGGCATCCCGAGACGAATCTCAAGGCGGCCTTGAATGTGGAGGTGAAGGAAGGCCCTGCACAAAGCTTTGTTCATGTTGTGTTGGATCCTTCAGTTGTGAAGGAAATTAGCCAGAGTTGAGGAGCATTGTTTTAGTGTTGGTTCTAATTAGCTATAATTGAATTCATTCTTTCAAAACTTTTTAATATATACATATGTGTGCATTTTTTTTTATAAGTTGAAAACTGATTCGATCAGTGTGTATACAAATAATAAGAAAGTATTCTTGTCATTTTGGTCAAGTGTTAAATGATAGTTTCCTAGCTTGGAGGCTTTTATTGCTAAGAAATTGAAAGTGAAACTTTGTTTATCTGTTTTGATTTGAAGGAGTAATTTAGGATTTTATTTGCTTTGCTTCAAATCAGGATTGCCTTTAACCATCTTAAGAACTACAATGAACCTAGCTAGCCGCTGCTTTATTATTGTCATTGACTGATCACGTTTATTCGTCTAATACACTATAAGTTTACGTGTACTCTAAAGGAATAAAGGTGCATATATAATGAGCAATTAAACATGCACTTAGCAATTAAACATGAAGGTTGCCTATAAACTTTTGATGTTAAACTCCCACTAGCATGATTTGAATTGAAATGAATAAAAGCGTTGCATCTCTAAACTTTTCACAATTTGAAAGAGTTGAAGAATAGCTGAATTGAAAAATTATATTAAGATTTAATCGTTTAAATATTGTCAAAAGAAGAGATTTGACAAGAGAATCAAACATAACATCAATAGGCTACAATGTACTAGGAAGGTCTTTTGAGTGGTTTGCTTTTTCATATTGGTTTGTCCGGTTATCGAGTTTTTTGAGTCTTTCAACTTACACGAATGTCTTTTCTGATAAAAAAAATATAAAATTAAATAGGCTACAATGTGCCGAGTACTAATGGCTCGTTTGGTATTGATATCATATATCAGATATCGATATATGGGATATCATTCATATCTCATATCTCTCGTACCTCTTTATTTTGGGTATATCATATATCATGGAACTTGCCTTGTTTTGCTATCAAGGATATAGATCGATATGGCGATATCCATATACTCCCATACCGAACACAAGATATGGCACGATACTGATATCTAAATCCATATACTCCCATACCAAACACAAAATATGATCCGATACCGATATCTAATATCAGGATATCAATACCAAACGGGCCCTAATATATTTTGAAATAATGTAGAGCAATAAGTGTTTTAGGTAACAAATTGATGAAGCAATAAATGGGGCAAACTAAACTTTGAATGAGCCATTATTCTTTTTTTGATCCATGAATGAGCCATTATTCGGTAGTATTATGTTCATACAATGTTCACAAGTGTTGGTAGATTAATGAGTTATTATTGTTAAAAGAATCCCTCCAAGAAAATACAGAGTATCGTATAGTGAAAGGATATTGATACCAATCAACAATCAACTCCTCCGTAGTAGTATAGCTACATTCAAACCAAAAAAAAAGCTCTCTAATGGACGGGAAGCACAAACCACCGGAAAACACACCGAACGATGGAACACCACCGAATATTCAAATGTTGGAAGAAGATGATAATGGTGAAATCAGGAGAACCAAAAAGACTAGAAGAAATGATGGAAATAGCCTTGAACTGTCCATGGTCCAAAGGGACTCGATGGACCAAATCTTCCCTGCACTAAATAAGGAACTCTTTTGAGAGGGGAACTCCAATGGTGGACACAACAAGATGATAACATTTAGGGATAAGGTGACAGGTAATGAAGAAGGACAAGGTTTTACTCAATATAATAATCCGTTCTGGGATGATAACACGAGGGAGAATGATCTGGTGGATGATGTGATGCCGAAAGATGTGGATCCAAAATGCCCAGTCATTCTCCTAACAGCAAAGGAGAAAGAAAGAATCCGGAAACCATGGAGAGATGCAATTATAATCAAAGTTTTTGGTTAGAATGTGGGATATAATCATCTTAGGAGGACATTGATACTAAAATGGGAACCAAGAGGAGAATTTAGAATGATTGATGTAGGAAATGAGTTCTATGTGGTCAAATTTCAAAACGTAGACGACCTGCATCATGTTATGACTAATGGACCATGGATGATAGGAGAAAATTATCTTGCAATCCAAAGATGGAGACCCAATTTTGTGGCAGAGGAAGAAAAGATTAGATTCATTGCTGCATGGATCCGTGTTCCAAATCTTGCCATGGAATATTTTGATAAAGAAATTCTAGGCCATATTGGAGAGAACATTGGGAAAGTTCTCAAAGTTGATAGAACTACAGCAAAGGGAGAAAGGGGAAAATACACGCAATTATGTGTAGAAATTGACATAGAAAAACCACTTATGTCCAAGTTCTACATGAATGGAAGATTTTGGATTGTACAATACGAAGGAATTCGAATGGTATGCTTTCAATGTGGAAAAGTGGGTCATATGGTTGGCAACTGCACTGATCAAACAAAGGAAGGAATGGATGGAAGTCAAGAGAAGAAAGGGAAGGATGTGGTTCTCAACAAACCAACAAATGAAGAACAGTTTGGTGCTTGGATGATCGCATCTAGGAATAAAAAGAAACATTTAATAGGGAAAAATTCTAAAACATCAGTAGGTGGACTCATCAATGGTGATCCCAATTAGAAGGCAGTAAGTGAGACTCTGATCGGAGATTCCAACACCGGGAAAAGCATCGGTAACATGATCGGGAAAGGAAAAGGAGGGGAGAGCGTTATTGAACCGGGGGGAACCGGAGTCGACCGAACAAAAAAAGAAAGAACCGGGATCACACCGAACAAGGCGCGAAATCAAAATCAAGGGTCCCCAACCTTCTAGCAGAAAAGAATTATGGGAGAAACTCCTTGACTTCAGGCAGGCAGCAACACAACCATGGCTTTTAATGGGTGATTTCAACGAAACTTTGACAATTGAGGAAAGATCGTGTGATTCAAAAGAGATGAAGAGAAGATGCAGGAAATTTAGAGAGTGGATGGAAGAAATGGAGTTGATTGACCTCGGATATTCTGGACCATGTTACACGTGGAATAGAGGAAACGAGGATGGTACTAGATCGGGCGCAAGGCTAGATAGAGCGCTTTACAACATGGAATGGAGGACTGAATTTGAGGAAGGAGCGGTTAGACACCTTGCTGCAGTGCAATCGGACCATAATCCCATCCTTATGAAGTCGGATGGTTTTGCGGGATCCGGATTGGGAGAGAGACCATTTAGGTTTCAAGCTGCTTGGCTACTTCATGAGGAATTTCAGCATTTTTTGGCGGACAATTGGGACAAAGGTGCTGATCTTCCAAAAGCACTCAATAACCTCGCTATACAGCTTCAAATTTGGAACAAAAAGGTTTTTGGAAATCTCTTTAGAAGAAAGACCAAACTTTGGAAAAGAATTGAGGGGGTGCAACGTCGACTTTGTGGAAATCAAACCAGAAATCTTATTTTGCTGGAGAGTAAGTTGAAAACAGAATTGGAAGATGTACTTCAGCAGATTTATCTCCTATGGGTGCAAAAGGCAAGAACTGATGCCTTAAGAGATGGAGATCGTAATACAAGATACTTCCATGCTTGTGTAGTGATGAGAAGGAAAAGAAATAAGATTGATGGATTACAAGATGTTGAAGGAAACTGGTTTTGGGACCCGAATGACTTAAAGCAGATGGTGACCGAGCACTTCCAAAGACACTATAAAGAGGAAGCTACTGATTTTGTGGGACCTTTTGATATGCCTCGTAACAGATTTCCTACAATTTTTGTAGTGGATTATGATATTCTGTATAAGAGCTTTGATGCACAAGAGATAAGAGAAGCTATCTACAGCATGAATCCTCTTAAGGCTCCGGGCCCGGATGGCTTTCATGCTATATTCTTTCAGAAAAATTGGAATCAAGTGAAGGAGGTGGAACGAGAAGCGTTGAACGTTCTGAATGGTGGAAGGATGCCTGAAAATTTGAATGAAACTCTTCTCTCTTTGATTCCAAAAGTGGATAACCCATACATGGTTAGTCAACTCAGGCCTATTAGCCTTTGCAATGTGGCGTTTAAGATCATCACAAAAGCCATAGTGGTGAGACTGAAAACAATAATGAAGAAAGTGGTTGCTCCTACTCAATCCAGCTTTGTGCCGGGTAGACAGATCGCTGATAACATTGTAATTGCGCAGGAAGTAATGCATTCAATGAAAAACAAACGAGGAGCTCGTATGATGGCTTTGAAAATTGACCTTGAAAAAGCGTATGATAGGCTGTGATGGGCTTTCATCGAAGACACTATGTTTGAGCTTAAGCTTCCTGAACCGATGAGACATGTTATCATGAACTGTATTAGGACGTGTACCATGAAGGTCCTATGGAATGGAGAAATTGGAGAACAATTCTGGCCTTCTCGAGGAGTCAGGCAAGGGGATCCTCTCTCACCGTATATATTTGTCCTATGTATGGAAAGACTGGGTCACATTATTGATGAAGCGATAGCGAATGGTGCTTGGAAGCCTATTATGCTTGGAGAACAAGGTCCGGAATTATCTCATTTGTTCTTTGCGGACGATCTTGTCCTCTTTGCGAAAGCCTCGTTGGAACAGACTCGTGTCATAACATACTGCCTTGATAAGTTCTGTCATGCTTTGGGATCGAAAATTAGTTTCCCCAAATCTCGGGTTTGTTTTTCAAACAGTACTCCAGAAAATCTGATAACTGCTATTTCAGAAGAGAGTGGTATTCCAGCAGTAGAAGATCTTGGGCGCTACTTAGGAGTGAATCTTACCAAGAAAAGGGTGACTAAGAATCAATATAAACATGTGATTGAAAGAGTCAATGGGAAACTTTCAGGCTGGCGTGCTAAATATCTATCTATGGCAGGGAGGGTGGTGCTTGCCAAGTCTGCTATTGAAAGTATTCCTTATTTTTCAATGCAAACTGCAGACTTGCCACTGCATATTTGTGATGCTTTTGAGAAGAAAACAAGGAATTTTATCTGGGGTTCTACTGAAGAAAAGCGGAAAATCCATCTGGTGAGTTGGGAAAAAGTGAAGGAACCTAAGGAGAGTGGTGGTCTTGGAATGCGCAGTATGCATCAAGCGAATTGTGCTTTCATGGCCAAAATGGGATGGAGAATTCTTAAGGAACCAGAATCGTTGTGTTCGAGAGTTGTAAGAGGAAAATATTGCCATGGGAGATGTGATCAAGATATGTTTCAACCCAGGCAAGGTGCTTCAAATCTCTGGAATGGAGATGTAAAAGCCAAGGGAACGCTCCTCCAAGGATTAAGGTCGGCAATTGGAGATGGAAGAAAAACGCTATTTTGGTCACACTTGTAGGCTACAGATGAACCTCTGGAAGACCTTTCCAATGGAACAGTTACGGAGGAAGATCTTGCAAAAACAGTGGCGGAGTACTGGCATGATGGTGAGTGGAAGTGGGAAGATTTTGCGTACATCCTGCCAGAAGAGGCTCTTAACAGAATTGCGGAGTTGCAAGTGGTGGAAGAGAATGTCAGTGATAATTTTTACTGGAAGGGCACGAGAAATGGAGAATTCACCATCAAATCGGCTCTTGAAATTATGAGAAGGGAACCAGCGGAAATCGATAATATGGTTTGGAAGAAGGTGTGGAAAGTTGATGCTCCAAAGAGGATTAAAATGTTTCTGTGGATGTTAAGCCATGATTGCATTCTTTCTAATGTGCTACGAATGAGGAGACACCTCACCAACAATCCTTCATGTCATGATTGTGGTGCAATTTCTGAAACGGCACTGCATATTGTTAGAGATTGTCACCAGGCTCGTGCAGTTTGGGAAATGCTATTACAAGGGAGAATGATTGCTGGTTTCTTTCAAGTGGATTTGGCCAATTGGATTTATGTGAATCTGCAGCAACCAGGAAAATGGAGTTCTCTTTTTGCTACTTGTGTTTGGTGGCTTTGGAGGTGGAGAAACACAAGAATTTTCGGGGATGCTGCACAAATTCCAACTGAAAAATATGACTTCATACAACTGCGTACTAGGGAATATTTGAAGACTAAAACCAAGGTTGAGGAGAAAATTGCGCTGACAAGTAATGCAGCTAAACCTGATTCTCTTTGGAGAAAACCTCCGCTACACTGGGTGAAACTGAATTCTGATGGTTCGTTTAGGCATGGAGAGCATAAAGTGTATGCTGGTGGTCTTTTGAGGGACAATGAAGGAAACTGTATCAGGGCATATGCTATTATTGAGAGAGGAAGTTCTGCTTTCAGAGCTGAACTGATTGGTGTGATGCAAGGATTGCAAATTGCTAAAGAGCTGAGGATCCAAAACCTGCAGGTGGAGGTTGATGCCTTAGATGTGGTACGCTGCATCAACAATGAAGAGGGTCCAATGAATGATTCATATGCGGTAATCAACGGATGCAAAAAACTTATCAATGTTGCAGACTGGAAAGTTGAGCTAAGGATTATCAGCAGGAATGCCAACAAAGCCGCGAACTGGTTGGCAAGATCAAGTAGGGAGATGGTTGGAGATTTTATTCTGTTTAAAGATCCTCCTAATGATTTGCTTAAGATATGTGAGATGGATATGATTAGTTCTACTATGTAAAACTGGGTTATAGCCCCCTTATTACCTAAAAATGAGTTATTATTGTTTGGGAGGGGATTTTTGATGTAGATTAATTGGTACGATGATGTTTGTTTTGGAGACGCAAATCTTCTGTCCATGTACACGTCCCATCCCGTAATTTTAATTGGTCTGAGTATATAATCTTTTTCAATTAGGTGGCAGATTTTTAGATAATACTCAAAATTTGTTTAAAAGAACAAGTTTTACACTTATTATATAAAAAAAGATATAGCAAAAAGTAGTCAATTATAATAAAAGATAGGTTGTGATGGTGATGGGTAAAAATTGTAAAAAGGAGAAATAGAAATGAAATGACCAAAAACTTTGTTTGGGTAAATTTTTTGTTGGATAAGATGAGATTGAATGAGGTAATATTGTAAAAAACATTTGATATAAAAAGAAAGTTGAAAAGATGGTCAAACTTAGGCTATGTTTGTTAAGTCACCGAAAAAACTAGTTAGAGTTGCAAAACTAGTTGAAATTGTAAAACTAGCTGTAAAAGTAGTTAAAATTTCGAACAATTATATAAACAATGTTTGAAAAAGTTAAACTAGTTTATTGTAGTAATAGATAATTTTAAATTCTAATTTATAATAAGCTTATTATTAATTAAAAAATAATTATTTTTTTAATTTGAAAAACTACTAAAAACTAGTGCACAACCTTCAAAAAATAGCTTCTTCAAAAAACTAGTTTTACAACTAGTTGCTAATTTTTAAGTGATATGTTGTATTTCATATAGCATAACTAGGGCTAAATAGTACATTTTATATATAGATTTAAGTCCATTTAGTGCTTGTAATGACATATGAGTAGAAGACCGAAGACTTGAAGAAATTGGAAGAATTGAAGTCGGGATTAGAAGACCGAGAAGTGAAGACCGCGGAGTAGATCGCCCGCGGTGGAGACAAGATTCAGGTCCGCGGTCGCAGAGGTTTAAGGCCGCGGTCGCGGAGTCAACATTGACTCGGATGAGGATTTCTACAGTAACGCGATCGCGGAGGTTGTTCGCCGCGCCCGCGGAGGTCCACGTCAGCAAAAATCCGAGGCGGCGATTGCTCTTTCTATCTATCTATATTTATTTATTTTCGATTTTATTTTTATTTCTTACGAGTCATTGGAGACTATTAAGACCTAGTTTTTCAGCCTTGTTTTGTATTCTCTCTTAGACCTAATTTTAGATTTTGGTATTTTCTCTCTTATGGAGAACTAAACTCCCTAAATTCTATTCAAGTTGAAGCTTTTCAGACTCAAGTTGTTGTGAGATTCGTCTATTCACGTTTATTTCTACAGGTTATTTCAATTCTCTTGTGCGTAATTTATATTGATTGTGTTGATTTCTTCAGGCTTAGCTAACTTGTTGGAATTAATGTTATCTATTGCTAGATCTAGGTTTTCTCGTAGCAAAGCCTAATCTTTGTAGCAACTCAATTGATTTAGGACTCGTTGGACTAAAACAATTGAGAAAGAGATTTGAATGCATGTTAGTTGTTTGACTCGTTGGAATTCAATTGCATGTATCCTGCTTATCCTTGTTCTTAGTGTTAATATCCATATTATTTATGATCGTTTCATGAATTGTTTGGTTATTAAGTTTGCATGTCTCGTTGTCATGTTATATTTTTGATCAGGATAGGAATAACCAAAAGGAATAACTTGTTTGAATGTGTGATCAATTGCTTGAGGAAGAAAAGTGGATACTTGAGTAGGATTGTTTCCCTTAATTGATAAAAATCCAATCTTTGCCTTGTTTGATTACTTGCTTTGCTTGTTTCAATTTTCTAGTATTAGTTTACTATTCACAAAATCCCCCCTTTGTTATTTCTTTGAGTTGATAATAATAAGACTTAGGATACAAGTGTCTTTTGGGTTTGACCCCGACTTACCGACTGTACTAGTTGAGTAACTAGGGAATTATTTTTTATTTGGCATCAACGACTTTAAGGTAGTCAAATTTTGGTGCCGTTTCCGGGAAGATACCGAGTGCCAGTAGGTGGTGGGATTTGCTTTGATTTGTCACATCTTAGGAAAGCTAAGTTGTTATCCGAAGCTGAGAATGGAGGTTGGATCTGGCACTGTGGTAGGCAGCATGATGAATATTTATGTCTGCCTAGAGAGTTTGGATTTGAGGAGACAACTGATCATTTTTATTTGGAGTCTGATGTGATGGTAGTAGAGGATGTAGTAGAGGAGGAGGAGGCTGAGTATGAGCATCACGATGAGCATCCTCAGGGGCAGCATGAGGCTAGTCCTTCTGGTGATGGAGGAGCTCCAGAGTGGTATGATGAGATGCACTCTGCCATGGAGACCCTGAGTTTGAGGGTTGATTTTATGGCTGACCAGCAGAGCTACTTTATCAGACAGCACGCAGACATGAGGAGTACATTAGAGGATGTGGGGAGGAATGTCAGAGACATGTCCGTGACTATGGATCAGATGAGGGAGCGTCAGGAGGCATTTTATCAGCATTATTGGCCTCAGTACCCTCAACATTTCCCACCGTCAGGTCCACCACAGTGAGTCTACTGTTTTTCCCTTCCTTTTATTTTATCTGATTTGTCTTTTATTTCATTGAGGGCAATGAAAAGTTTAAGTATGGGTGAGGGAGTACTCACTGTTGTATATATGTACAGTTGCATTCAGTTTCTGCATTTCAGATTTAAAATTATAAAAAAAGAAGCAATAAAGAAAGAGAAAAAGGCATAAGAAAATCCTAGGATGAGCTGAAAACCCGAAAGGGCGGCTCAAGAAATAAGAAAGTAACCCGGACCAGCATTAGGCTGGGGTAATAAGAGGTTAATGAGAGATGTGAGTAATTGTGAGCACACCTAAGAAAAATGAAAAGAGTGATTAGGTGAAAACCCGAAAAGGCGCCTAAGTAGAATGAGTGGTAAAATGAGAGTGTTTAGGATTCATATTCTACTTTGGGGTCTGGGGATTACACTTTAGATGTTGGGAAGATCCTAGGTTGCTCTACATTTTTTTGGAGCTTTAGTGTTATATCTTGTATTTGTGAGGTGTGTGATTTGAGCTTTCGTGTTTTTGCTCATTATTTCTCTACATGGGTTCCGGTTGTGAGCTTATTTGGAGTGCTTTTTAGTTTTAGATCATTTTCTCCCATCGTTGTCTGTAGACCTCTGTTGATTTGTCATGCTTGATTTTATTTTGAGCTTACTCAAGGACGAGCAAGGTCTAAGTATGGGGGAATTTGATATGCTGTATTTCATATAGCATAACTAGGACTAAATAGTACATTTTATATATAGATTTAGGTCCATTTAGTGCTTGTAACGACATATGAGTAGAAGACCGAAGACTTGAAGAAATTAGAAGAATTGAAGTCGTGATTAGAAGACCGAGAAGTGAAGACCGCGGAGTAGATCGCCCGCGGTGGAGACAAGATTCAGGTCCGCGGTCGCTGAGGTTTAAGGTCGCGGTCGCTGAGTCAACGTTGACTCGGATGAGGATTTCTACAGTAACGCGATCGCGGAGGTTGTTCGCCGCGCCCCCGGAGGTCCACGTCAGCAAAAATCCGAGGCGGCAATTGCTCTTTCTTTCTATCTATCTATATTTATTTTCGATTTTATTTTTATTTCGTACGAGTTATTGGAGACTATTAAGACCCAGTTTTTCAGCCTTGTTTTGTATTCTCTCTTAGACCTAATTTTAGATTTTGGTATTTTCTCTCTTATTAAGAACTAAAGTCCCTAAATTCTATTTAAGTTGAAGCTTTTTAGACTCAAGTTGTTGTGAGATTCGTCTATTCAGGTTTATTTCTACAGGTTATTTCAATTCTCTTGTGCGTAATTTATATTGATTGTATTGATTTCTTCAGGCTTAGCTAACTTGTTGGAATTAATGTTATCTATTGCTAGATCTAGGTTTTCTCGTAACAAAGCCTAATCTTTGTGGCAACTCAATTGATTTAGGTATCGTTGGACTAAAACAATTGAGAAAGAGATTTGAATGCATGTTAGTTGTTTGACTCGTTGGAATTCAATTGCATGTATCCTGCTTATCCTTGTTCTTAATGCTAATATCCATATAATTTATGATCGTTTCATGAATTGTTTGGGTATTAAGTTTGCATGTCTCGTTGTCATGTTATATTTGTGATCAGGATAGGAATAACCAAAAGGAATAACTTGTTTGAATCTGTGATCAATTGTTTGAGGAAGAAAAGTGGATACTTGAGTAGGATTGTTTTACCTAATTGGTAAAAATCCAATCTTTGCCTTGTTTGATTACTTGCTTTGTTTGTTTCAATTTTCTAGTTTTAGTTTACAATTCACAAAATCCCCCCTTTGTTATTTCTTTGAGTTGATAATAATAAGACTTAGGATACAAGTGTCTCTTGGGTTCGACCGCGACTTACTGACTGTACTAGTTGAGTAACTAGGGAATTATTTTTGATTTGGCATCAACGACTTTAAGCCACTCAAATTTTGGGGTTGTTTCCGGGCAGATACTGAGTGCCAGTAGGTGGTGGGATTTGCTTTGATTTGTCACAACTTAGGAAAGCTAAGTTGATATCTAATGCTGAGAATGGAGGTTGGATCTGGAACTGTGGTAGGCAGCATGATGAATATTTATGTCTGCCTAGGGAGTTTGGATTTGAGGAGACAACTGATCGTTTTTATTTGGAGTCTGATGTGATGGTAGTAGAGGATGAGGAGGCTGAGTATGAGCATCACGATGAGCATCCTTAGGGGCAACATGAGGCTAGTCCTTCTGGTGATGGAGGAGCTCCAGAGTGGTATGATGAGATGCACTCTGCGATGGAGACCCTGAGTTTGAGGGTTGATTTTATGGCTGACCAACAGAGCTACTTTATCAGACAGCAGGCAAACATGAGGGGTACATTAGAGGATGTGGGGGAAGAATGTCAGAGACATGTCTGTGACTATGGATCAGATGAGGGAGCGTCAAGAGGCATTTTATCAGCATTATTGGCCTCAGTACCCTTAGCATTTCCCACAGTCAGGTCCAGCACACCGAGTCTACTGTTTATCCTTTCCTTTTATCTTTATCTGATTTGTCTTTTATTTCATTAAGGGCAATGAAAGGTTTAAGTATGGGGGAGGGAGTACTCACTGTTGTATATATGTACAGTTGCATTCAGTTTCTGCATTTCAGATTTAAAATTATATAAAAAAAGAAGCCATAAAGAAAGAGAAAAAGGCATAAGAAAATCCTGGGATGAGCTAAAAACCCGAAAGGGCGGCTAAGGTAATAAGCAAGTAACCCGGACCAGCATTAGGCTGGGGTAATAAAAGGTTAATGAGAGATGTGAGTAATTGTGAGCACACCTAAAAAAAATGAAAAGAGTGATTAGGTGAAAATCCGAAAGGGCGCCTAAGTAGAATGAGTGGTAAAATCAGAGTGTTTAGGATTCATATTCTACTTTGGGGTCTGGGGATTACACTTTAGATGTTGCGTAGATCCTAGGTTGCTCTACATTTTTTTGGAGCTTTAGTGTTATATCTTGTATCTGTGAGGTGTGTGATTTGAACTTTCGTGTTTTTGCTCATTATTTCTCTACATGGGTTCGGGTTGTGTGCTTATTTTGAGTGCTTTTTAGTTTTAGATCATTTTCTCCCATTGTTGTCTGTAGTCCTTTATTGATTTGTCATGCTTGATTTTATTTTGAGCTTACTCGAGGATGAGCAATGTCTAAGTATGCGGGAATTTGATATGTTGTATTTCATATAGCATAACTAGGACTGAATAGTACATTTTATATATAGATTTAGGTCCATTTAGTGCTTGTAATGACATATGAGTAGAAGACCGAAGACTTGAAGAAATTGAAAGAATTGAAGTCGGGATTAGAAGACCGAGAAGTGAAGACCGTGGAGTAGATCGCCCGCGGTGGAGACAAGATTCAGGTCCGCGGTCGCGGAGTCAACATTGACTAGGATGAGGATTTCTACAGTACCGCGATCGCGGAGGTCCACGTCAGCAAAAATCCGAGGCGGCGATTGCTCTTTCTATCTATCTATATTTATTTATATTCGATTTTTTTTTATTTCGTACGAGTTATTGGAGATTATTAAGACCTAGTTTTTCAGCCTTGTTTTGTATTCTCTCTTAGACCTAATTTTAGATTTTGGTATTTTCTCTCTTATGGAGAACTAAACTCCCTAAATTCTTTTCAAGTTGAAGCTTTTTAGACTCAAGTTGTTGTGAGATTCGTCTATTCAGGTTTATTTCTACAGGTTATTTCAATTCACTTGTGCGTAATTTATACTGATTGTGTTGATTTCTTCACGTTTAGCTAACTTGTTGGAATTAATGTTATCTATTGCTAGATCTAGGTTTTCTCGTAGCAAAGCCTAATCTTTGTAGCAACTCAATTGATTTAGGACTCGTTGGACTAAAACAATCGAGAAAGAGATTTGAATGCATGTTAGTTGTTTGACTCGTTGGAATTCAATTGCATGTATCCTGCTTATCCTTGTTCTTAATGATAATATCCATATTATTTATGATCGTTTCATGAATTGTTTGGGTATTAAGTTTGCATGTCTCGTTGCCATGTTATATTTCTGATCAGGATAGGAATAACCAAAAGAAATAACTTGTTTGAATCTGGGATCAATTGCTTGAGGAAGAAAAGTGGATACTTGAGTAGGATTGTTTTCCCTTATTGGTAAAAATCCAATCTTTATCTTGTTTGATTACTTGCTTTGTTTGACCCCGACTTACCGACTGTACTAGTTGAGTAACTAGGGAATTATTTTTGATTTGGCATCAACGACTTTAAGCCAGTTAAATTTTGGCGCCGTTTCCGGACAGATACCGAGTGCCAGTAGGTGGTAGGATTTGCTTTGATTTGTCACAACTTAGGAATGCTAAGTTGTTATCTGATGCTGAGAATGGAGGCTGGATCTGGCACTATGGTAGGCAACATGATGAATATTTACGTCTTCCTAGGGAGTTTGGTGTAAAGCCCGAAGCCTAAGAAGCGGTATCCCATGCCAACGCAAGGACTTTCCAAGAGGTCACCCATCCTGGTACTACTCTTGCCCTTGCACGCTTAACTTCTGAGTTCTTTGTCCTCACTCGAACCCAGAAAAGGAAGAGCTCTTGTTGACATGGGGATCACCTTAATTCCTTATAAATTATTGGGGTGTTACAATCTCCCCCACTTAAGCACTTGACGTCCTCGTCAAGGCCCAAGGACCACCCTCCAGGTTGAGTGACTGCCCTCCGGACCACGCCAACTCGTAACCCGAATTTGGCTCTGATACCATTTGTAAGGCCCGAGGCATTAGAAGTGCTATCCCATGCCAACCCGAGAACTTCCCAGGAGGTCACCCATCCTGGTACTACTCTCGCCCATGCACGTTTAACTTCTGAGTTCTTTGTCCTCACTCGAACTCAGAAAAGGAAGAGTTGTTGTTGACATGGGTAGCACCTCAATTCCTTATAAATTATCAGGATGTTACAGTTTGGAGTTGAGAAGACAGCTGATCATTTTTATTTGGAGTCTGATGTGATGGTAGTAGAGGATGTAGTAGAGGAGTAGGAGGCTGAGTATGAGCATCACGATGAGCATCCTCAGGGGCAGCATGAGGCTAGTCCTTCTGGTGATGGAGGAGCTCCAGAGTGGTATGATGAGATGCACTCTGCCATGGAGACCCTGAGTTTGAGGGTTGATTTTATGGCTGACCAGCAGATCTACTTTATCAGACAATAGGCAGACATGAGGAGTACATTAGAGGATGTGGGGGAGGAATGTCAGAGACATGTCCGTGACTATGGATCAGATGAGGGAGCCTCAGAAGGCATTTTATCAGCATTATTGGCCTCAGTACCCTCAACATTTCCCACCGTCAGGTCCACCACAGTGAGTCTACTGTTTTTCCCTTCCTTTTATTTTATCTGATTTGACTTTTATTTCATTGAGGGTAATGAAAGGTTTAAGTATGGGTGAAGGAGTACTCACTGTTGTATATATGTATAGTTGCATTTTCTGCATTTCAGATTTAAAATTATAAAAAAAAAGAAGCCATAAAGAAAGAGAAAAAGGCATAAGAAAATCCTGGGATAAGCTGAAAACCCGAAAGGTCGGCTCAGGTAATAAGCAGGTAACCCGGACCAGCATTAGGCTGGGGTAATAAGAGGTTAATGAGAGATGTGAGTAATTGTGAGCACACCTAAAAAAATGAAAAGAGTGATTAGGTGAAAACCCGAAAGGGCGCCTAAGTAGAATGAGTGGTAAAATCAGAGTGTTTAGGATTCATATTCTACTTTGGGGTCTGGGGATTACACTTTAGATGTTGGGTAGATCCTAGGTTGCTCTACATTTTTTGGAGCTTTAGTGTTATATCTTGTATCTGTGAGGTGTGTGATTTGAGCTTTCGTGTTTTTGCTCATTATTTCTCTACATGGGTTCCGGTTGTGAGCTTATTTGGAGTGCTTTTTAGTTTTAGATCATTTTCTCCCATTGCTGTCTGTAGACCTTTATTGATTTGTCATGCTTGATTTTATTTTGAGCTTACTCGAGGACGAACAAGGTCTAAGTATGGGGGAATTTGATATGTTGTATTTCATTTAGCATAACTATGACTAAATAGTACATTTTATATATAGATTTAGGTCTATTTAGTGCTTGTAACGACATATGAGTAGAAGACCGAAGACTTGAAGAAATTGGAAGAATTGAAGTCGGGATCGAGAAGTGAAGATCGTGGAGTAGATCGCCCGCGTTGGAGACAAGATTCAGGTCCGCGGTCGCGGAAGGTTAAGGCCGCGGTCGCGGAGTCAACGTTGACTCTGATGAGGATTTCTACAGTAACGCGATCGCGGAGGTACACGTCAGCAAAAATCCGAGGCGGCGATTGCTCTTTCTATCTATCAATATTTATTTATATTCGATTTTATTTTTATTTTGTACGAGTTATTGAAGACTATTAAGACCTAGTTTTTCAGCCTTGTTTTGTATTCTCTCTTAGACCTGATTTTAGATTTTGGTATTTTCTCTCTTATGGTGAACTAAACTCCCTAAATTCTATTCAAGTTGAAGCTTTTCAGACTCAAGTTGTTGTGAGATTCATCTATTCAGGTTTATTTCTACAGGTTATTTCAATTCTCTTGTGCGTAATTTATATTGATTGTGTTGATTTCTTCACGCTTAGCTAACTTGTTGGAATTAATGTTATCTATTGCTAGATATAGGTTTTCTTGTAGCAAAACCTAATCTTTGTAGCAACTCAATTGATTTAGGACTCGTTGGACTAAAACAATTGAGAAAGAGATTTGAATGCATGTTAGTTGTTTGACTCGTTGGAATTCAATTGCATGTATCCTGCTTATCCTTGTTCTTAATGCTAATATCCATATTATTTATGATCGTTTCATGAATTGTTTGGTTATTAAGTTTGCATGTCTCGTTGTCATGTTATATTTCTGATCAGGATAAGAATAACCAAAAGGATAACTTGTTTGAATGTGTGATCAATTGCTTGAGGAAGAAAAGTGGATACTTGAGTAGGATTGTTTTCCCTAATTGATAAAAATCCAATATTTGCCTTGTTTGATTACTTGCTTTGTTTGTTTCAATTTTCTAGTTTTAGTTTACAATTCACAAAATCCCCCCTTTGTTATTTATTTGAGTTGATAATAATAAGACTAGGATACAAGTGTCTCTTGGGTTCGACCCCGACTTACCGACTGTACTAGTTGAGTAACTAAGGAATTATTTTTGATTTGGCATCAACGACTTTAAGCCAGTCATTAAGTGATAAACAAACAGTTTTTATATGAGTTTTCGCAACCAGTTGGAAAACTACAACTAGTTTTTGATACCCAACAAGTACACCCTTAATGAAACGCCCGAAAAAAAATACAAGACAATATCTCCGTGACGGATGGAGTATTTAGAGTCATTTAGAGTCAGCGAATACAAAAAGATAATTTTTTATAAATATTTGGTGAAATTAGTAAATCATGAGCATATTCAACTTTCCTTTTGGACAAATATAATCAACATATTTGTATAAATATTCGTTTGATCATATCCTTTTTAATGTCACATAATTAATCTTTAGTTTTACCTTGAATTAGAGCTGTCAAATGGGTCAGTCAGGTCGGGTTCGGGTCCAATTATTTCGGGTTCGAGTTAAGTCGGGTTCGGATCGTAACGGGGTTACAGATCAAATCTGATCGGATCATTGAAGGTTTTCGTTTTATTTAGAATTCGTGTTCAAAATTTTCAGATCTTGATCTTAAAATTTTCAGGCGATTCGGGTCAATTTTTCGAGTCGTATCGGCTTTTGAGTTTTTGACAGCTCCACCTTGAATGCATTCATTTAATTTTATCCATTATTTTCTGCTATGAATTTTAACAATTAATTTACTTACTTTTGACAATTGATGATCAACATTCAATTTTACTTACAACTCTTGCTATTTTACTTTTAATATCATTTATTGATTTTTTACATAATAGTTGGAAATTGTTTGTGATGATTAGTTCCATTTAATATGTAATAAATAAATCATAATTATAAATAAAATTAAAATTAAATGTTCCATGTAGCTAGTATTAAATTTTCACCTACT
This sequence comes from Fallopia convolvulus, assembly GCA_964016875.1. Lineage (NCBI taxonomy): Eukaryota > Viridiplantae > Streptophyta > Magnoliopsida > Caryophyllales > Polygonaceae > Fallopia > Fallopia convolvulus. The sequence goes on from OZ024720.1 coordinate 5,848,941, forward strand.
CCCTCCGTTTCGCAATATAGGGGTGTTTAGAATTTTACACATATATTAAGATATGCTTAAAATGGAATTGATGAGATTTTGTTTTTTGTGTACAAATTAATATGAAATTAAATCATGTAAAATCACCCAATGGGTGACATTTTTTAGTATTTCTAAGTGCATTGGAACTAGAAATGCATTAATTAAATGTTATTTTTAGCAAGTTTTAGTATTAATTAATAAGAAATAGACTTATATTGTGAAACAAGATTTTAAGCTAAAACGACCCTATATTGCGAAACGGAGGTAGTATAATATTTCGTAACCTTTTTTTCCTTCATCAATTACGTACTTACAACCATTTCCCTTTTCATTTATATTATACGGAGTACATTGTTCTACAAGTGCTCTTATGGTAAAATGTGAAGTGTGTAGTTCCCATGAAATTAAATCACGAGAAAGTTAATTTCTGAGAATTTTATTTTACAGAATTTATGAAAAAGTGTTTGGCTAAAATTAAAGATTATTTGTCAAAAATCATCTTTTAAAATGAGTGTTTTTGTAACAAACCACCTTATAAATTTATTTAAACAAAATCACCTTTTATAATATAGTTTTTTAAGTTGAACCACCTATAATATAATTTGGACCAAATGCCCTTAAATACACAAGCATCAAACCAAATAAGCATCAATACGAAAATCCTTTTATGAGTTATACATATCTTTATTTCTCAAAGTTAATTTGTTTAATTATATTATGAATGTTGGAAATGTCCATTGTTAAATAGGTTATAAGTGTTATTTGTTCAAAAATAATGTAAATTTTGGTCAAATGAAAAAAATGCATTGGGAGTATTTTTTTTTTGTTCCAAAGATTAGGGAGTAAAGTTTGAACTCAAAACAACTACTATGGTTCCTACTAAAAAAATAAGTACTATTGTGCATGATGGGATTGAATGGATCATGTAGTTTCATGCACATCATAAATGCTATCAATACACTTAACATAAATAAAAGATTCGCTCCTATTGCTAACAATAAATCATATCCTTATCTATTCTTTTAATTGCTCTCAAAATCTTTATTTTCTATAATAATTGCATGAAAGAATCTTCCCCTTCACCCCACATTTTATGATTTCTTAAGATTTTCCCATTTTCATTAAAGCCCAAAATATATATAAATTTATATTTTTTCTGGTAGTACTAAATTATTATTTACTTCTATATATAAACCAATATTTTGTCAAGAGAGAAGACCATGCCACAAATCTTTCTTAAAGAGTAGAAACAATGAGATTCTTCTTCTATATGTTGTATGCTTGTTTTCTGCTCCTCTCAGGTCAAGAGAAAACTAAGGCACTAAATTTGTATTGTTTGTTCAATTAAATCACTTCCAAGTACTAATCATTGTGCCTTTGCATTTGTACATAATGCAGGTTTTGTTCATGGCTTAGAGTATGACTACTCCGCTACTACAGAGGTATATATTAACAAAAAATGCTTCTTATCTTATTACAAAAAAGTTTGACAACATAATTTCTAGGAATTTTAATGTAGCTAATTAAACTTCTTGCAATTGCAGTGCTTGGAAGAGCCATGGGATGTGCAGTATGGAGGAGGAATCTTGGCGAATTCGGGCTTCGACAACGAAACCGAAGGATATGATGGACAAGTTTTGGACATGGAAATATAAAGGTTGATTCAACAAAGGGAGGAAACAAGTTTGTTGTTGCATTCAATAGAAAGCTTCCTACAGACAGTTTGTCTAAAAGAGTTGAACTTGAGGAAGGAAAGATTTACGCCTTCTCCGGTTAGTTTAGTACTGTGCATTATTCTTCAATAATTTTCATTTTAGTCTACTAATCTTGTTAGAAGAACAATGGTTTTATTTTTGAACATTTTGGTAATTAAACAAACATTTGATGTTAGTATCATTAGACCTTAGTTGATTGTAGGGTAAATTAGAGTGAAATTAAGGAGAAATGCATGGTTATATTATTTATTCCTAGTAGCTGTACAAAAAAGCCTCATGGTAATCCTTAGGATTTAGGAACATCAAAGTTGAATAAATGATGATTCCCAAGAACTTATTTTCCTAAGACAATAATTTCCCATGAATTGAATCTATAGGAAGTCAAAAATCATGTTTGATTGAAAATAATTTTATTTTCTACAAATATAGGAATTTTAAAATTATCATTTAAAATCATAGGAAGTGGATCTTACTCACCCTACCATGGTAAGTCCACTTCCTATAATTTGGAAAGTGAATCTTCCAAGGAAGATTAATTAATTTTCTACATTTTAAACTTATAAAAATGAACCAAACACATGAATTAATATTAATTTTTGGAATTGTTGTACTTTCTGGGAAGTAGAACACGATGCAAGAGTTTGTGGCTCGATAGATTGAATCATTTAATATGAACCAACTATATTCCAACAAAAGACTTTGAATTAGAGAGTAAAGAACTAAAGATTGTATATATAAACATAGAGATTTTTTTAATGACGATGATGATTTTTGTGCTTTATGGTATTTTGAAATTGGAATTGTTAGGTTGGGTGCAAGTGAATGAAGGGAATGCAACAGTGAGTATGGTATTTACAACTCCTGCTGGAGAAACGATTTATGGAGGTGGAGTTATGGCTCAACATGGATGCTGGAGAATGCTTAAAGGTGGAATTGTTTCCAATTTCTTTGGCCCTGCTGATATGATTCTTATGGTATAAATAACTCCAACTCAAGATTCTTTCTTAGTTATTTGTTGATATACTAATTTAATTATTATTTCAATAAGGTTTAATAGTTTTCTATTCCTGGTTTTAGTTCCCAAAATTAGTAATCCTAACCTATGCCCTAAGGGCATAGGATAGAAAAACCATTAATTAAAATTGGGGGCAATCTTGAGAAAAGTCCTCTAAATTGTGGGTGATTTTCGGTAATTATCCCACTATATTACAAAAAATGACTTGTAAATTATTCCACCTAGAGCTATTGTTATCTTATTTTGTATACACTTTTTTAACTCTATCTTTTCTCAATTTAATAAAAAAAGAGAGAGAATTTACCCTCCTCTAATTTCACGTGTATTGTGTGCTTTCTTTATGTATCAATTGTTTCTTTATCAAATAAATTTATCTTCTTTCTCATTTCCGTGATTGCATTAATGTAGAGTAATAACACAACAGTGGAGATATGGGCAGATAACATTGCCTTGCAGCCTTTTACAGAATATCAATGGAGATCTCATCAAGATCAAACCATTCAAAAGGTAAATTAAAAAAAAGGAAATTTTGGTTCGTGCCTCCGAGTTTTAAGGATATTTCAGTTGGTGTCCTAAAATTGAGGTCTTACATTATGAATACATCTTATTGTAGGTACGCAAGAGCGTAGTGAACTTCCACACAAGTTACACCAACAAAACCCGAGCCACCGACGCCATGATCACTCTCAAACTAACAAAGCCACACTTTCCAATAGGAAGCGTAATCAACGAAAAAATCCTAACGAATCCGTCCTACCGAAAGTGGCTCGCGTCAAGATTCACGGTCACAACATTCGAGAACGAGATGAAATGGTACAGCACCGAGAATGTACAAGGGAAAGAGGATTATAAAGTCTCAGATGCAATGATGAGATTCGCCGACAAATATAGAATCGCGGTACGAGGACACAATATATTATGGGACGACCCGAGATACCAACCTTATTGGGTCAACAACCTCTCACCCAACCAGCTCCAGATCGCGGTGCAAAGGAGAATCAACTCGGTGTGTCGAGGTATAGAGGAAGGCTAATCCATTGGGACATCATAAATGAAAATGTGCATTTCGGATTCTATGAGAGTAAACTTGGAGGAGACGTTTCTGCTAAGACTTATGCTAGGGTTCATCAACTTGATCCTAGACCAATCCTATTCATGAACGAGTATAACACGATTGAAGTGAGTCAAGACAAGGATGTTGCGCCATATAACTACTTGAGTAAGCTTCATAGCATCATGTCTTACTCTAAGAATGGCAATTTGCCACTTGGCATTGGGTTGGAGTCGAGGTTTGCGGTTGGGCAACCGAATTTGGCTTATATGAGAGCCGGGATGGACACCTTGGGCGCGACTAGGCTTCCTCTTTGGCTCACCGAGGTGTTTGTTGACTCGCAGCAAAATCAGGTACATCGACATATAATAAACATTCAATCCAACCAATTAATTAAAACGGTATGATATGGTACATTGCTTTCTTCTAGGGTATAGCTTTTTACGAGGTTACAACTATCCAACATATTGGTCGGCTTAGCTTCTACGTTAGAAGTTGGATTTCGAACTTACTACATAAAATCAATTAATGTACATAACATTGATTGTTACATTTTTGTGTAGGAACATATCTTGGAGCAAGTATTAAGGGAGGGATACGCCCATCCTGCGGTAAAAGGGATAGTTATGTGGCCGAATTGCCCGTTGAAAGACCAATGCAAGATGTGTTTTACCGACGCCAACTTCAGAAACACACCAAATGGAGACGTTGTGGATAAGTTGATCAAGGAATGGGGCTCCAAGAATTCTGAGATCACGCTCCATTGTGATGGATCTTGTAGCATCTCTCTCCCTCATGGGAAGTACGAGGGATTCGTTTGGAGTCCTAAGATGGATCTCAAAATGCCGTTAAATGTGGTGGTGAAGGAAGACAGTGTGGAAAGCTTTGTTCATGTTGTTGAATTGGATCATGCAGTTGCGAAATAACTTAGCAAAATGTGCATGATTTCGAAGTCCAAAGCTAAAATTAGTGTATACATGCAGCAAATTAATTCATCTTCTTAGAGATAATGAAAAAGTAGTTTAATTTGGTCAAGTGTTCATAAAATTGGCATTTTTTGTTGTTTTATCCTTGATTTGAAGAAGCGAATTAATTGTACTTAAAACTTATGACATCTAGGTTAGAATGTCATGCACATTTCTCAACACATGGCAATTATATTTAACCTTGAAAAAAAATAGAATAACATTTCAACTAATCTTGTTTACCATTAATAAAAAAAACTGACTATGATCAAATTCTTAACGTGTCAAAAAATTAAAGTAAAGTCAAATACAATGCAATGCATATAGATTGAAAAATAATAGCTTCATAATTTTGACATGACTTTATAACTATATCTTATAATACCTTAACCTCAAAAGATCATATTCTATATTTTATTTTGTGCAATTTGTCCTCTTTATGATATAATAATAAAATAATCATCATCATTATTCCATTTGAAACAATATTAGAAATGACTTTATAGTTTATATGTGACATGCATGCATGTCTTAATCGACTATGATATATAGAATTAAAGTTGACTTCCCATCATTCACATGCATGATCGATGCACCTAGCATATTCGTCTTTTCAATTTGATATGATATATAAGATTAGGGTCGGAGATAAATTAAGATGACTTTTTACACGTAACTATAGCATATAATAGAATTAGAAGATTAAAAATATTATAAGCTTATCATTTTTAAAATATAGAATAAAAAACATAGAGGCACATAATCTTTTTAAAAAAAAAAATTGGTCAATTTTGAAAAAATTATAATTGGTCTAATGGTTGGGAATTGGGGATTGTCTTGACAAATAATTAATATAATCATTTAAAAAAATCGATATAGCGCGCACATTATTGCTAAAAAAAGGTCGTATTTGTATAATCGTATATAGATTCAAAACAACACAAACCTATAATTTTCAAACCCATTTATTAATTAACATTTATAATGCACCCGCCTAGTTAATTATTTAATGTATACAATATTAGCCTTAGAACTAGTGTCGTCTCAAGAACGTGAGTGCATATGGATCATGGATGATGCATGCTTTTGTCTCAATCATCAAGAATGATAACTAGCTTAATTGTCTTTCCTCCCTTCGTTATATACACTACAAATACTAACCCATATGGAGATCATCGAGATGTTGCGGCCAATTAATATCTAATATCTCTCTCAATCGTTCTGAACATTCACTCATTAATTAAGCATGAAGGTAATTTGAATTACTTGTATAGCTTTCCATAAAAAAAAACTTCATTATTATGTTCATCTTCTCTCGAAATAGTATACAGTTTTTATACTTACAATTGTGTATGCAAATATGCAGCAAAAGATTATAATCAAAGTACAAATAGCCTGCCACAAATGCAGGACCAAAGCCCTCAAGATCGCCGCCGGTGCATCGGGTACGTACATTGATTTAACACATTTCACTGCGGTATTTTTTTGTTTTACAAGTGACCACCCACATTCGCAATCGGAAAATCATCTTAGAACATCTGTTGTATGAGATTTTCAGAGATCGAAGTAGCATTGTTGTTAAAGTCTAATGGGTCAAAATATATAATGTTCGAGGTTCACACGTCCATTCATGCGCAAATTAAGCCCGACATAAAGCCAGTGAATTTACATTCTAAAAATCAATTTGACAATAGAAAAAGTAAGTCAAGAGCTTATACAATTTTTTTATCGTATTTTTAGATGTGTGAAATCTTTTATCTCCACAAATGCAGTCGAAGTCAATGACTAAGATAATTCAATCTGTTAGTAAAATAATTAACTTCTTAAAAAAATCGTAAAAAAAAAGAGTTTAGGTAATGTCGAAATCCAAAACTATATTGGCCATGGATGGAACTGGCCCTAATCAATTCGATGGGCCGATAATATGATTATATGAGGGTCGTGTGTGCTAACTAATTTAAGTGTTTAACATATACGAGCCCAATGTGATTCTAATCCAAAATCATATGCCCATTGATTAAGAATTTTAGTCTTATTTTTCTGTCTTAAAACAATTCTTAATCGAGATTTATCAATTCTTACCACAAAAAATAGAGTTTAGGTGATCAATTTGAGCATCAATTGCAGGAGTCGTATCAGTGACGGTACAAGGGGACGAGGCCTTGGTGGTAACAGGGAGGTGCGTTGACCCGGTATCGTTGACCGCCACCCTCCGGAAGAAAGTCGGCGTCGCCATTCTTCTCTCCGTCGAAGAACTCAAAGACCCGCCTCCGCCCAAGAAGGAGGCCCCACCACCGCCTCCCGCCGCCAAACAAGAAAAGGTAGCGCCGCCGCCAGCCGCCGGAGACAAGAATAAGGGCGGCGGCGAAGAAAAAGAAAAGTCAAAGGAGAAGACCCCGGAGAAAGAGAAGCCGGCGCCAACGCCACCTGCGCCGGCACCGCCACCGTGTTATTCGTACGGAATGCCGCCGTGTCAGCCAAGTAATTATTATTACCCGCAACCTCAGTATTGTATGTACGAGGTTCCTCCGCCTGATCCCAACCCTCCTTGTTCTATCATGTGATCTTTTCTTTTTCCCTTTTTAAATTGCTCTTTGTTCAGGATCGAGATAATAAATATTTATGATATGTATGATGCAGTGAGATGGGATCTTGTAGCTCTTGCACAAATATTCGAATTCCTAATACTTATTGGTGGTCAAAAAAAGATATTTAGATGTACATTTCGAAATCCTAGATTTGATCTTGTATTCTCTATATATAAAAGTCCCTATGTGTGACCTAATAAGATGGATCTAATCTCTCTCCTTTCTCTCTATTCTCTATGTATTCTCTCTATTTTATAACACGTTATCAGCACGATTTGCTCTTAACCGAAGGTATTATTCTTAAGACTAATTTCTCTCCTCGTTTCACTCCTCACAAATACATGTTATGAGATGTGAGTCTGTTTTGCTTCGTATTCATATACTACTCACCCTTACACTCTATAAGATTTGTACGTTTTTTATATATATTGTATTGCATATCTAATTTGCATGATCCAATTTGTTCAATATTTCTATAGATTTACATATATACATGATCGATTTGTATGTATATGGAGTGATCGATGCATACATGAGTTCGGTAATGCATACATGAGTTTTTTAATTAAGTTTGCTTTTGGTTTGTGTAAGTTTACATATTCTGTTTGAGCGTGATTATGTTTGACCATGTAATACGTTTCTTCACGATCGATTTTGTTTAATTAATTAAACAAACGTCTGTTTACATGTGTATGTAAATATTACTTGATATCTTTTCTTGTTCTGTTTTGTTATACTAGTTGGGGTGCCTATACGTATATTTGCAACTTCAATTAGGACAAAGTGTAGGATAGGTTTTTTGCATACGTTACATGAATTGGTCCGCGAGATGTGTAGGAAATAATTGGACAGAGTAGTACACTATTAAATGTGTTGATCTCCACCATCTCCATAGGAATTGCAGCTACAGGAGCTAATCAAAAGAGATATTTAAAAGGAGTCCCAAAACAAACAAGACACTACATTATAAAATGTATTTATATTATTGACACCTCCTCTACATCAATCGTCCCAGCTTATAAATATTCATAGAAATTAACAAAAAGTTATTAGTACATCTATTTGAGTATATTGTTAACATAATCCTGAAAGAATAGAGCCTTGATCAAAACCAGAGAAAGAGTTTTAAGCAAGCAGTAAAACACAACCAAATAAACAACCCACTAAGTAAGCAAGCACAAACCATTTCCACAATCTCAAACCCTTTAATTGAACCCACACACATCTTCTTAATAGAAGAGCTACAAGCTAAACAAGCTAGAATGGCAAGAAAACTAAATAATGAAGCAAAAATTTATCTGTCATCCTAAGACTTCGATTCTTATGTACTGCTTCGAATCAATTTACAATTTCATTTTCTCCAACAAGCAAGGATTCACTGTTGAAAACAGCTATACTCACCTTAAGCCTTTTAGCAAGATCTTCATGACGACGTATAACACCACTTGTACTGTCCATCACTTTAGCATCTTCTAGCCTTCGTCACTTCTGCTTGTAGAAGTTGGGAAAAAATGAGATTGAATTTCTTTTGTAGGTGGATAAGAGACAATTCTAAAAAATGGCATAATATAAAATTTAAAGAATATTCATTCTCAAACCACATCCATGTTTTACATAAATTCAATATTTTTCTCTAATGAAATAGTCCTTCCCTAGACACCCAAAACTCAAGACACAAATTGGTTCATGTTTTCCCATGAATTTCTCACATTTCATGTAGAGGCTGTACAGGAATGCAATGCAAACCAAAATAGCTTTTCCCCTTGTGGAATGCAGCAAAACCAAGTGTAAGGAATTCCATAACTTTTGATGCTTCACTTAACGACACTATCACAATCTTTGATATATAAGGCATAAGAGATAAATGTAATTAAAGTAGATCCAAGGTCAGAGTGGCAATACACATACCAAAATATAACATCTTTCCACAATTCATCTCCATGGTACATAATATTTTTGGTAAAACTATAAGACCCTCTTCCTTCTGATTTTGAATGGGATCACTGTTCTCCCCCATATTTAAGTTGCAGCTTCCAGCTTAAACACGAAAGATAGTTGAAAGTAGATAAACAAAGAAGTAATGAAAGAAGCAAAGTAAGATAAATAGATCCTTAACTCCATGATATGGTGAAATCATATAGGTATGGTGAATGGGACATCATGGGAGGGTAATTATCTAAGGCTCTTCGAATTGCAACACCTTACTGCACTATTCTTCCACCACTACCATTTCTTTACGATGAATAAATTAAGGTCAATCGAGATCCGTTACGATGAATAAATCACTATTAAAGCCTGAACAATGTAATTGGCCAGAATCTTGCACTGAATAGCATACTGAGAGAAATTGTCGACACTGTACAACTGACAATATAGAAATAATCAGGAGAACAAAGAATGTTAGAAATCTCCAATGAAGAATAACAAATTCAGCACAAGGGTGGGGAAACCTTGATCTGTAACTTTGACTCCTTGTTCATACTCCCGCGCTCTATGCGGCGATTTAGAGAAGTAAACAAGGGCGATTTGGTTATGGGAATTTCAAGTATTTCACATTCTTGGCCCTGGGCGGCTATAGCCCTCTTCAATTTCTAAAAAAAAGGAACTAAAATCAATTTGGCAAATCAGAAAACTGATTTGAGGTTAAACCCTCACCCTAGAAAAAAAAAAACTAAAACACAAAATTAAACCCATAGCCATAAAAACGGGAGAAGGAACGAGAACAAAAATTCGGTAACTGCAAAACTCTACCACCACGGCCTGCTTCACTTGTTCGTCTGCGCCACCATATCCGGCGTGGTCTACGAGCTTCGGCTTGACACGGAAGTCTTTCCGGCGAGGATTTACGGATTGGGCGGAATCTTTCCGGCGTCCATAATGTTCATCATAAGGCAAAAGAGATGGAGCGAAGGAGAGAGAATAAGAGTGGCTGTGAAAAGCAATAGAGAAATCTTTACACCCCTAAAAGGCTGAGAAACAATTGTGAACAGTATCTCATCACTATTTAGGTACACTATCGTCTGGCCATAATTAAAGCAAAATTTATCTTTTAATTTTATTTTGTTTATAATCTTGTTAACCTAAATTACCGCTCCCCTTCTTCATTGCTTGCAACATTCGGCCGCCTTCCTCTAGCGTTTGTCTCTTCTAATTAGTTCTGACATCAGATATGCTTGCAAAAGCCTCTTTCTCTCTTTCGTTATTTTTCTTGCGTCCCTCTCCATTGATATAGGCATGCTCTTCAGGTGAGTTGTGCATCTATTGGTTCCTGAGAATTGGTTAAATTTCGGTTCTAATTCGATTTATTTGTGTTTTGCAGTCGTTCAATCTTACTGATTTCCAGATCTTGTTGTCCTTCCGCTACCTTCCTTGTTGATGCCTAAAGGTATTTACACTTTTGGTCTTTCTCCTTCCTAATCTATGTGTTTTTGACGTTTCATTCTCGTCCTTTGAATTGTTCCTCTCCTCAAAATTAATTGCTCCTCCTCAAGAAATATTTGTTTGATTTTAGTCTAAATAAGCAATCACTCATGTCTTGGTCTTGCTTTCCATGTTTATCATAGGTTAAGATTTCTTGTTGATAGTACAAATTAGTAATCTAGACAGTGCCTCCACTTTCCAATCAAAGGTAATGCTTGCTTTTATCATTAATTAGTATTGCAGCAAAGGTGTTTGATGAAATGCCCAAAAGAAATTTAAGTGAAACCAAAGTGATAGGGTGTTTAATCTTCTATCTCTCTTTTTTGTACATGAATTTGTGCAATTTCACCCAATGTGTATATGGTGCTGGTTGTATAATTATTGGAGGTACTAATTATTTTCATTTGTTTCACAAACACATATATGACTTATCTATCTAGAATTTAATCGAATGGATTGATCTTTATCTATCAGGGACTTGCAGTGAAGATGGGAATGGTGAAGATGAGTGGTTTATGGAGAGATGTGCTTCTACCTGCATCAAGAGATGGGTTTCACGATCGTGCCAAAGGAAATCTATGAAGGGCTTGGTACACGTAAGACCACTCAATGCAACTTTATTTAATAGGGAAATAATTTTTTTTTTCTTATGAATTAAGTTGGCTTTCTCTGTTTGATCATATTCTCAAATATCTAATTACTACATGAAATTCAAATCCCCACTTTACCTCTGTTTAATCATGTTATCCACTGTATTTGATCATCTATTATTTGTTTTCAATCTTTTGACATAGAACTCTTAATGGCTGTAAAAAAATGTCACTTGTGGATTAGATGTAGAGGTAGATTTCATTAGACTCATTGGACATCGGGGGTAAAATACCAATATTAAAACTACAACTCTAAGGTTTCCTGTTTATGCTAAGATGAAATTGTTTTAGCTTATTACCTCACTTTTTGAGTTGGATTTGTTGTGTGAAATGACATATTTTGTTGTATGCAGTACCTAATTACATGTTTTAAAGTATCTTAGATATTAGATCTCTAAATGAATTAGGCTATAAAAATAATGAGTGTTTTGTTTTCTTATTTTTCTCAAGGCTATTAGTATTACCATGCCATTCCCAAGCTGTGTTAAAGCTTGAGGTGAATAATTTTTCTTTAAGCAACAACAAAAAGCTCTCTAAAAGTACACTTTATTCTTTAATTAGCATGCATTATTTCGACTCTAATTTTTCAACCCATTTTAGTTGCCCATTTAGCTATTTATTTATACATTTTAAGTCATGTCAAAAAGTCATGCTAAACCCTTAGTTATAGAACGTTCATGAATGATAAATCAAAGATCGAACCGCCAAGTCGTAAAATTGGGTGCCCAATAGGACTTATTTGTTTTATTATGTGATTTATGATTAATAGTTTTTGGATTAATATTGATATGTTGATCTATTGAGGGCCTTATAAATACTTGTATTATGCATGTTAAACCTGGTCAAGAAGTGTTTTGCTAAACCATTAGTTTTATAGATGAGTAGGACTTATTTGTTTTATTAGGGGATTTATGATGATGATTTCTGGATTAATATTGATATGATTATATATTGATAGCTTGATCATATATATTCTCTTTCATTTATTAACTTGAACTTTGTTGATCACAATTTTTGTTGGTATGTATGTATGTATTGACCCTCTTTATACTTGATCAGATTTGAGAGCCCTTTAATTTCCTTTTTCAATTGATAGTTTGGGTGGCTTCACAGAATTTTGGCACAACAACTTGATATTTTTTCCTATTTTCAGTCTCCAGAAGTGTAAGGAAGGCCTCAAAAAATTTGATGTATGTCTCCAAAAATTATTAGCATTAATTTTAGCTGCCTTACAGACTATCTTACGTAATATGTTAAATCATTCATTTATTGTTGGACTTGAGAAGCTTTCTCACTCATATTATTGTTAAATGTTATATACTTAATTTACATGCTCATCGACCTTTTCATCTCAAGATACTGATTAAAAGTTTACTAGGCACTTTGCTTAACATAGCAATCCCTCTTGAGAAATTGGCATATAACATATTTTTGCCAATTATATGAACATTATTATGTTTGTAACGTATTTTTTTGCAAAAGCCACACACAGAAGAATTTTGAAATCCTTGGCTTTTGTTCTCTTCCAACAATTATTAAGGTAATATATACTGTTATTTTTTTTTGGTTTGATAATCAATACACGTGTTTAATATCTCCTAAATACTTTTCTACTTTGTCAAACTTTATATTTGTATTTTCACATATAAAATGAATTTTAGTAGATTCATAATGCATTTGGACTGTTAATATGTGTCCATGACTTGGATTAATCTTTTCCTACAATTACTAATATTTCTTTTTATTTAATTTTATGTTCAGATTGAGCTAGGAGGAACTGCAAAGTCTCAAATTCAAAACTGGTTTTCTTCATTTCAGAGTGAATCTTTCATCCCTTTTGGGACTTCTATTGGTGAGTCTTTCATTTATGTTATTAGGGGCACTAACCATTTGATTTTGTTTGGTTTATAATTTTTTTCTGGTTTATGGTTTTCAATAATTTTTTATAGAACCTAAATCGGTGGTCAATTACATTCGGAACTGGAGATCATCTGAGGAGTCATTAAAAGATCAAGTATGGATTTATATTTTCTTCAAATTATCATTAGATTAATGAAGTTTGTAGCATACATTTGATGAGGTATCTGAGTTGTTTTTTGTCGAATGTGTTTTTGAAATCCCTCTTTTTCTTTCCTTAGGTGAGACATATCATAGTCTGCAGAGTGAATTGAGGGAGCTTCCTTCTATATCTTGCATGAATACTTCGACATCCATATTCTGGAATACCAAATTATCAAGTGAATTTTATGACACATTTTTTGTTTATGTACGTTATAACTTGGATTGGCTATTTGTGTGTGTTTTTCGGTGGTTGGAATTTAGTTTAAGGGTAATTGTATTGAAAGTTTGATTAATTTTTGTTATTTTGTTGGTGAAACTGAAAGAATTTGCTTGAAGAGGTTAATTTCATTTATAATGGATATTTTCTACCTCATTAATAAATTTGAAGTGAGAAGACTTTCAAAAGGATGATCTGAGGATATAAATGAGTATATGCTAAATACATGTGGGCTTTGCCTTTTGACTATGGACACTTGTATGAGCATATACGGTTATGTAAGAAACCTGATATTTTCAAATGTATGTAATGTTAAACAAGTGATGTCTATTGTATTGCCCAAGGAAGACTCAAGGTGGATGGGTGGCATTTGTTTCTCAAGGAAGACCCAAGGTGGATGGGTGCATTTGTTTCTCCACAATGCCCTAATACATTTACCATATGCTTAATTAAACAATGAGACTAAGTCACTCTATAACTAACATTACATCCTCAACTTTTAGAAACAAAGACTATGAAGAGTGAAGACACATATTAATATGTTTCCCCGTGCGAAGCACGGGGCACTCTACTAGTAAAGAAGATGAGAGAGAAATAGAGAAATAGACGGTTGGATAGTGTCGAATTTAAACGGATGGTAGGATAGTGCCCGTTCTTATTTTTTATCCAAACTTCTATAGTAGTATATAATATGGATACATGAGATCTATAAGCATAAATCACATATGTCAAACTAGCTAGATACATATTGATAGGATCGTGTTTTTTTTATATGTTATCATACATACATTACTTCTCTATATTATTTACAATGATAAATTATTATTATTGTAGAAATATGATATATTCCCTGAAGTGGATGTATTTAAAAACGAATTTGTCCTCCGAGAGACAAATTATATGAACATATAAAGACAATAATTATCCCTGAAGTGATAATTTCTCGATTATTCATCTTCTGAGAAATGAATATATTAAGATCATATTACCATCGAAGCGGTAATTTTCAGCGTATGAAACATCAATATGTAACCCCTATAGTGGTTACTTCCATCCCTTTAAGAGATTGAAATATTATTATATTATCCCTCAAGTGATGAATATTTTCTCATGAAGAGTTGAATTTATAAATAAAATTATCCCTGAAGCGATAATTATTTCCTCCTGAACAGTTGAATTTACAAGTGATAATCATTTCCTCCTGAAGAGTTGAATTTACAAATAATATTATCACTGAAGTGATAATTATTTCCTCCTGAAGAGTTGAATTTACAAATAATATTATCCTTGAAGTGATAATTATTTCCTCTAAAGAGTTGAATTTACAAGTAATATTATCCCTGAAGTGATAATTATTTCCTCCTCAAGAGTTGAATTTACAAAATAATATTATAATTTTATCCCTGAAGTGATAAATTTCATTCCATGAAGTGAATGGATTATTTTATTTATTTTAATGTTCTTATATTATTATTTATTTATTATTTCACATATACTTGATTATGTTATATTATTTTCTCTTGAAGAGTTAACTGAATGTACAGAATAAGATTATCCCTGAAGTGATAATCCTCGTTCCTTGAAGTAAATGACAACTTCATTTTATCCCTGGAGTGATAATTCTCATTCCCTGAAGTGAATGAAATAATTTTTCTATTTTTATACTTGGAGTGATAATTTCCATCCTAGAAGTGGATGAAACAAATAATCCCCCGAAGTGGATGAAATAATTGAATCAATCCCCAAAAGTGGATAAATATAATAAAAGTTCCTACTCCTTGGAGTGAGTGGTGATACTAAAGCCGTCTCTTGAAATAAATGACATGATTCATGTGCAAATTGAAAAGAAAAATATCATCTCCAGAAGTAGACGATAAAGCTCATATGACAATATTATCTCTTGAAGTAGATAATAAAATACCCACATGGATATCACATTCTGAAGTATGTGACTAAAAGGTCACATTGAAATCACATCCTGAAGTATATGATTGAAAGAACACATGAATAATCACATAATAATCACATCCTGAAGTATGTGATGGAAAGAAGTCTAGAAGACTTCGCATTCAATCTCTTGTCACCAGAAGTTGACAATATTTTATGATATTTTATTTCTTTATTTATACTTATCAATTTAATTATTTATGTTATTGCTTATATACATTTTTAATTTGTTCTTAAAGTTAAAACTTGTCATCTCCTGAAACGGATGCTAGTATGTCCCAGTAGAGACAAATTTGAAATCATACCCGAAGAGATGAAATAATAAATCTCATTACCCCCTTAAGTGAGTAATGATAGAAAATATCACTTCCTGAAGAAGATGATAAAATTTATGTGACAATGACCATCTCTTGAAGTAGATGCTTTTATACATAAAAGTATTATCCCTAGAAGTGGATTTACATACATAATTACTTCTTGTAGTATGATGAGAAGAATTTATTAGTGCAACTGAGATGTTTGGGAGAATCATGAAACACTTGAAGTTCCAACATACGTGTGCTAAGTTATAATTAACGTATAATATCATCAACTCCATAAGAGATCATTGTACTCTTGGAGAGTTAAGAGATCTCCTAAAAAATCTTGTACTCTAGTAGTAGTACAGAAAAGGTGGGTCTATGTTATGCACAAAACTCTTTCTAAAGGATCATGTACCTAGCATGAACTAAAAGTTCGAGGTCAATTTTGACAAACCTCTTGCACGCCAGAAGCATGCCTCCTTCGGAAGAGGGTGTGAAAGAGGTTACGGTATATTACGCATGCGGCGGTTAGTCATGGTTATGATTTATAGCTAGGACGTCGTGGGTTAATTTGATGTCCAAAAGAATATCTAAGATAAGGGATATCCCATAAGTGGTGTAATTGATCATTAGTCTTGTACCAGTTGTACAAAAATCACACCTTATAGGTATAAGTGTGGAAACCGGTCTAGTATAAATTAAAGTTCTAAATGCACCCATTTTGAGGCATCTAATGTTAAAAATCAAGATAATGATTTATCTGATTTGAGTTGATGAGCTCCAAAACATAAGTATGGATCACTGACATTTTTCAATGGTGTCACACCATACAGTATTTGAAAACCAGAAGTTTTCACAATCATGCCCATGACAAATTTGGTGTGAAGGGGAAGATGACTCTAGGAGAGTATATCCCATTGAATAATGTACGATCACTAACCGGAAGTTAGTTGATAATAAGATATATTTGTGGCATGATAGATTTGGTCACTCGAGTGAAATAATAGTGTGCATGATCATTATAGGACCCGGAGATCTTGAGACTTGAAGTCTCTTCCTAAGAGTGACCTTGTATATAAGTAAGACGTGTGTTCTTGGCAAGTCAGTAGTAGAGCCAGCATAATATGCATGTAAATACAAAGTCTCATATGCTCCTTGACTGAGTTCAAGTGATATAAGAGGACTAGCTAAATCGCCATGTGGACCATTGTGGATTATCATAATATTGAAAGATGCCTCAACCCATTGTTTCCAAGGAAAATGGAGGAGAATGGAATAAATCAATATGTGTAGTGATTGAGCATTGGATAGCTCTCACACATATTTATAAAACGACCCGGGTAGAGTCGTCAATAATGCGGTCATAATTGATAACCAGACAAGTGCTATACATGGCATACACGACCTGGAAGAGTCGTGGTTAAATTGGGTAATGAATATGAATATCGATTACTCAATTCGACAAGACCGGCCGTAGCAAATTCTCCTAATGGAATGCTATATATGTCCTCCACCTCATATAATTTTTTTAGTAGTGCCACACATAAAAGAAAGTTGGGATTAAACAAGAGGATTAGGTCCTTGTTGTTTAAAGAATACCTTGAGTTTAAAAGCGGTGATCAATATATTGCTCGGTATTAAACGTATCACTTTGGCGAGGTGAAAAATCTCAACTTTAGGGGGAGAGGATAATTGAGACTACAAGTTAAGAGATTGCATGTGATGCAATTTGTTATCCAAAGAAAGCTAAACCAGAAGTTTAGCATATTGTATAACTAAACCAGAAGTTTAGTGACTAAGACATAAATACTATTTCAGAATACACCAGTCATTTGAAGATTCCAAAAGCCACTCCAAACCAACACATAAGCATGCTTTAAGCATGAGAGACATTTTTGGATTTAAGGAGAAGTTTCCCAGAAGAGGAAAGAGCCAATTACATCCCAAAAGGATGATTTGTCGACTGGAAATAAACATAAACATGAAGATAGAACTCTGAAGAGATTCTACCTAAAGACTCTAAAAGCAAAGAAAATGACATGAGCGACAATTCAGAAATGTCGATTAATTATGTAAGTATCGGTATAGGGTATCGAGAAGATATCTTTGCTTATTCAGTTATCATAAAAGTCATTGGAGAAGATGACAATAATCTCCAAACAATGGAGGAATGTCGACATCGAAATGGTTGGAAAAGCTGGAAAGCAGAATTAGATTCGTTAAACAAACTAGGTGTTTTTGGGCCTGTAGTTCCAACACCAGAAAGTGCAAAACTAGTATGTTATAACTGGTTGCACAAGAGTTCTCGCAAAAACCTGGAGTGTATTACATGGAATGTATTCACCAGTAGTGGATGCAACGACACTCAGGTTCATTGTTGCTTTAACCGTTGTTGAGCGTTTGAAAATGCAACTCGTGGATGTGGTAACAACATACCTATATGAGTCATTAGGTACCAACATATACATGAAAATCCCTGAAGGATTGAAAATGCCGGAAGCATTTGAATCAAAACCACATTACATTTATTTCATTAAACATAGAAGATCGCTATATAGATTGAAACAATCGGGAAGAATGTGGTATAATCGCCTTAGAGAATATCTACAAAAGCAAGGATTTGTCAGTGATCAAAATAGGTCCTTGTTTGTTCATAAAACAACAAATTTGGGATATGTAATTATTGTTGTTTATGTTGATGATTTCAATATTATTGGGACTCCAGAAGAGACTCTAATAAAAGCTGATTATTTGAAAAGAGAATTTGAAATGAAGGACTTAAGAACTAACAAGTATTGTCTCGGCCTGAAGTTCGAGCATATAAAGAATGAGATAAAAGACCGACCCATTGACTTTGGTTAAAGTGCACATATTAAGTACACCAATGGAAGTGCCATATCTCAATGCAATAGGTGCATTACATCAACAAAGTCACTTGTTGTGACAATGAATTATTTGCCTCCATAAACATACAATAAAGATTGTTGGTCTACAAGTACCAATTCTTTCACAAAAGTCCATGATGGCATAAATCTATTGCATAAAGATTGTATGTTTAATTGAGGGGGAGCATTATTCCACAATTGTACTCTTTTTTCCTTGGTTTTGGTTTTTTTTATCCCATTGGGTTTTTCCAAACAAGGTTTTTAATGAGGCAATTCGTCATATAAAATCTCCGATGAGACAATCTCGACCTGAAGTTCGAGATATGTGAAAGAATGAAGTTTTTATCCATCCATCAAATCAAGTTGAAAGGAGCAAACATTGATGTATATATGAAGAGAATTCAGCATGAAGTGATCAACCAAAGTACATATCATCAAGTGTTATCAAACTACAAGATTCAACCCAAAGGCAAGATGGATGCTCAATTCAGTCAATCAAAGAGAATATATTCCAAGTTGAGAGAAGAATCATAACTGCACTCTTTTTCCCTTAGTCTTGGTTTTGTACCATTGGGTTTTCCAAACAAGGTTTTTAACGAGGCAGTTAGTGATGTACATCTAAGGGGGAGTGTTATAATAATATTATATTTAGATGTACATATGGAAACCCTAGATTTGATCTTGTACTCTCTCTATATAAAAGCCCCTATGGGTGACCTAATAAGATGGATCTAATCTCTCTCCTTTCTCCCTATTCTCTATGTATTCTCTCTATTTTATAACATTTTTATAGTTTTAATTCACGATAATCGATCAAAGAAATCGTTTATCATTTTTTTATGTATGGAAATGAGCTTTGATTTACTATATAAACTAGTTGATGACTCGGGCCTTGTTCGGAGACTTTTTTAAAATAGAAATTATAATATATTATTTAAATATAATATATGTGTTATAATTTATATAATAAAAACATTATTACAAATAATTAAGTTAATTATAATAATATATTTTATTATTAAAATGGTTAGAAATATTATCTTATTCTTAAAAATATTATTTGTAATATTTATGTAATAATCATATAAAAAACAAGATGTTCTTATTTCGGGGAGTTGACCCGAACTCGTACGAAAACCACAATGAATTGACCCAATCAACCCGTAAATTTTAATTAATAACATGAACCCGTACTCAACTGAACCTGAAATAACCGAACCTAAACGCGACTGAACCGACCCGATTAATCTCTTTAACAATAAGAGCTTAATAATTAATTATTTATTTATATATTAAGAGATCCGTACATATATATGGATAAAAAACTACACTAAGGCAAATTTTAAAAACATTTACGTGACTATATTGTCTTATGGATAGGAAATTAATTCTCATATATAAATACTATCATATGGATCAAAAATAACATTAAGACAAATTTTAAAAAAAAAACTACATGACTAAATTATATAATATGTATATAAAATTACATGTACGATATATATGGATAGAAAATTGACGTGTACATAGAGTATCATAGATAGAGATATATGGTCTATATTTCATATTTATGGATATAAATTTTTTTATTCATAGATATAATTAAAAATATTGATAAAAAATCATCATTAATGTATGGATAGAAGATAATTACATATTATAATATTATTGCGATCAGATTCAAAATTTTGCTATAGTGTTTTATGCGGGCATTTGTAAGTCGTCCGATCTTGCGCTTTTAATGTCTAGGATGAGTACATGCGTTTAAGTATTTTTATAAACGGAGGGACATTTTCGTCACTTTGCTATTCAATCATCTCCTACCTCATTTACGTATCTATGTGAGCAATTCTACGCCGTTCTTCCTCTGAAGTCCGAATTGCTCTCCCACCTTCTCCGATCTTCTCTTCATTCGATCTACTTTCTCCCTCTTTTAATTCCTACTTTAAGCATGGATTAGGCTTTTGAGATTTTCTATTTTGGGCTTTTTGGTTATTCCCACTATTTACGATTTTTTTCTATTTGGGGGTGTATGATTTCGGGATTATGATACCTCAAAATGTATAGATTCAACAATGATATGATTTAGTGTTATTCATTGAATTTTGGTGGTTTTATACTGATTTTGTTAATGATTTCAATTTGTATGGATTGTCTTTCACCCATAAGAGAATAATCTTCTCTATGTGAATCATGTTTTATGATTTCCATTTCTAAGATTTATTAATTACGTAGTATATCTTCTTATTTATCTCTTTCGACAACTTGTTTCTTTGTTCTCAACTTGATACATCATATGTTGGATTGGATGTTATTGTCAGGCTTAGCAATAGATATATGAGAAAGACGTTGAGCATGTCGCAAGTTGTTAATTTCTATTGTTCATAAATAATGAACCGTAATGACAGAAATTATGAACATAACATACCAAGTTATGAACTCATACCATTTATGAACTAGAATACATGACACAAGTAACATGTATTGTGAATTTAATTTCATGAACTTTTATTTGTAATTGTTATGAACCCAATAATATAGAGGCATGAACCCACAAAATAAGATTTATGTACTAGATTACGTGACCAAAATAACAAGTATTATGAATTAAATTTCATGAACTTTATTGACAATTGTCATGAACTTAACTATATAAAGACTTGAACCAACAGAATATCATCTATAAATACATGCCACAAAAATAACAAGTATTGTCAATTAAATTAAATGAACCTTATTGACAATTGTTATTAACCTAACAATGTAAGAAAATGAACCAATAGATCAACTTTTATGAATTAAAAGTTATGGACGTGAGATTATATATTATGAACCCGTGTTTATAAAACATGAACCAAATGAACAAATATCATGAACCAAAAGATGTGAATCAAAATAACAACTAGTATGATTTAAAAGACATGAGTAGTAAGATAAACTATCATGAACCTAAGCATAAAAACACATGAACCAAAAAAGAACTACCATGAACCAAAAGACATAAACTGTACGAAGAGTTAGCCTATGTGGGAATTGAACCCACATCTATGTGCATGCACATTGCTTTACCCTTTGAGCTAATAGACTACCAAATAACATGAACTATAAGATAAACTATGAAAAATTAAAAGTCATGAACCATAATAATTATTATGAACCTAGCTTATAAAAATATGCATCGAAAGAACAAGTACCATGAACCAAAAATCACGAAGGAAAACAATAACTAGCATGTACTAAAAGACATGAACCATAAGATGAACTTTGATGAATCTAAGGTTATTTAAACATGAGCCAAAAGAATAATTGTTATAAACAAAAAAGAACGGAACAAAATTTATGAACCATAAGAATAAATAGTATGAACTTTACCTTAAAAAGTCATGAACCAAAAGAACAACCGATACGAACATAAAGACATGACCATATCAAGAATTAGCCTATGTGGGATTTGAACCCACATCTATGTGCACATGCACATTGCTCTACCATTTGAGCTAATAGGCTACCAAATGACATGAACTATAAGATAAACTATTAAGAATTAAAAGTCATGAACCATAAAAATTTTTATGAACCTAAATTACAAAAACATGAATTGAAAGAACGAGTACCATGAACCAAAAATCACGACAGAAAATAATAACTAGCATAAACTAAAAGACATGAACCATAAGATGAACTTTGATGAACCTAAGATTTTTCAAACATGAACCAAAAGAACAATTGTTATAAACAAAAAAGCACGGAACAAATTTATGAACCATAAGAAGAAATATTATGAACCTTACCTTAAAAAGACATGAACCAAAAGAACAACCGATATGAACAACAAGACATTACCGTATCAAGAATTAGCCCATGCGGGATTTGAACCCACATATATGTGCACACGCACATTGCTCTACCATTTGAGCTAATAGGCTACCAAATAAGCAAATATACTATTTGTCAAGTGTCTCACTGATGCAACAAGATCTAAAAAAACTCACATTGATTTCTCACATGAAGACTTAGGAGATAACTTCAACAATGGCAACATATCATCAATCATGACTTCTATACCAAAGCATGTCATTAAAGAATCAATACCACTTTCAAATTAACCATCTCAACATAATAATCCATAAGATTAAGATTGAGAGCCTAAAATAATAAACCCTAGAAAAGTGAAAAACAAGCATACCCTTTTTGTTCCTCTCACCATTGCTGATTTGAATTGAGTAAGATTGAGAGCTTAAAATAGAGGATGATGATATCGAGCAAAATCTGGCAAGATCAAGCGAGATCGAGAGGTGGTGATTTGGGTTTTTGAAAGAGAAAATGACTTGCGGCGTATGAACGATAGCGGCGTACGAGAGAAAGTGAGATTGCAGGAGTTCAGGGCTTTTAGGAAAAAAATAGTCTAAAGGGTAGTTTCGTCTTTGAACCTAAAAATTAATGTATTTACCCGCGTGCCATTGTAAATGAACCGCTTGATTTTTTTCTACCAAACCCGTTTCATCTAATCGCAGCCGTCCATTATTTTAATCCAACGTCCCAGGTTTGCTCGTATTTTTATTGTATCAATATAATCCACCGGAGCGTGACTCTTATAATATAATGTCACAAACAAAGAAAAAAATAATGAGTAGAGATAAAAATTTATCCAATCTCATAATAATTGATAAAATATTATTAAATAAGATGAGTGTATAAAATTGGAAATTCTATAAGGTGATTGAATTACATAATATATAATTAATTTAAGAAATAATTATTAAAAATAGGGTGGTTGTAATATAAATTCTTAATGATGAATCTGCCCAAAAGTGCTTCAGGTTTAGAAGATATATATTGATTGGTATTAATGGAGAGATTGGATAAAATTAATCAAAAACCAGATATTCCGGCAAAAGAAAGTGATCCTCCACTAAGCACAACACGAAGATATACCGACAGGATGAAAAGGAAAGGAATTGGTATATCGAATTAACAACTCCAAAAGACAACGGTCAGAGGGCTTGAAGATGAATATCATACATAAATGTTACAAGTTCCACATCAAATATATATACAAGCAACAACTTTCATGAAGTTTTCCGGTAAGCACCACCAATACTGCTTCAATTCCATTACGCATCCTATGCTGACGTATTAGGAATCACGAAAGACTAGCAAATGCGAGTCTTGAAAAACATGAATTCGCAAGCACGAAACTCTAATCCCAACGAAATTGAAAATCCACCAGATTGAAGAGAAAAACTCTATATTATGAATAATAATGATAAAATATGTTCTTAGAGCTTACATGCGATCCTATATATAGAGAAAGCTATTAAATATATATATAGCTAGATAAAAGACAGAAAGTCCTAAAAATACTCGTATAAATCTAGAAATTACGAAAAATACCGAAAATACTTTATATCCTAATTTAATACATGAAACGATGTTAAACATTGTTCGAAGAGTCCCATATGTCAGGGCAAAGCATTGTTTTGGACTCATGAGCGAATTCCCTATTCGAAAAGGTATGATGCGGCTCAATCGGATATCGGACAGTCGAAAACACTTTTGCCGAGAACGCGATTTCCAACAGTCTAACTCGACTTTTATGCACGCTGCTATTCCGTCTACATCACACGTACATACTTTGTTGTAGTTTGCGCCTTCGTGTAATGGCTATCGGTCTTCATATCTATTGGAACAATGGTTGTTCCATGGTTTCTCTTAGTTTTGATGATAACAAACTTAGTTAATATAACTTGCTTCTACATGTATGTGTTTCAGGAAAACATGTACATAGTCACGAGTGACGGAACATTGTGAGGAACGATGGAGGGAACGAGTAACAGATTTAGGAAGAGCGTCTCAGATGGAACGCGACTTTCTATTAGTGGCAAGTTACAAGATCTTCTACAAGCAATCTTCTACGAAGATACAACAGCTGTATGCAGTTGCTTGAGGAGATCAAAGGAAGGATAAGATCAAACTTCACTAGATCTTATCTAAATAAATCCGAGATCATTCGGTTTTGGCAAGAATCGGCACGGTTGAGGATCCAAATCACAAACAATACTTTCACCCTTTATTGTGCGATTTGTTAAGTGGAAAATCTGCGTAATTAGGCAAGAATTGCATATGAAATCAGACTTGACATATCTTATAAATAGCTAAGTGTGGTTGTAGACTTGGAGAGAGAGCTTTTCAAGTGTACGAGTGTGTGGCTTTTTCCGGCGAAGAATCCACAAGTAAGTCAGCAATTTACTTTCTTTTAGGTTTATGCTTAGGGTTGTAGAAGTCTAGTTGATTGAACTTTGGTTGGTGCTTTAGGTACCAGGGAACTTGACTTGTCTTGTAATCGTTGAAACTTAATAAAAGTATTCTATTGAAAATCCTCTGAGAAGGAGTCTTAGGGGTAGAGGTTTTTCTTTCTACGACTTGTTGGTCGGACAGAAAGTTTTCCTCTCTAAATTCTATGTTCTTATTGTTTATTTCTGCTACCCAGGGAACATTACTAGTTCCCTGACTTGTTACTAACGCGTCATGATCCAACAATATCTTATTGTTGATCAAACCTACTCTAGTTCCCTGACTTGACTTGCCTTGTAATCGTTGAAACTTAATAAAAGTATTCTATTGAAAATCCTCTGAGAAGGAATCTTAGGGGTAGAGGTTTTTCTTTCTACGACTTATTGGTCGGACAGAAAGTTTTCCTCTCTAAATTCTGTGTTCTTATTGTTTATTTCTGCTGCTCAGGGAACATTACAAGTTCCCTGACTTGTAACTAACGCGTCATGATCCAACAATATCTTATTGTTGATCAAACCTACTCTTGATATATGATTGAATCATGTTTATAAACCAATAGCTATCAAGTAGAAACAATCGAACAAAGAAAGAAGACATATTAAAGGTGAGTATTTGGCAAACTATAGAACAGTGACAAAGCTAGCTGCTTGGAGCCCCAAACGGCTACAAACGGAATTAACGTATCCCGAAGTATCGAGTTTGCCAAAAACTAGGCCAAGAGTATTTTCTAGGGCCTTTTATATTGGCCTTACAAACCGGCCGGGCTGATGAAGATAAAATACAACTAATTAACCGAACCGGGTTTACTCCTATATTCTCCATATACCCCCCTCAAGCTAGGCTAGGGAGAACCAATCCCAGCTTGCAACACAAGTAAGTGTGTTGTTGAGTTCCGAGAGCTTTGGTAAAGACGTCAGCTAGTTCAAGGTGAGATCGAATGTGGGATGTTCTGACGAACCCCTCTTGCACTAACTCATGAACATAGTGACAATCAACCAGCAAATGTATGGTGTGCTCGTGATAAACAGGGTTGGCGGTGAGCTGTTGAGCTGTAATATTGTCATAATACATAGCTATACCTATACAAGTCTGGGCCAGCCCGCCCGGCCTAGCCTGGCCGGCCCGCTTAAAACACGGACTTGGACATTGGGATTGGCCCGAAAGACCCGGCCCAACCCGGCCCGTAAAATATAGGACCGGGCTTGGACAACGAAAATAGCCCGTATACCCGGCTCGGCCCGGCCCGCATACATTATTATATATAAATAATATATATTTTATAACTAAATTAATATATTATCTTCTTAATTATTTATAGATATAACGATATTAATGTATTATCTTATTAGGTATAAGTTATTTCATTCATCATTGTAGGTTGAGTGTTATTAATATATTAGTTCAATGTCATAGTTTCAAATGTTTTTTTTGTTGGATCGTTAACTAGAATTTTTTTTGTTTGTTTACACAGTGGTTTAGCATTTCTCGATCAAAAAAAAGTGTTTTAGCATTTAAGTTTAAGGTTGATTTTACTTTAATTTTTGGACAAGATTTGTGGACCGGGCTAGCCCGTTGACGGCCCGGCCCGTATTTGTGGGCGGGTATGGACAAAAAATTAGGCCCGAACCCGCCCATGTACATGTCTATACATAGCAATTGGAAGGGTCACACTGATGTGCATGTCTTTGAGGTGCCCTTCAAGCCATATATCTCACTAGAAGTTTTGGACATGCTACGATATTCGCTCTCAGTTGAAGATTTAGAGACCACTTTTTGCTACTTTATTTTACACGAAATAAGTGCCTTGCCATGAAAATATAGTAACCAATAAGTGATATGGCGGTGAAGGAACAAGCTCCCCAATCAACATCAATATAGATTGTCAAAGAAAAATCATGCTGAATGGGGTAAAAGAGGGACCAGTGAATAGTACTCTTGAGATATCTAAGAAGGTATAAGGCTTCCTGCTTGTGGGCCTCACGTGGAACGGCTAGAAACTAGCTTAACTATTGGACAATGTAAGCAATATCTAGTCTAGAAAGAGTCAGGTATAGCAGCAGACCTATGAGCCTTCTATAGGATTCAGGTTCAGAAATTAATGTCCCAATATCAATGAGTAAATGAAGATTGCGCTGCATAGGGAAACTTGTGGCCTTGCAATCTAGGAGCATTGCATCTTTGAGCATGTCCAACACATACTTTCTTTGGTTTACCCTGATTTTTGTGGGTACTCTATTGATTTCTAGCCCCAAAAAGTATCTGGCTTGCCCTAAATCTTTAATGGTAAAAGCTTGATGTAAGGAAGATTTAGTTGCCTTGATGACTTCAAGAGTCTCCAGGAAGTAGCATGTCATCAACATATACCAGTACAATTGTGAGGGAGTTGTGTGCATGCTTCACAAAAAAGTGAGTAGTCTTGTTTAGATTGAATCAAGCCCAATTTGGTCAAATGTTTTGTGAGCTCCACATTCCATTGCATGCTGGCTTGTTTGAGTCTATACAGAGATCCCTTCAACTTGCAAACTATAGACTTCTTCGTCTAGATATCCATGCAAGAATGCACTATTTATGCCAAGTTGACGCAATGACCAATTTTTAGAAGCTGTCAAGGCAATCAAATCTAACCGTGGCAAACTTTGCAATTGAGGAGAAGGTGTGCTTGTAGTCTTTATTCTTGACTTGGTCGTAACTTGATGTGAACCCGTCTTAAGAAGTCGGATCCACGAAGTGGATCTTTGTCTTGGATGCGTATTGGGTCTCGATTAGAGTGCAGAAGCAAGAATATGAGATGTGAGGTCTTAGAATTGGAGGTGAGAGTAGAGAAGAGATAAGAGTTGATCGGATTCAAGGGAGAAAACGATCGAGAGGAAGAGGATAGGATGGTGACGCTAAAATGAAAATTCTGGAATAAATTCAACAGAGTTTCCTAAACATAAAATCAAACGTAAAGAAATACAAAGGGGTGTGGCTTCTTATATAGAGGAGGCCACGCGAAACCCTAGAACACACTTGTGGTGGCGGCTAGGGTGAAGCTTACAAGTGGCCCAACGCCAACAAAGCCCATTAACCAACATACTAAAATTAGCACAACCAAGTTTAGAATGTCGGAAAAACTATTAATAAAAGAAATAAAAGATTAAGGCTCCAAAATCATAACGGAAGTTCTGATAGAAGGGCAACATAAAAAGATTAAGGCTCCAAAATTTTACCACAACTTATCAGAAGTTTTAGCTTATCAAAAGTTAAAAAATTTGCTATAACAGAAATCTACTCAATATTTGCTATGGCAGAAACCTGGTACAAGTACAAAGAAGGTAAGTTGTTGCCTAGTCTACCATAGTTTACACCAATCTCAGCACCTGAAATAGCAAGAATTAAAGCATAATGAAACTCTAAAAAATCCTACATTTGTGAAGAGTGGAGACTTTCAAAGAAGAGGGTTTCAGTTGGTGTTTTTGAAAGTAGGCTTTTAGGAACTTTCCAAGTGGAAAATGCACAAATTAAACAAGGGGATGATTACTAAATTTTGCAAAATCATCCTTGATTGTAACAAATTTGCTCCAGAAGTCAGCCTAACTAGTTACAATCTTGTAAACCCACATTTTGTTTTCAGCTTAATAAGAAAGACTACACCAAAATTGCTCTAGAAAATGTGTTTTCATTTCTTCCCTAAATGGGTGGATCAGTAGAAGCAACCATAATTATCAGCCAGAAAACACAATTTCGCAATTTCACACTAATGATATTATATGATTGTCATAATAGTAATCAATATCAAAGAACAAACCCCTCGAATCTTGAGACCTCAGTTGATGAATGGACTACAGATTTTCAAATTTCAATCCACAATCAAAGCTAACAGAACCAAGCAGCAATAAAAGCACAAAAATGTTCCAAAACCAGCAATTTGCAGAGAAGTTGATATGACCTTAATTAGAAGCAAGGATTGGCCGTTGGCGGATTGCGGACTTGCAACAGGGGCGGGCGTGACTCGTGTGAGGGAGCTGAGGAGCAGGCGCGAGTGCGTGACGTCTCAGGATCACCGCACCGACCCGTCCGATCGCCGAGCAGAGGAGGATAGAGGAGGACCCGTCCGATCATCCGATTGTAGGCTGAGACTCGGAGTAGGACTTCAGCGCGCCGTCGTATTCCGCTCTTTGTTGAACTTACCTAATTTCAACTTTTCTAACCCTAAAAGTAAAACTAATGTATTTTTGTATGTTAAATTTGTTTTAAAATCCCAGTGGGGGTTGTAGCCCCCACTAGACACTGAACAAATCCACCCCTGGACGCACATGAGCGATGGCTCGGTCGTGGGTGCTTCGTGGCTAGCGATGGTGCGTGCCACTATGGACCTCGTGGCTGCGGTGATGGCTTAGGTCCGAGCTCTAGTGATGGGTCCGTCAGAGCGCATGAACAAGGACTCCTCCTCCTGGCCCGCATCCATAGACGGGGTCACATCACCCTCCCCTCCTTGATTGGGAAACGTCCTTGTTTCCTAGTCATGATACTCGGGCTCAACGTAAGAAGAGAGATTCGAGACATTAAAGGAAGGATGAACATTATTTACCCGGGAGGTTAAGAATCTAGGGGTTGTCCCCGATGCGCTTCACAATTCTAAAGGGGCCGTCTCCCCTAGGGTGTAGCTTCATCTTCCGAGCATCGGGAAATCGATCCTTCCCAAGAGCTAGGGATCCACACCAAGTCATCGGGCTCGAAGATCAAGGAACGACGCCCCTTGTTGCATTGGCCGGCGTACTGCTTTGAGCGCTTCTCAACCTGGGCCTTGGTGCACTCAATTAAGTGGCATATACTCTCGGTGCGGTAGGCCACGTCAATATGTTCACCGGTCTTGAATTGCCTAGGCACCAAGTCTATTGTTCATCCATAATATTGTATATATAGTTCTTGCCGTAATACTGTATATGTAGTTCTTGCCTTAGAGACATGTTTCCCTCTTAGGGATATAGTTCCATCACTGGTTGCATAACAATTCCTTTGTTCCTTCATAGGTAACACAACTTCTCCTTAATGTTTTCCTCTAGACCTCAACTATGCTTAAACGAGCGTGCACTCCGCACACCCAAACCCGAACATAGCAAAGTAAGATCTCATAGTGTCGCATGAACCCTATTCACACTAAAGAAACATTATTTTCATATAAAAAAAATCACTTAATGACACTAAAATCACCAACAATTCATTATGATAAGTTTATTTCCAAAACGTTGAGAGAGGTTTGTATGACTGCATTTCAAGGCTGATTCGGGATATTAAAATTCGAGACAATCAAGGTCATTATGGAGTTAGATTCATTTTAAAATGTGGAGGGTATCTTTTGTGAGTTTTGTAAGCCAATGACCCTTAGGTGTAGGAAGATAAAATCACCATGTAACATAATCATTGCTTAAATAAAACATCATTAATACTTTATATTTTGAAAATCACTTTAGAATTAATAACGTTTTCTTTTTCAACTGCATATTAATGGTAGTCTTATTATGGATTTTTAAGTTCTAACCTTGTAGTGTTACGAGAGAGAAACTAGGGTTTCTATTAAGTTGTAAGTAGTTTTTATTATAATGATTTCCTTTATAACAATATATTATTTCAAAAGAAACCGACTGGAACAAGATCGATTCAATGACTTGGTCTTTATATAATATGATCGATCTTTGCATGCGGATACAAGAGGAAAGACGTACCATTGATCCCATATTATTGGATGAGATTGATGAAATTAACGAGTGATTACTTATGAGAGTAGATAGGAACTCTTCTAGCGATGATTGAAGGAGATCTCGTGTTTAATGATAATGATTTGACGTGGAGTGTGGTTAGTAGAGTTCTTATAGCCCATGATCCTATTTATGAAAGTAGAGGAGCATCAAGGGCAATAATGGATGCTCCAGAATCATCATCAAAAGTTGAGAAAGGAAAGGGTATTGTCATTAGCTCTCGTGGAGTTATGGTGTTGGATGTGGATGAGGATGAGTTGAAAGAGGACCTCGACGAAGATGTAGATTATCTGGGAGATGAGGACAATTACAATGATGAGAATGAATCGGATGATTAATATCTAGTGCTTTAGAGGTCCATCTACAAAGCGTGTTTTTTTTTAATTTGCTTTCTACCTACTTATTTTATGTTTTCTAAGTTAATTGGATGTTCTATGTATTTTGCGTTTTTGGGTTGTATAGGCAAGACGTGTTTTTCTTCGCTAAATTATGCATTTATAATTAATATGTTGTTTTGAGTAAAAAATATGTTTTAGAACTAAGGTTTTTTTATCGACCCTTTAGTTGTACCTTGCCTACGAAAGGCATGTGTCTTGCGCCTAGGCTCCAAGGCCGCTTCTGCGTCTCACCCCTTTCAAAAATAAGTTTTCAACACCTCTCAGAGCAAGCTTATGTCATGAACAAAAGGCCCTTACGAATTCCTTAAGCACACATTGGTGATAATGCTTATAAATAAGTTTTCAGTGTTAATGCTGATGTTGATGATGATGGTGATTGTACTGGAATTTGATATTAGGTGCTTATTTCTGATGCTAAAAGTGAAAAATTATTTATGAAATAAGCATGTGGGTGAGTTGGAGGTTTGCTTATTTTTTAAAAGTTGATTGTAAAAAGTGAATTCAATGGGGGCTCACGTGCTTATTTTTGGGAAATAAATTTGCTTATTTGAAATAAGCATGGGGTGGTGATTATTTTTTTCGGAAATAAGCATCCGAAATAAGTTGCTTATTTGAAATAAGTACGTGTTGTCGAACATACTTCCCAAATGCTTATTTCTCCAAGCAGTAGAGTGCTTATAAGCACCTATATAATCAACTAACGAACGCACCGTAAATCTACTTGGAATAGTGTCAACTTTTGCAATATTCAATGTTGATGATCTTTCACCATACTTGAGTGATGAATTTCTTGAGGATTCCTAAACAAAACACGGGTTGATGCCGGAGAAAGAGACGAATCCACATCTAACTATGTTAATTGTTAAGGTATATATTATACGAGTTTGGTTTAAATGAAACAAACTCTTATCCTGAAACGAACTCTTATCCTGAAAAGAGTGCACTTTTTCTAGTTCGTAGTGCACTTTTCTATTTTAGAGTGCACTTTTTCGTATTTGCATTTTTCGTACTTTTTGTAGTGCGTTTTTTCGGATTGTACTTTTTGTATTTTGCAATGCACTTTTGTACGAAAACTACAATATGAACTAGGAAAAGTGCATTCGTTTAACGTTTTAGCATAAGAGTTTGTTTCGAGTTTGTTTCATTTGAACCAAACTCTATATTATACTCCCTCTTATTGATTTTTAAATTTCGTTTAAGCCTTGTTTTTTTTATCAAATTTAAGTATTGTTTTAAAAATTGACCAAATTATTATCCCATCTTCCAAATTTGTATTTGATGTTGTGACCTCTCCTCTTCAAAACTAATGGTCTACGTGAGTTAAGATGGACGTCTAAATTCGCATTTTTCGTCGCGATACATCAGGAGTGGAGTTCATTCTTATAAGATAACGTTATATTCATTTAGAATCGTTCATTCTTATATGAAATCGTTATATTCCTTTACAATCGTTCATTCTTATAAGAAATCAATATATTTCTTTAGAATCGTTCATTCTTATAACAAATCGTTATGTTTCTTTAAAAACATTAATTCTTATAAGAAATTGTTATATTTCTTTAGATTCGTTCATTCTCATAAGAACTCGTTATATTCATTTAGAATCGTTCATTCTTATAAGAAATTGTTTTATTCCTTTAAAATCATTCATTAATATAAGAATGAACTATTTGTCATTTCTGGTTGAATGTTAGTTGCGTTGGGGTCAATACTTAGTTTAATCGATGACGAAATATCATTGGTCAACTGATCTTGATTAGGATTGTTATTTTAAGTCCAACATGGAATAAAATTTGGGCCAGGTGCATCAAAAATCATCCTTTGTTCAGGATTTAAATTATTGTATTCTTGTCCATTGGAAAATTGTTGATGTCATGAGACATGATTGAAACAAAGCTCGAATATGATTCAAAATAAGGCTACCCATGATAAATACAATTCAAATAGTTTTTGTGAAGCCTTTTTGTATAAGTGGTCTCGAACGGTTTTCGGAACTAGATACCACTGATTAGCAAAATTCAATGAGACATGATTGAAACAAAGCTCGAATAGAATTTCATTTCCACTTGCATTTGTCAACGCAAAATTCATAAATGTGTTGACCCCAATCATAAATTTTATAATTCCATCCATAGTATCTAAGTTGTTATCATACATCCAACTCCTATCCATTGAAATTGAATTCGCGTTCTGCAAGGCTATCATTAACATCATTGAAATGATATAATTTAATAATTAGATTATAGAGTAAGATAATTTAATGCATAGTTACATGGGTAAATATAATATTATTTGTTATTTTTTTTCATATGTAATGTTAAAGTTTTTAAAAGGTGATTATTCTTCTAGTTCCTCTAAAAAAACTCTCCTTTCTTATTATTTATATATAGTTTCAAGAGAAAATATATATATATATATTATAAGTACTACTTATCTTACCCTCAGTTATATGAAATTTTAGTGAATTAATTTTATAACGATTATAAGGCTATAAATTTCAACAAAGTGATTATAGATTAAAACTTGGTATAAGTAAGTGTATAACTAACTCCTATGAAAAAGGCGGGGACTAAACAATTATTTCTGGTTACTAATTTTGATAGCTAGCCAGCCTAGCCTCCATTTTTTCTCATTTTATTGTAAATGTAGAATTCTTTTTAAGAACAAATACTTTATCCGTTTCACTATTTAGGGGCTTTTAAGCTTCAAAATTTTTTTCAAAATATAAGTCTTTTTTTAATTAATTAATACTAAAACTTGCCAAAAACAACATTGAATTAATATATTTCTAGTTCCAATGTACTTATAAATAATAATAAAATCTCACCTATTGGGTGATATAATATGATTTA
Organism: Fallopia convolvulus; assembly: GCA_964016875.1. Taxonomy (NCBI): domain Eukaryota; kingdom Viridiplantae; phylum Streptophyta; class Magnoliopsida; order Caryophyllales; family Polygonaceae; genus Fallopia; species Fallopia convolvulus. The sequence continues at coordinate 5,883,060 of OZ024720.1, forward strand.
ATCTCATATTAATTTTATATATAAAAAACAAAATCTCATCAATTCCACTTTAAGCTTATCGTAATATATGTGTAAAGTTCTAAAAGCCCCTAAATTGCGAAACGGATGGAGTAGAATTTTATTTATATAGAAATAAATATATAATTACGAAATAAAGCCCAATGGAATATAAATTATTATCTTGTTTTTATACCGAGTAAATATGAATTAACAAAAGAGAGTTAAAATGACACTTAATATGGATCGGAGGAAGTATTACCTTTGAAATCCAAAATTTAGAAATGTAGATAATCTTAATATTTTTCAAAAGAGAAAGTGAACATGCTATTTTTTTGTTGAGAGCTTTTCTCGTATAAAAGCTAGATAGTAGTAGTACACATCAATGACTATTAATCCTCCTTATTTATAAAGGTAAGTTTGTGTTTTTTATTTTTATTTTTTGGTGAAGATAAGTTTAAGTTTTATTGGGTAGAGTGGGTACAGATTTTCAATGGTAAAAAAATTAAAGAAAGACTTTTCCCACGTCTTGATTTGTACAAAATATAAATTTTGCTTTAATAATAGTAATGTAAATACAATGCTGCCTTGTTTCACTTGTAGTTATAAAAGGATTTTTGGGTGTAAAGTGATTTTTAGTGTCTTGAAAAACGTAAAACGTGGAGAGAGTTGCATGCATTTCAAGAGTATTAAAATTGGTTTTTGGGTAGAAAAGAATTTTGGGGGAAAAGTGAAACAAGACATAATTCACCTACCCTCGTTATATCACGGCACCTCGCCGCGTCATATCACTGCACAAGGGTGCGTGTGATTTCTGGGTCCATTGCCTTAGGTTGGCCCAATTTCATGGCCCGACCCAATTATTCTAAATAAAACCTCACGCGTTATTATAGCGTAATATAACGCTATATCATGCCGTGATGGTTTGATTATTACGCATCGACTCGATTGTAGATTAAAAATCTATTATTTCAATATTTTTTAGTGTTACGGCACAATATAGCGTGAAATTGTTACGCTATGATATGTCGTGGTGCATATAGCTCGAAATTAGTGTGCAAAAATCCCGAACGTTAAATTAAGGGAAATTTCAAGTGGTACCCTCGAGTTCTTGGCTTTTTCGAGTGGTGCCTTGAAAAAAACTTATTCCGAGTGGTACCCCTGAAGTTTTGCAGAAGTCCGACTAGTGCCCTTACTTGTAAATTTCCGTTAGTTTACAACTAAGTTAGTATGTTTTTTAATGAAAAAAATATTTTTGTATTTAATTAAGTTAAAACAAAATTTTACTTTAATAACACTTAAAATAAATCCTATAAAATATTAAATTAAAAATATTTTTTATAAATATTTATCAAGTATTTTGTATGTTGTATAATTTAAAGATTTTAAGTTTAAAAAAATGTTACAATATTTACATTATGGTACTCTTATTATGGTAATCTCGATGTATGTTTTCTGTAATGATTTTAAATTTTATTTAAAAACTAATAGAATTTTCATTATGGTACTCTCTAGTCACATTAAAATTTTAATTTCTATCAATTTTTCAAAAAAATAAAAATTACTATATAAAATCTACATGGAAATTTTTAATCTTGCAATATATTTATTTCAATATAAATTTTATAATATATTTGCTTTTAACTTAAAAATTTTGAATTATACACCTTAAAAACTACTTGACAAATATATATAAAATACAAAGATTATTTTAATATTTTTATATGATTTATTTTCATTGTTTTAAAATTAAAATTGAGTTTTAATTTAATTAAATACAAAAATATATTTTTCATTAGGAAACATACTAATTTAGATATAAACTAAAGAAAATTTACAAGTAAGAGCACCAACCGGACTTTTACAAAAGTTTAGGGGTACCACTCGGAATAAGTTTTTTTTCAGGGCACCACTTGGAAAAGTCAAAAACTCGATGGTACCAACCGTAATTTCTCTTAAATTAAATTATTTCCATCCAAACCATTTTTCAAAGTGTAATATTAATACATCCCTTTAATTACTCCATGACTTTTGATTACATCAATAAGTATGGACGGGGGATTAAAATTCTCCTTAATAAGTCTGAGATTTTATATAACGATTAGAGTATTAACTCATCCGTTAAACGAGACAGAGTTTATATCTTGTGTTTGTTATTTTTTGTAAATGTTCAGGCTTTTAAAGATCATAATATGTGATTTTATGTGTTTAGCTGCATCGTAGATTTAGAAATCTTTTATGAGGTGAGTTAAATTTAATGAGAATATTCAAGGCATGATACAAGATTATAGTTTGGCTATTTTGCATTAACAAGAATCTCAAGTCTCAACCGAGCATTAGGAGTCAGTCGGCATCATGGAACGAGACCCTTTAATAACATTTGTTGACTTCCCTTTTAAAAAAGACAGATTAGTAGTAAATATACCAAAAAAAAGTTAAAATTGTAAATAAGTATATTTTTTTTCAAATTTGCAATTTTAGTAAAATTAATGAAGTGGGTACCTATTTTTATTGTAAAAATGCCCACTCATCCCCAAATGCAATTTTTTAGAAATTAAAGAAAAAGGTAAATTAAATATTTATGTTTACTTTTGTTTAATACAAAAATCGCCTTTTTTTAATTGCACGGCCTTCGACTTTTTCGCCTCCTTCAATGTCAACTTCAATTCCCATGGTGAGTTTCAAATATCCTCCAAACTCTTTTCAGGTTTCTAAACGCCGGAATCTTCGGCTCCAATGGCGACCAAACCCTACCGCACTCCGCCACCCGGGCCGCCATGCTCGTCCGCATCAACACTCTCCGCCAAGGCTACTCCGGCATCCGCTTCGACATCCTCACCGCCCTCGTCGCCTTCCTCAACGCCAACATCACCCCCTGCCTCCCCCTCCGCGACACCATCACCGCCTCTGGCAATCTCGTCCCGCTCTCCTACATCGTCGGCCTCCTCACCGGCCACCCTAACTCCCTAGCCGTCACCTCCTCCAGCGAAGTCCTCTCCCCCGCTCACGCTTTCAAATCCGCCGGCATCGCCTCCGGATTCTTCGAGCTCTAGCCGAAGGAAGGCCTCGCGCTCGTCAATGGCACCGCCGTCGGATTCGGCCTCGCCTCCACCGTCCTCATCGACGCCAATGTCCTCACGCTCCTATCGGAGGTCCTATTGGCAATTTTCACCGAGGTGATGCAGGGAAAGCTGGAGTTCACCGATCATTTGACTCACAAGCTTACTCGGAGCAGAGAGGGCGACTAGGTGAGAGTCATAAATCAAAAATATATTTTTTTCTTTATGTAAAAATAGATTTATTAATGTTCCTTTTATAACAAAGATACTCACATGGGTATTCAAATCTTATTTTAATATAATATAATCATTTTTACAAAAAAACATTTTTAATTTGTGTATTACTGTAAAATCGCCTTTAAAAAATTATACTCCGTACTAAAAGGAAGATAGAAAAGGCGGGTGTTGGACTTCTTGGGTCATGTGTGAGTTTCCCATGAAACCCGTCAAAGCTCATAATTTTCCAGTCCACGTGTGTGGAAATTGTGAGTGGAATTGTAATCGTAAGTGCGAGTTTGATATGGGTGCTCCCACCAGTCAAAAGACTCAAAACTGTGAGTGGAAATTGTGTGTTGAAATTTTATAATTTTCAGCTTTGTTTAGGTCTATCCGGTACATTTTCATGATCATGATATGGTTGCTCACATCTTGATCTCCGGGATTTTGCTTATGCTGGATTATATTGGACGAAAACAATGTTATATACGTTAATTCGAAGGACCCAAATAAGTGACTATTTTTGAATAAAAAGGGAATAATTCATTCATAAGTGTCAAAATTTCATAAAAATCCAAAAAGATCTTCTGGGTATTTAATTATTTATAACTCAACTAATTTAAATCTTGTCATTCATGTATCTGATATGATAGTGTTTGAGATTAGAAGAAGGAGATGCAATTGATTGGGAAGAAGAGATTGAAGAAAGATTGAAGTCAGAAGAACGATAGAGGGAGAAGTTTGATAGACGAGAGAATTAGGGTTTTGGGATAATTAATTTCTCATTGCCTGCTATCTAGAATACATAATAAAAATATTTATAGCTAACCCTAATGGTTCAATAAAGGCGTCCCGGGAAAGAACCGTAAAGTAAACCCGAGAAGAGAATTATAAAATCCTGATTAAAAATTTTACATTGATTAAGTTTAATCCCTAAAACGCGCCGGAAGTCGACGCTCACGAACTGACCTCGTTACCGAGCCTGAAGGCTCGATATCATGCGTATCAATCTCTCCCCCGATGAAATTCAGCTTGTGCTCAAGTCGTAAATCAAGAGGATTCTTCGGTGGCGGCTTGTCTACATGCATAGGTGTCAACCCAAAACACTCAACTTCCATGAAACGACAGCCGGAGATGTCGTTGATGATTTGTGCAGCGTCGTCCTCACTACCTAACAACGCTAAGAAACGATGCTTGCAGCTATGACCGGGAGCAAACTTCTCATCACAATTCCAACAGAGTTCCTTTTTTGCGCGTTCGTCGCGCTCCGCAATAGACAAACACTTGATCGGAAGATCCATGACATTAGTCCCCAGGAGAGGCCCACTACAGCAAAAATCGGGCTTGTGATCAATGGTGATGCCCTTGTCGGCTTGGTAACGCTACCCAAATGAGAGCTAGTCGCAGTCAAGCTTGCCACCGTATCAACATAGGACGCCTCGAGTTCTCGGGCTAGGGCAAATGCTTGGGCTAGCGACGTCGGATTGCGCAGATTTAACTTGTGTTGGACGGGTTGATTTAATCTTGCTTTGAAGAAGGATATCAGCGTAGCTTAGGACAACCCTTGAACCTTGTTCAGTAGAGCCTCAAACTCTGTCTGGTAATCAAAAAATGGAGGATTTCTGTTGAAGTTTAACGAGCAAGCCCACGTAATCCTCGTAGTAATGCAAGTCAAAACGACGTTGCACATCCGCAAGGAACGCAGCCCACATGCCACCACAATTGTTCTGTCGTTGATAACGAAACCAATTGGAAGCCAGATGATCGATAAGCAACCCTACCAACCGAAGGCGAGCATGATCCGACGATTGAAAATAATCGAAATAAGCTTGAACCTTGCAAATCCAACTCGTTGGATCTGACCCATTAAAGTGGGGTGCGTCGACCCGAATTTTAGGGTTTGGGATGTGGGGCGGTGGATCGCAAACGACGACGCGATGCTCAAGCGGCGGCGGCGGTGGATCGCGAACGACAGGCAGTTGATGGTGTGGTGGGTTCTGCGGCCGAATTTCACGCAAGGGCAGCACGGCTGGGGGATTCTGCAAAATCGGCGGTTGGCCGGTTTTAAGCTGATCCGCGGTCGCGATATTGACGTCGGGGGAAAGTGCGGGATCCCGATCGCCTAATAGGTCGAAAATCTGATCGTCCCGTTGAGTCAACCGTACCGATCCGTCCTTTGGCGTTTAATCTCCAGATCACGATGCCCTTGTCCTCACGAAGCTCAGCAATCACTGCGATCACATTCTCACCCGAACTTTCGGAATCTGAAGGCATGACGAGTTCTGGATGAAAGCACTAGTTGATACGATAGTATATAGGATTAAAAGAAGAAGAGATCCAATTGATTGGGAAGAAGAGATTGAAGAAAGATGGAAGTCAGAAGAACGATAGAGGGAGAAGTTTGATAGACGAGAGAAATAAGGTTTTGGGGATAATTAATTTCTCATTGCCGGCTATCTGGAATACATAATAAAAATATTTATAGTTAACCCTAATGGCTCAATAAAAGCGTCCCGAGAAAGAAACGTAAAGAACACTCGAGAAGAAAATTATAAAATCCTGATTAAAATATTACATTAATTAATTTTAATCCCTAAAACGCGTCGGAAGTCGATGCTCACGAACCGGCCTCGTTACCGAGCCCGAAGCCTCAATATCATGCGTATCAGTATCTCCTTTTTTTATTCCTTTTCTTCCATTTTTTCATTATACAATTCCTAGCTTATTTGTAAAATGCACATTCTCGAGCAATCATTTACGGAGTTGTTCTCATTCTTGAAAAATTTCCTATTCCTTGTAACCGAAAGAAAATACATGACAACACAATGGACAACATTATACATAACAACACAATGGACAACGTTTCACAAATTAAATATCAAGGAGCTCTTAGCTTTAAAATGTCTAGAGGTACCAATTCATTCTTAAATGCTCGAAGAGCTCTCAAGATCCTCCTATTGTAAAGTTATTTAAGAACAATGTGGGTAGAGTTATAAATTCTCTTATAAATTAAAAAAAATTGAAATAATAAATATTAAAAACTGTTTGGGGGTAAATTTTCATGAAATTTTCTTTTTCGTGATTTGACTAAAATAACATAGGTCCAGTTTTCTAGCTAAACTTTATAATAAAGAGAGTTTAGAGGGGATTAATGTCAAAGCTACATAATAATTTAATTATTATGTACTAAATTCCATTGTATGTATTGCATATACAATACTATGTAAAATCTTATATGCATACATGTTAAACAAAAAAAAAACGTATGCATACATAAAATGAAATTAAAAAATAACAAAGATCTATGTGCAATTAATGGTGCAATTGCTGGTAGTCCAAATTCATGTCCAAAGTCGTTACAAAGTGCATGTAACGTGGTAAGGTGAATTACTGGCTAAAGTTATTGCTAGCTAGTAATGATTCTTTTCCTTGGGTCAAAAAGCTATTAGGAGGTTATATATATAAAGGGCTCTTCTACATGTACAGAGGGGGAGGACGGCAAATCTATGAAAGAAAAGTAAAATTAAGAGCAAAAGAACAAACAAGGTAAAAGCTAAGAAAGCAAAGAGGGTTATATAGCAAGAAGTCCAAATCGATTTTATGCGATCAAGATAATGGTATAATCTCCTAACCTTGTTTAGTTGATTTTATTAATTAACCAAATGTGTTGGTTTCTTTCATTGCCTCAAGATAGGCTACATGGTACTAAATCCGTAGTCGTATTAAAATCAATCGGTTCTACGCCACCTCCAAGGTCCGTGATTGCTACTATATAAAGCACCGCCATTGACATTTGCTTCAAGCTAGTGATGGGGAGTGCTAAACGACCACCATCCACGTCGGAGATGGCGTAGTGAATGGGTACGGTGAATCAAAAGCGGTCGATACTTGTTCACCATCCCCACCGACGAACCATGGCTACTTATACCACCACATGCACCAAAGGCTCCTCTCAAGGTCATATCAAAGGCCTGCCTCGCGTCAAAGGTAGTTGGTTCGGAACATTTCCTTTCGCCGCTAGTGGAGGCCATTCAGCTCCCTTGAAAGATCTACCGGAAAAATGAGAAGGTAGCCATATAGGAGTTCAAGCAACTCATCAAAGAAGCCCTTGCCGGGAACAAATTGCCCTCGAACAAGATGGTGACCGGAGATGCTGCAACAACGTCGAAAGCCCGTCGACAAATCGATATCCAAGGCCCTCGCCTTGCACCATTAAAGGCCATATCGAAGGCTCGTTTCATGACTACAACAAGGGATGGCTTCATGACTACCATCGAAGATCACCGAAGATGATTGGAGGTTATCCGTTTTCAGGAGAAACATTCCGTTTCGAGCCTCTTACGGAGATTGCATCTACAACACGGTAACAACGAGGGCTCGTTCCATGACTAAGACGGATAGCCTTGCACCGAGATGGATGTCGCTGGCCCAAAACGGAGTATTTTGCCCATCCAAAGTCCGAATCAATGACGTCATTTATGCCCATGTCCAATTAATCTTTTGAAGGATTCAAGCAAAATAGCGGCCGTAGACTACAAGTCAAGAGCCCATATCCAATCAAAATGGCAAATTCAAAGTTTACATGGTCTGCTGTTTTTGGTATAAAGAAGAAATACATTAGATTTATCCATAAAACAAGGCTTAAGCAAATGGCAAGTCAAGAAAAGGCTCAATGCCATGTTGAACGCTCGAGGACTCGAAAGCCGTCGGAGATGATTGCGTTGTAACGATGGATTGTCAAGATGCTGAATTTTAAGTAGCCATGAGGTTGAAGGAAGAGCATGAAAGAAGCCATAGCCATTTCTTGAAGCTCTCCATCATTGTTTGACTCACAAAAGCGTAAACAAAATAAACAATAAGTTAGTGTTAAAATGCAGCGAGTGTTACAAATTAATCAAAGTGTGTGTGTGACACAAATGGGTTCATTTGTGATACCGAGTCGGTACCGAAGCGGGTATTGTTTCCCATACAGAAACCCATCCGAGCACTACACACAACGGTCCGGGATCGGATAGTCTCAATGCCATGTCAAGGACTCATGTTGATACCATATCGAAGGCTCGTCTCATTGAAGACTCGTATTGTCTCTATCATCGGTATATAAGGTGAATCTCTCGTCATTTGTGAAGCCAACGATGAATGTCGATCCGTGTCAGGACATATTAAATGCTAAGCTACATTTGAGATCAAGCCTTAGATTGTCAAGATGCTGACTTTAAAGTTGAAGAAGAAACCCACAAGAGTTTGCCCACTGTGAGAAAGCAACAATTTTTCTAAAGCAGTGACTACTAAAATTGAGTAAGGTGTGTATGATATACTTTGGAGCAACAAGTGCTAAAATTTCATCCAAGAAAAAGTCCCACCATAATTAATGAGGGAAGAAAATAGACCCAAGATATATAGCTTGAATATTAGAGTTGTACGTCTTGCGCCACTGAATTTGGATAGAACAATGAAGATGACAATTTTAGTCTTTAAAGCTCAACTTAAATACCAAGCTCAATGTACAACATGTGTTAGTGTTCCTCAACACTAGCGTAAGTACAAAATAGATAAGGTCTAGCTAGCTAGCTAGTAGCTACTGAAGAGGAGAGGCGACAGGACTCGATCGATGTCGATCAAACTTGTTTTACACATTCATTGGAGCCAAGTCGACCCTTCATCGAAGACCGATCTACTCCGAGCCACATCATTAAAAAGTTCGAGTATGTCACTAAGAAGATCATGTAAATGGGTGACATCCTAAAGCGCATCTTTCCCTTCCGCTAATTAATTATGGAAAATTAGTAAAGAAGACAAGATAAAGGGATGGCATATATATTCATGGAAGTGATTCTCGTGTGTGATATCAATTTTCATGTGCACTCATGATCAAAAGAAAACGATTACATGTGTGTACGTAAATGCAAGATTGCATGCAAATTCATGCTAAGTTTATGGGTCCTACGTACTAAAACTTGGACCATGAGACTGAATAAGGAAATAGTTTGGAAGAACTACGTAGACTTGATCCCTTCAACGGGTACGTAGGAAATTCGACACTAAATTTAAACGGGTTTCGAATTCAGTCACAATTCAAAATTCAAACATAAATCAAAGTGTTCTTGGCGAACTACGATGATTTGATCCCATCAAGGGTACGTAGGAAGCTCGACATAAAGCGCAAATGCTCGCCGAGTTCAATCACAACTTTGACGGAACTACGACGATTTGATCCCGTCAAGGGTAGTAGGAAGCTCGACATATAGAGCAAATGCTCGCCGAGTTCAATCGCAACCTCAAATTATAAAGACCAAACAATCTTAATGAAGAACTACGTAGACTTGATCACTTCAAAGGGTACGTAGGAAATTCGATACTAAATCCAAACGGGTCTCGAATTCAGTCACAATTCCAAAAAGCACAAACCTAAATCAACACTCAAAGTGTTCTTTTGAACTACGGTGATTTGATCCCATTAAGGGTACGTAGGAAGCTTGACATATAGCGTAAATGCTCGTCGAGTTCAATCACAACCATAAACCGAAAAATCAAACCCAAGTCCTAGTGGGAAATTTAGACAACCCTTCCTAGAAGGTGGGTTTAATTTTCTCCACGCCATGCAAATGATAGTTGAACCGAGCTTAGGCAACCCTTCCTAGAAGGTGGGTTTAGGCTCGTTTCTCTGATACATGAACATCCAACCAAAAATCAAAACCTCTGAACTACGTAAGGCTTGATTCTCTTTAAAGAGATACGTAGGCAACCTGTTATAACTAGGGTGCAGCTCAAATTAAAAATTAATTCCAATATTTTCTAACGTTTCTATATTATTAATAGAGTTGTAAAGATGTACAGATAAGGGTCGAACTTAAAAAAATTAAATTAGATGTGTTTGTACAAAGTTGTTTTCCTTTAACAAATTTTGTCTAACAAAAACAATAACAAATTTATTTATAATTATAGATTAAAGTTGTATCTTTTTGACCCCTCATATTTAATAAATTTAATTTTTATTTCTATTATTTCAACTTTTTACTATTAAATTATATCTATCTTTAACATCAAATCAACTCTTATTTAATAGTACATTTAATCTTTTTTAAATTATATATCTTCACACCATATCTAAAATAAAAAATTACAATATCTTTTGAAATTTTTTTTATAAAAACATTTAGAAAATATAGCTAAATGTTTAAACATTTTTTAAAATAAGTATAAATATCTTTTATGCTTTAGTACAATATCTTTTGACGGATTTCGTTATAGATATAGGTTGATTTTTTATAAGACAAAATTAATGATAAATATTTATAATTTTTTAATAATAGAAAAATATAGAAAATATTATATTTAATATTATTTAATATTTATATTTAATTCTAAATTTATGTACATGGAAAGTAATCAAAAATATGGATAATATAATATTTTATCTTATTTTTCCTTACTGTATCAATCTACTAAAATGATTTTGGTCCCACCATAAATTAAATTAATTTTATTTACTTATTTTTAATAAATAAATTATCATTATTGTTCATATTAAATTATATCTTAATTATTAAGTTATTTATTAGTTTTAAAAATCTTATCTCTTCCATAATTTGAATATATATATATATATCTTTTTTTGTTTTATTAATATTTTATCTCCTTTTTTAAATTAAACAAATATTGTCAAGGAAAATGAGCAATGTAGTTTTTTTTTATCTTAATAATCTCTCTTTATTCTAAAATTTAAACTTAAATATCTAGATTTAATTGTCAAAAAATAAAATAATTTTGATAAATTGTACGAACATTAAATTGTTTGCATTAAATTTTATATTATATTTTTATTTATTAATATCCTATTTATATTATGTCATAAAAATATCCAGTTGTAACCGTGCATGGCATCATAGGTAAAACTAGTTAGACCGAGTTTGGTTCAAATGAAAAAAAACTTTTACCCTGAAAAATGAAAAGTGTACCAAAGTACGGAAAGTGCATTATAAAATACAAAAGGTGCAATCCAAAAAGTGTACTAAAAAATACGAAAAGTGCACTACAAAGTACGAAAAGTGTAAATGCGAAATACTGCACTCCTAAGTAGGAAAAGTGCACTACGAACTAGGAAAAGTATATTAACATAATTACAATTTACCTATGTAGTATGTTACAAGATTCCACCTGGTTAATTTAAATATAAAAAATGTCAATAATAACTTATTAATTGTTAACTTTAGTCGACCAATCAAATGTTGGCCCTTTAGTCGCGTCATAGATCCCACGGACTTCTCTTGTTACACTAGGTATGTTCACACTTGCCATTCCAATTGGTTTACATTAGTCCACAAACTTTTCAACGAGTCAAGTGCAATCCACGTACTCTAAATAGCATTTTCTCGTTTTACCATCATGACATTATGCATATTTATACCGGTTCAGCACTCTCGTCCCACAATGCAATCAATCAACTAGCTCGACCGATCATTCAATTCTCATGGCGAAGCACTCCCAAATCACTCATTCAATCCTCATTGCAATCATAATCGTGGGGATTATGAGTCTGGGCCAGGGCCCGATCCCGGCCCAGGCCCAACAATGCCCGGGACTCGATGTCGGAGCTCTGAAGAGAAACTGCTATATATATATGTGGTGAAGTTGTTGCCGAAGATGCGGCCATCGGCACGGTGTTGCGGCGTGGTGAGGAGCTTGAACGTGCCGTGCTTGTGCAAGTACGTGAACAAGGAAGTGGAGAGGGTGGTCAGCGCCACCAAAGCCCTATACGTTTCCCAGTATTGCGGCCTCGCCCTCCCGCACGGGAACCAATGTGGAAGTATGTTCAGTGACCATTCTACCCTTCCCTTCTCTAATGAATCGTATATGATAAGTCAATTTTGGCAATAAATTTAATAATTCTAACCTATGCTCTTAGAATATAGATGTCTAAATTGTACCCTAAAAACATTTTTGAAAGACCGATTTTAGACTGAACCGATCTAAAGCAATTAGGAGCTAGCAAGAGTTAACTATAAATTTAAGACGGTGAATCGAAGCGCAAACCAAGCTGCGGACTGGCTAGCTAAAACTAGTAGGAACATGCTAGGAAATTTCACTTTGTTTGTTGATCCTCTAGATAAGCTAAAACACATATGTGAGAATGATGTCTTAAGTACTACTATGTAAGACTAAGCTACTATTATGAATAAAACGGGCACTAGTTCTCCTGAATTACCAACAAAAAAAAGAGTTAACTATAAATTCAAACTAGTTGAAGTCCTGTGATATTCACGGGATAATTTTATTAAAAACTACAATTATACGATATTAATTTGAAATACTAAATATATTTATATAATATCATAATAAATTATGCAATAGACAAATGCATAAAAAGATAAAGAAAATCTAATTTTATAATTTAAATTCAAATTCAATTTTTTTTTAACATTTACATATAGTTTTAGTCATAACCATAAAATTACATCTTTTTCTCAAAATAAAAATATATCAACATAACAAAAATTTATTATTTAAAATTATCATTATATAGATATAAATTTTATAATTGGAGCTCGATCAATTCTTGTTAAAAGATAAAAAAAAATATATTAAAACCCTAAATCTTGTTAAGAGATAAAAATATTAAATTAATATGGAAAATATCATCTCATAGGAATTTATGTATATAAAAATTATATAAATATGTTATCTATTTTAGTAAACTAATTCATAATCCATAGATAGAAAATTATAAACATAAAAATTATTATATAAACATGTTATCTATTTAGTATATATATATAGCAAGAATACTATAAGCTGTTACAAAATTTATTAAAATATAATTTTATATTAATTTATTCAAAAATGCCACGTGGCGCAAATTTTACAACAGACTTGGGTTCTGCTTTATAATGTATTAGTATAGATTGATGGTAATTTTTTTCCCAAGACGATATTTTTGGTCAAATTTTCCTTATATTTGTTCAATCGTTTTGTAGGTTACACCATTCCGTGAGCAAGTGTGGAGCAATCTTAGTTGCTAAGCTTACAAACTATACAATAATTCTGGAATAAATGTTATTCTATGTTAAATGTTTACTTCTACTCTTTGGCGCGCAAACTTTGTCTATGTTTACTGAAGGGAACATGTCTATGTACGTCTCACCTTATGTATTTTGTATTTAATTCTAGATATCAAAATCTTATAATTTATCTATCTATCTATATATTAAAGAAAAAGTCTTTTTGATACATGTGAACCTGTAGGATCACAGATCTGAGTTAATCAAACAGTCGGGAATTGTTCTAGTGACAATTCTCTTATACAACGGAATAATAGAATACATAATGTATGGAACTACAACAGTAAACAGACATGATTCCTTGTAAAGGAACCTCACTTTAGCCAACAAGCTGAATGAGTAAACCTCTACCTCTCATAGAGGATTTCGAACGGAAACTTATATTAATTTTATAGATCCTTAGTTATAAGATACAAAGACGAACTTCTCTATTGTTTGCAATCACCAGATTCAAACAATACTATTGAATTAAGCTATCATGTTCCTAAGTCGGCTGAACACAACTAATAAAAGTACTTGAACCTTACTCTTTCCTTGTGCGGTTCTCTTTAGCACAGGAACAACCTCCCAAGTTGATTTTGAGCTCACGTACTCACCATTGATTGGATATGAACTTCCTTCTTCGGAAATGGGTTGATTGCTCTTGGCTCTTTATCTCTCTCTCAAAATTGCTTCTTTCCTTCTAGAGAGTATTGTTCATTCGGATTAGAGAGCTACTTGACCTAGCTCAATCGCTTTCCTCTTATAGTAATGATTGTTTCCTGAAATGACACATCTATCCTTTTTTTCTTAGGGAGCAAGACATCGTTCAAATGACCAACGTACACTGCGCAATATTTCCTTATTATGACACTTCTATCCTTTTGTACTTGTCACCAAAGTTTGGAACAAATAGTCTCTTTTGCCCTTTCATTAACTTGCCAAGTACTCCGGTAGGTATGAGAACGAAAACATGTACTTTTCCTGTCTTTTCTTGAAATCACTTGAGTGGGGACTTAGTTCCAGATGTTTGTTATCATCAAAACTTCGAAAAAGCAAATAGATGAAACCATTTTTCAAGTGTTAGGAACTAACACTGATTCAATAGAACCTTTGATTAAATTTGGCCTATATGTCGGCTTATGGTTCATTTCACATACGTGACGCTATGTCATCAAGCATTTAAAACATAATTTAAAATAAAATTTTGACTACATGTTCATATATACTCATGGGCAAACATTAATAATTTAATTTTATAATATTTTTTAAACTATTCTCTAAGATATGATTACTGATTAGTAACCTCTTTTAAAAAAAATTAAAAAACAAACAAACAAATATCATATCTACTAAATGGATTTTTCTAATGTGTGCCCATGGGCACACAATAAAATTACTAAACTTGGTAAATCTGGATATTGTTTGTTAATTTTGATTTTTGTAAAAGGGTTCATTAATTCCAAGAGTAAACTACACAAAACCACCCATTATCTTGATGAGTTTGCAATAAACCACCCCTTATTTTAAAATTTATATAAAACCACCCCTTAAACTAATTCCGTTTGCATTCAACCACCCTTATAACTTTTCCGGCTAAATTTCCGTAAATGACCACCATTATTACTCTGAAACTATTTTTTCCCAGATCCACAATGATCATTAAATTTTTACCCACTTCTCAAGTCGTTAATATTCTCAAACTTGAAATTAGTTGAAAAAGCCCGTTTTGAAAATAAACTTATATATATAACAATATAAGTATCAAATTGTACAATCAAGCATAAAATCAAATCTATCTCTGTCAAAATTGATTTTAAAGTCAAAACTCAACTATAAACCTGTTGGTGACTTTAGGCCTAGGCATTTGTGGGTTGAAAACATCCTACTAGGTGACCATATGGAGTCTTGGTACGAGATGTTGGCTCGTCATGAAGTGGCGATCAACCATCATGAGAGTCGCCTTGAAGGAGAACGCGCCGGTGCAGCAACGCTACGTCGCAAGATCCAACAGGCCTTAGAGTTGTTGGAGAACAACGGGGCGGTCAAGGACCCTAAGAGGTTTGACCCCGTATTCTTGGATATGTACTGCTATCGTTTGGGGCCGACCAAGAAGATAAATACGATGCCCGCTGCTAAGTATAGGAAGGTGTTCCGCCAGACTAAACCATAGGGTGTCATTCATTAGTACTTCGAGCTCTGCCTTAGTTATGTTTTGAGTCGTATTTGGTTTAGTTTCACCGAAATATGTTGGCTTGCTTTGCTGTTAGTGGAGTTGTGTCATCTTTGAGTCAAGTTGAACTCAGTTATGATAGAATGTTAAACCATTCTACCTTTATAAATAAAGAATTTGGATTTTATGTTATGAGATTATCACTTGGTGATAAAATGTCTAAATAGATAGAGTTTAGTTTATGAATGTTCAAAGGATCAACACTCGTAACACGAATAGAGTTTCGTTTATCCTTTCGTTGTGAATCTTCCTAATGTGGAGAAGATTGTGTGTACCAAGCAAATCATTGATTTTTCAATCACCATCTAAGGGACAAAGTGTGATGTTGACCTTATCTGTATAACTATGGCCCCATATGATATAATCTTGGGGATGTACTAGTTAACTCGTCTTGGAGTTGAGATAGATTTCAACACTAGAACCATAATAATCACAAGAGGAGGCAGATATGCTTACAAGTTCAAAGGGAAACGAGAAGCTGAGAACGGGGAAAATGGTTAATGCTATGAAGGCAATGAAGATGCTCCAACAAGGGTGCACATGATTCTTGTGTTTTATGGAAACGATTGAAAAGAAAGATGTAAGACTTTAAGAGATCCTCGTTGCTAGAGAGTTTCTTGATATTTTTCCAAAATAGATTTCAGGATTACCACCTCATCGTGAAGTGGAGTTCGATCACCATTGAGTTGGAAACATGGACCAGACCTAATTCCAAGGCGCCCTACAGAATGGACCCATTGGAAATGAAGGAACTGAAGGAGCAATTGGAAGAACTGCTAAAAAAAGGGGTACATCAGACCGAGTGCTTCACCTTGGGGAGTGCCAGTTCTGTTTGTAAAGAAGAAAGATGGAACCTTCAGACTCTGCATTGACTACCGAGAATTGAACAAGGTTACCATAAAAAAAACAAGTATCCATTGCCAAGGATTGACGATCTTTTAGACCAATTGCGAGGAGCAAGGGTATTCTCCAAGATCGATTTGAGGTCAGGATATCACCAACTTCGAATTCGTGAGAAGGACACCCCTAAGACGGCATTTCGCACACGGTATGGACATTATGAGTTTGTGGTCATGCCTTTTGGCTTTACAAACACCCAAGTACAGTTCATGAATTTGATGCATCGATGTTTTCGAGGGTATCTCGACAAATTTGTAGTGGTCTTCATCGAGGACATTCTTATCTATTCACCTAGTGAAGCAGCTCATGAAGAACACCTCGGGATCATTCTACAAATCCTTAGGCAAAACGAGTTGTATGCTAAGATGTCAAAGTGTGATTTTTGGCTGAAAGAAGTTGCATTTCTAGGCCACATTATCAACCAAGAAGGGGTAATGTAGACCCTCAGAAAGCCCAAGCAGTTGCAGATTGGAAGCAACCACAGAATGTGAAAGAAGTTCGTAGCTTTCTTGGTCTTGTAGGATACTATAGGCGATTTGTGGAAAGATTTTCAAAGATCGATCTTCCTATGACTAGTTTGCTCCGTAAGGTTCACAAGAAGTTTGTGTGGAATGAGAAATGCGAGGCAAGCTTTCAAGAACTTAAAAGGCGTTTGACTAGTGCTCCGATTCTGACTTTACTCGATGGATTGGATGGGTATGTAGTATATAGTGATGCATCTAAACAAGGTCTCGGATGCGTGCTTATGAAACATGGGAAGGTTATTGCATATGCATCTTGTCAACTGAAGACATATGAGGTGAACTATCTGACTCATGACTTGGAGTTAGCTGCAGTTGTGTTTGCTTTGATGATTTGGCGTCACTATCTATATGGTGTGAAGTGTCAAATTTTCACTGACCATAAGAGTTTGGAGTATGTCTTCACTCAAAAAGAGTTGAACATGAGGCAACGAAGATGGTTAGAACTACTCAAAGACTATGACATCGAATTGCTTTACCATCCAAGTAAAGCTAATGTTGCAGCTGACGCACTGAGTCGCAAAACCTCTCAAAGAATCCATGGTGTCAGCGCTCACTGCTCAACCAATGCTGCAACGAGAATTGATACAGTGCGAGATCGAGGTTTGGTTCGGACGTCAATTTGGTAGTATGAATATGTTAGAGATTCATGCTACTCTTTTGGACCAAATAAAAGAAAAACAGGTTGAAGATGTCATGCTAGTTAAGATAAGCTGTGAGGTGCAAGAAGGAAAGGCACCTGGCTTTATCGATCAGGATGATGGATCACTATGGTTTCAAGACCGAATTTGTGTGCCAACCGATGAGGAGATTCGCCTTCTGATTTTGAAAGAAGTGCATTCATCAGCATACTCAGTCCACACGGGATTGAGTAAGATGTACAAAGATTTGTACCGAAATTTCTGGTGGCGAAATATGAAGAATGATGTGACAGAGTTTGTAGCAAAATATTTGGTATGCCAGAAGGTGAAGATTGAACACAAGAGGCTAGGTGGTGAATTACAACCATTGCCAGTGCCAGAATGGAAATGGGAAGATATTGCTATGGATTTTGTGACGGGCCTTCCTAAGACTCAAGGACAAAAGGATGCTATTTGGGTAGTCGTTGACAGGCTCACAAAGAGTGCGCACTTCATAGCAATAAAGAAAACATGGGGAGTCCAAAAGTTAGCTGAGACTTTTGTGCATGAGATAGTTCGTTTACATGGTACTCCAAAGACAATAGTATCTGATTGTGATGGAAGATTCATGTCGGGATTTTGGAAGGAGCTACATCAAGCCATGGGGACAGAGCTAAGGTTCAGTACTGCTTTTCATCCCCAAACCGATGGACAATCCGAAAGGACCATCCAAACACTGGAAGATATGCTTAGGCTTGCGTGCTAGACCGTCCTGTTAGTTGGGATACCAACTTAAGTTTGGTAGAATTCACCTACAACAACAGTTGGCATTCAACCATTAAGATGGCTCCATTCGAGGCTTTGTATGGACGGAAATGTTGTTCACCAATCTGTTGGGATGAGAATGCTGATAAGATTCTGCTAGGCCCAGAATTGGTGGAGAGGACTACTACCGACATTGCTTTAATCCGACAGAGAATGTTGACAGCTCAGAGTCGACAAAAATCATATACTGATCTGAAGCGAAGGGATATTGAGTTTGAAGTAGGGCTCAAGGTTTTCGTCCGAGTGTCTCCATCTAAAGGGGTTTTCCGCTTTGGAAAACGAGGAAAGCTTAACCCTCGTTACGTTGGTCCGTTCGAGATTTTAGAACGGATTGGCAAGCTTGCCTATCGACTTGCCCTCCTGCCATCTGCGCATCCAGTTCATAATGTCTTCCATGTATCGCTATTGCGAGAGTATGTTCCGGATGAATCCCATATTCTCAACTACGATGATATTGAGATCCAATCCAATGGCACATATGAGAAGAGACCCGTTCGCGTGCTGGAACGACGAGTGAAGAGTCTACGTAACAAAGAAGTACCACTAGTGAGGATCCTTTGGTCCAAGAACGGCGGGGAAGAAGTCACTTGGGAGACATGAGAGACAGAACAAGATATGCATAAAGAATTTCCAGAGTTATTCTCTACCTAGTTTCGGGGACGAAACTATTTTTAAGGGGGCACTATTGTAATAACCTCCCTTTTTCTTAGAAGGATATTTAGTATGTCGAACCTAGTTTCGGGGACGAAACTATTTTTAAGGGGGTACTATTGTAATAACCCTCTTTTTCAAGAAGGGCAATTATGTAATTTCCTTTTTATTTTGTTTAATAAAATAAATTATGGCAATATTCTCATAATAATGATATATTGCTTACCTAATTTATTTTATCAAATGAAAGTTAAACAACTAACCTCTAAAGGGGTTATTTGAAATAATAATGGAACTTACCCATATGTTAACGAAAAATAAATAAATAAAATTAGAATTTTAAGAGAAATATATTAAAAGTGTTTAAAACATATTTTTATAAACAAAGAGAATTGTTGTATAAATATTTTGAATTACAAGTTTTACTCCTTCAAAAGATATTAATGATAAATATTAGTATCAAGGGCATTTTTGTTCATTTCTTAAACTAGAGGGGTTGTTTGTGCAAATTCTTGAAAATAGATTCAAAAATGGGTGTTCTTCTTCTCCAACTTGTTCTTAACTTCAAATGAGGAATTTGATCTCGTTTCTTAATGGAAATGGATTCCGTAAAAGCCTACTTGTCACTTTTTTAACCCTCTACAAGTTCCCTCAATCAATTTGGGAGCAATCAATCAAAATCATCCCGAAAATCTCGTTCTAGGTCAAAGTGCACCGTTTTTGGAATCCTTCAAATTAAATTCGAATTGAAGAAGGATAAGGTCGGATTTAAGATGGAAAGGATTGGGATGAGTCAAAGGACGGATTAGAAAATCAATCCCGATTCAATCACAACATAAATCACCCATAAATGGGCGAAATCAATGGGATTGTGTCTAAGGCATTAATGGAGGATTTCGAGCTCGTTTTTGGAGCGTTGAAGCTCATTCTTGGCCCTATAAATAGCTCTTCCCATTGCCTATCTAACCTTAAGCAAAATCACTCACTTTCCAATCGGAATTTGGTCAAAAACCGATCTAGAAACCCACATAAAAACCAGTCTCTGTTTTCAAACGACCTCACCGGAACGGCCTGTTCAGCTGCGTTTTCCGGCCACCACGGACCACCCCAGGTGCCGCCGCTGCCAATAGTAGAAAGCCACGCTCGTCCCGGTTCCAACGACACCTCACACGCCTCAAACCGATTCCAGACGAAGGAGAACGAAGCTTCTGAAGTCGGAGACGCGCATTGTTGCTGCTGCTGTACGTAGCAGGCCGGCGGGCCCGACCCGACCCGTTTGGCTTGCCTCCTTACCCATTTTTGCCTTATTTTATGCATTTTATTAATTGGGGTATTTAAAATAAAATAAATCTTGATAAATCTTAATTTATAAGATGTTAAAAATATTTTTATGATATTCTTATGAAAGAAAAGTAGCAAGTATATATTTTTATAAAATTTGCAACTAGAAAGCAAATGATGAATATTATTGATTTTATGTCTTAAAAACATGTACTTTGCAAAATGATATGATTTTTATTGAAAAAACATATGGGTAAATATTTTTAAGTAATATGTATGCATAAAGATAAAGAATCTACAATATGCAATACAAAGAAACTAAAAAGGTCCTACATTAATAAAGAAAGATTTTATTAATGTTAATACGATAAGTTTATTAGAAGCATAAACTTAGACGAGTCATAAGAACTCAACTAACGAGGAAAAGTTGAACAAAATAAATTACTTATAATTTATTTTGTATCTTATGTATGAATCAGGAAAAGGAAATCAATCGTTGGATTGCAAGCTCGTGTAAGATAGTTCTCGCTCGCCTTCGAAACAAGGCAAGTGGTGGTTCGCTCTCATATTTTATCATGAATACTTTTATTCATGTTTGCATGTTGTGTTGGGAACGCTTGTTTGAATAAAATGAACTTAGGTTATTATAGAAATAATGCCCATGTTGAAACGTATAAATGAATTAGGGTTTATTATGCATAGAGATAATGACCCCATGGTAGCTTATTGTTATTATTCTATTATGCGCTAGAACTTATATTTAGGTTGCAATGTTTGTGCACATGTTTGTTTCACGGTCTCATTTTGAGATTCGTTGTTTTGGACTAGCGTAGAATTAGGGGTGGGGGCTCACTAACCCCTCAACACCTCTTTATAATATTTTGCATTAGGATGGACCTAGACCCTAATGCTGGTCATGACCCTACTCTCTCAACCGTTTTGAGGAGTGTTTGGCACCTAGCTAGTGCCTTGTATCGGGACTTAGGAACCCGTTCCTCCCTTTGTGGGATTCTATATCTTATGGCATATCGCGTTGTTGTCTTAAAAGCTAACAACTTGAATGCAATGTTTTGTAATTAAATAAGATAAGTGCTAGTGCATACCCATTAAAATGTGTTCAGGGTGGTGACTACAACTTGGAAAACCACTCTGACTCCCGGCTTTGATTAATCTATTTTCCAATCTGAATTCGGACAACACGCATTCGGTGAGGTTGGTTGTAGATTTGATAAGTCGACGGAGGCTTTTCAAAATATTGGTTGATAATTAAAGTTCCCAACATAACCTTTCTCATTCTTAAGGAACCATAGTTTTGTGGTGTCCTAATCTTTTCATCATATTTCCATTTTCGTGAGATTATTTGGGTTATGTCATCGACCGGCTTTCATTCGGAGTCCGATGGTCATAATGCAACTAAGATTACAAGAACCTCACATAAAATTCCACTTGCGTAGTCTTTCATTAGACTGACCGACCGCTTTATTTCTTTTGCATGGCCGGCTGGTGTCAACCGTCCCTATACGGAACATCAGGGAGTAAAGGAGTGGTGATTCGAGATTGAAGTTGTTGAAGTTGTTGCACGTCGCATTTCTTTTGAATAACTTTTTTATTTTAAGGTCGAGATCCTTGGTCTGTAAGGACTGCCTTCAAGAATTTTACTTCCGCTTTGTTCAAGACTATTTATCTTGTTTTTCCGCAAGTATTTGGATTATTCAAGATTGTGAAAGTTGGACATTTTGTTTTAATATTTATTGAATTATCATTATTATCTATATCTTGAATACCGTGAAAGCCTTAGGTGGCTTCGGAGTGTAAATTCCGAGGTCACTGGCGGTAATATCTCCGAGGGAAAAACGGGGGTGTTACAACCCAAGTAACCATATAAAAAATATTTATGATTGGAGGGAGGGAACCGGCCCACCCATGCCCTCCCCCAAATCCGTCTCTGCTTGTACTGTTATGTTTTCCATAGGAAAAGTGTTGGGCGGTGTTGTTGATAAATTGGAGGTTGGGGAAGAAAGAGATTTGATGTTATTTAAGTAAAAATAAAATAAAAAATATAGTGGTTTTGAGTTTTTAACAGAAGTTTGGATGGAGTTAGAGGGGTGGTTGAATGTAAACAGAATTAGTTTAAGGGGTGGTTTTATGTAAAATTCAAGATAAGGGGTGGTTTATTGCAAACACATCAAGATAAAAGGTGGTTTTGTGTAATTTACCCTAATTCCAATTTAGGAAATAGTTTTGAAATAATTTCCCAAATTAATACTTTTATTGAGACTGTTATAAATTATAGAGAATAGAGACAAATAGGAAGAAAGGAGGGAGATGAGATCCATCATATTAGGTCACACATAGGGGCCTTTATATAGAGAATACAAACTAGGGTTTCCAATTTGTACATCTAAATATAAAATATTATAACACTCCCCCTTAGATGTACATCACTAATTGCCTCGTTAAAAACCTTGTCTGGAAAACCCAATGGGACAAAACCAAGACTAAGGGAAAAAGATTGCAGTTATAATTCTTCTCTCAACTTGAAATATATCCTCCTAGATTGAATGAATTGAGCATCCATCATGTGTTTGAGTTGAATCTTGTAATATGATAACGCTTGATGATAAGTACTTTGGTTGATCAATCTATGCTGAATTCTCTTCATACATCACTGTTGGCTGCTTTCAACTTGATTTGATGGATGTATAAAAACTCCATTCTTTCACATATCTCGAGCTTCGGGCCGAGATTGTCTCATCAGAGACCTTATATGACGAACTGTCTCATTAAAAACCTTTTTTTGGAAAAACCCATTGGGATAAAAACCAAAACCAAGGGAAAAAGAGTACAGTCGTATAATAATGCTCCCCCTCAGTTAAACACACAATATTTATGCAATAAATATATGTCATCACTGAATTTTGTAGAAGATTGGTACTTCTGGACCAATCATCTTTATTTTATGTTTAGGGAGACAATAACTCATTGTCACATAAAATGACATTATTGAGGTAATGAAGTAAGATACAGTAATGTATCTATTGTTTTGAGATATGGTACTTCAAGACCTAATATCTCTTTCATTTTCTAATCGGGGACGAAAGGGGTCATTTCCACACTTAGCGATCTTACTACCATTGGTGTACTTAATGGATGCACTTTATTCATATTAAATCGCTTTAGAAACTTTTCTGCATAGTTTGATTGATGGATCCTTTGTATGTTCGAACTGCAGGCCGAGACAATACTTGGTAGTTCCTAAGTCATTCATTTCAAATTCTCTTTTCAAATAATCAACTTCTGTTAGGATCTCTTCTGGAGTCCCAATAATATTGATATCATCAACATAAAAAACAATGATTACATATCCCAAATTTGTTGTTTTATGAACAAACAAGGACCTATTTTGATCGCTGACAAATCCTTGCCTTTGTAGATATTATCTAAGGCGATTATACCACATTCTTCCCGATTGTTTCAATCCATATAGCGATCTTCTAAGTTTAATGGAATAAATGTAATGTTGTTTTGATTCAAATGCTTCAGGCATTTTCAATCATTCTGGGATTTTCACGTATATGTTGGTACCTAATGACTCATATAGGTATGTTGTTACCACATCCACGAGTTGCATTTTCAAACGCTGCAACAACGGTTAAAACAACAAGGAACCTGAGTGTTGTTGCATCCACTGTTGGTGAATACATTTCCATGTAATCCACTCTAGGTTTTTGCGAGAACCCTTGTGCAACCAGCTATAACAGACTAATTTTTCACTTTATGGTGTTGGAACTACAAGCCCAAAAACATCGAGTCTGTTTAACGAATCCAATACTGCTTTCTAGCTTTCCCAACCATTTCGATGTCAACATTCCTCCATTGTTTGGGGATTATTGTCATATTCTCTAATGACTTTTACGATAACTGAATAAACAAAGATATCTTCCCGATACC
Source organism: Fallopia convolvulus (assembly GCA_964016875.1). Lineage (NCBI taxonomy): Eukaryota > Viridiplantae > Streptophyta > Magnoliopsida > Caryophyllales > Polygonaceae > Fallopia > Fallopia convolvulus. The sequence goes on from OZ024720.1 coordinate 5,907,351, forward strand.
CTATACCGATACTTACATAATTAATCGACATTTCTAAATTGTCGATCATGCCATTTTCTTTGCTTTTAGAGTCTTTAGATAGAATCTCTTCAGGAGTTCTATCTTCATGTTTATTTCCAGTCGACATATCATCCTTTTGGGATGTAATTGGCTTTTTCCTCTTCTGGGGAATGTGTATCCTTAAATCCGAAAATGTCTCTCATGCTTATGTGTTGGTTTGGAGTTACTTCTGGAATCTCCAAATGAATGTTGTGTTCTCAAATAGTATTTATGTCTTAGTCACTAAACTTTTGGTTTATTTATACAATATGCTAAACTTCTGGTTTAGCTTTCTTTGGATAACAAATTGCATCTCATGCAATCTCTTAACTTGTAGTCTCTATTATCTTCTCCCCCTAAAGTTGGGATTTTCACCTCGCCAAAGTGTTAATCTTAATACTGAGCAATATATTGATCACCGCTTATAAGCTCTAGATATTTTATAAACGATAAGGACCCAAACCCTTCGTCTAATCCCAACTTTCATTGTGTGGCATTACTTAACAATCATTCAGGGAGGTGGAGGACATATAAAGCATTTAATCTCTTCTAAAGACAAGCTTCTATTAGGAAAATTTTCTATAAGAAGTCGGTCCAAGTCGAATTTAATTATCGACATTCACATTTCATGACCCTATTTGATCAACGACTCATCCTAGCCGTGTATTTCATGTATAGCATTTGCCTAGCTATCAATTTTGACCGCATTATTGACGACTCTACTAGATCATTTTGTGAATGTGTGTGAGAGCTACTCAATGCTCAACCACTACACTAATTTATTTTCATTCCCCTCCTTTTTCAATGGAACCAATGGGTTGAGACATCTTTCAACATTACATGATATTCCACAATGATTCACATGGCGATGTAGTTGGTCCTCTTATATCACTTGAACCTAGTCAAGAAGCATATGAGACTTTGCCTTTACTTGTATTAAACCGGCTTTGCTATTAATTTGCTAAGAGCATAAGCCTTTCAAATATACAAGGTCACTCTTATAAAGAGACTTCAGGTCTTAAGATCTTTAGATCCTACACCGATCATGCACATTATTATTTCAAATGAGTGACCAAGTTGGTCATGCCACAAAAATATCTTATCCTCAACTAACTTCCAGTTAGTGATAGTACATTATTCAATGGGATATACTCTCGTAGAGTTATCTTCCTCTTCACACCAAAATTTTCATGTGCATGCATGATTGTGAAAACTTCTGGTTTCCAAATAATATGTGGTGTGACACCATTGAAAAAATGTCGGTGATCCATATATAAGTTTGGGAGCTCATCAACTCAAATTGGATAAATCATCTTGATATCAAAATTAGATGCCTCAAAATGTACATGCAGAACTTTAATATAGACTAGACCGGTCTCCACACTTATACACATAAGGTGTGGTTCTTGTACAACTGGTACAAGACTGATGTTCAATTATGTCATTAATGGGATATCCTTTATCTTAGATGTTCTTCCGGACATCAAATTAACCCACCCACGACGTCCTAGCTATAAGTCATAACCATGATTAACGGCCGCATGCGTAATATACCGTAACCTCTTTCACACCCTCTTCCGGAGGAGGCATTCTTCTGACATGCAAGAGGTTTGTCAAAATTGACCTCAAACTTTTAGTTCATGCTAGGTACGTGATCCTTTAGAAAGAGTTTTGTGCATAACATAGACCCACATTTTCTGTACTACTACTAGAGTACAAGATTTTTTTTTAGGAGATCTCTTAACTCTCCAAGAGTGCAATGATCTCTTATGGAGTTGATGATATTATACGTTCATTATAACTTAGCACACATATGTTGGAACTTCAAGTGCTTCATGATTCTCCCAAACATCTCATTTGTCAACTTCAAGTGACAATGTAATTGCATTTCTCGAACCATTTATCATCCACTTCGGGAGATGATATGTTCATATAGTTCCACTAATGAATTCTTCTCATCATACTACAAGAAGTAATTGTGTACGTAAATTTGCTTCTAGGGATGATACTCTTATGTATAGAAGCATCTACTTCAGGAGATGATCATTGTCACATAAATTTTATCATCTTCTCCAGAAAACGATATTTTCTTTCATATATTACTCACTCCAGGGAGTATTGAGATTTATTAGTTCATCTCTTCGGGGATGATTTCAAATTGTCTCTATTGGGACGTACTAGCATCTGCTTCTGGAGATGACATGTTTTAACTTTAAGAATGAATAAAAATATATATAAGCAATAACATAAATAATTAAATTGAAAAATATAAATAAAGAAATAAAGTATCATAAAATATTGTCAACTTTTGGTGACAAAAGATTGTATACGAAAAGTCTTCTAGATTTCTTTGCATCACATACTTCAGGATGTGATTATTCATCAGAGCTTTCAATCATATACTTCAGGATGTGATTTCAATGAGACGTTTTAGTCACATACTTCAGGATGTGATATCCATGTGGGCATTTTATTATCTACTTCAAGAGATAATATTGTCATATGAACTTTATTGTCTACTTCTGGAGATGATATTTTTTTACTTCAAGAGACGACTTTAGTATCACCACTCATTCCAAGAAGTAGGAACTTTTATTATATTCATCCACTTCTGGGGATTGATTCAATTATTTCATCCACTTCGGGGGATTATTTGTTTCATCCACTTCGGGGATGGAAATTATTATTTGTACATTCAACTCTTCAGGAGGAAATAATTATCACTTCAGAGATAATATTATTTGTACATTCAACTATTGAGGAGGAAAGAATTATCACTTCAAGGATAATATTATTTGTAAATTCAACTATTCAAGAGGAATTAATTATCACTTCAGGGATAATATTATTTGTAAATTCAACTCTTCAGGATGAAATAATTATCACTTCAGGGATAATATTATTTGTAAATTCAACTCATCAAGAGGAAATAATTATCACAAATTCAACTCTTTAGAGGAAATAATTATCACTTCATGGATAATATTATTTATAAGTTCAACTCTTCATGAGGAAATAATTATCACTTTAGGGATAATATTATTTATAAATTCAACTCTTCAGGAGAAAATAATTATCAGGGATAATATAATAATGTTCCAATCTCTTTAGGGATGAACATAATCACTTCAGAGATTATACAGTAGAACCTCTCTAAATTAATACTCGGTAAATTAATAAACTCTCTAAATTAATATTTTTCTCCGGTCCCGACTTGGGCCAATGTAAAATTTAACAAATTTCGATAAGATAATAAGATAATATATTTTCAAAAAACACTATATAAATATAAGGTCCATTAATATCATAATTTAATAATTATATAAAAAGTTACATAGTCATAACTAAGAAAATCTAATGAAATATGACTGTAGTGTTTTTTTTTTCTTAGTTCTATTTGGAGCTCATCTCTAACTTTTCTTATTAGATCCAACATTTCTAGTGTCGTTTTAAAAACAAATTTTACAATGGGAACTATAATAATTCCTTTAGACTTCATCTCATGAACGAATTTTGTAGTGTCTAAAACAATTTCTATTGCCTCTTGCTCAACATTAACTATCCAAGCCGAGACTACAAGATTAATAGCAGCCAAAACATTAATTTTACATGGATCGGATTGTCCCAACTCATAGCCTTCTAAAACCCTACAATAAAAATCTCATGTGATATGCTTTTATCACAAAAAAATCTCTTTAAATTAATAAATATTAATTTATCGGTTAATTAATATCTCTATAAAATAATAAAATATCATGGTCCCAGCTATATTAATTTATAGAGGTCTTACTGTATATTGATTCACTTCAGGAAATAAAGATTATGAAAAATTATCGCTTCGAGGATAATATTATCTTTATATGTTTATATAATTTGTCTCATCAAGGGACAAATTTGTTTACAAATACACCCACTTCAGGGGATATACATATATGATTTTAATTTGTCGCTTTAGGGACAAATTATTATGAATATATCCTCTTTAGGGAGATATATCATATCCTCAGTTTTTATCCAAAATATAAAACAATTGACATTATAATTGAATCAATTGTAAATAAATTATAACGATCAAACTGTGAAATTAAAGAATTAAAGATACGAACGAGAAGAATGAGCATTAAAAAAAATAAGAACGATACAACTAAAGATATGTTATACATAACGATAAGATGTTAATTAAAAATCGAACATAAGTGAACATAAGTGAATTGATCAAATTGATTAAATTAAAGATACGACACGTACACATAAAGAGAAGGGAGTTAAAAAAAACTGATGAAACTACACAATTCATGATAAAGATACTTTCGGCGATCAAACCGATCAACTATGATTGACTCTCAAACTGTTTGATAAATGATCAGATTTATATATGTGGATGAGAAATTATAACTTCGGCTTAGAACAATCGTGCTGATAACTTGTAATAAATTATAGAGAATAGAAAGAATCCCTAAAATTATAGAAATTAAAGAATCCCTAGAACAATCTTATCCCAAATCAACAAATTATAGAAACAAAACATAATCACAAATAAAAAAATCCCTAAAATTAAGTAAACCTCATAATTCTAAATTTCAACCACCAACACTATACAGTACATATATACCCTTCTCTTCTTCCGTCCTTTCAAACTCCACCACAATTTCTCATTCACAATCACAAGGAGCCAAAAACATAACCGTTAGAAATGGCATATTCCTACAACATCCGTCTAGTGCTCGTTGCTTGCCTTGTGGTGGTAGGGCTGATGGACTTGGGCCGAAGCCCGGCCCAGGCCCAAATATGTAAAGGCCTCGATCTAGGGCAGCTAATGATCCAGTGCGGGCCCTTCGTGCAGTTAGACGGGCCGAAGATCCCACCGTCGGATGAGTGCTGCACCCTATTGAAGGGTGTAGATGTACCTTGTGTGTGCAACCACTTGCCCGCGGATGTGGATAAGTTGGTGAGTGTGGAGAAAGCTGTGTACGTTGCTAGGTCATGTGGTATTACGCTTGAGGCTGGCTCCAAGTGTGGAAGTAAGTAAAAGGAATCATTTAGCCTTTTATCTCTTATCAAAAATTACTTGCACATATATTACTATACATAAACTCACTGATTTAGAGTGGTTAAATGGGCCGGACGAGCCGGATTCGGGTCTAGAATGGGTTCACGTTGTTGAAATTTATGGGTCAATTGTGTCAAGTTGTTGCAAGTTTTGTGTGAATTCGAATCTACCCATTGAAATTTATGGATCAATCTGGTCAAGTCGTTGCAAGTTTTGTGTAAACTTAGATCTACCTATTGAAATTTATGGGTCAATTCGGTCAAGTCGTTGCGAGTTTCATTGAAGAACACCATCTTTCTATGATTATTAAAATAGCATTAATATATATATATATATATTAATAAACTATATATTGTATATATTTTAATAATAAAATGTAATTGATATTCAAAATAAATGATATATATTTTTCAAATTTCAAAAATAAAAAATTGGATGAGAACTTTCGAGTCGAATTTGAACCCTATAAATTTCAGACGTGTCGGGTCTGACAGGTTTAGTGCTTGTTTGGTTAATTGTGGAAAGTACAATTCCTAGGATTAACTTCCCGGAAGTAACTTCCTAAGAATTATAATTCATGGAAATGAAAAATAGTGTTTGGATATAATTTAATTCCTAAGAAAGTATTTAAAATGGAATTAAAGCTATAACCTTACAAATTGAAATTAGTTAATTTTGTGAGAGCCTAAATAAGTGATTTGATAATTTTACCCAAGAAAATACTAGTGTTTTGATGATGAAACAAATGGATGAAGAAAATAGTATTTACCCACCTCTAGGTGATTAGAATTAATTCCGATTCCTGTATTAGGGAGAGGAATGAAAATCCCATGCTAAATTAGTTACTTTTGTGTAAATTGTTTTGCAGGTTACACCATTCCACCACCTTACCTAGAGCTTGAGATATTGCGAACTGAGAGCTGTTTGATTTTTCGTACTATTAATTTTAATAAATTATTGTGTTTAGTGTTGTTTCTTTAATAGGAGAAACTTGTACTTATCATCTACAGACTACAGACCATGTTCTCCAATAAAGTATACAGAATCAAGACCCAATTTATTATTAGAGGCAGTTACAGTGTGAAACCAAATGGCTAAAGCAAACCCAAAAGCAACATAATCACGGATAATCAATAACATTGTCATCAGAAGTTTCTGCTGAAATGAATCAAGCGAATAAGTGTGGATGAGAAACTTTACAACTTCCGATGAAAGAGATCAATGTAATTTGATAGGAGACAAGGGGTAAATGGGTCTTTGTATTACTTCAACATTTGGTGTACATTACCATCCATCTTGAACTGACAAACCCGAACCAAACCAATTCGGTTCAACTTCAACCAAAATTTGGTTTTCGGTTCGGTTTTTGTCGGTTCGGTTCTGTTTGGTTTTAAACCGATACTCTGCGCACCTAAGCCCGCCTAGGCAATTGTTTAGGCCACACCTACACACAGGCAGTCCCTCTCAGTCAATAATCCGCCTAACGTTTTTTAGAACATTGACTACTCCTCACTCATAGACACAAAAACAACCTCAAAACTCCATTTCTATAAAGAATGACGATAAAGCATGCACTAAACAAAGTTATAGCATCTATCACTAACACAGAAAAGCATTGAATTACCAAAATTTATACTAGAATTGAATTTCTAGAAACAAGGAAACAATGTCGTATTAGAGATTTAGAGTTTCTAGGTAACATAGATTGCAACTACTACTCGTCTAACCGACACAATCGAATAATAGTTCCGGTTTCTCAGCCTTGCTTCACAGCTAATCTCTCTGTTAAAGTGTAAAATACAACACATCAGTACGTTGTCAAGCAAAGCAAATCTAACAGTAATGGAAAAGAGGGTCAAGACTTGAGCACTCATATGAAGTGTTTTACATTCAGAAAAACATAACAGGAAATTAAAGAAGAGCTAAAACAAGGACCAGAAGATGCTTCCTTCTTCTTTACTCTTCTATTTGGATCAAAAAGTTCAAACAAGCATTAGGAGAGTAGAGATGGGACATACTTATTAATTCGTATGTAACGATCATCGTGGTCCCATAGAGTGACATGTTAAAGAATCGTGGTCCAAACCCTCTATAGAATCCTCTCCATCCGTCTTCTTCAAGCAACGCTTTCGTGGTTTTTAATACCGACGGCCTTCCAGCACCATAATCATCCAAGACCTAAAAACCAACAAAAACACATAAAATATAACACAACAAACACTATATGTCTATATCAGACAAGGTCAAATCCCCTATACAAACACAAACAAGAATTTGTCTCTGAAGGAACAAGCTTTCACCTGAAGTCGCGTCTTGACCGTGTCTATTGGAGTAGTGATGACTGATGAACAAGCACCTGCAACCATTCCCGCTGTAGCTTGAACGCTCACCATCTCAACATGAGACGGCTTCTTCTCCGAATCATCACTATATCCCAAACTCCTATCGATGATAAAGTTAAAAAAAAATCATCATTTAGCTAGCTAATTGATCCAATGCAAACTCCAAACAAGGAAAAACTACCTTATTTTAGGGAAAGGATCCCAGTGAGAATGGGTACTTATATGCAATACACATCAGAAAACGATACGATGCACACATAGTACAAAATAAACGAAAGCACACATTATTGCATTCAAGATATATTTGTACTATGTATGCATTATTCACATATTAGCATCCATTCTCACTTGATTCATTCTCCTAATATTACCTCCAAATAACATGTTGGGCAGCTCCATATGTACCCCACCAAAGCGCTGAGGCCGGAGTCTGAGTCACAGCAGTCAGCCCAAAACCTCTATACAAACCACGCAATCCTTCCGATTTCATCACCTTCCTAATAACATCAATTGCCCCATTGCAAACCATTGTTGTCCCAGGAACACCTTGTACCATAAGTCTTTGACAAACCTAATCAAACAATAACATTACTCCTAAGTCCTATCGATCTCAAATTGTGCAATCAAGTTAATTTTGAGCATTGGATTTGGACCTACCACGTCAAGAGGCACATAGTAAACACAAGACACCAAGTTAGACACCATGCCTGCAACTCCATTAGCAATGCCAAGACGAGTGGCTACAGACATTTCATCATACCTGTCCAAGTACTTGAGAGTCATATCTTTTGACACTTCAAGTGAAGTTAGCACCAGAACTCTGCCTGGTAAAGATCCAACTGCTGAAGTGCCAAACCCTCGGAAAATTCCACGGACGCCATCGTTTTTCAGAATGTGAGAGAATACTGAGAATCCCTTCAATTGAGAGAGTCCAGAGCTAGCCACTTGCATTCTAGTCTTTACAACCGCCGTGGGATGGAGCAAGGCGCACTGAGCGGTGAAAAGGATCGCGCCGATTACATGAAATTTGGACTTGTCTAGCCTGAAATTAAGCCATGGATTAGGTGAAATTTGGACTCGGAAGAGCAAAATTAAGGCCACAAATCAATTCTGTGAACGAACTAAATGCGGTGGTGAAGAGGAAGAGAGACCTGTCCCAATTGATGTCGGTGTCGGAGAGAGCGGCGAGTTTGGGAGGGGAAGCAACATCCGCTTCGACAGCCATGGAAGCAAACACTTCAATCTTGCATCATGTCGGTTTCTACTACTTTCTAGTATGCACGCAACAAGGAGATAAACGATTGGGTAATGGAGGTGTTCGAGTCTGGGAGAAGAAGGAGAAAGGAGGGAGAGAGGAGAAAGGGAGAAGCTTCCAACCGCCAGAAGAAGGGTCGTGATTGAGGTGGAAGAAGATACTTCGAATCTCTAGATAATTCGGAACCTCATTCTTCCACTATACTTCGAATCCCCTTTTCCCAGACCCGCCCGGGTCGTTCTAAAAAAAATAGAAAAAGATACATGAAAAAGAAACTGAGATGGGCCCACCTCCACGTAGGATGCGGAAATAAATTCCTCGCCTGTTTTGCGAGGAGCCGAGGGAATGCGAGAGAGAATTTTGCACAGAAGCCTCCAACCCTGGCTTGAAAGAAAGCTTGTAGCGATCTTCAATCTTCGATTTTAAAGTGTTCAACTTGTAGGCTCTTCGAAGAACTGAATCATGGTAATTAGTAGCAACATTTTCTCTTCTTACTTGTGTCTTCTTGGGCTGTTGATTGTTGAAACGCATATGCAATTCCGTGATTTCTGATGCCAAATTTGTTTGCTGGATGTTGCATTTTCGAATTCCAGTCGGCGTTGTTCAATTTCCATTCGTTTCTGATCGTGGTGCTGTTATGGATCTGCACCTGCACTTATGTGAAGATGCAATTTCCTGCAATTCTTCAACAGCGAACGGGGTATCTATCATCACTTTCCCGATAATTCTTCTCATTGTTGACTGATTTCTGATAGGTTTGTGAGTTTTTTCTGGATCGGTATGTTGAAATGGCATGTGCTTCGATGATCTTAGATCGCCCTAGACAAATTGCTCAGCTGCTAAACGAATGCCTGAGAAATTGAGTTTGTCTAGATTAGTAGCATCGTGCTTAAAAGGATCCTATTGACCTCTTTGGAAATCGGGAGTACGAAAGATGCTAAACCAATTAGAATTGCGATAAGATTGACAGTAAATTTGATTCGGTTATATACAGGTATGAACCTTGTTTCTGTGATATTGTTGTATGCAGCTGGATGGTAAGTATTATGAGCTTCATCACATCTCAATTTCAGATTGAGCATTAGGAATTTAGGATGTGACAAATTTCGTGTGGTTCCAAACTTATCCGAGAATCTGTGCTGATTTTGATGTGATTTATATTTTATATGACTAATTATTTCCTGGGTTTATACTGAATCACGGACTCCTATAGAGGAGGCGAAGTCTTGGTATCTTGAGATTAAAATGCTTTGTTGTTTGTTTTTACTAGATGTGATGTGTGGCATTGCACAATGTTTAGAATGTGATGCCTTTCCCTTGAAAAGATTTGGCCTTAAACTTTTAGCAGGACATGTTATGGGTTCTCTTGCTAAAATAACAGTTAAATTGAGAAAAATTTCATATAATTTCTGTCAAGTTTCAACTTGTTATATGTATGAATCATGTCCAGATAGAACTACAGCATAATCGAATGAAAGGGTGTTAGAAGTTATTATTGCATCGTTTGAAGCTATAAAAAGAAACATTCTTCTGAGTCTCTTTTCATGCTGCTTAACTGTACATTACCAAGCAAACTTCATTCAACATCATAGAGGCTCTTGTTAGCACTAAGTTATATTATTGATTGTAGGCTTGGTCCAGCTGAACTGAAAAATGACTATATGAATTCTTGACATTGATTGTGTGGAACAATCAAAGAATTAATACATTAGCTGAACATATGACAAAAATTGAGATCATCTTTTGGAATTGAGGGAAAGCAAAATACATGGAGCTGTTTTTGGATCAAGGCGATTGAATAAATCAGCCAATTGAGATGGTTCTGTGGCTTTAGTAAGTTCACTTCAGCTGGTTGATATCATTCTGAATCATGCATAAACAATGTCTAAGGAAACCTTGTCAAGTCATCGGCTTATGTCGGAATATAGGCTTACCTAGGCCTTTTGTTGCACTATTCTGTTATTTCATTGTAAAACCTTTCCTACCGTCTCTTTTTAGATTTCATCTAACACAAAATATGCTTTGCAGGTTTAGAGGTTTCTTTTGAAAGGCGGCTAGAATTGGTAGGTCCTTTAACTTGACTTACTGGTTTTAGAGGTAGTTATGCATAAATCTGTGCGTGAAGCTGTTATGTTGATGGGAGAGTTATTTTAACCCTTTTCCTATTATGGACTGCTTGTTGTCCATAATTTTTCTTGCTTTAACTTAACTATTGAGCGAGAACTCTAGTCTAAATGCATGTTCACTTGCCTCTTCAAAGAATAATAGTGATTCTTCTATGACTAAGATTATTTGGCAACTAGAAATCTGTTGATCTGGTAAATGAAAAACAGATACAATAACTAATGATGCACTTGTGGTTACATCTGCAATAAATAGTGATGAAATATGGTCCTATATAATGTGCAATCCCTTTCTAATTGTGGAATCATTGAATGAAACACACTTCGTGTATAATGTAATCTTCTTCCTTTTTGTTGGGTTGTCGCACAGGTGAGCGCTTGAGCCCGTGGGTGGCTGCAGTATGCTTCATGATGGGTGTGTCCATAATCTTCTTCTGATCTTAAACCGACCAACGTTGTTAACACGTTCATCGTCGAAGGAATCCTTTTTCCAATCATTGGCCAAATGATGATGGATTTGTGATGCAAGCTTTTGTTCTACTAGTGGCTGGTTAAACTTCACTTGTTTTTAATTTTTTTTATGGTAGTAGTTATCTCACAACTGTGTTTGCGATTTTATGAAACATTATTGGATTATTTATAGAATACCATGAAATATGATGCACAGTTTTTTGTAAGACACTAACCAAAGTATGATACTGATTACTGATTGCTAGAAATCAGAATTCTAACACAATAGGACTTTCGCAATATTAAGGTGGAATTTCTGGCATTGCTTACTCGTAAGTTTTTCATAAGATTTCAAGCTTACTGTTCTCGGACATTGTAGTATGATAAGTGATATCTTGTAAATGACAACATTTTTTTGAAAAAAAAAATGCATTCATATTATATTAAATATCCAATTCCATTATGTGTTCATAACTTCGACTCGCACCTAAACAAACAATAAAATGAGCAAGAATGTTATTAGGTCTAGGACATGTCGACCTCATTTATTTAAGCTTCCTAATACATAAGAAAAATAAACATTGCAACTTCCCCTACTTAGCTACAAGAACCAGACTGAGACAAATAAACATTGCAACTTACCCTACTTAGCTACTAGAACCAAACTTTCAACAAAATCACCCAAATACTCAATAGGACAAGGACGAAGACCACCATCAGTATGCTTGCCATCATTAAACACCGAAACCTTCAATCTCGCCTCTTTCGTCCAATACTCCCACATCATTTCCCTATTCCGAAACCCTCCCATTTGCAACACACCTTCTTTGATATTGTACACTCTACTCCAAGACGTCATTCCATCATCCATACTCCACAACGAAACAATATCATTGCAATCCAATCCCCACACCCCCAACGAAGATCCGCCATCAACAACCACCAACCGATTCGTTACCCACAAATTGTTCTTAATCGGATAAGGCAATGGAGTGTAACTAAATTTCTCGGTTGCAAAGTGGAACCGAGCCAAATGATGGTAATAGCTATGACCCGTATCAACACCTTCGATCCAAACCAACCCGCCTTTATAAGACACGCTTTGAGATGCATTCCTTTTGTGTGGAAAATTGGGCAACTCAACTGCCTTCCAAGACGCGGTTTTGACGCTATAAACCCAAACCCCGTCGTCCACTTCTTCTTCATAATACATTGAATGGTTTGGTTCTAAAGTGTAGTCTAAAATGGCGAGTGCCTTGTAATCCTTGGAAGAGTCGTCATATCCAAATCCGAATCTTATATGGTCGAAGTACTTTATTGAGTTTGAGGGAGATGGGATTTGGCGGTACTTTCGGATTGAAGGATTCCATAGCATAGCGAAATCTTGTCCGATCATCAAAAGAACTCCGGTCATTGAACCTGCAACGAACCACTGGCGATGGTATTTATAGTCGAAGTAAGAACTAGTCTCGATCCACTTGAGCTCTGGGCTTTCGATTGCAAGGATTTCACAGGTGACTTGATCCTGTTGAATAAGATGATTCCCAAAGGAGCTTCGGAGGGTGAGGATTCGCTTAGCAGTCGTCATCGTCAATTATGGTGAGGAAATATTTGCAGACAACTCGGGCAATGAGAAGTGATTTTGTAGGTAGGAGGGAAAATATATGCATCCATATGGCTAGAGGAAGATGATCGAATGATGTTTTCTTCATTGATTCAATACAATTATTTCAAAAGACAAGAAATGTTTTTATCAGCACGAGAGGCATGTGATTTATAAAGAAGATCAGAGGGAAATGATATCAAAAATTCCGATGTGAGATTTATTTTTTGGTGAAATGTGAATTTTTAAAAAGACCGAATTGCCCCAGAAAAATCATGAGACATGAAACGCGTCGCTTCACTCGAACAAGAAACTAAACGCCGTCGGTTTGAATTTCCTTGTCTCTTCTTGAAGCCTTTCTACTCGCTGAGCTCTCCCATTGTGTAAATCCTAAACATATATTACCCGAAAAATCTATTAGGGTAGCATTTTCCATATCCGTTTTGTTTCGAAAACTCAAAATAAAAACTCATTTCTCAGTGTAAAGTTATGGAAACGATATGTATTTGTATCCTTGTCGTCTCTGTGTAACGTAGATCTTGACTACTCACTTGTATCACATTCGACTCATAGTTAAAATGCTCATTGAACTCTGAAATTTAAATTTTCTTGTCTTTCACTTTCCATGTCAGTTTACTGAAAATGCAAAGTATATCTAAAAAGAACCACCACTCTACATATAGTTTCCGTTTTCGAACAAGATGAACTAAATGAACTAAATGTAACTAATTGTTAAGCAAGCTTATAAAATGAGGAAGCCCCTGTTTAAATGGATCATATTGATCACTTTACATATTGTTTCATTCCTTGTAGGAAGTTGGATTGTAGGTATATGAGCTTCATCACATCTCAATTTCAGATTGAGCATTACATGTGAAATACAAATTTCTTGTGGTTCCAAACTGATCTGAGAACCTGTGCTGATTTTGATTTTGATATGATCCGAAAACAAACATGCACATTTCATTGTAAGACAGTACTAGTTAACCAAAGAATAAAAATGAACAACAATATTACTAGAGAGGGTCATTTATTTGAGGTTCCTAATGAAAGAAAGCTTCGAAACTCTGCCTTGGCAAGGGTTCATATATATAGTACTACTTAGCTAGAACCAAACTCTCAACAAAGTCACCCAAATACACGACAGCATGAACACGACCATCACTACTTCGTTGGCCATCATTATACACCGAAACCTTCAATCTAGCATCTTTCGTCCAATACTCCCAAATCACTTCCCTACTTCGAAACCCTCCCACTTGAAACACGCCTTCTTTGATATTGTACACTCTACTCCATGACCCCATTCCATAATCCAAACTCCATAACGAAACAATATCCTCGCAATCCAATCCCCACACCCCTAAACAAGATCCGCCATCAACAACCACCAACCGGTTCGTTACCCACAAATTGTTCTTGATCGGATAAGGCAGCGAAATGTAGCCAAACCTCTCGGTTGCAAAATCGAACCGAGCCAAGTGATGGTAATAGCTATGACCCGTATCAACACCTTCGATCCAAACCAACCCGCCTTTAATCGACACGCTTTGAGACGCATTCCGCTTGTGGCGACAATTGGGCAGCTCAACCGCCTTCCAAGACGTGGCCTTGACGCTATAAACCCAAACCCCGTCATCCGCTTTTTCTTGATCATAGACCAGTGATTGATTCGGTTCCAAATAACAGCCAAAAATGGCGAGCGCCTTGTAATCCTTAGAGGACTCGTCGTATCCGAATCCAAAGCTTATATTTATGAAGAACTTTATTGAGTTCGAGGGAGACGGGATTTGGCGGTACTTTCGGATCGATGGATTCCATAGCATTGCGAAAATCTGATCGATAATCAAGAGGATTCCGTTGAGTGATCCGGCGACGACCCATTGGCCGTAGAGGAAGTTTCGTCCTTCCTCAATCCATTTGAGGTCTGGGGTTTGTGGGCTGGTTTTGATTGAGAGGACTTCACAGATGGTGTGAAGATGGTGCAGACGATTCCCCAAGGGGACTGTGAGAGTGAGGATTCGGTTTCCGTGGAGCTTAGCGGGGAAGTTGTGGAGGTGGTAGGAGATGAACTCGTCGTCGTCGAATGAGGAGTGATTTGGCGGGGAGGAGGGAAAGGATGTGCATCCATAGGGCTACAGGAAGATGATCAAGCACGGCTGTATTTTCCATTTAAGTAAAGATCTAACTTTTAGAAGGTCTCCGCTCGAAATGTTTAAGAAAGCTTACAAAGTGGACGTGTGGCATCTATTATAAAGAAAATCAACGGGAAGTGATGTCAAAAGCTCCGATGTGGGATTTATATTTTGGAGGAACATGAAACAAGGACGTATAGTTTGAAGATGTACTTGAAAATAAAGAGAAGTTTGATGGGGATTCAGTATAATTTCAGCTAACAGCTTTCAACTTCATCTACATCAACGAACACGTATAGACATACATATATATAAGGAAGGATACAACTGAAATGAATCAACACAGGTTAATATATCATAGCATTGAAAAATGGCAACAACAAATGCCAATGATCCATTGAAAAGAATGAGGAAACTAACAAACACTGGAGGAGATGAAAAAAATATTAATTTGAATAGTCACAAATTCTTTAATAAAATTGTCATCCAGGAAAGATACACAAGACAATAACAAAAGAATCATTTTTTAAAATTTTCACTAGCATTAGTACTCGTACAATTAAATATAAATAATATATTTTAAAAAAATTAAAAAATATGTAATTTTTAATTATTTTATCGGAAAATCTTTATGGACACGAAAAAAATGCCCAGCGCACACGGGATTGTACGCTTCATGAAGCATATGACCCAAAAGGGTACCCGGTGGAGGGGTCATACCCTGTGAAAGGGTACCCGCTTCATGAAGCGACATATTAGACGCGTTTAAAAGCATTAGTGTTATCTTCGTCTTCCTCACACAAGCTTGAGTTTCTTCCATACCCAAATTCAGGAACCAATTTCGGAATCCTACTTGTTGATCTTCGGCAATGGTGAGAGTTACTCGTGGATGTATTTCTGGTGGTGGCAGACATCGCAGATTGACAGAGAAAGACGGCGACGGCGAAGTTTAGGCGGCTGATTCGGATGCCCACATTGAGAGACACGGCCATTCCCCAAGTAAAGTACAATGTCAGATTAGTTTCCAATAGTCTTGGTTATTTGATTTGGGTCAATTTGGTTTTGAAGTGCATAGCGGGAAATTCTACTAGGTTGATTTTTAAGTGTAGAGTATTGAATTTGATGAAATTGGGTGATTTCGAGTTCAAACTAGGTTATAGTGGTTGATTTGTTGCATCTGAAGTTTGAATTGAAGTTGTTGGATTGTTGGTAGAATTTGCAAAATTATGGTTATGTTTAGTGAACTCTCCATTGACTTTGCTGCTATGTTGAAAGCCTTGAATTAAAGTTGTTGGATTGTTGCTTGGAAGCATATATGTGTTATGATCTCTTAGGAGGGCTTTGGAAAACAGGAAAGTATGATTCAAGTTCGAGTTCCTCCAATATTTGGTGTGTTGCCCATATATAGGAAGAGTGTCCTTCAATTATATCTGTTACATCCACCTATACATTAAGCCAGATAATTTAGCTGCTCAAATAGAAGATTAAACATGGTTTAAGGCAACTTTCAGAAGAAAGAATGAATCACATTCTCAATCCCAGGAACTTTAACGGGCTGGATTCCTACTAGACCTTTAGTGATCAAGCTATCAACAAAAAGAAAAAAAATAAAATTACAGTTAGAAGATGTGCAAAACAGAAATCAACAATTAGACTATCATATATCAATACTCTCTATGTCCTTGTTTGCGCGTGTTTATTATTATCTCCATTTGTTCAATAACATGCTCTAGGTTGAGTAGTATTAGATAGGGAGTAAGGTAATAACAAGAAAAGGGAAACAGAGATTTTGCTTAATTAGGGTTATTTGAATTGAGTATACCTCTGTTAGCGTCAACACTGCCACCACCACCTCAGTTGAAAGCTCAATTCCATCTTGATCAGGCAAGAGAGAAGAATCAAATACTGAAACTCTCTCTCTGTTCCTCTTATTTCAGTACAAAGGGAATTTGATCAATCAACTCTCCCTTTCTTAATCCCACTGTCAAGTGAGCACATAACTGGCATGTTGGAAGCTCTACATATCCTCAAATTGTGAAGCAAATATTTGGCACTTCTACAGTTGATGGAATTCCACATCATGTGCTTTACTTAAATTTTTATTAGGCCTAATGAAAGTTTTTCAATATTGCTAAATGAGTGCTAACTTATCATACTGTTATGACTTTTGTTCATGTGCACTCAGCTTGTCCTACTAAAGATTGACAATCCATTAATAAGAAGATTCAATAAATTAGTCATCAATGAGATTCTAAACAAAGATGCTAGCTAGCTAGTATCTCAGGTAAGATTTTTCCTTTGAAGAACGCCTCTCATGATTTTACTTTCTTGCAATTTGAAATTATGGAAGAAAGGAGGTCTATTGGGTGATTTGATTATACATTTTAAATGGTTTGAGTACAGAGCAATGTTGTAAACTGTGATTTCTAGCTTAATATGTTGTTGGTAATTCAAAGATTTCCAGTCTGTTCCTTTGCCCAGATCACTATTCTTCTCATATTTGGTTAAAGACAAGACAAACCTATAAGTGTCAACCATTCTAACTATTAATTTAGATTCAATAACACTTGGTTTTTACTTGTACTCTCATTGATTTAACTGACTATTTGAAGGTGAGGATTCCTTAGCTTTGTAACTATGTTGGTTGTGTTAGATTTGCTCTACTATGGTATATCATTGCCTAACTGGTGTGATTAGCATTTGTTTTCCATGATGATGATAACACAACAAAAGCAACACAACTGCAACTGATCCAATGCTTCATAAGAAAACAGAAATTTTTTGTATCTTTACAATCTGTTATAGCAGGCAGTGCACAATGCACATCATATTAATAGAACAAAGTTTGTGAAGTCTAGATTAGATATTTTCTATTCCTTAGCAGACAGATGGGATTTGTTGTGCTGTTTTAGTGTAAATTGAACAAATGACCATGTTTAATCATACAGATCATGTTGATAGTGAATAACTATATGATCTAGTTTTTTTTCTTTGTTTTCATTTTTGGACGTTATTTTTTATTTAACAACTTTCTTGTAATTTTTTATGGGAATAATTTGAATTAATTTGTTTTTATTGAACAGTGTTGACGTCCTTAGGGGGGACCGGGCGAGCGATGCAGATGTCGGTATGGTTGCTAAGGTTAGTGATAGGGATGGCGATACTATAGGTGGCGGTGATGTTTTGAGTACTGTTGGAGGGGGTTCTCCGTCTCATGGTGATACGAGCAAGGACGATACAAGGGATGGTTGGGACGAGACAACCATGATGGTGCGTATTTCGTAATTTAGTTTTCATAATATGAATTTTGAATTGATTAAAATTGCATATATTAGTTATTGTATTAGTTTTTATATATGATTGAAGTTTAATATTTTCCGTTCGTTATAGTAATTTAGTTACATGCCTTAATTTATTTATGGACGTTAAGCTAATATGTATTTTGAAAAATTGAATTAAATTGTAAATACAAATGAAAGAAGTTATAAGTATAAAAATAGTTAATACAAAAGCAAGTAAATGTAATTGCAAAATGAAGTATAAAAAGTGATTAAAAATATAGTAATTGAAGGTAAGGCACAAAGTACGAATTTTATAAAGGAGTTTTTCCGACAAATAATGAACAACGTAAACAGGCGTTTCAGGAGTTTAGTCGGGAGTTTCGTACTCCCGACACAACTACACCTCCTGTGCCAACGAAGAAGAGGACTAGGAACGCGAATGCACGAGGTATATTACAGTCAGATCGTGTTGAGGCCCCTCCGGTGAAAAAGAGAGCTAGGAGATTATGGGTCAATACATTGATATCAGAGCTACATCGAGTCGAGGGAGCGCATGATGGTGCAGATATTCAGAAAGAGCATGACATTGGTCCGTCTGCTCCGGTTGAGACCACTGAGGATATTCAAGGGGATGCCGTTATGACCGATCAAGCAGAGGAGAGATTGGCGACAAACGTTGTCATCACACATATGGTCGAGCCTTCCCCTAGTCACATAGCTTCAAAGGCTCCGATTGGTACCGTCGAGGATCTTTCAAGGAACTTTGATATGACCCCTCTGGATGCCTCGAATTCACCTTCTCAGACTCCTCCCATCATCACGCATACACAGGTCCCGAGCCCTCCCATTATTCAGTCTACACAAGTCCCGACCCCTCCTATCATACAGACTCCATTTTCCAAGCCTCCACCTACACCGACCCCTCCTGTTGTTGATCGTCAAGTTGCCTTGGATCCTCCCATTGTCGACCCTCCACCCGCTCTGGTCCCTCTTGTTGTTGACGTACCCATGTGGCATCCAGGAGGACCACATTTGGACGTCCTCCTTAGACACTACCCCACACATATTGCGGAGTCGATATGGAGTTGGACTCCTCGAGCTGCTCCGGCCCCTCCTACCTCCGTCGAGCCTCCAGCTGCTTCGGCCCCTCCTGCCGTCGTCGATCCTCCTGCCCCAGTTGTTGACGACGTATTGGTGAGCTTATTTACGAATTTTTTTTAATTTTTCTTTGTATTGCCATAAATGAACTAATCTAAAATAGTTTCTTAATTGTGAAGTGGAGGAAGCTATATAAGGCATACTTAAGCCCGTTGGATTAGATTGATATTGAGCATTACAGAGTTGATGCGCCGGGTACGTGGTGGGAGATTGCAGGGCATAGCGGTTTGAGGCATGTCGAGGCTCTTGATTACCGCGGATCAAACCACGCCATCATTTTTTTCTTTATCGAGCGTTGGTACCCCGAGACACAGTAACTTTCATTTTCCATGGGGCAAGATTTCGATCACGTTGCATGATGTAGAGCGCATTTTAGGCTTGTCGATCGACGGGGAGCTGGTCGACAAGCAGTTTTCTGACACGGAGTTCCAGGCGCGAGTCATGGAGATGTTCTCGATTGATGTCCTGACCTTTTGTAGAGATAAATCCGGTGGCATTCCATCTGATGAGCATAAGGCACATGTGATGAGGATGATCCCAGATGGGGTGGCCAGTCATTTGATAGTTGTTGCGTATTTGTTGTGGGTCATCGGCTTAGGTTTTTTTTTGCAACAAGAGCACGAGCATTGTCAGCATACAGTACTTGCACTTTCTCCTAGACCCCGACCGCACGAGTGGATATGCATGGGGTGTTGCGGTTTTGACGGTCTTGTTCCGCGAGATGGGCATTGCGTCCCAACGAGATAGCAAGGGCGTTGCGGGTTGTATTCTCCTTCTCAGGGTAAGAAAATTATTTTAGATGCAGTTGTGTATGTTTTAGGATATTTTCTCTATGTAAGAAACTAAGTATAATTTTTTTTGTAGACTTAGATATGGGAGTACATGCCGCATTTTAGAGGACATCCGATACTGAGGGTAGATCTTTTAGTTGATCCTCATGCGGGTACCCGAGCTAGAGTGGAGACGCGCTTGCCTCCGAAAAAGCCAGAGCACTTGGAGGAGATTCGTAAAGTATTAGACACGGTGCGCGCTGATGAGGTAAAAAAAATAGTCCAACAATATTTGAATGGTAGGAAATGTAAAGAATGTAGAGCTACTGTTATATTTTATTGTTTTTTTGCAGATAAAGTGGCATCCGTGGAGAGGCATTGATTTCGAGTAACAACGTTACCGAATTTCTAGGTTTCGAGGGGTGCTTAAGTGCTTTGGCACTCGAGAGGCTTACATGCCCGATAGGTGGTTGCGTCAGTACTTCCGAGTCCAGTGCATACCTCTTGAGCCCATTGTGCCGGATACAGAGGTCCGTGGCACGTCTTGGCGCAAGTATGAGGTGAGTTTTACCGGCAAGCAGCTCTACTAGAACCAACGGTACGACCACCTTATTGACCTTGAGCAACACCCTTTGGCTCGGTATGCTTACCAGGCGGACCTCGCCTACTGGGATTGGTTTGATGGAGTCACAAATCCATACGTCGATCCTAGGTCAGAGCGTCAGGACCATCTGCGTGAGCCACACACACACCCATCAGCTATAGTGGATGCTATCATGGTAAGTTAAATTTTCGACAATAATTTCATTCAATTAATAATCATTTTTTTAATGTTATTTTAGCTAAAAAGTGTCATAAATTATGCAGTGACAGCAGCAGGCCATTGGATACGCGCTAAACACTTTGGGAGCGATGCACATTGATCATCTGGCTAGGCTGTACTTGCAGGACATGCTGAGCATATAGGGGACGACCGTCCACCACTTCCACCTCCTTTGAGCAGGCCGTATCGGGATTCTAGATATGAGCCCGGCGAGGGAAGTGGGTCTGGAGGTGTCGCGCGGTGACATCATCAAGGTTAGTACACTATTTGCTACTCATTTGCAAAACTATAAAATTGTGGTGCAACTATGTTTAGGGATGTGTGACTTTGTTAGTATAATATGCAATGTTAATAATCATTACAAGTGGATCTTAATCATTACTATGTTTGTTTATGTGTGACTTTGTATAGAATTACATCCTTCAATGTGAGTGTCCCTCCCCCTTGTGAAATAAGTTACCCCAAGTGAAAGTTCTAGGTGGTAAATTAGATAAAACTCAAGACTCTAAATTTAGCATTGATAGACTAGTTTGTACACCACTAATTGAAAGTCATCAATCTCTTACTGAATTATGATTGATTAGCATATTTATGTCTTTTATTTACTTTTAAACCCTTGCCTTCAATTTGGTTTTTCCCAATGCCTACTAGTTTACTCGCAGTATATGCTTTTCTGAAAATTCCCACATTTTTATTTCTGAAAAGCCTATGTTGGTTTGCAGGGCCAATGTTGTAATGAATCGTCAGGGCAATACACATATTATTGTCACTTAGCATCATTTGGTGAGGAACCTAATCAAGGAAGTTGTTGGATTTGCTCCCTATGAAAAGAGTTCACCAGTCAGCTTTGTGGTGTCATTGTTGCACCTGTTCTTGCAGCTTCTTTAATGCTTCTGTACATCTTCTTGTAGTTCAACAGATTAGGAAAACAACACCAACAAATATGTTTCTAGATTCTTTAAATATGTGTTTTGATGAATCTGTTGTGTACACATGGTTGTGATATGTTTAAATGCAAACCAGCGAAGTATTTTGTATATAATGTATTTTGGTTTCCTTTGTCAATAATTTTTATATTTGGAAGGAACTCTTAAATGCAAACCAGCAAAGTATTTTGATGATTTTGTTGCCTCCTCCACTAGATGTATATTGCTGGTTGAATGTATATTTCTTAATGTTTGTATTCTATATCATCATTATTTACTGAGCTATAGTCAGTTTAATTCATTATTTGCACAATAATGTCATCATTATTTTGATGAATTTGTTTCTAATGTAGTTTAATTCATAATTTCTGTTTTGTGTATATCCCAATACAATGAAATTTGCTTCGATAGGAATGTAAAGTTGTTGCATAATTCAGTGTCAAAGGAAAACTGTTTGGGAAGCTATTGATGAATCTGTTGTTGTCACTTTTTTTGTTGATGAGTCTTGTGTAGACAGCAACATTTGCCTCTGTTCAGGCTTGAAGTTGCTGCTGGTAGTGATCATCCAAACGCTGCTGTTGTTGACAAAGATGATGGTCAATTAGGAATGCTAATGTTGAACCTTGTGTTCAAGACATGTAAAAAAAATTCTTGTTGATCGGTTCTTGTCATATGCACTAGTTTTGCAAGGAAAAAACCCATTGTCCAATTGTTTAGTTGCTTTGGTTCATGAAAAAACCAAATTGAAAATCTTTGGGAGAGGTTGCATATTTTGGATTGGTTTGGAGGTTTAGTTTTCATCACATTTTGTTATGAAAGTGTCATGGAACTAGCATGTTGCTTGTTGTTGAGTCCTTGTGACTGAGATTGATTTGTTGCTGAGTCTGATTAAATGTGTTGTTTTCACAAGTGTATAAGCCTTGCGCTTCATGAAGCGTGACACTTCATGAAGCGCAAGCATTAAAAGAACGGCCTGGTGTTTAAAGTGCATTGCGCTTCATGAAGCGGTTAGAAGGAATAAAAAGGGTGGCTTTCGCTCGTCTCCCGTTTTAAATCGTAGACAAATTCCTCAAATGCGTGTACCTGGACCAAGTGTGCCGCATTGGCTATCTATATATAGGAAGTAATTTTCTTTTCAACTAACTCATGTCCGCTTCTGTTTGGTCCAGAATTTAAATAAGTCGACCGATTCACCTACTTTTAGGGTTCAAATTACAAAATTATAACCGGTTCCTAAGAGATTGTACTTGAAATAATTTTTTGGATGTATAATATATGATTTTATGTATATTTTAATAATTGAACCCTTAGTTATGATTTAAACCTTTTATATAATCGAACCGACCTCAAAATAATCTGGAAAAATAAAAAAGGGTCCGGTTCTTGACATTTAATTTTATAAAGTTTATTATCATAAACCCAAAATCGTATTCAACATAACAATTAAAAAAGGTCTTGTTCATTCGGGAGCTCTTTGTATGGTTGGGTAATGAATTGAAAAATTATAAAGGGGTCTGAGTCTTATCATTTCCTGTTATATGGTTTATTATCATAAGCAATTACCCATAATATGTATTTAGCATAACAACCATACACTAAGCCAAATCTCCATTACAAACACTATTACTATTTGACATCTCATGTTATAATATCGAAGGTTTAGACATTAGGTTTTGCTACTATGACAAGTGTGTATGGTTAGTTATTTGGTTAGTAATATATTGTATTGATGTTATGGTTAATATGTTATAAGGGGTATTATAATGGTTTAGGTTATGATTAGGTTTTATGGTTTAGGTTTAGGGTTTAGGGTTAGGGTTTAGGTTTAATGGTTTAGGTTTAGTGAGATAATTTAGTTTTTATGAACCCTATAATTTTATAGGGTTAGTGTTAGTTTTAATGGTTTGTGTTCATGTTATGATTAGGTTGTAGGGTTTAGGGGTAGGGTTTATGGGTTAGGGTTAGGGTTAGGGTTAGGTGTAATGGTTTAGGGTTCAGTAACCTTATAAATTTTTAAAACATAAACACTAACCCAACATCCTTAAAATTATTAAACTCGAAACCATATGACTCATAGTAACACAAATGGAAAAACCCTACAACCTACAATCTAAAACCATAACCCTAACTCTAACCCTAAAACCAAACCATACCATACCATAAACCAAACCATAACCCTAAATCTAACCCTAACTCAAACTCTAACCTTAACCATAACCATAAACCAAACCATAACTCTAACCCTAAAACCAAACCATACCATACAATGAACCACACCATAACCCTAAATCTAACCCTAACCATAACCCTAACTCTAACCATAACTCTAACCCTAAACCCTAAACCCTAACCCTAAAACCAAACCATACCATAAACCATGGTAATAACCCTCATAACATGAAATTTCAAGAACCGGACCCTTTTTTATTTTTTCAATTTATTTTGAGGTCGATTCGATTATATAAAAGGTTTATTATGATTACTAAGGTTCACTTACTAAAATATACATTAAAGCATATATTATACATCCAAAAAATTATATTAAGTACAATCACTTAGGAACCGTTTATAATTTTGTTATTCGAACCTTAAATCTAGGGGAACCGGCCGGTTTATTTTAACTCCGGACCAAACCGAATCGGACATGAGTTAGTTCAAAACAAAATTATCTCTTATATATCGATAGCCAATGCAGCACACTTGGTCCAAGTACACACGTTAAAGGATTTGGTCAATGGCTCGAAACGGGGGACGAGCGAAAGCCTCCCTTTTTATTCCTCTTAAGCCATACGCTTCATGAAGCGCAATGGACTTTACAATCTCAGCCTTTTTTGTTTTAAGCCTTGCGCTTCATGAAGTGCAAGTATTCTGTTACAGAATCCAGAAAATATTTTCCTGACAGTTGTAGATAAGTCTTAGTTGGCCACGATGCTATATTTACGGAAGCAATCTCCCATTTCCTTATTTTTCATTGACATGCTTGGTTTTGGCACAAAAATTGCCCGACAATATCAAACCATGGACCAAATTACCTCGTCCGCCTATATCTATAAAAAAAACAATTGTCGTTAGTTTTTTGCACTGCAATCTGAAATCTCCATCATCTCATTAAAAACCGTTCTGTGTTTGTTGTGCTTTCAATGGCAGATCCTTTTCATGAGGAAATACGCAAGCACTTGGCGGATGTACAAGAGATCCGTCTCTTCATTCGGGAGCTCATCAAGAGCAAGGAAGTAGGATTGAAGACTGTCGGGAAACACCTTGCCCGACTCGGTTACTTCACGACGCTGGAAAGATTTTCAAAGAGGAGATGGAACTTCAAGAACTCGTTCTCTTCAATGCCGAAGCAACCGCCAACGACAACCCTGTGATGGAATTGCCATCATACACTGATTTACACCTAGTGAAGCTGGAGGAGGAGTATGAGGGTTTCAATCCAAACGATCCAATCATCATAGACTAGATTATGTTTTAGGCGTAATTCTCTCATATTTACATTAGTTTAGTTCAAAGTTTTTTTTTTCTTTGTGTTTGTCGTTCCCATGTTTTTAGATTTAGATTGTTTTCTTTTTATGTGTTTGCTAGATTGGTTTAGTTGAGTGTTTGCTTATGTATTTTTTTATTTCCACTATGAATATAAAGCATGTATTCTGTTTTTAAATCCAGTTATGTATCTTATGTCCTACTTTTTACTCTGTTGGTTTGACTGTATATGTAGCAATTTGATCTTTGATGTTTTCTGGACAAGCCATAAAAATCTGGTCCATTTAAGCTTTTTAGACGTGGGAATGGAACTCTCACGAATCTGCATTACAATGTTTGACAAAGCAATAATGCATGTTCAACATATTTTCAACAATTGGAAGATAAAATTTCAAAAATTGTTGTTTTCTTGGTTGTTGAGACTGTTGCAGGTCATCTACGATTGCCTTGGTTGCTGCAGAAGTTTGCAGGTTCTAGCTTTTCGCGTGTAAGCCTTGCACTTCATAAAGCGTAAAGCTTGATGAATGTTGGGTTAGGGTTTCTTGACAACAAATAAATTTATAATCAAGACCCCGCTAAGTATAGGGGAGTCAGGATCGTTTCACAGGAAGCAAGGTTTGTTTATCTATCGACTACTAAAAATCAAACAAGGCAAGCAAAACACACACAAGCAGCCTCGTTAGCGACGTTGTCAAGGTCGTTAACGAACCACCGTAAACAAAATTCCAAAACTAACGACCTAGACAGGTTCGGTACCGAGCCAACAAACTCAGTAGCGAATATGATCTTGAGAGAAATCAAATAAAAACAAAAATCTAGGACAAGGGTTACCACAACATAGTCATGCACACAAGCTCGTAAGAAGATAAATATTGTGCCTTTAAATAGATAGATGCATCAACTTTCATTGACTTAACAAGTAAATTAATCTACTTTCATAAACTAACTCACTCAATTGCTTGTTTTGGATCTTAAGCTTGAAACTTTCGTATTCAAACAATATCAACCTTCAAGTTTATAACTTTCTCTTTCAATCAAGTTAACAACTCAAATTACCTCAACTTTCATCTCAGTTTAAGCACAACAAACAATCTCAACAATAGATAAAAGGCATTCAACACATAATCTCACTCACCAAACATGCATAACTTTGCCGGGCTTCAACCCCGACCCTAGAAAAGATGACTACTCACTATTCATAACTAAGAAACAAATAACTTCAATCAAATAAAACATTGAAAACAAAACACTACTCAAATTAATAAATATCGTCTTACAGAGATTCAGAAGAAACCGAAAACACCAAAATACTGAATCAAAAACCACGACTAACGACCCCGGTAACTCTCGTCCACCGAGCTCTCGATCTCGACTCCGATCCGTCTCTCTCTCTCTCTCGGCTCTTCTTCCTTTCTCTCTACTCTATCTATGATCGATCCCCCCTCCTTTCTAAGCTAGATAGAAGGGTATTTATACTAAAAAGGCTAGAAACTAAAAAAGGCTAAAAGATAAAAACTTTCCTAAAAAGATAGAATCTACTCTAAAAGATAAAAATAAGATCTAGAAAGATAACAAGACCTAAAATACATAATATAATAACCCTAAAAATCATTAAAAAGACTCTACCGACACAGAAATAAATTCCCTCACGGGATCGGTAAGTCACAAAATCAACCTCTCGAATATTCTATCTCGTGGCCTCGTTAACGAGCCTGGGTTTGGTTTCTTCAACACTTCTTCTCCAAAAACTTGAACTTATACTTCTTCACCTTGTATTCCTCCATCCTTTATCATAGCTCTCCAAATTCAGCTCCAAACAGTACCTTTTCCTTGCTAAAACCTACAAAAAGACACAAAACAGTGTAGCTTCCATACTTTTCACAAAATATGCAAAACTATCCAAAAATATCCAAAACTAAACCTAAACTTATCAAAACTAAACCTAACAAACTAAGAAAACCTATCAAAAAACTATACTAAAAACACGAACATCAATGAAGATCAAGTGTTTAGCAGCATCTGAATTCGTTCGACCGGGTTTCAAACCCTAGTCTGGGTTCATAAAGAGTAAAGCTTGATGAAGCGCAATGGTTACACCTACCAACATCCGAGTTATGCTTTTGTTCCCCCTAGTTTGGGGAGGTGCCTTGCGCATCATGAAGCGCGCGCTTCATGATGCACAAGGCATATGAGCCATCTGCGTCCCTCAGAGAAGGGTCACTAGTCGTGAGCCACCTCAAGACCCAGTCACGAGTCGTGACCTCTATGTCACGACTCGTGATGGCCATCACGACCGGACCTGGAATGTTTTCCAGGTCCTGGAAGAAGAAGAGGATAAGTTGACAAGATCGGGACCTGGAAAACAAACGGAAACGAAGTACGCGAGCTCATCAATTCCGTATCACCATGTTCATTTGGTACCTCTTCATATAGTATTTTATCATAAACCACCTCATATGGTATTTTATTCAAAGTCATTAACAATTGTACTAACATAAAATTGTATTGTGCATCAAAACCATACAATGAGCCAAATATGAATTCCAAATGTAATAAAGAAAACTAATAAGGTTCTAACAAATTACATATATCATGAAATTCAAACAACAATATCCAGCTCGAGATTATGGCTAATCCACTTCTGGCGCCATGTTGCTATTCTTTGTCGAAACGGCTCATCCTACCCGTTGACGCTATGGTGATGGCTTCTTGTCCAATCCCTCGGCGGAGGAGGAAGTGGGGAGTCATTGTTCAACCAGACCTGCAAAATAAAAATATAATATATTACCGAGTAAAAAAGTACAAGCGCTAATGTAGTTCATGATAACAATATATGACTCATAGGTATGAAGTGATCTTTGTTTCCCACGAGTGCTATGGCATATATCTTGGTCGGAGGGTCCCGATTATCCCCTCTCGCCTGCATCGGCAAGCATGTGTGTGATCCATCCCATGACAACAAAACAACTGCAATCTGTTGTAGTGTCGCAAATATCAAACCGGCCATGGGCATCTCCATCCAATATCTTCGAGCGCAAGGCGTAACCACATATGGCATAGTATCCAACAATTCATCAATAGGGGGTTTGTTCAAAACAAGGTCATATACGACTCTGCTCCTCCTCAATTTAGTTGTCAACTCTAACCGAACTGTGCGGTACTCGCTCTATACATGTCCCAACAATACGGCGAGTGATCGATAATCACAATGCCCATCTGGCGCTACATCCTGCAACTAATAAATGTAAGGAAACATGAAGTCATTAACGTTGTCAACTCCAAAGTTGAAATCCAGCCACATCATGCCGCCCCTCGCTTCCTGTGCACTTGTTCCCGTCGCAACTTTTTTCGGGGCCTTGTTGGTTGATCCCTTTGGCCTTCCACGTTTTTTTCCGGGCAATGAGGTTTTTACTGAGCTCTCCTTTTCCTTCACTTGCTTCTCCTTTTCATATGCCTCCATCTGATGCTCAAGCAAAGTATATTCCTCTTTGTGGACCACTTAGTGGACCCCTTGGACGTTCCCTCTTCATAGCATCTACCTGCTCAATTAAAGACGACTCTTTTCCCACCACATTGTCTACAAACGACTTTGTGATCGAGTACACATGGTCATATGTCAATTCACCCCGACGCTTGCTCTCCACCATATCTTCTCATCTGATCTCGGTAAGTTCTTTTGACTCTTTGTCTTCTATGGGCATGCGCTGCGGATCAACTCCCTCACATACCACCTGATGCCAAAATGGGTGTATGTCACCTGGCGGGATCGACCACTTATTGAGAATGGCTTGGGCAATCCTATGACGGAAAGGAAGACCCATGCACTCCCGTACCCAATAATCAACACACTCTTTCTCTAATTTTCCTTCAGCGGCGTCCCTGTTCAGGTCGTAGTACATATTCAACAATTTCAGAATGCGCAATGTTGACATTTTGTAAAATAGGCGAATGAATATCGAACTAACTCGACTAGGGACACTATTCAAATTTGTTGGAATCTTACTACGTGACATCTCGAGATGCCCCCTCATATCATTAACTTGGGACTGAATGTGATTGTGGATCCTTCCGATCACTGTGTTGAAGCCTCCTCGAGAACTGTCAAGTATTTTTTTAAGCACGTTGTGCATGCCCTCCGCATTGTGTCATACATATTAATATTTAAAAAAATGTACATTACAAATGTGTAAATTACATAATTTTAACAACCAAAAATATATAAACCATTAAAAGGTGTGTACCTGTTTGTTGTTCTCGTTTCAAAGTGGGTACAATGATCGGTCCATGCTCTAACTATCGCCTTCTTGTAAGGCCCAAGCCACGACCTCTCAACATACTTCATCAGCCCTCCCCAACACGCTTTGACTCTTCTAAGAATATCCTCATATTTTGCCTCCGTTGTCGACATGAATATTCCCCAACATCTATTAGTAAACCTTAATCCAGCTTCCCTGTTTTGTAGGATACCTATGGCGTAAGCTAATATGTTCGCCTTAACATGCACCCAACATAGAAGATGTTTCACCTCCTCTCCAAACACAGCTTCCTTTGCATTAATGATTGCCCTCTCTCGATCTGTGACAATCGCATTTGGCATTGCTCCTACTTCCTGAAACAAACGCCTCAAACGCGCCAACACCTATGAATAACTAGCGGTGTCTTCTCTTAAGAGAAATGCAAAACCTATGTTGAAAGATCTGTTAGTGCATGTAAACCCAACCATCTGCAGCAAAGCCATGTCGTACTTGTCAATACATGAAACAATTATACAACTTTACGAAAACAATAATTGCCTCAATATATAATTAAAAACTTAAAAGATTGTACCTATTGGTCTAATATGTGTTGTCCATAATGGAAACATACGGATATAACTTCACTAGATGCAGCGAGGTGAGGTGCACAAAGAAGCGGATATCAATATAATTTGAACCACCTATCTTATTCGGAAATACTCTGTAACCGTTTCTTTGTAGAAAATGCAGTGCATATTGGGTGGTTGTCAGATTTGCACTATCCTCTTTTAGATACCGTGCCCTCAAATTTGAAACTTGCTTCCTTGATGTCACATTTCCGGGATAAATATTTCTCAATCGCTCCACTATACAAGCAGGTGGCACATATATATAGCTCAATTCCTTCACAAGCAGTTTTTGTGCTTCCGTCATTCGGCTTGAAAATGAATTGCCAAGCATACTGGTGGGGAGGTCGTGATTGTGGACTCCATACACAATCGTTAGTGCCCACTTCCCGGTCGATTTACTTCTAACTCCAAGCAACTCGAATTTGCATTTGCACTTTGTGTACAGTGTTCGCACCTAAGGCGGTGTAACAGTAGGGATGATATCACCCTTCTTCCTAGGTCTATACATACCATGCTTATGACATGCTAGCCTGACCAAATTTGCATTTGACGTTTTTATAGGCAACGCCATATTTCTTTCACGTCCAACTTGCCTAGCCCATGCTATCATTTCATCTCGACTACCCCACACCCCATCGTGATGAAAGTCAGCAGAAAAATCTCTCATATTTACCTATTCATAAATTAAAAATTACTTTCATTAAACTGCAAATACACAAAATATATTTCTAACAATAACATATTTTTAACTATTATTTTCCAATCAACTCTACACTATTAAATGACAATACTTTTTTCCTTTCTAAAATCACCTATTTAATAATATATCATATTTTTAACGCATATAATTGATACAAATATTTAAGATTAATAATCTAAATTTTTTTTAATTTAAAAATATAAATAATGGTAACTTCAAATTTCTAAATATCAAAATACAAAGTGCAATTTAAATATATGATTTTTGTAACCAAAAACTGACCTCGAATATGTCATTTTCTTCTTCATCAACGTCTATTTCTCCTCCATCTTATTGAAAAGATGATGACAACTCTTCATAAGATGATGATGATTCCGCTTCATAAGGTTCATCTGAAAAAGGCGATTCCGTCGATGAATTTTCTTCATATGATCTATCGGATGTCATTGTATTGTGTGAAAGTTGTGTTTTTTTACTCAAAAACTCTGTGATGTATGAATATAGAGGCCTTCAATGTTTCCTATCTAATCTATCTTATGGCATAAAGATAGAAATAAGATTAACAATAAAATCCTTTTTCCAAATTTACGGAAACACTCATAAGCATGGTAGTGGCGTGCGCAGAAAAAAACTTTACGCGAAACCTTTACGCTTCGTGAAGCGCATGCCCCTGGGTAAGACCCCGAGGGAGGGGTACCCTTTGATTCATGCGCATCATGAAGCGTACGCTTCATGATGCGTAAACTCCCGTATGCCATGGGAGTTTTTTTCCTGTGCATGGAGAATCGGCCTTATTTTATTTGGATATGAACAAAATATATCAATTTTTAGCGAGAATCAAAAGTCATCTAACAAAATAAAATTAATGTAGTGATATTCTTTTCTTTTAAAATTAAAGGTTTCAAAGTGAAAATTTTAGCCTTTTTTTTTGAAAAAAGTAATAAGTTAGACTTTTAGAAGGATCGTACTAAAACGTACATAAAATCTCAACTTGAAAAAAGGAGATAATTAAATAACATTTTATTTTAAATTTATATAAAAAACGAGTTTGGTTCAAATGAAACAAACTCTTATCCTAAAACGAACTCTTATCCTAAAACGAATGCACTTTTCATAGTTAGTAATGCACTTTTCATATAAAAGTGCATTGAAAAATACAAAAAGTGCATTACGAAAAAGTGCACTAAAAAAATTTGAAAAGTGCACTAAAAAGTACGAAAAGTACAAATGCGAAAAAGTGCACTCTGAAGTATGAAAAGTGCACTACTAACTACAAAAAGTGCATTCGTTTTAGGATAAGAGTTCGTTTTAGGATAAGAGTTTGTTTCATTTGAACCAAACTCTATAAAAAATAGTATTAAATTAAATATTTTTTATTCAACTAATATTAATATATAATTAAAGAAGAGAATATGTAATTAATAAAAGAGAAATAAAAGATTTGATAAGATATAAGGTTTAGTTATTATTTTTTAATAAATCTAGATAAGATTAAATATATTTAGTTATAAATATCTTCATCAATGAACATATATAGACATACATATTAGGAAATAGGAAGGAATCGAAGGAAATAACTGAAATGAATTGAATCAACACAAGTTAATAGGCATGGCAATTTCACCCGCTTCCGATGGATATCCGACATAACCGACCAGAAAAAAGGGTAACAACTAAATGCGGGAGTAAATAGATTTCGGGTAGTCGGGTGATGGATCGGGTCGATTTCGGATGATCGTATCACCTGACCCGCTCACCCGTTCAGAGCACTAAAAATAGCAAAAACAAATGGCAATGATCAATGAAAAGATTGAGGGAAACAACACTCAGAGGGAAAGAGAAAAAAATTAATGTCAGTTAGTCACACATTCATTAATAAAATTGTCAGCCAGGGAAGATACTCAAGACAATTGTGAACTATTGAAATCTACTTTGATTATGTAGAAATCAATCAACTAACATGACAATCAAGAAGAAAGGAAGAGACGTGTTGATGAGATAAACCAGAGTAGAGCTCTGGAAGTATATTTTCACTCATCAACAACAAACTCAGTTTTACAAGAGTATTTATATCTGCCTCTAACTAACTAACACGCGCGTACATCACACGTACGCTTCTTATTACACTTAATGCTATATATCTCATATACCCCCCCCCCCCCCTCAAGCTTGGATGATGAAAATACTAAACCAAGTTTGGAAGACAAGAAGAGATGCTGATGCGCACCTAAAGGCTTAGTAAAAAGATCAACTAACTGCATACTAGACTTAACATGAAAAGTAGACACAAAACCTTCTTGGAATTTGTCCCTAACAAAATGACAGTCGATATTAAGGTGTTTGGTCCTCTCATGGAAGACTGGATTTGCAGCTAGATGTTGAGCAGCTTTATTATCACAATATTGAGGTATGGGCAACACAACAGAAATATGCAGATCTTGTAATAATCCTGCTAACCACACAATCACACTAGTGGTATAGGACATACTTCTATACTCACTTTCAGTTGATGATTTTGATACTGTTTTCTGTTTCTTGGTTTTCCAAGACACCAAAGATGATCCTAGAAAAACACAGTATAACAAAGATCTGCAAGTAAAAGCACAACTACCCCAATCTGTGTCTGAATATGCTGAAATTTGTAAGGAAGATTCAGCAAGATAGAACAAAGCACAATTTAAAGTGCCTTTGAGATATCTGAGTAAAACAGAGCTACTACCATATGAGGACGTCTAGGTGTATGTAAAAACTGATTCAATTGTTGAACACAATATGAAATATCAGGTCTACTAAGTGTCAAGTAAAGTAGTCTCCCCACTAACCTTCTGTAGGACTTTGCATCTTCCAAAAGTTCACCATCATCTGGCCTTAAATGCAAACCTCTTTGCATTGGAAAAGTTGCAGCTTTGCAGTCAGTCAATCCAGTATCAACAAGCAAATTCACCATATATTTCCTTTGATTCAACAACAGACCAGTGGAAGACCTAGCAATCTCAAGCCCCAAAAAATATCGAGTTAATCTTAAATCTTTTATGGTAAAAGCAGCATCAAGTGACCTTTTTACATGAGCAATTTCAGATTCTGAATTCCCAGTTAAAAACATGTCATCAATATACACTAAAGCTACAGTAATCAACTCAGCTTCAGTCTTAACAAACAAGGAATAGTCTTGCCTTGATTGTTTGAATCCTAAGTCAAGAAGATGCTTAGTCAGTTCAATGTTCCATTGTTTACTACCTTGCTTAAGACCATAGAGAGATCTTTTAAGCAAACAAACTTGACCAGGTAAAGCCCTTTTATAACCTAAAGGTGGTGTCATATAGACCTCTTCATCTAGATAACCATGCAAAAATGCATTGTTAATGTCTAATTGATGAATTGGCCAAGACTTAGAAGAGGCTAGGGAAAGAAGGACTCTCACAGTAGTAAACTTAGCTACAGGAGAGAATGTATGTTTGAAGTCTTTATCTTTTACCTGATTATAACCCTTGGCTTCGAGTCTTGCCTTAAGTCTCTCAACTGTCCCATCTACCTTAAACTTGATCTTATATATCCATTTAAACCCAATTGCTTTCTTGCCAATTGGTAATTCAATAAGATCCCAAGTATGATTAGTCTCCAAAGCATGCAACTCTTTATCCATAGCCTGCACCCATTCTGGATATTGACTAACTTGAGCAAAAGTAGTAGGTTCCACCATAGATAATACATTGCATAGTGAAGCCACATAATTTGGTGAAAAATGTTGCAATTCTGGTAACACCATTGTGCAAAAAGTCTGTGAGACTGAATCAGTGACAACTTGCTTTGTAGGCAACTGTGTACATTCATAATCATCAAACTTCCTAGGGCGTTGAATAGTTATAACAGGCCTGGAAGGAATAGAAGGAGGCAAGACAGGTCTAGAGACAAATACATCAACACGAATATATTGATCAACTTGATGTTCAACTGAATCATCAACAAGAATACGATCACCTGAAGGAGATAAAGCATGATTAGGAATAGGTGAATGTAGAGGAACGGTGGTCTCACCAACAACTCTGAGATCACTGTTTTCTGCTCTGGCCCGCCCATGTTCAACTTCAACAAGGCTAGAAGTCGGCAATGGCATGGAAGAAAATTTTCTATAGCACTCCTCAGAAACATCAGGTGCTGGTGATACTAATGGTAACTGAAGTTGTGGTGTACTAGAGGAAACTGATTCTTTGTAAGGAAAGACATTATCTCGAAAAATTACATGTCTACCAACTGTTACCTTATTGTTTGCAAATCATAAAGCTTGCAAGCCTTCTGACCTTGTGAATACCCTAAGAAAAGGCACTCTTTGGTTGTTGCATCTAATTTTCCCCTTTGTGTCTTAGACTTCAAATCATAGCATAAACAACCCATGACATGTAGATCATCATAAGTAGGAACACTTCCATAAAGAAGTTCATAAGGTGTTTTCCATTTAAGGATTGAATAAGGCAATCTATTGATGATATGATAATACTCAGTCCCATTATCAGTTCTTAGTACTTTGATTACCCCCACTAAACTGAGTTTCAACATAAGCTATGAAGTGCTTAATCACCTTATAAACCTACTCCTTTGTGGCAAGCCGAAAAGTCCAAGTAACTCTGGTATTATCATCTAGAATTGTGAGAAAAAAAAACGACCCCCACACAAAGAAGGTGCTCTATATGGCCCCCATAAGTCTATATGAACCAATTCAAATGGTTTAGAAGCTATGGGCTGACTTCTAACAAAAGGAAGTTTATGATGTTTTGATAGAACACAAACATGACAATCAAAGTGTTGCAAGTCTTTACAACCAGAGACACATATATGTTTCATCTTATACAAAGATACATGTCCTAGTTTAGCATGCAGTAATTCAAGAGACTCATCAACTGAAGCAACTGAAGCAAACGAGTTTGAAGCATTATTCAAAGCTTGAAACAAAACCTATTCATCTTGATCAAAAAAACTTGTTGAACCTGGAACCTTGACTTCATTATCTCCAAGGAATTTGTATAAGCCTCCTTCTTTCCTTCCACGAGCCAAAACCTTCTTACTTGAAAGGTACTGGAGTATACAATATTGAGGAAAGAAAGCAAACATCAACCCCTTAGACAACAGTCTAGAAACTGACAATAGGCTATGCTTAAAATTTAGTAAATATAGAACATCATGGATGAATAATGACTTAGTCAGTTTTACTTTTCCACAATGTTTAACCTGTTGTGTTGTGCTATCAGGAAGACCAATAACCACAATCTTCTCTAAAGTGTGCAATTCAGAAAATAAGGCTCTGTCATATGTAATGTGATCTGTATCCCCTGAATCAACTATCCACATTTGACTAGACCCCTTTGACTGTGAAGCATTTAATAAAACTTTGTGATTACCTACAAAGTTAATACTACCACCATATCCTGAACTACAACCATCTCCAGCGGCCTTGTTTTGCATTATCTTCAGCACTTGTCCAAATATTGCATTCACCAAAGCTGGATCTGGTACTCCACTATCTGTATCCATATCTAGAGGATTATCGCTGATGCATTGTTGTTCCATTCCTTGCACATTAGCTGTCATTTTCTCAGAATTCTTATCCTTTGCTCCCTTGTACCAGTTTGGGTACCCGATGATCTTGAAACAAGTTTCTCTTACATGACCTCTCTCATTACAGTGATCACACTTCTTATCATACTTGGCTCTCTTGAAACCTTTCTTACCAAATCCACTTGGATATGTCATAACAGAGCCAGATGATCCTCCCTTTTTTTTTCAGTGTGCTTGCTATTTCCTTGATGTTCTGAATTTCGTCTTACATCCAGCATATTGTGCACTGCATTCCCTCCTGATGTGATATCTTTTTGCCTCTCAATTCTGACCAATGTCTGATACACCTTGTTAACAAAAGGCAATGTATCCTGGGAGAGAATGTTGGATCGAGCATGCTCATAAACATCATCTAAGCCCATCAAGAATTACATCAGTCGAGTAACTTCATCTTTCTCAACTATTCTCTTCATCAACGTGCACATACATTTATCTATTGCTCCACAGTTGCAAACTGGTATACCATCAATGGATTGCAATTCATCCCACAACTTCTTCAGTTTACCATAATACGTAGCAATAGACATGTTTTCTTGTTTTAACATTGCTAAGCTCTCTTTGTAACTGATATATGAGAGGTGCATTAGATTCAGCAAAGCGTTCAAGAAGCTCGGACCATAATTGCCTAGCAGAACGCACATACAAGAAATTCTCGGAGATATCACTAGTCATTGAGTTAATCAGCCAATACATCACCATGTAATCGCATCTTATCTATCTCTGATAATCATCAGAATCCTCATCAGGCTTCAAAGAAGCTCCATTAATCAAGCCTAGCTTCAATTTTGCTACTAAAGCTAGCGTAACGCTCCTACTCCAATTCTGGAAATTTGCTCCATTGAAATGAATAGCAACTAATTGCATACCTGGATGATCGAAATTAGACAAGAAAAGAGGATCAGAGTAATTTCCCCCATTCTGTCCAGATCCGCCATTGTTCCCAAATCCAGATCCGATATTGTCCGCCACTAACTGACTCTTCCCTTTGAACGGTGAAGCATCATCCTGATGTCCTGTCATGATTCCAACAACCGATCTTCACAATGATTCAATTTCTCGAACGAATCTTGAAAATCGAAGTATCGTCTTCGCACACGAAAAACACAAATCAATCAGATGTGTTTTCGTACTTCAAATTGAGGAGAATCTTCAATCTACTTGCTCTGATACCATGTGAACTATTGAAATCTACTTTGATTATGTATTTATGTAGAAATCAATCAACTAACATGATAATCAATAAGAAAGGAAGAGACGTGTTGATGAGATAAACCATAGTAAAGCTCTGGAAGTATATTTTCACTCATCAGCAACAAACTCAGTTTTATAAGAGTATTTATATCTGCCTCTAACTAACTAACACACGCGTACATCACACGCTTCTTTTTACACTTAATGCTATATATCTCATAACAATAAAAAAAAAGAAAGGAAAAAAAATTCCTAATACTCAAGACAATACGTTAACAAATTCTTTTCACTTAGCCACAATATATCCATGGTCTAAGAAAAATTTGGTACGTGGTATTCGAGGCCAACAATCGAGCTATGCTCCTGTGTGAACGCTAGTCCATCGTGAATGCTAGCCCATCGAGTCAAGAATGCACTTAGCCTCGTGTCTTTGCTTATTTGTGATTGGTTCAGAGGATTGAACCATTGTACATTTACCCTTTTTGGTACGTACCATTCATGTTTGTCACATGGTCAAGCTCTAACAATTTGGTTGACTTAGACTTTTTTCTATAATTAGGATAGTTTATCTTCTTTGTAATATTAGTCAAGTTTTACTCTTCAATGTTTCTTTTGTTGAAAGCTCTTTAGGATTCTCCCTACCACCTTGTAATTTCGTTCAAGCCTTTGTGGCAGAATATATACTTGTATCTTTTCCCCTATTTTCGACTTGTTCTTTGGTTTAAGACTGACATAGATAGTGTGTCCATGGACAAATGGTTTGTCTATACAATAAGACCGTTACACCTAGACCCGTGAATATATACAATCAGTGATGAAAGTTGATGTTCGCATTTTTAGTATAGTTTTTGATAGATTTTCTTTGTTTATTAGGTTTAGTTTTGTTTAGTTTAGGTTTAGTTTTGAGTATTTTTAGTTAGTTTTGCATACAACTGTGAAAAGAGTGGAATCTACGCTATTTTGTGAATTTTGCAGGTTTTAGCGAGGAAAGGAGCTAAATGGAGCTAAATTTGGAGCATTGCAGCGAAGGACGGAGGAGTGCAAGATTGAAGAAGTCGAAGCTCGGGAGTACAAGAAGAAGTGTCGAAGAAAACAAACCCCAGGCTCGTTAACGAGGCTGTGAAGGGTCGTTAACGAGGCCACGAAGAGAAAGATTTCGAGTATTATTTTTA
This sequence comes from Fallopia convolvulus, assembly GCA_964016875.1. Lineage (NCBI taxonomy): Eukaryota > Viridiplantae > Streptophyta > Magnoliopsida > Caryophyllales > Polygonaceae > Fallopia > Fallopia convolvulus. The sequence continues at coordinate 5,946,326 of OZ024720.1, forward strand.
TTATTCACCGATCCTGAGCGGGAATTTATTTCTGTATCGGTTGAGTATCTTTTTAGAATCTTTTTGGGTTGTTAGAATATGTATTTTAGGGTTTAATAACTTTTTAGATTTTATTTCTATCTTTTAGAGATTGTTTCTATCTTTTTAGGAAAGTTTTTATCTTTTAGCCTTTTTAGTTTTTTTAGTATAAATACCCTTCTATCTAGCATAGAAAGGGGGGGAGGCTTGATTTGGGAGAAGAGATTTGTGAAGGCCGAAGGCGAGAGAATCGGATCGGAAGTCGGTGACGAGGTTCGGTAGACGACGGTTGTCGAGTGTTTGTTGGTCGTGTTTGTGGTTCGGTGTATGTTTCTCGGTTTTCTTCTGAATCTCTGTAAGACGATAATTTTGTTATTAATTTAGTTTGAGTTTGGTTTCAATGTTTGTTTTTATTGAAGTTTTTAGTTTCTTAATAATGAGTAGTGAGTAGTTTATTTTTCTAGGGTCGGGGTTAAGCCCGGCATAGTCGAGCATGTTTGATGAGTAAGATTGTGTGTTGATTGCCTTTTATCTTTTATTGAGATTGTTTGTTGTGCTTAATACCGAAACGAATGTTTAGGTAATTTGAGTTTTAACTTGATTGAAAGAGAAAGTTAGTAACTTGAAGGTTGATATTGTTTGAAAACGAAAGTTTCAAGCTTTCGATCCAAAACAAGCAATTGAGTGAGTTAGTTTATGAAAGTAGATTAATTTACTTATTAACTCAGCGAAAGTTGATGACTCTATCTATTTAAAGGCATGATCTTATCTTCTTACGGAATTCTTATGCTTGGTTATGTTCTGGTGTCCCTTGTCCTAGATTTTTGCTTTATTTGAATTATTTCTGGTGAATCTTCGTTGCTGAGTACTTGCCTCGGTACCGAATATTAATTAGAATTTAATTAGGTCGTTAGTTGATATTTTTGTGTTCGGTGGCTCGGTAACAATCCTGACAAGGTCATTAACGAGGCATCTCATGAGTGTTTTGTTTGAATTTGTTTGATTTCTGTTAGATTGATAGACAAACAACCTTGCTTTCTATGGAACGATCCTGACTCCCCTGTACTCAGCGGGGTCTTGACTTACAAATATATTTGTTGGCCGAGAAACCCTATCAACAAAAGTCACTTGAGTGATGGCAACTCGTGAGCATTGATCTTGTGGGAATAGTCTTTAGGTCTTTCTTTACACAGCCTCCCGATCTTTAGGTCAAGGAAAGGGTGGGTACATCCTGACTGTCTAAGGCAGATCTACACTTGGTTAGTGTTGTTGTTGTACATTTGTATGATATTTATACTTAAAACATCCTTTTTGAAAACTATCGACAATGCATTATAATTTGAATTCTCATCACGTAAGTTCAAAGCATGTATGAGAGAAATGAGAACGCACTAGGGTTGTCTATTTTTTTAATAACATTTCGAACCAATGTACATTAAATGGAAAAAAATGAGTAAATTGAAAAAAACGTAAATTTACTAATTGAGTGTGCATCATTTTTTTTGTGGACGTGCAATATTTTACAACTGAGTATGCAATATTTTATTAACAAGTGTTTAAAAATTTATAAATGAGAGTGCATGATCTTATCTCTATAACCTAAAGCGGAGGTTAAAAAACTATTAAACGACACATGTCACTTTTAGATTGGACCACACCACCCTTTTTTTAAATTTTTTTTAATTTTTGGATATGATAAATAGGAAGATTATTAAGATTTTTTTTATGTTATATATTATATAAATATTAAGATATATATTTTATTTTTAGATAGAATGCATATGCTAGGTTTAGATAATTAAGTTTAATATAAAGATAGTGTAATGTACGTACAATTTTATATGACCATAATCAATGGATAGAAAATCACATTCTTAATTTAAAAAAAAATAATCTTTTATTTTTACATATGATAAATAGGAAGATTATTAAGATATTAACAATTATTAATAATTTATTCAAGCAAAACCCATACAAGGTACGGAAATACATACTAGTAATTAACTAATTCAGTGTACAAGTTTTTCTCAATGATTATGTAACATTTTCATATATACTAAGGCCCCGTTTGGTTACAATTCATGGAAACGTAAACGGAATGGAAATGAATGCAGTCCATTTTAGTGTTATGATACATTGACAAAAAAAAATCAACTTGTTTTGCACAACCTCTTGTCCATTGTAAAAATGGGCTTACTCCACCTCAATCATTCCTCCATCAAGGGGGTGGGTAACAAAATGGTGGAATCACTCCCTTCTATCTCACTTTTACAAGGCTAATGCGGTTTGCACACGTTATTATAGCTAATTGCACAACACAATTTATTTGAGTGGAGTCCACACAAACAGTTTGAGTGGAGTCCACACAAACAGTTTGAGTGGAGAGATATCCCTACTCGAGTCCTTTCTTTTTGTGTTTTGTCGGTCCCCTTTTCGATTATATATATACATTATATATATATTATAACATTTAAAATCATACACTAAAAACCCTTCAATCTTCATAAATCCATTTTTCATTTAGTTACGTTAATTATTTAATCAAAACTTTTAAGATATATGTATATTAATTAATTTTTTTTATTTTTAATATATGATATTATATGAAACAATATACACATACAATATGGTATCTACCCATTATCTATAAATAGATAAATATCAAATTAACTGTACAACTACATAATGTCAATTGAAACCTTAAACACTTATCCTAACCTTAAACACTGACCCTAAATTCTAAACCCTAAAATCCTAATCATAAACCCTAATACTTACCCTAAAATCTATCCTTATCCTAATCAAAACTTAAACCTCAAATCCTAATCTTAATTTTAAATCCTATATTTAAAACCATATCCCTAATAAAATAATAATAAACCCTAATCCTAACCTTAAACTCTAACATTAAACCCTAATCCATAACCCTAAATCCTAAACCAAACATTAAACCCTAACCCATAACCCTAAATCCTAACCCTAATTAAACTCTAATCCTAACCTTAAATTTTACTCCCTAACTCTAAACCCTAACCCTAACCTTTAACCATAAACCTAAATTCTAAACCCTAAACCATACAATTCTAATCATACACCCTAATACTTACCCTATACTCTACCCTAAACCCTAATCATAAACATAAACCTCAAATCCTAATCTTAAACCCAAAACCCTAACCCTAATAAAAACCCTAATCCTAAAATTAAACTCTAACCCTAATATTAGAGCTGTCAAAAGCAAACCAAACCCGCCAACCCGAACTGTCCGATAATTTTAGGGTTAAGAATCGAAAATTTGAACCCGAAACCTGAAATCAACCGAACCCGAAACCCGTTGGGCTGACCGGTTTAGTATATTTATAGAATTTTTAAAATTTATTTTGAATATTATAATATATTTTATTACTAAAATAAATAAAAATAATATGTTATAATTAAATATTATTATTTAATTAAAATTTGATTTTAATAATCATAAAAAGGATATTCTAGACCCGCAAGTCAACCCGACCGAACCGAAAACCCGCTACAACCCGACCCGATTGACCCATGACCCATAACAAAACCGAAACCTGAACCCGCCCGACCCGACCCGATTAAAAGGTCTACCTAACATTAAACCCTAACCTATAACCGTAAATCATAAGTCTAACTCTAAATCCTAACTTGAACATTAAACCATAACCCATAACCTTAAACTCCAATCCTAACCCGAACCCTAAAACTAAACCCTAACCTAACCATAATCCTGATCCTAAACCTTTTTTCAAACGCATAAACTTTCGATAAATAAATTAATATAACAAGTGTTTTCTCAAATACTATAATCAAATATCTCTTTTAAATATGAAAACTACATGATGTATTCATCAATTGTAATAAATATGTTTTATCTAATTATTACACTATATTATGCACTTTATTAGTATTTCCCAAAAACCATAAACTTTTAGCAATAAGTCAAGTAGAAAACACAACAAATAAAACATAACAAGAAAAAAAAAACTATATTACATATATCAACACTTAACTAAAAAAACTCATAACAATTCTACTGTAAAAAGATATTCATAGATTTCAAGGAGCTACTTACATGACTTATTTTTAATTAAAAATTTAAGGGAATCACTTCTGTTTTTACTAAGTAAAAATTTAAAGCAAAAGGGCCGATTAGGGTTTGAATTTATGATTTGAGTATTGTTTTGTTCAATTATGATTATAACTTACTCTACAACGCCTTAAATTTGAACTTTTTGCACAAATTCATTCTAACTATGGCCATAACTAACTATGCATAGATAATTAATAATCTACTGTCTATACAATACACTTAATGTATTTCAGAAAATACGTACCTCTAACCAAGGGCTCAGATCGAATGAGACTTGGTCTTTATCGTAATATGTTGAATCATCTTCATGATTTGCCATTATGGCTCAAAATAATAAGGATATGAGAATGATTTGTAGTCAAAAAATTAAGAGAATGTTTTTACGTAATTAATGACGGAAAAAAGTTTAAATAATCGAAAAGGGGATTGGCAAAATCCTAAAAATAGACGCTAGAAAGGGAATTTCTTCACTCAAACTGTTTGAGTGGACTCCACTCAAACTGCTTGTGTAGAGTCCACTCAAATTGTTTGTGTGGAGTCCACTCAAACAGTTTGTGTGGTGCAACTAGTAAAAAAACCTTGGGCAAACAACATTGACGTTTTACAATGGACAAGTTGTTGGATGATTTTTTATATAAATGTATTATAACACTAAAAATGGTCTAGATTCATTTCGTTTCCGTTTATGTTTACGTTTCCATATTTCACGATAAACCAAATGGGGCCTAAGTGTGCAACACTTTCATACTGAATGTGCAACATTTTCATACTATGTGTGCAACGTTTTTGTATTGAATTTTATTTATAAATCTTGCACAATAACTAAGAAAAATTTGCACACTTGATTATAAAATCATGGGCACTTTCACTAATAAAATGTTACATACTTAGTCGTAAAATCTTTGCACACTCATTAAGAAAATTTACACAATCAATTATAAGGTCATGCGCACTAAGCTATATATAAAATCTTGCATGCTCACTAATAAAATTATAGAATATGGATGGAATTAGATATTTTAATGTGTTTAGGTTACGAGAAGGAATTGTTTAAAACACGAGGGTACAAAAAAAATAAGAATTTTTTTAACACCAAAAAAAAAGTCGAAACCATAGGACACCAAAAGGAGAATCCCTAAATAAAAAATATTATTATTTTTTAATGGAATGACCCAAATTCATTTCTAATATTTTAATCGGATGACCATATTCATTTCTAATATTTTAAGCGGATGACCCAAATTTATTTTTAAGTTTCATAATAAATGCTATTTTCATTTGAATTAATACCTAAGTACCTGACGAGCTCAAAAAAGAAAAACCAAATACATACATAACAATCCCTCGTACTCGCATACCAAACGTGACCTAAACCCGCCGCCACAAAAGGCCACCAGATCCATTCGGCCGCCGCCCCTCCAACTGGACCAAATTCTTGGCTTCGCTTGGCTGCCGGCGCCGGACTTCAACAAATCCACCAAGAAATCGATCCAAAACCAGATCATTACCTGCCATCAAAAGTTGAATCACGTCATGAACGATTCTCAGTTCATACTAGGAACCCGAAAGGTCCTCCGCCATGGTCTGAATTTGGAACGATCTCATCGATTGTATCACGCTAGGTTTCTCCTTCTCCTTTATATCATAAGAGCTCAAGTGCTCTCAAAAGAGCAGGCAAAAAATCTTCAAAATCACCAAATCTGGCCCCCAAAAGACCAATTTGGGACGCTTTCTCACCCTCGAATCCCTCGTTATGCGTTCGTGGGACCTCTTGTGGTCTACGTGGCTCAAGATTCAACCAAGCAACAAGTTTTCCATCCGAGTCCTCTGTCCCCGCGGCGACTCCTTGCTTCGCTGCCTTGGCGTCGGCGTCGACATAACCATTGGCTTTCCTCGCTGGGATGCGGCGGTAGGGGGATCTCTCAAAAGTGGTGGAGGTGGCGACGGGTATGTGGTGCAGGTTTGTTCGGTGGGTGCGTTTCCCGTGTCGGTTCTAGGTATGCACGACTGGCTCCTTCGGTTCATTCTCTCTCATTGTTACCCCTGTTGTTCTTTACTCAACAAAAGCAATTTGCTAGTCCTGCTGGGTTGAAAGCGGTGTCATGTGCTGCTTGTTTTCTACTCACATGCCTCTCATATTTGTTCTTCTCCACATTTTCAAAATCAGCCATAATATTGTTTTTCCTTTTATCATCATGTGTAACTACTCTCAAATACAATGGTGTGCTCAACCCAAGGGCTAAACTACTTACTGATTATGGTGTGTCATTTAGTTTGAAGCTTAAGGCCAAAAGCCAACTGATAAAACCCAAAGAACAAAAGGCCAAAAGCCACACCATAATGGTTTTTCATTTTCACCAAAACCAAAGGTCATGTTGGTTGCGTCCCCAAATATAACACGTCGGTGGCACTCGACCATGCCGTGCATCCTTGGTACAACCACCTTAATTATTAAATTAACCATAATTAAAAATACTCCTATAACCCAAATCGGGCTCAGAAAAATTGGTTTGTTTAAATCCTATGCAATCTGGATAATCAACATCCATTACAACTATTGTCAAATACCCAAAAATAAAGTACAATTTGCCATCGCACGTCGTGGGCAATTGATGATGACCCATCACTCCTCTATACCCAAGACTACTAATATAAAAACCATGCTAAATGATAATGGGAATCTAACCCATACCACCACATTAAATATAACTGCAGAATGGCTAACTCCATAAGAAAATCTACCATTGAACGAAAACCACGTAATTATAAAATAAACACCCTCACGAGAATACCAAATAAACCCGAACAAACAAAATTACCAAATATAATCCTAGTTTCATTCATGGGCCTAGGATTCGCCAATCCAAAACTTAAAAAAAGGACAGAAAATACCACAAAACATATAAAGAGAAACACAAAAAATAACAACACCCAAAAATTACCGATGAAGTCGAATAATAGGAACTTAAAAAAATGTTGGTGGAATACCCCGCCACCCACGGCCAAAAGCCACACCAAACCAAGTTGTTTATGAAGATTTGTACTTGGAATTGTCGGGGCATCAAACGCGAATCCTTCTAGACTGAGGTCAATGCGTTATGCCGCCTGGAACATATCAACCTAATTGCACTCGTTGAAACAAAAACCCAAATGCAGCCTCATGACAAATGTTGGCAAAAAGCAGGTTTTGATTCGTTTGAATTTATCCCGGTCACCGGTTTCTCGCGCGGTATATGCGTCCTTTGGAAGGGCTCCATGCTCACAAATAAAACTATTAAAACCATCCATAAAGGCAATCACTTCATTGCTTTCCACTATGTAAATCTGGAAACTAATAGAGAAATGATTATGATCTTAGCCTATGCGCCGCCAAAAGCTCAAGAAAAAGATACATCCAAGAACAATCTGAAAGAATTCATTCAACACTGTACCTTACTGTGTCTTCTCATGGGAGACCTTAACGAAATTCAACACCTAGACGAGAAACTGGGAGGGGCAAATCCGGCCCCTTCCCGATTTGAACGACTCATTATGTTTAAAAACGAATGCGACATGTGCGACATCCCACAATTGGAAATAAATTTACATGGAGAAAATCCAAAAACTTAGACAACAATACATTCGAAAAACTAGATCGAACCCTCTTCAGCAATCAAATCATCCAATGGTACCCACCCCTTGCCACGAAAAACCATGCTTTTGCATCCTCAGACCACTGCCCTATTTCATGTGATCTCCCCACATGGACCTCTTTCAAAGCGCAACCATTCAAATTTGAAATGATGTGGACTGCTAAAAAGGACTTCCAAAACGTCATCAAACAAGCTTTGCGGCTCAACGTCGGGGGATCGCACATGTACAACCTCACCAAAAAGACCCAACTCCTAAAAAGTAAAGCAAAAGCATGGAATAAACAAACATTTGGAAATATCTTTGAACAAATCAAAACGTTGGATGATGAGCATATCGAAATCCAAAAGGAAATAATCGAAAACTCAAATCAGCAACTACTCCAAAAACAAGAACGATTGTTGAGGAAGCGTTCTTGCCTTCTGAGTTTACACTGCTCCTACTGGAAACAAAGAGCAAAAAACACCCATATTAAACTCAATGACGAAAATACCAAATACTTCCACCGAATTGCCACCGACAGAAGAAACAGAACCAACATCAAAGAGATCCGCACTGTTGACGGTACACAAGTCACTGGGGTAGAAAACATAAGAACAGAAATCCAAAGAGACTTCCAAAACCGGTTTAGAGCCTTGGAAATAAACCGTAGGAAACTGCAATCCAATGACACAAACAATCCACCAAGCAGTTGCTGAAGCAAACAACGTCGAACTCACTAAACCAGTGACGAACTCGGAAATTAAGTTGGCACTGTTCGACATTGGGGATGACAAATCCTCTGGCCTGGATGGCATGCCGGCATGCTTCTATAAAAAATATTGGCATATCGTTGGACCGGATGTCACCAAAGCTGTTAAGAGCTTCTTTCACTCTGGTAAAATATTAAAACAAGTAAACCACACCTTCATCACCCTGCTACCCAAATGTGAAAACCCGAGGTCCACCAACAACTATAGGCCGATCAGCTTGTGTAATACAATATACAAAGTAATATCGAAAATTATTACAAACCGCCTAAAAACGTATTAAACAAATTAATTCACCCAATGCAAGGGGCTTTTATCCAAAATCGAAGTATCCAAGATAACACTCTTATAGCACATGAAATTTTCCACTCCTTCTGCAATAAACGTGGCCGTGAGGGATGGATCGCTGTAAAACTCGACATGGAAAAAGCCTATGATCGTATAAATTGGGAATTCCTAACCACAATCCTACACAAATTCGGTTTCCACGAGAAATTCATTTGTTGGGTTCGGGAATGTGTGGAAACAGTTTCATTCTCTGTGTTGGTCAATAACGGGCCAACAGAACAATTCTACCCCCAACGGGGACTTAGACAGGGGGACCCACTTTCACCGTACTTATTCATCCTCGCCGCTGAAATCCTGGCTAGACAACTTCACCACGAGAGCAACATTGAAAAAAATGAAATCGGGATCCAAATCTCGAGAAATGGTACAAAAATCCCATTCTTGGCTTTCGCAGATGACATCATCATTTTTTCCAAAGCCAATTACCAAGCATGCAAGAAAATCAAAGACATAATTGATGACTACTGCCAAATCTCTGGCCAGAAAGTCAATTTCCGTAAATCCGCATTCCAAGTAACCAAAAACACAAGCAACAATAGCAAAGAGCAAATAAAACAAATCCTCCAAATAGCGAATACAACAGCGCTAGACAAATACCTTGGATGTCCAATCATCAACGGTAGAGTTACACAATACACCTTCAAGCCCCTCATTATGCGTACCAAATCACAACTATCAAAATGGAAAGCGAACGCCCTTTCCCAAGAAGGATGCAAAACGCTAATTAAAGCCAACCTCTCCGCACAACCGAATTATCTTATGCAATCGTTCATGTTACCGCAGGCAACGCTAAAAGAACTTGACCAAATCAACAAGAATTTCTTCTGGAACAAAGAAAACAACTATAAATCACTTATAAGTTGGAACTCCATTTGTCGCCCACTCGCTCACGGCGGGGTGGGAATCACTAAAGCGGAAGAAATGAACAAAGCACTCCAAATGAAACTGCTATGGAAAATTCTAACGAAACCACATAACTTGTGGGTTAAAATAGTTTCAGAAAAATACCTCAAAACGGAAAATATCCTGAACTACAAGAAAAAAACACAACACTTCCTGGCAATGGGCCAAACTCTTAAGCCTTCGAGACTTGTTCGTTAATGGGCTTATCTGGCAAGTGGGAGACGGAAAAACAATTCGCATTTGGAAAGACAAATGGATCGGAAACGGTCCTCTTCAGCCAAAGACTGAAGTCGAAACCATCATCAACTGGAACGAACCTATACAATACTACCTTTACGCGAGGACAATTCCTAGAACACAGAAAAATTGGAAAAAGTTGTCAAGGATGAAGACCTAAGCAAGATATCCGAAATAATCAATCCTATAAACAAAATTCCGGACAGGCTGTATTGGCAACCCAACAAAAATGGTTGGTACTCTACCCACTCTACAATACAATGGATCCACCAATCCAAAGGAGAACCCAAAATCAACCTGGAATGGATTAACAAACTCAACATACCACCCAAAATGAAAAATTTTCTTTGGAAGGTGGCACGCAACGGCCTACCAACCAAGGCACGATTGGCCGCCAACCACATACCGGTACCACAAGGCTGTTCTGCTTGCCAAAGTCAGGTTGAAGACACTAATCACATTCTACTTTCATGCCCTCTCACTAGGAAAACCCTTAACGTCGTTAGCCCTAAACTTCGGCGGATCACCAACCAAATTACCCCCAATGACAAAAAAACGCACCGAGTATTAGAGAAAATTAGGACCTGAACGTTAAAAGAGGAAATGGAACTCCTCACGATCACATGGTGGAGCCTATGGTATTATAGAAACAAGCGTGTATTCGATGGCACCAATGGAACAAACTTGAACAATGCCAACAACATCAGCGAATTTACCCGAAATCAGGTTAAAGTGGAAACTGGCTAATGATCTCGATCCCCCTAGCCCCCACAATCATTGTGCAAAGGCTAATGGAGCCCAGAGACCCAACAAATGGGTAAAACCCAAAAAAGACTTTATAAAATTGAATTTTGATGGTGCAGTTAATTCAGATGGCGTGACTTCGTTCGGATTCATCCTTAGGGACTTTGAGGGTCGCCCCATTTTCTTCGACGGAGGACTGATAGGTCGGCAGTCCGTTCTAACATCCGAGACCATCGCCTTGCGCCAGGGACTTCTTGAGGCCACCGACGTGGCATTCCCCGGATCCAAATCGAAGGCGATAATTTGCAGTTGGTCAAGGCCATACTTGGCGATTGGCGTTGCCCGTGGGAAATTGAGCTTCTGTGTTCGGACATCCACTGCATGTTGGCTCGGTTTCAGGATTGGAGTATCTCTCATGCTGGTCGGGACTGCAATTCTGTGGCGGACTTCATCGCGGGATCCTTCCGACGCATCTCTTCCATCCCGCTCGCATTAGACCCAGGGTTCCTCACCCTCATCCGTCAGGATGCTCTAGGGCGATCACTAGCCTGTTAGTGGTCACCCTAATTTCTTTACATATCAAAAAAAGAAGGAAAAATGACTTTAAATAATACCAAATATCTACCTTCAACCCAAAATAATACCAAATTTCAAAATTACCAAGAGTGGTACAAACTATACACATATTTACCAATTGTAGTACCGCTATCTTTCCGGTCAAGATTTTGATGGAACTGATGACATGGCATTCCGAAACTGATGACATGGCGTTGATGACTAGGCATAATTGATAACACCAAATTAAAAAAAATTAAAAAAATAAAATCCTTAAAAGTCCATCAATACACCACGTTCTCTTAACCATAAAATACCAAATCTAAAACAAAAAAATTTAGAGAATCTCTTTCCCATAAAACATCGAAGCCGAGAAAACTTGAAGAACCCTAAAAGACCGCAACAAAGACGACGGCGACGAAGAACTCCTTTCCTGGGTAGATCTGTAATCGCATCTCAAATTGTAATTGTTAGAAGGTCTCATCCAACATTTGCAACGAATTTGAGAGATGGAAGGAAGGAGATGTCAAAGTTCGTCTAGTTCTTCTACTTCTTGGAGAAGGGGACTTAATCGATCGATGAAGTGCTATCATGACTTCCCCGTGACATTGCAAACCTGCAAAAAAGGTTCAAATTACGGAAAAGAATTTTACGGATGTCCCATGTGGAAGGTTAGATATTAAACTAAGCTAATTTGATTTAGGGTTCCAAATGGAGGAACCAACTTTCTGATTTTTTTTAATTCCTTTGAACTGCAGGCAGGGCAAGGTTGTGGATATTTCAAATAGGTGAATGATACTGAAGAATTGATGTATTTGAACGATGAGCAAACAAACACACACAACCCCACAGATTTGGTTGAAGATCTGAGGATGATACGACAAGAGAATTTAGTACTGAAAGTGATAGTTGGTGTGGTCGTCATATTAGTATTTGTAGTTTTGTTGAAAATTTGATGTTTGTGAAGATCATGTAATGTATCTTCATAGTGTCCAAAAGTGTGAAACTTCATTTAAGTTTGTGAAAAGTTTATGTGAAATTAGCTATGTAATGTTATCTTATCATGTAATGCACTGTTATTCTTAATTAAAAAAATCAGCTTCTTGTGCTTTAAACTAGTATATATACTTAATTTCTTTCAATTTAAGTTTGTTTAATGCAGCCCGAATTCTAGACATTTGAATTTTATGAAAGATATGACAACAACCTTGAATCAATGCAGCACGTTGAACCTTATGACATCAAATTGAAGTTGGTTTTGTTTAAAAGGAATTGAAATTGGTTTTGACTAAAAGAAATTGACCTAATAAGACTAAGAGCTCCTGCACAATCTTGTTTGCCAATTGAGGTTGTCAATTGTGACTTTTGCACATCCATGCCAAATAAAAGCCCACTCATATGCAACTTTTTCCTGCAAGTTTCATGGTTACATGCTTAACCACTTACAACAATAGCAAAAAAAAAAACACCAGGAGACTGAACTTAACAGCTGTTGCACAGTCTTCTCTGGACAATAAGTAGCTAGAGTGTCAAAAATTCAACATCTCCACTAAAAAAGCAACTGAAATCTTATACTCAATGAACTCACATACTAGCTAGACATAAAGCATTATAATTACCAGCAACTGAAATCTTCTCTTGAAAAATAAGTAGCTATATATGTTCCATCCACTGGATACAAAAGTAAGATACAAAGCATTATAAAATGCCTAGATAAGTAGTCTGATAAACTAATAATATCCCAATTCCAACTAAGATTAACAGCAAATAAACTAATAATATCTATTCCTTTGTCCAAAAAGTTCCTAAAATCAAAATGTTCTTCACAACAGCTCCCTCCACTAATTCTATCCAGTTGTTGGTTGGTTGCCAAAAGATGATGTTTGTGAAGTCTGAGAAAATGCAGCTTGTTCCTGTGCATGTGAAAGGTTCACAACAGCTCCCCTTCCTCTTCCTCGACCCCTTCCATTAATAGAACGAGTAGCTTCTCCTATAACAAAAAGAAATCCAACAAATTAGAGAAAAGGATTACTGGGAAAATTTTGTCCAGAAATCAAGGTTAAAATGCGCACACACACACACACATATTACCAGAAGGCATCTCCTTTTATTGTGTTCTTTTGAAGTACATATGCTGCACTTCATTTGTACCCCATGTTTGGTAAGCTTTCCCGGTCGCTTTGGATCTTCATGTGGATCTTTCCTTCTATTCTTCTTAGGCCTTCCTGGTTGGACTCTTACATTTGGTGGGGCTAGAGGAAAGTCCTTCTTTGGCCAAATATTTTGACTAGTACAAGGACTAATCTCTCCCTTATAAGCCCTCAAATAAGCCTCTTTCTTATAGTAATCATGGACATACCTCTCTGCTTCCACATACATGAACCCACAACAAGCTATAACATGACAACATGGTATACCTGTGATATCCCATTTCCTGCAATTGCAAGTCTGATTTTGAATGTCCACCTTGAATGAATCCACAAATTCTCTCACTTGAAAAACAGTGATGGAAGAAGGTGTAACTGATAGCTGCCACGCTTTAACCTTCTCTTGCTCTAATTTTAATTTGATTCTTGGACAAATAGCTCCTACTTGTTGGCCTTCCATTAATCCTTTCTTGACAACCAAACACTCCATAAGTAAAGTCCTAATAGTCTCAAGCATATCAATGAGATGTTGCCCCCTAGCTCTCAAAATATAGCCATTAAATGTTTCTGCCATGTTGTTCACAACCACATCAGATTTGCTTTCACTAGAGAAGAAGGCTCGACAGAATACCCTTGGGTTTTGGCGTAGGAAGTCTTCAGCAGCACGGGAAGATATATTCCTAATCTCTTGCACAACCTCTTCAAAATCAGATTTAGTGTAAGCTCTAACAGCCTTCCAAAAATACATTTTCAGCTCATCTCCTTTATGTACCTTTTTCCAATTAGCATAAATATGTCTTGCACAATTTCTATGGTCAGCCTTAGGGAAAACAAAAGCAGATGCCGCAAGAAGTCCCTGTGCACAATAGAACACAATTCTATACAAATACCCTCATAAATTAATGAAATTAATGGAAATTATATAGAATAAGAAAAACACCTTTTGTTGATCAGACATGAAAGTCCAACCTTCTCCATTGGTACCATTCAATTCAGATTTCAAATGGGTTAGAAACCACTCCCAACTATTTCTGTTCTCTCCCTCAACTACGGCCCAACAAATAGGAAACATTTGGTTGTTTCCATCTCTTCCTATGGCTACTAGTAAGATTCCTGCAAGAAATGTTTTAAGAAAACATCCATCTAAGCAGATAAATCGTCTACATCCATCCAACAACCCATCTTTTAAACCCGGAAAACATATAAAGAACCTTTGGAACACCGGAGGACTCGATGGAATAGTAAGTAGCTCAAATGTACCTCCACGATTTGAGTTTTTTAACTCCTCGATATACCTCCCAACTTTGTTGAAGTGATCCTTCATAGAGCCATGTAGCATTTTAAAAGCCGCTGCCTTTGCCTTGTATGTAACCCATGTATTGATAATGACACCATATCTTCTCCTCACACTATCAATCATATCTGTGGCTGGCCAATGAGGCTTTCTTTTGAAGCGGTCAAGATATTGTTCAGCAATCCATTTGGATGTAAGTAGACGATTCTTTCGCATATCTCTCACACAACAATGTTCCTTATTAACACTTTTCACAAGTAAACATCCCTCTTTTTCATGCCAAGATGCATAAACCTTGAATGTGCATCCTTCCTTACAAATTACTCCAATTTTTCTTTTAGCTTTATTACTCACCCCAAATTTCAAACTAAAACCATTCCAAATACCATACATTGTAGCAGCTTCCTTAAACATTTTAACATTGGGAAATCTTAACCCAACTTTCCACTCCATTTTTTTGTAATCAGTTTTAGAACTAACAACCATGCTACTTCTCCTTTTTCTCATCCTTGTATCATCATCATCTTCTTCATCTTCAGAATTAATTTGTACATCACCATCAGAATCTTCCTATTCACTAAGCATGCCTTCATCTTGCTTCCCAATTTCAGCTTTGTATTCCCTAACTCTTTCTCTCACACTCTGAAATTCCTCATTAGATGTATCTATTTCACGTGAATTATTATCATTCATTTCTTCATCAGAAGATTCTTCAAGATCATTTAAAATTTGTTTGCCTTTCACATTAGACAAGATCCCTTTCCCATCCCTAAGCAAACTTGATAAATCATCATCACTATTTGGGTCTTCACTAGGTACATAATTAGATTCATCATAATCTAGCCAATTCATATCACCTTCATTGCAAGATTCTCCCAAGGCTACCATTTCATCCACCTGAGTGTTTTTGTTCATGGATGCTCTGGGTCATTAAAAATCAATTTTATTGCACATTAATACCCTAAATTAATAATTAGGAGGAATATTCATACATACTCTTACTCAAGTTCATACCTTGTTAATTGCTCAGAGAAGTTTCACACTAGGAGTTTTTCACCTTGCCTTGTCTCGCTCGGTTGACCTCGGGAGTTCCTTGCCTTTCAAATTCCGCTAGACTTGCCTCGTCTTTCAAATTCCTTGCCGGATTTGCCTCGCACAAAATCGTCTATGGAGTTTGACAAAGTTGTTTCGCCATCGTTAGCGAGTTAGGGTTCTTCGATGTTTTGTTTTGTTTTGTTCTTGTACGACGATACCTTTAATCCATTTGTTATGAGTCTAATTTTGTTATTTTTTAAAATTAGTCAGCAAATGTTTTTGTTCAATAGTTAGCGGATGTTTAACGAGGCTTAATTTTATATTTTGTTTTAATTTGGTGTTATCAATATGTGGGGATCTCAAATCCATTCATTATGATACATTTCTAATATTTTAGTTAAGAGAACGTGGTGTGTATTGATGGACTTTTAAAGATTTTATTTTTTTTTATTTTTTTTTAATTTGGTATTATCAATCATGCCTAGTCATCCATGCCATGTCATCAGTTTCGGGATGCCATGTCATCAGTTCCATCGGAATCTTGACCGGAAAGATAGCGGTACTATAATTGGTAAATATGTGTATAGTTTGTACCACTCTTGGTAATTTTGAAAGTTGGTATTATTTTGTTTGGGTTGAAGGATAGTTGGTATTATATAAAGTCATTTTAAAAAAAAAAAAATACGTGACCTAAGTGGTGGGTCCATTGTGCATTTGTGCGACTAATGAGCCGCGGCCGGTCACAGTTCATTCAACTGATAAACCCTAGGAAGGAACCAGAGAGAGAGACAATTCAAAGAATTCTTCACCGCCGGCATATCTTTTCTGCCTCGTCAAACTCTTCAGAGGTTA
This sequence comes from Fallopia convolvulus, assembly GCA_964016875.1. Classification (NCBI taxonomy): domain Eukaryota; kingdom Viridiplantae; phylum Streptophyta; class Magnoliopsida; order Caryophyllales; family Polygonaceae; genus Fallopia; species Fallopia convolvulus. The sequence goes on from OZ024720.1 coordinate 5,962,949, forward strand.
GATTTTGCTCTCATTCGTCTCGTTTGTATCCAAATTTGATCGGTTTGAACTTGTCTTTCTCAATTGAATTTGTTGTTCTTATTTCTCAATTGAGAAATTTCCAAAATTTCGCCACTGGCTAGAGCCTAGAATGCTCTGCTGTGGCTGTTTTGTTGAATCCAACTGGCCAATCTTACCTTATAATCGAGGGATACCTTGCTTGTATAGTTGTATTGCAAGTAGAAGTGAATTATTAATGCATGTCATGGGACCAACGTACAGGGACTCTGACAAATGTCTTCTAGACCGGAATTGCAAGCCCCGCCCGAGATATTCTATGATGAATCGGAGGCTCGCAAGTACACTTCTTCTTCACGTATTATTGAAATCCAGGCAGGTTTTCCAAACTCATCGACGAAATCGATTCAAGTTCAGCTTATTTCTTCGGCTGAACTTTGCTAATTTTTGTTTGTCCATACAATCTTTTCTTGATATAGTCGAAACTTACAGAGAGAGCACTGGAGCTTCTTGCTTTGCCAAATGATGGCCTTCCCAGATTACTTCTTGACATCGGTATGTTATTGTTTTGACATTTGGCTTACTTGTGGCAATGAAATTTATGTTTAGTTTTGGTGATTTAGAATTTATACAATCAATGGAAGACAAGAAAAAGTGAAACACAGGTGTTTCAACTTGAGGACCCTCTTAGAAACCAATGCTTAGCATGCGGCTGATTTTGCTTTGCCAAATGCTTAGCATTCGGTATGTTATTGTTTTGATATGGAAAGATGCATTTTTGCAACAACTTACCATTCATGTATACTTTTCTGATGTTATGGATAAATGAATTGCTAAGCTTTTGCTGGAAGTTTTTCTGTCAGTAAGTGTCATTGATCAATTTGTAACCTTATGCTGTCATCTTTCCCATGCATCATCATCATTGACCCAATGAGGCTCCGCTACTCTCGGGGGTCAAGATGGGGTACCCCTGCCCAAGGGAAAGGGGTACGCCTGATAGACCCAAGAAAAGGTTTTAAATCCGAACCTCAAGTCAGGGTCTTTTTCACTGCAGTGCTAAGCCTTTAACACTAAATCAGTAATAACAGTTTTAACAATGATCGTTGTTGAATGGAAGGGCTTTATAATGGAAATGTAGAGGTTGAACTGCAGCTAAAATTTGGTTTATGCTGTGGAAGAATAGTTTGTATTTTTAATACTTGAGAAATCATCAATTCATGTGAAAGAACTATGTGTTGGCAATAGCACAAATGTTAGCAGTGTCCAGAATGGCTGATAGCCAACTCTTGAAATTGTCTAAGAGCTATTTATTGTGTTTGGATGAGTGGAATCCACAGGATAAATGCTTTGCTTTATTCTTAAATTTTCCTGATTTTATGAATGCAGCCTCATAAGATGATATGCTCTAAATGAGGATATTTATGACATCTATTTTGAACAGCTTTGTGAATATTGTATATAAATCATTACAGAAAGTATATCGCTTGTGTTTAATTGTTGAGGTATTATCTAGTTGAGTAGTAATTTAACAACTCTTTTTTTTTCTCTATGTTTCTCTTTCTTAGGTTGTGGATCTGGTCTTAGTGGCGAGACTATATCTGAGAATGGGCATCAGTGGATTGGTCTAGATATTTCACAATCAATGCTTGGTAGGTAAATAATTTTATGTTTATATTTTATGACAAACTGATATGCAATGAAGGAATAACAACACACACATATGCATGCAAGTGAACAAATATATTAAATAAAGCTTTCTAAAATTAGTTTTAGTGTGGCAAAAAAACTCACAATGTGAAACTTGATTGTCAGAATCAACTTGAGGTGGCTTTCTTAGGTTTAGTGCTCAGGGCTTTTGATTTGCTACAAATTCTTGTCCACTTACTGATTCCTGTTTTTATTTAAATCTTCACTTGGGGATCAAAATTGAGTAGCTGTTACTTGTTAAGTTTAAGTTGGATTGCTATATCTAATTGATTTTTTTGGTTGCATGATCCAGATGTTGCAATAGAGAGGGAGGTGGAAGGTGATCTTATTAATGGAGACATGGGTCAGGTATAAAACCTAAGTTTGCAGTAGCAATATGTGAAATCATCATCTGATTATGCAAATATGTAATAGTGAAATTTTGATGCCTTTTCACTTGTGTTTTGATGCGATCTTGTGTTTTCACTAGACAAGTAAGAATGAAATACCTTGTGCATCCAATATGAACAAGCTAGACAAGGGAAATAAACCCGAGTTATTGAACATTCGAGCTCTGTGTCCTCCAAGTTTTGACCTTAGGAACCTCTCTATCTTTTCCTCTACATTACTATTCTCCCAGCTTTAAACATATAATTTGATAAGCTGCTTGTGATTATGGTGCAAGTTTATCCAATACTATGTTGTATGCCTATCCTTATGAATTTGTATTTTCTTGTTCTTTGTTATGTGTATTATGCCTATTTTTTTGTGTAACTTTTCCTTATATTGGAACTATTTACACATATCTTATTTCAAGTACATCCTTTGTTATATCAAGCATAAATTTTATCCTATCATCTACTATTTAGTATTTACATGTACCTTATTTTCAAGTACATCCTTTGTTCTACCAAGCATAAACTTTATCCCATCATCTGTATCTGGGATTGTGCCCCAAGTTTATGATTTAGTGTGATGTGAAATTAAGTTTGTAACTTGTTAGATCAGTTACTAATTATATGAGAATGTTGAATTATTATTTCTTATACTATGTCACAGGGTTTAGGACTGCGGCCCGGAGTAATTGATGGTGCTATCAGTATATCTGCTGTCCAGGTTTGCCCTTTCTTTATGCTGTTTCTTTTTCTTGCTTTCTTGTCTGTGAATAGGAAATCGATTTTGATTTTTTGTTGTGTTCATAAATTCGCAGAGTTGTTTCTTTTGGCATTTTTCTTCCATGGTTGAATTGAGGAAGTTGTATATATTGCTTAAATGAGTAATTTATAGTTCTCGTATTGCATAGTCTCATTGATATATGAAAAGAAGAAACTGATGACAATGTCTATGCTGGAATTAGTGTTATGATTGCTCAGCTTTTACTTTTTATCTTATTATATTTCTCTGGTTTGATCAAACAGTGGTTATGCAATGCTGACAAATCTTCTCATGAGCCTCGGCTGAGACTAAAGTATGTTGGCTTCCACACATGATATGTTTTCTCAATTAATGCTAATCAATTTCAGGCCTTTCAGCTGCGGCAATTATAATATTCCTCAATCTATGATCAAGTGCAGGGCATTCTTTGGATCATTGTATAGAAGCTTGGCAAGAGGAGCTAGAGCAGTGCTTCAAGTATATCCTGAAAATATAGCTCAGCGTGAGCTCATATTAAGTTATGCGATGCGAGCTGGATTTGCTGGTGGTGTGGTGGTTGACTATCCTCATAGGTACATATAGTTTCACAGGTTTTGTATGCGCTGATATAAATAGGAAGCCCTCAAAGTGATCAGTTTTTCTTTTTAACGTGTCAGTGAATGTTACTGGGTACTTCAAATTATGACTGGCTATGTACCTATTTACTTATAGGAGTATGATAATCTAGAGTTTTAGTGCTGCTGCTTACTTAATAAGATATTATCATTTATAGAAGGAAAAACAAAAACAGTGATTTTTTTTATAAAATGTAAATACTTGCAAGTCTTTTCCTGGGAATGGAATCTTGCATTTTAGCTTTCTCATACATCCATTCAAATGGCTTGCTGTGTTCACTGTAGGTGTTACCTTAGGCTGATAAGCATCTGTAATTCTGTGATTCTGTAATTCTGTAAATACATAATATATATTTCATAATCCCATCTGCACATTGTAGATTAAAGAATTTTTCATTGGGGATAGGAAAAAATATAAGAATGATATGGCAGTTTTCTAATATGTTAATGCTCGCATATCCTTACCTAGAGTTTACGGATACTAGGAATGAGACTTCTGCATCTGATTGCCCTTTTCAATATCCAGTCAAATGATAGTATGTGTTTGCTGTTATTGTCTCATGTCTGGCTGTCTTCTCAATGTGAGAATTTATACATGCAAAATTGCAAATTTTCCTTGTGATTTTCATATTCCAATTTATCGGAGATTCTTGTTATAGCATGAGGTCACTTCCTAAATTGGGTTGCAGTTCCTCTTCCCAATTGCACTGCATTGCATTGTAAAATGACATCCTAGTGTACTTGCACTGACAGTGATTTTAGAATGCACATTCTTTTCACTTGAAATATGTTAAATAAGAAGCTCGGACCTCAAATGCTTACACATTTGTTGTGCATAATTATTGCTAAAAGTAGTTATAGCTAATATCAAATGTTTCTGAACAAAAAAAAGGGATGTTTTCTGATCTGTTATGTATTTGACCCTTGGCAGTTCTAAAAGTAGAAAAGAGTACCTTGTCCTCACATGTGGTCCACCTTCTCTAAGCTCTGCTGTGCCAAATGCTAAAGGAGAAGATGGAGTAAGTTGCTCAGATGAAGACGATGATGATAGTAGCGGTGATGAAGAACATCAGGCAAGTTGTTTTCTACATGCCCCCTCTTTGGAATTGGATGACATAATAATCTCTTCTAATTCTAGATGCGCACGTTCCCTGATGGTATTCTACTGGGCAATTGAATTCTCTTTCATGTATTCTGGCTTTGCAAAATTGAATAGAGCGTGTAATTCAATGGTTGCAATACTTGGATTGATCATGTCTTTTCTAATTTTTTCAGTACTTGGTTTTTGTTTGTTGTTTGTTGTTTGTGTGTACTTGGTTTGTTTCCCTAGCTTTGTGTTTTGTTTTCTAAGACCAAGTTTCTTGCTCATTTACCCATCAGGTTAGCGTATCAGACAGGAACAGACCGAGGAAAAAGCAGAAGCTGAACAAGAAGGGGAAAGGGAGGGATTGGGTCATAAGGAAGAAAGAGCAGCTTAGAAAGAAAGGCCAGGTGGTACCCAAAGATACCAAATACACCGCGAGAAAACGAAAGGCGCGCTTTTGAAATGCATCGACAAAACAACTCTTGAAGGTGTATTTTTTTTTTGTCCATTACACACAAGTGTTTTTGTCCTTTGGACAGTGAGCAAATTCAGACATCATAACTCGGAAGAATTGAGATGTTAGATGTTTATTGTATTGACATTGGTGGGAAATGCTTGTTATTTATTGATTTTATTTGCTTAGAGTGAAATTGAATGTCAAAGCGTTTTATTTCACTCCCTATAGCTTGGAACTAATATAGATCACCCATTTCCTGGTATTTTATGTTTGGAAGAGTGTGAGACGGCAACTCGTGCAATAAGTGTTTTAGATTCGAAGAAAATTTCCATGGGAAATACTCTTTTGAAGATCCTTTGAAGAACTTCAGGTTACCACGCGAATTACGTTAAAAGATTTGTACACCTCATAAATTATGTCAAACCATAAGATTACCACGTAGAATTTCCGTTCTATGTATTATAAACAATACTCTCTTGAAGCTTTGTACACCTTATAAATTATGTTGAACCATAAGGTTACCACGTAGAATTTCCGTTCTATGTATTATAAACAATATTCTCTTGAAACTCTTAATCCACCTATTATTCTTGATGATTGGGCTGCTAATGCTGTGGATTCATGACGCTGGACAATAGTTACCCTAACACACAAAATATTGATGATTGGGTTGCTAATGTTATGGATTCATGACGCTGGACAATAGTTACACTAACACACAAATGTTGTGGTCCGATTGCACATTCTCTCTTAATCTGGCCCCCGGGCGAAACAAGGCCCCTGCTAGTAGGACAAAAGTTCTATTAATTTTTTAAAAACTGTCAAAATTACTACAAAAAATTGACAACTTTTAATTATGTAATATATTTATTTTAATATAAATATTGAAATATTTTTGGTTTTAACTTAAATTTTAAATTATATAACATAAATTTTACCTGACAACTATGTATATAATATAGGCTTTTTTACCGGAAACCACTCTTACAATATGCCATATTAGCGTAAACCACTCTTTTAATGGCTATTTACCGAGAACCACCCATACAATGCCTTCCGTTACGTTTTGACCACCCAATTAAAATTTTCCGTTTGAAATCCCGTTAACTCATGCAATTACCCTTTTGCCCCTCTTTTTTTCCCCAAATAACACCCCTATTTGCCTCTTTCTCCCTCTCGATGGCATAAATTAGGGCTGCAGAGCTGCAATGGCGGATTGTAATCCGGCGGGACGGTGGATGGATCGTAGAACCAACAATTGAGGATTAGATCGACTTCTCTGATTCCGCATGTGACTATATCGGACGAAGCGATTGCGTAGAAGGCCGTGTTTCTTGGGAGGACCGAGGTGTTGAATTTGCCCCAACAATCGATCTCGTGAGTGTCGAGTCGGATTCCGCAGAAATGGTGGTCGCTTGCTGTTAGCAAGACGAAAGAGACTCCGGCGAGGAGATTCTTGTAAGTATCGCTATCGCCATAGCACTTGACCTCCCCTCACTCCTGTGAGATTGCACAGATGCTGTTTCGTCCAGAAGTCAAACTCGCGAAATTCCCTGTGGATTTTGAGACGGAGAGAGTTGACGAGTTCGGTCCCCAGCAAACGAGGCCGTTGTGTTTGGAATTCCCGCAGCTAAATCCTTCGCCGGAGACCAAATCGGTGAAGGCCGAGTTGGCAATACTCTGTTCGTAAAAAAGAGTGGTCTGTTGAGAAGTCAAGCCGGCCGTGGCTGGCTCGTTGAACGATCTCCCAGCAATCGACAGGGTCGAGATCGAAATCGGAGTAATAGGAGCCTCGGACTGTGCAGACATGGGATCTGTCGGCGGCTATGCGGAAATAGGAGTAGGGTCTGTAGGAGAGTTAATGTGATTTGGGGGAAAAAAAGAGGGGCAAAAGGGTAATTCCACGAGTTAACGGGATTTCAAACGGAAAATTTTAATTGGGTGGTCAAAACGTAACGGAAGGTATTGTATGGGTGGTTCTCGGTAAATAGCCATTGAAAGGGTGGTTTACGCTAATATGGCATATTGTAAGGGTGGTTTTCGGTAAAAAAGCCTATAATATAATATTTTTAAATTAGAAATTTTATGTAATTTATTTTAATTGTTAAAATTGTCATCATCATCATCATTGACCCAGTGAGGCTCCGCTATAGCAAAATCTGGGGGATCAAGATAGAGGTACCCATGCCCAAGAGAACGGGGTACGCCCGATAGACTCAAGTAAAACTGAAATTCAGCTATATGACAATAATAATTGAATTTAGTTAGAATGAACCAAAATTGATATAGGGATTAAATCCATCTCAAAGGCAGTGTATAAAATCCAATGAGCATGAGGATGCGCCCGTACAAAAATTACTCTCGCATGATGATGATTTATTTAAACTAATGAAAATTCACAAATAAGAATTGACGAAAGTTTATAATACCATTCAAAATAAGGTCTTTTTTTTCAATACACTATCCGAAAAAATAAAAAATTCAAGAGACCCGAAACACTAGAGAACCAACCGGAATTTCTATAAAAACATTATTCCTGAGGCTATTTATTTACGGTGGTTAGAAGAACTCTTTACAACATTACTCTCGTATGATTTATTACAATCGTAGATTTTAATTCACCTTTCCACCATCCATCATCGTACGCCAAGGGCCTTAAAAACAGAGAAACCCCCTCCCATCCTCTTATAGAAAGAAATCGAACGCATTTTCCTCTCTGAGATCAGTTTCTCATCTCTCGTCTCGTTTCGCATAATTGAAGGTGCTTCGTTGCGTATATCACTCTCCCAACTCTCTTCGAATTCCAAATTTTCTCCACTTCCTCTTCTTTCTCTGATTCACATTTCGAGTGGTTTGCTGTTCAGGTGGTTCAGAAATGGTAGCGTTCAAGGTTGTTACTGTGCAGACCACCCCCTTCGATGGCCAGAAGCCTGGCACTTCCGGTCTCCGCAAGAAGGTTTCGTTTTCTTTTCTTTTTTCTTTTCTACTCTCCGGATTTTCTTCCTTGTTTCGTACTGATCTGAATTTGTGTGGTTTGCTCTTTGCTGATTGACGTCGTTCTGTGCGTTGATCTCTCGCTGCACTATTCATTTGATAGTCACTCGACTTCAAATTTTTATGGATGTTCTTTTTTTTTTCTGTTACTTTTTTTCGGAATAGTGGGATTCAGATTACGATCCTTCGCTGGATCTGTAATCGTCTATGTTCACGATGTCAATTAGGTTCAGCGATCACTTCAGAATTTCACCGGAAGCAGTGATATACATTGATACGAGGTTGAAATCGAATAATCATACTCGCACTGAAATGAAAAGTCTGTCCCTCAAGTTTGGGATATCATATTTGTGATAGGTTGCTAGCTTAGATCTTATACTTTATATTCAAATATCGTTATGATGTTGATTAACTTGTGCTTAAAGAGTGAGATCCAATCTGTTGGCCCTTTGGTATCGATTTTGCATCGATTCTTTTAGCTTATCACTTTTATGTTGAGTTTTATTTGACGAGTATGATATTTTATAGTCCCATTTGTAATAATATTCTGTAATTTCAGGTGAAAGTGGTCACACAACCCCATTACCTACACAATTTTGTACAGGCAACATTCAATGCTCTCACAGAAGAAAAAGTTAAGGGTATGTGTGATCTCATTCAGTTAGTCCTTTAATGCAACTTTGACTAATCTATTGATCATCAATCAAATAGTCATGCATTTTGCTTTAACATAATAAGAGTATAAGACCAGCAGGAATTTAAATTTTGAGATAAAGGAAAAGCAAGCAGTAGTTTCCAACTCTCAATGCTTTATGTATACTTAATGAAATTGTGTTTTCTCTTGTGCACAAATTTAAAAATTCTTCAGTCTTTTGTATGCTTGGTGATAGTTGTTCCTGAATATTTTGGCTCAATCTACTTTGAATATCAATGAGTTGCATTCCTCTTTTCTCTTTGAGCCCCCTCTCCACAAAAGTTATTCTTATGAGATACAAAACTTGTTTATATTAATAGTGCTTTGGGAATAATAGGGATGATTTGATAATGCAGGTAAAACATTGGTTGTTTCTGGCGATGGTCGCTATTTTTCGAAAGATGCAATTCAGGTTACTAACATAAAGTTTCCCCCCCTTCTGTATAGATTTTATTAAAAAACTGTGCACATTTTTTTAGTATGTATAAATTTACTTTGAAATATCTGAAAAACAGATCATCATTAAGATGGCTGCTGGTAATGGAGTAAGACGTATTTGGGTTGGCCAAAATGGATTGCTGTCTACTCCTGCTGTATCAGCTGTCATCCGTGAAAGAGTTGGACAAGACGTAAGTTCAGTTTGTTAAACTTTTGCTTTATAAATATCTGTGTAAGTAATCATTTAAATAATTTTCTCTTCTATTTTGTGAACCAGGAATCTAAAGCATCTGGAGCATTTATCTTGACTGCTAGTCACAACCCTGGAGGTCCCCACGAGGTTTATCCTTATTGTAGTTGGTGGACTTTTAGCTTCCGTCGTTTTTTTAACTTGTTATCTGCACCGCAAGTGAGTTTTGTTAGAACAACCTGTTCTCACTTCGACTGACAATTACAGGATTTTGGAATCAAATACAACATGGAAAATGGAGGCCCTGCTCCAGAGGGAGTTACGGACAAGATCTATGAGTACACAACTACGATAAAGGAGTACTTGATCGCAGAGGATATCCCTGATGTAATATTGGCTTACCAGTGCACGAGTTTTCATGATCCGTTAGTTTATACATCTTTCAGTGATGCAGTTTCTTTATTGCAGGTGGATATTTCTACTGTAGGCAATACTAGTTTCTCTGGTCCTGAAGGGCCATTTGATGTTGAAGTTTTTGATGCCACTGAGACTTATGTGAAGCTTATGAAGTAAGTCATTTTTATATGATTACTGGAAATTCTAGGCAAATTGTTACAGAGGCAATTATTCCCCTGCAAAATTAGGTTATTAGTGATCTGTTATGGTTTCATCTGTTAATAGAGTATGCATGTAAATTACAGCTGATGCTTAGAGTTGTATCATACAATAGTTGATTTTTCGAACTCTATTGTTGTTGAATTTTTAGTTTATAGCTAATGTCACAAGTCTACAAATTGTTATCTCCCTTCCAATCTGTATGAAGATCATTATCGCTTCTATATGTTTTCTTGGACATGGTTTAGGCATTTAGCCTTTAAATAATGGACTTACTAGTTATTTTAGCTCCATAATTTATGATATGTGTTTTGAATGAACAGATCAATCTTTGACTTCCCATCTATTCAGAAGCTTCTTTCATCTCCAAAGTTCTCATTTTGGTATATTTCACCCTCAAGTCCCTGCCTTTTTTTTTTCTAGCTTCTTGTGGCAAGTACTTATCCGCTATGTTCTATCTTATTTTGTCATTCTAAAGTTATGATTCACTTCATGGAGTTGCTGGTGTTTATGCTCAACGTATTTTTGTGAAAGAGCTTGGTGCAGACAGTGCATCATTGTTGAATTGTGTTCCAAAGGTTTGTCTGATCAGTTCTCTTAGAAAACTATACTATCCTTTTGATTCCAGCTAGTCGTCTTTGATTTTCGACTTAATTTTTCTCAGGAAGATTTTGGAGGAGGGCATCCTGATCCAAATTTGACCTATGCAAAGGAATTAGTTGAGCGCATGGGGTTAGGCAAATCAAGTTCTCAAACCGAGCCACCGGAGTTTGGGGCCGCAGCTGATGGTGATGCCGATCGCAACATGGTCCTTGGGAAAAGGTAATGTAACTTGGTCATTTATGAATACTTTGTCCTGCTAATATATTAATATGACAATAAAAAATTAAAAACCTGAAACTTATTATTTTGCTAGATTTTTTGTGACCCCATCAGACTCTGTTGCTATAATTGCTGCAAATGCTGTTGAATGCATTCCTTACTTTTCCGGAGGTCTGAAAGGAGTCGCGAGGTATGACTGACTGATGCCTTTACTTCTTGAAATAGAACGTGTGATTAGATGAATATCCATCTTCTTTTCTCATGGAGATATAACATCGATTTTGTTTCCTGCGCAGGAGCATGCCTACATCAGCTGCACTTGATGTTGTTGCAAAGCATCTTAATTTGAAGTTTTTCGAGGCAAGTTTAGTAAATAGTTTAAAGTTATTCACCCTATCCAACCCTTCGTCCCCTCTCATTTTAATAAAATGATAAAATTCCAGGTGCCCACTGGCTGGAAATTTTTTGGTAACTTAATGGATGCTGGAATGTGTTCCGTTTGTGGTGAAGAAAGCTTTGGAACTGGTATGAGTTTTGTCTGTTCCCTTGCACTTCAATCAAAATCCCGTAAAGGTTGTCATTAGATAATTTTTTTATCTGTTTCATCATATTCTTAAATAGGCTCTGACCATGTACGTGAGAAGGATGGAATATGGGCAGTTTTGGCTTGGCTATCGATTCTTGCTCACAAGAACAAGGATAACTTAAGTGGCGGGAAGCTTGTTAGTGTTGAAGATATTGTTCGTAAGCACTGGGAGACTTATGGCCGTCACTACTACACACGCTATGATTATGAGGTAATCAGTTATATTGCGTTTGAATTCCTCTCTTAGGGTGTGTTTGGTTGGATGCGTGGAAAGGAAACAGTGCCATTGCTTTTAATGGAAGGGAAAGGGTTAAAATCGAAATGTGTGTTTGGTAGAATTTATGAATGGAAAGGTTCAAACTCTAAATTGTGTGTACAAGACATGTTATGAAATCTCAGATCAAAGTTCAATGAAGATGAAATTAAAATGCAATAACTCGAACTTCCAGATCTAGATTATACAGACATTTCCAAATTTGAACAAATTTTTTGTGTGCATTTGTTTTGTATGATCATGTCTTGACAATGCGTTCCATTTTTCCCCCCAAAGAATGTTGATGCAGGTGCCGCTAAAGAACTTATGGCTCACCTTGTCAAACTTCAATCTACCATTCCTGAAGTTAACAAGTATGTCAAACATAGTTTCATAACTGGATCAAATATACTCCCATCTGTTTTTTTGTTGGGCCTTTCTATTTGTGAATTCATCTTTTCTGAGTATGGAATCTTTTCTGTATTGTCCGATTTCATAGGATTGTGAAGGAGGCACGTCCAGATGTGTCCAATGTTGTAAATGGTGATGAGTTTGAATACAAGGATCCCGTCGATGGCTCAATCTCAAAGAACCAGGGCATTCGCTATTTCTTTGAGGATGGGTCAAGACTTGTAAGTAAACTCTTTTTTTTTTTTTTTTTTTCACTCTTCAGCTATTTTATCTAGTTTGTTAATTATAATCCTTCCTTGTACGATGCAGATTTTCCGTCTCTCTGGAACCGGATCAGAAGGAGCAACCATTCGTCTATACATTGAGCAGTACGAGAAGGATTCATCTAAGATTGGCAGAGAGTCACAAGATGCACTCGCTCCTCTAGTAAGATCTTCTTTCCCCTTATTTGGTTCAATTAAATCCTTTCCTTGTTCTTGTTCTTGACGGGTTTGGCGAATAAAATTGTTTGTAGGTGGCGGTTGCTCTCAAGCTTTCTAAGATGCAGGAGTTCACTGGACGATCTGCTCCCACCGTTATCACATAAATAAATCAAGAAATGCTTCTGCGGGAAAATATATTGAGCTATATTGTAAGAGTTGAGTTTCTCCTCATAAACAACACTAGATGCGGTGTGATTGTCTCTTTGATGTTTTCATTTTTAAAACAGCTAGTCTTTTTCTGTTGGCAACCTCATTAGAAGGACAGCCAGCAAGTTTGCTGGTAACTGCCATATAAGCTAAATAAAAAAGGTACATGTTTTAAGTGCAATCTTCAGTCATTTCTTGTTTTTGGATTGATAAATTAAATGGTTTTAGCGGTATGTCCCATCTCTGAAAACACTTGTTGTGACTGAATAATCATGTTCTGCTGCTACTAGACATATCCCATCTCAAATATCCGATCCAAGATTGATTGCCTTAATAAACTATGCACATACTCACGGTAAAGAAAGGTGCCAATGAGCAATGAAACGAGAACCCCTTTTTTTCCAACTTAAAAAAAAAATTTGTGGGAAAACTAATGCATAATTGGTCAGAATTGATATCTCTTGGTAGTATGTACGGATATAGTGACATTTGGAGGGTCTCCCTTGAACACGAAGTATCCAGTCCGGATGTAGAGCGTTACTAGCTGATCGAATAGGATGAGTCACGGAGTATCCAGTCCGGATGTAGAGCATTACTAGCTGATCGAATAGGATGAGTCATGAGACGGCACCAAAAAAACGAAAAGAAATTGTGGCAAGTAGTTCTATAGGGTGGCTTACAATGAGATGAAGGCCTATTTATCTTTAAAATTACAATTACCATCCTTAAATAACACAACCATGCACATCCTGCACTATGTATAGTAGCACCTTTTCATTAACTATCAACACATGTACGTATGTCAATATGCTCACGAGGCCCAACTACAGTTTGCTTTAATTTAATTACTAGCACACATCAGTACACACGTACATCATAGACCAGCCATGTACGGTGCTCCGGTGGCCGGAATCCACAAATCTCCGCCCAAAAAACTCTCGGCGGTGAACCTCGAAGCCTCGGCTGGATTCTTTATAACATGGTAACCCGTCCAATTAACTCTTCCTCTAGTACTTGCACCAGGACCAACGTTCATGTACTCCCCATAGTAAAGGGTATTTAAGGCAAAGGTTGATTCATTCCATGGCAACCAACCTTGTGGGTGTATCAAGTTGTCTAGGAAACACTTCATCAACACTGTTCTTGAGTATTCCTTCCATGGACGTCCCAGATACGTACTCATCCTTAACGAACTCTCGACTCGCTTCAACTCTGAGCTTGCCATGATCCAAGAACTATGGATCACTATACCTGTGTTTTCATGAGGATCAGATCTTCCTTGAGCAGTAATGGTGACCTTCTGATTCCAATTAGGCCTTCTCACATATATGTTACAGCTCTGAAGAACCACAGCTGCATCCCCAAAGATGAAGTCGACGGTGCCATAGATGTCACAATCTCTATAAAACTGGCGTTTGGAGTGCACGTATAAGGTATCTTGGTATCCTTTGAAGCTGCACCTGTGGAACACCGAGAAGTCGGATCCGGATCTTAGAGCAACCGCTTGGTGCTTCTCTCGCCCTGCTGTGTTCTCAAACGTAATGTCCCTTGCTATGAACCCGTCTCCTGAAACGGCTTCTCGATCATCAAAGAATATAGTCGATCTTAGTAAACATATACCAAAGTAGAAACATCAATAACAAAAATGCCATGTTTTGTAACATAGTTGATCAAATTGCTATATGTTGGACTTACCAAAAGTCGCTGATCTAAAGGTGGTAGATCCATCGACGACATTTTTGTTACCTCTAATAATGGTAACGTCAATGCCATCTCCGATTAACATCAAATTCTTCATCTTCTTTTTTATCTCAATGCTCTCCATGTACACGCCCGCTTTCACATGGATCACAAATCTCCTCATCATGTTGCCTCTTCTTAGCTTGGTTGAAGCAAATATAGCCTTTGAGATGGTATCGTAGTGACCCAAACCATTCTTATCCACAACAAGATCCACCATCTTATGTAGACTCTCCTTAGGATGCTCGACGAGTCTCTTGTCTTTATGTGACACCCACAATGGGAAGCCTTTGTCCGAGACATAACGTACTTTCTTGTGAGGCGAAACGCTATGAATGGCTAGGGCATTGCTAAGCAACTTAGTGAAGTTGTTTAGCATGAAGGAGAGGGTTTGTAAATGTGGAGTGCTTGAGTTGTGGTCTAAAAATCCATTCTTGCAAGCTTCATGGTTGGCAATAGATGCACTCAAATAGGTTTGTATATCATCCAAGCTAGAATTGGTAAGGCTATTCTTCTTAGAGTTGATTGCTTGGTCAAGCAAGTCGTTCGTGTCCTTGTAGAGCTCAAGGCAATCTCTCCATGCCGACTTGGCATGAGCGTTGACCAAGGTAGCGTTCATAGACGAAATGAGTCTATGAGCTTCATGAGCTTGGTTCTTTGTTACCCTTAGGGCTAGATCACTAAATGGTACTTGGGTTTGGTTAGTGTGAAAAATGAAGTTGTGACATATTTGAGGATGAGGAGTTTTGTCACAAGAAGATATGATTTGGGCTTTAGCACTAACGTGATCATTCATGTAGAAGAGAAGAAAGATGGATCTTAGGAAATACAAGGTTAGGGTAGCCATATAAAATGTGGAGATGGAGATTGAGATATGGAGGGAAGTTTGAAAATGATTTGAAGATGGGATCTAACTACAGGAGAAGATGAATTTATAGGGTCTACAAGTTTGGATTTGGGTTCTTTTTTTAGATGAAGGGCATTGCTCATAAAAGTCGAACCGGAGATCTTTGGATATATACTACCCTTGATGCTTAATCGTTTAACTAGATGTCTGAAGGCTTGGATTTGGGTTCATAATATGTAGTGAATTTACATAGAGTTTTTTTACAACTCTAGTGGAACTAAATGAATGTTTCGTTGTATATATGTAAAATTACTTTGCAACAAAAAAATCATTTGATTTTGAGGGGTGAGGAGGTTTAGGATTTTTTTTTAAAATATTATTATTGGTGGCAATTCACAAGTATTGTCATGTAAGAAAACCAGTTTTTGTTCACAAGTAGTATTAAATAGCAGGACACCTCGTGTGTTGGTACTTGGTAGGCTTGGCTCTGGTGTTTGTGTACGTAGATCCTTCTTATGTGGATACCATTTCGTTCGATTCTCTTTAGGAAAATGGCCAAAATACCAAATTGGTATTAAAAAGTGTCACCTTTAGATATTTGGGTATTTAAAAATTTTTTTTGGACATTTGGGTATTAAAAAATACAAAATTAGACATTTAGGTATTAAAAAATTAAAAATAAGTCATTTAAGTATTTTTTATTTAAAAAATTGATTTTCATACACATAACTCATTTTTATTAAAACTAGATTTTTTGTTTTCCTTTCTAAGTAATAAATAATAGTCACATTTTTTTAAAATTTCAATTTTTTTTTTCAAATGAAGTCATTCAAAGTTTGTTAATAAAATTTAAAATTCTCAAATAAAGACACACTCACATTTGTTTAATAAATAAAAATTCTCGATGAAATAATTTTTTTAAATATTTATGTCAAAGTGCAATCCGGTCAACTCGTTATCATTATATATGTTTCCATAATATCTCCAAAATTAGCAACATCAAAGACATTATTATCAATTGTAAAAAAAAAGAATATGTATATTTTGACGGGATAATAAATTTATGCTTTAAAAAAAATTAAACTCCCATCTACACAAAACTTTATTGTCAAACTTTTTATTAAATGCGTGATCATGTCCTTATTCAATTTTTTTAAATAAAATGTGAGTATTTTTTATTAATTATAAATAAAAATAAATCTGGTTTAAGCCTATAAAAATATTTTTAAATAATACATAAGTGTTTTGTGCTTATAAATTGATTTTTTTGGTAGAATTGTACTAAAATGACTTATCTTTGCTTTTTTAATACCCATATGTCCAAATTTTTGTTTTTTAAAACCCATCTGTCCAAATACTTTTTATTAATACCCAAATGTCCAAAAGGGGTATTTTTTTATACCAATTTGGCATTTCAGCCTTAGGAAAATATATTGACTTTTTTCCTTGCCACGTGGCCTTTTCCTCCACCTAATCACCTACACATTAATGAAGTTTATTAGCACATATTGTATTATATTTCACCCTAACTCAAGTTGTAACTCTTTAAGTATTGTATTTATAATAAAAAAATATAAGTTAAACTTGCACGATGTTAAAATTATTGTTGTAAATAATTTGATACACTTAGTTTTTGGTATTCATATTAAGATATTAGATATATGTATAAATATGATTGATATTTATATTTGGTGTTTGGTAGATCCTGATATCGATATCAAATTAATATTTATTATTTGGTATATAGGCATATAGATATCAGTTAATATCAAAGTGCTATTTTAATATACCAAAAAAATTAGTATATTAAAAATATCATTCATATAGCCCCTGGGTATTTGGTGTGGTGGTTGGGTCTTCTCCCAATGTGTATTAGGTCTTGGGTTCGAGCCTTGCTGGTGGTCGGGGTGTAGCCAGAAATTTATCTCAGTGGGGGCTAAATTCCTCTTTACAGAGAAAAATTGTATTTGTACGGAAAATTTGTATTTTTTTTATAAAATTTAATTTTTGGTATATGAGAACCGTTTTTTTCATAAAAATAAATAAATTTGATTTTTTTTTCTAGTCAAATAATTTAGATTTTTTTTATTTTCAAAAAAAATGTTGGAAGTTGGGAGCCGTTTAACTGTTTTTGACAATATATAGTACATGTTTAATCACTAATCTATGTAATAATAATATTTTACTCCCTCCGTTTACAATTTAGGGGTTTTAGAGCTTTGCACATGTATTAAGACAAGTTTAAAGTGGAATTGATGAGATTTTGTTTTTTGTGTACAAAATTAATATGAGATTAAATCATATAATTCACCCAATGAGTGACATTTTTTAGTATTTATAAGTACATTGGAACTAAAAATACATTAATTAAATGTTATTTTTGACGAGTTTTAGTATTAATTAATTAAAAATAGACTTATATTTAAAAAATTTATTTGAAGCTTAAAAGCCTCTCAATTGTGAAACAGGGATAGTATACACTAATAATATTTTTATTTTTTTTTTAAATTCCAGTGGGGGTTGTAGCCCCCACTAGGCACCATTTGCATCTGCCACTAGCAGGTGGTACATGTGGATTATTTCACTTGTGGGCAAGATAGCTCCCCTTGGCGCATGCCTTTCAGTTGAGACACGCCACCATTATTGCGCCCCGTGATTTAACCACTTTCATGGCCTAGTACAGGATGCGGGGAGACACGGGACTAATCGACACCGCTACCTGCAAAGTAGGTTCGAGCTCCGAAACCCGAGACTAAAAAAAATATCATTCATATCCACACTCTTATTCAATATTTTAATATAGTTAATTTATAACGATACTTTTATATGTATATCATTATTAATATCGACATTAAACAAACAAACAGAATACTCGAAAAAGTAAAAAGGCAAAGCACAAGGCCTCCATAATTGCATGTCTTTAGTCTGATCTTTTTTTTTTTTTTTTGAAGGAAAGTAGTGCCAGGGCACTACAAATTTTCATTACTCTCAAAAATTTGCAAAGCTTTGTTTACAGCAGATGGGAGTGACGAGTCCCATAGTCTATATCCAAACACCCATGGCTCACATCTAGCCATTGAAACTTTATATTGAAAAAAAAAAGACAAACATAACATGGTGGGAGGAGGAGGATCATGTTTGAACCATACATATACTTTAGAAATCAAACCTAGCTAGTCCAACCCTTTTACATTTGTTCCTTCAGCAAGTTGGAAAGCTGGGCTAAGAAGCAAAATACTTGTTAACTAGTCACTCCCAACAAAGAAGGAATGTGTGTGGGCAAGCAATAACATCTCGTGAATCCCCCAAAGCAACAATTAAACTTCATACTACTTGCATATTTTTGGTACTCGGATGAGTTAGCCAAAACTTCATACTACTTGCATATTTTTGGTACTCGGATGAGTTAGCCAAAATTTACCTTACTTTCATATTTGTTAGAATTATAATAAAATGACATTTTTAAATAAGAAAAGTAATTTGATGAACCATATATACCTAATAAATCAAAAGATTAAGACAACTAGGCTTGAAAGTCGGGCAAACCAACTACAGTATCAAGTTAAAGGAGAAATAAACGTACTTATTAACATGGAAATCTTTGACGACTCAAGGATGGGGTAAATGAGTATGACATAAACACGGATTAGTAATTAACAAGCACGGTGTGAATGAGGATGTGTAGCAAGTTTAAATCCAGGGATGAAAAGCATTGATCATCCGGCGATGTGATAAACATGACACAAACACGGGTTCATTATAAATGTTAGAAAAGTTGGAGGCTTTGATTTTGATGGTTCCAAACATCTACCATGTGAACGACCTCGAGTCTTTGAACAGAGTCGCCAATATCAGTCAGTTCGTCGACGTGTGTTGAAGGCAAATCTCGGAGATCTTGAAGACGCGTGATATCTTGGTAGTTTGGATCGTATAATCTTGTTTTAGGAAAGATCTCATGAGGACTATTTTGTTAGCCGATTATTGTCTTTGCCCTAAGCCATTTTAATTGTAATCTTTTTATATGCTTAGGAAGATTTTGTAAAGATAATAGAAATAATATCTTGTCATAACCGAATGGAAAATATTATTCTCTTTTATATAACCTAGTTTGTGTGTTGAATCAGTGTTAGGGAACTAACACTGGAACAATGGTTTCTCTATTCGAGAAATCGAAGTTTTTATAATGACAAACAAATGGAATTAATTCCCTAAACAAGTGATCTCAGGAAAGATACAGGTTTCAGGAAAAGCAACAGAAACATTCCCCATGAAGCCATCTGAGTACGTGGCGAATGAATTAAAGGATAATAAAGACTTTTCATATTGTCTTGGGCGGCAAACAAAGTTCCGAATAGAAAGAGATGCAAAATGGTACGCTAGTCTTTTTGAATAGTGTCGTACTCCCCAAGACAAAAAGTGTAAAGGCATCAAGTTAAAAGTGGAAACCCCTATAAATAGAATACGACGCAGCTAGGTCATTAAAGCTCTCGAATGCAAAAGCACAAGATCTAAAACAGAAAGTGAGAAAGAGAGAGCTCGAGCTAATCCAGTAAAGACGACGAATCAGAAATCGAAGAAGGAAGTTCCATGTCCAAGTGATGGATACTGCATGAAGATCGCCATCGACTTGGAGAGTTGGTTTCTGTGTTAAAGGGAACTGCACAAGGAACGAGTCAGGTTCACTCTCTATATTTGATTGCGTTTAGATCTAGGAACCACAATGAATTAGTCGTTAGTATTGTTTGTAAGTGGGATTACGAACAATAGAGAAGTTCGTCTTTGTACTGTGTATCTTGAGATTTATCAATCGAAATATAGTGCGTGTTTAAAATCCTCCAAGGGAGGTAGAAGTTTACTCTCCAACTAGTTGGTTGTAGAGGTTCCTCTATAAGGAAACGTGTCCTTGTCTCTATTTTATAGTTTAATTTCTGTGTTGCTTTATTCCACTGAAGGAAACTGTCACTGGAACAGTTCCCGACTTGTCTTACTAAAACAGATCTACGATCCTACAATTGGTATTAGAGCTTGGCTCTAGATTTTTTTATAAAAACTTGCAGGATGTCTACAGAACTTTCTTCAGATCTTAGCGCTGTTGGACACGAAAATAACAAACCACCTAGGCAGATTGAAGGGCGATTTGAGCGATGGCAGGGATTGATGAAAGACCGAATGCGAAGTCACGATTACCAAGCATGGGCAGTAATCGAGAGAGGGAACTTCACCATCAACCTAGAAATCGAGAATGATCTCACAAAATGGGGGCCCAACCAGTGGAAGTGTATGGAGGCTAATTTCAAAGCGAAAATGTACCTCAATGATTCCATGAGTGAAATCGACTCAGCCAAGGTTGGAAACATAAAAACTACATAGGAAATGTGGGCTGCAATCGAGCAGATGCACATGGGAAGCTCAGATCTAAAGGAAGATCACCAAATGGATGTTTGTCAAGAGTTCTATAACTTCAAGATGGAACCTGGAGAAACTGTATCATCATATCAGTTCCGTTTCGAGGGACTACTGACTAAACTTGAGAATTTGGGAATCTTAGAGAGTGAAGTCACAGAACGGATGAAGGTCAAAAAGGTGAGATGGTCTTTCCAAAGAATGGAGTCATGATCGAACAACGTTTTGAGAAAATCCATCCAACACTAACCTCATGCTTCATGAGATCTTTGGGAAACTAAAGACTTATGAGAGAAGGAGGAACTCTGACAAAGCTCAAGACAAAATTGGCAAAGGAATTGCACTTAAGCTTGAGAAAGTGCTTAAGTCTTGTTGGGCCCTCCGAAACCTAAGCCCAGAAGGAACGCTGAAGGCCCAACCAATTGAGCCCCAGATGCCGGTCAAGAGGGAGTCCACGTATAGCGAAGATATTGGGATCATGCATTTATTCACTTCAACGACTACCACATTGATACCGGTAGCGAAACCTCCGGGATATGGCGAGCACCCTCCAACGGTCCAAAAGGAGAGAAGCAATATAAGAGGAAGCAAAGGCGAAAATAGAGGCACGATTGGTATAAGCATATTGGGCACGAATCATAAGCAGAAAATCATCTCATTTAATCATTCCATCTCAATTTCTATTCGAGGGTTCTCAAATACTTTGGAGAGATTTATCGACAACAACAATCGCAATATACATCTCTACTTGCTTGTTATTTGTTCATCATTCTTTATTTGATTCTACATCTTGCTTTCAGTTCATAACGCGTTACAATTGTTTTTCGGTTAGGATTTCCCCTATTTTAGCAGGTAACGTGTTAGTACGATTATCCTGCCCAAAACAAGTCTGTCCAGGAACAGTGTGAAGAATCTGAAGATGAGGAAGTGGATGACATAGTGCTCATCACAAAGGCATTACGAAATCTCTACAAAAAGGGAAAGTTTTAGAAGAACTATGGAGGGAACAATCACTCAAGAGATTACAACAAGTCCGGGGAAAAGGATTCCAAGGATATTACCTGTTTCAAATGCTTCAAGAAGGGTCACTATGCTAAAGCATGTCCTCTAGAAAATGACGAGAACAAGTCTGGGAACAAAGCATACATAGCAACATGGGATGATTCAGATGACGAAGATCTTGAGGCTTAGGCTACACCGAATATGTGTGCTATGGCTATCAAAGGAGATCCGAAGGAACCACAAGAGGATGTGAGTATTCCAACTCTAAATAGTTGCCTTGATAAATACTTTAAATTTGATCTTATTCGCATACTTTCTAAACTTGTTAAAGACAATATGAAACTTCAAAAGGAAATGAGTGAAATTGAAGAGCATTGTCTTAAAATAGAAAGTGATGCTGAAAAGGAACTTGAATTGAAAAACACTAAATCTATTGAATGTTTTGTGTGTGATAACCTGAGAAAGAAACTTGACTCTGTCATGACTGCTAAAAATGAGCTTATCTCTGTGCTTGCCATTGTTACCTCAGAGAAGGAAACTCTTACTAAGAAGCTAGAGATAAATGAGGGAAAGAAAGTTGTCGAGATTCCTAAAGTCATGTTTGTTCCCTCTAGACATGGTATAGGATATTCTGAAATAGACTTTGGAAATGATCAAAAGACCCTTACTCTGAGAGAGCTAAGTGAAAGTAGAGCCCTAAAATTACAAACTGAGAAAATGAAAAATTCCCATCTAGAAGAAAAAATTAGAGTTCTAGAGAGTGGAACCAAAGGGGAAAGGGACTACTACACTAAGAACAACTCTCATAAGATATATGCCAAGATAGCTAAGGGAAACGGTTCCAGAGGACCAAACAAGGAAACTGTCGAGAAAAATAGAATTCAGAGACCTCATCCTAAGTTTTATCTAGGTGAATACTACAAAACCTGTTGGACATGTGGAGGTCACGGTCATTATAAGGAACAATGTCCAAAAGTTAGTTTCTGAGGAGGTCACACAAACAGGAACAACAACAAAACTTCACGTTCAAGATTCTACTAAAACTATCACTCTGTTGATATTAATATTGTAGATTATGTTGACTGTTATCCCTGTAAGGAACCAGGCAAGGAACACCTTGCCTAGGTAACCAAACATTGACTCTTTTGCAGGTGAAAGCGAGGGGGGACTGTATGTGGTTCATAGACAGTGCATGCTCCAACCACATGACATGAAACAGAAACAATCTAACCTCACTTAACACCCAGGTTGAAGGAGGAAATGTTTCCTTCGGCAATAGGAACAAAGGAGCAATTCAAGGATCAGGAGAAGTCAAGCTTAACAAATCAATCAAAATCAATAATGTCAACCTTGTGACAGATCTTGGGTATAACCTACTATGTGTGGCACAACTCTGTGATCAAGGAAACAACATCGTTACCTTTGATTCAAATGAATGTCTGGTTGTAAACAAAGAGACTAACAAAGTTATTCTTAGAGGAAAACGATTTGTTGATCAAGATTTTCAACCTCCAAGAAAGCCATGTCTCACAGTTCCCACAAGTGATATTGATCATTGACATAGACATCTTGGTCATGCGGGTTTAAATCTCATTCAAAAGTTGTTCTTGCAAGATCTTGTGGTTGGTTTGCCAAGGATAAACCCAAACACAAGAAAACTGCGTGATGCTTGTGCCAGGGATAAACAAACTCGAAGTTCCTTCAAACCAAAGAAGGTTGTTAGCACGTCCAAACCTTTGGAAATGCTGCACATGGATCTATGTGGTCCAATGGACATATGTAGCTATGGTGGAAACAAGTACATGTTTGTTATAATTGATGATTATTCTCATTTCACTTGGGTTATTTTCTTGTCTTCCAAAGGAACAGTGTTCAAGGAGTTTGAAGTCTTTATAAAAAGAACAGAAGTCAGTCTAGGAACCAAGCTGAAATCCATACGCTCAGACCATGGAACAGAGTTTGATAACTCATCTTTCCTCAACTTTTGCAATGAAAATGGAGTTTCTCACGACTTCTCTGCACCAAGAAATCCACAACAAAATAGAGTAGTAGAAAGGAAGAATCATACCTTGGAGAATATGGCTCGAACAATGGTGCTTGAAAGTGGAGTTCCATCAAACTTTTAGGCTGAAGCAATTGCAACTTCGGTCTATATCCTTAACAGGGCTATGATTAGACCTATTTTGTTAAAGACTTCCTATGAGCTAATAGAAGGCAGAAAGCCAAATATTTCCCATCTTAAGGTATTGGTTGCAGGTGTTATATCCATAACAATGGAAAAGATGCTCTCGGAAAGTTTGATCCAAGGAGTGATGAAGGAATCTTCACTGGCTACTCACTTCAGAGCAAATCATACCGAGTCTACAACAAAAGGACCAAAAAGTTTGAAAAAAGTGTCCACGTTATCCTTGATGAGGAACCCATTCATCATGGAACTACCTCCATCAATCCATTCTCAAAGACAAGAGTGAAACCTTTCACTATACCAAGGGAAACAACAAGGGAACCAATAGAAGAGGATGATGATTTGGATCCTCGAAAGGATGACACTGAATATCTCACTGGCAATGAGTCTCAACCACAGGAACTAACCAACGAAGATGATCATGGAGATGATGATACCACGGAGCATTTCGATGATCCCTCTACCAACTTCCCTAAAGAAGAGGACAATCCATCTGAACCATTAGAAGTTTCAAACTCATGGAACATTCCTGCAACTGAGATTCAACAGACTTTACCCGAAGCTAGTTCCAATGCTCAGGGGAAACTTCAAGAAACACATCAACTTCAACCCAGGAACTCTCATCAGAGAAAATATCATCCTCTTGAGAACATCCTTACACCTCTAGAACAGGGAGTACAAACTCGCTCCTCTCTCCATAACTTTTGTGCTTTTAACGCGTTTGTTTCTCTTGTTGAACCCAAAAATATACAAGAAGCACTCAAAGATCCTAATTGGATTCAAGCTATACAGGAAGAGCTTCATCAATTTGAAAGACACCAAGTGTGGAAACTAGTCCCCAGGCCCACAGACAAGAATGTTATTGGAGCTAGATGGGTCTTTCGGAACAAACTCAGTGAATCAGGAAATGTGTCCCGAAACATAGCTATAATTGTGGCTCAAGGCTACAACCAAGAGGAGGGAATCGACTATGAGGAAACGTTTGCACCAGTTGCCAGAATTGAAGCAATACGGTTACTCATTGCCTTTGCAACATACAAAGGATTCAAACTGTTCCAGATGGATGTCAAGACAGCCTTTCTCAATGGCAATCTTCAAGAGGAAGTCTATGTAAAGCAACCACCTGGATTTGAAGACGAAAGCAAGCCAGATCATGTGTACTTTCTTGAAAGAGCTCTCTATGGACTCAAACAAGCACCTCGAGCATGGTATGATAGATTTGCCTCATTTCTATTATCCAAAGGCTATCAACGAGGGTCCATAGACAAGACTCTTTTCCTGAAGAAAGAATCAGGTGATATTTTAATTTTGCAAGTCTATGTTGATGATATTGTTTTTGGTTCCACTAACCCCTTACTCACAGAAAAATTTGAGAAACAAATGAGTAGTGAGTTCGAAAGGAGTATGGTAGGGGAACTCAATTTCTTTCTAGGTCTTCAAATTTCTCAAACAAAGGATGGCTCCAAGATTCACCAAGAGAAATATATCAAGGAAATGTTATCAAAGTATGGAATGGACACTGGAAAGCCTATCAAAACACCGATCTCCCCTAGCACACGCCTCGATGCAGATGAGAATGGAACTAATGTCAATCGAAAGCTATTTTGAGGAATTATTGGTTCCCTTCTCTATCTCACGATTAGGAGACCAAATATCATGTTCGCAGTGTGTCTTTGTGCACGATTCCAAGCAAATCGAAACGAGTCTCATTTGAAGGAAGTCAAACGGATCTTTTGCTACCTCAAAGGAAGAGACAACATGTGCTTATGGTATCCAAGAAACAGTTCCTTTGAATTGGTTTCTTTCACCGATGCTGACTTTGCAGGGCATCTAGTAGATCGGAAAAGCACTTCAGGCATGGCACAGTTCCTTGGTGATTGCCTTGTATGTTGGGGATCTAAGAAATAATCCTCAGTGGCACTTTCTACTGCTAAGCTGAATACATAGCCGCTGCTACTTGTTGTTCCCAGGTTCTATGGCTCAAATATCAACTTCAAGATTACGGTATGTCTCTCGGAACTGTTCCTCTTAAATGTGATAGTACTAGTGCAATAAACATATCAAAAAACCCTGTGCATCACTCTAGAACAAAGCACATTGAGGTTAGGCACCATTTCCTACGTGATCACGTAGAGAAAGGTTCCATTGAGATGGTACATTGTAGGGCAGATGAACAAGTTGCTGATATTTTCACCAAAGCTTTGGATAGACAACCCTTTGAGCATCTTCGAATGCTCTTAGGGATGATTCTCTTACATTAGACAAGTCCCGGTCCATCTTTTCCCTTGATGATTGATTAGTTAAGCATTGGTATGACTAGGGAAATGCATGGTTTAGCAACTTTTATTTTAATAATTGCTCTTTGCATGATTGATTAGTTAAGCATCGGTACCGAGGCAAGTACTCAGCAACAAAAATTCACCAGAAATAATTCAAATAAAACAAAAATCTAGGACTAGGGACACCACAACATAGCCAAGCATAAGAATTTGTAAGAAGAAAAGATCATGCCTTTAAACAGATAGAGTCATCAACTTTCGTTGACTTAGCAAGTAAATCAATCTACTTTCGCATCCTAATTCACTTAATTGCTTGTTTTAGATCTAAAGCTTGAAACTTTTGTTTTCAAACAATATCAACCTTCAAGTTACTAACTTCCTCTTTCAATTCAGTTAAAAACTCAAATTACCTCCACTTTCGTCTTGGTATAAGCACAACAACCAATTCTTAATCAAAGATAAAAGGCATTCACAACTCAATCTTACTCATCAAACATGCTCAACTATGTCGGGCTTAACCCCGATCCTAGAAAAAGAAACTACTCACTAATCATAACTAAGAAACTAAAAACTTCAATCAAAAGAAACATTGAAACAAAACTCAAACTCAAATTAATAAGAAAAATATATCATCTTACAGAGATTCAGAAGAAACCGAAAAGCATAAAAATACCGAACCACAATCACGACCAACGACCCCCGGTGACTGTCGTCTACCTAGCCTCGGCGGTCCTCTTCCGATCCGACTTCTCTCTCTCTCTCGGCCTTCAAAAATCTCCTCCTAAAAATTCTCTCTAAAAAGTTCTCCAAACTAAGCCCCCCTTTCTATGCTAGATAGAAGGATATTTATACTAAAAAGCTAAAAACTAAAAAGGCTAAAAGATATAAACTTTCCTAAGAAGATAGAAACAATCCCTAAAAGATAGAAATAAAATCTAAAAAAGATATTAAGACCTAAAATACATATTCTAACAACTCCAAAAGATTCCAAAAAGATACTCAACCGACACGGAAATAAATTTCTGCTCAGGATCGGTGAATTATAAAATAAATACTCCATATCTTCTTCTTCGTAGCCTCGTTAACGAGCCCTCACAGCCTCGTTAACGAGCCTGGGCTTCGTTTTCTTCCACACTTCCTCTTGCGCTCTCGAGCTTCGACTTCTTCAATCTTGCACTCTTCAGTCTTTCGCTGTAATGCTCCAAATTCAACTCCATACAGCTCCTTTCCTAGCTAAAACCTACAAAATACACAAAATAGCGTAAATTCCACTCTTTTCACAGAAATATGCAAAACTATCTAAAAATACTCAAAACTAAACCTAAACTAAACAAAACTAAACCTAATAAGCAAAGAAAACTTATTAAAAACTATACTAAAAATGCGAATATCAGTTCACTCTTTATATTTGATTGTGTTTAGATCTAGGAACCACAATGACTTAGTCGTTAGTATTGTTTGTAAGTGGGATTACGAACAATAGAGAAGTTCGTCTTTGTATTGTGTATCTTGAGATCTATCAATCGAAATATAGTGCGTGTTCAAAATCCTCAAAGGGAGGTAGAGGTTTACTCTCTAGCTAGTTGGCTGTAGAGGTTCCTCTATAAGGAAACGTGTCCTTGTCTTTGTTTTATAGTTTAATATTTGTGTTGCTTTATTCTGCTGCGTAAGGGAACTTACTAATACAGATCTACGATCCTACATTGTATGTATTTAATCTAAGGTTTTAGGTTAGATAGAGCACGGACTCATACTCTATTTTGTGCTAAGAAAGAAACGAGAGTTCGAGAGAAAGACGTAGGGTTTTGTTAGATTGAGGGCTGGTTGTAGTTACTTGGTTCACAACGAGTTATAGAGTGCTTGGGAAGTAGGTCTAGATTCAGGGTGTTCTTGTAAACAATCCAAAAGATCAATAAAGCAAGATACGACTTTTAAGTCTTCCAAACGAGAACTTGGAATGAAGTGGTTTCACACTTGGTTGATAGAGTTCATCAATCAAGTGTTTCCACTACAAAAACATCGGAATGAAGTGGTTTTCACACTTGGGAAGTAGGTCTAGATTCAGGGTGTTCTTGTAAACAATCCAAAAGATCAATAAAGCAAGTTACGACTTTTAATCCTTACAAACGAGAACTTGGAATGAAGTTGTTTCCACACTTGGTTGATAGAGTTCATCAATCAAGTGTTTCCACTATAAAAAAACATGGCGTTCAAGTAAGTCTTTCTTGTAGTTTATTTCCACTGCATTTACTTAAGAAGTTGACGACTTAGTTGAGGTCGACAACCTATACGTACTAACGAAATCCTACAATAAATGACATTGATTGTACATTAAAATTTCTTTTTATTTCATATGTTTTTAAGTACTAAATCTCATTTCGTATCAAGGATAGGGTGTGATCACATCCAGTCAAAAAATACATAATATCCAAAGGTTACTTTTTTTTTCCCAATCTTTTTGTCTTGTGGAAGGCTCTTGACGTGCAAGTTCTCATTCAAGGGGTGGTTTTTGTAAACTTCCCTAGATCTAATTGATTAATTTGTACTGGTTCAATAGTTGTCTCGTGAATGGAAAATGACCAAACAACAGAGAAGCGATAGAATCATATCCCAACTCCCCCATACATCTTAATTACTTCTTAGGGGAGGAGAGAAATTTAAAGCACGTAACCAAACATGGCCCATCGCCCCCTCGTATATCATATATAACTGCAATAAACAAAATTTCCCCATTAAAACATTACTCTTGGACACCTAATTAGAGGACCTAATTATGGATGACCCGGGAAATCCTGATTGATGTCTTGCCCAAGTTTGAAGAATTATATGCATGTCGTATTTGGTAACTTTTTTACCTTAAAAAGAAATGTAAACATGCATGGCACCTATAGAAAAATTATAAATTATTAAATAAATAAAATCTAACAATTTTTTTAAAATAGGGATTAATAATTATATGCTTTGAGGTCATGTTTTAGAAAAAAAAAATTGAATATGTGATTAATTAATTTTGTTGTTCATGATTAATATACTTAGCTAGCTTATAGCTGAGAAATTAAGTTCTTATACTTAGCTAGCTAAATTCATACAAGTGAATAGAATATATCAAAATAACTAAACTGATAACTTGACATTTTCAATTCGGTATTAATCATGAACAACAAAATGGTATGACAGACGTATACATATTATCTAATTAGATATGGATATATATCATATATTCATATTTGTACATGAATGTGAAGTTCGATAATAAAAAAAAATTAAAGAATGTGAAGCTAGGTTGCTTGAATTTGATGTGCAGTGTACGTTGTGTTGTGTGGGTCTCTATATTTTGCGTAACATTCATTCTCATCTGTTTTATTTGGCAACCTTTATGCTCTCAGCAAGGAATTGTGTCTTTTAATAAAAGTTACAATTACGGTACATGGAATAAGATGATTGATAGAGAAATTCAATCCGTTTATTTTAGGAGTCGTAGTGTTTTGCTAGAAACCAACTACGATTAATGGGTTAAATAGTTCAATCCATAGCTATTATAAACGGGTCCTATGAGGTCACACACATTGAGTTGACGGGCTGGATCAGCGGGTTGAAAGTCTTTGTCAGACATAGGGTTTTAGTCCAATAAGAAAAGAGTTAATTATCAATAAATATATTGGATATTATTGAGAATTAAATGATATATTTATTTGGGGAAATAAATATATAAGGCCTTTAAAGGGAAGAAGAGATCTAGGGTTTCATAAGTTTTTACGTAAGAAAGAAAAGCTATCTTCTTCCAACTTTTCTAGTCTTTGGCACTTCGATCTAGCAATCGGAAGCGAAGGAGATCCCGATCCCGTACTCGTGTGGACTAATTAGAGAAGTCACAATTGAGGCTTTTTCTCTCGAAGGAAGAACCCTAATCACGCATCAAGAGGTATTCTACTAACCCTAATTTTGTCTCTAATCAAGAATGCTTTAGATCCATGTTTAGGTGCAAGAAATTGTTTCTGAAATTCCGCTTATACGCATTTAAAAACCCATCAGTGGTATCAGAGCTTTAAGCATATCTTGATTGGATCAAAGATTTAGCTTTAAGCATATCCCGTACTCGTGTGGACTAATTAGAGAAGTCACATTGGATTTCTCGAAATTGTTCGTTTGGTAAATCTCTTTCACGCATGAAATTGGTTTTTTAATAAGCTTGTTTTGTGTTAATTTTATTTAATCTCATGCATCTTAGCACATAACATGTGTGCTTTTGTTTTTGTTTCAAGCGTACAGTTGCTTAATTAATTTAAATCTTTTTAAGTCTAATTGTTACACTGATAACATGTTTATCAAGATAAGATTTTGGTTTGTTTTAATTACCGTATACATAAGATGAGATCTTATATTATTCTTAATACATGTGTACAATTAAAGATTAATTGGTAATTTTATCTTTTGTCGTATGTTAATTTTGGATCATGATTAGGTCATGATCCGATATATATTTTACTAAGGAGTTAGGAAATCCCACTAAAATTAGATAAAATATTTGATATTATATCTTGATCATACAATTTTGTCCAATTATATGCACATTGATGATTAATTTTAATTAATATTATATATTAATTTCTTTTGAATCAAGATTTTCATGTTAGTTTTCATGAGATGAATTTTCTAATAGTTACATGCTTGTTTTATAATATGATTTTATTCTTGCATGTGAATGTTTAATAATATGATTTTCATGAGATGAATTGTTTAAGTTTTGCATATGTTATTTATTATGTTTTTGTCACTTGTAATAAATAACCATTGCATGCTTAAGTTCCCAAATGAATATTGGGGCAATGTCTTTCCATATCATAACCCATGACGTTTTTTGGTTTTGGTTGGATGGGCTTCGCAAAAGCGAGGGTGTCCTTCTTAAACATTAAACTAGTGAGGGTGGATCTATACAGGGGTTCATAAGCCTTGATATGGTTGTACCCAACAAGAGACCAAAAGGCAAAGTTTTGGATCTTGAGACATAGTAGTGGATCCTACATTGGATGTGGACCATTAACCAAGAATTATAAGGAGTTATAATTAGTAATTGTTACTTACCTTGAACACACAAGACTAAAGGCAGTGCAAAAGTACGTTGAGTCTTGTCTTGGATAGGATCTTAAAATCATTTTATTCACCGGGAACATAAATTGTTTATTTGAATGAAATGTGCATTTACTTGTTTTTAAAGCATGTTTAGTATTAAGTATTTGCATGTCAAACATGAAATTTTGTTTGTTATTTCTTTTTGTAGAAAGCATGTCTAGCGATAATTTGAAATTCACCCTGCGCTCAATTGTTGAGAAGAACAAGCTCAATGGAGCAAACTTTCTTGATTGGAAACGGAATCTGAGAATAGTTCTCAGGTCCGAAGGACGTGAGAACGTGCTAGCAACCCCGATTCCTGTTCTGACTGATACCTCATCTGATGAGGAAAAAGCAGAACAGAAGAAAATAAGAGATGAGTCTGTGCCTGTCACATGCCTTATGCTAGCTGCTATGGAACCTTCTCTTCAAAAGAGGTTTGAAAATCAGGATGCTCATTCTATTATAACCAACCTGAAAATGTTGTTTCAGGAACAGGCAAGGATTGAGAGGTATGAAACTCACAAGGCTATACTGGATAGCAAACTTGTGAAGGGAAAACCAGTTGGCCCACATGTGTTTGACATGATCGGTCTGTTTGAACGTATGGAGTCATTGGGTGCTAAATATGACCAAGAGTTGGCCACTGATATCGTCCTACACTCCTTACATGATGGTTTTGCTCAATTCAGGATGAACTACCATATGCATGGGATAAAGAAAACCCTGAATGAGCTTCATGGTATGCTTAAAGCAGCTGAACAAAACACTCCCGTTGACAACAAGAAGGATGTTCTTGTGGTCAACAATGTGCAAGGGTTCAAGAAGGCAGGCAAGAAGAAGAATCATGTCCAAGGGAAAGGCAAGCAAGTTGCTAAACCCAAGGGAGGTGAAAAGCCAAAGGTGGCTAGTGACCATGATTGCTTCTACTGCAAGGCCAAAGGACACTGGAAGAGAAATTGTCCCAAGTACTTGGAGGACAAGAAGAATGGAACTATGAGTTCAGGTATTAATGTTATTGAAATTTTAACAACCAATGCTACTACTTGGGTATTAGATACCGGATGTGGTTCTCACATTATTTCGAATGTGCAGAGACTAAGAAGTAGGAGGCAGTTGGAGAAAGGAGAAATAGACATGCGCGTTGGAAATGGAGCAAGGGTTGCTGCGCTTACCGTAGGAGATTTTAGTCTATTTTACCTTCTGGTTTAGTTATGGAATTAAGTAATTGTTATTTTGTTCCTACTATTACTAAAAACCTTGTTTCAATTTCAAGTTTACATTCTCTAGGATTTGAGTTTGATATTAAGAATGGAAGTATGTCTGTTTTTAAGAATGGAATCTTCTATGCTTGTGCTCCAATGGTTAATGGACTTTTTGTATTAGATCTCAAATCAGAATCGTATAACATTAATACTAAAAGGCAAAAGTCAAACTGTTTGAGTGAGTCCTATCTATGGCATTGTCGTTTAGGTCATATTAGTTTGAATCACATGAAGAAGCTCCATAAAGATGGAATTCTAAAAGATATGGATTGTGAATCTATTGACTTATGTGAATCATGCTTGATGGGCAAGATGACAAGGTCACCTTTCAAAGGGACAAATGAAAGGGCTAATGAACTTTTGGCCATAATACATACTGATGTATGTGGGAAAATGAGTACAAAAGCTAGAGGTGGCTATAGATATTTCATTACATTTACTGATGACATGAGCAGATATGAGTATATTTATCTTATGTCACATAAATCTGAAGCCTTTGAAAAGTTCAAGGAATTTCAAAATGAAGTAGAGACTCAAACTGGCAAAAGGATAAAAGCACTTCGATCCGATCGTGGTGGTGAATACTTAAGCCATGAATTTGATCATCATTTGAAAAGTTGTGGGATTGTAACACAATTGTCTACTCCAGGGACACCACAATTGAATGGTGTGTCTGAAAGAAGAAATAGGACCTTGTTGGACATGGTTCGATCTATGATGAGTTTTGTTGACCTTTCGGTATCCTTCTGGGGATATGCACTCACGACTGTTGTATTTACACTAAACAGGACTCCGTCAAGGACTGTAAAAAAGACCCCATATGAGATATGGACTGGAAAAGTTCCAAAGTTGTCTTTTCTGAAAATATGGGGGTGTGAAGCTTATGTAAAGCGTTTACAAACTGATAAGCTTGCACCTAAATCAGACAAATGCTATTTTATAGGATATCCTAAAGGTAGTTTTGGATATTATTTCTACAATCTCACTGCACAAAAGGTGTTTGTTGCAAGGGATAGTGTCTTTTTGGAAAGAGAGTTTATTTCCAAAAAGTCAAGTGGGAGAAATATTCATCTTGAACCGGTTCTTGATGAAAAGCAACAAACACAACAACAGGATGACATAGTTGATGTCGAGGATGAGATGGATTTGTTTGAAGGCCAAGGATCTGATGTTATCCAAGAACCTGAACAAATTCTTCAAGAAGCATATCCACAAATAGTTGTGGAAAATGTTGAAATCCCAATTGTTGAACCAGTTGAACTCTTACGTAGATCAAACATGCAAAGGTTTCAGCCAAGACGATATGATGATTTCATCTCGACCGAAAGCCTTGATGTTCTAATGTTAGAACATGGTGAGCCTGCTACCTATAAACAAGCAACGACGGGTCCAGACTCCAAGAAATGGCTTGAGGCCATGAAATCTGAAATGGATTCCATGTTTGAAAATCAAGTCTGGGACTTGACAGATTTGCCAGATGGGGTAAAACCCATTGGATACAAATGGGTTTTCAAACTTAAGACTGACAAAAATGGAAATGTATCTGTATACAAAGCAAGATTAGTTGCTAGAGGTTTTAAACAAATTCATGGTATTGACTATGATGAAACGTTTTCACCAGTTGTCATGATTAGATCCATAAGGATAATCCTAGCTATTGCCGCTTATTATGATTATGAGATTTGGCAAATGGATGTTAAAACCGCTTTTCTGAATGGTATTTTGGAAGAGGATGTGTATATGACACAACCAGAGGGTTTTGAGGATCCAGATTATGCTGGGAAAGTGTGTAAGCTTAAGAGATCTATCTATGGGCTTAAGCAAGCATCTAGGAGTTGGAATCTTCGTTTTGATGAAAAGATCAAAGAGTTTGATTTCATCAGGTGTGAAGAAGATCCTTGTGTATACAAGAAGTTTAGTGGGAGTAAGGTGGCTCTCTTAGTCTTGTATGTGGATGACATACTACTTATTGGGAATGACATTCCGATGCTAGAGTCCGTTAAGGAAAGGGCTGAAGAAATGTTTTTCAATGAAAGACTTGGGAGAGGCAGAGTACATACTTGGAATAAAAATCTATAGGGATAGATCTAAGAGATTGCTTGGATTATGTCAAGGAACTTATATAGATAAGGTTCTTGACAGATTCAATATGCAGAATTCCAAGAAGGGGTTTTTGCCCATACAACATGGCATAAATCTAAGCAAGAAGCAATGTCCTAGAACACCTTCTAAGCTTGATAAAATGAGTAAGATTCCTTATGCTTCTGCTATAGGATCTATCATGTATGCCATGGTATGTACACGTCCTGATGTTGCATTTGCTTTGAGCATGTGTAGCAGATATCAATCAAATCCAGGAGAGGCACATTGGTGTGCAGCTAAGAACATCCTAAAGTACTTGAGAAGAACCAAGGATGATTTCTTAGTATATGGGGTGATGACAATTTAGTCGTTAAAGGACATACATATGACAATATTGCAGATCCTTTGACTAAGCCTATGCCTAGGGCTAAGCTTGATAGTCACACTAGGACTAAGGGTCTCAAACACATTGGTGAATGGTTGTGAGATTGCTTTGTATTACATTATTTCTGCTTAGAGTGTTGGACTCTTGTTTATGTTTGACTTTATGATAATATATATGATATTTCATTCTTATTTATACATTATATTAATTAGTATTGAATAATATGTCCGAATAATTCATAGTTCGTAAATGGGCTCACCTTAAGTGTTTTGGTGAATGAAACCCCATTAAGTGTACTACAGTTATGAATTATTGCACGTCCATAGTTTGAGTCATCAAATAGGACATAGATGATTTCATTTATAGCTATATTGTACATTGACTGATAGCTCAAGGTTTCATGTGCTATAGGGACATAGAGATATCCAGTCAATTACATAGATATGTATGGATGATACATATCGGACAGACCAACCTTAAGACTCTCCAAAAGGGATTGTAGAGTTTTTAAGGTGAACCATGTTTGGTGGATTCCTTAAACATGAGTATGTTATGTTTTCTAGTTGATGATTGGTATGTCTTTGATATTGTTAAACGCTCTCCGTAAAAGAGGGTTATAAAAGCAATTATTGGGATTGCCAAAAGTTGAGTGGGAGTCATAGTCATATAGGATTGGAAAAGTCCTCCTTATTCATGTATACATTGATGCATGAAAAGGAATGGTGTCTAGGCCACTTGAAGAGCTAGAACTAGAAAATGCATGGCCATGCTCGAATGGATTAATTGTAATCATTCGTTATTTGATAGTTCGAACTCAGGTATTCAAGAAACATATTTGATGAGAGATATGAATGTCACCATATCATCAAGTAAGACATTAAGAGACAAAGGTATCTTAAAATTGCACACTTGTATTCAAGGACAAGTGGGAGATTGAAGGAATTGTGTCCTTTAATAAAAGTTGCAATTACCGTACATGGAATAGGACGATTGATAGAGAGATTCAATCCGTTTATTTTAGGAGTCGTAGTGTTTTGCTAGAAACCAACTACGATTAATGGGTTAAATAGTTCAATCCATAACTATTATAAACGGGTCCTATGAGGTCACACACATTGAGTTGACGGGTTGGATCAGCGGGCTGAAAGTCTTTGTCAGATAAAGGGTTTTAGTCCAATAAGAAAAGAGTTAATTATCAATAAATATATTGGATATTATTGAGAATTAAATGATATATTTATTTGCGGAAATAAATATATAAGGCCTTTAAAGGGAAGAAGATATCTAGGGTTTCATAAGTTTTTACGTAAGAAAGAAAAACTATCTTCTTCCAACTTTTCTAGTCTTTGGCACTTCGATCTAGCAATCGGAAGCGAAGGAGATCCCGATCTCGTACTCGTGTGGACTAATTAGAGAAGTCACAATTGAGGCTTTTTCTCTCGAAGGAAGAACCCTAATCACGCATCAAGAGGTATTCTACTAACCCTAATTTTATCTCTAATCAAGAATGCTTTAGATACATGTTTAGGTGCAAGAAATTGTTTCTGAAATTGTTTCTGAAATTAAAGAATGTGAAGCTAGGTTGCTTGAATTTGATGTGCAGTGTACGTTGTGTTGTGTGGGTCTCTATATTTTGCGTAACGTTCATTCTCATCTGTTTTATTTGGCAACCTTTATGCTCTCAGCCAACTCAATTCACGCTCTTTTTGTCATCTTATCTTGTGATTTCATGATCATTGCTAGCTTGCCCATTTCAAACAGTTTCTCTCTTCTTCTTTTTAAAATTTATGTTCAATTTTATATTTGATATATGAATATGACATCGGTATTAGACGTACTGTAAGTTAAATTTTTGTCGTCTATTTCAATATAGAACTATATTGCAGCTTTATTCGAAAATATCGAACAAACTAATACCGATATTAGCTGCTCAATCTAGCAGTAATGATTTGATACATTTTGTAACTTATTGAAGAAAAGTCTAAATTTTAGTCTGCACGAAAGTTGGGGTTAATTTGAAGAATTACATTTACATTTTTTTTAAAAAGAAAACGACACGTTAATTATATTACAGGTAACTACATGCATACAAATTTATTAAACCTGCAATTTAACGAAAGTTGGATGAGAGATCACAAGGTTGACAGTTCAGGTGTTATCTGATGCTTTCATTTGCGACCGTACATTTATTTCACTTTAAACTTTTAAAAGGGAGAAAATATGTCTCTATTTCAATTGCAACATTAAATGCATTATCTTGAATTAAACAAGAGTTTTGATTCCATTAATACGGAGTATATAGGAACTATTCAACGATATATAAAACAATACTCCCTCCGTTTCAAAATACTTGTTCATAGACAAAGTTTCACACATATTAAGGGAATTTTTTTTTGCCCAAAATACCCCTATTAAATGCTCTTCTTTTTGTACTTTTTTTCACTTTTTGGGAGAAGTGTATGTATAATTAATGTGGGGTAGTATAATTATTAGGGGTATATATGGGTAAAAATTTTGTATGAACAACTATTTTGAAACAAAAATAAAAGGCTTTAAGAACAAGTATTGTGAAACGGAGGGAGTATATAATAGAATGGATATTGCCTAGTGAGAACTTAAATCATAAATTGATATGTTATTTATATGTTGAGTCGGCGGCTATCTTTTCTATGACGCTTTGGTGGCTATGGAAGTGGAGGAACGAGGCGGCTTTCGGGAATCCTAGGGAAATTTATGGCACTGCGAACTTTGTG
Organism: Fallopia convolvulus; assembly: GCA_964016875.1. Taxonomy (NCBI): domain Eukaryota; kingdom Viridiplantae; phylum Streptophyta; class Magnoliopsida; order Caryophyllales; family Polygonaceae; genus Fallopia; species Fallopia convolvulus. The sequence goes on from OZ024720.1 coordinate 6,000,624, forward strand.
ATTGCTCGAACCAAGGAGTATAAAGATGCTTGGTCTTCTAGAGAGGGTCGTTAGGATGCTCGACCACAGGCTGAACGTTTGATTGCTTGGACAAGGCCGGAGGTGGGCTGGGTCAAGGTTAACACGTACCAATGGCTCGGTCCTTGGTAATGGCGATGCCTCTATTGCGGGGGTTATTAGAGACTCCAATGGCAGGTGGATTTGCGGGTTTGTCCACAACCTTGGACAATGCACGGTGCCCATGGCGCAGCTTTGGGGCATGCTCAACGGACTTAGACTTGCTTGAAACAAAGGATTCCATCATGTATACTTTGAAGCGGACTCGTCTCTTGCGATTGAGTTACTTAATAATTTATCTCATGCGACTCACCCTCTCTCTATCCTGGTTTTGTAATGTCAAGGCTTATTTAAACTTGACTGGAATGCTCGTTGATGCTTTGTCTTCCAGAAAGCAAATTGTGTCGCCAACTCCCTTGCGACCTTTGCTCTTTCTTTCCGCTTGGTTATCATTTCTTTTTGACGATGCCCGGGGGTGAACCTTACCTCGTATCATCCATTGTTAATTAAGTTTGTTGGTTAATTAACTTCCCGAGAGCTAGGCTTTGCCTTAATTTCTTTTAAAAAAATATAGTGATCGATAAGTGACTAATTCTTTTATGAGGGCATTGTTTCTCCTTTATTGTTGATTAGGATGAAGCTGGCACAAACACTTCAATGTGAAATTAGCTTTAAGCTTTGGACTAAAATAAATTTTTAAAAAATGCGCAGAACGAATTAACAAGTTCAAGAGATTCTATAACTACTATTACCGAGTATTGCATTCCATAAATATACACAGTTTGATACAGTCATACAGACAAACACCGTATTTCGACCCAAAAAAAGACAAACACCGTATTATAAACAAAAATAACTGTATTACTCCCTTCGTCTCTTAATATTTGTCCCTTTTCCTTTGTAATTAATGTTTGTCCCTTTTCCTTTGTAATTTACAAATGAAAAGGGACAAACATTAAGGGACGGAGGGAGTATATTATACTAATTAAGTTTAAAAAACGTAATTAATTAGTGGTAATAATATTAATTGAGCGTAGAAATAGCGTAAAGGTTGACGAGAGCCAGTGCGTTACTCGTAAACTTCATAACCTTGTTGACGCGATCACAGACGTCGGTTTTCAACGGCAAGTCAGACTCGACGCCGTCAAATCCGTCGGTACACGTGTCCTCGTAGGTGAGGGCAGCGCTCATCCATGTCTGGACGTTGCTGAGCTGGAAGCGGGTCCCCTCGGAGGCGCGTGGGGGGAGGCGCCGCATGACCGCGAGTGAGGCGCGCGTCTGGGACACGGCCTCCGAGAACGTGGAGGAGCAGTCTCGGACGGCGGCGGCGGCGCGTGGGGCGCAGTCGTCGGCGGAGGAGTTGCGGGTGAGGTTGGAGAAGTAGGAGGCGGCGCAACGGGTGCGGGAGAGGCTGACGCGGATGGCCACGTTGGCGAGCTTGGCGGGGTCTCGGCCTACGGCGGAGGCGTAGCGGGAGAGGGAGTGGTAGCAGACGTCGGGGTAGAGGGTCGCATTGCAGCTTTGTCGGATGAAGTCGACGTCGGTGGAGTTGGCGGCGGAGGACGGCGGCGCGTGGAGGAGGAGGGAAAAGGAGAGGATGAGGAATATCATGATCATGATCATGGTGGAAAAGGGAAAATTCGGGTCGGGGTTGTTTGGGGAGTGTCGTGGGAGATTTTATAGGATAGTGGACTAGTGCTTTATTAGTTAAAAAAACAATTTGTCCTTTTCACATTAAAGGGTTTAATCGAGCTAGTTCAAATCTTTTTTTTTTTCTTGTTTTCGTTGGCGGATTTGAATTTTAACTACTCCTATCTTATTAATACTTGAATTTGTTTCATAATTTAATTGTAAAATGAATCAATTAATCATAAGAAAATGTTTTAAAATTCGATGGGAAAAAAAGAAAATATTTATAAAAACATGTTTTAAAATACTTAAGATTATTTTTTCTCATTGAAAATAGAGATGTCACTCTCAACAATTTTATTAAAATAAACGGGCTAAGAAGCAATTAAAAGGGAAGAGTTCGTCTCCTAACATCGTCCAAATAAATATAACTAATTAAATTAATTAATTTTAACCTATTAGATTAATTTTAAAAAATAAATGATATAATTTGAGGTGGAATCGTTTTAAATATTAGGTTAACCTTCATTTTATTATATAGTAACGACTAACGAGGATAAAAAAGAGTAAATCATAGATTAAATCGAAGGGTAGAGTACTGGTATTTATATGAATAGGTCACTTCGTAACAGAATTGCAGTGTCACTCGATAGATGCTGCATGTATGGCTAATTGGCTATGCTGATGAAAAACCTAAAATTGGGATAAACACAAACACAAACACAAACATGAATGCCTTTTTAGAGATTGATCTTATCATTAAAAAAATCCAATCTACACAAAGAGCACAAAAAAAACAGAAAAGTTATAGTAGTAATTTTTCAACCTGGCATTGATGTTTTCATGTGTGTATATATGCTATCGATCACTAATTAATGATACTTTTGTCTAGCAGTAACAGTGTTTACGCAGAAGAGTATGTGAGAGGAAGTTAATTGATTGGAAAGTTTACATGTTTATATATTGCATGTATATATATAAACAAATTAATAAAAAAAATGTTTAAGTAGTTGGGGAGATTCCATAAGCACATTCACATGAGTGGATGCATGCTATTTCCACAATAATTATTTGCAACGAAAAATCATAGTTTTGGAGTCCGAAGATTTCATTGACGTATATTATATGATAAATCAGCGGTAAGTGTATACTTTTATGGAATATAAAATTTAAACTTAATTCTATAGTGGAAGTTTGCCTACCTCGATCATAATTAATTAAGTGAAGAATGCCACTTGATGTCACCTATTAATTTTCCATAAAAATAGTAGTACATTTTTTTTTCCTTATCACACAATAATAATTATGCACGACTTGACAGCCCAACTTATGATTTCGCATCATTCATATTCAACTTTGGAGGTTTTGCCATACAAACTAACTTTGTTTTTTTTCTAAAAAATCAGTAGAACATGACTTTTGATGTAATGTATCTTGTTATTATTATACTATATACTTGAGCATCTTGAGGCATGTAAAATGAGGATAGCTTGTAAGATAAACCTTAATGAAAGGAAGGGGAGGAAATGAAGGGGATTCTTAAGGCTTTAGATGAATGGCGAGAGCAGCTGAGAGGGCGCGGGCATGGGGTGCATTTGTGTGGCCGCGCCTATAGTGAGGTGCCCGATCGAGCTTTGGTCTATGGTGCATGGAAAAGCGTGGGATGAGAGCTTGAAAGCTCAGCCGCGTTTCTTGGCCTCAAGGCCTATCTTTGGTTTTGGCGGGGCTTGGCTAGCTAAGTTTTGGACTTATAGGGTGTGGATTTTGGTCTATTAAAGTGGTCCTAGTAAGTTGCATCTTGTGTAGGGGACTTTAATTTGTAGGTGGTTTGGCTTTGTTCCTCCTACGTGAGTGTTTTTCTTGCTTAGGGACTTTTGTGGGTCTTTTACCATGAGCTTGTTCATGGTTGAGTTTTTAGTGAGACTTTGTTTTCGAAGTCTTGCTCGATCTTGTAAATTCTTAATCTCTTCTATATATTTATTAATTCGAGATTATACTATATACTATAGTGGAGGTTAAAATAATATATAAAATAATTTTATATTGGAATAATCATCGTCAGTTAATAGTATAGCTAGAAGATATATTATGGTAGAATACATGGAGAACGCTTTCATTAAAATAAACTTTGACATCATAATGTAAACTAAATCAAGACCTACAAATAATGAAACATATCTTCTTCTTCTTTTGTCAGAAATGATAAAACACATATAATATATCACAAGAAAAATTCACATGCTTGTATTATTTATATCAAAAAAGCAAAAAAAAAAGAGTCTTTTATCGAAAACCATCTGCTCAATAGACCATATTTTTACTTTTACCATTCGTCAAATGTCTATTTACCGCAAACACCCTTAATATTTATTTCGTTACTTTTTTACCACCTAAGATCCAGATTCCGTCCAAATTACCGTCAAGCTGAGAAAAGACCATTTTGGCCCTATTTTTTTCTAAAATAAATAAATTTGACGGGTAATTTTCAGTAGAAGACCCAAAAGAAAATACAAAACCCCACAATTGGAAATCAACTAGAAGTAAATTTTAAGATATAATACTTATTATATGATAATCATTATACTCCGTATTGATTGATTTGTTATCGAAGGTAAATTCATCGTTATAAAAAAACGAAAAAAAAAGGGAAGATAGGAGATGATTACAAAGATTCGGGACAAAACTGAGTGGTTGGGTAAATAATGGTGGGTCTTTAGGCCAACCTTTAAAACAGACCTGACCTCATTGCCATAACTCACAAGTCATAGCTTTCTTTCATTTTGTCCTTTTGATCAGAATAGCTTTGCTTTTATTCGCATACTGTCCATGACTCATGTTGCTATGGAATGGAATAAACATAAATGGATATGATAAAATATCTATTTTTACCTGTCAAATTGACACTCTCAGTTTGATCGACGTACCTAGCTAAATTTGATCTTTCATGTGTTTAGGACTTTTATATCAAGATTGTGGGCATATTTGCCTTCGGGCATTTAATCAAGTAGTTAAACTTCTAAAAATAGTATTTAAAGGTTTTAGATTCAACTCTCATGGATATTAATGCCCTTACTTTACCCAAAAAAAGTGATTGTGGATGTGTTTCGCATTGAGATTTTAATTTTTTTTTGTAAAGGGCATTGTCTATGAAAGTCGAACTAAAAACCTCTAGATACTATCGTTAGATGTTTAGTTATTTAAGTAGATGCCCATACGATTTTAATTTTTTTGGTCAAACGACATTTTAATTTATTTTTAGGTCGAACAACATTTTAATTTATTTATTTTTGGTGAAGACGAGATTATAATTTATAGTTTGTATGTTATTGAATTTTCAAAAAAAAAAATCCAGCTCATGTGATGTGAATGATTTCCAAATATTCGACGGAACAACAACCAACCAAATCACTAGCACACCAATCCCAGAAAATTACACACAAGATCGGTTATACTGGGGCCCTGATAAAAACGGTTGGTTCTCAACCAACTCTACTTTAACGATGATCAATAAAAATAAGAGCGTCAACCACAATGACCTAAGTTGGATATGGAAGCTTGATATCCCTCCCAGAATAAAAAACTTTATATGGAAGGTTGCTAAGGACGGCCTCCCAACCAAAGCCAAACTATTTGAGAGGCACATCCCAGTAACCCTCCCATGTGAATTATGCGCCAACACTTACACTAGCCACATATTGTTGCCATGAGAAACCAAAAAATCTTCAAAGGAGAATCGAACCTCCATGACATCACAGGAGTCATCTCCAAACAACTCCAAGACTAGGACCAAGTGAAAAAAGAGAATGAGAAGAGCGAATACAAAACCAAGTCCCTCAAAAACAACATCAAACAAGAAAGAAGAAAAAGGAAAAAATCAAGTGGAGTAAGCCACCCACTAGAGTCGTTTAAACTTTGACGGGGCAAAGGACCAGAATGGGCGTTCCACCTTTGGTTTTATCATTAGGGACGATACTGGCCAGCTTGTGGCCTGGGGCAACGAACCTTTTGGTGACATCCCTATCATCATATCTGAAGCTATTGCCCTCAAATGTGGAGTCCCTGAAGCGAGGAAGCACGGGATCGCGAAGATTGAGATTGAAGGCGACAACCTATGCCTTATTAATAAATGCCATTAATGGATAATGGAGTTGCCGTTAGGAGATTGAGATGATCATGTCCGACATTCGTTGCTACTTGAGCGAGTTTGAGGAGTATCGCCTCACCCATATATTCCGAGAAATCAACAAGGTGGTTGGTTTGATTGCAAAGTCCGACCACAACATCAACGACTTGGAAGTTCCAGTTCCCTCATATCTACTAGATCTCATCTGTTTGGATGTTCTAGGGCGGCGAAGCTCCTGCTGAGCTCGCCCCTCTAATTCTTCCTCAACAAAAAAAATTAAATCATGTTTCACTCAATGTAACAACTATGATTACTTCACAAATTAGAAGAGTACGGTTTTCTGATGTTTAATTAAAATACAAGGTAACTTAATTAGATTGAATATGATTAAATTTGGGATATTTATGCTCAAAATTGTTTTTTTAAAATCAAATCATCATCTTTGAAAAGTGGATATTAAAAATTGCACATGATTAATTAACTGGGAGATTATTTATCTAATACATTATAAAGTAAAAACCATGTCGGTTAAAAATATTGTGCCACGTGGCATTCCTTGAATAAAATAATGTTACATTTTTTAATAATAAATATTATAATTACTTGTATCATTCTTTCTATACATCCAATTTTTATAAGATGATAGCTTGATCTATATATTGATATTTTTTATGCATATTTCTTTTTATCTTGTACAAGATTAAGGATCCAAGTATATAATTAGTTAATTATCTTTATTTTGATAATAACTTGATATAATATTTTTTATATTAATTTTATGCATAATAAAAATTTTTATCTTTTAGCAATATCACTCGCATCCACCTCAACAATATCACTCGCATCCACCTCAACAATAAGTTGTTTAATTCCAATCTCCTTTGCAATTGTCATTCCCTAGAGAAAGCCTAAGAGTTCAGCCCGAAAAGCTGAACTTCCCACTGCTAATGTAGTAAAAGCCTTCATGAATTTCCCGTCTTGATCTCTAATCAGACCTCCTGCCCATACCTTGGCCTCCCCTGGTATAAACGATCCATCAATATTTAGTTTAAACCACCCAGCTGGTGGTTTCTTCCATAAAAGCTCATCTCTCCTGGTGTCCTTTCCATCTCCAATCTTCCTTTCCACCTTGCCTTGCACAGTTAAATACTCCTTGGCTTTCAGCATAATGAAATTAGCCCTATCCTCTGGTATGTGATTAGCATCACTAAAAATACGCGTGTTTCTCCAGTGCCCAGTGTTATTAAAATCGAGATCCGGATCTTAAAATCGTGAGATCCTACGATCCCATATGGGATTTTGATCCGGATAGTACATTAAAATCGAAATTTGTTAAAATCGTTATAGAATCGTGTAGAATCGTGTTAGAATCGTATAGGATCTCATGAGATCCCGTATATAATTGTAAGATCCTACCCAGTTTTTTATTTTGAGCTTATAAAATTTATTTTAGCACCAATTGGCTTAATTATTAGTGAAATTACATCCCTTAAATGCTCATTATGTCTCTTTTAATCTCATTTACCTCCCAATTTTCATCTTCCCGACTCTCAATTGTTGAATTTACAATATTTTCCCCCTAATAAAGACTCATAATATTTCCTCGATTCGTTTTTTGTGAGCATATATATTTTTAAATGTGCATATATAAGTTTGAAAGCTTAATTTTTCGGCATTATGATCATTATATTTTATTAAAATTATATATTTTTAGTTTAGTGCCTATATTTTTTGTATCATATCTATATTATATTATTTTTAGTGATATTATAGGATCTTACGATCCTACGATCCGATCCACAAGAACTTCCGTGATCCGATCCTAGAATCTCGATTTTAATAACCTTGCCAGCGCCAAAACCACCACACTCCAGAGGCAAAAATCGTGGGCCAAGAACCTCCTTGTTGTATGTTTCTTTCAATCCAAATCTGTAAAGGATCTTGATTAAAGTCAGCACGCAGCTCTCTTGGCACCAACTGCTGCCACACATCGCTTGCCTTTGTGCAATCTCACACTATATGCAAAGCACTCTCAGAAATTGCTCCACAAGACGGGTTGTTGCTTATATGTCTCCTCACCCTTTGGGCATTAGAAAGAATACAGTCATGAGTCAACAGCCACAGGAATACTTTTAACTCGTTCCGAAGCTTCAATCTTCCAAACTCTTTTCCAAGCCGACCTCCTATTCTCGTCGTGATCCTGTCTTTTGATCTCAATTGCCGATTTAAGAGTGAAATTTCCACTCCTGGACTCACTCCAATAGAAATTGTCCCCAACTTCCTCTTCAGCCAACTGAATATCAGCAATTTTGCTAAGAGCAAAAGTTGGAAGTTTAAAAGAGAAAGCATCCCATAGCCAAGTACCATTATGTCAATACTCTTCTACAGTCTTTGCAACTTCCTCCTCTGAAATCACATCAGTTGCCAGATCTTCAAGAGAAGCCTTTGTTGCCCAGCTGTGTGACCAAAAAAGTGTTTTTTTTTCATTGCCTATTGCTGTTCTTAGGCCATTAAATATACTTTTTGCTTTGACAACACCATCCCAAAGCTTGGATGTTCCTTGTTGCTGCTGAAACATATCACGATCACAACGACCGTGACAGTACTTTCCCCTAACGAATTTCGACCAAAGACTTTCAGGTTCTTTCAATAGGTGCCACCCTATTTTGGACATATAAGCACTATTGACCTGTCTCATATTTCACATTCCCATCCCACCATTTTCTTTTGGTTCTTTCATTTTTTCCTAGCTCAAGAGATGGGTCTTTTTCTTTTCATCAGTTGACCCCCATATAAATCTTCTTGTCTTCTGCTCAATTGTATCGCAAATGTGGAGAGGAATGGGCGTAGACTGCATACCGTAATATGGAATGCTCTCGATAGCCGATTTAGCTGAAGTGATCCGGCCTGCCAACGACATCTATTTTGATCTCCACCCACTCAGTTTCTTGTTAACTCTCTCCACAATGTGCTTATTGATAGCTCGCATATAGGAGTAGTTTAGATGCATGTTTTATATATGTTTTGGTTAGATTTTGGTTAGTTTTTAGGTAGTTTTTAGGTTTTTGTGTTGTCGGGTATTATGCGTTGGTTTGCTCGGTTTTACAGGTTTTTAGGTTCAGGAGCAACAGCGGGGCGAGTGCAGATGGAACATGGTGGTGATGGACGAGATGGGCGAGGCTAAGGAAGCTAGGATGCATTAGGATGAAGAGCCAAGAAGAAGAACAATTGCGCTGAATCGAAGCCGCGTAGCTCGCCGCGTAATGCCATCTGAGAAGCAATTGCGCGGGGTGTGAATTGCGCGGCCGCGCAATATGGTGCCAAGCCGCACAATTTGGAGCTTTCAGCGGAAGCATATTTTGGGCCGAGTGTTGGTTTTGGGCTTTGATATTTTGACTTATGGGCTTGTATTTTGGCCGAGATGTGTGTTTGATATATCTTATGAGGGTTATTTTTAGAGACATATAACTACTTTATGTTAGATTTTTTTTAGATAACTTTTGTCATACTTTTGGAAGTTAGGGTTTTTCTCTCAAGGAAGACTTAGAACCTTTGTAAGTTTGATTTCAATTTCAATTATGCATTGCTAATTTTCCTTTGTGTTTGGCTAATTAGTGAAGTTATGATTTATGTATGATTGTGAGGTTTAATTGATTCTCAACAAACTTGAATAGAAATTATTCCTTGTGCTTAATTGAATCAGAATTATTCTAGGGTTTTATTAGATTAGCTACCTAATAGAATATCTAGGTTAATTTACAACTGAATCTGATTAATTACCGGTTGGAGTTAATCTGATCAAGAGTAGACTTTAATCTATTTAGTACCGGTTGGACAAGTTGATTAAAGTAGGGAATAAATTCACAAGTCACTTAGATGTCTGGTTGCTCTAAGTGTTTGTTTCTATTGATAACTTGAATCTTCATGCTGTTATTTAATTGAATCTAGAAGGTCTTCTGGGTTATTAGATAATTAGGGTTGTTAGAACTGGTTGGTCTATCAACAAAATCTGAAGTTTGGGTTTTAGTCCTTAGTAGGATCATTATCCACAATAGATTATTCAAGTGAGGAGAGAATCAAGAGAATCGATGATCAATAAAGCAATATCATGATGGATCTAATTAGTTGAACACGCTTTTCTCATATTTGTTAAACTCAATCATATTTGCATTCATAGTTAGTTTTCAATTTACATAGTAGTTTAGATTAATCATTCCAAAAAAAACCATATTAGTTACTTGGCACTTAAGTAATAACATTCATACACGAGTCTCTGTGGGATCGACCCTTGCTTACCGTTCTACTCAGATTGGTTAAGTTAGGATTCTTTGATAGGTAAACGACTGAAAAATACCTCATCACTTATATTGTAATTTTGACGCCCTTTTCTTGTTGAGATTCACCCCAAGATACTTGCCAAGATCTTCAGTCAACGGGATATTACCAAATTGTGCAATATTCTCTGCCATATTTCCCGGGAAACTATTTGAAAAACAGATCCTGGATTTTTGCAAATTTATCTTGGAACCAGACGCCTCACAAAATTTGCCAAGACAATAATGGATCACTTGAACCTGTTCGATGTTAGCCTCCGCGAATAACACTAGGTTGTCAGCAAAGAACAGGTGTGAGAGATCTGGGCCCCCATCCCCTAACCTGATAGGCTTCCAGGCACCACTTGCCACAACTTCATCAATAACATGGACTAGTCGTTCCATGCATAGCACAAAAATATAAGGCGATAAGGGGTCGCCTTGTCGAATTCCTCGGCTTGGCTGAAATCTTTCACCCACTTCTCCATTCCACAACACCTTCATTCGACAAGAGAAAATACAATTCATTATGACGTCAATGAGATCACTTGGCAGCTTCATATCATGCAACTTATCGTAGATAAAGTTCCAACAGAGTCTGTTGTACGCCTTTTCGAGATCAATTTTCAGTGCCATCATCTTGTTACCATATCTTGCCTTCATAAAGTGCATTACTTCTTGTGCTATTATGACGTTATCAGTGATCTGCCTACCTGGCACGAAGCTTGATTGCGTAGGAGCAACAACTTTTCTCATGATCCCCTTCAATCTATTAGTAATTGCTTTAGTGATAATCTTAAAAGCCACATTACATAAACTGATTGGTCGCAACTGATTCACACTTATAGGATTCTCCACCTTTGGCAACAACACAATAAGAGTTTCATTCAAATCCTAAGTTACCACTCCCCCATTGAGCACCTTCAAAGCTTCTTCTTCTACTTCTCTTTTCACCAGCTCCCAGTTCTTCTGATAAAAAATGGCATGATAGCCATCAGGGCCTAAAGACTTAAGTGGATTCATATGGAACAGGGCATCCTTAACTTCCTGAGCATCAAATCTCCTATAAAGATCATCATAATCGGCTATCGAGATATTAGGAAATCTTCCTCTTGGCAAGTCGACAAGCCCTATATCTCTTCTTTCTTTTGTGTATAGCTATTTAAAGTGCTCAGTGACCATCGCTTTAACTCATTGAATCAAAGAACCAATTTCCTCTTGCATCCTGTAAACCGTCTATCTTATTCTTTTTTCTTCTTATAATAGCACAAGCATGAAAGTACCTTGTGTTTCGATTACCATCTTTGAGTACATCCGTTCTTGCCTTTTTCACCCAAAATAAGTAGATTTGCTGGAGAGTTTCCTCAACTTCAGTTCTCAATTTACTCTCGAGCAGAATGAGATTTCTTGTAGGGTTTCCACACATCCTTCTTTGGACTCCTTCGATTCTTTTCCATAGCCTGTTCCTCCTCCTGAAGAGATTTCCAAAAACCTGCTTGTTCCAATTCTGTAATTGAGCAGCCAGATTCAGGAGTGTCTTGGGCAAATTCATCCCTTTATCCCAGTTGTTAGCAAGGAAATTCTGAAATTCATCATGTAAGAGCCATGCAGCTTGAAATCTAAAAGGGCGTTCACCTAAAGCTTGGCCAGCGAAACCATCAGATTTCAAAAAAATGGGATTGTGGTCAGATTGGACTGCCGCCATATGTCGAACAGCCGCATCTTCAAATTGTTCTCTCCGTGCAATATTACACATGGCTCGATCCAATCTTGCACTGGATCTGGTTTCCACCGTATCTCCTCTGTTCCATGTATAACAAGGGTCGGAATATCCTAAATCAATGAGGTCCATTTTTTCCATCCATTCTCTAAACTTTCGACATCTCCTTTCCATTTCTTTAGAGTCACCAGTTTTCTCATTCATAGACACCATTTCGTTGAAGTCTCCCATGAGAAGCCAAGGGTTGGAAGCAGGTTCTCTGAACTCTATTAGCTTTCCCCATAGGTTCTTTCTATCTTTCGGTTGAGGAGTTGCACAAATAGTAGAGAAGAACCAAGTCGCCTCTCAAGCCTTGGTCACCTTCATGGTAACAATTTGAGGATGCACATCAAAGGCACTCAGATTCACCCTATCTCGTCTGCATAAAACCCATATGCCTCCCTTGAATCCTCTAGCTTCAGCTCTCACTATGCCATTAAAACCAATTCTGTCACACACTTTGTCAGCTTGTGTACCACTAATCTTCGTTTCCAGCAGAACAAGAATTGAAGGATCGTGTTCTCTGATCATGTCTTTGAGTACACACATGAATTATTTATTTTCCGCCCCTTGGACGTTCCAAGGCATTATCTTTATTGTTGGCACAACCATAGACAACAAGTTGTTAAGGTTAGTGTCATCTAAAGCCCAACGGACTACTTTTTCAATCATGGCAGCCGTCCATGATGATGTCTCCACCATCAAGATTGTTGGTTTCCTGGTTGAGTTCTCCTCTGTCTTCTTGATTCTGATCGTCCATTCAGACATCATCTTGGGCACGCGTCCAATTTTCACTTTCTAGCGAGGAGTCATCGATGACCAACTCGCCATATCCTTTATCTGGAGGTTCTTCTGGTTCAAGGTTTGTGTTTGATTGGAGAGTTGTCAAACGTTTCCTTTGTGTTCCTTCAAATTTCTCCTTCCCATCCTCATTTAAACTGTTATTTTGGTCCTTCCTGTTACTTTCCTTTTCTCCTATGATTTCCATCTTATATGTTTCCTTATTATTTAAATCCACTCTTCCTTCTCTTCTCACTTCCTTGATTTTCTCTTTGATCACGTTTGTGATCTTCTTTCTTTGAGGGTCGGTCTTCTCGCCTTTCTCCATATTTCCAATTTCCTTTCCAGCACTTTCTACACCATGTGATTCAGCCGTATTTTGATTCTTTTCTTTGGTTGATGCCTTGTATTTCCTTTTTGAATTTTCATTTATTTTGCCGCCTTTATCTTTTCTCTTCTCAGTTATTTCCTTAATTTTCAGCGTTCCAGCATCCCTTCCTTTTTGCATTGAAACTTCCTTCTGTGTTTCAATCTCCTCCGAATTATCCTCCTCATCCGATAGGATTTGGTATCTTGCCTTGTTTATGTTATTATTTCCTTCGATTGAAATTTCTTTTTGATTCTGATTTTTGTATTCTGCTGACTTCGAATATCCTCTCGCCTTTTTCAAGTTTGAATCTTTTCCGTCTCCGGTGGCTTGCGCGGACTTTTCGTTGCCTTTTCCGGTGATTGCAATTGCTGGAATTCTTTTCTTGTAATTCCTTGAAGCTATCATCCAAGGTCCAAAGTCTCCAAGATCTTCCGGCTGGGGTTGAGCTTTTTCTTTGCCTTTAGACAACAATTCAACATTGCTGATTTGTTGGTGTCTTGTTTTAATGGACATTGTGTCTCTTGATGTCCTATTTTTCCACAATCAAAGCACACCATTCGAATGCCCTCATATTGCACTCTCCATGTTTTCCCATCTATCGTGAATTTGGATAACAGTGGTTTGTCTAGATCTAGTCCTACAAACATTCGAGTGTACTTTCCTCTTTCTCTGCTTGTTGTTGTTCTATCAACTTTCAGAATCTTTCCCATCTTCTCTCCTATCATAGTAAGGATCTCCTTATTAAAATACTCATTGATAGGTTTGGAATTCTGATCCAAGCAGCAAGGTGACTTATTCTCCCTTCATCTGCTACAAAGTTTGGTCTTCACCATTGTGTTGTGAGGTAGCTATCCCCTATGATCCATGGCCCATTTGTCATTACATGATGAAGATCGTGGACATTCTAAAATTTCACTATGTAGAAGTCATTCCCAACATCAATCATGCTTACTGCACCCTTTGGTGCCCACTTCAGCAGTAACTTCCTTCTCAAGAAGTTGTATCCAATAGATTGGTCAAACACTTTAATGATAATGGCATCTCTCCAAGGCTTCCTAATTCTTTCCTTTTCCTTTGCAGTAAGTACGATTTTGGGACATTTAGGATCTTGTACCTTTGGTATTGGGTCATCAACAAGGTCTTCTTTGATGGTTTTATCGCCCCAAAATGGATTGTTGTACTGTGTGAATCCTTCAGATCTTTCGTTCCCAGTTACTTTGTCCCGAAAGGACACCAATCCCATTCTGTCTTGTGGATTGGTATCATTTCCGATTTTTCCATATGTTGTTTCCATCGAGGGAAATTCCTCCTCCTTACCTTGTTCTTGATTTCGTTCCATAGTCTCTTCATTCTCATTGTTCTCCCATGTCTTACTCCTCTTTGCTCTTTTAACCACCTTTCCATCGGGGGTTTGTACTCGTTGGTTCCCATCGTCTGGTGGCCAGCCATTATCGGGCTCATTTCCGGCACTGTTTTCCGTCATCAGTTTCAGAAAAGAGAGCGTTTCCTTACTCAGAAAAGAGAGCGTTTAGATACATCATTATAAAGCATTATTTTACATTAAATATGTAAGCGGATAAAATTAATTACAATTATTATTTTCGCTATTATCCACCATAAATGTATTTTTATTTATTATATATTTTATTATAAAATTAAATATGATGTTTGTTTTGGGCAGAATTAACACGTAAACGTGTTATCTGCTATAATGAGAGAACTCTAGTCAATCACAAATTTAAACACGTTATAATATGAGAATAGAATATGCAAAATAACCAAATGAATAATGGACTATGAATATGAAATATATCAATATGCAAATAAATCATGGATTCCAATCGTAAGTTGTCAACACATTAATTGATAAAACAATAGATATCGAAATAAATAGGCAAAAATATAAAATAACGCGGATAAACTTCACTATTATTTCATTCAGATGTTGAAGTACAATCGAGGGGTGCACCAGAGAGAAGATGAGAAGAAATATATCTATTGAGGTCTAGAATGAATAATCAAAGAAAATAATAACACAATTGTATGTAGATCGGTTTTTTAGTAGTGAGAGAGCCCCTTCGTTGATGTTCTTATCCCCCTTTTATAGGCTCACCTCCTGTTCATTTATGAGTATCAATTTCAAGAATCTCGCCCTGTTATTAATGCCTTCCAACGACTAGTTTGACCAGTTACTACTTCCGTAATATTCGCTAAGTCGTCGACGCGTTTAGGCATTTATTGCTTTCGGGATTTTCTCCATGAAGTTAAGGCGTTCCAACGGCTCCTTGATTTCCTCCATGCAGTTTAATGCTTCATTAATGGTTAATGACATCTTTAATTCCTTCCAATCTCTTCATATCATCGTGGCACCACATCGGAATTAGCCCGATATTTTAGGGCCCAAAAATACCCCCCAAACCCGCTCAAAATTATAATAGTATATTTTGGTGCGTGTTTGAACTTACATGGTTACCCTCCCAATCATGTTCGAGAAAGCTTGGCTTCTCTTTGATCTTGACATCGACACTTTTTTTGGCTCTTGGGATGTTGTTTTCAATAGGGACAATTGATAACGCCTAATTTAGTCATATTTTAGGAGTCTAGTTGCATATTAATTTAGGTCATTTTCATGCATATTTTGCATATTTTATATTTATTTTATTTTATTGTGTATTCGGAATCTACACTCATGTTTTAATATTTTTCAGGTATTTTTAGAGCTATTTTAGAGAGAATTTGTTGGAACATGGATCTGCTACGGTTGGACTTTGCTTGTGGACTTGGTGCTCGTGGTCCGCTTGATTTTTCTAGATGGAAAAGAGCGCACCTTGCTACATCACTTTGGAAGAATTTGTGGGCCATTCTTTTATGGGCCTCTGAGTATGTATCGGCTGCTCATTAGAATTGTGAGGGAGCCACGTTATATAATATAAAGGGAGGATTAGATGAGAGAGAGGGGATGAGATTAGATATATTAGTTTAGCTTAGGTTTTTATATGTTTCAGTTTTGGTTTTTGTTTGTTCTTGTTCGCCGCTGGAGAGAAGGTGACTTTCACGAAGGAGTTTTGGCCGGAGTGTTTTGAAGATTTGTTTGTGTTTCAAGTTTCTAGCCCACACTTTAGGTTATCTATATAATTAAGACTAACTTTTCTTATTCTTTGATTTTATTGAATAATTTTTGGCTAGTTTATATATTATGATCATGTCTTCAATCATGCTTGGCTAAATTCCTAGTTCTAGGATTTTGGCGATCCACGCAATGTCTATTTAATTAAAGTTATATTCTTTGCCTGAACTGAAATATATTTGATTCGATCCTAGGTTGCGTTATGCCCTACTTGCTTTTGCATATAGGATTCCTATTAGGGTTTGAAACCGACCGGAGATAACAATAATAGGATACTGATAAGTTAATGGACTAAAAATTGGTTCTTTTTAGATCCCTATGTATTGAACTTGAGAGTTATCTATGCGACAACAATTTAATTTCTCTTGTATGACTTTTAACTATCGTAGTAGTTCTAGGGTTTAAATGATTTTAGCGGAACGCGACAGCGAATGCTAGGTTTGTTTATCCCTAGTCTCTAAAGAGCTTTAAGGATTTAAATTAGACTTGCTTTACGCGACAACGACTGTTTGTTGAGTTTAGGTGCATACACTTATCTTCCGAGAGGAGTTAGTGTTTACTTAATATAGTTGGTCCCTCAAATAAATTCAGGTAGAGTATAATTTTATTTATTGAAACATTGTTGTGGTGATCCTTAACATTAGACACATCTATCCCATAGTTTTTTATCCTTTTTATTTGCATTATTGTTTGTTAGCTTAGTTATAGATATCAATTCCTTATATCTTTGACCTAATTTACTAGTAGAGTTACAATTGGTATTACATTGGTCCTTGTGGGATCGACACTTGAGGTACTACGATTGACCCCGTTTTCTTGCGGGTTAGTTTTGGCTGCATCAACAATTTTCAATGAGGACAATTTTAGAGCATTTTAGGACATACATTTAGGATTTTTTGTCTAGTTTCCTTTTTAGATGTCTACAGGATAAGTTCGAGCTTTGGACGCGTTTGGAGATATGGTGGAGTTAAAAATTCAAGATTATAATGCAAAAAAAAAACCACACAATCCAAGCCAAGGTTGTGCACTAAGTTGCATGATGTTATGTGTGGTGATGTAAAAGTTCGGATCGTGTAGCAAATCCAAAGTCAAGGTCAAGGTTACGCATCTCATGGTGTACGATCATGCGTTTTTCCTCAGTAAGAGGTAAGGGTCTTGCGTCCTCAAGTCTAGGGTCGTGCATGTTGATGGTCGTGCTCCCTTCATAGGCCATGCATGTTAAGGGTCGTGCGCCACTTCATAGGGTCATGTACCTCTCCTGTACGACGCGCGTCGGTGATCATGTATCCCTTTAGGTTGGTTCTTGGGCCTCCTCTTCCAACTCTACCCTTAGTATAAATACTTTCTTTTGTCTTCTAGATTAGAGTTCTAGTTGGAGATTTGAAGACTCTTGTTGAATTTTGAGTTTTTATGCTAGATCTTAATCAAGTTTTCTTGTTTCTTCAATCTGGTATGTTTATTCTCATTATTGATTTGATTTCTTCCTTCTCCATGTCTAGCTAAACCCTAAATTCTAAGGTTAGGGTGAAACTAGTGATGTATAGGTAGACAAATCTATTAAATTGCATGATCTATTGTCTGAACCTTTCTTTAATTCAATCCTAGATGCTTAATGCCATAGTAACTTTGCGAATTGGAACTTGTTAAAATTTGAGACTGAATAGTCATATTGTAACTTTAATAAGTAGTTAGACAGGGAATTAAGACTGAAAGATACTTTTTTCTATTGGAACCTTAGAATTGAACCTGAGTTTTCTCTTGCGAAAGTATTTTAAATTCTCTTGTGGAATAACAATTGTCATAGAAATCATGAGATTAGGTTGGTTTTGCAAGTCGCGAAAGCGAATGTTGAATCAAGTTGGTCTTAAATTCTAATTGCTAAAAGTCTAGATTTTAATTTGCAAGTCACGAAAGTGGATGTTTTATTGAGTCTAGATACATTTTCTAACATTCGAAAGAATTTAGTGGATACATTAGACAATTGCCTTCAGACAAAGTCAAAACCAAGATTGTGCAATCATCTTTTACAATCTACTGAAGTATTATTGTGGGGATCCTAGATCTTAGAAGCTTTACTCCATTGATTTTCTCATATTTGCTTGTTTGCTTGCTCATAATTCATTTGGTAGTTAAAATCACATCTCAATATTTTCTTAATGTTTACGACTTAGTCTATTGATTTAACAACAATTGGTATTACTTAGGCCCATAGTTCGACACCTTGGTATTATAACTGATCTCGTGCACTTGTGGAGTAGGACTTGGCCTATCAAAAACCCGTATGGTTGTTCTTGGAAATAGACAGGTAGAAGGAACTGACTTTAATAAGATGTTCACCCTTATTGTGAAGATGATATTCGTTCTCATTTACCTCTCTATGGCGGCCATTCTTGGATGGTTTCTTCATGAAATGGATGTGCACAATGCTTTTCTCCATAGTTGTCTTTATGAAGAAGTGTATATGACTCCTCTGCCTGGTTACACGTCGTCTTCAAGAAAAGTCTATAAGCTTCAGAAAACTCTTAATGGTCTAAGATAGGCTCCCCGAAATTGGTTTGCAAAACAGGCTTTCGCTCTATTACGGTTTAGTTCAAGCAATATTATGCTGATTACTCTCTATTCTCCTTGACTCGTCATACTACTATTAGTTGTGTTCTAGTGTATGGAGATGATCTTATTATTGTCCGAAATAATTCATTGAGATCTCTCACTTTAAGACCTATTTGAGCTCGTGTTTTCCCATAAAGAATCTTAGTTTACTCAAATTTTTTTTCTGGTCTAGAAGTTGCTCAAAATGATTTTGGAATTTTCCTTAGTCAGCGTAAGTATGCTCTTGAAATCCTATAGGAGGTCGGTCTTCTTAGTGCTAAGCCTGTTGTCTTCCCACTTTCCCAAAATCATAATTTATGAGCATGGCGTCAAGATAGAATTTCGAGTTTCCTGATCGGTATCAATGTCTTATTTGGAGGCTGATTTATCTAACCATCACCAGACCTGAGCTAAGTTATCCACTCCATATCTTATCATAATTTATGCAGTCTCGTATGACTGAACACTAGGATATCATAATTCAAGTATTACATTACATCAAAGGTCATCTTGGACAAGGACTTGTTTTGCTTAAGGATAGCTTTTTGACACCTACTGCTTATTTTGACTTTGATTTGGTTGTTTTTCCTCTTACAAGACACTCTCTTACATGTTACTATGTTGTTCTTAGCCATTCTCCTATCCAATGTTCTAAAAAACGCAAGGCGGTGAGTGGGGCCTAGCGCCTAGGCGGGGCGTAGGCAGATTTGGACTGTATTAGTTATTTCCTTGTATTTTACACTTGTCCTATTGTTCAAAATCTCTAATCTACATATAAAAATGGTAAATCATGATTTCAAATGAGATATAAGAAGCCACAAACTTCATATGCTAATTAATAATTATTATCCCATAAAATCCATATGCTAAAATATCTCATAAACTCAAAATACTAGATAGTTCACAAATTCATATAGTCTAATAAAGTAATAACTAATAAGCTATAATCAAATACATATATTAACTAGTCTTCCATCTCTTCATTTCCATAGTATTCAATATTATACTCCTTGTCTGACTCAAATTCGAACTCTTCATCAACATCTCCCTCATTTTCAGTGCCATCGGATACAAAATCATCTTCTTCGGGCTCTCTCACTTCTTGCATATGGCGAGCACTCTTTAGTTGTAATTCATCATTTGCTCTCGGTGTTTCACTCTCCATATCACATGTAAGAGTATCACTCGGTGTGACCTCCTCATTTACCTCATCTTCATCATCACCTACTCCATCAACCATCCATGATTGTGCATATGTAGAATCATTTGCTTCAAGCACATCCATAATAGCATCATTATCATCGGTGGACCATGAAGAACCGGTATTATAGTAGTAATACGAATTCAACAAGTAAGTCGTCAAGTGAAGTGGAGTATCAACACGTCCCTTTCCCTTTGCAAAATATGTCAAGTATAGGCTTATACCTCTCCTCTTTATGCTTCAAAGCCTCTTTGATTTCTTCTTTAGCCTTTTTCAACTCACCATAAACAAATCCCATGGCCGGTTTCACATCTCCATCAACAAGTCTAAGCACTTTAACCAAGGGTGTAAATACCTTCAAGCAAGTTGTCACACCCCTCCAAAAGGCCGGTTGAACTATAGTAGTATAAGCGACTTTTTCCTTTTTGCTCTTTGACCATTTAGTGTCTTCCCAATCCTTAAGAGTTCACCATTTGCCTCAAATCCTCTTTCTTATCAAGTAAACTTTGCAATGTCAAGAAAGAGGTGTCAAACCTAGTCACTCCGGGTCGAATTATATTTCTTTTTGTACGATTCCTCATCAATGCCAAAGTCTTGTGGTGAGAGTAGACAAAGACGGTAAAACTCTTGGCTTTTGTAATTGCATTTTTGAAAAGAGGGAGCTTACCGATGCCTTCAAGCATAAGATTCATAGTATGAGTAGCACATGGAGTCCAAAAGATTTGAGGTCTTTTTTCAAGCAACAAGTTTAAGGCCGCCATGTTGTTCGAAGCATTGTCGGTCACTACTTGCACCACATTCTTTTCACCAACCTTTTCAATGCACTCATCCACATAATCAAATATGTATTAGCCGGTATGTGAATCTAATGAAGCTTCTTTAGACTCAAGGAAAGCGGTCCCACTTCGAGAATTCACACATGTTCATAATGCTTCTCCTATTCCTATCACTCCAAGCATCGGTCATGATAGAGCACCCATTTGTTTCCCACTCATTCTCTTGAACCTTGAGTAATGTCTTCATCCTATCAACTTCTTCATTCAAGAGAGGCTCGCTAAGTTGATATTGAGTTGGTGGTTGGTAACCGGGGCCAAATTGTCCAACCGCCTCAACAAATCTCTTAAAATCATCATTGTCCACCGCATTAAAAGCAACATCATGCGAATACATCCACCTAGCCAAGTATTGATGCACTTGATGAGTTCGTTCTTTGAAGAGTGCATCATTCATGTTTTGTTGTCTTTTTTTTGGCTTTCACTCATAGAAGGGTCATCAACATCGATTTTTGGAAAAAAATCTATCTATTGCTCCAAGAGGATGAGGTGGCTTTTTTGTTTTTTGACCTTGAAGACATTCAACTTCTTCATAGTCATCAAGTTCAACTTCACTTGCAATGTTATCACTAGCTTCTTTCAATGCCTTCTTTTTCTTTTTCACGCCCTCAAGCGCATTTTTGCATCATTCTTTGTCTTCATTTGAAGCCTTCATACACGGTGTAATATTTCCTCGTATACCAGCAATGTGTTGCTTGATTCGGTTAGCTCTCCCACTAAACTCTTTCCCACATTTGATGCATTTCTATTTGTCCGGATTCAAGGGATCATATAGGATTCCAATCCCATCCAACATCATCACTATTCCGCTTCAATTTTGTAGTAGTGATAGACGTCGTTGTATCGGAATTAGAAGCCATTGATGAAGACATGGTAAATTCCCTATAAAACGTTAACAAAAAATATCATTTGAGTTGAAAAAAAACAAAAAACAAAGCAATCTTAATTTACAATTTTAAAGCATACAAATTGTCAAATACACGAATAGTGGTGTACACAATCACACACTGACACACTTTCAGTGAATTATATATTTACAACATACAAAAATAAAGTAATATGAATTTATTGATTAACAAGATACACAATCAAATAAACAAAGCTAAAGGAGCACTACATCAACATCAATTCTGTTCAGCAAAAGGAGCTAAGTTGGAGCCAACTCAATCAGCGAACTCCTCCATACAGTCGACCAGTAGTTAGTTAATTTACCAATTTAGTTCTTGGATGGCTGGAATTCAAGTTCAGTTTAATTTTCCAATTAAGTTCAAGTTGAATCACACATTCACACAAAAAAAAACCACACTAGCTAGTGCACCAACTAGTCAACAACAATTCAACAATTCAAGTTCAGCGACATTCAAGTTAAAACCACACTAGGCTGGAATTTACCAGTTCAGTTCCTGGAAGGCTGGAATTGAAAGATTCGAACCTGTCGGATCCAAATAAATTCAATGATGTTGCCTTGATGCGTGGAGGTGGAGGTGTGGTGGAGTCGTGGTCCTCGTGGATCAATGAAGGCGTGGGCAAGCGCCGAGCGGACGCTGATGGCCTGAAGTAATGTTGTTGCCTTGGCCGACGTTAATGTCACTGAAGTGTTGAACTCTCGTTGCCTGTTGGTTTCGCTGAACTATTGAACACCAAGCAGACAAGAGATTCAGAGAACAAGATGAGAGAGAGATGGGAATGGCTGAATGAGACTCATCGGCACCGGCGATGGCTGGTTAGGCGACCGATGGAGCTTGGTGCAACTCGAGTCGCACTCGCAAGTCGCAATGAAGAAAGCAAGGCCAAGAGTAATCGGGCATATCTGGAAACGGGGGATGAAAAATAACCTAAATCCTAAACCCGCCCAAACCGATTATAGCCCTGCCTAGACCCGCCTAGTTCCCCGCCTAGCACCTAAATCCGCCGACATGCCCGCCTATACCAAAAACTGTGCGGGTCTTGCCCGCCGAGCGCCTAGGCGACATCTAGGGCATTTTTTAGAACAGCGCTCCTATCTCATGGAAGACAAAATAAATCCTTGAAGTATCATCGGATGATTTGTGATAGTCAAGTTGCTCGACATATTTCCTCTAATCTTATTTTCCATGAAAGAACGAAGCATATTGAAGTTGATTGTCATTTTATTCAAGATTTGATACAAGTCGGGTTTGTTAAGACAACTTTTGTTCGTTCACAAGATCATTTGGCTGACATATTTACAAAGGCATTAGGCAAACAACAATTTATATATCTTCTTGGCAAGTTGGACATTCAAGATTTGCATGCTCCAACTTGGGAATGTTGGATATGATAGATATTTTATTGTATGATTTTGTCTATCTCAGGAGAATATTTATATGTTTCTTATAGATAGATAAGTTAATTTGGGCCTTAAGATAACTTGACCTCCAAGTCTTGTATTCATTGTATAATGTTGTCTTTTAGCATAATGAGAGGTAGAGAAGATTGTCCTGAAATTCTATTCTTTCTAGATTTAGAAATTTATTTGAATAAAAATAAGGAGAAATTGCATCTAATCACCCCTTATTTTAAGTTCATTGCATTTAACCACCCCTTAAGTTAAATTCTAAAAAAAAACCACCCTTTATCTACCTAACTTTGCATTTTACCACTTTTTTAAGAGATCTCGTTAAGTCTTAGTTAAATGTACTAAAAGCTTTGTTTTATTTAATTTATAAAAGAAAGAAAACCTAAAGAAAATAAAAAGAAGATGAAAAATAGCCAGCCAACAATGGGAGATCATTGCTCTGAAGCCAAACGACGCAAATTTACAATCGATTAGATCTATTTCTTCCCTCAAATACTCTATTTGAATTGAATTACAAGGATCGGATCTAGGCCATGGGGGGTGACAACGGAGGAGTAGACTGACGACGGTCTTCGCTGAAGCGCGGTCGGGAGCGGGCGAGTCGACCGATGCAGATTGAGGAAACATCTAGTGACGGAGATGAAATGTCGAGTATGATGGTGATTATTATAAACAAGAAAATTGGTCAAAAATGGTTGCCATTCTTGGTATTGGTATTTTTTAGGGCTATGTTTGAATTTCAATAACTCAATGACTTTGGGAGAAAGGTTGGAGAGGTATTCTAATTAGAACTCACCTATAAGAAAAAAAGGAAAGTATTAATTTTGGATAAATCACGATTATGTTAAAGAAGGCTAGATATGGCTTTGATTTTTGGAGCAAAGTAATAGGGAAGAAGATGATAGTTCAAGGATTTATTTCAGCGAAGATTGGAGTTGTTGACCAACTTTAGACAAAGAAGGGAAGATTTGAGCGGCAGTCGGGGAAGGGAGGCACCGCTGTTGGAGAAGGGAGGTTGCGGTTAAAGAAGGGTGGCAGTCCATGGAAGAGGCTTTGCTTGGTAAGGAAAGAGAGGGACTAGAGTCTAGGGTCTAGGGAAGAAGATGGACCAAAAATAAATATTTAATATTTACTTTTTTTATTTTTAAGATCATTAATTGGGCAAAACTATTATTAATTAGCATCTTTAATAAAATAAAAGAAAAAACTTAATATAATTAACAGTGAAACAAACGGTTTTGGTTAAAAGGTGGTAAAATTTTAGATATATACAAATAAATAAAGGGTGGTTTTTTGCCAAAAAAGATATATTGGGTGGTCAAATGTAACAACTATAAAATAAAGGGTGGTTAAATACAAATTTCCCTAAAAATAAAGGCAAAATATAGTTAAGGTATAATTAGAATAAATTGAAGTTGGTCATTCGAATTGAACATTCGAATTGAACATTCGAATTGAACAAATATTACGAGGAGATTTGAAAATTTTCATTCTCCAAAATAGGTCGCACCCAAATACTTTCATACCATTCCAATTTTAAGAGTTAATATAAGATGAATGAAATATATACATGTATGCCCGAGGCAAAAGCCAAATCATCTAGCTAATTGATATGTTATATATAATGACTATACATTTTATGGTGTATGAAAATCATAGTATACATTGTTGTTCCGTAATGAATTAATCAAATAGTTTCTTCCTTTCAAAGCAAAAAAAAAACACTAATCTTCCTTTCTCTTATGGTGTGAATTAGGGTGTTTGGAATCGTCATTGCAGTGATGCTTAGTTTTCCTACTAACACAATCTCCACGTGTTGCTTCACTCAATACTTCGTCATCGATGGACTCGCTCTCTTGTGCCAGCTTCAAATCCGGTGGTCGCTGGTAGACCACCCCCTCCGACAATCGACTCACGTCTTTTGTGCCCGCCATTGCCACCTCCCCATACGACAAAACTACGATCGCTGCTAGAACAAATACAAGAGCCTTCAACATTGCCATTGTGTAAATTTATTATTGATTATTTTTCTTGTTGGGATTTAATCTTAGTTTTATATGAGAATTGTTGGGTTCTAAGTTTTCTCTTATAAAGGACTTGGATGTTTAAATTAGGAAGGTAAAGACTTATGGCTTATGTATTCATTGAAAATGCGACATTTATGCTTGAATCACAATCCAGCTTTGGCAAAATATATTGTTTTTAAAGAATGTAAATGAGTGGTGCAAAACAAAAAGCTTAATTAAAAGGGCTATATGGAAGCTCACATCAATTCTTCTTATTAGGCTTGTACATGATAGACCCAATACGCGCTACAAGCCCAAAATAAATTCTTTTTTTTTTGGGGTCTTCGCCCAAAATAAGTTCTTATATACCACAACAACAACATTGAAGCGGGGTGGATAAATTGTCCTGAGAGTAAAAGCTTTAGCTTCTTCTGTCCGCCATTGCACTTCACAATCGTTCAAGTTTTATTTAGAAGAAGAAGAAGAAGAAATATGAGCCCGAACGTGAAAGCGCTTTTGTTAGGCTTGTCTGGCGTAACCATCACCTTCTCATCTCACTCCCAAACCATGGTCTCCTCCAGCAGCTGCGTCACCATCGACTTCCTCATCCTCGCCTTCGCTCTCCTCATCCATGAAGTTTTCATCGATGTTTGACAAATCTCCTCATTTCCCGCACAATAAATCAAGTGATTCAATTGTTGTTTAAGGTGTTTTAGGAAGATAGAGTCGCGATTGATTGCTCCACCGACTTCCCGAACGATGATTAGATTGCTCTATTTGCGCGGTTTCGTTTTGGTTGACTTTGAATTTTTGATGCTCTGGTTCATGATTGTGTTTGGATCATGATATTTAATTTACTATTCTA
This sequence comes from Fallopia convolvulus, assembly GCA_964016875.1. Lineage (NCBI taxonomy): Eukaryota > Viridiplantae > Streptophyta > Magnoliopsida > Caryophyllales > Polygonaceae > Fallopia > Fallopia convolvulus. Next base: position 6,026,593 of record OZ024720.1, read on the forward strand.
ATTTGAATTTCTTTTTGTTGTAACTTGTGATCCAGGACTCAGTTTGACTTGAAATCAGATTCTTGTCTTATTCTCCGAATTTGATGTTGCCAATGAATTCACCTTTCAGTTCAATTTGAATCAAACAACTTCTTCTGAATATTTGAATTTTCAATTTCGTTTGAATCTTTGGAAAAAAAAACTTCGTTCTTAATTAATTAGGTAGATTAAGGCTAAGATGAAACCCGAATCGAGTCTAGGATACAAAACTGATCTTCATTAGCTAAGGGATGAAGCTGAGGACAAAATCAAGCTAGAGAATGGACTTGTAACAAAGTAAAAAAATGTCTGACCTGAGAATCTTAGATACAAAATTGCAAATACAGTTCGATCTCGAGCAAATATTGTTTTCCTTTGTACACATTACACATTGACAATCTAACTCAATAACACACCATCTTGATCCCTTTCTTCCAAGAATCTAAGTTGTTGTTGCTGCTTCAAAATGACCATCCTCCTCTCTATGAACCAAAAAAATGAGGATCTTGCCGCTATATTACAAGAGGATTGCGCTCCAAAGTAGGCCACATAACAACAAAGTAATCATCGAAACATCACTGCTGAAATGACGCTGTGCAGGACTCACAAAACTCGTCGAATTTGATGAAAGAGCGAAAGAGGAGCTGTTTACAACAAATGCTCCATTGCTTCCACCACTGCCCAATGCAAAAAGTCAATTAGAAAGGAAGCATCAAAATAAGCCTATTTTTCAAGGAAAAACTAGCTCAATGGCTTTGCTTGCTCTTCTGCTTCGAGCAGATCTCTCTGTCGCTTCTGTTGCACATGATGAAACTAATTAGTCTTAACTTACTCTACTTAATTGATTTAGTCTTGTACTTGAAGTAAGTTCTATTGTGTTTTGTTCTTGTTATCTTGTGTTGATTAGATTCTTAATTCTCATCCTTGAGATGAATGTTAATATGTAGTGTATATTTAATATGCAAAAGTATTGAGGAATTTGGTGAAATTGCGAATTTGACTTGTATTAGGTTGCCCAAATTATTTAGCTTATGCATGCAAAGACAACAATTGTATACCAAAGTGGTCTAGATAATTGTTCTTTGCAATGTACATCGATTTGAAGTTTCTCTTTAGCCTGTTTTAAATTCATAAAACTTCTTCCATAAACATTGATTAGGAAAATAGTACTATTTTTTCTCATTAACATCCAAACCACTCTTATGTAACTTCAAATTGTGTTACTTGCATTTAGAGACTATAGAAGTGAGATGTAGAATAGTCCGATCCCCTCAATTTAATTTCTTAGCACAAAAATTTCTTTTTAGCAACAAATTACAACGATTGGTCCTAAAATTCTCTTCACTAACGGTCAATGTCCAAGACCCTCAGAAGTAGTCTCCCTCCTCAAATCCCAAAACATCCGCCACATTAGACTCTTCGACATTGATCGTTCCATGCTCCTTGCACTCACCAATACCGCAATCTAGGGAACCGTCTCCATCCCCAACGAGCAACTCCTTGGGATTGGCCAATCCAATATAACCACCACAAATTGGCTGACCCGAAACATAATTCCTCACATTCCTTCCACCAACATCACATCCATATCAGTAGGATCAGAAGTCCTCAAAAACATCCCAAATGCCATTCTTATCTTGCTCCCTGCTATGCAATCCATTCACTTCGCCCTCGTTTCCTCCAAACTTGACTCCAAAATCAAGATATCGACACCAAATTCGTCTTCCATTATACTCGACTCATTCCCACCGTCCCAATCCTTCTTTAACCGAACATGGGACCCGGTCATGGTTCCTCTCCTCAAGTTCCTACAAGATACAGATTCTTATCTTATGTTAAATGTTTACATGTGTTATGACTACGTGCAATCAAACGGTGTCATTCCATTGGACTACGCATTGTTTTGACCTCTTCCTCCTAATAAAGAAGTTGTGGATTCAAACACTATGTTGCACTACATTAATGTGTTTGATGCTGTTGTTGATGCGACGTATTTCATTGTGAATTTTCTTAACTTCACTAACATCACTATTGTGGTGATTGAATCCGGATGGCCTTCTAAAGGAAATTCATCTGAACCAGGTGCAACAGTTGAAAGTTTTGACACATTTAACAAGAATTTGATCAAGCATGTTTTGAACAAGACTGGGACTCCTAAGCATTCGAATATAGCAGTTAATACTTACATATATGAACAGTACAATGAGGATGCAAGGCCTGGATCTGAATCAGAGAAGAATTGGTGGCTTTTTACTTCTAATGGAGTTCTAGTTTATATTTTGCATTTGACTGGGTTTGGGCTTGTGCTGGCGAATGATACAACTAATCAAACATATCGTGTTGCAAAGGAAAGTGCAGACGAGAAGGTGTTGCAGGCTGCGTTGGATTGGGCATGTGGACCGGGAACAGTGGATTGTTCGGTTCTCTTGCAAGGTCAACCATGTTATGAACCGGGTAATGTGGCGGCTCAAGCAAACTACGCATTAATTGTAAAATGGGCATGGCTTCTGAAACTTGTTTCTTTAATGGAATGGCTACTGTCACCACCACTAACACAAGTAAGCTGTTTTAAGGAACTTGGTTTTGTTCTTGTTACTTAATTATATCGAAATTATGGTAGCATATAACTAAGCTGAAAAATTTCCTTGCCACTTGTTTCATTTGTCGAGGTTATGAAATCAGGAAAACCAATATTTGGTGTATTGAGATGGATTGCTTAGCTCGACACTAATAGAACTAAGTACTTACTACTTATAGTTAGCCTTTTGAATTGTGTTGCTTTGTTCCAATATAAGATAAATGATTATTGATTCTTTCCTTTTGAATTGTGTTGCATTTGTTCCAATATAAGATAAATGACATCCGTTTGATAGTATGTTCTTTCTTTGTATTTTATTTCTCTGATAAAACAACTTCTAAAATTAACTAAATATTTCATAAAATGTCTATACATGTTTAATATTTTAAAAATGAATACAAAATTTGTTTGATAGGTAAAAAATTTATTTTAACTAATATTATTCCTATATATGAATGTCGAGTTTGGTTCAAATGAAACAAACTCTTATCCTAAAAATTGAAAAGTGCACTACTAACTAGGAAAAGTGCAATCCGAAAAGTTTACTACAAAAAATACGAAAAGTGCACTACAAAGTACGAAAAGTACAAATGTGAAAAAGTGCACTCTGAAATAGAAAAAGTGCACTACGAATTAGGAAAAATGCATTCGTTTTATTTTTTAGGATAAGAGTTTGTTTTATTTGAACCAAACTCTATGAATGTAATTTTTAAAGTTTTTTTATTTCATTCATAAAATAAAATAATTGTAGTAAGTATAAAATATAGAAATCTACTATGTATCATTATATTTAAAAAAAACATGCTCATACTATTAAATTTTTCTATAGTTATATTTTATCTACAATATGTCTAAAAATAATTTTAAACTTCCAGTGGTGGGGAGTCGTGTATTGTATAACTAGTTTTTTCTATTTGTAGAGAAGAAAAAAATTTAATTTATTTGCAAATGTGACTAATGAAGACATCATTAGTTTGCACGCTTATATAGCGAAATTAACATTTTTTTTTATCAGATATAGCGAAATTAACATTACAGGATCAAAGCGAAAGGAGAATCAGCTCTGCTCGATTGCTGAGCAATGGAGCCATCGCCAAATCAACGACCAGGTTCTTCTCGGTCGCACCAAGTCCATCCTGCCCGCCCCCTTGTCACCGACCTCTTCAATCTTTACTTGGGGGTACGCTTTCTCTCTTCCCTGCTGTTTTTGAACGTTTGAACTTGGTTTGAGGTCTTCTGTATTTGCTTTTTGTAGAGAACCGCGAGGCAAAAATCCGAAGAAACATTGCGTGAGCCACCGTGAGTTGTCTTCCCAATTTCTTCCATCAATTTCCGGTTATCATGCGCTACTTTTCAACTGATTACTAGCTGGATTCGCCCTATATTATCTATTTCCGAGTCAAGCTTGATTGTAATTGATGCAATTGCCCTATTTTCATGGAAGTAGGATTAGTTGATCAGTTCTTTCTACAGTAGCGAATTAAGTACATCATATGCGGAAGGCATTAAGTTGTTATTTAGTGAAAATTACTTTTGCTTTATTTGATTGTTATTGAGTGAATTTTGCAACAAGAAGATCTACATGCACTTGTTTTTTATGGTTTTCGAAAGCATGTATAATCATGTTATGATGAATTTATGGTCGTGTATGATTGTGTTGGTCTTTTGGCCTCGATGATTCTGAACATGGAAGATACATAGAGAGCGGAAGAATAGTAGGATTATGACTAAGGTAACGGTTGTAGAAAGATCAAATGTGAAATCATGTCCTATACTACAGGGTAGCTACTTGACTACAAAACGCAATAGAAATGGATCCCATGTTAATAGTTCAACTTAGGCCTTTTCTTGTGGAACTTAAAAGTTACATAACTTGGGTTTCCCACTCAAGGATTATGTGATAGTTTTGTCTTTGTTTTGGTAGATTCTAAAGACAAGGTGAGATATCTGTACATATGTCAGGTTTTCTGATAAGTCTGCTTATAGAGCATGTTTGATTTATAGAAGTTGATAGGGCTGGTTTCTTTGATTCAATTTTACATTTTACTTTTTTTTTTTAATTAATGGCACTTAATCTGCATGATAACAGGAATAAAGCACAGAAGCGTGTCACAGCCCTTAACAGAGATCTTCCTCCACCCAATGAGCAATTTCTGTCAGATTTTGAACATATCCAGAGGCAGTTTCCTGTAAGCTATATGCTTGAGCTCTGAACTCTGTGATACTTCTGTTTCTCTATTATGTTTTTCTGATAGCAACTCTAAATGCAGTGATGTAAACTTGCATTAATTCACTACTCTCTTACGCATCACAGGACCAAGAGCAGCTGAGGTTGGTGACGGAGTCTGTTTTTGTATCTTTGGTTGTGCAGTGTAGCAGTCATGCACCAAGAGCAGAATTCCTCCTCTTTGCTTTGAGGAGCTTGTGTAGTGTAGGCTACATAAATTGGGATACTTTCTTACCTTCTCTTCTTAACATGGTATCATCTGCGGAATTGTCACTTTACCAGGGGAGTCAACCTGTGGCCACTGGTGCATCTTCAAGTGTAACACAGTCTGGCGTTGTGTCATCAGGAAACACAATGCCTATCTCCTCCACTTTCCAGCCTTCTAATCCCACTTCTCCACTGACTTCGGTACAAGGTATAGGATCTCCTGCACATTCAGCCACTGAGCCATCACCTTCCATGACTATGTCGCCAATAAAATTAAATGAAAATTTGAGCAACCAAAATTTATCTACCTTGAAAGGTGTACCATCCATTAGAGATAATGCAATAAGCAGCCTGAGACAGCTCTGTTGCAAGATTATTCTAACTGCTCTTGAATCTAATTTGAAGCCAGTGACCCATGCTGAGATTTTTCAGAACATGATGACCTGGCTTGTCAATTGGGATCAACGGCAGCAAGGTAATGATTCTGATGTTGCAAAGTCATGGAGACCTGACAAGGCTCTGATTGAGTGGCTTCATAGCTGTTTGGATGTTGTTTGGTTGCTGGTTGGGGAGGATAAATGCCGAGTGCCATTTTACGAGTTGTTGCGTAGTGGGTTGCAGTTTATAGAAAATATACCTGATGATGAAGCCTTGTTTACACTTATATTAGAGATTCATAGAAGAAGAGACATGATGGCCATGCATATGCAAATGTTGGACCAACACCTACACTGCCCTTCATTCGGAACGCAACGGTTTCTATCGCAAGGAACTACTAATCTGGGAAGTGAAGGGACAGCAAATCTGCGGTATTCTCCAATCACTTATCCAAGTGTTCTAGGAGAACCGTTGCATGGAGAGGTGATTAATAATTATTAATTCCATAGTTAGTGCTTGTGTGCTGACAATATTAAGTATTGTCCATAATGCAACTTCATGACCATTAACCGACAAAAGAATTTGATAAATTATTTTTTAAAGCAAAAAGTAGGAGAAACTATGTATGTATTGTCCTGGACTAGCCTAATCTTAATTCAAAAACTCTTCCTAGAATGTTAACTTAGTTTTACATGATATTAGTTTGTCTAATTGTATTGGAGACTTTCAGTGAAGGTCTTACGTTTCTTTATTTAAATATATATCTATTTCGATCTTCCCCTTTACATGTATCACCAATGAGGTTAGCTAAATCAGATGATTATGTGTTTTGGCACACAAGTACATAAACCTATTGCTGATTGCAAAGTACTTCAGGTACAAATAACAACATGACGTAGAAGAAAGGAAAGGGGAGAAAGCATTCCTAGCCCCTTACTCAAACCTTGCCCATTCCTAGGTCAAAATGAAACAGGATCGAACTTATAATGATGCTCTGCTACATGAATCTGTCACTTCTCCTTGGCCCCATTGAACATTTCAGTTCTAGTTATTTTGATCTTGTTAAAAGTTTATTTTCTTCGAAGCTTTGAAAGATAGAACCCACACATTTGAGAAAGGTCTTAGCTGTTCTGATCATCCTTATATTAAATGATTGATTAAATTGACTGAGTTTTACTCTTTTGAAAATCTTATCTTTTGTACTTTCAAGTTTAAGCTCATGTAATGCTGCCAGATTATATATCTATGGTTGTTTGAACTAGTTTCTCACTATAGGCTTTACATGCTTTAGGATCTAGCTGCTTGTATCCAGAAAGGCACATTGGACTGGGACAGGGCCATACGTTGTTTAAGGCATGCATTTCGTACTGCCCCATCTCCTGAATGGTGGAAGAGAGTGCTAGTTGTTGGACCTTGTTATAGACCACAACCTATTATACCAACTCCTGGCGCTGTTTTTACATGTGAAATGATTTGTGAAGCAACAATTGACAGAACTGTTGAGCTATTGAAGTTGACAAATTCAGGTAAAATCTCTTGCTTCAGGTGTATTCTCTGGTTAATTCATTTCTCGAATCTCTGTTAACTAAGTTTTTAATTCTATGCTAAACTTTCTTATAAGGCCTAGATATGGTGATGAAGGACAACTGTCTACAGCTAAACTTTCTTAAGCAGTGATCACTGTCATTGATATTTCTTAAGCAGTGATCACTGTCATTGATATTGGAAAGCAGTAACAATCTTGTAGGTTCATATTTTCAAGTAGATTATTCTATGTTCAAGGACTTGCCAGATAATGCACTTATTCTGAGATTAGAGTTGAGAATGGTGCTACCTGTACTAGCCAATACCATATTTTGTGTCTTCGCATGTTACTGCTGCACTTAAGATTCCAGGCTAAACCTTGGGGCCTTTTGATGAACTTACTTGCATTTTTAAGGGTGTGATAAATATTAATAGGTAAAAGATGAGTAGTTGTCATGGTTCTGCTGAAACTCCTAGAAGGTGTTGATGAGTAGTATAGATGTATCAAATTCTTGAGCATGGAGCTGGGTTTCACATAAATATCACTGTCTTTGCAAACACTAAACTTCTTGTCTGGTTCTTGCTTTGAAAAATATTATAATGATTTTTCTCCCTCCATCCTGGAGGTAAGGGAGTGAGATTGTCCCTTGCCTCTCTTGGTGGGGGCAGAGCTAGGGGCTACTAATGCAAAAAATGCTTGGTGAAAACAGCATGTATCGACTTTAAGCAGTACCAAAAGAGGAGCTAGAAGTTTGATGACTGAGAAATAAGATAAGCATTTTTAACATAGAAACGGTTTTGGGCTTTTGTTTGATATATCTTGATATTTCTCCCACATGAATCAACATAGGTGAGTCTTTTAGAATCAGTAAGCCAAGTTGTTAAGCATTTGGTTTTTTCCTTGTATGCTGTGTGTTTAAAAATTAGATTATGTTTTCTTATGCCACTTCAAGACCAGTTTTTCATTGTGGTATGTAAGGAATATACATCCTATTGTTTCTGTTTTTTCCTATCTTTGGTTATTCTTGCCTGTATTTGCTGGTAGCTTTTAATATCTTGCATTGATTTATCCATGTCTTGGCTTCTTGATTACTTACCCATCAACTTCATCTTCGAATATATAAACTACAGTGATGATTTCTTGTGGTCAATTCAGAGATAAACTGCTGGCAGGAGTGGCAAATCTTTTCAGATATATTTTTCTTTCTGATCAAAAGTGGGTGTATCGATTTTGTTGATTTTGTGGATAAGCTTGTTGCGCGAGTAATAGAAGCTGATAATCAATTTCTGCGGACAAACCATGTCACATGGTTGCTGGCACAAATAATTCGCATTGAGCTTGTCATGAATGCTCTAAATTCAGAGAACAGGAAGGTATTTGAAAATCTCTATTTCCTTCAACAATGAGGATATATTGACTATAAATTTGATTTTATTTCTAGCTTCTTTTAATTCTTTGACAAAGAGTAGAATGCTTCAGAAAATTTTCTATTTTTGCTGTTTCAACCTAAGAGTAATTTCACTGTTTCTTGTAGATGGACTTGACAAAGAAGCTCCTATCTTTTCATAGGGAGGAGAAAATCGCTGATCCTAGTAATCCCCAAAGTATTTTGCTTGACTTCATTAGTAGCTGCCAGAATTTGCGCATTTGGTCATTGAACACATCAACCAGAGAATATTTGAATAGTGAGCAGCTTCAGAAAGGCAAGCAAATAGACGAGTGGTTGAAACAAGTAACCAAAGGTACACATTATTTCCACGAGGTTTCGTATAGCAATGCTGCTGCGTTTCTATTCATGCTTTCTTCTCTTGATTCCAGAGAATCTAGAGTAATGTTCTTTGCTTATTTTTCATCCATTCAGAATATATACTAATGACAGGATTCTTGGTTGCATCCATCTTTGTTTTCACTAACTGAAAGTTTGAATATCAATCATTGCATCAATCTGAACTTTCATTATTGATAATACAGGTGAACAGATGATGGATTACATGAATCTAGACAACAGATCTGTAGGGATGTTTTGGGTAGTATCTTTCACTATGGCACAACCTGCCTGTGACATGGTGATGAATTGGTTGCAATCTGCTGGTACAGACTTATTACCAGCTTCTGGCTTACAGTCAAATGACCGGCTAATGATTATGCGGGAAACGAGTCCTGTGCCAATGTCATTGTTATCTGGATTAGCAATAAACTTAATGTTTAAACTTGCATTTCAAATGGAAGATTCCTTGTTTACTGGGCAGGTACTTAATTGTTTGTAGTAAATTTGCTTCATTATTATAACTGGATACTGAGTAGTATATGTCATAGCAGACAGTGTACATCATCATCAATGGATGACCATGTGCTTCATCTATTTGATTGTGACATTGTTTGTGGGTCTGGGCAGGTTTTAATTTTTTTTAAAACTTTTTTATTTTGAATTGGATATGTGGGTTTAACTCTTGGCTTGATGTTAGACAAGATATATAGCATGGTTTGTAATTTATGTCAGTAGTACAGAGGATGTGTTGCTCTCTACTTTTAAATTACCTTGATATTTTTAATCTTTTTGGTTGGGCAATGAAATTTCTTCATGACTGGTAACCAAACAAATTCTTTTTGTTGGACCCAAGCTTCTATATATATATAATTAAAACAATTACAGTGTTCTAGTTACATACTTTTGGAATCTTGTCCTATAATGAATGACCATGTGACTCTCCACCAAGATGATGTTTCTATATTTAGAAAGTAAAATTTAAATTGTAATGAGCATTCTTTTCCTTAATGTATTCTTATATATTATAAGTACTATAGCCAGAAAGCTAATAAGTTCACTCTGACTTAATAATGATTGTCAATGCCAAATGAGTGGTGAAAAATATAATCTTTTGTAATTAATTAGTGCATCGAGTTGCTCATGGCTTTCTCTACTAAACTTGCTCAAAGGAACTAGATTACATGGAAGAACGTTATGCAATATCTTGGGAAACCTGTGAAAATACATTGCTATTCATCATGGATGTGGCTTAGCTTCTCTGATTGTCCCCACTTTTGAACATCACAATACTGGAATATTTGAAAAAAGGGAAGCTATCAATGTCTAGCAATGTTCTTCTCTGATTGACTAGAAGTATTATATGCACCGGAGTTGTCTGTTATATCAGAAATTATATCACATATACATGTCAATGATGCAGGTTGTCCCCAGCATTGCATTGGTTGAAACCTACACAAGATTGCTTCTCATTGCACCTTATTCCTTGTTTCGGTCACATTTCAGTGTAATTTCTCTTCTACTTGTGGAAGTTACTTTTTATTCTATATGTTTTGGTTTTCAGAATGTTACATCTGTTGATCTTCCATTTTAAAGCTCGTTGCGTAGATCAGCATTTTTTTGTGAGTCTACTTTGACATGTTGCAAATAGAGCAAAATATGATTCTTTGTGTAAATTCATTTAGTTAAGCTGTTCTGATAAATTGTTACATTTAAGATACTGTTTTTTGAAGGATGATCCTGTATTGTGTGAATTTCATTTTGAAGCGTGAAACCCTAAGATTAAAGAAAGATGACATCTAAGATAGTGTGAAGAATGATCTTGTATTGCATGCATTTCATTTTGAGTTCCAAGCCCTGAAATTAGAGAAAGATATTGAACCATGTGTGAGGAGCAATGAAAAGCAGGCTTTTCTATGTCATTTTGTTAATGAAGCTTTACTATTACATACGCAAGAACTTTATATACCTTAGGCCTTTTGGTCATGATTTCATGTAACTTTATTGAATTTTATATTTTTGAGTGGAGAGGCAGAAAACTTGACTGGCATAGTGCAGAAATTTGTCCGTGGATCTCATGGGAAAGCTGTTGTAACACAGTTCTGTTTATTTGACATAAGATGTAGTAGTCTTGTGCTCTTAGAAAAGCAACCCAGTTAATGAGGATGGTCTTTCACAATATTTTTCTAAACCTCATCTCTGATGCATAACTGAGGCAATTCCTAATAATGTTAATTGTTCTAATTACTTGAACGTGTCAAGGTTTCTCTGATTGTGGTCACTGCAAGCTCTTAACTTGTTTGCAACTGTGCCTAATATATCACTGGTGTTCGCAGCATTTGACTCAAAGGAATCCCAGCACATTAAGTAAGCCAGGTGCAACACTTTTGGTGCTTGAAATATTGAACTATCGGTTTCTTCCCCTATACCGGTGAGTTAGTGTTTTGTGCTAACATGCTATTGTATCACTTCATAGCGTTAGTGGAAAAAAAGCACAAGACACAATGATTTATTGCCTAGGCAGAAATCATCACGAGGCTGAAACTTATGTCTAAATATATTTTAAGAACAATTTAAACAAATTATCATGCAAATTAACTGCACACCCACAAAGGAGAAAACAAAGTCATAACTCAGACATTTATAATAAGATTTTATGGTTTCAACAACAATAAGACTTTAGGGTTAGCTTCAAATTTGCAAGAAAGAGGCATCATGTTGCCTCAGAGTGTGTGAGATGCATCTCCCTCCATTGTATATGCATTGTTTATTTATTCACTGTGCTGTTGAAGATATCTTTTCTTCCTTTCAATTTGCCTACCTTTTATTTAGATTTGTGTGCTGAACCTGTTGTTCTTTAGTCCTTGTATCCCTGCAATATTTTAAAATCATATTATCTCAGAATTTAGAGGCACATTAACACGTCTTCAGATGTAAATGTTCTAACTTGTTTGATTACCTTACTAGCATTATTTTGTTGCTTTGCAGATGCTTATAGTTGTTTTCAGGTTTCTTCTTCTTCTTCTTTATTTTCCTTGTTTTTTCAGTTCATGCTGTGGATACAGGAGACAATATTACTGGTGATTTTCCATTGTATGGCGTCCATGGATGTCCCAAATGTACTTAGTAACTTCAGCTTTAAATGGGGGATGTGATGCACTGATGGCCCCTCCCACAATTTTTTTCCCTTATTGTATCTAGATGGCCAAATTAATTGATTTGTATTGAACGATGACCTTTCATGCTACACTGACATTTAAAAGAATCTGACGATATTAGATTTTCAAAAATTGCCGAGATAGTAATATAGACCCAAAAAGAATAACTTAATGCTCAATTGTGATGTGGAACTTGAAAAATCCTGGTCTATCATGTATTGTTCCTGCCCCTTTCTTTTCCTTGAGTCATTGCATCCAACAATTATGTTTCCTCTTTTTTTTGTTTTGGGTCTTTCCTAAATGGATATTCATATATTATGAAGTAATTACTATGAAAGTTGTACTTCATAGGTAACTCATTACTATGTATTTATTCTTTTTGATAGGTATGAAGGGAAAAACAAGGGCTTAATGCATGATGTTTCGAAGATTCTTAGTGCCATGAAAGCAAAACGAGCAGATCATCGTGTGTTTAGATTGGCTGAGAACTTATGCATGAACCTGATTTTATCTCTGAGAGATTTCTTTTCAGTGAAGAAAGATGCAAAGGTTCAAAACATGTATTTTATTGTTCTTTATTTTTACTTAATGTCATTATCTAAGGAAAAATTATCATTATCTTACATTGTTGCTGTAGGGACCAACTGAATTTACAGAAACCTTGAATCGTATAACGGTTATCACGTTGGCTATTATTTTCAAGACACGCGGCATTGCTGAAGCTGAACATCTTCTTTATCTACCTACGTTGCTTGAACATGTCCTGTCAAGTAGTCAACATACCTGGTCCGAGAAAACATTGAAGTATTTCCCTACTGTACTTCGTAAGGCATTAAATGGTCGAACAGATAATAGGGGCCTGGCAATTCAAGCTTGGCAGCAGGTATGATATACAGCTTGTTCTTTTCTAAATGAGCATAATGATAAGATCTGATAAGTATTAAAATGTTAGCGATTATTTCTCATCCAATACTTGTTATTCACCATCTACGTAATTTGTGTTTGAGTTCTGTTTACTAAGCATCTATGTCACACCTCTAATTGGACATGAAAAAGAGAGAGAAAAAGATAAGGGGGTTTATACGTGCTTCTTGTGCTAATTGCTGCGACACTTAGTAGCAGGCTGTAGCCTGTCTATGGCATTACAATATAGCTCCAGTTTGGTTTGTAATATGATGTTATACTTGAATCCTTATCATACATAATTCATTAGTGTGGAAGACTGGAAGTTCTACTTTCTCTCTTCACTTGTTCCTTCTTGAAAGGAAACAGAAAATTTCTCCCTTTTTTACAGCTCATCAAACTTTTAGCTTTGCTTTGAGCAAATATGAATAGTAGAGTCCCACTCCATGAGCTTGTAATTTTGGATATATATATATATATATATTTATATTTCTTTTGACTTTTATACAATGCTCATTGGCTTTTATACAATGTCTTTGAGATGGATATAACCCCTATGTCAATTTTGGTGCATTCTAACTAGATTCAATTATCATTGTCACATAGCTGAATTTTAGTTTTCCTTGGGTCTTCCGGGCAGTGATAATACTTGGGTCTTCTTCATACACCCTTTCGATTTTATATTGGGGCAAGGGTGTGTACATCATGGCCCCCCAGATCAAGCCTAAGGCGGGTTAACACTGGGTTGATGTTGTATATTTCTTTGACATTTTAAATCTTTCTTGCTTTTATCTTTGACTTGACCTTGATCATTTATGTAAGAGGCTACAGAAGTAATTTCTAATTGGTTGTGAATAAGAACACAACTAGCATGGGTAAAATCTGCCGTGAGCCAATGGTGTCTTGTTTCTTGACACCTTCTAGGACATGGAATTGAGGGCCTATATTTCTATTATGTGCGAGTGTGTTCATCTTTTTTGTTTTGGCAGGCAGAGCAAACCGTTATAAATCAATGCACCCAGCTTCTTTCTCCATCAACCGACCCTAATTATATAAGGACATATGTCAGTCATAGCTTTCCTCAACACCGACAGAACCTTTGTGCTGGTGCTTGGGTACTGATGCAAGCACACCCTGAAAGTATCAACAGTGCTAATCTGGTACTACATGCTTGCAGCTTTTAACCCTGCTTATTCCTGAGCATAGATATTCTTGATAGGATGCTTCCTTGTATTTTATTTACAATCTACTTCTATTTCATTTTAATTGATTTTTATTGTACGTATTGATATGCAGGCAAGTGTTCTAAGAGAGTTTTCTCCAGAGGAAGTAACTGCAAATATCTACACAATGGTGGATGTTCTCCTACATCATATTCAAGTTGAACTTCAACGTGGACATTCATTACAGGTTAATAGGCTATACATTTTTCTGCAGTCACCTTTTCTTCTCTCTTTGTCTCATGTCTTCCCCACAGGGAAAAAACCCTCAAATTTTGCTTATTGGGCTGAGGGACGATGTAGAGGAGGGAAATATAGTATTTTTACTGAAGTCAAGTTGCTCATGTGATATTGTGATCTGTGTTACTTACAGGACCTTCTTTTGAAAACTACTACGAATTTGGCATTCTTTATATGGAACCATGAGCTGCTTCCTTTGGATATTTTTCTCCTAGCACTTATTGACCGCGATGATGATCCCCATGCTTTACACATTGTGGTAAGTTTTGATGTAATTTGACTTTTATTCTTAGATTAATATGTGGATAACAGTTACATGTGCGTAAATCAAAATGGGAAAGGTTTATCTTTTTCTCATTAATTATTTTTTTTCACCTGCTGAGTTTGCTACTCCATTTATCAGACATTGCCTTCTTTAATACATTCAGTAAATTAAAAGTAATGAGCAAGAGTTTGCTACTTATTCCTCCTTGAGTATTGTCGGTTAAGGAAAACATCAAACAATTAGTTCACAAAATCAGGCCACAGGGCGAACATATCTTTTACAAGGGAAGAATGAAAAGAGAAGAGAAAATTAAGACAGCTGTACAAAAGGATCCAGTGAATGAATTCCCAGGATCCCTTTTGCAGAATCACCTTACCCAGCTAAGCTGCTTAAAGCATAGCAGTCCTGCTAATTTCTGGGTGCTAGAAGTTTCCAGTGGATTTTGAAGGTTATCTACAATCTTAAATTACCTTGTGCTCCTTTTTTGCAGATTAGTCTACTTGACAGACAAGAGCTTCAACAGAGAATGAAATTGTTCATCATCAATCGTGGGCCTCCAGAGCACTGGCTGTTTTCTGGAACATTCAATCGTGTGGATGTGCAGAAGGCTTTAGGAAATCATCTCTCTTGGAAGGATAGGTTATATTTCCTTATAAATCCTTGCTTTCATCTCTTTCCATTGATTGATTATCGTAGTCTTCTTGATATATATAGGTATCCAATTCGATGACTTCCTAGATTACGTCTGAATCTGATTGTCTTGCCCCTTTTGCGAAACAGCTGATGATAATTTACAATTTGCAGGTATCCAGTGTTTTTTGATGACATCGCAGCCCGTTTGCTTCCTGTCATACCATTAATTGTTTATAGACTGATCGAGAATGATGCCTTTGAACAAGCTGAGAGGGTTTTAGCTATGTATAAGCCATTGTTAGCTTACTACCCTTTCAGATTTACCTTTGTCCGTGACATACTTGCATACTTCTATGGACATCTTCCTGGAAAACTCATTGTTCGAATCTTAAATGTTCTTGATGTTTCAAAGGTAGCACCGTTCCATTTACATATATCTAGTAGTCCTTCGTATGTGTATATATGCGTTCACACACACACACACACACACACACTCTCTCTCTCTCTCTCTGAAGGAGCCTTCTAAGTTGATGTGTCAAATTGTGGTGTTTTTGAATTATTATAATTAATATTGTGAGCCCCGAGCAATTTTTATTTAGAAATTGAAATATTATTTATAAAAATTCAATATTCAAAGTTAATATCTAGCTATATAATCATAAACAAATTTATAAATTAAAAAACAAAACCGTGCATGGTATATGAATTCGAATAGTTTTGAGCTAATTGTCATATTCTGGTACTCAAGTTTTATTCCAATTTGTTCAGATCCCATTTTCAGAATCATTTCCACAACACATTGCTGCGTCAGTTTCTGCATCATGTCCACCTCCAGACTATTTTGCTGCTCTGTTGTTGGGTCTTGTAAATAATGTTACCCCTCCATTTAGTAGCAGCTCAAGATCTGGTTCACTGTCTGATAACTCTCCTCATTCAGCACGTGTTCCACAAAACAAGGCTGCTGCAGCAACTCAGATTGGGTCTGCAGGTGCTGCTGAAGGCCAAAAGGCCTTTTATCAAATTCAAGATCCTGGAACTTACACACAGCTTGTTCTAGAAACAGCTGTCATAGAGTTGCTCTCCCTTCCTGTTTCAGCATCCCAGATTGTTTCCTCTCTTGTTCAGGTGGTGGTTCATATACAACCAACACTGATACAGTCAAGCAGTAGTATGCATGGATCTTCAAATGGTGTCGGGCAAACTTCTGCTCTGCCTACTTCCCCTTCCGGAGGTAGTACAGATTCCATGAATGCAAGCAGATCAGCGCCGTCAGTTTCAGGAATAAATAGCCCCAGTTTCGTTTCTCGAAGTGGCTATTCATGGCAACAGTTGTCTTGCTTGTTGATCCAAACTTGTGGTCTTTTACTAGCTCATCTCCCACAAGATTTCCACACACAGTTATTCATGGAGGTTTCCCGTATAATAAAAGATAGCTGGTGGCTTACTGATGGGAAGCGATCACCTGGTGAACTAGATTCAGCTGTTAACTATGCATTGTTGGATCCTACATGGGCTGCTCAAGATTATACCTCGACAGCCATTGGTATGACTTACATTTTTCTTCTTGCTACTTGTTATTGAGATTATCCAATTTGTTCAGTCTTCATGTATACATGCATGGTACCACCCAAATTCTAACTTCTAAGTAGTGGTTCATGATTTCATCGGTAACTGGTAGGGACCTTATATGCTCTACTTTCAATTGAATATGGTAGGAAAAAGCTCCTTTTATTTTAATCGTATGATTTGTGACTTAAAATAAAATTCTATTGTCATGAATTATTACATGATGACAGTTGTTTACTGTTACCACTTTGGTTGTTCATGAAACCATGAAATGATATTTGACAAGTGAAGGGGAAGTATATGGTTGTTGACTTGTTAGGGATTATATTCATCACTCAGTTGGCTTTCTTTCCTTTGTTTTCTTTGCTGCTTTGATAGTTTGATTGTTGCTATATTTGTTTATTCTCCTCATGTTATTTTGTCAATTTCCAGGTAATGTGGTTGCCTTGCTGCATTCATTTTTCAGTAACCTTCCGCAAGAATGGCTGGAAGGTGCTCATTTAATCATTAAGAATCTTCGACCAATATCATCAGTGGCAATGCTGAGAATAGCTTTTCGTATAATGGGACCAGTGCTCCCAAGACTTGCAAATGCTCATGCGCTGTTCAACAAGGTACAATTCTAGTTCTGTTTGTTTTTGCAATGATCATTGCGAAAAAGGTGACATTCCATTTTTCTGGCCCAAATCTGTGCACCAAGGCTATTACTGGTCCACATCAAGGACCCAAAATCCAAGTTTCAGTCCCCAAGATTGAACCCAGATGGCATTGTGCAACATTACCAGGATCTTAATCCAATGCCCAAAATATAAAACTCAACACCAAAAGAGTAAAAGCTAGAAACATCTGGAGTGCTTAATTAAGGCTATGAACTTCTATCTCACCCTCTGGCAGTGAGAGCTTCTTTATTGTTTAACTGACTGTAAAAATTTTAAATGTCTGGAAAGGAAACAAAGGGCAACTTCTAAGTTGAATTTGTGTCACATTCTCCTAATGAATTGCATTTTTAATTTCCTTCAGATTTGACTTGATTTATTGTCTTCTCTAATGATGTTTCACAGACATTATCATTACTGCTTGCTATATTGGTGGATGTGTTTGGGAAGAACTCGCAGCCTGCTGTTCCCGTTCATGCATCAGAAATAACCGACTTAATTGACTTCCTGTAAGTGTGTCATTCCTTTGCAGTAATCTAGAAAAAAAAGGTCAATACAAAATCTTATAAATCGGCTGCTAATTCAACTTTATATCGGTTTTCTTGGTTCAGTCACCATGTGATTCATTATGAAGGACAAGGCGGACCTGTGCAGGCCAATAGCAAGCCTCGATCAGAAGTTCTGGCCCTTTTCGGTCTGGCATCTGAGAATTTACGCCCCGATGTTCAGCATCTTATTTCCCATCTCAAGACGGATGTTGATTCTTCCATCTACGCAGCTACTCATCCTAAACTCAACCCGAATCACAACCCAGTTTGATGCCCCACACTACTTGTATGAAGATCAAAGATAGCTCTGCCTGAATCCATGGATTCCTGCTTCCTATACAGCACGAAAGCCTGATGCTCATTTCAGTAAATGCTTTATGGTTTCATTTATAGCATCGTCTAGCATCAGCAATAAAGGATCTACGGCAGTGGAAGAGGCTGTGCGTCTAATCCATCTCTTCCTAGTAATGGCCACATAACAGGTCTAAAAAGCATCTCTGGTATTTGAGTTTCAGGTAATGAGAGGATTTCTGTGCAATTCATTTAGTAAGAGCTTATCACCTTTCACACCAACAGCCATAAGCTTGTATTATAAACTACAACATCAAATTGTAGCCATCGATCTATTGCTCTGTGTTTTGTCATATATGTGAACGATGGATTCTGTTATTTGCCTGATCTTTGCAATTGCTTAGCTCGAGAATGTGAAAGTTTGTGGTTGAAAATCTTTGCATTTTTTTTGGTTCAAAGAAGACCTACTAACTCGCTCATTTCGTGTTATGAAAATTCGAATCGGTTAGACTTGAGCTCTTTGGCAGGTTCTTCCAAGAGGAGTTGATTTAAAACCACCCGTATAATAAATTTAACTACAAGCGGATATGTAGAACGGATACTTTTGTTCACCCCAAGTTTCAACTATCACTGTATCAACAGAGGAACGGACTCGGTATAATACAACAACTTTAGAAATAAGACATGTGGAAACATTGTTTCATTACGGAAATACAATTTGACAGCTATAGATTTGACAATGTTTTTTACTATACATTTACAAATATTATACATATTAGGCACTATCTACATGTTGTGGACGAGTTAGAGTTGATATGACTTGTTATATTGTTTTTTGTACCACATGTCTCCTTGACTGCATTAAATTTGTTTGACAGAACTTTATCAAGAAAAATGAAATAAGCCGTAGCTTTGAACAAAATTATATTTGTAGTGCACTTTTGGTAACAAATTCTTAATAAATCCTCCCAAAATTTAGTAACAAATTCTTAATAAATCGATAAAATTTAGTAATGTATTTTCATTGATTTGTAGTGCACTTTTTGTATGTGGTAATGCACTTTTCCTAGTTCGTAATGCACTTTTCGTACAGAATATGAAAAGTGCATTATGAACTTGAAAAAGTGCACACATCACGTTTTAGGATAAAAGTTCATTTCAATTGAACCAAACTCTATGAGTACATATATAATAATAACGAGTTGCCCGGATTGCGTTTTGACGCAAACAATTAAAAATCTTATTTCATCGAGAATTTTTATTTATTATTTCAATTATTAAACAAATGTGAGTATGTCTTTATTTGGGAATTTTAAATTTTTATTAACAAAATGTGAATGACTTCATTTGAAAAAATTTAATTTGAAATTTTAAATAAAATGTGAGTATTATTTAATACTTAGAAAGGAAAACAAAAAATCTAGTTTTAACAAAAAATAGTTTTTTTTGTATAAAAATCAATTTTAAAAAAAAAATACTTAAATGACTTATTTTTATTTTTTTAAATACCCAAATGTCCAAATGTGACACTTTTTAATACCAATTTGGTATTTTGGCCGTTCTAATATGTATGTTCCTTTTCAGTTTAGGGGCCATAACTATGTAATTTTGTAGGTAATTAAGACAAGTATATTAGGGGTCTAACTAAAAATTTCGTGTTCAACATTCCATATGTAACAAGAGAACTAGCTAATTAACTAGTGCAAACCCAAACAGGATACAACATAATCATGTAAACGCCACATAATATTCTTTTGATAAAAAAAAATCTAAAAAGGACAAGCAAATAAGCAATCAATCAAAATCAAAGGCAAAATATTACAATTCCCACGATGTTTTGCTCCCCACAGAAAAGAGGATCGTATATCTTCTCACAGAAAAGAGGATCGAAACCTTTCTATCTCCCCGCTCTGTATTAAATCTATCGATTTTTGGTTTATAATTTATAAAGTAGCCAAATAATTTCCATAATAAACAATAGCTACGTATCAGGGCCGTCCAATGCATTTTAGAGGCCCTGTGCAAAAAATTAACTTATATATTATTATCAAGTAAGATTGTTAATATAAAAGTTATTGGGAGTGTCATTTAAATTTTTAAAAAGTTACAATGTAATATGTTTTTCATAAATTAAAAAATATTCATTTAGTAGCTATTTTTTTTTTAAAAAAGTATTAGATTAAAAATATTGTATAGGGATATTGTACTAAATTTTTAAATCCAATTATTTTAAGTCATATGTGACCAACTAAGAATATTATAATTAATCGAAATTTGTTGCTTTTTAATTACTAAAAAAAAGTAGAATATCTGGAGCCTAAAAATCAAATTTGGGCCCCCCCCATATAGGGATGGGTTTAGTAGCTAATTTTTTTTTTAAGAAAAAAGTATTAGATTAAAAATATTGTATAGGGATATTATACTAAATTTGTAAATCCAATTATTTTAAGTCATATGTGACCAACTAAGAATATTATAATTAATCGAAATTTGTTGCTTTTTAATTACTAAAAAAGTAGAATATCTGGAGCCTAAAAATCAAATTTGGGCCCCCCCATATAGGGATGGGTTGAGTGCCCAGTGTGGAAAAATAAAAGAAAGTGTGGAGTGAGAGATTCGAACACGGGTAGCGTCCTTTATCACGACGTACTCAACCACCTCAGCTACTCTTCTTTTCTTTGTTATTATAATATACATAATATATATTGGGTTTTAAAATTTTGGGACCCCATAATTTTGGGGGCCCTGTTCGAATGGGCTATTTGTACATGCTCATGGACGGGCCTGATATGTATATAGATTATGCATGGGTCATTTTTAGGGTTCCGGAGAGTTTGTAAATGAATTTTGTGCCTTAAATAGATAAAGTTAAAAATAAGGCAATAAGCCTTTGGACATTTGGTTCAATAATTAGGCCTTTGGGTAGTACTCTGAGGTCACTCTTTTGAACTCTTAGGGCGGTGGTTTTGCCCATTCTTCTCTAGAAATGGTTAGTAACCAATTCTAAAGAGAAACCATTAAACCAAATGCCCAACCCCCCCTTTGTTTCTCTATATAAACTTGCCTTTGATAATAAGAAAGGCAGATCACAATTTTCTTAAGTTTTGTTCTTGGCTATTCTTTCCTTTTCCCTAGAAATCTATATCTAGTTTGTTCAATTCTTGGCAATTTATACAATTCGTTGTTTCGTGATGGATGGCATCTTCACCTTGCGATGTGCCCCAAACCATGTCCAATCCGGGCCATCATGGTGACTATAAGTTACCTTTAAACCTGAGGCGATTCTTGGCAAGTGGCGGGTCATCACCACGTATGTTCGAGCTTATAGTGATGACGCGATCACTTTCCCCACCAATTGGTTGGCCATTGCTGAACGTTTCTCTCTTCTACCCCACTCCTAGGGCGTCCAAACGAGTGTAGTCAGGTGTCTTGTTCTCGATCCTCTTGACCATACAGCGTGGTTCACCGCCCATTCTTGAATGGAGTTGGTTCCTTCTTGGCAAATCTCCCGTCATCATCGTAATCCCTCAACTAAGGCTTTTAATTTGGAATTGTTCGTTCATTACGGTTTTTTAACCCCTAATTTTTAATCAAGAATTCGTTTGTTTTCCACAAATGGTGTCAAAATGTTAGCCAAACCTCAGTTGGGGAAAATTGTAGGTGTTTTGGACTCTCGTTTTGTAGTTCCCACCGAAGATCATGTATCTGCTGGTACTCAGGGAATAGTGCGTTGCTGAAGCCATGGAGTTCCTCTTCGTGGATCTAGTTGAAGACGACTTTTCAGTAGATCAATCATATGCAATACTTGATATAGGTTTGAATCACGTAGAAACGCTTTCCGAAATCAATATTTCGCCCCCTACATAGCCTTGGGGAATCCATGAAATTTGATTTGAGTTAAGACAAACCAACCGATCTCTAACAAGGCTCCTGAAAGTGATCGAACCTTAGAGTTCATGTAAAATGGATATTAGAGTCTATTTGAAGTTCAATAATGGAGATAGACGTTCTCCTCTGGTTGGGTGAACCAACCCGACACCAATCTCCCAATAGCCTTTTATATATGCAAAGGAAAACTGTTTTAGGGAACAGTTAACAGCAGTTACCAGCGGTTACTAGAAGTTAACGGCGGTTACCAAGTGCCACGAAAGGTTATCATCAATAACCCAGGTCACCCATCAGTTATTACTCATTAAGGAAGTTACAATGCAGCTATACAATAGTTTACATGACCGTTAACAACAATTAAACAAGTGCCGAAATTTTAGGCATGCATCAGAAAACTACTGTTCCCACTCAGGTGAACCACTGTTCCCTCCAAGGTAACAGACATTGTTCCTCCTATATGGAACAGACTTATTGTTCCCTTTCAGGTCATGCAACTTCTCCTTAATATTTCCCTATATGGAACGAGTGCGCACTCCGCACATCCAAACCCGTGACATAGTAAAGTAAGATCTCATAGTGTCGTATGAATCCCAATCACACTAAAAGGCATTGTTTCCATATAGGGAACAATCACTTGATAACACTAAAATTACCAACAAAAATCTCGAGCCCCCTTCAACTTGCCTTGAATCTTTCTCTTCCTTGAATACCTACAATCATTGGTGAACATGGTGTTCATACCATGAATCCACCTCCGACACTCAAGTCAGACCACCTGATAAATAGGTCAATTCAATTCAGCGTAAGAATAAAAAGGATGCTCGCACCTTATTTATACCAATCCAAGCCTACTTACTCTCCAAGCTAGCCCATTAGGATTAGGGTTTCTTATTATCATTAAATATATATAATTTCTATTATACTCCCAAAGATAATATTTACGTATACTAATTTAATTTTGACTATTAATATATGGGTCTGAATCTGGTGAGAATGGGCGCTTAGGTAATAAAAAAATAAGAATCGATGGATGAGAAGAAATCAAGAGCGCTAATTGTTTCACTTAAAAAAAGGAAAAATATGGAACAACCAAATTTTTTAAGAATTATTCGTGAATTTTCCAAAAAAATGGACATAGAGGGCACACCCAGAATGTGAATCAAATCAACAAAATCACATTGTTTGTGAATTAAAAATCTATTGTTTGTGCATAAAAAATGGTCGAATGTGCATCGAAATTGTGGACATTAATATATGTTTGTGCATCATAATTACTTGTATGTGAGTCAAAATTAATTATTTTATGCGTATCAAAACAACTAAAAGCTTTGTAGGGTTAGAGATGGGTTCAGTGGCAGATGGAAGAAGAGTTGCAAGGTCAAAAGGAAAGCAGTGTTCCAAGAATTGAACATCCCTGCTTACAAAAGCTTTGTTAGTTTGAAGGTTGTAGACTTTGTATCCCTTAAAGCCAAAGGGGTATCCAAGGAATATGCAAGCATCAGCTCGTGGATCAATTTTTTTCATAGTATGGCTGATGTTAGAGGCATAACATAAACACCCGAATACTCTTAAGTGTGAGTAGTTAGGAGGAGAGTGAAATAGAATTTCATATGGTGTTTTGGATTTGAGAAGTGGTGTGGGCAATCTGTTTATAAGATAGGTGGCTGTGAATCCACAGTCTCCCCAGAATTTTATGGGAAGAGAGGCTTGAAATCTGAGAGCTCGTGTAGTTTCAAGAATATATCTTTGCTTTCTTTCCACTCTTCCATTTTGTTGAGGGGTGAAAGTGCAAGAGCTCTCATGAATGATTCCCTTTGAGTTTAGAAATGAAATGACATCTGAGTTGAAGAACTCAATGCCTTGATCTGTTCTAACAGTTTTAACTGTGGCTTCAAACTGTTTTTCAACTCCATTAATAAACTGTTGGAGCAAGAGAGGAGTTTCAGTTTTAGACTTCATGAGATATGCCCATACACTTCTACTTTTGCCATCAACAATGGTCAAAAAGAATTTGTGGCCATTGTAAGTAGGTGTTTCACAGGGACCCCATAGATCACAGTGAATAAGCTCAAAGATGTTTGTTGCACAAGAATTGCTAGAATGAAAAGATAACCGAGCTTGCTTAGCAAGAGGACATATAGTGCAAGAAAATTCAGAATCTGTATTAATGTCATTACTAATGCTAGGAACATGAGATAGTTTTGCAACATGTGCATGAGCTAAACGAAGATACCATAAGGCTTTGAGGTCAAGGTTACAATCCTTGGAAGGTAAAAACATAGGTATTTTAGGAATAGAGGCACAAAAGATATCTCTAAAGTTTGGTGGTAGAACTTCATTAGTCTTGGTCTCAGGGACAAGGTAGTACAACCCTTCAAGCTCCTTACCAACAATTATCAGCTTCTTCCTTGAATGGTCATGGATAACAAAAAGGTCAAGGTTAAATTGAATATGGAAGTTGGTGTCCCGAATGAGTCTACTTAGAGAAAGTAAATTGAATTTAAAATTTGGTACATAAAGGACATTTTTGAGGCAAAGAGAGGTGGAAAGTTGGATATCACCTGTATGAGTGATATTACTAGTACTACCATTAGGTAAATGTATAGAGGTGGTCTGATGGACAAGTGACACATTAGTAAGGAAAGATTTATCACAAGTCATGTGATCTGTAGCACCACTATCAAGGATCCAAATGGTAGAGTAAGAGGCATTACAACAAAGTATTTTACCTGCCAAGTTTGCATCAACTGACTTATCTTTGTGTTGTTCTATGAAGCTGAGGAATGAACTCATGAGTTTCTAAATCTCAAGTGGATCAGAGGAAGCAGAGTGTTGACTTGCATTTGCTCTAGAGCCATCCTTGGTTTTGGATCTTGAGTCACTTCCTCCTCGTGAAGCCTATGGTTTGTTCTTGCTCTTGTGATGCCAGATAGGGTAGCCAATGACTTCCCAACATTTCTCAGTTGGATGATTGCCTTTGCAGTGCTCACACTCTTTCTTGACTCTGTCAGATCTGTCACTCTTGTCATAGTTTCTCTTGGAAGCTAAGGCTGTAGCATCTGGTTTGATCTCAATAGATGTGAGCTTCTTGCTGAGATAATCTTGTATCAACAGTGAATGAGCATGACTTGCAGATGGCAAGGGAGATTGCAGCAGAAATTGCCTCTTGGCTGCCGAGAATTGGTCATTGAGGCCCGTGAGGAACTTCATTAGTCTGTCCTCATTTTCAGATTCTTCAAGTTTAACATTGAGATCACACACATTTACCACAATTGCATTTAACAGGAGCAATTAGACCAGATAATTGTTGCCAATAACCCTTCAACTTGGTAAAGTACTCGATGACAATCAGATTTCCTTGCTGACATTCCTGCAATTCCTTTTTGATTTGGAAAAGAAGTGGTCCATTTTTCTGACCATAACTTTCCTCCAGATCATCCCACATTTGTTTGCAAGTGTCATATTCGTCCAAAGTTGCATAGATGTCCTTGGAGATAGTGCTGAGCAACCAAGAGCAAACAATATCATTGCAGCGTTGCCACATAGTAGAGTTTTCAGCAGTTTCAGGAATTGTACCTTCAATAAACCCTAGTTTGTTCTTGACGGAGAGAGCTTTAGTGATGGACTTCCTCCACCTTCTGTAGTTATCACCGGTGAGTTGGATTGAAGTGAGCACAGATGGATGTATGAAGAAGGGATCTTGAAGATCTAGAGCTATGATGTGCGTACGCTTCTTATCATCATTTTGTTCATCACCAGTCATGATTTCTCGTTGTTCAGATGTACAAATTTGAACAATCGCAGGTCACAAAACAGATCGATAGCACAATCAATGAGTTTATGCGATGTAACAGTAACCAGAGATAAGCTAGGTCACCGATCAAGAGAGACAGATCGGAAAAGACGAAGCGATGTACAAAGTGAGATCAAACCTAATGTTGATAGAGGAAGTAAGCGTCGTCTACGATCGATGCTCTGATACCATGTCGATTTGTAGACGAATAGAAGGAAAAAACTCAAGAACACTCAGATGAAGAAAAGGGAAAAAAAAAGAAGAGAACCTCTCATACTCCAGAATTTTCATAGCATTGTAAAAACAACCTCTCAGTTGAGAGCAACACACAATTTATATGAGTTACAACTTGTGAGAGAATAGATAGTGACATCACCCACGCACAAGTGATGTCACTCTAACTAACTCCACTTTGTTTAATGTTTAACACATTCATACAATAAGCCTTCAAAAAAAACGCTGATCATGATATTTGAGTTATATACAAAGAACAATTTATAACAAGCATCGTGCTAATTAAATCGATTTGGATCAAACCAAATGTGGAAACCCACATAAGTTATATGACTCACTCAATCGATAATGGTTAATTATGGTGAAGACTAATCAGATTAATTAATACATATATCGATCACAATTCATAAAGGAATTAATTTGCACATACTGATCGATAAATGTAGCGATAATATAATCATAACGTTAATTGATTATGTGCATGCAAAAGCATGATCCTTGAACTTGATTTGATCGACCACCATCAATATTCGATTTACTATATATCAACTACATATAATTAAAGCTTACGCCTAGATCGAGCTAAGATAGGGCCATTGAAAAGATGAAAAGTGCGTGAAAGGCTTATACTAGCTAGTAGTGCCCCCAGCCTCACCGAAAGCAAAGCTACGCTGCCTGCGCCTAGGATTTTCCACCTGCAACCAATTTGGTTGAGTCTTCTTTTAGTAATTGTATACGGATCGAGTATTATATATATGAAACGTAACGCTTTATCAAGTTTGGAAAAAAGAGAAATTGATTTTACAAAAAGAATACCTTTTTCTTCGCATAACTTTCTCAAGAATGCTGCGAAAAGGGTGATCAGCGCTACAACTGCTATTAGCCCGATGAGGATTGCAAGCGTTTTCTCCGTCTCGTCGTCTTTCGATGATCCTTCATGTAACAAAATGGCAACAAAAATAAAGTGCATTTTCATTTAACTCTTGATTTATATATATTGATACGTGTATTAAACTCCGTGGGCCGTTAACGTTCATGTGCATATGCGTGTCAAGCCCAACTTACCATACTTTTAGATGTGGGAATGCATATTCTCGACACGCCCCACAAATACAATTGGCCGGTCCTAGTTGACACTTAGAAACGGACCTAGAACTGGACCTTGTTTTGATACCATATTGAAGTCTGTGGGCCATTCATGTGAGGTCCACACGACCATCTGTGCACATATTCGTGTTGGGCACAATACATAAGCCCATGAGTTTTCATTCTAAACCAATTGACAATAGGAGAAGTAACGCATGAACTTATATAGTGGTCTTGTTTAATCTCCACTTTTAGATGTTGAAATGCATATATGATAGTTAATTGATTAAGGCAAAAGGCAAAAAAAAAAAAAAAAAACCTAAGCATGTAGTCAAATTACATACTACATAAAATGAAAACTTGTTATATTGGTAAAAGGCTATCCTAGGCATAATACGTATAATTGGGAGGAAGATAATGTATGATTTCTTCAGGAAGAAAAGGTGGTCGGTAGGTCGCCATGTCTTGAGGGATTAGGTACGTAATAATAACTTATAAGTGAGCTGGCACAAATCAAATGTATATGTAAATTATTGAAATCTACTTAGATTCAGTAGAAATCAATCAAGATGTATGAATATCGAAGAGGAAGAAGAGACGTGTATTGATAGTAAACCAGAGAAAGCTCTGGAAGAATGTTATGAAGCACGTAACAACAAACTCTGATTATTACACTATTTATATCTGCTCTTCTAACTAACTAACACACGCGTACACTACACGCGTCTTATTACTCCTAATATACTCTGTCTCATATACCCCCCTCAAGCTTGGACGATGAAAATACTAAACCAAGCTTGGAAGCTAAAAACAAATGTTGTTGGGCACCTAAAGGTTTGGTAAACAAGTCCGCTAACTGCAAACTAGACTTAACATGAAAGGTGGAGACAAAACCTTCTTGAACTTTGTCCCTCACAAAATGACAATCAATATTAAGGTGCTTGGTCCTCTCATGGAAGACTGGGTTTGCAGCCAGATGTTGAGCTGCTTTATTATCGCAATATAAAGGTATAGGCAACTCAACAGAAACATGCAGATCATGCAACAATCCTGTCAACCATACAATCTCACTGGTAGTATAGGACATACTTCTGTACTCACTTTCTGCTGATGACTTCGAAACCGTCTTCTGTTTCTTGGTTTTCCAAGATACCAATGAAGATCCTACAAAAATGCAGTAACTAGACAGAGATCTGCAAGTAAATGCACAGCTTCCCCAATCGGCATCAGAATATGCTGAAATCTGTAAAAAAGATTCAGCTGGATAGAACAAAGCACAATTTAAGGTGCCTTTAAGATATCGGAGTAAAAACAAAGCTGCCGCCATGTGAGGGCGTCTGGGTGTATGTAAAAACTGGCTTAATTGCTGAACACAATATGAAATATCAGGTCGACTACGAGTCAGATAAAGTAGCCTTCCTACTAGCCGTCTATAAGACTCTGCATCCTCCAAAAGGTCACCATCATCTGGCCTTAAATGCAAACCTCTTTGCATTGGAAAAGTTGCTGCCTTGCAATCAGTCAACCCAGTATCAGCAAGTAAGTCCACCACATATTTCCTTTGATTCAACAACAAACCCGTGGAAGACCTAGCAATTTCAAGCCCCAAAAAATACCGAGCCAGTCCTAAATCTTTTATAGTAAAAGCAGCATCAAGTGACCTCTTAACATGAGCAATTTCAGATTCTGAATTCCCAATTAAGAGCATGTCATCAACATACACCAAAGCGACAATAATCATCTCATCTGCAGCCTTGACAAACAAGAATAATCTTGCCTTGATTGTTTAAATCCTAGCTCAAGCAGATGTTTAGTCAACTCAATATTCCATTGTCTACTAGCTTGCTTAAGACCGTAAAGAGATCTTTTAAGTAAACAAACTTGACCAGGTAAAGCCTTTGTATAACCTAAGGGTGGTGTCATGTATACCTCTTCATCTAAGAACCCATGCAAAAAGGCATTGTTAATGTCCAATTGATGAATTGGCCAAGACTTAGCAGAGGCTAGAGAAAGAAGAACTCTCATAGTAGTAAATTTAGCTACAGGAGAAAAGGTGTGTTTGAAGTCTTTATTTTTTACCTGATTATACCCCTTGGCCACAAGCCTTGCCTTAAGTCTCTCAACTGTTCCATCAGCCTTAAACTTGACTTTATAAATCCATTTGGATCCAATTGCTTTCTTGCCAATTGGTAATTCAGTAAGATCCCAGGTATGATTAGTTTCCAAAGCATTCAACTCCTTATCCATAGCCTTCACCCATTCTGGATATTGATTAGCCTGAGCAAAAGTGGTTGGTTCCACTACAGACAATACATTGCAAAGTGAAGCAACATAATCTGCTGAAAAATGATGCAATTCTGGTAACACCATTTTGCAAAAGGTCTGTGAAACTGAATCAGAAACAACTGGCTTTGTAGGCAACTGAGCACATTCATAATCATCAAACTTCCTAGGGCGTTGAACAACTCTAACAGGTCTAGAAGGAACCGAAGGATGCAAGACAGGAATAGGAGATCTAGATATGGATATATCAGAAACTGATGGATCAGCCTGACCCTCAGCAGAATCATCAACTATGAGTTGATCATCATGAAGAGAAAAATCATGAACTGTATGCTTACCAGAATCTCTATCATCAGTATGTTCTGCTCTCCCCTCTTCATGCAAACGCTTAACCGAACGAGGAGTGGGTAAAGACATAGAAGGAAAACTATTGTAGCACTCCTCAGAAACATCAGGAGCTGGAGAAACTAAAGGTAATTGAAGTTGTGGTACACCAGAAGAAACTGACTCCTTATAAGGAAAGTTATTGTCTCGAAAAATGACATGCCTACCAACTGTTACCTTATGAGATTGCAAATCATAAAGCTTGTAAGCTTTCTGACCTTGTGAATATCCTAAGAAAAGACACTCTCTGGCTGTAGCATCTAGTTTGCCTCTTTGTGTCTTAGGCTTCAAATCATAGCATAAACAACCCATGACATGTAAATCATCATAAGTAGGAGTACTCCCATAAAGAATTTCATAAGGTGTTTTCCATTTAAGGACTGAAGAAGGTAATCTATTGATGATATGGATTGCATCCAAAATACAATCTCCCCAAAAATTTAATTGGTAGATTAGCATGCAACCTCATGGCTCTTGCCATTTCCACTAAATGCCTATGCTTCCTTTCTACCCTCCCATTCTGTTGAGGAACCCCTGGTACAGATCTTTGATGAACTATCCCTTTCTCAGATAGCAAATCACCCACACTTCTTTGTACAAATTCAGTCCCGTTATCAGTTCTTAGTGTCTTAATCACCCCACTAAACTGAGTTTCCACATAAGCAATGAAGTTCTTAATCACCTTATAAACCTGCTCCTTTGTGGCAAGCAGAAAAGTCCAAGTAGCTCTAGAATTATCATCCAAGATAGTAAGAAAATAACGACCTCCACACAAAGAAGGTGTTCTATATGGACCCCATAAGTCCACGTGCACCAATTCAAAAGGTTTAGAAGCAATAGAATGACTTCTAGCAAAAGGAAGTTTATTATGTTTCGATAGAACACAAACATGACAATCAAAATGTTGCACATCTTTGCAACCTGAGACATTAATATGTTTCATCTTATCCAAAGATGCATGTCCTAGTTTAGCATGTAGTAAATCAAAAGACTCAGAAACTGAAGCAACTGATGCAAACGAGTTCGAAGTATTATTCAAAGCTTGAAATAAAACCTGTTCACCCTGATCAGAAACCCTGACAGAACCTGGAACCTTCACTTCAGAATCTGCAATGAACCTGTACAGTCCTCCTTCTTTCTTTCCATGAGCCAAAACCTTCTTACTTGAAAGGTCCTGCAGTATACAGTATTGAGGAAAGAAAGCAAACATCAGCCCTTCTGACAGCAATCTAGAGACTGACAAAAGACTATGTTTAAAACTTGGCAAATAGAGAACATTATGGATGACTACAGACTTAGTCAATTGTATTTTTCCATAATGTTTAACCTGCTGCGTTGTTCCATCAGGAAGCCCAATAACAACATGCTTCTCTAAAAAATGTAGTTCAGAAAATAAGGCTTTATCATAGGTAATATGATCTGTAGCCCCTGAGTCGACTATCCACATTTGATTAGACCCTTTTGACTGAGTAGCATTTATTAAGACTGTGTGATTACCTGCAAAATTAACACTGCCTCCATATCCTGAGCTACAACCTTCTCCAGCAGCCTTGTTCTGCATCATCTTCATCACCCTACCAAAGATAGCATTCACCAAAGCTGGATCAGGCACTCCACTATCTGTATCAACATCCAGAGGATTATCACTGATGCATCGCTGTTCCATCCCTTGTACATTGGTTGCCATTTTCTCAGAGTTCTTGTCCTTTGCTCCCTTGTACCAGTCCGGGTACCCAATGATCTTGAAACAGGTCTCTTTTACATGACCTTTTTCGTTGCAATGATCACACTTCTTTTCATACTTAGCTCTCTTGAAATCCTTCTTACCAAAACCACTTGGAAAAGACATAACAGAACCAGATGTTCCTCCCTTTTTAGCTTCATTAGACTTACTATTTCCTTGTTGATCAGAACCTCTACTAACATTCAGCATGTTGTGTACAGCATTCCCTCCTGATGTAATACCTTTCTGCCTTTCAATCCTGATCAATGTCTGGTACACCTTGTTAACAGAAGGTAATGGATCTTGGGAGAGAATGGTGGATCGAGTATGCTCATAAGCATCATCCAAGCCCATCAAGAATTGCATCAGACGAGTAATTTCATCTTTCTCAACCATTCTCTTCATCAGCGTGCACATACATTTATCTATTGCTCCACAGTTGCAAACTGGTATACCATCAATAGATTGCAATTCATCCCACAACTTCTTCAGCTTGCCATAATATGTCGCAATAGACATGTTTTCCTGTTTAACGTTGCTAAGTTCTCTTTGCAACTGATAAATGAGAGGTGCGTTGGACTCAACAAAACGTTCAAGAAGTTCTGACCACAATTGCCTAGCAGAACGCACATACAAGAAGTTCTCCGAGATCTCACTAGTCATTGAATTAATCAACCAGCACATCACCATGTAATCACATCTTATCCATCTCTGATAATCATCAGAATCTTCATCAAGCTTCAAACAAGCTCCATTAATGAAGCCAAGCTTCAACTTAGCTCCTAAAGCTAGCGTAACACTTCTACTCCAATTCTGAAAATTGGCTCCATTGAAATGAATAGCAACTAATTGCATGCCCGGATGATCGGAATTAGACAGGAAAAGAGGATCAGAGTAATTTCCCCCATTCTGTCCTGAACCGCCATTGTTCCCGAATCCGGATCCGAAATTATCTCCCACGGATGGACTCTTTCCTTTGAACGGCGAATCATCATCATTCGTACGTCCTGTCATGATTCCAGCAACCGATCTTCTCAGCAATTGAATTTCTCGGACAAATCTTGAGAAACGAAGTACCGTCTTCGCACACGAAAGCACAAAATGAACAAATGTGTTTCGTACTTCAAATTGAGAAGAATTCTCAATCTCCTTGCTCTGATACCATGTAAACTATTGAAATCTACTTAGATTCAGTAGAAATCAATCAAGATGTATGAATATCGAAGAGGAAGAAGAGACGTGTATTGATAGTAAACCAGAGAAAGCTCTGGAAGAATGTTATGAAGCACGTAACAACAAACTCTGATTATTACACTATTTTTATCTGCTCTTCTAACTAACTAACACACGCGTACACTACACGCGTCTTATTACTCCTAATATACTCTGTCTCATAGTATATTATCATTATTTTTTTTGGTCAAATGTATATTATCATTATTTTTTTTGGTCAAATGTATATTATCATTATTAAACATTGGACTCTTCAATCTATTGCACTAGCTAGCTAGATAGTCAAAAGAAGCACTGGTCGAACGTGGGCCGGACTCATTTTCATCCTCTTGATTTTAATTTGCTAGGTTGAAAATTAAAAGTATATATTGACAGAAAACAAAATTCATTACTATTCTCAAAACTTATGTATATAGGTAAGTATATTATTAATTTTTACTGTTCCAACCACCTGGTCTAGGTCTAGGCATCTAGCTAATCTACCTAAACGACCAATATTGTCAAATCTTGTCCATATTTTTCACTCTTAAATTAGAACTTAAAAATGTTAGGACGAACTATAAGGGCATCTCCAACAGATGTTCCAAATTCTTGAATTTGGTGTATTTGGAGATTCTGGACCTATTTTAAAGTCTAACAAATTCTCCATTACATTCTCCATTTTGGAGAAGATATCCAAAAGTTGAATCCCTTTCTCTAAATTTGGGGATATCCCTAAAATTTTTTGGAGAATGCATTAATTGTATATTAAATCATGTCTTCTCCCAATTGGTCAATTTCAAATTTATAATAGTAGTTTATATATAAATATAATAATGATAAAAATATAAATCTTTAAAATGGAGAATTTATTGGAGTTAGGACATAAATTTTTTTGAAGAATGTGGGACTTTTTTCTACATTTTGTAAAATTTTTTAGAGGATCTCTTGAGGATGCTCTAAGGTAATTTCCATCGAACTGCGACTTTGACCTAAATACAGCCTTATCAATTCATTACGTAAAAAATGAAATTAAATAAAATAGCGGTCTAAGATTTGTAACAACCACTAACCACAAAACCAAACCCTAATGCTAATGCAAAATCTTTTTGCATATCCAAAAAAGCATTTCCTGTGAACTGACACGAATAGGCAAATTAA
Organism: Fallopia convolvulus; assembly: GCA_964016875.1. Lineage (NCBI taxonomy): Eukaryota > Viridiplantae > Streptophyta > Magnoliopsida > Caryophyllales > Polygonaceae > Fallopia > Fallopia convolvulus. The sequence continues at coordinate 6,060,535 of OZ024720.1, forward strand.
ACTACAAATGAAATACCATAAAGCCGCGCCGGGCCAAGCTTACCGTTTTTAACAGGCGCGCCTCTCCCACCGACGGAGTAACGCGCGTAGCACTTGGCCAGGAACACGTCACCCCAAGAAGCCGATCCGCAATCGCTTCTGAGCCGTCCGATGGCGTCGGCCAAGCAATCCTGACACTGCCCTTCGCTGAGATCTCCGACGCACTCGGCCACACCACGAGCATCGTCCGACCCGCCAACCCGGAACAGCTCGCGCCCGCCCGCCAGGTAAGCCAGCACCTCCTCGCGGCGGGTCAACTCGTCCGAGTCGTCCTGCATCAGATGGGGCCCACACCTCCTGGCGGCGAGCGACTTGTCCTCCACGCCGAAGAAGGAGGCGTTGTCGTACCTGACGAAGCAGCCGTCGAGCTGGAGCGCGGCCCCCGCCGAGTTGGCGCAGAGGACGCCGAGTTGGCCCACCGAGCGGGAGACGCAGCCGGCGCAGGCGGTGGCAGTGAGGTCCGGGCGGCACTGGAAGAGGCCGTGGACGCCGCCGGCGGTGAACTTGTTGAAGGAGGAGTAGGAGGCGGCGTTGAGGAGGGAGGCGAGGAGCGCGTCGAGGTTGCTCTCGTACTGAGTCGCCGGCGTGTACTTTGTTTGGGAGCAGCCCACGTACACGAAGGACTCGTCGGCGGCTGCCGCCGGGACGAGGACGGGGGCTACTACCAACGCCGCCGTGAGGAAGTGTGAGCAAGTAATTGAGAGTTGCATGTCTGATGTCTTTGTTTATGTTTCTTTTTTGATCAGGAAAAATAACGAGACTAAGTGAATTTATTTGATGTCTTTGTTTGTGTTTCGAATGTGCGGGTGGGTATGTTGTGCATGATTGGGAAAATATATAGAGATAGTCAGTTAGCTAGGTGTTGTGGTTAACGTTGTACGTACGTAGTAATTAATAAGTAATACTAAACCAATTATACCAAAAAAAAGTAATACTAACCCAATAATATTAAAATTTTCTCATCATGATTGAATTTTTTTGATTACAAAACGAAATATATATTAATGTAACGTAACAAACACTATAGGGGCATATATATGTGTATATTTTTTGAGTGAGATCAGAATTCGATTCACTTAAACAAGCTTGGAACAATCAGGAGACCGGAAATTCGGTGATCGAACAGGCCGGTATAAGATAAAAGTGAACACAGAGACACTCCACACTACCACGAACCAGCTCGAAAGAGGGTTAAAAAATCGAACCCCGAATTATACTCCACATACGAAGGAGTACGTGCACCAAACTAGAAAATTTAGGCCAAACTTGCACAAACCTACACAACAAACCAACAAGAAACATAAAAGAAGGGCTATAGGAACAAACAAGAGCTAGACAAAATACCAACAAAAGAGTTGGGCCCAAAGCCCAAAAACACCTAAAAGCCCGAAGAATGAAGAAGCCCAGGTAGGAGTACAAAACACAACACAAAAATGAGGCTCAAGGAAGTCCACATCAAGAACAAGTCATCCTTAACCAAATATTGTCGGAAACAAACTAGATAGAAATCCGCCAAACCATCACGCCAATCAAGAAGACAGGTCAGCGACGAGGAAGACTGAAAAACACAATAGTCGTCGTCTAGCACCAAAAGGCAAAGCAAATAGTGTAAAACCGTTGAGAGAAAGGCAATCACGCGACTATGATGGCCAAACCAAGCAATAGTTATATATTGACAAAAGGCCCAAGTCACGAAGACACTTCACTGGAATAAAATTCGTGGAAATTGAGGACTTTAGAGATAGGAACAAAATCGTTGTCGGCGGAGACGATAAAAAAGAATGGACGGAGTGGATTAAAATCTCACAAATTCGAGATAGAGAGACGGACAAAGGTTGACATCTGCGAAGCACAAGCCTTTTGAAAACATTCCCAAGGAGCGACATCATTTACCGGGTTAGAAAACCATCGACGACGGTCATTATCAAAAACACAAATTATTAGAATTTAACAAATGAGAGACTTTAGGAGGCAAAAAAGGCCAAGTTCATACAAATTACCAACTATCTAAAGAAAAAAATCACTAAGGAAGAAATATATCAGAAAATTTCACAAAAAAATTCACATAGCCAAAGGGCTTTCGGTCCTCTTTGAAGAACAAACATGAAACTCAATCTGGCTTTCTCAACCATAGAGTGATCAAATTAGAATCAATTTTAACCTCCTCGGCTATATCTGATTGATAGAATTAATTCATAAGTAGATAGAAGAGATATGATTGTCGTTTTTTTAGTTCATCTTCGGGATTCGATTTCTCTCAAACTTGATATTTACTCTCTCTAAAAAGAGCTATAGGCCCATGTATTAACTATGGCCTTACTTATATTTCTCCACAAAAGTACTTATTGATAAAAAAAAAATTACATTTTTATTTTAAAATGCGTAAAAAATAACAGAGAGTTATGCACATTGACGATGTTACGAATATTAGACTCATGAGTATCGAATATACTTTGATGTTGTGTACATGTAGATTGGAAACAAACTCCAACCTAATTGATGAAAATTTGATCTTTACACAATTCCATTATAGAGATCAACGTTGACAAGATGGTTATATTCTAGACATCTTTTCAAAATTATTCTGCAGTTCGTAAATCAATTCTATAACCATAATCAAAAGTAGTATTTCATGCAATGTTCTCATTCTCTGAATTAGAGTAACTAGATAAGATAGGTTGATCAAATCCATTACAAAGGATGCCTTGAGCAATGGTGCTTGAAATATTTTTAAGCGTATGATGAAGAGCTGCAAGTTGAGATGTTCTTAGTTGTTGCATGAATTGACCGAGTGTTTCTACTACAAAGCATAAATATGGTCTTATGTTTGTTTAGAATTTAAGCTTGCCAACTAACTGACGATAATGAAAGGGATTAGGCAAAATGTCACTATATATATCGATTGTAAGTTTGACATTCAATGACAAAGGTGAACTAAGAGAAGATGGGAGATTGATGTCAATGTCACTGAGAATGTCAAATGTGAATTTCCTCTACATTAAGGCAATGCCTTTGTCGAGATAGCTTACTTCAAGCCCAAGAACAGTGCAATAGACCAAGATCTTTGATGTTGAATTTTTCATCTAACTAGGAGTTGATAACTAGAATGTTGGAGTATGTTACTAGAAGATCATCAACATAGATTGTTATAACTATGAGATCATTGTTGTGATGCTGGAAAACGAGGGAGTAGTCATTTTTTTATTGTTTGAAGCCAAGATGAAGTAAGTTTGTGAAATGATTGAAGAGAAGCTTGTTTATGACCATAAATTAATTTCGTGAGACGACAAACTAAATGTGGATCATAACTCATGCCTTTTGGAACAATCATAAAACCTTCTTTATGGAGATGACCATGAAGAAATGCATTGTTGAGATCTATTTGGAAAAGTGGCCAAAACTTTGTAGCAACAAGTAAAATCAATGTTCTTATGGTTGTCATTTTTACAAATAGCTAGTGAAGGACTCATGGAAATTAGTTATTGGTTGTTGTGTGAATCCTTTAGCAACCAAACTTGCTTTGTATCTTTTAAGTGATCCATTAGCCTTTAATTTCACCTTGTAAGCCCATTTGTATCCCACCGATCATTTGCGTTGAGGAAGTGAAACCAAATCCCATGTGTAGCTTGTTTAAAAGATGTTGGTTCTATATAAGAGAAGACTTGGTAATGAAGGCATGATGATGACTATGAAATTAAGAGACTAAAATGAGACAAGATGGGAGAGAGTGAGAAGAAGAATTTAAGGAAGAGGATGTGCAAATATAATCTTGTGAGTGGACTAGTTTACGAGATGTTCTAGTTGTTCTCAAGGATTGTGCGAGTATGTTGGGGAGAAGAAGGAGGACAAGAATTTGGTGTGGTGGATGTATACGGTGAGAAATTTGTTGGTGATAATGTGGATGTTTATTGTAAGAATTTCAATTGAACTATGTAAAGAGATAGTTGGTAAAACTGAGGCATCAAGAAATGTGTTTTGTGGTATGGAAAATGTGTTTCATGAAAAAACAATGTCTTTGGAGTAGATAATTTTTTAAGTGGACAAATCTATAACTTTTTGAGCTTTTTTAGCAAAGGGATAGCCAGGGAAAAAGCATGAGGTTGCAAGTGGTTAATTGGAATTTCTGTAACATTTTTAGGTGTTGGCAAAACACAAGCAACCAAATGTTTTGAGATGGAAATAATCTGGTCGTTTATTAAACAAAAGTCCATAATGAGATTTGCTACGAAGGGAAGGTAATGGGTTACGATTTATGATGTACGTGGTTGTTAAGAGACAGTTTCCTCAGAATTGTAATGGTAGGTTTGATTGAAACCGTAGAGCTCTTGCAACTTCAAACAAATGCTTGTGCTTTTTCTCTACAAATCCATTTTTATTGTGGAGAGTCCACACATGTAGGTTGGTGTTTGATGCTTTCTTTGCATTAAAGTGCATGAGCATTGGGGTCAAAATATTTAGGTGTATTATCTGATCCTATAATTTTGACAGAGGAGTGAAATTGCTTATGAACCACGGGAAGAAAATTTGACAAAATGGAGAAAGCATTATTTTTGTTTGTCATAAGAAAAATCCATATGGAATAATTCAGGTGCATTGTCTATTCTTTTGTTTTTCATAAGAAAAATTTATATCCATCACATGTGGTTTGCTTATATGGATCCCATGTGTCAATGTGGATTAGTTCAAAATAAGTTTGAAAAATGTTGGAATTAAGAGTAAAGCTTTTCCTGTATTGTTTGGCTTTAGCAAAAACTTGATACATAAAATCTGATTTATTGGAAATATCAATACTAGAGACATATTATAATTGATCAAAAGATATGTGTCCAAAACAACAATGACATAGTTCAGTACTGGCTTTATTTATAGAGGCATTATAACTATGAACAAAAATAGAGGATAATATGATGATCTAGTGTTTTTGACATCCAATGAGAGGGCTGTAGACTTGTCAATGATATAAAAGTCATTGGGTTCATGGTCAATCGTGAGAGGCTTCTTCGTCGAAGGGCCTTGAAGAAAAGATAGTTTAGGAGTGCAGATGACATTAGACTCAAGATATTTAGTTATACTATTAACATATAGAAGATTATATTGAAAATCTAGTATATGTAGAACATGATGAAGAGTTAGTTAGATGAGAGTCTTACTGTCCCAATGTGTTTGATTTGTACAATTTTGGAATTTGTTAGAGTAATGGAAAGGGGTTTGGAATGATGTGATAGGTTTGAAAATATCGTAAGTATGGGGGTAATATGATCAGAAGCTCCACTATCGAAGATCAAGTTTCAATTTGTTCTTTAAGAAAAGAAACAAAGACTTTTACACTTTAAGAAGGTAGCATGAGAAAATGAACCCACATCAGTTTGGTGTTTGTTGAGGAGGTTCAAGAGTTATTCATACTATTGCTGGGTCAATGAAGGATTTCTAGAGAATTATGCAACCATTCTATTACCTTTACCAAGTGGGTATCTAATGGTCTTTCAGTATTTATCCACTATATACCCATTGATCTTGCAATTCTCATAGAAGTTTAGTGTCTCAGTGGTCTTCTTGGAGGATACCATGTATCTTCCAACACTTCTCAATCACATGCCCTCTCACCTTGCAATGATAAAAAAAGGCAATACTTCTTGAATTTTGTGAATTCTCAACTGAGTTTTTATTAAGTTGAAGATAACCATGTAAATTCCAACACTTGCATATAGTGTGACCTCCTATTTTGCATTATGATGTGATCCGAGGGGTCTTGCATTGGTCAAAAGGTTGCCTGATCTAGGCAAGATCACATAAGTAGGCTAAATATGACTCAATATTAAACCAAGAGGGAACAAAGGTCTTGACCGCCTCGGGCTTGTCGAAGTCCGACTTGAGTCAGTGCTGGATCGTATCACAATGACCACAATGCATAGGAGTTATGGACCATTACTAACATAATTTTGAGCCATTTCTCCATGTAGCAAGTGCTATGGACCAATCAGTCAAGATTGCTCCAGTGATAGATCCCTTACGTAGCAGAATAATAAAACACAAAATGTAAGAAACTAAAATAGAAGAGACACAATTCCTTATAGAGGAACCTCAATTCAACCAACAAGCTGAATGAGTAATCATCTACCTCCCATGGAGAATTTTGAATGAAAACTATATTAAATTGATAGATCCTTAGTTACGTTACAAGATACAAAGACGAATTTCTCTATTGTTTTCAATCTCCAAATTCAAACAATACTATCGAGTTAAGCTATCTTGTTCCTAATTTCTAAACAGAAATAATAATAGTAACCAGACCTCACTTGTTCCTTGTGCAGTTCCCTTTAACACAAGAACAACCTTCCAAGTCGATGTTGAGCTCACTTACTCTCCATCAATTGGATCTAGACTTCCTTCTTCAAAAATGCATTGTTGATTGCTCTTGTGTTGCTATGGGCTAACTCTCTCTTTTAAAAATGCTTGCTTCCTTCTAGAGAGTATTGTTTATTCATATCCGAGAGCTGCTTGACCTAGCTCCATCGCTTTCCTCTTATAGTAGTGGTTACTTCTTGAAATAACGCATATGTCCTTTTGTTCTTGGGGAGCAAGACATTGTTCCAATGACCAGCGTACCCCTAAGGTGTATTTCTTCATTATGACACTTTTATCCTTTTAGGCTTTCCGCCCAAGTTTGGAACAAATAGACCCTTTTGCTCTTCATTAACTTGCCATGCCACGTACTCTGGTAGGTATGGGGAATTATTCCCTATCTTTTCATGTAAACCTGTGTCTTTCCTGAAATCACTTGAGTGGGGACTTAGTTCCAAATGTTTGTTATCATCAAAACTTCGAAGACTCGAATGGATGAAACTATGCTTCTAGTGTTAGGAACTAACACTGATCCAACAAATTTGAATCCAGTTTATTGTAGCATTTAGATTTCGTTGTTTCTCCTCTTGCAAAATCAATTGATAGACTTTACTCAAACTAGGAGGAGGACTAAAAATAAAGATGTTAACATCACTCGAGCCACAATCACACACATTGCTCTAGCAAAATCATATATTCATCTCACAACTTTTTTTTTTATCTTTGTGAAATAAGAAGAATCATTTGAATTTCCTTGTGTGATTGAACTTAACTGCCTCTAAACTTGAAATATCCATGTTCTATTTGCCTTTCCAAATCTAGAACCAAGTTCTCTTTAAATCGGACTTGTTGTTCTACACATAATAAGTTGGACTCAACTATTTCCTTTTCAACATAATGGAGTAACCAGGAAAATACCATATTGATGCAGTGTTCTCATTGAATGAGCTTCGGATCATCGTGCTCTAGTCTTAGGTCGGTTCCAATCACCAATCCCAACTTGTTTTTATCTATTTAGCGACACTTCCATAAATGTCCTCAATTGGTTGTAATTTCTATCATTGAGTAGGCTTGTCGATAACACATAGTTTGGATGATCGGAATGGTGTAGATACAACCTAATCTATTGTTCCATTCTCCTTAATTTCTCCAATTGCTGACATGATTTCTTGTATTTGAGTCGTGGCTCTAATACCATGACAAACATGTCTATGATTTTGATTGAGTCATTAGAGAGAATAGCAATAGAAGAAAGAATTAAAAAGTTGGTAAAGATTGAAGCTTTTTCTATTGACTCATATGTGTTGGCTACATTACTCAATAAGAAAGAATAAAAGCTTTTATATGTGCCTATGTCTAGGGTATCACATTTAGTCCCTTACACATACAAAGAGGTAAAAATAAAGAGACATATGAAGACTGCATAGGGCGGTTACAAACATTTGCTAGTGCTCCCTTTTAGGTTGTGATCTACTTCATCCGTCCCATTAAGTTTGTCCAAAAGGACATATTTTTGTCCCAAAATATTTGTCCAAATTTTACAAGTCCAGTATAATTTAAAAGTCCAATGTAATTATATCTCTCCTCTCTTTATTTCCATTGGTTGATTTAATTATAAAAGTATTATAATCCTATCTTCTCTCTTACTTTTTTACTTTTCCAATACAATTTATACCTTTCCTTAATATGTGTTTTTTTTGTCCTTTTAAACAACTTAATGGAACGGAGGGAGTAATACATTTCTCATTCTTTTGGCTCATGATCCAACAATTTCTTATGTGTGGTATTTATGTATTTAATTTTTCTTTGTAACTAATATATATGATGTTAAAATATAGAATTGTTACATCTTCTCCTTTTCTATTTTGCATTCGATAAAAAAAAATTCAATCGCTATCACCAAGTATTTACAACTTCCATAGTTACACTTTTGTGTTTTTGTTTGAATGAGAAGCAATATTATCACTTGTTAGCACATGGCCCATATCATCCCCTTTTCATTAAGCATATTGATTTTCATTATTTTATGAGTCCCATCTATTAACTAATTCCATTTTATTAACTTTTAGTATATTACATTTTATCAATTTCTCTTTTATTCAATTTTAAGAGATTTGTTACATGTTAGTAATAAACTATAATCGCCTCGAAAGAAAGAAGAAATATTGGGTCGTTGAGCCCAATTGTTTAACATCAGCCCATATAGACTTATTTAAATTTGTGCGTATGAATTACTAATATCTAATTGCGGGTTTAGGTTAAGTGAAAATTTATGTGATTAGCAATGCACCTTTGTTATTAGGATATACTAATTTGTGATTAGATTCTAGTTACCCCCTTGTGTTATTAGCTAGGCAGTATTAAGGCCTAATAATTAGTTTTAGCAAGTTTACCTAATTTACTAGTACTATAGGTTTGAGCGTAATCTCATCAACTGCTTTTTAGGCTATTTTGGAAAAAAAATAAATTAGCATCGACATTTCATAACAAGTTGAGAACTCCTTCTTTTAGCCAAGGAAAAGATGAAGAGTTAAGAACTTAGGTATGGCATAATGTTTGAAGAGTTTCTTTTTTACGAATTACGTTAATATGTTTCCCCCGACACTATTAATTAAATAACGCACTTGTAAGGAATTGAGAATCAAACTTTGACCAAAAAATAGGAATTGAGAATCAAATAGAAAATTGTCACCCAAGATACTGAACTTTTGAGCATATTGGGCTCCCTCCATTTATTTTAGAAGTGGATTATTGGGCAAATGACAAGTCTAAGTACAAAGCCCAAGTGATTGAAGACCAAATGTAATTTGGGTTGAAGAGAATTTGAAGAGTATTATGGATAATGGAAGTGGAAGTATAAAGAAGTAGAAGTTGATATGTAAAATGAAGAAACTCAACCATGGAAGATCACCATGGTGAAGAAGGAAGAAGCAAATTGGGAAATTTCATTGCTCAGTTTCGTACCTTGTATTAGGACACATTTAGACTATATATACAAGTACAGTGTAAACATTGCTAGCTCTAACTAACTAACCAGCATAGGGCCCCACATGCACTACACTACTTACGCTATTAGCTACTACAACCAACTAATACAAGCTTTATTAAAAGCTAACTAATATCTCAGCATCCCCCTCCCCCTCAAGCTAGACATGTGTTGTCAAACACAAGTCCTAGCTTGGAACAAAGAAAGGAATGATGTTGTGCACCAAGAGGCTTAGTCATAATATCACCAATTTGAAGATTAGCAGGAACATGAATGGTAGAGAGAAATCCCTACTGAACCATATCTCGAACAAAATGACAGTCTATCCTCAAATTCTTCGTACGTTCATGAAACACAGGGTTAGCAGCAAGATGTTGAGCAGATCGATTGTCACAACACAACGGGATTAGTAAAGTGAGTTTAACACCAAGATCTGACAATAACCGTTCTAACCAGACTACCTCTCCTGTAGTAGCAGACATACTACGATATTCACTCTCAGTGTTAGACTTAGATACCGTTTTCTGCTTTTTTTGTCTTCCATGAAACCAGAGCTGCTCCAAAAAAAATACAAAATCTAGTCAAGGATCTACATGTAAAGGGACAACTACCCCAGTCTGCATCAGAATAGGCTAGCAATTTGAAATCAGAATCAGCAGGATAAAAGAGAGCACAATGAAGAGTGTCTTTGAGATATCTCAACAAATGTAATGTTGCATTCATATGAGGTTGTCGAGGAGAAGCCAAAAACTAACTCAATTGCTGAACTGTGTAAGCAATGTCGGGTCTAGAAAGAGTCAAATACAACAGTTTACCAAGTAGGCACCTATAAGACTCTGGATCAGAAACTGGCTCCCCTAAATCTAGAGAAAGTTGTTGTAAACCCCTTTGCATAGGAAAAGCTGAACTCTTACAATTCATCATATTAGCATCTGTGAGCAAATCAATGAAATACTTCCTTTGATTTAAAAGCAACCCTTTAGATGATCTAGAAATTTCCATACCAAGAAAATACCTTGCTAGACCTAAGTCTTTGATTATGAAGGTTGCATCAAGTGAAGCTTTGGTAGAATCAATAACTGCTGGATTATCACCAGTAATCAACAAGTCATCAACTCATCAACATAAGCAAGAACTACAGTAATGGTAGGTCCCATTTGCTTGATGAAAAGAGAGTAATCATGCTTAGACTAAACAAAACCCAAGGATAAAAGATGCTTATTGAGCTCAACATTCAATTGCCTACTAGCTTGCTTAAGGCCATACAAAGAACTTTTCAACTTGCAAACCATACCTGGAAAAGCACCAGAGTATCCTAAAGGAGGTTGCATATAGACCGCTTCATCAAGGAAACCATGCAAAAAGCATTGTTAATGTCCAATTGATGAAGAGGCCAAGATTTGGCTGCTGCTAAAGCAAGAAGAACTCGAACTGTTGAAAACTTAGCAACAGGGAAAAAAGTATGTTTGTAGTCTTTGTCTTTACCGCATTAAAACATTTAGCAACCAATCTTGCCTTTAATCTTTCTACCTCTCCATTAGGACGAAATTTTACCTTGTACACCCACTTGGAACCTATATCATGCTTTCCTTGTGGTAAAGAAGTCAATTCCCATGTCTGATTTGTCTCCAAAGCTTGAAGCTCTTTGTTCATGGCTTCAATCCAACCAGGATGTTTAATAGCTTCATTATAAGAAGTAGGCTCATTAGTAGAAAGAACATTGAAAAAGGATTTAACATAATCTTGGGAATAATGTTGAAGATCAGTAACATTAAAAACTTGGGACAAAGAGTTCCTAGTAGAAGTTTCTCTATGTGGTAAATGTGTGCAAATGAAGTCTTTCAATCGAGCAGGATGTTTAATTGCTCGAGTTGGTCTAGACAAATCAACTTCCTTTTGAACAGAATCAGGATTAGGATTAGGATTGGTTGGTGTAGTAGAATCAGAATTTGGTTAAGATGAAGGAGAAGGGATATAATTAGATGGTAAAGATGGTAAAGGAGAAGAATGTAAAATAGGAGATGGAGAAGCTGAATCAGATGTGGCAAGAGGCAAATTATGATGATCATCTTCATCACCAACAACAATATCATGAGGAAAATATAACAAGGAAGGATTGGCAACAGTTTTCCTAAAGGAGAAAATATGTTCTTTAAACTCAACATGTCTACTAACATAGAGTTTTTTAGAAGCTAAGTGATAAACTTTATAAGCTTTCTGACCTGGAGGATATCCCAAGAAGATACATTCTTGAGCAGTGGCATCAAACTTAGACCTTTGACTTCTAGGAACCAAGGCAAAACACCAACATCCAAATACTCTTATCTGATCATAAGAAGGCATGACTTTATGAAGAACTTCATAAGGAGTTTTCCACTGCAACACAGATGAAGGTAACAGGTTGATCAAATATGTGGTTGTTAATACACACTCTCCCCAGAATTGTGCAGGAAGTGAAGCATGCAATTTTATTGCTCTTACAGTCTCAACCAAATGCCTATGCTTCCGTTCAACCCTCCCATTTTTTTCTAATGTACCTGGGGGTGACCTTGGGTGAACAATACCCTTAGAAGACATAATCTCATGCATAAAAGAGTTTAAGAACTCAATACCATTGTCTGTTCTAAGGATCTCTATGGTTGTTTGAAATTGATTCTAAACATATGCTACAAACTCTAAAAATATCCTCCCAACCTGTTCCTTACTATTGAGAAGATATGTCCAAGTATTTCTTGAACAATCATCAAGGATGGTCAGGAAATATTTTGCACCACATAAAGATGGTGATGTGAACCCCGTTGGGAGATTCACGAGAGGATCGAAGATGGACTCGTAAATGGTCGTCTCTCGTATGGTTGGATAGATTTTAGAGTCGAATCGACTAGACTTTGGTGAGAAGAGAATTGAAAGGATGAGAAGGTGATCTCTTTTGAGGGAGATCGGAAGAATATGGGATGAGAAGAGAATATTAGGTGACGCCTTTAAGAAACGAATCTGGAGACAACTCGATAGAGTAACGGTATATTCAAACAAAGCGTGAGAAATACAATGAGAGGCGTGCTCCTTATATAGGAGAAGGAGGCGCGCCTAACCCTAGAAAACCCTAGCGGCGTGGACGAGTGAAGGGGGAGGCAAGCATGCGGCCCAACCACTTGGCCCAAGCCCAAAATGCATAAAAATAGTAAAGACATAAGTAGCAATGTTTCGGAATGGAAATAGTTCTAAAAATAGCAAGAAACTAAAATAGGTCACGGTGGCCTAGTCGCGAGTGTCGCGACAAGGCCGTGACAAGGCTGTGGCGCGCCAATGGCGTGTCGCGACGCTGGCAAGCGCGCGGCACGACTTTGACGTGCTGAGGCTGGCGCGCGCTCGGACCTCGAGTGTCAAAGCCGAGGCGCGCAGGAACCTCAAGTTCCCACGCCGGGGTGGCCCGGCGTGGCATGTGGCTCGACGCACGTGACTGGGACGGTGCCGAGAAGGAGGTTCTCGGCGCTGCGGTGCGAGGCGTCGGGCTGGAGACTCGGCGCGCCTATGGTGACGAGGCATGTGGAGAGGGGCGTGCCGGTGGTTGCGCCGTGGCTTGCGATGGCGCGCGCGATGATGGACGAAGTGGCTCGGGTTATGGCCCGAGTCCTAGCTCGTGTGATCGGTCCATCGGAGCGCACGGACAAGTCCTCCTCGTCTTGGCTAGCCGTCCCGGTGGGGCTCACATCACCCTCCCCCCCTTGGGTGGGAAACGTCCCCGTTTCCTCGTCATGATCCTCGGAATCTATATATGGAGAAAGATCCGAGACATTGAAGGAGGCGGAAACGTTGTATTTACCCGGGAGGTCGAGGATGTAAGCGTTGTTGTTGATACGCCGGAGAACCTTGAATGGACCGTCCCCTCGTTGGTGGAGCTTCGTCTTCCTAGCAGCGGGAAAACGATCCTTCTTCAAATGGAGCCAGACCAAATCTCCGGGCTCAAAGATCAACGCGCGGCGCCCCTTGTTGCGCTGGGCCGCATATTGATCGGCGCGTCGCAGCAGTTGCGCCTTGGTGCGCTCATGTAGACGTCGGATGTGGTCGGCGCGGTTGACCGCGTCAACATGCTCCTCGGGCTTGAATGGCAAAGGCACCAAATCCATAGGCGTGTGAGGATTACGCCCGTAGACCACCTCGAAAGGGGTCATCTTCGTCGCAGAGTGAAAGGACCTGTTATACGCAAACTCAACATGGCAAAGTAAGTCCTCCCACCGACGTGGGTTTGCCTTGAGCATCGTCCGAAGAAGAGTGCCCAAGGTCCGATTGGTCACCTCAGTCTGACCATCGGTCTGGGGGTGATAAGCAGTTGAAAACAAGAGTCGTGTTCCTAATTTCCCCCAAAGCGTTCTCCAAAAATGGCTGCAGAACTTAGTATCCCTATCACTAACAATAGTTTTAGGAATACCATGTAGCTTTACCACATGTTCGAAGAACAAATTAGCGATTTCCACCGCGTTGTTTGTCCCCTTACAAGCAATAAAGTGGGCCATTTTGGAAAACCGGTCCACGACTACGAAAATAGAGTCCTTCCCACGCCTCGACGTCGGAAGGCCCGTAATAAAATCCATGGAAAGATCTTCCCACGGGGCGTCCGGAATTGGAAGTGGCGTGTAAAGTCCATGCGGTTGGGAGCGAGACTTGGCAGTATGGCACGACACACAACTTTGACAATACTTGTGAACATCTCGAGCCATGTGAGGCCAAAAGAAATGCTCACGAAGTGCTGCCAACGTTTTGGCTATGCCAAAGTGGCCTCGACCATCATGAGCCTCTTGGAGCAAGAGATGTCTCACCGAAGATGCCGGAATGCAAAGCTTCCCAGCTCGGTAAAGATATCCGTCGTCCAAGAAGAAGGACTCATGGATCCGCGAACGCTCAAGGTCCTTTATGATTGAGGAGAAGTACGTATCTGAGGCGTACAACTCCTTGATCATAGCAAAACCAAGCATTTTTATATGTAAATGGGTGATAAAATGTACCTGCGAAAGAGAGCGTCGGCGACGACGTTCTCTTTTCCTTTTTTGTGAGCAATGACGTAAGGAAACGTCTCCATAAACTCAACCCAACGTGCGTGGCGCCTATTTAGAGTCGTTTGACTCTTAAGATAAGCCAAGGCCGCGTGATCCGTATGAATTACGAACTCGCTTGGCCAAAGATAATGTTGCCACGTCTTTAGGACCCGAATAAGAGCGTAGAGCTCTTTATCGTAGGTCGGATAATTCAGTGTAGCCCCAGCTAGCTTTTCGCTAAAGTAAGCGATAGGCCTTTGTTCTTGAAGGAGTACTCCGCCAATACCATAATCGGAAGCGTCGCACTCGATCTCGAAGCGCTTTGTAAAGTCCGGCAATTGCAGGACCGGGGCTCGGCATAAAGCATCCTTCAAGGCCTCGAAGGCGGCCTCGTGATGCGGCATCCACTTTATTGTGGCGGCCTTCTTGGTCAAGGAATGGAGTGGCCCGGCGATAGAACTAAAGTCCTTGACGAATCGCCTATAGAATCCAGCTAGCCCCAAAAAAGAACGAACCATAGTGGGTGTCGTTGGGGTTGGCCACTCACGGATGGCCCGGATTTTGTCAGAATCCACTCGTAGGCCATCCTTGGATAGGACGAAGCCAAGAAAATTCGTCGTATCCGAGCAAAACACACATTTGTCCAGGTTTACATATAAAGAGTGTTCGCGGAGGCAATCTAACACCTGCCTAAGGTGCCCCGCGTGATCGTCCAAAGTTCTACTATAAACTAAAATGTCGTCAAAATACACGACGACGAAAAGTCCCAAAAATTTACGTAAAACAAAGTTCATAAGACGCATAAAAGTAGAGGGAGCATTAGTGAGGCCGAAGGGCATCACCAACCACTCATAGAGACCATGTTTGGTCTTGAACGCTGTCTTCCACTCGTCCCCTTCTTGCATCCGAATTTGATGGTAGCCGCTCCTCAAATCTATCTTCGAAAACAGCACAGCCCCATGCAACTCGTCTAACATGTCGTCCAAGCGGGGAATCGGGTGACGGTACTTGATGGTAATCTGGTTGATGGCTCGGCAATCCACGCACATCTCCAAGAACCATCCTTCTTCGGCACCAAGATAACCGGAACCGCACACGGGCTAAGGGACTCTCGAACCTAATCTTTGTCCAAAAGAGATTGGACTTGACGTTGAAGCTCTTGAGTCTCCTTAGGTGACGCCCTATACGCAGCCCGGTTTGGCAATGAAGCGCCGGGAATGAGATCAATGCGATGCTCGATCCCCCGAATAGGTGGCAACCCGTCGGGGATCTCGGCAGGCATAACATCAGAATACTCCTGCAGCAAGTCAGAAATAGGAGTGGGTAATACATGTGTCGAATCAATGGAAATATTAAGTAATGGACACAAAAGAAAGCAAGTAGTACTCCCCTCGATGTGTTTGACCACATCGCGCCGACGGCATAGGAAAAGCCGGTCTTGCACCGAACCGAGAAGAGGTGGCTCGGCGTCCTCGCGCACCCGAGGTGCAAACTGGGCACCCTGCTGCTGGTCACCAGTGCCTGGCCAGGGATGAGATTCGGCACCGGGCGCGCCGCTGGAAGGGCGCTGGCTCGAGCCCGCACCACTGGGCATGGGCGCTGGCGCTGTGAACTGCGCAGCCGAGGACGAACTCGGCGTCCGGGGGTCTTTCTTCAACTTTTGTCGGCGTTTCTGGTCTGGATCATCATGAACACCAGAATGGTGTGTTTGGACACCAGGAGCGCCGACGAAATCTGTCTCATGGCCAGAAACGCCGTTGGAGCGCGAACTCGGCGTAGGCGCGGCCTGGGACGTGTCCCGAGCGTTTTCTTGTTGCCTTTCGGCCTCATCCTGCAATGCTTCACTCGGAGACATAGGTAAGATTGTCACGCGTTTACCATGGTAATTGAACATGTAAGTGTTCAATCGGCCATCATAAATCACGTGACGGTCAAACTGCCATGGACGGCCAAGAAGAATATGGGTGGCGTCCATGTCCGTGACGTCAAAGAGTATTGAATCGGAATATAAACCAATAGAAAAGGAAAGATTAACCTGTTTACGGATCCAATGGTCGCCATCGTTGGAGATCCATGCAAGCTTGTACGGCCTAGGATGATCCGTTTGTGGCAACTTGAAATGATCGACCACTTTCCTTGACAAGAAGTTTCCGCACGATCCCGATTCTATGATCACACTAAGGGACTTGTTTTGTACCAAGCACCGAGTACGGAAAATGTTTTCCCGTTGATCGGTGGGCACGGATTCCCTCATGCTAAGCGCTCGGCGCGTCACTAGCAACAATTTGTCGACGCCGGCGTCGATGTCCGAAGGCGCACAATATGCACCGTCTTCGATTGGCGCGGCGTCCTCCTCTTCGGACTCGAGTTCATCCACACTCTCATACGCCGCGGATTGAGCCGAAAAGAGCACTCACTTCGAGTTAGGGCAATCACGTTTCAAGTGCCCTCGGCCACCACATAAATAGCACTCGATGTCTCGAGTCCTTTGTGGGGTAGGGGCTGCCTTATCACGGTTTTGGCCAACCGAAGCACCCTTGGAGTCCGTCGTTGGGGTACCTACCTTGGATTTAGACATGGAAGGAGGAACAAACCGGTTAGTACCAAAAGAGGATGGACTAGGGGAAGAATTATACCTTGTGAAAGTGGACGTCTTTGGCCTCTTGAATTGCATGTGAAGCTCCATGGCCGTGTGTATCAAGCGTCCCAAATCTTTAATGGGCAAGACAACCAACCGATCTCGGATCCATTGGTGAAGCCCCGCCACAAAACAAGACCTCAATGCTCCCGGGGAAGCGCTAATGCCGGCTTTGAAGAACAAGTCTTCGAGGTATGCAAAAAACTCCTCGGGCGTCCGAGAACCTTGTCGAGCGTCTTGGATCAAGATCCTCACTTTCTCCTTGTAGTCGGGCGGGATGAACTTCCTCTTCATAATAAACACTAGTTGATGCCATTCGGTTATGGGTGCCTTACCCTTTCGGGCCCGATCCGATTCGAATCGGTTCCACCACATCCGAGCGGCACCTCTAAAATGAAGTGTCACCACCTCGACCTTCTCGTGCTCCTCGTAATGGCAATGTTTGAGCACGTGCTCGGTACCCTGTAACCAAGAAATAAATTCATCAGGGTTGTAATTACCAAAAAATTCTTCAAATTTTACCTTGACGTCGCGGCGTGATACATGCGCCGGACGATCGTTTGCGGCGCGCCGGTTGGCATGCGGAGGAGGTGTGCGTCGGCGTCGTGGCCTCGACCATGACCTCGGCTGGAGACGTCGCTTCCGTCGCTGGGGTCCTCGTCCTCGTCGCGCCGAGGGCGCCGCTGGTGCTCACGGTATCGGTCTTGGCGAAGCCGATCCCCGTTGCGCCGAGGCCGTTCGCGGTTGTCACGGCCCTCAAGCCGATCATACTCCGCACGGTTCACGGGCAACTTGGGTCTCGGAATCCAATCCCGATCCCGATCTATCCACTCCTCCGAATCATGGACCGGAGGGTGGTCGAAATCCTCCTCGGAAGCTTCCTCGTACTCCGTCATAGAGTCCTCGGTTTCCGAATATGGAGTTGTGGGGCTTTGATGGCCTCGATAGTCATCGACATCGAAGTCATCTCTGCCTTTTTATATCTTTTTCTTAGGCGTCGGAGTGACCGCCTTTTTCTTCTTTTTCGATTGTTGACGCCGCCACTCCTCGGAGTCATACTCCTCATCGGATTGAACGTCAACAATGTCGTCCACCTGTTGAGCTTGGTTAGTGGGTCGGCTTTCCTTCATGGATTCCAATCGTTGGATCCCATTCGGGTTAGTCGAATCCACCAAAGGCCCTTTCGCTTTTTCTTGTGCCGAAGCCCGCGGAACCGAGACGCCGTGTGGCGTTACGCTCGGGTGCGCGTGCGCTGTGTGGATGGTCACGGCTGGTGGCGCCGACTGCTGGTTGAGGAACCTCGTCAATAGTCCTTCGAGGTTGGCAAAACGCGCCTCAAGCGCCGCGAGACCCGCTGCGGGGGCGAGCCCTTGCGCCGATGCGTTCGGCGCGCCGAGAAGGCTACTAGGCGCCGGCGGTGGGTTCGGTGGCTCAATTCCTTGTTGGTTTGAATGGTCATCCCCTTCCATGCTTCCGTCTCCAATCTCAACCATAGACATGAAAGCAAAGGGGTTAAATAATTTCACAAACAACAAGCAAGAAGAAGCGCCGAGATATTGTAAGACTCACCACGCAAGTACTCTTAGTTTGCACGAAAAGTACTCGAAGGGTATGGGAGGTTAGGATCTCGACGTTGCACAATTATGGAACAAAGAGAGTAAGAATAAGCAAGCACAAACAAGCAAGTAAGAAGAAAAGTGATGCGGCGTCGGCTTTGGGTAAGCCTTGGCACGAGAAAGGAAAGGATAAGATTGGAGATCTCGACCTTAAAGGGGAAGGCGAGATTGAATGAATAAGATAGAAACAAAAGATATGCAATCAATCACAAAGATATGCAATCAATCAATTAGTTGCAAATCAATTAAGAGAATATTTTGTGGGATATGAGAGAGAGAAGATAGCCGATTGCCTTATGGGAACACTTGCCTTATTTTGGCTTGTGTGGCCCCACAAAATCTTTTTTTTTTTTTAATTTATGAAAGGATAAGATTGCCTTATTTTGGCTTTCCTTATCCAATTTTTTTTTTTTTTAAATTCGGCAACTAACAAAGATATGGGATATATTTCCCAAGATTCTTGCAACAACTAAGAAGATTTGAGATAAGGCCAAATCTGACCAAATCTCGCACCAAACAACCTATGCACACGACACACACAATCAAATCAATCGAACAAAGCAAGTAAGATGCAAGCAAAATTCGAAAACTCGATGATGAACCGAAACTAGTGCAAGTCGGTAGGGTTTTGGCGATGTTTTTGTTGATTTTTCTGATTTTTTTTTTTGAAGCAAATAACGATGGATCTAAGTGAATGATGGTAGATATGGCGGAAGCTAACGAAAATGGTGGTAGAAAAAAAAATTCGTGCAAAAAACGAGTAAAAGCGAGAGAAAGACTTACGCAATCCGAGGCTCTGATGCCAGTTGATGTGAACCCCGTTGGGAGATTCACGAGAGGATCGAAGATGGACTCGTAAATGGTCGTCTCTCGTATGGTTGGATAGATTTTAGAGTCGAATCGACTAGACTTTGGTGAGAAGAGAATTGAAAGGATGAGAAGGTGATCTCTTTTGAGGGAGATCGGAAGAATATGGGATGAGAAGAGAATATTGGGTGACGCCTTTAAGAAACGAATCTGGAGACAACTCGACAAAGTAACGGTATATTCAAACAAAGCGTGAGAAATACAATGAGAGGCGTGCTCCTCAAGTTCCCACGCCGGGGTGGCCCGGCGTGGCATGTGGCTCGACGCACGCGACTGGGACGGTGCCGAGAAGGAGGTTCTCGGCGCTGCGGTGCGAGGCGTCGGGCTGGAGACTCGGCGCGCCTATGGTGACGAGGCATGTGGCGAGGGGCGTGCCGGTGGTTGCGCCGTGGCTTGCGATGGCGCGCGCGATGATGGACGAAGTGGCTCGGGTTATGGCCCGAGTCCTAGCTCGTGTGATCGGTCCATCGGAGCGCACGAACAAGTCCTCCTCGTCTTGGCTAGCCGTCCCGGTGGGGCTCACATCAGATGGTGTTTTTACATGGACCCTAAAGATCCATGTGCACTAATTCAAAAGGCACTTTAGCATGAAAATAACTGATATCAAAAGGGATCTTGTGATGTTTATACAGAGAACAAGTAATACGATCAAAGCAGTAGTATGAGAGCATCTACAATCAGTCATATGCCTCAATTTAGAAATAGAAACATTTGATTACAATCATTATGATGAAGTTTATCCAATATAGTAGAAGCATCAACAAAATAAGAACTTGCATGATCACTAGAATCTGAAAACTTCAGTCTGTATAAACCCCTTTCCTTGTATCCTTTTGCTATGACCTTTCTAGTTGAATGGTCATGTAGCAAAAAATATTGTTCAAAGAATGTGAACATCAATCTGTTATCAGCAAGCAACTTAGGTACTGACAACAAGTTATGTCCGAAGGATGGCAAATACAAGACATTCCTCAGTGTTAATTGTGAAGAGAAATGGATCGTGCCCATAAATTCTACCCTTTGGGTTGATCCATCAGGTAAACCAATTAAGATAGGCTTAGCTAATGATTGCATTACAGCAAATAATTCTTTATTAAAAGAAATATGGTCTGTTGCACCAGAGTCTACTATCCAAGTATGATCTAAACAATCCAGGGAAGCAACATTCAATAATACATGCAAAATTAATTGACCTTGAAGCAAACTGAGCACCATTAGTAGAAGTTCCTTCACCATGCATCTATGATTGCATCTTCTTGTAGATCTTAGCAAAGACAACATTAACAAGAGTATCATCAAGCTTGTTTGTGCCAAAATCCTCCAAAGGAGTATTATCAATCACTCATGTGTCAACCTGAA
Source organism: Fallopia convolvulus (assembly GCA_964016875.1). NCBI lineage: Eukaryota > Viridiplantae > Streptophyta > Magnoliopsida > Caryophyllales > Polygonaceae > Fallopia > Fallopia convolvulus. The sequence continues at coordinate 6,081,415 of OZ024720.1, forward strand.
CCATCTGATTGACATTTGCAGCAATTTTCCCACCAGACTGATTTTTAGAGCCTTTCCACCAATCTGGATAACGAACAATCTTGAAACATATTTCCTTGAGATGTCCTTTTTCATTACAATGATCACAATACCTCTCATCTCTAGGCCGTTTACCATCTCTCTTCCATACTTGGCAGATCCAGAACCATTTCCTGAATTCTTACTATTACCGGAACCATAACTTGAACCAGCATGTCCTTTAGCACTCCCGACATTATTACCAATTCCCTGAAAACCTATATTCCCTTGCCTATTAACAGCTAAGGCATTTCTATCTTGAATTACTGAACCAGTAAGTTCTTTCTTTTTTTCAACACTCTGTACCATCTGAAAATCTTTATTGATAGTTGGCAAAGGATCATAAGCCAATATAGTGCTCCGAGTGTTCTCATAGGCATCATTCAAGTCCATGAGAAACTGCATCATTCTTGTGTTTGTCTCTTTCTTATACATCCTTTTCAGCAAAGTACATGAACACTGTTCCATTGCACCACAAGTACAAACGAGAACACCTTCGATTAGTTGAATTCGTCCCAGACTCTTTTAAGCTTACCATAGTAAGCAGTAACACTAAGATTTTCTTGCTTAATCCGACTTAGCTCTTTCTGAAGTTGATAAATCAGAGGTGCACTAGACTCCTCAAATCTTTCACGAAGTTCATCCCATAATGCCTTGGAAAAACGAGCATACAGGAAATCTTCAGCAATATCTCCATTCATCGAATTAATGATCCAACTAAGCATCATACAATCACATCTAATCCATCTCTCATAATATTTAGATTCCTCACCAGGTTTCGTACATTTTCCAATGATAAAACCTAGTTTCATTTTTGATCCAAGTGCAATATGAACTAATCTACTCCAGCTATGGAAATTCTTCCCATTGAACCGCATCACAACAAGATAATTCCTTGGTTGATCCAAATAAGAGAGGAAAAGCAGATTAGAGTAATTACTTCTTATTTGAGACATGATCGGAGTTGGACGAAACTGACTTGTGGGATGTGCCGTCTAAATGACTTGACATGATGTGATCCTGGAGCTCAGAACCTGAATCTCGTCTTCTCGTGTAATTTGAAGAACATAGAGGAGGAAAATCAAAAGCTCTGAAGGTCTTCAGTTTCGAATGATGAATCAAAACAATGGCGAACAAGAAACTTCAAGAAAAGCCGCAATCAATCGAGTTGAAGAACTCAATTGAAGAAGAAAATTAGGATCGCTGGAGTTGTAGTCGCTCTAATACCATATAAAGAAGTAGAAGTTGATATCAAAAATGAAGAAACTCAACCATGGTGAAGAAGGAAGAAGCAAATTGGGAATTTTCATTACTCAGTTTTGTACCTTGTATCACGACACATTTAGACTATATTTACAAGTGTAGTGTAAACATTGCTAGCTCTAACTAACTAACCAGCATAGGGCCCCACACGCACTACACTACTTACGCTATTAGCTACTACAACCAACTAATACAAGCTTTATTAAAAGCTAACTAATATCTCAACAGGAAGGATCGAGCATTGTCCTCAAAAATTAAAGCAAACGGGTTGATGAAGATTAGAGTAGTTTCATCGACATTGATCTACAAAAATCAGTGTTAAGTTCTTGAGCAATTTTAACCGACTTCAACCTCCTATAATAGTACCTCTAGGAATGCATTTTTGTATCGAACGATCAAAGATCAGCTCCAAAATAATTAAGTGACTGTATTAGTGTGTGTTAATTAGTGAGTTTGTAAGTATGCCCATATACAATAGTTAGTTTTGTACAAACTTCTTTCTACATAAAAATAAAAGTAAGCATGTAAAATTAGTTGTCCTATTTACCCATCCTAATTCGATGAAGTGGGAAAAGCTGGTTTTTTCCAACAATAATATCAGAGCAGAGGTTCGTTCGACACCAACGATTGCTTGTTCCGGTTCAAGATAAAGGTTGGCATCACACACGATGATGACATGTTCAAGTTCATGGCGGACAACTACTCACATTGGTGGACGATGAAGGAAGACCACCTATATTGCAAGGATTTGCATGAGCCTCTCATCACAAAGGACAAGCCACAAGGAAAGACTGACAAGCCATTGGAGCTCTTGAACAGGAAGACGATTACAATAATCTAAACCGGAGAGGGTGAGAGCACCATCGTACCCGTACCTTGTCTCACCATGAGGCGTTGTCGGCGAGTCGAGTTGCTTGGGAATGCAACCCAAAGTGGGTGGTAAATTCCGTCCAAGGCTAACGGGCGAGAGACCTATAGAGAACAAGTACCACGAGGGAAAGATGAAAAAAACTTTGAAAAGAGAGTCAAAGAGTTCTTGAAATTGTCGGGGGAAGCGGATGGAGGCCGACAATGCGCCCCGATCGAATGTGGAACGACCATAAGACGGTCCGTTGATCGGCTTAGGGCACAAACTGACGTGGATTGAGGGGTGGATTAAGATCGGGAATTTGATCACGTCCGAGGAGCGTCATCCCAATGATCATGGGAGGTAGAGGGCGCCGTCATGGCGTGCCTCGACACCTGTGTGCTCCAAGCGTCGGCTCGCGTCCCCTATTCAACTCGTCTTGAAACATGGACCAAGGAATTTGACATGTTCGCGAGTCAACGGGCAAGTATGAGCATACTTATCTGGACCCAAAAGATGGTTAACTATGCCTTAGCGGGGCAAAACCACAGGAAAATCTGGTGGGGCCTGAAGTGTTACTAATGTACAAATCGTTCGTCTAACTTGAGTATATGGGAGAAAGACTAATTGAACCATTTAGTAGATGGCTCCCTCTGAAGTTTCCCTCAAGATAGTTGGAGCTCATATGCGAGTTCTATTGGACAAATCTAATGATTACAGGCATTGGGGGCAGAACGTTTGTACAAACTTCTTTTTACATAAAAATAAAAAGTAATATTGTAAAATTGGTTGTCCCATTTACCCCTCTTAATTCGAAGAAGAGGGAAAAGTTGGGCTTTCCCAACAGTAATATCATAATAGAGGTTCATTCGACGCCAATGATTGCTGATTTCGGTTCAAGATGGAGGCTAGCGTCACACACGATGATGACATGTTTAAGCTCACGGTAGACAAATACTCACATTGGAGGACGATGATAGAAGACCACCTATATTGCAAGGATTTGCATGAGCCCATCATCACAAAGGACAAGCCACAAGGAAAGAGTGACAAGGCATGTGAGCTCTTAAACAAGAAGACGGTCACAATGAGCGAAAGAGTGACAAGGCATATGAGCTCTTGAACAAGAAGATGATCACAATGATCCAAGTACATCGATAAATCCTTATTCGATCATGTTTTTTATTGTACAAACGCTTTTGAATTATGGAAAAAGCTTAATTCCATGATTCAAAAGAAAAAGTCTCGTAATAAAGCCCTCCTATTGCGCTAGTTAGTAAAATTGAGTATAAAGATTGGCAAAGCATAATTAAGAACTTGAACAATTTCAAGGGGTTCGTAAATTAGCAAAATAAGGCCGAAATAAATGTTAAGGACGAAGCGTAAACCCTTCTACTCTTGAGGCTCTTTTTAGAGGGTTGAGACACGCTTGTGGTTAAGCTTAGTAACTCAACACCAGACGGGAAGTTTACCATGAACACTTCTTCTAAACGAGAAACCAAGAGGAAGGAATGAGGCCAGAATGCATAGTCGGAGGTGAAATTCGACCACAAGTAGAGCAGAGATGAGACACTTGGGCACAATAAAAGTCGAGGTCGAGATCAATCTCAATGATGATCCAAGTCACACTCGTGGGCTACATGCTACTATTATAACAAGACGAGCTACATAAAAGCATATTGTCGAAACCTTAACAAGGATCAAAGGTGTAGAAATCTCAAACTAGCTCAGTTCGACCCGATGAAGAGGCAAGATGAGAAGAGTGGCCATGGTAGATGAAAATCAATATATGTACCTCATCGGAGAAGAAAACTTCTTAAACATCACCTCTAATGATAGCTCTTGGATCGTCGACTCCTGTACTACTTCCATCCACATCTCCTCTCATGAAAGCTTCTTCCCATTCTACCAAAATGGCTACTTTGGTAATGTCCTAATAGGAAACCAAGGAAGGAGCAAGATTATCCGTAGGAGAAGTCATCCTGACTACAAACACAATATGCAAGATTTTCCTCAAAGACGTCAGGCATGTCCCTTAATATGCACCTTAACCTCATACCAACTAGAAAGCTTGATGATTTTAGTCAAGTGAATCACTTCGGAGATGACAAATGGAAGCTCACCAAAGGAAGCTTCGTCTGGACTCGAGGAAGGAAGGGCCATTATATGTGATGCAAGCTAAGGTTCACAAGGGAGAGGCAAACATACCAAGAGCGGACATTGAACTATGACACTAAAGGCTTGAGCATAAGAGCGAAAATGGGCTTCGTATCCTTGATTGAAAGCAACTTCTCCCAACTATACAAGGTAATTATCATGAACCATGTATTGATTGTTTGGTTGGTAACAACAAAGAGTTGCTTTCCAAAGACCTTCACAGTCTAGGATGATGTGTTCTGCCTTTCGGGCGGATTGCACGGGTGCCCGATCTAGGCTTGGATGGGCCTCAGATCTTCTCCAATGGGACGTAACCGGGATAAGCGCGAACCACAGTGTGGCTCGTGAGGGAAAACTCGACGGATCGAGTTCGGGTGGCCTAGGGCCGAGTTGAGGGTGTTAGGAAAAAGGATATAAAAGGGTTGGTTCAAGAATCGGATTTGACACCTAGGCCTAAAGGAAGAGAAACTCGATTCACAAAAGGCAATATGTATATAGCAAGGCGTAAATAAAACTGATTACAAAGAGTTCTTTAAATAGAGAATGTAAAACCTAACTAGGTCTAGCTAATGGGCCTATACTCACTATTGGGCCAGTCTCTTAAGCATAAGTAGACACAAGCCCAAAAATAGTAACATCGGAAACATAAATAGAAACTAGCTATAAATAGAAACATGCCAAAATAGGAATATAATAAATATAATATTGACAATCTAGGTCGGAATCCAGGGCGGACGCCAAGGTCTCGGTAGACTCGGGCTCATTGTCATCGATCTTGGTCTAGGACCGGATCGCATCATCCTCCCTCCCTTAGAATTGAAGCGTCCTCACTTCGAGCTCGGGAGATCCGGGGAGAGGCGGATGGTCGGATTTGATGGCGATGGTCGGACCAGTTGATGTGTTTCGCCTTTCGGGCGGATCGAACAGCTGCCCGATCTAGGCTCAGAAGGGCCTCGGATCTTCTCCAACGGGGTGTAACCGGGATAAGAGCGAGCCACAGGGTGGTTTGCACTTATTCAAGAAAGGATAGGATTGAGTCTGAATCCTAGGGCCTGAAGCGTGAGGGAAGTAACCAAGAAAGGACATGATTGAGTCCGAATCCTAGGGTCGGCAAGGGGGCTCGGCCAAGAAAGGGCGTTTAGGGTTAGAAAGGGGTGACGCCTAGGCCTTAGGGAAGAGAAACTCGATTCACAAAAGGCAATCTGTATATAGCAAGGCGTAAATAAAACTGAATACATCAAAAATATAATAGTAACGAGCTAGGTCAGAATCCAAGGCGGACGCCAAGGTCTCGGTAGACTCGGGCTCGTCATGATCGATCTCGGTCTAGGACCGGATCGCATCATAGGAGAAGGAAGAAAATCCTTGATCTTGTGCACACCAACGTGTGATCCATGTTTGAGAGAGCCCTCAATAATGGATCATATTTTGTCACCTTCATTGATGACCACACGAGGAAGGTATGGGTGTACATGCTGAAATCCAAAGACCAAGTTCTCGACGCATTCAAGGAGTTTGTTGCTCGAGTAGAATGTGAGATAGGTCAGACACTCAAGAGTGTTCGTTCGGACCATGGTGTCAAGTATCAAGGTCCCTTTGAGGCATTCTATAAAGCTTGTGGGATTATGTAGGGAAAACACTACCTAATATGCCACAAGTGAATATGCTTGTTAAGAGGATGAACCGGATAATTCAAGAAGAGTTTGGTGCATGCTCTCTCAGACCAAACTACCCAAGTCATTTTGGGGAGAAGCTGTGATGACAATAGTCGACATTATCAATCTCACACCATCTGTTCCCTTGGAAAGAGATGTCCTAGAGGAGGTTTGGACCAAAAATAAGGTCTCCTACAACCATTTGAAGGTGTTTGGGTTCAGGGTGTTCCTTCACATTCCCAAGGACAAACGATCCAAGCTAGATGCTAAGACCAAGGAATATAATGCATCTATCTTGGTTCACGTAGAGATAATTTTGGATACCGACTTTGGGATTCAGTCAACAATAAGGTTGTTAAAAGTCGTGATGTCATGTTATTCAAGGACTAGACAATCGAAGACATCCAAAGGTCAGAGATGTGAAGGTCTAAAGTTAATAGGAGAAAAGACGTTAGTCCTTTTCTTCAATGATGAAAAAATTCAAAAGAAGCAGTCAAGAATGATGACGTTAGTACAAAAGATGGTGCCCAAAATATTGACCAAGAAGAAACAGAGGAGCATGGAGAAGAATCTAGAACCCCACCAACGCTTGAGCCAAGACATTCTGCTAGAGATAAGAGACCGTCTAAGCGATATAGTGTAGAAGAGTATGTGATCCTATCAAATTAGGGAGGCCTTAGAGCTATAAAGAGGTCTTCAATGACACTCACAAGGAGGAGTGAAAACGAGTCATGCAAGAGGAGATGTAATTCTTGCATATGAATCACACATACAAGTTGGTGGAGTTACCGAAAGAGAGACGAGCCCTAAAGAACAAGTGGGTTTATCAAATCAAGTCACAGGAGAGAAATTTGAAGCCTCGATACAAGGCTCAACTGGTTGTGAAAGGATTCAATCAAAAGAAAGGTGTCAACGTTGTTCTTGGTCTAGCAGATACTCTAGACTTGAAGATTGAGCAGCTTAATGTCAAGATGGCATATCTCCATGGTGATTTAGAGGAGTTGAGCTACATGGAGCAACTAAGGTAGAGTACTAAGGTAGAGTACATAGCAATAAGTAAAGCTTGCAAGGATCAGAATGGATGAAGAATTCTTGCTTGAGATGGGAGAAAAGTAAGATAAATATATCTTTCTATGTGAGAATTAGAGTGTTATTCACTTGGCAAAAAACGCAATCTTTGACTCATGCTCAAAGCATATCGATATACAATATCATTGGATTAGAGGCGTTCATGAAGAAAACATTTTCTACCTTGACAAGGTACATACGGATGAGAACTGGTCAGATATTATCAATAAAGTACGGACTAAAAAGATTGAAGATTGTTGTCAAGGCATTTACATCAAAACACTTTCAAATTAAATCGGGAAGGGGAAAATTTATTGGGCTTTGTCTATTTAATTTGGAAGTGGATTATTGGGCCAATGAGGTATAAGGCCTAAGTACTTAAAGACCAAATGCAACTTCAGTTGATGAGAATTTAAAGAAAATTCTAGACAATGGAAGTGGAAGGATCGAGAATTATGAAAATTAAGGTTTCGTTTCGCAATGCTTATTTGGTTGCTTATAAGCATCCAATTGCTTATCTGAAAAAAAAGTATCGTTTTACATGTTCGGAGACAATTGCTTATTTGAAATAAAGTACTTATTTCTAATACTTATCTGCCGAAAAGATAATCAGTACCCCCACCTTATTTCAAATTAGCAAACTTATCTAACAAAATATAAGTAAGTGGGATGCACAAACAAATATTTTAACAACTGCAAATCCCTTTCCATATTTCCCATATTTGAACTACCCCTCTCTCGTTCTCCTCCTTTCTCTCTTTTTCACTCTTTCGAAGCTCCCCGTGCTCTCATCAATGGGGCCCGATTGTGTTCGTCTTCAATGTGCCCGACCGAGTTCGTCTTCAATGGAGCCCGACTGCGTCGTCTTCGTGTAGAGGAGGAGAACAAAGGAACGATCTTCAAACCAAGCTTCAATGGAGCTTCAAATCGCTCGGCCGAGTTCATCATCAAATGGCACGAGGGAAAATGACAATTGAAAATATAGCCAGGTTAATTATGAGAAGACAATATTTAGCGAGCTAGCGATCGTGGGTACTGACATTGGGGTGTCCTGAAGGTAGACGAACATATATTATGAATGGCGGGGTAGCTTTTTATCGAGCTTCAATGGAGGTCGTAGCTTCAAGGGCGGGGCAAAATCAAGCAATCTCATTAAAAATTATTTTAAATTTTTTTTTACCCTTTTGTTAAGAGGGTTTCTTGACAACAAATAAATTTATAATCAAGACCGCGTTGTGTATAGTGAAGCCAGGTTCGTCCACGAGAGAAAGTCTAGTGTCAAATTTTATTACTTAGAGCGCAAGCAATCAACAAAAGCAAGGGTCCTCACAGAAACAATCATGCATACAAACGTTTAATAAAACATAAAGATCATGCCTTTATCACATAAAGTTGTTAACTTTCGTCAACTAAGCAAGAAATCAATCAACTTTCGGTAAATTAATGAACTTGTCAATCTATCTCTTCTACTTCAACTAGGATTGATCCACTTTTGTTTCAAAAACCCTAAGTTGATTATTCTGATTCAATGTTTCCGCTTTCGCTTCAACAATGAATGAGAAATTTCCTTTAAACTTTCGTTTCAAGGATTAAGAGAAAGATAATAGAATCATGCAATAAAAACAATCAAATCATGATCATAAACAAGCATGCATAAAAGGGTCGTTATCGACCCTTTTATGCATGCTTAAAAGGGTCGTTATCGCCCCTGGTTACTGACCCTATGTACGTCAAGTACGACCTTAAAAGGGTCATTATCGACCCTCACAGGGTAGTTATAGACCCCCCTTCAGCAATGAAAATTGTGTTGCAACTGAGAGTAAAACTTCGGTAGAGGGTTCGTTACACCTCAGTTTGACTCGCTTCTTTTTCCGTAGGCTCAGTAACAAGTTTCTCTACTTCTTTCTTAGCTCGAACTTGATTCTTCATCTCTTTATGGACTTCATTCCTTGAGATTTTCCTTGGCTTTGCTCCTTTCCTCAAAATATGCTCCAAAACAGCTTCTAAAAACCTATAAAACACCACCAAAGCTTATGTAGACTCCATATCTTAAAGAAATACGAAACACGCCTAAAAAGACGGGCGTCACCTTTATCAAGCCCTTTTGAATAATTTTATACACATTTCTTATAATATCAACAACTCAGTTTATCGAAAACATCCCAGATTATTTGAAAAATAATCAAATGAAATCAACATCTCATATCAACCATAAGTATCAATATCACCCGAAATGGCCTGGGACAGTGGAACTTCGAGGCAGGAAGACCAGTGGCAGAGAGAGCTCGCCCCTCGAAGTTGGGGTTTGGCACGATCTCCCTCCCCGAGGAACTGTGTTGGCCGTCCCTCTTATGCTTCTTCCTCTTTTCCTTGCGGGGCAACGCCTCCGCTTCCTTTTGCTTAGACCCGGCCCCGTCACTGGATACTCGAGGGGCGTGGGAGGACGTTCTGATAGTGTCTTCTTTGGATGCCCCCCTTAATAATTTTTATCCCAGCAGCCTTCGCAGGGACAACACTTTCATCGTCGGAGCCGATACTTTCGCCGTCAAGGCCTTCGGGGCCCGAGATGTCTGTGCGGCGGGGCCCGCGACTTTCTTACCCTGGGCCCTCGAGGCCAAGGCAACCAGAAGATTCAATGAAAAAAGCAAGTTAGTAAAAGAGAAAGGGAAGCATCGCAAACAATCAAAAACCGAGTGTGTGGTCTAAGCAAGGCTCGTGATCATCACAAACAATCAAAAAACCTAGAATGCGTGGTCCGAGCAAGGCTCGAGATCATCGCAAGCAATTAAAATCTAAAGTACACATGCGTGGTCCGAGCAAGGCTCGAGATCATCGCTTGGTATGTCCGCTTTTTAGGTAGGTTTTTAGTGTCTAGATAGATTAGATTTAGTTGGTTTTTGTGCTTGAGTTCTATGTTTTTCAGTCTTTTTGCTTTAGTTTTCGTATTTCCTTGATATTCGGAAACTACGCGTATTTTGTGTCTTTTGTAGGTATTTTGGAGCGTAACCGAAGAATTTGGAGTACCATACGAAGAGGTGGACGAGCTATGAAGAGAAGTTAAGGAAGGAGGCCGAGAAAAGAGTAGAATCAAGCCAAAGGAGCTCGTGCACGAGCCAAGGCAATCCAAGAACGACCCAACAAGGTCGTGCACGAGCCTACACATGCCGAGATCGACCCATCCCAAAAGACAAGTCTCAGGACCGACCCCAGGGGGGTCGAGAACGACCCTATGTGGGTCGTGCATGGCGCCGACTCTTGCATTATTCCAAGATCTTTTGTACTATATTCTATCTTTTATTTTAGGAAGTAGTTTTATCTTGTTTCCTAGTGTAATTAGGGCTCCTTTTTCTCTATAAAAGGGGGCTAGACCTTCTAGTTAAAATATCTCTTTTCTAGCTTTGGTTTGGAGGTTGTTTGGGGATTAAGAGGAAGACTTGAAGGACAAGTTGGAGAAATTTGTAAGACCTCTTTGTTTTTATTTGAATTTTCGGTTTATTTTCATGATCATGTCTTCTTCTTCCATCTCAATGTGTGAGTAGTCTTCTTAGATTCTAGGGTTGGGTGAAAACCCAACACAATCATGCATGTCTAAACTTGAATTCATGACTTGAATGCTTGAAAGATCATATCTATCTATCTTGTTCTTAATTCCTTTGCGAAAGTTGAGGCAATATCTTGCAATTAACCTAAAAGCGAAAGTGTAAAGTTGATTGCTTGATTAGATCTAAATAGGATTTTTTGCGAAAGTTGATATTCCTAGGTTGAAGGATAGATAGAAAGTTGTTTTATTTGCGACAGTTGATTGAATAACTTGAATTGTTTGCGACAGTTGACTTTTCTATGATCTAGATTGCATGATAGTTGTGAATTCTTGTTGAAAGCATGTATGGTTGTTGTTGTGGTAGCCCTATCCCTATGATTGCTCTTTTTATACTTGATTAAAACCCATTAAGTTGATTCGATCTCGACCCCATAAGGTCGTGTTCGACCCTTAGTCTCTTCTTTGTTCTCTTGCTTTTCGTAGTTTATCAACTAAGCTTTAGCCCTAATCTCATTCCCGTGGACGAACCTGACTTCGCTGTACTCAGCGGGGTCTTGAATATAAATTTATTTGTTCAAGAAAGCCTTCAACAAATTGGCGCCGTTGCCGAGGAGTGAGCAATAGTGCCTAGTTTAGTTGATATTTGGGGTTTGGGACTAGCCCTTACCCCTTTGTTTTTATTTATTTGTTTTCTTTGTTTTTGTTCGCAGTATATGCCATCTCGTTCTTCCCGGAGAACTCTTGAGATTGACTACTACAGCGAAACCTGAGAGGTCCTTCCATAGACGTTTGAGAGAACAACGAGCAATGGGCGACGCTAAGACTCTTGCTCAACAAATGGAGGAACTCCTTTCTGAGATGCAGCGCATACGAATGGACCGAGATGCTCAAGCTGCAAATGCGCGGCAGGCTCAGGCACAACTGGACGCTATCTCGACGAATGCCAAGCAATATATGCACCCAGAACTGAGGGTGCCCGAATCGGCGATAGTACTCCCGGAGATTAACCGCACTTTTGAGATTAAATCTCACTTTATATCCTTAATAAAGCGTTCTCAATTTGAGGGGAAACCCACTGAATGTCCAATGGAGCATATTAAGAACTTTATTGATTTATGCGACACCATTGCTGCTACCAATGTCGCACTTGAATATGTTCTCTTGAAGGCTTTTAAGTGGTCTCTTGCAGGAAAAGCTTTGAGTTGGTTGGAGAGTTTGCCACCAAGGTCAATTACAACGTGGAAGGCTTTGCATGATTTATTCATGACCAAGTTCTTTCCACCGACAAAAACAACGGAGCTTAGGAAGCGCATCACCTCCTACCATCAACTTCCAAACGAGACGCTTGTGGAGACATGGGAACGATTCCAAGAGCTTCTACGCCAATGCCCTACTCATGGGCAACCACTAGTACAGATTAATGTTCTCTCAGGAGTTTTATTACACTACTCTAGGGGGTTATTGAACCCCTGTTAAACGTGTGGCCGAGAAAAAACTCTCAGGGTTTTTTAAAACCCCCCGAGAGATATGCAAACGCTCAGGGTTTTTTATAAACCCCCGAGAAATATATCTAGGGGCTTTCTTAAAAACTCCTGATAAATATTTCTCAAGAGTTTTTTCAAAAAAATCCTCCAAAAGCACTTCTTGGGGATTTTAAAAAACCCCTGAGAAATTGTTCATAATTTTTTTTTTAAAAATCATTACCCAATACTACCATGCACAGATTTACCAAACAAGACTCCAATGTTTAAATAACTGTCTAAGGTCGATAAACACAAACACAACACTGTTTTTACAACTGATATTTGAAGTTCCAAATTCTAACATCCAAAACAACACAAGATTGTCTACTTAAAGTCTAAAAGCCAAGCTCCAAATTCTAAAGTCTAAAAAAACACTACTAAAATCCTAAAAACCAAGTTTCAAATGCAAGTGTAGGGGCTATTACGCATTTTGTGTCTCCAAATATTGCAGCCATTCCTCTCGCAACTCATCAATGAGATGTATGTCATAGCAAGTCGGTGAATCTTTAAAATACTGCAAAATCAAACATATATACTTATTGCATGGACATTAATTGTACATGGATAATAATATATATATATATATAACAACAATCAACAAAAATAATAATATAAAAATAGTAACATAAACAATTTTCAATAACAACTTTGATATCTGGGGCTATTGCTTATAGTTAAATTCGGGCCACTGGTTTGATTCTGGAGGTTAGTTGGTGATTAATATTAATGGAAGTAGAGTTTTGTCCAAACTTTTAAGATAGTGATCCATGATCTGAGTGTTCCTTTCCTCTATTGGAAGAATCAAACAAGGAATCCATATATAGCTAACCCAGAAACCATCTTCTGAGAATGTGAACCTGTGTTCATTTCTGAAGATGGACAACAACGAAGCATGAACTCACTATTGTGTTGAAACCCTATTTGAGCATTCTCATCACCACCCATTTTTAAGATCAAAATAGAGAGCAAAAAAAATCCTTGGTTTGTGGGTTACTCAACCTTATATATATCTCTAAAATTAATGCTACTCCCTAGTCCCTCCTCCAATTCAACAGTCACCTACAAGCTACTATGCTAGCAGGCTAGGAACAAAGCTACGAATGTTTTTCTAATTAAAAAAGAAGCTATGGAGTTAAAACCAAGGTGTCTATTTGACTAAATTTAGCTTGCTAGTTTTATGATACCTTGTGGAACTCAACAAGGAACAAATAAACATGGCAGCTCTATAGACTTGAGAAGGAGGGAGCTAAAGCAAAAGAAGCCTCGCATAGCAGCATCCTAGAGCCACAAAGGGGAATTACAAAAGAAGACAGGGGAAAAGAAAATCCAATGTCACCAGGCATAAAAATCCACACAAAAGAAACAACTTAGCTGATAAAATGCAGAGTTTAAAATGCAGAGTAGAAGTGGATAAAATGCAGCAAGCAACAACATAAACAACAAAAGCAACATAAACAGCAAAAACAGCAAGCAACAACATAAACAGCAAGCAACAACAGAATCAACACAGTTTAAAATGTAGAGTAGAAGAAGTGGATAAAATGCAGGCTCTTGACTACTACTACTGCTTCAGCACAGAGTTTAAAACCAGAAAATAGGGGTGTCATGCTCACTAAAAAGGATGGAAATGGTGAATGTGGGCATACCAGCAGAACAACTTAACATTCAGTGGTCATAAATAGTCAAGTAGGTGATGATAAAAGCAAAGGCAATAGGTTATATTCTTCAGAGTTGATAGGCAACCCTCCATTTCCAAAGCTAATACTGATTATGACTTAATGAAATGCATTTTTACATATATAAGATAAGATATAGATCAAAATTGATATAAAAAACACTTACATTAACTGGGATGACGGTGCATTGATGATCTATAATCTCTCGCATGTATCGACATACATAATACCCACAATCCAAAGTGTTTATTTCTTGTTGAGGACACTTCAACAATAAGCAAAACCAATACAAATTACCTTCATAGATAGACATAAATTACTTAAAAATTGTGAGATATCTAAGAATAACTGATTGACTTACTGCAATAGTCAGCCATCGTGTCTTCTTTCTATTCATTTTGTTTTGTTGCACTGAAAACATAGCCATTGCTCTACACAAATAATAGATGTTAAATATATATATATATATAATGGAATGAAAAATGATTAAAGTTACAATAACTTACGTATCAACCATGACTCTAAATTTATCAGGCACACTTTTTCGTAATGGATCAAGCCAATACACAATATTATCCCATGAATTGATAGCATCCAATGAAATCTACAAAACACAATGCTTAGTATAAACTATCAAATTTATAATTAAGAGTTCATAATGTATACTTTTAAAACTTACTCTTCATTATAAGTTGCAAACCATATGCTATTTTTCCTTTGTGGTTTCGACATAGAATCCACCATATATCGCTCCTTCTTTTCCTCTGAATCCTTGTAGCCATCAGATAGATATGTTGGACAAAAGAATCCATACATGTTGGAAGGACGACTTTCATACAAGTACCTATCACATACATTAACTAATAAGTACTCATATTCAAAAGTTGTATATGCATTTCTGTATTGTTAACTTACTTCATGTAGACAGCAACATGAACATTATCAATTGCACCCTTTTGTATCCACACTCGAATTTCATCTTTTCCAACATGTAGTTGTTGTGCATGGCTTAAAATATCCTCTCTAACATCAATTGTGAGTACAAAACCATTATGTAGAGTAGGTAAGTCATACGATACTTCTCCAAGGTTGTGGCATGTTGTGGGTGACGGTGTACTTCTTTATCAATATGTTTTTGTGTTGGAGGTGCTGACTTCTTACCATTTGAATTTTGATTATGAACCTATCATAAAAAGTTACTTATGAAGATGTAAACATCATTAATAGAAATGTGAAAAAAAAACCTCATAAACCAGTAAAGTAATTGAAGTTACCGATAAAATGACAACCAATCCCTTAGGCCATGCCACAGGTGAGCCTATTGCTTGTACAACAGAAGTGACCTCTTCTGTGGGAAAAGGAACAGGAGAATTTGGGATTGAAGGGTGCTCTACTAGGATTTTAAGTCTATCTGATCCTAGGGGTTGACAATGGAGCATTGAAACTTTTCCTGGTGTAGGAACAACAACACGTCCTTTAGCCACTTGAGTACTTAGATCAGGCCAAAATAAGTGGCATTGTTCCCATTTCTCCTGAAATAACCCATTGCTTGATTACATTCAATCTGATTTTATCATATAAAAATAAAATTTTAGTTAGTTTACATACCATTGGTTCCTCAAATAATGGCGAATTTGTTTTTGAGCAGCTATCATTATCACTTTGATGGCTTGACTCTTGTATTGGTAGCAATTCTCCATTAGTTCCTTTCCAATTTTTTTGGAAAAACTCCAATTGTGACTTTAGTTGTTCCATTAGTTGATCACGAGAAGCATTTTCTCGCTGGAGAATGTCCACTTTCTCTTGGAGTTCATTTATTCGCATCTCAGAGGCCACATTTGAATTTCTGCCTCTAGTTTTAGGAAAATACCTCTTGATACCCACACCAGCACCAACACCCCTTATTCGACCAGAATGTTCTTTCTTGCCTAAGGCCAAAGCCAAAATATCTTCTCTACCTTCTGGTAATATTTGGCCTTGAGAAACTTGTTCTTTTAATGAGCCCTACAAAAAAAACACAAATTATTGTCAAAATCACAAAAAAAGTGCTAGCATCCTTCATTTATGATTTATGAGACTCTTATTCAGAATATGTGACTGTTAATTCTATGCGAGGTTGAAACCCTTCCTGGCCTAGCCTTTGGAACAATGGTTGCCAAAATATTGAAGCTAGGTTAAGCAACATCTTATATAATGTTAAGGAGGTAATACAATTGCAATTTTATGTGCTTTGGTACATCCATATTGGTTCCTACAAATTTCAATCTAGCTCAGCTGACCACTCCTTTCAATTTTGTCGTTACAAGAACTCATATATAATTATTCTCAGGTTATGGATGTGTTCAATAAAATATCAGAACTCTTCCCGGGAATGACCGGATCTCCATGATGTGGTTAGTCATTTGGTTTAAATTTCCAATTTCATGCCTTCATACTATTTACTCTATATATCAAGATTGGTGGTAGCTGATTCTGCAAATCTGTAATACACCAACCAACACCAACTGATATGTCTAGTATAGGTTTTGATACTATCTTTTCTAGGTCATCTGCAAATCAGCTTAGAATCCTCTTTGGGTTTGTCCCTTACATCTGTTTGGATGTTCAAACTGTTTTCAAGATTGTGCTCCTAGTAGTATTATTATTCATAAGCTAATATAAATGATTCTGATTTCTGCAAGAATTTTACAACAGTTTATAAATCTTCTACAAACCAGTTTACAACAGATTAGAAAGCATTTTATAGCTCATAATTAGGTTCCAGTTTCAAGTTTACATAAGCTGTTTAGTAAGAACACAATATTCACATATAGATTGCATCAATAGAACAATATTTAATCTAATTCCTAAATTCTGGTTCACATCCTAGTTTTATTCAAAGGTGAAAGACAAACACAAGGCATTGGAGGCAGAAAAGCATGAATATGAAGCACAGAACAAGGTATGTGGTTTGCAAGAAAGTTTGGAGCCATGGATCATGAAAATTCTTGTCAATATTCAAAAATACACATAGTTAATTAAACATTTAAAGGCAGCAACTTACAATAGTTCCAACAACATTCATAGCTTCTCCTTCATAGGCGCCATTATAAGTCTGCCTACCAGCCATCCACAACTCACATCTAGGTAGAGAGCAAGTGGTAGGATCCAAACCTTGTTCCCTAAGCTAAATCACGAAAACTGATTTAGTACAATGATAATTCAAGTATGTAAAACCACAATATACTATACTTTACCACAAACCCGGCCACAATATACTATACTTACTATTTCTTCTTCTATGCGAGCATAGCTTTTTCGAGATGATTTGAAAGGATAGTTGTTTAGTTTAGCAAGCTTACTATTGCGCTCACTAATTTTCTGCACATAATCAATTACAATGTCATTTATAATGATTAATAATATAATTATATATTATAATGAGTAAAAAAACAATATCTGAAACTCGCTTGAGCACCGTTGTTGTATAAACTCAGCCCATGTATCTCTTTCAATGAAAGGATAAGCTGCAGGAGGTTCCGTTCGAATCTCAGTTTTGTCTCCATTGGTGAACAAATGTACGCTTGTGAGAGTGTGTTTGAAATCACTCCACTTTTTTGCAGCACTTAACAAAACTAAGTGCTTCGTAGATTCATCTACATCAAATTTCTCCTATAATTACAAAATCATGCGATAAATTAATACGATATATTTAATCCAAATGACTTAGTAAGATAACAACAAAATCAATACAATATTACCATAAGAGCTTCGAAAATCAGATGTTGGATCTCTTTGGGAACATCTTTCCATCTATAAATGCTAATAGATACTCTTACACGAGTATGATAGCTGATGAAGTGCTGAAATAGACCTGCATATTCTCCAATTGGTTGTTTCTTCGTATTCCAGCCTATCGGAATCTTCCGTCCATTTTTTGTCAGCCTATCAAACTTAGTAAGAACACATATACCTGTTCGGCGTGGACGAGGTTGATTTTCCTGTTCAGATCCACTAGCCATCGATCTACAATACAAAGGAAGGCCCGAATAATTACAGCTTCTAAGTTAAAGTTTTGTTTTGATCTTTCAAGAGAATTCAATTTGGAAGCTTAAGCTGCATATTAAATAACAAAAATCATGACTTATCTTACAAGAGCAAACCAATTCTCAATCTCCTACTCTACTGGATTGATGCTGGAGGAAAAAAAAAGAGAACTTATTTTTACCAACTCTATCTCATCAATCCTAAACTCTACTCGTTTGGGTTAAGCCTCTGAATTTGTCCTATTCAAGTTGTTGTTTGTTGAATGCAATAGCCACTAGCTTTCCCATGATTTTTTTTTGAATCTTAATCATCAGAGATGGAAAATGATCCTGAATTCAGTTCTGGATTCAGTTTGTTCTGGATTCAATGTGTGACAATAAAACGAATTGCTCTAGATTCAGTTTGTGACAATAAGGAATGAACTGAATTCAATTCTGGATTTAGTGCATTTAGTGTGTGATTCAGTTTTTTTTTGCATTCAGGTTGCTCTGGATTCAATTTAGTAAATTGAATTCAGTTTTTCTGCATCTAGTTTGCTTTGGATTTTACTTTTGAATTTAGTGCATATGAGTGTGGAATTAGTCTTATTAACAGGGATTTCAAAATATTTCAAAAAATAGACAAATGGAGGTCGAACAAGCAGAAGATTAAAACAGAAGACATACATCACTGATTAAAATGTAAGACATACAGCAGAAGATTAGAATGTAATCTAAAGAGAAACCACCAACCTATACCTTAGCCCATGCAATCACGTGACTATATATACACTATACTAGCCATCAACTCGAAGGATATTATTATGCATTCCACTCCTGGTTGTAATTTCTCTCCCAGGATCAACTAACAAAATTCAGAGGCTTATTCACTGATTACTAACAAAATTCAGCAAAACAAGAGTTCAATTAATCCTAACTGAAAAGCAAAGCAGTTCACTGATTATAATCAATCAAGATGATTATAATTAAGCAAATTCAGAGGCTTAACCGAATTCCTGAACACCACAACTCACAGATGACTGAATTCAGTTCACTGACTATGTAGTTCACTGGGCTGATCTCATTCAATGCCCTAGTAAGATGACTGATTTTGCAGATGAACTGAACTCAGTAGCTACAGCAAATGCAATAGAGGCAGAATGTAGGCTGGTGTTACTGAATTATAAAGGACTACAGAAGCATGGTGAATCCACATTTTCAGTAATTAAAAACAAAAATTAAAAACAGAAATTCTTTCTCATTCCATCAGAACAAAACAAAATTCAGGAACTATCACAAAATCAGTTCTGTGTTCTTGTAAAATATTAAATAAAAAAATTAAAAGCTACTCCTTATGTTCTTTTTCTTTTAGAACTTCTATGCTTGTTTACTTGTTCCAGAGATGGAATATCGTCATTAGCCCATAACCCTTCTGCATGATCATCACGCAAGTAAACTTCATCTTCATTAACATTAACATCAACAGATGGCATACTTATAGTTGTGCTAGGGAATTCATCATCTCTTTGGTCATACTCATCCCAGTGTTTCTCTTTTGTTGTGAGCACAATTGACCATTTATGATTTGAAGGATCAGTGACATAAAAAACCTTTTTTGCTTGGGAAGCTAAAATGAATGCATCATCCTTATGTCCTACCTTATCCAAATCAACCTGAATGAAGCCTAAATCGTCTCGTTGAACCCCATTAGAAAGATTAACCCATCTACAACAAAAAACGGGCACCTTAAATTGCGTATAATCCAACTCCCATATGTGCTCGATAACTCCATAATATGTACTATCTTCATAAACGGGGTTCTTGTCTTTAGAACTAGATATATGCATAGTTTCAGCCACCAACATAACACCGCTGTTTTGTGTTGTGCTTTTATCATCTTGGTCTTTTGTATAAAAAGTGATCCCATTAATCTCATATGCTGCAAAAGATTTTACTTCAAAGAGAGGTTCTTGAGACAACCATTTTAAAGCATCCGACACTGAGCCAGGAGATTCTTTTATTTGGTCTAGTATTCTTCTACGTAACCACGTACTGAATGAGCGATTATGTTCAGCTATTATCCACTTTTCAGTTTTACGAGTGGAATATTGGCCATTTAATAAAGACCTATGCTTTGCCACATATGGTTGAACTTCATCACTGTTATGCAAAACATATAAATGAGCTTGAGATCTCATAGCAGGAGATATTCTTTCAAGTTGCCCGCCAACAGTCCCTTTTCCTTCATCAAGTTCTGCTTGTACACACTTCGGAAGGCCTATTGCTTCAACTCCTGATAAGTACTCATTACAAAACTCAACAGCTTCTTCAACAATATATCGTTCTACAATACAAGCTTCAGGACGATATCGGTTCTTCACATACCCTTTAAAAACCTTCATAAACCTCTCTATTGGATACATCCAATGGACATACACATGCCCACAAATTTTGATCTCTCTAACTAGGTGGACAGGCAAATGAAGCATTATATCAAAAAATGAAGGAGGAAAGTACATCTCAAGCTGACATAATGTAACCACAATCTCCTCTTGTAAACTATCCAACTCTTCAGGATCAATAACCTTGTTGCAAATCTTCTTGAAGAAAAAACATAGACGGGTGATGGCATTTCGAACATGTTGAGGTAGAATACCACGTATAGCAATTGGTAAAAGTTCTTGCATCACAATATGACAATCATGAGATTTCATGCCTTGAAGTTTGAGCTCATTTAAATTCACAAGACTTCTAACGTTTGATGAAAAGCCACTAGGAACCTTCACACTAAGAAAAAAATTACAAAACTGAAGTTGTTCTTGTTTAGAGAGTGTGTAAGAAGCTGGAGCTAGATAGGTGCGATCTCCACGCTTCTGTGGTTGCAATTCTTTTCTAATGCCCATCTCTACCATGTCTAACCTTGCATTTAAGCCATCTTTAGTTTTGCCTCGTACATTTAATAATGTACCAATTAAGCTCTCACAAATATTTTTCTCAATATGCATTACATCAAGACAATGTCTAACAGACAAATGCTCCCAATAAGGGAGTGAAAAAAATATTGATTTCTTTTTCCACCCTTTCTTTGGGAGAGGCTTATCACGCTTCTTACCATATGTGATATCCAAATTGTTCACAAGGGCAAGTATTTGTTGCCCATTCAACGGTTCTGGGGCAAGCCTGTCTTCAACTTTATTATTAAAAGCTTTTCTTAATTTTCTGTACCGATGTTGTATTGGCAAAAACCGACGATAATCCAGATAAACTGTCTTTTTTCCATTGATTAATTGGCGAAAACTAGTGTCTTTATGACAATGAGGACATGCCTCGTGCCCCTTAACAGTATAACCAGACAAATTACCATATGCGGGGAAATCATTTATCGTGCAAAATATCATTGCTCGCAAGGAAAAAGTCTCCTCCCGATGTGCATCATATACTTCTACACCTGTATTCCAGAAGACTTTCAAATCATCAATAAGCGGTTGCAGATAAACATCTATATCGTTGCCTGGCTGTTTTGGTCCAGAAATCAATAGAGATAACATCATGTACTTTCGTTTCATGCACAACGATGAAGGAAGATTATAAATAACAAGCACAACCGGCCAAGTACTATGAGTGGTAGATTGATTACCATGCGGATTCATCCCATCAGACGACAATGCTAGGCGCAGGTTTCTAGGATCACTACCAAAATCAGGATATAAACGATCAATATTACTCCATTGTTCAGAATCTGCAGGATGTTTGAGCTTACCATCAATTTTCCTTCCTTTTGCATGCCATCTTAAATTCCTTGCATCCTGAGCATTGGAGAATAACCTTTTAAATCGTGGTATAATTGGAAAATACCATACCACCTTGGTTGCAACACCTTCTCTCTTGTAGCGTGATTGGCCACAACTAGGATTCGGACAACAATCTAGTGATGCATATTCATTTCGGTATAGGATGCAGTCATTAGGACAAGCGTGAATCCTCTCATAATCCAGTGACAATGAACAAAGGACTTTCCTTGCATCATAAGAACTAGTAGGAAGCACGTTCTCATCCGGCAACATATCTTTCAAAACTTCAAGTAAGGCGGTAAAGCTCCTATTTGTCCACCCATGAGCAACTTTTAAATTATACAGTTTCAAAATTGCAGACAATTTTGTAAACTTAGTACAAGAAGGATAAAGAGGTTCTCGAGCATCCTTTAATAAATCTTCAAACATACTAGGATGATCATGTAAGTTCTCCTCGACTGCTTATGCCATTTCTTCGAAACGATCACCTTCATAATCTTGTGTACCGTACATTGCACCAGCATTAATATTTGAATGCTCTTTTTCACCATGCCATATCCAACGAGTGTAGGTTTCATCGATCCCGTTCATAATCAAGTGATCTTTTACTACATGAACACCTAATCTTGTTGTGTTGAAACACTTCTTACATGGGCATAGTATACTAGTAGGGTTTTCAGTTTTCTCAACAGCAAAATTAATAAAATCTTTGACCCCAGTTACATACTCTTGCGTTAAACGATTAGCTGACATCCATTGGCGATTCATCATAACCTTTACAACAAAATTTTATCTTAAATTGTTAAACAATCTACTTTACAACCAGATACGACAAACAACAAATAAAGAGCTAAAGGCAATTGCAAAAGACATTGAGGAAATGAAACAACACACTTGTTGGCTAGCTACTAAAAGGTAAAGCACAATGGAATTAATTTAAAGGCAAAAAATGAGGGTCAACTAATCTACCAATAGATCATTACAAGATGCTCAACACAGCACACATGAAGACAACTGAGTGGAGAGAGAATTGCTCTTGTTGAAAATAACGATTAGATGAGTGATAGATTTTTACATTCATACGCTTCAATTAAAAGCAGATCAAAGTAAAATAAGTTTTACTAATAGTAGCAGAAACTGAAAGAATGGAAGTTATGATATATGTAAAAAGAAATAGTAAGGATGTCAGTGCGAAGAGCCAAGTAGAGCACAAGTCAAGTTTCTTCAATGAATTTAGAGCATCAATGTATTCAAACGAAAAATATTCTTCTTGTCATGTATTTTCATCTTGTGATAGATTAATTACTAAAGGAGATGCTTGCAGGATCATAACCCGACCAGATCTGGAGTATTTATGAATTCCTCTCCTTCCCTAATTCATCTCACAACACTAATTTCTAATTTCTACCTACATTTGAGCACATCGACTCATTCATAAGCATGGAGTTATTATCATAAAGCTGTTGGATTTGTGTGGAAAGGGATTCTTTGATACTATGGTTTATTGTTATAGTTAGCTCTCTACTTCATTCTCATTATATGCTAGAGGATCCGTTACTCAAAACAAAACAAAACAGTAACAGTTACTTTGAATGCACACGTAACTAAAATGTAACACCCACTAGGCAGTCTGTCTATTTCTTTCAAAAATTTACACAGCTTGCTGATTTGCTTTCATCAATACAGCAGCCTTTGACATTTTGCTTTCATCGTACAGTTTACTATGTATATTATAAAGCTTCTGTATCAGCATACTAATTATCAACTTATCAGTTACACTAATTATCAGGCTTTATCATGTATACTAGAGCATATTTAGTTGTATGAGCTGGGCTATATCTTAACATATGAGGCACTAAAAAAGAGAAGATAGTCCTACATGTGGTGGACTCATCGTAGGAGACATGTGAGCTGTTGAGAGCTCCCAAGCTTGAAAGTCTCAATATCATTTATTTCATTGAGTCGAGTCACTCAACTTTACCCGATTCATAGTTCTAATTGTCGACAAGGTCAAGAGCCCAAGGTTTGCCACCGAACCCCACATCATAAAAGAAGAAGAGCGTGCAAACAAAGTTAAAACACAAGTTTTCCTTAAAACATTAAAGGTTGAGTTTTGATAGGGGTCAAACATAAGGGTCTGTTTTTCTATGTGAATGTTGAAAAAGTTATGAACTTTCACTTCATATCATACAATTTGCACAAATCATTGAAATCACATGCATGATGCTGTCCAAACAATAATGCTCTAGGGCTTTTGGGTAATAGTCTAAGCTCTAATAGTACTCCATATATAGTACGGTACAATATAGTATACATGTCATTTGGACTCCTTAAAACAAGAATGCTTCCTTTTCCTTCTTAGCTCATTAGGTAAACAATATACAGACCCCAGAGAAGTGAAGAAAAAAAGAGAGTCGATATAGGAAGCAAAGCAACTCAAATCTTAATGGACTGTTGCAAAAGTTGTCTCCTTTTCTAAGTGTGTGCAGATTAATGTATCCAACAAAATCCAAACTTTCCAAGGAGAAACTACTTAATTAGACTAGTTACATGAAAAGGAGACCAGTCACATATTACAATTGACACATACTACAGCTTGTATAGAGCAATTAAACAAAGGACAATATACAAACAAATCAATGGCAACGCATCCAAATTCAAAATAACTTACTACCATTCAAATTTCAGAAAACACATAACACAGATAACAAAGAGAATTCAGGGGGGGGGGGGGGGGAGAAAGCTAAATCAAGCAAAAATTTTATAGGGTAGTAGGAGAATGAATCTTACAATTGCAGGCGGCCATGACAATCCTTGGTGACAAGCGATGGAGAGCAGCCACTCGACAACCTTGGCTGAAATTAACAGAATTTAAAGATATGAAAATTTGGTGTTTCCACTCGACAACCTTGGCTACAATTGTAGGTGAAGAAAATTCGATGTTTCCATAGTAAATTGAAACTTACAAGTGCAGATGCCGGAACCAAATTAACAAGAGTGGAAGTGGGCGATTGTGGTGGTCGACAGGAACGAAGAGCGGAAAGCCAAAAACCGAAGATTCACAATTTAGGAAACCGAAGGCGATTTATCGGAAGAAGAGAGATTTAGGAAATTGAACACGTTTTAGGAAGCTGGATTAAAGCTCCTGAGATTTAGGGTTGAGTTTGCTTTTACGCGGGTATCTGAAAAATCAGAATGAGTTTGCGCGCTTCACCCAAAAACGTCATACATCTATCTTTTCTTTTTTTTCTTTTATTTTTAATTAGTTAGATAGAGCTATCTATTTGATCATACCGTACGCGCTAGCTATTTCACCAAAGATTTCTCAGCGTTTTTTTTAACTCTTGAGAGTGTTTTATCTATTAAAGTGGGTTGATAAAAAACTCCCTAAAAAAATTATTTTACAAATTATTAAATTATTAAATAAAAACTCTCAGGGGTTTTATATAATAACCCCTTAGCTTGAATTATTTTACAGGAGTTTAACTAAACCGCTGAGAACAAACCCCCGAGAAAGATACATTTTGTACTAGTGAACCTCCCTATGTTCTCCAAGAGATCTTCTTTCAAGGCATTAATGCGGCTACCAAGGATCGCATTAACCTTCACACCGATTGCGGGTCCATTGAGATGGATCCCGATCAAGCATGGGCGCTATTGAACAAGCTAACCAACTATGATGCCATGTATGGAACCCAACGAACTAAGCTCACAGAGAAGAGGTTGTATGAACCACAATCCGAGGTGGTTGATCGGGATGTGAAAGTCCAATTCTTGCAAGATGAAATCAATCGTCTGAAAAAGCAAGTAAGTTACTTTAATTCTTCTTCATCTTGTCACGAATGCGGGTCTTCCGCCCATACTACTTCCAATTGCACTAACTTGCAGCAAGTGCGAGCCGCTGAGGCCTATGAGGAGGCGAATTACATGAGAGGTTCCTTTAGGAATCAAAAAAATTATGCAGGGAGGAACAATTTTCAATCATCTTGGGGCAATTCCAATTATGACCAATACAAGCAACCCCAACAAGAGCAACATCCCCCTCCCTACCGTCCTCCGGGCTATCAAGAGCCACCCTCATGGGTTCAAGGGCTGCAAGAAGGAATAAATGGCGTCCGAACTGAGATCAACGGAGTTCATAACAAGATCAATGATGTCCAAGTCGATCTTACCACTCAAATGAAAGGTGTTCATGCGAGGTTTGGAGAATTTGACTCAAGGAGAAAGAACATCGATTCCCAACTTGGACAACTGGCTACTCAGATCCAGAGACCTCATGGACAACTCCCGGGCCGTCCCGAGGAGAATCCTAGAAGCCGAGCAAGTGATGGTGAAATCCGAGCCATGCACCTAAGGAGTGGCAAGGAGTTACCCGAGCCAACCAAGCAAAAAGAGAAGGAACAAGCCTCAGGACCGACCCATTTAGGGTCGCGCACGACCCCCTTAGGGTCGTGCAAGACCCCCTTAGGGTCCTGCATGACCCCCTCAAGGGTCGTTCCTGAGGAGGCTATTAACGAGGAAGAAGAGGCGATCGACCCTCCAAGGGTCGAGCTCGACCACCCTTCGCCAAGTAAGTCTTCTAACCCTTCTCTTTCCATTCCATCTTCATCTAAGGTACTTCCTTTCCCTTCTAACAAACCCAAGGACGCGACGGAAGGTAAGTTTAAGCGCTTTGTTAAGTTGCTTCAAGGCTTTAATCTTTCCATTCCTTTCGCCGAGGCTTTGAATGAAATGCCTGCTTATACTAAATTCTTTAAGGAGATTTTATCTAGTAAGCGATCAATCTCAGAGCTGCATAATGAGGTCCATTCCATAAAGCTTCCTGAAAAGCTAGGCGATTCCGGTAAGTTTGCTATTACTATTGGTATTGGAGCTTACCATTTCAAAGCTTTGTGAGATCTAGGTGCTAGAGCAAGCTTGCTTCCACTTTCAATTTGGTCCTAGACCAACATGGGACCACTGGAGCCTATTGATATGAATCTCTACATGGCTGATGGATCTCGTGTAAAAGCAACTAGAGTCGTGGACGATATCCCTATCCAAGTTGGAAAATTCTTTGTCCCAAACGACTTCATTGTGCTAGATATGCCAGAAGACCCTATGGTGCCAATCATTCTTGGAAGACCATTCTTAGCCACAGCAGGGGAAAGAGTTGATGTTAGAAAGGGACTCCTCACATTTGACATTGGGGAGGAGAGGGTTGAGTTTCGCTTCAATCCCATTGTGAGCGAAGTTGCTAGTTGTCGTATTGAGAAGCCTACCGACCCACCATGGGTCGGTATCGACCCCTCTCTGAATACTGAAACGAGCATACTTAAGGAGGACGTGCATATCAAAGAACCTACCGACCCCCCATGGGTCGGTAACGACCCTTATCTGAAGGAAAACAAGGTGGGAAGTGGATCCAAGCACAACATCGAGCCACTTCCAAATCCAGCAGGGTCGTTAACGACCCACTTACCCTCGGTAACGAGCCACTTCCCAAATGACCCTAGTGAGTTTTCTTGTTCTTATCCCATCAATTCTGGTCATGATCCTTTCTTTCATCCTTTTTTTACAACTCCTACTATTGAGCATAACTGTGAAAGAGTCGAAGCCTCCTTGGTTTTCGGATTTTTCTAACCCTAATGTAGGACCTCCAAGTATACTTGTGGATGATAGAGGACCGGATGTCCTAGAGAGAAGCTTTGAAGCTTTTCCATATAAGTATGGGGTTTTCCATGATCCCGACAAAGCTGGATGGAAGCCTCCCTGATGAGCTAAGGTAAGTCGTCAAGCTAATGACGTTAAACAAGCGCTTTCGGGAGGCAACCCGGTTCTTAGATTAGTTTTATTTATTTATTTTTATTTTATTTTATTTTATTTTCGATTAGATTTTATAACCTTCCTTAGACTAGGATAGCATATATATTTTCGGGAAGGAATTTTGTGGGACTTTTGCAGGGTCACAAGCTTAAAAGACGGGATCAAAAAGACGGGAATAGACGACCTCACACACGGGGCCAGTTTAACGTTAATTTTTGACCCGAGGGGGGTCGAGCACGACCCCCTTAGGGTCGTGCACGACCCTCTCTTCGAATTGTCGATTCTACCCTTCTTCAATAAGGTATGTTTTCTTTTCCCTATTTGTCCCCAACACCAAACACGATACTATTCCCCTTCTTTCTTGGCTTCATGACCGACCTCCTTCACCACAACCTCTCCCAAGCTTAAGTTTTTCTTCTTCAATCCCATCTCTACCACATCACAACACCACCTCCCCTACACCCTCGATTCTTCACCACTTCCTCACCATCACGCCACTGCTCGTGCACGACCCAGCCCAGATCGAGCCCACATAGCTCGTGCTCGACCCAGCCCCCTCGTCCCATTTCTAGATCTAGGTCGAACACACCTCTATTTCCACTTTTCTTGCTCGAATCTCGGATTTTCTGTATGGATCCTTAACCCTCTACTCTTGATCTTGATTATTCATGGTGGATATTGAATTTTTGGGTTGAATTTGCATACTTTGGGGATTTTTGATTTTGGGTAGAAATTTGGAATTTACTTGCGTAATTGTTGTTGTTTCGATTTGTGCATGCTTTGGTGTGTTTTGACTTGCAATTTAGAGAATATTGTGGTTGAAGTCTGATACTTGAGGCTATTGGGGGCTAGATCCAAACTTTGGGTAGAGGTTGAAGACGAAGTGCATTACCAGGTGGTCGTGCACGACCCCCTTAGGGTCGTGCACGACCCAACCAGAAAAACAAACAACCAGGACCGACCCCCTGAGGGGTCTTGCACGACCCTCTTAGGGTCGTACAAGTCCTCCTTTTGTGTAAAATTCGGTGGTTTTTGCTAAGTATTGCATGCTAGGTTGAGACTAGATCCATTCTTTTGTGTCTTTATATATCATGTCTCGCCTTCATTGTGACACGCTTAATTGATAAGCTTGCAATACTTACCTTTGAATAGGTATGGGGTGTATTATGTGGAGTTGGTGTTTGATGGACGTAGGTACCGTGGCCTCCACTTCTCGACCCGCCAAGAAGTCAAAGAAAAGTGATAAGTCCGAGCTAGACCAATACAACCTAGCCTCCACATTCCAAAAGACGTTCAAAATGTGCCTTGAGCTCAAGCATCGAACACGATGGTATTGCAAAGAGGATGGGCAACGGTTGCACATCCACGATGATTTGATGGAGGCTTTCACCTATATAGGGGGCGAGAATTTGCTTCAATGGAAAAATCACCATTATCCCATACTCACTTGTGCGTTTTTGGCAACCTTTACTACCTCTATCAAGAGCCCTCACACTGGTGGTAAGATCCAATTTCAGCTCGGGAACAAATGGTTCAAACTCACCTTGCAAGAGCTTAATGATGCATTCGGGTTCCCTAACCCGTTTTACGATGCCAAGCCTGAGCCCGACCCCCTATTGACATGGAGTTATCTATCCGGAAAACAGGAAAGCTCTTTCCACAATTTGCCTAGCAAGGATATAGCCAACCCGCTCTTTCGGATTATTCTTCGCATCTTAGGCAGCACGGTCTACCCAAGGACCGAGTTATCTAGGCCAAACAAGAGGGAGGTCTTCATGCTGAGGACGATGTTATTTTCTTCCCCCGAACCTCTCAATATTGGTTTCGAGTGGATGAGAAGTGTGGATGATTTTAAGGCCAAGTCGGATTCGGTCTACTTTGGAGGGATGATTGCTCGGCTCGCCCACAACCTTAACGTCAACATGAAAGCTTATTCGGGAGAGAAGTCGATATTTGTAGACATTTCGTTTCTCATTAATGTAAAGCTAATATCGAGGCACCCCGATGATCCCAACACATATTGCTCCGTCTTTCATGGTCATCAAGCCATCATCACCAAAGAGCGGGTGGATTTGATTCATTTACCCAATTGGTTTGAGGTATGGTCCAGCGACCGATACCGTTTGAAAAAACGCCCTGAACAAGAAGAGTCATTAAGAAGACGGCCCCGCTGCTATCTGAGTCCAGAGCCCGGGTATGAAATTCTAGCTTTACCCCCTCCTCCTACCCTTAGGCACGACCCCACAAGGGTCGGGCACGACCCATCTGGGTCGTTCCAACCGACACGCCAGTCCGTGCATGACCCTAGGGGGGTCGTGCACGACCCACCAGCCTTCTACGAGCCTGCCCGCCACTCCGTGCACGACCCCTATGGGGTCGCGCACGACCTTCCACGCCCCTACCACGTTCCCTTGCCACCCATGTATCCTACCTTTGGGGCAGCTTATGAGTTCGGGACCTCCTCAAATGCCAACACCGGTCTCGGGAATGAGGAGTCAATGCAACAAGATGAGGCTCCAGTGTATGATATGAACTATTTGGCTCGGGAGATGGCGGCAATGAGGGTTGATCACCGGCAACAACATGAGGCCGTGATGCGGGGACAAACATCTATTAGGGAGGACTTAAGGAAAACCCGGGCCGTGATGGATCAATGTTACCAAGAGTTCCAGCAGTTTCAGTCTTACTATGAGGCTCAACAAGAAGTGAATGATTACCGTTGGGCTCATACGGAGGGCTACATGCATTGGGACTACGGGAACTACCCGGGTCGAGAGGCGTATATTCCACCGGAGCATCCACCATTCCGCTCTCGTCGCCGACCTCCACAGTGATGAGCTCCACCACTCTTTCAGCTTCAATATTATGTTGTGAGTTTCTTCTTCCTATCTCTTTACTTTGTCATATATTTTTATGCATGAGGACATGGCATGATTTAAGTATGGGGTAGGGGAAGAAGAAACTAATTGTATATAATTGAGTCTTTGCTTGATTTCTTGATTATTAGTTTGTCTTATAAAAAAAAGAAAAAGAATTCGAGAAAAATCAAAAAAAATTGAAAAATATCGAAAAATCAAAAAATATTTCTTTGTTTGTTTTAGGATAGAAGAATGCTCCATCTTAGATGTCCTATGATGAGAATTAATTTTCATGCTTATCATATAATTCATTTGGCATCTTTGGATAGTATAGCCTAAGTCTTGAGAAATTGCTTTTAATTGTGAAAATGGACTTGTGATGAAATTGAACATATGTGTCTTAAGTTAGAAGTAGTTGCAATCCAACAAAATTTTTACCTAGTGAGGAATTTTGGCCTTAAAGGGAGAACATAAAAAAAAATCCCTCTTCTTTTTCTTGTGTGATTTGCTCTCTTTGTTCATTAATCTCTTGTCATTGATATGGTTATCTATTTCTTGAAGCCGCTATGAGATCGTTCATGCATGTTAATTATGATTAAGAACTTATTTTCCATAAGCCACTTTTTATCCTCTCTTTTACCTACCTTTACATTATCCTCTTTTTGATGCCAAGTTGAGCCTTAAGCCTTTTATTGTTATCTCCACAAAATTATTCCCTAGCCGAAATAAGCTTGACCCTATCCGAGGATTAGGACTTAGTATTGGTTTGTGATAGTTTTGTTGAGTGAGATTGCTTGGTTCAAGTGTGGGGTAATTATGGGTTGGGAAAAGTAAAAAATCTTGCAGGTTGTCATGTAAAAGGAGTTTGGTTCCATGAATGCACTTACAAAAGAGTTGAAAAAAGAAAAAAAAAGAGAAAAGAATTGGCGCCAATCTCCCATAAAAAATGAAAATCAAAAGGGAGAAAAATAAAGCAAAGTGTTGAAAAGTAAAAGTGTGCATGAGCCAAATTTCCTTAGTATTTGTAAGCAAGATAAGTTGGGATTTAAAAGGGTTAAGGAAATAAGTGACTTTTGAGCATAATGTTGAGAGAGTTTGGTATATGTTCTTTTATGAGAGTTTTGGAGATGTGAGTTTTTAGGAGTCTTTGATTCCCGGATATTATTAGCACCACATAACCAAAAATTTCCACGCCTATTTGTCATTACCAAGTCCCATTACAACCCGGCCGAATGGAGTCTTCTATGAAGATTTCATTGAGCCTAAGTTCTTATGATTATTGATGTGTTTTGACTTCTCTAGATAGAGAGATTGGTGATATAAGTCTCAATGATAAAGTTGATGTTGCATAAAGATTGAGATGAGAGTTGATATTAATAGCCTAAACACATGAGAGATGAGTGAAACACATTAAAATCCCTTGTGAGGTTGGATTGTGATTGCCTATGCTTGAGACTCATACATATGTGATGACGTTAAAATTAATTGTCTACTTCTTCACTTGTGTTTAAAATGTTTTGACAAAGGCTATGCTTTAAGATTGTGTTATTGGTCTTGATTTTGCATGATTATTGCTTGAGGACAAGCAAGTCTAAGTATGAGGTATTTTGATGTCCGCTTTTTAGGTAGGTTTTTAGTGTCTAGATAGATTAGATTTAGTTGGTTTTCGTGCTTGAGTTTTATGTTTTTGAGTCTTTTTGCTTTAGTTTTCGTATTTCCTTGAGATTCGGAAACTACGCGTATTTTGTGTCTTTTGTAGGTATTTTGGAGCGTAACCGAAGAATTTGGAGTACCATACGAAGAGGTGGACGAGCTATGAAGAGAAGTTAAGGAAGGAGGCCGGGAAAAGAGTAGAATCAAGCCAAAGGAGCTCGTGCACGAGCCAAGGCAATCCAAGAACGACCCAACAAGGTCGTGCACGAGCCTACTGACTGGCTGGAAATCGTTGATGCCAAATCAAAACAAGGTTGAAAAACTATGTCTTAATAGTCAATTAAAAATACAAAAGGAAAGATATAATAAAAAGGCAATAAAGATAGGCGGAAGATCTCCTCGCGTGAAAAATAAGTTTTGGCTGCGACCGCAATAGCCGCGATCGCGGTATAGGTTGGCCGCGATCGCGGCTCTTGTCTTGACAGCATTTTCACGGTACTTTCGGAAGATGTTTTGACCACCTTAGAATGGGAATTTCGACTCGGAGTAAAAATTTGAATTGTAGCACTTCGAGTTAGCTTTCCAATGATACCAAATTCAGCTTCATCGGATCAGGGTAGCTCCCGAAATATGCGTTGTAAGCAAGTGGTGTTGAAACAACAACTTTAATAGATGGCCCGGATTTTAGCATTCTTTTCCACAACCTCTTGGTACTTAATGATCATTAGAAATGGCTTAAGTATTCTTGGAAAAGACACTTGAATACCTCCAATCTTGAATCCTTTAGCTTAACCAGTTCTTACTCCTTAAAACGACCTAAAAACACGAAAACACAAGAGTAGACACCGAAATGCAAAAACTACGAAAACTAAGAAAAAACACATGCAAATACCTAAGATTTAAGCATAAATATGCCCGTAAACTAACACCTAAATGCTATCAAATTCCCCCATGCTTAAACCTTACTTGTCCTCAAGCAAGAAATAGATTTAACACCCCACAAACAAGCAATTCATGGATCCACTTTGATAAACGCTTAAACAAGAATAACAAGAGACATGATTCAACAATTGACATCATAGCATGTATTTTGGCATCCAAATAGATCAAGTAAACACATCCATTCTAAACCTCACTAGGATTTTGTGTTTTCACTCTCACTCATGTGTTTAAAGGTATATATGTGTTTCACTCAAACTCAACTTTGAAAGCCTGGCTACCATAGGCTTGCATCAGTGTTCTAATTCTCCACCGCTAGAGACTACGCATACAACAAAAATCATGAGGTCTTTTGAGGGTTGTAATGGGGCCAAGGTAATAAGAATTTGGTAGAGAATCATTTGGTCTTGTGATGCTAATCCGGGAATCAAGACTCAACTCAATTCTAAATCAACACCAAACTTTAATTCTTTTTCTTTCCCAACTCCTTCTCTCTTAACTCCATTTGATATTCTCTTTTTTTTCTTTGCTTTCATTCTTTTTTTTTCTTCTTATTACTTCAACTTTTATATAATTTTTCTTTTCAACCAATTGAAGACTTCAACTTTAAAGCTCTTTGTTTTTCTTTGCACCCTCATTTTCAAATTCAAATATTCATCCACCAATTGCTCTTTCAACTCCCCCATACTTGGCTCACAACCAAAAACAAATCAAGTAAAAATCTAATTTCCGGATGGGTCAAGCTTATATAAGGTTGTGGATTTATTTTATGGAGCTTCCAAAAATAAGGCTATTAAGGCTTAGAACGGGGCTTTCAAAGAAGGAACATATGTAAGGGTTGATAAGGGAAAAATAGGCTAATAAAACAATGCCTCAATCATTTTAATGTCATATGCAAAAGTCATGAATGCAGCCTCAAAAAAAGATATTTAAATGCAAGTTCTAGAGGAAGCAATCAAAGTGAGTGCACACAAAGAAAGAGAGGACTCATAAATGTGTAGTCCTAGAAAGGCCAAAAAAAAATCTCACAAAGTAAAATTTGCCTAGAACTTCCATGTAACTTAGATATCAATGATATACATGCTCAATCAAATTATCAAACATGCTCTAAAGGAAATAAACATTATCAAGCTTCAAGCAATCCAAGCAAGTTAAGGGGCAAAAATAATCATTAAAAAAAATTAGAGGACAAGTAGGTGCCTTTACTTGGGGAAATATGACAAACCTAAAATGCATGAATTTTTTGAATTTTTTTTTAAAATTTTTATAGATTTTTTTTCTTTTTTATGCAATTATGAATGCAAAAATTTAAACATGCTTTGCAAGAATTCAAACTATATGCAATGCAAAACTAAACTAACATGTAAATGTTCCCCTCCCCCATGCTTAATCAATACATTGTCCCCAATGTATAAAATAAAAGAGAAAGGAAGAGAAAACACTCACAAATTCATCTACTCTTTTGAATATGGAGGAGGTTCAAAGTGGCATCAGTCTGCTGGTGAGGACACAAGATAGATGGAGAGCAATGAATTCACAAGATTAGACATTGTCAATGCCCTTAACAACCTGTCAAAAGCCTGTGAACACATCTCACAAAAACATAAGTAGCACAAGGATAAATTGAAATTGAATAATAACCCATTTAAAAACCGCTTCAACTTATCAAACTTGTGAGACCAATTATCATGAGATGGTATATGCTCAAACAATTGCAACACAAGTGGTAATGTTAGAAAGTACTTACAGTATGGGTCAAAGTACTTGTCATCATTACCACTTTTACCAACTATGAACTCCATGTAATCTCTAGCACCAATCTTAAGCTCACATGGTTCTATAGGCTTCATAGTGTCCTTGAGTGCCTCGAGACATAGGATAATTGACTTTTGAGAGTCAAGAGGAGGAAAATTGGAATGCATATAATCATCATCAGCTTCTAGGGTAGATCCAGGATCACCGATGTATAACAGCGGTTGCGGATCTTCACCAGAATTCATATCATCTTTGATCTCCTCCTTCTCGCTCCTCAATGTAATGGCACACACATTCTCCATCGGCTCTATGGGTTGTGAAGGCAAATTCTCAGAGTCTCTTGCTTCCAGTCTATTCACAATAGTGACCATTTGACTAATCTGAGTCTCCATGTTCTTGAAACTAGTCTGAGTGTTTTGTCCCAACTAGTCTACTACGTTAACAAGCCTTGCAAACATTTCCTCAGCATTGAAAGAGGAGTTCTCAACTGGATGAAGCCTAGGTGGATGTTGTTTAACCTGCTCACATTGATAGCTCATGTAGCAAAAGAAATCCCAACACTCTTCTGGTACCATACTCCATAGCCTATAATTGCTCATGTACTCATCCAATTGTAGAGTCTCAGAATTCATCCCATCTAAGATGCACTGACATAAATCCCTCTCACAAGGGTGATAGCCCCAAGCACCAAGTGTATGAAAATATTGTTGCACTCTAGAGAAGTACACATGAAAATGTTCATCCAGTAGTTGTCTACATTGAAACATAGCCATTGATTAGTAGCACAGGTGTGGACCATAAGATAGGTCCACATAAAAGTTGATAAAAATAATAACCTAGAATTAAACAAAGTGTCCCCGGCAACGGCGCCAAAATTTGACTGGCTGGAAATCGTTGATGCCAAATCAAAAATAATTCCCTAGTTACACAACTAGTATAGTCGGTAAGTCTGGGTCGAACCTAAGAGACACTTGTATCCTAAGTTTTATTATTATCAACTCAAAGAGGTAACAAAGGGGAGATTTTGAAATTAAAACTAGAAACTAAGAATTGAAACAAACAAAGCAAGCAATCAAACAATGCAAAAGTTGGATTTTTATCAATTAGGGAAAACAATCCTATTCAAGTATCCACTTTTCTTCCTCAAGTTATTGATCCTAGATTCAAACAAGTTATTTCTTTTAGTTATTCCTATCCTGATCAGAATTATAACATGGCAACGAGACATGCAAACTTAACATCCAAACAATTCATGAAACGATCATAATTAATAGGGATATTAGCACTGAGAACAAGGATAAGCAGGATACATGCAATTGAATTCCAACGAGTCAAACAATTAACATGTATTCAAATCTCTTCTCAATTGTTTTAGTCCAACGAGTCCTAAATCAATTGAGTTGCTACCAAGATCAGGCTTTGCTACGAGAAAACCTAAATCTAGCAATAGATAATATTAATTCCAACAAGTTAGCTAGGCCTAAAAGAATCAATACAATCAATAATAATCACGCACAAGAGAATTGAAATAACATGTAGAAATAAACATGAATAGACGAATCTCACAACAACTTCAGTCTGAAAAGCTTCAACTTGAATAGAATCTGGAAAGTTTAGTTCTTCATAAGAGAGAAAATATCAAAGTCTGAAATTAGGTCTAAGAGCGAATACAAAACAAGGTTGAAAAACTAGGTCTTAGTAGTCAATTAAAATTACAAAAGGAAAGATATAATAAAAAAGGCAATAAAGATAGTCGGAAGATCTCCTCGCGTGAAAAATAAGTTTTGGCTGCGACCGCCATAGCCGCGATCGCGGTATATGTTGGCCGCGATCGCGGCTCTTGTCCTGACAGCATTTTCACGGTACTTTCGGAAGATGTTTTGACCACCTTAAAATGGGAATTTCGACTCAGAGTAAAAATTTGAATTGTAGCTATTAGAGTTAGCTTTCCAATGATACCAAATTCAGCTTCATCAGATCACGGTAGCTCTCGAAATATGCGTTGTAAGCAAGTGGTGTTGAAACAACAACTTTAATAGATGGCCCGGATTTTAGCATTCTTTTCCACAACCTCTTGGGACTTAATGATCATCAGAAATGGATTAAGTATTCTTGTAAAAGACACTTGAATACCTCCAATCTTGAATCCTGTAGCTTAACCAGTCCTTACTCCTTAAAACGACCTAAGAACACGAAAACACAAGAGTAGACACCGAAATGCAAAAACTACGAAAACTAAGAAAAACACATGCAACTACCTAAGATTTAAGCATAAATATGCCCGTAAACTAACACCTAAATGCATGCTATCACCTACACATGCCAAGATCGACCCATCCCAAAAGACAAGTCTTAGGACCGACCCCAGGGGGGTCGAGAACGACCCTATGTGGGTCGTGCATGGCGCCGACTCTTGCATTATTCCGAGATTTTTTGTACTATATTCTATCTTTTATTTTAGGAAGTAGTTTTATCTTGTTTCCTAGTGTACTTAGGGCTCCTTTTTCTCTATAAAAGGGGGCTAGACCTTCTAGTTAAAATATCTCTTTTCTAGCTTTGGTTTGGAGGTTGTTTGGGGATTAAGAGGAAGACTTGAAGGACAAGTTGGAGAAATTTGTAAGACCTCTTTGTTTTTATTTGAATTTTCGGATTACTTTCATGATCATGTCTTCTTCTTCCATCTCAATGTGTGAGTAGTCTTCTTAGATTCTAGGGTTGGGTGAAAACCCAACACAATCATGCATGTCTAAACTTGAATTCATGGCTTGAATGCTTGAAAGATCATATCTATCTATCTTGTTCTTAATACCTTTGCGAAAGTTGAGGCAATATCTTGCAATTAACCTAAAAGTGAAAGTGTAAAGTTGATTACTTGATTAGATCTAAATAGGATTATTTGCGAAAGTTGATATTCCTAGGTTGAAGGATAGATAGAAAGTTGTTTAATTTGCGATAGTTGATTGAATAACTTGAATTGTTTGCGACAGTTGACTTTTCTATGATCTAGATTGCATGATAGTTGTGAATTCTTGTTGAAAGCATGTATGGTTGTTGTTGTGGTAGCCCTAACCCTAGGATTGCTCTTTTTATACTTCATTAAAACCCATTAAGTTGATTCGATCTCGACCCCATAAGGTCGTGTTCGACCCTTAGTCCCTTGTTTGTTCTCTTGTTTTTCGTAGTTTATCAACTAAGCTTTAGCCCTAATCTCATTCCCGTGGACGAACCTGACTTTGCTGTACTCAGCGGGGTCTTGAATATAAATTTATTTGTTCAAGAAACCCTTCAACACTTGGCACGGCGTTGCAAACCGAGCCTTGATCTCGGCGACATCCGGCGTCCCCTTGGGACGGCAGAAATTATCTGGTGCCGAAGGGAGGGTAAGATGCCTCCCAGAGCGGTCCCGGACCAAGAACCACTTGTCCTTCCATTGACCGACGTTCAACAGGGTAGTAGTGGTCTTGAGCGCGGGCAAACTTAGGTTGATGAGACA
This sequence comes from Fallopia convolvulus, assembly GCA_964016875.1. Taxonomy (NCBI): domain Eukaryota; kingdom Viridiplantae; phylum Streptophyta; class Magnoliopsida; order Caryophyllales; family Polygonaceae; genus Fallopia; species Fallopia convolvulus. The sequence continues at coordinate 6,119,500 of OZ024720.1, forward strand.
TGCCTTCTGCTCTCGTCTCGTCATGACGTCCAGGTCTGGTCCCTCCCCGAGCTTGTAGCTTTGGATGGTGTACACGCACAGAAGCCTCCATGCATTGGGAAATAGTTGCGCAGGGCAGGTCGTCTTGGAGGCTGGGCAGATGAACAACCACGCACTTTTCATACAGTGCCAAGGAGCACCCCTCCCCCTCGGGGAGCGCCAGCTCAACCCCCTCCGGCCAAGGAAACTCCTCCGTGATCTTCTCAATGGCCTCCCGCTTCAGAAATGTTAGGGCCCCCTCGGACAGAAAGACCCCAATTGAGGGGTTCAAGGTCATCAGTATCCTCTCCTCGAGGATGAGAGGGACGCATGACACAGAGTCGGTAATATACTCTGGGAATAAGCTCGTTTGGTCATTGGAGTCAGACAACCGCGCGTCGGGGCCGACAAGTTCTTCGTCGGATATAGAAGATGAGGCCATCTCAACCCCGGAAGATGTGTGTAGTCGGGGAAAGAGCGAAGTAACAGAGATGTCAGAAGCGCTACGTGAGGGGTCGCTAAACACAATCGAAGGAGACCTCAGATTATGGGAATCGCTGATTTCAACGGTCTCGACGGTCTCCGACGATTCATCGTAAAAGTTCTCCCGAAGATTGAATGTGAGGCCTGGTGGAGCGCACGACGGGGCTCCTCTAGGCAGGAAAAAGCGAGGTTCAAGTCACTAAAGGCGAACACCTGGAAAAGAAGAAGTTTTGAGACGTCGAAAAAAACAAAAAAAAGAAAGAAAACGCGAGGTGGTAGCGCAAGGGACGCAGGACCCTTGGGCTACTCTGACAGATGGGACATCCTAGGAAGAATGTGAGGCGCCAAAAGCAGAGGGAAAGAATGGAAGAAAGCGGTTGGAAGATCAAATGTCCTATCACCCAAGCGGTGAGACGTTTGGTTTTCCAAGAAACATTCAAAATTCGAAAAAAGTGGAGCGGCGAAAAAACTCAACCGTCGACTGACACACCGAAGGGCTCGAGAACATTGTCGGACTACCAACACCACCCCCGCTCCCACCGTTTTGCCAACGTAACATTAGAGCAAAACGCCGGAAGAGCACCACCTTCGTCTAGGGCACGAGGCGGTAAAAGAAAAACCACGCCAAAAATGCATGCAAAGGGAGGATCGATCACTTGTCGGAAATTGGCGTGAGAAAGACAGTTGCAAGCCTGAAGAACCGTTAAGGAAGCGTCGCCTGCTTGCCGAAGATCGAAAAATGGAAGAAATAAACAGAGGGTTTGGTTCGGAGAAGAAGATGAAGAATGAGGGGAAGAGGGACGTGTAGAGGCGCTTTTATAAAGTGCGGACTTGGGCCTCCCCCAGTTCTAAAGAGCTTAATGGTTCTAATCTCTTTCAGAGGCCCATTAATAAAATAAGGAAGAACAGGCTCAGGGCTCGTCAAGTGCGTGACCGAAGAAAAAACCAAAGTACGAGAAAGATCCTTAGGACTCGTTGCCCCCAAACCTCTAACCTCGCTACCCATAACCTTGGGGGCGACGAAAAAAGTTCCTCAAAACTAAGACTTCACACCCTGGGTACGAAGGGCCAGGCTTCGCGCATATATGACCTGCGGCCCTTGGGACGAGACCCCCAGGTCATGGGGTTGTGATGGTGCGCAAAGTAGCGGGGTATGAATAGTGGGACCAAAGTACGAGAAATAGCGAAATTCCCGAGGGAGAACTCAAAGGCCTTTGCCATACCCAAATTAAAAAAGGCAAATCCTTGCCCATGCGATGCCTCAAGACCTCACGAGGTCTAAACCTCGTTGTTCAAAGCTGACATTCCCGCCCCATTCAACCACTCAACGACCACCATATTCTCAACCAATGACCACTTACCTCACTCTCGACCAATCAGGGAGCCTGATCTCTGGCATCCCACATCGAGCAAACATCGAAGCCATGTTCCTCAAACCTCTATAAATAGAGGAGAACCTCGAAGGTACAAAGGGGTCGAAAAACATCTTGAACTCAAGAACTATCTTGTTCGTTGAAGATCGATGTGTTGAATCATAGTTAAAGACCGCGCTACAGCCAAGTGAAGGTCCACAAAAAAGACTTCAAGTCACCCAAAGAGACCTAGTCTCAATCAAAGATCTCGCTACGTCACTTTGTAGACCATAATCCCCGCGTGCGTACTCAACTCTTCGACCTCGTCATAGGACATCAAGCTTAGGCTTGCAACAAGGGTAGAGCTCGTTAATATTCTGTTAAGTGGTAGAATCTCACAGTAGTTAGGAAGTCTCGAATCTTGTTAGGCAGAGACCTCGAATCCTCCAAGAAGAGATCTAGGGCATAATCTCGTCGTTTATAACCTCGTTGTTTGTAATCTCACTACTTTTAACCTCGTTCTAAAGAAATAAATATAAGCAAGTGTTTGCCTAGTCGAATAAAAGTAATCTCGTTCTTGTCTTCTAGCGCTGGTTTATTTCGAATTTCGTCAGTATCAACATCAACATCGATAAGTACCGATCCCCTTCGCGACCAACTGAGCCTTGTACTTATCAAGGGAACCATCGGGTTTGTACTTGACCCAAAAAACCCATTTACACCGAACAAAATTGACACGATTCTCGGGAAAAACAAGATCCCAAGTATCGTTCTTGCACAATGCCTCATATTCCAACGCCATCGCATGACGCCAATCAGGATCTTTGAGGCCTTGGGTAATGCCATAATGGTGTTTGGTTCACAATAACGTTGAAGTTGGGCTGTTAGGTTAAGTTTATTTATGGGTTTAAATTTATTGTTCTTAGAGCGGTTAACAATGTAACACCCCTATTTTCCAATGATGGGTATTACCGCTAGTGACCTCGGATTTTACCGTCCGAAGTCACCAAGGCATTAAATAATTTAATGAGATATAATTAAAGGCGAAATGACTAAAAGCATAATTTTATTTATTAATAAGAACATTCGTTCATTACATTATTAGTTATTTTACAAGGATGTAGCAGCGGAAAATAAAGCCCATATTATAAAAGGGTTGAAAAGACATATTGAAAATACAAGTATATTTTCCCAAGACAACTCATATGATGATTATTTGCACGGCTTAAAATGGAAGAGTTGGTGCACCATCTTCTAATTGCTTTGCTCTACGAAAATTCCTTCATTCCATCAACGTCGTCTTGCCTTGACCTTCTATCCTTTCATAACTCTTCTCCAATCTTCTAGCCTTTGTCTTCAAAACTTCGGTGGGAACTTTCTAGAGTCTGGCATTTGTCGCGAAAGGCAAGAAATACCAGACAAAAATTTGAAAATAGCGGAATTAGGCTCCGTTTGGCAAATCGGTACTTATCGGTGTTGATGTTGATGCTGATAATTATGGTTGTTGATGCTGATCATGGATGCTGATATGGGATACTGATATGAGTTGTTTATTTTCCAAGTAGTACGGAATGTGTTCGGTAAACTGAATTGTTGATATTTTAAGCAAGACGTGTAAAATTACTAAAAAGGGCTTAATGAAGGGTAAAAAATAAAACATAAAGAATTGTTTTTTTGTGGGTCCCACTTACTTATATTTTGGTAGAAAAGTTAGCTTATTTGACATAAGGTTGGGGAGTGCTGATTATTTTGTAAGCAGATAAGTATCGGATATAAGTAAATTATATCAAATAAGTAAATTTTGTTGAACACATAAAACAAAGCTTATTTTTTCCATATAAGTAACTGGGTACTTATAAGTCTGCAGATAAGCGTTGCCGAACGGAGCCTTAGTCTAAGGAGACTAAGCAAGTGAGAATGGAAATTCTCAAGCGTAATTTAGTAATTTAACATTTCATCAAAGAGATTTGGGAGAGATATGTTTGAGATTTATGAACTTTATGTGGAGCTTAAGGACGGAATGAGTTGATCTCGAAATGACATAACTTTAATCTGAAAAGAAAGAATTACGAGATTGTATTACTTCTTAGAGTACAATAATGTTGGGAATGTTTTAATTACACACAAGTTTTAGAAAACTTCTCGCGCCCTTGTCGGACCTCAACTAACCTCATCTTATTCGGTGCTCCAGATCGGGGAGGTGGCCCGAAGGGGCTTAAGTACCAAGCCTGCCTTGACAAGCCCAAATAAGCATTCGAATTGGAAAGACGATTATTCAAGAACCAAGAGTCGGGTCGGTCTTCCAAGTTGTACTAATCCGGCCCGATTTTAATTTATTTCAATGTGCACTAGCACTTATCTTTATTATGTGTCAAAATTTCGCATAACATTAATTACTTTTAAGGGTGTGGAGGCTATGAAAGAGTCGAGTCCACTTAAATGAACGGAGTTCCGACACCTATCTAGGACATAACAAAAGCTAATTAATGGATTTAACAAGGCAAACCTTTAGACCTATTATAAATTTTGAATGTCTACATAGCATAGACGTTAGCCTACATCGTGAGTTTTGAAAGGCGACATAGTAATAGACTTTAGTCCTCGTTTCCATTTCATGTGGCATTGCTTAAGACTTTATACGAAACCTTTTTATTTTGACATTGCTTTAAGACTTCAGCCAACATTTATTTTTCCGTGTGACATTGCTTTAGACTTTAGAAGAAACCTTTCTATTTCGACATTCCTTAAGACTTCAGTCAACGAAGTAAGAGTAGAGTCATGACCTGCATATAATATGATGTTATAAAAATTGGTTCAAGACTTATGTCCAACCCTTTTTCCTATATGATTCCAAGCGAGATCTCTAAACGAGACACTTTAAACAAACAAGATGCAATCATCAGTCCTAATTCCACTTCTAGCATACGAATAATAATAATAACGATAATAAAACGTCGTTATTTCTAACAATAGATATATCCTATGGTCCTTTATTTAAGCAAACAAGTTTGTTCCCAACATAAAGAAGATTTAACGGAATCGAGATATCGAAAAGGTTTCAAGAAGAATATCGACTTGCCTTATCCTCGGTTTTGTCTTGAGAACGATTCAAAGTCATGGATGGATAACATTCCCGAGAATTTTCCTAATAACCGAGTTTGGATAACGGAATGAAATATATTAATCATTTATTTCATTTCCTATATTTAATTCATATAACTCCTTTTATATGAATGAGATTTATTCTAGAAATATTCCTTTTTAATAATTTAGTTTACATGCTTCAAGAGTAATATTATGAAATCCTTAAGAGAGTCATTTATATATTTTATGGGAATTATAAATTCTTTAGGTGATCATGCAACATAAATTATTTTCTTATGAACTTAGTAGTATCCTTTATAATATTTATTCTCCTTAAATAAATACTTTTATACACAACAATTTTTTTTTAAGAAATTTATTTACTAGTGAAAGATGATCATTGCCCTCCTTCATTCTTATTCTTCCTTGGTGTATGGATGGACGACCATCAGCTCCCTGGTGGCGGTCAGCGGTGGTCTTGGGCGGCGGGAGTAGGTGGTGGTGGTGGCTGGTGGCCGGAGTTGGTGGTGCCCAAAAACCACCCCAAATTAACCCAACAATGAAAAAAAAACATCCCTTAACTTAGAGGAAAAATCTGATTTTTGGAGGATGATCAGATCTGATTTTTTTTTATAGTGAATGGAGTGAATTATAAGAAGGAGAAGATAGTAGAATGGTGCTCTTCTTGCTAGCACAAACGCCCTTTAAGTAGGGAAAGGAGGAGCTTGTAAGGAAGAGAGGAATGAGAGCCATTGGTGGATTTGGAGGTGGTAGAGAAGAGGAAATTGGGTGAGATGGAGGTGGAAGAATATTGGCCAATTTTGGGAGGCAAGCATGCATTGGTCAACATGATAGGTGGTGCATGCAATTTCATTGGTCAATATGAAGGTGGATGAAAAATGAAGGAAATAAGAGATTTAAAATTCCTTTAGTTGTTAGCAAATGAACTTGGCATGATGGTGGGAGTGTGAGTGAGGAGTGTAGAGGTCATAGGTTAAAATCCCACATTCTTCATTTTATATTTCCTTCTTATCCAAATGCCAAAAGGGACAAGTCTATTGGGGCGAGGTTATTGGGTTTTGCTTAAGCCCGACTTGTTTGATTAGATAAATTCATGTTTTGCCAAATTCTTCTTAAGATTTTAATTAAATTATTTTTATGAAATAATTTAGTTCTTTTTTATATTCTTTTTCAAAGGCGAAATTTTAAATAAGCGATAACAGCTAGAGACATTATTTATTATTCAAATAAAAAATATTTATAAAATAGCGGGCTATTAAAGACAATGTCGAGATGGGGAGGCGAGGAGGAAGAGTTGGGAGAGGATGATGGACTGGAAGCAGAGGTAGGAGAGGTAGGGTTAGAGCTCAAGGTTGCGGAAGCAGAGTCAGGACTGGAGTGGTTAGGATTATAGGAGATTTCTTGAGGAGAGGGCAACCTTAATTGAGTATTAGGGTTTGAAGGCTTGAGCAACGGGGAGGGGATCTAGTGAAGGGGACGGCCGGTTCAGGTGGGACGACCGGTTCAAGGAGGGGTTCATGAGGAGGTGTAATAGGGACATGAAAGGCGTCCACGATTCAGCAATGGTAGTTGGGAGGGACGTGAGTGGTTGTGAGTTGGACGTGGAAAGTGGTGGAATTAAGTATGGATAAACATGTTCAGCAAAAGTAACGTGACGATAGGTGTAAACTTTGAGTGTGGAGGGATCAAGGCAAAAATACGCACTTTGAGATAGAGAATATCCAACAAAAACACAAGGCCTGGATTTGGGTTCCAATTTATGAGTTGTGTAGGGTTTCAACCATGGAAAACATAAACACCCAAAGTATTTCAACGTTTGATAATTTGGATGAACACGAAAAAGAGAATGATAAGGGGAAGAGTTTTGGAGAGTGGAGGTAGGCATTATGTTGATTAAATAGACCGTAGTTTTGAAGGCGTAAGGCCAAAGCTGCATAGGGAGACCCGACAATGACATAAGAGATAACCCAGTTTTGATTATATGGCGATGTCGACGCTCGATGTTGAAAGGTATGAGGAGGAGTGGTGTAATGGGTGATGCCATTGGTAGATAGAAAGGAGGCAAGGTCAATGTATTCACCTTCATTGTCAAAATACATAATTTTGATTTTGGATTGAAAATAGTTTTCAACTAGGGCTTTAAATTTGATGAACACCTCTTTTGTATCAGATTTTCTTTTTAATGGATAGAACCATACATATTTGGTGAAATGGTCAACAAATATATTATAGTATCTATAACCACCATGGCAGAGCACAAGGGAAGACCACACGTCCGAAAAAATAACTCCAAGAGGCATAATGGACGAAATAGAAGATTGATAAAAGGGTAACTTGTGACTTTTATTAATGGAACATGCAATAAAAGATTTAAAAGAAGTAGAACAGCCCAAATTGAAACTAGATTGCATAAGTTTGAAAGTTTTATTTGACTGATGTCCTAGTTTGTGATGCCAGGAGGATCCTAAAGACGATGACTGAGCAGTACGTGAGAGCTTGAGGGGAGACAAGAAGAGGCCAAGAGTAGACGCCATCAACACAGGGGCCACTAAGAAGAACCGTTCCCTTGAGAAGATCCTTGACAAGAAAACAAGTCGGTAAAAATTCAACAGAGAGATTATTTTGAGAAACAAGATTGCCTTGAACACCACACCATTGACATTTTCCGAGAAAGGGACGAGGTTGATAGTTTTGAGGGTTAGGGTTGGGATTCGGTGGTGGAGCAGAATTAGGGTTAGGGTTTTGGGGAGGGCGAGTAGTATAGGATTGAGATACCTAATTGTTCCATGCAGGCGGCGTAGGAGACGATTTTGGTTTGGAACGAGACTTGGATTGGGCAGTGATAGCCGTGGCTAGTGCCGAGGAAGAGGACTCTCTAACTTCAATCTTCAAAAGCAACTCCTTTTGGATTAATTTTTCGCGCAGTTCATCAAAGGAAATCGTGGTGTCCCAAGCATGAACTCCATCAATAACGAATTGAAAAGAGGAGTCCAAGCCATTAAGAACATATTCAACGACATCCTCCTAGTCTTGTTCTTTTCCAAGAGAAGCGAGAAGATCAATGCAGTTCTTCACTTGTTGCATGAATTCCGTCACAGATTGTGACCCTTTCTTCATATGACGAAGCTTGTCTTTGAGTTGATGGATATGCCCCCTCGAAGGTTTGGCATAGGTGTTGGCCAAAATCGTACATGCTTCACGAGAAGTAGTGGCACGAGTTATGAGAGGCGCCAATGAGGGAGAAAGAGTACCCACCAAAGAACCAAACAACAAGGGATCTTGGCGATGCCAGGAAGAGTACGCCTCAGGGTTGACAAAATTAGGAATACTTTCGGCAAGGGCTGGGTATGTACCGTCAAGAAACTTGAACAAGCCATAACCAACAAGAATGGATTGAATTTGGACTTGCTAGGTAATATAATTTGTAGAGGTAAGTTTGATTGCATTGTTAAATTGGACAATAATGAAAGTTTTTGAAGGCTTAGCTTCGTTTGGGATTGTATGATTGTTGTTGGACGCCATTGAAGAAAGTCAAGAACAATCGACAAAAAAAGGGTGTATGAATCACGCTCTTGATACCATAATAGGGTTTAGCAAAGCTTGATGATTTTGTTAATGCAAGTATGTCAAACCTAGTTAGGATAGAATAAAATCTAAACTAAAAAGGATAGAAGATAAAATTGCAAGGAAACAATATTGGACATAAAATTATATTATAAACTATCTTTAATATATCGAACGGAGCCTAAAGCAAACAATTGGATGAAAATTAAACTTGTATTATCTGCATAGATCTAGAAAAGTCGGTGTGAAGTTTATGAGTAGTTTTAACCAACTTCAACCTCCTATAAATAAGACCATTAGGTAAAGATTTTGGCATCAATTGATCAAAATCAACTCCAAAATAATAAAGTAATTGTATTAGTGTGTTTTAATCAATGAGTTTATAAGTGAGCCCATATAAAATAGTTAGCCTTGTTCAAACTTCTTTGATCTTTCCACATAAATATAAAAATTAATTAGCTTATAAAAGTAGTTGTAATTCCTGGAGTGTTGTATCACTCCTAAGGCCATGACTACTCTTACTCAGTTACAATCACACATTATGAAAGATTACTCCCACCCGGTTTCGCTGATTCACTTCTTTCAACCGATTGGCTGGCTTCAAGGGACCTCTGGTCCCGATGCCTGAAAGCCTGGTGAGATGAGCAATCTCAGTATTAATTTCAGTCCTATTCAACTCGTCAACCTCCATATATTAACGTTGTTTAAGCTCAATAATTGTTGCTCTTAGGCTTAATAATTCAGGCATGCCCTAAATTTTCTAAATTTATCGGGCTTGATTTGTTTTCATTATCGGTCACCTACAAGTTTACAAATCAAAAAATTATTGTCTTCTTTTTTTCTTTTCCTAGAGTACCACCAGGCCCGGCTAATTGGGTAAGCGAGGAAGGGCGATCGTTATAGCCCCCAAAATATAAAGGCCTTTAGATTGAAAAGTAATTTCTCGATATAAATCAAATCGATGCTTAGGCTTGGGTTTGGCAAATTTCTTTTATGGGTCCTGTTGAATGCATGTGTAGCTACATTAGGATTTTTTTTCTTTCAAAAAACTACTTCATAAAGACTATGCATTTGGTTGTGATAGTTGTCTTAATTAAATTACAAAATTTTATATATATATATATGTAAAATATGAATTTTGTTTTATATTTATTATATACAATATAAAATGTATAACTCATAAAAAGCTCAGTTACCTAATTTTCAATAAGTAACTCGCCTTTTAAAACCGTCCTTAATTTTTTAGAATTTTTTTATGGAAAGAGAGGTCACACTTTTAACAACTTATTAAATGAAAAAAGGCATAACTTAAAATCAAACGGATAATAACCCGATTTTAACTTCAATATTAATCAAAGTGAAAGATAGCACACAATCATTTTTCTCAATGCAAACCCTTTCAGGCTTCGATCGGATCTTCTTCTATTTCTTTTTCATTTTTCCAAAATTACGCCAGCCACAAATTAACTTTTATATTTAATTTGCATAATAGAACAAAAAAAATAGATTGGCCTAGTAATGAACCAAACCGCGCGCGCCTATATAAAGTCACACTAATGTGTGATCTAATTCGCACAACATCGATCCTCCACTTAGCTTCTATTTCTCTCTTGAGTGTGAAAATGGGGCTCAAGGGAAAGCTAACCGGTGAGGCTGAAATGAGCACACAAGGGCACCATATCCATGAATTCTTTACTAGAAAGCCTCACCATATCTCCAACATCTCTCCTTCTAACATCCAAGGTTGTGAAGTTCACGAGGGTGAATTTGGCAAGCCTGGCTCCATTATTTACTGGAACTATATTCTCGGTACGTATGCACATCACATATAGACTTTCAACCATTATTTTGTGTTAGAATGTTTGGTTCTATAGATCTGATGAAAATTAAGAGTTATTCATGACTTTTCACTTGTACAAATTAAGTGATCGATTGAAGGGTAAATTTGAATTGGTGTACGTAGATGGAAAAGCACGCGTTGCCAAGGATGTGGTTGAGAAGGTGGACGAGGTGAACAAGACTATAACTTTCAGGGAGATCGAAGGAGACCTCTTGAAGGAGTATAGTAGTTTCGTAATCCATCTCCATGCGGGTGACAAAGAGGTCAAGTGGGTTTTCGAGTATGAAAGGCTTAATGAAGACGTGCCTCACCCAACCAAGTTGATGGACTTTGCTCTCAATATTAACAAGCATATTGATGATCACCACCTCAAAGCCTAATTAAGTCAAATGTCCACCACCGATCCAAATCCAACCGGTCGGCCACTATATATACACTATGCATCCGCAGCCGATAAAAACAAATTGTTCTTTCTGTTAGTATAATATGTGAGTGGGTGTGTTGAGTGTGTAATACGTCTGGTTCATTGAATGTAACCTGGCTACTATAAGAGCCTTTGTACAACTTTCACCGGAAACTGAATAACAGATTTCTCTCTCTTTTCATCTTCTGTTTTTCCTCTTCCTAAACTCTGACATGGTATCAGTCTAGGTTTTTCTCTTCGATCTTCGCTTCCACCGTGGTGGATTGACCAAATCCTTCATCTTTTCTCCGTGATTCTCCTCTATTACCAACTCCTAAATCATTAATGGCTCGCAATCCACAGAATCCCTGGAATAGGCCTCCAATTCATCATCCCTAAAACTCCATGGATGAGTTGTTTCTCCACCATAGCTGCCATCCCAATTATGTTCTTTCCACCAATCTTCTCGATGATTGGAACTATTCTGCCTGGAGAAGGTCTGTTGAAGTGTCTCTCCTTGCCAAAAATAAGCTCCGGTTTGTCAATGGTGATTGTGTTAGACCGCCAAGCGACTTCGTTCATCGATTTCAGTGGGATCGTTGTGACAACATGGTTTTTTCGTGGCTTCTCCATTCTGTCAGCAAAGATATTGCCGATCGATTTTGTACTATCGATCGGCAGGACATGCCTGGCTAGATCTTGAAACTCGTTTCAGTAGAATTGATCGTGCCAGCTTGTACTAGATTCAACACACTCTTGCTTCTCTTTCTCAAGGAACGCTCTCTATCCCTGCTTATTTTACTCATTGTAAGAAGCTTTGGGATGAATACCTTCAATATGTTGAGACAATGCTTTGCGAATGTGGCTCCAATTCTGTTGCACGCTCAATTCTTGAAGATCAACATGTCGTTAAATTTCTCATGGGCTTGGATGATTCTTATTCTGCCATTCGGGGGAATCTCTGGATGATTCAGCCTCCTTCTAATATTTCTGTTGTTTATCATCTTGTTCTTCAAGAAGAAACTCAATGCTGCATTCGATGTGCTATTTCTCCAATTGATGATGAATCCTCTGCTCTAGCTACTTCTCGATCTCATAGATCGAAAGATTCTAAAGATAATAGGAGTGGAAAACGTCCCTTTTGTGATCATTGTAGGGTTGTTGGTCATATTAAGGAGCGTTGCTGGAAGCTCAATGTTTATCCTCCCAATCATAAAAAAGGAGGAAAGCCTTCAGGCAAAACTTCTAGTTCCCAAGATTCTGTTGAAACTCCTTCAACAAATGCATCAATCACACAAGAACAATACCAACAGCTTAATTCTTGCTCTCCTCAGCAAACAATCTGTTGATGGTTCTTCTTCATCTGATACTTGCGCATTCTTGGCAGGTAATGCTTCATGTCTCTTGTCATCTCATGTTCTTCTTGGATACTTGATAGCGGCGATACTGATAATATGACACCGCATCTTGATCTGTTATTTGAGCATAAGCTTGCCAATTCTGACGTAAAAATTTCTTTGCCAAATGGACAAAAATCTTCCATTGCAAATATTGGATCTGCTCATATCATGCATGATATAAAAATGCAAGATGTTTTACATGTTCCAGATTTCTATTTCAACCTGCTTTCTATCAGTAAATTAAGCCAACAATTACAAGCTAATGTGTTCTTTACTCCATCTGCTTGTTATCTTTAGGCCCATTCCATGAGCAGGCCAATTATGATTGGTAAAGAGAATCGGGGACTCTATATTTCCATTTTTAATAAGGATGTTTTATCCACATCCACTTTAGTTTTTCTTCTATTACTTACAATCAAAGCATTGATCTATGGCATTGTAGATATGGACATGTCTCATATGATCAATTACATTCTTTGCCTTTTCTTAAACATCTCAATAAATCCTCTCACATATGTTCCATATGTCCTCAAGCTAAACAACATAGAAAACATTTCCCTTTATCTTCTTCAAAATCCTTGTCACCCTTTGATATTGTTCATGTTGATACTTGGGGGCCTTACAAGCATTGTACTTATAATGGATTCAGATTCTTCTTGACCTTGGTAGATGATTATTCAAGGTGTGCATGGACTTTACTGATGTCTCATAAGATTAATGCTCTTTCAATTTTGAACACATTTGCCAAATTTGTGACTACTCAATTTCATACTTCTATTAAAGTGATACGTACTACTCCAGAGTTTTTTGATGCATCTACTACAGCTTTCTATGCTAAATCAGGCTTTTCTCATCAAACTTTTTGTGTTGAGTCTCCTCAGCAAAACGGAATAGTCGAAAGAAAACATAAGCATCTTGTTGAGGTAGCTCGAGCATTATTTTTTCAATCTAAAGTTCCATATGGATATTGGGGACTCTACATATTAGCTGCTACATTTACCATCAATATAACCCTTTTGCCTTCTTTAAATGGCTAAACACCTTTTGAGCTTCTTTTTCATAAAGCCCCAGATCATACTTTCTTAAAGTGCTTTTATCGTCTTGCTTTTGTCTCTACTTTAAAAAGAGCAAGAGACAAGTTTTCTCCAAGAGCTACACCATGTGTCTTTATGGGCTACTCTTTTGGCAAAAAGTCTTACATCTTTTTGAATCTTCATACTCAGAAAATATTTCATTCTCGTGATGTTTCTTTTAGATAACATCATTTTCCTTTTCATTACATCAAAAACCTGGACCATCTTACTCTTCCTTCTTTAGCCAAAGATTATTCTACTCATATTTTCACTCCAATCCAAACCTCTTCATTATTTTCAAACTCCTAGTGCAACTTCTTTATCAACACCTACATCAGTACCTTCCTCTTCTTCTCTACTATATCTGTCCCTTCTCCTCCTCCAATCCTATAAGGGTCCACTAGGCCTCATAATCCTCCTTATTTAGGGGATTGTTTCTATGATTTTACATCTTTGCCATCTTCTCCTTATGCTTTATTTTCTTCTGACTACCATGAGCCTTCTAATTTCAAAGAGGCATCTTTACATGATCACTGGGTTCAAGCCATGAACAAAGACGTTGAGGCTTTACAAAAGAATGGTACGTGGGATCTAGTTCCTTTGCCTCAAGGGAAAAAGGCAGTAGGATGTAAGTGGGTATATAAGGTGAAGTTGAAGGCAGATGGTTCTTTGGAACATTTCAAAGCCTGATTAGTTGCAAAGGGCTACACTCAAAAGGAGGGGGTGGATTATCAAGAGACTTTTTCTCCTGTTGTTAAGATGTCTACAATAAGGAGTATTATTTATGTTGCAGCTTCAAAATCATAGACTCTTCATCAATTAGATGTAAATAATGCATTTTTGCATGGTTCTCTTGATGAAGAAGTATACATGAGGGTACCTGAAGGTATGCCTAATCCTGATAAGTTGGTTTGCCAACTTAAAAAGTCACTTTATGGACTTAAACAGGCGTCTAGGCAGTGGTTCAATCGCCTCACAGTTGCACTACAGTCTCTTGGTTATATTCAATTAAAAAATGACTATTCCCTCTTCACAAAGAAGCAAGATAGGTCATCTTACTCTTGTGGCCATATATGTTGATGACCTTCTTGTTACTGGTTCAGATGAGCATGAAATTTTTTATCTAAAGAAATACTTAGACTTTGTCTTTAGTATTAAAGATTTGGGAAAGTTGCATTTTTTCTTGGTATTGGAAGTTTCTTATTTGGCTGAGGGTGTGGCATTACAACAGAAAAAATTTGCTCAAGAATTGTTATAAGGTGTAGATCTTACCGGATTGTCATCTGTTAGCACAACTCTTCCTCTGAATTTCAAGTTACAAGTTGAAGATGGTGAGGTATTATCCGATCCTACATCTTATAGAGTTTTGATTGAAAAACTCATTTTTTAACACACACAAGGCCTGATCTTTCATATACTGTTCAAACCCTAAGCCAATTTATGCAACGGCCATGCTTATTCATTACTCGACACTTGTTCATACTCTGAGATACATCAAAGGGACTGTTGATTGTGGAATTATTCTTAATGGGTGTGATAATCATGTCTTAGCTGCCTATTCTAATTCCGATTGGGCTGCTTGACCTATTACTCGACGTTCTGTCAGAGGTTACATTATAATGCTTGGCCAATCTCCAGTTAGTTGGATATCTAAAAAAACAAGGAGTTGTTTCTCGAAGTTCTACTGAGGCAGAGTATCGTGCTATGGCACACGCTGCTGTTGAGACCACTTGGTTAATCAGGTTGCTTGGTGATCTTGGTATTGATTCCATCAAACCAGTAGTTCTCTTCTGCGACAACAATTCAGCCTTGCAAATTGCCAAAAATCATGTACACCACGAACGCACTAAGCACATAGAGGTGGACATTCACTTTACAAGAGACAAGGTTATGGAAGGATTGTTGTGGCTATGATATGTTCCTACCACTGAACAATTGGCAGACATTTTCACTAAAATTCTGCCTTCTACACAACGCAGTTTCTGATGAGCAAACTTGGCATGTATCTCCTTGCCAAGTTTGAGGGGGGATGATGAAATATGTGTATTAGTATAATATGTGAGTGTGTGTGTGTGTCGAGTGTGTAATACGTCTGGTTCATTGAATGTAACCTGGCTATTATAAGAGCCTTTGTACAACTTTCACCAGAAACTGAATAACAGATTTCTCTCTCTTTTCATCTTTTGTTTTTCCTCTTCCTAAACTTTAACAGCTTGCATATAAGAAGCTGTGTGAGTTTTATGCTTTGAAAAATGCTAAGATGTCCTATGTATGAAAGGTTGATATCCCTATATATGCATAAAAATCAGATATATAATTATTACGTACAATAGTTTTTATTGAGGAGGAGAATACGTGTTTTTAAAGAAAACTGGTATGTCTAAGATCTAGATTAATTGAAACTCGCAAAATAAATATTTGGATCAAAACAGATCGAAAATAAAGAAATCAAAAGTAATGGACATAAGAGGATTGTTATCGTGGTTCAGTGTATGTCTAATCCCCCAATTCCCAGTATGCAAATGTATTTTAAAACAAGGGTATATACTAATAACAATCTAAATTAAGTTTTTCATTGATTGAAAGATAAATTTATACATTAAAAATTATATATGTAATCTAATTAAGGTGTATGCTAATTAATTAAGTAAATAAAAGTATATGGTTTCATTACCATGTTGCATACAAATGCACTTTTTTATATAGTTAAATATAGTACATGTGTTTTGGACAGCATAATTACACAAACGTGTTACCTGCTAAGATGTGGGAATTCTAACCAAAGAGATATCGCGACGCGTTACAAACTACAAGTAAGAAGTAAAGTAAAGTAAAAGACAAGAAAATAAGAGCAAAGAACTTGTGTAATTTTTGTATTGCAATCGTCACTGCAAATGAATCTTTTGTTAACACAAACGAACACTTGAAGGAAACGGAATGACTAGGAAAGAATGAATCGAGCTTTAGCATTTGATTTTGAGTACGAGTGTTGATGATCCCTCTACCCTTGCCTCGTCTTTATTTTATAGTCTTCTCCATTTGGACCGTTGGTGAAATGCTTGGCGTATCCCGGAAATCTCGCTACCGGCGTGAATGAGGTAGCCGTAGAGGTGGTTGATCGTGGAACCCAAGATTTTCGCCATGTCTTGATTGCTTCTTTGACTCTCCTCCCTAACGATCAACATGGGCTATTCGTCTCGGGCTGGCGACGTCCTCTTGGGCCATATTTCGAAGTGGCCCAACAATACCCCCTCAAAAACCCGAGAAAGTTCCCTCCATCCGCTTTTCTAGGGTTTTTTATTTTTCACCTTGGAAGTTGTTGCGAGTAAAGTCATGTCCCATCAATCCCTATTTATAGCGGTCATGATGATCTCTTGAGACTTCAACTGCGCTTACCGGTGTCCAGGTACGTCTCCTTTCTCTTCATTTTCCATCTTCTCCCTTTTCTCAGTTATGGTGACTTCTAGTTCTTCCCCGAAGTCTTCTCTTTACTGTCTTGAACCCGCCTTTCCTCTTTCTATAACTTCTTCCAAAATCCTCACCCCTTACCATCATAAAGATAGTACCTCGGAAGATCCTCATATCTTTGCTTTCTTTGTTGGCTTTCCTCCGTCCGCAGAGATATTCTCTCCTCCTCCTGGGATTTGGGCTGATTTTTATGCTGAAGACTGGGTATGCTTGTACGAGTACCCCTTTCGTATTGGCTATCTCTTCCCTTTCTCCCCACTGGTTATCGATTCTCTTACCACTCTCAATGTGTCTCCTGGGCAAATACTACCTCAAGTTTGGAGGCTTCTATTATCTGTTGACCTCTTATGCTCCTCTCATGCCCTTCCTTTCAAAGTTGCCGACTTTTTTCTCAACTGTCGCCTTTCCAAAGGTGGTTGTGGCCGTTTGACTTTGAAAACCTTCACAAACAAATCTGACCTGATTTTTAACATATCCAAGTCTGACCAGGGTTGGGCTGATAAATTCTTCTTTTTAAAGTTGTCTTCATTGGGAGTTGATACGTCTTTTCTGAAAACTCGATGGCGTCCAATAGGTAGTGTTTCTCTTGGGTAAGTTTTCTTCTCTTGGGTATCTTTGGGTATCTTTGGGTATCTTATCAAAGAATGATAAGATACCCTTCTTTGAAGGCTTCGTAGAGCCAAAAGTAACACGCAAGCAGACGCCTTAGCCAACCTCGGATTCGCAATTGACCCAAGAGAGTATGATAAGATACCCTTCGTGTACCTTGATGCGCCTTCTATAATCAAAGAAGCAGATATGTTTGAGATCCGAGATCCTAATGAAGACGCTTCATGGGTAACTCCTTATGTAAGATGGTTATGAGATGGAATCCTACCAGACGACAAGGAAGAGGCCCGGCGAATTAAGGTAAAAGCTTCCACTTTCGCTATTAAGAATAACATTCTGTTTAAGTGGATGTCATCAGGGATATACGCACGATGCGTAAGAGAGGAAGAGGTACAGAAGGTTTTACAAGACATACACGATGGAGAATGCGGAAATCATACAGGGGGTCACAACTTATCGAGGAAGGCGAGCAGGATGAGTTATTATTGGCCCACCATGAACAGAGACGCAATGGAGTTCGCCCGCAAGTGTGACGCGTGCCAGCGTCATGGACCTATACCACATCAACCATCGGAGTTACTACATCCCATAACCTCCCCTTAGCCATTCATGAAATGGGGAATGGATATTGTAGGAAAACTTCCTCCAGCTTCAGGACAACGCGTCTATATCTTAGCAACGACCGACTACTTCTCTAAAAGGATTGAAGTTGAAGCCTTCAAAGAAGTCAAAGATACCCAGGTCATTTCCTTCATAAAAAGGAATATCCTAAATAGATTTGGAATACCATCCACCATCGTGTGCGACAACGGATCTCAATTCATCAATGACAAAACGAGATCAGTTTGCGAGCAATACAACATTCAATTGGTGATGTCAACACCACGTCCTCAAGCCAATGGTCAGGCAGAAGCAAGCAACAAAGTAATCATCAACAACTTGAAGAAACGACTCAATGAGGCTAAGGGAAGATGGGCAGATGAGTTACCCCTTATTTTGTGGTCAGATCGAACAACCCCCAAGACTTCTACAAGGCATACACCTTTCTCCTTAGTCTATGGATGCGAAGCCATGTTACTAGTAGAAGTAACTTTGCCCACAGTTCGATATGGACTTACTATCGAGGAGTCAAATCTACCTAACGTGTTACATCATCTAGACACGGTTGACGAGTTACGAGATGAAGCATCATTTTGCATGGCGACATATAGATAGGGGGTAGCTCGGAGTTACAACAAACGTGTTAATGCAAAGGCGTTCCAAGTAGGAGATTGGGTATTAAGGAAAGTCTTTCAAAACACACAAGAGTTGAATGTTGGCAAGCTAGGAGCCAACTGGGAAGGACCTTATCAGATTAAGAAGAGAGTAGGACAAGGGGCCTACGAGTTGGTGTCACACGATGGGAAGACAGTCCCGAGAAGCTGGAACGCGACGAATTTGAAGATGTACCATTTTTAAACAAGTCGCAATAAGGTAAATATCACGTACTTCATTCTTTTTACATTACATTAAGACATCATCTTACACACATAAAGCTACAACGATCTTACAGAAACTAACAAGGGACGCCTTGTGATGTTACAGGCCAAAACATCGGCCCTCGCCTTACAATTTGGCAACGTTGTGCACACAATGACTAGTCAAAAGATGCAAGAGATGAGAACAGTTAAAGTAAACTCTAGAGCAAGAGGAGTTTCACGAGATGTTTGTAAGCAATTCACAACTTTATATGACACAAGTATTTACATTTTATTAATTACATTATCTTTCTCAACATCTTACACAAAAAGCGCTATTATTACACAATTCTATCAAAGTTACTAACAATCTTCTTAGAACTCGTTGATCTTCCTTCCATAGTAGCAAACCTGTATCACATGCAAAAAAAGACAAAAAAACAAGATCCAAAACCATACAAATACTAAGGCAACATTCATAAACATAATATAACCCCTAAAAAACTGGCAGGGGGTAAAAATTGTCCACACTAAGGCCCTAAAACTAGCGGCCATACAAAATAAAGTGTTTAAACCCCAACACACTGGGGGTAGAGAAACGTTCAGAGTTTAGAGGGTGAAAAGAAACAAGAGAAAATCATTCTTTAGAAACTCCTTCGGCAGACTTCTGGTTCTCCATCTCCACTTAAGCTACTTCCTTGGCGACTTGAGAGATATCATCAACAAGAGAGGACTTCTTAAACGTGTTTGCTTCATCAGGGAACAAATTTTCAAATTGCTTCCTCTCCTTCACGGCGTCCCAAGAAGAATGCTTCCCATCAGCAAATTCCTCTATTGTCTCGACACGAGCTCTAAGCGACCAGTAATCAGCCGTATCTTCGATCTCTTGAGCAAGAGCGACGCTTTTCTTTGACACAGCATTGAACTTGTCCTCCCACTCTTTGAACTCTCCAGCGACTTTCTTAAGAGCATCTTGCAAATCAGCAACCTTTTTCTCCAAAATCTTCTTCTCCTGCCCTAAGATGACCGCTCTGTCCTTCTCGAGTTGCATGTTGATCTTGCTTTGATCCAATTGGTCGGGGTAATCCTTGAAGGTGTCAAAAGCCGATAGAGCGAGTTGAAGACCCTAGAAAGCAAGTAGAAAGTTGTCACGAACCAAGATGCATTGAAGTAATACAAATTTGAAAAGCAAGTTGTTAACCAAAATACCTGTCATTGAGTCGCTAGCATCTCGCCTAAGAATTCTGGCAGGGTGGAGGGTGTCTTGAATCACGAAGACAATCCACGTGAAGAGGCATCAGCGACCTCAGGCACTTCTCTGCATCCATGTCCAGGGACATCATGGTGCCGGGGAGGTCGGTCATGCGAGAAGGAGTGCTTTTCTTCGATGAAGAGACCTTGGTAGCATCACCTGCAGTTTTCGGAGGAAGAGCCACTACCAAAGAAGTATATGCAGTGGAAGTTGTCTCCGCTTTCCTTTTCTTTCTGGCCTCAACTCTTTCGAAGGTGGATAAAGCAGTAGTGGATCTGGTAGCTCTTGAACTTGGCAACATGCAATTAACGAGGTAATGGATAGCAAAGGTGTCAAAACAAGGAGTAAAGTAAGAAGAAAACTTACTCGACATTTCGGTATCTTCGGGGTCTGCGAAGCATGCTTTTACCAGTCTGGAGTAGGATCTTTTTTCCAGCGATAGAACCTCTATATGATAAATGACTTGGGATGACACCTTGAGAGGTTGAGGGGTTACAAGATTCTCTGCACAAAAGACAACCAGTGGTTAAAACTGAACAAAGCGTAATGAGTAAAAAGAGAAACACTACATGTTGGACGCCATCGAGTTTTCAGAAAGGACGTATCAACTCCCAAAGAAGATAGTCTTACAAAGAAGAACTTATCAGCCCAACCCCGGTCAGACTTTGATATGTTAAAAACTAGGTCAGATTTCTTTGTGAAGGTTTTTAAAGTTAAACGGACAAGGCCACCTTTGGAAAGGCGGTAATTGAGAAAAAAGTCGGCAGCTTTGAAAGGGAGGCCATGAGAGGAGCACAAAAGGTCAACGGACAATAAAAGCCTCTAAACTTGAGGAAGTAATTGTCCAGGAGACACATTGAGAGTATTAAGGAAGTCGATAACAAGTGGGGAAAAAAGGGAAACGGTGGCTGATACGAAAGGGGTACTCGTACAAGCACACCCAGCCGTCAGCGTAGAAATCAGCCCAGATTCTGGGAGGAGGAGAGAATACCTCTGCGGACGAAGGAAAGCCAGTGGAGAAAGCGAAGATATGAGGATCTTCCGAGGAACTATCTCTTTCATGGTAAGGGGTGAGGATTCTGGAAGAAGTTAGAGAAGGAGGAATGGCGGGTTCGAGACAGTAAAGAGAGGGTTTCGGGGAAGAGTTAGGAGTCGCCATAACTAAGAAAAAGGGAGAAGATGAAAGATGAAGAGGAGGGAAACATACCTGGACACCGGTTAGCGCAGTTGAAGTCTCAAGAAATCATCATAACCGCTATAAATAGGGATGGATGGGACATGCTACAACTTCCAAGGTGAAAAAATCAAAAACCCTAGAAAAGCGGTGGAGGGAATTTTCCCGGGTTTTTGAGGGGGTATTGTTGGGCCTCACCCAAATCTGGCCCAAAAGCGCGTTGCCAGCCCTAGACAAATAGGCCCAAGTTGAATATTATGGAGAAGAGTCGAAGAAGCAATCAAAGCATGGCGAGAATCTCGGACTTCACGATCAACCTCTGCAACGGCTACCTCCTTCACACCGGTGGCGAGATTTCCGGGATACGCTAGACGTTTCACCAACGGCTCAAATGAAGAATACTATAAAATAGGGACGAGGCAGAGGAAGAAGGGATATGTGAAACTGAACACTAGAAATCATTTTCTAAAAGCTCACTCCATTCTTTCTCAATCCCTCTATTCAAAAGCTCGTTTGTATCAGCAAGACATTCATCCACAATCTCAATAACAACACAAATATTACAACTTGCAAGCTCTCATTCCCTTTATTTATTCTTAATCCCTAATCTTTCATTTTGCTTTACGCCTTGCTTGTAGTTTGTAACGCGTTGTGATTACTTCTTGGTTAGGATTCCCTCCTTTTAGCAGGTAACGCGTTTGCACGGTTAATCTGCCCAAAACATTATCTATGACACATTCACGGGTAAGAAATATGGTGACCATAATAAGCCACTTAATCTTTATTATGGTTTCTAAATTTATCTACCTATTTCTTACTACATATAGTAGATAAGAAATAAGGCCACCACATTAAGTCACATATCATCGTCACATGTTGTTCTCACATTAATACACCTCGATCATTTTATGTGACATGTCATAAATAAGAATTAAGGTCATCACATTAAATCACCTCTTCTTCCCCACGTATCACTAATCCTTAAGCTACCTCTGTAAAATAGATCTTGCGTTATTTGAAAATTGATCAAAATTAGTTATTTTAATTTAGTAGAAAATATGTTCAAATATTTCACCTGATTTGTTAAAAGTAAGTGCTCGTAATTAATTTTATTTTGGTATTCAACATTAGTATAACATCCCTCCAAGACTATTTGTTTTCTGCATTCAATCTATTGATATAAGCATGTATTAAATCAATATGTAAAATGATTCATTTTCGATATAAAATAAAGTAAAACATAAAAAAATCCGCGTATGGCTCGGGTATTACACTAATATTCACTAATTTTTGGATTAATAAAAAAATAATTAGGTATTAAGTGTGTAAATCTACCCATGTGTAAACATAGATTTTTCCCATCTCAAATGCATAAACTCATTCATCAATATGGATTCTTCTTCTATTTCTTTTTCATTTTATACCCCACCCATTACCTACTACTATATTCAATTTGCATTCCAAATAATGACCCAAACTCCACGCCTATATAAAGAGGCAAAATTGTGAACTAATTCACACATCATCCTAGCTGCACTTGCCTTCTATTCCTCTATATACTCTCTTCCAATTAAGAGTATCTCTTTTGAGCGTGAAAATGGGGCTCAAGGGAAAGCTAACTGCTGAGACCGAAGTGAGCACACATGGACACCATATCCATGAATTCTTTGCTAAGAAGCCTCAAAAAACCTCCCAAATCTCCCCTTCTCACATCCAAGGTTGCGAAGTTCACGAGGGTGAATTTGGCAAGCCTGGTTCCATTATTTACTGGAACTATACTCTCGGTACGTCGTATGGTCCATAAACGTTTAGTTAATAACTGGCGTCACACTAAAGTTCCATTTGGTTATAAATAATAAAAACGACAATAAAAAGACCAAATAACAAATCTATATGTTAATTTTTTTTAGTAGAAGGAGAGGCGGTACGTACATGCATCTATATATTAATTCTACTTTCACGTTATTTTATTTGTTAATTATTTATTTTCACTTTTCGTCCATAATCATCACATATTTTAAAAATAAGGGAAGCAATCTCTAGCTTCCACATCAAACCGGAGTGGATTTATTTCATTTTCGTTTCTTACAATGATCTAGAAGCAAATAATGAGGCCTAATAATTAAGTTTGAACTACTTAAGCACAACAACTCATACAAAGACAAGATTTGTTGGAAATTAACAAATATTCATGACTTTTTAACTAATAAATTAGTTTTCATGTAGACGGAAAAGCATGTGTTGCCAAGGAGGTGGTTGAGAAGGTGGACGAGGTGAACAAGATTATAACTTTCAAGGTGATCGAAGGACACCTCTTGGAGGAGTATAGTAGCTTCGTAGCCCATATCCATGCGACCGAAAAAGAGGTTAAGTGGGTTTTCGAGTATGAAAAGCTTCACGAAGATGTTCCTCATCCAACCAAGTTGCTCGACTTTGTACTCAACGTGAACAAGCATATTGACGATCACCACAAAGCCTAAGTCAATTAATATATCTCCACCAAACGATCAATCAAAACCTAGTTCTAAGTGACCACATCCAACCGGCTGCTGCTATATTATGCTTCCGATTCAACAATTTAAAGTTGATTTCTATTGTAATAAGTTTGTGTGGTTGATCCCCTTCATGTTATGAACTTGCATCTAAGAAGTGTGTGTTTTATGCTTTGAAAAATATTATCATGTCCTTGTGCGTGCACCACGTACTATATATATATATGAGTTTGGTTCAAATGAAATAAACTCTTATCCTGAAACGAATGCACTTTTTGTAGTTAGTAGTGCACTTTTCGTACTTTTTAGTGCATTTTTCATACTTTTTGTACACTTTTTGTATTTTTCAATGCACTTTTGTATGAAAAGTGCACTACTAACTAAGAAAAGTGCATTCGTTTCACGTTTTAGGATAAGAGTTTGTTTCATTTGAACCAAACTCATATATATATATATATAGAAAAAGAGTCACGTGCGAATGGTCGCCTGTGTGCGAAATAAGAATAAATCTCAATCGTTCATTCCAAAAAATCAACGTCCCTGATTAAACATTCATTTAAAAAAATAAAAAACGGCACGGGCGAATTTTTCCCGTATTATTCGCGTATTTTTCAATAAAATACGACACAGACAAATTTTTCCCGAATTATTCACGAATTTTTCGAAAAATACGTTTTTATAAGACGCGCCCAGTTTGTTCATCAGAAATAGCGATTTGTTCATCAATATTCACCAATTGTTCATCAATACTAACTAATTGTGCATTGAGTTTTTGATAACATTGTTCATTGATTTCAAACTTTTTTAATTTTTAATTTTATTTTTTAACCTTCTTATATGTGTAGGAATACAATATTTATGTAGTTTTTTATGCACATATAATTAGTTTTGATATACCCATATTTGTTCATTGATATATTCGTATTTGTTCATTGATATACCCCTATTTGTTCATTGATATACCCATGGTATACCATAATTTGTTCATTAGTATACTTCTTTTTTGTTCATTGGTATACCCTATTTGTTCATTGATATATCCTATTTGTTCATGAATATACCCTTATTTGTTTATTGATATGACCAAATATGCATATAGCAATGAACAAATTGATGTTATTAATGAACAAATATGCATATAACAATGAACAAATTGAGGTTACTAGTGAACAAATATGCATCTAGTAATGAACAATTATATGAAAAAGGCAATGAACAAATATGCATAAACCAGTGAACAAATTGATGTTACTAATGAACAAATATGCACAAACCGATGAACAAATATGCCAAAACCAATGAATAAATATTTTCGTTTTTTATAAACAAAATCACAATGTTGATGAACATATTGCATGTAATTTTGATACACATTTGTTCATTTTTTATGTACAAACAATAGATTTTTGATGCACAAGCAATAGTTTATTTATGCACAAAATCACAGTTTTGATGAACAAATTCACATTACTGATGAACAAATCCACAATACTGATGAAGAATCTAGGCGCGTGTCCTATTTCCGTTTTTTTCAAAAATACGCGAATAATTCGCCCGTGCCGTTTTCCCCTTTTTAAGTGAAATGATCAGCGCCTTTGATTTTTCTTGATCCAACGACTCCTGTTCTTTCTTATTTCGCACCTGGGTGCCCATTCGCACCTGAATCAATCTCATATATATATATATATATATATAATAAGGTTCTAGAGAAACTCCTTATTAGAGAGAAACGGGGGAACAAATCAGATGCGTTGGATCAAATTAAATGGAAGGTTGAGATTTTATCAAAATAATAATTTTAGGGTGATAAGTAGGAGATTATACCTAATGAGATAATTTAGGGAAGAGATTTCTCTCTCCAATTTATGTAATCTTTTCCAAATAAAAATTACTCCTAAAATAATATGAAAATCAAATCCATGATCTCTTCTATTTTTCAAGATATGCAACTTCTCCATTCTTTTCAGATCTACGACTCTTAGTCTCTCCCTTCACTTTCTTCAACTTCATTCTCGCCATGGACGATTCTCGCTTGTCTTCTCCGTTTCACATCGATCGTTTGCATATTTTTTTTGCATAAATCGGTAAGTTTCTTTGTGATTATATTTATTATTATTGATTTGGATATTTGACACCCTCAAATTTGTTCATCCTCTTCGTTTCAATTTCTCAGCTTCGTTATTATAAATCTGATTTTTAGAGGCAATTTCGCACCATCGTTATTATAAATCCGAGTTTATCAAATCTCCACTAATTTTTTTTTATAATTTAGATCAGATCTTTAAACTCGATAATTCGTTCAAAAGTGAAAATTCGTTCAATTTTTTTTCATTCAATTTTTTTGGTGGAGATTTGATATACACTATTTACGGTAAGTTTCAAAGTAATGTTTTTTGGTGGAGATTTGATAATTCGTTCAATTTTTTCAAGTTGATTTTAGTTGCAAATAAACACTTTAAACTTGTTGTTTATATTTTATTATTGATATCTTATCAGTTTTTGAACGTTTTTATGAATTTAGGGTTTGGCTTTGCTAATTCCAGTTAGTATTGTTGTGTGATTTTATTTCATGTAGGAAATTAATGTCTTCCAAGAGCAAAGATCTGAGAAAGCGAAATCATGTGTGGTGTACATAGAGATAAAATATTGAAGTTAATATTCAAATATATTATGCACATGTTCGAGATGGATTTAATATTCGAATATTTTATATACTGTACATGTTCGACATTGTGTACTTAATATTCAGATACATTATACACATATTTGAGTTCTTTTATACACATGTTCAAAATTGTGAAGTTAATATTAACATATATTGTATACATGTACAAGATTTTGTACTTAATATTCAGATATATTGTATACAAATTCGAGTTCTTTTGTACACATGTTCAAAACTATGAAGTTAATATTCAGATATGTTGTGTATATATTCGAGATTTCGTACTTAATATTTATATATATTGTATAAAGATTCAAGTTCTTTTGTACATGTGTTCAAGACTATGAAGTTAATATTCATATTTATTGTATACATATTCGACATTTTATACCTAATATTTAGATATATTGTATACATATTCGAGATTTTGTATTTAATATTCAGATATATTGTACAACATGTTCGAGATTATATACTTCATATTCGCTTTTGTTGGATCGTAATTGGTTAGCAGTGAGATTGGGAACTGGCAATTAAGCTGTTCCCAAGGCAGCGGAAGTAAATAATCGCAAGTAATAAAGACAGTAAAAGGCACAGTTCCTTTATAGAGGAACCCCACTACAACCAACTAGTTGTATGGGTAAACCTCTACCTCCGCTTGGAGGATTTTGAATGACTTACTTATACTGATTGCTTTGTTCCTTAGTTACACAGCCGGATTTACACTTCTCTATTCCTACAAGTTCTTCCTAACTCTAGCAACACTAGTAAATCCGCTCAACTGAGTTCCTAAGCTCACAACAGCAAAACACAAGTAACTCAAACCTTACACTGACTTCTCAGTTCCCTTGCTCCTGGGAACTTCAGCTTCACCGTCGTCGAGATCACACACTCGCCGGCGGGGACTTCTCTTCCTTTTCTTTCTTTTCTCTGATGTGGGTATTTGTAAGTTCTGTGAGAAGTACTCAGACCGAGTACTATTCATTTGGCTTTATAGTCCATTAAGCTTGGGCAGTCGCATCTTTCGTTTGTGTCCAAAATGCCCTTTACTTGATGCCCAAGTTGTACTTTCTTCACATGTGACTTTGGTTTGAACTAGGTCTACTTCTTGGATCAATCGGACCGTTGGATGAAGCGTGACAGTCTGATCCTCAGACTGTTCCCTCGGGCTGTCTGAGACAGAATCCCGCGATCGTTATAAGCTTGTGTTCTCTTGATTGTTTCTGGGAGTTCCCACTTCATGGGAACTTTCCTCTGCAGAGTTCCCTTGATGGAAACTCTTCATTGTGGCCTTTAGTGGCTTTTGGTCATTCGTAGGAGTTCTTTGGTTGTACCTGTGTTCCTTAGAAATACTTGAACAAACCACATTAGTTCCCTATGGTGTTTGTCATTATCAAAACTTAAGAGAATTACATCGTTGATCCGTTGTTTAGAACCAGAGGTCCCAACACCGTCCCAACAGCTTTCATACTTTGTTTTGTTCAAGATTTACACTCAAATATTCATATATAATTACAGTTATATACATCACTCCTACAATGGCATATTCGAAAATGTGTTATTAATATTCGTTGATACATATTGGTTTGTCCGATATTTAAACTAACATATTCATATATAAACACATGATGACTACATAGTGAAATGTATATTCAAACCACGACAAATTCGAACAATCTTTGAACAATGTTCAGAAAATATTGAAACATATTCAACCCCATGCAACATAATTACAATATTCAGAAAATATTGAAACATATTCAACCCCATACAGCATAATTACGCCAGCAATAACCATTCAAATTTTGAATTTGAATTTTACACCAAATATAAATTAAATGGAAGATTTGATTTTTAATAAAAAAAATTCCAACAAATCCCTATAATTTCGCACTTTCTATTTTAGCAACTAACTAGCCATATTCAAGTATTTAATCCCCATATTTGTTATTATGCTCCATCAATCATAACCATTAATCTTCCCAAATCCAACGCTCCTAATTATATATATATATATATATATATATATATATATATATATATATATATATATATAAACTTGAATCCCTCTATCCTATGTGTCGCCCATCTAACTATCCCACATAAGCATTTTATTTTTTCAATTTACTCTTTTACCCTTCATAATTTTTAGTATTTACAATCCTTAAATATATATTATAATATTATGAAAATATAAATAGGTGAGATCTCTATGATTTTATTTTTATGGAAATAAAATTTCCTATGATTTTTTAATGAAGAAGCTATGTAATCTCTATGATTTTATTTTTATGGAAGTAAAATTTTCTATAATTTTTTTATGAAGAAGCTATATAATTTTTTTTATGAACGTATTATGAACAAGGATATTTACCAATATAATTTTTCTATGTATTCTAATTTATGAACGTATTTTTATGGAAAAATTTTCTATAATTTTTTAAGAACAATTTCATTAATATATAATTTAAGGTACATCGATAAAGTGTTTTGGAGAATTTAATTTCTCATTACCTTTTTAGTTTTATTTACATATCAGTTTTTAAATATTGATTTTTTCACATAAGTACTTCATATGTCAACAATATATAAGAAGATGGATTTCTACCAAAAAAAAAATTAAGATGGATATAATATATCCTTATATATAATTATTTTACACTTACTTTATTTACTTACTAAAATTTAAAATACAATTAACTTTTATCTACTTGTCAATTTTAAGCACATCTAACATCACATAATAAAAGATCATATATGCACAACCAAAATTATCCTATATCCTTATATGTCATTTGTTTAAAATTTATGGATTGCTTCTAAGCCCTAAAAAATATTACAAATTATCATATATCCATATTTGTTTTCTGCTACATAATTAATAATTTAATTTTTTAAAAGCTTAAAAAATTTATAGATTTTGATTATATATACATGACATCCTCTTACAAAACCACAATACACAGACTCCTTCTTATGATCTTTTGGTAAAATACCTGCTCCTTATTATCAAAAATACGTAACCTCCTTCTTATTTGTTTTCCTATTATCATATTATCCTATTAAGCTATATAATAACCTATTGTATGTATTAACTTTTTTCCAGATCTATAAAAAGTCATCTTACATTCTTGAGAAGTATACCATTATATGCGACTTCAACTTTTAGTTTACGATAATTCCATACTTTTCTACTATTAATGAGTTATCATTATAAATTTAGATAATAACTACTATATTATTATATTTTTTAATAGGGATAACAATGGGAAAAGATTTCAATTATATATTTATATTCATGAAATTGATATGAACAATAAGAAGAATTGGAAGTTACGTGTTCGTTGTGTGCGCATGTGGACTGCTATAAGATTTAAAACAAAGGACTACTTGATATCTAATTTTGGATTGGCACCTAATATTGGTCCCTATTGTTACACTTGCCTTCTATACAAGATGATTTTCTTCATGAGCACATATGTCAAAACTATTGACAATGTTTCCATTCCACGACATGGATTTCACTTTGTTGATTTTGACAAGATCATCAATAAATTACTTCAAGATGTCTACTTGGTTGGTAGGTATTTATATGTATTAAATTCAGTAACTTTTTAAATATATAGGAGTATTACATACAACATTCATTAAGTGTATTTTAATACGAAGTAATGAATATAGATGTCATCGGCCATATTGTTGGAATTAGCAATATAGAAGATTGCAACGTTGAGGGTGATACAGTAAAACATAAAAGACTAGATATTCAACTCCAAAATTTAAGGTATGAATTATCGATCATAATAATTCCATCCCCTCTCTTTATTCGTTCTTTCCCTATTTCCCTTGATTCATGTTAATATATTTATATTTATTTTCATTATGAAGAATTCGTTACAATACTTTCAATTTAATTGACAATTTTTAATTCGTCAAATGTAATCTTTTTTTGGATGTTAATTGAATTTTTACACCCTTTTTTATTATTTAGAACCTGGCCAAATAAAATATACTATACAGACGACATGCGGCTAAGCGGCTAACCACGCCCATGTACATGGTTGTCCAAACCATGCATCCTTCCATTCCAATCAATTAAGACAGGCATGGAATTTAACACAAAAATATACTAATAAAATAAAACTAGCGTAGTTGCCCGCGCCTTGCGCGGATTTTCATAATTTTTTAATTATTTATTTAAAAAAATATTAATTAAAACGCTTTATTTTAGCCTAGATTTGTTATCATTTTAGTTATATGTTTGATAATTTACTTATTAATTGAGAAACTTTTATAAGGTTTATTTCAATATTTTATTTCTATTTAAATTAATTTAAATAATTATAAGAATAATGTTATAAAATTATTTATAGAATATTCTTATTAATATCCAACATAATACAAAAACAAAGATTTTAGGAATACATAATTAAATTTATTCCAATTTAGTATCAACTATATAAAGGTAGTATTTTTGATATACTTTATTCTCAACAAATCATTCTAGACGATGTTTCAATTTTTTGAGTATAAACTTTATCAATTTATAAAAAAAATTGAAATTTTTGTTAAGAAATGTTTAGGATTCTAAAACATTAAATTAGAAAATTTTCAATTCAATTTTAAAAAAATTACAAATTTTGTCGTTAAGACAATCATCATGAATTATTTTTCTTATTAGTTCTAAAGTTGCAACAATTTTTATAATTTAAATAAATAAAAAGGAACATTAGTTCACAAATAATAATAATAATAATAATAATAATAATAATAATAATAATAATAATAATAATAATAATAATAATAATAATAATAATAATAATAATAAGGAGGAGGAGGAGGAGGAGGAGGAGGAGGAGGAGGCTTTCTCGTATTAAGTCCCTTTCTATTAATCACTCTAACAATGCTAAGAGTGGTGCATTTGTTTTTCATAGATTAAGTTTTTGTATTCAGAAGGGTGTTGGGGCCCACTTTGTTTCTAGGCTCTCATCCAATTTTATGTAATTTCTTAAATAATAATAATAATAATAATAATAATAATAATAATAATAATAATAATAATAATAATAATAATAATATCTATCTGGTATCCACGATTGTTCTAAATAAATAACTAAAATCTAATTAAGATCTCTACGAACAAATATAAATGATTAAATTAAATAAAATTAAGTATTTTAATTTAAAATAAAAGAAGATTATCTAATTTTTTGACCCCAAATATTTAATAGGTTTTTGACATAATACATATTACATTAATTCAGTTAAAACCTTTCTAGAGTTCTAGAGGTCGGATATTCTAATAAAGTTTTTGTCACCTAAAGTTAAAGTTAGATGGAAACTTGCAATTTAAATGTACTAAAATTGAGATATTGTAATGGAATTGGCTTAATTTTGAACTAATTCTAATTAGGGTTAGAAATCCTTTAAAAATCAAGTCAATATTATGTAAAATTATCTTGAAAGTGCCTTAAAAAGTTGAAACTAATTTACGTTAATATCATCTTTAAGGTTAAAAATCCCTTTTTTAAAAAAAATTGATCAAGATTCTCTAGGAATGGGAAAGAAAAATATGAACTAACCAAAAAATTTGAGTTGACTTGTACGTAAATTGCAATAAAATCATAATGAGAAATTATTATTGGAAAATTATAATTGAAAATTATAATTATAAATCATAATCGTTATGTACGTACATATTTGCATATCATATGAATTAATAATCATATAATATTAATTTTGGAGCATAAGATAAGATTTCGTTATATATTTATGGGAGTTTTTTTTGGTAGATTATATTAGAGGGTTGTTACGATCATAAAAATCTGCTGAAAATATTTCACGTGTAAATTTTCCGAAACTTGTTACTAAATTTCTAAAAAAGCATAGTTGTTTTTAATTCAAATCCAATATAAAAGAATATATGGGAATTAAAATATTTTTAACCTAAATTAATAGAGATTTGTAAATTATGTGTACATGGCATATGAGTGACATGGAAAATTTTGACATGTGGACTATGTTATGGAATATTTATAATGACGTCTAAATTATAAGAAAATGACACGTGTAAAAATATGAGGTGGCTTAATGTAGGATCGTCATGTGGCGTAATCCTAAGTGGCGCAATGAGAAGACTCTAATCCTTATTGCTTTTATATTGATGTGCTAAATTATGTCATGTAGATGGGCCTTTGCCCCTTACATCATCAATGCTACAATGCAAGACCCTGTTATTGTAATTATACAATTTGCAAAATTAAAACACTATGAAGGTATACTTACAAATAATATAATAATATTTCTTTGCTACAAATATTTAAAAAAAACATTATTCTTTTATTTATATGTATATTTCAGGTGGTCAATTCAAGTTAGTGAATGCCTCTTCTGGTACTCAAATTCTTATTGATGATCCTATGTGTTTGGAAACTATTGAATTCAAGTCAAGGTTAGTATTTATTTTTATAATAATTAATTTTAAATTAAATATTACATTTGTTTCACTAATTTTTTTAAATATTACTTTAGTCTCCACAAGTATGGTGTTACATCTAATTCGAACAAAATGACCCCAATTATAAGTGGACTTTCAAATTCCATTTCCAATCAGTTTTTGAATGTTACGTTATTCAAGACAATTGATGAGCTCCTAGAAGTCAACAAAGTAAGTACATAGTTATTTTACTACACTTTAAATTTAATCATATATCAATATAAATTTAATGTAATTTTTAAAGTGGTTTGTATAATCATTCTCATACCCAGATTTATCTTAATTTACAAAAATGTCATTGTATCATTCTTGGTACTATAGAATGTATTGATGACTCTTTTGGATGGTATTATCATTCTTGCAAACATTGCAAAAAGAAGGTAAAACCTCAAGGGGCTGAATTTTATTGCACTACATGTACCGACATTGTCAAATACTTCATTCCCAGGTATTATATCTACAACTAAAATTTACATTTTATAAACAATCAAATTATTTTTTTAATATAAATTGTATTTTGTTATAGGTTTAAGCTTACATTGACAATCAACGATGAATCTGGCTCAGCGGATTTCGTTATCGTTGATCAAGATGTAAAAAATTGGGTTAATCAATCAGATACTGCATTATTGGAAGCAAATATTAAGGAATTCGTTTCATCATATTGTATGTTTTAATTACAATTATAGAACTCAAATTAATTAATACGAGTGATGCTACTTAAATCATTTACTTTCATTAAATTCATATATTTTACATATTTACAGGATGTCGATGATAACTACATACCAGAAGAACTAAAGGTTTTTATTGGAAAGACATGTGTGTTTAGAATTGTTGTTGATTCCTTTAAACTTGAAGGGAAGAGTCGTGCATTCACTGTTACTAATATGATAGATGATCCAAAAGTCATATCTAAATTAAAAAAATTAATTTCTGAAACTGAGATATTTAAAATTCTTCTATTCAACCATATTTTCCTTAATAATTATTTCTAATACTTTAATCATTAAATATTAATATTTCCTAAGTTATTATTTTAATTCTTTGCAGAATAATGTTGAAGTACTTGCATTTGAGCCTCAAACGCCCTCCAATGTATTGTCGAATGCACCACTAACTCCTTCAAAGCGTTCAAATGAAAGCTCATTTATAAATGTTGACAATGGAGAAAAAATATTATATAAGATCAACTTTTCACTCCATGTTTCAAAAAAACTATGCAGCACGAAAAAGATTGAGGACTAAGTTAGTTGCATATCCAATGAAAATAATTACACTATTACAATATTAAGCTTGTTTCGCATGTATTATTTCAAACGTATTTTCTTATTTTGTTTTATACTCATTTTCATTTATTATTTCAAGGTTCAAATATATACAATCATTGACATTAAGTCAAAAATATGAAGTTCGTTTCCCAAGCATACTGTTTCGAGCTTAAATTATACTGTATGCAATTACAAATTACATTATATTTTCTTTCACCCAAAATAATAATTAATATTCACTTCTAAAATATTAAAGTGCATGTACACATCTACACATTTATAACATAAATTTTACTATTAAAGTTCCCGTTCAGGGCACGGGTACATCAACTAGAATATATATATATATATGATATATTTATAATGTACTCTTAATAATACTAACTATTAATTTTGAACAAAACCTAACTCTAATTTCAAAAATTATAAATTCTCGGGAGTCGAAACAGATACCTCATAGTACTATAAAGTTTTAATCATTTGATTAGATATCCGAAGGCTTTATATAAATTATTTAGTTTGATGTGTGTTGTCTTTTAAATAAATTTCAAGGACCGTAAACTTGTAGATTCTTATGAGAATTAAGGTTTGAATTTGGGATATTAGAAACATATTATTTCAATTGAAAAATGTGATTTGATGCCTACTTTTGGTTATATTTTTTTTGAAATAATTGTGAATCTTAGCTTGTAAGAACTTTTTTTTTCACTATTTAATGACATGCTCAGAATTATCTAGTTTCGTTCCATATTGGCCGATTTTGTGGGATTCAACGGTTGCATATGTTATACAGACTTGCGCTTAAATGTTGTTCACTTGCTGGCAATCAGATCACATGCATGAAGCCACATACATAGCAAGGGAAATAAAATGTTTGATTAAATCATGTCTTAATTAATGTAGTGACATGAATTAGGTATATATAGCAAATCACATAGTATACTAAGCCTGGAACCGGATTCAGTTCCTACATATACCTAAGGGTTTAATCTAGTAGAGCTAGGGCTGTTCAACGGGTTGGTTGACCCGTAACCTGACCCGATCAGTCCGTAATTCTACGGATTACGGGTCAGATTTTTCCATATTACGAGTTGCGGGTCAGGTTGCGGGTTACACTTCTTAAGATTACGGGTTACATGTCGAGTTGCGTGTCAACCCGTCGAGTTACAGGTCGACCCGTAATATTTTAAAAAAATAAAAATAAAAATATTATTACATTATGACTTAGCCCAAAAGCTCAAAAATAAAAAGCCAAGCCAATTAGCCAAAGGAGAAACAAACCCCAATTTCAATTCATTTTTTCTCGGCTTCTCCCATCTCTGTCGCTTCTCAAGATTCCCAACCTTCTGTCGTTCCCTTCCGGCTTCCCCCATTCAGTCTTTCTTGAGTGTTTTCTGAATTCTCGATCACCACCATTCACCAAATTAACCGATTAGGCGAAAGATCTTGAGCGGCTGAGCCCGAGATTCGCCGCCTCCACCTCACTAGGCTGCTAGCCGAAAGACCGAAAGCTCCACGTCTTCAACTCCTTTTGACAAGTTTAGCCGTTTAGGGATGAGATTCGTCGGCTCCACCTCCCTTCATCGGTTGAACTGTGAGTCGATCAATCGAAAGCTAAAGCTTCTTCTTCGTATCTCCCACTCTGCGTTCTCTCTCGACAGATGTTGCACTAGAATACTAGATGTGCATTTTTTTTACGTCTTTTATGGACATTTTTATGTATTTCACTTGTGTTTAGACTATGTGTTTGGTTGTATTTGATTGAGCATATAGGTATAGGCTTTAGAGCATGTTTTTATTCTCCTTATATGCATTTTTAGCTAGGATTTCATTCTAAGTTTAGTTTAGGTTTTATTTTCGTAAAGTTTGGATTCTACGCGTCTTTGTTCATAATTGCAGGTCGGGTGGTGGAAGACGGTAGATGGAAAGCTTAAGACGGACCTCGGGACGTGTAGGAAGCATTGGAAATGAAGATCGAGGCAAAGGATTACAAAGGGCAAGAAGTGAAGGCCAGAGCGCGGTTTGTGGCACATGAGAGCGCGACCGCGCTCTCCCAGGATTGCCCGCGCTGACGCCGCAGAAAGTCGGCTCCTCTCGGCGCGGTCTTGGCTTCACTCCGCGGTTTGGCCACCAGGACCGCGCTCTGGTCTTCACTTCTTGCCCTTTGTAATCCTTTTCCTCGATCTTCATTTTCAATGCTTCCTACACGTCCCGAGGTCCGTCCTAAGCTTTCCATCTACCGTCTTCCACCACCCGACATGCAATTATGAACAAAGACGCGTAGATTCCGAACTTTACGAAAATAAAACCTAAACTAAACTTAGAATGAAATCCTAGCTAAAAATGCATATAACGAGAATAAAAACATGTTCTAAAGCCTATACCTATATGCTCTATCAAATTCCCCCATGCTTGAACCTTGCTTGTCCTGAAGCAAGACATAAAAATCAATCACACCACAAACAAGCAAGTCATGACTTAATTCATTTTCAAGAAGCACAAACTTAACCATGAAATCTTTGCATACATATATCAAAAGTTTCAAACCAAGCTATTAATCCATTCTAACGCTTACCAAGGTATATGTGTTTGCACTCAACACTCAAGTGTTTAAAGGTATGTGTTTTCGCTCAAAAATCATCTTTGAATGCCACGAATGTTCAAATGCACAATATAAATCATGAGGTCTTTTTTCAAGGTTGTAAGGGGGGCCAAGGTATAGACAAGTAGGAAGGGATAATTATATGGCCATGTGGAGCTAAATCCGGGAACTAGAATCAACTAAAACCCAAATTACATCAACACTCACTCTCAACAACTTCCCAACTTGTACTTCCCTTTCTTCCATTACTTTCTTTTAAGCACTTTTTTTTCTTTTGCTCAACTTTTGATTTTTTTCTTTCCACAAACCCATTTGAGATTTGTTTTTCTTTTTCATTCTTCTCTCACAAGAATACTTTGCAATTTACACATACAACTCATCTCAATCAACCTTTCAAACCAACTTTACTTAGAGATTTTTCACTAAACATTCCCAACATCCTTAAACTTTCCAACACTTCATTTTGGACATTCCCTTCTATTACACCTTTTCAACTTGCCTCACAAACCCCAAAGTACAACAATTAACCCACAAAATTCCCCTAGTCAAATCCTAATTCCAGGGTGAGGGTCAAGCTTATTCGGCTAGGATTAATTTTTTTGGAGCTAATAAACAAGGCCAAGGCTCAAAAACAATGGGGCTACAAAAACAAAGGTATAATGTAGGGTGGATAAGGATATAAATGAGCTAAAGAAAATTTGCCTCAATCACTTTTACATCATGCATTCAAATCATATAATGTGGTCTCGAAAAAGAATCTAAACGCATGTTCTAGAGTTGAAACAATAAAAGTGATACACTCAAGAATATCATGCAAAATTGGCATGTAAAGGCTCAAAAGAAATCTCACAAGGCAAATTTTTGGTTAGAACTTCATAACTAGCTCAAGTTTTCACTTTCATGCATACTCCTTCATAATTAAGCAATTCTTATTTAGAGCTTTGTCGATAGGGTTTCTTGACAACAAATAAATTTATAATCAAGACCCCGCTGAGTATAGCAGAGTCAGGTTCGTCCAAGGAGAAAGTCAGTATCAAGTTTTCTTACTTCTCACGCAAGCAATCAATTAAAGGTAGGGTTTTTATCAAGGAAAAGAGGAATTATAAGGTAAAGGTGTCACCATAACAACAATCATGCATGCCAAACGTTAATGAAACACATAGATCATGCTTTTATCACATAAAGGTGCTAACTTTCGTTAACTAAAGCAAGTAAATCAATCAACTTTCGCTCTATCAATAAACTTACTATCTATCTCTTCTACTTCAACTAGGATAAATCCACTTTTGCTTCAAAATCCTAATTTGACTATTCTGATTCAAAGTTTCCACTTTCGCTTCAACTATGAATGAGAAATTCCAATCCACTTTCGCTTCAAGGATTAAGAGCAAGAGAATAGATTCATGCAATAATAACAATCAAATCATGATCACAAACAAGCATGCACAACCATTGTTGGGTTTAACCCCCAACCTTAGAAAGAGAGACTACTCACAATGCATAATAATTGAAAACATCTAAATTAAATTAAAAAGAAAGCTTACAACTTGAATTCAAAACAAAACTTGTTCTCCAAGCTATCTTCTCTACTCGTCCTCTCGCCCCTCTCTCTTCTCTCCTCCTCCTCCTCTTACTTGCCTCCCAGGCAATTGATTGTGTTGTCAATAACAAAGGGTAGACAATAGTATTTATAGAGAAACTATTCTATCTTAAATCTATCTATAAGGAAATAAATCTATCTTACATCTAACTATAAGGAAATAAATCTTTTAATAAGATATATTCCTTCTATCTATCTAATAACATAAAAAAGGAAACAAGATAGAAGACCATAAATAACACCGACTCGGATCTCTGCTGCTCTCGCTGCCTCGTTAACGACCTTGACAGGGTCGTTAACGACCCTTGAGTAAAACTTGCGTAGAAGATTCGTTACAACTCCGTTTGACTCGATTCTTTTTCCTATGTTCTTGTAACGAATTTCTCTATCTCTTTCCAAGCTCAAACTTGATCTTCAATAACTATACTTGAGCACTTAATCTTCATCTTCTCTTCATTCTTGAGTGCTATCTTGACCGTCTTTACTCCTTTCTTCAAAATATGCTCCAAATAGCTTCTAAAAACCTACAAAATACCACAAAAGCTTATGTAGACTCCATATCTCATGAAAATATGAAAACTTACACAAACAACTCAAAACAAAACAAAAAAACTAAAGAAAAAGACTCAAAAGACACAAAAACACACCCTAAAAACATGACTAAAAAGGCGGACATCAAGCTTCCATCATAAACTTAACAAGTTATGGGATATGAAATCATGCTCACTCTTCAAACAAGTGGTTCCAAGGGGAAAAATGAATCCTAAATGCAAACAAACCATTTTTTTTTCAAATTTTCTGATTTTTTCATATTTTTAGTGGATTTTCAAAACTTTTAATCAATGCATACAAATAAAAATAAACATGCACATGAAACTATATGATCTAACTAAACCAAGTTCTCATGACAAAATAAATAATCCCCTTCCCCCATGCTTAAACATTACTTTGCCCCAAAGTAATAAAAACATAAGAGTCAAAGAAAATTGACCTCATCACAAGAACTTGTCAAACTCGGGAATCTACTCTGATGGTGGTGGTGGGTACCCCGGGTATGGACACTCAGGAGTTGGATATCCAGGATAAGGTGATAAGCATACGGCTGATAACCCTGGTCAGGCGTGTATGTATCCATCCTCTGATGCAAATACCGGGTCTGCTCATCAACATAATCAAAACGGCTCGTAGCATAACCCCGGAAATGGTTGAAATCAGCCTCCATGCCATCCATATGAGTGTGCAAGCCACTCACTTGTGTAGATAAGCCTCCCATCAATTCTACCAAATGGTTGTATTGGGTGGTAGACATGTTACCACCTAGGCCTTGTTGCTCAAACTCCTGAATTGGTGGCACTACATTGTGCTCATCATCATCTTCATCATTTTCCCCATCATCATCTTCCGCTGCAATATCTTCAGGAGCAGCTTCAAACTCCTCATCCTCGTCCTCCTCATCGACATCCATGGAAGTGCTAGCTTCCTCAACCTCACTCCTTGATTTCTTTCTCCTCTTTGTCCCTCCAATCACTTCTGAAACCGGTAAATCACCATCTTGAGGATGAATGAGCCATGTGTCAACATTTTTCAAACCAACTTTTATCTTCACCCTCTCTGGGTTAGGCAACTTCATAGCAAAAGAGTTGTTGCCTAGCACCCAATAGTACCGATTGTTCTTTACATATAGCACCTTCATCTTGTTGTAGAAATGCAAGTTCATAGGAAGAGGATCAATCCGGCCCACACACTACTCCAAATCAATATCAAACGTCGGGCAAAAAGAGTGATGATACCACCCACAGCGATCCGACCAGTACTTCTCTTAACCATGAGCTCCATATTGTGCATCATCGCTGCACCTATGTCAATCTGCTGTGGTTCCAGAATACCTCGAAGGAGAAAGATGTCCTTCCTAGGACAATTATTCTCACCCTCTCCTCTGCCTGTAATAGAGTGAGCAAAGAACCTCTGAATAATTCGGATTATCGGATGAGAAATTCCAAACGCCTTGGTTCTAGAAGGCAAGTACTCATCAGTCCCAAAAAGAAGCGCCCATTGTTCATTATCCATAAAAGTGGCTCTAGACTCCCATCTATCAACATTTTTTTGGTACATGGTAAATCGGAACAACTTGTTGATATCATTAAGAGTCATGCTCCTCATCACCCCTCCTAGCTGAGAATTGCATCGCCCTTCATTAGCAAATCGCCCCTCTAAGATATGAGCCTCCAATGTGCTCAAGAACTCCAACACAAGGCTACGGTAAACTGGCAATCTCATGCTCAACACAGTCAAGTTGTGATTAAACTCTAGCTTCCTCAATTCACTAGCTAAACCCAACTCCTCCAACAAAACCCAATCAATGTATCTCAGCTTGGATATCACGCTCTTTCAATTGATCAAACCGGTCTAGATGCTTCATCTCTCGGAATTGGAGACCATAAGTTGCCGGTGTAATCTCATTGCTTGAGGAGGACGCTCTAGGTTGGGCTCGGGATCGAGTAGAAGAGGGTGCAACATTTTGAGCTCTAGTTGATGGCGCTCGGGTTGCTCGAGTGGCTCTTTGAGGACGACTAGGTCCCGATGAAGAGGCATTGGCGGGAATCTTGGTACGACCCATGATGATATCACCTACACAACAATCAAAAACACCACAAACAAGCACAATTCGATTGCCCCGGCAGGACCAATCCACCAAACAAGTAATAATAGACAATAATTGCTCTCAAAACTCTCTCTTCCCCCACTAACCTAGATTAATTAGCATGAAAATTAATTAATTTCGAAATTATGGATTTTTCAAGTTCTAGACATGAAACTAACTCATAAAAATGCTAATATTGTTGAATCCAAACTTAAATTGAAGAAATTTGGCCTAAAAATCCCTTAAATTGAGGTTTTTACGCAAAACCTAATTTAGTAAATTTTGGGTTGAGATCTTCAATTTTTGGATGAAATTTGAAGAGAAAAGTGAGAAATCTTACTTGTTTGATGACTAGGAGTGCAAATCCGGGCTTGATTTGGAGTTTTGATCTTCAATGGAGCTTGAATGTGGAGCTTCAATGGTGGAGAAGGGGGGTTGCGTCAGTTTTATGAGGAAGAAGAAGGGAATGGAAAAAAATAGGGGAATTTTCGGGTTTATTG
Source organism: Fallopia convolvulus (assembly GCA_964016875.1). Classification (NCBI taxonomy): domain Eukaryota; kingdom Viridiplantae; phylum Streptophyta; class Magnoliopsida; order Caryophyllales; family Polygonaceae; genus Fallopia; species Fallopia convolvulus. Next base: position 6,160,965 of record OZ024720.1, read on the forward strand.
CACCGAACCCGGCCGGGGCGCGGTTTGGCACCCCTGAGAGCGCGATCGCGCTCTCCCGGGTTTGCCCGCGCTCTGGCCGCAGTAACTCGGCCCTTCGGGGCGCGGTTTTGGCGTGACAGCGCGAGGGCGCTCTGAGTGGGTTTAGCCGCGTTTGGCCTCAGTAGCTCGGCCTCGATTTGCTCGTTCCCGGGCCATGAATGCAAGGCTGTCTTGACCTACTCGTACCGCGTGTACCTGTTTTCCGACTTTACCTACAACTAAGAAAAACAAAAACAAACCGAAAACCACACAAAAACAAACCAAAAACACAACTAAATCTAGAAAATAAAATAAAAAAATAAAAAACAAAGCTTGGGTTGCCTCCCAAGAAGCGCTTGTTTAACGTCATTAGCTTGACGCATTATCGCTCATGTGTTTGGTTCGTTCAAAACCGTTTCTTCAAGAATAGCATTGCTAAATCCTTCAAAATACGGCTTCAAACGCTGACCATTCACCTTTTGTAGCGAATGAGTGGCTTCATCATAAATTTCCACCGCTCCATGAGGATACGTCTGAGCTACTACGAACGGCCCCGTCCATCTCGAACCTCAGCTTACCTGGAAAAAGTTTGAGTCTAGATTGATATAGCAAAACTTTATCACCTACCTAAAAACTTTTCCTCCATATTTTCTTGTCATGTCAAGCTTTGGTATTCTCCTTGTATATGGCCGCGTTGTCATAAGCTTCTAACCGTAATTCCTCAAGCTCTTGCAACTGAAGCTTCCTCAACTCACCGGCTTCATTCATCTGCAGACTACAGTTCTTCACAACCCAATAAGCTCGGTGTTGGATCTCCACCGGAAGATGACAAGCTTTACCAAACACCAACCGAAAAGCCGACATTCCAATCAGTGTTTTGTAAGCCGTCCTATACGCCCATAAAGCATCGTCTAAGCGAGTACTCCAATCCTTCCGGTTTGGCGACACTGATAGGCTATTTTCCTACACCGCAAGTATACTGTTTGGTTGTAGTAATCAAAGTGTCGAACTCAGGGAACTTTGTAGTATTAATTGATGTTCAAACTAGTAGATCAAGCCAAATAAGTAAGAAAAGAGTTTATGATTGAATGTAAATGCTAACGAGTAATTAAGAATAACAAAGGAATATCAGTGGAGAAAAACTTCCAAGGTTAGGATCCCCACAATAATGTTTCAGTAGATTTTAAATGATGTTTATTTGGATTTCAACTTGAATGTCGTTTGAAGGAACTCACTATCTAAAACCAACACAAATCCCTTTTCAGAAAATATGTGAATGTGCCTAGACTCAACTAACAATCGTTGTCGCGTAAGGTTAATTAGTTTTAGACCCTTTAAGCTCTTTAGAGACTAGGGACAAATAACCTAGCATTCGCTGTCGCGTTCCACTTGAATTATCCAACCCTAGAACTACTACGATAGTTGAAATTCACACAAGAGAAATTAAGTTGCTATCGCATAAATAACTCTCTAGTTTAATACCTAGGGATCACATTCAGAACCAATTTTTGGTACTTATCAAATCAATATCCTGTTACGATTATCTCCTGTCGGTCTCAAATTATGACAAGAATCCTATATGCAAAGCAAATAGGGCATAAAGCAACCTAGGATTAAATCAAACTACAATCAAGTTTCCATTCAACCAAACATCACAATTTAGATCTACCTACTTCATCATTGGGTTCACCCAACCTCAGAATAAGAGAATTAGCTAGACATGAGAAGGAAAGAAAGCAAACCAAATTCAATAAACAACATACCAAATTGTCTTCAAATCGATTCAAAACTCCAATCCAACAGATCTAGAAATATCTCCAATAATCTTCAACTAGGGTTCTATCTAGAGAGGCTAGAAACAATAATACGTAATCCTCAAAAATTAGGTTAAGATATATTTTAAGCAACAAGATAAAGACAAATCTCGGCCCAATCCCGACGCGGGGCAAAGCGCGGTCCAGGACCCCCAAACCGCGGACGCGGTTTGCCCTTCCTGGCCCATGTTCTTCCCTGCAGTCCAAAACATGGTCCAGGACAACCAGAACTTGGTTGCGGTTTGCCCTTCCTGGCCCATGTTCTTCTTTTTGCTTCAATTGGCCTCCAATCTTCAACCTTAGCGTCCTCCTTCTTCAAGCTCCTATTTCAAATCTTCTATGGCAACTCTTCCGTCATCTTGGCTTGTCTTTCAACTCTCCGGGTCTCCAAAAACACCTGAAATCCAACATATAGGCGTGTAGATTCCGATTTCACAAGAAAACCAAAAATGCTAAGAAGCTAAGCTAAGCATGTAAAATTAGACCACTAAAAAGAGACTAAAACTAACCTAAAACTACTATGTAAATGCATGTTATCAAAATCCCCCATGCTTAAACCTTACTTGTCCTCAAGTAAGAAATTAAATCCAACACCCCACAAGACAAGCAAGTCATGCATCCATCTCAACAATGAACTAGACAAAGAGTTTAGATGCAAGAACGACAATCAAAATCATAGCAAGCATTTGTGAAATTCAAAGAAACCGAGTCAATATATTCATTCTAGACCTCACTTAGGATAATGTGTTTTTCGCTCTCTCTCTCAAGTGTTTAAATAGGACGTGTTTCTCTCAAATCTCACATTTGAAAGCTTAGCTACCATAGGCTTGCAAAAGCGTTCTAAATCTCCACCGCATGGGACCTTGCATTTAACAATGATCAAGAGGTCTTTTATTGGGTTGTAATGGGGCCAAGGTGATAAGAAATAGGTGGGGAAATATTTAGGCCATGTGGTGCTAAATCCCGGGAATCTAGACTTAACTAAACTCGATTGAACACCGTATCTTATGATTTTCTTTCCAAGCAACTTATTCTCATACACGAACAACACCCTTTATTCCCTTATTTCTCATACTTTTTTTTTCTTTTCGCTTTTTTTTTTCTTTTTCAAAGCATTTTCTGATTTTATATATATATATTTGATTTTCAAAGATAAAAAGTACTAGCACATTACACAACCCAATCACCGAATACATAAAAGTCTCCCCCAAGCTTAGCTTGCAACCACATAGTCAATCGAGTAATTATCCTAGTTCCCGGATGGGTCAGGCTTATAAAGGCTCGGATTAATTTTGTGGAGCTTCAAAAGAATAAGGCTAATTTAGGCTCGAAAGGGGCTTCAAAAAGAGAATAATATGCAAGGTGGATTAGGAGTATAAAGGCTAAGAAAATAGTGCCTCAATCATTTCAAAGTCGCATGCAAGAGTCATAAGAGCGGTCTTGAAAAAGAGTCAAAAGCAAGTTCTAGAGAAAGCAATCAAAGTGAGCATCACACACAAAAGAAAGGACATCATGACATTATTTAGTCCTAAGAAAGGCAAACAATAATCCTCACAAGGCTTTTTGTCTAGAACTTCAATATTAACTCAAGTTTCAAAGAATATGCAAGCTCATTCAATCATCAAACTAATTCATAACATAGTCAGTCATCATCAAAACTTCAAGCAATTCAAGCAAGTCAAAGGGGCAGAATTCCATAGAGAAAATTTTGAGGACAAGGGGCACTTCACTTGAAGAGAAATCCATAGCTCCTAGAATGCAATTTTTTTTATCTTTTTTTTTTCCAAATGCAAGCAAAAATTCAAACTAAATATGCAAACTAAACTATATGCAATGCAAAACATGAAAATGTTTCCCACCCCCAAGCTTAAAACCTACATTGTCCCCAATGTAGAGAATAAAAGAAAGAGATAAGAAAACACTAACCTTGGGTTGCCTCCCAAACAGCACTTGTTTAAGGTCGTTAGCTTGACCTCCCAACTTCTTTCAAGTGCTTGGGTCAGGAGGGTCTTTGGTACCCACCCTGACTGGATCAGGCTCTTCTACAAGCTTCAACCTATGTCTTTGCACTTTGAACTTCCCCGAGTTCTTATGCCAGAGCTCAGTTCCCCCTCCTTTTAAAACTCGAGTCACTATATATGGCCCTGACCATCTCGTTCCCTTGCTCCCAGGAAACATGTTGGATCTTTCATGAAATAGCATAACCTTGTTTCCTCTTTTAATCTCAGCTTTTGCTCGGTCCTTCTTCTTCTTCTTGTGATCTCTACCCTTTAAATCCTTAGCAATGTCACCATCCATGAAGCTTTTAACTTCCAAGGTTTCTTGAGAGGGTTGAGCAATATCAGATTGAATCTCCTCATTAGCCAGCTTCACTTCAGTATTACAGCAAGCTACTTTGACAGTCTCTTGTGGAGGATTCTTTTGCACTTCAAAAAATTTATCTTTGAAATATTCATACTCTATCTTCTCTTCTCCAATAGTGAGTGAGATCTTGTCATTCCTGAGATCAATGTTAGCTCCAGCAGTGGCTAAAAAGAGTCTCCCAAAGATGATAGGAGTCCTATCATTCATCACCTCCATATCAAGGATCACAAAATCTCCTGGTATAAAGAACTTGCCCACCTTCACTGGAAGATTCTCAATAATGCCCACAGGATGAGTGATTGAATTATCAGCCATGATAAGACGCATCTTGGTTGTAAGAGGATCACCCAAATTCAGATTTTTGCAAATTGACAAGGGCATGATATTGACACTAGAACCAAGATCACAAAGGCAATCATATTGAAGAGAACCAAAACCAGCAGGGATAAAGAACTCGCCTGGATCTTTTAGCTTTCTTGGCATCTTCTCAAATTGATCCATTACCAAGGCGACTGTCTCATAGTCTTCAATCCTCCTCTTTTTGCATAGAATCTCCTTCAAGAATTTTGCATATGTAGGCATTTGAGTGAGGACATCAATGAAAGGAATGTCAATGTGGAGCTTCTTTATCATGCTCATGAATTTCCCAAATAGTTGCTCTTGCACCACCTGAATCTTCCTTTGTGGGAAAGGTAGAGGTGGTTTGTAAGGTGGGGGAGCAATATATTTAGGTTCTTCATCATTAGATGGCTTCTCTATTGTCTTTTCTGCAACTCCTTCTTTCACCGGTGGGAGCTCTTCAATCTCTTTTCCACTCCTTAGAGTGACATCCCGACATTGCTCCTTAGGATTGACTTCAGGTTGCCCAGGCAATTGACCAGGCGGTCTAGGAACATTCAAAGCTTGTTGAGCCACTTGTTGTTCTATGATCTTCAAATTCTTCCCCTAAGCTCTCACTTCTTCAGTGAGAGTCTTCATAGAAGTGGCAAGGCTCTCAATAGCAGTCTCCCAAGCCGGTTTCTGAGTAGGTTGAGAAGCTTGATTTTGATAAGTAGGAGCCTTGGCTGGAAATCCAGGAGGCGGCCTCTGTTGTGCTTGATTATTCCCATAAGAGAAGTTGGGATGATTCCTCCAACCAGGGTTATAGGAATTAGAGTATGGGTCATTCCTAGCCCCCCTGTCAAAGTTATTCATGTATCTCACCTCCTCCTCATGTGGTTCCTCCTTAGAAGCAAATAATTGGCAGGATGATATAGTGTGATCACCTGCTCCACAAAACTGACACACCACACCATTTGAAACAGCTTGAGAAGGACTTCCATTAGTAGAGACGGGAGAATCATTCATCTTTAATTTCAACTGCTTGATCTCCTGTTTCATGGCTTCAATCTGTGCCTGGTGCAAAGTCTCTTTATCAACTTCATAAAGCCTAGTTGATCTCTTAGAACTTGGAAGAGAACGAGCATCATTATAATAGTGGGTGTGTTGAGCAATGTCCTCAATCTGATCCCAAGCATTATTAACATTCATCTTCATAATAGTACCTCCAGATGAGGCATCAATGAGCAGCCTGGTGGTGTTGTCAACAACATTGTAAAAAGTGTGAAGAAGCACCCACTTGTCTATTCCATGGTGAGGACATAACAATAGAAGCTCCTTGAACCTCTCCCAACCTTCATAAAGAGATTCCCCATCCTTCATCTGAAATGAACTGATCTGATTCCTCATCTCTGTAGTCTTTTTAGGTGGGAAATACTTGGTCAGGAAAGCTTTGGCCAACTCATCCCATGTAGTGATAGTGCCACGGCAGGGCCTTGAACCATGCTTTAGCCCTGTCTCTTAGAGAGAATGAGAAGGTGCGCAAATAAAGCACGTCATCAGAAACATCATGAATCTTCACCGTATCCATAAGCTCCAGAAAAGTGTTGAGATGTTGGTGAGGATTCTCAGAAGGTAGACCTCCAAACTGATTCTGCTGAACCATATTAATCAGAGATGGCTTCAGCTCAAAATTCCTGGCCTGAATTGGAGGTCGGACCACACCAGCTGTGGGTCCTTGATGGCGTGGCAACACATAATCACCCAATGTCATAGGTGGTTGAGCATTCAGTTGTCGTTGTTGTTGCAACAGCAATTGTTGTTGTGCATTTTCCTGATCGCCTTCCATAGCTTGGGTTTCAGCTTCCCTTTGCTCTCTTCTTCTCCTATGAAAAGCACGCTCGGGTTCAGAATTGTAGTTGTTTAGTGCACTAGCACTCAGAGTTCTTCTCATAAGAAGGAGAATAAACTGAAACCAAAACAAAAAAGAAACAAATTAAAAATAAAACAAGACTTAATCTACCGGTTGTGGAACACAACCAATACTTGAAAAGTTCTCCGACAACGGCGCCAAAAACTTGATAGGCTATTTTCCTACACCGCAAGTATACGGTTTGGTTGTAGTAATCAAGGTGTCGAACTCAGGGAACTTTGTAGTATTAATTGATGTTCAAACTAGTAGATCAAGCCAAATAAGTAAGAAAAGAGTTTATGATTGAATGTAAATGCTAACGAGTAATTAAGAATAACAAAGGAATATCAGTGGAGAAAAACTTCCAAGGTTAGGATCCCCACAATAATGTTTCAGTAGATTTTAAATGATATTTATTTGGATTTCAACTTAAATGTCGTTTGAAGGAACTCACTATCTAAAACCAACACAAATCCCTTTTCAGAAAATATGTGAATGTGCCTAGACTCAACTAACAATCGTTGTCGCGTAAGGTTAATTAGTTTTAGACCCTTTAAGCTCTTTAGAGACTAGGGACAAATAACCTAGCATTCGATGTCGCGTTCCGCTTGAATTATCCAACCCTAGAACTACTACGATAGTTGAAATTCACACAAGAGAAATTAAGTTGATGTCGCATAAATAACTCTCTAGTTTAATACCTAGGGATCTCATTCAGAACCAATTATTGGTACTTATCAAATCAATATCCTGTTACGATTATCTCCTGTCGGTCTCAAATTATAACAAGAATCCTATACGTAAAGCAAATAGGGCATAAAGCAACCTAGGATTAAATCAAACTACAATCAAGTTTCCATTCAACCAAACATCACAATTTAGATCTACCTACTTCATCATTGGGTTCACCCAACCTCAGAATAAGAGAATTAGCTAGACATGAGAAGGAAAGAAAGCAAACCAAATTCAATAAACAACATACCAAATTGTCTTCAAATCGATTCAAAACTCCAATCCAACAGATCTAGAAAAATCTCCAATAATCTCCAACTAGGGTTCTATCTAGAGAGGCTAGAAACAATAATACGTAATCCTCAAAAATTAGGTTAAGATATATTTTAAGCAACAAGATAAAGACAAATTGATGCGACTCTGCCCTAGCTCGGACCCTACTCAGACGGACCCGAGACGTCCTAGACCTTGGAGACCCCCTTGGATTAGGACTTAGTATCATTTATGTATTATTTATATTATTATTTCTATTTCCGTCATTTACATTCCGTCTTTACTATTTTGGGCGTGTGTTCTCTTATGCTTAAGAGACCGGCCCATTAAGCTATCATAAGGCCCATTAGGCCATTAGGGTTAGATTGCAACTTTCTATTTTTAGCAGTTACTATTATTAGTATTATGGGCTTGGATGTTGGGCCTAGCATGTTGCTAACCCTAATCCAGCCCATTTAGAACTAGGGTTTTGTGTGGCCTCCTCTATATAGAGGAGCCACACACCCCTTGTATTATTCACGTCCAATATGAATAGCCAAGTTTAAGTAGAGTCGAGAATCCTCCTTATTTGGCCCGGGCGTCACCCCTTTCTATCCCTTTTCCCTCGCCCTTGATTCTGCCTCGCCCAACCCTTGTTCCGACGAGCATTAGAGGCCCGTGAGTCCACTTTTGTGGTCTCGTATTTATCCGGTTACCCTAGTCGGAGAAGATCTGGACGTTTCGAACCTAGATCTGCCCTTTGCCGAGCGAGGGTCACATCACAAATCTCGGCCCAATCCCGACGCGGGGCAAAGCGCGGTCCAGGACCCCCAAACCGCGGACGCGGTTTGCCCTTCCTGGCCCATGTTCTTCCCTGCAGTCCAAAACATGGTCCAGGACAAACAGAACTTGGTTGCGGTTTGCCATTCCTGGCCCATGTTACCTAAAACTACTATGTAAATGCATGTTATCAGACACCGTCTTCTCAAGAATGGCTTTGATCTCTCTATTAGATACCTCAGCTTGGTCATTCGTTTGTGGGTGGTAGGCCGTAGAAATCCTGTGTGTGACATGATATTTCTTCAGAAGCGCACTGACCGTTCGGTTGCAAAAATGGTATCCCTTGTCACTAATTAAAGCTCTAGGAATCCCAAATCTTGAGAATATATGCGCCTTTAAAAAATCTATCACAACTCGGGAATCATCAGTCCTGGTGGCCTTCGCTTCCACCCATTTGGAAACGTAGTCCACCGCTAATAAAATGTAAATATTCCCGTAAGAGCCACGCCCCCCTTGTATTATTCACGTCCAATATGAATAGCCAAGTTTAAGTAGAGTCGAGAATCCTCCTTATTTGGCCCGGGCGTCACCCCTTTCTATCCCTTTTCCCTCGCCCTTGATTCTGCCTCGCCCAACCCTTGTTCCGACGAGCATTAGAGGCCCGCGAGTCCACTTTTGTGGTCTCGTATTTATCCGGTTACCCTTGTCGGAGAAGATCCGGACGTTTCGAACCTAGATCTGCCCTTTGCCGAGCGAGGGTCACATCAAGTGGTATCAGAGCGTCAGGCGGTTCGAACGGACCCTTCTCCGTCCCTTCAAAAAAAACACGTCGATTCTGCCCAGATTTCGGCCAAAAAAAATTTATTTATCTGCAAATTTTTTCCATATTACTGTAGGTCTTTTCGATACGAGTCCGGGCATATATAATTCGTCCAAATCGGACGTCGTTTGCCCCTCCAAAAGGCCGAAATACCAACAAGACGCGCCGACGCCCAGCCAGCGTCAGCGTGCCAGGATTCGCACCGCGGCGCAGGATCGCTGCAGCAGTCGCGCGCCGACCAGCGTGCCAGATCCGAGTCCCGGCGCAGCAGCAGCGTGCCAGGATCCGAGTCCCGACACAGTCCCGGCGCAGCAGCAGCAGCGTGCCAGATCCGAGCCCTGGCGCAGTCCCGGCGTCGCACCAGTAGGAGCAAGGCAGCGCGCCACCGCGCCGAAGGATCCAGCGCCGCAAGTCCTCCGTGCCGAGCCAAACCCTTTTCGGAAACCCTAGATCTTGGGGATCTTTTCCGAGATTGATTTAGTTAGGATTTGGGAGCATATCTTTTAGTTATTTTATTTTATTTTATTCTAATTTTATCCTTTTGTAAAAGATCTTCTAGTTACTTTTATTTTTAGGATAGATTTTATTATTTTTCGTTTTTAACGGGATCTTTCGGATTGTGGAAGATCTCGTAATATTGTAAAAAAAAAAAAAAGAGAAGCCCGAGCCATGTCTTGGACTTGCTCGGTCGTATGGGACGATTCGGACTCTTGGGATCGGCCTCGTCGACGAGTCAACACTCGTCCCTATAGGCCGCTTCCGAGGGACGATCCGGATTGGATCCCACCATATAGACTCCCGAAGAATCGGGCTCGCTATTACGGCGAAATTCCAAAACCCCGACGTCGATCATACGTTGCACGGGATTGGAGTCCGCCAGCTCGGCGTCCGAAACCCCGATACAAAGAGCGGGATTGGAGTCCGCCACCTCGGCGCACGCGTACCCGATACGACGAGCGGGATTTGAGTCCGCCACCTCGGCGACCACGTCTCCGAGATCGAACCCCGGATGCCCCGAGGTCTCCCCCGGCCCGCGCTCAAGCCCTTCATTTGAGTCGTGGACCGCCGATACCGACCCCGAGCGCCACACCGCCGACTCCTCCATGGGTCGCACGGATCGCGGAGCTCGAGCGCCTTCTCGCCGAGGCCAACCGAGAGTCTCAACCGTGGCCGGCACCCCATGTGCCGACGCACGAGTCAAGCCCAGCGACGTCGGCACCCATGCCCAGCAGCGTCGGTAGCGAGGTCTTCACCGAGGTCCCTAGAGAGGTCCTCCCCGAGGTCCTCCCCGAGATCCATCCCGAGGTCCCTAGCAAGGTCCTTCCCGAGGTCCTCCCCGAGGTCCTCCCCGAGATCCTTCACGAGGTCCTTCCCGAAGTCCTTCCCGAGGCCAACGCTGACATTGAGCCCAGGCTCGCGCCTGCCCCTGTGTCGACACCATATTTACTCAAGACTACCCATGTCGATGGCAAGGCTTTGTTGAGATCGTCGCCTTCTTCCCTTTTCCAACACACGTCGAAGCGAGGACGCTTCGAAACTAAGCGGAGGAGAATGATGCGACTCTGCCCTAGCTCGGACCCTACTCAGACGGACCCGAGACGTCCTAGACCTTGGAGACCCCCTTGGATTAGGACTTAGTATCATTTATGTATTATTTATATTATTATTTCTATTTCCGTCATTTACATTCCGTCTTTACTATTTTGGGCGTGTGTTCTCTTATGCTTAAGAGACCGACCCATTAAGCTATCATAAGGCCCATTAGGCCATTAGGGTTAGATTGCAACTTTCTATTTTTAGCAGTTACTATTATTAGTATTATGGGCTTGGATGTTGGGCCTAGCATGTTGCTAACCCTAATCCAATCCATTTAGAACTAGGGTTTTGTGTGGCCTCCTCTATATAAAGGAGCCACGCCCCCCTTGTATTATTCACGTCCAATATGAATAGCCAAGTTTAAGTAGAGTCGAGAATCCTCCTTATTTGGCCCGGGCGTCACCCCTTTCTATCCCTTTTCCCTCGCTCTTGATTCTGCCTCGCCCAACCCTTGTTCCGACGAGCATTAGAGGCCCGTGAGTCCACTTTTGTGGTCTCGTATTTATCCGGTTACCCTTGTCGGAGAAGATCTGGACGTTTCGAACCTAGATCTGCCCTTTGCCGAGCGAGGGTCACATCACAAATCTCGGCCCAATCCCGACGTGGGGCAAAGCGCGGTCCAGGACCCCCAAACCGCGGACGCGGTTTGCCCTTCCTGGCCCATGTTCTTCCCTGCAGTCCAAAACATGGTCCAGGACAGCCAGAACTTGGTTGCGGTTTGCCATTCCTGGCCCATGTTCTTCCTTTTGCTTCAATTGGCCTCCAATCTTCAACCTTAGCGTCCTCCTTCTTCAAGCTCCTACTTCAAATCTTCTATGGCAACTCTTCCGTCATCTTGGCTTGTCTTTCAACTCTTCGGGTCTCCAAAAACACCTGAAATCCAACATATAGGCGTGTAGATTCCGATTTCACAAGAAAACCAAAAATGCTAAGAAACTAAGCTAAGCATGTAAAATTAGACCACTAAAAGAGACTAAAACTAACCTAAAACTACTATGTAAATGCATGTTATCAGACACCGTCTTCTCAAGAATGGCTTTGATCTCTCTATTAGATACCTCAGCTTGGTCATTCGTTTGTGGGTGGTAGGCCGTAGAAATCCTGTGTGTGACATGATATTTCTTCAGAAGCGCACTGACCGTTCGGTTGCAAAAATGGTATCCCTTGTCACTAATTAAAGCTCTAGGAATCCCAAATCTTGAGAATATATGCGCCTTTAAAAAATCTATCACAACTCGGGAATCATCAGTCCTGGTGGCCTTCGCTTCCACCCATTTGGAAACGTAGTCCACCGCTAATAAAATGTAAATATTCCCGTAAGAGCTAGGAAAGGGGCCCATGAAATCTATATCCCAAACATCAAATACCTCACAAAAGATAATTGAAGTTTGAGGAAATTCGGGTTTTGCGCGGAGCTCGCATTTAGGTAGTGTTTAGGATGCATATTTATGTTTAATTTGCTTGGTTTTAGCTTAGTTTAGCTTAGTTTCTAGGTTTTTAGGTTTTCTAGGAAATTCGGGTTTTGCGCTTGTTTTGTTCGGTTTTGCAGATCATTAGGTAAACAAGCATGGAAGGGATGGATCTTAGATGATTGTAGAGGATCAAGATGAGGCTTAAAGTGGTGCAAGTGAAGATTGGAAGAGCCAAGGCTCAAGATCTTGAGGGATAAAAAAGCTTAAACTCGGGTCATGAATTGGAGTCTTATTTTGACACCTCTATCTTGCAATGCTTAGTTTGAGAGCTACAGTGGTCGGATGAAGCTGAATTTGGTATCACTGGAAATCTAACTCGAAGAGCTACAATTCATATTTTTACTTCGAGTCCAAATTCCAACTAGAAGGGGGTCAAAACAGCCTCTGAAATGTCACTAAAGTTGTTGCAGGCAAAGCGCGGGCAAAGTGGGCATAGCACCCCCGCGCTCTGGGGTGTGCCAAACCGCGCTCTGGCGCGTATCGGCGACGCTAACTTGGGCTTTGCGAGATCTTGTGGGCCGACTCTAATATCTCTTTTGGATATTTTTAGACTTGATATAAATACTTTCCTTAGATTTTATTTTAGATATTATGCTATCTTTTTTAGTTTTATGCAATTTGGAGATTGGTGGGAGACAAACCCTAGTTTGGCAATTGAAGATCAATTTGACTTTTGTAAGTTTGATTTCTCTTTAATGTCGATTTCTAACTAAATTTCCCATGTCCAATTAGTTAGTTGAAGTTGTGTGCATGATTGTTTGTGAGATTTGAATTATTTTAGTTTGCCTTGACTAGATTGAATCTCTCCATGCTTAATTGATTAAATTCACTTAGGATTATAATAGCTTGATCACCTATTTTACTTCTAGGTTGAATTACAACTAGAATAATTAAATAGACGATGGAATTTGATTATTCATGGATGAATCCTTTGATTAAACTTAAAGACGGTGTATATTAAGGTTAATCAAAGGCGGAGAATTTAATCACAAGATTTCGTAAATAGACGGTGGAATTCATGAATATTGTTTCTATTGAATGCTTTGAACTTAATTGCATGATCAACTTGACATAGAAGGTTTTCTAGGTTAGTTGATTAAAAGGTTGTTAAAGACGGTGTATATTAACAACCACAATAAGCTTGAATTCATAAATTCACAATAGATTAGTCAAGGGAAATTGAAATAAGGATAATTGACTCGGCTAAAGTCGTTGTTGCCAAGATCAAAGATAAATAACCCTAAACTACTAACTAGTATAGTAAGCAAGCAAGGGGTCGAACCCAAGAGAATCGGCATTCTGATCAATCAGCAAAAGCAAAGACAGGGGTTTTTGGAAGTTCAGGCAAACAAACAAAACAAACAAATATTATTGGGGATTTAATCAATTGGAAGAAAGCAGAGTTCATTCAATCAATTCCACCTTTTTAATCATTCGATCATTGATTCATCCACTTTTCTATTAATTCCCTAGTTAATTTCAATCCTTATAAAAGATTTCCTCTTGTCCATGGTCCAAGCGAAACGATGATATGAACAAGAACGCTTAATTCAAATCATGCAAAATATTAAGGATAGAAGGACATTAATTCATGCAATCAAGCTACGAGTCTCATGCATAAAATAATAATCAAACACTCTTTCTCAATTCTAGTCCACGGTCCTAGAAAAGAGTTGTTTCAAGGATAAATAAGATTGAACAGACAACAATCAAACTAATCCAAACAGTAGAATATCAATCAAATTCAACAAGTTGCGCACCAAGAGAAATCAATTGATAATCATAAAAGTAAGAACAAGAGTTTTGATATTAACCAAGGGATAGAAAAGTTACCAGAATCTCACAAAATCATAAAAAGGCTTCCTTGATCAAACAAACTCCAAAGGAAAATTAGTTCTCCATAAGAGAGAAAATACTAAAATCTGGAATAATTCAAAACTAGATCTAAGAGAGAATTCAAAACAAAACTCCAAAACTAGGTCTAAATAGTCTCGAACTAAGCGTACGAAATAAAATAATATCGGAAATAAGATAAAATAGATAGATAGAAAGATCAGTTGCCGCCTCGGAAATATGCTGACGTGGACCTCCGCGGGCGCGGTGAACACTCTCCGCGGTCGCGGACCTGATCGTGACAGAATTCCAGCGCTGTTTTCCGAAGATGTTTTGACCACCTTAGAGTGGGAATTTCAACTCGGAGTAAAAATATGAATTGTATCTCTTCGAGTCAGCTTTCCAATGATACCAAATTCATCTTCATCTGATCACCGTAGCTCCCGGAATAAGCGTCACAAGAAAATGACGTCAAACAACTCCAAAACAACACTTGTCTTCAAAACTCTTGCAATTCTCCAAATCGTGTCTTCGGTCTTCATATGACAATTATGCTCAAAACTAACCTAAACACACTCAAATCATACCTAAAATACAAGAGTTAACCTATACTAAATAGAGTGTATCAAATTCTCCCATACTTAAACCTTGCTCGTCCTCGAGTAAGCTCAAAATAAATCTAACAAGAAATCCTATCAAGGTTTACAGCATAGTACAAGGGAAGACAAAAATCACTCACCTCACCAACCCGAACCCAAAACAGAGAAATAGTGAGCAAAGACATGAAAGCTCAAACACACACCTCACCAATACAAAATATAACACTCAAGCTCTAAAAAGTGTAGAGCAACCTAGGATCTACCCAACATCCAAAGTGTAATCCCCAGACCCCAAAGTAGAATATAATCCTAATCACTCTGATTTTACCACTCATTCTACTTAGGCGCCCTTTTGGGTTTTCATCTAATCACTCATTTCATTTTTCTTAGGTGTGCTCACAAATACTCACATCTCTCATAAACCTCATATTACCTCAACCTAATGCTGGTCCGGGTTACCTGCTTATTACCTGAGCCGCCCTTTCGGGTTCTCAACTCATCCCAGGATTTTATATGCCTTTTTCATAATTTTTATGGCTTTTTAATTTTTTTTGTTTTTTATTTTTTATTTTTTATTTATTTACTCTATACAAAACATGGAACAAAGATCCCATAAAAATAATACAAAAATAAACTGAAAAGCAACTATCTATAATAAGCGTAGTGAGTACTTCCTCCCCCATACTTAAATCCTTCATTGTCCTCAATGAAGTAAAAAGAAAGGAATGAAGCACAGGAGAGGAAAATCAAAAGACTCACATACGAAAGAAGAGAAGAATGAACTCCAGGAATTAGAAGCATCAATCTCAGGAACGAACTGATTTGTCAGGGAATGAACCGCAACCATCGTCTTCATAATTCAGCAACCAAATCCACACCATAGAACGTCTCCAATAAGAATGAACTGGACTCTTCAAATTAATAAAAACTCTGACGACGGTAGCACCCCCATACTTGAACAATTCCAAGGAACTAGACATGGAAAGATATAGAAAAATGGATGGGTGGATGATGGTAGAATATGGAAGAACACTCCTTTTTTATATTCTCTCTTCTTTTTTCCTGATTTATCTCGGGGGTTTCACCCGAAAACCTTTTATTTCAGGGGTTTCACCTGAAAGCCTTTTATTTTTTTTGTTTTTTTATTTTTTTGTTTTTTTAAAAAAAATTGTATCTTGTCGCCGATGCACAGTACCGCGATTGCGGTGAAGGACCTCCGCGATCGCGGAGATGTTGACTAGTACCTTTGCGCTTTTTTTCTGTGTATTTCGAGAAATAAATTCCCCAAAATATTTTTGTTCTTTCGAACCTAGTACCTGCATGTTAGTCCGACAAAACCAAAACGAAAAACTAAAACTAAAACTAAACTAAAAAAAACAAAAAGAAAAGAAAAGAAAAACTTACATCGGGTTGCCTCCCGAGCAGCGCCTTTGTTTAACGTCGTATGGCCCGACGTCTTTTATGCTCAAAATGGATCATCATCTATTTGAAATTGGACCTTTTTCCCTTCATGTGCCATAGATAATAAGCCCTTTGAAACATCAATTACGGCGCTCGCCGTCTTCATAAATGGACGACCCAACAGCAAAACTGGGTCGTATCTCCCCTTACCAATTTCCAAGACATAAAAGTCTGTTGGAAAAATTAATCCATCCACCTGCACTAAAACATCTTCGACAAATCCTTTCAGACTCACATTAGAGTGGTCAGCCAGTTCAATAGTAATATTAAAATCCTGTAATGGCCCTAGACCTAACCTCTCATAGATGCTAAGTGGCATGACATTAATGGATGCACCTAAATCAAGCATAGAATGCTCAATTTTTGCCTCACCGATTGTAACGGGAACTGTAAACCTCCTTGGATCTCCATACTTCTTAGGCAATTGCCTTTGAAGCATGGAAGATACATTTTCAGTATTTTCAACAAGATTAACTTTTGTAACCTTCCCCTTCTCTTTTTGCTTCCTCTTGATAGTGCATAATTCTTTCAAAAATTTAGCAAAACGAGGAATGCTTTGAACAAGTTTAAGTAAAGGGACATTTACCTCACACTTGGAGAAGGTTTCAAAAATTTCCTTGTCATTGGCAGGCCTCTTGGTGTCTTTTAGTGCCTCGGGAAATGGTGGAGCGGGCTTTTGAGAAGCCATGGGGGGAAACTGAGGTCGAACGTAAGAATCTTCGGGTTCAGCTTCAGATCCGCAAGCGCAGTAAGAATTCCGCGGTCGCGGAAGTTCGGATTTTTCGGAATCCGAATTTTCTTCGCCTCCGCGATCGCGGCCATTGGTCACCGCGGGCGTGGTGCCTTCAATCAAAATATCTGAGCTCTTAGTTGAGGTTCCGCGATCGCGGCAGTTGTTCACCGCGGGCGCGGTGTCGTTTTCCAAAATTTCGGAATTTCCTTTCCGTGGATCTTCATACACCTCTACGTCTCTGTTAAGCTCTTTTCCACTTCTTAATGTGATAGCACTCACATTCTCTCTCGGGTTTATGGTATGAGATGGCAGTTTCCCGAGTCCTTAGCTTCTAGCCGATTCAGAGTGGTTGCAATCTGACTTAACTGAATTTCCAAACTCTTCATTGCAGCCTTAGTCTCTTGATTTTCCTTCATAAGCTGATTGATAATGGCTGGATTTTCATGAGGAGCCTGGGGCCTTGGCAAATAATTAGGCCTGGGAACATAGTTGGGCTGACCTCCTTGTGGTGGAAAAGGTTGTTGAGGTTGTTGAGGTTGTTGATTCCACCTAAAGTTAGGATGGTTTGCCCACCCCGGATTAAAGGTATTTGAATATGGGTCATTCCGGGGCCTCTGTTCATAGTTCCCTATAGCATTCACATCAGTTGCTGGCTCTTGCATGATAGGGCATGCATCAGTAGGATGGCTAACTTCACCACAGATTCCACAAGCCCTTGAACTTGAAGCTCCATTGCCCACCAACTAGTGATGGGTCCGGTTCCGGAACCGGCGGTTCCGGTTCCTCGGAACCCTGGAACCGGGACCGGAACCGGGAACCCCCCGGTTCCTCGGTTCGGTTCCGGTTCCGGTTCGGTTCCGTTTTTTCCGGTTCCGAGGCGGTTCCGGTTCCGGTTCGGTTCCGAACCTTAAAAAAAATTTAAAAAAAATTAAAAACCGATTCCTCGGCAACGGAGCCAAAATTTGACTCGGCTAAAGTCGTTGTTGCCAAGATCAAAGATAAATAACCCTAAACTACTAACTAGTATAGTAAGCAAGCAATGGGTCGAACCCAAGAGAATCGGGATTCTGATCAATCAGCAAAAGAAAAGACAAGGGTTTTTGGAAGTTCAGGCAAACAAACAAAACAAACAAATATTATTGGGGATTTAATCAATTGGAAGAAAGCAGAGTTCATTCAATCAATTCCACCTTTTTAATCATTCGATCATTGATTCATCCACTTTTCTATTAATTCCCTAGTTTATTCCAATCCTTATAAAAGATTTCCTCTTGTCCACGGTCCAAGCGAAACGATGATATGAACAAGAACGCTTAATTCAAATCATGCAAAATATTAAGGATAGAAGGACATTAATTCATGCAATCAAGCTACGAGTCTCATGCATAAAATAATAATCAAACACTCTTTCTCAATTCTAGTCCATGGTCCTAGAAAAGAGTTGTTTCAAGGATAAATAAGATTGAACAGACAACAATCAAACTAATCCAAACAGTAGAATATCAATCAAATTCAACAAGTTGCGCACCAAGAGAAATCAATTGATAATCATAAAAGTAAGAACAAGAGTTTTGATATTAACCAAGGGATAGAAAAGTTACCAGAATCTCACAAATTCATAAAAAGGCTTCCTTGATCAAACAAACTCCAAAGGAAAATTAGTTCTCCATAAGAGAGAAAATACTAAAATCTGGAATAATTCAAAACTAGATGTAAGAGAGAATTCAAAACAAAACTCCAAAACTAGGTCTAAATAGTCTCGAACTAAGCGTACGAAATAAAATAATATCGGAAATAAGATAAAATAGATAGATAGAAAGATCAGTTGCCGCCTCGGAAATATGCTGACGTGGACCTCCGCGGGCGCGGTGAACACTCTCCGCGGTCGCGGACCTGATCGTGACAGAATTCCAGCGCTGTTTTCCGAAGATGTTTTGACCACCTTAGAGTGGGAATTTCAACTCGGAGTAAAAATATGAATTGTAGCTCTTCGAGTCAGCTTTCCAATGATACCAAATTCATCTTCATCTGATCATTGTAGCTCCCGAAATAAGCGTCACAAGAAAGTGGTGTCAAAACAACTCCAAATCAACACTTGTCTTCAAAACTCTTGCAATTTTTCAAATCGTGTCTTCGGTCTTCATATGACAATTATGCTCAAAACTAACCAAAACACACTCAAATCATACCTAAAATACAAGAGTTAACCTATACTAAATAGAGCATATCAATAATCGATGATCAAAACTCATGTATGCAATGGATACGAAACTAGTTGGACGCTTTTCTCCATATTTGAATCTCAACTTAATTTATTTGCTTTGATTTAATTAGTTTAATTTCTTAGATTTTAGCTTACAACCATAAAAAAACCCTTCTGCTTAGTAATATTATATAAATACGAATAATCTGAGTCCTTGAGGGTTCGACCCTTGCTTCCACTATACTTAGGTTAGGAAGTTAGGTATTTCTTTGACAGTACTTTTATAGCGACGTAAAAGTGCTCGTCAGTATTCAGATTTGGAATTGCAAAAAACAAGTTTGTATGTTGTAACATAATGCAGTTTGTTGTTGTCAAACAAGTTGGAATTCTCGATCACCACCATTCACCAAATAACCGGGTCGTTATTTTATTTATTTGTAATTGGTAAGAATATATAAATAAAGAATAATTTTAGCATAATGTCTCTATTTAAATTCAAGCCTAGAGCATTTCTAGAGTTTGCCCAAAGTGCCTAGAAGAATGCCTAGCCAGCCTACAAAAGTTGCCCATCCTTCCTAAAAAAGCCACACAACACGCCTAAACCGCACAACCCACCTAACTCGCACAACTTGCCTATCACACCCAACCCGCCTAGGCGCCCGCTAGGGGTGTCCATAATAAACCGAAACCGAAAACCCGATTATTTTTTAGGTCAACCAAAACGACTTTTTTTGAAATTTTGGTTTGGTTAACCAAACCGACTTTTTTTACCGAAAATATTTTCGGTTCATCGGTTCAATTTCGGTTCACGACTTTACATATAACGACTAACCGAAAAACCGAAAATATATTAATATTTTTATAAATATTAGTTATCTTTGATTTATTTAGTGGCTAAACTTTATGATCTTCAAGGTGTTAATGTAGTATGAGTATTTCCTTCTTCAATTTTAACAATTTACACACTATTTTTCCACTTTTCATTGATATAAGAGTCTCTTTTTAAATTTGATGGGATAAAAATTAATACACACAATGTTTGATTCCACACAATATAGTATATACTCTTGATATTTGTTTACAACAACCAAAACAATATGATATAAGTACATATTTAAAATAAAGTCTTGTGTGATCACTTTTTTATTCAAATTTTATTATTTTACTCTTAATTGTTTAAGGTAAAATTACATAAACGGTTACCGATTAATCGAGAAAACAGAACCGAAAAATTGGTTAACTGAACCATAGTTAACTAGGATTCACGGTTCTGTTTCGGTTCATAATTTTAACTAACTGAAATCTCGATTAATCGGTTTTGGACACCCCTACAACCCTCCTAGCCGCCTAGAATACCGCCCAGGCCAAAATCAGGATGGTGGACCACCGTCCAAAGGACCACCTAGACCTTTTTTAGAACAATGCCCCTAGCTATTTAAGCCTTCGCTTCAGATTTACTTGCTCATTAATGAACCTTTCACTAGAGGTGCAACTGCTCAAGAGAGAGAAAAGGGAGAGAAATAGAGGAAGAAAAGAGAGAGAATCTTCAATGGTGTATGCGGTGGAGCTAATGACGACGATTGGCGATGATGTTCTAGATTGTTGTGATCCGGTGTTGACGCGTCTAAGAAAAGCTTTTCCTTGAAGCTTTGTCAGCTTGTTGGGGAAAGGGGGAACCCTAACGACTCTTTCCTTATCTATGTTGTAGGATCGCTAGTACGTCTAGGTTGTCGATCTAAACTAAGTCGTCGACCTTAAAGTATATGCAGCGAAAATGGATAAAAAGAAATACTTACTTGACAAAGTGATTTTTTTAATAGTGGAAACACTTTATCAACGAACTCAATCTGTTAATCAAGTGTGACAACCACACCCTTCCAAGTTCTCGCTTGGAAGAATTAGCTTATTTTATTAAGGATTAAAAGTATATGTAACAAATTCAACAACCTCAAGAAGTATTACTATAAAGATCCAATAAACAACGTATATGTAACAAATTCAAGATGATCAAGTATTTTATAGAATACATAATGATAAACTCGAAGATATTGGACCTGTTAACCAATGATTGTCTCCTAAATTATTTCATGAGCATTTTGCTCTTTAAGTGTGTTGCGTTCTTATGGTACCTTGGTTTAGTGGGAGTTTGTATAATATTCCATATTTTATTTATGCATAATAATTTTTTTTATGATTTAATTCATAATTAATATTTCTAAACTTATTTGAGGATTTTTGGATTGATTTCCAAATAAAGTAGGACTAGTTGAAAATAGACATGTTTTATGGAATTACGTACATTGCATGTAATTTCCAT
This sequence comes from Fallopia convolvulus, assembly GCA_964016875.1. Lineage (NCBI taxonomy): Eukaryota > Viridiplantae > Streptophyta > Magnoliopsida > Caryophyllales > Polygonaceae > Fallopia > Fallopia convolvulus. The sequence goes on from OZ024720.1 coordinate 6,182,189, forward strand.
GTCAATCATCTTTACTTGATCTATGTTATTGAATATGCTAGTGTGGTAAACACGGAAGGCTTAGTTATGATGTTTTGTAATGAAATCTGTCGTGATCTCATATTAATATGAGATGAACCAGCTAGATTGATAAAAATGTGAAGTTTTAAAATTACCTAAGATGTGTACACATACGGAATTTAGGTTAATATAATTTGTTTGGTCATATGTAGCCTAGGTGGGAGATTATTAGATTAATTTTTTATTGTGGGCTTATATATTAGAAGTCCATTCACATAGAAACTAGGCTTATCATTAAAACTAGAAACAAATGAGGACCTTTGAATTTGAGAAATAGATGGAAAAGATTAAAAGAGATAAGAGCAAACTGGTAATTTTAACGAAAATTTTTAAAAAAAAAAACAAATTTTTTCCGCTTGTTTTTTCCAAACTCACGATATTTTGACTTGTTACATTACGTTCACATATTTTATGTATATGTTCACACTATTAGAAGACATATTCACATATTATCACCTTAACAGTTTAGAGATTTTATAATATATTCACATATATTGCGAGCGTGTTCACATATTAATATTGTTTGTTCTTGTTTTATGGTCACTAGTTGAATTCTCGTGATACTCACAGTGTGATTTTACTAAAGTTTATATAGTATTATGATATTAATATAAAATTTAAAATATTTGTATATAATATTATAAAATAATTATGTAATATAAAAAAAATTTTAAGATCATACCCTATATTTTAATTCAATATAATTAGAAGTTATTTTCAGCAATTAGGGATTCAATGAAGTTGGTACAAAATGCATTTAAAGCGAGTCAATAATGGTTTAAATGATCCACGAAAACGGTCACAAAAAGACCCACAAAACTCAATATGTGTAATAGCTATAGAATTAGCCGCAAATGTTCGCTCAAATGATTTTATTAGAGTAATTAGTTACGCCACTAGAACCAAATTTAGGCTCATATTAGTCATATATCATTCATGACAATTTAGACTCAATCTTAGCCAAAATGATCATTTTCATGACTAAATTATCACAAATATTTATTTTTATGGCTAAGTTTGAGGCCAATACCGACGCGGTTATGTGGCTATGTTTTTTGGGTCGAATATTTGTGCCTATTTTTTCTTGGCTACATACGCATGCATTTTCCTATAGTGATTTAATCTGACATATAAAATAGGGAAAATGATTTCTACCCAAAAAAAAATAGGGAAAATAATTAGATTTTTGATAGTTTCTTGATTTTATTATGATCCGATCATACATATTGTACCAATTCTAGATGGTCTTGTTGAACATGTTTGTGAATGTTTTTTTTTATGGTCATAAATATTTGTGAATGTTGATTTCTTGGATTATGTTAGGAATTGTAAAGTGGAGCAGTGGAGGTCTATATTGAAAACCCACCTTTCATCAAATTTTATTCAAAGATTTACCAATATTACTCTCTCCCTAATAAAGCTATTCATAAATGTTAGAACAGTGTTAGGGAACTAACACTGGAACAATGGTTTCTCCATTCGAGCAATCGAAGTTTTGATAATGACAAACAAATGGAACTAATTCCCTGTATAAAGTGGTCTCAGGAAAGATAGCAAGTTTACAGGAAAAGTAAAGGGAAACGTTCCCTGTCAAGTCACCTGTGTACGTGGCAAGTAATTTAAAGGACAAGAGAGACATTTCCCTATTGTCTTGGGCGGCAAGCCAAAGCTCCGAATGAATAGAGATGAAGAAGGGTACGCTAGTCTTTTTGAATAGTGTCGTACTCCCCAAGACAATAAGGGCAAAGGCGTCAGAACTAAAGATGGAAACTCTATAAATAGTATGCGACGCCGCTAGGTCTAATTGAGCTCTCGCACACAGGAAAATCAGATCTACAAAAGGAAAGAAAGAGATCGAGAGCCCGAGCTGATTCAGTGAAGATATTCAATCCAGAAGTTCAAGGAAGGAAGTATCAAGTGATGAAGACTGCGTGAAGATCTTCATCAGCTTGAAGAAGGTGGTTCCTGTGCTAAAGGGAACTGCACAGGAACGTGAAGGTTCACTCTCTATATTCATTTGTGTTTAGATCTAGGAACTACTATGTCTTAGTCGTTAGTATTGTTTGTGAGTGAGATTGCAAACAATAGAGAAGTTTGACTTTGTATTGTAGAACCTGAGATAAATCAATAGAATATAGTACGTGTTCAAAATCCTCCAAGGGAGGTAGAGGTTTAATCTTTATCTAGTTGGTTAAAGAGGTTCCTCTATAAAGGAACTGTGTCCCTGTCTTAAATTCTTGTTTAGTCTTGTTCTATATTATTCCGCTGCGTAAGGGAACTGTCACTGGAACAGTTCCCGACTGTCTAGACTAACATCGATCCTACATTTGGTATCAGAGCTTGGCTCTAGATCTTCTGTGAAAACTCGCAGGATGTCTACAGGAATGTCTTCAGAACTCAGTGCCGTTGGACATGGAAGCGACAAACCACCAAGGTTGATAGAAGGCCGTTTTGAACGATGACAAGGGTTGATGATGGATTGGATGCGAAGCCATGACTATCAGGCATGGGCTGTGATTGAGAGAGGGAACTTCACCATCAATCCAGAGATCGAGAATGATCTCACAAAGTGGGGACCAAATGAGTGGAAATGCATGGAAGCCAACTACAAGGCAAAGATGTACCTCAACTACTCCATGAGTGAGATCGATTCAGCCAAGGTGGGAAATCTAAAGACCGCTAAGGAGATGTGGGCTGCTATTGAACCCAAAAGTATACAGGAAGCACTCAAAGATCCAGATTGGATTCAAGCAATGCAAGATGAGCTCCATCAGTTTGAAAGACATAAGGTGTGGAAGTTAGTTCCAAGACCATCAGACAAGAATGTCATTGGAACTAGATGGGTCTTTCGCAACAAACTGGATGAGTCAGGAAACGTTTATAGAAACAAAGCCAGACTAGTGGCTCAAGGTTATAATCAAGAGGAGGGAATCGACTATGAGGAAACGTTTGCACTAGTTGCCAGAATTGAAGCAATACGACTACTCATTGCCTTTGCTACATACAAAGGGTTCAAACTGTTCCAAATGGATGTCAAAACAGGATTTCTCAATGGCTATCTACAAGAAGAAGTTTATGTGAAGCAACCTCCTGGATTTGAAGATGACAACAAGCCTGATCATGTCTACTTTCTTGAAAGAGCTCTCTATGGTCTCAAACAAGCTCCTCGAGCCTGGTATGATAGATTTGCTTCATTCCTATTATCCAAAGGCTATCAAAGAGGATCCATCGACAAGACACTCTTCTTGAAGAAAGAATCAGGTGACATTTTAATTGTGCAAGTCTACGTTGATGATATAGTTTTTGGTTCCACTAATCCTGTGCTTAGAGAAAAATTTGAGAAACAAATGAGTAGTGAGTTCGAGATGAGTATGGTAGGGGAACTCAATTTCTTTCTAGGTCTTCAAATCTCTCAAACAAAAGATGGAACCAAGATTCATCAACAAAAGTACATCAAGGAAATGCTATCCAAATATGGGATGGACACTGCAAAGCCAATCAACACTCCAATCTCACCTAGCACACGCCTTGATACTGATGAGAATGGAACCAGTGTTAATCAAAAACTCTTTCGAGGAATGATTGGTTCCCTACTCTATCTTACTGCTAGTAGACCGGACATCATGTTCGTTGTCTGTCTCTGTGCACGGTTCCAAGCAAATCCTAAGGAATCACATCTAAAGGAAGCCAAAAGGATCTTTCGCTATCTCAAAGGGAGAGATAATCTTTGCTTATGGTACCCTAGGAACAGTTCCTTTGAACTCGTTTCCTTCTCAGATGCTGATTTTGCAGGCCATCTGGTTGATCGAAAAAGCACATCCGGCATGGCACAGTTCCTAGGAGACTGTCTAGTATCATGGGGATCCAAGAAGCAATCCTCCGTGGCACTTTCCACTGCTGAAGCTGAATACATTGCCGTAGCTGCTTGCTGTTCCCAAGTCCTATGACTCAAGTATCAACTCAAAGACTATGGTATGTCTCTTGGAACTGTTCCTATTAAATGTGATAGTACTAGTGCAATAAATATCTCAAAAAACCCAGTGCATCACTCTAGGACAAAGCACATAGAGGTTAGGCACCATTTCCTGCGTGATCACGTAGAGAAAGGTTCCATCGAGATGGTTCACTGCAGGACAGATGAACAAGTTGCTGACATTTTCACCAAAGCTTTGGACAGACAACCCTTTGAGCATCTCCGCATGCTCTTAGGGATGATTCTCTTACATTAAACAAGTCCCGGTCCATATTTTCCCTCCATGATTGACTAGTTAAAAAATCAGTATAGCTAGGGAACTGCATGGTCTAGCAACTTTCATTTTCAATAATTGCAAACTTGCATGAAACATGTTTATAACTAGGTATGGGAACTGATTCCTTAAAGAGCACTTTGTTTTACTTTTGGCCCAAAATGATCAACCTGGTCTTATCTATCCCTCACTAAAAGCCGAAAGGATGGTTGATCATAAGACTTGTCCCTCAAAGCCCATCCAGGTAAACGTTTCCTATGAGCCTCAATGAATAAAACCCCTTTTACGGGATTCAATTACCTGGATGACAACATCACTTTGTTACTTTAATCCTATTTAGTTTGGATATTTCTTTTAATCTTTTCACAAAAAACCTTTACATATCCAAACATGGCCTTGTCTTACTTGTTCATGGAAAGAGGAGTTAGAAAGGAGAGGAACCGCTTCAAATTACAAAGGAACTACAAGGGTGTTTGAAATTCAAATGCGTCTCTCATATGTATTATTGGAAAGAGAAAGGACATTGAAAACTGGTTCATGAAGCGACAGGTTGTAGAAAGGGAAATGTGAATCCGAACCGTTCATCTCTCTACCCGTGCTTATCTGTTGCCACGTTGAGACTGTTGAATAGGAAAAGATCTTTGCGTGGAGAATACCAAATCCTTTTCGATTCTCTTTGGAGTAACTAAATGCTAGTTTCAAGGAAAGACTGGTAACCACTCTCACCCTTTCAACTTCTTTTCTTCTTACTACTTAACCCATTCCCCTCTTTTCTTTCTCTTCATCGTCTTCCTCCATCTTCTCTTCCAAACCCTAGATTTCGAAAATCTTCATCTCCAATCCTTCTCTGAAACTCCACACATTTGCTCAAATGGCCAACCCAAATCAACCCATAATCAAGTTCTCAGTCCATCACAAAAAACCCCTCATTGAGCATCTTTTCAATCATGACCTCGAATACCTGAAGAAAATGCTTCTCACAAACCTTGACCTTGACCACCATGAACCTGAATACATTTTCGATGTCAAAGATCGTCTCTATTCTCTTCTGAGAAAAAGAGATGGACAACCCAGTCTCACACCCCAAAACTCACCACCACAAACACCAAGATCTGAAATTCCGGTATTCACTACGAGACCGGATGGCTCCTCAACCCTCACCATCAATATTGAGGGTGTTCCTACCACAATCCATGATTCCAATCCTACCCTTCTTCTACAAGCCTCCTCTCATTCCTCTCCAAAGCACCATACTCAAATTCACGACAACCTCTCTCCCAAACGCAGACCAGATCCCTTAGCCTCAACTTCTCACAACCCTACTCCTCAAATCCAAAGTACCCAAGCTCCCTCATCTCTTCCAAATGCTCCTCCAATCCAAGTTCCATTTCACAAGGAACTAGACCTCTCCACTCTCGATCAATCCATCTCCCAATTCGAGAGAGAGGAGTTCCCTACTTCACAAGGAACTACACCAATCAAAACAACCCAATCTTCTCCTTCTCTTCCAAACCAAATTCCAACTGCTCCAAATCAAAAAAGAGAAAGCTCAGAAAATTGAGTGAAGTAGAAGAAGAAGAAGATGACGAGGAACTCCAGCCTCTACTATCTGAGCAACTCCACGCTCTTAATCCATCAAAGGAGATCGTCACTGTTGAGGGCTCCGACGATGAGGTGGAGGAATACACCGAGCCTGCCCTTCAAATCGGGTACAAGGAACCGTCACCTGGGCGTCCTTCAACAAGAGGCTCCAAAATGCAAAAGGTGGAAGCAAAGCCTGAAACAAAGGAGAAAAGGAAAGGGAAAAAGGAAAAGAAGAAGCCAGAAGAGAGGAAGTTGGTCATTCCTCTAGTTATAACAGGCGAGTTCTTACAAGAACACGAGTTCAACGAGCTTCAGGAACTCATCCAGTTTCAAGGATGGGAAAAGCTCTGCTCTGAACCTGCAAAGGTGGATCAAGCTCAAATCAGGTACTTCTACTCCAAATTCGCCCTACAAAAGGGAACTGAGCTTGACCCTGTCGTAAGTTGGAAGACAGAGGAAGATGACTTCACCTTCATCGCTGCCCAGATCAAGAAAATTCTCCAAGTTCCTGGAGAAGGCTTTGACATGCTTCCACAACGCCCATGGCAAGATTCTGATGGAAGAGAAGCAATTCTACAAAGGCTTCTAGGGCATGTTCCTGCTCAAGGGAAAGAGATAGTGACTCACAGCTTGAGTCAACTGGGCAAAATGGCACACCAGTACATCACTAGGATAGTGACTCCAAGACTGCAAAAGAGAACCACTCTCAACTCAACTGATGCCATCCTCTTGGATCTGTTCCTTCGCAAAGAGCGCATCAACCTGCCCAAGATAATGATCTTGCACATGTGCAAGTGTGTTGCCAAGGAGTCTCACGCCCTTCCCTATGCTGCGGTGGTAAAGGAACTAATGAAGAGGAACGATATGTATCATCCTCAAGAAGAAGAAGAGCTTGGACAAGAGATGGATATGTCCAACATTCTGAGAATGAAGCACTCCATGGAACCACAAGAAGAAGGTCCTCCTGCTGTGTTCATTGAACAAGGAGACTCAAAAACTGTCCTTCAAGCTCTCAATCGTCTGTGTGGGGTCACTGAGCGAATACTTGATGTCCTTCTAGACATCCAACAGACGAAGGGAACCAATGATCACATCCTTGCTGTTCTTCAAGACATACAGAAGAAGCTCCCTTCCTCTTCTTCCTCCTCTAACCCATGAACAAGCCCCCTACAAGAACAACCCTGAGCTGTTTTATCCCTCCATCGATGCCTTTAAGAATCTAATCTTGTACTTGTTTGAACAAATGTTTTAATGATATGCATCTTGCTTTTGTTCTCTAGTTATGATTGTGCTCTACTTGCTTTTTTCTTGCATGCTTATACTTGATTATCTTTCGATGATGTCAAAAGGGGGAAAAGTGGAAAAATGCAGAGATGCGTTGTGTCTAAGAGAATACAGAATAATTAGCCATAAGCTGAGGGGGAACTATAAGCTTAAAAATCTTGAAAATCAAACTGCTTGTCCATTTCAGGGGGAACTAAGTATCTACAAAGAATTGCCTGAATAATTGATGTTTAATTCTCTCGTATCTTTCCTGTATCCCTGAGTGTTTAAACACTTGCATTTTTATGAAAGTTTGTCATCATCCAAAAGGGGGAAATTGTTAGAACAATGTTAGGGAACTAACACTGGAACAATGGTTTCTCCATTCGAGCAATCGAAGTTTTGATAATGACAAACAAATGGAACTAATTCCCTGTATAAAGTGATCTCAGGAAAGATAGCAAGTTTACAGGAAAAGCAAAGGGAAACGTTCCCTGTCAAGTCACCTGTGTATGTGGCAAGTAATTTAAAGGACAAGAGAGACATTTCACTATTGTCTTGGGCGGCAAGCCAAAGCTCCGAATGAATAGAGATGAAGAAGGGTACGTTAGTCTTTTTGAATAGTGTCGTACTCTCCAAGACAATAAGGGAAAAGGCGTCGGAACTAAAGATGGAAACTCTATGAATAGTATGTGACTCCGCTAGGTCTAATTGAGCTCTCGCACACAGGAAAATCAGATCTACAAAAGGAAAGAAAGAGATCGAGAGCCCGAGCTGATTCAGTGAAGATATTCAATCCAGAAGTTCAAGGAAGGAAGTATCAAGTGATGAAGACTGCGTGAAGATCTTCATCAGCTTGAAGAAGGTGGTTCCTGTGCTAAAGGGAACTGCACAGGAACGTGAAGGTTCACTCTCTATATTCATTTGTGTTTAGATCTAGGAACTACTATGTCTTAGTCGTTAGTATTGTTTGTGAGTGGGATTGCAAACAATAGAGAAGTTCGACTTTGTATTGTGGAACCTGAGATATATCAATAGAATATAGTACGTGTTCAGAATCCTCCAAGGGAGGTAGAGGTATACTCTTTAGCTAGTTGGCTAAAGAGGTTCCTCTATAAGAGAATTGTGTCCCTGTCTTAAATTCATGTTTAGTCTTGTTCTATATTATTCCGTTGCGTAAGGGAACTGTCACTGGAACAGTTTCCGACTGTCTAGACTAACATCGATCCTACAATAAATCATAACCATATAACAGATAATCATTTCATATAATTGTGTAACTTAATAGTTAAATAGCATAAGTACAATTGCCATTTGGTAATATTATTATCCATTAAATAGTGCATGCGTAGAGTTTTGAAGCAATAGTACTACATGCAGTATAACAAAAAGTAACCGTACGTCGGCACTTGTTTGCCACAAAGCTTAAAAAATACGGAGTAATATTATATCAGAGTCACGCTCGGGTGGATTTATTTGATTGGGTGAAAAATGCGAGCAAATTGAGGCCGTTAGATCAAATGAATGGACGGACGAGATTAGAATAAACCAATTCAGTAAAAATTAGAAAAATTGGACGCGCGTCAGTTTTAATGGCACGGAGCGTAATAAATGTAAAATTTGCTTGGCAAGACAAAATTACCCCTCACTTAAAAAGCCAAAGATCTCACTCATCTTCAACCTACCATTTCTCTGAGTGAAAACGCCGCAAACCTCAGCCTCATCAAGCGACCAAACAAATTTGTGGGGAAATCTTCTTTTTTGATGTCAAAGACCAGAAGCTACGCGCAAATTCTCATTGGATCTTGGTTGTTCCAAGAACTTGAGAGATCTTTTGCACTCTAATTCAATCAAAAGTGTCGATTTCGGTTCATCAAAAGCATGAAGAAGGAAATAAAGAAAGGTATGAATGATTTCATTTTTCTAGGGTTTTTTTATGGGTTCAAGTAGAAATTCGCTCGTAATCTAGAAGTTCTTCTTGTTTATGATAACAAGTTTGTTTAATTTTCTAGTTTAAAATTCTAAGTTGCAAAGAAACAATTGAATCATATAATTTTTTTTACTAAAATCAATTTCCCAATTTTTAGCCATTTGTTTTTGGTAAGTAGAAAAAGTATTCATTGATTTTCACATGTATTGGTCAATGAAAAATAGATTTTCACTTTACTGCTGAAGTTGTCTACTATGTACTCCAAGGAGAAATCTCAATGTATGTTTGTATGGATCTTGGTGAGAAATGAGAAATGTGCATTAAACACTTGAGAAATTATATTTTTGGTAGCCTGGCTCAAACAGTAGAGCAATGTGCATGAACACATAGATGTTGGTTCAGATTCCACATAGGCTAATTCGTGATATGCTCACGTTTTGTTTTTGTTTAAATCGGTTGTTGTTTTGGTTCATGAATTTTTAAAGTAAGGTTCATAATATTTCTTCTTATGGTTCATAAAATTTTGATTAATGCTTTTCTGTTTATAACAATTGTTCTTGTGGTTCATGTTTGAGTAACCTTAGGTTCATCAAAGTTCATCTTATGGTTCATGTCTTTTAGTTCATGCTAGTTATTATTTTCTTTCGTGTATTTTGGTTCATGTTACTTGTTCTTTCGGTTCATGTTTTTGTAAGCTAGGTTCATAATAATTCTTATGGTTCATGATTTTTAATTCTTAGTAGTTTATCTTATAGTTCATGTCATTTGGTAGCCTATTAGCTCAAATGGTAGAGCAATGTGCTTGTGCACATAGATGTGGGTTCAATCCCGCATAGGCTAACTCTTCGTACGATTTATGTCTTTTGGTTCACGATAGATCTTTTTTTTGTTCATGTTTTTATATGCTTAGGTGGGTCATTGTTGTTGTTCGCTCCCCATTGCGTTAAGCTAGGGGTGCCCCCATCCTGACCCCCCCCAGATTCTTCGTAAGGGGAGTTACACTGGGTCATTGTTGTTGTTGTTGTTGTTGTTGTTGTTGTTGTTGTTGTTGTTGTTGTTGTTGTTGTTGTTGTTGTTGTTGTTGTTGTTGTTTTTATATGATTAGGTTCATGATAGTCTATCTTACAAGTTACAACTCATGTCTTTCAAGTCATATTAGTTGTTATTTTGGTTTACATCATTAGGTTCATGATCTTTGTACATTTGGTTCATTTTTTATAAACATAAGTTCATAATATTTCATCTCATAGTTCATGACTTTAAGTTCATAAAAGTTCTATTGGTTCATGCACTTTCATGGTTAGGTTCATAACAATTGGCAATAAGGTTCATTAATTTAACTGACAATACTTCTTATTTTGTGTCATGAATATATTTGTAAATGGTATTCTATTGGTTCATGTCATTTTACGATTAAGTTCATAACAAATTTCAATAAGGTTCATGATAATTAATGCATACTTGTTATTTTTGTCACGTAATCTAGAACATAAATCGTAATTCATGGGTTCATGTCTTTATACGATTAGGTTCATTACAATTGACGATAAGGTTCATTAAATTTAAGATGTTCAATGCCTTTCGTGTCTTCATTGCTAATCCTTACAACAAACATTTAATCCAGCATACGATGTGTCAAGTCTAGAACAATGACATAAGTTTTTAAAAGTGATGAATAGGAAGATCTACTTTGTAATAAATTAATCTTAGCAATGGAGATGATAATGGTTCACGTAGAGAAGATTATACTCTTGTGGGTGGTGAGAATCCATACAAATTAAAATCACCAACAAAAATTGGTAGAAAATCACAAAAACTCAACAAATAACACTAAACATTGTTGAATCTATACAATTCGATGTAACATAATCGCGAAATCAAAAACCCCCCAAATAGGAAAAAAAAACAAATCGATAAACCCTAAATTCGAACTTAAAACTATAAGAAGGCAAAAAAAAACTAAATCCATGAAGAAAGTATTGTGAAGGATCTAGAAAACACCATCTAAATCCCATTGAAAAATGATGGAATGATATATGGGAGAAGATCGAACTATGGCTGGAATGGTTGCAAAGTCGCTATATCTCAGTCGGTGAAGATGAAAAAAAAAGGAGAAGGAGAAGATAGGGTGAGTGGATACAAAATTGATAAAAATACCCCTCCGTTTAGAAAAATAATTAAACGCGTGAGTTAATCCTAACCACAAATACAAATGATTACACGGACGTAATTTGCTCGCAGATTTCACTGTAACAGTCGTACTCATCTGATCGTGAATCTATTATATCATATGAATTTGCCAGTTAATAAAATTTTCTGCCAAGAACATCAAGGGCTTTTTTTTCGGTTTTTTTTTATGGAAATCAAGGACGCGTTAGGTTTGAACCAAATCTCTAAATAAGATCAGTATTAATAATTGTCATGTAGTCATGTGGGTCTAGCAAATTGATTGACCCACTCTCTAAATAATGTTGTAGATATTATCGTGGGATTTGATATATCATAATATTGTAATATATAATACAGCCAGTAATGATAATATATAAAATGAAACAATAATGTCAGTATCCTATGCAAAATTTTCCCCTAATTTTGCTCGATCACTTGGGAAATTCTATATAAAGGGGCCAATTTGTGCATTCTCATAGCATCCCACACATAAATAACTATTAAGATCTAATAATAGTACCTTTGATTGTAGAAAATGGGGCTCAAGGGAAAGCTTACAGGTGAGGTTGAAGTGAGCTCCCATGGACACCATGTCCATGAACTCTTTGCAAAGAGGCCTCACCACATCTCTCAAATCTCCCCTACTCACATCCAAGGCTGCGAAATTCACGAGGGCGATTTCGGAAAGCCTGGTTCTATAATGAACTGGAACTATACCGTCGGTACGTATACGTACTATATACATTTTTCTCATCAAAATACACTATATATGCTCCAACTCGATTATTTATTACCTTGATCATATTTTGCATATGTACATATAGATGGAAAGGCATGCGTTGCAAAGGCGGTGATCGAGAAATTGGACGAGTCGGAAAAGATTGTGGTCTTTAAGGTGGTCGAAGGACACCTGATGGAGGAGTACAGTACCTTTGTCGCGCATCTTCATACTTCGGAGAAAGAGGTCAAGTGGGTTTTCGAGTACGAAAGACTTAACGAGGACATGCCTCATCCAACCAAGTTGTTGGACTTCATACTCAACGTCAACAAGCATATTGATGATCATCATCTCAAAGCCTAATCTATCGGATCGGATCGAATCGAATCAGATCAATCACATATTACGATAATCACCAATAAATTAGTTGATCTGCATGTGTGGTACGTGAATTTCAATGTAATATTTCAATTTGGTGCAAAATTTGTGCGTTCTTATACGTGCAAAAGTTGATGTATGCGTGTGTTTCTTTCCTGCTTGTAACATGCATATGTAATAAATTTACATAAGCTTAATATGTTTTCATATTTATATATATAGATATATTTTATGAAGAAGAGTCACGTGCGAATGGTCGTCTGTGTGCGAAATAAGAATAAATCTCGATCATTCATTCAAAAAAATCAACGTCCTTGATAAAACATTCATTTAAAAAAATAAAAACGGCACGGGCGAATTTTTCCCGTATTATTCGCGTATTTTTCAATAAAATACGACACGGACGAATTTTTCCCGAATTATTCACGAATTTTTCGAAAAATACGTTTTTATGAGACGCGCCCAGTTTGTTCATCAGAAATAGCGATTTGTTCATCAATGTTCACCAATTGTTCATCAATACTAACTAATTGTGCATTGAGTTTTTGATAACATTATTCATTGATTTCGAACTTTTTTAATTTTTAATTTTATTTTTTAACCTTATTTATGTGTAGGAATACAATATTTATGTAGTTTTTTATGCACATATAATTAGTTTTGATATACCCATATTTGTTCATTGATATACCCCTATTTGTTCATTGATATACCCATGGTATACCATTATTTGTTCATTAGTATACTTCTTTTTTGTTCATTGGTATACCCTATTTGTTCATTGATATATCCTATTTGTTCATGGATATAGCAATGAACAAATTGATGTTATTAATGAACAAATATGCATATAGCAATGAACAAATTGAGGTTACTAGTGAACAAATATGTATCTAGTAATGAACAATTATATTAAAAAGGCAATGAACAAATATGCATAAACCAGTGAACAAATTGATGTTACTAATGAACAAATATGCACAAACCGATGAACAAATATGCCAAAAATAATGAATAAATATTTTCGTTTTTTATGAACAAAATCACAATGTTGATGAACATATTGCATGTAATTTTGATACACATTTGTTCATTTTTTATGTACAAACAATAGATTTTTAATGCACAAGAAAAAGTTTAGTTATGCACAAAATCACAGTTTTGATGAACAAAATCACAGTTTTGATGAACAAATCCACATTACTGATGAACAAATCCACAATATTGAAGAACAATTTGGGTGCGTGTCCTATTTCTGTTTTTTTCAAAAATACGCGAATAATTCGCCCGTGCCGTTTTTCCCCTTTTTAAGTGAAATGATCAACGCCTTTGATTTTTCTTGATCCAACGGTTCCTATTCTTTCTTATTTCGCACCTGAGCGCCCATTCGCACCTGAACCGGACTCATATTTTATTATAAAAGATATATGAAATGCCTAATTCAGACATAGAGCGACACGTACTGGTTGATCGAACGAGTCATAAGGCGTACATTTTTTTTGTGGAAAGTCATAAGACGTACATTAAGCCATGAGCAAAAGTATACTCCCTTCGTTTTACAATAGTTGTTTATATAGACTATTTTTCTTGTTTTACAATAGTTGTTCATATAAAAAATTTGTCCACTTATACCCATAATAATTACACCACATTAATTATATACCTTTTTCCTAAAGCAACTTTTAGGAGTATAAAGTACCTTTTAATAGGGGTAATTTTGGGACAAATTTTTTTCCTTAATATGTGTAAATTTGTCTAAGAACATCTATTTTAAAACGGAGGAAGTAATAAACAAGTTATCACCACTTCGATCAGTTTTTCTAGGTCTATATAGGTCAAGTTCGTGTTATCGAAGTCTTTTATTAACCTGCTTTTCGTCAATAACAGTAAGTATTTCATCTAATAACTAGTTGTACCCGTCGTACCATGTACGACTACGATTCGATATTTTATAAACATTATAAATAAGATATTAATAAATAAAAATATAATATAAACTTCAATATAAGTAATTTTATTTCCCGTGGAATGAATAATTTTTTTAATCAATATAAATGATTAAATTTAATGTTGAGAATAAAGAGATATTTTAATTTTAAATACGTGTTCAAAGAAGCTTTCAAAAGATATTGTTACACTAAATAGATATATGTTTGATGTTAGAGATAAATTTAAATAGTTTAAAAAGAATTTAATAGAAAGAAGTTATAATAATAGAAATAAAAATTAAATTTTTAAATATGAGGTGGGGCCAGAATCATTCTGGGGGCTCGAAAAGAAACAACTTTAATATATAGTTATAGATTAGCTAAAAAGGGGACTTAGTAGTCAAAAAGCAATCTTGGAGAATGATTTTTTTGTTTTCTTATGGAAACTGCCTGTTAAATTTACCATTAATATTTTTAATTAAAACAGCTTATGTTATGCATTTCACTAATTTTTGTAAGTTTAAAATTTTGAAATATAAAAATGGTACAGTACATAAAATGGAAAAGGGGTATTTTCAGTCTAAGTTCATTTCCAATAGCTTCTTTAAAATGTTAGAAATTGTGTTTATGGAGAATTTTACCCATTTTTTTACCCCAACAGCTTCCCTATCTAATTCTCTATAATGGAAAATTCTCCAAAAGATTGAGGTGTATTCCCTATATTTAGAGAATTTTCCACATTTATTTGGAGAATGCATTAATTAAAGTGTATACATGGAAACTTGTAATTGACCATATGAACTTTTATATAAAAAAAAATTATATAAAAAATAAAACTAATAAATGTAAAGATTCTCTAAAATGAAGAAACTGTTGGACTTGAAGTAAATTTTATTTGGAGAATATGATTTTTTGTTCTTCATTTTGGAGAATACTAGTTATACCCGTCGTGCTATGCACGACTACGACACAATATTTTTAGACATATTATAAATATAATATTCATAAAGAAAAATATAATATAAAATTTAATGTAGGCAATCTATTATCAGTATAAAGTTCAAAAATTATTTTGTTTTGGAATCAAATAAAACAAATCAAATTTAAATTACTAATTTTAAAGTTGAGAATAAAAATAGACCGTTCAGATAAAATAATTTGAATACTTCATCATCTATAAAAATTACTCAATTTTCTTTTGTTGAATATAAAAATACAATTTGAGAAATGTTAAAACATAAGGATAAATCTAACTATTTAACCTTTTCTATTAAAAAGGCTTTATAATGTAATTTTCGTAATTAAATAGCTCTATTAAAAAAATGATACTTTAAATTAATAATTTTATATTCTTATTTTATGAAAGAAGATAAAAAAAATTACACAAATTGTACATTATTAAATTTAGTAAATTAAAAAAGAGATAAAAAAAATTAAATTTGAGAAAATTGGTTACATCCTCATCTATAAAAATTACTCAAAAATCTTTATAGAATATAAAATTACAATTTGAAAGATGTTACAATTTTAGGATAGAACTAATTATTTAACCTTTTGCTCTGTTTCCCACCAAAAAAAGTATTTCATTATTATTGGCATAAATAATAAGATAAAAAATATTTCCTTATCTATATTTACTTTACATATAATAAGATAAGATTGTAGTCGTCAATTTTTTAATATTTTTCTATCTACAGTTAAACCTCTATAAATTAATAGGGTTGGGACCATGAAATTTTATTATTTTATAGAGATATTAATTAACTGATAAATTAATACTCCCTCCGTTTCAAAATAGTTGTTCATAGACAAAAGTGCACATATATTAAGGGGGAAAAATTCTTCCAAAAATACCCCTATAAAGTGGTACTTTCTACTCCAAAAAGTTACTTTGGAAAAAGTGTATGTTTAGTGTGGTGTAATTATTAAGGGTATAAATGGAAAAAATTATTATATGAACAACTATTGTGAAACAAGAAAAATTGTCTATATGGACAACTATTTTGAAACGGAGGGAGTATTTATTAATTTAAAGAGATTTTGGTAATAATAGCTTTCAAAATGTATTATCATACATGATTTTATTGTAGGATTTTAGAAGGCTATGAGTTGAGACAATCTGATCCAGGTAAGACTAATATTTTGGTTGCTATCAATCCTGTAGTCTTGTCTTGGATAGTTGATGTTCAGCAAGAAGCAATAGGAAATTGCTTTAAACATTGCAAAATGCGTTCATGAGATGAAGTCACAACTAATGATTACAGTTGACATTGCAAAATTTATTTGCAAAACAACTCTAGAAATGTTGGATCGAATAAGAAAAGTTATATATGAGCTCCAAATAGAATTAAGAAAAAACAAACAACCCTACAATCATATTTCATTAGATTTTCTTACTTATGAATATGTAACTTTTTATATAATTATTAATTTATGATATTAACGGGACCTTATATTTATATAGTTGTTTTTTAAAAATTTATTATCTTATTATCTTATCGAAATTTGTTAAATTTTACATTGGCCCAAGTCGGGACCGAGGAAAAATATTAATTTAGAGAGTTTATTAATTTAGTGAGTATTAATTTAGAGAGGTTCTACTGTATATTGTTCAAGTTATCACAACTAAAGTCCAAAAAAATAATTTTGATATATTTTTAATATCAATATTTTAAATAAATATTTTAATATAGGTGATGTGATGCAATACGGTGTCAAATATATTTTGTCTTTTTTTAAAATATTAATTATTTAAAATTACACATAATCCATATTTTAAAGATATTATCATTTATATGGATATTTTTATTTCGAAGATATATATGTGATCATGTTAGATGTGTCCATATTTTTTTAAATTTATCTTTTACAAATATAATAAATATAATATCCTTGTTTTATCTATATTGATCAAATCTACTAATATGAATATTATTTTATTTTTATGTTTATTTATTTTTCCATAATTAACTATTTACAATTATTATTTTAATAAAAAAAAATTTCATATAAATAATTATATTTATGTATCTCAATCTTTCTGGGTTAGTCTTTCTACTTAAAATTTGATTTAAATATATTGTCGATTCTTAAGCAAACAGATTACTGATTCTTAAGTGTAAAAATTAATCAGATTCCTATTTTAAACAATTTAACTAAATTTAACAATAGTCAAATTTCTTTACAAAAAAAAAAACAATTGTCAAATTTTTTGTCCAAATTTAAGTGAAAGATTACATGGTTGAAATTAAAACACTTAGTACAATTTTTTTTAAAAAGTAAAAAATTTGTTAAGATTTTGCTTGATAAATAGATTAACTTCCACAAATAAATAAAGGATAGCCAAATTTTTCATCCAAATTTAGGTGAAAAGATTACGTACATAAGTTTTTCGCATGAAAAGATTATGTTTATAAGTTGATTCTTTCCTATCTAAATATGATAGATTAATAACATAGTAAATGAATATAATGGAAATTAGTTATTTTAAATCACACCCATTATCACCCAAATAAAGTTTTACGTTAACTATCCATTTACTACCAAAAAAAGATTAATATAATAATAATTAAGTAGATTTGTTTTCATGGTTACAATTTCTAAATTCTTAAAATAAATGTTATGAATAAAATTCAATTCTATATTAGATTTCATCTTCTCCATCTGCGAGTTATGATTTTCAGTTTTTCACCCCCACAATAATGGCCCTTGTGTGCATCAATGTCGCTTTCTCGATAGTATGATGGTGAAGAACGACATTGATTAACCTTGTTGCAGAAAGCTTGCATCTACCTCCTGACAGCTTGCACTGCTATAGCCCCGTCGCCCTTATTCAAATTGTAGGGTCGCCAAAGACGTTCGGGCTGCCATTGTTGAAAACAATTTTGTTCCTATATTTCCACATGAGCCACGCAATCGCAAAGAGGGAGACCTAAATCAACCCGGCGAGATTGAAGGATAAACTTGGGATTCAAGTTGCAAAAAATCTATTCATGGATCGGAACATCAAAGCAATTAGCAATGTGTTCTAAATAAAAAAAAGATTAATTTAGAATATGTTAGGGTAAAATCTGATTGTAAATAAAATAATAGATGATGTGGAAAATATTAATAACACATGGCATAGGATGTGGCAAAAATTTGATGATGTGTATATTACCTTAAATTATACGGATTAATGATAATAGGACACGTGTTAAAATCCAACGTGGCACAATATAAAAGTGACATATGTAACAAGTTGATGTGGCGCAACGAAATTGCTCTAAACCTTATTGCTTTTATATATATATAGTAGATTATAGAGAAACTGTTGGAGATGGCCTAAATAGTGTAAACTATAACGGAAAAAGAACTAAAGGTGATTAAATTTAATAGAATATTGTATTTTATATGGTGTTGTAGCTAGTTAAAAAAATCCATTTTTAAAAGAGGTTATTTTCAATAAATAACCGAATATTAAATTTATGTCTTATTTGGTTCATACTTCTTACTCCACCTCTCAACTCCAACTAATACTTTACCTTTTTTATTGGACTATTTGTCCACTTTTTTTTTTTTAAAAAGTAACTAAAATTAATTGCAATTTAGATTTGAGAAAATCAACTTTATATTTAAAATAACAAGTGGATCAAGAGATCTTAGAGTTGTCAAAAGCTGACCCGATCCGAAAAACTGACCCGAACCGCCCGAAAATTTTAGGGTCAAGACCCGAAAATTTGAACCCGAAGCCCAAAATAAACCGAACCCGATAGACCCGAAATCCATTGGGTTCGTTGGGTTGACCCGATTATTTATATTTTTCGAATATATATAACATATTTTGCAAATTATAATATATTTTATTATTAAAATATTTAAAAATAATAGATTATTATTAAATATCATTTTTTAAATAAAATAATATTTCAATAATTGCAAAAAAATCGATTTTATTGACTTGTTGGACTGACCCGACCCGCCTGAAACCCCGAAATAACCCGATCCGATTTGACCGGTGACCCGTTACGACCCGAATCCGACACAACCCGAATCCGAAATAACCGAACCCGACCTGACCGACCCATTTGACAGCTCTAAGAGATCTGGATTGTCACTTATCTGAGTTACCAAGAAGTGATAATTTCTCTAAATCATATGAACTATACACCTACCTTGAAAAAGTAAGTAAGATCGACTTTTTGTATAATAAAATTATAAAATTATTTTCCCACAATAATACAAAATGTAACCATTTTAAACCAAACACATTTTTCAGAAAATATAGCAATTATTTCGAAATGAGACGACCGACCCACATTTTTCGGACAATCAATAAGGTGGCGAAGTAGTCTCAGATACTGGTCAGCAAAAGAAGTTGTCGTAGGCGGATCGGGATGACGAGTCCTTTGGCAGGCACATTGCGGACAACTCGGAAGTTGCTCGAAAAACGAGACGTCCTCAGCGCGGTGTAATAGAGAGGCGATGATAGACAGAGAACCACATTGCGAGAAGATGCCACTATCCGGCTACATCCCAACCCAGGCAGCACTTCAAGATCTTGAAGAGAATTATAAAATTTCTCATATTTACACAACTTGTTAACAATTAGGTTATATTTTTTTAAATGTTTTTGGGATTAATATTATCACAATAATATGTAAAATATAGAAGTTTTATACGCACATAGGAAAAATTATTTTATTTTTGGAATTAAATAAAAATTTAAAATTATATATTTTACAAAATCTTAGAACAATCTTAATATTATCAACAAAAGTGTATCATATTTATGCAAACAGCCAGAAAGTACATCTTATTTTGCATATGCATAGACACTAATGGTATGTGCATCAAAAACTTGTATTCATACATAGGTTTAAAATTAAAGATCAAAATCAATGCTTAATGTGAATAAAAAACTCGATGCACAAATAAGAAGTTTTTTATGCATAATAGAGCTATTTTTTATGCATATTGAAGGCAAAAACAATGAACATGCTATGCATGTCCCCCATAAAAGAATTATTTTGAGAAATACGTGAATAATTCGCAAAAAATACACTAGTTCTATTTTTTACCTTCTTTACTGAAAGTCTAATCTGGGTTGTCGATTTTTTAGGAAACGGACGAGATTTATTTCTATTTCTCATGTGATCTCCCTTTCTCACAAGATCCTTCTCCTTTTTTAATAGTAGAATTTTAGTGTTTAATTCTAGACTTATCTATATGTTTAAATATTATGAAATGATGATTTAGTTTTATATTATTTAAATTTAATATTTGTAAATGTATTTTAATTTTTAAATATGTAAAAAAAATTATTTATAAGATTTTTTCACTTACACATAGACTTGTCAAAAGCTGACCGAACCCGCTAACCCGTCTTGACCCGCCCGATAATTTTAGGGTCAAGACCTGAAAATTTGAACCCGAAACCAGAAATCAACCAAACCCGAAATCAACCAAACCCGATAGAATTCGGTGAAACCCGAAACCCATTGGGTTGACCGATTTAGTATATTTATAAAATGTATAAATTTTATTTTAAAAAATATAATATATTTTATTATTAAAATATATAAAAAATAATATATTTTAATTAAATATTATTATTTAATTAAAAATCTATTTTAATAATTATAAAAAATTATATGTTTTTGACCCGCTGGTCAACCCGACCCGCCCGAAAACCCGCATTGAACCGACCCGGTTTAACCTGTGACCCATAATGACCCGAACCCGACTCAACCCGAACCCGGAATGACCTAACCCGAACCCACACGACCCGACCCGATTAACAGGTCTACTTACAGGGACATTTGTACGAGTTCTCATTACTAACGAGAACTCCCCGTCCCCAAGTACATCGCTAATTATGATGCTTTTGTGAAGGATGAGATTTGTGGCGTTGGCATCATGAGGAGGAATACTAGAGTGATTTGCTTTGCATGATCTATGTGCTGATGTGCATTCAACAAGGCTTTGATGAGATGGTGTTATACGGCGCTAGAAGTGGCTTGAAATGATGGTGTGGGTGGTGGTGGAGTCTAATTGTCTTTCTCTTATAGTTAAGATCAATTAATTACTTCCATTTTCTCTTTACTTAAGTAATAAATTGGAATTAGTTTCCTGCTGTAAATGAACAACAGAGTAGTAGTTCGTGAGCAACTCAATATTCGGTTCGATTAAGTATTTTTCATGTTCGACTCGATTTGTAAATGATCCAAATTTGAGCACATTTTTAAGGCTCAGAAGATAAATGAACTGAGCTTAAGTACAAGAAATTTAGGCTCATTTGTTCATGATCAAGCTTAATTATACGTTAATAACAAACTAGATTATACGTTCGATCATGAATAAGTTCGATCATATTGATGTCCATCAATCTCTCAAACTGCGATAGTTTAATTTTTAGTTTCATTAACTTGTATAGATAATTAAGTAAATAAGTCGTTTACGAGCTTGTCTCAAAAAACTAGATGAGAGACTCGAGAGCTAAGCTCGAATTCGATGAACATTTAAATGAATCAAGCTCAAATAAAATTTTAAGGTCGAACTAAGCTCGCATTCGAGCTTGAGCTTTCTTATTTTTATGCAAGCCAAGCTCAAACAATTAAAAGCTGAGATTGACTAGCTAGGTTCGATTAATTGCTAGCAAGTAATCAAGCACTTAATTTATTGAAGAAACATCACTAAGCTAAACGGCGATTAACAATTTATTGTAATTATCTATCAAGAAATCAAGCATTCATGGAATTAGTTTGGTAGAGGAAGAAGAAAGCTATTTTGGGAACTGTTTTATTCATTGAATCTGGTCTCTGTTACAACTATTTATACTACTCTGTCTAACTAACACGCAACTCTCTAACAAGCGTCCTAAGTAAGCTAGCTTATTTCAGTAATGTAACTACATATATCTCAATATCCCCCCTCAAGCTAGACATGTGGGATCAAACACAAGGCCGAGCTTGAGACAAAGAAACCGATGCTGTTGAGCACCTAGTGGTTTGGTCATAAGATCTGCTAGTTGTAAATGAGTAGGAACATGTGTAGTTGCCAAGAAACCTTCTTGGACCATATCCCTTACGAAATGACAATCAATTCTAAGGTGTTTCGTCCTCTCATGGAACACCGGATTTGCAGCCAAATGCTCTGCGGCACGATTATCACAACACAATGGTATAGGAAGTGCAACTGCAACACCTAAGTCTGTCAATAAACCTTCTAACCAAACAACTTCACTTGCAGTAGCAGACATACTTCGATATTCACTTTCGGTACTGGACTTAGAAACAGTTTTCTGCTTTTTAGTTTTCCAGGAAATGAGAGAATTGCCCAAGAAAACACAAAAACCAGTGAGAGATCGACAAGAATAGGGACAACTACCCCAATCTGCATCAGAATAGGCAGAAAGCTGTAAATCAGATGATGCTGGATAAAACAAGGCACAATGAAGAGTCCCTTTCAAATACCGAAGCAAGTACAAGGCTGCATTCATATGAGGAACACGAGGAGAGGCTAAAAACTGACTCAACTGTTGGACAGTATAAGCTATATCAGGTCTGGAAAGAGTGAGATAAAGCAACTTTCCAACAAGCCTACGATAGGATTCAGCATCAGAAATAGGTTCTCCTTGATCCAAAGATAAATGAAGACCTCTTTGCATAGGAAAAGGGGATGCTTTACAGTTCAACATATTAGCATCTGTCAACAGATCAATAACATACTTCCTCTGATTCAACAGAATCCCTTTAGGAGATCTAGCAATTTCCATTCCAAGAAAATATCTAGCAAGACCTAAATCCTTAATAGTAAAGGCCTTGTCAAGAGAGTCCTTAGTAGCTTGAATTTCAGAAGGATTATCACCAGTTAAAAGAAGGTCATCAACATAGACCAATGCAACAGTAATGGAAGCCATATCTCGCTTGACAAATAGAGAATAATCATGTTTAGACTGGATGAAACCAAGAGAGAGAAGATGCCGAGATAACTCAATATTCCACTGTCTACTAGCCTGTTTAAGACCATAAAGAGACCTCTTAAGGCGACACACTTGTCCAGGTAAGGCTGAAACATATCCTAAAGGAGGAGTCATGTATACTTCTTCATCAAGATAACCATGCAAGAAGGCATTATTAATGTCTAATTGATGAAGAGGCCATGATTTGGCTGCAGCTAAAGCAAGAAGAACTCTCACAGTTGAGAACTTGGCGACAGGAGAAAAGGTGTGCTTATAGTCCTTGTTTTTAACTTGATTGTAACCCTTGTCCACTAACCTAGCTTTAAGTCGTTCTACCTCCCCATTAGGTCTATATTTGGTTTTATAAACCCACTTAGAACCAATAGCATGTTTTCCAGGAGGTAGAGTAGTGAGTTCCCATGTATTATTAGATTCCAGAGCATGCAACTCTTTCTCCATGGCTTCTATCCACCCTGGGTGTTTAATAGCCTCCTTATAAGATGAAGGTTCAGGAATGGAAAGAACATTGAAAAAGGATGCTACATAATCAGAAGAATAATGGCTTAAATCCTGCACACTGAAAACCTGGGACAAAGATGTCCTAGAGGACTCTCGTCTAGAAGGTAAGATTGGACAAATAAAGTCCTTAAGATGAGATGGTGGTCTCACTGTGCGTGCAGGTCGTGATAGTGGTGGAAATGTAGCTTCATAAGATGGATCACCAGGTGATGGAATAACAGAAGAGGGAGATGATGTTATATATGAATCAGAAACATGAGAAGGAATGGGTGAACCAGATGAAGAATTAGAAGATGTAGGAGTGGGAATATGCTGTATAGATGTATCTCTTCTGGATACAGTAGAAGGTGAAATAACAGGCGTGGAAGAAGAGCCAACATGCAAATCATCAGACTCTAAATCATAAAATGGCATGGGAACATGATGTATAGTGTCTGGGGTAGAAGAGACTTTGAAAGGAAAGACATGTTCTCTAAAAGTAACATGTCTACTAACAAAGACCTTTTTGGAAGCAAGATGATAAACTTTGTAAGCCTTTTGCCCAGGTGGATACCCGAGAAAAACACACTCTTGTGAAGTTGCATCAAACTTAGACCTCTGATGCTTAGAGATTAAAGCAAAACATTGACATCCTAACACCTTTAGATGATCATAAGAAGGAGGAGTTTTGTGTAATACCTCATAAGGAGTATCCCAATGGAGAACAGAGGAAGGCATAAATTGATAAGATGAGTAGCTGTTAAAATACAGTCTCCCCAAAATTGAGCTGGCAAAGAAGCATGTAATCTCATAGCTCGAGCGGTTTCAACCAAGTGGCGATGCTTTCTCTCTACCCTACCATTCTGTTCAGGTGTGCCAGGAGCTGATTTTTGATGTAGAATACCTTTCTGTGCTAACAGATTGTAGACGAAAGCATTCAAGAATTCTGATCCATTATCAGACCTAATCATCTTGATAGAAGTCTGAAATTGATTTCTACATAAGCAATAAACTCCTGAATAATCCTACCAACCTGATCCTTACTATTAAGAAGAAAAGTCCAAACATTCCTGGAATGATCATCTAAGACAGTAAGGAAGTATTTAGCACCACATATCGAGGGTGTCTTATAAGGACCCCAAAGATCCAAATGAACCAAATCAAAAATACTCTTAGCTCTGGAAGAACTCAATGAGAAAGGTAATTTGTGATGTTTAGACAAAGAGCAAGCATGACAATCAAATGTTGTTGTATGAGTACAGACACAATCTGTCATATGCCTAAGTTTGCTAATAGAAACATGCCCTAATCGAGCATGAGCCAAATCAATGTTTTCATGCACCTTACATACTGAGTTAGATGCTTTATTAAAATTCAAATCAGAAAGATCATGCAATAAGTCTTCAACATTCACAAACTGAGAAGTGTTACCATCACCTTCTTCTTCTAATTTGTATAGACCTTGATCTTTACTGCCTTTTCCAACCACTTGCTTAGTTGAAAGGTCCTGTAGAAGGAACCGATTTGCAAAGAATATGAAAACCAGGCTATCATCAGCAAGTAGCTTAGGAACAGACAATAAATTGTGCCTAAAATTAGGCAAGAACAAAACATCCTTCAAACTTAACGTTGAAGTAAGATGTATGTGACCAATGAACTCCACTTTCTGTGTTGATCCATCTGGCAACCCAATTAAAATAGGCTGTGCTAAAGGTTGCATAACAGAAAATAGGTCTTTATTATAAGAAATATGATCTGTGGCACCTGAATCAACAATCCATGTCCGATCTATATGTCTGTGTGAAGAAACATTCAAAATTGAATTCAAGTTACCCGCGAAATTCATAGATCCAAATTGTCGTGCCCCAGCTGAACTGCTCTCTGCCTGTCCCTTTCCTTTCATCCTCTTTAAGACCTCAGCAAAGACTGCATTCACAAGATTAGCATCTGGTTGAATTATCTCTGTATCTTCAAGAGGAGTATGTGCTTCAGTACGAGCATCTGTATTGATATTAGCTGCCATCCTGTTATTAGACTGATCTCGAGTGCCCTTCCACCAGTCTGGATATCCAACCAGCTTA
Organism: Fallopia convolvulus; assembly: GCA_964016875.1. NCBI lineage: Eukaryota > Viridiplantae > Streptophyta > Magnoliopsida > Caryophyllales > Polygonaceae > Fallopia > Fallopia convolvulus. The sequence continues at coordinate 6,207,986 of OZ024720.1, forward strand.
AAACAAGTATCCCTGACATGTCCTTTCTCATGACAATGATCACAGTAATGCTCATCTCTGCTTCTTTTATTGTCTTTCTTGCCACTGCCTGATGAATTCCCTCCTCCATTGTTGTTTCCTGAACCAGCATTTCCAGAACCATGACTCTTTGAAGTAGAACCTGCATTATTGTAGTTTCCAGAACCACCAGTGCCATAACCCTTGTTGCTTCCAGAATATCCTCCAAATTTACCTGACTGCCTATTGACTGCCAAAGCATTCCTTTCAAAGGAAATAGTACCAGTAATTTCCTTTTGCTTCTCGATCCTTTGAACCATTTGATATGCTTTATAGAGATTTGGTAAAGGATCATAAGCAAGAATAGTGCTCCTAACTGTCTCATAAGCATCGGACAACCCCATCAGGAATTGCATCATCTTAGTTGTTGCTTCACGTTCATAAATCCTCTTAATCAGAGTGCAAGAACATTGTTTCAAAGCACCACAAGTACAAACAGGAATGCCTTCAATCATCTGAATCTCATCCCATATGCGCTTGAGCTTACTGTAATAAGAGGCTACACTGAGATTTTCTTGCTTTATTTGACTCAATTCCTTCTGTAATTGATACAGAAGTGGAGCACTGGATTCGTCGAAACGCTCAACAATATCATCCCAAAGCTGTTTTGACGACTGGACATACAAGAAATCTTCAACAATTTCTCCAGTCATAGAATTTAAGATCCAGCTTAACACCATACAGTCACATCTTTTCCATCTCTCAAAATCATCTGAATCCTCATCAGGTTTCTTAATATTCCCTGTTATAAAACCTAATTTCATCTTCGATCCAAGAGCAATTTTGATCGATTTACTCCAGCTATGAAAGTTCGTTCCATTGAACTTCATAACTACAAGTGCACTACCTGGCTGATCCGAATTTGAGAGAAAAAGAGGATCCGAGTAGTTACCGGCAGTCTGCGACATCATCCTGGTAAAGTCGTAGTTATTCGCCGTATCGTCAAGATTGTTCGTCATTTGCGACCTTCGCGTACTGGAGGAACAGAAATCGTCAATGTGAAGAATCTTCAGCTTGACCTAATTGTTCAGCTAGGAAGAAACGCAAGATCAGAATGATGAAGGTTCTTCGCACCAGAATCAGAAGAACATAGAACAAAAAACACGATCAATCAAGTGATCAATGAAGCGGAAGACAAGATCGAAGAACAATCGAGCTGATTAGCTCGTGCTCTGATACCATATCAAGAAATCAAGCATTCATGGAATTAGTTTGGTAGAGGAAGAAGAAAGCTATTTTGGGAACTGTTTTATTCATTGAATCTGGTCTCTGTTACAGCTATTTATACTACTCTGTCTAACTAACACGCAACTCTCTAACAAGCGTCCTAAGTAAGCTAGCTTATTTCAGTAATGTAACTACATATATCTCAATATTATCGGCACAATTACTGTAATCATTAACCGACGACCCCTTTAGTGGGTGGGGTTTAGGTGATTGATGAAGTAACATTTTGTTTACGGAAATTTCACCTGGTAACCTTCAGGTTAAGGCAATTTCGTGTGATACCCAACTAATTTTCAAATTTCGTGTGGTAACCCTCACGTTTTAAAATTTTTTGCCACATAACCAACCGTTAACTTTTTAATACATAAAAATGTTAAGTGAAGTTAATAACTCCAAGTACTGTACACACAAAGGAATCACTCACAATTGCTCATGGTTGTTAATGCAGTTTCTGTACAAATTAACATAATTTCTCATATCAAATGTCCAACCAAAACTCCTACAAATTACTCAAGAAAACTACAACTATATACATAATTAAAACCTATTAGTTTTGTGATGTTAATTTTGTGAATCACTCACAAGTCACAACTCATATATATCACTCAAAAAAAATTACATGATTAAATCTATTACTTTGTTGATGTTAATTGTGTGACCGGACACTCCAACTCATATAAATCAATCACAAGCTAAGAAATCTCTCACACAAAAACTACAACTTATTATGGTAAATATATCTTAGTTTGCTGATGTTAATTATGTGATCAATCACGATCATGCAGAATTCATTGTTATTCATCCTTCAAACCTACAAGCCCGACCACTGTCAAGGATAGATGTCGGCGATGAGTAAGTGGGGGATTGTCAACGGATAATAATCTTCTCAATTATGGATAGAATCATATTGTTTTAGGAAGATATTATCTTATGTGTGGTTAAGATATCTTGCTATCTTCTAGTCAAATATATGTTTCCTTGTGTATATATACTATGTAAACCCTAGTCTTTCAATACAAGTCAAATTTATTCACTCGTACATAGGGATGATAAAAAAAATGTTTGTTTTTTATACATAAATCTTCCTTTTTACCCTGCTTAACATTATTAACTTTTTTTTTTATCTAGACTTAATTAACGTTAAGTTCACTTAACGTTTTTATGTAGCAAAGTTAATGGGGTTATGGGGCAAAATTTTTTAAAATGTGAGGATTACCACACAAAAATTGAAAATTAGTTGGGTACTACACAAAATTGCCTTAACTTAAAGATTACCAGGCGAAATTTCCGTTTTATTTATTATCAAAAACGACATTCTTTCATTATCAAATAATTCAAAACCCTCCACATTAAACGACAATGATTAAAGGGGAAAAGTGTATATGTCGAGTTTTCACGTGAATCACCCACAAAATAAATTATAGTATTCCTTTTTACCAAATGATAGAATGAGAGAAATCATTTTTTTTTAAGATATTCTATATCAGGAAGAATTGGCCTTGTGTTATGCTTTTTGTTATTACGTAATTAGTTGAATTTCCGTGATACTTACGAGATAATTTTACTAAAAATTATATAATATTATAATATTGATATAAAATTTAAAACACTTGTATATAATATCGTAATAAAATTATGTAATTTATAAAAAAAAAATTTAAGATTACGCCCCATATTTTATTAGCATATAGATAAAAAAAAATTATATGCTTGAAGTCTGACTCTTGTTAAAAGATAAAAAAATATTATGCATAAAATTAATATAAAAAATATTAGATCAAGTTATTATCAACATATTGATAAAAAAAATTATATACTTAGATCCCAAATCTTGTTACAAAATAAAAAAGATATGTATAAAAAATATCAATATATAGATCAAGTTATTATCTTATAAAAAAATTGGATATATAGAAAGAAGGATACAAATAATTATAATATTTATTATTTAAAAATTTAATATTATTTTATTTAAAAATGTCACGTAACACAAGAATACTATATACATAATCCATAATCCATTGGATAATCTACATCTACACTACTACTACGTCTAGAGTAACTTTCAGTGTTATAAAATAGTGCTTTTCTTAATCACGTCCGTTCATTCCAACTTGTTTCTCAGATGTACACCTCCTCCTTCTTTCCACCTCCTCCCCGACATAACTCTTCCTCTGAAAGTCTACAAATTCGGCCTCAAAATTGATCGGTTTGAACTTGTCGTTCTCGCTCCAGAGAACCAGAACCCTAGATATATTCGGGACGGAACGACTGACTCGGGAGACGAATTTCTTCACCGCCGGCATATCTTCTCGTCCTCGTCAAGGTCTGCAAATTCGTCACCAAATTTGATCGGTTTGAACTTGTCGTTCTCAAATAATTTTTTTTTTCTGATACCTTTATCTCAACCGTGGTTTTTATTTCTCCACAAAGGGATCTACAACCACAGAGAGAATCAAGAAGGAACGCCGGACTCGGGAGAATGAATTATTCGCCGCCGGTGAGTCTTCTCCGGGATCTAGAACCAGACAGAGAATCAGGACGGAATGACGGACTTGGGAGAATGAATTATTCGCCGCCGGCGAGTCGCCTCCGCCTCGTCAGAGTCTACAAATTCGACTTCAGAGGTTTCAACTTCTCCTTCTCAATTGAATTTTGTTTCCTAATGTCTTTATGTCAATCGTTGTTCTCATTTAAGTACTTCTACTTGTGTTCCATATGCAAAAAACTGGGCTCAACTTCTACATTTTTTGTTAACAGGTTCATACCATGAAGAGGCTTAGGCATCCAAATGTTGTTCTATTTATTGGAGCTGTAACTCGTCCTCCAAATCTTTCGATCGTTACAGAATTTATTCCAAGGTAGGTATAGGAAATTGCAAAAGATTTTTTTTAGGATAAGATATTGCCACAATACGGCACAAGCATCCATACCGTTGTATGTGTGTGTATATTTAGAGACTCTCTGTTGTAGGAAAGGCCACTTGCATTTTGTATCCATTGTAAGGATAAGAAAGCTTTTGTCATTGAGCTTTAATTTTTATGTGCATATGCAGAATTGGCGCTACTATGATACTTATATTGAAAAGTAATTCCATTCTGCTTGATAAACAACGAATCTTCTAATAAATATTTAGCTATTTTCATTTCACATATCACAGATTGATTGTTTCTTCATGCTCATATTTTGGTTAAAATTTGCAACACAGTTTAAATTTTGCAGGGGCAATTTATATAGAATAATCCATCGGCCTAACAACCAATTGGATGAGCGTAGACGTTTGAGGATGGCCTTTGATGTTGTATGTATTACTTAAGCTTTAGCAAGTACAAAAGTATGTTTCTCATTTTTTCACATGGATGACTATTTCATTGCTAAAAAATTGTAGGCACGGGGAATGAACTATCTGCACAACTGTTCACCTGTGATAGTTCATCGTGACTTGAAGTCACCAAATCTTCTTGTTGACAGCAACTGGGTAAATTTAGGTCATACACTTAAAAGTAATAATGGTTATATGAAATTAAAATTCATAATTTTTTCATGAAACAATATTGAGGTCTTGGTGTTTTCAGGTGTGAAGCTATCGAAAAGATCGAGGAATCATTTTATAGCCTGAAAGTGATTCAGTTTGAAGGAAACCACATCAGATTGTCACTGAAGATATATTTAATCTGTTGAAGGCTTAATGCACCATCAAAAACTGAGTCATACTGTTGAGCCCTCTAAGCTTAATCACAGATTGCTGATTGAAATTGAGTGTGGAAGCCTGGAGCTAAAAAACGCCAAGGTAAGGCTACTCAAACAATGAATTAATTATTGCATCCTTTCCTTCACTAATATGGCAATTTGCTTGTAATATCTTTTAGTAGACATATTCCACCTGGATGTATATATTGTGATCACTTCCTGTCACCTTAAAGGCTTATTTTCAATGAATATGAAATTATCTTCTTTAGATTTTTCCAAGTGATGTAAACATAGGTGATATATTGGAAGCTATCACTTCTTTCGGGTCTGTTTTTTTTTTTGCAATAATCCCCACTTCTCCTGAGCACAACCCTTTTTATAATAGTATTTGCTTTACATTGTTCTGATAGCTCTTCACATTATCTTTGGGGTTGCAAGACTACATATATTTTTCTACTCATTATTATGTTTGAAAATAATCTATACACCTTTGTTTCTTCCTGAACATCAAAACCAGGGGAAGATTCCCACCATTCATCTTGTACAATGTCTTTGTCAACTTGATCCTCTCAACTCTGATCAGAGTATATGCTTGGATCACTTCTATCAATGTTTTCAGGAGGGTTCAAGGAGGCTGGCTTGGATACAGGTGCTTCATACTCAGAGGCTGAACCATGTCGAAAGGTCTTCCGTTCAGCTAATGTGTATGTATCAAATGATTGAGTCCGCATTTTCTGCTGCAATGATACATCTTCAAACCCAGGACCTTTTTCTGGTAGATCTCGCACAGTCTCGGTTATGAGACATAGCTTACTCTTTGTCATTTTGGCAGATATCTTGGTATCCGGCATTGCTGGAGGTACCTTAGCATTTGATTTTGTTGATTCTCCATTTTTTGTGTTCACATTTCTTTGTACTTACGACCTGATTTAATCAAATACGTGTCAGCTTCAAGAGCTTTGTCATTACTGAACCACACTAAATTAAGGGGAAAGCCTATGAGGATAATGTGGTGCCAAAGAAACCCATATACAAGAAGGGCTGGTGTCACCAACCTCTTTGTCAAGAACTTGGATCCTGCTATAACCAGTGATCATCTGGAGTCTATGTTCAAAGTGTTTGGGAATATCCTATCTTGCAAGGTTGTTGAGGAGGAGGATGGCAGGAGCAAGTGCTTCGGGTTTGTTCATTTCGAGGATGAAGCTTCAGTTGCTTCTGCTGTGAATGCTATACATGATAAAGTTGTTGGAGGAAAGAAGCTGTAAGTCCCATTTTCATATGTTTCTGAATCTGTAACAGTTTGGCTGACTTGTTCAACTTTTTTTTAAAACTGAGTTTAGCCTTGTACAATTTGCATTTGTTTCAATTATGTGGTTTTGCCTTTTTAGTTCATTTGAAATACTATATGGCTTCCTTCTCAGATATGTGGCTAGGTTCATGAGCAAGAGCCAGAGGATAGCAGCCAATGATGAGAAGTATACCAACTTGTATGTAAAGAATCTTGATGAAAACCTGACAGATGAGAACCTTAAAGAGAAATTTTCTGAATTTGGGACTGTTTCCAATGCTGTAATCATACGAGATGGTGAGGGCAAGTCAAAAGGTTTTAGATTCATCAACTTTGAATTGCATGAAGAAGCAAAATAGGCTGCCGAGTCCCTGAATGGTGCACAATTTGGTACAAACTTGTTTATATAATCCATATTGTGTGTTTTTTTTCGTGTTCTGGGGCAATTTGAACATCTCTTTTTCTATACTTTTTAGGTTCAAAGAAACTGTATGTTCGGAGGGCTCAGAAGAAAGCTGAAAGAACAGAGATATTGAAGAGTGAAAGGGTGTGCATGAAGATCCTTGAAGACAGAGCTACAGCTTCAAATGTGTATGTGAAGAACCTTCACCCATCTGTTGATGACATGATCTTAGCTGAACACTTCAGACCCTGTGGGCAAATAGTATCAGCAAAAGTACGGCGCGATGATATTGGGATCAGTAAGGGATTTGGGTTTGTGAGATTCTCAAGTCCTTCTGAGGCAAGAGTAGCCTTGTTTACACTCGAAGGTGAGCAAACTTAGTCATCCTTCATGTTACTTTAGTTCTGTTTAAACTTATTTCTAATTTGGCTTTGCTGTTTAAAGGATCGAATTTGCATGGAAAGCCCCTGTTTCTTAGTATAGCTCAGGAGAAGCAAGAGCGACAAAGAGAACTACATAAGTGTTCTTACTCAATGCCATTTCGCTGCCAAGGTGCTAAACCAGTTGAATCCATGCCTCCCTTTGTACGTCTTCCCTGCAACTTAGGGGAACCAAGTACGCAAAAGACAGTTGACCATGGCTTCAGAAGTTGGATTGCTTGTGATTCCTTTGCAAATACAAACACCAGTGTGAGTAATTATAAAGCATATCCCTACCTTTGTTGGCTCTTTAAAATGTTCTGATGTGTTTAATAACACTTACAGCATCAGATGGACTACATCAAAGGCTGCAACAGAACTGTCAGAGATCTCCCAGAATTTTTTTGGGCTCAGAACCTACAGGTTTATATGGACCACCATACCCTCTGATTATTATTATTATTATTTATTGTAGCTTTTGATTCATTCATGTGCTACTTAATTGATAATATTAATCTGATTTTGTTTGTGTTCAGGCTGGTTGTGCAGAAAGTTCTGATAAAATCAACAAGAAGTCCGAATCATCAAGCTGGATCTATCTCCTTCCTCTATCAAACCAGTTTTTAAATTAGAAATGGGTTCGGATAATTTCTCATTCCATTTTGATTCCCATTCCAATCCTACTCCTGGAATCGCACAAAACAAACCCTAATTAGTATAATCTTGCTTTATTTATAGTGGCCCTAGCATCAGCACATGAGTCTGTGCAGTTCAATCATTCAGTTGGTCAATTGGATAATTTGTATTGCTCTACCTTTGAATCTGCTAAAAAATTGGCATTTTCTTTTTCTAAATCTTAGAGCATTAACTAAAATTTAAATTGATATTTGTAGAAAAATCAGGCAGTGAGTGCATCAGTTGAAATATAAAATGAACAACCAGGAAATTCAAAGCCATTGAAATAGAGGACCTCAAAAGCATAAAGTTGTGCTCTGCAGCAATCTCAAAGAGCTGCAGAAGGTGTGAATTTTTCTTCTTGGATATGTGTTTGCAGAATTTCATGGTAGTGCAGGGTTTCAAGTTGAATTTTTTACATCTGCACTGGGAAGTTGCTCTACATTTCTTCATGATATAAAGTAATGCAAGACAGCAAGAGTCATTTTTTTTGAATTAATAAAACAAAAATGGTGGTTAAGACCTCCATCCTGATATCAATACATGGAATTCCAGCAGCTTTGTTTGACATGATGTCATTATTACTGATAAATGCATGTAGTAAAGTACCTTATAGGTCCGAATTAGTAACTGGAAATAAACTATATGCAATAGTACTTTTTTATCCAACTATTTAATGCTTCTCTTAATTGATTGCTAATTACCATTTGGAATATTGTTTTTCCCTTTTTGAAATTCAAACTTATTAACTTTGTGGTAGTTTCGTTGTTGATTTTCCACCTCTCGATTTCATGGATTCCTTTTGTTCTTCTACATTGTTTTTTTTTTCTGCTTTTATACTATTGGATTGTAATCTATAATCTAGGTTCTGTTTTATTTTTGATAGAAGGATGATTGGTTGAACAGGGCATTAGTAAAGAGCTTGTGGTTTCTTCCGAGTTCAATGGATGATATTTGGTTTATTCACCAATGAAAACGTTAGGGTTCTCTATTTCATAATTTGCTCTTGAAATGTAAAACTTAATATTCATTTAATTGTTTCATTAGTTCATTAAAAAAGGAGTAGCATGCATGTCTGTTTTAATAATTGGATTCCCTTTGTATGGTGTATGCTAAACCTTAGTTTGATTTGTGGTGGGACAAGCGTGTGTGTGTGTGTGTGTGTGTGTTTCCGCTGAACAGTTTGAAGAAAAATTAATTTATCATGTTTTCCTTACATGAATATCTTCTTCATGATCAAGTTTGCAGGCGCTTACAATATATGTAGATAAGATTTTCAATGAATATATAGCTATTGTGCTGTATGTAACTTTTGACCTGGCTTTTGGTATGGTATATTACTTATTCTAGCACATGTCTTTTCTTTGAGGTTTGATTTTCAGCACATAAACCTTGCATTTGAGCAGTTTGGTTACTGTTGGGAACCCCTGCTTCTCCTTTGAGGAAAACATTGTTGGAAAGTGGGTTAGGGGAAGCTATTATAGGAGGTGGTATTGAAGATGAGCTTCTGCAGCCTCAGTTTAGTATCAGACTTAAAGGGATTTCTGAAGATAATCTTGGTAAAGTAGAAGAATTGGTCATGAGTACACTGAAGAATCTTGCTGAGACGGGTTTTGATTCTGATGCTGTTGAGGCTTCCATGAATACCATACAATTCTCACTTAGAGAGAACAATACTGGTTCATTTCCAAGGGGCCTTTCTTTGATGCTTCACTCCATTGTATGAAAACTTTCTTTTACCTCTTAACTCTTGCCTTAAACGTGGTCTACATCTACTCTACTTTTTTCTGTTCCTTTCAACACATACTCAGCCACATTTGATATGTTTTGCAGGGTAAATGGATATATGACATGGATCCATTTCAGCCTTTAAAATATGAAAAGCCTTTGTGTTCACCATGCTGGTTACTTCTTTTAAATTCCTTTTCTTATTCATACTTTTCTGTACCTTAAAAAGCAAACATGAGATGTGTGATGTTATTTAGTTGTATTATTATTGTAAGCCTGATCCGGAGAAGGCTTCTCACGAAGAGGCAGAAGGACAACAAATTTTAGAGAAAGTGAAAGCTAGCATGACCCAAGAAGACTTGGCTGAGTTGGCTCGAACTACACAAGAGTTGATTTATGCATATTATTTACACATTTAAATGAGTTGGTTCATACTTTGTGTTGGTTTGTTATGAAATCTACAGCATCAAACGCTTCTCGGCCATAGGTGGCAGCCAGATGGCAAGAAGTTTCCCTTCACCAATATCAAAGCTTTATCACTTGAATATTACGAAGGTATGTGACTATCTTTGCTCTTTCGATCTGTTTGCTGTTTTAGGATTGTTGAGTGAGGTCACCCATCTGTAACAAGCTAATTTTTTTATTAATGTTGCAATTCATAGTGATGCTTAACAATAAATAACCCCTGGCATCAGCATAAGATGGTCTTGATGAAAACTTTTCTAGCCTTCTAATTTCTGCTCATTTTTAAAAATATCTTGCAAAAAGCAAATAATGTTACAATATAGTAAAAAAGAAGTCTTATTTGTATCTTCTTATTAAATTCTGCAGGGAGTGCCTTGTTGTTGACTATTGATGGTAATGATGCCTGACAAGTCAATATTTATATTATTCACTTGGTAAGTTAGAGGTGCACCCTTCACTGTAGTAGTAACAAATTGTTTGGCTAACTATTTTGAGTTATGAATGGAAGCCTCTCTTCTTTTGGGAAAAAATGTAATCAGTCTTGTTTCTTGAGGCTTTTGTTTTACATGAATATAAATGAATCAGCAAGCCTATTGTTAAGTGATCAGTTTGAAGTTTTATTTATAGTTTATGCCAACTAAGCAATAATTATTTTAAACATTTCTTCCTATGTATAGTAGAACTTTACTTCAAATATAACAATATTACACCTAATAGGCTCCCATGCTAGTACATAAAAAATTATACATAATACATAAAAAATCATGTTATCTATTGTAATAAACTAATACATAATTCATAGATAGAAAATTATATACATAAAAAAAATTATATAAACATGTTATCTATTTAGTATATATAGCAAGAACTCTATAAGTTGTTACAAAAAATTTTGAAATATAATTTCACATTAATTTATTCAAAAATAACACGTGGCATAAATTTTACAATAGACTTGGTTCTGCTTTATAACCTATTAGGGTAGATACTAGTATGTATTCCCGTACCTTGTACGAGTTTTTCTTAAATAAATATTAATAATAAAATATTTTTAAATATAATTATAATTTGAGAAAAATAATGATGTAAATGCTTAAATTTTAATTTTTGTTATGATCCGCGTAAAAAGATAAGGCAAACCAAATTGGAAAGAAGATAAATTGCTAGTAATATAGGGTTACAAAGATAATATTCAATTAAGATATCTTAGTTAATAATGAGATTTTCTATCTTACATTCTAAAAAGATGGATAAGAATTTACCATATCCAAAAATAAAATATTATTTTTTTAAAAAAAAGGGGTGATGTGGTCCAATCTAAACGTGATATGTGTTGTTTAATAAATTTTTTAACCTCCGCTTTAGGTTATAGTTATGATTTCAACCGAATGACGTAAGATGGACGGGCAAGTTAGACTTTGTTTATGTGAATTCTTTCCATAGTAAACTTATTTTTTAAATCATTATTAATCTCTAATTTTTATAAATGCTTGTTTAGACTAGGGATGTAATGGGGCGGATTCGGGGAGGGGAATACCCTCCCGTACCCATGCACATTTAGATATATGCTCCCCATACCCGTCCCATTACCCATCGAGTAATAAAATTTATCCCCGTCCCCATCCCCGTCGGGTCCCCGTCCCCGTCGGGCATTCCCCATCCCCGCTTGATTTACCCATTTATAATCCCCGTCGGGGATTCCCCATCTCCGCTTGATTTACCCATTTATAATCCCCGTCGGGGATACCCCATCTCCGCTTGAATTCCCCATTTATAATCCCCGTCGGGGATTCCCCATCTCCGCTTGATTTTCCCATTTATAATCCCCGTCGGGGATTCCCCATCTCCGCTTGATTTCCCCATTTATAATCTCTAGCGGGGACTCACCATCCCCGTTTGATTTTGACATTGTATAATCCCCACGAGTTACTCGTTTTATTTTTCATTTACTTTCATGTACACTTTCCTCAAAATTTCTATTGATACACCATTTACAAAATTCATCAATTAAACTTATATAATTAACAAGAGCTTCAAAAACAAACAAAGCGATAATTTTGTAAATTCAATGATCATACTATTCTTACGTATCAAGTATATAATATAAGGATAGAATGATCAATAATTAAAATCAATAATTTAGTTTCCCACCACGGGGTCCCACCGTGGGAATTCCCCAACGGGTCCCCCGACGGGATTCCCCACGGGGTTCCCCAATGGGTCCCCCGGCGAGGATTCCCCATGGGGTTCCCCAATGGGGTCGGGTTCGGGTCGGGTGGTGGGGCGGGGACACCTATCCCCGTGCCCATGCCCATACCCTAGCGGGTAATTACTTTTCTCCCCATCCCCGCCCACATCCCCACTAAAAATCCCCATACCCGTACCCGTAACGGAGAATCCCCACGGGTAATAGAGAATCCCCGCCCCATTGCCATCCTTAGTTTAGAGTTTAGACTCCTAATTTTTAAAAATTGTTACTATTTAGTTTTTTTAATTTAGACTCAAGTTTAACTAAACATTCAAACTTCAAATTTATTTTTATTATATAGCAGTAATAGCACCAATGTTTATCTTTTTTAAAACATGCCTCAATCTATACATTCGGGCATAAATAATAATATATTACCTCATATTTACCCCTTTTTTTATAGTACTTCTTATTAAAAAAAATTAAATAAAAGGTGAGTTTTTATATATTCATTGCACTTTATTTGATAGTTCTTTGAATACTCTACAAACTATAAAAATTTGAAAACAAATACAAGAAAAATCTAACTTGCCTTATTTAGCCCCTATTTAAAACAATTTTTATAAATTGAAGTTTTTTCAACAATGATGTATCTCTCACGTTTTTTGCGAGGTCAACATTGTTGACTCGTTCTATCACTTTTCTTCCCTTCCACTTGCAGCTAATCCAAGTCTTTAAAACCATATTCTTAAGGATACTCCTTAGTGTGAGCCTCCTAATTTATTTCTTTATAAAAAAATTGTTCTAAACTTTTGAGCTTTCAAGTAACAATGTTTGTGTTTGACCCAATTTAGATAGTTTAAACCCTATATATAAAATCTAGTGTTTAAACCAATTACCACGAGTTTTTATATTTTTAAACAGAAAAAAAAAACTAAATTCAAACTAAAAGTTACACCAAACAAGATTTTGCGCATTCCCAATTCAGCCCTTGGCCACTCTTCCAGGCATTCCACCTCTTTCTTACCCAAACAAACGAGTGGTGTATGTATGAAATTGAAATTGAAATTTATCATCTCTTTTCTTACCCAAACAAAAGAGGCCATGCTTCACTTGCATCTGCACACCAGAGGAAAATGGATTTCCCATTATTCACCTCCTAATCTCCATGCTTTTTCTAACCATGCCTCGAAACCGAGCCCTTGCGTGGTTAATAAACGAGCCCCCGCAAGCAAACTAAAGGCTCGAAACGTGCATTGCAATGCAAGAAGAAGGGTGAGATACGAAGAGAGTGATGAGGATGAGGATGAGGAATATGGATACAATGAGGAGATTGCAATGTTGGAGGTGTATAGCCAATCTGCTAGAGGTGAAGCCCTCCTTGTTAGGGCCAAGGTTGATGGCCAAGAAGAGCTAGTTCTTGTGTTCAAGGTAAAAAAAACTAAAAATCTTATTGTATATGTTTAGGATAAATTACACAATGAGCCCATAATTGTCATTTTTTTCCAAGTTGATCCAAACACACCCTTGTAGAGTCACTAGGATATAAGAATCCGAATAGGCTAATTAGAGTGTGTTTGGATTACATTTTAATGCAAACTAATGCAATAGAGGTGTGATCCAAACACACCCTTAGTCGGATATATAGGTAACTTGTGTAAGTATCTAAATTTCCATACAACAATTTGTATTCATTTACATGTTTGAATTGATTTGACTAGGGTTTTTCTTCGAGCTTAACCTACGGGACTGCACCGGATCCAAGTAAGAGCGTTTTGCCGGAGAGGGCAATAATCAAGTCGATTGACAGAATCAAAGGCCCTTTCGATCCCTCCCACATCGAGTACATTGAACCCGGATTGACATGGGATGCCTTTAGAAACCGAATTCGACCCGAATGACAAGACAAATGTATAAAGTGTTTAATTTGAGTGGTTTGTAACTATGAATGAGACTCTCAATTTCTATGTAATAAGGCAATAAGCCATCACCAATAATTTCCACATGAACATGAACCATCTTTGAAGGTGTGAAATCGGCTCCTATCTCTCACCACAATTTCCACTCTATAAACCCTAGAAATCAAACCCATTATAGTATGGCAATCCCAGCAAATCCTCGGATTCTTCACAATCCTAAAACTCTTACCCTTGCATAATTTAACCAGACCAAATGCAACAGCAAGCTTCTCGCTATGCTTAGACACCACGTCCTCTTTCTCCTCTTCTTCGATGTCATACATTACATTCGTAGTCTCGGGAACATATCCTCCATCGACCCTAATTCTGGACATTATCTCCTTTAACTTCTCATAAGCTTGTTCTGTAATTTCATTTCTCTCTTCACCAGCTAAAAATGTGTACACAGTTTTGTCCACTTCTATCATACTCCATCCAGGCATGTTGAGATATAAAAAGCTATCCCACATCGGGATTTATGAAAAGATTTGCCCAACATATATACCCTTGGGCTACTCTGTGTTGAGCCTGTCGCGCATGTGCGCATGATCCGACGTGTGTACCCCCACGTCATATTGGCCCGCCGGAATTTAACAAGGCGGCTTCTTAATCCTTGAATCCTCATTGATCTCCTTACGGAAACAACATCCTTCCATTTCCCAGAAACCGCGTAAGCATTTGAGAGTAAAACATGGTCTCCGGGATCAAAGGGTTCAAGTTCAAATAGCTTATCTTTCACTTTTTCAGCAAGTTCAATATTTCCATGGACGCTACAAGCTCCAAGAAGTGTTCGCCAAATCACAGAGCTTGGGGAAATCGGCATTTGAACTATGAAATCGTAAGCCTTGTGTAATAAACCAGCTCTTCAATATAGATCAACAATACATCCATAATGCTCCATGGATGGATCTATGCCATGGAATTTCACCATTTTGTCAAAGTACTCAAGTCCCTCTTTGACTAATCCGGCATGGCTACATGCATAAAGAAGAGAAATGAATGTGATTTCATCAGGCCTTATTCCAGAGTCTTCCATTTTGATGAAAAGATGAAGAACTTCATTACCGTAACCATGCATTGCAAGTCCTGCCATCATGACAGTCCATGAAACGACACTCTTGCCTTCCGGCATACTATTGAAAACCAAATTAGCCAGACTCATGTTTCCACACTCGGCATACATATCCAAAAGCGCGTTATTTACAGAAACAATCCAGCTCAGCCCTGCTTCATTGACCAAACCGACTCCGACACTTGTCAACTCTCTGAAAAACTCAAATGCCTCCTTGAAATGCCCAGTCTGTACAAACCCAACAATCACTGTACTCCAAGAAACATCATCCTTAACAGGCATCTTCGAGAACAACTCCTTAGTAAGCTCGATTTTGCCTGCCTTTGCATACGCTGCTAGCATAACATTCCAGGAGGTTAAATCCCAGGAAGGCATCCGGTAAAACACTCTCTCCCCTCCGCTAACATCCTCACACCTGAAACAAGCAGTAAGCAGCGCATTCCAAGCAACCACATTTGGTTCAGGAATTTCATCGAACACCTTGCCTGCACAATCAACATACCCAGATTCACCATACATACTTGTCAAGGTCGTTCCAACAAACAGATGGGAACACAAGCCACGCACTAAAGCTTGGCAATGAAGCTGGACACCGGACTCAAAAGCCCTCAAATTGGCAGCCGCCTTAAGAACGAAGGCGAAGGAGAAGCTGTCAGGAGGAAGCGCTCTCCTCCGCATTTCAACGAACAGGTGGAGGGCATCCTCGGGGGTGTCGGAAAAGCCTCGAGCCAGGGTGTTGTAGGTGAACACGTCTGGGTTCGGAAGGTGACGGAAAAGCCGGCCAGCGTGGTCAAGGGAGTTGGGCACTGTTGGTGAATGATATTGCGTTGGTGATCTTCCAAAGAGGAGATCTTTTCACTTAATTCCAAGTCTAATTCAAATTCCAACCGTACTTGGGCGAATTGTGTAAAGATGATTTTGACGGGTAGCTTTTATTGAGGTGAAATAGTACTCTGAACACATTCCAAAGTCCAAGTGAGATCAAGGGTAGCTTTATTACTCCTATGTTAAGAAGCTAATTAAATTTAAGATTTATCCACCTATGGCTATGATGAAAGCGAAGAAGACACATGTGGCTGTAGCTGTCTCCTAACAAGAGAAGCATACATTCCATTCTTAGTGAGAAGCTCCTCATGACTTCCACTTTCTGCTATCTTCCCATCATGTATTACAGCCACCGTGTCCGCCGTTTTCACCGTCGAAAGCCGATGAGCTATCACCAGAACCGTTCTTCCTCTCATCAACGAATCCATCGCGTCCTACACACATAAAAAATGAACACTATTACTTCTGAGTCCATAAATCTTCTAGTCATAGAGAATCAAGAATTCAAAGATAAATGCTCCAACATTTTAATATCAAAGATCTGTTTCTAGCTTTTCTACTATTCACCAAAGCAAGTCATATATATATATATATATATATATATATATATATATATATATATATATATATATATATATATATATATATATATATATATATATATATATGTATATATGTTCAAGTGAGACTCATTCTTGTGGTAAGACTTTGGACTTAAAGTGAAGACTAATCTCAACCATTAGATTTACATCATCACTATATATTGGATGTTCAAGATTTTTTTTATTTTTTTTAAAATTTTTTAATTTTTTTAATTTTTTTAATTTTTTTAATTTTTTTAATTTTTTTAATTTTTTTAATTTTTTAATTTTTTTAATTTTTTTAATTTTTTTAATTTTTTTAATTTTTTTAATTTTTTTAATTTTTTTAATTTTTTTAATTTTTTTAATTTTTTTAATTTTTTTAATTTTTTTAATTTTTTTAATTTTTTTAATTTTTTTTCGGAATTTTTTTCGTATTTTTTTTATTATATTCTTTGTTAAAAAAAGCTTTAAAAATATTAAATATTACTGTTCAACTTTTATATACTACGAGTTCATTTTTATACACTAGAAGTTCAATTTTTTTATGTTAGGAGTTCAATTTTCAATATTGTATGAGTTCAATTTTTATATTCTACGAGTACATTTTTTATCTATCATAAGTTCAATTTTTATGTGTTTTGAGTTCATTTTTAAAATAATTCGATTTTCGCAAAACTAAAAAAATAGCAAAAAAAAATTAAAAAAAATTAAAATTTGTAAAAAAATGAAAAATGAAAAAATTTGAAAAAAAGCTTTAAAAACGTTAAATATGTCGGCTCAATTTTTATATACTACGAGTTCATTTTTATACACTAGAAGTTCAATTTTTTATGTTAGGAGTTCAATTTTCAATATTGTATGAGTTCAATTTTAATATTCTACGAGTTCATTTTTAATCTATGATAAGTTCAATTTTTATGTGCTTTGAGTTCATTTTTAAAATAATTCGATTTTCGCAAAACTAAAAAAACAGCATAAAAAATTAAAAAATTAAAAAATTGAAAAATTGAAAATTTAAAAAAAATGAAAAAATTTGAAAAAAGCTTTAAAAACGTTAAATAGGAAAGTTCATTTTTTATATACTACGAGTTCATTTTTATACACTAGAAGTTCAATTTTTTTATATTAGGAGTTCAATATTCAATATTGTATGAGTTCAATTTTTATATTCTACGAGTTTATTTTTTATCTATCATAAGTTCAATTTTTATGTGTTTTAAGTTCATTTTTAAAATAATTCGATTTTCGCAAAATAAAAAAAATGAAAAAAAATGAAAAAAATGAAAAAAATGAAAAAAATGAAAAAAATGAAAAAAATGAAAAAAAAAATGAAAAAAATAAAATGAAATAAAAATGAAAAATGAAAAAAATTGAAAAAATCATGACCATTGAATACATAATAGAGGGGTAAATCCAATGGTTGACATTGGTCCTCATTTTAAGCAATGTGTCTTACCACAAGGGTGGTCCTCACCGGAACCATGCCCTATATGACTATATATATATATTAGAAGCAAGTACTTGAAATGAATTATATAGTTGAATAAGAAGGTCACCTGAACAAGAAACTCGCTCTCAGCGTCAAGGGCGCTTGTAGCCTCATCTAAAAGCAAAACTCGAGGGTCCATGAGAAGAGCTCTTGCAATTGCAATTCTTTGCTTCTGTCCTCCAGACAGCCTTAGTCCACGTTCTCCTACTAATGTCCGGTATTCGTCTGGGAATGAAGTGATGAACTCATGGGCATTGGCCAATCTCTGAAAGATCATTTCAAACCCTTGAAAATCGGAGAAAAAGTAGGAAGCTCGGATTAGAGGATAGATAGCTAAATGAGAGAACTCACTGCTGCATTTTCTATTTCAACTCTGCTGGCTTTCCCGTTGAAACCGTAGGCTATGTTTTCTTCGATTGAGCAGTTGAACAAGACCGGCTCCTGGCTTACAATACTGATCTGGACGATATCACAAAGAAAATATAAGGTTTGTCAAATAAAACACAAGGAAGAGAGAGCGGTAAAATTTGAGATGCTTACTTTTTTGTGTAGAAATTCATGAGATATTTCAACAAGGGGGACTCCATTCAGCAAAATCTTTCCCTGAAGTGGGTCATAGAACCTCTCAATTAAGTTGGCTATTGTAGTCTGCAGCAAACAACCAAGTCAACTCATGTGAACAAAAAATTTATGCTATCGAATTTCATTTCTCAAAGAAGAATAACTAAAGATCAAACATAAGGAACAAATGAAAATGAAAAAAGGAATGAGCTTACTTTTCCACCACCACTTGGACAAACAAGAGCAACTTTTGAGCCAGGGCTCAACTTTAAAGTGATGCCCTACAGTTAAACCACAATCAAATTTTACCAGATTCTTATGGCTTAATCTTTATATGGAAAAAAAATGAAATGACAGGCCAAATTGGTTGATGTTACCTTGAGGACCATGTGGGTTGGCCTTGAAGGATAAGCAAACCATACATCATTCAACTCAACACTCCCATCTTCATCACTAAAATCAAAGACAACATATCAATTAGCCATGTGCTTTTTTATTTAAAAATTAAGAGAATAAATTTGAATACTAATATGAACTGATAAAAGGCTTACCCTACAGGGCACTTGTTCCCTGCATTTGGCATTGCAGAAACACGGTCAAGAAGCTGAAAAACCCGTCTGCTTGCTCCAGCAGCTTTCATTGCAGTTGTGTACAACCCAGATAATGAAGATATTGCAGACCCAACTGCAGATGAGAAGATTTTCTTTCTTAGAGTTGTAAGCATGAAAGAATTTAAATTAGCAATTAAAAAATATTTTTTCTATCCTATGCATGAATCATGTTTTAGAAAGATTCTCTAAGAACTGATTTATTTAGGATTTCAAAGATTTTTATAGGGTTTGTTCTTTGCATTTTAGAGCAATTGTCTGTAGATACGGAATTCTTATACTAAGTCCTAGGACATATGATATAAAGAACCGATAAAAAATGCACTAGTCAAGATAAAGGCCCAAAGATAGATATTTAAAAAAAAAAAAGTATACCAGTAAGGCTGTAAAGAATGAAGGATGTAAGAGCTCCTGAAGTGAGGGATCCAGTAATTGTCAAGTAGGCACCATAGATCACCACCACAATGACTGATAGTGTTGTTGCTGCATTTAATCCTCCAAAAAACAAACCAACCACTCTCTGTGGAAAAACAAAAACAGTAAATTACTCTTGACACGTAATCCGATAATGTACAAAGATAAGAGTAAAATACATATCAAGTGATATAGACTCACAGCTTGTCTAATTCCAAGTACAAGGGCATCATCAACTTTCTCTGAGTAAGTAGAAATTGCATAACTTTCTTTGGCAAAGGATCTCACGGTACGGATGGCCCCAAAACACTCCTAAAATGTTGATCAACCTCTCAATAAAGGAAACAAAGGAAGAAGCATATTGAAAACTTGAGAAAATCTTGATGTTACAATTACAATAACAAGAAAAGGTGAAGGTTTTGCCAAACAGACCTCGGCAATTGATGCAGATACAGCAGCTGCAGCTTGAGTCTCGTGTGAAAGCTCACGAAGATAACGCCCGAATTTACGAACAGATACTAGAATTCCAGGAACCACAACTAAAGCTAGCACTGAAACAAAACAACGAATTAAAAAAGGTGATTTTCTTACATCAATTTCATCATTGTAAATTACTAAGAAATTCATGACTTACAAGCCAATTTCCAGGAGGATGAGAACATGAACACAAGGCCTATTAAGGCAGTCGACAAATTCCTGAGTGCCTCTGAAAAATTTGTGGTTGCAGCATTTTTTATTATCTGTGTGTCTTCAGATAATCTGCTGAGCAATTCACCTGTTCTTGTGACATCAAAGAAAGAAATTTCCTGGCAGAAACATATGCATCTCTAGTATTAGCAATATCTTCATTTGGTTAGGGCAAATAACAAATTTAAAATACAATATATAATAAGAATTAACTCAAGTCATTGGCCTCACTTGTTGAATTAGGTGACTGAATAACTCCTTTCTCAATCGAGCCACAACTCGCTCACTGGCAGAAGCAAATAGCCATCCACGGATCGCTGTGCAAATAGAGCTAAAGGGAAGAGAAAGACAAATTATAAATGAAGAAAGAGATTTTTAATAATAATTATGCTAATTGCAACAGATTAGTCATACCCAACTAATATGATCACCACAATACTGATTATGGTATTCTTCACAGCTTCTATTGCTTCTGCTTGCTGTTCAGGAGTCCTAATGTCTCTTGACACAATATCTATGATTATGCCGCCGAACTTGGGCTGCATAAGAGAATCTCAAAATATCAGGAGAATTCCTTTTGCAAATCTGCTTAATGAATGAGGAAATAAGGGACATACAACTAGAAGATTTGTTGTTGATGCTACTAATAATGCAATGGTTCCAATTGCCAGCTTTACTGCCTCAGGCTTTGCCTGTCAATGTAGAAGAATAAATGATTTATCCTATGTTTTAAATTCGCATGATTCATACACTTGACAAAGGAAGTTACATACCAGTGAAAAGACGCGACAAACACCAACATTCGCATCCTGCAGTAACAAACCGATGAAAAATAAAAATAAAAATAAAAAAACAGAAACCTGTGAATGGTGATGCAATTGAGTAATTACATATAAAATGAATGTAGAAATTGAATTGAGCGAAATCACCCACAGGAAGTATATCCCCTAGTTCAACATCTGGTGCATTATTATTATCAGCGGATTGGTCACTGTTCTTCTTCCTTTTAGCCTACACATTTGAAGAAGAAACAAGCCAAATCATGTATCAGACCTCAAAATTTATAGAGGCTGTAAGAGTACCTCTCAATACATAGAAATAGAAATGATTTCAGAAATTGTTTTCACTTTCAATCTAGGCATAGGCACACCTGAAACCAGAGAGCCCATATTACCATATCCAAACACTAGCAAAGTTTGGTCTTAGTTGTGCATTTTTTCCTGTGCTATAAAATTTAGCACTGCTTTGAGAAGTTCAAAATTAGAAAAGAGATTAGGAGCTTATCTATCTTCCCAAAAAGAGAGTTTTCTTACTTGAACTGAAAAATCCTAAAAGTGACACCAGTGAACACTTACACCAAGAACTCCAAACTGAAGAAACAAGCCTAACAAGTAATCTCTAAAGCAAAGCTAGTTGCTAAATTATGTCCACCAAGAACTAATTTATTAGTATTCAAAAACCCAGATCTCTATTGAGCTAAAAAACAAATAATTAAAAGAATAGCAGACCTCTTTGTTCAAGAGAGAAACCCTCTCAGAGCCGGTGGACATAATGGATTTAGCAGTCCAATCCAAGTGCTGCTTCTTCCCCATTGATCAAATAAACACCTAATTACTTGATACCCACTGCTGATGAAAGTGATAATTTGAAATTTCCCGGAGAAATTTACGAATTAAATATACTGCTATTTCTGTTATTCCCCGGTGAACTACTCCCCCAGGTAATACGAAAGAATGAAAAACAAGGAGTCGGTCGTAACTGTAAGGAATATGTGCATATAAAGTGGTGGGGATGAATAGGACAAATGGATCATGGAAGGAGCTATTACGTGGCCCCCTTTTTTATGATCAAAGATTGAAACGCAAAGTAGGTTCTTTTTGCTTCCATTTTCCGGCCAAGTAACGGGTGGGATTTTACCTGTCAATCCCACCCCGGAGGCGGACGGATTCGGTTCAAGCTCATTTCGGAACAATCGTACCCGCCGGAAGGATTAGGTTGAAGATGATGCCGAGCAATCACACCTAGACCTGGACCCGGTTCCGCTGGAACCGGTGAACCGGCGGTTCCAGTTCCGGTTCCGGAACCGACGGGTTCGGTTCCCGGTAAGGTTTCGGTTCCGGTTCCTCCCCCCGGAACCGGTGAACCGGCGGTTCCAGAACCTGGGAACCGGCGGTTTGGAACCGCCGGTCCCCTCCAACGGCTATTTTTTTTGAACGTATTACAAAACCGCGACCGCGGCTTTAGGACCGCGATCGCGGTTTACCAGACCGCGACCGCGACCTGAAACCCACGCGGTCGCGGTCATAGAACAGAATGCACCATTCTTCGGCACAATCAAAACCTCGACCGCGGGTCTCGGGCCGCGGTCGCGGAATGGGGGCCGCGGTCGCGACTCTATATGGCCGACGGCTAGTTTTTAACGGCTAGTTTCCAACGGCTATTTCACAATTCCAACGGCTAGTTGATAAATTTCTTTTATAAATAACCACTACATGATCTCATTCTCACCCACACTACCATTCTACCGATCTTTCTCTATCTCTCAAGTTTACACTTTACAAAGTTCTCTCAAATCTCAAATCTCAATCTCTCAATCTCTCAATCTCTCAAATGGAAGGATTTCTTAACAACATTGATCAAATTTTTGGCTCACAAGAGAGTGTTTCAAATGTAGAATTTGTACCCCCTATTAACTTGGGGGAATTTTCGAATCCCAATGTGGTACAACCGGGATCGTCCACTCCCAATGAAAATGAGGGAGTGGATCATGGATCCGAGGCGACCGAGTGTGAGGCTCCAATCCATAAATCCGACATATTTACAAAACATTTTCGTAAGGGAGCTTATGAGGCATCTACCAAGAAATTTCAAGTTCATTGCAACTATTGTCCTAAGCATTACACATGGGTGTCGGGGTCGGGCTATGGAACATTGTCGAAGCACGTGAAGAGAGCACACCCCGACAAGTTAGGCATGATGCGAGGACAATCCCAACTCTCCGGGTTTGCATCTTCTTCTTCCCTTAATCCTCATCATAACCCTCATTTATTTACTTATAACCATAATGATAGCATGTATGCCTTCTCCGAGTCTATTTGTGTTGATCACTTATCATTTAGTTTTGCCGAAAAGTTAGGATTTAACAATTGGATGACTAATCATGTACAACCCGCTTATAAACCGACTACTAGGAAGTTGGTAAAAAAGAATGTGATGAAAGAATATAAAACTCGGAAAATGGCATTGGTGAGTTTTTTTGCTCAAAATGATATTAAAGTTTCAATTTGTAGTGATATTTGGAGTGATCATTGGCAAAATCATTCATACATGGGCTTAACATGTCATTTTCTTGATGATCATTTCAATGTGCAAAAACGCGTTTTGGCTTATAGAGTATTTGATTTTTCTCATACCGCTTTAATGATTAGTAACATTATTCGTACTATTTTGGAAGAGTATAGACTACTTCATCGAGTTTTTTCTATCTCCTTTGACAATGCATCTAACAACACCGCTTCAATCCGAGATTTGGTTCCGCATTGTCAACCAATTCTTGGAGCGAAGTATTTTCATGTAAGATGTGTTTGCCATATTTTAAACTTTTGTGTCAAAGATGGTTTAAATGTTATGTCGGGTTTAATTGCTCCTATTAGATATGTTATTAGTCGTATGTGGGATAGCCCCCGAACCGCCCAAGATTGGACGGCGTTTTGTAGTCAAAAAGGTGTTCCACCCCGAACATTTCCAAAAGATGTTTGCCACCGTTGGAACTCCACTTATAAACTACTTCATGCATGCATGCCTTACAAAGATCTTTTGACTTCTTTTGCGTCCATATATTTTCCCGACAATCCCATTATTTCTCAAGTATGGGATTATTGTTATAGAATCTTAGAAGTTTTGAAAATATTTCATGATGCAACATTACTTTTAGTCATGTTTATAAACCTTGTGCTCATTTGTTTTGTTTTGAAGCATTGAATGTGGCGGGCGGTATGAGGGGCGTAAATTCACCGAACTTTATGGTGCTATTGATGCTATGAAAGTGAAATGGTTGCACTATTATAAAGTTATCCCCGATATCTATCTTGTTGCTTGTGTGTTTGATCCTAGGTTTAAGATGAGTGGTTTAGAAGCATGTTTGAATGGTTATTATGATGCATTAGAGTTGGATGTTAATGATGATATTGCTAGTGTTGGGGATATACTTAGTAAAGTTAGAAGATCAATTGAGGAATTGATTACCAAATATTCATCTAGTGTTAGTTCTTCTCCATTACCTCCACATTCATCCTCCTCTTTGAGTTCGAGTGTCATCGGTGCTACTAAAAGGTATGGGTTTAATCTTTTGAATACCCTTACCAAGAAACCGAGACATTCGAGCTCGAATGCGGAGTTTGAAACATATCTAACAACCCACTTTGAGTTTGGTGAAGGAGAATTTGATATTTTAGATTGGTGGAAAACCCACAAGAAGACTTTCCCAACCTTGGTCAAGATCGCGGCTCAAGTGCTTGTTGTTCCCGCCTCGACCGTATCGGTAGAGCAAACATTTAGCGAAGGAGGACACGTCCTTGATGCAAAACGATCTAGTTTAAAGCCCGATGTCTTGGAAGCCCAAGTGTGCGTATGTGATTGGAAGAGAGTGGAAATTCGTCAACAAAAGGCAGAGGTATCCGAAACTTCCGACTCGGACGGGCAAGACGATGAGTCCCAATCCCAAAGCGCTTCGGATGCATCGACGTAGATGGACGATGGTAAGCAAATCGGGGTTTCATATTGAAAGGTAAGAGAACTACGTGGGCTTTGATTCCTCTATAATCCCGAGAGGATACGTAGGCAACTTAATTTTAAGTCCAAGCCCTTTAATTATCCAACTTTTTTTTTTGTTTTGAAGAACAAGCATTAATCACGGATTCGCCATTTCCACTTAGTCCAATTTCCAAGCCCGGTTTGGGCCAAAGTGTGTGTAAACCGCGATCGCGTTGACCATTACGCGATCGCGTATTGGCTGATGTCGCGATCGCGGTTTGGACTTTGGTCCAAAACCGGAGTCTCTGTTTTTTGGACCCGCGATTGCGGTTTGTATTTACCGCGATCGCGGCTCGACTCTTTTTTTTTTAAATTTTAATTTTTTTATTGCCCGGTTCCGGTTCGGAACCGGGTGGAACCGGCTCCGGAACCGGCGGAAACCGGAACCGGACCGGAACCGGGGAACCGGACCAAGGCCGGTTCCGGTCCCGGTTCCATGGTTCCGAGGAATCGGAACTGGACCCAGGTCTAATCGCACCCGGTTAACCCTCGTTTCAATTAATGATTTTGGTTACTTCAAATTATTAATCGTAACTTATTTGTTAATCTCGATTAATCAATCACTCGGTTAATCGTATTTTCGATTCGTTTTTCTCAGTTAAAGCAGTAACCGTTTATGTAATTTTAAAATATATTAATACACTTAAATAACAATAAAATTATCAATTTTATATACACATATTATCGCTTCGTTAATTTTTTTTAAAAAAAAGACACTTTTACACGATAGTTATGCTTTAAATAGTCCTCATAATATTTATATCAGTCATTTTTGGAGTTAAAATGTTTCAAAAGTAGGCATAATTAAGCAATTAATCATGGTATAAAAAAAATAATGTTATGGAGAATAGAATATAATGCCAACTAGATGGATTTACACTTCCATTGGACAATTCGAAGTATATGTGTAATTAGTAAAACGTGAATATTTATTATCTCAAGTGGAGTTATTTTTTAATTTTTATTATGTATAATATATTACTTAAACAATTAAGTTTTTATTTCAATTATATTCTTCTAACTTCTCATTTGACTTCTTAAAATTAAGAGTAATTGAAAATATTATAATTAATATAAAGGTATCTGATTAATTATAATATCAGATTTTTTTATCATTTATAGTAAAATTTTAATCCCAAACTAGATTATATATACCTAATGATCATTTTTTATTTTTGAAATACCTAATGATAATTTAATGTACAATATGAAGGTTCAATAAACTTGTAATTTTCATGCTAAAAATAAATAAATTAGTAGAGTGTTGCTATAACATTGAAGAAGGAAGTTTAAAAGATTATGGAAAAATTAGAAACTAAAAGGAGTGCTAATAAAATTATGATAGTAGAAGTTCAAATGTATTAGTTTATTAGGAAATTAAATTCAAATAAAAAGAGCATTTATTTGTCCATTAGTGACAACTTTATAGGTTGTAAAGATAAAGATTTTTCAAAATAAACATGCAATTCTATTAAATCAAAGTATATTTAATATTTTATTTAAAAAATTAAAATATATTTCGATTTTTTGGTTAATTGAAAATATCAATATGTCGAATTGTACTCAACCCATAAAACCGCAAAAAATATCGGTTTAGTTAATCAAACTGAAATTATAAAAATAATGGTTGGGTCAACTAAAAAAGCGTCAATTTTTTTATTTTTTATTCGGTTTTTCAATTTTAGATATTTTCGATTCTCGTCCAATGAGTATTATTTTCAATTTAAATAAAGGTGATAAATTGATTTTTTTTTTAATATTTTTAGTCTGTATATCAGTTTTTATATAGACTAAAAAATATTTTTTTAAAAGGTGATAAATTGATAACATATTTATAAATTTACAATTTCGAAAAATAGTATTTTTGTCTATATATCTTTTTCTTGGTTGAAAAAATATTATTTTCTTTATAATCGTTTAGTTGGCGGAATGGGTTCCGATAGAGTTGCAAAAAAACTCTATGGGTAGAGTTGGAGAGATCTTAGTCGTTAAATAAGATATCAATGATTGAGATTAGATTTACCTCTCACCAAATCTAATTATAATTTTTTTTCTTTTTAATTATTTTTCTTATGGTTCACCATTTAGAACTTTATCCATAGAGTTTTTTTACAACTCTATCGAATTCGAACCGGTGTATGGGGATTAAGAAAAAAAAAAACCGAACTTTTTTTACTCACCCTTGAAGCGTCGGAGCACAAAATCAGCTAGGGCTTCTCTCCATCCTATTCTGTATTCTTACTGTTGTGCACGCGAAGCGTACAACCAAAGCTTGTGTTCATCGAATTCCGTAGGAGGAAGATCGAAACAGACATCGATGTCGACTGTTGTTCCTACCTCTGAAGAGGTTCCCTCCCTCGCCGTCGTACGCTTCGTATCTGAGCTTACATGGGCTGATGCCGGCGCTGAGGTTTTCCCTTAACTAATTTCCACTTTTCGCTTTCTTGCTTAATAACAACCCAATCTATCATCGTCCTGATTCCATCTGTTTCTTATCTGCTTTATAATTTCAATTCGATTTCTTAGGTTTCGTTACAATTCTTAACTCTTCGCCAATTTCAAGTCTTTCACTTTTTTTCAAGTCGATTTCTAGGTTTAGTTGCAATTCTGAACTCTTCACGAGATGCCTAACTGTTAAATTCATGTCGCTTCCTCGTTGATGTTTTTGCGTTCCTGTTTTATTTAAAAATTTTGCATCCAACTTTGGTGAATATGGAAGGTAGCGGAGCATGAAGTGGGAAGGCTTTGCAGGGAAGCTGAGGAATGCCTGGCGATGGGGAGATGGTTCGAATTGACATCTCTTATCATCACTTCTGCTGACCTAATCTTCTCCAAGGTTGGGGAGAAAGGTATATCTGATCCCAGACATGAAACATTTGCTAGTTCTATTGTCCTGACTTTTGATTATTATGTTATATAAATACTGCTATATTCATGGAGGTGTTCATTGTATTTTTTGAGTTAACTGTAAAATCTTTTATTTGCTACTTTAGACCTAGAGTGCATCTACACTGTTATATGCAACCTTGTTTCCAATTCGAAAAGGCCAGATGAAATTTTGGAGATGGCTAAGCTTATTAGTGGGAAGGTGGCTCAGCAGCCGAGCGATAAGCCTGCCTTGCGCTTGAAAATGTATGCATCGTTTTTTATTCTTGAACATTGTATTTGGTGTTGAGGCCAATGTCTTATTTTTGACTTACTTGCCCAGCTTGTTCAATCTGTACAACCTACTTGAGGATGGGTATAGCCGATACTATGTTTATATGAAGGCCCTCCAGTTGGCTTCTAGTGGTAGAGTTACTGAGCATGTTATTCCCTCTTTCAAGAAAGTTGATGACTTCTTGAAAGAATGGGACGTTGGGGTTCAAGAGCAGAGGGAGCTTTTTCTCACCATTTTGAACCTTTTGAAGGAAAGTAAGAGGTATGGGTCTGTTTATTATATGTTGCATGGTTAATTATTCTTTGACCTTCTCTCTGTTGTTGGTGTGGTTTTAATATTCCACAATTTCCTGTATCATCCTGACATGTTACTTGTCTTATGTATTCAGCAATAGGAAGGATTCATTCGATTTCCTGACAAAGTATTTGTCGACATTCTCTTCAGAGGATGCAGATGCCTTGAATGAGGCAAAGGATATAGCTGTTCAGGCTATTGTTGAATTTGTGAAGGCACCTGATATGATTCAGGTTTTTATTTATGTTCCTCCCCTCCACTTCATTTAAAGCTATTTGAGTTTGCTTAGGTTAAACAATTTGAGACATTTAATCCCTGAGAATTGTGTGCTTTGGGTCATCAAAGCATTTTGAATATATTATGTTTCCTGTTTTTTGCCTGTGACAAATAACTTCCAGATAACATTTTGGCCATCTTTAAATGTTTGAATATTGTTACTTTCTGAAGTTTGTAAAAGCAAGGAGGAATATACTTAGATTTTAAGAATGGATGTTATCATTTACACTGGGAATGCTTTTTACGATCTGAATGTAGAGTTAGAGTTTAGGGAGAAGAAGAAAAGAAGGGCTGACTTCCTTTCAATTACTCCGTCCTTAAACGTCCTTTTCCCTTGTTCTCAATTAGTCCTCTTTTATATGAGGGTTTGCCATTTTTCATCCATGCTTTCCGCTATATCTTTTTCCAGGAGGATTTGTCAGTTCTTGTCTACTTTCTCCTTTCAGTTGCTCAAAGGGCTTAACACTTGTACATTTTCATATATTTTCTCGTTTACGGCATTGCTTTTGCATTTGTTTGTTTGTCGTCCTTGTTTGAAGACCACATTTTCTCAGTTTCTGACTGTTTTTGTTATTATTATTACAGTGTGACTTATTGGATATGCCTGCTGTGGCACAACTTGAGAAAGATTCCAACCATTCAGTTGCTTACGAACTCCTTAAGATCTTTCTGACCAAGAGATTGGATGCTTATTTAGACTTTCAGGCTGCAAATTCTGATCAAATGAACAACTATGGTAATGTTAAGCTCTTGTTATAATGAAACATGCTATATTACATCTATAATTTGCAAAACTCAAATTTTTAATCTTGAATGACTTCGGTGATCCAGGTCTTGTTCACGAAGAATGTATATCAAAGGTGAAATTGATTTCACTGATAGACCTTGCTTCTCACGAATCGCATCAGATCCCCTATGCTCTCATCAAGGAGACCCTTATGGTTAAGTAGCTTCCCCTGCAATCGAATTAGTGCTTTTGAAGCCTTTTGATTTTGTTGTTGTGTTAAATTTGATTTTCCTGATCAGATTAATGATGACGAAGTTGAGAGCTGGGTTTTCAAGGCAGTAACTGCTAAGCTACTGAAATGCAAGATGGACCAGATTAATCAGCTGGTGATTGTAAGGTGTATTCACGCCCTACCTTCTATTAGAGGTTCAATGCATTACAAGGCAATATAATGTGCATTGTTCAATGCAATCCAAACACGCCCGAAGGAGTCTCCCTGATATTAAGGTTTCTTTCGATGACTTTTACGTGTACTGTCTTTTCCCATTGCAGTTACTGCTCTGCGCGCGTATTTGGGTTGCAACAGTGGGAAAACCTTCGGACAAAACTGGCAACATGGAGGGTAAGAAACTGCACTAATGTGGAAATAGTTGATGCTTGTTCTTCTAACATCATTTTGCATATCAGATGAAGGTTTTAGGGTACTAAATATATTGTCTTTTTGCCCCAGGGTAATATAACAAACGTTATAAACACTATCAAAGCAAACAAGATAAGTGAGGACACCACTCAAGCAGCACAGAATATGACGGTCCGGTCATAAGATAGTTAAGATTTGGTTTGGAGGTTCTTAGAGATCAGTGCGAGTTATTTATAATTCCTTTGTTTTAGTTCCTGACTATGTGAAATTTTGAGCTTACAGTCCCATGAAATTCAATCGTTATAAATGCTGTACTACGAGTTGAATGTTCATGGTGCTTGGTTTATAATTTTTTCCAATTTCTTCGATCTATAATCTATATTTCCAATAGTTCTTGAAGAAAGTAACCCTGCAATCTTTTAACTGCAAATTTCTTCTGATTTTGGCTGTAAATCACTGAAGATTGAAGCTTCATAGCTGATCTCCAAGAACCAAAGCTGAAGAATTTACTGGTCTTCATGCTAATTTTTAAGCCTTTTGTTTATTTGGGAACTGGTGCCCTTATTTAGGAATAGGGTGAATTTCACAAATCCACCCGTTAAATATGTCTCTTTTCACTAAACCATCCTTAAAATCAACAATTGCTTAAAACCACCCATAAAAAAACACTGTTATCATATGACCACCCATTTTCAACTTCCATCCATCTTCCGTTAGAAAGTTTCAAAATATTTTTCCTACTCCCATTTGTTCTTTTTCCTCTACACACATTTAGGGTTCTTTACATCCACTTTCACAAATTCAACCAATTGTTGATCTGCCCTTGGCCTTCGATATGCAAATATGTCAAGAAACTTGGCCTCAAATTCAGCCACTAAAAATCATCAATTTCTCATAATTTCCTACAATTTGCAAGCTTCAAAAGATAAAATAAGTGTCTTCAACCAGCTCCACCAGTCCACCATTGCCGGCCCGCTTACACTTCCTCATAACCTCTATTCTGCAACCTTCAAATCGGCATCCAATTCTTTAACAAGGACAGATTGGCTCCC
The DNA here is from genome assembly GCA_964016875.1 of Fallopia convolvulus. NCBI lineage: Eukaryota > Viridiplantae > Streptophyta > Magnoliopsida > Caryophyllales > Polygonaceae > Fallopia > Fallopia convolvulus. The sequence goes on from OZ024720.1 coordinate 6,239,285, forward strand.
TTCTTGCTTAATATCTTGAATCCCCAATTCAAATATTCATATTCATCTTTTTTTAATTAAAATCAATTCATCATTTGCTTTGGCCATCTACTGTATGACAATAGAGGGTAGAATTTAGAAATTATAAAATTTTGCAATAAAAGGTTAAAAATAAAGTCTTTTCAATATCTTCACATTGAACAAGGATTGGAATTCAAAAACAAAAGAAGAAAATTTTAATTAATTGAAAATGAAGAAGATGAATCTAGTTGAGTAATAAGATCGGCTTAAAACATATAAAACCCCTTGTACTTGTGCGAATTTATCACTTAGACACCTCACCTTTGGTTTGGACCTATTGAACACTTAAACTTAACAATTTGGACCTATTAAACACCTCTTCGCTGATGTGGCGAAGTGCGATGGTGCCGATTACGAGGTTGAGGACGACGAAGAGAACAGCGGGAGTGAACCAGCTTTGACGGAGGTCCAAATATCTATGTGGTATAAATTATGCCTTTGTGGCAAAATACCAAATACGCTTATGTGGCACATATGTGGACAAAAAATAGGCTTATGTGGAACACATGTTGACAAAAAATTGGATATGTCAGCGCGAGTGTGTTACACTCAACGAGATTGTCAGCGACCAGGTGTCTAATAGGTCCAAATTGTTAAGTTTAAGTGCTCAATAGGTCCAAACCAAAGGTGAGGTGTCTAAGTGACAAATTCGCACAAGTACAGGGGGCTGTATATATTTTAAGCCTAATAAGATCTGGGATAAAAGCATGGGGGAGAAGAGGAAGAGATAAGACAGCTTTTTTAAAGGATAATTTGGTAATTTAATCCTTTATTCAACGGAAAGTTGGACGGAAGTGGTACAGAGGTGGTCTAATGATAACAATGTTTTTTTGTGGGTGGTTTTGAATAATTGTTGTTTTTAAGGGTGGTTTGGTGAAAAGAGGTACATTTTGCGGGTGGTTTTGTGAAATTTACCCTTAGAAATATATTAACTAGCATTCGCTCAATTAAATGATTCTTCAGTGAGGTATTCATTTTGGCTTGAAGCATGTATTGAATTTAGTCAAATGGTACTACCGTATTTAATTAGGAGCTTTTGTTAACTGGATCCGTCTTGTTTGGGGAAAACTTGGTCCACACACCATATGGCCAATGTTAGTAGGATTGGGATTTTAAGTCGGGCCATTGAGGGTTTTTTAGATCAGATCGCTGAATCGTAAGATCCTACATTTTAAATAACAGTATTTAAGAATAACCTAATATATTGTCTATTTTGTTAGGTCGGAATGTCATATCATTGAGAACAACTTATTTGCTCAATAAATTAACTTAGTTTATTTATTGCTTAGAGATAACGACCTCGTTAATCTTATCACTATTTCGCACTATGTTAGTGCTGGACTTTAGGACCGATGATTGCGACTTTGTTTGTTCATGGCGTCTTGTTCAGAGACCTTGCTTGGAGTAGTATAGAATAGGGGTATTGGACATAAGCTTCTCCTTTGACGCATTCCGGTTTGTCCGACTTTGTTCCGGGACAAGTTGTGGTTGATGCGGCTAATCGAAAGAGGGTCAAGTACGAAGCGAGTTGTCGGACTTTTGGTTATGGTTTTCTTCCTTTCTCTTTTTCTTCTCTTGGGGAATCGGATAAAGATGTTGTAGCGTTGCTGAAGCGGGTTCAACGGTTTTCTAAGACTCAAGACATTGGGGCTCGTGCTGCTGTTCATATCTTCACTAGAATAGGCTTTGCTATAGCTAGAGGAGTGGGGGCCCAGATTGTATCTCGGCTTCCCACTAATTTTATGTAATTAGTTTGACATTGATTGGAGATAATAATAATAATAATAATAATAATAATAATAATAATAATAATAATAATAATAATAATAATAATAATAATAGTGCGTTCTAGATCGTGAAAGGGGGCGATCGGGGGCGATCGGGGGGGTTAGGGTTGGCGTTTTCCGATCGTAATCAGGTTTGTGCGTTTGGTCTGGTTTGGGCGTTCGTGGTGGTGTACTCTGCGTCTTCTTTGTTCTGGTGTTGCTGTGTGTTTAGGGTTGGTCTGCGTCTTCGCTGATCGTGTAGGGTTCGTCTTCATCTGTGTGTTGGTTTGTGGGTTGATTGTGTTGAGCGTTTGTGTGTTTTGCGGGTTGGGTCTGCTGTGTTGGGGTTGTTGTGTGTTGTTCGTGGTTCTTTAGTGAGTTGGGCTGTTTGGTTGGAGACGCTGAGGTGTTCTTCTGCTGTGGGTGATCGTGTTCGGTTGGTGTCAATGTGTCAGCGTGTTTGCTGCTGTCTGTGTGGTTGTTGTTGTTGTCCGTGTGTGGTTGTTGCTGTTTTGTTTGTCAGTGCTTGTCAGTGATTGTCAGTGTTTGTTGTTGCTGCTGCTTGCACAAGGTGTCCTCTTTTGCTAAGTTTTGTACTGCTTGCAGCCGCCTGTTGCGTTTGTTTTCGGTTGATGTGGTGCTTGTTTTTGTGTGCTTGTGTTGTGTTGTGTTGTGTTTGTTGTGCGTTTGTTATGGCCGGCAATGATGTTGTCCGTATTTTGTGTCCGTTGAAAGGCTTTGATGGTTGTAATAGCGGAGGTGGTAAAGGACTTACCAAGAAATATTTTATTGACCACTTGGGGGCGCGTCATTTTAAAACGGCGGATTTAGTGGCTTCTCACAAAGCGCGTGTTGCAAGTAACTTGGGTATTTTCTCTGCTTTGGACTTGGCGCTTCATCAGGCTGGTATTTGGCTGTGTGGTGAGTGTTTATGCACTCATACTTTTAGTAAGAATTGTAAGCATGTTGGTGGTGTTGTGGTCCATGCACCTAGTTTTGATGACTTTGCAATCCATGGTATTTCCAAGCCTCCTAGTCATGTTGTGTTGGTTTCTGATGTTATGGATGGTGAGGTTGATAGCGCTTCTATTGTTCCCTCTCAGTTGCCTTTACCTGAGGATGCTCTTGCTTGTTTCGACGTACATCTCCTTAATCGCGTTTTTTCAAGAAAGTTGTGAACTATTAAGTGTATTCCCCCTAAGTTGAGGCTTTGCTTTGCTAGAGTTTTTCTTGGTGCTCTCGATAAGGTCCTTGTGAGCCCGAGTGACGTGTCGGCTTGGGTGCAACTCCTTATTTTGCCTAGCTGCATTTTGACTGCTTTTGTGCCTACCAATAGGGTTCAACGACGGTCAGGTGAACGGGAGCGATGTCAGTTTGATTGTATTTCTTGCGCCATTCTTAGGTGGAGGGATCCTAGTGATAGACTTGGTTTGGTGCTTGATCATTTATCAGAAGTGGTGACTCTCTCTAGGGGTGTGAAGAAATCAAGAAGCACTGACGAAGCTAACCTTTTCCAATGTAAGCGTAAGCTTGGGGACGGGCACTTCACTGCTGCTATTAAGGTCCTTACGTCTTCTGGAGTTTCCCCATCTAATCCTGACACTCTCCGTGAATTGGAGGCCAAACACCCTTACGCTCCCTCTCCGGTTTTGCCCTCCTCTCCGTTGGGTGAGGATGCTCTCTCTGTTAACAAAGATGTGGTGCTTGATAGGATCCACAGCTTTCCGAAAGGGACTTCCTGTGGCCGTGATGGGCTTAGGGCTCAACATTTTGTTGATATTCTAGGAGGGGCTGCTTCTGCGGTGGCCGATGATTTGTTAGGTTCCATCACCGGGGTTGCTAACTTGTTCCTGCGGGGTCAGTGCCCTAGCCAGTTGGGGGAGTTCATTGCTAGTGCCCCCTTGACTCCCTTGGTCAAGCCGAGTGGTGGTGTGCGTCCTATTGCCGTTGGCACTGTCTGGAGGAGGCTTGTTTCCATGGTTGCTTCGTCTATGGTTGGTCCTTCTGTGAATCGTTACTTGCAGGATTTTCAGTTTGGAGTGGGTGTTCCTGGGGGATGTGAGGCTGTTCTACACTCTGTGAATAGGCTCGTTGAGTCTAAGGGCAACGAGGTTGGGCTTTCTATGCTTTTAGTGGATTTCAAGAACGCTTTTAACCTTGTTGATAGGAGTATCCTGCTTCAGGAAACTAGGTTGAGGTGTCCGTCTATTGCTCCTTGGGTTGAGTTTTGTTACTCTCAACCTTCTAGGCTCTACTATGAAGACTCTGTCCTTTGGTCATGTCAGGGGGTACAACAAGGTGATCCTTTGGGGCCTTTGTTGTTTGCTCTAGCTCTGCACCCTTTGGTTCAGTCCATTAATCATGCTTGCAATCTCACCCTCCAGGTTTGGTATCTTGATGATGGCACTATTGTTGGCGACACGCTTATGGTGGCCAAGGCGCTTAACATTATTAGGTCTGATGGGCCCGCACGTGGTTTATTCCTGAATGTTGATAAAACTGAGCTTTTCTGGCCAGTGGAGGATCCTAGAAGTTTGGTGGAGGGTGTTTTCCCATCTAACATCTCTCGCCCACGTAGTGGTGTCAAACTTCTTGGTGGGTGGATTAGCTTGGATGTGGGCTTCAATCGGGACTTGGCTTTGAAGAGGGTCTCCAAAACTATTGCATTAATGGAGGCGGTTAACCGGTTAAATGACCCCCAATGTGAGCTTCTTCTTCTTCGTAACTGTGTTGGGGCTGCGAAGCTGTCCTATGCCTTGAGGACTTGTTCCCCTGTGTCTTTCAAGGATGCTCAAGTTCAGTTTGACCATGCTTTGCGCCTCTCCTTGGAGAAGGTTGTTACTGCGTTAGGACCGGGTTTTGGCGATTGGCAATGGCGGCTGGCCACTCTCCCCATCAAAGGGGGTGGTCTTGGCATCTTTGTTGTTGGGGATGTTATCCGTTATGCTTTCCTTGCTTCTCGGCTTCAGACGAGCACACTACAGACCAAGATTCTGTTGAATACGGGTATAGTTTCACTTGGCTCTTCTTTTCAGCATGCTCTTGATGATTTCAATGCCTTTTGCAATGTCGATGCTATCTCTCTCATCACTGTTTCTCCTGCCCCCCAAATGATGAAAACCCTGGCAAGGTGTTACTTTGGTGTCGTTGAGAAAAGCCTCGTCAATAGGTACATGCTTAGCCCGAGGGAGGTTGCTGTTCTTAGTTGTATCCGTGCTCCTCATGCACAAGATTTTTTGTTCACTATCCCTATCGATGGCTTGGGACAGAGGATGAACCATCGTCAGTTTCGTTCTGTGTTGTGCTACAGACTTATGATACCTCTGTTTTCTGATGGTAGTATTTGTCCGAGTTGCAACGCTCCAAGGATGGACAAATGGGGGGATCATGTTGTCCACTGTTCTAGTGAGGTGGGTGTGAAGTTCAGGCATAATTTGGTGCGTGATATCCTTGTTGATATTTGCTCCAAAGTTGGGATCGCGGTGCGGAAGGAGGCTCCTATGGGTTTCCTATCAGAGAATGGGCATGATCTTAGACCTGCTGACCTTTTACTCTTTAATTGGCATCAGGGTAAGGATGCTTGTGTGGATGTTACCGGAGTCTCTCCCTTTGTTGGTGTGGGTGCGAGTTCTTGGGCGCCTGGGTTGGCCTTGCACAACGTTGTGGAGAGGAAAAAGAAGAAGTACATGTCCAAATGTGAGGAGAATGGATACAAATTTATCCCTTTCGCTTTCTCTACGTTTGGGGAATTTGACAAGGAGGCTTTGGACACGCTTGCACGTATTAAGTCTCTCTCTATTAGTCACTCTAACAATGCTAAGAGTGGTGCTTTTGTTTTTCATAGATTGAGTTTTTGCATTCAGGATGGTGTGGGTGTCCAGCTTGTTTCTAGGCTCCCATCCAACTTTATGTAGTTCGAGATATAATAATAATAATAATAATAATAAATAATAATAATAATAATAATAATAATAATAATAATAATAATATGTGAAAATATGGGTTTTACAACACTACACAAAACATCCTACAAGAACAAATACAACTACAAATACTAATACTAGTCCTACTCTAATAATAACTAGGAGGCAACCGAGCTGCGTTGTGGTAACTCATATCGGGTCATGCGGCCATGAAAGCGAATATCCACGCCATGAACGCTACGATGATGATATTCGGTCCAAATCTTTCCCGAGGCCGGCATGAGGGCATCATCTACGAGCCATACCTACAATGATAAATTCATAAGTAATAGAACTCTTTTAGCAAAACTGGAATTTATGATTATACATGAAGCTTACCGGGACATAGTGGTTTCCTAGATGAGCAATCGCCACGACGTTGTCCCACACAAGACTACTGGGAGCTTCACTCGCAATCATCGGGAGGCATATGTGAGGACCGCGCTCGGATAGTACGACAAATGCACATTGGAATTTAGTAGCAAACACCAATCCGACTATTGGCGTCTCCATCTAGAAGTAGTCTGTACTGACCTGATCGATCAACTCAAAGGTTGGACCTTTGAGTTCTTCCTTGAGTTCAAGTATTTTCGACCAGGTGTGCACTTGTCGTTGGACCTTTGAGTTCTTCCTTGGCCTACCCTTCTTCCTATGCTGAGATGGCTCCATCAAATCCCCTCCTCAGGATAATCGAGGTTCAAGTTTTTTCGACCAACTTGGTGTTTGATGGTAGCATCAATCTTGCCTTTGTAGAAGTATTGTATCATTCGCGTCTAAATCTCGTTGTTTGGATTGAGGGTTGTGGGGCCATCTGTTCATCTACACCCCTTTGGCCTTCCCACATCAATTGCTTCCAAAAAGATGAATCATCGAAAGCTCAATAGGTCTGCATTCATTGATACAAGCAAGGACTTGGTGAGGGCATGGTAGTCCACGAGCCATTGTCCACCACGCATCGTGGCATATCTGACGGAAAGCCTTTTTAGGGTCATATATAGCGCGAACATGGGAAAACAACTCTCCAATACAACCTTCCCTGGACAATAATCATATGTTTTAAGCGGCTCATCCATATGTTTGATGGACAACGGTTCACTAGTACGGTCTCGTTCCATCTCTCCCCTAATGGTGTGCACTTGAATGTTCACCATGGCGTGCATATTTCTTAGAACAGTGTTGAAACCCCCAACAAAAGACTCCAAATAATCCTTTAACAAAGAGTGTTAGGACTCGACCTTGAAAAATATTTCGTTAATTTAGTGCCAATAGCAAAAATAACCGTTTAAGATTTTTCTCGTAAGGAATAAGTATTAGCTTACCTGTTCGTGGTCCATGTAAACAAATGTGCGAGGGTTAATAGCCTTGCATCCTCCTTTTGCTCATCGTTTAAGCGGCCGACAAAAGGATATCCCTCCAAACTAGTGGAAAGGTCGTGATTGTGGAGACCGAATTTCACACTTAGCCGTCAACGATGGGTCCTCTTGTCCCGTTGTCCATCCAACTCGAACGGGCATCCAATCTTCCTACTACGTGATTTTTTCTTTAGCTCATCACCTACTTGTAGGGTTTGTAAAATAACGCCAGATTTCCCCTTCTTCTTTGGCTTGTACTCGCCAACCAACACACATGCTAAAAGGACCCTCGTTTCCCAGGAGTTCTTAATGGTCAACGACTCAACACCATGTTCAAATCCCGTCCTATTTCTCTAGATCATTTTAGCATATCTTTCCGCTCCGTCCACTCATTATTAGACTCAAAGTGGGTAGAAAAATCGGAAAACTAGAAGCAATTGATTAAAAAATTTAGTCCATTAAAATATTGATTAAATATAGCAAATGCTTAATTATAACGATTATAAAATCACGATAAAGATTAAACATTTGATTAATAATAACAATTATAAATAATTTCTATGGACGAGGTTTAACAATTATAATACAAATTCCAACAATTTCCACACAACTAAATTTAACAAATAATTAATTATACCAACTATCAAATAATAAAACTAACAATTTCGTAATAATGAATTACATACCACTTCTTCATTTTGATGCAAAACGACCTCGTTTTGATGTCCACTATAGGAAATTCCGTCTACACCTCCGCCATCGTTTTGATTTATCAGATTTGGACTAGAATATCTCCGCCCTCTAAAACGTGACGAAAAACCCGACGACATTGTTCTCGTAGTGATTTGAGATTGTGTTTGCGGTAAAATTTGAGAGCCTTGTGTTTGCGGTGAAATGAGCCGATGAGAATGAAGACGCTGCGGGGTTAAATAGCCGGGGGTGAGCGTGTTTTCATCTAATGTTAAGAGAGTAGTAGCGGTTTCCGCTACATTAATTGTATTTACAATGTATAGGCAGCTTCCACTTCTACCACTTCCTTTTATGTATTTTCTTTTTTTTTTTTAAATTGCATCGATTTTCGCATTGTAACAAGTAGAGGTAGGGGTGGTCGCTACCTCTACACTTTTCTATTTTTTAAAAAAAAATTGTAGATGTGTAATATATCGCTACTATAAACCCATTGCGCCATACAACTCTGCATTAGGCGCCCTAAACCTCCGTAATGGTGAGAGGCATAGGGATGTTGGGATTAGGAGGTCCTAGTGGTAAGTTGTAAGAGCCTACGAGGCATACCTCAACTTTAGAGTCATACCCCACATGGGGTAGCCTAGTGGTAAGAGACTAAGAGCATCTTCAATGGTGTTATGAACCGATACATGAGATCAGACATAATATAAAAAGTGTGACTATTGCGTGTCCCCATAAAAAATGGTGCAAACTATGAATCTTAAAGACAAAAACGTGGATTGGTGCATGCGCGTGCAACCAAACTAAACGACGCATTTTGTTGCCGTAATATCCAAAACGTGGAGTTTTAATGCATTTTGGGCAAAAAATATAAAATGAGAGTGCAACATGGCGTGCTCGCATTGGCCGAGTGTAGCCCATTCAGCGGGCGACATGACGGAAGGGGGTAATTAAATTGCCCCTTTATTTAAATTGTTCAAATGGGCAATTTAAAACATAAAAAAAATCACCATAATTCATATTTTTTAATCTTTCCATAGAGATTGATGTTGTTATATTTGACTATATTTAAATTAATAGATATTTTTAGGTGGTTTAAGGTATTTTCGAGTTATTTAATTGTCTTTTTTAAACAATTTTATATATTTGATTATGCATAACTAAAGTATTTATTCTTCAAATAATAGGTCGTAGGCCCATATCAATCACGATAAACCATACAATAACTTATACCGAAAATTATAATTCTTAAAATTAGCGATATAATTTATATTTATTACGGCTTTATAGTCAACTTATGAACAAACTTATTTATAACGAGGGGTTTATATGTAATTTTAATTAGAGAAAGGGGGTATACTTGTAATTAGGCTCAAAATATATATATATAGCCCCTGTACTTGTGTAAATTGGTCATTTAGACACCTCACCTTTGGTTTGGGCCTATTGAGCACTTAAACTTAACAATTTAAACCTATTAAACACCTGGTCAAAGAGAACAACATTGAGTGTATTACACGCGCGCTGAGGTGTAAAGAATCAGTTACACATAATGCCACATGTATGCCATGTGTCAAATATCATTTACAATTTAAAGGTAAATCAAATATTTTATTAATTTCTTAACAAAATTAGTTTATTAAAATGAAAAATAGAAAAAAGGCTTAAGAAAGAAGTGTCGATGGTGTTTGTCCACGAATTGGCGTGGCCCGTTAGCCCGACTCTCCACCACCAAGTTGGCCACCGGGAGGTTGACCTGAACCCTGGACACGTCTCGTATCCCCTCAGTGTTGTTGTCGCCGCTGCCATAGGGCACGGTGGCCACCACAACGTCGAGCCCTCGGAACCCGGTAAAATCGGGCATGGGAATCTCCGTTTCAGATCCACTTTCCCTTCCTTGCACCTCCCTCTTGTCCTTTTCCCCGTCCTTCTCCTTTTTCGTCCTCCCCTCCATCGGGAGTCCCGCCTTCAATGACAAATCCAGACACAAGTTTGGACTCGGTCATCGTCGAAACATCCCGTCGGATCTGGACGTCCCGTCACCAGCTTCATCGGATCTGGAACGACGTCCCCTTCGTCGGATTTGGAACGGGGAGACTAGATCTGGAATGTCGTCCCATTCTCGGATCTGGAACGGACAATGGATTGGCACGTCCCGTCATCAGCTCCGTTGGAGCGTCGTCCCCTTCGTTGGATATAGAACGAAGATGGTGGATCCGGAACGTCGTCCCCTTCTCTTTCATCAACACTCTCACCCGGGCATTCCCGCCCTACTACAACCTACATAGAGTAGAAGAGGACCTCATACTTCTTTCAAGAACCACAAGTTCATGTAAAAATCGGTGGGGGCATCATGAATATAGCATGCACATGCTTTGTGGGCAGCATGCGATTAGCTGAAACCCAAAGAGCTAGTTGTTGGAATAACGATGATGTGCTAAACCGTGCAATGAACCTTTTTCGTAATATTTACAAAAAGGCCTTTAAGTTCGTGCATGTATGTAGTGTATTAGAGAAAACAACGAGGAGAACCAATTCATGGAATACAAAAGAAGGGGGAGGGTCTAAACGGTCCAAGCTAGATGAAGTCGGCAATTACTCATCCAACTCCAACTCGGTCCATCTACTACATTTGGTGCAAAAAGTATTAATGTAATGTGATTAGGGCACCTAATAGTGCTCTCGATTTCCCCATTAGAAGGGGAGCTACAAAGAAGGGGAAGCAAGTGGTCGGGAGCTCAAGGAGTGAAATACATTCCATAATTGAAGATGTGGAAACAATCAAGTCGTCCAAAGCTGAGGCACATATACAAAGGAAAGCAGCTAAACAAGAAACATTGCGACAATAATGAGAGATGTTGGACAAGTATGCTTGCATCTAGAATGACATTGTTCGTTCTCAAAAGTATGCAGTTCTAAGTGGTCTCTTGGCATTACCCAACCAAAACCAAAAGCATGAGAGAATGATCAAAATCTTGACAAGGGAGTTATACTTTGGTGACAATTAATAACTTTAGACAGATGTTTTTACCTTACCCAAGTGAATAATAGCTTCACATGTATGTTCATTTATTTTTTTCAATTTCCTAAGTGAAAAGTAGCTTCACATGTGTATTAGTTTATATTTTCAACTACCAAAAGTGATGAATAGCTTCATGATTAGGCTTTTTGATTCCTAAAGTGAAGAAAAGCTACAAAAAGTGGAGAATAGCTTCATGATTAGGCTTTTTGATTCCTAAAGTGGAGATATATTCACATTTGTTACGTTTTTAACTCAATGTAACCACATGTTGTTGTAATGTATATCATTTTATGATCTAAACCCTTAGAATGTGTTAATTTACATGCATAATATCTTATATATATTTATTTAATGACTATAATGTATAAAACTCAAATTTCATGCCATCTAATATATTAATTATATTATTTTGCATAATACATAAAATTAATTGCCAAAAAAATACAAAGATTACTTTTAACAAATTATTTTACTTGTAATTTTGATTTATTCTTAAATTTTGATTCATCAAAACATTCAAAATGGGTCTCTATGAGTAGATAAAATAAAAATATTATTTTGAATCAATTTTTTTTTTTGCCAAAAAATGGCCTAAATTAGTAATAATTTCACGATTTTATGGACTTTTCCTGGGCATTGAATGAGAAGTCGACCGACCGGACAACTAGGAAGTTGCCATGCGTGGCCACGCATAACATGTTGCGTCATGCTTTTGTCTTTTGAAAACATTTAGTGCAATATTAGTCGTTTTGATTTTCTAGAGGGAAAAAGAAATTTTCCTAACACACATGGCGTCTTCAATTCGAGTTTTAGTGCGCCTTCAAATAGAAGCTTGAAAATGGTGTTTTTAATTCTCATTCAATGTTCTTTACAACTTTAATATTATTTTAAGTTTAAAACCCACCATTGTGCCACTTGAAAAAAAAACCACCATTGTGGGTGGTCTAACAAAGACTATGTAGTTAACTGAATTCATTCCCCGAGGGTAAACATTCTCTAGGTTTTTTTTGTTTGGCTTATGACCAATTCGTCCATTTTTCGGTGGTTCATGCCCGTTATCCCCTTCTCCGGTGTTTTTCGGCCTCGTATACGGTAGCCTTTTCTCCCCGTTTCTTTTGGTTTCCTATCCATCCACTATCACTTTGAATGTTTCTCCCTCCGTTAGTCTCCACGCAATCCATGTTATGGCAAGTACTTTAATTTCATACGGTCTGGTTATTCACAATGGTTCTTCCGATCTCTTCATGTTTCAATTTTTCCATCCAGATGATAGGAAACAGATCCTTCATGGTCGACCATTGGTATTTGTTCATCAATTTAAGATTTGGTGGCCTTTTGGAACTTGCGACTTCTAATTTTTTGACATCTCTCTTTTGGATTCCGGTCTAAGATTTGGCACTCTATCAGGCCTCTACTACTGGTGCAATTAGGGCTCACCTTGGTAAGCTTCTTGCTTTTGTTGATTCCGAGTTTCCTTCCCTTGATTCGATCATGTGGCTTCGGTTTGAGATTTGTAGTTCCGGACCTCTTTCCCTTGGTGTCAATCTCTCGATGGATGCTATTGTCCTTTGTTTTGATGTTAATTTTGGTTGCTTGCCAATTTTCTTTTCTTGTTGAGGACTAATTGGAATTTTTTCAAGTATTCTATAATTAATAAAGTAAGAAAGAGTTGTGAATTTCCGTTGAGTTCGTCCTTCCAAATCCAATGGTATTGTAGACTTGGGTCTATCCCGCTCGTCCAAGGTCGGGTTCCTACGTGGTGAATGTAGTCTTGATGATGACAATTTGTTTTCCGCTAAGGAAAACTTGCACGAATGCTCAACACTAAATGAAATTTTCGGTATTTATGATCGAGCATCTAGTCCGAAACATTATATGGCAAATTCAGAAGTTTGTTTAAGTTATAATGTCTCTTCTCATCATGATTCTATGATTTTCGAGAAGAGGGCTACAAATTCCTCTTCAAATGTCTATTAACTAAGTGCATTTGTAGACTATATTAAAGTCATCTTCTTTCATATATATGTAACTAGACATAAGAATATTATGTTCCTTTATGTAACTCATTTATTTTTTATTTTTAGTAACAAGGAACCAACCTTTGGTGGTAAACACCGAGTCCGTAACTAGCAGGCAAAAACGCACAAACCAAGTAAACCAACTTACATAGACCAATTCGACCTAGTGGTAGGGGGAACGATGAAACTTGGTTTTTGATCCAAGTGAAGGGGCAATAACAAGGATCGAACCTAGAACCTCCCAATATCCCTTTATGCCTCTTAGAGCATCCACAACCATGCTCCGCTACAATGTCATGCACCCCTACTTTTTCCATTTCTCTCTCTGCCATATCAGTTATGCATCCAATTATAATTTATTTCTACATCCATGCATCCCATGAACCCCTACTTTTTCCATTTTCAATACTTTTTTCTCTCTATATATATAATTACAAGGGTTCAAAACATATATAGCCCCCTGTACTTGTGTAAATTGGTCATTTAGACACCTCACCTTTGGTTTGGACCTATTGAGCACTTAAACTTAACAATTCGAGCCTATTAAACACCTAACCGCTGATGTGGCAATCTGCGTGTAAGCCAAACGCAGATGAGCGAGTGAACCCCCTTATTATAGCTAACATGGAATTAATATAAAAAAGAAAAGAAAAACAAAACCCTTTAATTAAATAGCAAAATCCTTTATCTATTCCTTGTTCTTTTTTGTTCTTTCTTCCTATTCAAATTCTTCCATAAATCCTTTCTTCCAAACGCAGCTGGTGAGCCGCCGGTGGCCTCTTGGAACTCGGCGGCGGAGGGCGGGAATGCCCCGGTGAGAGTGTTGATAAAAGAGAAGGGGACGACGTTCCGGATCCACCATCTTCGTTCTATATCCAACGAAGGGGACGACGCTCCAACGGAGTTGATGACGGGACGTGCCAATCCATTGTCCGTTCCAGATCCGAGAATGGGACGACATTCTAGATCCAGTCTCCCCGTTCCAAATCCGACGAAGGGGACGACGTTCCAGATCCGATGAAGCTGGTGACGGGACGTCCAGATCCGACGGAGTCGATGACGGGATGTTTCGACGATGACCGAGTCCAAACTTGTGTCTGGATTTGTCGTTGAAGGCGGGACTCCCGACGGAGGGGAGGACGAAAAAGGAGAAGGACGGGGACAAGGACGAGAGGGAGGTGCAAGGAAGGGAAAGTGGATCTGAAACGAAGATTCCCATGCCCGATTTTACCGGGTTCCGAGGGCTCGATGTTATGGTGGCCACCGTGCCCTATGGCAGCGGCGGCAACAACACTAAAGGGATACGAGACGTGTCCAGGGTTCAGCAAGGGTTAAGCATGGGGGAATTTGATAGCTCGCATATAGGAGTAGTTTAGATGCATGTTTTATATATGTTTTGGTTAGTTTTTAGGTAGTTTTTAGGTTTTTGTGTTATCGGGTATTATGCGCTGGTTTGCTCGGTTTTACAGGTTTTTAGGTTCATGAGCAACAGCGGGGCGAGTGCAGATGGAACATGGTGGTGATGGACGAGATGGACGAGGCTAAGGAAGCTAGGATGTGCTAGGATGAAGAGCCAAGGCAAGGAAGATCAAGCCAAGAAGTCAAGTAATTGCTCGGGATCAAACCCGCGCAATCTGCCCGAGCAATGCCATCTGAGAAGCAATTGCGCGGGGAGGAGATTGCGCGGCCGCGCAATGCAGGCCGATGTCGCGCAATCTGGAGCTTTCAGCGGACGCATATTTTGGGCCGAGTCTTAGTTTTGGGCTTTGATATTTTGACTTATGGGCTTGTATTTTGGCCGAGATGTGTGTTTAATATATCTTATGAGGGTTATTTTTAGAGACATATAAATATTTTATGTTAGATTATTTTTAAAAGAACTTTTGTCATACTTTTGGAGGCTAGGGTTTCTTTGGAGAGAGTTTTCTCAAAGGAGCAATCTTTGAACCTTTGTAAGTTTGATTTCAATTTCAATTATGCATTGCTAATTTTCCTTTGTGTTTGGCTAATTACTGAAGTCATGATTTGTGTATGATTGTGAGGTTTAATTGATTCTCAACAAACTTGAATAGAAATTATTCCCTGTGCTTATTTGAATCTAAATTAGGGTTTTATTAGATTGACCATCTAATAGAATTTCTAGTTACAACTGAATCTGATTAATTACTGGTTGGAGTTAATTGGATCAAGAGTAGACTTTAATTGATTTAGTATCGGTTGGACAAATTGATTAAAGTAGGGAATAAATTCACAAGTCACTTAGATGTCTGGTTGCTCTAGGTGTTTGTTTCTATTGATAACTTGAATCTTCATGCTGTTATTTAATTGAATCTAGAAGGTCTTCTAGGTTATTAGATAATTAAGGTTGTTAGAACTGGTTGGTCTATCAACTAAATCTGAAGTTTGGGTTTTAGTCCTTAGTAGGATCATTATCCACAATAGATTATTCAAGTGAGAAGAGAATCAAGAGAATCGATGATCAATAAAGCAATATCATGATGGATCTAATTAGTTGAACACGCTTGTCTCTTAATTGATTAAAACCATCTTTTGCATTCTTAGTTAGTTTCTATTTTGCATAGTAGTTTAGAATTTACAATCAAAAACCCCCATCTTAGTTACTTGGCACATAAGTAATAACATTCATACACGAGTCTCTGTGGGATCGACCCTTGCTTACCATTCTACTCAGATTGGTTAAGTTAGGATTCTTTGATAGGTAAACGATTGAAAAATACCTCATCAAATTTGGCGTCGTTGCCGGGGACTCGTCGTTATTTGTGTTTTTACTTTTGTGCTATTCTTGGTGTTGTGAACCTATCTTACGGTTCATAACACCCGTGCTACTAATCTATAGCTTTGTTCGATTGTAGACAGCTGCAGGATGAACACTTCCATGACTATTTTTCAAGATTTCAAGATCATGTGTTTCAACTTGGTGCTTGGGGATTACAGTATAGTGATAGAGAGGTAAACATGGGAGTTATCAATGGTATGAATTTTGAGACAAGGGGATTGGTAGATTACATGAGCAATGGGAGGCTTTTATATATGGGACCTGAGGAATGCTGGGATTTCTTATGTTTCATGAGCCATCAAAGCTTTCTGGTTGAGTCATCTTCCCAACCACCCCAACTGGTTGATAAGTCTCTTGAGGATATAATCAGGGATATCTCAAAAGGGGCGGATGCTATAATCATGGAGCACTGTGAGTCATGTTCTTCAAGTTTTCATTCCACAATCTCATGTCCTTTTGAGTTGTGTGGAAATGGTGGTGGAATCACATTGGAGTTAAACGATCATGAGTCAAACACCCAAATTCAAGTTGAGGAGCAATCTAAGACACTTGATGTGGGTTATGAGGATGAATTTGATGCCCAATATGAAGTCACACCTATAAGGCAAGTTGAGCAGATCATCACAGAGCCAAAGGAAGTTTGTGCTGGCATAGAGATTCTTACAGAGCCTAGGGAGCCTGAGTCATCTTCACTCACGTGGAGTAAATTTCTTGAGGGTTTTACGGTTTTGGAAGAAGACTCGTTTGTTGACCATGATGACTTCTTTGCTGATGAAGTAGACAACCATGAGGGAGAAAATCAACATGATACATCTGTTAAGGCTCCCGTTGTCATGGTGCGCCCTATGTTAGGCCTTGACATCCCATGCTTCAGTTTCCCCACCTTCTCACATCAAGAGCTTATGGATTTCCAAGATGAGAAGCCAAGTCTACAACACAAGGTGGAAGATGGAGAATATATGGAGTTCATGCTGGATAAAAGTGGTATTGCTGAGAAGTGCTTTGATTCATACTGTAAGTATTTTCTAAAGCCACCACTTGTGCTGAATTTATTTGAACAAATGCCATATCATGCCAACTGGGCACACATGTTTGATAAGTTAAAACGATCTTTGAAAGTTATATTATGCATCATTAATTTATCATGGTGTTACTTATGTTTTTTTGAGATGTGTGCACAGGGATTTGACAGGTTGCTAAGGGCATTGACAATGTCTAATCTTGTCAATTTATGCTAAGGGTCAAACTAATGACATTAAACAAGCGCTTCTTGGGAGGCAACCCAAGGTTTAGAGTAGTTTTGTTTTTCATTTATAATCTTTTGCTTTTTAGGTAGTTTTTGGTGTGTGTTAGATATCCTAGGTCGGAAGATTGATAACCCGAAGAAGCCACCACCACCACCGTCGGATTTCCTGCCATCTTACCCGGATCACTAGAGTTTTTGTGAGTATTTCTCTTCTCTTTACTTTTTACTATACTTTGGGGACAAAGTATGTTTTAAGCATGGGGGAAGGGACTTACTTGTTTGCATTGCATATAGTTGCATTAGTTTAGGTCATATTTAAAATTTTTGCATGCATTGATTAAAATCTTGCATAATGAAAAAAAAATCAGAAAAATTTGAAAAATACAAAAAAATATTGCATTTAGGTTCTTATTTCCCCATTGTTTGATTCCTCTTGTGCTTCTAAGTTGAGTATAAGTTCTAACCCACGATTTGCATGATTTACTGAAGTTGATATGATATAAGCATGATCATTGATTAAATGACTTGATTATAGGATGGAGCATGTATTTAGCTTGAGTATTTGATTCATTTTGAAGTTCTAGACAACAATTAGCCTTGTGAGATTTGATTTTTTCATGATATATTGTTCTCTACATGCTTGAGTGTATCACCATGATTATCTAGCTCTAGAACTTGCGTTAATAATCTATTTTGAGACTGCTTTATATGATTGAATGCATAGCATTAAAGTGATTGAGGTAATGTTTCTTATAAGCCTATTATTTCCTTTCCTACCCTACAAGATCCATATTTTTGACACCCTACTTATTTGAGCCTTAAGCCTATTTTTATTTGCTCCACAAAATGATCCATAGCCGAATAAGCTTGACCCATAATCCGGGATTTAGGACTTTTGGTTTTGGTTGTATTGTGTGAGTTATGTATAAGTATGGGGGAGTTGGAGAAAAAGTAGGAGAAAAAGAGGAAATAAACTCTTGTGTTCAAAGTGAAAAAAAATGAAGATGAAGTTTGTTGCACAATAAGCAAAAAAAAAACAGTGTTTAAATGTTATTAGTCTTCATTAGCAAAGCAAGAAAGAGTTGAAAAGAGGCAAAAGCAAAGAAAAAAAGAAGAAGCAAAGTGTTCAAATATAAATGTAATGAGTTGGTAGAGTGGAAGTTTGGAAGAAGTTGAGAAAAAGGAAGTGTAAAGTTTGGGTTTAGGATTAGTTCTTTATCCCGGATTTAGCATCACAGGCCAAATATTATCCCTTCCAAATTTCTCTTTACCTTGGCCCCATTACAAGCCGGAAAAAGACCTCATGATTTTTGTTATGTATTTGATCCCCAGCGGTGGAGATTTAGAACTCTGATGCAAGCATATGGTAGTCTAGTTTTCATGGTTGATTTTGAGTGAAACACATACCCTATACACTTGAGTGTTGAGTGCAAAACACAATTTCCTTGGTGAGGTCTAGAATGAATGAATGGTCTTTACTTTTTGCTAGTCATAATGCATGCTGAGAAGTCTTGGTTGAGTTTTTAATTACATGAGAAATGTTTGTTTGACTTGAAATGGATGTAAGATTGCATTTCTATGGTGTGATTGGATTTATGTCTTGCTTGAGGACAAGCAAGGGTTAAGCATGGGGGAATTTGATAGCTCGCATATAGGAGTAGTTTAGATGCATGTTTTATATATGTTTTGGTTAGTTTTTAGGTAGTTTTTAGGTTTTTGTGTTATCGGGTATTATGCGCTGGTTTGCTCGGTTTTACAGGTTTTTAGGTTCAGGAGCAACAGCGGGGCGAGTGCAGATGGAACATGGTGGTGATGGACGAGATGGACGAGGCTAAGGAAGCTAGGATGTGCTAGGATGAAGAGCCAAGGCAAGGAAGATCAAGCCAAGAAGTCAAGTAATTGCTCGGGATCAAACCCGCGCAATCTGCCCGAGCAATGCCATCTGAGAAGCAATTGCGCGGGGAGGAGATTGCGCGGCCGCGCAATGCAGGCCGATGTCGCGCAATCTGGAGCTTTCAGCGGACGCATATTTTGGGCCGAGTCTTAGTTTTGGGCTTTGATATTTTGACTTATGGGCTTGTATTTTGGCCGAGATGTGTGTTTAATATATCTTATGAGGGTTATTTTTAGAGACATATAAATATTTTATGTTAGATTATTTTTAAAAGAACTTTTGTCATACTTTTGGAGGCTAGGGTTTCTTTGGAGAGAGTTTTCTCAAAGGAGCAATCTTTGAACCTTTGTAAGTTTGATTTCAATTTCAATTATGCATTGCTAATTTTCCTTTGTGTTTGGCTAATTACTGAAGTCATGATTTGTGTATGATTGTGAGGTTTAATTGATTCTCAACAAACTTGAATAGAAATTATTCCCTGTGCTTATTTGAATCTAAATTAGGGTTTTATTAGATTGACCACCTAATAGAATTTCTAGTTACAACTGAATCTGATTAATTACTGGTTGGAGTTAATTGGATCAAGAGTAGACTTTAATTGATTTAGTATCGGTTGGACAAATTGATTAAAGTAGGGAATAAATTCACAAGTCACTTAGATGTCTGGTTGCTCTAGGTGTTTGTTTCTATTGATAACTTGAATCTTCATGCTGTTATTTAATTGAATCTAGAAGGTCTTCTAGGTTATTAGATAATTAAGGTTGTTAGAACTGGTTGGTCTATCAACTAAATCTGAAGTTTGGGTTTTAGTCCTTAGTAGGATCATTATCCACAATAGATTATTCAAGTGAGAAGAGAATCAAGAGAATCGATGATCAATAAAGCAATATCATGATGGATCTAATTAGTTGAACACGCTTGTCTCTTAATTGATTAAAACCATCTTTTGCATTCTTAGTTAGTTTCTATTTTGCATAGTAGTTTAGAATTTACAATCAAAAACCCCCATCTTAGTTACTTGGCACATAAGTAATAACATTCATACACGAGTCTCTGTGGGATCGACCCTTGCTTACCATTCTACTCAGATTGGTTAAGTTAGGATTCTTTGATAGGTAAACGATTGAAAAATACCTCATCAAATTTGGCGTCGTTGCCGGGGACTCGTCGCTATTTGTGTTTTTACTTTTGTGCTATTCTTGGTGTTGTGAACCTATCTTACGGTTCATAACACCCGTGCTACTAATCTATAGCTTTGTTCGATTGTAGACAGCTGCAGGATGAACACTTCCATGACTATAGCTTTGTTCGATTGTAGACACCCGTGCTACTAAAGTTGAGGTATGCCTCGTAGGCTCTTACCACTTACCATTAGGACCTCCTAATCCCAACATCCCTATGCCTCTTACCATTACGGAGGTTTAGGGAGCCTAATGCAGAGTTGTATGGCACAATGGGTTTATAGTAGCGATATATTACACGTCTACAATTTAAAAAAAAAAGAAAAGAAAAGTGTAGAGGTAGCGACCACCTCTACCTCTACTTGTTACCATGCAAAAATCGATGAAATTAAAAAAAAAGAAAAGAAAATACATAAAAGGAAGTGGTAGAAGTGGAAGCTACCTATACATTGTAAATACAATTAATGTAGCGGAAACCGCTACAAAATGTAGCGGAAACCGCTACCACTCTCTTAACATTAGCGGACCCTAAGTCTAGAAAAAGAACAACGAATCATAGAAAAACATCATGAAAAAATAGAGACGAGTACAACATCATGAAAAAATACAAACGATTACAACATCCTTACAACAATCATCCAAAAAAAAATACAACAGATCTATCTATAATATCCTGCATCACTATGACGCCCAGGCTGGTAAGGGGGAAGGGGGGCGGCTGAACAGGGCGCCAATTTGGTCAAGCTTCAGGCAATTGTCCAAAAACTCCTTTGTCAACAACATTGAAAAAGGGCGCTAGTTCGGAGCCATCTCTCCTGTATGGACGCCAAACTTCGAACGATCCCTTCCAAATATGCCATGCGCTGCGTAACACATCACGATTAATTGAATAGTAATAAATAATTATAGATAGTACTAAACAACATATATGTGGCCCCCATCGTACCTGGACCATCTCGGCCTCACGTGGAACTGTCGCTTGATGAGCATGTGGTCCTCTCAACAGATTTGGATGAGGCCGCTCTTGAAGCCATTGTAATATCCGCGATATTCCAAGCTTTTATAATATAAAGTTTATTATCAATTATTTTTCTCTAAATTAAAAGGAGGATTTTAATCGAATAAGAGTCTACTATACTTTTGGAAAAAGTTTAACAATACAAAGATCTTAGTCGAAAACTCGAAATAAATACTCGAGGGAGATAATTTAATAAGTGAGGATTTTATTTAAGAGAAACATCAACTAAAAATGATGAGTTAGAAGTGAATTTTTATTCATAAAATAAAAATACATAAAGGCTTAAAAATCACATTACAAAGTCTTGTAAAAAGAATGCAAGAGCCGGGATTTGAACCCGAGATCTCTTGCATCCTCCCCTCACACGCCCCACACTCTCAACCACTAGACCAATTGCACTTTCTTACTACACCACACCATTCTAATCAACTTAAATCAAATTAATCTCCTTCTTTTACAAAAAAAATAGACATCAGACTATGTCTGATGTGAGTTACGTTGATGTGAAATTGTCCAATGCATGCTTCTTCCACCACCATTGCCTTGCAAGACCACCCTTACTACATCATCTTCTCATCACCATAGAAGAAACACACCATTGCCCTATAGGAGAGCTTCTCCTCTTCCTCCATTGGTCAATTTCCATTGCCATGGATTGAAGACTTCATCACCTTGTCTATATAAACCCCTCTCAAGACTCACTTGAAGCTTTTGCTCTCTTCTCTAGCAAGAACACCTCTCCCTTCTATCAAGTGTCATTCTAGCATTCAAAAATCAGCCACTCCCTCTAAGCTATTCATCCATTCAAACACATAGAAACACCACCAAAAATCCTCTTTTCTTCCTTTGGAGCCACCGAACCACCACCGGGCCGCCACTGCCGGACCGCCGGTCGACCGCCGCTGCCACGCCGGAGCCGCCGGAGCCGCCGCCGCCCTTCGCCGTGCCGCCCTGCCGCCGAGCACCTCCCCTGCCCTCCCTCTCCAGTGTTCTGTAAAACAGAATACAGAAAGTATAAAATTCTATCTTTAAAAACTATATTATCCATATGTATTTATTTAATTACAAATCTTTTATAATTGTTAAAAGTATATATTAGATTTTATAGAATAAAAATATATGAGAGAATCTTGTTAGTTGAAGAAAAACTAGAAACTATATGTTTTTACCATAGTAACTTAAGAGAAATAAAAATAAGTAATTATATTCATGAAATTATTACATGCATGTTATTACAAGACATAAATAGATGAAATAAAATTAGTATAGTATGAAAAGTCCATTTTTAGCATTATCTTACCTTAGATCAAAATAAAATGTAGAGAAATATCATGCATGTATTTTTATACAAAAGAGGATATGAATTTATAACCTTATAAATCAAAAGCTTGCACAATAAAAATAATAGCATATTTTCAAGATTATAATAAAAAGTTCAAGTAGAGAAAAGCCTTGCATGGCATATAACATATATGATATAGAAATTATAAAGTGGGAAAAAATAGGATAAAATATGTTACTAGCATGTGAATATTAAATAAGAAATATTATTAGAATCTTGCTTGGAAAAGAAATAAAAATAGAAAAGATTCAATGTTAAGAACCATAATATATCATATTATATGATTATGATCAAAGAAGTTTTATGGATCATAAAGTATAAAAGAATTTTTGGAAATAGATCAAAGTTGTGAATGTAGTATGTTAAGTAGAATAATACAAATATTCTAAGATAATTATAGAATAAATGAATTGTTGGAAAAAGAAAAACATTCGAATATAAGGAAAATATTAGTTTATAAATTAAAAATATTAAAATAATAGTATGATCATAAGGTGAGAATTCAATAAGGGAGGAATATTTATGTTATACAAGATAAGAGAATATCTCTATAGATTTTATAAAACATAAAGGATTCTAGCAATATTATAAATAAGGGTAGCATAGCATATAGTAAATAATGGTAAGTTACCTAATCAAGCAACTTAGGAAATCCTATTGTAGGAAACTACTAAGTAGAGAATTATGAGTATGATATTTTTAGATAATAAGAATAGTGAGAATAAATACAATTTATTTTAAAGTATTTAAATTGATAATTATTTTAATAAAGATATTTTCGGAATAATAAGGATATTACCAAAACTAAAATAATAATAACGGAATATTATTATTTTAGGAAAAACTTTTTCTAAATTATTATTATAATAATTTAGAAACGTAAACTCTCTTATAAATAATATAAGAGGTAGTTCGAACTCTAAAAGTAAAAATCGTGTTTTGAGCTTTTTCGTAAATTCTATATCACTAGGTCGGAGTCCTCGCTCATAGTAGGAACTCGCCTAACTTTCGTCAAAAGCTCGTTGCTAAACTCGGTTACGCTAAGGCAAGTGGAATTTCCCCTTGTGCCCTTTTAATCCGTCTTTATACTATTTCTCGATGTTGGGAACGACTTGTATGCTTAAATAAAAATGAATCTAGGAAATATCGATTGCTAGATATAACGACTATTGTTAGCATAGATTGCGTTACATATTCCTTGATAGGATTATTTATGATAGTGTGGTATTATCTTGATTGTTACGATCTCGTTTCGAGATCGATGTCGAATTAGTGAGGGGCGGGGGATAGCCAACGCCTCTACATAACCCCACTAAGTCGTAAGTGCCTACGCGTTTGAAGTACGACTTTCGGGATCATGATCCTATCCGCTCTGATTGCAAGGAGGGATGAGCGCACTCTAGCTAAGTGCCGGGAAACGGAGTTTTTTCCTCGGGTGGCTCGGTTTATCCGTGTCCCACCACATACTCATTAAATCATAAATGGAAAGCGAATGTCTTTTATCACTAAGTAAGATAAGTGCCAAAGCACAATTAAACGGACTAGATCGGACCGGTCTCTAATGACCGATCCGGCCCTCGGTCTATTATGGGCGCGAGTGGTGATTGATTGATTGAATAAATGAAAGTTCCCAACATACCTTCTACTCTAAAGAAGACTACAATCTAGTAGTACTTCTCTTGCTC
Source organism: Fallopia convolvulus (assembly GCA_964016875.1). Classification (NCBI taxonomy): domain Eukaryota; kingdom Viridiplantae; phylum Streptophyta; class Magnoliopsida; order Caryophyllales; family Polygonaceae; genus Fallopia; species Fallopia convolvulus. The sequence continues at coordinate 6,263,315 of OZ024720.1, forward strand.
TTCAAGCTATCCCTTTCGGGATATGTTATCGTTAATTCTCGTATCTTAGCTCCACAAAGTCTAACCATCGTAAACACAACCCTTTATCCTCTCATCTATACTGACAAGTTGAAATTACCAAAGTACCCTCGGGAAATTCTAATCCCGCTCGCTTAGTCTCCTAGACTAATTCTTCTTTCCGCATGTTTGCCTGGCATTCTATCGCCCCTCGCGAATTATGTCAGATTCAGGAAACCATAGCAAGGCGAAGTGAAGGAAGGTGAAGGAAGTCAAGATTCGTTCAAAGATGTACTTTTATTTCCGTTTTAGTTTTAATATTACTCTATCTCCGAGACATGATGGATTTGGTGTTTGTTTTCAAGTAATCCTTAAGCTAAAGACAATGTAAGATATTTTGTAATGAACTAAGTCTCCTTCGGGAGCATGTTTTCCGACTTATGTATTATGTTTTATTCCGCATTTTAACTGTTCTATATCATTCTAAAAGCCTTGGGTGACTTTGGACGGTAAAGTCTGAGGTCATCGGCGGTAATACCCAATGTTGTAAAATAGGGGTGTTACAGCCATGGTATGTAGTCCTCGTCCATAGTGTAAGCGAATATGGCTATCTCCCCCTCGATTACCAAGGATTGGAAGCAGGAGTCCCAACGGTAAAACTCGTCACTGAAAAAAGACATCATAAGAGTAACAACTCAAACTCAATAATCTCTTCACCTTGTATGGCCTAATGATGTCCAACACAGGGATGGTCTAGTGGTAACCAAGATGCCTATAGCATCTATCGGGCATATATGGCTCCCTCGTGTCAAAGTAGGTGAGTACACCATGGTAACGGGACACCACAAGCTCACCGGTGGAAAAGTTAAGGCCCTGGCCCCACGACATCCAATAAACTTGATCCATCTTGAGCTCATCTAACTGGCACCATATAGTAAGACAATGCTGCTTGCTATTTTTTCGGCCATGTTCTGAATGGTAATGGGTCGGATCCCCACCCACCGATTTGCACAAGGCGGCCTCTATACATCGGAAAATACCTCCATATCCACGTCTATGAAATATATAAATATGTTATGTTAGATATATGTATGAATATTTACAAACAACTAAAAGTGCATATAAGGTTAAATATACTCACGTGTAGGACGAACATGCACCCACTGATACCCACAATATCCTTGCGGGTTGCACAACCCAACTGCCTGTACAAGTAGGCCAATGTAACCGCTGCCCATACATAATTTGAGGTCACCCATGGTCTAGAAGCAGATGCATGAGTCTATGATTGGTAGCGGCATCAGACTTGTCCAAAAACAACGTATTTCCGAGCAACATAAGCAAGTAAAGAGATGGGATCATGTGCAGGTCCCCTCTTTGTGCCACTAGGTTCGTCAACCTAATCTTTAAAGCGGTTGTGTTGATGCCACCGGCAGCAGTCTGCCTATTCACCTCCGCAAGGTCAACCCCTAACATGTGCGCCAACCTCTCGCGTATGCCATCATCCACATGCCCTGCCTTTACCTTTATGCCATTCATTGGCACATTCAGTATCTTCAAGACATCGTGGAATGTGATGGTCATCTCTCCCCAAGGAAAGTGGAAACTATTCGTTTTCGGGTGCCATCTCTTCACAAATGAAGAAACCAACACTCGGTCGATTTCCATGAATGTCCAATCGTTTAGATGACCCAAGCCGCTTTGGTTTACAAGTGTCACCCAATCTTGTCATTGACACCTATCCGCCAATTCTCTCAAGAGTTTTATCGCATCGGACCGACCTTGCACTTTAAGAAGTTTCGTCCACTGTTTATATTGCAACAATAAATAAGTTTTGAACATTATATATAATATCTAAATTTTAAAATCATGTGTCGTTCTTACCTCTTGGTTATCCCAAATGTGACATGCCCTATGTGTATGAAAGTGGGTGAGTAAGGACATGTCGGATGGGCCGCCACCATATCCGCCCTTCGGATGGACCGGGGGCATGAATCACGAGTCCATATAAGCAGGGATCTGATCATCATGGGCCGCGATATCGGGCTCCTTTGGAGCCGAGTAGTGCATTGGAGGGACCTGGGTCGGCAATTGTGAGCCCTCCGGGTTTGTGTACAACGTGAGTGGCATATACGACTTTTGAGGTGGCATACCATATGACCCTTGGGGTGGCATATATACCATAGCTCGTACTATCATAAGCGTACGACGCTTGGGGTGGATACTGCGGGGGGAGTTGGTAACCCCCGTATTGGGCATGACCGCTTGATTGACCAACATCAACATAGCTCGTACTACCATACGTGAGCTGGGTAGGGTCCGCATAAAGGTCCAAAAAAGACCCACCCAGCTTGTAGAAATCTTCCGGACCCGTGAATCGAACCTCCTCTTGAACGCTCGATCCACCAACGTTCTCCCTCGAGACCGCCTCGCTCTCATTTAAATTCATTGTTGGTCGGGAGCGGGATGCATTCCGCCTTCTTTGCGAGCTAGAAGACGGCGATGAGGTCTTTGATTTGGACCGAAACATACCCTGGAAAAATTACATTAATTTAAATATAAATAACGATATAATTCAATTTAAATTATAACATAGTACTTAAATGTGATGCGTATTTCTTTCTTTTGGACCACTTGAGACTTGAAGTTGATTTGGGACCACTTGAAACTAGAAAATTAAGAAATTGGAGGTTAGAAGGCAGAGGAAGAGAGCAATCGAATGAGGAAATTGAAAGTTATGTGGAATGGGTATTCTATGAAATGGGGGAGATGTCCGCATAAATAATTGCCTGGACGTTTTATTCTCATCGTCGTCACGGGTGGCCTTCGTTTCTCGTCCCACTGCAAAGCTGCATTGCGCAGTTCTCTGGCCCAATCAGTAGCGGTAGCAGGAGTGGCTACCGCTACTGGTGCAGATTCCCACACAAGAATTTGCACCTTTGACCCGTATTTATTAAAAAAATATCGGCAATTCCTACCGCTACTGGCACAAACTATGGGACCCACCGCTTCCCTTTCCTGGGTGCCCATCAATTCTGAATTGGGCGCCCTTCATTCGTCTACCATTAGATTACCACATTTTTCACCAAATAACTCGTTTATTTGACATATAATAAATTAATAATAATGTCGATTAACCGAAAATCACCCATATAATAAGGTACATTGTCTAAAACCACCTGTTCTATTAAAAATTACTTAAAATCACCCTTATATCTAGTCTCGTTGGTAAATGACCACCCATCGTTAAGATTCCGTTAAAATATTGTTAAAATAATAGAAACACCATTTTTTCTTTCATTCTATTTATTTGAATACCAAAAACTAATCTAAAAACAAAAAATATTAGCAAAACTAAATGAAAAAAAGATTAAATCAAATTATCTCATTCTTTTCCACTTCCTACGTTATCTCTGCTTCCTAGATTTACAAATCTAAACCTTAAAAAGGTCTACGAAGAAACTTGACTCACAACTTCCATCTAAATTTGTATCCCAAAATCCCTCTCTGAGATTAGACAATGGTGTTCAAGATGGCAATCTACGCTAAAGTTCTAAATTAATTTGGATTTATGGCTAGTAAAATCGGGTCTAGAAAAGTTAGGATTTTTTCAGATCTAATGAGATAATGGGATAGATCTTAGGAAAGGTGATGGTGTGGGTTGTAGAACAGACATGTGGTGGTGCAAGCGGCGGTAGAGCGTCGCGAAGTGGGCGGAAGAATTGATCCGCGGTCGTGCTATTTAGCTCAAATGGCGGCAGAGCAACTCAAGGCGGCCAATGTCACAAATCTGGGCTTGTGGTGTCCGATGGCTTGGTGGTGGAGAAGAGGTGGTGGGATAAGCATCGACCCAACTCCTCACTCATTCATTCTCTGTCTTTCGATATAGATCTGATGGTATAAATTGCTTTTGTTCATCCAAAATTTGTTTGGGCTGGTATATGCGTTTTTACGACTTTTTTCTTTTTTGGTTTGTTTTAACTAATTTTATTTTTATGGCCTGGATATCATTTTAATATATTAAAATTTGAGGGGTAAAATTGTAATTTTACAAATTTAACAGATAGTGAACAAACAAGAGGTCACATAGTAACAAAAATGAATATAAGGGTGGTTTACTGGTTTTAAATAATTTTAAATAAAAAATTTGTTTTTTGAATGTACCCTATTTAGACCTGTCAATCGGGTTGGGTTGGGCGGGTTCAGGTTCGGTCATTTCGGGTTCGGGTTAAATCGGGTTCCGGGTCGTTATGGGTCACGGGTTAATCGGGTCAGGTTGTAGCGGGTTTTCGGTCGGGTCGGATTGACCAGCGGGTCTAAAATATCCTTTTTTCTTATGATTATTAAAATCAATTTTTAATTAAATAATAATATTTAATTATAATATATTAATTTCATTTATTTTAATAATAAAATATATTATAAGTTTCAAAATAAATTTAAAAAATTCTATAAATATGCTAAATTGGTCGGGTCAGGTTAGCGGGTTAGGTCAGTTTTTGACAGGTCTAACCCTATTATATACGTGGTTTTCGGTCAATCCCACTAATAATAAACACTTTCTCTAAAACAAACAAACAAAGACCATGTAACATCTAAAATTGGGACTTTATGATGTATCATAAGTAGAGGTGTCAAACGGGTCGGTCAGGTCGGGTTCGGGTTCGGTTATTTCGGGTTCGGACTGAGTCGGGTTCGGCTCGTAACGGGTCACTTGTCAAATCGGGTCTGGTCATTGCGGGTTGTCGTGCGGGTCGGGTCGACCTAACAGGTCAAGAAAATTGATTTTTTAACAATTATTAAAATATTTTTTATTTAAAAATGATATTTAATAATAAATCTATTATTCTTAAAATATAACAAATTGGGTCAACCCAACGGGTTTCGGGTTTATCGGGTTCAGTTTATTTTAATTTCGGTTTCAAATTTTCGGATGTTAATCCTAAATTTTTTGATCAATTCAAATCAATTTTTCGAGTAGAATAAGCTTTTGACACCTCTCATCATAAATCACAAGTCATAACTCATAAGTAGTGGCGACATGAACATAGATAGTTGGAGAATCGTGTTGACGTCATGCGGTCATGGGCTCTTGTTTGGGTCCGTTCACATCCGGAAAATCCGGTTGGAGTGTTAGACAGTAAAAGTACACTATCCATGTATAGTCTCTTCACTTTTCCCTCTGAAACACACTTTCCAACTTCCCCATTGCAGGTCGATTGAAATCCCAGGGAAAGAATCTCTCTTTTGGCGGGAGCTTTTAAAACATCCCCAAAATTTCCCTCTCGTCGCTTTCCCCAATGACCCACCCAAGATTTTACCCAATCGGAAAATTTCCTTGATTAAAAAATCTACGATTTCCACTATTTTGATATAAAAATTTGGGCATATATATCATATATTCCATATTCGAATCGTACTTTCTTATTCGCTTTGCTCTGCGAACTTCTGAGTCGGTGATTCCTTCCCAAAGACTGGACGTAATTGTTACGCATGGAGGAAGAAGCAGATCGCGCGGCCGTTGTGGTTAAGGAGGAGGAAAAGGACAAGGCTGCTTCTGGTTCGGACGGTGATGGTGTTTGCCCTAAGATGGAATCCGGCGAAAGCGAAGAAGCGGCTAGGGTTGATGGCTGTAAGACCGAAGGCGGTGACCATGAAGAGGGCGTTACCGTAGAAGAGGAGGAGAATCCTGCTCCTAGGGTTCTACGGAGAACGGGCAGGGTAAGGAAAACTGTCCGGCAAGATCAAAACTTTGGGGACGATAGTGATTCCGATGAGAAGAAGACCTCTTCTAGGGGTAAGGGTAAGGGTAAGAGTAGAGGTGGATGTCGAGGAAGGGCCAGAGGAAGAGGCTCGGCGGGAGGGGGGCGTGAGAAGAAGAAGCGCACGGAAGATGTTTGCGAAAATGCCTCCGACAGGGAAGATGATTCGAATGGCTCTGCGAAGAGGAGGAAGAGAACGAATGACGCTAGTCCTAACGCAGACGAGGATGATGATTCTGTGAAAGAAGGCAATGCTTGTTATTCGTTGAGGGCCAAAACTAGATCAAACAAGATTGTGGAGGCGCCGATGCCCGTGATTAATAAGGATGATAATGTAATTAGCTTCTTCCTGTTATTTTTGTGATTCAGTTTTCTTTTATGACTTGAGTAATCATGTCCAATTTTTGGGGTTTGTTTTATCTGACTGCCAGGGGGGTCAAAATGAGTCCAATATGTGCCATCAATGCCAAAGGAATGACAAAGGAAGAGTAGTCCGTTGTACCAAGTGCCGGACTAGAAGATACTGCGTGCCTTGCATAGCTAATTGGTATTCCCTTTTTCTTTTCCTTTTTCTGTTTTGAGATGCTATTCATCAACTCATTGCTTTGTATTTGAATAGATTTTTTTCTATGTTGCTGTATATATGTTTGTCCTCTTGGATTAGTAAAATTGGCCCGCATTTTCAGAATTTCTATGAATTGTAATTTTGTTTATCTTCAATGGTGTGTTTGTTGTGATTCTTAATCATTTATATTGCATTATAGTTTATTGGTCGTGGATGCTAGACACATTATATTGCAAAATATGCATTGTCTTGCTTTAGGTTTTAGTTTTGTTTGGCCTGTATGGAATTACAGGTACCCTGGAGTGTCTGAAGAGAAGATTGCAGAAGCTTGTCCATTCTGCTGTGGTAATTGCAATTGCAAGTCGTGCCTGCGTATAGATAGCCGAGTCTCTGTTGAAGCTCGTAAGCAGGTATCTGTCGGTCATGGTGTTTGCCTTCTTATATGTATTGAGATAATATGCATTTGTTTAATTTACTGTATATTGTACAAAATGATTCCATGAACCAGCATCACACTTGGGATGGATATGCTGTCCTTGTTAATTTATTGCTTTGAACTTACTACCTCCAAGATTTTCTGATTATTATCTCATGCTACTTGCAGTTGAAGAAAATAGCTGATTTTGAATGTAGTAAAGGGAAGGAGCTTCGATATTGGTTGTATTTACTCGAAATCATTTTGCCATCACTAAAGCAAATGAGTGAGGATCAAATATTGGAGAAAGAGGTTGAGGCCAAGATTCAAGGTATACTTGTGTTCCATAACTTATAGTATATCTCTGGTTTACATAACATGAACACTCTTTTTATTGTCTCATGCACACATATATGCCTGGAGTATCTAAGCTTATGCTTTTGTCCTTTGGTGATGATAGACTTGTTATTTCTTTAGAATAATACTTTGATTAGATTTATGCCAGTTTTTCTGTTTTTGTTTTGTTTTGTGATTCAATTGTTGGTTCCCTGACCTCTCAATGGTGCTTTTTTTTGCCGCAGTTGCTTGAACAGATATATTTTTAGTCTTTATAACAAATTAACAATCAAAGAGTTACCTAATTATATTAGATAATATTTGATGATTTACACTATCTGTTGAAAGCAATTAAAAAGCCTAAACATTCATATAGATAATTTACAGATAGTTCTCTAGTAATTTTTGTGGCAGATATGGCTGACATGCTATGCTCAATGTACACTAATGTGGGCTTGTGGAGATTTGACATATCAAGTTGTGTTAAAGGTCATTTCAACATACTGACTGACTGTTCTTTCACAGGGTTGTCGGTATCAGATCTAAGACTTGAATATACTTCATGCCCCCTGGATGAACGTGTCTACTGGTAATGTATTTTTTGGCTTCCCTTTAATTTATTTTCTACTTTTTGGCGGAATACTTGTAATATCCTATCTGAAAAGTGACCTAATGATGCATATATTGGATGGAGGGCTGTAGTTAGTATTCTGATGCCTGTACTTTCCTCTTTTTTTGTTGCAGTGACAACTGTAAAACATCTATATTTGACTTCTTTAGAAGTTGTCCAAATTGTTCCTGTGATATGTGCCTCACTTGTTGCCGAGAGATCCGTGATGGACATCTGCAAGGAAGTGATGTGGCTGAGGTGACGGAAATCAGATCCAGAGGGTTTGGCTACTTGCATGGGGTTATGAATGATGACTCTTCCCGTAAACCGAAAAGATCCCGTTTGATGTATTCAGAGAATCGTCAGGATGATAAAACATCAACGCCAAAGCTAGTTTGGAGGGCAAATAAAAATGGCAGCATTTCCTGCCCTCGGCCGGAATGTGGCAAGGCTATGCTTGAGTTGAGATATATGTTTAAAAAGAGTGTTTCGGATCTGGTCAAGAAAGCAGAAGAAATTTTAACCAATTCCAATAAGAAGTTCAAGATTGAAGCTGCTTATACGCCTACTTGTTCTTGTATCTCTGTAGAAAACCTTGATTCTATCGAAGGAGAAGTTCTAAAAGCAGCAAATCGTGAAAATAGCAATGATAATTATTTATACTATCCTGATGTCAGAAGTATTCAGCAAGGAGACTTGAGACATTTCCAGTGGCATTGGGCAAAAGCACAACCTGTTATTGTCAGAAATGTGCTGGATAATGGAACTGGCTTAAGTTGGGACCCAATGGTTATGTGGCGTGCTGTTCGTCAGATAAAAAATTCGAATCATAGTTTAAACCTGGGTGTTACTGCGATTGATTGTCTTGATTGGTCTGAGGTCAGATTCCTTGATTGTCATTTAGCATTTGTGTTCATCACTCGTATTTATGTCTTTGTTAAGTATGTTTTTTGTTAAACAAGCTAGGCATTTTAGCAATCCAAGTTGTAGGATGCAGATTTGTTTTTTTTGTCGTTCCAAAATTGTTTTTGACGTATGATAATTGCTGCTAGATGAGAAAATTATGAAGATATTTTTTTGGGGTTGAAGTGAATGTTCTTTATGTTGCAAGAGGTAAAAAAATGACATGCTTATTAATCCAAAAACAACTACTTTTATTGTCCTCTCACATATGTTTTCGACAACATTGTTTCTTTATTAAAACTAGGGCTAAAATTACACATTTGCTCCCTAACATTTGTGGCTCTCTTCATGTTGGTTCTCACCTTCTATTCATTGTAATAACATGAACAGCAGAAAAAAAGCCTGTTGATGTTGTTAAATGATTTGGCATTAATGCTTCTGTGTTAATGTTTCCCACTTCTGATGTTTTTTTTTTCCTGCTGTTTTTACTCTTTTTGATATCTGATATTCATTAAACAACATCAACAGGTTGATGTCAATATTCATCAATTTTTCAAAGGGTATCTTGAAGGTAGAGAAGATGTAGAAATGTGGCCTCAGATATTGAAACTGAAAGACTGGCCACAATCTACAGAATTCGAGAAGCAATTACCACGGCATGGGGCTGAATTCCTATGTGCTTTACCATTTAAGGAGTATACACACTCACGACAAGGTGTTTTAAACCTTGCTGTCAGCTTGCCTGAAAAATCACTAAAGCCTGATATGGGACCAAAGACCTACATTGCTTATGGTTTTGCACAAGAACTGGGACGTGGAGACTCTGTAACTAAGCTTCACACTGACATGTCTGATGCGGTACTCATTTTAAATTAATCAATTTTCTTGCTTTTTTTGTATGATTTGAAAATGAGCTACTGGGCTGTTTAGTTGAGGCCCTTGGGGTTTTATAAAAACAGACATTTTTTGCAATACCTAAAGCATTTTAGGGCTTGGTGACAAGGCTGGTCCCATTATATTCTGAATAATAAAGAAACCCTATAGAAAAAAATCATCATTTAAGGCAATTCCTGCACTCCTTTTTTTCTACTTTGTCTCATCATTTGTGTCTTTGGTTTATTAGGACCCTTCTCATAGCTTAAAGTTTTTTGAAACCTCTTATTCTTAGTTGTCCCTCTGTGTCCTTATTTAGTCACATTTTCACTGCTCTTGCTGTTTAAATACTTGAAGATTTTGAGCTGAATTTTTGCTTCTTCATTCATAGTTGATAAAGCTTCATCAGAATGACTAAACTTGAGCTACAGTGATCTTGTTTTCCATATTTTTTAAATATACGAGTGCCTTGTTTTTGTGAAATTCTTTTATCATTATGTTGAAGATGGTCTGCATGCCAAATGATGACTAGGATTCTTCTATAGTAGAACATTCTAGTCATGATTGCTTCTACACTCTTTCTTTAGTTAATTTGCAACTTTTAACTGTTAATGTCTCAGGTTAATATCTTGACACATACCGCAGAAGTCAAATTCAAACCTGAACAGCTAGAAAAAATTCGTGCCTTGAAGCGAAAGCACTTAGCCCAAGATCAAGTTGAATTGTATGGTTGTGGTTTGCATGAGCATCATTTGTCTACAAATGGTGTCGAGATTGATCTAAAAGCTGTGCATGCTGATCAAGTGAATATTGGATCTGGCACACTTAGTGCTACTGCAACTGGTGAAGACACTTTGGTCTCTCGATGTGTGGAGGACTGTCAGCCTGAAGGCAACAATGAATCTAATGGACAATCTGAAGGGGATCCAGACACAGCTTCTGTGGGTTTAGGAATTCATCATGAAGATTGTTCTGAAAAGGAATCAAATATCAAGAGTACTGGACTTAGTTTCTCTGAGGGTGTTAAAACAGTTGCTGGTGGTATGGATGTGCCTTCAGATGAGAAAGGTGGTTGTGATACAGAAAGGGCTGAAAATGATACTCTGAAAAGTAGTGGAAATAAGGGGAAGAAGAAATCAAATATGCATAGCCAGATAAAGAAGGGAGATACAGGGAATGGAAATTATCTTGATGCAGAAGAAAATTTATCCGTGGAAGGAGGAGCTCTTTGGGACATCTTCCGTCGGGAAGATGTTGATAAGTTGCAAGAATATCTTAAGAAGCACTTCAAGGAATTTAGGCACACACACTGTTTGCCACTTGAAAAGGTAAAAGAAATCATTCTGTACACAGCTTGTTAGAATCCTTTTCTCTACTTTCTGATTACTTGTAGCATTGATGTTTCACACGTCTTTAGTTTCTTTTGTGGGATGACACGGCCTTATAGTTTTCATGTTTCACGAGTTTCTCTTTCTGTTTTCTAACAGGTTGTACATCCTATACATGATCAAACTATGTACCTGACCGAGGAGCATAAAAGAAGGCTCAAAGATGAATATGGTTTGTGATTAACTAGCCGCAAAAGGTTTTTGGTACCATCTGACATCTGCTAATATTGCAAATATGCTGTATGTTTTTTTTATCCATGTAGGAATTGAGCCATGGACATTTGTGCAAAAGCTTGGTGATGCTGTGTTCATTCCTGCAGGATGTGTTCATCAAGTTAGGAACTTAAAGGTAAACAATTCAAACTCAATGCCAGTTTTAATTTATTGTTTCTAGATGTTTTATACATATTGAATATATCATCATTCTGAATGTTTCGAAATTTGTTATGACAACCACCTTATCTTTGATAGTAGGTTATTAACGGTTTGAAATAAACTGCACTAACTAGAAAGCATTTTGTACAGCAGCTGGCAAATTTCATTCTGCATGTGACTTTGAGAACACTTGCATTGATCTTAAAATAAACTGCTACATCGGAATTTGAGGGGTCATGATGGGAGCACCTTGCCCAAGGGAAGGAGGTACACCCGATAGACCCAAGAAAAACTGAAATTCAACTATGTGACAATAATAACTAAATTTAGTTAGAATGCACCAAAATTAATATAGAGACTAAATTCATCTCAAAGGCAGTGTATAAAAGCCAATGAACATGAGGATGCTCCCCAAAGGCAGTGTATATAGTTGAGAAACAAAATGGATAAATTTTAATAATGATTCCTATAAGATCCTTTTTGATGGATCTAAACAACACAATAATGTAGTGGGATATGGTTATGTAAATCGAGAAGCAAATTTGGATAAAATTTAACAATGAAGAATAGAAAATTTGGCAACAAAGCCGTCCTATTAGGAATGCATAACTTGTGTGTTGATAAATTACCTAGTAGAAAAATGGGAATGCAATGGGAATTAGAATTGATTACGTCACACTATTGGATTATTGCCAGTTTTTCTGTAGAGAAGCAAATAGGTGAACTACCCTAATTACTTATCCTAATAAAAAAAAATTTAAACATAAAAGCAATATTAACTGTGTAAATTTATAAGCAGTATATTAACTGTCATGCTTTCATATTATGCGTATGAATCTTTTTAACTACTTTATACTTAAAAAAATAACAAATTTATATGCATTATGTTAATTGTGCTTGTGCTTCTGTTCTTATTTCTGATTACTGATTAGTATGCTGGAATTAACAAATATTCTCTGCAGTCCTGTATTAAGGTTGCTCTTGATTTTGTGTCACCTGAGAATGTCAAAGAGTGCATTCGATTGACTAAAGAATTCCGTGTACTTCCTCATAACCACAGGGGCAAAGAGGACAAGTTGGAGGTAAGTTATTTATGGTATTTAGCATACATATACCCATTTGTATATATCACTTGTGCTATCATTTAAGATCTCAATGTCTTGAAATTCAGGTTAAGAAAATGATGCTGCATGCGGCACAGAAAGCTGTGGAATTCTTCAAAGATATGGTAAATTGTCGATAATTTTATACTTGCTGAACTCCTCATCTGATTTCAGTTTATGTCTCCATTGCTGTGTGACTTGTCAGCAATTCTGGTCGCTTTGCTGTCTATAGTATTGTTAACAATATGAAACTGCTTAATTAAATTTTCTCCTGTGTGGCTAGACATTTCATTTTTTATTTTCTACAGTTCAAGATATTGGGATTGGAGATGTTTGACAGTTCCAGGCTTTTGCTCACGATGATTTAGACATTTAGTGAAACATTATTTTCTTTATATTTTAGTGTTGGCTTCTCAACTTGAAAGCTAGTAATTTTAACTTCGGCTGCCTGAAGATATATATTATATATCTTGATTTATGATTTTTGTGTTTTTCCTTGTCCAGGAGCAGTCAGAAGAAACAATCTGATAGCCATCCACCTGAGACTGAAATGTAAATCTTTGCAGCCTATGGTTCAGCTTATATGGATTTTAGTTCTAGTATAGGGCTTGCCCCTTCTATATATCTAATTTCAACTAGTTACCACTTACCAGCTGGTGTAATCGACATGGTTAGTTTTGCTTCTAGATTATGCTGTAAAATTGGCATCTAACTCTGTTGTCTTTCTGATTATCCACTTTTATCCGGTCTGATCAGTAATGTTAACCGAATCGAAGTGATTAGGAGCACTGTGTAATGTTTTGGGTTCATTCAGTGCTCTTGCTCTTATTTGTAATGTAATTTAGTGAAGACCCTGAAAGTAGAGGCAATTAATTTGATTAGTTGTTGCCTCCTTAGCAAGCAAACACACGGTATAACACGTTTTTTAAGACAATACTTGTTATTTTATTATGGTGGTTGAATTTTGTTTGTAGTTACATTACATTTACCAAACGTCTAGTCAAGTGTTACCGTACCAAAGAGGACGTTAGATTTCGTGGTGCCATTAACATACGTTAGATTTTGTTTGCGTAGTTAGATCTCTGAACAATCGTCTCTCGTGAACAACTAAAAATCAACTTTGTAAGCGAAATCCCTAGAGTCTGAATTTCAAAAATCAAAAGCACATGAACATTTGATTATCGTTTTAGTTGCGACCTAGAGCATACAATATGGAGCGTACTTTATATTGACAACTCTAAAGTCATTATAAATTATACTCGACATAATTTTACATTCTAAATGACCGAAGCTCACACCTAAATTGCCAAGTCTTCTAGCAAAAGCAACTTCTCCAAGAGAACGTTAATTAAATACAAATTCGGTCTTCATTACACCATACTGCATTACAAACAACAATAAATATCTTAACACTCGGAAAATTATACTGTTATTACACAATACCCAGTCTAATAAACAATCAAACTGGTCAGTCAGCTTCATCAGCAGTAAAATCAGGCTCCGGAGGCTTGGGTGGCTTAATCAAATCCGGCGACCCCCTCGAAAGCCGATACCGGTGGACTCCACGAAGAGCATTGGCTGCAAACTTAGAAGCCAAAAACGTAGCCCTAATACTGTACGTTCCCGTACTACCACCCCCTTTACTATTAAGCGAAGCCTCGGCTTCTTCCTCCTCTCTCCTCCTCTGCTCCATCGCCTTCCTCTTCAAATGGCGCCTCCAGGCCGCTTGAATAAACCGAGCGGCCCACGTTCTCCACTGCTGAGAGTAGAACCGAAACGTGTGCTGGACTTGTCTACTGTGAAGACGTCGGAATTGACTAGCTACAAATTTGAGTTCTTCGGCTTCAAGAGCAAATGCCTCTACCTCTGTTACGGCTTTTACGGTTCGGGTTGAAGATGGGAGGTTTGATCCGGATTTTGGGTCCAATGCCCATGTCAGAAGCTCTTCACCACAGAAGTCGCCTTCTGCGAGATTGCTACGGTTTAAGAACCCGCTCCGACCGCCGTCGGTTGTTTCGCTTACTAAACGACCGCGTATTATGAAAAGCATTTCAGCTACGGGGTCACCTTCTCGGACGATGAAACTGCATTCGGTGTGTAAGCTTGGTTTTAGCCTTTCGCATATGGCGTCTAGAAGTCTCTCGTCCATGTTCTCAAATAGAGGAACCTGACAAAATTTATGAAACAAATTCACATGAAAGAAGCTCGTCGTCATCATTGACCCAGTGAGGCTCCGCTACTTCACATAAAATAGAATTCCATAAAATAGGATTCCGTTCCAGTAGAGTTACTATGGGTAGAGTTGGTTAAATCTTGAACATAATCTATAAATAAAGGGTTAAGATTAAAAATGATCACTCTCCTTATCTTTTTTATTTTATATATTTTTATAGGGTTTATCTTTTTCCGTAAGAGAGTTTATTAGATGATCTACCTGTTGCAAAACTCTTCCAAAACAAGACCCCATAAAAATGCTATCTAATTTATGTATCTTACAGAAATCGATAGAAGGGATGAGAAACTTACACGCCTCACTAAAGCCAAACAGAGATGCCTCTTGATGTCCCTCCTTAAATCCTTTGGTAAAGTACTGACCAAGCTCTCTTCATCAACCCCACGCGTTTCAAGCCACTTGTACTGATCATAGCGTCTAACACGGTCCTTGAGCTCTGAGGGGAGCAAACGGTGATGCATCCATTGCTCGGAATCCCGTCTCTTGACCCTCATCTCTTCTAGTCGAATAGTAAGAGACTGCAGATAGGTCTGGACAACAAGAAAATCTGTCTTAATATAATTCATTCATTCAAACCTCAAACGAAGTGTTTGGTTTAGGAAGGTCGGGTCCATTTGCCACATAATCTGATAGGTCCATAAGAATTTCAATGGCAAACTATGGTTATCTCCTAATCAACCTTAGCCTACAGGAAGGCAAACGGTCTTAAAATGGCCATAAGAACCTTAATGTCACATTACAGACTGAACAGAATGGATGGCATTCCCTTAAAAAGAAGTCTATTATTTACCTGCATATTCCCAATCAAGAGTGCAAAGAGAATGAGCCCAGCTATGGCTAAAGCAATGGAGAATATAACCTCTCCAGGATATGTGCTGGTTTGGAGCCCTTGGCCTAGAGTACTGAAACAATAAACAGATAAGGGAACAGCAATGAGTAGTCTTCGATTACTAATCGGATGCTGAAAAGGAGGATAAAGATCAGAAACATGAAAATGAGAAGAAGATTTAGATAACCAGCAGGAAATGTAACAAACTCTAACATATGATATAAAGAAAGATTTTAAAAGACTGCCTGATCAAGATTAGATCAATTGTTGATAGATATTTACAAACCATAAGTAGATATTGAGATGATTGAGTTCACCAGCAGGAAATGTAACAAACTCTATAGTCTCTCCTTTACCTCAAGTTCTGTAGTCCCCACCATAGACAGTAACAGTACTTTGACACAAAGTTTGTGGATGATATGATGCGAGAATTTAAAGCTTGTGAGAAGATTCCAAAATCAAATGGTGGATTATCACCCTCAGTTGTGCAATGTGCACTAAGAACTGAGCTACTATTTTTATTCCATTCATCATAGCCACCCATGCCTTGTGGGTTGCTAGTACAGTACAAGAAATTAGTACTTGTGCATACTGTACGATTCATAGAACATGCTTCTTGCCAGCATGCATCATTACGCTCCACAGCTAGCAAGTACCAGAAAGCACCAACAATCTGCAAATTTTCATCAAGTCAGGCAGATATAGAAGAAGCCAAGAAGGGGGTTAGGGGAATAAATGTTTTCTGTTTTGCCCTTTTCCATTCAGAAATTGAGGATGAAGTACTTTTACAATAAAGGCACTCTGTCTATATTAAGGGAAATTGATAGGATTCTATATTTCATTCCTTTCAATATTTTATCCCATGCTATTTCATGAGTCTGCAGGATAAGAGTCTTTAATGTTAGCTAGAAGATAAGAGTCCTTGATTTTAGCTTGAAAATAAATTCCCTGATTTTTAGCTTGGAGAATAAATGCCCTGATTTTCAGAAATCAGTATGCCTTAATTTTCTCCCTCAATAGGAGGGTGATGTGCTATTTAAACCTATGTCAAGGTCAGTTGTAATCATCCAGAAAATTATCAATATATCAGAGTATTTTTCATCCTATTCGCCTAAGTACGAGATCCTTGTGCTTAGTGGTTTTGCCTCAGAAATCTTGATGCATTGTTGAAAATCATCAATAAACTAATTAAATCCAAAAAATATGATATGATTATATTTGCTGCATAGAGAATACTAAGCAATGGATTAAAATACATATGAGTTGAAGCAACCAATGGAGTAGCTTACATGACTAGCAAGCATGTACAATAGAAGATAATACACAGCACCAGCCCAAGCAGTCTCAGCAAAGACACCTGAGGTCCTCTTTAATTCTGATGTTAAGGGTATCATCCGGATGAACCTTGGTATATACTGAAGTAGGATAATGAAAAGCAAAGCCTCTTTTGTAGCTAATACATCTGTACCTTTTGATCTTTCCAAATACCTCCAGACAACAATCTGTATCACTCAACAAAGGACGATATATTATTTTAGTACATAATTTTGTGTGTCAACTTTCAGTGTAAGAAAAGACAAAAAAAGATCAACCATGGGCTGATAACAAATAGAATATATTGCAAATATCTAAAATTTACACAGCTTGGCAGTTATTTCATAAAACTAACTGATTTATTAATTCAGCAGTAAAAGCAAAGCAAGATCCTAATGAGAGAAGAGAAAGAAAAGTCAGCAGTAAACATACAAGGCTTCAACAATACACAAAAAATATGGTACAATATAAGTAAATCAAGTACACTGAACAGAAAGCCATGTATCAAAAAAGCAGGTGCAAGCACAATACTATAAGCATTACAGCAAAACACACATCCAAAAGCATTATATCTTTACAAAAGACAACACATTATAATTGACCCACACCTGTGGAAGAGGTAGCACAGCCAGAAAATCAACTATAAAGTATGAGCAGAGGTAACGCTTGGCAATTTTTGTTGGATCAATAACAAGTTCACCCCGGCCAAATACACGGGATGATGGAGCAATGTATGCAGTCCGAAACTGGAGAGCCATATGGAAAAGATAAAATGCATCTATTATTGTCCTCAATGTCGTTGCCGCAGTTGCTAAATTTCGGTCTATGGTAAGACAATTTCCTTTGGAATTGACAACTGGCAGATAGAAGAACAATGGATCCACAGAAACCGAGAAAATACATGATATAACAAAAAGCTTATTCCAGAACTGAAGAAACTTGTCTTGTGGATCCAAAATCTTTTTTTCTGACACCTTTAGATCTTCAGGGAACACGGCACGTGACACCCCCCGTCCAAGTGATTTTCCAATGGACCACAATCCTTCGGATCCTTTTCTCATGCCCATCTTAAAAGAGTTTGATGACCTTGGATTGTTTGCAGAGCTTATGCCTTGCATACTAAAGCCCCATTTCTTTGCAACATTGGAATCAGATGAAAGAGATGTTCTAGAGTCAAGGTCATCCAACCTGCACAATCAGCACAAGATTCCTGGAGAACCTTAGTAGGGCTAAGAAATTAACAAATGTAAATACTTACAACAGTGTACATACAAAAGGCGAGATACAATAGCAAATAGCATTTCAACATTAACCTAGTACACTGTACACACATGATTGGATAAGAAACTTGAACTATTTGCCCTTTTCATTGGAATTCAATTTGTTATAGAAGTAAAGGGAAACAATGTCAACAATAATAAGGAACTTATACTTATCAAATATCTACTTGCAACATTCTTTTTTATTTTTTTCTCTCAAAACTCAAAAATTACACTACGCTTTTTAGTTGTTACTTAAAGCATCATGTCATTGTAGAATAGTTCCTGGTTACTGGAATACTGGATGCATAGTCTGTTACTCCGATATACTATTGACCCACAACCATTTGAAAAACAGAAAATAAAAACCACATCCATTCATCCCTTGTTCTAATTAAAATGGTGGGCTGTGGGAACTTGTCTAATTGTCTACTATATATTCTCATGGATTCTACAAATTTAATTGTATACTTGGAATTTGCAAGTGTTTTTCTTGCATTACATGCACATGTGTATTGCAGAGAGGAAAAGAGATGGAGATATTACCTTACAAACTTCTCTCTCTGACTGCCCATACAATCAGATGTGTAACTGCAATCCAGCATTTCCAGTACTCATATATGGCCTTAAGCTACAAGCCCAAAACGAGAAGTCATATAACAAAAATAAACGGAAATAGACATAAGCTAAGAAAGAGGGGAAGAAAAGCTTAAATTTCTCAGGATAAGGACGTCAACGGAGCAACAAATAAAACCTCCTAAGCATCTCATTTCATACAATATTCATGTACAAAGCAGGATGCACAACAGACTCCTAAATGGTGAGAGCATGAAATTTTTTCTAAGTTCATTTAGCATCACAATGACCAATATTTATACACACAGTGCAAAAGCAGCAGAAGCCTTCCCTGGTTCAAAAAGCACTCCAGCATTTCTTCAGCTGGCACCATAGCCACCTATCTCCGCGCAAACAACACAAACCCAAGAGACTATTTTGGATGCTTAAGTATAGATATATGACATCACAGGTGCATATGGAGGTTGAATCAATTTATTAAAGATCAAATCCAAACAAGAGGCCGGGTCAAAGCTACTATCACCAACACTGAAGAAGTCAGTTCGATATTTTGTACCATCTCTTTCCTAAACGCACTGACTGCATCCAGATACTCTAGTGAGCAAAAACTAGGAAGTACCACATGATCTCCTTCCCAATCCAACCCCTCTCACATCAAGTAGAACTAGTATATTTTGCAGAGGGGGCGTATAGGTAAGCAAGATCAGATTTATCTAGAGTAGGATATGATCCGTTTAGCAATTAGCAATTAGCAATTAGCATCACAGACCAAGTCACTTCAATTGCAGGCCTTTTCACTTCAATTGCAGGCCTTTGCACGCTAGGTTAACTTCGCACATTGTACAGTGCCACTACTCCCAAATTAGAAAATTAAATGCGAAAAGGCACCAAAAACAATCAATTGATCACCATAACAAAACGTAAACAATCAGAAGCAGAAACGAACGAAGAGAACGAAAGAGAGAGGAATTACATGTCGATCAACGAATAGCAGATGGAGAGGGGGAGAGAGAGAGAGCGGGGTGGAGAAATGAAGTAAAACTTGGAACTTTTTTCGGTTATAAGCTCTTTTGGAAAAAAAATTCCGCAAATAGGCTCATTTTTAAAACATTTCCGGACATAGGCTGGCTGGAGAGGTTCGGGAAAGTCGCTGATAGGAACAGCGATTTTTTGTACCAAAGTCGTGGTTCACTAGAGCGACTTTATAACACCAATTTAAAAGGTCGATGCTACACACCAATTTAAAAGGTCGATGCTATGCACAGCAGCGTGAGATGGGTCGTAACATATTTATGAAATAATATAGGAGTACTCCTTTATTTCTACAAAATTATTTTATGAGTTAAGATCTTGATCATTCAGTGTTTATTTTACACATGCCAAAACATACGTTTGTTTTACTGTTTTTATACGAAGATGTTTGGTAATTTTACTTTATTTTATAAAAATGGATCTTTTTTATAAAAAAACATCTCATTAGATCTCACTAGACCTGTTAATTGGGTCGGGTCAGATCAGACGGTTCGGGTTCGATCATTTCGGTTCGGGTTAAATCGGGTTCAGTTTGTTATGGGTCACGAATCAATCGGTCGGATTGTAACGGGTTTTCGGTCGGATCGGGTTGACCAGTGAGTCTAAAATATCCTTTATTATTATTATAATATCAATTTTTAGTTAAATAATAATTTTTAATAATAATATATTATTTTCATTTATTTTGATAATAAAGTATATTATTATATTCAAAATAAAATTTAAAAATTCTATAAATATACTAAATCGGTCAACCCAACGGGTTTCGGATTTCAACCTAACGGGTTTTGGATTCTATCGGGTTCGATTAATTTTGAGTTCCTAGTTTAAATTTTCGGGTCTTAACCCTAAAATTATCGGACATTTCGAATCGGATTAGCAGGATAGGTCAGCTTTTCACAACTCTAGATACGACGCTCTTTTTTTTTTTATATAAAAATGGGTATAGAAGATCTCAAAGCCTAAGACTTTCTTTTTTTTTTATTATAACCATTTTAAGGAGCAGCAACTTTGGATTTGTAATTTTTCTTTGACGATATGTGCACAAATTCGCTGCTAGGTAGGTTTTTTTTTTTGACGTGAAATGTATAAGTCGTTGTTCATAACAGCGACTTTGTGACTTTGATATACAAAGTCGCTGAATGAAACAGCGACTTTAAATCGAACCTCCTTTGCCAGCCTATGTCCGGAAAATTTATTAAAATAAGCCTATTTGCGGAAATTTTCTTTTAAAAGAGCCTATAACCCAAAAAAATTCGTAAAACTTGGGAGTCCACCGAATCAATCAATCGATAACTTCATCTTGATAAAAAGACTTTAATGCCCCCGTTAAGTCTTACCATATGTGCAGAGAATCCGCCGGCTGAAACAAGTCAAAACTTGTCTTTCTGCGTGGCAACTGCCGACGTAGATTCTCTTTCTATTTATTTATATTTAGGGGTAATTTTAGCCTTGTAACAATTTTTCCCAACGTGAAATTACCCTGTTTGGGCCGACCTATTCCATCAGTTTCCAATAAAATCAAAGCCCATTCCACACTCTCCCTTTTTGAGTTCTGACTTCTCTGGTTCTCTCTCCCGATTCGAGTAGTCTCTGTCTCTTTTCCGGTTTTTCCCCTCACCCTTCTCTCCATTGTTGCTGTCGAAATTCAAGTATGTCGTCGTCTCTCCACGATTATGATCTTCGTTCGAGATCAAAGAATGGGACATCGATGTCGACGTGGAAACTATCTGAACATGTCGAAGATCTCGCAGATAATAGTTCCATCTCCAGGTTAGGTTTTCCCCAAACTTCGGTTTTATTACATATTAGAAACCGGCCTCTCAAATTACTCGTCTTCGTCAGACTTTATCGTTCTGCAAGTTGTGCCCGATCCTGAAATAGAATTAGTTTTATTTGGATTTCACAGATCTTGTTGAAACTTAAATTTCTATTCTCGCGTGTCACGACGACCGATTTTCTGCCATGTTCTAGATTGAGCATAGTGCTAAGTTGATTGCTTGCCTCTATTATTACTCACCTAATTTTTTTTATAATCAATCAAAAAATCAAATAACCTCGGTGCTTATTCAAGGTTGCCTTGTGCAGAGGCGGAGCCAAGGGGGGCGGTCGCCCCCTCTTTCTCCAGTCTAAGTATTAATTAATATAGTATGTTTCATCTAAAATAAAATAAAAGCTTCTAGTGTAGTTGGTACTTTGCTGCTTTCCAAGCCACCAGTGTTCAAATCCTAATGGCTAGTGGCCAACTTTTTTCCTTGTCTTTAACTGTATTTTTTTTTTAATTTTGCATCCTGCAAACATATTTGTTTTTTTATTTATTTTGCAACCCGCAAAAGTCTTGTTTTTGAAAACGTATCTGGTGGATGCAAGTCATGCAACTTGCAAGTTCTCTAACATGTACAAATGCACTTTTTTACACATAACTACATAAGGCTTTAATATTTTTTTTTTTGTGAGTTAAATAAAATAAATTTTGTACTTATGTTAATGAGTATTTCAAAATATTAGTAAGACAATTTTAATATGTGTCTAATAATAATACTAATTTTGGTAATTTAGTTCTTCTTTGTTAATTTTTTTAGGGGATCATCAATTCCCATTTAGGAAAAAGTTTTGAAATAATTTTCAAAACGAGGATTGCTATTTCAAACCCTATTAGTAATTTAATTTTTCTAACATATGTCCTTAGGGCATAAGTTAGAAAAATTGTTAGTAATTTTAATTTATTTTATTTATCCTATTAAAGTTGTATATTTACATGTATTTAATTGTTTACTAAATATAGTAATATTCGATTGTCTTATCCGCCCATCGGCTATTGACAATAGCTCACTCTGCCCCCCCTACAATTTCTTCTGGCTCCGCCACTAGCCTTGTGTGAAGTTCGGGATCTTGGTGTTACAATTCAGTGCTTTGCATAATTGTTGAATGACTCCCAACATAGAATATAATCATATTGGGACTCTTACTAGTTTCATCTTGTATGCTTGTTTCTGATTTGGTCTGTTACTGGCTTGCTTCAGTATTAACAGAAAAGGAGTCTCTAGACGTGCACCTCGTGTGCCTCTATCATATACTTATAACGGACGCTGTGGTGAGAAGACGTCTCGTAAATGTGCAATTGCTGCCTTGTCAAATCTAAATGAGAAGGGTCAAGCTGAACAGGTTTGTTTAAAATCCTCTAAAATTTTCTCTAATCTTGACGCATATTTATCGTTTCCTCTTGTAATTTTATCAGGGTCCTAAATATCAGCTTGTTGAGGCACTAGGTTGTGTTGAGTTCCGGACCTCGGGTCTCTACCATTGCAACTTCATTGCTAAGACGAGAAAGTGTATTGAAGCTGAGAATAAGCTCTGTTTTGCTGAAGTGCAGAGAGAATTTAAGGAGGTTGTTGGACTTGGTTGGAGAACTCTATATACTTGTCGTTTTTCCTGCATCTTAGGGCCCATTGGTTCAGGTATCCTTTTTCTCTCATTTGCTAATATTTTATGTGCATTGTATTTTGTGTGTCGGGGAAATTATCAGTGATATGTTAGAACTTGCTTTTCTTTCTTGTAAAATTAAAGAAGATAACATGCAGTTATGGAGTTGTGTCAGAAATTAATAAGATCAAAAGTTTTCTGGTTTACAATGTTGAACTCTTGCAGTAGAGAATTTTCCTCCAAATCCTTATACCTAACTATCATAACTTATTTCCTCTTAGTTTATTTATGGGTAATTCCTTGTGGATGCTATTATTGACTGGTCTATGGTTCATTCTTCTGTTGTTGATTGGCACTTTATGAGGATCCTTGTGGTTTTGTTCTGAACTCTCTCCTTGCAGGGACGGGCCTCAAAGGCTGCACATTTTGCGGCCAGTTTCTAGATTACATACAGCATCCGGAAGATGGATTCAAGAAAATCGTCTTTACACAGCCTTGCGGTTGAGATTTCCTGAACATTGTTGACATGGATTCAATGCAGTAGTAGTATCTAATTAGTTTTGGTGTTTGAGATGATAGTGCTGATGAAGTAGGAGTGAGATGTACTTAACCATGTGATTAATACTATTATATTTGTCTGATGTCCTCATTGGCTCATTCTGATCATAAAAAGATACAAACACATGCAAGAAATCAATGATCAAAAAAAGTTTTTTTTAATTAAGTTTCTCAATTCCAATATTTCACCTAAAACTTTTAGAGAAAATTGGGTAGATAGGCAAAAATAAAAGACGTATTTTGGCGTTTGTAATTTTTTCTTCTTCTAATTTTAGGCGCATATCAAAAAAGTTTTTAGCCCAATATCATCGGGCCTGCTGACCTCAACCACTGGATCTCAAATTCAATCAAGAATTTCAACGAAATTCGATACCTCTGAGTCGGACTCCCCGATAACAATGGAATTGTGAGATTTCTCGACATTGGTGGGATGCGGAAGTGGAACACCGAGTTCGGCAAGGCGTTTGAGCGTTGCGTTGTTATTGGAGCCATCGTGTTCAAGATATTTGTCAGATTCGAATTTGTTTCAGATTCAGAACCTCCTAGATCCCAGGTCCACTACTATGGAGAAACTCCTAGATCTCGACATCGTTCCTACGACGAGCGGGGTTGGAGTCTGCCTCCTCGGCACCCACGCGAAACTCTCAAGTCCCGGCATCATTCCTGCGACGAGCAGGATTGGAGTCCGCCTCCTCGGCGCCTACGCACTCGAGTCCGCGATGAGGATTCCCAAACCAAACGATCAGGCCCGACACACCATGTTCCGAGGTCAACGCCTTTAGTCGTGATCGATCAACTTGCCCTCCGAGACTTGCGGATCGCCGAGTTGGAGTAGCAACTTGCCAAGATCTCGCCAACCTTTCGCGAGATCACGGTGAAGCCCGGGTGCAACCCGACACCCTAGCCTCCATTGGCGCCGATACCGAGCGAGCCCCTCATCGAGACTGTGCCGAGCGAGCTAGTCCTCTCCGAGGATCCCGCACCCATAGTGTTGGATCGTAAGGGGTTAGTAAGAGCTTGGGAACTGGCGGTTAGGCTGTTCCCAAGGCAGCGGAAAACTTATTGCAAGTAATAAAAGCTCCAAAAACACAGTTCCGTTATAGAGGAACCCCACTACAACCAACTAGTTGTGTGGGTAAATCTCTACCTCCGCTTGGAGGATTTTGAATGATCCTTTTGATTTATTGAGAGTTCCTTAGTTACACAGGCAAGATTTACACTTCTCTGTTCCTAGCAGTTCTACCTAACTCTAGCAACACTAGTAAATCTTTTCGACCTTGTTCCTAAGCGAACAAAACAACTAAATACAGAACGAATCAAACCTGACACCTTAAGCTCTCAGTTCCCTTTCTCCAGGGAACTTGGTTTCGCCGTCGTCGAGATCGAACACTCGTCGTCGAGGACTTCTCTTCACTCGGTTCTTCAGTTCTTTGTGAGTAAGTATTGCTTTGGGAGAAGTGCTCAAACCTAGCACTATTCATTTGACTTTATACTCGGTTGTACTTGGGCTGCAATCGCATCTTTCATGTGGTCCGAAATGCCCTTTGCTTGTACCCCAAGTGTACAATCTTCACATGTGACTTTGATTTGAACTTGGTCAACTTTTGGAATCAATCGAGCCGTTGGATCACTCTAATCAGTCTGTTCCTCAGACTGTGCCTTCGTTCTGTCCGAGACAGGATCTCGCGATTTGCGCTGAACGGTTTTGTTTGCACATGTGAGTTCCCATGTGATGGGAACTGTCTTCTTCAGACTTCCTTTGAGAGAAACTCTTCATCATGTATGCCTGTGTTCCTTGGACGTTCATGGGAGTTCTAGACTAGACCTGTGTTCCTTAGAAATACTTGGACAAAACACGTTAGTTCCCATATGGTGTTTGTCATTATCAAAACTGGAGAATGGTATCGTTGTTCCGATGTTTAGAACCAGAGGTCCCAACACCGTCCCAACACATAGTGTCGACGTCTAAGGCCGAGGTCCCACCCAAGTGAGCCGTAGAGCCCTCACCTACGTCGATGCCCCTTTTGGATGTGCCTATGTCATTGGACACACTGATCGACACGCCTTAGCCTTTGATGGCGACGCCGGCCCCGAGCCCATACTCGAGCATGCCCTTGCATCGACACCATTTATTTTGTTCTTCGAGAAGACCCACATCAATGGAAAGGTTCTCAAAAGGTCGTAGCCTTCTTCCCTCGTTCCCACCACATCGAAGTGAGGACGCTTCGAATCTAAGGGAGGGAGGATGATGCGACCCTGCCTTGACTCGGACCCAACTCCTACCATTACGAGACGACCTAGACCTTGGAGACCCCCTTGGCTTAGGACATAGTCTCTTTATGTATTTATTAAATTATTATTTATAATTCCGTCATTTATTTTCTATCTTTTGTGCGTGTGTTCTCTTATACTTAAGAGATCGGCCCATTAAGCTAGTATAGGCCCATTACTATTAGCAGTATTATGGGCTTGGACGTTAGGCCTAGCATATTGCTAACCCTAGTCCGCCACCCATATTATATCTAGGGTTTCATGTGCCTTCTTCTATATAAGAGGCATGACTCCCATTGTATTCTAGACGTCAGAATGAATAGCCAAGTTTAAGTAGAGTCGAGATTCCTCCTTATTTGATTCGGTGTCACCAAACCTTCTAAACCCCTTTCCGTCTCCTCGGTCCTCCCTTGGGCCGACATCTCTCATCTATTAGCCTCGCCCCGTAACTCAACTAAAGTCGTTGTTGCCAAGATCAAAAATAAATTACCCTAAACTACAAACCAGTATAGCATGCACGCACTGTTCTAAAAATCTCTTTTAGGCCCCGTCTAGGCCCCGCCTAGGCGCTGGAAGGTCAGAGCCCGCCTAGCCGTATATACCGCCTAGGCACCCGTCCTAGAAAAGAGTTGTTTCAAGGATAAAATAACAATCAAACATTCTTTCTCAATTCTTGTCCACTGTCCTAGAAAAGAGTTGTTTCAAGGATAAATAAGATTGCACAGACAACAATCAAACTAATCCAAACAGTAGAATATCAATCAAATTCAACAAGTTGCGCACCAAGAGAAATCAATTGATAATCATAGAATTTAGCACAAGATTTTTGATATTAACCAAGGGATAGAAAAGTTACCAGAATCTCACGAATTACATAAAAAGGGTTCCTTGATCAAACAAACTTCAAGGGTAGTTCTCCATAATAAAACTGAAATAAAACCTAAAATATAAAAGTATGCTCTAAATTCTAGGGAGTCTCAACTGAAACTCGAAACTAAGCTTAAATAGTAGAAAAACAACCGAAACCTAAAGATATAATAATAGATAAATCAGATAAAATAAATCGAGTCGGCGCTGAAACACCACGACCCGCGAGCGCGGTCCATAATCGCGAGTGCGGCTCCAATAAGCTTCGGTGTCCGTGGATCCTCGTCCAACCACGAGCGCGGTTTCCACCCGCGAGTTTGGGTCTTCTGACAGCATACTGGTGTCAATTTTGGAGGTGGTTTTGACCCACTTAGAGTTGGAATTTGAACTTGCCGTACAAACATGAATTGTATCTCTTCGAGTTAGCTTTCCAATGTTACCAAGTTCAGCTTCGTCCGATCACTGTAGATCCTGAACGATGCGTCATAAGAAAATGGCGTCAAAACAACTCCAAATCAGCACTTGTCTTCAAAACTATTGCAATTCTTCAAATCGTGTCTTCGGTCTTCATATTACAATTATGCTCAAAACTAACCTAAACACACTCAAATCATGCCTAAAATACAAGAGTTAACCTATACTAAACTAAAGCGTATCAAATTCCCCCATACTTAGATCTTGCTCGTCCTCGAGTAAGCTCAAAATAAATCTAACAATAAATCCTATCAAAGATCCACAGGAAGTAAAGAGATATATGAAAAATCTAACTCTCAACTCACAACCCGAACCCAAGTAGAGAAATAATGAGCAAAAGACATGAAAGCTCAAATCACACACCTCACAGATACAAATATATTACTCAAGCTCCAAAAAGTGTAGAGCAACCTAGGATCTACCCGACATCTAAAATGTAATCCCCAAGCCCCAACGTAGAATATGAATCCTAAACACTCTAATTTTACCACTCATTCTACTTAGGCGCCCTTTCGGGTTTTCACCTAATCACTCTTTTCATTTTTCTTAGGTCTGCTCACATATACTCACATCTCTCATAAACCTCTTATTACCCCAGCCTAATGCTGGTCCGGGTTACCTGCTTATTACCTGAGCCGCCCTTTCGCGTTTTCAGCTCATCCCAGGATTTTATATGCTTTTTTTCTTCTATTTTGTATGGCTTTTTTCATTTTAATTTTTTTTATTTTCAAAAATTTTTATATACAAAACATGGAACAAAAATCCCATAAAAAAACGAAAAATAAACTGAAATGCAACTATCTATGATAGGGGTAGTGATGTCTCTTTATTTGGTGGTGTTTTATATATGATTTTCTTTGTAAATATGTTTCTTTTTTCCCCTTTTCTTGTGTGTTTTGTTCCTTTTTAGCTTAGTTCTCGTATTTCTATGAGATTCGGAGACTATGCGCATTTTATGTGTTTTGTAGGTGTTTTGGCATGGATCAAGGGTCGTTTTGAAGGAGAATCGGAACATGGAGCAAGGCCCGAGCTTAAGAGGGAAAGAGAGGAGCAAGCCATGAAGAAGAACAAGAGAAAAGCCAGCAAGAAGAAGGTGGAACGAGGTACGGATCGAGTTGGAACCAACGCCGGACCCGAGATGATTTTTCGACCTCGGACCGACTTGCCCAGTAAGTCGGGCCCGAGGTGCTCCGTGTCGGTCCGAGTCGGTCGCTGGCTGGATTGGGCTCCAAGGCACGAAATTGTAAACTACCACTTTTGCCCCTCATCTATAAAGGCTCTCTTATCTTCTAATTGGAGGAGGTTCCCTCACACTTAGCAAGGAACCAACTCTCAAAAACTCTCAAGAGGATACTTGGAGAGCAAGGAGGAAGGAGAGGAGAAGGAGAAGAGAGGGAATCGGCATAGGAGAAGGAGATTTGATAGGTTTGGTTGACAGATTAGCTTTGCCTTGTTTTGATTTTGTGGATTTGGAAACCTTGGATTGGAGTTTGTGGATTGCTTTTGATTTGTGAATGAAATTTGGCTTTGGTTTGAGATTGATGATGTTGATTGCTTTGCTTTGTGATTTGTTTGCTTTCTTTGTTTGCTATATGGAGTAGATCTCCTTGATCTTGGGTTATGGGGGAAAACTCTAGTTAGGTTGGTCTAGAAACCCCAATTCCATAAGCCTTGAGTGCTTGGTCTAGGAACCCACTCTACATAGAGCTACAATTCCTTCTGAAAGTAAGGAATCAAGGCTTGTGATTGGCAAAGTAATGAAAGTGAACATTTGTCCATCTCAAGACCTTGCTTCGAAGGGGATTTCCCCAACGATCGATGTGTAGAAGTGGTTGGAACGAGGGTGAAAGTACCTCGATCCTATTCCGATCATCACTTATTGCTTGAATTGGGGTGGAAAAGCCTTAATCTACTAGAGAAGGAACCCAAAAGCCCAAGATCTACTTTCAATCTTTGAGTTCGACAAAACCAGCTACATCGGGCCCGACTTGCTCTACGTCGGTCCCGACTTCCCTCTTTGTCGCCAACATCGGGCCCGAAGTGACACTTGTGTCGGTCCCGACTATTCTCTTTGTTTTCCTTCCTTTCCAGCTTTCTAGTGTTTAGGCACCTCAATCGAGTAGATTTCCCGAGCGTTCGACACCCACCACGTGCTACAACGGGGTCGGGTTATAAATTGTATCTCTAGACCCTCGCATTCGTGAGGGATCACGTAGCAAGTACTTCCTCCCCCATACTTAAATCCGTCATTGTCCTCAATGAAGTAAAGAGAAAGGAATTAAGCATAGAAGAGGAAAATCAGAAGACTCACATATGAAAGAAGAGATGAACTCCCGGAATTATAAGCACCAAATTCAGGAACAAACAGATCTGTCTGGGCACGAACTGCGAGCGCGGGTCAAGAACCGAGGGCGTTCTGGCGACAGCAAAATCTCGAACGTCATTTTCACAACTTCAGCAACCAGATCCACATCATAGGACGTCTCCAATGAAAATGAACTGGACTCCGCAAAATAATAAAAACTCTGACGACGGCAACACCCCCATACTTGAACAATGCCGCAAAGATAGGATGGAATGTGATAATAGTAACTAACAATTACAAGGAACTAGAGATGGAAAGATATAGAAAAAAATGGATTGGTGGGTGATGATAGAATATGGAAGAACACTCTTTTTTTTCCTGATTTATCTCGGGGGTTTCACCCGAAAACCTTTTATTTCAGGGGTTTCACTTGAAAGTCTTTTATATTTATTTTAATTTTTTTATTTTTTTCCGAAAAAGCAAAAATTGATTCTGTCAGGCCCGACCCGTGAGCGCGGGTCAGGACCGTGGGCGTGGGTCCAGCCGCGACCTCGGGTTGCGCTTTCTTCGAGATGGAAAAAATCGTACCTGCAAGTTAGTCTGACCGAACAAAACGAAACTAAACTAAAAACTAAACTAAAAAGACAAAATGAAAAGAAAAGAAAAACTTACCTCGGGTTGCCTCCCGAGCAGCGCCTTTGTTTAACGTCGTTGGCCCGACGTCAACCTATTATCTCAAGACTTGTCAAAGCCCGAAGCAATCTGTCAAAATCCTGCGAACAACTCTCATGCAGGCAAATAAAGCACAATGATAACTTGAAACTAAAGAATATAGCATTCAGACACCGTTTCAGTTTATCAAACCCACTAGAAAAATCAAGGTTAGCAGGTTTAGGATAGAACCAATTGAAAGGACGAGGTAGTTTATCAAAAGTTATGATTTTTATCTCAACACTACCACCCTTAGAATTTGAGAAATCACTAGGTAAATTATCATGCTCAGGACCTTTTGCAAACACAATAGGCAAACAAATATCAATAGATTGTAAGGAAGAAGAGGGAAGGATACAGGAATCATGATCGATCACAACAAAGGGCTCCACAGTAGGAGACATAGACATCTCCTCATGTGGAAGGGAAATTTCCTGTACATCATCTAACTCCTTCGTCGAGTCATCAGGCTCGTCGTTGTCACTCCAGGAGTCGTCAAACTGAAGAAAATATTCCTTCTCTGTCATAAAATGACTATGATCATCCATCTCTTCATCCCAAGAAGGTCTCTGAGTGCCTCCGGAAAGGGTGGAACTGGCTCTTCAGGGGAATCTGTCGGTTCTGTACTGGAACCGCATGCGTGGTTGTCATCCTGCGTGCGCGGTTCTTGCACTGAACATACATCTTCTAGAATTTTCTTCTTTACGGCCAACACCTCCTCTAATTTTCTTAATTCAGCAATTTGGTCCTCAACTTTCTGCACCTCGATCTCTCCGACTCGGATATAACAAAAGAAATTCCATTGGTCGATGGGTTTCCAAATGACGTATTGTCCATCGCTCTCGCGGTACATCCTTAGTTGGGACTCAAGAGTCATCCCAATAAAGATGTGATGGCAAGCATCATCAAGCCTTATGTCTATCCCCCACACAGAGAATTTATGCAATAGTTTATGGCACCTAGTGAAGTACTCATGAAAGGGTTCATCTTGTAACTGACACAACCTAAACGCAGACATTAGTATATACAAGTGTAGACCGTAAGATAGGTCTATACAACGAGATTCGGGATTTCTGGACGAACAGAAACCGCGAGCGCGGGTGTCAACCGCGGGCGCGGGTCTGGCCGCGGGTGCGGGCTTCGAGCCACGAGCGCGGGTCGATCAGAAACGCCGATTATTCAGAAAAGTAAAACCGATTCCCCGACAACGACGCCAAAATTTGACTCGGCTAAAGTCGTTGTTGCCAAGATCAAAAATAAATTACCCTAAACTACAAACCAGTATAGCATGCAAGTAAGGGATCGTACCCAAGAGAATCGGGATTCTGAACAATCAGCAAATAACAAGACAGAGGTTTTGGAAGTTTAGACAAAGAAGCAAAAAGCAAATAATATTACGGATTAAATCAATTGAAGGAAAGCAGAGTTTATTCAACCAATTCCACCTTTTTAATCATTCGATCATCAATTCATCCACTTTTCTATTAATTCCCAGGTTAATTCCAGTCCTTATAAAAGATTTCCGCTTGTCCACGGTCCAAGCGAAAATATGATATGAACAAGAACGCTTAATTCAAATCATGCAAAGTATTAAGGATATAAGGATATCAAATCATGCAATCAAGCTACGAGTCTCATGCATAAAATAACAATCAAACACTCTTTCTCAATTCTAGTCCACGTTCCTAGAAAAGAGTTGTTTCAAGGATAAATAAAATTGCACAGACAACAATCAAACTAATCCAAACAGTAGAATATCAATCAAATTCAACAAATTGCGCACCAAGAGAAATCAATTGATAATCATAGAATTTAGCACAAGAGTTTTGATATTAACCAAGGGATAGAAAAGTTACCAGAATCTCACGAATTACATATAAAGGGTTCCTTGATCAAACAAACTTCAAGGAAAAATTAGTTCTCCATAATAAAACTGAAATAAAACCTAAAATATAAAAGTATGCTCTAAATTCTAGGGAGTCTCAACTAAAACACGAAACTAAGCTTAAATAGTAGAAAAACAGCCGAAACCTAAAGATATAATAATAGATAAATCAGATAAAATAAATCGAGTCTGCGTTGAAATACCACGACCCGCGAGCGCGGTCCATAACCAAAGCGCGGCTCCAGTAAGCTTTGGCGTCCGCGGATCCTCGTCCAACCGCGAGCGCGGTTTCCACCCGCGAGCGCGGGTCTTCTAACAACATATTGGTGTCAACTTCGGAGGTGGTTTTGACCCACTTAGAGTTGGAATTTGAACTCGCTGTAAAAACATGAATTGTAGCTCTTCGAGTTAGCTTTCCGATGATACCAAATGCAGCTTCATGCGATCACCGTAGATCCCGAAAGATGCGTCACAAGAAAATGGCGTCAAAACAACTCCAAATCAACATTTGTCTTCAAAACTATTGCAATTCTTCAAATCGTGCCTTCGGTCTTCATATTACAATTATGCTCAAAACTAACCTAAACACACTCAAATCATGCCTAAAATACAAGATTTAACCTATACTAAACTAAAGCGTATCACCCCGCCCTCCTTCCGATGAGCATTAGAGGCCCACGAGTCAATAACGTTAGACTCGTATCTATCCCGGTTACTATTGTCGGAGAAGATCTGAGCGTTTCGAGCCTAGATCCGCCCTTCGTGGACTGAAGACTAGTAGATTCACATCATCATCCAACCTTTGACTAAAATTTGCGTTACTATTCAGCAAAGCTTTAAAACACCGAGAATTTTCAACATCCCTCATCACTTGAGCTTGAGCACTCTGTTCAACCACCCGATTGAGGCCCTAGAGCGAGCGATTGCACATTTTTGTGTTTCCGTTTGTCATTTTCTTTGATTGGCAGAATCACCGCTCTGATACCAGTTTTAACTTAGCTTGATAATCCACAAATGAGATCGCAATTGATGTGGATTTGCAGAAACTCTAGATCTAAGATCATCCAATTGAAGAAGGGGGAGATTGAAGAGTATAAGAATGTTTCAAGAGAATTTGAGAAGATATTTGTGTATTGATGAATTGGGAGTCAAGCTAGAAACTACACTTAAGTACAACCCTTGCCTAACGTCATCTAACCGAAATAAACCGATTCATTAAAGTGGAATAATGTAAACCGAGTTTGAGACATAAAATGTTGAATTAGAACATTATGGAAATATCGAATAGATGAAAGGAAACAAAGTTTAGCAAGGCGTTTAAGCGTTGCGTTGTTATTGGAGCCATCGTATTCAAGATATTTGTCAGATTCGAATTTCGTTTAGCATCAGAACAGTTACTTGTGGACGGATTTGGACCTGAAATCGCAAGTGGTCTTCATCCTGTCTTGCTTGATCGCAGCTTGCGCCAATCACAAAATGTTGAAGCAAACGGTTATAGAGACTCCCATAGCCTGCGTAGTGCGGTGGTGATAGACACTCTTCAACAAGGGATGTCAATGAACGAGAAGCAGATTGGGGAATTGAGAGATTCAATTGATTCGACGAAGGCGGATGCAAATAATCCGATCTAGAAGAGGACAATGGTGTCGAACATAGTGGTGAAGCTGTGGTATATGCCGAAGCTGGTGCCGACGAGATCTGGATTTGTGAAGATAGTGGCGATCCGACATGCAACGGAGGGTCGGGAAGACAAAAGAGCTATAATTTTGGGGGTAGGAAAATGTTGAGTTAAAGCCTTTTAGGCTACAAAAATAGGATTTTGGTTGAATATAAAGCTCAATATTGCAAGTGATCAACCCAAACGGACGACAATGGCAATGATCAACCTTTTATGTCCCTGCATTGGCCCTAGACAGAGGTTTAGGTTTCCTTCTATATTTATCTACAAGATTTCAACTTTTTCTATTTATGATTATATTTTTATGGCCTTGGGTGCGTTCATGATTCTACGGTTAATTATAACATCAATTCTTTGGAATTGGGAACAATTAATTAATGTAGTATCCTCATTTCCCACTGGTTTTAATTAATGCATTTTTTTTGGAGACTATGTAGTAAGATCATGAATATCGGTGAAACCCGCATGGTTTCACCGCAATTTCAATTAAAAAACGAAAAATATGTGAAATCAGTGGGTTGGGTTTCGACTAGCAAAACTCCATAATTGGGTTTTACTGTCAGAAGGGAATTTTTGGCCAATTGGAGTGCCAAGTGGCACTCCCTTTTGGCTAATTAAAGTTAAGTTATTAGAGTCACGCTCGAGGGGCTTAATCACATATGGTGAGAGTTGTGAGCAAATTTAGACCATTAGATCGAATATATTAAGTTATTGAATCGAGATCAGATGCGTGTGACTTTTACAATGTAAAATGCGAGCAATTTACCTCCGTTAGATCATCTTGTATCTATGGCCAGGATTAACACACGCGTTTAAATGAATTTCTAAACCGAGGGGTATTTTTGTCACTTTGCAATTCATTCATCTCCCACCTTCTCCTTTCCCGTTCTTTTGTCTACTCTTTTCTTCCATTGTTGACATGCTTTTTCGGCTAATTCGTTTCTCGATCTAGTTTCTCTTACTTTCAATTCATACTTTAATCATGGATCTTGGTATTTGGGGGGGGGGGGGGGTTTCGATTTGGGGATTTTTGGTTATTCTCAATTTTGAAGTTGAGATTCTATTTGGGGTTTTTTCTTTTTGAGGGTTTTTGATTTCGAGATTGTAATACTTCAAACTGTATAAATTCAACATTATTGCAATGTTTTCATTGATTTTTCGTGACCTTCTACTAATTTTTGTGGTGATTTTAATTTGTATGGATTGTCACCCACCCATAAGAGAAAATCTTCTCTATGTGAACCATTTTCTATCATTGCTAACTAGTTCTTCTTATTTACCCCTTTTGACAACTTGTTTCGTTGTTCTAGACTTAATAAATTATATTCTTGATTGGATGTTGTTGTAAGGCTTAGCAATGGGGACATGATAAAGGTATTGAACGTCATGCAAGTTGTTAATTTTTTATTATTCATAAATTATGAACCTGTAATGTCAGAAATTATGAACCTAGCATACGAAATTATGAACTCATGCCATTTATGAACTAGAATATTTCATGAACCTTATTGATAATTGTTATGAACCTAATCGTATAAAGACAGGAACCCACAAAATCTGATTTATGTACTAGATTATGTGACAAAACAAAAGTATTATGCATTAAATTTTATGAACTTTATTGATAATTGTGGTGAACTTAACCTTATAAAGACATGAACCAACAAAATATCATATATCAATGCATGACACAACATTACCAATATTGTGAATTATATTTAATGAACTTTATTGATCATTGTTATGAACCTAACTTGTAAGGATATGAACCAATAGGCCAACTTTTATGAATAAAAAGTCATGAATTGTGAGATGAAATATTTAGGAACCTGTGTTTATATAAACATGAACCAAATGAATAAAGATTATGAACCATAAGATGTGAATCAAATAAAAAACTAGTATCAATGAAAAGACATGAGTTGTAAGATAAACTATCATGAACCAACAAAAGAACTACCATAAACGAAAAGACATAAACCGTATGAATAGTTAGTGTATGTGGGATTTGGACCCACATCTATGCTCTACCATTTGAATTAATAAGCTACCAAATGACAGAACTATAAGATAAACTACTAAGAATTAAAAGTCATGAACCATAAGAATTATTATGAACCTACCTTACAAAAACATGAACCGAAAGAACAAGTACCATGAACCAAAAATCACGAAAGAAAATAATAACTAGCATATACTAAAAGACATGAACCATAAGATGAACTTTGATGAACCTAAGGTTATTCAATCATGAACCAAAAGAACAATTGTTATGAACAAAAAAGCATGGAAAATTAAATTTATGAACCATAAGAAGAAATATTATGAACCTTACCTTAAAAAGTCATGATCCAAAAGAACAACTGACACGAACAAAAAGACATGACCGTATCAAGAATTAGCCTATGTGGGATTTGAACCCACATCTATGTGCACATACACATTGCTCTACCATTTGAGCTAATAGGCTACCAAATATATAATTTATCAAGTGTCAAATGCACATTTCTCGTTTATCACTAATATAACAAGATCTATACAAACTTACATTGAAATTTCTCATTAGAGGACTTAGTAGACAACTTCAACAATGAACTAAAAATCTTCTTTTCACTGACCAATATATGTGAAAATCAGTGAATATTTCTTCTACTTACCAATAGCAAAAGGCTAAAATTTGGAAATTTGGGGGTAATTGGTTTTAGTAAAAAAAATTATATGGTTGAGTTGTTTCTTTGCAATTTAGAACTTTAACCTAGAAAATTAAACAAACTTGCTATCATAAACCAGAAGAATTTGTAGATTGCAAGCAAATTTTTACTAAACCCCAAACAACAAACCCTAGAAAAATCCAATTCATGCATACCTTTCTTTGTATCATACTTCATGGATTTGATGAACCGATATTGTCTATGAATGAAAATGGGGGAAAGAAAATGGGAGAAGGTAGAAAATGGGGGGGAAGTAGAAAGATTTCTTCTCAGATCTATGGTTGAGTGAGGGTGGGAGTAGGGGGAGAGAGAGGAGGAGAAGGAGAAGGCTGATGTTCGCTTTTTAGGTAGGTTTTTAGTGTCTAGATAGATTAGATTAAGTTGGTTTTCGTACTTGAGTCTTATGTTTTTGAGTCTTTTTTGCTTTAGTTTTTGTATTTCCTTGAGATTCGGAAACTATGCATCTTTTGTGTCTTTTTTGTAGGCGTTTTGGAGCTCAAAAGAAGAATTTGGAGCATTTCAAGAGGAGGTGGACGAGCTATAAGTGGAGAAGCTAAGGAAGAAAGGCAAAAAGAGGAGTGAAATCAAGCCAAAAGAGGTCGTGCACTATCCTAGGTTGAAGGATAGATAGAAAGTTGTTTAATTTGCGAAAGTTGATTGAATAACTTGAATTGTTTGCGAAAGTTGACTCTTCTATGATCTAAGTTGCATGATAGTTGTGAGTTTTTGTTGGAAGCATGTGTGATTGTTGTTGTGGTAGCCCTAGCCCTAGGATTTGTCCTTTATATTGATTAAAACTCGTGTCTTTACTTCGATCTCGACCCACAAAGTTGTGCTCAATCCTTTGCTCTTGTTTGTGTTCGTGTGTGTTTGTGTGAGCTCAGGACCGACCCTAATAGGGTCGTGCACGACCCCCTTCAGTTTGGTCTTGACGTGTTTTGCTCGTTATTTCTTTGCTTTTCGTAGTTTATCAACTAATCTTTCAGCACTATTCTTATTCCCGTGGACGAACCTGAATTCGCTGTACTCAACGGGGTCTTGAATATAAATTTATTTGTTCAAGAATCCCTTCAACAAAGGCGGAGAAAGAAGCGTACAAGTTGTTTTGTCTTTTAGAGTCTTTTTTTGTCAAAGAGTAATTTCGTCTATGAAATAAAAAAGTTAGACTATTTACCCGCGTGCCATTATAAATGAACGAACCCTTTTCTGTATTTTTTTCAAACCCCTTTTATTTAATCTAGTTCGTCCATTTGTTTGATCTAACGACTCTGATTTGATCGCACAATGCGCTGTAGCAATATATTACACCCGAGTGTGACTCTTAAGTTATTAACGGTGCAGATTAAAAAAAAATGAGTTTGAAAGAAATTAAAGAAAACGGGTCGGTTCATTTAAAGTGGCAACACGGGTAAATAAGGTAAAAATTTAATTCTATGGACGATATTACCCTTCTATCATAAAAAGCTCATTTTGCTCCTAAAATATCAAAAACACGCTTCAATGGTTTGTAGATGATTCTCTCCCAATATGAATCCCACACAAGGGATTTCACCCCTAAACCTCAATTCATCTCTCTCGCACTCAAATCCATCAATAACTATGAAAATCGAAAAGGGAATCAAGAATAAAGCACAACAAGGTACGTGTGATTTTTATTCCTATTTCAATTTGAATTTTAAGGTTCATAATTCTACTTTTGACTAACATTCTAGGGGTTTCATGAATGTATTGTTAAATTCAAAATCTAGTTCATATTAGGGTTGAAACTCACATATTAATGGATTTTGTGTTTGGATCTAGGAAAATTTTCACATAAATTGTTGGTGTATAATAATTACCTGTGGGCTAATTTGATGATTGGGGTCTTGCCTTTTGATATTTTCAACTTGATGACTCAGATGGATGAATTTGGAATTGACACGGACACCGATTCTTACAATAACCATCTTAAGGCATTTATCAAGGCCAACAAAAATGTGGGATTCGAACATTCTTCATATTATGGTTCATATTAGGTGACGTGATGGTTCATGATTTTGTATGATATGGTCCATGGTAATTTTAGTTTACATTAGTTATTGTAAGGACTATAGGTTCATAGTATATAGTTAGGTGTTTTGACATAGTTTGATGTATTTACAAAGTTGTGTTTTGACACGATTAATGGTTTTATGTCTTTATATAGTTAGGTGTTTTAACATAGTTTGATGTATGATGATAGCCTAGGGAAATGAGCAAAGATGTGAGAAGGTATGAAAATTATTGTTTCTATCTCCACAACATAAAATCGTATTGTAAAATCTTGACTTGATTCTTATTTGATAGCCTATTAGCTCAAATAGTAGAGCAATGTGCATATAGATGTGGGTTCAAATCTCACATAGGCTAACTCTTCGTACAATTTATGTCTTTTGGTTCATGGTAGTTGTTTTGTTGGTTCATGTTTTTATATGCTTATGTTCATGGTAGTTTATCTTACAACTCATGTCTTTTAAGTAATACTAGTTGTTAATTTGGTTAAGTTCTTTTGGTTCATGATATTTGTTCATTTAGTTCATATTTATATAAGCACAGGTTCATACTATTTAATCTCACGATTCATGACTTTTAGTTCATAAAAGTTGGTATATTGGCTCATGTCCTTACATGGTTAGGTTTATAATACTTGTCAATAAAGTTCATTAAATTTAATTCACAATGCAAGTAATGTTGTGTCATGTATTGATAAATGATATTTTGTCGGTTCATGTCTTGATAAGGTTAAGGCCACAATAATTATCAATAAAGTTCATGAAATTTAATGCATCAAACTTCTTATTTTTGTCACGTAATCTAGTACATAAATCAGATTTTTGTGGATTCATGCCTTTATAAGATCTCTTTTATATCTGTCGGTAGGGTTTGTGGGCGATCGGGAGGGCGATCGTCGGTAGGGTTTGTGGGCGATCGGGAGGGCGATCGTCGGTAGGTAGGGTTTGTGGGCGGATGGTTGTAGGGCCGGGCGGTTTCCGGCAGGTCTTTTCGGCACTTACCTTCATCGGTGCTGTGGCCTGGTTCGTGCGTCGTCTTTGCTGTTCGGCTTTGCTAATTGTCTTTGTTGTGTTTTGGTCGTCAGCGAGCAGGGGCCTTCTATGCGTGTTTGGTGTAGGTTTTGTCAGCGAGCAGGTTTTGTTTTATCGTCTTCTTGAAAGTAAAGTTTCTTCATCGTTGGGTTTGTTTCCTTGTGCTAATGTGTTACTGTTTGTTGTTGTTGCTGGTTGTTGTTTGTGCTACTATGCGTGTTGCTGTTTCAAAGTAAAGGAGAAGGTTTTGCTCTTTGTTTCTTCTTGGTATTGTTTCATTCTGGTTGTTGCTAGTGTGTGCGTGCTGTTTCTTTCTGCTGGGTGTGTTTTTGTTGGTGGAGGTTTGTTACTGTTTTGTTACTTTGTTGTGTTTGGTTGTGTTGAGTTCGGCTCCTTTTGTTTCTATCATGGCCGCTGTTGGCCCTGTTCGTATTCCGTGCCCTTTGAAAGGTTTTGATGGTTGTAATAGTGGAGGTGGCAGAGGCCTTACAAAGAATTATTTTATTAACCACTTGAGGGCGCACCATTTTAAAACTATGGATTTGGCGGCGTCTCATAAAGCGCGGTTGGCAAGTGACTTTGGTTTTTTCTCTGCTTTGGACTCGGCGCTTCATCAGGCTGGTATATGGTTGTGTGGTGAGTGTTTTTGCACTCATACCTTTAGTAAGAATTGTAAGCATGCTGACGGTGTTGTGATCCTTGCACCCAATTTTGATGACGTTGCGATCCTTGGTATTTCCAAGCCTCCTAGGCCTGTTGTGTTGGTTTCTGATGGTGTGGTTAGTGAGGTTGATAGCGCTCCTATTGCTTCCTGTCAATTGTCCTTACTTGGGGATGCTCTTGCTTGTTTTGATGTACATCTTCTAAATCGTGTTTTTTCAAGGAAGATGCGAACTGTTAAGTGTATTCCCCCTAAGTTGAGGCTTGGCTTTGCTAGAGTTTTCCTTGGTGCCCTTGATAAGGTTCTTGCGAGCCCGAGTGACGTGTCGGCTTGGGTGCAACTCCTTGTTCTGCCTTGCTGTATTTTGACTACTTTTGTGCCTACCAATAGGGTTCAACGACGGTCGAGTGAACGGGAGTGGTGTCAGTTTGATTGTATTTCTCGTGCCATTCTTAGATGGAGGAATATTGGGGATAGGCTTGGTTGGTGCTTGATTGCTTATCAGAGGTGACAACTCTCTCTAAGGGTGTGCAGAAATCAAGAAGTTCTGATGACATTAACCTTTTCCAATGTAAGCGTAAGCTTGGAGACGGGCACTTTTCCGCTGTTATTAAGGTCCTTACGTCTTCTGAAGTTGCCCCATCTAATCTTGACACTCTCCATGAATTGGAGGCCAAACACCCCTACGCCCATCTCTAGTTTTGCCTTCTTCTCCGTTGGGTGAGGACACTCTTTTTGTTAATAAAGATGTGGTGCTTGATAGGATCCGCAACTTCCCTAAAGGGACTTCATGTGGTCGTGATGGGCTAAGGGCTCAACATTTTGTTGATATTTTGGGAGGGGCTGCTTCTGCGGTGGCCGATGATTTGCTAGGATCCATCACCGGGGTTGTAAACTTGTTCTTACGCGGTCAATGCCCTAGCCAATTGGGGGAGTTCATTGCTAGTGCCCCTCTGACTCCCTTGGTCAAGCCGAGTGGTGGTGTGCGCCCTATTGCTGTTGGTACTGTATGGAGGAGGCTTGTTTCCAAGGTTTCTTCGTCTGTGGTTGGCCCTTCTGTGAATCGTTATCTGCAGGATTTTCAGTTTGGAGTGGGCATTCATGGGGGTTGTGAGGCAGTTTTGCACTCGGTGAACAAGCTTGTTGAGTCTAAGGGTAATGAGGTCGGGCTTTCTATGTTGTTAGTGGATTTTAAGAACGCTTTCAACCTTGTTGATAGGAGTGTCCTACTCCAAGAAACTAGGTTGAGGTGTCCGTCTATTCCTCCGTGGGTTGAATTTTGTTACTCTCAACCTGCTAGGCTCTACTATGAAGACTCTGTCCTTTGGTCTTGTCGGGGGGTACAACAAGGTGATCCTTTGGGGCCTCTGTTGTTCACCCTAGCTCTGCATCCTTTAGTTCAGTCCATTAACCATGCCTGCAACCTCACCCTCTAAGCTTGGTATCTTGACGATGGCACCATTGTTGCAGATACCCTTATGGTGGCCAAGGCGCTTGACATTATTAGATCTGATGGGCCTGCACGTGGTTTGTTCTTGAATGTTGATAAAACTGAGCTTTTCTGGCATGTGGAAGATCCTAGAAGTTTGGTAGAGGGTGTTTTCCCATCAAACATCTCTCGCCCACTTAGTGGTGTCAAACTTCTTGGTGGGTCGGTCAGTTTGGATTGGGCTTCAGTCGGGACTTGGCCCTGAAGAGGGTCTCTAAATCAATTGCCTTAATGGAGGCGGTCAACCGGCTAAATGACCCCCACTGTGAGCTCCTTCTTCTTCAAAACTGTGCTGGGGTTGCAAAGTTGTCCTACGCCTTGAGAACTTGCCCCCCTGTGTCTTTCATGGATGCCCAAGTTCAGTTCGACCATGCTTTGCGACTCTCCTTGGAGAAGGTTGTCACTACGTCAGGGCCGGGTTTTGGTGATTGGCAATGGCGGTTGGCCACTCTCCCCATCAAAGGGGGTGGTCTTGGCATCTTTGCTGCTGGGGATGTTATCCGTTATGCTTTCCTTGCTTCTCAGCTTCAAACAAGCACACTACAGGACAAGATTCTGTTGAATACGGGTATAGTTTCTCCTGGCTCTTCCTTTCAGCATGCTCTTGATGATTTAAATGCCTTATGTAGTGTTGATGCTACCTCTCTCACCATTGATTCTCCTGCCCCCAATTGATGAAAACCCTGGCAAGGTGTTACTTTGGTGTCGTTGAGAAAAGCCTCGTCGATAGGTACATGCTTGGCCCAAGGGAGGTTGTTGTTCTTAGCTGTATTCGTGCTCCTTATGCACAAGATTTTTTGTTCACTATCCCTATTGATGGCTTGGGATAGAGGATGAACCATCGTCAGTTTCGATCTGTGTTGTGCTACAGACTTATGATACCTCTGTTTTTTGATAGTAGTATTTGCCCGAGTTGTAACGCTCCTAAGATGGACAAATGGGGGGATCATGCTATCCACTGTTCTAGTGAGGTGGGTGTGAAGTTCAGGCATAACTGGTGCGTGATATTTTGGTTGATATTTGCTCCAAAGTTGGGATCGTGGTTCGGAAGGAGGCTCCCATGGGATTCCTCTCGGATAATGGGCGAGATCTTAGGCCTGCAGACCTTTTGCTCTTTAATTGGCATCAGGGCAAGGATGCTTGTGTGGATGTGACCGGGGTCTCACCCTTTGCCGGTATGGGTGCAAGTTCTTGGGCGCCTGGGTTGACCTTGCACAATGCTGTGGAGAGGAAAAAGAGGAAGTATGCGTCCAAATGTGAGGAGAACGGATACAAATTTATCCCTTTCGCTTTCTCTACGTTTGGGGAATTTGATAAGGAGGCTTTGGACACGCTCACACGTATTAAGTCTCTCTCTATTAGTCACTCTAACAATACCTAAAGTGGTGCGTTTGTTTTTCATAGATTGAGTTTTTGCATTCCGAAAGGTGTGGGGGCCCAGCTTGTTTCTAGGCTCCCATCCAACTTTATGTAATTTACCTTATGTTGGATAATAATAATAATCTATTATTATTAGGTTCATAACATTATCAATAAAGTTCATGAAATATTCTAGTTCAGAAATGGTATGGGCTCATATTTGGTATGCTAAGTTCATAATTTATGTCATTACGGTTCATAATTTATGAACAATAGAAATTAACAACATGTAAGACATCCAACACCTTTATCATGTCCCCATTGCCAATCCTTACAACAACATCCAATCTTGCATATGATGTATTAAGTGTAGTACAAAGAAACAAGTTGTCAAAAGGGATAAATAAGAAGAACTAGTTAGCAATGATTAAAAAAAGGTTCACATAGAGAAGTG
This sequence comes from Fallopia convolvulus, assembly GCA_964016875.1. NCBI lineage: Eukaryota > Viridiplantae > Streptophyta > Magnoliopsida > Caryophyllales > Polygonaceae > Fallopia > Fallopia convolvulus. The sequence goes on from OZ024720.1 coordinate 6,306,793, forward strand.
ATAGCTTGCATATAGGTAGTGTTTAGAATGCATGTTTACGTTTCTTTTGCGTTGCTTTTAGGTAGTTTTAGTTAGTTTCTTTAGTGTCTTAGAGTGTCTAGGAGTTTTGGGTTTTGTACTTGTTCTATGTTGTTTTACAGGTCTTAAAGTGAACAAGTGTGAAAGGAATGGAAATGGGAGAAGAACGCTTGAATTCGAGCCATTCATTGGAGTTGCTGGTTCGACACCTCTTTCTTGAAAGGGTTCGTTCAGGAGCTATAGTGATCTTATGAAGTTGAGTTCAGTATCATTGGAAAGTTAATCCAAAGAGCTACAATTCATGTTTTTACTCCGAGTCCAAATTCCAACTCGAAGTGAGTCAAAACAGCCCCCGAAGTGTGACATGAGTTCTGAACCGAGGTGCTGGCGGCACCCACCGCCCCTGACCGCCGCGGAGAACTTTACTTGCCACGTGTTTTGTTTCTATTGGTCCTTTTCTATCATTATTATTCCGAAATATTATATTTTTGGGATATAGTTTTTAGACCTAGTTTGATATATTAGGTTTTGAGAGTTGCACCTCTCATTCATACACTATTAACATATTTTCCTTTTAGAGTTTTAGCCTTTCATGGAGAACTAAGTCCTTTTGCTTAGTCACACAATTGAAGCATCGTTTGAATTAAAGTTGTGAGATTTCTAATTCCTTATCTATTGCTTGGGTTTAATCTTATCTCTTGCTTGAATGTTTATGATTTATTTCAACAGTTTCTAGCCTGATCAACTAGGGTTTGTTGTTAATCTATTGCTAGATCTAGAGTGTTACTGGTTGAGCATCTCTAGATTGAAGTTGCAACTGCATCCTACTAGTATCTGGTTGTGCTAGTCTTATGCAGAAGAGATTTGATTTGCATTCTAGGGTAAAAGCTGGTTATTTTATGCTAGAATTGTATCCTATTATATTCCTATCCTTACTGCTACTATTAAACTGAATCATTGATGGTTTCATGGTTGTTTAATTAGTTAGATCTAATAGTATCTGGTTGTGTTGTTAGTTAGAATTGAAAAGGAATTGGAAAATCCATTGCATGAGATATTGATGTGAAATCAATGATCAACTTGTCATTCGATTGTGGATATTTGTTAGCTATCTTCCTAATTATTGTAATTCATAATCTTTTATTGTTTCGTTAGTATTGCATTATTAGTTTTAGTTTTAGTTTAATTCACAAAAACCCTTTAGTTACTTGTTTGACACAAAACTCGTACAAAACGATAAATCTGTCTCCCTGTGGATTCGACCCAGACTTCCTAAAGACTACGGTTCTTAGTTAGTTTGGATTCTTTTGTATAGCCGTGATTTGCACGACCATTTCACGCCTATCAAATTGGCGCCGCCGGGGAGGCAATAATTGTCTTTTGTGTGATTTTTGTGCCGATCTTAGTGTTGTGAACCTATCTTACGGTTCATAACACTTGTGCTACTAATATATGGCTTTGTTCGAATGTACACAGCTGCAGGATGAACACTTCCATGATTATTTTTCGAGATTTCAAGACCATGTGTTCAAAATTGGTACATGGGGATTTCGATACAGTGATAGACAGGTCAACATTGGAGTTATTCATGGTATGAATCTTGAGACAAGGGGATTGGCTGACTACATGAGCAATGAGAGGCTTTTATATATGGGATCCGAGGAATGCTGGGATTTCTTATGTTTCATGAGCGATCATAGCTTTCATGCTGAGTCATCTTCCCAACGGCCACAACCGGTTGATTCGTCTCTTGTGGATATGATGAGGGATCTCTGTACAAGGACGGATAAATTCACTAGGGATATGTCTAAATTGACGGATACAATGAATAGGAATATATCTACATTGATGGATACTTTGATCAAGGAGCCTTGTAAATTCTGTTCTTCACATTTTCATTCCACAACCTCTTGTCCTTTTGAGTTGTGTGGAAGGAATGGTGGAATCACATTGGAATCAAAAAATCACGAGTCAAACACCCAGATACAAGTTGAGGAGCAATCTAAGACACTTGATGTGGGTTATGAAGATGAATTTGATGCCCAATATGATTTTACCCCTATAAAGCACGCTGAGCAGTTTATCACAGAGCCAATTGAAGTATGTGCTGGCATAGAGATATTTTCAGAGCCTAGGGAGCCTGAATCATCTTCTCCCATGTGGAGTCATGAGTTTTAGCCTTCTGCAATTTTGGAAGAAGATTATTTTGTTGACCATGATGACTTCTTTGCTGATGAAGTAGACAACAATGAGAGAGAAAATCAAGATGATACATTTGTTAAGGTTCCCGCCATCATGTTGTGCCCTATGCTAGGCCTTGAAATCCCATGCTTCAGTTTCCCGACCTTCTCACATCAGGAGCTTATGGAGTTCCAAGATGAGGAGCCAAGTCTACAACACAAGGTGGAAGATGGAGAATATATGGAGTTCATGTTGGATACAAGTGGTATTGCTGACAAGTGCTTTGATTCATACTACAAGTATTTTCTAAAGCCACCACTTGTGTTAAATTTGTTTGAGCATATGCCATCTCATAAAAATTGGGCGCATAGGTTTGATAAGTTGAAACGGTTTTTGAATGGTATAATATTCACTTTCAATTTATCATGGTGTTACTTATGTTTTTCTGAGATGTGTGCACAAGGGTTTGACAGGTTGCTAAGGGCATTGACAATATCTAATCTTGTCAATTTATGCTAAACGTCGAGCCACGACGTTAAATAAGGCGCTTGTCGGGAGGCAACCCGGCATAGTTTTTTTTCTAGTTTAGTTGTTTTTGTTTTGGTCTTTCCTTTGTTTGTGTTGGACTAAACTGCAGGTAGGTGTAATGGAGCGCAACAGAATTGGCGGCGCCTGCCACCAGCACGGCGGCACCCACCGCCAATTAATTTAAAAGGACCTTAGCTACGAAGTGGCCAGCGGCGACCGCCGTAAGCACGGCGGCACCCGCCGCCAGACTGTCGCCTGCCCGCCGCCTCACAAATGTTGAATTTTGGTCCTTCTGATGTTGCTCACCACCATTCCGTTACCCAAATTAGTAGTTGGTTTGTGAGTTCTTCTCTTTCTCTTTACTTTTACTTTACGTTGGGGACAATGTAAGATTTAAGCATGGGGGAAGGGAATTACTTGCTTTGCATTCATGTAGTTGCATTAGATTAGGCATGTTAACTTTATGTTTTGCATTGATTCAAATTCTTAAAAATTGAAAAAAATCAGAAAATTCATAAAAATACAAAAATATTGCATTTAGGTTCATATTTCTCCATTGTTTGATTCTTCTTGTTTCTCTAAGTTGAGTATGAATTCTAACCCATGATTTGCATGATTTGCTGAAGTTGATATGATATGAGCATGATCATTGATTAATTACCTTGATTATAGGACTGAGCATGTATTTAGCTTGGGTATTTGATTCATTCTGAAGTTCTAGACAAAAATTAGCCTTGTGAGATATTTTTGGTCTTTCATGATTATATTTGTTCTCTACATTCTTGAGTGTATCACCATGACTATCTAGCTCTAGAACTTGCGTTATGACTCTTTTTCAAGGCTGCTTTATATGATTAAATGCATGACATTAAAATGATTGAGGCAATGTTTCTTTATAAGCCTATTATTTCCCTTCCTACCTTACGAGATCCATGTTCTTCATACCCCATTTCTTTTGAGCTTTAAGCCTATTTTTGATAACTCCACAAATTTTCCTAGCTAAATAAGCTTGACCCATCCGGGATTTAGGACTTTAGGTTGTATTTTTGTTTTGTGTGAGTTATGTACAAGTATGGGGGTGTTGGAAGAAAAGGTGGAAAAAGAGGAAATACAACTCTTGGTTGCAAAGTGAAAAAAATAATGAAGATGAAAAGTTTGTGAAAAGCAAACAACTCCACATCAACAAGGATTCAAGTAAGTATGATCAAAGTTAAAAAGGAAAGACTCTCAGCGCGATCTGGTCATGAGTCACATCAGCAGGTTTCATGCTTGAGCACACAGCATGAAATTCAAAAAGATGCTTGTTGGGGTCTTCACCACTATGCCCATGGAATGAAGGCAAAAGGTGGATCAACCCGGATTTCAGCTCAAATTTGACTCCCTCACCGAGAGCAGGGAATTGCACCTCCAATGGCTGTTGTGTCAAATTTGGCGCCGTTACCGGGGACTCGTCGCTATTTGTGTTTATTACTTTTGTGCTGTTTTGGATATGAACCTGTTATATGGTTCATACCCGTGCTACTAACTCATCTCCTCTGCTATTTGATCCAGATATTGACAGGACTCTCTTCCAGCTCAGAAAGGAAGTCCGAAATCACTTTCAGGCCTTACCGTTCTTTCTTGAAGAATCTGACTCTGAATCTGAATCTATTGAATCTATCGAGATGGGTGATCAAACTCTGAGACAGTTGACTGCACCAGATTTGACACAACAACCATTGGCGGTGCAATTCCCTGCTCTCGGTGAGGGAGTCAAATTTGAGTTGAAATCCAAGTTGATATACCTTTTGCCTTCATTCCATGGGCATAGTGGTGAAGACCCCAACAAGCATCTTTCTGAATTTCATGCTGTGTGCTCAAGCATGAAGCCTGCTGATGTGACTCATGACCAGATCGCGCTAAGAGCCTTTCCTTTTTCTCTCAAGGATCAGGCTAAAGACTGGTTTTACTACTTGGCTCCGGGAAGTATTGATACATGGGCTAAGATGAAGGAAGCTTTTTTGGAGAAGTACTTCCCTGCTACAAGGCTCAACGATCTGAAAAAGCGAATAAGTAACATCGAACAAGAAGCTAATGAGTCCTTGTACGAATACTATGAGAGGTTCAAGAGGTTGGTAGCCAACTGTCCTTTCCATGGCTACACTGATCAAGACCTGATTCTATATCTTTTTAATGGTCTCTTGGATGATGAGAGAAGAATGGTCAATGCAGCCTGTCAGGGTCACATTCTCAACAAAACTCCCGTTGCTGCGTTTGACCTATTTACACAACTGTTTGAGGGCACAAGACAGTTCAGAAAAGAGACTAGCTCGATAGCTGCAAATTCAGTGGTGGCTAATACAAGAATCCAAGATGAAGTTACTGAGTTGAAAATGATGATGAAGCAGCTGTTGCAGCAAGGTGGTAGACAACAAGTGAAATCCTGTGAAATCTGCTTTGATAACATGCATCCCACTGACTCTTGCCCTACACTTCAAGATCCTAATGCTGAGGTGAACGCAGTGGGAGGATATGGACCACCTAGGCCGATGTATGATCCCTTCTCCAACACCTACAATCTAGGCTGGAGGGATCATCCTAATTTGAGGTACGGAAATTCCAATAACCAATAGTTCAATCAATAGGGTGGTCAAGCTCAATACATACCACCTTTTCAATCCCGTCCTAAGGGGCCCAATTAGAATGCGATGTCAACTGAAGATATGATTCAGACTCTTGCACAAACTGTGACCACGATGCAAGGCTCAATGAGACAATTTCAACAAGAGACCAAGTCTAGCATCCACAATCTAGAGACTCAAGTCAGTCAAATTGCAAATGTTGTAGGCAAACTGGAAGCTAGAGATTCAAGCAAGTTGCCATCTCAGACCGAGCTCAATCCGAAACAGAATGTCAATGCTATTACGCTGAGGAGTGGGCGAAAGCTTCAAGTAGATCCCAGGGACGGGCACGTACCAATCAGGAGGGGAGTGACAGAAGCTAAGGGTGAAACTGAGGAAAAACTCGAGCTGACAGAGGAAATCCCAAGCAATTCACTCGGAGACGAATTGCTCGGTCAGCCTGCTAAATTTGCGGCCGAGCAATTGCCACCCCGCGCAACACCATCTCAATTGAGATTGCGCGGGGACGAGACGCCAGAAAGCGCGGCCTCGCAATTGCCAAGCCGCACAATGTGCTCTCAGTCAGGATTGCGCGGCTTGGGCACGGAAAGCGCGGCCGAGCAATCTGGAGCGAAGCCGAGCAATTCAGACGCTGTTGAAGATTCTTCTGAAGTTCATCTAAAGTCTTATGCACCTGTTCCACCCTTCCCAGAGGCACTAAAAGAGACCCGAAAGCTGGAGAACGACAAGGAATTGTTCGATACATTCAGCAAGTGTGAGGTAAACATTCCTTTACTTAAACTGATTAAAAGCATTCCTAGATATGCTAAGTTTTTGAAAGAATTGTGCACCATAAAAAGAACTGAAAAGCTAAAAGGGAAACAGAAAATCTCTGTAAGTGAGCATGTGTCAAATGTGTTTCAAAGGCGTATGCCTCAGAAATGTGGTGACCCTGGCATGTTCACTATTCCCTGCATCATTGGTGATACAAAAATTGATAAAGCCATGCTAGATCTAGGTGCTTCAATTAATGTTTTACCTTACTCTGTGTACAAAATGCTTGAATTGGGTCCTCTACAAGAAACTGGTGTTGTGATACAGTTAGCTGATAGGTCGAATGCTTACCCTAGAGGAATAGTTGAAGATGTACTGGTAATGGTTGATAATCTGATATTTCCTGCTGATTTCCATGTCTTAGATATGGACCATGATAAGCATGCTGCACCTATTTTGCTAGGTAGACCTTTTCTTGAAAACAGCTAAGACTAAGATTGATGTCTGTAGTGGTTCTCTGACCATGGAATTCGACTGGGAAAGGGTAGAGTATAACATTTATGATGCAATGAAATACCCTCCCGAAGATTCCTCGCTTTGCTTAGTTGACGTGGTAGAGCCACTTGCTCAAGAATTTTTCAACATGCATGAATCTGAAGCTTTGAGATCCACCTTGGAAAATGCTATTATGAATGATACTTCAGATTTGGATTTAAAGACTGACATGCAGGAAGTGGTGGCAGAGTTGAATGCTCACTTTGAGCGTCCGCTTATGCCACCGGGATCAAAGCCCATACCACTAACCTTGCCAAGCCAGCAGCTTTTGCCATCCATTGTGCAGGCACCGGTGGTAGAATTGAAGCAACTTCCAGACCATCTCAAGTATGCTTTCTTAGGTGAAGGGGACACTTTGCCAGTAATTATACCCAACAAGCTCAACAATGAGCAAGAAGGAAGATTAGTGGCAGTTCTGAGGGAGCACAAGACGGCCATAGGATGGACCATTGCAGACATTAAAGGGATTAGTCCTTCAACATGTATGCATTAGATTCTATTAGAGGATGAAGCTACACCGTCTAGACAGCCCCAAAGAAGGCTGAATCCCCCGATGATGGAGGTGGTGAAGAAGGAGGTGCTGAAGCTCCTTCAAGCAGGTATGATCTTTCCTATTTCTGATAGCAAATGGGTCAACCCAACTCAGGTTGTCCCTAAAAAGGGTGGTATCACAGTGGTTGAGAATCACAAGGGTGATCTCATTCCCACCAGTCCAGACCAGGTGGCGTGTGTGTATTGATTATCGCAGGCTGAATGCGGTAACTCGGAAGGACCATTTCCCATTACATTTCATTGACCAGATGTTGGAACGACTTGCCGGTCGTTCATTCTATTGTTTCTTGGATGGGTATTCTGGATATTTTTAAGTAGCTATAGCACCAGAGGATCAGGAGAAGACAACATTCACTTGTTCTTTTGGCACCTTTGCATACTGAAGGATGCCTTTTGGACTGTGCAATGCCCCAGCTACATTCCAACGGTGTATGGTTAGTATCTTTTCTGAGTACATAGAGAAATTTATTGAGGTATTTATGGACGATTTTACCGTCCATGGGGATGATTTTGATTCATGCTTAACTCATTTGACACTAGTGCTTAAAAGATGTGAAGATACTAATCTTGTTCTCAACTTTGAAAAATGTCATATTATGGTAGAACAAGGTATAGTATTAGGCCATGTGGTGTCTTCTAGGGGTATTGAGGTCGATAAGGCTAAGGTTGAAGTAATTCAATCTTTGCCTTATCCTACTAATGTGCGTGAAGTGCGTTCTTTTTTAGGCCATGCAGGATTTTACCGCAGAGACTTCTCCAAAATTGCCTCTCCCTTATGTGAGTTGTTGAAGAAGGAAGCAAAATTTGAGTTTGGTGATGCATGCAAGACGGCGTTTGATGAGCTAAAACTCCGCCTCACCACAGCTCCCATTATTCAAGCCCCAAATTGGTCTCTCCCTTTTGAGATCATGTGTGATGCCAGTGATTATGCAGTGGGGGCTGTTTTGGGACAAAAGAAGGGCAAAGCGTCCCATGTGATTCACTACGCCTCTATGACATTAAATGAGGCTCAGCGGAACTACTACACCATAGAAAAGGAGCTCCTAGCAGTTGTGTTTGCATTGGAGAAATTTCGCTCTTACTTGCTGGGAACAAGAGTGATTGTTTATACAGATCATGCAGCACTCCGCTATCTGCTGATGAAAAAAGAGGCTAAGCCCAGGTTAATCAGGTGGATCTTGTTGTTGAGTGAGTTCAACATTGAGATCAAAGATAAAAAGGGGGCTGAGAATGTGGTTGCTGATCATTTGAGTCGTCTGGTGATGGAAGAACAGAGAAGGCCAAAGAGTACACCCATTCAGGAGGAATTTCCAGATGATACCTTGTTTGCTATTAGGGTTGTAAAACCTTGGTATGCGCACTTGGTTAATTTCCTAGTTATGGGTGAATTCCCACCAACATTCACAAGGGCTCAGAAGGACAAGCTAAGAAGTGAAGCAAGGTACTACATCTGGGACGATCCATATTTGTGGAAACACTACGCTGATCAGGTAATCCGACGATGTATCCCGGATAATGAGGTAACTTCTATCTTAACCTTCTGTCATAATTATGCATGTGGGGGCCATTTTAGTTCCAATAAAGGTATTGGATGCAGGATTTTACTGGCCGAGCATTTTTCGGGATGCTCATGGTTTTTGTAAATCCTGTGACCGATGTTAAAGAGTTGGGAATATGTCCCAAAAGAATGAGATGCCTCAATCTCCTATTATTTTCTGTGAAATCTTTGATGTTTGGGGCATTGACTTTATGGGTCCATTTCCTAATTCTTTTGGGATCTATTATATCTTGCTTGCGGTGGACTACGTTTCCAAATGGGTGGAAGCGAAGGCCACTAGGGCTGACGATTCTAAAGTGGTGACAGATTTCTTGAAGACCAACATTTTTTTCTAGATTTGGTGTCCCTAAAGCTCTAGTTAGTGACAAGGGATCCCACTTCTGTAATAGGATGGTGAGTGCATTATTAAGAAAATATTATGTCATACACAGAGTCTCTACAACATACCACCCTTAGACAAATGGCCAGGCAGAGGTGTCTAACAGGGAAATCAAGTCCATTCTGGAGAAGACAGTTGCACCAAACAGGAAAGACTAGAGTGCTCGGTTGGATGATGCATTATGGGCGTACATGACCGCTTTTAAAACACCAATTGGGATGTCACCATTCAGGTTGGTGTTTGGGAAAGCTTGCCATCTACCGGTGGATGTTCAACATAAAGCATACTGGGCAGTCAAGAAGTGCAACATGCAAGAAAATGAGGTGGGCGAATTCAGGAAACTTCAACTCCAAGAATTAGAAGAAATCAGGCTAGAGTCTTATGACAATGCAGTGATATACAAGGAAAAGACAAAGGCCTGGCATGACAAGCATATTTGGAGGAAGAACTTCAAGGTGGGGGCCAAAGTACTTTTGTTCCATTCTTGCCTCAAACTATTTCCTGGAAAACTGAGCTAAAGATGGAGAGGTCCTTTTGTGGTAGCACGTGTGTATCCACATGGCGCAGTTGATATCTATCATGGAGTTTCTCAGTCTGTCTTCAAGGTGAATGGTCAGTGGCTGAAGCCATATTATGAAGGATTGAATGGTGCTACTTTAGAAGAAACGGCTCTACAAGAGCCGGAACAAGAGCCTTGATATCCTTTTTACGTCAAGCTGAAGACGTCAAACAAGCGCTTCTTGGGAGGCAACCCATGTTTTAGGATAGTTTTGCTTTGATTTTTTGTTTTCTGTTTTGCAATTTTTGCTTTTATTAGTTAGTTAGGTAGAAATAATCCTCAAAATTTTAGATAACACGGAAAAGCTGTGAATACAGAAGGACTCAAAAAGGGGACAAAAATTGCGTGGCCAAAGCATTCTGGAGCCAGCCCGAGCAATGCAGTCTCAGTCAGGATTGCGCGGCTTGGACTGCTAAATGCGCGGCCGCGCAATCCGGAGGCCCACAGACGCGTAATCCCAACTGAGAGGCAATTGCGCGGCTTTGCAATTGTGCGGCCGCGCAATCATGCGCGATCCCACGCAATCGACAATATTTCGGGACCCCCTTTTTAATAAAAACCCGATGCCTTGTTTCCTTCTCCCATTCGTTCGCCCCTCTCCTTCTTCAACCTCTCTCAATCCTCCATTGAAGGCAAGATCTCAAATTTCTCTTCATAAAGCAAAGAAAGTGTGTTCATAAAGCAAAGAAAGAGTTGAATAAGAGGCAAAGAAAAAAAGTGAAGAAAGAAACAAAGTGTATAAAAGTGTGTATGGAGTTAAGAAAGAAAAGTTTGGGAGAAGTAAGAAAAGAAAGTGTGTTGAAGTTGGGTTTAGGATTAGTTCTTTATCCCGGATTTAGCACCACATGCCAAATATGATCCCTTCCAAATTTCTCTTTTCCTTGGCCCCATTACAACCCTTAAAAAGACCTCTTGATTTTTGTTATGTGTTTGATCTCCAGCGGTGGAGATTTAGAACTCTGATGCAAGCTTATGGTAGTCTAGTTTTCATGGTTGATTTCGAGCGAAACACCTACCCTTAAACACTTGAGAGTTTGAGTGCAAACACAATTTCCCTTGGTGAGGTCTAGAATGAATGAATGGTCTTTACTTTTTGCTTATTATAATGCATGCTAGGAAGTATTGGTCGGGTTTTTGATTATATGTGAAATGCTTGTTTGACTTGAGATGGATGTATGATTGCATTTCTGTGGTGTGTTTTGGATTTATGACTTGCTTGAGGACAAGCAAGGGTTAAGCATGGGGGAATTTGATAGCTTGCATATAGGTAGTGTTTAGAATGCATGTTTACGTTTCTTTTGCGTTGCTTTTAGGTAGTTTTAGTTAGTTTCTTTAGTGTCTAGGAGTTTTGGGTTTTGTACTTGTTCTATGTTGTTTTACAGGTCTTAAAGTGAACAAGTGTGAAAGGAATGGAAATGGGAGAAGAACGCTTGAATTCGAGCCATTCATTGGAGTTGCTGGTTCGACACCTCTGTCTTGAAAGGGTTCGTTCGGGAGCTATGGTGATCTTATGAAGTTGAGTTCAATATCATTGGAAAGTTAATCCAAAGAGCTACAATTCGTGTTTGTACTCCGAGTCCAAATTCCAACTCGAAGTGAGTCAAAATAGCCCCCAAAGTGTGACATGAGTTCTGAACCGAGGTGCTGGCGGCACCCGCCGCCAACCTAGCGGCGCCCGCCGCCCCTGACCGCCGCGGAGACCTTTACTTGCCACGTGTTTTGTTTCTATTGGTCCTTTTCTATCATTATTATTCCGAAATATTATATTTTTGGGATATAGTTTTTAGACCTAGTTTGATATATTAGGTTTTGAGAGTTGCACCTCTCATTCATACACTATTAACATATTTTCCTTTTAGAGTTTTAGCCTTTCATGGAGAACTAAGTCCTTTTGCTTAGTCACACAATTGAAGCATTGTTTGAATTAAAGTTGTGAGATTTCTAATTCCTTATCTATTGCTTGGGTTTAATCTTATCTCTTGCTTGAATGTTTATGATTTATTTCAACAGTTTCTAGCCTGATCAACTAGGGTTTGTTGTTTAATCTATTGCTAGATCTAGAGTGTTACTGGTTGAGCATCTCTAGATTGAAGTTGCAACTGCATCCTACTAGTATCTTGTTGTGCTAGTCTTATGCAGAAGAGATTTGATTTGCATTCTAGGGTAAAAGCTGGTTGTTTTATGCTAGAATTGTATCCTATTATATTCCTATCCTTACTGCTACTATTAAACTGAATCATTGATGGTTTCATGGTTGTTTATTTAGTTAGATCTAATAGTATCTGGTTGTGTTGTTAGTTAGAATTGAAAAGGAATTGGAAAATCCATTGCATGAGATATTGATGTGAAATCAATGATCAACTTGTCATTTGATTGTGGATATTTGTTAGCTATCTTCCTAATTATTGTAATTCATAATCTTTTATTGTTTCGTTAGTATTGCATTATTAGTTTTAGTTTTAGTTTAATTCACAAAAATCCTTTAGTTACTTGTTTGACACAAAACTCGTACAAATCGATAAATCTGTCTCTCTGTGGATTCGACCCGGACTTCCTAAAGACTACGGTTCTTAGTTAGTTTGGATTCTTTTGTATTGCCGTGATTTGCACGACCATTTCACGCTTATCAAGAAGACCACATAAAAAAGGTTCACCGCAAAAATAAGTAGAAGACCACGGAAATTCAATGAAAACACTACAACAATGTTGAATTTATACAATTTGAAGTACTATAATCCGAAAAATAAAAAAATGTAACCCCCAAATAGAAAAAACCCCAAATAGTGTCTCAAGTTCAAAATTGAGAATTACCAAAATTCCCCAAATCGAAAACCCCTCAAATACCTAAATCCATGTTATTGAAAGTGGGAGAAACTAGATCGGTGAACGAATTAGCCCCAAAAGCATATCAACAATGGAAGAAAAGCGTAGACAAAAGTAAAACGGGAAAGGAGAAGTTGGGAGAAGAATGAATAGCAAAGTGACGAAAATGCCCCTCCATTTAGAAATTCATTTAAACGCGTGTGTTAATCTTGGCCACAAATGCAAGATGATCTAACGGAGGTAAGGTGCACACATTTTGCACCGTAAATTTTAAATGCATCTGATCTCGATTCAAGCTAGTATTTGGTTATTTTGGTCAATTTTAAATTAATAATAATAAAAATAGATTATACTATAAATAATAATTTTTTTTATCTATCCATAGACACCAATTTTGCATAAATTTGATTCACTTTAAAATTAAATTAGTTTTCATGGTTGATTATGGGTAAACAAACACATGTTAACCACTTTTTAAAATAACTCATGGTTTTTTAACTTAAAAAATTTCATTAAATTCATAAATTTTTAACTAATTTATTTTGCACCAAATATATATATATATATATAAATAATTATTAATTTAAAATTAGTTTTTTTAATAAAATTAAACTAGTTATATATATATATCCATTTTAATTTGCACCAATTTTATAAAATTAGTTGTATCTACCTTATTATTAAATTAATCATATCTACCAAATTTCATCTGTCCTATTTTAAAAGATTTAGTATATCTATCATATTATTCTATTATATTTTAGTTTCATCTACCCTATTTTTAAAGGATTAGTATATCTATCATATTATTTATTATATTTTAGTTTCATCTACCATAGTTTTTTTTTTGGTATATATGTATGCTATTCTCATTTCTAAAACACACTCAAACACAAACTTTCAATAATTCCTCTATTCTACATCAATCAAACCTAGATTATTTTGAATAAATTTACATCACAATTTGAATATCCCGATCTTTGAATTTTTGGCATGCAATTTGAATAACTCTACATCACAATTTGAATAACATGTACTTGATCTACAATGTCATCATATTTTTATTAGAACCAGCCTTAAAACCATACTCCTTTTTTTTACGTCTTGACATGTATAGGTCTCCATATGATTCATCCATTAAGTACTACAATCTTCCTCATTGGCATTGTCCTACCATTTCATTTCAAGAACAAAAAAATCTTCAAAATAATTCTTCATGACATAATGAATAAATTCTCATTACATAATAATAATAATAATAATAATAATAATAATAATCATTCTTAATCTTAAGCTATTGTAAAATTTTCTTAATCTATTATAAAGTTCGAAGGTTTTTCTCAATAATGGTTATTACTATACACAAAACATAATCAACCTTTGACATTACATCATTAATTTAGCAACCATTGATATTAAACACAATGATAACATCAAACTTTTGGTATTAAACAAGTATTTTGAAATCATTAAATTATAAATTTTGAGATTAAAAATAAAAGTAAGACAAGATAAGACAACCATTGACATTACAAACAAAAGATAAGTTCTAATTTAATGTATGATTTTTTATGTTCTACTCTTTTCTCATTATAAGTCATTCACTTTTTGCATATATATTTCATTCACTATTAAGCAAAAAAAAAAGACAACCTAATTTGCAAGAAATGATTGAACAATACAAGATTTTGCTCGAGATGGTATTGCGGAAAAATAGTAGAAGTTAAATAAATACATATTGCATACCATACACAAAATAATATTATTTTGTTCAAGTTAAAATTTTCACAATTTATTTTCATTTAACCTTTTTATATGATATTATTTAGATTTTAGTCAATACACGGTGTAATTACCTTATGATTACAAAAAATATATTTATTTTTCAAATAATAAACATAGAGCATAACTTTGCCTCGTCTAACGGACGGGTTAAACATTGTAGTAATGTTAACATTTGACACAATTTTTCTTAAAAATAATTAAACTAATTTTCTTAAAACTTTTTTCAATATTATCATATTTTAAATATCCCAATAAATAAAGAGTACTGGTCAAAGAAAATGACACATAAATAACATTTAGCGATCCTTACCTTTTGAAAAAAAATGACACATAAAATCGGCCATAATGACAACATATTAGGCCGGAAAATAAACATTTAGCGATGGACCAACTCCAACTGAGACCGAGGCATTGAAATCGGCAGACCAACAACAAAGGTAGAGGCATCTAAACCACCTTGGCTGAGGCATTGAAATCGAAAACCAACTCCATCCGAGGTATCCAAATCGATGAACCAAAGATGGAAACCGATTCGAGAACTTTCTTTCATTTTCAAGCAATAGAAATCAATTCAAGAACTTTCTTTCATTTCATTCTATGGAAAATGAGGGACCAACAACTCACCACAAGCAATTAAATCGAGGGAATTAAAGTCAAAACAAGACAAAAACCAAGGGACTTCCATAAAATAAGGTATTAAAACCACGAGAGTAACATTTAAATATGGCATTAAAACCACAAGACTAACATTAACGAGGCATCAAAATGAGGGACCAATAAGCTATCAAAACTAAGGGAACAACATAAAACAAAATATTTAACCGAGGGGCCAACATAAATCAATTGCTTAAAACAGAAAAACCCACATAAAACAAGGCATGTCAAAACCAAGGGACCAACTTAAATCGAGGCATCAAACTGAGGGACCAACAACTGAAATCGAGGCATCAAACCGAGGGACCAACAAAAACAAGGCACCAAAATCGAGGGACCAACATAAAAACAAGGCATCAAAACCGAGGTACCAAAAACGAGAGACCAACTCAAACCGAGGCATCAAAACTGAGAGACCAACTCAAATCGAGGCATCAAAACCGAAAGACCAACTCAAATCGAGATATTAAACCAAGGGAATTTTACAAAATGAGGCATCAAACCGAGGGACCAACATAAAAATGAGGCATCAAAACTAAGGGATCATCAACTTTAACCTATATAACGAGGCATCAACAAAGAGACCAACTCAAAACGAGGCATCAAAATGGGGGACCAACTCAAAATGAGGCATCAAAATTGGGGGATGTTGAGAGGGTTTCCCGACAACAATAAATTTGTAGTCAAGACCCCGCTGAGTACAAGGGAGTCAGGATCGTCCACGAGAAGCAAGGTTGTTTGATTACTAAACTACGAAAGCAGAATAACAAAGCAAAACTAAAACAAAAGAAGAAAACAAGGCTACGACAGCCCTCGGTACCGACCTTGTCAGGGTCGGTAATGAGGTTGGGTTTCAACACAAATTAAGCAAACAAGACGAATCAACTGCAAGCTCGGTACCGACCTGTGTGCCTCGGTAACGAGTCTGAATGTGAGTAAAACAAAAGTAATTCGAATGCGAAAACAACTAGGATAAGGGTTACCACGACATAATCATGCATACGAACTTAGTATGAAGGATAAATATCATGCCTCAAAGATAAATCTATCAACTTTCCTTGACCTAAGCAAGTAAATCAATCAAGTTTCATAAATCAATTCACTTTCTACTTATTTTTAATCCAAAGCTCAAAACTTTCGTTATCGAACAATATCAACATTCAAGATTACAACTTTCTCTTTTGATCAAGCGATAAACTCAAATTACTTCGACTTTCGTCTAAGTATAAGCTCAAAACAAGTAGTTAAAGGATAAAAGGCAATCAAACATTCAACATACACATTCCATCATGCATAACTATGTAAGGTTTCAACCCCGATCCTAGAAAGATAGACTTCTCACTCATGATTGAAACAAAGCAAACAACTAGATTGAATGAAAACATTGAAATAAAAGCTTACTTGAATTACAAAAAATCTCGTCTTTCAAACGCAATCACGTTCGAAATCGAGGGACAAAAGAAACAAGCTCGACACTCGATCTCTTTCTCTTCGATCGAACCAAACAATCGTCTCCCCAAAAACTTCACGAACTAACCAACCTCCTTTAAAACTAACTAGAACAAGTGTATTTATACTAAAAGAAACTATCTAACAAGGGTCCTAAAAGATAGAAACTTTCCTAACTAAAAAGATTACGAGATAAAAGATAGAATTTCTGAAAGTTGGTGCCGCCTACCAACACAGGTCACCTCAGTAACGACCCGCACAAGGTCGGTAGACTCTTGCTGAATTCCTTGGACAAAACTCTGTTGCACAGCTCGGTACTAACCCTCATAGATCGGTAACGAGCTCTCTGTCTTGGATATTTGTACGTTCTTCATAGCTTCTCTTTGGATTCAACGAGATCTTCAAGACGTATTCTTTCTTCTCTTTCCTCCACACATTCCACCATCAACCACTGAACTCTAGCTCCTCTCAAAATGATCCTTCTACTTTGAAAACCTATAAAAAACACAAAAACGGAGTAGCTTTCATACTTTTCACAAAATATGCAAACTTATCCAAAAACACACAAAACTAGCACTAAAACTTACTAAAACTAAACTAAACAACCCAAGAAAACAACTAAAACTATACTAAAAACATGAACATTAGGGGACTAACTCAAAACAAGGCATCACAACCGAGGGACCAACTCAAAACGAGGCATCAAAAATGAAAGACCATCATAAACGAGGCATCAAAAGCGGGGACCAACATAAATCGAGGATCAAAACCGAAGGACAAACATAAACCATGGTATCCAAACCGAGGAACCGACACAAACCAAGGCATCAAAGTCGAGAGACTTTCTAAAACGAGGCATCAAAACCAAGAGACTTTTATAAAATAGGGCATTAAAAGGCCAACTCTAAAGAAGCAATCAAAACAGAGGGACAAAGTCGAAACAAGCCATCAAAATCAACGGACCAACACAAAACGAGACATTTGTAACACCCCTATTTTGCAACAATGGGAATTACGACCAGTGACCTCGGACTTTACCGTCGAAAGTCACCCTAGGCTTTATAAGGTATTAAACTTAAATAATTCGGAATTTAAATGATAATACATGACATAAAAAGGTGTTCAAACTTGAGACTTTAAATATTGTCATTACATCTTAAAATGTTTCAAAACAATATGATAGGTTAAAAAGCGGAATTGATGAAACCTTGCTCTTGCAAAGCTTAGTGGATCCAAAATACGGGAGAAATATCTTCAAGAAGACTTGACCTTCCTTCATTCAACTTTCTTGATTCTTCGTCTTAAAACCTTCGAGGGAAGTTTCCTATAATCTGGCATTTGTCGCGATATCTCTAAACAAGACATTTTAAACATACAAGGCCACAATCATCGGTCCTAAGTTCATTTCTAGCATTCGAATAATAATGACGATAATGAGATGTCGTTATTTCTAGCAATCGATATGTCCTAAGTTTATTTATTTAAGTAAATAAGTTTGTATCCAACATAAAGATGTTTAACGAAATCGAGATATCTAAAATGTTATAAGGAGAATATCCACTCGCCTTGAATTTCTTTCGGAAGTATACTGATGTTCGTGTTTTTGGTATAGTTTTTGGTAGGTTTTCTTAGTTTATTAGGACTAGTTTTGATAAGTATAGGATTAGTTTTGTGTGTTTTTGGATGGTTTTGCATATTTTGTGAAAAGTATGGAAGCTACTCTGTTTTAAGTTTTAGCAAGGAAAAGGTGCTATTTGGAGCTGAATTTGGAATGCTATGGTGAGAGACGGAGGAATACAAGATGAAGAAGTCGAGATCTAAGTTTTTGAAGAAAAAGTGTTGAAGAAGGCAAGAGCAGGCTCGTTAACGAGGCAGTGAGGGCTCGTTAACGAGGCTACGAGATAGAGTTTTCGAGTGGTTGATTTTGTTACTTACCGATCCTGTGCAAGAATTGATTTCCGTGTCAGTAGAGTGTCTTTTTATGATTTTAGGGTTATTATATTATGTATTTTAGGTCTTGTTATCTTTCTAGATTTTATTTCTATCTTTTGGGTTTTTATTTCTATCTTTTTAGGAAAGTTTTTATCTTCTAGCCTTTTCTATTTTATAGCCTTATTAGTATAAATACCCTTCTATCTAGCTTAGAAAAGGGGGGGATTCGATTGAAAGAACAGTAAGCAGAGAAGGAGGAAGGGCCGAGAGTGGAGAGAAGAGTCGGAGAGAGAGCAAGCTTCGGTGGACGAGAGTTACTGAGGTCGTTGATCGTTGTTTTCGATTCAGAATTGTTTGTTTTCGTTTTCTTTGGAATTCTGTAAGAAGATAGTTTCTTATTAATTTGAAGTAGTATTTTGTTTTCAATGTTTTCTTTTGTTGAAGTTATTTTTTTCTTAATCATGAATAGTGAGTAGTCTTCTTTTCTAGGGTCGGGGTTGAAACCCGGCATAGTTATGCATGGTTTGATGAGTGAGATGATGGGTTGAATGCCTTCTATCTATTGTTGAGATTGTTTGTTGTGCTTATACCAAGATGAAAGTTAAGGTAATTTGAGTTTTTGACTTAATAGAAAGAGAAAGTTATAAACTTGAAGGTTGATATTGTTTGTATACGAAAGTTTCAAGATTTAGATCCAAAGCAAACAATTGAGTGAATTAGTTTATGAAAGTAGATTAATTTACTCGCTAAGTCAATGAAAGTTGATTCATCTATCTTTTTAAAGGCATGATATTTATCTTCTTACGAGCTTGTGTGCATGACTATGTTGTGGTAACCCTTGTCCTAGATCTTTGTTTTTATTTGATTTCTCCCAAAAGCATATTCGTTACTGAGTTCGTTAGCTCGGTACCGAACCTGTCTAGTTCGTTAGTATTGGTCATTTGTTTGCGGTGGTTCTTTAACGACCCTGACAACGTCGTTAACGAGGCTGCTTTTGTGTGTTTTGCTTGCTTTTGTTTGATTTTTAGTAGTCGATAGATAAACAAACCTTGCTTCCTGTGGAATGATCCTGACTCCCCTGTACTCAGCGGGGTCTTGACATAAATTTATTTGTTGTCAGGAAACCCTCTCAACAAATTGGCGCCGTTGCCGGGGAAGCAACGAGTTTGTTTGTTTATCTATGGGTTTGGGAATAGCCCGACCCCGTTTTTGTTTTTAATTTTTGTTTTCTTTGTCTGTTTTCCAAGCGTATGCCGGTAGGACGTCGAAGGCTCGAATTTGACAACGCTGGTTATTATTCAGAACCTGAACGTTCCCTGCACTGTCGACGACGAGAGAACCGAGCCATGGCCACACCTGAAGAGATGGCTCGTCAGTTGGAAGTCCTCCGAAACCAGATGGAGGCGTTGAAAACCGAGAAGGAAGGCACTGATGCCGAGGCTAAGCGTCAACGAACTAATAATGCTCGTCTACAGGAAGAGCTGAACGCCTATCAAAGGAATGCCAAACAGTACATGCATCCAGAACTGAGGGTGCCAGAATCCGCAATTGTGCTTCCGGAGATAAAGAAAACTTTTGAGATTAAATCTCAATTCATATCCTTGATCAAACGGGCTCAGTTTGAAGGGAAACCTATTGAGTGCCCTATGGAACATATTAGGAATTTTCTTGATTTATGTGACACCATAGCTGCTGAAGGTGTCTCACTTGAATATGTTCTGTTAAAAGCTTTCAAGTAGTCTCTTGCTGGAAAGGCCCTGAGCTGGTTAGAGAGCTTACCTCCTAAGTCTATCAGGATTTGGAAGAACTTGTATGATCAATTTCTTACAAAATTCTTCCTGCCTGCCAAGACAACGGAGTTGAGAAACACATCACCTCCTGTCACCAGCTGCCTAATGAGACTTTTGTTGAAACATTGGAAAGATTTAAAGAAATGCTTAGACAGTGCCCCACTCATGGGCAACCTTTATATGTTCTTCAAGAAATCCTTTTTCAGGGTATCAACGCAGAGACCAAGAACCACATCAACACGCATACTACGTGCGGTTTTATAGAGATGGACCCTACGACTGCATGGGAATTGCTGGATAAGTTGTCCAATTATGATGCCATGTACGGAACCCAGCAAACTCCACAGCCCCAGAAACGTCTCTACATGCCTAAACGAGAAGAAGTTGACCCGGATGTTAAAAATCAATTTCTACAAGACGAGGTCAACCGTTTGAAAAAGCAGGTAAGTTTTCTGAAATCCTCTCAATCCTGCCAAGAGTGTGGTTCTTCTGCCCATAGTACTTCTGCTTACACTAACATAGAGCAGGTAAGAGCCGTTGAGACGATTGCTGAAATGAATTATATGAGAGGCCTATACAAGAACCAACCTAGCTATTTTGACAGGTCAAACAACTATCAGACGTGGGGCAATCAAAATCCAAATCCAAACTATGCAGCGCCTCCGCTAGATAGACGACCCGCGCCTTATCGACCTCTAGGCCATCAGGAGCCACCATCATGGGTTTAACGATTACATGAAGGCATTAACGGAGTGACTAACAAGGTTAACGAAGTTCAAGCCAACCTGAACCAACAAAATAAAAGATGGGGAGAGTTCGATGTATGGAAGAAGAATGTTGATTCCCAACTAGGGAACCTTGCTGCACAGATTCCTGGACCACAAGGGCAACTCCCGGGCCGCCCCGAGGAGAACCCTAAGGGACAAATAGCAGCGGTGCACCTTAGGAGCGGAAAGACATTACCGGAACGTGTCCAAGCTAAGTCAATGCTGAAGAAGACGCCACAGTTCAGCTCGGTAACGAGCCAGCGAGGGCGATTACCGAACTAGGGCAACATGGTGATGAGGCTCCAAGGTTACCTAACGACCCTAGCCCAGGTAAGTTTTCTAATCCGAACCCTCCTCTCCATCCCAGGGTAGTTAACGACCCGCCGAGGACACCTAACGACCCTAGTGTTGACCCGATACTTTCACCTCTCGAGCCTAACTTGGTTCCGAGGATGGTGAAATCTCTTCCATTTCCCACTAAGAAATCTATGGACTCTACTGAGAGTAAGTTCAAGCGTTTCGTAAAGATTCTTCAGGACATTAATATTTCCATCCCATTCGCTGAGGCCCTAAGCGAAATGCCGGCTTACACAAATTTTTTGAAGGATGTTCTTAGTAGGAAAAGATCCATCACAAAGCTGCAGGATGAAGTCAGATCTATTGCTCTACCAGAAAAGCTTGGGGATCCAGGGAGATTTGCCATAGCGATTAGCATCGGCGACCACAAATTCAAAGCTTTATGTGATTTGGGAGCCAGTTCTAGTTTGCTTCCTCTCTCCATGTGGTCTAAAGTCAACATGGGACCGCTAGAGCCTATAGATATGAACCTATTCATGGCAGACGGATCATGTGTCAAAGCCACAGGGGTCGTGGACGACTATCCTATTCAAGTTGGGAAATTCTTCATACCAAATGATTTCATCGTCCTTGACATGCCTGAAGACCCTCATGTCCCCATTATCCTAGGCAGACCATTCCTAGCTACAGCAAGTGCCAAGGTCGATGTGCCGAAATGACTTCTCACTTTTGATATTGGAGAAGAACGCGTGGAATTCAGCTTAGACCAAAACGCAAATGACCCAACTGCGGTCGCACAAATCGAGTTGACCCAACCAGAACTCGACATAGCTGATACTACCGAACTTCCACCAACTTCGAAAGAGGACGAGATTCTCACACAGGACCCTGCCAAGCTTCCTTGGCCCACTAGCGAGTCTCACATACAAAGAAATAATCAAGGTGAGTACTCTTCTTCTTACTTTATTCCTACACAGTGCGCCACAACGTATGCTATAGAGGAGTCTAGACCGCCTTGGTTTACGGATTTCACTAACCCGTATGTAGCGATACCGGGCATACTGATAGAAGACAAGGGACCTAGCTTAGTGACTCAAGCAAATAATGCCTACAAAGCTAAGTATGGGGTATCTCGAGACCCTGACATATCTACAAAAGAGCCACCTTGAGCCAAGGTAAGTACGTCGGGCTGACGACGTTAAAAATAGCCCTTACGGGAGGCAACCCGCTTTTAGTATAGACTAGATTTTCTTTTTAGATTTTTTTTCTTCTTAGCTTTCTTTTGAATTTCTAGTAATTTTTAGGATAGAAAATAGGATAGTTTCCTTTTTAGCTAACAAGATGCAAGAGAAGGGCTCGTAATTCACTCAAAGAGGCTAAGGTGGCTCGTTAACGATCCACCCAGGGTTGTTAACGACCCGGTTTGACGACCCGATTCGGCAAAACGGGAAGGTAAGTTTTTTGGAGCTGAATTTGGAATGCTATGGTGAGAGACGGAGGAATACAAGATGAAGAAGTCGAGATCTAAGTTTTTGAAGAAAAAGTGTTGAAGAAGCCAAGACCAGGCTCGTTAACGAGGCTGTGAGGGCTCGTTAACGAGGCTACGAGATAGAGTTTTCGAGTGGTTGATTTTGTTACTTACCGATCCTGTGTGGGAATTTATTTCCGTGTCGGTAGAGTGTCTTTTTATGATTTTAGGGTTATTATATTATGTATTTTAGGTCTTGTTATCTATCTAGATTTTATTTCTATCTTTTGGGTTTTTATTTCTATCTTTTTAGGAAAGTTTTTATCTTCTACCCTTTTCTATTTTATAGCCTTATTAGTATAAATACCCTTCTATCTAGCTTAGAAAAGGGGGGGATTCGATTGGAAGAAAAGTAAGCAGAGAAGGAGGAAGGGCCGAGAGTGGAGAGAAGAGTCGGAGAGAGAGCAAGCTTCGGTGGACGAGAGTTACCGATGTCGTTGATCGTTGTTTTCGATTCAGAATTGTTTGTTTTCGGTTTCTTCTGAATTCTGTAAGACGATAGTTTCTTATTGATTTGAAGTAGTATTTTGTTTTCAATGAATTCTTTTGTTGAAGTTATTTGTTTCTTAATCATGAATAGTGAGTAGTCTTCTTTTCTAGGGTCGGGGTTGAAACCCGATATAGTTATGCATGATTTGATGAGTGAGATGATGTGTTGAATGTCTTCTATCTATTGTTGAGATTGTTTGTTGTGCTTATACCCAGATGAAAGTTAAGGTAATTTGAGTTTTTGACTTAATCGAAAGAGAAAGTTATAGACTTGAAGGTTGATATTGTTTGAATACGAAAGTTTCATGCTTCAGATCCAAAGCAAACAATTGAGTGAATTAGTTTATGAAAGTAGATTAATTTACTTGCTAAGTCAATGAAAGTTGATGCATCTATCTTTTTAAAGGCATGATATTTATCTTCTTACGAGCTTGTGTGCATGAATATTTTGTGGTAACCCTTGTCCTAGATCTTTGTTTTTATTTGATTTCTCCCAAAAGCATATTCGTTATTGAGTTCGTTGGCTCGGTACCGAACATGTCTAGTTCGTTAGTATTGGTCATTTGTTTGCGGTGGTTCGTTAACGACCCTGACAACGTCGTTAACGAGGCTGCTTTTGTGTGTTTTGCTTGCTTTTGTTTGATTTTTAGTAGTCGATAGATAAACAAACCTTGCTTCCTGTGGAACGATCATGACTCCCCTGTACTCAGCGGGGTCTTGACTTATAAATTTATTTGTTGTCAAGAAACCCTCTCAACATATACGACACTCGGAAATCTAGAACAACTTAGTGTGGTTTGTACGATTCAACCTAGTCATTCAAAAAATTACGAACAAATATATATTAAACTCCTTTTTTTATTCTCAAATATTCATTTCTCTTATTGTTCTCTTCTTTATTATTATTTTTAAGACGATCTTGAAAGATATGTATAATGTAACACCCCGATAATTTATAAGGGTTCGAGGTGCTCCCCATGTCAACAAGAGCTCTTCCTTTTCTGGGTTCGAGCGAGGACAAAGAACTCGGAAGTTAAGTGTGCAGGGACGAGAGTAGTACCAGGATGGGTGACCTCCTGGGAAGTCCTTGGGTTGACATGAGATAGCATTTCTAAAGGCTTGGGCCTTACAAATGGTATCAGAGCTGACTCTAGGTTATGAGTGCACTTGGCCCGGAGGGCGGTGCTTGGGCCTTGACGAGGGCGTCAAGTGTTTAAGTGGGAGAGATTGTAACACCCGATAATTTATAAGGGATCGAGGTTCTCCCCATGTCAAGAAGAGCTCTTCCTTTTCTGGGTTCGAGTGAGGACAAAGAACTCAGAAGTTAAGCGTACAGGGACGAGAGTAGTACCAGGATGGGTGACCTCCTGGAAAGTCCTTGGGTTGACATGGGATAGCGCTTCTAAAGGCTTGGGCCTTACATATAAAATTTAAAATAATTACTTTTAAGAAAACATGCAAGGCGTTATTTAATCATAAAGGAAAACCTTTTTAAAGCACATGCAAAATATATATTTAAAATAAACTATATATATATATATATATGGTTTGCATGCATCATTATTTTTATGCAAAGCTACTTATTAAAATTTATCCTTATGATCAATATTTCTTAAAGTCATGATTTACTTATTATAAATTATAGTAAAATCTAAGATAGTCATGCATGTTACTAATACTTTATAAAAACGCATTTTATTCACACATGCAACCCTTAAGTTAATTAAAATAGCTTATGCTTAACAAAAACATTCTGTTTACTAAGAAGACTAACAAGTTTTTAATTCACCATTTTATTAGTTCTAAAACACATGCAAGAGTAGATTTAGTCCATAAACTTTATAAAAACAACATGCACAACCATATGATTTATTTAAGTACCTTTTATCTTTATAAATATATTTTTAGTCCAAGAAAAATCATCAACAAATTATTCACAATTCTTTTTAGCTTAAGTTAACATGCAAGAATGTCTTAGTTTATAATGAGTCCATTGATTCACATGCAACAACTTATTTTACTCATTTAGTAGAGATTTTGATCTTATTAAATTCACTTTAGTCCAACTCATATAGATATTATTCCAAAGTTTTATAAAAAGACATGCATGCAAAGGTGGTACAAGCTATTAAAAATCCTTTATAATAACATGCAAGGACTTATATCATTAATCAAACACATTTTAACCTTATACATCTTTCTCTAGTCAAAAGATCATTTACAAATTATTCTAAGGTTTATAAATTAGAGAAATGAAATATGCAAAAGGATTTTACTTAAAAAAACTTATTTAAATTCAAAACTCATATAGAAATTTAATTAAATTCAAAACTTATTTAAATTCAATCCATTTGAAGATACATGCAAGGACATTTTTGATTTAAATGATCATAACTTGATCTTACAAAACTTATTTAAATTCAAAACTCATATAGAAATTTATTCCAAGGCTTATATATAGACATGTGAAAAGTTGACCGAACCCGCTAACCCGACCCGACCTGCCCGATAATTTTAGGGTCAAGACTCGAAAATTGAAACCGGAAACCCGAAATCAACCGAACCTGATAGAACCCGAAACCCGTTGGGTTGACCGATTTAGTATATTTATAACATGTATAAAATTTATTTTTAAAAAATAAATATTTTTTATTATTAAAATACATAAAAATAAAATATTATAATAAAATATTGTTATTTAATGAAAAATCTATTTAATAATCATAAAAATTCTATGTTTTTGACCCGCTGCTCAAATCGACCCGCCTGAAAACCCGCATCGACCGACCCGGTTTAACCCGTGACCCGTAACGACCCGAACCCGAAATGACCGAACCCGAACCCGCACAACCCGACCCGATTGACAGGTCTACTTATATATGACATGCATGAAGGTTTTATGAAAGAAAACCTTATCTTATATATTATTAAGTTATTAACTATATCAAACAAAGAGTTTTCTGTAGAAATGAGAAAAATGTCTAGGCCTTTGAAAATAAAATAAAATCCATAATTTTAAAGTTAAAAACCACTTTTATTATCTTTAGAATGCTCAAAGTTTATCTTATAAACATAAGATAGTTTTTCTTTGTAAATCTTTGCATGCATGTCATTTACCAAAGAAAATATGCACAAATATAGTTTTTCACATAATCTAATTTCTAAGATTTTAAATCAATATAATGATCTAAAAATAATTAAAAATTCGCCTCAAAATAATTAAAAAAGGCTTAGAGATTGTACCCCTTAATGTGTTTATTTTGTTGTAGGAAGAAAAACACAAGATCCAAGGGAGAGGGAGGCGGCGACGGCTCAGCTGGTGGCGCGGGACAGGCGACGGCCGGTCGTGGCTCCGGTCGCTTGGGTGCACAAGGAGAGTTGTTTGGAAGTGTTTATGTGCGAAAAATCAGCCCTTAAATGGTGAAGTTTAAGGCTGATTTTTTTATCTTGTGGGAGGAAGAAAATGATCACCAAAAGATAGAAGAGTTTTGGCAAAAAAAAGAGTTTTGGTAAAAAAAATGGAAGAGAGTGTTTGAGAGATGGATGATAGTGTTAGGAGACTTATGGTGTGTAGAGAGGGGTGCGTCTTTAAATAGGCAACTGACAAGAGTTAGTGGAAGATCATGCCCATCATGACCAAAAACCCTCTCATAATGTGAGCGGGAAATCTCTACACCAAAATCCCTCCAAAATCTTCTCTTAAATGATCAAACGTTTTAACAAACGGACTGTAATGTCGGTTTGAAAAGTACACTGGAACGGACGGGTTTTATGAATAGAATTTCCGTTAGCTACGAATTTATTAAATTCCGTATTTAAAATAATTTATTTACTAGAATAATTATTTCATAAGAATATTATAATCTATTTATTTTAGAAATAGATTTTGAATGAAAAAGAAATTTTATGAGATTATTTTATTTAATAAATAATTAAAGAATAAAAAAATTTAAGAAAATTATTCATAAAAATAACGGCTATTACAGCATTAAACCCAAGGGGGACCAACACAAACAAGGCTCAAAATCGAGGGATCCATACAAAAGAGTAAAAGATGACATACTGAGAGACCAACTCAAATCTAGGCATCAAAACCGAGATACCAATATAAAATGAGGCATCAAAACCGAGAGATCAACATATGTCAAAGCTCAAAACCGAGGGACCGATAAAAATTAAGGCATCAAAACCGAGGAACCGACCAAGGCATCAAATTCAAGGGACCAACTCAAATCAAGGCATCAAATCCAAGGGACCAACATAAAACGAGGCATCAAAGTGAGAGACCAACATAAAATGAGGCAACAAAACTGAGGGACAACTCAAAACGAAGCATCAAAACCGAGAGAGCAGCATAAAACGAGGCATCAAAATCGTGGAATCAACATTAATGAAGGCTCAAAACCGAGGGACCAACATAAACCGAGGGACCAACAATTTTCAAAGCATCAAAACAGTGAGAGTTTTATAAAACACGACATTAAGAGACCAACTTTAACCGAGCAAACAAAACTAAGGGACCAACTCTAACTGAGCAATCAAAACCAAGGGGGACCAACTCAAATCGACGCATCAAAACCTAAGGACGAACTCATATCCAAACATCAAAACCAAGGGACCGTTAAATGAAGGCATCAAAACTGAGGGACCAAGTCCAAACGAGGCATCAAACAGAGGGACCAACATAAAACGAGAGGCAACAAACCTAGGGGCAAACATAAAATGAGGCATTAAACCGAGGGACCAAGTCAAAACTAGGCATCAAAACCGAGGCAACAAACAATTGTGTCTAATTTTTTACTTAAATTGATGGTCACATGAATTATTTATTTCATGTAATATACAATTGTATCCCATATACATTGATACAGAGCACCAATAGTAGTGAACATGGATTGGTTATAACTTTAGTTCAGTTCATTTATCATGCTCTCAGGTTAGTAAACATGCTACAAATAAGCGACAAACAAACATTGGAAATCCCATATTAGAAAACTTGGAAAAGAACAGTCTATAAGCTACAGCTTTGATAGATTTCATGGATTCATAAGACGGGATTGATGGTGCACAAGATAACCGCTAAATAATTAAGGACAAAGCTGTTCAAGGGTAAACGGTTTAAAAGGCCATTCCCATGGAAAAACATGTATGAAAGTCATATAAATGCACCATTCACGAATTCGAAATGAATTCAACACTCAATGTGCTCCATTTTCCTATACAAAGTATGAACAAGTAAAGCAAAATAACTTGTATAAACTGGCTTGTGTAGCCCATTGGAACGCATGGGTGCTTTTTGGCCCAATATGCAAGGTATGCTCATGGCCCAATTAATAAACTCATATGGATTTAGCCCACAACATCAAATCAATAATTAAAGGGGTATGATTCAAATCCCATGCATGAGTTGCATATATATATATATATATATATATAAATAAGTTATTATGTGTAGAGTTTTTGGATTCGTATCCCACATCGAGCATAAAACATGTAATCATACAGCTGGTAATCTTATATATAGAGGGTGACCGAGTATAGAAAAAGATTGAAAAACCTCTCCAGGTCGGGATCTTTTCTTGTACCTAGATTCGATGTGTTTGATCTCCGATTGAAATCAAGTTATTTACGATATAAAGTCCAAAAAACTTAATTTGTAAAGAGGGTTACAAAAATTGCTTTTGAGTTTTGACATACGAATTGGGGAGGCTGCTATGTGTAGTTCAATGATGGTGGCGTCTCTTCGTTTAAATTTCACATATAATGCCAAGTCAGCATTTCTGGATTGTTCAGCATTTGGGCTAACAAATTTCGGCCCAACATATTACCGGAAAATAGATTAACACAATAACACATGAATAGTTTCAACGAAATAATTTGGCGCCATGATATTAATAACGGAACGATACAAGTAATTAAGATAGATTTTTGTTAATTCTATGTTCGATTTTGTTACCGACTTACAATCCAAAAAGGGTTTATTATTTCGACACTAATGGATTTGTGTGGATCTTCCGACAAAGTTAATATTTGTTAATCAAAAACAAATACCAATTATCTCTTCTCAGCACAAAAGAAATCGAGCAAGAGTCAAATTCTAAGTAAAACCCTGGTTTACAGTCCAAATATAAGATAATTATATCGATCCATTAAAAATTAAGTTGCGTTTCAAAAGACGATAATTGCATGCTTCGTCTTCAATCTTGGATGATGCGATGCTTCGATTTAAAGACCTCTCCAAGGTCAAAATGAAATGGGTACGTTCTCTCTTCAATTTAAAGACCACACACGTATAAATGTATAATTATCATCCGAAAAAGCAAAATCTTGCGAAGAAAGATCGATGGTTTTTAACAGTGATCGTATTATATATTGCACGTTTACATGTAGAGATTGTGTTTGAAGATGGGTTCCAAGTCGCATATATATACGTAAGTTATTACAAAAAAAAATTGTATCCTATATACATTGATATAGAGCACCAACAGTATTGAACGTGGATTGGTTATAACTTTTGTTCAGTTCATTTATCATACTCTCGGGTTAGTAAACATGCTACAAATAAGCGACAAACTAACAATAGAAATCCCATATTAGATAACTTGGAAAAGAACATCTATAAGCTGCAATTTTGTTAAGTTTCATGGATTCATAAGACGGGACTAATGGTGCGCGAAATAACCGCTAAATAATTAAGGGAAAAACTGTAAATATTAAAGGGTAAATGGTTTAAAAGGCCATTCCCATGCAAAAACATGTATAAAAGTCATATAAATGCACCATTCACGAATTCGAAATGAATTCAACACTCAATGTGCGGCATTTTCCTGTACAAAGTATGAACAAGTAAAGCAAAATAACTTGTATAAACTGGCTTGGGTAGCCCATTGGAACGCATGTGTGCTTTTTGGCCCAATATGCAAGGTATGCTCATGGCCCGATTAATAAACTCATATGGGCTTAGCCCAACATTAAATCAATAATTAAAGGGGTATGATTCAAATCCCATGCATAAGTTGCATACATATACGTAAGTAATTATGCGTAGAGTTTTTCGATTCATATACCACATCGAGCATAAAAGATGTAAGCATGCAGCTGGTAATCTTATATATAAAGGGTGACCGAGAATAGAAAAAGATTGAAAAAACTCTCCAGGTCGGGATCTTTACTTGCACCTAGATTCGATGTGTTTGATCTCTAGTTGAAAATAAGTTATTTACGATATAAAGTCCAAAAACCTTAATTTGTAAAGTGGGTTACTAAAATTGCTTTTGAGTTTTTACATACGAATTGGGGAGGCTGCTATGAGTAGTTCAATGATTGTGGCGTCTCTTCGTTTAAATTACACATATAATGTCAAGTCAGCATTTTTGGATTGTTCATCATTTGGGCTAACAAATTTCGGCCCAAAATATTACCGAAAAATAGATTAATACAATAACACATGAATAGTTTCCACTAAATAATTTGGCGCCAAGATATAAATAACGGAACGATACAAGTAATAAAGATAGATTTTTGTTAATTCTATCTTCGATTCTGTTATTGTCTTACAATCCAAAAAGGGTTTATTAATTCAACACTAATGGATTTGTGTGGATCTTCAGACAAAGTTAATATTTGTTAATGAAAAAACAAATAACCAATTATCTCTTCTCAGCGCAAAAGAAATCGAGCAAGAGTCAAATTCCGAGTAAAACCCCGCTTTACAGTCCAAACATAAGAAAATAATATCGATCCATTAAAAATTGAGTTGCGTTTCAAAAGACGATAATTGCTATAATACCTGAATTCGTTTTTAGGTCTTTTAGGTCAGAAAAACGAATTTCTCGAAGCACAAGTTAACGAAAGCTTCGCTCGCAAGTAACCTCTGATGCAAGTCTTAACTCGTTGCAATCCGTTATATATAATAATAACAATCCGTTAGATTTTTATTTATTTTTTTATTTTTTTTATTTTTGGGTTGAGCCATATCCTACTTAAATAATCCTAATTAATTACAAAATATCTATCTTTATCCTTCTTTATTTCTATCCAAACCCGTTGTTCTCTCTACCCAACCTAATTAAGTTAAAAACCTAACTACAATCCCGAATTTTTGGTCCTCCTCATCAAAATTAAAAACCGAAGATCAACCTTCTCGAGATTACGAAACGAGATAATCTTCTTCAGTGTCGATGTCCATCTTCTTTGTGCACGACCAACGAAGAACGCGATCAAGCCTTCCAAGTCGATTCGTTCCTTATCCTTTCCGCAGATCTCATCCTTCTCGTAATAGGTTTGATCGCTTTGCCCGACTCCGTCCTTGACGACGACCGCTGAGTTGGACTGGCGGTTTTGTTGAAGTTCTATTCGGATCAACCATCTCTGCCGATCAGGCCCGTCATCACAACCTTGCGTTGTTTGAACTAGAGCCCACCGATAAGCTCGTTGTCCATGTCTCTTCGATCGCCGGTAAGTTTGATCCACTTTATCTCCATTCGATCTCCGTTTTTGTCGGTCCAAATTGGTACATAGTAGCCGTTCGAGTTCTCGGAAAGAGGAATTGGTGAGTTCGGGGCATAGTTGAGGAACCTTCGGTTGGTAGTTATAAGAGGGCGATCGGGTGCGGGAAGTTGTTGTTGTTCGAGTCTGTGGATTGCAGGGGATGGGATTTTAGTTCATTCTTTCTACCCCTGAATGTTGATTTTAAAGAAGATAGCAATTGGGGGTTTTGGTAGGAATGATGGGTCGAGTTGTGTTCGTACAAGAAGGGTGGGATTTGGAGTCATGTGAAGTATTAATTTGTTGGTTTTTATTCATTAATTAGTGCAGTAGTGGTGATTAGGATATAGCAGCATTGAAATTACGTAGTGATGAAGTAGGACTAGTTATATATAAGTGATTATGATATCAAATTTGTTTAATTAGATGGGCTGGTTTGATTAGGGAATTGGGTACATTTGGTCATGCTTAATTAGCCATGTTTATATTAGTGGGTAGTTAATGTTAATTGGTGGGTATCGGTTCGAGCTTTAACTTGGTATTTTCTTTTATACTTCCGACATTTTATGTCACTTTTTATCGTTACTATGTATAGGAGGTCCCGTTGGTTCAGTCACTTAGCTTTCCGCCTTTGTCAAAAACCCTTCATTCGAGGTAAGCCGTTTTCGACTCGCTCGATTCTTTTCTATCTCGTTAGATTTTGTGTCGTTATTGTAGGATTGGTTTTGGGAACTAGTCTCGAACATCTTTGTGGAAGTGTTTTGGAATTTCTTGTGCTGTTGTGTGCGAATTGATTGTTAAACGAGTTTTATCGGAAATAAGTTTTCGAACGTTTTCTCTGTGTTGGTACCGTTTCCGGCACGACCCCATCATAGATGGCGGAGAAGAAGAGTTGTCTATGTATGGTCCGTGTGATAGGGAAACCGTGCCCCTTCAAAATGAAAAATATTATCTATGCGTTTTGGCAAGTGCTCCAGTGGAGGCTTAGCCGGGGTTAGATGGGAGATTGTGAAGTGGAGTGAGAGGGCCTGCCTCTGCACTCGGCGCGGGTTGAGCGCCTTGGAGTTTGGATTGCGAGATGGAGGAATGACATTGTTGTATGATTGTGTTTGTGAATGTGTATGTGGCTATGTGTGACTAACCAACACTAAATTAGATATTGGCCTTTAGAGTTATGAGTGCGTTTGTGGACTTGGATGCTGACATTAGAAATGTTTTTCAAACGTCTTGCAATTTCTGCATACTTTCTAACTTGATAGATTAGTAGCTGACCCTTCGGGGAATATTTTTCAGTTCTAGGTATGAACCAGGGAACCTTGCAGGAACCAAGGCCAGATGGCGGAGCGGTGAAGAGCGCGTGTCATAGATGGGTTGGGTTACTTTGGTTTCTTTGTTATATTAGGGAGTTGAGTTTATTGTTATATTGGATTTATTATTGGGTGATGTTTATTATTGTTACTAGGTTAATTCGTTAATGATAGGATTTTGTCGGGTTTTAATATTTATATTTTCGGGAATGCATGCATAACTATGTTTTCTAAGTTTTATTAAATGAAAGGTTGGATGTTTTTATAATGTTTTCTCGTCGTGCCCGCGTTGCAAGATCCTAAAGTGTTGTTGTCAACCCATTTAGGTAGAACCTGGTATGGTTTCCTACTAAGTAGCGTCCCGTGGAAAGACGGGGTGTTACAAATTGGTATCAGAACGGGGTTGGCAACAGGGAACATGGAACTGACCAACGAGTGTACCCGAGGTCCAACTTAAAACCAAAACCGGCCGGTGTTTTCAAAATGTTTTAACTGTGGTAGGCATATTGCATATAGGGGGTAGGTGCCACGTCGCGACTCCGCCACCGTCAGCTAAAGGACCTCCAATACTTTCGTACTTTTGACCTTCTAATTCTAAGTGAGTGTTTCACAAAAGTTAATCCCGTTCGTAGTGTTAGAATTATTAGGGAAGTGCGAGGAAGCAACAAGAGTAGGATTGAAGTGTTGTGTTATATGGTCTCCGAGAGCTTCGTAATACTGGTCATCGAGTTGTTGAATCTACTA
The DNA here is from genome assembly GCA_964016875.1 of Fallopia convolvulus. Classification (NCBI taxonomy): domain Eukaryota; kingdom Viridiplantae; phylum Streptophyta; class Magnoliopsida; order Caryophyllales; family Polygonaceae; genus Fallopia; species Fallopia convolvulus. The sequence goes on from OZ024720.1 coordinate 6,340,549, forward strand.
CAAGAGGAGGTAGAAGTGGTCGACATAGAACGAAATGGAGCAAGCCGGAGCAAATCCAACCTAAGCGTCTAAGTTATCGAACTGAGAGTAGTCGAACCCAAACTAGGAATGTTAGTTGAAGAAAGGATATTGCTCATTTCAGGAAGAGCTGAACCCCCAACATAAGGTGTTTAGTGTGGAGTTCGGAGTAGAGGAAAATAAAGGAATGTAGTTATTCACAACTGATCTCATTTACACGGAGTTTAATCATACAAGAAGTGAGTGGTAGACCGAGATCAACTTGTTGACAAGGCAAGCCCATGCATTGTGAATCCATGCGGACCACATTGAAGAGTATGTGCGAGACAATGTGAAGGGTAACTTCCACATTGGAGTTTGTGATTTTATGTAGAGTAAGGTAGGGGATGAAGGACTCAAAGGAGATTAGGGCAAGAATTCTCATGGAAATCACCTTTGGTAAAGTTGTCGAGAAAACGAGGCAAGACTATTTCATGGGTACCTTCGGCTAAGAAATACCATGGTTCATGCTTGCTTGAGAAGAGGAAGATTTAGAAGTGCCACATGAAAAATATGCGTAGTTAGTAAGATATTGATGGATGCTGGAGTTAAAGCCAAGTAGTACGGAAGTTTTACGAATGATTCTCGAGAAAGTAGTAACTTTACTATTGCACTATAAAGTAAAGAAATTCTGAGTTAAGGCAAGAATAGTAAGGTATTGTTCGTATCTAAACTCAATTTGATGATTGGAGATGCAATTGAGCTAAGACCAAGACTTGGAAACATGTGCGCCATTTTCCTGTACAAAGTATGAACAAGTAAAGCAAAATAACTTGTATAAACTGGCTTGGGTAGTCCATTGGAACCCATGGGTGCTTTTTGGCCCAATATGCAAGGCATGGTCATGGCCCGATAAATAAACTCATATGGGCTTAGCCCACAAGATTAAATAAATAATTAAAGGGGTATGTATTCAAATCCCATGCATGAGTTGCACATATATACATAAGTTATTATGTGTAGAGTTTCTCGGTTCATATCCCACAATGAGCATAAGACATGTAAGCATGCAATAGGTAATCTTATATATAGAGGGTGACCGAGTATAGAAAAAGAATCGAAAAACCTCTTTGGGTCGGGATTTTCCTGTACCTAGATTTGATGTGTTTGATCTCTGAGTCAGATCGCGCTATAGAGGGTTACAAAAACACTATTTGCGGTATAAAGTCCAAAAAACTTTATTTGTAAAGAGGGTTTCAAAAACAATTAGCTGGGCATGGAGGAGGAATAATCTATGTATGAAAACAGTTTGGTTATACAAAACATCTCGTAACGCTATTATATTCGGTTTGCTCGAGTACGCTTGGTTTAGAGTATCAGTATTTGAATAAATCAGACTAATTCTAACAAACTTTTCCGATCTTAAAAGCGCATAGTCCCCATAAGAGAGAGAACATAGAGAATATAGATCAATGAATGGACATGACCACCGAGGAAGAAATAACTGATTTAAACATTCCTTTACAAAACACTAAAATCAATCAAGAAATCTGACATGAAGATTTTTCTAACATGCTCAAGTGTCATATCTTCCTTCTTAGTATCGAAAAAACCAAACGTCTTCTCCATACCCTTGGAATTACACCCAATTCATGGCCTTCTCGTCCAACATTGCCTCCGGAGACGCGGTTATAACACCGCATAGACAACAGGCGGCAGAGATATAAAGGAGTCATGGGACAGAATGTGAGATTTATATCTGTTTATGATGGCTCTAAGGAGAGACAAGTGTGCACAATGAATCGAGTTGACCAAAAAGATGAGCAAGTCGAAGAGCAAAAGCGCGGGCTAGCCACTAAAAGCGCGACCGCGCAATTTGGTGACAACCCGCATAATTTGGGTGATAGCGAAAATTTGACCTCTGGTCTTCTGAAAGGTTACGTGCCCATTCGGCCTTTCCCTGAGGCCTTGAAAGGCATCCAGAAGTTGAAAAGCGACAAGGAGTTGTTCGAGATCTTTAGTACATGCAAGGTGAACGTCCCGTTATTGAAGTTGATCAAGAGTGTACCTCAATATGCTAAGTTTTTAAAGGAGTTGTGCACTCTAAAGAGAGGTCAAAAGGAGAAGATCAAGTCAAAGAAAAGGAACATGTGTCTGTTGTGTTTCAAAATCGTTTGCCTAAGCAGTGCAATGACCCTGGTATGCTTACCATTCCTTGAATGATCGGAAGCACCAAGGTGAGTGAGGCTCTAACTGATTTAGGTGCATCGGTCAATGTCATGTCTTACTCCTTATATGAGAAACTCGAAGTGGGACCTTTGAAAGAGACTCGAACCATTGTTGGGTTAGCTGACCATTCCACTGTCCGGCCCAATGGAAAACTTGAAGATCTATGGGTTACAGGGGATTCCTTGACCTTTATGTCTGACTTTTTGATATTGTACATGGGACCGGGAGATCGAAACGCTTCTATATTGCTAGGACGGCCATTTTTGAAGACCGCTAATACAAGGATTGACATTCCACAAGGCATATTGAAGATGGGATTCGATGGGAAGGAAATCAAATTACATATCTCAAATCCTTCTTGATATCCTTTTTACGTCAAGCTAATGACGTTAAACAAGCGCTTCTTAGGAGGCAACCCAATGTTTAGTGTAGTTTTGCTTTGAGTTTTAGTGTTTTTGTTTTCGTTTTTAGTATAGTTAGTGTTTTTAGGAACAATCCTCGGGGCTACAGGAAGCTCAGGGACGACACCGGAAAGCACGACCACGGAATCCGATGCCTCCTCGAGTAATTCTAGTAGAAGGTAAAAACGCGGGTTAGCAACTAAAAAGCGCGGCTGCGCAATTTAGTTGCTACCCCGTGTAATTCCAACATATTGTAAAAGTGCGGGTTGTCACGAAAAAGCGCGGCCGCGCAATTTCGTGCTTCCCAACGCTTTTCGCATTTTCGGCGGACATTAAAAACGTCAAACTCGAGTTATCTTCTAACTTTACCCCTCATTAGTTCCGCCTCCTTCCTCTAGCTCTCTCCATTGAAGGTCCTTTTCAAGCTCTTCCACCATTAAAAAAGACCTCAAGAACTCGGATTTTTTTCACCCAAATCTCACAAGGTTCCATTCTCAAGCGGATTTCAAGTATGTTCTTCGATTCCACACTCAAATCTCTTCAAATTTCGGTTTTTATTTGCCTAACTCTAGATCTAGGTTTTGCATATAAATCCCGAATATGCATGTCTTATGGTCGAAATTGTGCTTAAGTCTTTCATATAAAGTCGTTTATTGCATGTTTCAAGTTATATATATATATATATATCCATTTTCATTTGCAACAATTTTATAAAATTAGTTGTATCTACCTTATTATAAAATTAAATATATCTATCAAATTTCATATATCCTATTTTAAAAGATATAGTATATCTATCATATTATTCTATTATGTTTTAGTTTCATCTACCCTATTTTTAAAGGGTTAATATATCGATCATATTATTTTATTATATTTTAGTTTCATCTACCATAGTTTTTTTTGCTATATATGTATGATATTCTCATTTCTAAAACACACTCAAACACAAACTTTCAATAATTCTTATATTCTCAATCTATCAAACCTAGATTATTTTGAATAACTTTACATCACAATTTGAATAACCCGATGTTTGAATTTATGACATGCAATTTGAATAACTCTACATCACAATTTGAATAACAAGTACTTGATCTACAATATCATCATACTTTTATTAGAACCAGCCTTGAAACCATATTCCCTTTTTTTTTACTTCTTGACATGTATAGGTCTCCATATGATTCATCCATTAAGTACTACAATCTTCCTCATTGACATTGTCCTACCATTTCATTTCAAGAACAAATGAATCTTCAAAATAATTCTTCATGACATAATGAATAAATTTGCATTACATCATCATCATCATAACAACTTAAAAGTTATCCTCAAGGTTACATAAAAGCCATAGTATTTATTATAAATTTGATGTATAATATAAATTTAGGTGCTAAAAATTCAAAAAATCATCTATAGCATATTGGTAATGGTGCTTCTTAATAACCCATTGATCTTAAGTTCAAATCTTCTTGAGAGCATTTTATTTTCCCAAATTATTTTTACTTGTAGAAAATGTATGATATTATATACTATCTTATGCATTTGAAGTAAATGTACATGAGTGACCAACTTTTATCATCCGTATATAAAAACACCATAATATAGAAAACTTTTGTATGTTAAATTCAACACATGAATTACACACATTATGATTGCTATATTACACACCTCATGAAAATAAATATGCATGTCCAACTCCTCAAATTCTAACACCTATTGAAAATAAATATACCAAACTCCTCAAATTCTAATAATAGATATACACTCAACTCCTCAAATTCTAACACCTCATGAAAATAATTATAATCAACTCCTCAAATTCTAATAATACATACATTGATTGGTCATCTTATTTGAAGTAAAATATAAATACAAAGCTGTTGGGTTCCAACTTATGTCACTATATATTAAAGCCCCTATTGATACATCCACCAATTTTCATTCTCTCTTTCACACCCAACAAAAAGACTAATTGATCGAGATATATACGATGTCATCCCCTTCCAACGTTTTGGTAAGGCTTTGGATCCTTACATATGTCCATTACCCCATATACACTATCCTTCAATTTTTCATCATATCATATGACATGTACCAACAAAATCATATTCAATAAACGCACATGAACAAGAGGAAACCTATTGTTCCCATGACCAATTGTGTAAAGGTAATACTATTGTTCGCATTAGCTTTCTCTAACATATGTCTATATATGTTTATTAATGTGTTAATAGGGAAATGTTATCTAATATATGTATGACTTGGAGCAATATTTCTCACTTGTTTGTTCATATCCTATAAGAAGAGAATATCTATACCATAAAGAGATTTACTATCGATCTCAAAAAATAAATGTATCAATTTGCAAAAATAATCTTCATATTGGTTTAAAAGCCAAACTCTCATCTTTACTTCCGTATATACAAAATTTTCAATTTTGACCTTTAAATTTATTTTATAAAATATTTTAAATTAATGCCATACAAATATCTCACATTATATTTCTAAGTTCTAAATAACAAACTTTACATATAAATTTTGACCCGTGCAACGCAAGGGATTAGCAACCTAGTAGTGAATAAAAACAAGTAGCATGCCAAATGAATGTCAATACTATCTATTATGAATACCATAATAGACCTTTTTTAATAACTCTACATGACATAATGAATAAATATAAATAACAATCTTATACATTGAAACTTTACTAACTTTAGTGCACAATTTCAATCAAGAATCGAACTAATTTTGTTCTTCTCTCTTCTCCTTGTACAATCTCCAATACTCCCTCTAGACTTGCAAAACAATGGAACAAGGGCGTGGCCCCTTAATCCACCTACGATGCCTAAGTCAGAAAGGGTTCAAACTTTTACATGTGTGTCGAGATAAGCAAGTAGAGAGATAGTATACAACTTACTTGCCAAAGGATATGGCTTTACATATTTATAGGAGAAAACAAGGGAGAGATCGAACACCACTAGGGTTGGTCGAATGTCTGGGCGGGTTGGTTTCTTACTCTCAAAATAAGGCAAAATTTTATCCTTAATTAATAAAATAGAATCATTGTCATCCCATAAATAGTTTTAACAATACAATAATAAGGAAATAACAATAATAACAACTTATATCTATCCTAGGATAATTAATATCCCAAAGATAAATATATCATGCAAGGCATAATAAATATGATAGCAAATTTAATTGAAAGCATAATATTAAATTATTGAATTTTATCTACACACACTAACAAAATAAAAATGAGTAATATTCGTTGTGAATAATATAGGAAAATCTTTTTGGTGCTCTTAAGGTTTCAACTTTTTCATTTAGAATCCAAAATAATTCTTATTTCTCTTGGTACCCTCATGTTCTTAAAAAAATCCTTCATGTAATCTAGACACAATAAAATCTCAAACTCCATCCATAAAATCAATTAAATTTTCGTAAAAATTTAAAAAATAAAATAAAACCTAACATTTTTTTGCCCCTCTTTTTTTACTCGGATTCGTTGTGCAACCTCCCAGAAATCACCTCCTAGATTCATTTGTATATTACACAAATCAAAATTTTTCAAAACCAATATATCAACCTCAATATCCAAGCCATTTAATTTTCAGCTTTCAAATAAATCCAAATTATACACTTTTGACAATGAATCATTAGCACATCACACAAATCAAATTAAGCATTCAACATAAAAATCCTAATTTTACACTTCTCCCAAACTAAACCCTAAATTCAAAGTTTCTCCAAATTAATTGCTAATGAATCAAATGCAAACCTAAGTCAAGTTTAAAACATACAAATTGAAGCTAAACATCGTTCGAATTTGAGGAATTCGTGCATGATAGCCTAGGTCAGATTCGTTGGGTTCGTGAACTGAAGCCTCGTCGACCCACTCCTCGTTACCTTGGTGCCGCCGAGAACCTCTTACCTCACCAGAGTTGCCTGCCTTGTCGCCTTTTTGTCGCTTGTCGACTATCGATAGTGATAGATAGTAGCATAACGTCTTTTAAGGGGTAAAAATAATCATAAAATGTTAGGTTTTTTAATTTTTAACGGAAATTTAATTTATGGATGGAGATTGAGATTTTAGTGTGTTTAAGTTAAATGAAAGAATTGTTTAACAACATGAGGACACCAAAAGGAATAAGAATTTTTTTGGACATCAACAGGAAAAGCCGAAGCCTCAAGGACCCCAAAAAGAATTTTTCAATAATATAATATACCATTTACATCACAATTTGAATAACTCGATCTCTAAAAAACTCTACATTACAGTTTGAATAATTGAATGAATATGTGAAATTGAAAATTACTAAACTATAAAAATTAGAACACAAATGAATAGATCGGGTAAAAAAAAAGAAATATGACCACTAATTTATCAAATTCACGAACCTAAAGTAAGAAAATCACTCAATTCAAACATGTATTAATTATTGGTAGAATGACAAAATTAACGATATGGTCAAGATCTTCAAGAACAAGTAGACAAACTAGATCTGAACCACAATGAAGGAGATTGCAAATCTACTAAAAACCAATCAAACATCCAGATCGTAATAATAAAAACACATTTTAATTACATACCCGAACAAGATTGCAGATTCAAAGAAGGGTAGAAGAGGGTGTCTAGCAACACTAGCATAATTGGTTAGGGAGGCAGACAATGGGATGAACGCTGACATGGTTAGTGCCCAAATGAACTCTGTGAGTATACTTCATGAGGGAAACTGAGATAGTGAGATGATGTAGTGGCCATGGCATCAGGGGCAGTGAACTAGTGCGACACAGGCGACGAATTGGTGATCCGGCGAACTTGCGAATTGTGATCGGAGGCATCAAACAAATTCTTTCGGCATGGTTGTTAAGTGGACTTCTTATGTGATAATATAAAGGAAGAATTGGGTATATACCCATTGAAACTTGTTTAATTGGAAATATGTCCATTAAAACTTTAAAATTGGATATATATCCATCAAATCTTAATAATCTTGTCTAGTTATCCTTATTTGTTATATATAATATTATTGAATTAAAAATGATTAAGAATCAAATTTAAAAAAATATAAAGAAAAACACAATCTCTTTTAAAAAAAAATTCTCACCAAAAACGTAATTATAAGAATGATCTTCTACATTTAATTTATTTATTATTTTAATAATTCTTAAAATTGGTGGTGAAATCATTGGGTCTCTTGGTAAAAAATGAAGAAAAATCAATTTTAATATTTTTAGTGTATGACTATGAGCATTGATTCTTGATCCAAATAATATTTTTTATTCAACCTAAATAATCTTTCTCCATGGTATATTGCTTGAACACGAAACAATATTACAATATTTCAAATTTGATATTTTTTCAACAATAATTTACTCTAGGAAAGATTTAAAACTCACCTTGAAATAGTTAGAAGAATTGGGTACATGGCAAGAGAGAAAAAAATAATTAAGAAAATCAATTAATATGTATTTTTTAGCAATGAAATTTCGATAATATCAAAAAGATATAATTTTGGATTATTATACAAGATTGTTGGGATTCCATGAATATATATCCAATTTTAATATTTTGATGGATATATTTCCCATTAGATAAGTTTCAAAGGGCATATTCACGGGATAATTTTACTAAAAAACTATACAATTCTATGATATAAATTTAAAATACTAAATATATTTATATAATATTATAATAAATTATGCAATAGACAAATTATTTTTTTAGATTGTACTCCATATTTTAATTGAATATATTTTTTAAATATTTTTCCATTATTTGTGGAGATCTTTTCCAAATTTAGATTGAAATTATTAAAATATTAATTTTTTTACTTTTTATTGAATATTTTTAAATAATATTTTCTTATTTTTTTAGACATTAATATGTATAAAATACTTGGTTTTTTTATAAAGATAATAATAATTAGGATAGGTTATCTATAAAGAATAAATCATAATATAATTATTAGGGTTCTCATCTTTTACTCTATGTTAATTTATTAAAATTATATATTAGGGTTCTCATCTTTTACTCTATAATAATAAGAATGTTTGTAAATATGAAAAATACAATATAAAGATTAGTATAGAAAAGAACATTGTCCTTGATTTAAGATATAAAATATAGAGAAAATTATCTATGTATTATTTTGAATTTTATTAATTTAAATTAAAACTCGAATTTTTATTTTTTTTGAAATTTACATATAATCTTAGTCATCAACATAAAATTATATATTTTTCTCAAAATAAAAATATATCAACACAACAATTTTTTTTAAAATTATATCATTATATAGATATAAATTTTATACTTGAAGCTCAAGCCTTGTTAAAAGATAAAAAAATATATAAAAATATTAAATTAATATGGAAAATATCATCTCATAGGAATTTATGTATATAAAAATTATATAAATATGTTATCTATTGTAATAAACTAATACATAATCCATAGATAGAAAATTATATACATAAAAAATTATATAAACATGTTAACTATTTAATACATAATCCATAGTAGATGGAGACATTTTAAGTCAACAAATAATTAAAAAATATCCATAAAAATAAATAAAATCTCCTAAATAAAAAATATCCTAAAATCACGCCTAATTGAATTAATCTGATGTGACTCAATTTCAACCAATAAAACTGGGCTAATCTCACCCATTTATTTATTGTAATCTAATGTCCCTAATTTTTTGACATAGTTGCAAAGTAAGGGAGTGATTTACAAGAACCCAAACCTACATGTATTACTAACTAGTCAAATCCTGATTCTTTGTTGGACGGGACAATATTTATATTTTAATGTTTAAAATGTATATTTGTTTGTAAATATTTACATAAATAATATAAAATCAAAATTAAGAAGAGTAATGAAATTAATAAAAATTATAGAAATTCTAACTTGAAATAAAATTTGTTGTTTTGTGTATAATTAATTACCATCTACCAATTTTTTTTATTGCATATTCTTCTCTTGCGATTTGTGGGGGATGACTTCTATTTTTTGCTTCATAGTAGATGAAATTGTAATGCGTGCTTATGCCAAAATAAAAGACTAGAGATTAAATTCAATACCCTTTACTTTCACATGTGAGACAAAAATACCATCAATCCAAAAATTAAACAATCAACGCTTCTTTACTTTTTTTTACTCTTCTTCTCCCTCACACAAATCCCCCCAAAACGATATATTGATGTGAACACCGTTGAGGATTCACGGGCAGATATTTTCCTGGACTCGTAAATGGTCTTCTCACGTCGAACCGATAGCTTTTGAGACGTAAAACATCTAGACTTGGTAGGGAATTGAAGGGAAAGGATTGAGAAGGGGGTTTCGTTTGACGGAAGCCAAAAGAATATGGGATTGAGGAAAAGAATGGGGTTGCCTTTTAGAAGTAAGTCTAGAGAAAATTCGACAACATAACGTTATTTCAATCAAAGCGTAGCAAACAAAGGAGGGGGCATGACTCTTATATAGAGGTGGAGGCACGAAACCCTAGTTTGAAACCTAGCGGCATGGGGAGTGGAGGGAAGCGCAAGCATGCGACCCAAACACCGGCCCAAGCCCAAAACTCAAGACAAAAATAGAAATTACATAACTGGAAATGTTTCGGAATGGAAATAATGCTAAAAACAGTAAGAAACATAAATGGTCACGGTGGCCTAGTCGCGAGTGTCGCGACAAGGACGTGACAAGGCACCGGCACGCCAAGACATGTCGCGACACGGTGTCGGGGCGCGACAAGGCTTCGGCGGTGACGGGTTGGTGCGCACCCGAACCTCAAGTTCCCGCGCCGAGTTGGCCCGGCGTGGCATGGTGCTCGGCAATAGCGGCTGGCACGGTACCGAGATTGAGGTTCTCGGTGCCGCGTGCATGGCATCGGGCTGGAGTAGCGGCGTGCCTTCGATGAGGGAGACGCACCGGAAGAGGGGCGCGTAGATGGATGTGTCGTGGCTCGCGTAAGCGCGCGCGACGAGGAACGTCGTGGCTCGAGCAATGGCACGGGTCCTGGCTCGAGTAATGGGTCCGTCGGAGCTCACGAACAAGTCTTCCTCTTCTTGGCTGGCGGTCAATGTGGGGCTCACATCACCCTCCCCCCTTGGGTGGGAAACGTCCCCGTTTCCTCGTCATGATACTCGTGATCTACATAGGGAGAGATATCCGAGACATTGGAGGAAGCGGACACGTTGTACTTACCTGGGAGGTCGAGAATGTAAGAGTTGTTGTTGATGCGCCGAATGACCTTGAATGGACCGTCTCCGCGGGGATGCAGCTTCGTCTTCCGAGCGTCGGGTAAACGCTCCTTCCGAAGATGTAGCCACACCATATCGCCAGGCTCGAAAATAAATTGACAGCGCCCCTTGTTGCGTTGGGCGGTGTATTGATCCGAGCGCTTCAGAAACTGCGGCTTGGTACGCTAATGAAGGCGGCAGATGTGGTGAGCACGGTTGGCCGCGTCGACGTGCTCGCCGGTCTGGAATGGCAGTGGTATCAAATCCATGGACGTACACGAATTACGCCCGTAGACCACCTCGAAAGGTGTCTTCTTCGTCGCAGAGTGGAAGGACCTGTTATACGCAAACTCAACATGGCAAAGTAAGTCCTCCCACCGACGTGGGTTTGCCTTGAGCATTGTCCGAAGAAGAGTGCCCAAGGTCCGATTGGTCACTTCAGTTTGACCATCGGTCTGGGGGGGATAAGCAGTAGAAAATAGGAGTCGTGTTCCTTGCTTCCCCCAAAGCGTTCTCCAAAAGTGATTACAAAATTTGGTATCCCTATCACTAACAATAGTTCGAGGAATACCATGCAATTTCACAACATGTTCGAAGAATAAATTAGCGATTTTCACCGCGTTATTCGTCCCCTTACATGCTATGAAGTGGGCCATTTTAGAGAACCGGTCGACGACTACAAAAATGGAGTCCTTTCCATGCCTCGACGTTGGGAGGCCCGTTATAAAATCCATGTGAAGATCTTCCCACTGTGCATCCGGAATAGGTAGGGGCGTGTAAAGGCCATTTGGTTCTGAACGAGTCTTGGCAGTATGACACGGCACACTACTTTGACAAAACTTGTTAACATCACGAGCCATGTGAGGCCAGAAAAAATGTTCACGAAGTGCTGCCAACGTTTTGGCTGTGCCAAAGTGGCCTCGTCCATCATGAGCCTCTTGGAGAAATAAATATCTTACCGTTGATGCCGGAAAGCAAAGCTTCCCAACGTGGTAAAGATACTCGTTGTCAAAGAAGACGGACTCATGGACTCGTGAGTGCTCTAGGTTGTTAATGATTGAGGAAAAATACGGATCTGAGGCGTATAATTCTTTGATCAAAGAGAACCCGAGCATCTTAGAATGGAGTTGGGTTAACAGAATGTACCTTCGAGAGAAAGCGTCGGCGACGACGTTCTCTTTGCCTTCTTTATGCGCAATGACGTAGGGAAACATCTCCATGTACTCAACCCAACGTGCGTGGCGCCTATTCAAAGTAGTTTGACTCTTGAGATAAGCCAAGGCCGCGTGATCCGTATGACTTACGAACTCGCTTGGCCAGAGATAGTGTTGCCACGTCTTTAGGACCCGAATAAGAGCGTAAAGCTCTTTATCATAGGTCGGATAATTCAAAGTAGCCCCTGCTAGCTTCTCGCTAAAGTAAGCGATCGGCCTTTGCTCTTGAAGGAGTACGCCGCCAATACCGTAGTCGGAAGCGTCGCACTCGATCTCAAAGCGCTTAGAAAAGTCCGGGAATTACAGGACCGGGGCGCGACACAAAGCATCTTTTAAGGCCTCGAAAGCGGCCTCATGATACTGCATCCACTTTATTGTGGCTGCCTTCTTGGTTAAAGAATGGACTGGCCCGACGATAGAACTAAAGTCCTTGACGAATCGCCTATAAAACCTTGCGAGTCCCAAGAAGGATCCAACCATGGTGGGGGTCGTGGGTGTTGGCCACTCACGGATGGCCCGAATTTTGTCAAAATCCACTTGTAGGCCATCCTTGGATACGACGAAACCAAGAAAATTTGTTGTATCCTAGCAAAAAACACACTTGTCCAAGTTTACATACAAACAATGTTCGCAAAGGCATTCTAACACTTGCCTAAGGTGCCCCGCGTGAGATTCCTGATGTTCGTGTTTTTAGTATAGTTTTTAGGGTGTTTTCTTAGTTTGTTAGGTTTAGTTTTAGTAGTTTTAGAGATAGTTTTGTGTGTTTTTGGATAATTTTGCATATTTTGTGAAAAGTATGGAAGCTACTCTTTTTTGTGTCTTTTTGTAAAGCAAGGAAACAGTGCTTTTTGAAGCTGAATGGAGTGCTATGGTGGAGGGCGGAAGAATACGAGGATAAAGGAGTCGAAGTCCAGATTTTTAGAGTTGAAGTGTTGAAGAAAGCCAAATCCAGGCTCGTTAACGAGGTTGTGAAGGGTCGTTAACGAGGCTTAGAGATAGAGTTTTTCGAGAGTTCGTTGAGATGATTACCGACCCTGTGCGGAAATTTATTTCGTGTCGGTAGGGTTTTTAATGAGTTTTAGGGTTATTATATTTTATATTTTAAGTCTTGTTATCTTTTTAGGTTATAGTTCTATTTTTTAGAGTTAATTTCTATCTTTTAGGAAATCTTTTATCTTCTAGTTTTTTTAGATAGCTTTATTAGTATAAATACCCTTCTTTCTAGCCTGAGGGGGGGGGGGGGGTGTTCGAGTAGTAGACGGATTTGGAAGAGCCGAGAGAGAGAGTCGAGTAGGAGAAGAGGTCGAGCTGAGGTGGAAAGAGAGTAAAGCTGAGGTCGTTAATCGTGTTTTCGATTCGGTATTCTTGTTGTTTTTGGGTTTCTTCTGAAGTCTGTAAGACTATTATTTTCTTAGTAATTTGAAGTGTTGTTTTGTTTTCAATGTTTTCTTTTGTTGAAATTGTTTGCTTTATAGTTATGAGTAGTGAGTAGTTTTTCTATCTAGGGTCGGGGTTAAACCCGGCATAGTTATGCTTGGTTTTATGAGTAAGATGATGTTTGAATGCCTTCTATCTATTTTTAGATTACTTGTTGTAATTATGTCTAGATGAGAGTCAAGGTAATTTGAGTTTTTAACTTGATTGAAAGAGAAACTTATAGACTTGAAGGTTGATATTGTTCGATTGCGAAAGTTTCGAGCTTTGGATCCAAAACAAGTGATTGAGTGAATTAATTTATGAGAGTAGATTGATTTGCTTGCTAATCGACGAAAGTTGATGAAATTATCTATTTAAAGGCATGATCTTTATCTTCTTACGAGTTTATATGCATGGCTATGTTGTGTTAACCCTAGTCCTAGATTTTTGTTCTTATTTGATATTTCTTCGGTTATATTCGTTACTGAGTTCGTTGCCTCGGTACCGAACCTGTGCTTAGGTCGGTAGTTTGGTTTAGTAGTTTATCTAGGTTCGTTAACGACCCTGACAAAGTCGTTAACGAGGTTGGTCATAGGTGTGTTGTGTTGTTTTGCTTTGTTTTATTTTTCTTAGTAGTTTGATAGATAAACAACCGTGCTTCACGTGGAACGATCTTGACTCCCCTATACTCAGCGGGGTCTTGATTATAAATTTATTTGTTGTCAAGTAACCCTCTATAAACTAAAATGTCGTCAAAATATACGACGACGAAAAGTCCAAAAAACTTTTGTAAAACAAAGTTCATTAAATGCATAAAAGTAGAAGGAGCGTTAGTGAGGCCAAAGGGCATCACTAACCACTCAAAGACCGTGTTTGGTCTTAAAAGCCGTCTTCCACTCGTCCCCTTCTTGCATCCGAATTTGATGGTAGCCGCTCCACAAATAAATCTTGGAGAACAACACGACACCATGCAACTCGCCGAGCATGTCGTCCAAACGGGGAATCGGTTGGCGGTATTTGATGGTGATTTGGTTGATGGCACGGCAGTCCACGCACATCCTCTAAGACCCATCCTTCTTCGGCACCAAGATAACCAAAAGCGCACACTGATAGGCCAAATCCTACCCCGCAAGTGTACGGGATCGGTTGTAATACCAAGGTGTCGAACTCTGGGACTAAGTAGTATTAATTGTAATCAAATCAGTAGACCAAGCCGTAAAATTAGAAAAGATTGGATTGTGATTTTAACTATCAAACTAATTATAAGCAAGCAAACAAGTAAATGTGGGCAAATCAATGAGAGGAAAGCTTCTAAGATCAAGGATCACCACAATAATGCGTCGGTAGACTATAAAAGATGATTGCACAACCATAATTTTGACTTTGTTTGAAGGCAACTGTCTAATGTATCCGCTAAATTCTTTCAAATGTTAACAGACGTATCTAGACTCAATTAAACATCCACTTTCGTGACTTGCAAATTAAAATCTAGACCATTAAGCACTTAGAATTTAAGATTAAATTGAATAAACATCCGCTTTCGCGACTTGCTAACTCGACCTACCCTTAAGATTTCTATGACAATTGTTATTCCACAAGAGAATTCAAAATACTTTCATAATAGAGAAAACTCAGGTTCAAATCCTAGGGTTCCAACAGGAAAAAGTACCTTTCAATCTCAATTCCCTGTCTGACTACTTAACAAAGTTTTCACCTTTCAGTCTCAAACCTTGGCAAATTCCCATTCATATAAATTAATAGGGCATAAAGCATCTAGGATTGAATCAAACAAAGCTTCAAACAACAGATTGTGCAATTTAATAAATAAGTCTACCTAGACATCATTGGGTTCACCCCAATCTTAGAATTTGGGGTTTAGCTAGACATGGAAATAGAAGAAATCAATTCAATAACGAGATTAAACATACCGGATTGAAGAAACAAGCAAACTTGATTAATATCCAGCAAATCCAAACTCAAGATCAAAACAAAGTCTTCAAATCTCCACAATCTCTCTAAAACTTGTCTTTCAAGGATTAAAACTAGGTTAAAAATCCAACCCCCAACTAGATAGCAAAAGAGGGTATTTATACTAAAGAGAAAATAAGAGAGGCGGCCCAAAAAACCCGAGCAAACAAAGGCGCACGAGAGACGGCGCGCGTCGTGCGCCGAAGCGCACGACCGTACAAGGCACGCACGACCTACCAAAGCGCACGACCCTGGCCTAGGAGACGCACGACCGTGCGTTTGAAAACGCACGGGTGTTGCCTTTGACTGGCTTGAACCGCACGATCGTGCGCTTGAGACGCACGATCCCCAACTGGCTCGAGTGGAGGGCGCACGATCTGAGATTTTCCATCACCGCCTGCACTACCGTGTAGCTTGATGCACGACTTTGGCCTTGAACGTGTGATCCTTCCTATTTTGGACTCCTCAGTCGATCTTTTCCGGTCCCGACGCCTCCTAGACTGAAGTCTTGATTTCGCTATGTCTCCAAACGCGTTCTAATGAAGCTCGAAATTCTCCAAAATACCTGAAAAGCATAAATATACGCGTGTAGACATCTATAACGAAATTTAAACTAAAAGTACTTGAAAAACAAGACTAATGCATGAAAATATACAAACTAAGGTCCTAAATGCATGTCCTAATATGCTCTAAATGCAAGTTATCAAAATCCCCCAAACTTGAACCTTGCTTGTCCTCAAGCAAGAAATAAACTCAGCAACCCACAACAACAATGCAATTCAAGTATCCACCTCAAATGAAGTTAAGCTTTAATCAATAAACTTGTAGTTCACAGATTGAAATCATAGCACATGCTTTAGAAAATCCAAAAGATCAAGAGAATGCATCCATTCTAGACCTCACTAGGGGATTGTGTTTGTCTCTCTCACTCTTGTGTTTAGGGTATAGTGTTTCGCTCAATTCTCAACTAAGACTGCTGAACTACCATATGCTTGCATCAGTGCTCTAAATCTCCACCGCTATGGACATTGCATACAACAAAAATCAAGAGGTCTTTTAATGGGTTGTAATGTGGCCAAGGTGAGAAGAATAAAGCATGGAATATATTTGGCTATGTGGTGCTAAAACTGGAAAATAGAAATTAAGCTTCATTAACACTAACAAACCAACTCTTTTTGCTCACTTTCTTTCCACACCTTTCATTCATACTTCACTTCTTTCTTTCTTCTTCCACACTTCTTTTGCATTTCTTTCAACCCATTTTTTTTTCATGGATTTTGAAACTTTTCTTCACATACACACTTTTTATTTCTCAAGCTCAAACCATTCTTCATTTTCAACCTTTATTCCCTTTACTTCATATTTTTTTTTTCAACTCATCCACCATTTTCATTCATACTTCTCTTCAATTTCCCAACTCACTCAAACTTCACAAAATAAATCAAGCAAAAATTCCTATTCTCCAGAAGAGTCAGGCTCATTAGGCTTGGGATTTAATTTTGTGGAGCTCAAAAAGATAGGCTTTTAAGGCTAAACAGGGGCTACAAAAAGAAGGATTAATATGCAAGGTGGATAGGGAAAATATAGGCTAATGAAAATAATGCCTCTATCACTTTAATGTCGTATACATGACTCATGTAAGCAGCCTCAAAGTAGATATTTAACGCAAGTTCTAGAGTTAGCAAGTCATAGTGAGACACTCAAGAAATAATAGAGAGGACAATTAGTCCTAGAAAGGCTAAAAAAATATGATCTCACAAGGTTAAACATGTCTAGAACTTCAGCATAATCTCAAATCTCAAAAGATAACATGTGCTCATTCAATTATATGTAAAACATACAAATCTACAATCATGTTAATATATGGAGGTTTCAACAATTCAAGCATGTCATGTGGTTTAGAGTTATATAAAGAATAATTAAGGACAAGGGGTTTTCCATTTAAAGGGATTCAACAACACCTAAAATGCATGATTTTTTTTTATTTATATATATATATATATATATATATATAAATATGCAAAGACAAATGCAATAAAAATTAAATATGAAAATGCAACCTAAGATAAAACTATATGCAATCTAATTAACATGAAACAGGTTTTCCTCCCCCAAACTTAAAATCTACATTGTCCCCAATGTAGAGAATAAAAGAGAGAGAGGTACTCACCAGACAATCTACTGAGGCGGCGGAGGATAGGGAGCGCTCGGGTCATAAAAATACCAGAAAGTGTGATGGTACATCTGCTGCGTCATCTGCTCAATGCTGTTGAACCGGGTATCCACAGATGTCTGTAGCGCTGTCATCCGCTCAGAAATGGATCCTATCTGGTGGCGGAGGTAAGCAGAATCGCCAAGGCCGGAAGACTGTCCCTGCTGAAAGTGTGGTGGAGGAGCAGGAGCTTCGTGCATAAGCTCATCATCATCACTGTGAACCACACCACCAGGTCTAGGAGGAGGAGGTGCTCCAATCCAAGACTCATACCAGTTTGCAACATTATCAGTGCGGATCCGATCAGGATCAGGAAGGAGCGGCCCAATAGTCACCTGAGTAAACTTAAGATATAATGCCTGGCCTCTGCGCTTGATCCAAAGACACTAGACAAGAAAATCTTCATCAATGCGATACAACTCTGGAGCTTCTGTGTATCGTGCCAGATCCACCTGAAAATGACGAGCAATAAGAGCAACCATTCCCCCAATATCAATCACGCCGCTGGTGGATTTCTGAATCTGATCAAACTTTACAGCCAATTGATATCCCAGATCCATAGAAAACTCATGTGCCATGGCACACAGAATAGCAAGCTCTCCACAACGAACGTTGCCTCTCTCTTCACGCCCATAAATGGTGTGGGCCAGAATCTTCTGCAGAATGCGAAAACATGGGTTGACAATGTGGGAGGCCTTTGAAGATTGACCTCGGAATGTCAAATTCCCAGTCAATTTATGCCAAAAAGCATCTTGATTATTGCTAGAAAGCAGTGTTCGATCTCCACCAGCAGGAAAATTGAAGATTTGGTTTAATTGAGCAAGAGTCAAACTCCTCAATTGGTTTCCCAGACGAAACTTAAGAAGCCCAGCGTCCTCCACTTCAGGAGAGATATTAACAGACAGAGAGCTGAAGAACTCACAAGTCAAAGCCTTATAAGTCGGTGAAGACAAAGAGAGAAGGCTCTGAATGCCAATCTTGGAGGCCATACGATTGATTTCATCCAAGAATCCTAAATGGCCAAGGCTCTCACTATTGACCCAACGGGTAGACATATGAGGACGTGCATCAAATTCAGCATACAAATTCTGTTGCTCTTGAGTAGCAAAATCAACTCTATCCACAGCTGAACGTCTCCGAGGAGGCATAATTATGATTTTTACAATATAAGCAGAATGGCCTCTAAAATTTCACCTAGCTAACAAAACTCAGCAAAAACCAAATCAAACTCAAAAACAAGTCCCTGGCAAGGGACTTTCAACAATCACAATTTGGGGCTCAAAGAGTTCTTCCACAAGAGCACAAATAGGCCTTATTAACAACTAGTAATGGGCAATACGATAAACCTCAGCAAATTTCACTTTAAACACCAAATCAGCCCATAAATTCTAACAATTAGCAAGTAATTTCTCCAAATCTTAAACCCAAGCAATTTATCCCCAATTGTTTTGCAATATCACTTAGCTAGTTAAATCCCTAGATTAGCAAATTGAACAAAATCACAAGAGAGGATTAGGGGGTACCTAGGCTGACTGTAGATTGAAGGCCGACGGTCAGGTGTGGTTCGCTGCAAGCACTCGCCGGTGTGCAGGGATGGACTCGCGCGCGGACTGGGTTGAGCCGCACGATCTGGTGGTGTGCTCGCTGCTGTGGAGCGGGGCTGGTGTGTTGAGCAGGGACTCGAGCGGGTGGTTCACGGAGGGAGTCGAGCGACTCGTCGGAGTGGGCGACGTTGAGCAGGGGTTCGAACGGCGTCGAGCAGGCGGCCTCGCTGGAGGATCTCGCAATCGATTCAGATCCGCGCGCAGGCTCCAGAGAGAGAGAGAGAGGTTGGGCGGCAGGTGGAACCGCGTGCGGACTCGTGCTGGTGGCTCGACGCGGCGCAGGAGGTCGAGCAGTGGTGGTGGCGGTTGTGGAAGATCGAGGAAGGCGGGCGGTGGGTGCTGGGGGGAGTCGGGCGACTTGCTCGACAGAGAAGAAAAGGGGGAGGAGAGAGGGGAAATAAAAATAGAAAAAAATAAATAGAAAATCAAAAAATAAAAATAAAAAAAAAAAAAAAAAATAATAAAAAAAAAAATAAATAAATAAATTCTGCTCTTTTTACCCTCCCTCTCTTTTTTTTTTTAGAAAATAAAAACTAAATATAATTGGGTTGCCTCCCAATAAGCGCTTGTTTAAGGTCGTTAGCTTGACCGTCCGATTTTCTTTCAAGCGCTCAGATCGAGAAGATCAATAGAATTGGTCTTCTCAATCGGACTCCCAGCTATGTATTTCTTCAAACGTTGTCCGTTGACTTTAAATTGGGCGGATTCTTCACTCTAAACATCCACGGCTCCATGTGGATAAACATGTCTTACTTGAAAAGGCCCACTCCACCTAGATTTAAGTTTCCCTGGGAACAACTTGAGCCTGGAATTGAATAACAACACAAGATCACCAACTTGGAATTCCCTTGGAAATATATGCTTATCATGCCATCTCTTGGTTCTTTCTTTGTAGATCTTGGCATTCTCATAGGCATCTAATCTCAGTTCTTCCAACTCTTGAAGCTGTAACAATCTCTTTTCACCTGCCTCTTTCATGTCGTAATTGAACAACTTGATTGCCCAATATGCTTTATGTTCCAACTCAACAGGTAGATGACAAGACTTCCCATAAATTAATCTGAAAGGGGTAGTACCGATGGGAGTCTTGTAAGCGGTTTTGTAGGCCCAAAGTGCATCATCTAACTTCATTGACCAATCTTTTCGGGATCGGGACACAGTTTTCTCCAAGATGCTTTTGATTTCTCTATTAGAGACTTCCACCTGGCCACTAGTTTGAGGGTGATACGGGGTTGCAATTTTATGAGTCACCCCATATTTCTTCAATAAAGCTTCAAACTTCTTCTCAATAAAATGGGATCCACCATCACTAATAACAACTCTAGGAGTGCCAAACCTTGGAAAAATCACCTTGTTGAAGAACTTGGACACAACTCTTGAATCATTAGTTGGTGATGCAATTGCTTCTACCCACTTGGACACATAATCCACCGCTACAAGAATGTACTTGTTGTTGCAAGAAGATGGAAAAGGTCCCATGAAATCTATCCCCCAAACATCAAAGATCTACACCTTTTGGATATTGTTGAGAGGCATTTCATTCCTTCTTGAAATATTTCCAGTCCGCTGGCAAGGATCACATGAGGAGATGAACTGGTGGACATCTTTGAACATTGATGGCCAATATAAAGCTGAATTGAGAATCTTGGTGGTTGTCTTAGAAGAGCTAGCATGGCCTCCACATGGTAAAGAATGACAATGTCTAATGACACTCTCTACCTCTTCTTCAGGAATGCACTTCCTTATCACACCATCAACACACCTCTTAAAGAGAAAAGGCTCACTCCAATAATAATGTCGTACATCAGCCATGAATTTCTTCTTTTGTTGCCAAGATAGCCCAGGAGGTAACTCATTGCAAACTAAGTAATTGACAAAATCAGCATACCATGGCATCATTGAAGTTGCAAGTTGTACGAGTTCCACTGTTATCCCAAAGAGATGATCATCAGGAAAAGAATCATCTATGGGGACTGAATTTAGTGGCTTCTCTTCTTGGCGCATCAGTCTAGAGAGATGATCAGCAACTAAGTTTTCTGCTCCCTTTTTATCCTTTATCTCCAAATCAAACTCTTGAAGGAGAAGGATCCAACGAATCAATCTAGGCTTAGCATCCTTCTTGCTCAAGAGATATCGAATAGCAGCATGATCAGTGTAGACAATTACTTTAGCTCCCACCAAATAGGACCTGAACTTCTCAAAGGCAAACACTATAGCAAGCAACTCTTTCTCTGTAGTAGCATAATTCACCTGGGCTTCATCAAGAGTTTTGCTAGCATAGTAGATGGCATGAAGTTTCTTGTCCTTTCTCTGTCCAACACAGCTCCTACTGCAAAATCACTTGCATCACACATAACTTCAAAGGGAAGATTCCAATCAGGAGGCTGCATTATTGGAGCTGAAATCAAAGCCTGCTTTAACCTGTTGAAGCTTTCAAGACACTCAGGGGAAAAGTTAAATTCCACATCTTTAAGCAATAAATTAGTAAGAGGCTTAGCAATTTTAGAAAAATCTAGAATAAACCTCCTATAAAAACCTGCATGCCCTAAGAAACTTCTTATCCCTTTAATTGACATGGGAGGTGGCAACCTCTCAATGGCTTCAATCTTTGCCCTGTCAACTTCAATTCCACGGTTAGAGACAAGATGACCAAGAACTATTCCCTCACTTACCATGAAATGACATTTTTCCCAATTCAACACAAGGTTAACTTCTTCACATCTCTGTAGCACTCTTGACAAGTTAGTCAAACAAGTATCAAAAGAAGAACCATAAACAGAAAAGTCATCCATGAAAACTTCCATAATATCCTCAATCAAATCAGAAAAGATAGCCATCATGCATCTCTGAAAAGTAGCAGGGGCATTACACAATCCAAATGGCATTCTTCGATAAGCAAAGGTGCCATAAGGACATGTAAAAGTGGTTTTCTCTTGATCATCGGGATGAATAGGAATTTGAAAGAAACCACTGTACCCATCTAAGTAACAAAAATGTGAATGTTGAGCTAATCTTTCTAACATTTGATCAATGAAAGGAAGAGGGAAGTGATCCTTACGGGTTGCTTTGTTCAATTTCCTGTAATCTATGCACATTCTCCAACCCGTAACAGTCCTAGTGGGAATTAATTCATTTTTCTCATTCTTTTCAACAGTCATCCCACCCTTTTTCGGAACCACATGAATAGGACTAACCCAATTACTATCAGAAATAGGATAAATAATGCCAACATCTAACAATTTTAGCACTTCTTTTTTCACTACTTCTTTCATATTTGGGTTAAGTCTTCTTTGATGCTCAATTGAAGTTTTATGGTCATCTTCCATTAGGATCCTATGCATGCACAATGAGGGACTAATTCCTTTTAGATCATCAATGGTGTATCCTATAGCTTTTCTATGCAGTCTAAGCTCATGCAACAACAACATGATATGTAGAATTTGGTCCTAGAAACTCGTACCTCAAAGTGGATGGAAGTGGCTTTAAATCCAATTTTGGTGCATCTTTTGGATCTCCTTCGGGAGTTGGATCATCTCTCTTCAAGATTTCAGCAGCTCTTTTGGTGTAGTCCTCTTTTGTTGCCCTCAAGTCTTGAACTACATCAGCAAGTAGTTATCCTTTCTCCACATGGTAAACACTTGTGGTCAAACAAAGCTCCAATGGGTTTTTAGAAACCACAGACATCAAAGAGCCATGAACTTCCCTGGCTATGACATCTAACCTGCCATCATCATCCTCACAAGAAGATTGTTTAATAGCTTTAGAAAAACTAAACTCAATTTTCTCATCACCAATTGTGAAAGAGAGGACCCCCTGCTTAACATCAATCATGGTACCTGAAGTAGCTAAAAAGGGTCTTCCCAAGATGATTGGGACAGGCATATCAGCATCGATGTCAAGAACAATAAAATCCACAGGGATAAAGAACTTACCTATACGGATAGGCACATCCTCAATAATTCCTATGGGGCGAACTGATGATCTATCCGCCATATAAAGTGTCATCCCGATAGGTCTAGGTTCTCCCAAACCCAATTCTTTGCAGATAGATAAGGGAATAATACTAACACTGGCTCCTAGATCACAAAAGCATCATATGTAGTATTACCAAAGACAATAGGGACAGAAAAGTTACCTGGATCTTCAAGTTTTGGAGGAAGCTTGTTTTGGATAAGAGCGCTGCATTCCTTGCTTAGAGATACGGATTGACATTCATCAAGTTTCCTCTTGTTGGATAGGATCTCTTTCAAGAACTTCACATAAGAGGGCATTTGCTTCAAGGCATCCGTGAAAGGAATATTAATGTAAAGCTTCTTCAGCACATCCACAAATTTCCTGTATTGTTGATCCAAATGGACTTGAGCTTTTCTTTGAGGAAATGGTAGAGGTGGCTTGTATGGTGGTGGAGGAACATATGGAAGCTCCTTCTCATCTTCTTTTGACTCTTCAAGGACCTCTTTTCCATGTGGCTCATTTTCCTTCACCTTTTGAGTCTTGGGTGGAGGAGTTTCAAGTTCTTTTCCACTTCTTAGAGACACAACATTCAATTGGCCTCTAGGATTAGCTTCAGGTTGTCCAGGCAATTGACCATTGGGTCTTGGAGCATTCAAGGCTTGTTGAGCGAATTGTTGTTCAAACATCTTCTGCTGCTTTTTCACCTCCTGTAACTCTGAGATTACATCCTGCTGAAAGGACTGACTTGCTTTTTGACCCGCCACAAGTTGCTCAAGTAGAAGTTCCATTGTTGATTTTTGAGGTTGTGGCACCGGAGGAACAGTTTGTGGTTGAGGAGCCTTTGGTTAAAAACCAGGTGGTTGTCTTTGTTGTGCCTGACTATTTCCATAGGAGAAGTTGGGGTGATTCCTCCAACCGGGGTTGTAGGTATTGGAGTATGGATCATTCCTTGTACCCCGATTGTAGTTATTCATGTAGCTCACTTCTCCTTCTTGTGACTCACGTTGAACAGCATACATACGACATGCTGATATGGTGTGATCATCCTCTCCACAAAATTGACAATGAATCCCAGAACTTGATGGTTTAGGAGTACCTATCTTTTCAGCTTTGGCCAATGCAACCTCCAATTGCTTCATCTTTTGAGTTAGAGAATCAACCTGAGCTCTCAGGTGAGTGTTGTCATCCACCTCATATCTCCCAGCAGCTATTTTGGCACTAGATGTGGAACGAACATCGGAATAGTTGTGAGAATGCAATGCAGTTCTTTCAATCAAATTCCATGCCTCATCTGTTTGCAGATTCGACATGCCACCTCCAGATGAGGCGTCAATTAGCAGACGAGTTGCACCATCAATTGCATTGTAGAAGATATCGAGAAGCGCCACCTTAGATTGCCCATGATGAGGGCACAACACAAGAAGCTCCTTGAATCTCTCCCAAGCTTCAAAGTAAGATTCTCCATCTTTCATTCTGAAATTACTGATTTGCTGCCTCATTTTAGAAGTCTTCTTAGGTGGGAAGTATTTGTTCAAGAAGGCTGAGGCTAACTCATCCCATGTTCTGATGGAGTTCTGAGGAAGAGTCTTGAACCATAATTTGGCCTTGTCCCTTAAAGAGAATGAGAAGGCTCTCATCCTTAGTGCGTCATCTGGGACATCATGGATTTTAACAGTTTCCATGAGCTCAATAAAAGTAGTGAGGTGCTGATGAGGATTTTCAGATGGAAGACCTCCAAATTGATTTTGTTGGACCATGTTGATCAAGGAGGGCTTCAGTTCAAAGTAACGAGCTTGCACCTCAGGATAGACAACACCAGAAATAGGCCCATGTTGAGCAAGCCTCATATATTCAGCAAGAGTCTGTGGTTGTTGTTCTTCCCCTTGGACAGCTTGGTTTTGTTCCAACTCAGCTAATCGATTGTTGGCAGCCGCTATTTGAGTTTGTAGATCAGCAACATAGGCTCTATGCAAAACCTGAGCATCTTCTTCTTGATCACCCATAGCTTGGATTGTACGTTGCTCTCTTAGTCTTCTACGGAAAGTACGCTCAATTTCAGGATCAAGGTTATTGAGTGGTTGAGCGTTCAGGGCTCTTCGCATGAACTAGAGAACAATCTGAAAACACAAACAAAAGAAACAAAATTAAAAAGAAAAACAGACCTAATCTACCGGTTGTGAGAAACAACCAATACTAACTATAGTCCCCGGCAACGGCGCCAAAAACTTGATAGGCCAAATCCTACCCCGCAAGTGTACGAGATCGGTTGTAATACCAAGGTGTCGAACTTTGGGACTATGTAGTATTAATTGTAATCAAATCAGTAGACCAAGCCGTAAAATTAGAAAAAATTGGATTGTGATTTTAACTATCAAACTAATTATAAGCAAGCAAACAAGTAAATGTGGGCAAATCAATTAGAGGAAAGCTTCTAAGATCAAGGATCACCACAATAATGCGTCGGTAGACTATAAAAGATGATTGCACAACCTTAATTTTGACTTTGTTTGAAGGCAACTGTCTAATGTATCCGCTAAATTCTTTCAAATGTTAACAGACGTATCTAGACTCAATTAAACATCCACTTTCGTGACTTGCAAATTAAAATCTAGACCATTAAGCACTTAGAATTTAAGATTAAATTGAATAAACATCTGCCTTCGCGACTTGCTAACTCGACCTACCCTTAAGATTTCTATGACAATTGTTATTCCACAAGAGAATTCAAAATACTTTCATAATAGAGAAAACTCAGGTTCAAATCCTAGGGTTCCAACAGGAAAAAGTACCTTTCAGTCTCAATTCCTTGTATGACTACTTAACAAAGTTTTCACCTTTCAGTCTCAAACCTTGGCAAGTTCCCATTCATATAAATTACTAGGGCATAAAGCATCTAGGATTGAATCAAACAAAGCTTCAAACAACAGATTGTGCAATTTAATAAATAAGTCTACCTAGACATCATTGGGTTCACCCCAATCTTAGAATTTGGGGTTTAGCTAGACATGGAAATACAAGAAATCAATTCAATAATGAGATTAAACATACCGGATTGAAGAAACAAGCAAACTTGATTAATATCCAGCAAATCCAAACTCAAGATCAAAACAAAGTCTTCAAATCTCCACAATCTCTCTAAAACTTGTCTTTCAAGGATTAAAACTAGGTTAAAAATCCAACCCCCAACTAGATAGCAAAAGAGGGTATTTATACTAAAGAGAAAATAAGAGAGGCGACCCAAAAAACCCGAGCAAACAAAGGCGCACGAGAGACGGCGCGCGTCGTGCGCCGAAGCGCACGACCGTACAAGGCACGCATGACCTACCAAAGCGCACGACCCTGGCCTAGGAGACGCACGACCGTGCGTTTGAAAACGCACGGGTGTTGCCTTTGACTGGCTTGAACCGCACGATCGTGCGCTTGAGACGCACGATCCCCAACTGGCTCGAGTGGAGGGCGCACGATCCGAGATTTTCCATCACCGCCTGCACGACCGTGCAGCTTGATGCACGACTTTGGCCTTGAATGCGTGATCCTTCCTATTTTGGACTCCTCAGTCGATCTTTTCCGGTCCCGACGCCTCCTAGACTGAAGTCTTGATTTCGCTATGTCTCCAAACGCGTTCCAATGAAGCTCGAAATTCTCCAAAATACCTGAAAAGCATAAATATACGCGTGTAGACATCTATAACGGAATTTAAACTAAAAGTACTTGAAAAACAAGACTAATGCATGAAAATATACAAACTAAGGTCCTAAATGCATGTCCTAATATGCTCTAAATGCAAGTTATCACACACGGGCTAAGGGACTCTCGAACATAACCCTTATCCAAAAGAGATTGGACTTGGTGTTGAAGCTCTTGAGTTTCCTTAGGCGACGCCCTATATGCAGCCCGGTTTGGCAATGACGCACCGGGAATGAGATCTATGCGGTGCTCGATCCCCCGAATAGGTGGCAACCCATCGGGGAGCTTGGCGGGGATAATATCCGAGTACTCTTGTAACAAAAAAGCAATAGAGGGGGGTAATACATGTGTCGAATCAACAGTAATATTAAGCAATGGATACAATAAGAAACAAGAAAA
The DNA here is from genome assembly GCA_964016875.1 of Fallopia convolvulus. Taxonomy (NCBI): domain Eukaryota; kingdom Viridiplantae; phylum Streptophyta; class Magnoliopsida; order Caryophyllales; family Polygonaceae; genus Fallopia; species Fallopia convolvulus. Next base: position 6,367,886 of record OZ024720.1, read on the forward strand.
ACTCCCCTCGATGTGCTTAATCACATCGTGCCGGCGGCAAAGGAAGAGGCGGTCTTGCACCGTGCCGAGAAGTGGAGGCTCGGCGTCTTCACTCGTCCAAGGCTTGCCATGGGCGCCATGTGGATGGCCAATAGTACCCTACCAATGTGTATGATTGGATCTAGGCGCACCGCTGGATGTGGGCTGTATCGAGCCAGCGCCGCTCGATAACGAAGTTGGCGCGCTGCTGCGCGCTGCCGTTGAAGCACTCGGCGTTCGCGGCTCAATTTTTGGTTTTGCTCGTCGGTTTTGGTGCGAATCCTCATTGAATCCAGAATGTTGGGTGTTGGCACTAGAAGCACCGCCAGAACTGTCGCCATGGCCAGAAGCGCCGTTCGTGGTGGCATTTGATGACGTCGCGGCCGAGGCATTCTCTCGAGCGTTAGCTTGTTGCCTTTCGACTTCACCCTATAACGCTTCACTTGGAGACATAGGTAAGATTGTCACGCGTTTACCATGGTAATTGAAAATGTATGTGTTCAACCGGCCATCGTAAATCACGTGACGGTCAAACTGCCATCGACGGCCAAGAAGGATATGTGTGGCGTCCATGTCAGTGACATCAAATAGAATGGAATCGGAGTAGACACCAATTGAAAAGGAAAGGCTAACCTATTTCGTGATCCAATGGTCACCATCATTCGAAATCCATGCGATCTTGTAGGGCTTTGGATGATCCGATTGAGGCAACTTAAAGTGGTTGACGACCTTCCTTGATAAAAAATTTCTATAGCTACCCGAATCAATTATTACGCTTAGAGAGACGTTTTGCACCAAACATCGAGTACGGAAAATGTTTTCCCGTTGATCGGTTGGCACGGCCTCCCTTAAGCTAAGCGCTCGGCGTGTCACGAGCAACAACTTGTCAACGCCGGAGGCAATATCCGAGGGTGCACAATATGCACCATCATCAATCGGCACCTCGTTGTCTTCTTTCGACTCAGCCTCGTCAATGCTCTCATACGCTGCCGATTGAGCCGAAAACAACTCGCGGTTCGTGTTGGGGCAATCCCGTTTCAAGTGGCCTCGGCCACCACATTTGTAGCACTCGATGTCTCGAGTCCTTTATGGGGAGGCGCAGCCTTGTCACGGTTTTGGCCAACCGAAGGGCCCTTGGAGTCCGCCCCGGGGGTACCTACCTTGGATTTGGAGAAAGAAGGAGTAGAAAAGGGTTTAGTACCCAAAGCGGAAGGACTAGGGTTAGAAGCATACCTTGTATAAGTGGACGATTTTGGCCTCTTAAATTGTGTGTACAACTCCATGGTCGTGTGTATCAATCGTCCCAAATCCTTGATCGACAAGACAAAAAAGCGATCTCGGCCATTGGTGGAGTCCCGCCACGAAGCGAGACCACAACGCCCCTGGGGAAGCGCTTATGCCGGCTTTGAAGAGTATATCTTCTAAGTAGGAAAAGAACTCCTCTGGAGTCATGGATCCTTGACGTGCGTCTTGGATCAAAATCCGAACCTTCTCCTTGTAGTTGGGAGGTATGAATTTCCGCTTCATTATGAAGACAAGTTGATGCCACTTGGTAATGGCAGCTTTACCCTTTCGGCCCCGATCCGCTTCGAATCGGTTCCACCACATACGAGCGGCACCCTTGAAATGAAGGGTCACCACCTCGACTTTTTCGTGCTCCTCATAATGACAATGTTTGAGCACGTGTTTGGTACCGTGCAACCATGAAATAAACTCATCAGGGTTATAATTACCGAAAAAATCTTCAAATTTTACCTTAACGGCCCGGCGTGATACATGTGTCGGACGCTCGTTGTCGGTGCGCCGGTTGGCACGCGGAGGAGGTGTGCATCGGCACCGGTTGCCTTGGCCATGGTCTCGGTTCGGCCCGTCGCCATCATCGCTAGGCTCATCGTCTCCATCGCGCTGAGGGCACCACTGCTCTCCACGGTCTCGGTTTGGCGACGCTGATCGTCGTCGCGCCGAGGTCGTTCGCGGTTCTCACAGCGTTCTAGCCGATCATATTCCGCGCGGTTCTCAGGCAATTTGGGTCTCAAAATCCAATCCCGATCTCGATCTATCCACTCCTCCGAATCATGGACCGGAGGGTGGTCAAATTCCTCCTCGAAATCCTCCTCACTCCGTCATAGAGTCCTCGGAATCCGAACATGGAGTTGTTGGATTTTGATGACCCCGATAGTCGTTGACATCGAAATCATCGCGGTCTTTGTTTTTCTTTTTCTTAGGCGTTAGAGTGACCGCCTTTTTCTTTTTCCTGGCTTGTTGGTGTCGCCACTCCTCGGAGTCATACTCCTCATCGGAAGGGACGTCATGCACATCATGTAAATCTTGGGCCTGATTAGTCGGGCGACTTTCCTTCAGGGACTCCAACCTTTGGATTCCATTTGGGTTAGACGCTTCAACCATCAAACCCTTGCCCTTTTCTTGTGTCGAAGCCCGCAGTACCGAGACGTTGGGTGGCGTTATGCTCAGATTAACGGGCTACGTATGGATCGTCACGGCTGGTGGTGCCCGCTGCTCCAAGAACCTCGTGAGCATGTGTTCCATGTTAGTGAAACGCGCCTCTAGCGCCGCGAGGCCGTCGGCGGCCACGACACCCGGTTGCGACGCGCTGGGCGTCACAACCAACGGTGGTTGAAGCGCCGACAGTTGTTAGCGCTGGTTGCAATATTTGAAAGAGGGTTTTATCCTCCAAGATTCTTGCCCTCAATAACAACCAGAGATCAGTCCAAATCGGACCAAATCTCGCACAATTCAACAAGATGCACGACACACATAATCAATCGATTCAAAAAAATCAAGATGAATGCAAGCAATGCTCGAAAACTCAAGATGATGAACCGAAAAACAAATGCAAGTCGGCTGTTTTTTTTTTGAAGCAAAAACGATGGATCTAATGGAGGTTGGTAGAGATGGCGGAAGCTAATGACAAAAAGGATGGAAAAGAAAAAAAATTCGTGCAAAAAACGAGTAAATGTGTGAGAAAGACTTACGCAAATATTTCAACCATTGAACCAAAAGTTCATCTTAACATATAATACATTCGACATAATATGAGTGAGATTTTTTTTTTACAAATTTAATATGTTCACGTTGTGCAAATATTTTTAATCTTATAAATTTACAAAATTAAAATTAAGGTGAATCTAAAACAATTTATCTTATTATGTAATAGTATAATATTGTAATTGGGGAAGAGTTCCGTGCGAATGGGCGCCCAGGTAAGAATTGAGAATAAATCTCGTTCATTCCTTCTAAAAAATCAACGTCCCTGATTAAACATTCATTAAAAAAAAAATAAAATACGGCACGGGCGAATTTTTCCCATATTATTCACGTATTTTTCAATAAAATACAACACGGACGAATTTTTCCTGTATTATTTCCGAATTTTTCAAAAAATATGTTTTTATGAGACACACCCAATTTGTTCATCAAAACTGGCGATTTGTTCATCAATATTGACCAATTATTCATCAATACTAACTATTTGTGCATCGAGTTTTTTATAACAATGTTCATCGATTTTGAACTTTTTTAATTTTTAATTTTATTTTTTAACCTTATTTATGTGTATGAATGCAATATTATATAGTTTTTGATGCACTTATAATTAGTTTCGATATACCAATATTTGTTTATTAATATACTACTATTTGTTCATTGATATAACCTTGTTTGTTCATTGATAAACAATTATTTGTTCATTGATATACCCATATTTGTTCATTGATATACTTCAATTTGTACATTGATATAATCTTGTTTTTTCATTGATATATCCTATTTGTGAATAGAAATATACTTATGTTTTTTTGTCAATACCATCAATTTGTACATTTAGGACTATTAATATCATCAACTTGTACATTTAGGACTATCTATTTTGTGCATTTTTTGTATTTATTTTGTGCTTTTAAGGCTATCTTGAATGCAAAGGATAATACAAATGAAGTGCTTTAAGGCTAACTTGTCAATACAAATGAAGTGTTTAATGTAGTACCTAAACAAGATAAGTTTTGATTTAGAAACTTGAATACAAAGAATAATAGATAAAGAATCTGACTTTGCAATAATATTATGTATGCTAAGAGGTTACTAATGAAAAAACATTCATCTAGCAATGAACAATTATATGAAAAGGCAATGAACAAATATGCATAAACCAATGAACAAATATGCACAAACCGATGAACAAATATGCCAAAACCCTTGAACAAATATGAATACAACAATGAAAAAATATGCATGTATCAATGAACAAATATGCATAAACCAATGAACTAATTGATGTTACTAATGAACAAATATGCACAAACTGATGAACAAGTATTTCAAAACCAATGAACAAATATGTCAAAATCAATGAACAAATCCACATTGTTGATGAACAAATCCGTAGTATTGATGAACAAATCCACAGTACTGATGAACAAATCCACATTTTCGAGGAACAATCTGGGCGCGTGTCCTATTTCCGTTTTTTCAAAAATTCGCGAATAATTCGCCAAAAATTCACCCGTGCTGTTTTTTCCCCCTTTTAAGTGAAATGATCAACGCTTTTGATTTTTCTTGTTCCAACGGCTCTTGTTCTTTCTTATTTCGCACATGAGCGCCCATTCGCACCTGAACCGGACTCTTGTAATTGAATATACATAATGATGCCTAAAATGTAATATACTATGGAATAAATAGTAAGAGTATACCAACTAAAGAAAATATATGCAGCAAAATAACAATTGTCACCAAAGGTTGATAATATATAATAGTATAAACCAATTATAATTAAAAATTAAAGTTGGATGTGAATAAATGGATCTAACTTGTTATACAATAGTGTACTTATCTGGAAAAAATAAGCATCGTTGTATGTGTTCGGTGGTGTCCAACAGGCACGCCAGCAATTTTACGAGTTACGAGTCAGATTTTTTTAGTTTACGAGTTACGTGTCAACTAATGGGTCGGAGTTTTTTAGTTTAGGGTTAAAGCCAATGTTGTTAGGATCAGGATTCTTGGATCGGATCGTAAGAGGGTAGTAGGATCGGATCGTAGAATCGGATCGTTATTATCGTAAGATCCAACCGCATTAATAAAATAATGAAAGAATTAATATTAATATGTTTTATATCACTCAAATATGAAATTTAATCATTAGAAAACATATACATTATACATAAAATATCCCAAAGGCAATACGTTTCTTTTGTAATACTCCAATACGTTTCTTTTAAGAAGAGATAGAAAGAATGCAATTTTCATGTTTTTGAATTTTTATGTAGATTTTAAGTAAGCAATGAGTCATTTATGAATAATTTTTTTTTGTGTTGAAAGTCATTTATGAATAATTTAATGTATTAAGTTAATGAGTTATTAGCCAAAGTGGGCAAAAACATCCAAAATGATGATTTGTAACTTAATTTGTGTGATTTAGTAGGATCTTACGATCCTACGATCCTACTACAGTCTTGTACGATCCAAACACGATCCTACTTGTTATGATTCATTACGTACGATCCGAGTCGTTTTGTAAAATCCGGATCGTAGGATCGTACGACCCGGATCACGATTTTAATAACATTGTTTAAAGCATTCGCAGCGTTGACCAAGTAATTTGGTCATTGATTATAAAAGTAATATCATTATCTTCTACGTGACAGCATATGGAAATGTTTAATTTTTAATGTTTATTTTTTCACTTTTAATACACATGGCACAATACCATTCTATGCCAAATAGCTCTTTGATCACCACGATGAGCAGAATAGTATTCTATTTCCTCCATAATTGCAATCTCTCTCCTTCTTTAATGTTTGTTTATTATTTTTTTACATGATGACCAAGTTTCTGGGCAACCGCTGAACATACTCTTACGGGTTGACCCGCCGGGTTACGTGTTGACCCGTAATATTAAAAAAAATTACGGGTCAAATAGGTCGTAAAGGGTCAATTTTACGAGTCGAAAAGAGTCAAATGGGTAAAATTTAACCCGTTTTGACTCGTTTGACCATTTTCAACCTATTTGATCTAGTCAAATGGGTCAAACGGATCAACCTGTAACCCGATCCGTAAACCCATAACCCATTTTATGGGTTGCAGGTCGGGTCACAGGTCGACTTTATTTTTTTACGGGTCGGTTCGACCCGTTGGACAACCCTAGTGTTCGACAACACTTGCTTATTCTAAATATGGTACTTATTTCCGATACTTATACGCTCAAAAAATAATCAACACCCCCACCTTTTTTTTTGATAAGGAAATAAATTAGGGTGACCACTAACAAGCTAGTGGTCGCCCTAGAGCATCCTGGCGGATGAGGGTAAGGAAGTCCGGATCAGCTGCAAGTGGGACGGAGGAGACACGCCTAAACGATCTAGCGATGAAGTCCGCCGCAGAATTGCACTCCCGCACAACGTGATAAATGCTCCAATCCTAGAAACGAGCCAACAAGCAATGGATGTCCGCACGTAGCAACTCAATCTCCCACGGGCAGCGTCAGTCACCGAGTACGGCATTGACCAGCAGAAAACTATCGCCATCGATCAGGATCCGGGGAATGCCACGTCTGGTGGCCTCGAGAAGTCCCTGACGCGAGGCAATGGTCTCGGATATCAACACAGACTGTCGACCAATCAGTCCTCCGTCGAAGTGGATGGGAGAGCCACCAGAGTCCCTGAGGATGAACCCAAAGGAAGCCATGTCATCAGCATTAACTGCACCATCAAAATTTAGTTTAATAAAATCACTTTTGGATTTTTCCCATTTGGTTCGCTCTCTTCCATCCCGGCCGCATACACTATAGTTACGAGGACCGAAGGATGAGGCTGCTTTTGCAAATTTCCAATCTTTAACCTGGTTTCGGGCGAATTCAGCGATTTGATCGGCATTGGTCAAGTTAGTTCCGGCGTTGCAATCAAAGATTCTCTTGTTTCTCGAGAACCAAACGCTCCACCAAATAGTGGTGAGAAGATCAAATTCCTCTTTTGTTGTCATATTCTTGATTTCCTCCAGAATCTCGTGTGGTTTTCTCCCGTTCGGATGGATCTGGTCGGTGATCCACCGTAACTTTGGGTCAAATGAGTTAAGGGTTGCCTTAGTAAGTGGGCATGCTATTAACACATGGTAAGTGTCCTCCACCATGCAGTTACATGATTCACAGCCTTGGGTTACCGGAATGTGGTTTTCCGCAAGCCTAGTTTTAGTTGGTAGACCGTTTCGGGCAACTTTCTAGATGAATTTCTTCATTTTAGGAGGGACATTTAATCGGTTAATGTACCACCCATTTTTGCTTGGTTGCCAGTATATTCTATCTGGTATTTTGTTAATGGGATTGATAATTTTGGAGATTCTGTCGAGGTCATCCGGCACGACAACCCGAGCCAACTTCTCAGTATTCCAAGTATTGTCCTCCCGGAGATAAGCCTCAACCGGTTCCTCCCAATCAATAATAGTATCGACCCCGGGTTTCGGGTTGAGGTTGTTTGGTTCCGCTATCTTTCCAAAATCGGATGGTTTTACCATCCCCCACTTGCCAAATAAGGCCCTTTACGAAGAGGTCTCTGAGACCAGCTAGTTTAGACCATTACCAAGATGTGTTTTCTTTTTTCCTATAGTTTAGGATGCTTTCCGTTTTGAGGTATTTTTCAGTCACAATTTTGACCCAAAGGTTGTTTGGTTCCGCTAAGATTTTCCACAACAGCTTCATTTGCAGTGCTTGGTTCATCTCGACCGCTTTTGCAATTCCCAACCCTCCATGGGCAGGAGGGCGACAGATGGAATTCTGGCTAATCAGTGGCTTGTAGTTGTTTTCCTTGTTCCAAAAGAAGTTTTTGTTTATCCGGTCCACTTCTTTCAACGTTGTCTGTGGTAGTAGAAATGATTGCATAATATAGTTAGGTTGTGATGATAGGTTTGCTTTTATTAGTGTTTTCATCCCTTCTTTGGATAGGACGTTGGCTTTCCATTTTGATAATTTGGATCTGGTTTTTAACACTAGGGGTTTGAACGTGTTTTGGGTTACTCTCCCGTTAATTATCGGGCATCCCAGGTATTTATCAAGTGCAACTGTGTTTGTTATTTGTAATATTTGTTTTATCTGCTTCTTTGTGTTATTGTTAGTGTTTTTGGTCACTTGGAACACGGATTTGTGGAAGTTGACTTTCTGTCCGGATATCTGACAGTAGTACTAGTCAATAATGTCCTTAATCTTTTGCATGATTGGCTGTTAGCTTTAGAAAAGGTGATAATTTCATCTGCAAAGGCCAGGAAAGGGATTTTTGTTCCATTCCTCGTGATTTGGATACCGATGCCACTTTTTGGATTAGCACTCCAGAGGTCGAGCTGTGTAGCTACAACCTCAACAGTGAGGATGAATAAGTATGGCGAAAGAGGGTCCCCCTGCCTAAGTCCCCGTTGAGGGTAGAATTGTTCTGTTGGTCCGTTGTTGACTAGGACAGAGAATGAAACCGTTTCAACACATTCTCGGATCCATTCCAAGAATTTGTCACTAAAACCGAATTTGCGGAGTATTTCAGCAAGGAATTCCCAGCTGATCCGGTCATAGGATTTTTCCATGTCGAGTTTGATAGCGATCCACCCCTCCTTCCAACGTTTGTTTCGAAAAGAGTGGAAGATTTCATGCGCGATGAGGGTATTGTCATGGATACTCCTGTTCTGGACGAAAACCCCTTGCATTGGGTTGATGAGTCTATTTAGCACTCTTTTAAAATGATTGGTTATGATTTTCGATATTATTTTATATATTGTATTGCATAGACATATTGGCCTGTAGTGGTTGGTTGAGTTGCGGTTTTCACATTTGGGTAAAAGAGTTATAAATGTATGGTTTATTTGTTTCAAAATTTTGCTTGTGTGAAAGAAGCTTCTAACAGCCTTGATCACGTCCGAGCCGACAATTTGCTAATAGTGTTTATAGAACCTTGCCGGCATTCCATCCGGACCGGGGGATTAATCATCCCCGATGTCAAATAATGCGTTCTATATTTCGGTATTTGTTACCGGTTTTGTGATCTCCGTGTTGTCTACTTCAGTTACTTCTCTGGATGGTTTGGGTGATACTTTTGAGTTTCCTGTGGTTTATTTCCAAGGCCCGGAAACGGTTTTGGAAGTCCCTTTTTATTTCTGTTTCGATGTTTTCTAGACTAATGATTTGCGTTCCCTTTGTTGTACGGATTTCTTTGATGTTGGTTCTATTTCTTCTACCGCTTGCAATCCGGTGGAAGTATTTCGTGTTTTTTTCATTTAATTTTATGTGGGTGTTTTTAGCCTTTTGTTTCCAATAGGAGTTGTGGAAGTTGATTATGCACGACCGTTTCTTGGCCAATCTTTTTTTGTTTTTGGAGTAGTTGAATGTTTTTGTTTTCTATGATATCTTTCTAAATTTGAAGTAGATCTTCGTCTAGTTTTTTTATTTGTTCAAAGATGTTTCCAAAAGTATGCTTATTCCATGCTTTTGCTTTAATTTTAAGGAGCTGTGTTTTTTTGGTGATGTTAATCATATGTGATTCACCAACGTTATGACGCCAGGCTTGTTTAATGACGTTATGGAAATCTTTTCTAAAGGTCCACATCATTTCAAATTTGAATGGTTGTGCTTTGAATGGTGCTCCTGTTGGGAGATCGCAGGAGATAGGGCAGTGATCGGAGGTTAAGAGTGGTTTTTCGTCGCTATGGACGAGTACCATTGAATAATTTGGTTACTAACTAATGTGCGGTCTAATTTTTCAAACGTTGTATCTTGAAGGTGCTTGGATCTTCTCCAGGTAAATTTGTTTCCACACGTTGGAATATCGCAAACGTCACAGTCAATTTTAAATTTAATGAGCCGTTCAAACCTGGAATGGTTTGGGATCGCGCCCCCTTGTTTTTCATCGCGGTGTTGTATTTCATTGAGGTCTCCCATAATGATGCAGGGAAGGTTACAATTCTGGATAAACTCTTTGAGCTTCGTCCAAAAATGATCTTTTTCTTCTGCCCTTGGCGGTGCATAAACAAAGAAAATGATCAATCATTGTTAGTTTCCAGGTTCGTGTATTGGAAGCCAATGAAACGTTCGTCTTTATGGAGAGTTTGGATTCTTTCATTCGAGAGTTGAGCCCCCTTTCAAAGGACACAGATCCCACCAGCGAGTCCGATTGCCGGGATAAACTCAATGGAATCAAAACCAGCCTTTTGCCAGGATTTACATTCCAGCGGGGTTTGAGCTTTTGTTTCAACTAGTGATATTAGTTGGATATTTTCAAAGCGACATAAAGCGTTGACCTAGGTCCAAAAAGACCTTCGCTTCATGCCCCTACAATTCCACATACTGATCTTCATAAAAAACCGTCTAAATTATGGCTTTTGGCCATTAGGGGGTTTGGAGGCTTCCATGATTTTCTTTTCAAAGCTTTTCTTGTAGATTTGGCTTGTTCTACATCTTTGGGTATGAAATTGGTGACTTTACTGGTATCGTTAATAAGATGTAGGTTTATTCCCTTGATTTGGGGTTCCCCCTTTTCTTTTGTGCTGAACCCATCCTGTAATTTTCTCTTAGTGTTGTTGTGTCGTTGCTTGTGATAGTTCTCTACAACGATGGTAGCTTGGTTTTTTGAATTTTGTAGCCCGAGGTATGCTCCAAATTTGTATTTGGTTGGTGAGATATCAAGGAGCGAGATTTCCTTAAATATTTTAATCACGTTACCACTCCTTTCCTTAATTATACAGATTTTTAGGTTCGAGTGTTTCGGGTTTCTGTCCGAGATATTATTTGGTGGGAGGATTATGGTTCCGCTTGATGTGGTTTTTGTATACCATTGACTTTTTTGCCTTTTGGAGGTTATTGCCTTTAGGAAATTCTCCTTGACTTCATAGTTGAATACACTTATTGGGTGTTTTGTGGGTAAGCTTTCAAGGTGAGGATTTTTCCAATTTTTCTTATTCTCGTCGTTATTCCTGTTTTCTAATTTACAATCGTTCTGGTTCGATTTTGTCAGGTTCTCGTCCGAAAAAGTAAAAACTCGTGTTTTTTGGGTTTTTTGGCTTTTGTTTATGATATTTAGCAACCTTTTTTTTATTTGGTCTGAGGTGCTTTTGGCATAAAGCTGGCTTTTTTGCCTTTTGGAGTTTATTGCTTTAAGGCAGTTCTCCTTGAATTTGTTTCTAGGCTTCCCAATACAATTTGATTTGTGGATTGTTGTTGCATTTGGCGGTTGTATACTGCACTTTGAGGAGATTTATAGAAGACGGGTGCCATTCCTCAGTCTCGTTGCTAAACTTTATATTGCCGTTCATTTTTTCCTTCTTTTTGAGTGTACTGAGGGACTTTGTAGAGTTATTAAAACTATTTAACAGGCTACAGTTTAAGTGCATCAACCCGGAGAACCCGCATATAGGATTGCTTACTTTCTCCCTATAAAGGAAGAAAGGGGTAGTGGTAACATTACTCATGAAGCTGTTAAGCATTTTTGTTGGTTTAATGAATTGAATACAGAATTTAAGGTAGGTTTGTGATGTAGTGGGTCGAGGTTTTCGACAAAGTGATGCCTTTGGAGGCCAAAGGTCGAGGGGGTCTCCCTTTTGTTAACATAGTTGTAGTTTTCGAAGCATTCGAGACTGAAATGTAGCATATTTTTGTCACTAAGGGATTGTTAGTATCATAAGTAGAGTAATTGCTACTACGCAGGTTGTTTTTGGTTGGTAGAAAGTGCAAGTTAATGCCTGGCGGGTAGGTCGCGTGGATTGCCATGGCAGCCCAAGGGCTATCGACTTGGCTCCAAAATTATATTGTTCTCCACAAATCACTGCCTTGAAGGAATGATTTGGTATGATGTTGATTAACGGGCTTATACTCCCCTGCATTATCCATAGAACCACGACAGGTGAATAAACAATTGGTATAAGGCCCCAGTAAGATGTTCAAAATATCATTCGTTCTTGTGCCCTCAAAGGCAACCAAAAGATTTATAGGGTGATTTTCTTCACCAAAGAAGGTAAACAGGGAAGGGAAGCAAATCAAACACACTATACTAAGTGCGTAACCCACCAAAATGAGATTCCTCCAATTCGAGGTTTGAAGATAAACGCATTTCAAGGTTAGGCTAAAAAGCCGTTTAGATAGGCAGTAAGAACACACAAGCCTAAGTATGCAACTTAGATAGAGAAGTCTTAGATGTTTAAAGGAATAGAGTAAATTTAAATTATTCCCCAAGAGCAAACACACAATGAAGTTAACAACAAGATGATCAATCAGGAGTAAAGATAAGGAGAGGGGTGAGGGGGCAGGATTGATAGAACCTGGTGGCCATGTAGGGTAAGTTACGAGTACAAAAGCCGGCATACGGCCGAACGAAGAGGACAATCAGCCGCCGGATAAGGCCAGTTCTTAGGCAACCCACATGGACAGCCGACGAGATTGGCCACCACCAAGGTCTGCTACATCCCTTGACATCCGCGAACAGCCGGTGCATGAAAAAACTGGCACCGAACAAACCGAGGACGATTAGGAGGTGATCTTTGTTTATCGTACCGTTATTCCATCCGACATGGCGGAGGCCAAGGCGCCGCAAGGAGCACTCCATTGTTCCGGGAATGATGAAGGCAGAACTGAAGGATGTCAGGGTAGCCGATTTCATGGATGGATCTGAGACCTATTGATTTCAAACTGACCGGGATAGAGAGCCGCGCACGGGAATCACACCAGGGATGCGCACCAGCCGCGAAATCGTCATCGCCCTCCTGGGTATCTGATGTTCGCTTTTTAGGTAGGTTTTTAGTGTCTAGATAGATTAGATTTAGTTTGTTTTCGTGATAGAGTTTTATGTTTTTTAGTCTTTTTGCTTTAGATTTTGTATTTCCTTGAGATTCGGAAACTACGCGCCTTTTGTGTCGTGTTGTAGGAGTTTTGGAGCTTGAAAGTAGAGTTTGGAGCATTGCAAGAGAGGATGAAGATTAAGCGCTCAAATAAAGTCATTGAAGATCAAGTTTGAGCTTAGAAAGAGATAGAGAATTTCGTTACAAGAACATAGGAAAAAGAATCAACTCAAACGGAGTTGTAACGAATCCTCAAGCACGACCCTATGAGGGTCATGCTCGACCCAAACACAAATCAAGCCTTCATGATCGACCAAAGGGGGTCGTGCACGACCCATTTGGGTCGATCATGGCGCCGAATTTGCCTTATTCCGAGATCTTTTGTGATATATTCTATCTTTTATTTTAGAAAGTTATTTTATCTTGTTTTCTAGTTGAATTAGGGTTCCTTTTCCTCTATAAAAGGAGGCTAAACCCTTTAGTTCAAGGGTCCGGTTTTTGATTTTGATTTGCTTTTGGCATTGGAAGGAAGACTTGGAGAACAAGTTGGAGAAATTTGTAAGACTTCTTAGTTTTCAATTTGAATTTCGGTTTGTCTATTTGATCATGTCTTCGTTTTTCTTCGCCATGAGTGAGTAGTTTTCTTAGATTCTATGGTTGGGTGAAAACCCAACACAATCATGCATGTATAAAACTTGAATTCATGACTTGAATGCTTGAAGATCATATCTATCTATCTTGTGCTAAATACCTTTGCGAAAGTTGAGGCAATATCTTGCAATTAACCTAAAAGAGAAAGTGTAAAGTTGATTGCTTGATTAGATCTAATATGATTATTTGCGAAAGTTGATATTCCTAGGTTGAAGGATAGATATAAAGTTGTTTAATTTGTGACAGTTGATTGAATAACTAGAGTTGTTTGCGACAGTTGACTTTTCCATGATCGTAATTGCATGATAGTTGTGAATTCTTGTTGAAAGCATGTATGGTTGTTGTTGTGGTAGCCCTATCCCTAGGACTGCCATTTTATATTTGATTAAAACTCGTTAATTTGACTCGATCTCGACCCCACCAAGGTCGTGCTCGATCCTAGCTCTCCTTTGTGCTTGTTCGTGTGTTTGAGTACCCAGGACCGACCCTCATAGGGTCGTGCACGACCCTAATCAGTTCGGTCCTGGCCTTGTTTTGTTCGTGTTTGTTTGCTTTTTCGTAGTTTATCAACTAATCTCTCAGCACTATTCTCATTCCCGTGGACGAACCTGAGTCCCTATACTCAGCGGGGTCTTGATATAAATTTATTTGTTCAAGAAACCCTTCAACAAATTGGCGTCGTTGCTGGGGAATTGAGCAATAGTGCCTAGTTTAGTTGATATTTGGGTTTGGGACTAGCCCTTACCCTTTTGTTGTTTTTTAATTTTGTTTTCTTTGTTTTTGTTCGCAAGGTATGCCGTCTCGTTTTTCCCGGAGAACCTTTGGGATTAACTACGACAGCGAACCCGAGAGATCCTTCCATCAACGTTTGAGAGAACAACGAGCAATGGCCGACGCTGAGACTCTTGCTCAACAAATGGAGGAACTCCGCACTCAGATGCAACACTTTCATGCGGAACGAGACGCTTCGGCTACAGCTGCGCAGCGATTTCAAGAGCAACTGAATGCTATCCCAATTAATGCCAAGCAATACATGCACCCAGAACTGAGGGTGTCCGAATCGGCGATAGTCCTCCCGGAGATCGACCGCACTTTTGAGATTAAATCTCATTTTATATCCTTAATCAAGGGTTCTTAATTTGAGGGAAAACCCATTGAATGTCCCATGGAGCATATTAAGAACTTTACTGGTTTATGTGACACTATTGCTGCTGACAGTGTCTCATTTGAATATGTTCTCTTGAAGGCTTTTAAGTGGTCTCTTGCAGGAAAAGCTTTGAGTTCGTTGGAGAGCTTGCCACCAAGATCTATCACGACGTGGAAAGCTTTACATGATTTATTCTTGACCAAGTTTCTTCCACCGACAAAAAGAACAGAGCTTAGGAAGTGCATCACCTCCTACCATCAACTTCCCAACGAGACACTTGTGGAAACATGGGAACGATTCCAAGAGCTTCTACGCCAATGCTCTACTCAAGGGCAACCTCCCTATGTTCTCCAAGAGATCTTCTTTCAAGGCATCAATGCGCCTACTAAGGATCACATTAACCTTCACACTGATTGTGGGTTCATTGAGATGACTCCAGATGAGGCATGGGCGTTATTGAATAAGCTAACAAACTATGATGCCATGTACGGTACCCAACAAGCTAAGCCGATGGAGAGGAAGCTGTATGTACCGCAATCCGATGTGGTTGATCGGGATGTGAAGTTCCAATTCATGGAAGATGAGATCAAACGTTTGAAAAAGCAAGTATGTTACTTTCAATCTTCTAAATTTTGTCAAGAATGCGGGTCTTCCGCCCATACTACTTCCAATTGCACTAACTTGCAGAAAGTGTGAGCCGCTGAGGCTTATGAGGAGGCGAACTACATGAGAGGTTCCTATAGGAACCAAAACAATTATGCAGGGAGGAACAATGCTCAACCATCTTGGGGCAATTCCAATTATGACCAATACAAGCAACCCCTCAACAAGAGCAACGTCCCCCTCCCTACCGTCCTCCAGGATATCAAGAGCCACCATCATGGGTGCAAGGACTGCAAGAAGGAATCAATGGCGTCCGAGCCGAGATCAACGGAGTCCGAGCTGAGGTCCAGACCGGGATCAATGGAGTACGAGCTGAGTTGAAAGGTGTTCATGCAAGGTTGGGAGAATTTGACTCATGGAGGAAGAACGTCGATTCCCAACTTGGCCACCTAGCTACTCAAATCCCGAGACCTCATAGACAACTCCCGGACCGCCCCGAAGAGAATCCTAGAGGCCATGGTGAAGTCCGAGCCATGCACTTAAGGAGTGGCAAAGCGTTGCCCGATCCACCCAAGCATAAGGAGAGGGAACAAGCCTCAGGACCGACCCCCTCAAGGGTCGTTCCTGAGGATGCTACTAATGAGGACGAAGGGGAAACCGACCCCCCAAGGGTTGAGCTCGACCACCCCTCGCCAAGTAAGTCATCTAACCCTTCTCTTTCTATTCAATCTCCATCTAAAGTACTTCCTTTCCCTTCTAAGAAACCCAAGGACTCAACGGAAGGAAAGTTTAAGCGCTTTGTTAAGTTGCTTCAGGGCTTAAATCTTTCCATTCGTTTCGCTGAGGCTTTGAATGAAATGCCTGCCTATACTAAATTTTTGAAGGAGATTTTATCTATGAAGCGATCTATGTCGGAATTAACAGATGAAGTGAGATCGTTGGAGCTTCCCGAGAAGCTAGGTGATTTAGGTAAGTTTGCTATTACAATTGGTATTGGAGCTTACCGTTTCAAAGCTTTGTGTGATCTAGGTGCTAGTACAAGCTTGCTTCCACATTCAATTTGGTCCAAGACCAACATGGGGCCATTAGTACCGGTAAACATGAGGCTATACATGGTGGATGGGTCGTGCGTCAAGCCAACGGGAGTGGTGGATGATTTCCCGGTTCAAGTTGGGAAGTTCTTTGTGGCCAACGATTTCATAGTCATGGATATGCCTGAAGATCCCGTGGTGCCCATTATTTTCGGACGGCCATTCTTAGCCACAGAGGGAGCCATCATAGATGTCAAGAACGGTCTTCTCACCTTTAACATTGGGGAAGAAGTGGTTGAGTTCCGATTCAACCCATTAATGAAGGAGTCAAATTAGGAGGAGGTCAAGATGCTATACACACGCTCTGACTACATTGAGTGCAACAACCTAAAGGAGAAATTATTGGATTGGGATTCTCTACCACACGTTTTTGGGGTCTCAGGACCGACCCTCCAAGGGTCGTGCACGACCTCCTGGACGAAAGTGAGGAGCAATTCCCGTCATTATTAATGCTAATTTGAGTATGGAAGAAGAGAATAAATTACTTGATGTGCTTAGGACTCATAGGAAAGCCATAGGGTATTCATTAGAGAAACTTAGTGGTATTTCACCCTCATTGTGCATGCATAGGATTTATATGGAGGATGATCATAAACCCACTATTGAGCATCAACGTAGGCTAAACCCTAACATGAAAGAGGTAGTGAAGAAGGAAATTCTTAGGATTCTAGATGCCGATATCATATTTCCTATCTCTGATAGTAAATGGGTTAGCCTTATACATGTAGTTCCTAAAAAGGGGGGTATGACGGTTGTTGAAAATGAAAAAGGGGAGTTGATTCCAACTAAGACCACCACTAAGTGGAGAATGTGCATAAACTATAGGAAACATAATAGTGCCACTAGGAAGGATCACTTTCCACTCCCCTTCATTGACCAAGTCCTAGAATGCCTAGCCCAACATGATTACTTTTGCTATTTGGATGGCTATAGAGGTTTTTGGCAGATTACCATTCACCCCGATGATCAAGAGAAGACGACATTTACTTGTCCATATGGGACGTTTGCCTATAGGAGGATGCCATTTGGGCTTTGCAACGCCCAAGCCACCTTTCAATGATGCATGATGGCCATCTTCTCCGACATGATTGAAGAAATAGTGGAAATATTTATGGATGATTTCTCAGTTTATGGTTCCACTTTTGATTCATGTCTTGCTAATCTCTGTAGACTCTTAAAAGATGTCAGGAGACTAACCTTGTGCTTAATTGGGAAAAGTGTCATTTCATGGTTAGAGAGGGAATCGTCTTAGGACATCTAGTGTCTAAACGCGGGATTGAGGTGGATAAGGCAAAAATTGAGCTTATTGAGAAATTGCCCCATCCATCCTCCATGAAAGACGGTAGGAGTTTCTTGGGGCATGCGGGTTTTTATAGACGCTTTATTCAAGACTTTTCTATGATTGTTAAGCCATTGACTAACCTACTAATGAAAGATGTAGTGTTTAGCATGTCTCTAGATTGTCTTGAAGCGTTTTACAGGTTGAGGAAAGCCCTCGGGACGGCCCCCATCATGCAATCACCGGATTGATGACTTCCCTTCAAAGTCATGTGTGATGCTAGTGATTATTCCATAGGAGCGATTCTTGGGCAACGGAAGGACAAAAAGCTTCATGCCATCTACTATGCAAGTAAGACGCTTGACGAAGCCCAGAGTAAGTACAATAAGAGTTTCTCGATGTGGTGTTTGCTTTTGAGAAATTTCGCTCCTACTTAGTAGGTTCTAATGTGATTGTTTATACTGACCATGCTGTTGTTAGATTTCTAATGTCGAAAAAAGACGCCAAGCCTAGGTTGCTTCGTTGGATGCTCTTATTGCAGGAATTCGATCACGAAATCCGAGACAGGAAGGGAGCGGAGAACTTAGTGGCAGATCACCTATCAAGACTGCCCCTTGAGCATATTCAGGAGTCCGGCGGATCAATCCCCATCAATGATACACGCCCCGATGAGACTCTTTTGCATGGCAGCAACGAACCCCATGGAGACAAGGGTGGTAAAGAACTCAAGGCCTCAGGACCGACCCTGTCAGGGTCGAGCACGACCCAAACAGAGATTGGCCCTCTCAGGACCGACCCTGCCAAGACCCCACTAGGGTCGAGCACGACCACAGTAGGGTCGATCACGACCCCTACCCTAGAGTTAACCCTCGAGCACGACCCAAATGGGTCGTGCACGACCCTCTGCCTGGGTCGAGCAGGTAAGTTTTCCTCATTCCCTTCGTTTCTTTCGAGTTTCAATGATCTTCCATCCTCTTCTATTCTTACTATACGTGGGTCAAGTACCCCTTGGTTTTCGGATTTTGCTAACTATATTGTAGGAGGCAAGATTTCGGCGGGTTTAACCCCTCAAGCCAAGAAGAAATTCCTCCACGACGTCAAGCAAAACTATTGGGACGATCCTTACTTGTTCAAACAAGGAAGTGATCACATCTTTCGACATTGTATTCCGGATGATGAGATTGAGAGCGTCATTCGCCATTGCCACACTCTTCCTACGGGAGGCCATGCTAAGGGATTCAAGACCACAGCGAAGATTCTTCAAAGTGGTTTCTATTGGCCTACGCTTTTCAAAGATGTACATGAGTTTGTGACAAGGTGTGACAAGTGCCAGCATTCCGGAAACATCACTTGGAGAAATGAGAATCCGCTCACCGGTATCTTGTAAGTTGAACTTTTTTATGTGTGGGGGATAGACTTCGTGGGACCCTTTCCTTCATCGCGTCCTTATAAGTACATCCTTGTAGCGGTTGATTATGTCTCCAAGTGGGTGGAGGCCATTGCCACAAAAACAAATGATGCTCGGGTGGTTGATAAGTTCATGAAATCAAACATCTTCCCTCGTTTTGGAGTCCCCCGAGTTCTTATAAGTGATGGCAGCTCACACTTCATTGAGAGGAGCTTTGAAGCTCTTTTGATCAAGTATGGGGTCTCTCACCGGGTGGCAACACCTTATCACCCTCAAAAAAGTGGTCAAGTGGAGGTCTCCAACCGTCAAATAAAGAGCATTTTGGAGAAGAAGGTATCCTGGTCAAGGAAAGATTGGTGTTCAAAGCTTATTGATGCACTTTGGGCATACCGCACAGCTTACAAGACGCCACTCCGCACCACTCCTTACAATTTGGTGTATGGCAAGTCATGTCACTTGCCCGTCGAGCTTGAACGCAAAGCTTTATGGGCTCTTAAGGAGCTCAACATGGATCTCGATGCGGCCGGAGCAAAATGTTTCATGGACTTGCAAGAATTGGAAGAATTGAGGCTCAAGGCGTATGAGAATGCCAAGATCTACAAGGAGAGAACCAAAAAGTGGCATGACAAGAAGCTTGTTCCAAAACTCTTCAAAGCCGGTGACCAAGTACTCCTTTTCAATTCTAGGCTCCGACTTTTCCCTGGAAAGCTAAAGACTCGATGGAGTGGACCATTCACGGTTCATCACATTTATCCACATGGGGCGGTCGACCTTATAGACGAGAATGGCAGGATTTTCAAAGTCAATGGGCATCGCTTGAAGAAGTACTATGCAAGAGTGGAACCCGATGAAGAAATCCGAGCCACATGGGCTTTCACCAACTCGGACTGAGCTAAGGTAAGTCGTCAAGCTAACGACGTTAAACAAGCGCTTACGGGAGGCAACCCGGTCTTTAGTTTTTTATTTTTATTATTTTTCTTTTATTTTTGCTTTTTAGATTAGATTTTTCTAACCATATTTAGACTAGGATAGAATACAGTTGTTTAGGATAGAATTTTTGTGGGATTTTTGCAGGGTCCTAAGCTTCAAATACAGGCTCCAAAAGACGAGAAAAGACGACTTTACATGCGGTGCAACTTTGGGTATTTTTGCAGGGTATTTTTCGAGATCGACCCTATTTGGGTCGTGCACGACCCTATTTGGAGATTTCGAAAATATCCCTTCTCTATTGAGGTGAAT
The DNA here is from genome assembly GCA_964016875.1 of Fallopia convolvulus. Classification (NCBI taxonomy): domain Eukaryota; kingdom Viridiplantae; phylum Streptophyta; class Magnoliopsida; order Caryophyllales; family Polygonaceae; genus Fallopia; species Fallopia convolvulus. The sequence goes on from OZ024720.1 coordinate 6,388,129, forward strand.
CATGATGGGTTCCACCTCCATTCCAAGCTTTACAAAGTTCTTTGTGAGTTTCTTCTTCTTTTCTCTTTACTTTTTCATATCATTTTCGTGCATGGGGACATTGCATGATTTAAGTATGGGGTAGGGGAAGAAGAAACCTCACATGTTGTGCTTAATTGAGTCTATGTATTAGTTGTTTGTGTGTTGGTTTGTTGGTTTGTTTTGTTAGAAAAAAAATCGAAAAAAAAATTTGAAAAATGTCGAAAAAATTAAAAAAATATTTGCTTCTTTGTTTTAGGATAGAAGAATGCTTCATCTTAGATGTCCTATGATGAGATCTAATTTTCATGCTTATCATATAATTCCTTTGGCATATTTGGATAGTATAGCCTTAGTTTTGAGAAATTGCTTTTGATTGTGAAAATTGACTTGTGATGAAATTGAGCATATGCATCTTGAGTAGAAGTAGTTGCAATCCAACAAAATTTTTACCTAGTGAGGAATTTTGGCCTTATAGGGAGATCTTCATAAAAATCCCCCTTCTTTTTCGAGAGTGATTTGCTCTCTTTATGCATATATATCTCTTGTCATTGATATGGTTATCTATTTCTTGAAGCCGCTATGAGTTCGATCATGCATGTTGATTATGATTAAGAACTTACTTTTCATAAGCCACTTTTTATCCTCTCTTTTACCTACCCTTACATTATCCTCTTTTTGAAGCCAAGTTGAGCCTTAAGCCTTTTATTTATAGCTCCACAAAACTATTCCCTACCCAAGATAAGCTTGACCCTATCCGGGGATTAGGACTTAGTATTGGTTGTGATAATTTTGTTGAGTGAGATGCATTGGTTCAAGTGTGGGGTAATATGGGTTGGGTAAAGTTAAAAGATCTTGCAGTTTGTCATGTAAAAGGATTTTGGATCCCTGAATGCACTTCCAAAAGAGTTGAAAAAGAAAGAAATAAAGAAATCGATATCGACCTCCCACAGGAAAAAAAATGAAGAACATAAGGGAGGAAAAGAAAGAAAAAAGAGCTGAAAAGTGAAAGTGTGCATGAGCCAAATTTCCTTAATAATTAAAAAGCAATATAAGTTGGGATATTAAAAGGGTGGAAGAAATAAGAGAGTGTGCAATAATGAGAGTGAGTTTGGTAATGTTTTTATGAGAGTTTTGGTAAATGTGAGTTTTTAGGAGTCTTTGATTCCCGGATATTATTAGCACCACATAACCAAAATATTTCCACGCCTATTTGTCATTACCAAGCCCCATTACAACCCGGCCGAATGGAGTCTTCTATGAAGATTTCATTGAGTCTAAGTTCTTATGATGATTGATGTGTTTTGACTTCTCTTGGTAGAGAGATTGGTGATATAAGTCTCAATGATAAAGTAGATGTTGCATAAAGATTGAGTTAAAAGTTGATGTTAATAGCCTAAACACATGAGAGTTGAGAGAAACACATTAATATCCCTTGTGAGGTTGGATTGAGATTGCCTAAGCTTGAGACGCATACATATGTGATGACGTTAAAATTGCTTGTCTACTTTTTCAGTTGTGCTTAAAATGTTCTGACAAAGGCTATGCTTGAAGATTGTGTTATTGGTCTTGATTTTGCATGATTATTGCTTGAGGACAAGCAAGTCTAAGTATGGGGTGTTTTGATGTCCGCTTTTTAGGTAGGTTTTTAGTGTCTAGATAGATTAGATTTAGTTGGTTTTCGTGATAGAGTTTTATGTTTTTGAGTCTTTTTACTTTAGATTTTCGTATTTCCTTGAGATTCAGAAACTACACGCCTTTTGTGTCGTTTTGTAGGAGTTTTGGAGCTTGAAAGAAGAGTTTGGAGCATTGCAAGAGAAGATGAAGATTAAGCGCTCAAGTAAAGTCATTGAAGATCAAGTTTGAGCTTAGAAAGAGATACAGAATTTCGTTACAAGAACATAGGAAAAAGAATCAAGTCAAACGGAGTTGTAACGAATCCTCAGGCACGACCCTATGAGTGTCGTGCTCGACCCAAACACAAATCAAGCCTTCAGGATCGACCCTAGGGGGGTCATGCACGACCCATTTGGGTCGATCATGGCACCGAGTTTGCCTTATTCCGAGATATTTTGTGATATATTCTATCTTTTATTTTAGGAAGTTGTTTTATGTTGTTTTCTGGTTGAATTAGGGCTCCTTTTCCTCTATAAAAGAAGGCTAAACCCTTTAGTTCAAGGGTCCGGTTTTTAGTTTAATTTTGATTTGCTTTTGGCATTGGAATGAAGACTGGGAGAACTAGTTGGAGAAATTTGTAAGACTTCTTAGTTTTCAATTTTAATTTCGGTTTGTCTATTTGATCATGTCTTCGTTTTTCTTCGCCATGAGTGAGTAGTTTTCTTAGATTCTAGGGTTTGGTGAAAACCCAACACAATCATGCATGTCTAAAACTTGAATTCATGACTTGAATGCTTGAAGATCATATCTATCTATCTTGTGCTAAATACCTTTGCGAAAGTTGAGGCAATATCTTGCAATTAACCTAAAAGCGAAAGTGTAAAGTTGATTGCTTGATTAGATATAATAGGATTATTTGCAAAAGTTGATATTCCTAGGTTGAAAGATAGATAGAAAGTTGTTTAATTTTCGACAGTTGATTGAATAACTTGAATTGTTTGCGACAATTGACTTTTCTATGATCATAATTGCATGATAGTTGTGAATTCTTGTTGAAAGCATGTATGGTTGTTGTTGTGGTAGCCCTAACCCTAGGATTGCCTTTTTATATTTGATTAAAACTCGTTAATTTGACTCGATCTCGACCCCACCAAGGCCGTGCTCGATCCTAGCTCTCGTTTGTGCTTGTTCGTGTGTTTGAGTACCCAGGACCGACCCTCATTGGGTCGTGCACGACCCTAATCAGTTCGGTCTTGGCCTTGTTTTGTTCGTGTTGATATAAATTTATTTGTTCAAGAAACCCTTCAACAGTATCACCCCATACAAGTAGATTACCCCTTTAAGCACATGGGGATTTGGTGATTGCGGACCGATACGACACCCACCCATTACTGCTGCATCAATCTTGTACTTTAGTCTTTTTTGGATTTGATTTGCAGAGAATTGAGGGAAACTTAGCGGGACGCCCTTTTGGGCACCTTTTGGACTTCAATCTGTATTTGAGTTTGCTAGATGAATTGAGAAATTGGATGAGAAATCTTGTATATGATTTTTTGTGGATGCAACGGAGGGTGTCTTTAGCGGAAAATTAGGGTTTAGGGGTACCCAAGGAGGCGGTGGGTCAATCACCGCTAGATTGCATTCCAGAAGGCAATAGAGGAGGAGAGTGGCGCGTGAAAGCGCGTTGTTTTTTGGCATAATTGAGGGTTTGGGGGTAATCAACACCCCCACCTTATTTCAAATAAGATAACTTATCGACTAAAATATAAGCAAGTGGGGCCCACAAACAAAAATAAAAACAATAATCAATACCCCTCGTCTCTCTCCATTCTCGTCTCTCCTTTCTCATTACCTGAACAAGGATATTGTTTTTGAGCCATTCTTCTCACCTCCAATCTCGTCTTGTGCTCACTCCTCCATTCTTATCTCTCCCATATCTAAAGCAAAGCAAAGAGAGTTCGGAGATCTTCGTCATCGTCAGCATAAATCCGAGGGAGTTCTTCATCGTCCTCGGCGAAATGTGTCCAATTCGCAGATCTTCGCTCCTTCATTCTTGTCTCTCCCATGCTCTAGGGACTATATAGCTTCAATGGCGGCTTATCTTCAATAGTTGATGAGCATGAACTTCGTCTTCAATGGTGCGACGTCGTCTTCCTGGTCCGTCGGACAATGGAGCTTCAATGGAGGCCACTCGTGGAGCAAAGATGAGCCACATAAGAAATATGGAGGCCGCCAATCGTGGAGACGATGATTCTCTAGCAAAGTGTACAAAGGTGCACACATTACGGTAAATTTTGGCATGTGCAACCCACGTGAGACATAACTAATAAAAATCATTTTTTTTATTTTTTACCTTTATTAAAGCCCTTTTTAGTAATTTTACACCATTTCCTTATAATATCAGCAATTTAGTTGACCAACACATCCCGAATTATTTGAAAAATAAGCAACTGATATCAACATCTCATATCAATATCCAAGATCAGCATCAGCAACCATAAGTATCAGTATCAGTATCAGTATCATCATCAACATCAGTACTGATTTACCGAACGGGGCCTTATTTACGGTGGTAACTATTAACTACACATAAAAGTACATATTAATTGCAATAAATGTGGGTATGAATGTGATCATGTACACAAATTCATATATGTAGTATAGATAGATATATAGATAGTTTAATAAATAATTTATTAACAAATGCATACAAATACTTGTATCATGATGTGATGGTTTCCCATACACTCGCAAGAATACGGGATCTATCGTAGTATTAGATCTCGATCGAATCACGTAGATTATTTTTGTTTTAGTAAATTCTAGAAACTAGTTCTTAAGCCAAAATATAGTGATTTGTGGTGTAATTCGTGTAATTCTAACTAAACAAGTAAATTATGAGAATGAAAAGTATATGAGAAAGCAAAGTTCCAAGGCAAGGAATGTAACACCCCGACTTTTAACCGGGGTGCTACTTGGCAGTAAACCTTACCAGGTATTGCTTATGTTAGCTTGACAACAAATTCACTCGGATCTTGCAACTCAGACACGACGAGAAATCATAAATAAAGTATCCAACTTTTATTTACTAAACAAATGCTATAAAACATGCATGAGACTCCAATCTCTGAACATTAAAAAAAAATAACGACTATTTTCAACTCAGCTAACACAACGTTCACCTTAATACTAGACAACTCAAACAAGTCAACAATACTAATATACCAAGTAACTCCTAAACCAAACTAAGCCTATTGACACGCACCAACCATCCGCTCTACCACTTGACTGCGGATCCATCTCGGTTCCTAATTCATACCTGCAACTGAAAAATAAGTCTCCGAGGGGTCAGTTTCCCTTCCAATCCAAGCTAGAAGTTACACGACACCAGTAAGACGTTTTAGAAACCAACACACAATTTCTAACATTCACAAGCAAGATTAACAAGCACCAAAACCAACTACAGTACATACCTAAATTTCAAATAATCACACATACACATTAACACATTCACATTTACACAATTCTGCACATCAATCTACACATCCTCCTCCTCCATACACATGCACCCATATAATTTATTTTGCGGCAATGCAACCCTTCTTCGCCTTTGCATTCGACGCGACAATGCAACTCTTCTTCGCCTTGCATGTCATTCCAGCAATGCAACCCTTCTCCATCATTACATGTCGGTTTTCAAATAACACATAGACCAAACATTCAAACATTTCACAAACAAAATTACCAATCACAGTCACAGACACAATCGCAAACACAAACACGTTTACCATCACTCAAATCACAAATTATAGTGACAAAACCATTCACGATATTTCACATACGATAAAACTAATTAAAAACGAATTGCACACATATCACATAAAAATACAATTTTCATAAACAAACAGTAGGGACTAGTTTCCCAAAACCAATCCTACAAGCACGGCATAACGTCTAGAACAAAAACCGAGCAAGTTGTAGAACAACTTACCTCAAAGAAGAATTCTCACCCATCATGCAGACAATTAAGCCGAGTAACGCCAAATCCTAGACAATGATAACAATTGGTATTTAAAATCACACAGCCCTTTCGAAACGGGGTTCAACAAATCACAAAAATCCACAACCCTTGAATCTTACAACCTATTAAGGAACTTAATACTAAACCAAACACACCGGTTCTTAAGAACATATATCAACCTAATCCTACTAATTAATCCTTCCTTACTCCTCCACCCATTAAACGGTCAAACTCAATCACTCCAGTTTTTACAACTCAAATTACCTTCCAGATAGATTAATTAGGCAAACACATACCCAGCACTAAATCGATCGAATCCCCCACCACACATATCAATATATATATATATATATAAGAAAATTAAACGGACTTTGATTTCATATACAAGCTAATTTACTACATTTTGAAATCAAATTAGATTAATCTAGAGTAGTTAACATAGAGACTGAACTCCCACTCAAACAATAACCAAACCGAACGACCATAATTATATCACCAATTCTAAAGGTGCAAGCTTGATCAAATAACATCACACCCTAACCCGACACTGAAACAAGAAAGAACGGAACGCTAGATTACTCACCGACAATAAAAAAAAAGCTGGTGGAAGAAGCGGCACGGTCGATGGTCGGAGACAAGGGCCAGGGTACGAACCATTGATGTTAAAATCGATCGACGATGGCGAGGTAGGCGTCTTCATGCGCGATCGGACTGTAACGACGACGACGATCTCAAGAACCGACGTCTAGTTCGACGAGTACAAGTGGTGCTTGTGGTGAAGAAGAAGCAAGAGCGTCGATGGTTGCCAGTTAAGGACCAACGCGAGCAGTTCGGCAGCGCAAGAAATCGCGGAGGAAAGAAAACGAGGCAGAGATTGAAGAAAAAAAAGAATGATTAAAGGAAAGGGGATTTAGGTTTTAAAGAGTGGGTTCTTGATCCAACTAGTTAACCCGCTAGAGCTTAAAACGGAACAAGTTGAAATCCCCCGATATTAACAGGATAATTTTACTAAAAAATCATACAATTTTACGATATTAATTTAAAATACTAAATATATTTATATAATTTCATAATAAATTATACAATAGACAAATTATTTTTTTAGATTGTACTCCATATTTTAATTGAATATATTTTTAAATATTTGTTTCATTATTTGTGGAGATCTTGTCCAAATTTAGATTGAATTTATTAAAATATTGATTTTAATTTTTATTGAATATCTTTAAATAATATTTTCTTATTTTTTTAGACACTAATATGTATAAAATACTTTATTTTTTTATAAAGATAATAATAATTAAGATAGGTTATCTCCAAAGAATAATATAATTTTATTAAAATACTTTTTTTAAAGTTAATTTATAAAAATGATATGTTAGGGTTCTTATCTTTTACTCTGTAATAATAAGAATTTTTGAAAATATGAAAAATACTATTAAAGATTAGTATAGAAGAGACCATTATCCTTGATTTAAGAGATAAAATATAGAGAAAATTATCTATGTATTATTTTGCAAACTTCATTCCATCGGTAAAGTTGTTTTCCATGCTAAATTTACATAACGGACAAATAAAATATAAAGGAAATTAATGTATATGAAAATTTACAAAATTCAACGTATTAATCAACCTATCATCCATATTAAATTACAAAAAAACATAGAGATAAAAAACTTTAAATGCAAGGTGGGGCTAGATAAAATAATATTCTATATTTACATAAATAAAATAAAAAGAAAATTAAGAAAAATGTAATGTGAATTTTTTATCAAAATTCAATTTTAGCAAGTATTCATCAAGATTTGTACATTTTTTTTTATCAAACTTTGATTTAAGAAAAAATCGTTAATATAAATGCATAAAAAGATAAAAAAAATATCTAATTTTATTAATTTAAATTAAAATTCGAATTTTTTTTTGACATTTACAAATAATCTTAGTCATCAACATAAAATTATATCTTTATCTCAAAATAAAAATATATCAGCATAACAAAATTTATTATTTAAAATTATATCATTATATAGATATAAATTTTATACTTGGAGCTCAAGCCTTGTTAACAGATAAAAAAAATATATTAAGACCCTAAATCTTATTAAGAGATAAAAATATTAAATTAATATGGAAAATATCATATCATAAGAATTTATGTATATAAAAAGTATATAACTATGTTATCTATTGTAGTAAACTAATACATGATCCATAGATAGAAAATTATATACATAAAAAATTATATAAATATTTTATCTATTTAGAATATATAGAAAGAATACTATAAGTTGTTGCAAATTTTATTAAAATATAATTTCAAATTAATTTATTCAAAAATACCACGTGGCGCAAATTTTACAACAAACTTGGGTTCTTCTTTATAATGTATTAGGGTAGATAAAAGAATAACCCCACAATGGCCTACAAGAGAACCGAGTTTTGAGAATTAGGCTTGGAATTGGGCTTTTTTAAATGGCCTGTTTATATATCTTGCACATGTGGGGTTGATTAAAAAGATTAAAAGTAAGAGAAGGGTCGGAATTCTTGAAACAGAATTTTTATATCTTATCTTTTCTGAATGTGTGGTATTACAAGGAATCCCTACAACTTTGATCCATAGAGTTTGAACCTCACTTCTACCTAAATTGAGTTGGATATTTTGTTATGACGGTTATTGTCTAATGTCATAAATTATCTTTTCTCAAAGTATAACTAATGTACTTCTATCAAATTGAGAACTCACTCTCGTGGTGAAGCAAAATCGATAGAAGCCCTTTAAGCATTTAGAAATCTAGATGGTAAACCAAATTTGCCCCACTTTCGTGATGCATCAAATTTAAATCAAACACCTAGAAGTTCTATGACAATTAACCACATGAGAAACTAATATCAAGTTCAATTCTAGTTTTTCCAAATAGATAGAACCACCTCTCAATGTGTTCTCTCTATTTTGTTTACTTACTTAGACCACCACCTCTTGATGCGCAACCTAAACAAGACTCTAACAAGTTTAAACCTATTAGATTAAGCTCCTAGAATCAAATCATATTAGTTTCCAACTCAATTCAAGCAAAAGACATTGTTTTTTATCCGCTTCACATTGTTGGGATCAACCCAACCCTAGAACTATAGAATTTAGCCTAGCATATTGAAATTCATAATCAAAACAATAAATTTAAACATAGAAGAAGAAACAAAAGCAATATTGAAAGCGAAACTTACTAGGAATTCAATTGAAAGAAACAAAGTAGATCCAAGAGTGCAAATTCTCCAAATTGAAAGAGCGTAGATCTAAACCTTAGAAATTGTCTTCTTTTTCTCTCTACTTGAAATTAGAAAATAGAATAATGCATAATAATGTTCTAACTTGTCTTCGAAGGAGTCAAAATAAGATATAAACTAATAATAATAAAGCCCATCCAAAAAACAAAACAAACTTGGGCCCAAAAACAACAAATACAAAGTCGGAAATAAGGTGTCGCTCATCATCACACTGGTGACGACCATCGTCACACCCGTGACAGGGAAAAATTGTCAATGTTGTCAAGCATCACGACCGTGACGGTCCTTCGGTGCCTTATTTCTTCACTTTTACTTAGCCAAATCTTGTCTTCTCCTTGTCACAAGCTTAATACTCCTTGTTACGCAGGTGATGGTCATTAAAAAGCCTCTCGTAGACCAATCTCGACTCTTCATGACCTCCTTAGCTTCTTCACATATCCGTTAAGACTCCAAAAACACCACCTAAAGACCTAAAAACACAACAAAAGGTGTGTAGACCTCCATACCAAAAATAATACAAAGATCAACACTGAAACACCAAAACTAAACGTAGAAAGAGGAAAAACTACACCTTAATGCATATGCAAAGTACTCATTTTATAATAACATCATATCCCAATGACCACTGATCAAACAATGGTAGGCTAAGTCAATGTTATTGCAAAAAACAACAATTGATTTGTAGCCCCTCTTTCATCCCTTCGGCACATCATATGTATCTTCTTCCAACTTCCTACAGATGAACAAACAACACAATAATTGCTTAAGAAAATTTGTGAAGTTGGTGTGTTATCAAAAGATGACTATAATTAATAGAATTTTGATGAGGTTAAATTTTGGGATTTTCCTTTTGGTACCCCTGAGTTTTTGACATTTTCTTTTGGTACCGACAAAAAAAGTATTCCTTTTGGTGCCCCTATACTTTTAAAATAAAACTAACCGTAGCCTTAAGTGTGTATATGCCCAATTTCATCCAAATTTCTGTTAACAAATTCTTTAAAGAAAAAACCAATATATTTTCCTCTTAAAAATCCAAATTGAATTAACCCTTTATTATCCATTACCCAACTCTCTCTCTGTCGACATTACGAGAGGAACGACTAGCTTGAAGATTTCGACAGTGAGGTCGGGACAAGACGCCGGTCTTCTCGGTTGGCACGGTCTTCCAGTGAATCCAAGCCTGCTGCGTGAAGGTCGGGACGCCCGGAAGGATGGGACGAGAAGAGCTAGGTGTTGTAGGACGAGGCGAGGCAGGCGAGTTAGGTACGATTCTCTCAAATCCAACCCATTTTGATTCAATATCTTGTGTGAAATCAAGGAATTAATCTACTCATCAGGTTTGAAGTGGATTGATGAACATATTAGGGTTTATGGTTGAAGAAATATTTGAATTTAAGGTTTAGGGTTTGAAATTAGGGTTCATTTAGACTCTAATTAGATTTAGGGGTCATTTAAAAAATCGTCGTTTGAATGTTTAAAATCTGATTGGATTGAGGGCTTTTATGTTTGAATGCTTAAAATTTGTTTCAATTTAGCCTCTTAGGGTTTGAATGCTTAAAATTTGTTTCAATTTAGCATTTTAGGGTTTGAATGCTTATAATTTGATTAGTATCAGATTGAAAGCTGATATGGATGCTTATAATCTGAATTGAAACAAATTAATTGAATGCTTAGTTTATTATGAATTGAAACTCATCTGGATGCTTAATCTAAATTCTTAGTTTCTTATAACTTGAATGCTCAGTTTCTTATAACCTGAATGCTTAATCTCATCTGGATGCTTATAACATGAATGCTCAGTTTTTGAATAAGAGCTTAATTGAAAGCTGATAATAAGAGCTTAATTCAGTCTCTTAATCCCCTTTACAAAGCTAATTTACTGGATGCTTACAATCTGAATGCTCATTATTGTTTCAATAGGTTTTGTTGGCAGTATTGAATGCTTCTACATTTTCAGTTTTGATACCTACAAAATTCAGTTTTGAAAGCTAGAAATTCAGATTTGAAAGCTGAAAATTTTGGTTATGAATGCTGTTTGATTTTCAGTTTGGTTGCTGAAAAATACAGTTATCTGGTGCTGAACAATTCAGATTTGAATGTTGTTGGAGTTGAAGTATTGAAAGCTGAAAATTTTGGTTATGAATGTTGTTGGATTTTTAGTTTTGGTTGCTGAAAAATACAGTTATTTGATGTTGAGAAATTCAGATTTGAATGCTGTTGGAGTTGAATTTTTGAATGCTGAAAAATTCAGATTTGATATCTGAAAATTTCAGTTTTGAAAGCTACAAATTTCAGTTTTGACAGGTTTTGAAAATTCAGATTTTGAAAAATTCAGTTTTGAAAGCTTCATATCGTAATTTTTGGATGTGGTTTTTACAGGTATTGAAAGCATCAGAAACAGAGTGTGAGGTTAAGAATGGATTTTCTTGCTTGTCAATCTCACAACTCGGATTTGTGCTTGTGGAGAGTGATAGATTATTGGGATCTCATGTAAAGGTGGAATGACTACGAGAGAGCTTAAAGGAAAAGGAGTTCATGTCGAACAAAGCCAAAGACAACGTAAAAGGAAAGTGTGAGCCGCGCAGTCAGAACTTGAAGGTGATGTTATGGGATCAGCACCATGGCAATCTTCCTAGAGCTTGTTTGGAAGACAAAAACTACTTAGATTAATTTTGTTAAGGGTTGCTTGCACAATTGCACCTATTTTTAGTAAATTCTTGACTGGTTGAGTTGTAGACATCAAACGAGGAGTGTTTTATTGCTTTATTTTGATTAGGTTAATGGGCAATATAACCTAGAAGTGTGCATTGGATAGTGGTTAATGGTGCTTGCATCAGGTTCTTTGCTGGAAATGCTTAAATTTTCTTTCATCAAGTTAATGGGGAATTAAGTTAATGGTGCTTATATTGTGTGTCCTTACTGGTTGAGTTATAGACATCAGATTTTTTGCTGAAAATGTCGGAGAAGAGGGCTTATAGGTTGGTTGAATTCTAGTATTATATAGCACATTGGACAGTGGTTTGTCAGCAAAACATATACAAATGACAGCAGATAAATGCTACATAAATCTCCAAAATAGTGGTTTATCAGCATATATATGATTCAAAAATGCACATAAATCCCCAAAATTATATAAGGGGTTAAATGTTACATTCATTTCAGTTGATATAAAATTCCCAAAATTACATAGCGCTAAACAAAGGTATTAGAAGTAATACATAATAAGGTACAACAATTTGTAGATGGTCATTTGTTTAGCACAATGACTAAAGTACAAAACAAATGCCACTTTAACAACACTATAAACAAATGAAACGAGCTCCTTATTATCATTCTTCAATTGCATGAGCTCCTTAACGACATCGACATCATCTCGAGAAGCCCGTACCAAAATCATTTTGAGATGAACTTTCAATCCAATGCTCGTCATCCAACCATCGAAAGAAAATACACTCATCGCATTTTTAGTACAACCTTTCAAATATTCTTATCCGATTATGCATAATCATATCTAATTCTCCAAACTGGAATTATAAAATTTTGCCAAATCAGAATATGCATAATAGTTAGTTACCAAATCAGATTATGAATAATTATACTTAATTCTCCAAACTGAAATTATACAATTTTTCCAAATCAGATTATGTATGATTATACACTTTTGACAAATTAGATTAAGCTTTCAATAAATCAAAATCATATAATTTTTCCAACGATTCATTACGATATCATGTAAATTAGATTAAGTATGCAGAACAACAATTCTCCAAACTTAAAAAACTGTAACTTCAAATTAAACCCTAATTTTATACTACTCCAAGATTAAGCGTCCAAATTTCCTAATAAATCACCTTCAAACATACATCTATTACACTGAATTGCTCGTTAGATATGAGGAATTTGTACCTTATAGCCTCATTCGCTCTTGAACAGGAGTTCTCTGCCCTAGTCGTCCACACTCCTTGTCACCGACACAGTGCTAGTCGTGCACACTCGTCTCCACTCTCCGGCAAACTGCTCGTCGCTATAGCACAGTCCTCCGTCTGCCTAGCGAGAAGGGTCGTCCGACCTCACCGGCGAAATCTTCGAGCTCGTCGTTCCTCAGATTCGTAATGTTGAGAGAGAGAGAGAGAGAGAGAGAGTTGGGTAATGGATAATAAAGGGGTAATTTGATTTGGACTTTTAATGGGAAAATATGTTGGTTTTTTTTAAGAATTTGTTAACGGAAATCTGGATGAAGTTGGGCATATACACACTTTAGGCTACGGATAGATTTATTTTAAATGTATAGGGGTATTAAAAGGAATATTTTTTTTTTCTAGGTATCAAAAGGAAATGTCAAAAGGTTAGGGACACCAAAATGAATATGTTTGATATGTTACTTTCTTTTTAAAATCAGACAAGTGTATTGGTAATATGTTCATCTTTATATCTAGTATGTAAGGGGAGAAATTTTATATGGAATATGAAAATATAACTTGACTGGAGAATTTATCACCGAACAAATGAAGCATCATACCACCACTACCATCTCGCCAGTACATCATAAATCTCTTCTTCCAACTGCCTGCAAATGAACAAACAACATTGGGATTGCTCGAGAGAATTTGTGAACTTGGCGTGTTATCACAAGATGACTATAATCAGTAGAATTTAGATAAGGTTAATTTATATATTGTTTTATATGTTAATTTTATTTTTTAAATAAGATAAATGTACTAGTAATATGTTTGTTTTTATGATTGAAATTTAGAGGGGGTGAGATTTTATAAGGATGATTAAATTAGGTATGATTTGAATGGAGAATTCATCATCGAACAAGTGGAGGATTGTACCTCCACTTCCATCCCTCCGGAACTCTAGAACATGATAAATCTCTTCTTCCAATTGTTTGCAAATGAAAAAACAACACATGTGTTACTCGAGAGAATTTATGAAATTCACATGTGATCAAAAGATGAATATATATATAATCAGCAAAATTTTGATGAGGTAAATATATATATATATATTATTTTATATTTCAATTTCTCTTTAAATAATAAAAATTGACTAGTAATATGCTTGTTGTTTATAACTTGTATGTAGAGAGGAGGGATATTATATGAAGTTTGAAATTGCGTATGGTTTAAATGAAGAATTTATCATTGAACAGGTGGAAGATTGTACCTCCACTCCATCCCTCCGGAGAATAATATATATCTTCTTCCAATTGCCTACAGACGAACAAACAACACAAGGGTTGCTCGAGAGACTTTGTGAAGTTGGCGTGTTATCAAAATATGACTATAATTAGTATGACGAAGTTAATTTATTTATTATTTTATATGTTAATTTCTTTTTTTAATTAAGTCAAGTGTACTAGTAATATGTTTGTTTTTATAATTGATATGAATGGGGAGAGATTTTGTATGGAGTATGACTTGGGTATGACTAGATTGAAGAATTTATCATCGAAAAGGTGGAAGATCAATCCCTCAAATTTCCCCTTCTGGATGAGATAAAACCAAAAAAACATCATATCTTTGAAAGGAAAAATTTTATATGTTCCAAACTGATATACAAGGTACACAATTGATGAGGACATAAGTTTTGTGAAGGTCATGCCATTACGCTTACGGTATGGGGCCCTAGTACCATTCAAGAAGACATTGAGATTTGCACGTAATTGAATTCCAGAGACAATGGATTCAGAGACTTAATCAAGGAAGTTAGAACAGGGGATGTCATGAGATGTCAGTATTTTATTTGGGGAGGAGCAGTGGCGGAGGGAGGGAGGCGGGTGGGGGCGGCCGCCGCCACCAACAGCTGGGGAAGCGACACTTCTCAAAGGGCCGCCCCAAGGTGGGAGTGAGGATGGGGGAGGAGAAGAAAGGTTGGACGCCTAGGGCAGACTGCAGTAGCGTCGTGCCAGAAAGAAGGCAAAGGAAAGAGCGTCGTCGTCAATTAGTATCTGATTGTCACAAGAGCTATTACAGAGACGTAGTATCGAATACTGTGAGTGAATTTTGATACATTAGGTCTTTTAATTTAGTTTGGGCCTATTGAAATCAATATGGACTTGTAATTTAAAAACAAATGGGCCTTCTAACTGCCTAATTGATCGGCTGCACATTTGTGATCTACTGATTTGTGTTATGATTTATGAATATAATTTGTGATTGATAATAGTGTTGATGTATTTTTAATTGTAAGATTTTCTTAAAAATGTTTATTATTTTGATATATAGATTTGGTAATTCTTATTTATTATCTATTGAAAACTCATTATTAAGAAAACAAAATGTTTAAAAAATTATTAAAAAAAATTATTAAAAGTTATTTTTAAAAGTTAAACACTTATATATAATAATGATATGTTAAACTAGTTTTATTTGTGTGAGGTCTAATGTCGGTGGTCCGCCCCCCTCCCAAGGCCATCCTGGCTCCGCCACTAGGGAGGAGGTACTGTCATGGTGGGCTTGAGTTTAGATTTCTAGGTTTCCTAGGACAGAAGTTCCGCTTATGACATATTATTCTCAAGTTTATAAATAAAGTTTTTCTGGGAAGTAGGGCATAGTTGACATTTTTTTCTATGGTATAAATTTTTAGTTTTTATCCAAGCATGTTATTATTACTTTTTTTTTATGTTAATCCGGTGCTACAAAATTGAAGTCTTAACACGAAAATTATTATTACTTTTGTCTATGTTGTCTATGCAATGAATTCTTAATATATATCCAGACATGTTATTGTTACTTTTGCCTATGTTTTTTTGGGAGAAGTATAGCATTGAAGCCAAAACAAATAAAAATGTGTAAGGCTAAGAAAATACAACTCCGGAAAATTGAGACCTAAACACTCTAATTACCAAGCAAGGTCTATAAAATGATATATCCTCATGCTCAAAGCTCTCCTTGCCTTCTTTAAATTGTCAAGCGAAAGCGGTGGTAAAACACATTTATGCGCCATAATGCACTAGTTAGCAACTAGTAGCACTCAACAATAATGGACATGAGAGTCCTTTACAAATAGTATACCCAAAAATCCCCTCCTAGATCAAAGGAAGCAAAAGCTAGGATAGCGAAAAGACAAAACAAACAAGAAGAAAGAACTCCAAAAAGTATAAATGTAATCTATTCCTAAAAGTCCGACCCCTTTTTCCAATGATCTTAAACTTCATTGGGATTCTCATTTTACACTCATTGATGATCATGTCAAATCAACTATGAGCATTAGGTATTATGCTATTAAAGATCACCTCATTTCTAAATCTCCATGTGTGATACACCCAATGAAGGCTAGAAGTTTACTTTAGAATATAATATTCTTTTACAACATGCAAATCGAGAACCAAGACCACCATTCTATAAGAAATTTGTGCCTTGTTGAGACTCCAATCTAGATCCAGACAAGATCAATTATTGTTTTAACAACTTGATCTCATCTTTTCACTATTCTTGCACAAAACACACTTGTTGCTAGGAATCAAATCCCACTTGTTTAGATTAGATGACATATGTAGTCTTCATGAACTTGAAAGCCAAAAAATAAACCCCATTTCTTATATTAGGGGTTGTTCCAAATGAGGCTACATCAGTTCTTTAGAGGAAGATGACAATAAAAATTGCATTTCTATCCATACTCCGATTAGCCTCAGCATTACCAGGGATTGGACTTCCGTTCACCTAAGACAAGGGAGTGTTAATGGAGTATGTAATATTGTATCTGATTTTAAGGACATATTTCCATACCCATGACTCCTAAGCTTTCAATCTCACTTCCCAAAGACATTTTCTTTTAACTAATTTCTAACAAGCCCAAGTAGTCTAGAGGTTGACATTTCTCATATGAATTTCAAATCCTAGCTTAAATAAAAGCGTTTTATTCCACACTAGGATTTCTTTGAAATTTAAACCTCCTTCAAAGGGTTTATTAACGCTATTCCAAGCCATAAGACTCCTTTTTCTCTCAGCCATACCTACCCATAAGAAGGATCTACAAAGTCCCTCAATCCTCTTTACAACTATGTTAGGAAAGATCACAACTTGCATCCAGAAAGTCAAAACATCCTCAATCATAGATCTAATAACTTGAGCCCTGCCAACATATGAGAGCTTTGCTACATTTTTCTTTTGAATGATAGTCATAATTTTATTAATAAGAGGGGAATATTGATGCGTCCTAGGGTCACAAGGGGTAGATCTAGGCTCGAAACGCCCGGATCTTCTCCGACACAAGTAATGAGATAAATACGAGACTACAAAGTGGACTCGCGGGCCTGTAATGCTCGTCGGAACGAGGGTGGGGCGAGGTAAAGGGATAGGAGGAAACGCTCTCTACTATAACATTGGCTTCATTTTGACGTGAGAAGTACAAGGGGGGGTGGCTCCTTTATATGGAGGAGGCCACACGAAACCCTAGTTCTAGATGGAGGTGGATTAGGGTTATCAACATGCTAAGCCCAACATCCAAGCCCATAAATAATAGTAACTACTAAAAATAGAAAGGTGCAACAAACCCTAATGAGCTTTATTCTACCATAATGGGTCGGCCTCTTAAGCATAAGAGAGCACACGCATATAATAGTAAAGATGGAATATCAAATGATGAAAATAGAAATAATATAAATAAATACATAAAAGAGACTAAGTCCTATTTCAAGGGGCTCTCCAAGCTCTAGGATGTCTCGGGTCCGTAGAATTTGGGTCCGAGCTAGGGTAGAGTTGCATGACTTGCATCAACTATTCTCCTATCTTAAGTGCAAGGGGATTCTTAGATATCTTATAGGAAAGCACCCATTATCCAATCCTAGCAGATTGTTATATTTAGAATTATCATCAACTCCAACCCCTCTAGAAAATACCTTACTTTTACTAGCATTGGCTATAAACCTTGATTCCTCCTCAAAATTGTACTTTTATCAATGTTAGTCTCTATTTAGGCACAAATATTTTCGCATGTATCCATTTCTAGCTCCTTTTGTTTAATCATTTATCACACTACAATATGAATGTTTCCATTTTAAATGTAGGTGTTAACATTATATGATCTAGTATTGAGATATATCAACTGCCCTTGATTTTAAGTAAGTTGCATGTATTTTTTTGAAACTAATCTAACGCCAACTCAAGGATAAAATCAAGTATTTTTGATAACAAAAGCAAATGTAAGATTTCATCTTAATTTTACATGAGTAGATAACAACTTGACAGAGAATGAAATTATATTTGGGTTACCTTCAAGTATAAGATGAGATCCTTACTATCATCTGAAGACAATGCATGATTTTCACGAACCAGATAGATAAGATGAATAATTTCCTACATAAACATGAAAAAAGGACTTCAATTAAGTAGCCTTATAATGCTAGCCATCGAGTCATTCAGAATGAAATCCTCATCATCATGAGTAGGTAACAAGTTGATAGAGATTGAAATTACATTTGGCTTACCTTCAAGCATAAGATTAGATCCAAATTGTCACCTAAAGGCAATGCATGATTTTCAAGAACCAAAGAGATGACGTGAATAATTTCATACATAAACATGAAAAGGACTTCAGTTATGTAGCCTTATAATGCTAGCCATCGATTCATTCAGAGTACAACAATAATAAACCAACCCAACTAGTACAGTCTCACTAATCATTCTTGAAAAGATAATGTGACATTTGAGGCTTGAGATATTCTACGACAATTAACCATCCAACAGACCATAACCAAAAGACTTTGAGGTGGGTTTACACATTTACATCAGGTTTGCTGTTTCTTTCTTTCTCCCTATCTAATAATAATGAGGACTCTCACTCTCTCAATTGAATGTTCTATTGCAATTGCAAACTTGCATATAAGAAATGCAATAATCAAAATTTAGATTGAAATTAAAGAAATTCCAACAAATTAAAGATTACTTCTGGACCTACAGTGTTGAACTCATCATAGCTCCTTTCATCAACTTCCTTATTGTTGAATCAAGGGCAATATCCACAAATAAAAGATCCTTTATCCTATCATGAGAGGTGGAGAGTACTTGTTGAATTTGTATTCATGTCTCTAATATTCTGTATAGACATGTATAGAGAGAGATGTGATATCTAAAGGAATATGTGCTCTTTAATCAAGATAACAATTAGTAATAATATAATAGGGTTTATAATGGAGATTTATAATTTAGATAAATTAGGTAGTCTTAGTGCTTTGCTAGAAGTCAACTATGACATATGGGTCGAATTTAATTTGGTTAAATACTATCTATTCAGGTCCTATAAGGTCATACACAATAAAGTAATTGGGCTAGATAAAAAGCAATTCAATGAAATAAAGTAATTGGGCTAGATAGAAAGCAATTCGAGGCCCATAGTGGGGCTAAGATTTCGGCCCATACATAGCATATTGGGAGAATGGATTATTGATCAAGAAATAGTGATAGTTATTATTATAAGAGTCCAGTTCAGGTGCGAATGGGCGTCCAGGTGCGAAATAAGAAAGAACAGAAGTCGTTGGATCAAGAAAAATTAAAGGCGCTGATCATTTCACTTAAAAAGGGGAAAAAAATGGCACGGACGAATTATTGGCGAATTATTCGCGTATTTTTGAAAAAAACGGAAATAGGACACGCGCCCAGATTGTTCATCAGTATTGTGGAATTGTTCTTCAATAATGTGGATTTGTTCATCAAAACTGTGATTTTGTTCATCAAAACTGTGATTTTGTTCATCAAAACTGTGATTTTGTGCATAAGTAAACTATTTCTTGTGCATCAAAAATCTATTGTTTGTACATAAAAAATGAACAAATGTCTATCAAAATTACATGTAATATGTTCATCAACATTGTGATTTTGTTCATAAAAAAACGAAAATATTTGTTCATCGGTTTTGGCATATTTGTTCATCGATTTGTGCATATTTGTTCATTAGTAACATCAATTTGTTCACTGGTTTATGCATATTTGTTCATTGCCTTTTTCACATAATTGTTCATTACTAGATGCATATTTGTTCACTAGTAACCTCAATTTGTTCATTACTATATGCATATTTGTTCATTAATAACATCAATTTGTTCATAGCTAAATAAGGCACAAGCACACCTAAAACATAAGAGTATAATAATGAACAAATAAGGTTATATCCATGAACAAATAAGGGTATATCCATGAACAAATAGGGTATATCAATGAACAAATAATGGTATACCAATTTGTTCATAGCTAAATATGGAACAAGCACACCTAAAACATAAGGGTATAATAATGAACAAATAAGGTTATATCCATGAATAAATAAGGGTATATCCATGAACAAATAGGGTATATCAATGAACAAATAATGGTATACCAATGAACAAAAAAGAAGTATACTAATGAATAAATAATGGTATACCATGGGTATATCAATGAACAAATAGGGGTATATCAATGAACAAATACGGGTATATCAAAACTAATTATATGTGCATAAAAAAACCACATAATATTGTATTCCTAAACATAAATAAGGTTAAAAAATAAAAATAAAAATTAAAAAAGTTCGAAATCAATGAACAATGTTATCAAAAACTCAATGCACAATTAGTTAGTATTGATGAACAATTGGTGAATATTGATGAACAAATCGCTATTTCTGATGAACAAACTGGGCGCGTCTCATAAAAACGTATTTTTCGAAAAATTCGGGAAAAATTCGTATGTGTCGTATTTTATTGAAAAATACGCGAATAATACGGAAAAGATTTGCCCATGTCGTATTTTTTTAATGAATGTTTAATTAGGGGCGTTGATTTTTTGGAATGAACGATCGAGATTTATTCTTATTTCTCACACAGGCGCCCATGCGCACGTGACTCTTTTTCTTATTATAATATATGACTTTAAGGAAAGATATATTTTTGGTTTTGAACCATATTAAAATAAGGGACATATAAAGGTGATTCACCTAAGACAATTTTCGTCTTCTCTCTCTCTCTCATGTGCTCTCGATAGAACCTAGAGCTTCCCGAAGATCCGAGCCGAACCACCCGAAAATTGTAGGGCCAAGACCCGAAAATTTGAGCCCGAAACCCGAAGTGAACCGAAACCCGATAGCCCTGCAACCCGTTGGGTTGACTGATTATGTATATTTATAAAACTTATTTTAAAATTTTATTATTAAAATACATAAAAAAATTAATATATTATAATTAATATATTATTATTTAATTAGAAATCTATTTTAATATCATAAAAAACCTATTTTAATCCGACTCGCCCGAAAACCCGCATCGACCCAACCCGGTTTAACCCGTGACCCGTAATGACCCAAACCGGACTCAACCCGAACCCGCCAGACCCGACGTGATTGATAGGTCTAATAGAACCCATTAAGGTGCTTTTGGTGATTTTCATTCATTCGTTCAAGAAAGCGAAGATAATGCGATCTAGTACCATACTCGTGTGAATTAAGTAGAGGAATTGTAGTTGAGAATCGCTTTTCCAAAGGTGATTACGAATCAAGTATTTGTACCAGAAAGGTATGCTATTTTGTCATATATGATTCATATCATTTTATGAATGACATCCTGTGTTAGATGTTAGAAAACTTTTTTCTCTCTAAAATTCTAGTAAAAGCATCTAAATCTCAATAGTGGTATCAAAAATTCTTGCATAAATTGATATGATCATGCATATTATTGTTGATTTTGAATCAATTTAGTGATAAAATTGATATATAGATTAGTTTTTATAAATAAAATTACGATTTTAATTGATTGGATGCATAAATTTATAACCTTGTGTGAGATACTGATACGGGCTCGGTGTGAACCACGTATCGGGACCCTTGTTGGTCAAGGGGGTCGAGACGCGCCCGGTGTGGACGACGGCTCGGAAAGCATAAGTGTAAACAAAGGAGCCAAAGAAACTAGGGCAAAAGGCTAATTTCTCTGATTAATTCCATAGTAACAACCTAAGAGGGTATTTATAATAACCTTGATATCTAGATAAACCCTAATTGCTGAAATTAAAAGATAACGTTACTTGACGGATAAAATCGAATTGCTAAATAAAAGGAAACATAATATTCTAAATAAGACCTAATATAACTAATTATTCTAATATATTTTCTAGCATAATTATCGCGTATCAGATACATACTTAACAAATTGATTTTATTCCCCCTCAAAATCGATTTGTATAATTTATGCAAGAGATATGATTTCCTATATAAAATATAAAACATTTGATTTTATGATAGTAGAAATTTATTCAAACCCTAGAAATTTAGAATTTTATGCTTTTAATGCCCAAAATTGATTATTTTGTATGGATTTGATTCATACATCAATTTTTAAAATTTTATAAAATACAACATCATATCCTTACAATCATCAAAATTGATACAAAATTTGAGTGGGAGTAGGCGTAGGAACGGTGGCTGCATGGTGGTCGGGCGGTGACCGAGAGGGGCAACACTGGGTTGTTGCAATAGGAGGTAGATTAGGGTTGTTAGTAGAGGTGTCAAACGGGTCGGTCAGGTCGGGTTCGGCTTCGGTTATTTCGGGTTCGGGTTGAGTCGGGTTCGGGTCGTAATGGGTCACCGGTCAAATCGGATCGGATCATTGCGGGTTATCGGGCGGGTCGGGTCGACCTAACAGGTCAAGAAAATTGATTTTTTACAATTATTAAATTATTTTTTATTTAGAAATTATATTTAATAAATAAATCTATTATTTTTATATATTTTAATAATAAAATATATTATAATTTTCAAAATATATTATATATTATTAAAATATAACAAATTGGTTGAACCCAACCTTTTTTTCGGGTTTCAAACCAACGAGTTTCGGGTCTATCGGGTTCGGTTTATTTTGGGTTTCGGGTCTTGATCCTAAATTTTTCGGACGGTTCGGGTCGATTTTTCGGGTCGGGTCAGCTTTTGACAGCTCTAGTTGTTAGTGTAAGATCTTAATTCTCTTAATTAGATATGATAGATATATTATCTCTAAGATTATATTATATCTACCTATACAAAGTAATATTAATATTCATTTCATATATTTTATCTAATGTCGAATTAAAATAATAAGTAGATTGAATTAATATTTTATTGGATGATTTAATCTTAAAAAGTAATTTGATAAGTAGTCTATTAATTATATTAGTTGGATTAGTAGTCCTAGTTGTCTCTTAATACTTGATATTATTATTGCATGCAATGACTAGTATGGCTCAAATAGGATAGAAAATAAGATATGTATATTGTTACTATTTTTTGTACACGATCTGTGCATCATTTTGTATTTTTGTAATTTATTTTCAAGATTGAATGTATTTTTGTAATTTATTTTAGGTAGGTTTTTAGTGTCTAGATAGATTAGATTTAGTTCGTTTTCGTGCTAGAGTTTTATGCTTTTGAGTCTTTTTTCTTTAGTTTTCGTATTTCCTTGAGATTCGGAACCTACGCATCTTTTGTGTCTTTTTGTAGGCGTTTTGGAGCTCAAAAGAAGAATTTGGAGCATTGCAAGAGAAGGTGAATGAGCTATGGACAAGCTATGAGGTGATAACCTAAGGAGAAGGCCGAAGTGGAGTAGGAACATGAAGAATGGAGGTCGTGCACGAGCAAAAACGACCTAAGATCGAGCCAAATATGTCGTGCACGAGCCAACATGAGGAGACTCGACCCAACTAGAAAATCATGCCCCCAGGACCGACCCTACGAGGGTCGTGCACGACCCATGTTGGGTCGTGCGTGGCGCCGACTTTGCTATTATTCCGAGATCTTATGATATATTCTAGCTTTGTATATTAAGAAGGTTGTTTTATCTTGTTTCCTAGTTTAGATAGGACTCCTTTTTCTCTATAAAAGGAGGCTAAACCCTTTAGTTCAAGGCGTTCAATTTTAGTTCGATTTTTATTCCGCTTTTTGGCATTGGAGGAAGACTTGAGGAACAAGTTGGAGACTTTTTGTAAGACTTCTTTTAGTTTAATTTGAGTTTTGGTTTGAATTGATCATGTCTTCTTCTTTCTTTGTCATGAGTGAGTAGTTTTCTTAGATTCTAGGGTGGGGTGAAAACCAACACAATCATGCATGTCTAAAATATGAGTTTATGATTTGAATGCTTGAAGATCATATCTATCTATCTTGTGCTAAATTCCTTTGCGATAATTGAAGCATATATATCTTGTGATTAACCCAAAAGCGAAAGTGTAAAGTTGATTGCTTGATTTGTTCTAATAGGATTATTTGTGAATGTTGATATTCCTAGGTTGAAGGATAGATAGAAAGTTGTTTAATTTGCGAAAGCTGATTGAATAACTTGAATTGTTTGCAAAAGTAGACTTTTCTATGATCGTAATTGCATGATAATTGTGAGTTCTTGTTGAAAGCATGTGTGATTGTTGTTTTGGTAGCCCTAGCCCTAGGATTTGTCTTTTTATATTGATTAAAAACTCGTGACTTTGATTCGACCTCGATCTCATAAGGTCATGTTCGAACCCTTGCTTGTTTTTGGTGTGTTCATGTGTGTTTGTGCTCAGGACCGACCCTCATAGGGTCGTGCACGACCCCTCCAGTTCGGTCTTGGCCTTGTTTTTCTCGTGTTTGCTTTGCTTTTCTTAGTTTATCAACTAATCTCTCAGCACTATTCTCATTCCCGTGGACGAACCTGACTTCGCTGTTGTTGGGACGTTGTTGAGACCTCTGGTTCTAAACAACGGATCAACGATGTAACTCTCTAAGTTTTGATAATGACAAACACCATAGAGAACTAATGTGGTTTGTTCAAGTATTTCTAAGGAACGCAGGTACAACCAAGAACTCCCATGAATGACCAAAAGCCACGGTAGTTCACAATGTAGAGTTCCCATCAAGGGAACTCTGATGAGGAAAGTTCCCATGAAATGGGAACTCCCAGAAATGATCAAGAGAACACAAACCCACAACGATGAAGAGTTTCCATCAAGGGAACTCTGAACAAGACAGTTCCCAAAACATGGAAACTCACATGTGAGGAGAACGATCGTTCAGCATAGATCGCGGGATTTTGTCTCAGACAGCCCGAAGGAACAGTCTGAGGAGCAGACTGTCACGCTTCATCCAACGGTCCGATTGATCCAAGAAGTTGACCTAGTTCAAACCAAAGTCACATGTGAAGAAAGTACAACTTGGGCATCAAGCAAAGGGCATTTTAGACACAAATGAAACATGCGACTGCCCAAGCTCACCTGGACTATAAAGCCAAATGAATAGTAATCGGATTGAGTACTTCTCCCAGAACTCACAAACACCCACATCAGAGAAAAGAAAGAAAAGAAAGAGAAGTCCCCGCCGGCGAGTGTGTGATCTCGACGACGGTGAAGCCGAAGTTCCCAGGAGCAAGGGAACTGAGAAGTCGGTGTAAGGTTTGAGTTATTTGTATTTTGCTATTGTGAGCTTAGGAACTCAGTTGAGAGGATTTACTAGTGTTGCTAGAGTTAGGAAGAACTCGTAGGAACAAAGAAGTGTGAATCCGGCTGTGTAACTAAGGAACAAAGCAATTAATATAAGTAAGTCATTCAAAATCCTCCAAGCGGAGGTAGAGGTTTACCCATACAACTAGTTGGTTGTAGTGGGGTTCCTCTATAAAGGAACTGCGTTCTTTTCTGTCTTTAATACTTGCGAACTGTTTACTTCCGCTGCCTTGGGAACAACTTAACTACTAGTTCCTAAGCTCTTTCCTAACGTTTACGATCCAACAATTGGTATCAGAGCTTGTGCTCTAGATTTGTGTTAGCATCGCAGGTATCAAATGGCTCAGGAACTTACTCAAGTGGGGAACAGCACTAGTAATCCGCTGAGGCTTATTACAGGAAGATTTGAAAGTTGGCAACGCGACATGAAGGATTGGATGCGTGGCCAAGACTACCAAGCCTGGTGTGTTATCGAGAGAGGCAACTTTGAAATCGATCCAGCTATAGTCAACGACCTCTCAAAGTGGGGACCCAACGAATACAAGTGTATGGAGGCAAACTACAAAGCCAAACAATACCTGAAGAGGTCCATGTGCATACAAGACTGTGACAGGGTAGCAAACCTTGACACAGCTAAGGAAATGTGGGAAGCCATCCAACAAATGCACGTTGGGAACTCAGATCTCCGAGAAGATCTTCAGATGAATGCAAAAAGGGAGTTCTACAACTTCCAAATGGAGATGGGAGAGTCTGTCGATAGCTACCATTGAAGGACTTTGCACCAAAATGGAAGGCTTGGGGATCACCAAAGAAGAAATCACCCATAAGATGAAGGTCCAACAGCTCTTCAACGGATTGACTGGAGAATGGGCAAACAAGAGAACAATGTTCAAGGAAAATCCGGAAAATAGAACACTCATGCTCCATCAAGTGTTTGGAAAGCTAGTGGGACACGAGAAGAGAAAGATCGATGATAAGGAACAGACTCGAGCTCATCGAGGGATCGCACTCAAGATCGAGAAGATGCTCAAATCAACCCAAGAACAACACGAAGACTCTGAAGAAGAAGAGGATGAGGAGCTAGTTCTCGTAACAAAGGCTCTTTGAAACTTCTACAAAGGGAAGTCCCAAAGGAACAGTGGGAACTGGGGAAAAGGACAGAGTTCCCAAAGAAAACCCGTAGAGAAGGATCTCTCGGATGTCACATGCTATAAGTGCAACAAGAAAGGACACTTCGCAAAGGAATTACCACAGGGAACTGATGGCCGGAAGCAAGGAAAAAAGGCCTACATCGCTACCTGGAGCGATGATGAAGACGAAGATCCCGAGTCATGGGCACTCCCAGACATGTGTGGCATGGCCATAGGAGAAACCACTAGGGAACAACCCAGTGAGGTAACCACTGAAGCTGTTCTTGATTCTCTAAATAACTATGAAAAACCTGAGATGTTGAAAATCCTTTCAAGTCTTGTCAAAGATAACATAAAACTGCAAAACAAGTTGGAAAAACAGGAACACATAAATGCTCAATTAGTTGGTCTTGAGCCCTGTCCCAACTGCATATCCCTTCTCGAAAAACTCAAGTCCCATGTGTCTCACATCGTAGATCTAGAAAGAGAAATCAAAACTCTAGAGAAAGATGAGAACACTCTCTTGCAAAACCTAAGTAAGACTCCCGAACATCTTGAAGCCTCTAGTTCCCAAATTAAGTTTGTCCCAGCCAAACACGACATAGGATACAAAGGTGAGTGCTCAAAGAATGGAAAGTCACCCCTGAGTGAACATGAAATCCATGAGTGTAGGGCCTTAGAACTTCAATGTGAGAAACAGAAAAATGCTCATCTTGAAGAAAAAATCAGGGTCCTAGAAAGTGGGAATGGTGGTGAGAGAGATTATTATACTGGGAACACTGGACATAGACTTTATGTCCAAATTGCTAAGAGAAACGGGTCACGGGTGTACAATAAGGAAACCATGGATAGGAACAGAATCCAGAGACCACACCCAAAGTACTACCTGGGAGAATACTACAAGACGTGCTGGAACTGTGGTGCTCATGGGCACTACAAGGAAGCATGTCCCAAGAAAAGAGCCCAAACCCTTAGAAACCGTGAGTTCCTAAACAAACAAAAACATCATGCCAATCATCAAAGGAACTCCAACTCTCATGATATCAACATCGCTGACTACGTTTTAAATGAGAATATTTTCCCTTGCAAGGGACCGGGCAAGAGTCATCTTGCCTGGGTCTCAAAACACTAACTTTACCTTATAGGTGGCAGTGAGAGGGAACAATGCATGGTTCATAGACAGTGGATGCTCGAACCATATGACCGAAAACAAGGATATCCTCATCTCACTCCACACTCATGCCGAAGGAGGCCATGTCTCATTTGGCAATAAAAACAAGGGAGAAGTAATTGGAAAGGGAGAAGTGTTGCTAAATAGATCAATCAAAATCAGCAATGTCAACCTGGTAAAAGATCTGGGATACAATCTCTTAAGTGTTGCCCAGATATGTGATCAAGGGAACAACGTTGTCACCTTCGACTCAGACGAATGCCTAGTCATCAACAAAAAGACCAACAAAGTGATTCTGAGAGGAAGAAGGCACAACAACGTTTATGTAGTAGACACAGAATTTGAACCACCAATGAAGTTGTGTCTTGCAAGTTCCCAAGATGACACGGAACTCTGGCATAGACGACTGGGACATGCAGGTGTAAATCAAATCCTGAAGCTTTATCTACAGGATCTGGTCATTGGTCTTCCACGGATCAATCTCGGAGGAGTCAAAATGTGTGAAGCATGTGTTCGAGGGAAACAGACCAGGAACTCCTTCAAACCCAAAAAGGTGGTGAGCACAACCAGGCCTTTAGAGCTAATTCATATGGATCTCTGTGGTCCCATGAGAACGGCTAGCTACGGTGCAAAAAGGTATATGTATGTTTTAATTGATGATTTTTCAAGATTCACCTGGGTTATTTTCTTGAAGGCAAAATCACAAGCATTTGAAGAATTCGAACCCTTCATCAAAAGAACAGAAGTAAGCTTGGGACTCAAACTGAAAGCAATCAGATCTGATCACGAAACTGAGTTTCAAAACTCAGAGTTCCTAAACTTCTGTGAGAAAAATGGGATCTCTCACAATTTCTCAACTCCTCGCACCACTCAGCAAATTGGAGTGGTCGAGAGAAAGAACAGAACCCTGGAGGACATGGCCAGAACCATGATGATTGAAAGTGGAGTTCTTGAGTACTTTTGGACTGAAGCCATCTCCACAGCTACGTACATCTTGAACCGAGCCATGACAAGGCCCCTGATCAACAAAACGTCCTATGAGCTCATCAAAGGGAGAAAACCAAACATCTCACACTTGAGAACATTTGGTTGCACGTGCTTTGTTCACAATAACGACAAAGACAACCTTGGCAAATTCGACCCCAGAAGCGATGAAGGGATCTTCCTGGGATACTCAGCACAAAGCAAGGCTTACAGGGTCTATAATAAGAGGACCAAGAAGATAGAAGAAAGCATTCATGTCGTCTTCAACGAGAAATCTGTAAGGATGGGAACAGAGACCTAAGGGAAGGGAACTCTGTTCAAACTGCTTAGACAAGAAGACGATGATGATGACGATGATGAGCCAAGGAAAAGGGATGAAGACTATCAAAGTGCAAGCAACATCCCACAACCAGGGAACAACGACGGAGATCCAACCCTCACTGATCAAATCTCCCTCGAGGCTCCCCCCTCGGAAGAACTACAAGACACCTCCAACTCTCTCGAGGTTCCCTCTTTAGGGAACAACTCTTTTGTCCCCCAAGACAATACCCTGCCAGAATCAAGTATTCAGGGGGAACAAAGAGGGAACTTGCCAGATATCTCTAAAGAAACCTCAAATGAAGAAGCTAAAGATGAGTGTTCCCATGACAAAGAAACAGCTACTGAAGATGACACACATGCAAGGGAACCCGCTCATACAAGAAACTTTCAACAAAGGAAGGACCACCCCATTGAGAACATCATCTCCCCTTATGATAAAGGTGTACAAACTCGTTCCTCTCTCAATAATTTTTGTGCCTTTAACGCGTTTGTTTCAATGGTGGAACCCAAAAATATCAAAGAAGCTTTGAAGGACCCAGATTGGATTCAAGCCATGCAAGAGGAACTCCACCAATTCGAGAGGAACAAAGTTTGGAAGCTAGTTCCTAGGCCCAAGAACAAGAACATCATAGTAACTCGATGGGTCTTTAGGAACAAGCTCGATGATACTGGGGCTGTAGCAAGGAACAAGGCTAGGCTAGTGGCACAAGGCTACAGGCAAGAGGAAGGAATCGACTACGATGAGACCTTCGCACCGGTTGCCAGGATCGAGGCCATCAGACTCTTAATTTCCTATGCTGCTCACAAGGGATTCAAGCTTTATCAAATGGATGTGAAAACAGCCTTCCTCAATGGACATCTCAAGGAAGAAGTGTATGTGGCCCAACCTCCAGGATTCGAAGATGAAAAGCTACTCAACCATGTCTACTTCCTGGAGAGGGCCCTCTACGGACTCAAACAAGCTCCCCGAGCTTGGTATGACAGGTTTGCTCGATTCCTCTTGTACCATGGATACCTTCGCGGTTCCATAGACAAGACTTTGTTTTTACAGAAAGAGTCTAAAGACATTTTGATTGTGCAAGTATATGTTGATGACATTGTGTTTGGAGCAACTAACGAAACTCTTGTAGAGAAATTTAAGGACCTCATGAGCAGTGAGTTTGAGATGAGTCTCATTGGGGAACTCACGTTCTTCTTGGGACTTCAAATATCCCAAACCAAGGAGGGAACAAAGATTCATCAACAGAAATACATCAAGGAAATGCTCGTGAAGTATGGAATGGAACACTCCAAGCCCATCGACACCCCCATCTCTCCAAATTCAAGGCTCAATGCGGATGAAACAGGTATAAGTGTGGACCAAAGGAACTATCGAGGTATGATTGGGTCCCTTCTCTACTTAACAACTAGTAGACCTGATATCATGTTCTCCGTATGTCTTTGTGCTCGTTTTTAAGCTAATCCTATGGAATCACACCTGAAAGAGGTGAAGAGAATTTTCAAGTATCTCAAAGGGAACGATAACTTGTGCCTCTGGTATCCAAGGAACAGTTCCCTTGAGCTCATTGCATACACAGATGCGGACTTTACAGGGCACCTGGTTGATAGAAAGAGCACATCTGGAATGGCCCAGTTCCTAGGGTCATGCTTAGTCTCATGGGGATCTAAAAAGCAAAACTCAGTGGCACTCTCCACAGCTGAAGCAGAATATGTAGCTGCCGCATCTTGTTGAACCCAAGTTCTATGGCTTAAGTCACAACTCCAGGATTACGGTGTGTCTTTTGGTCCAGTTCCCATACTTTGTGATAACACTAGTGTCATAAACATTTCCAAAAATCTTGTGCATCATTCTAGAACTAAGCATATAGATATAAGGCATCACTTTCTACGTGACAATGTTGAAAGTGGGAACATCTCGATGGAACATTGTAGAACTGAAGAGCAAATTGCGGACATTCTCACCAAAGCTTTAGACAGACGTCCCTACCAGCGTTTTCGAATGCTTCTAGGGATGATAACTCTAAACTAAACAAGTCCCTGTTTGTTTCTCCCGCAATGTCTGACTAGTTTATACAAGATTGCATGATAGGGAACTTGGACTTATTGCTTTCACTATGCCATGATTACTAGTCTAAAGATAAATGTGTACAAAGGAACTCTATTTCTTTTGGCCCAAAATGATTAACCAGAGTTCCCTTTATCTCTCTTTACAAGCCACCATGACGGTTGATCATATGACCCACCCTAAGCTAGGGACCAGGTAAACGCTTCTCATGAGCCAACATATTCACTCCTTTATCGAGTCGCAAATTGTCTGGTTCTCCTTTGAGTTCCCTAGCCCCACAAAAGGATGAGTGTGAAGTTCCCTTAACCACTTCACTCTCCCTAACCTTGATAAGATCATGGGAACTGATAAATACTAGCAAGGGAACGCTGACTCATCTACAAAGACGAACCGTTACTTGGGAGCGGACTTTTGTGTCAGAGGCTCAGAAGCGTTAAAGGCCAAGTATTCAAATTTTGAAAAGGACTTCCCGAGAGATCGTGACGCATGTCCAGAAGCGTGCCATGGAAGTTGAAACGATGCCCCACGTTCATTGGGCGACGGTTATCGAGGTTTTCCACTTCCCTTTCTACCCTTCGCCCCCTCTCCTCTTAAAACCCTCATTTGCCATTTTTGGGATCTTATTCCATCTTCCATCTCTGCCATTCTTCTTCTCCACATCCCTTTCACTCCCTTTTTCAAGAAACCTCCAAAACCTTACAAAAATGGCCCCTCAACACACCTTTGCCCAGATCAAAGAGTGGGTACTTGCCAACCCTCGAATCCTCTTCATCTCTCAATTACGAGAGATCGAAAAAGAGCAAGACCCCGTCATGAAAGACGTTTTAATCCAAGGGCTTTACAACCAAGTAAGCCCATTCTTGCCCCCTCCTCCTCCGGCCAACGACACTATCGCCTGGACTTCTTCCTCCTCTGAATCCCTTCCTCCTCCTTCAAACACCAACACCTCCTCCGACGTTGTCATCGTTGACAATTTCGGAGATGCTCGTCCTTCCATCAATGAAAAACCCCGAAAATCCAAACACTGCCATTCATCCAAACGACGCCACTCCTCAAAAGACCCTCAAAACCCAAAAAATCCAAACATTCCAAAGATCCCTCCAAATCCAAAAAACGCAAACATTCTGAGGTCTTTGAATTTTCGGAGCCTAGAAAGAAAGCCTTCTTCAAGTTTGAGGACTACTTGAACTGCTCCAAGGAGAGTTCCTGTGCGCCCAAACCTCCTTTCCCGTTCCCCTCCGACGATGGGACCTCTCAATCCCAAAGTCTACTCCCTTCTTCCTCCTCTCTCCCTCCTCTTCTAACTGAGGGACCTTCCAAACCTCCTCCTACGAAACAACAGACTCCTCCACCACCACCTCCTTCTGTTCCCACTCCAAAAGGAACTCCACCGCCTTCACTCCCTTCCGTTCCCACAACAACGGGAACTCCAACTCCACCTCCACCTCACAAAACTCCTTCTCCTCCTTCCTCACCAAAACACACCTCCACCTCTCCCATTCCTACCTCAGGGATCTCTACTCCCCAGATTACCAAAACCGTTCCTCCTTCTACCCAACTCTCTACTCCCATTTCTTCTTCTCTCCCTTCTTTCACCACATCCCCCACCACCACCAAACTCCCCTCTCCCTCACCATCCAAAAGTGTCGTCGCCCTCACCTCGGACGACGATGATCTCCCTCTCTCCGTGGTCATCGGCAAAATGACCAAGGACCCTCCTCCTATCATAATGGGAACTGTGGAGGAGGAGGCCCAGCTCAAGGCAATCGAAGAAGAGCTCAACCGGGACCCCTCTAAACACACAACTGATCACGGGACCAAGTCCCCAGAGAAGGTGGCTCCGGAAGAGCCCACGGAGACAAGGGACCCCGCACCAGCTGGTGGTGCTGGGGCAACAACAAGTCATCCCGAAGATGACGCGGAGGGCTCCAGCTCGAGCTCCTCCAAAGAAGAAGGGACCTCCCCTGATGAGGTCGAAGAAGAAGAAGAGGCTCCAGCTGCTAAGGAGCAAGCGCGGATCCCAACACTTGGACACCAAATGGTGGTGTCCACAAGTTCCCAACAACCACGGGACCGCGTCCTCATGATTGAAGCGGCTGCACCCCCTCAGCAGAAAGGACCTCGCACGGTCTCTAGGGGGAACACGTCAAAGAGCACTACAAGGAAGGGGAAGGGGACCTCTTCCACAAAACACCCTGTGGATGAACGCCGAAAGCTCCTTCCTCCGCTCATCATCTCTGAAGACGTGCTGAATGCCAACGGCTTAGGGGCACTGTGGGACCTGATCAAGGCCCAGGGCTGGGAGAACCTCTGCAAAGAGACAGTGAGCGTCGATCCCTCGCAAGTGCGTCAATTCT
The DNA here is from genome assembly GCA_964016875.1 of Fallopia convolvulus. Classification (NCBI taxonomy): domain Eukaryota; kingdom Viridiplantae; phylum Streptophyta; class Magnoliopsida; order Caryophyllales; family Polygonaceae; genus Fallopia; species Fallopia convolvulus. The sequence continues at coordinate 6,421,504 of OZ024720.1, forward strand.
ACAATAACTTCACTATCACCAACGACTGCACTCAGGGAACTCTCTCCCACGAAGGCGACGAGTTCATTTTTACAACGTCAACAATCCCCCTTCAGCTCCAGGTCCCCGGTCAAGGGCTCAATGAGTTGCCCAACAAGCTCTGGGGGGAAACAGCGTCGAAGTGTACAACACCATCTTTGAGGGTCGGGTTCCCTCCAAAGTTCTCTCGACGCACCATCTGTCCTTGGTCGCCAAGCTCGCTCACCAATTCATCATCAATGTGATGATCCCGTGCCAAGAGAAGCGTCTGGTCGTCAATATCCCTGATGCGATCATCCTCTACCACTTCCTCCTCAAAAAGCCCATCAACCTTCCCCGAATCATCCTTGGGCACATGGAGAAGTGCATGGCTTCCAAGTCCCACTCCCTTCCCTACTCTGGGCTGATAAAGAAGCTCCTACAAAAAGAGGGTCTCTACGACGCCTCTAAGGACGAAATCGAGCTTGGAAGGGAACTGGACATTTCAGTTGTCCAGAAATTGAGGCACTCTGAGCCTGTAGAGGAAGCGGCTCAACTGGAGTCCGGTGAACAAGAGGGGAACTCTCAAGTGTTGCCCCGTATCGCCAACACCCTCGATCAGATTGCCAGGGATCAAGCAGCGTTGGCCAAAGGACAAGAAAAACATACACAAGTCCTGACGCGCCTCTATGACGCCCTGTTCCCTCAAGACCCATGATCTCTCGCCTCTTTTTCCCTTAATCCAAAAATGACCACAAAATTGTACTTGAGTTCCCTTGTAAATATTTTCTTAAGTAATGAATTGGTCTTTAATTTGATTGCGTGTTCCGTTCTTCCCTATTATTGCTTTGCTTGTTTTCGATGATGTCAAAAGGGGGAAAGACAAAAAATGCGAGATGAGTTAAAAGTTTAAGTTATCACAGACCACGCATAAGCTAAGGGGGAACAATCGCATAAAAAGCTTAGTAAGAACTAAGTGTCTCACCAGAAGTGGTTCCCTAAATCCAATTGTTTCACTAAAAGTGACTTCCCAAAATCTTACTTAGTTACTCATCAGCATATCATTCATTGAAATACTTGCATATTTTGTGATGGGTTTGTCATCATCAAAAAGGGGGAAATTGTTGGGACGTTTTTGGGACCTCTGGTTCTAAACAACGGATCAACGATGTAACTCTCTATGTTTTGATAATGACAAACACCATAGGGAACTAATGTGGTTTGTTCAAGTATTTCTAAGGAACGCAGGTACAACCAAGAACTCCCATGAATGACCAAAAGCCACGGTAGTTCACAATGCAGAGTTCCCATCAAGGGAACTCTGATGAGGAAAGTTCCCATGAAATGGGAACTCCCAGAAATGATTAAGAGAACACAAACCCACAACGATGAAGAGTTTCCATCAAGGGAACTCTGAACAAGACAGTTCCCAGGACATGGAAACTCACATGTGAGGACAATGACCGTTCAGCGCAGATCGCGGGATTTTGTCTCAGACAGCCCGAAGGAACAGTCTGAGGATCAGACTGTCACGCTTCATCCAACGGTCCGATTGATCCAAGAAGTTGACCTAGTTCAAACCAAAGTCACATGTGAAGAAAGTACAACTTGGGCATCAAGCAAAGGGCATTTTAGACACAAATGAAAGATGCGACTGCCCAAGCTCACCTGGACTATAAAGCCAAATGAATAGTACTCGGATTGAGTACTTCTCTCAGAACTCACAAACACCCACATCAGAGAAAAGAAAGAAAAGAAAGAGAAGTCCCCGCCGACGAGTGTGTGATCTCGACGACGGTGAAGCCGAAGCTCCCAGGAGCAAGGGAACTGAGAAGTCGGTGTAAGGTTTGAGTTATTTGTATTTTGCTGTTGTGAGCTTAGGAACTCAGTTGAGAGGATTTACTAGTGTTGCTAGAGTTAGGAAGAACTCGTAGGAACAGAGAATTGTGAATCCGGCTGTGTAACTAAGGAACAAAGCAATTAATATAAGTAAGTCATTCAAAATCCTCCAAGCGGAGGTAGAGGTTTACCCATACAACTAGTTGGTTGTAGTGGGGCTCCTCTATAAAGGAACTGTGTTCTTTACTGTCTTTAATACTTGCGAACTGTTTACTTCCGCTGCCTTGGGAACAGCTTAACTGCCAGTTCCCAAGCCCTTTGCTAACTTTTATGATCCAACAGCTGTACTCAGCAGGGTCTTGAAAATAAATTTATTTGTTCAAGAATCCCTTCAACAAATTGGCGTCGTTGCCGGGGAGTGTACAATAGTGCCTAGTTTAGGTGATATTTGGGTTTGGGACTAGCCCTTACCCTTTTGTTGTTTTTTAATTTTATTTTCTTTGTCTTTGGTCGCAGTGTATGTCATCTCGTTTTTCCCGGAGAGCTTTTGGGATTGACTACGACAGCGAACCCGAGAGATCCTTCCATCGACGTTTGAGAGAACAACGAGCAATGGAGGAACTCCGCACTCAGATGCAGCGCATGCAAGTGGAGCGAGACGCTTCGGCTGCAGCTGCGCAGCGATTTTAGGAGCAACTGAATGTTATCCCAAGGAATGCCAAACAATACATGCACCCAAAACTGAGGGTGCCCGAATAGGCGATAGTGCTCCCGGAGATCGACCGCACTTTTGAGATTAAGTCTCATTTCATATCCTTAATCAAGCGTTCTCAATTTGAAGGGAAATACACGGAATGTCCCATGGAGCATATTAAAAACTTTACTGATTTATGTGACACTATTGATGCTGACAGTGTCTCATTTGAATATGTTCTCTTGAAGGCTTTTAAGTGGTCTCTTGCAGGAAAAGTTTTGAGTTGGTTGGAGAGCTTGCCACCAAGATCTATTACGACGTGGAAAGCTTTACATGATTTATTCATGACCAAGTTCTTTCCACCAGCAAAAACAACGGAGCTTAGGAAGCGCATCACCTCCTACCATCAACTTCCAAACAAGACGCTTGTAGAGACATGGGAACGATTCCAAGAGCTTCTACGCCAATGCCCTACTCATGGGCAACCTCCCTATGTTCTCCAAGAGATCTTCTTTCAAGGCAACGATGCGGCTACCAAGGATCGCATCAGCCTTCACACTGATTGTGGGTTCATTGAGATGACTCCAGATGAGGCATGGGCGTTATTGAATAAGCTAACCAACTATGATGCCATGTACGATACCCAACAAGTTAAGCTGACGGAGAGGAAGTTGTATGAACCGCAATCCGATGTGGTTGATTGGGATGTGAAGTTCCAATTCATGCAAGATGAGATCAATCGTTTGAAAAAGCAAGTAAGTTACTTTCAATATTCTTAATCTTGTCAAGAATGCGGGTCTTCCGCCCATACTACTTCCAATTGTACTAACTAGCATCAAGTATGAGCCGTCGATGCTTATGAGGAGGCGAACAACATGAGAGGTTCCTATAGGAACCAAAACAATTATGCAGGGAGGAACAATGCTCAACCATCTTGGGGCAATTCCAATTATGACCAATACAAGCAACCATCTCAACAAGAGCAACGTCCCCCTCCCTACCGTCCTCCGACCTATCAAGAGCCATCATTATGGGTGCAAGGGCTGCAAGAAGGAATCAGTGGCGTCCGAGCCGAGATCAAAGGAGTCCAGAACGGGATCAACGAAGTCTCATCCGAGGTCAATGGAGTACGAGCCAAGATGAAAGGTGTTCATGCAAGGTTTGGAGAATTTGACTCATGGGGAAAGAACGTAGATTCCCAACTTGGACAGCTAGCTACTCAAATCCCGAGACCTCATGGACAACTCCTGGGCCGTCCCGACGAGAATCCAAGAGGCCGAACAGGCGATGGTGAAATCTGAGCTATGCATCTACGGAGTGGCAAGGCGTTGCCCGAACCAACAAAGCATAAGGAGAAGGAACAAGCCTCAGGACCGACCCACTTAGGTTCGAGCACGACCCACTCTGGGTCGAGCGCGACCCCTTTGGGGTCGAACACGACCCCCTCGAGGGTCGTTCCTGAGGGTGCTATTAACGAGGAGGAAGAGGTGATCGACCCTCCAAGGGTCGAGCTCGACCACCCTTCACCAGGTAAGTCTTCTAACCCTTCTCTTTCTATTCAATCTCCATCTAAGGTACTTCCTTTCCCTTGTAAGAAACCCAAGGACTCGACGGAAGAAAAATTTAAGCGCTTTGTTAAGTTGCTTCAAGGCTTGAATCTTTCCATTCCTTTCGCTGAGGCTTTGAATGAAATGCCTGCTTATACTAAACTCTTGAAGGAGATTTTATCTAGGAAGCGATCAACGTCGGAACTAACAGATGAGGTGAGATCGTTGGAGCTTCCCGAGAAGCTAGGTGACCCAGGTAAGTTTGCTATTACAATTGATATTGGAGCTTACCGTTTCAAAGCTTTGTGTGATCTAGGTGCTAGTACAGGCCTGCTTCCACTTTCAAATTGGTCCAAGACCAACATGGGGCCTTTGGTACCGGTGAACATGAGGCTATACATGGCGGATGGGTCGTGCGTCAAGCCAACGGGAGTGGTAGATGATTTCCCGGTTCAAGTAGGGAATTTCTTTGTGCCCAACGATTTCATAGTGATGGAGATGCCTGAGGATCCCGTGGTGCCCATTATTCTCGGACGTCCATTCTTAGCTACAGTGGGAGCCATCATTGATGTCAAGAACGGTCTTCTCACCTTTAACATTGGAGAAGAAGTGGTTGAGTTCCGATTGAACCCAACAATGAAGGAGTCAAGCCATGAGGAGGACAAGATGCTATACACTCGCTCCGACTACATTGAGTGCAACAACCCAACGGAGAAATTATTGACTTGGGATCCTCCACCGCACGTTTTCGGGGACTCAGGACCGACCCTCCAAGGGTCGTGCACGACCCTCCTGGACAAAGGCGAGGAGCCCTACCTTGACTTGTATGCACTTAAGGCGGAGCATGAAGAGGAAGTTAGCTTGCCCGAGCATACTCCCGAGCTTAAGGAGCTCCGCGACTCTCTAAGGTATGCTTTTCTTGGTCCTAATTCTACTCTTCCCGTCATTATTAATACTAACTTGAGTATGGAAGAGGAAACCAAATTGCTTGATGTGCTTAGGACCCATAGGAAAGCCATAGGGTATTCATTAGAGGAACTTAGTGGTATTTCACCCTCATTGTGCATGCATAAGATATACATGGAGGATGATCATAAACCTACTATCGAGCATCAACTTAACGTAGGCTAAACCCTAACATGAGAGAGGTAGTGAAGAAAGAAATTATTAGGATTCTAGATGCCGGTATCATATTTCCTATCTCCGATAGTAAATGGGTTAGCCCCGTACATGTAGTTCCAAAAAAAGGGGGATGACGGTTGTTGAAAATGAAAAAGGGGAGTTGATTCCAACTAGGACCACCACTAAGTGGAGAATGTGCATAGAGTATAGGAAACTTAATAGTGCCACTAGGAAGGATCACTTTCCACTCCCCTTCATTGACCAAGTCCTAGAACGCTTAGCCCAACACGATTACTTTTGCTATTTAGATGGCTATGGAGGTTTTTGGCAGATTCCCATTCACCCCGATGATCAAGAGAAGACGACATTCACTTGTCCATATGGAACGTTTGCTTATAGGAGAATGCCATTTGGGCTTTGCAACGCCCCGGCCACCTTTCAACGATGCATGATGGCCATCTTCTTCGACATCATTGAAGAAATAGTGGAGGTATTTATGGGTGATTTGCTCCACTTTTGATTCGTGTCTTGCTAACCTTTCTAGAGTCCTTAAAAGATGTGAGGAGACTAACCTTGTGCTTAATTGGGAAAAGTGTCATTTCATAGTTAGAGAAGGAATTGTCTTAGATCATCTAGTGTCTAAACGCAGGATTGAGGTGGACAAGGCAAAAATTGAGCTTATTGAGAAGTTGCCCCCTCCATCCTCCGTGTGAAAGATGTTAGGAGTTTCTTGGGGCATGCGGGTTTTTATAGACGCCTTATTTCAAGATTTTTCTAAGATTGCTAAGTCATTGACTAACCTATTAATGAAAGATGTAGTGTTTAGCATGTCTCCAGATTGTCTTGAAGCGTTTTACAAGTTGAGGAAAGCCCTCATGATGGCCCCCATCATGCAATCACCGGATTGGTCACTTCCCTTCAAAATCATGTGTGATGCTAGTGACTATGCCATAGGAGCGGTTCTTGGGTAGCGAAAGGACAAGAAGCTTCATGCCATCTACTATGCAAGTAAGATGCTTGATGAAGCCCGGAGTAAGTACACAACAACCAAGAAAGAATTTCTCGCCGTGGTGTTTGCTTTTGAGAAATTTCGCACTTACTTAGTAGGTTCTAAGGTGATTGTTTATACTGACCATTCCGCTGTTTGATTTCTAATGGTGAAAAAAGACGCCAAGCCTAGGTTGCTTTGTTGGATGCTCTTATTGCAGGAATTCGGTCACGAAATCCGAGACAAGAAGGGAGCGGAGAACTTAGTGGAGAATCACCTATCAAGACTGCCCCTTGAGCATATCCAGGAGTCCGGCAGATCAATCCCCATCAATGATACACGCCCCGATGAGACTCTTTTGCAAGGCAACAATAAGCCCCATGAAGACAAGGGTGGTAAAGAAACCGAGGCCTCAGGACCGACCCTGTCAGGGTCGAGCACGACCCTAACAGAGGTTGGACCCCTCGGGACCGACCCTACTATGACTCCATTAGGGTTGACCACGACCACAGTAGTGTCGATCACGACCCTTACCCTCGAGTCAGCCCTCGAGCACGACCCAAATGGGTCGTGCACGACCCTCTCCCTGGGTCTAGCAGGTAAGTTTTCTCCATCTTCTTCGGTTCTTACAAGTTCTAAAGATCTACCATCTTTATCTTCTCCCCCTACTTCTATTCTTGCTTTATGTGGGTCAAAGACCCCTTGGTTTGCGGATTTTGCTAACTATATTGTAGGAGGTGAGATTCCGGCGGGTTTAACTCCTCAAGCCAAGAAGAAATTCCTCCACGACGTCAAGCAATACTATTGGGATGATCCTTACTTGTTCAAACAAGGAAGCGATCACATCTTTCGACGTTGTATTCCCGATGATGAGATTGAGAGCGTCATATGCCATTGCCATATTCTACCAACGGGAGGCCATGTTAAGGGATTCAAGACCACGGCGAAGATTCTTCAAAGTGGCTTGTATTGGCCAACGCTTTTCAAAGATGTACATGAGTTTGTGACAAGGTGTGACGAGTGCCAGCGTTCCGGAAACATCACTTGGAGAAATGAGAATCCGCTCACCGGTATCTTGGAAGTCGAGCTTTTTGATGTGTGGGGATAGACTTTATGGGACCCTTTCCTTCATCGGGTCCTTATAAGTACATCCTTGTAGCGGTTGATTATGTCTCCAAGTGGGTGGAGGCTATTGCCACAAAAATAAATGATGCTCGAGTGGTTGCTTAGTTCATGAAATCAAACAGCTTCCCTCGTTTTGGAGTCCCCCGAGTTCTTATAAGTGATGGTGGCTCACACTTCATTGAGAGGAGCTTTGAAGCTCTTTTGACCAAGTATGGGGTCTCTCATCGGGTAGCAACACCTTATCACCCTCAAACAAGTGGTCAAGTGGAGGTCTCAAACCGTCAAATAAAGAGCATCTTGGAGAAGACGGTATCCCGGTCAAGGAAAGATTGGTCTTCAAAGCTTGATGATGCACTTTGGGCATACCGCACCGCTTACAAGACGCCACTCCGCACCACTCCTTACAATTTGGTGTATGGCAAGTCATGTCACTTGCCCGTCGAGCTCGAACACAAAGCTTTATGGGCTCTCAAGGAGCTCAACATGGACCTCGACGCGGCCGGAGCAAAACGTTTCATGGACTTGCAAAAAATTGGAGGAATGAGGCTCAAGGTGTATGAAAACACCAAGATCTACAAGGAGAGAACCAAGAGGTGGCACGATAAGAAACTTGACCCAAAACTCTTCAAGGCCGGTGACCAAGTACTTCTTTTTAATTCTAGGCTCCAACTTTTCCCCGGAAAGCTAAAGACTCCATGGAGTGGACCATTCACGGTTCATCACATTTATTCACATGGGGCGGTCGACCTTATAGACGGGAATGGCGGGATTTTCAAAGTCAATGGGAATCGCTTGAAGAAGTACTATGCAAAGGTGGAACCCGATGAAGAAATCCGAGCCACATGGGCTCTCACCACCTCGGACTGAGCTAAGGTAAGTCGTCAAGCTAATGACGTTAAACAAGCGCTTACGGGAGGCAACCCGGTCTTTAGTTTTTTATTTTTATTATTTTTCTTTTCTTTTTTTTTTGCTTTTTAGATTAGATTTTCCTAACCTTCTTTAGACTAGGATATAATACATTTGTTTGGGATAGAATTTTTGTGGGATTTTTACAGGGTCCTAAGCTTTAATTACGAGCTCAAAAAGACGAGAAAAGACGACTTTACATGCGGTGCAACTTTGTGTATTTTTTCGAACACTTGCAGGGGGTCGAGATCGACCCTATAAGGGTCATGCACGAACCTATCTGGAAATTCCGAAAATATCCCTTCTCCATTGAGGTTAATGGGGATGAGTTCCACCTCCCTTCCAAGCTTCTAAGAGTTCTTTGTGAGTTTTCTTCTTCTTTTCTCTTTACTTTTTCATATCATTTTCATTCATGGGGACATTGCATGATTTAAGTATGGGGTGGGGGAAGAAGAAATCTCACATGTTGTATATAATTGAGTCCTTTTTATGTTGGTTTTTCTTGCTTGATTGTTAGTTTGTTTTGTTAAGAAAAAGAATCAAAAAAATTGAAAAATGTCGAAAAATCCAAAAATATTTGCTTTTGTTTGTTTTAGGATAGAAGAATGCTCCATCTTAGATGTCCTATGATGAGATTTAATTTTCATGCTTATCATATAATTCCTTTGGCATATTTGGATAGTATAGACCAAGTCTTGAGAAATTGCTTTTGATTGTGAAAATTGACTTGTGATGAAATTGAGCATATGTGTCTTGAGTGGAAGTAATTGCAATCCAACAAAAATTTTACCTAGTGAGGAATTTTGGCCTTATAGGGAGAACATAAAAAATCCTTCTTCTTTTTGTTGTGTGCTTTGCTCTCTTTATGCATATATATCTCTTGCAATTGATATGATTATCTATTTCTTGAAGCCGCTATGAGTTCGTTCATGCATGTTAATTATGATTAAGTACTTATTTTTCATAGGCCACTTTTTTATCCTCTCTTTTACCTACCTTTACATTATCCTCTTTTTGAAGCCAAATTGAGCCTTAAGCCTTTTATATTTAGCTCCACAAAATTATTCCCTAGCCAAGATAAGCTTGACCCTATCCAGGGATTAGGACTTAGTGTTGGTTATTGTGATGATTTTGTTGAGTGACATTGTTTGGTTAAAGTGTGGGGTAATTATGGGTTGGGAAAAGTTAAAAAAAATCTTGCAGTTTGTTATATAAAAGGATTTTGGTTCCCTGAATGCACTTCCAAAAGACTTGCAAAGAAAGAAAAAAAAGATCGGTAACGAACCTCCCACAAAAAAAAAAAATGAAGATCAAAAGGGAGGAAGAAAAAAAAGAGTTGAGTAGAGAAAATGTGCATGAGTCAAATCTCCTTGTTGTTGTTTATAAGCAATATTAGTGTGATATTAAAGGGGTTGAATGAGAATAAGTGTGCATATTGATGAGAGAGTTTGGTATGTTTTTGAGAGTTTTGGATATTGAAGTTTTTAGGAGTCTTTGATTCCCGGATATTAGTAGCACCACATACCAAAAAATTTCCACGCCTTTTGTCATTACCAAGCCCCATTACAACCTAGCCGAATGGAGTCTTCTATGAAGATTTCATTGAGCCTAAGTTCTTATGATGATTGATGTGTTTTGACTTCTCTAGTTAGAGAGATTGGTGATATAAGTCTCAATGATAAAGTCGATGTTGCATAAAGATTGAGTTGAGAGTTGATTTTAATAGCCTAAGCACATGAGAGTTGAGAGAAAACACATCAATATCCCTTGTGAGGTTGGATTGTGATTGCCTACACTTGATACTCATACATATGTGTTGACGTTAAAATTGCTTGTCTACTTTTTCACTTGTGTTTAAAATGTTTTGACAAAGGCTATGCTTGAAGATTGTGTTATTGGTCTTGATTTTGCATGATTATTGCTTGAGGACAAACAAGTCTAAGTATGGGGTATTTTGATATCCGCTTTTTAGGTAGGTTTTTAGTGTCTAGATAGATTAGATTTAGTTGGTTTTCGTGCTAGAGTTTTATGTTTTTGAGTCTTTTTGCTTTAGTTTTCGTATTTCCTTGAGATTCGGAAACTACGCATCTTTTTTGTCTTTTTGTAGGCGTTTTGGAGCTCAAAAGAAGAATTTGGAGCATTGCAAGAGAAGGTGGATGAGCTATGGACAAGCTATGAGGTGATAAGCTAAGGAGAAGGCCGAAGAGGAGTGGGAACATGAAGAAAGGAGGTCGTGCACAAGCCAAGACGAGCAAAAACGACCTAAGATCGAGCCAAATAGGTCGTGCACGAGCCAACATGAGCAGACTCGACCCAACTAGAAAATCATACCCCTAGGACCGACCCTAGGAGGGTCGTGCACGACCCATTTTGGGTCGTGCGTGGCGCCGACTTTGCTATTATTCCGATATCTTATGATATATTCTATCTTTGTATTTTAGGAAGATTGTTTTATCTTGTTTCCTAGTTTATTTAGGGCTCCTTTTCCTTTATAAAAGGAGGCTAAACCCTTTAGATCAAGGCTTCCGGTTTTAGTTCGATTTTTATTCCACTTTTTGGCATTGGAGGAAGACTTGAAGAACAAGTTGGAGACTTTTTGTAAGACTTTTTTTAGTTTAATTTGAGTTTTGGTTTGAATTGATCATGTATTCTTCTTTCTTTGCCATGAGTGAGTAGTTTTCTTAGATTCTAGGGTTGGGTGAAAACCCAACACAATCATGCATGTCTAAAATATGAGTTTATGATTTGAATGCGTGAAGATCATATCTATCCATCTTGTGCTAAATTCCTTTGCGACAGTTGAGGCATATATATCTTGCAATTAACCCAAAAGCAAAAGTGTAAAGTTGATTGCTTGATTAGTTCTAATAGGATTATTTGCAAAAGTTGATATTCCTCGGTTGAAGGATAGATAGAAAGTTGTTTAATTTGCGAAAGTTGATTGAATAACTTGAATTCTTTGCGAAAGTTGACTTTTCTATGCATTATAATTGTGAGTTCTTGTTGAAAGCATGTATGATTGTTGTTGTGGTAGCCCTAGCCCTAGGATTTGTCTTTTTATATTGATTAAGAATTCGTGACTTTGATTCAATCTCGATCTCATAAGCTCGTGTTCGAACCCTTGCTTGTTTTTGGTGTGCTCATGTGTGTTTGTGCTTAGGACCGACCCTCATAGGGTCGTGCACGACCCCTTCAGTTCGGTCATGGCCTTGTTTTGCTCGTGTTTGCTTTGCTTTTCTTAGTTTATCAACTAATCTCTCAGCACTATTCTCATTCCCGTGGACGAACCTGACTTCGTTGTACTCAGCGGGGTCTTGAATATAAATTTATTTGTTCAAGAATCCCTTCAAAATGGATCCAACAGACAAGACGAATTCTTGAAGAATAGTTCTTAGGGGCTTTTAAGAGTCATACTCGGATCACATTTATTTATTGCTTGTGTATGCTTTAAATATCTTTATGTTAATGTTTGCATGTTTATTTATGTTTTTGTTCACTAGCAAATAAACTTGCATTATAGGCCTAGTTCCTTTAAAAGAAAATTGAGATTTTGCCTTTCCTATTCATAACCTATGAGACCCTTGGAATTTTATGGAAATGTTTTATCAAAGCAATGTGTCCATTCTTTAACCTTGGGATAGTATGAGCAAATCTATATAAGAGGTTTACAACCTGAATTGGTTCTACTCAACAAAAGATAAAAAGATGAAGGTTTGGATTTTGAGACATAAGATAGGTTTGATATAAGATGTAATTTATCAACCAAGAGTTTTCTGTGTTATAACTAGTAAAAGTTATTTACCTTGTCACATAAGAATTAGGGAAGCGTCAAAGTACGCCTAATGTCTTATCTGTAATAGGATCTTGGAATCATTTTATTCAAATTAAAAATTATAAATGGATAAAATGGCATTAGCTTATTTATTTAGAACATGTTTAAAAAATTTTAGCTCTTGAATGAAAAATATTATTTATGTTTTGCATATTATTTATGTTGTATTCATGTTGTTTTGCAAATTTTAAAGTAGTTGTTGATCGTGATTGTTTATACTTCCATGCCAAGGGCCATTGGAAGAGGGTTTTCTCAAAATATATAGAAGATAAAAAAGAATGGAATTGTGAGTTCAAATTCAGGTACAAATGATATAGAAGTCCTAATAGCTAAAGCTTTTATTTGGTTATTGGACAAGTTGTGGTTCTCACATTATTTTGAATGTGCAGGGACTAAAAAGACATAGAAGCTTAGTTAAGGGAGATGTAGACCTAAGCCTTGGAAATAAAGCAAGGGTGGTTGTATTTACCATTGGTGATTATAGTTTATCTTTACCTTCTGTTTTAGTATTAGAACTTAATAATTGCTATTTTGTCCCATCTATTACTTGAAAGTTGATTGTGACTTTGTTTTGGACTTAGAAGGCTAGGATTTTGCTCTTAAAGATTGGCGTTTTTTTTAAATAACATCTTTTGTGTCGATGCTATATTGATTAATGGACTCTACATTGTGGATCAACGATCCATCATCTACAATATAAACAACAAAAAGCAAAAATCAAATGATTTTAACACTTCTTATCTATGGCATTGTCGATTATGTCACATTGGCCTAAATAACATAAGGAAGCTTCATAAGGATGAACTTCTAACTTCATTTGATTGTGAATAATTTGACACATGTGAATCATACCAAATGGGGAAAATGACAAGGTCACCTTTGACTAGAGTGAGTGAAAGGACAATTAAGATTTTTGCAGTAATAAATAGAAATGTATTTGGACCAATGAGCACGGAAGCTAGAGAGGTGGATATAGATACTTCATAACCTTTATTGATGATTTAAGTTGATATGGATACATATACTTAATGAAGCATAAGTATGAATCATTTGAAAAGTTCAAGTTTTATAAGGAAGTTAAAAACCAACTTGGCAAGAAAATTAAAGTGCTACAATCTAATCTTGGTGGTGAATATTTGAGTTAAGATTTTGATCATCGATACGCTCTAGTTTAGTATGGTTAACTCTTGTATTTTAGGTATGATTTGAGTGTGTTTAGGTTAGTTTTTTAGCATAGCTGTAATATGAAGACCGAAGACACAATTTGAAGAATTGCAAGAGTTTTGAAGGCAAGTGTTGATTTGGAGTTGTTTTGATGCCATTTCCTTGTGACGCATCGTTCGGGAGCTACGGTAATCGGATGAAGTTGAATTTGGTATCATTGGAAAGATAACTCGAAGAGCTACAATTCATGATTGTACTGTGAGTTCAAATTCCAACTCTAAGTGGGTCAAAACCACCTCCGAAGTTGACACCAGAATGTTGTCGCAAAACCCGCGACCGCGGGTTTGGACCCGAGACCGTGGTGAGTGCCAGAACCGCGAGGGCTGATGATCGAGGAAGAACTGCATAAAAAAATAAAATAAAATTAAAATAAAAGGCTTTCGGTTGAAACCCCTGAAATAAAAGGCTTTCGGGTGAAATCCCCAATATAAAAGGTTTTCGGGTGAACCCCCGAGATTCTACCTTCTATTTTCCATCCTTCTATCTTTTCCATCTTCTTCCATCTCCATCCTCTTTGGGAGATTTATGTCCGCCCATGGTCATTCTCAAGTATGGGGGAATATTCTTCTTCAAAGCTCGTGCTACATTAATGCTTAAGGCAAGTTTCAGAGTTCGTTCGTGAGTTCATGTTTATTGATGATCGTGTTTTCTGTTGTCGCTTCAAACCACGTATGCGGTATAAGCCCAGAATCAACCATGTTTTTTTCGCAATCGTAGCACCCGCGCCCGTAGCCTGGCCACCGCGCCCGCGGTTTTTCCTGATGACGGATCTTCTGAAAATTTTCGAGCTGTTCATCCATGCCTTTGAAGAATTCTGCCATATTTTCTTTCGTATGTGAGTCTTCTGATTTTCCTCTTCTATGCTTAATTCCTTTCTCTTTACTTCAATGAGGACAATGAAGGATTTAAGTATGGGGGAGGAAGTACTCGCTACGCCTATCATAGATAGTTGCATTTTAGTTTATTTTTCGTTATTTTTTATGGGATTTTTGTTCCAGGTTTTGTATAGAGAAATTCAAAAAATAAAATGAAAAATGAAATAGAAAAAGCCATAAAAAGTCAGAAAAAGGCGTATAAAATCCTTGGATGAGTAGAAAACCCGAAAGGGCGGCTCAGGTAATAAGAAGGTAACCCGGACCAGCATTAGGCTGGGGTAATAAGAGGTTAATGAGAGATGTGAGTATATGTGAGCACACCTAAAGAAAAATGAAAAGAGTGATTAGGTGAAAACCCGAAAGGGCGCCAAAGTAGAATTGAGTGGAAAAATTGGAGTGTTTAGGATTTCTTTCTACTTTGGGGCTTGGGGATTACATTTTTTATGTCGGGTAGATCCTAGGATGCTCTACAATTTTTAGAGCTTGAGAGCTTTTTGACTATGTATCTATGTGAGGTGTGTGTTTGAGCTATCATGTTGTTGCTCATTATTATTCTATTTTTGGTTCGGGTTGGTGAGGTGAGTGATTTTTGTCTTCCCTTGTACTATGCTGTAAACATTGATATGATTGATTGTTAGATTTATTTTGAGCTTATTCGAGGACGAGCAAGGTTTAAGTATGGGGGAATTTGATACGCTCTAGTTTAGTATGGTTAACTCTTGTATTTTAGGTATGATTTGAGTGTGTTTAGGTTAGTTTTTGAGAATAATTGTAATATGAAGACCGAAGACACGATTTGAAGAATTGCAAGAGTTTTGAAGGCAAGTGTTGAAATGGAGTTGTTTTGATGCCATTTTCTTGTGACGCATCGTTCGGGAGCTAGGGTGATCGGATGAAGCTGAATTTGGTATCATTGGAAAGCTAACTCGAAGAACTACAATTCATGTTTTTACTGTGAGTCCAAATTCCAACTCTAAGTGGGTCAAAACCACCTCCAAAGTTGACACCAAAATGTTGTCGCAGGAGCCGCGACCGTGGGTATGGACCCGAGACCGCTGTGAGTTCCAGAACCGCGAGGGCTGATGATCGTGGAAGACCCGCACCCGTGGGTGTGTACCCGCGCTCGCGAGTGGCTGTTTCCGCACCGACTTTATTTTATCTTTATTTTTCCGTTTTATTATCTTTAGCATTTAGTTTTATTCGGATGTTTATAGTATTTATACCTAGTTTCGTACTCAGTTTAGAGGGGAGCCTCTTTTTAGTTTTAACCTAGATATTCTTTCAGTTTTTAAGGAGAGCTAACCCTTTGGGGTTTGTTCGAAGGTGAAGCTCTGATGTATGAACTCGTGAGATTTGGGTAATTGATTTCTATCCTTTGGTTAACATTAATTCTCTTGTGCTTCATTATATGAATGTTGATTGATTCTGCATGAGTAGCTAACTTGTTGAATTGATTGATTTTATATTGTTGGTTTAGATTTGGACCGTGGACAAATCTGTTCTGTGAAAACAACTTAGAACTTAGATCTGTTGTCTATGCAACTAGGTTTTAAGAAGATAATTGATTATAAGTTATTTCGATCGACTCGTAGTTTGGTTGTCTTGACTTGTATCCTGCATATCCTTGTTCTCTATGCTAATTCTAGGTTAAGCGTCCTTGCCTAGGGTTAAAGAATTGTTTGGACCGTGGATTTGTGATTGCTAATGATTAGGATAGGAATTAATCATCGGTGTAAAAGGAATCAGTAGATGAATCTGTGATCGAATGATTGTTTCAGAGTGGATCTTTTGAATAAACTTGTTTCTCTTTTGATTTTTTTGATTGTTTGTTATTTGTTTATCAGTTTAGTTTAGTTTAGATCTTTTTCTTGACTTCCCCCTGTCTTTAGTTGGTAAAAATATTGATACTAGAAGCCGCAAGTTCTCTTGGGTACGACCCCGACTTACTCGCTATACTAGCTTGTATTAGGATTATTTATCTTTGTTCTTGGCATAACGACCTAGGCCGAGTCAATCATCATTTAAGAAATTGTGCGATTATCTCAAAATTGACTCCACCTAAAACACCACAAATGAATGGTGTGTCTAAAATGAGGAATAAGACCTTGTTGGATATGGTTCGATCTATGATGAGTTTTGTTGATCTTACAATAACTTTCTACAGATATACTCTCACAACTGCCATGTTCACAATAAACAAGACTCCATCCAAGGTTGAAGATAAGACACTATATGAGATTGGAAAAGTTCTAAGTTTGTCTTTTCTCAAAATATGGGGATGTGAAACTTATGTAAAATGTTTGCTATCAGACAATATTACATCCAAATTATATAAGTGCTTCTTTGTAGGGTATCGTAAGGAGACTAAAGGATACTACTTCTACAATCCTAATGAGTAGAAAGTGTTTTTTTTTTCTTCTAGGGATAATGTCTTTATGGGAAAGGAGCGTAATTTCAAAAAGTCAAGTGGGAGAAATGCTGATCTCGGAGATGTTCGAGAAAATCAACAAATTAAGCAACACAAGGACATGGATAACTCCACTGTATGAGACAATGTGTTTTGAGGACCTAATTCCATATGGAGAGGGAACTCATACACTAATTGCTAAGCCCATACATAGATTTGATAGGCCCATAACGCAGCCAACAAGGTATGTTGATTTCGTATTGAGTGCAAATTTGAAAATTTTTCTTTTAGAAAGCGATGAGCCTACTACATACAAGTAAGATATGGCGAGTCCTGAACCCGAGAAATAATGTGAAGTCATGATGTTTGAAATGGATTTTATGTTTGAGAATCAAGTATGAGACTAGATAGACCCGCTATGTTCGCCTTTTTAGTTGTGTATTTAGGGTGTGCTTTTGTGTGTTTGGGTCTTTTTCTTTATTTTTGTGTTTTGTTTTGAGTCGTTTGTGTTGGTTTTCATATTTCCTTAAGATATGGAGTCTACATAAGCTTTGGTGGTGTTTTATAGGTTTTTAGAAGCTGTTTGGTGCACTTTTTAGGAAAGGAGCAAAGTCGAGGAAAAGCTTAAGGAATGAAGTCCATAAAGAGGTGAAGAATCAGAGTTCGAGTTAAGAAAGAAGTAGAGAGACCTGTTACCGATCCTAAGAAAGGAGAATCAAGGCAAAAGGTCGGTAACGACCCCAATTACGAGCTAATAACGAGCCAGTTTACAAGTCCAAAAGGGTTGTTACCGAGGTCAGCTAGGTCGGTAACGAGGCTCTCAGCAGAAGGTGAAGTGAAGAATTCAGCAGAGGTCTATCGACCCTGACAGGGTCGGTACCGAGGGCCTCTCTGTCGGTAGTGAAGACAGATTCGACGCTTTTAATGATCATTTATCTTATATCTTTATGTCCTTAGATAGTTTTCAAGGATATATCTTTTAGAAGATTTATTTCCTTATAGATAGTTTTAGATAGTTTAGTTTTTCTATAAATCCTCTTGTCTTAGCTTTAAGTTTTCAATCATCAATTGCCTTGGGGGCACGTTGGGGAGGAAGAGAAGAGAGAGGGTCTAAGGAGAGAAGAGAGGACGAGTTTGAGTAGCTTGGAAGACAAGTTTCTTTGTGGATTTGGTTGTAAGCTTTTCCTTTTTATTTAATTTAATCTAGTTGTTTTGAATTATGATTTGTGAGTAGTCTTCTCTCTCTAAAGTTGGGGTTAAACCCAACAATGGTTATACATGCTTGTCTTTGATCATGATTTGATTGTCTTTATTGCATGATTCTATTCTCCTGTTCTTAATCCTTGAAACGAAAGTGGATAGGAATTTCTCATTCATAGTTGAAGCGAAAGCAGAAACCTTGAATTAGAATATTCAATTAGGGTTTTGAAACGAAAGTGTATCAGTCCTAGTTGAAGTAGAAGAGATAGATAGTAAGTTTATTAATTTAGCGAAAGTTGATTGATTTACTTGCTTAGTTGACGAAATTTGACAACTTTATGTGATAAAGGCATGATCTTTACGTTTCATAAGCATTTGTATGCATGATTGTTGTTGTGGTGACACCTTAACCTTAGAAATCTCTTTCCTTTGATAAAAACCCTTGCTTTTGTTGATTGCTTGCGCTCCATGTAATAAAACTTGATACACGACTTTCTCCTGTGGACGAACCTGACTCCCCTGTACTCAACGGGGTCTTGATTATAAATTTATTTGTTGTCAAGAAACTCTCTCAACACCCGCTAGATGGGATAGTACCCATTGGCTGCAAATGGGTTTACAAAGTGAGACTGGTTACAAAAGAGTTTAAACAAATTTATGGTAATGATTATGATGAAACCTTCTCTCCATTTGTTATCGTTAAATCCATTCGGCTACTCCTAGCAATTTCATCTCATTATGATTATGAGATATGGCAAATGAATGTCAAGACCACTTTTCTAAATAGATACTTAGAAGATGATATGTACATAACACATCTTGAGGGTTTTGAGGATCCATAGAATCCTAGGAAAGTATGTAATCTTAAGAATCCATTTATGGACTTAAGTAGGCATCAAGGAGTTAGAACCTTTGATTTGATGAAGTAGTCAAACAATTTGACTTCATCAAATGCGAAGAAAAACCTTGTAACACCCCGTCTTTACAACGGGGTGCTACTCAGTAGTAGACCTCATCGGGTACTACTTAGGCTAGTTTGACAATGAGTTCATTCGGATCTTGCAACTCGGACACGAAGAGAAACATAAATAAAACATCCAACTTTGAATTATAAAAACGAGGTTACAAAAAAGTGTATGAAACCCAATCCCTAAACATAAAAATAACGAACATGAACACCCTTCCAACTCAAATCTCACACTAAGGCTAATTAGTTCTAACCACAACAACATTAACAATAGAAATACTAATTCCCAACCGACCCGAACCTATTGACACGCATTAGCTTTCCGCTCCACCACCTGGATGAGGATCCATCACGGTTCTTAACTCTTACCTAAAACTGAAACATAAGTCCCCGAGGGTTCAGTTTCTACCCCAATCTCAGTTAGAAACTACATGGCTGATGTCCGCATTTTTAATCGTGTTTTTAGGGTGTGTTTTATTGTCTTTAAGTCTTTTTCTTTGTTTTTGTGTTTTATTTTGAGTCGTTTGTGTAGGTTTTCGTATTTTCTTAAGATATGGAGTCTACATAAGCTTTGGTGGTGTTTTGTAGGTTTTTAGAAGCTATTTGGAGCACTTTTGAAGAAAGGAGCAAAGCCGGTGAAGATAGCACTCAAGCATGAAGAGAAGATGAAGATTAAGCACTCAAGTAAAGATATTGAAGGTCAAGTTTGAGCTTGTAAAGAGATAGAGAAATTCGTTACAAGAACATAGGAAAAACAATCGAGTCAAACAGAGTTGTAACGAATCCGCTACGCAAGTTTTACTCAAGGCTGTTCGTAGTGCCTATTAGGGTCGTGCTCAACCCAACCAGAGAACAAGCCCTCAGGAACGACCCTATCAGGGTCGTGCTCGACCCAAACAGAAAGTGAACCTCTCAGGCACGACCCTATGAGGGTCGTGCACGAACCATTTAGGTCGTGTAAGGCACCGACTCTCTCCATATTCCGAGATCTTTAGGAGATATTCTATCTTTGTATTTTAGGAAGGATATTTTATCTTGTTTCCTAGTTGAATTAGGACTCCTTTTCTTCTATAAAAGGAGGTTAAAGCCTTTGTTTCAGGAGGGGGGAACCAACACCGGTCTAGGGCACGAGGGGCACGTTAGAGGAGGAGGAGGAAGAGAGAAGAGAGGAAGCGTGTGGAGAGAGAGGTAGGAGAGGATAGAGAGTAGAGATTGGTGTTGCTTGAAGAACAAGTTTGTTTTGAATTCAATGTTGTAAGTTTTTCCTTTTTAATTCAGTTTTGTTTTCAATTATTATGCTTAGTGAGTAGTTTTCCTCTCTAAGGTTGGGGTTGAACCCAACAATGGTTATGCATGCTATTCTCTTGATCATGATTTGATTGTTTTTATTGCATGAATATATTCTCTTGCTCTTAATATTTGAAGTGAAAGTGGATTGGAATTTCTTATTCATAGTTGAAGCGAAAATGGAAACTTTGAATCAGAATAGTCACATTAGGGTTTTGAAGCGAAAGTGGATCTATCCTAGTTGAATAAGAAGAGATTAGATAGTAAGTTTATTAATTGAACGAAAGTTAGTTGATTTACTTGCTCTAGTTAACGAAAGTTAGCGCCTTTATGTGATAAAAGCATGATCTTTATGTTTCATGAGTGTTAGCATTGTCTAAAAACGTGAATTCATAATTTGAATGCTTGATGATCATATTTATCTATCCTGTGCTAAATTCAATTGCGACAGTTGAGGCATATATCTCGCGGTTTACCCAAAAGCGAAAGTGTAAGGTTGATTGGTTGATTAGTTCTAATAGAATTATTTGCGAAAGTTGATATTCCTAGGTTGAAGGATAGATAGAAAGTTGTTTGATTTGTGAAAGTCGATTGAATAACTTGAATTGTTTGCGAAAGTTGACTCTTCTATGATCTAAATTGCATGATAGTTGTGAGTTCCCGTTGGAAGCATGCATGATTATTGTTGTGGTGATACCTTTACCTTAGAATTCCTCTATCTCTTGCTAAATTCCTTATATTTAATTAGTTGCTTGCGCTTTAAGTAACAAAACCTAGCACTGACTATCTCTTGTGGACGAACCTGACTCTGCTATACACAGCGGGGTCTTGATATAAATTTATTTGTTCAAGAAACCCTTCAACAACGGCACCAATAAGACGTTTTAGAACCATCAACTAAATCTTAATAATCATCAAACGAAAAGCGTAACAGTTGATGTTCGTATTTTTAGTCTAGTTTTTGGTGTGTTTCTTAGTTTGTTTAGTTTAGTTTTAGTAGGTTTTAGAGTTAGTTTTGTGTGTTTTTGGATGAATTTGCATATTTTGTGAAAAGAATGGAAGCTACTCCGTTTTGTGTCTTTTTGTAGGTTTTTGGGCAAGAAGGAGCGCTTTTTGAGGTGAGTTGAGGTCTTATGGTGGAGGACGGAAAACATGGAAGATAAGGAGGAAGATTTGCATGAGAAGATCAAGTTGAAGTCCAAGTTAAAGAGGAAAGAAGTTCAAGAAAAGTAAAAAACAGAGGCTCGTGAACGATCTTGAGAAGGTCGTTAACGAGGCTAGAAGATAGAATTTTTCAGAGGGAATTAGTAATCTCTACGGACCCTGTGCGGGGTCGTTATTGAGGGTCCCGTGTCGGTAGAGGCGTAGCTGACTTGAGGTTGTTATATCTTTTATCTTGTTATCTTTTAAGTAGGGTAAGTTTTTATCTTTTAGTCTTTTTATTAGATAGTTTCTTAGTATAAATACCCTTGTTCTAAGCTTAGGCAAGGGGTGTCATATTTTTTTTGCTGTAAAGCGATAAATTCGGATTAAAAAATATGTACCTCAAAGAGGTGTTACAATCAAACAAGAGTCCAAAAGCATCTAAGGAAAGCACAAAGGCCTCCGAAAACAACAACACCAAGCAAGCGTAAGGACAAGCACGTAGGCCTTCCAAGCACGCAAAACAAATTAAAAGCAACCAACAAACAACCTAGTCAAGGATAAGAACAAAAGCACTAAGGATCCGGTGGCCGAGATTGGCCCCGAGCCACACTCCTCGTGACACGGCCCGGATGATCTAAAGGCCATTTGGCGCGCGCCTTGAGCCCGAGGAGGATGCACTGCTTAGAAGGTGACCTTTTATTCTTTTCCTTGGCCAAAGAATGGTTGCCTTGATCTTGATCTTCGACTTCATTTTCTTCCCTTGAATCTTCGGAAACTTTGGAACTAGATTTACTCACCTCGGAATCCTTGTCACCGTTGCTTGAGCTACCAAAAGAACCATTCTCCCGAGTAACCATGGAATCAAAAGCCGAGCTAGAAGAGGGAGTTGTATCTTTGTACGAGTCTTGAACTTGATCCTTGTCACATTCATTCGCCAAATCACTCACGGTTCGCTTCTTCTTCTTATTCTTCTTAGCTTTGGTCTTCTTTTTTGGATTGTCATGAGCGGGGGACGAGGCTTCAAGGCCATGAGCAGTCTCGGTAGAGGGGCGAGGAACCAGCGGAGATTTTCCCTTATCCACCGAGGCAGCCACGACGTTGCAAGGGGTGTCATATTAGTTTTAGGAGAAGTCGAGTAAGAAGAAAATACCGGACTGAGTTCGATCAAGGGAGAATACTTATGGTCGGTGATTGGATTTTTTGCTCGGTGTTCTTAAGTGTTTTCGGATTCAACGAAGTTTATAAGACGATATTTTCTTATTAATCTCAAGTAAGTTTAGTTCTGTTTTCATTGTCTTCTTTGATTAAAGTTGTTTGCTTTATTTCCATGAGTAGTGAGTAGTCTTCTTATCTAGGGTCGGGGTTGAAACCTGACATAGATGTGCATGTTTGAAAAAGTAAGTTGATGTTTTGATTGCCTTTTATCTATTAAATTGCTTGTTGTGCTTATGCTTAGACGATAGTCGAGGTAATTTGAGTTTTCAACTTGATCGAAAGAAAAGTTGTGAATTTGAAAGTTGATATTGTTCGTTAACAAAAGTTTCAAGCTTTGGATCCAAAACAAGTGATAGAGTGAATTGATTTATGAAAATTGATTGGTTTGCTTGTTGGTCAATGAAAGTTGATATAATTTATCTTTAAAGGCATGATATTTATCTTCATATAAGTTTGTATGCATAGCTATGCCGTGGTAACCCTTGTCCCAGATCTTTTATTTCATTGAGCTAGTTTGTTTGCTTTCGAATCATTCGCTATCGAGTTCACTTACCCTCGGTACCGAACCTGCGTTTTAGGTCGTTAGTAGTCTGTGTTCGTAGGTTTTCCAGGTTCGTTAACGACCCTGACAAGGTCATTAACGAGGTTGGTCGTAGCTGTTTTAGCCTGTTTTGCTTTGTTTTATTTCTTGTTTTAGTAGTTGATAGACAAACAACCGTGCTTCCCGTGGAACGATCCTGACTTCGCTATACTCAGCGGGGTCATGACTACAAATTTTATTTGTTGTTAAGTAAATCCCTCTCAACAAATTGGCATCGTTGCCGGGGAAGCAACAGTGTTTGTTTGTTTATCTGTGGGTCTGGGAATAGTCCGACCCCGTTTTTGTTTTTAATTTTAATTTCTTTGTTTGTTTTCTCAGCGTATGCCAGCAAGACATCGCAGGCTTGAATTTGACAACACCGGTTACTATTCCGAACCCGAACTTACCCTGCACCGTAGACGAAGAGAAAATCGAGCCAAGGCTACACCTGAAGAGATGGCTTGACAGATGGAATTACTCCAGAGGCGGATGGAGGCGTTACAAGCTGATCGAGACGTCGTTGTTGTCGCTGCTGAACGTGATTGAGTGAACAGTGCTCGTTTATAAGAAGAGTTGAATGCCTATCCGAGGAATGCCAAGCAATATATGCATCCAGAACATAAGGTGCCGAAATCTCCAATTGAGCTTCCAAAGATAGAGAAGACATTTGAGATTAAATCTCAAATTTATATCCTTAATAAAAAGGGCTCAGTTTGAAGGAAAACCTACTGAGTGCCCTATGAAACATATTAGGAACTTTCTTGATTTATGTGACACTATTGCTGTTGAAGGTGTCTCAACTGATTATGTTCTTTTGAAAGCATTTAGGTGGTCTCTTACTGGAAAGGCCCTGAGCTGGTTGGAGAGCTTACTTCCTAAGTCTATCAGGACTTGGAAGGCTTTGTACGATCAACTTCTTATAAAGTTTTTCCCTCCTGCCAAAACAATAGAGTTGAGAAAGCGCATCACCTCCTATCATCAGCTGCCTAACGAGACCTTTGTAGAGACATGGGAAAGGTTTAAAGAGATGCTTAGACAATGCCCTACTCATGGGCAATCTTTACATGTGCTCCAAGAAATCTTTTTCCAGGGGATCAATGCAGAAACGAAGAATCGCATCAACACACATACTGCGTGCGGTTTTATAGAGATGGATCCCACAGCTGCATGAGAATTGTTGGACAAGCTTTCTAACTACGATGCCAGGTATGGTACTCAGCAATCGCCCCAACCACAGAAGCGTCTCTACGTGCCTAACAGGGACGATGTTGATCCCGATATAAAACATTAATTTCTACAAGACGAGGTCAACCGCCTTAAGAAACAGGAAAGTTTTTTGAAAGCCTCTCAACCTTGTCAAGAATATGGCTCTTCTGCCCATAGTACTTCTGCTTGCACTAACATCGAGCAGGTAAGAGCTGTTGAGACCTATGCTGAGATGAATTAAATGTGAGGCCCATATAGGAACCAACCTATTAACTTTGACAGGCCAAATAACTATCCAACGTGGGGCAATCAAAATTCTAATTCAAACTATGCAGCTCCTCCATCAGATAGACGACATGTGCCATATCGACCCCCAGGCTACCAAGAGCCACCATCCTGGGCACAAGGGTTACAAGAAGGCATAAACGGAGTCCATAACAAATTAAATGAAGTCCATAGCAAGATTGAAGGAATCCAAGCCAACCTTTACAAGCAAATAAAAAGATGGGGAGAGTTCGATGTGTGGAAGAAGAATGTCGACTCCCATCTAGGGCAACTCCCGGGTCGTCCGAAGGAGAACCCTAGAGGATATGTAGCGGCGGTGCACCTTAGGAGCGGAAAGACACTACCGGAGCATGCCCACGCTAAGGAGAAGAGCCCCAAAACTTACAAGGAAGCCACGACTTAGATCGATAACGAACTAGAGAGGGTCATTACCGAACTTGAACAATTTTGTAATGATGCTCCCAGGGTCGTTAACGACCCCAGTCCAGGTAAGTTCCCTATTGCGAGCTCCTCTCTCAATCCCAGGCTCGTTAACGACCCCGCCAGGGTCGGTACTGTTCCTCTAAATGCACCAATCGACCCTAATGTCGACCCAATAGCATTACCTATTGAGCCCGATTTGGCCTCGAGATTGGTGAAAACTCTTCCCTTTCCTACTAAGAAGTCTAAGGACTCTACCGAAGGCAAGTTTAAGCGTTTCGTTAAGATTCTCCAAGGCTTAAATATTTCCATCCCATTCGCTGAGGCCCTAAGCGAAATGCCGGCTTACACAAAGTTTTTGAAAGACATTCGTAGCAGGAAAATATCTATTACAAAGCTTCAAGATCAAGTCCAGACCATTACTCTTCCAGAGAAATTGAGCGACCCAGGGAGATTTGCTATAACAATTGGCATAGGTGGCCACCGATTTAAGGCTCTATGTGATTTGGGAGCTAGTGCTAGTTTACTCCCTCTGTCAATCTAGTCAAAAGCTAACATGGGACCATTGGAGCCGATCAACATGAGGTTATTCATGGTGGATGGCTCATGCGTCAAGCCAACAGGGGTCATAGAAGACTCTCCGGTGAAAGTGGGCAAATTCTTTGTTCCTAACGATTTCATAGTTATGGCAATGCCCGAAGATATGGTGGTTCCTATTATCTTAGGGAGACCATTCCTCGCCACAGCCGGAGTCATAATTGATGTTAGGAAGGGACTCCTAACTTTCGAAATTGGGGATGAGGCGGCGGAATTTCGGTTCAACCCGACAATGAAGGAAACAAATGGAGCTGAAGTTAAGATCTCTACACCCACAATGAATTCATCGAATGTGGGGACCCCGTTGGAAGACTATTGGCAAGTAATGTATTTTTAGGTCAAAGATGGGCCGAGATAGCTCATCCAGTTTCGGTAACGAGTTCACCAACCTCGGTACCGAATTTCTTGGCAGATGAAGATAGCTCGTTAACGACCCTGCCTGTCTCGTTAACGACCTTGGCTGAGGACAATGCAATCTCAACATTTGAATACCTTGAAGATGTGTTGAAGACGGAGCCAAATGAACCAATTCTCATTCCAGCTGAACCTTCCCCAACACTCAAGCCTCTTCCAGAATCTCTTAGGTATGAATTTCTTGGTCCTAATTCTACTTTTCCTGTCATCATCAATGCTAAATTAAAAGACGAGGAAGTAGAGAAGCTACTCACTGTGCTTAGGACACATAGAAAAGCCATAGGTTACTCTCTTGATGATATAACCGACATATCTCCTTCACTTTGCATGCATAGGATATACATGGAGGATAATCATAAACCCACTATAGAGCATCAATGTAGGTTAAATCCTAACATGAAAGAAGTGGTTATAAAGGAAATCATTAAATTACTTGATGTTGGGATAATATTTCCTATATCGGACAGCCAATGGGTTAGTCTGGTCCATGTAGTCCCAAAAAAAGGAGGAATGACCGTAATAGAAAATGAAAAGGGAGAGCTAATCCCCACTAGGAACACAACTAGTTGGAGGATGTGCATTGATTACATGAAGCTCAGCAGTGCTACTAGAATAGATCATTTTCCACTTCCTTTCATTGATCAAGTATTAGAAGCTTAGCCCAGGATGATTATTTTTTTATTTAGATGGCTATAGCGGTTTTTGGCAGATTCTCATTCATCCCGATGATCAAGAAAAAACTACCTTTACATGTCCCTATGGGACTTTTGCTTATAAAAGAATGCCATTTGGGCTTTGCAATGCCCCTGCCACCTTCCAAAGGTGTATGTTGACAATTTTTTCTGATATGGTAGAGGATATTGTAGAGGTTTTTATGGATGATTTCTCTATGTATGGTGATGTCCGCCTTTTTAGTCATGTTTTTAGGGTATGTTTTTAGTGTTTTTGAGTCTTTTTCTTTAGTTTTGTGTTTTGTTCTAAGTCGTTTGTGTAAGTTTTCGTATTTTCATGATATATGGAGTCTACATAATCTTTGGTGGTGTTTTGTAGGTTTTTATAAGCTTTTTGGAGCATATTTTGAAGAAAGGAGTAAAGACGGTGAAGATAGCACTTGAGAATGAAGAGAAGATGAAGATTAATCGCTCAAGTAAATTCATTGAAAATCAAGTTTGAGCTTGGAAAGAGATATATAAATTTGTTACAAGAACATAGGAAAAAGAATCGAGTCAAACGGAGTTGTAACGAATCTTCTACGCAAGTTTTACTCAAGGCTGTTTTCGACCCTGTCAAGGTCGTTAACGAGGCGCCGTGAGGAGCAACGAGATCCGAGTCGGTGTTTAATTGAAGGCTTCTATTTTGTTTCCTTTTATGTTATTAGATAGATAGAAGGGATATATTTTATTAGAAGATATTATTTTCTTATAGTTAGATTTAAGATAGATTTATTTCCTTATAGATAGATTTAAGATAGAATAGATTTTCTATATAAACTCTTGTCTACCCTTTGTTATTGAGACACAATCAATTGCCTTGGAGGGCAAGTAAGGGGAGGAGAGAGGCGTGTGAGAGGGGGAAGAGACGAGTTTTTGTGGGGAAGAACTATCGTTGTGGATTCGATTGTAAGCTTTCTCTTTTATTTAATTTAGTTTTGCTTTCAATTATGAATTGTGAGTAATCTCTCTCTCTATGGTTGGTGTTAAACCCAACAATGGTTTTGCATGCTTGTTTATGATCATGTATTGATTGTTTTTATTGCATGAATCTATTCTATTATTCTTAATCCTTGAGACGAAAGTTCAAGGGAATTTCTCATTCATAGTTGAAGCGAAAGCAGAAACCTTGAATCAGAATAGTCAAATTAGGGTTTTGAAGCGAAAGCAGATCTATCCTAGTTGAAGTAGAAGAGATAGATAGTAACTTTATTGATAGGACGAAAGTTGATTGATTTACTTGCTTAAGTTGACGAAAGTTGACACCTTTATGTTATAAAAGCATGATCTTTATGTTTCATTAGCGTTTGGGATGCATAATTGTTGTTGTGGGGATACCTAAACCTTAGAATTCCTCTTTCCTTGCTAAAAACCCTACCTTTATTGATTGCTTGCGTAACAAGTAACAAAACTTGATACTGACTTTCTCCCTGTGGACGAACCTGATTCTTCTATACTCAACGGGGTCTTGATTATAAATTTATTTGTTGTCAAGAAACCCTATCAACAAATTGGCGCCGTTGCCGGGAAGATTTCAATAGTGCCAAGTTTTGTTCTTTTTACGTTTTTTGGGACTCCGCCGAGTCGGTAACGACCCCCCCATGGTCGGTACCGACCCTACTAGGCAACCCAGTTTCTGTGTTTTTTTTTGTTTAGTTTCTAGGCCACTGTCGAGTCGTTACCGACCCTACCCAGGCTCGACAAACAACCCTGTCGACAGGTAGTTGTTTCTTTCTTTTTAGTTTCGGTTTTTACGGGATCACTCCAGGCTCGTTAACGACCCCCCAAGTTCGTTACCGACCTTGTCTGAGACCCCGTTTTTGCTTTTTGATTTCGTTTTTTGTTTTTGTTTTTGCTTACAGTGTATGCCAGCTGAAGGTCGTTGAGCAAACAAAGTCATGGCTACACATGAAGAACTAGCAAAGCAGATTATTGAACTCTGTTTAGAGATAGAGGAGATCCAAAGAGAAAGGGAAACCATAGTTGTTAAGGCATATGAAGAGGATAATTACATGTGGGGCCCGTATAGGAACCAAGGTGATACTTTTTATGCATGGAGGAATTAAAATCAGCCCACCTGGGGCAATTATGCATATGACCAACGGAGCCAACCTCCTCAACAAGAACAAAGGGTTCCTCCTTACCAACCTCCGGACTATCAAGAGCCACCATCATGGGTTCAGGGATTACAGGAAAGCATTAACGGAGTGAACAACAAAGTTGATGAAGTTCAAGCCAAACTGAACCGACAAGATAAAAGATGGGGAGAGTTCGATATTTGGAAAAAGAGTGTTGATTCCCAACTAGGGGACCTAGCTGCACAGATTCCAAGACCACAAGGGCAACTCCCGGGCCGCCCCGAGGAGAACCCTAGAGGCCAAATAGCAGCGGTACACCTCAGAAGCGGGAAGACATTGCCAGAGAGAGTTCAAGCTGAAGACAAGGAGGAACAAGACGTCACCAAACGGCTCGTTAACGAGCCAGCGAGGGCAAATAACGAGCCCACAAACAAGGATGACGAGGCTCCGAGGATTCCTGACGATCCTACCCCAGGTAAGTTCTCTAAACCGAGCCTTGCTCTCAACCCCAGGGTAGTTAACGACCCCATCAGGGTCGGTAACGACCCGCCGAGGACACCAAACGACCCCAGTGTCGACCCGGTACTCTTACCTCTCGAGCCTAACTTGGTTCTGAGAATGGTGAAATCTCTTCCTTTTCCAACTAAGAAATCTATGGACTCTACTGAGAGTAGGTTCAAGCGTTTCGTGAAGATTTTCAAGGCATTAATATTTCCATCCCATTTGCTGACACCTTAAGCGAAATCCCGGCTTACACAAAATTTTTGAAGGATATTCTTAGCAGGAAAAGGTCCATTACAGAGCTGCAGGATGAAGTCAGATCAATAGCTCTACCAGAAAAGCTTGGAGACCCAGGGAGATTTGCCATCACAATTGGCATAGGCGACCACAAATATAAAGCTTTATGTGATTTGGGAGCCAGTGCTAGTTTGCTTCCTCTTTCCATCTGGTTAAAAGCTAACATGGGACCACTAGAGCCTGTCAAGATGAAACTCTACATGGCGGATGGATCTTCTGTAAAAGCAACTGGAGTCGTTGACGATGTTCCTGTCCGAGTTGGAAAATTCTTTGTTCCAAACGACTTCATTGTGCTAGATATGCCTGCAGACCCTACGGTGCCAATCATTCTAGGCAGACCATTCTTAGCTACCGCAGGGGCACGTGTAGATGTCAGAAAAGGACTTCTCACATTTGATATTGGAGAAGAGAAGGTCGAATTTCATTTCAATCCGATCGTGAACGAAGTGGCTAGTTGTAGTTTTGAAGAGCCTACCGACCCACCATGGCTCGGTAACGACCCTTCCCTGAGTACAAAAACGAGCCAAATCAATGGAGAAACATCTGCCGAGCACCCTAACGACCCACAATGGCTTGGAAACGACCCATTTTTGAAGGAATACGATACTGGAGATGAATCCAGGCACGATACCGAGGCACTTCCAGATCCAGCAGGTTCGTTAACGACCCCCTACACCTCGGTAACGATCCACTTCCCGAATGACCCTTGTAAGTTTTCTTGTTCTTATCCAATCAATTCTGGTCATGATCCTTTCTCTTATCCTAGTTCTATATTACATCCTATTGTTAGTCCTATGAAGGAGTCAAAACCTCCTTGGTTTTCGGATTATACTAACCCTGTTGTAGGATTACCGAGCATACTTATTGATGATAGAGGGCCGAATATTTTGGAAAGAAGCTATGATGTTTTTCAGGCCAAGTATGTGGCTTCTTATGATCCCTTCAATACTGGATGGCAGCCGCCCTAGGTAAGCTAAGGTAAGTTCGTCGGGCTAAACGACGTTAAAAGTAGTGCTTACGGGAGGCAACTCGCTTTTTGTTTTGCTTTTTAGTTTTTGCTTTCCTAGTTCTTTTTGCTAGCTTTCTTTTGACTTGTTTTTAGGTTAAATTAGTGTAGTAGGATAGAAGTTTTTCTAATGTGACTCAGGTACAAAAAGAAGAAGTGCTACAATCAAAGACAATCGGTGTACAAGCACGCAAGCTCGGTAATGACCCCCACAGGGTCGATACCGAATAAAATTTCCGCAATGCTCCTCAAGTGATCAATGGTTTCAAGTAGCTTCAGTTTTATTTTGTGAGTTCCCTTTTCCTTATTCTCTTTATTTTTATGATTTTAAACAGTGAGGACACTATTTGGTTTAAGTATGGGGTATGGGAAAAGGAAACTCAGTTTTGTGTCATTTTTTTGTTTTTTTTAGGATTGATGATATTCCACTTAGATGTCCTATGATATGCTTTAACTTGCTTGATCATGTAATTCCATAGCATGTTTGGATAGCTTTGACTGAATCATGTTGAAAATTGTTTTTATGTGGATATTTAGCTTGTGATGAAATTGAGCACATATGATCTTTGGTAGAAGTGACTGAAATCCAACAAAAATTGCTACCTTGTGAGTTATTTTTGGCCTTATAGGAAGAACATCAAGAATCCCTCTTCTTTTTTGTGTGATTTACTCTCCTTATGCATATTATCTCTTGTCATTGCATGGTTATCTATTACTTGAGACCTATATGAGATATTAGTTCATTGCATGTAAGTCATATGATGGAGAACCTATTTTCATAAGCCCTATTAATCCTTATCCACCCTTATCATTATCCTCTTTTTGAAGCCAAGTTGAGCCTTAAGCCTTTTATTTTCAGCTCCACAAAATTATTCCCTAGCCGATGTAAGCTTGACCCTATCCGGGGATTAGGACTTAGTGTTGGTTATGGTGATGGTTTTATTGAGTGAGATGTTTTGGTTCAAGTGTGGGGTAATTTGGGTTGGGTAAAGTGATAGTATCTTGTAGTTTGTTATGTAAAAGGAGTTTGGTTCCCTGAATGCACTTACAAAAGAAATGAAGTGGAAAGTAAAGGGGAAAACAAAAGAAAAATAATTCAGAGTCGTTACCGACCCTAAAAGGGTTCGGTACCGAGCCCCCGCGGAAAGAAAAAAAGAAAAGAAAAGAAAGGACTTGAGAAATCCAAAGTGAAGAGTTGAAAAGTGAAAATGTGCATGAGCCAAATCTCCTAAGTGTTTGTAAGCAAGATATGTTGAGATAAAAGGGGTTAATGAGAGAAGTGTGCATAAAGAAAAGTGAGTTTGGTATAATCTTTTATAAGAGTTTTTGGAGATGTGAGTTTTTAGGAGTCTTTGATTCCCGGATATTATTAGCACCACATAGCCAAAATATTTCCACTCCCTATTGTCTTTTACCAAGCCCCAATACAACCCGGCCGAATGGAAACTTCTATGAAGTTTTTCATTGAGCCTAAGTTCTCTTGATGATTTTTATGTGTTTTGACATCTCTGGTGGAGAGTTTGGTGATATAAGTAACAATGACTATGTTGGTTTTTGTATATTGGATTGAGTTGAGAGTTGTTATTCAAAGCCCAGACACTTGAGAGTTGAGTGAAACACATATCCCTTGTGAGGTTGGATTTTTGGTTGCTTTTTCTTGAGGTTGCTTATATATGTGTGATGACATTAGATTCACTTGTCTATCTATTTCTACTTGTGCTTATGATGTTGCTTTTTGATAAGGGCATTGACTTGATATATGTGTTGATGGTTTTGGTTGATGTCTTGTTTATTGCTTGAGGACAAGCAAGTCTAAGTATGGGGTATTTTGATGTCCGCCTTTTTAGTCATGTTTTTAGGGTGTGTTTTTAGTGTTTTTGAGTCTTTTTCTTTAGTTATGTGTTTTGTTTTGAGTCGTTTGTGTAAGTTTTTGTATTTTCATGAGATATAGAGTCTACATAATCTTTGGTGGTGTTTTGTAGGTTCTTAGAAGCTTTTTGGAGCATATTTTGAAGAAAGGAGGACGGTGAAGATAGCACTTGAGAATGAAGAGAGGATGAAGATTAAGTGCTCAAGTAAATTCATTGAAAATCAAGTTTGACCTTGTAAAGAGATAGAGAAATTCGTTAAAAGAAGATAGGAAAAAAAATCGAGTCAAACGGAGTTGTAACGAATCTTCTACGCAAGTTTTACTCAAGGTTGTCTTCGACTCTGTCAAGGTCGTTAACGAGGCGTCGTGAGGAGCAACGAGATCCGAGTCGGTGTTTAAGTGAAGGCTTCTATCTTGTTTTCTTTTATGTTATTACATAGATAGAGGGGTTATATTTTATTAGAAGATATTATTTCCTTATAGTTAGATTTATGATAGATTTATTTCCTTATAGATAGATTTAAGATAGAATAGCTTTTCTATATAAACTCTTGTCTACCCTTTGTTATTAAGACACAATCAATTGCCTTGGAGGGCAAGTAAGGGGAGGAGAGAGGCGTGTGAGAGGGGGAAGAGACGAGTTTTTGTGGGGAAGAACTATCGTTGTGGATTCGGTTGTAAGCTTTCTCTTTTATTTAATTTAGTTTTGCTTTCAAATATGAATTGTGAGTAATCTCTCTCTCTAAGGTTGGGGTTAAACCCAACAATGGTTGTGCATGCTTGTTTATGATCATGTCTTGATTGTTTTTATTGCATGAATCTATTCTCTTGTTCTTAATCCTTGAGACGAAAGTTGAAGGGAATTTCTCATTCATAGTTGAAGCGAAAGCAGAAACCTTGAATCAAAATAGTCAAATTTGGGTTTGGAAGCGAAAGCAGATCTATCATAGTTGAAGTAGAAGAGATAGATAGTAAGTTTATTGATAGGACGAAAGTTTATTGATTTACTTGCTTAAGTTGACGAAAGTTGACACCTTTATGTTATAAAAGCATGATCTTTATGTTTCATTAGCATTTGGCATGCATAATTGTTGTTGTGGGGATACCTAAACCTTAGAATTCCTCTTTCCTTGCTAAAAACCCTACCTTTATTGATTGCTTGCGTAACAAGTAACAAAACTTGATACTGACTTTCTCCCTGCGGACGAACCTGACTCTGCTATACTCAGCGGGGTCTTGATTATAAATTTATTTGTTGTCAAGAAACCCTATCAACATATGGTTCTTCCTTTGATGCTTGTCTTACTAACCTTGCATGTGTTCTTAAAAGATGTGAAGAAACCAACCTTGTGCTTCTTTGGGAAAAATGCCATTTCATGGTCCAAGAGGGGACAGTATTAGGACATCTTGTCTCTAAAAGAGGGATAGAAGTAGATAAAGCAAAAATTGAGCTTATTGAAAAACTACCTCCTCCCTCTTCTATAAAAGACATTAAGAGTTTTTTAGGGCATGTTGGCTTTTATAGACGCTTTATCAAGGATTTTTCTAAGATAGCTAAACCTCTGACTAACCTACTAATGAAGGCTGTAATGTTTGAGCTGTCTCTAGAATGTCTTGAAGCATTTTACAGGTAAGGGCAGCCCTCGTCTCCGCCGCTATCATGCAGTCCCCGGATTGGACTTTGCCTTTTGAGATAATTTGTGACGCCAGTGACTATGCTATTGGCGCAGTCTTGGGATAACGAAAGGATAAAAAGCTCCATGCCATCTATTACGCAAGTAAGACGCTTGATGAGGAGTAGAGTAAGTATACCACAACGGAGAAGGAATTCCTCGCTGTAGTATTTGCTTTTGAAACATTCCGGTCCTATCTTGTTGGTTCGAAAGTGATTGTTTATACTGACCATGAGGTCGTTAGATATCTAATGGCCAAAAAGGATGCCAAGCCTAGGCTGCTTCGTTGGATGCTCTTATTACAGGAATTTGATCATGAAATTACAGACAAAAAAGGGGCAGAAAACTTGGTAGCATACCATTTATCTAGGTTGCTGATTGAGCACATCACTGAATCCAATAACGAAGTGCCAATGAATGACTATAGACCAGACGAACACCTCATGCTGAACGAGGTTGAACTCGACAAGGCCCTCGTTACGAACCACCGAGGCTGGAGAGCGTAGATCACAACGGTGACCACGCGAGGTGCATCGACACCACAATCGGGAAGGCCGTTACCAAGCCACACGAGGTCGTTACCGAGGGTAACACAACAGCTCCAAGGTCATTAACGACCAAAACATATTCGGTAACGACCCAGTCAAGTAAGTTTTCTCAACCCCAACTCATTCATTTCAATTCAACTCCTTCCTCGTCTCTTGCTTCTACTTCTTTCTAATCAATTCATGCTATTAGAGGGTCAAAAGCCACTTGGTTTGCGGATTTTGCTAACTACCTTGTAGGTGGCGTCATCCCCGAGGGACTAACCCCACAAAAGAAAAAGAAGTTTTTGCACGATGTCAAACAGTACTATTGGGATGATCCTTACTTGTTTAAACAAGGAAGTGATCACCTCTTTAGACGTTGTATTCCAGAAGAGGAGATAGAGAGTGTGATCCGTCAATGTCACACACTTCCTACCGGAGGCCATGCAAAAGGATTCAAGACCACTGCCAAGATTCTTCAAAGTGGTCTCTATTGGCCAACTATCTTTAAAGACGTATAGGCTTATGTGACAACATGTGATGAATGCCAGCACTCTGGTAACATCACTTGGAGACATGAAAACCCGCTGACCGGGATACTAGAGGTCGAGTTATTCAACGTATGGGGCATAGACTTCATGGGACCATTTCCTGCATCGGGCCCCTACAAGTATATCCTGGTTGCGGTTGATTATGTCTCTAAGTGGGTGGAGGTCGTTGCTACAAGGACCAATGATGCTAAAATCGTGGCCAAATTTATGAAAACTAACATTTTTCCCAGGTTTGGCGTTCCAAGGGTCCTCATTAGTGATGGTGGATCTCACTTCATTGAGCAGAGTTTTGAAGCACTTTTGGCTAAGTATGAGGTATCACACCGGGTGGCAACACCATACCATCCCCAAACTAGTGACCAAGTTGAGGTTTCAAACAGGCAGATCAAGAGCATATTGGAAAAGACGGTGTCCCGCTCAAGGAAGGATTGGTCATCTAAATTGGATGACGCTCTATGGGCTTATAGGACGGCATACAAGATGCCCCTACACACCACCCCCTATAACCTAGTGTATGGCAAGGCATACCATTTACCGGTCGAGATGGAGCACAAAGCATTATGGGTTCTTAAGGAGCTCAATATGAACCTCGATGCAACCGGAGAAAAATGATTCATGGACTTGCAAGCACTAGAGGAGTTGAGGCTTAAGGCGTACAGAAATGCTGAAATCTACAAGGAGCGCACCAAATGGTGGCATGATCAGAAATTAGTGCCCAAAACTTATGAAGTTGGTGACAAGGTACTTCTCTTCAATTCTAGACTCCGTTTGTTCATTGGTAAGCTAAGGACAAGATGGATTGGGCCATTTGTGGTTCACCACATCTATCCTCACGGGGCGGTAGAGTTGATTGATAACCACGGTGTCGTTATCTTCAAAGTTAATGGCCACCTATTGAAAACGTTTTATGAGAAACCCGACCCGGACGAAGAGATTAGAGTCACCATGGCTCTTACAACGTCGGACTAGCCAAGGTAAGTACGTCGAGCTAACGACATTAAAAATAGCGCTTACGGGAGGCAACCCGGTTTTTAGTTTAGTTTAGTTTTTCTTTCTTTTTAGATCTTTTCTTAGCTTTCTTTTGAGTTTTTAGTAGTTTAGAAGTTAGCAAGATAGAATTATTTGGAACTAACGTGGTATAGGGAGTTGGGCTCGGAAAAAAGATGAAAAACAGGTCACACAGGCTCGTTAATGACCCCACTCAGGGTCGTTAACGACCCGTTTCGAGACCCGAATAGGCGGACACGACAAGGTAAGTTTTTTTAACCTAATTCTATCTTCTATCCACTCTACATTGCCGCCTCTTCCCCTACCTCTTTCCCCTCCTATTTAACCCTCTCAAAAACTCCCAAGCCCACACTCAAATCTCAAACCAAATCTTGAAACTAATCCCACTGATTCTCTCTACCCAACAACAATCGGTACACCACCGCCCCTAACCTCGGAACCACACCTCGATAACGAGCCCTCCACCCTCGAGTTCATTACCGGCGAGTCACAAGCCTCGTTTCCCTTCCCAAATTCAATCCTTGTTCTTCAATTCTTCAATTCAACGTCCATATGGCAAGCACTAGCAGAGCTACCTCAAGAGCCAGGAAGAAGAAGAGGACTCAACGGTCCCCGTCCCCTCCCCATATGGACAACATCATTTTGGCCACTCAAGCACAAGCTGACCGCTTTGATGCCATCTTGGAGAAGGACCACTACACTAGGTGGTTCTCGAGGTCAAGTGCTAAGGCAATGGGGTTTTATGAGGAAATCAAGTACGCTTTTACCATCATCGGAGTACCTCAGCTATTGATGAAAGAGGAGACACCACACTACCCGGCTCTCACCGCCGAGTTCTTAGCCACTCTTAAGATAAGCTTCAAATCCAAGACCTCGGTGGGAAGGATAAGATTCCGACTAGGCAATGTCAGCCATGAGTGCACAATAGCGGAGTTTAATGGCTATCTCGAGCTTCCTAACCCTTCTCGGGACTACAAAAAATCAAGGACTACAAGGTGACTAAAACATGGAGTTACATATCCGGGGAAGTTGAACCTTCCTCCGCAACACTTTTCGGGGCAAGCATTATTATCCCTATCTTCCGGGTCATTCTCCGAGTACTAGTTGCCACATTTTGGCCCAAGAGAGAGCTGAATAGGCCGACACGGACGGAAGTTGCATGCGCGGTACTGTACTTTTTGAGGATCCCGCCCCGATGAACTTGGGGTATGAATGGTTGCAATATGTTGAGAAGAACGGGATCAAGTCTAAAGAAGTGTGGTGCGGGAATCTGGTTAGTCTTTTGGAGAACAATCTCGGTGTCGATCTCTCCCTCTACACGCCAAACCATGCTCAATTGCTCGACAAGAACTATTGGTTTTCTTCCGCCATTTTTGTGCGGACCGAGAGAGGGTATGCCACCAAAGTACTTGGCCAAGATGTCCCTCTTACCCTGGAAAAGATGGAGCTTCTTTATGTACTAAATTGGTATGAGTCTTGGACGGGTCATGCATTCCCGTTGGAACATAAGCCACAAGATGAGCCGTCGTTGGGGCCGTGTGAGACACGGTTTGAGAGAGAAGGAGAAGCTATGGAAGAAGATGATAATGCAAAGGAGGCAGAAACGGAGGCGGTCACGGAAGAGCTCGATATCGAGGACGACGACCTCGATACCTAGGTTCTGGGCAACAATGACAACTTCATTAACGACGCACCCAGGGTCGTTAACGACTACTTTGAGGCTACTACCGAGGCACATAGCTTCGGTAACGACCCCCCGCCACCGCCTGTCGTGCCACAATCTTTTGATCTTATGCCTTATAACCCGGTGATTTTTCAAGACCACTTCCAGCCTCAAGATCACTACCAACCACCTCCTCAGCCCACTTACACTGGATCGGGTGTTCCACCTCCATGGGCCGATGATCTTTCATTTCAGATGCAACAACTCAACTAGCAGAAGACACAACTCTACTAGAGGATGGATCGTTGGGAGGGTGTCTATTCCGCTCATATAGCTTTGGATGATGCGAGGCATCAATAGGAGGATGCTCGTTGGCGGACTAAGCAAAGGGTGACGGTTGATGAGGAGCATTGGAGGACCATGTATAAGTTTATGGGGAACTTTGAGCGCCAGTTTCCACCACCACGGCTCTGATTCAGCTTTTGAAAAGTCATTTCTTTTCTGCTTCAGTTATCTTGTAAGTTTTTCTTTCTTTCCTTACTTTTCTTCTGCTTAGTTTTATTACAGTGGGGACATTGTAATTTTAAGTATGGGGTGGGAAAGGGGAGAAATCTTGCTTGTGTGTTTTGTTTGCTTGTGTGTAGAGTTGGTTATCAAGTGTGGTAATCCCAACTTGATAAAGGGAGGTCAGGGGATCAAATCCCCCCTCCAACATTTTTTAGGATAAAAGGTGTGACACCTCCTGCAGGTTGGGGTGCATGGGCTGCAGCCCATGGCTTGTGATTGAGCACCACTAGTCAGATCGCCGACGGGAGGCAGGCTAGAGGCTGGCCCACTGGTCAGAACGCCGACTCGAGGAAGGCCGGTAAGGTGGGTTCAGGTGGGCTTGATCACATCATAAAAGTGCACTTTTATGATGTGATCAAGCCCCATTACAACCCGACCGAATGGAAGCTTCTATGAAGTTTTTCATTGACCTAAGTTCTCTTGATGTTGCTTGTTTTGACAAATCTCAGGTGGAGAGTTTTGTGATATAAGTTCCAATTTCTATGAGTTTTTGCATATAAGATGAGTTGAGAGATTGAATTTATAAGGCTAAACACTTGAGAGTTGAGAGAAACACATATATCCTTGGTGAGGTTGGATTGTATTTGCTTATGTTTATTAAGTGCTTATATATATATATATATATATATATATATATGTGTGTGTGTGTGTGTGTGTGTGTGTGTGTGTGTGTGATGACGTTAATAGTCATTTGCTATTTTCTACCATGCTTTTGATGTTGCTTTTGAGTTGATGGCTATTGCTTGATGAGCATGATTGTTTGGTTTTGATTATTGTGTAGTGATTGCTTGAGGACAAGCAAGCTTAAGTATGGGGTATTTTGATGTTCGTGTTTTTAGTCTAGTTTTTGGTGTGTTTCTTAGTTTGTTTAGTTTTAGTAAGTTGTAGATTTAGTTTTGTGTGTTTTTGGATGAGTTTGCATATTTTGTGAAAAGTATGGAAGCTACTCCGTTTTGTGTCTTTTTGTAGGTTTTTAGGCAGGAAGGAGCGCTTTTTGAGCTGAGTTGAGGTCTTATGGTGGAGGATGGAAAACATGGAAGATAAGGAGGAAGATTTGCATGAGAAGATCAAGTTGAAGTCCAAGTTAAAGAGGAAAGAAGTTCAAGAAAAGTCAAAACAGAGGCTCGTTAACGATCCTGTGAAGGTCGTTAACGAGGCTAAAACATAGAATTTTTCAGAGGGAATTAGTAATCTCTACCGACCCTGAGCGGGGTCGTTAACGAGGGTCCTGTGTCGGTAGAGGCGTAGCCGACTTTAGGTTGTTATATCATTTATCTTGTTATCTTTTAAGTAGGGTAAGTTTTTATCTTTTAGTCTTTAATTAGATAGTTTCTTAGTATAAATACCCTTGTTCTAAGCTTAGGCAAGGGGTGTCATATTAGTTTTACGAGAAGTCGAGTAAGGGGAAAAATACCGGACTGAGTTCGATCGAGAGAGAATACTTAGGGTCGGTGATTGGATATTTTGCTCGGTGTTCTTAAGTGTTTTCGGATTCAATGAAGTTTATAAGATGATATTTTCTTATTAATCTCAAGTAAGTTTAGTTATGTTTTCAATGTCTTCTTTGATTAAAGTTGTTTGCTTTATTTCCATGAGTAGTGAGTAGTCTTCTTATCTAGGGTCGGGGTTGAAACCCGTCATAGATGTGCATGTTTGAATAAGTAAGTCGATGTTTTTATTGCCTTTTATCTATTAAATTGCTTGTTGTGCTTATGCTTAGATGATAGTCGAGGTAATTTGAGTTTTCAACTTGATCGAAAGAGAAAGTTGTGAATTTGAAAGTTGATATTATTCGTTAACGAATGTTTCGAGCTTTGTATTCAAAACAAGTGATAGAGTGCATTGATTTATGAAAATTGATTGATTTGCTTGTTGGTCAGCAAAAGTTGATATAATTTATCTTTAAAGGCATGATCTTTATCTTCATATAAGTTTTTATGCATAGCTATGCCGTGGTAACTGATAGAGCATATAAATATAGGTTTTAGAGCATGTTTTTATTCTCGTTTTATGCATTTCTAGCAAGAGTTTTGCTTTAAGTTGTAGTTTAAGTTTTATTTCGGTTTAGTTCAGAATCTACGCGTTTCTATGCTATATTGAAGGTTGGAAGGTGAAGCGTGGTTGATGTGAAGCTAAGGACCGGAGCTTAGGGGACTATGGTGGAGTTTGATGAAGCTTAGACTGATACAAGATAAGATTGAAAGAACTAAGGCCCAAGAGCTTGTGTGAGAAGAACGCTTAAATCCGGACTATGCATTGGCATTGTTGTTTCGACACCTCTATCTTGCAATGCTTGGTTTGGGAGATACAGTGGTCGGATGAAGTTGAATTTGGTATCACTGGAAAGCTAATGCGAAGAGCTACAATTCATATTTACTCTAAGTCCAAATTCCAACTTTAAGGGGGTCAAAACAGCCTCTAAAGTGTCACTAAAGTTGTTGCAGGCAAAACGCGGGCAATAGGGGCCATTCCGCGACCGCGCTTTGAGTGCACTTGACCGCGCTTCGGCGCGTTTGTACGACGCTGACTCGGGCCTTCGTGTGATCTTTTGGGGAGACTTTATTAGTACTTTTGGATATTTTTAGATACGATATAAATACTTTTCTTAGGGTTTCTTTGGGGGATATGCTATCTATTGTTCTTTGTTTTTACGCTAGTTTGAATTTGAGATTTGTGGGAGACAAAACCCTAGTTTTGCAATTGAAGAGAAATCAAACTCTTGTAAGTTTAATTCTTCTTTAATGTCTTATTCTAGCTAAATTTCCCATGTCCAACTAGTTAGTTGAAGTTGTATGCATGATCGATTGTGAGATTTGAATTATTTCAGTTTGCCTTGACTAGATTGAATCTCTCCGTGCTTGATTGATTAAATTCACTAAGGATTATAATAGTTTAATCACCTATTCTATTTCTAGGTTGAATTACAACTAGAATAATTAAATAGACGGTGAAATTTGATTATTCATAGATGAATTCTTTGATTAAACTTTTAGACGATGGAATAATTTTAATCAAAGGCGGAGAATTTAATCACAAAAGTTCATGAATAGACGGTGGAATTCATGAATTATGTTTCTATTGAATGCTTTAACTTAATTGCATGATCAATTGACATAGAAGGTTTCTAGGTTAATTGCTTAAAAGGTTGTTAAAGACGGTGTATATTGATAACCACTTTAAGTTTGATTTCATAAATTCACAATAGATTAGTCAAGGAAAATCGAAATAAGAATAATCAAGGATCAAAACTCATGTATGCAATGGATATGAACCTAGTTGGACGCTTTTCTCTATATTTGAATCTTTAACTGTTTTACTTTATTTGCTTTATTTACTTAGATTGTTAGCTTGAAACCATAAAAAAATCCCCCTTTCTCTTAGTAATATTATTTAAATACAAGTAATCTGAGTCCTTGTGGGTTCGACCCTTGCTTCAACTTTACTCAGGTTAGGAAGTTAGGATATTTCTTTGACAGTGCTTTTACAGCGACATAAAAGTGCTCGTCAGTAACCCTTGTCCTAGATCTTTTATTTCATTGAGTTAGTTTGTTTGCTTTCGAATCATTAGCTATCGAGTTCACTTACCCTCGGTACCGAACCTGCATTTTAGGTCGTTAGTTGTCTGTGTTCGTAGGTTTTCCAGGTTCGTTAACGACCCTGACAAGGTCGTTAACGAGGTTGGTCGTAGCTGTTTTAGCCTGTTTTGCTTTGTTTTATTTCTTGTTTTAGTAGTTGATAGACAAACAATCGTACTTCCCGTGGAACGATCCTGACTTCGCTATACTCATCGGGGTCTTGACTACAAATTTTATTTGTTGTTAAGTAAATCCCTCTCAACAACAGTCCAACACACAAACACATGAATTCTACAGTCCAATACATAACCAATTAGTCATCCATACAAACTACTACGCACCCACACACACACTCTCTTCCAGTCATCCATACACATCCTTATGCGACAATGCAACCCTTCTCCATCATTGCATTCTACGTGACAATGCAACCCTTCCTCATCATTGCGTGTCATTTTGGCAATGCAACCCTTCTCCCATCATTACATGTCGGTTCTCAATTAAAGAATAGAGAAAACATTCACAACATTTCACATACAATATAACTATTTAAAAAAGGATTGCACACATATCACATAAATATAACAAGCTTTTATAAATAACAATTAGGGACTAGTTTGATAGCTTACATATAGGTGTAGTTTAGATGCATGTTTTATGTTGGTTTTTCATAAATTTTTGTTAGTTTTAGTTGGTTTTAGTTTAGTTTCTAGGATCTTGTGTTTTCGGGTAGATTGCACTAGTTTGTTCGATTTTGCAGGTCTCTATGTTTATGAGCAAAAGCGGGATGGATTATAGTTGATCATATATAGTGGTGGTTAGAAGAGTTGAAGTGAGCTAGGAGATGGTGCAAAGGAGCATTGAAGAAGTTAGAGTGAAGATCATTGAAGAGAAGAAAACACGGCTTGCAAGGAAGGATGTCAGCCCGAGCAATTCACACAGACGCTAATTGTGCGGGTTAGCACGATATTACGCGGTCGCGTAATTTGAAGTCAAGCCGCACAATTTGGAATTTCACGCGGAAGTGATTAGGCCGACTTGTGGGCTGAGTTTTGGTCCTTGTTTTGATATTTGTCCGAAGTGTGCTTGTTTGTAGGCTTTTGAGGATATGTTTATTTGGATAATTTTAGTACTTTAAGAGTCTAGTTAGTTTCTATCTTTTTCATAACTTAGAATATAATTTTGGAGGTTAGGGTTTTCTCTCTTTCAACGAGAAAACTCTGAACCTTTTGTAAGTTTTCTTAATTCAATTATACATTGCTAAATCCTTTGTGTTTGACTAGTTATTGAAATGATAGATTGCATATTATTGTGATGTTTGATTGATTTTCAACAACTTGAATAGGTTTTACTCCTTGTGCTTAATTGAATCAAAGTTATTCTAGGGTTTTGTTAGCTTGATCACCTAATAGAAATTCTAGGTTAATTTACAACTAATTTGATTAATGCTCGTTCGGGGTTGATTGGATAAAGTAGCATCTATAATTGTTTGGACTCGTTCGGGCTATTCAGTTATAGAAAGGAATAAATCCACAATTAACTTGAATGACTGTTTGCTTCAAATGGTTGTTTCTATTGATAACTTGACTCGTAAAGATGTTGTTTAATTGAATCTAGACGTTGTTTTAGGTTGTTAAATGATTAGGGTTGTTTAGACTGTTAGTTCTTTCAACTAGATCTGAAGTTTGGGTCATAATCCGTAGTAGGATCATAATCTACAATAGATTATTCAAGTGAATTGAGAATCAAGAGAATCAATGATCAATAAACATATCTATGATGGATTTAACTAGTTGAACACTTGTCTAACTTTGCATTCATATTTACTTTTTAGTTTGCATCTTAGTATAGATAATCATTCACAACCCCCACCCCCCCATATTTAATTTACTTGGCACGCAAGTAAGAACATAAATACACGAGTCTATATGGGATCTACCCTTACTTACCATTCTACTAAGTTTGGTTAAGTTTGGATTCTTTGGTAGGTATTAACGACCACGAAAATACCTCATCATAGTTCCCTAAAACCAATCCTACATGCATGATGCAACGTCTAACATGATGTCATGAACTGAATAAAAACCAAGCAAGTCATAGAACGACTTACCTTAAAAAAAAATTCTTGTCGAATGCAAAATACTTGATACTGAGCAAAGTGGAATCATAGGAAAATTCACAACAAAAGAAATTCAATCCACGAACCGAACCCTAGAGTTCCTAAGAAAATTGTAGGACTAAAAACGACTTAGGAAATTGATATTTTGAACAACTGATCTTTCACCTCCTATAGCCACAACAAACTAACTTGGGACCCAACAAATGAGACTCATAAATCACCAACCAATGAACTTGTACTCCTGGATGCAGCCTCGATTGCTAACACGTCCATATGTTCCTTCCTAAAAAGACATTTATTTTTAGTATTATTATTAGTCATTAACATGGGCCCACAACTTAACTAAAAACCTATTTACAACAACAAACGAACAAGGCACACAACTTAAAATAGAATATCTCGTGGAGACACTTGGAAGCTTACCACTCACATAAAAATTTAATTGGGATTACTTACAAATTAGTGATTAATGAGACCTGCTTCCGGTTACACGACAACAAAGGGTACACCACAATTTCCAAAGGGCCGAATTACAAACTTTTACACAATGAAACCCTAATTCCTTTACAACAATTCTAAA
Organism: Fallopia convolvulus; assembly: GCA_964016875.1. Taxonomy (NCBI): domain Eukaryota; kingdom Viridiplantae; phylum Streptophyta; class Magnoliopsida; order Caryophyllales; family Polygonaceae; genus Fallopia; species Fallopia convolvulus. The sequence goes on from OZ024720.1 coordinate 6,466,102, forward strand.
CCAGGATTGCAAAAGGGCCGAATATACCAAAATTTTTACATACTCGAATTAAACATCAGAATACTAATTAAACGACACAACAATTTGCACACATACTAGAATAATTCCAAATAAATAGAACTCAAGGCGCCCACCTCTAACCAAAGAACTCTCGATATGGCTTCTGGATTGCCCGGAAATACCCCGACGACGACGGTGGTCACAAGACGTGAAGATAATAGCGCTCGGGCGGCCTAGATGTATTGTCGAATCTAACCATAAAAATTGTTTGAAACAGGGAAAAAGGAAATAAAATTGGAAAGGAGAGGAGCCGAACAGCACTACCTCTAACTATCTTGTTCTTCTCGACAAAGATCTAGGTCGCCACTCAGTCGTCGGTAGAAGAATGGCATAAGGAATTGTGATTCGATATTTACCTATGCGTGACTCGCCGGCGACAACGTAGTTAGGTCACAAGGAGGAAGATGGAGACAGAAAGAAATGGGGAGAGGGCTTAATGATCACACAAAGGCGACGACACCCATGGAAGGGCTAGGTTTGCCTCGCGCAGATCTTGATCGATCTGTAAAACCAAACCAGAAGAGAGTTGAGACATGACTCGAGTCGGAAAAGAAAAGAATGAAGAAACGTGGAGGAATAAGAGTGGACGCAGCTCACCGACGGTCGGCGGATGGCGAACGGCGAGCTCGGGACATGCGGATTCGATGACTCCCTTAGTTTTCCTCCTTTGACTGGTGTACGGCACTAGGGAACAGGTCCTCTGAAGTGCAGAGTAGGTAGAAAAACTAAGGAAGGGGTGTTATGCAACTAGGTTAAATCGGCTTCTAAAGCTGATCCTAAACTTGGGCTTTTAAACCCACACTCCCCCAAGATATAATCGGGCCTCCACTCAACGTCTATAAGGCATGTGAGATTTTGAGCCCCTTTCCTTGTAAAAACGAGGATAGGCTTAAAAATGGTCCAAAAAAGGAAAATTGGAGCGAACGGAAATTATTATCAAAAATCCGAGTATTACAAACATTATGTTTACAAAAATTTTGTGGGACCAAAATAGTATTCCTAGTATTGTATGTGGATGACATACTACTCATTGGGAATGACATTCCTATGTCGGAGTTTGCATAGAATCGGCTTAAGAAGTTTCTCAATAAAGGACTTAGGAATGTAATTGATGTTAGTGTTTTTAGTCTGGTTTTAGGTGTCTTTCTTAGGTTGTTTGGTTTAGTTTTAGAAGGTTTAGAGTTAAGTTTGTGTGTTTTTGGATAAGTTTGCATATTTTGTGAAAAGTATGGAAGCTACTCCGTTTTGTGTCTTTTGTAGGTTTTTTAAGCGGAAAGGAGCATTTTCAAGTGAAGCTGAAGTCAATTGGTGAAGGATGGAACGCATAGAAGAAGGAAAGGAAGAGTGCATGTTAAAGATCAAGTTGAAGTTCAGAAAAGCCATGGAAAGAGTTCAAAAGAGTCGAAACAGAGAGCTCGTTACCGACCTCTGAGGGTCGGTACCGAGCTGAGCATCGAGTTTTTATCCAAAGAATTCAGCAAGTGCCTACCGACCCTGTGCAGGTCGTTACCGAGGTGACCTATGTCGGTAGAGCATCGCCGACTTTCGGAATTAATATCTTTTATCTTGTAATCTTTTTAGTTTAGAAAGTTTTTATCTTTTAGATCATTATTAGATAGCTTTCTCTAGTATAAATACCTTGTTTTGGTTCTAGTTTAGAGAGGTTAGCAAGTCGTGAGAGGAACGAGACGTTAGTTGGGGATTTCAAACCTGATTTCGATCTAGAGAGAGAAAGAAGGTCATGATCGAGGTTGCTATTGTTGTTCTTCTTTTATTTCGAGTTTGAACGTGTGGTTGTAAGATGATATTTATTAATTTCAAGTAAGTTTTACTTTTCAATGTTCTCTTTTAACTTAGTTGTTTGCTTTGATTCAATCATGAGTGAGTAGTTCTCTTTTCTAGGGTCAGGGTTGAAGACCGACATAGTTGTGCATGATTGAATGAATGTGTTGATGTTTTGGTTGCCTTTTATCTTTTGAATACTTGTTTGTGCTTATACCTAGACGATAGTCGAAGTAATTTAAGTTATTTGCTTGATCGAAAGAAAAAGTCTTGAACTTGAATGTTGATATTGTTCGATGACGAAAGTTTCGAGCTTTGGATTCAAAACAAGTAGTACAGTGAATTGATATATGAAAGTTGATTGATTTGTTTGATTAGCCGACGAAAGTTGATAGATTTATCTTCAAAAGCATGATCTTTATCCTTCACATGAGTTTAAATGCATAGCTATGACGTGGTAGCCCTTGTCCTAGAGCTTTTTATCCTCTGGTTTTCTTACATTCTGCATTCGTATACACTTGTTACCGAGGCAATTGGATCGGTACTGAGCATGCATTTGCATCATATTATTTGTTCTGTTTTGGTAGAAATTCAGCATCGTTACCGACCTTGACAAGGTCGATACCGAGGTCTGTCATAGCTGTGTTTGCCTTTTTTTTCTTTTTTTTCTTGTTTTCCTAGTTCGGTAAACAAACAACCTTGCTTCCCATGGACGATCCTGAGTTCGCTATACTCATCGGGGTCTTGACTACAAATTTATTATTTGTCGGGAAACCCTCACAACAAATTGGCGTCGTTGTCGAGGAAGCAATAATGTTTGTTTGTTTACCTGTGGGTCTGGGAATAGCCTGACCCCGTTTTTGTTTCTAATTTTGTTTTCTTTTGTCTGTTTTCTCAGCTTGTGCCAGCAGGACATCGCAGGATCGAGTTTGATAACACCGGTTATAATTCTGAACCTAAACGCACCCTGCACCGCAGAAGAAGAGGAAACCAAGCCATGTCAATGACTCCTAAACAGATGGAACAACAGATGGCCGCTCTCCAAAGGTAGATGGAGGCGTTACAAGCTGATCGAGACGCCGTTGCCACAACAGCTGAATGAGAGCGAGTAAACACTACACGTCACCGAGAGGACAATGCCGGTTTACAGGAGCAGTTGAATGCCTATCTGAGGAATGTCAAACAATATATGCATCCAAAACTGAGGGTGCCAGAGTCTACAATCGTGTTTCCGGAGATAGACAAGACTTTTGAGATCAAGTCTTAATATATATCCTTAATTAAAAGGCTCAGTTTGAAGGGAAACCTACTGAGTGCCCTATGGAACATATTAAAAAATTTCTTGATTTATGTGACACTATTGGTGCTGAAGGTGTCTTGCTAGAATATGTTCTATTAAAAGCTTTCACGTGGTCTCTTACTGGAAAGGCCCTGAGCTGGTTGGAGAGCTTACCTCCTAAGTTTATCCGGACTTGGAAGGCTTTGTATGATCAATTTCTTACAAAGTTTTTCCCTCCTGCCAAGACAACGGAGTTGAGAAAACGCATCACCTCCTATCACCAGCTGCCTAATGAGACCTTTGTAGAGACATGGGAGAGGTTCAAGGAGATGCTCAGACAGTGCCCCACTCATGGGCAACCCCTATATGTGCTCCAAGAAATCTTCTTCCAAGGGATTAATGCAGAAACAAAGAAGATACTACTTGCGGATTTATAGAGATGGATCCAACTGCTGCATGGGAACTGCTGGACAAGTTGTCTAACTACAATGCCATTTATGGGACCCAGTAGCCATCCCAGCCACAGAAGCGTCTCTACATGCCTAATAAAGACGAAGTTGATCCCGATGTCAAAAATCAATTTCTACAGGATGAGATCAACCGTCTATAGAAATAGGTAAGTTTTCTGAAAACCTCTCAACCTTGTCAAGAATGTGGCTCTTCTGCCCATAGTATTTCTGCTTGCACTAACATCGAGCAGGTTAGAGCCACTAAGACATATGTCGAGATGAACTATATGAGAGGTCAATACAGGAACCCGCCTAAAAAACATTGACAGGCTAAACAATTATCCAGCTTGGGGAAATCAAAATCCAAATCCAAGTTATGCAGCACCCGCTCCGGATAAAAGGTCTGCGCCGTATCGACCTCCAGGATATCAAGAGACACCATCTTGCGTACAAGGACTCTATGAAGGGATTAATGGCGTAATGAATGAAATCATTGGAGTCCAAGCCAACCTTAACAACCAGATGAAAAGATGGGGAGAGTTTGATGTTTGGAAAAAAAGAGTGTCAACTCACAGCTAGGAAACCTGGCTGCAAAAATTCCGAGGCCACAAGGGCAACTCCCGAGCCACCCCAAGGAGAACCCTAGAGGACAGATAGCAGCCGTACACCTCAGGAGCGGGAAGACACTACCGGATCGTGCCAAAGCGAAGGAGAAGGACCCCGATTTTGAAGAAGACGCCACGGCCCAAGTCGACAAAGGGCCAAAGAGGGTCGTTACCGAGCGTGAACCACTCGGTACCGATTCTCCCAGGGTCGTCACCGACCCCAACCCATGTAAGTTTTCTACACCGAGCTCCTCTCTTAATCCCACGCTCGATATCGACCCCACCAGGGTCGGTACCGATCCTTCTAAGGCACCGATCGACCCTATTGTCGACCCGGTAGCATCACCTCTCGAGCCCGCTTAGGCTCCGAGATTGATGAAGTCTCTCCCCTTTCCTACTAAGAAGTCTAAGGACTCAACTGAAGGCAAGTTTAACCTTTTTGTTAAGATTCTCCAAGGCTTAAATATTTCTATACCATTCGCTCAGGCCCTAAGCGAAATGCCGGCTTACACAAATTTTTGAAAGACATTCTTAGAAGGAAACGATCTATAACAGAGCTTACATATGAGGTTTGATCTATTACTCTTCCAGAAAAGCTAGGCGACCCAGGGAGATTTGCTATCACAATTGGCATAGGCAACCACCGTTTTAAGGCTTTATGTGATTTGGGAGCTAGTGCCAGTTTACTTCCCCTATCAATCTGGTCAAAAGCTAACACGGGACCTCTAGAACCCATGGACATGAGGCTATACATGGCGGACGGATAAATTGTGAAGGCTATAGGAGTTGTTGATGATTATCCCATTCAAGTGGGGAAATTTTTCATACCAAACGATTTCATTGTCCTCGATATGCCTGAAATTCCTCTAGTGCCCATCATTCTAGGCAGGCCATTCCTCGCTACAGCAGGCACTCAAGTTGACGTTCGAAAAGGACTCCTCACCTTTGACATAGGAGAGGAACGGGTAGAGTTCAGTCTAAATCAAGACGCCAATGACGTGACCGCTGTCGCTCAGATCGAGACATCCCAGCCCGAGCTTGACATGGTTGAGCCAGACGTTTCCCTTCCAATTAGCAAGGATTACGAGAGCGCCACCTTTACCGACCCCCTAGTGTCGGTACCAAGCTATTCGTACAGCAATACGATGGAGGCGGCACGTTTTGGCATGACACCGAGAAAGGCTTTGCTTCTGATGGGTTGATAACGACCTCAACTACCTCAGTGCCGACACCCTCACTAATGGATCGAGGTGACTATCCTAACTCTGGATTCACTATCACTGATCATGATCCTTCCTTATATCATATTCCTACACCATATCATGATATCTCTTCTATAGAGGAGTCGAAACCCCCGTGGTATTCAGATTTCACTAACCCTTGTGTAGGAATTTTGGGCATACTAACAATGCCTTTAACGCTAAGTATGGGATCTCTCAAAACCTCGACAAAGCCGAGAAGGAACCACCTTGATTAGCCAAGGTAAGTTCGTCGGGCTAACGACGTTAAAAATAGCGCTTACGAGAGGCAACCTTGTTTTTAGTTTTGGTTTAGTTTTCTTTCCCTTTTATTAGCTCTTTTTCCTAGCTTTCTTTTAAGTTTTTTTTTTGAGTTTTTTAGAAGTTTGCAAGATAGAATATTTTTGGCGCTAACAGGTCATAGGAAGTTGGGCTCGAAAGACGCTGAAAATGAGTTGCCCAGGCTCGGTACCGAGCTGAGAGGGTCCATACAGACCTGAGACGGCACGCAAATCCAGCGACGCGAGCAGGTAAGTTTCTAACCTAATCTATCTTCTATCTCCTACCCCCTTCACACCGCCACTTTCCCCTCCTATTAAAACCTCTCAAGCCTTCAATTATTCCTCACCACATCTCAAATTAAAAACCTTCAAAATCTCCATCGAATCTCACCGGAATTCTCACCCCAATCGATCGAGCACCATCGCGCACCCCAGTCCCGATCGCGACCCACTCTTTAACGAACACTACCTTTGTGATTCGTTACCGGAGCACTCAAGCCCTCGTTACCCTTCAAATTTCGATTTTTGTTCTTCAAAATCCCAATCTACGGTATGATTTCTAAACCCTAACTCTTTTCTTGAAGTTTCATGGTAATTTGGGGTAAAATGCATATCTAAATCTTGTATGAGAAAATCGGTTTGCATGTGTATATTGCATTGTGCTTCTAGTGCTTCTTTGATTGGTGATTGATCTTGATTTAAATTTGGTTATTCTTGCTTGATTTGCATTGAATTTTGATAAGGAAAGCATGAAGTAACTTGTTCTTGAATTGATTGATTTTCACCATGAATTTCGGCACTCATTGGCATGATTAGATAGGGTTTCGAGCAAGTATGAGGTTTCATGTTCTAGATTGTGTGTTTCTATGTGAAATCGTGGTTAGATTTGTGCTGAATTGTTGGAAATTTTGAGATTTGGAACTCGGAATTACTTGTATAGTGTTCTCGCCCAGGCTCGTTATCGACCTGAGAGGGTCGGTAATGACCTGAGAATGCTCAGATTTGGAACCAAACCCATAAACCTCGTTACCGACCCAATTGGGTCGGTACCGAGGTAAGTCGAGACCATTTTTTAGTGTAAGTATGGGGTTTTAATGTTTTGGTTTGTGTGGATCTTATCTTGTGATTTCCATGTATTTGTAGGTACCAAATGGCAAGCACTAGCCGAGCTAACGTTAGAGCCGGAAAGAAGAGGAGGACTCAAAGGTCCCCATCTCCTCCACGAATAGACGATGTCGTGCTGTCTACTCGGGAGCAAGTCAAGGTCTTTGATTCTGTCTTTCAAAAGGACTACTTCACTAGGTGGTTCTCGAGATCAAGCGCCAAGGCCATTGGGATCTACGATGATGTCAAGCATGCCTTCGCTATTCTTGGTGGGCCACATCTATTGAAGAAGGGGGCACACCGCACTACCCGGCCCTAACCTCCGAGTTCATAGCCACTCTCCAATGAGCTTCAAGACCAAAACTTCGGTTGGAAAGATCAAGTTCCGGTTGGGCAATGCCGACCACGAGTGCACCATGGCCCAGTTCAATCAGCTCCTAGAACTCCCCCCCCCCCACTCTAAGGATTACAAGGCCGGGGATTTCAAGGTCACTGATACATGGAGCTATATCTACGGGGAAGTCAATTCTTCCGCACCGGCACTCCCAGGGGAAAACATCATCAACCCAATCTTCCGGATCATTCTTCGAGTCTTGGGCGCCATATTTTGGCCAAGAAGGAGCTTTTAAGACCGACAAGGTTGGAGGTTGCATGCCTCCGCACCATTCTATTCGAGGACCCCGCCCCTTTGAATTTGGGGTATGAATGGTTGAGATATGTCGAGAGGCACGGGGACAAATCCAAGGAAGTATGGTGTGGAAACTTAGTGAGTCTTTTGGCGGAGAAGCTCGGTGTCGACCTCACAAGCTACACTCATCATCTTCCCCAGAAGCTAGACTCCAAGTATTGGTTCTCTTCTGGCATCTTTGTGAGGACGCAAGGTGGAGTTGCCACCAAGGTACTTGGGCAAGATGTGCCTCTCACTAAGGCCAAGTTGGAATTGTTGTATTTGCCAAACTGGTATGAAGCTTGGACATGACATCCGTTCCCGTTGGAGAATAAGCCACAAGATGAGCCATCATTGCGGGAGTACGAGACAAGATATGATAGGGAAGAGGTTGCTATGGATGAAGACGGGGCAGCTACGGAGGAGCTCGATAACGAGGATGATAACCTCGGTATCGAGGTCCTTGGCGAGGATGATGACCTCGGTAACGAGCAAACTGGGCTCGATACTTAGTATTTTGAAGTCAATACCGAGGCATTCAGCTTCGGTAACGAGCAAGTGCCTCCGCCTACCGAGCCTCAGTCGTACGGTATGGTGCCCTACAACCTGGTGATTTATCAAGACCACTTCCAGCCCCAAGATCACTACCAACCACCTCCTTAGCCCATTTATTCTGGTTCAAGTGTTCCACCTCCATGGGCCGATGATTTGTCTTTCTAGATGCAGCAGCTCAACCTGCAGCAGACACATTTTACCCAACGGATGGAGCGTTGGGAGGGTGTCTATGCAGCTCACATGGCTTTAGACAATGCGAGGCATCAACATGCAGATGCTCGTTGGAGGACGATGGAGCAGTGGGTGACGATTGATGAGGAGCGTTGGAGGACCATGTATGAGTTCATGGGCAACTTTGAGCGCCAGTTTCCACCACCACCACGGCGATGATTCAACTTTCAAAGGCTGTTTCTTCCGCTTCAAATCTTATCTTGTGAGTTTCTTTCTTTTCCCTAATCTTTTCTTTTGCTTAGATTTATTACAGTGGGGACACTGTAATTTTAAGTATGGGGTGGGGAGAAAACCTGCTTGTTTGTTTCTTTGTTTGTTTTGTTGCTTGGTTTTGTTCTTTGTTTAAGTTGTCTTTGTTTTTAAAAAATAAAAAAAATCACAAAAGAAAATGAAAACTGTTGAAAAATCCAAAAAGATTTTTAGAATGGATAAGTATCATGTTTTTTGGTTCTATGATAGTTAATTGCTTGCATGACCATGTAATTTCCTTTCAGCATGTTTTTGATGATGTAGCCTGATTCTTATTATGAATTGTTTTATAGAGGAGTAGCATATGATGATATTGAGCATGTATAACTTTTAGCATGAGTAGTTGCAATCCAACAAAAAATTAACCTTGTGAGTTCTTTATTTTAGCCTCTTCTTTTCATGTGTGATTTACTCTCTTTATACATATTATCTCTTGGAATTGTGATGGTTATCTATTTCTTGAGACCTGTATAAGATATTTAGTTCATTACTTGTGAAATTCATATGATAAAGAACTTATTTTTATGAGCCTTATTTATCCCTATCCACCTTGTACATGATCCTTCTTTTTTACAACCAATTTGAGCCTTATAGCCTTTTATTTTCAGCTCCACAAAATTATTTCCCTAGCCAAGATAAGCTTGACCCTATTCGGGGATTAGGACTTAGTTGGAGAGGTACATTTTGAAAAGTGAAAAATGTTGTGATTTGGTTCAAAATAAGGGTTTTGGGAGGGTAGATTGGAAGTCTCTTGTTTTATTTTGTGAAAAGATCTCTTGATTAAAGAATATGCACAATAGAAAGAGAGGAAGAAAAAAGAATGTTTGGATCGATACCGGCCTATGTGGGCTCGGTACCGATAGTGAAAAGAAGAAAAATAAAGGAAAAGTGAAGCTCGTTATCGACCCTCTCAGGTCGGTAACGAGGTAAGTCGTGAAGTAAAAAAAAAGAGAAAATGTAGAGAAAGAAAAGAAAGAGAAGGAAGATGTGCAGTATGTTTAAAATTAAAACCAGAGATTCTTTATGTTTATATGAGGCTTTGTAGGATTTAAAGGTAAGTGAAAGAGAGATTAATGTTTGAGTGAGTTTGGTATGTTGTTTTGAGAAATTTTGGATGTGTGTTAGTTTTTAGGAGTCTTTAATCCCGGATATTATTAGCACCACATAGCCAAAATATTTTCACGCCTTATTGTTATTACCAAGCCCCGTTACAACCCGGCCGAATGGAAACTTCTATGAAGTACTTCATTGAGCCTAAGTTCTCTTGATGATTTTTGCTTCTTTTGACAAATCTTGGGTGGAGAGTTTGGTGATATAAGTTCCAATTTCTATGAGTTTTTGCATATACGATTGAGTTGAGAGATTGAATTTATAGCCCAAACACTTGAGAGTTGAGTGAAACACTTTATCCTTGGTGAGGTTGAATTGTAGTTGCTTATGTCTATTAGTGCTTATATTTGTGTGATGAAGTTAATAGTCATTTGCTATTTTTGTTATGTTTTGATGTTGCTTTTTAGATGATGGTTATTTCTTGATAAGCATGATGTTTGGTTTTGGTTATTGTTTAGTGATTGTTTGAGGACAAGCAAGCTTAAGTATGAGGTATTTTGATGTTCGTGTTTTTAGTCTAGTTTTAGGTGTTTTCTTATGTTGTTTGGTTTAGTTTTAGAAGGTTTATAGTTAGTTTTGTGTGTTTTCGGATAAGTTTGCATATTTTGTGAAAAGTATGGAAGCTACTCCGTTTTGTGTCTTTTTGTAGGTTTTTGAAGCGGAAAGGAGCATTTTCAAGTGAAGCTGGAGTCAAGTGGTGAAGGGTGGAATGCATAGAAGAAGGAAAGGTAGAGTGCATGTTAAAGATCAAGTTAAAGTTCAACAAAAGCCATGGAATGAGTTCAAAAGAGCCGAAACAAATAGCTCGTTACCGACTTGTGAGGGTCGGTACCGAGCTGAGCATCGAGTTTTTATCCAAATAATTCAGCAAGTGTCTACTGACCCTGTGCAGGTCGTTACCGAGGTGACCTGTGTCGGTTGAGCAGCGTTGACTTTCGGAATTAATATCTTTTATCTTTTAATCTTTTTCGTTTAGAAAGTTTTTATCTTTTAGATCTTTATTAGATAGCTTTCTCTAGTATAAATACCTTGTTTTGGTTCTAGTTTAGAGAGGTTAGCAAGTCGTGAGAGGAACAAGACGTTAGTTGGGGATTTCAAACCTGATTTCGATCGACAGAGAGAAAGAAGGTCGTGATCGAGGTTGCTATTGTTGTTCTTCTTTTGTTTCGAGTTTGAATGTGTGGTTGTAAGACGATATTTCTTAATTTCAAGTAAGTTTTACTTTGCAATGTTCTCTTATTACTTAGTTGTTTGTTTTGATTCAATCATGAGTGAGTAGTTCTCTTTTCTAGGGTCGAGGTTGAAGCCCGACATAATTGTGCATGATTGAATGAATGTGTTGAAGTTTTGATTGCCTTCTATCTTTTGAATACTTTTTTGTGCTTATACCTAGACGATAGTCGAAGTAATTCAAGTTTATTGCTTGATCGAAAGAGAAAGTCTTGAACTTGAATGTTGATATTGTTCGATAGCAAAAGTTTCGAGCTTTGGATTCAAAACAAGTAGTAAAGTGAATTGATTTATGAAAGTTGATTGATTTGCTTGATTAGTCGACGAAAGTTGATAGATTTATCTTCAAAGGCATGATCTTTATCCTTCACATGAGTTTATATGCATAGCTATGTCATGGTAGCCCTTGTCCTAAAGCTTTTTATCCATTGATTTTCTTACATTCTGCATTCGTATACACTCGTTACCGAGGAAATTGGATCGGTATCGAGCCTGCACTTGCATCGTGTTATTTGTTCTGCTTTGGTAGAAATCCAACATCGTTACCGACCCTGACAAGGTCGGTACGAAGTTCTGTCATAGCTGTTTTTGCCTTGTTTTTGCTTTGTTTTCTTGTTTTCTTAGTTCGGTAAACAAGCAATCTTGCTTCCCGTGGACGATCCTGACTTCGCTTTACTCAACGGGGTCTTGACTACAAATTTATTTGTTATCGGGAAACCCTCCTGATAGCTTGCATATAGGAGTAGCTTAGTTACATGTTTTATATATGTTTTAGCTAGTTTTAGGTTGGTTTTAGGAGTAGCTTATTTACTCTTGCATATTAGTTTAGAATTTCATTCATAAAACCCCTCGTATTAGTTACTTGGCACTAAAGCAATAACACATTTACATGAGTCTATGTGGGTTCGACCCTTACTTGCCGCTCTACTGAGTTGGTTAAGCTAAGGTTTCTTTGATAGGTATAACGACCACCGAAAATACCTCATCAAATTTGGCGCCGTTGCTGGGGACTCGTCGCTATTTTTGTTTTTACTTTTGTGCTATTCTTGGTGTTGTGAACCTATCTTACGGTTCATAACACTTGTGCTACTAATCTATCGCTTTGTTCGATTGTAGGCAGTTGCAGGATGAACACTTCCATGTGTTTGAACTTGGTACTTGGGGATTACAATATAGTGATAGAGAGGTAAACATGGGTGTTATCCATGTTATGACTTTTGAGGCAAGGGGATTGGCTGACTACATGAGTAATGAGAGGCTTTTATTTATGGGACCTGAGGAATGCTGGGATTTCTTCTGTTTCATGAGCTATCAGAGTTTTTTGGTCGAGTCATCTTCCCAACCACCCCATCCGGTTGATAAGTCTCTTGAGGATATAATCAGGGATCTCTCCAAAGGGGCAGATACTTTAATCAAGGAGCACTATGAGTCTTGTTCTTCATATTTTCATTCCACAATCTCATGTCCTTTTGAGTTGTGTGAAAGGAGTGGTGGAATCACATTGGAGTCAAACGATCATGAGTCAGACACTCAGATTCAAGTTGAGGAGCAATCTACTACACTTGATGTGAGTTATGAAGATGAATTTGATGCCCAACATGAATTCACACCTATAAGGCAAGTTGAGCAGATCATCACAGAGCCAAAGGAAGTTTGTGCTGGCATAGAGATTCTTATAGAGCTTAGGGAGCCTGAATCATCTTCACTCACGTGGAGTAAATTGCTTGGGGGTTTTAAAGTTTTGGAAGAAGACTCCTTTGTCGACCAAGATGACTTCTTTGTTGACGAAGTAGACGGCCATGAGGGAGAGAATCAACATGATACACCTGTTAAGGTTCCCGTTGTCATGGTGCACCCTATGCTAGGCCTTGACATCCCATGCTTTAGTTTCCCCACCTTCTCACATCAGGAGCTTATGGAGTTCCAAGATGAGGAGACAAGCCTACAACACAAGGTGGATGTTGAGAAGTATATAGACTTCATCTTTGATAAAAGTGGTATTGCTGACAAGTGCTTTGATTCATACTGTAAGTATTTTCTAAAGCCACCACTTGTGCTAAATTTATTTGAGCAATTGCCATCTCATGCAAATTGGGCACATGTGTTTGATAAGTTAAAACGGTCTTTGAATGCTATATTATGCTTAATTGATTTACCAATGTGTTAATTATGCTTTTCTAAGATGTGTGCACAGGGCTTTGACAGGTTATTAAGGGCATTAACAATGTCTAATCTTGTCTAATCATGCTAAGAGTCAAGCTAATGACGTTAAATAAGCGCTTCTTGGGAGGCAACCCAAGGTTTAGAGTAGATTTACTTTTCAGTTAATCTTTTGCTTTTTAGGTAGTTTTTTTTGTGTGTGTTAGATATCCCAGGTCTGAAGATTGATAACCCGAAGAACCATCACCGTCGGATTTCCCGCCTCACTACCCGGATAGCTAGTTTCTTTGTGAGTTTTTCTCTTTACTTTACTTTTTACTATACTTTGGGGACAAAGTATGTTTTAAGCATGGGGGAAGGAAATTAGTTGTTGCATTGCATGTAGTTGCATTAGATTAGGTCATGTTTAAAAAATTTGCATGCATTGATTAAAAATCCTGAAAAATGAAAAACAAAATCAGAAAATTGAAAAAAATACAAAAATATTGCATTTAGGTTCTTATTTCCCCATTGTTTGATTCCTCTTGTTTCTCTAAGTTGAGTATGAGTTCTAACCCATGATTTGCATGATTTACTGAATTTGATATGATATGAGCATGATCATTGATTAAATGACTTGATTATAGGATGGAGCATGTATATAGCTTGAGTATTTGATTCATTCTGAAGTTCTAGACAAAAAAAATTAGCCTTGTGAGATATTTTTGGCCTTTTATGATATATTTGTTCTCTACATTCTTGAGTGTATCACCATGATTATCTAGCTCTAGAACTTGCGTTAATACTCTTTGTCAAGACTGCTTTATATGATTGAATGCATGGCATTAAGATGATTGAGGCAATGTTTCTTATTAGCCTATTATTTCCCTTCCTACCTTACAAGATCCTTGTTCTTGACACCCTTTTCTTTTGAGCTTGAAGCCTATTTTTTTTATTAGCTCCACAAAATTTTCCTAGCTGAATAAGCTTGACCCATAATCCGGGATTTAGGACTTTAGGTTTTGGTTGTATTGTGTGAGTTTGATGTAAGTATGGGGGAGTTGGAGAAAAAGTGGGAGAAAAGAGGAAATAAATTCTTGGTTGCAAAGTGAAAAAAAATGAAGATGAAAAGTTTCTGCAAAGCAAAAGAAAGAAGATTTGAGCTCAATTGTAATTAATCTTCATTAGTGTGAAAGAAAGAGTTGAAAAGAGGCAAAAGAAAAAAAGAAAAAAAAAAGAAGCAAAGTGTTTGAATGTAAATGTATGGAGTTGAGAAAGAAAAGTTTGGGAGAAGTAAGAAAGAAAGTGTAAGGTTTGGGTTTAGGATTAGTCCTTTATCCCGGATTTAGCACCACAGGCCAAATATTATCCCTTCCAAATTTCTCTTTACCTTGGCCCCATTACAAGCCGGAAAAAGACCTCATGATTTTTGTTATGTATTTGATCCCCCAGCGGTGGAGATTTAGAACTCTGATGCAAGCACATGGTAGTCTAGTTGTCATGGGTGATTTTTGAGTGAAACATGTCCTTTATACACTTGAGAGTTGAGTGCAAAGACAATTTCCTTGGTGAGGTCTGGAATGAATGAATGGTCTTTACTTTTTGCTTACCATAATGCGTGTTGAGAAGTCTTGGTTGGGTTTTTAATTATATGTGAAATGCTTGTTTGACTTGAGATGGATGTATGATTGCATTTCTATGGTGTGATTTGGATTTATGTGTTGCTTGAGGACAAGCAAGGGTTAAGCATGGGGGAATTTGATAGCTTGCATATAGGAGTAGCTTAGTTGCATGTTTTATATATGTTTTAGCTAGTTTTTGGTTGGTTTTTATTTAGTTTTTAGGTTTTAGTCTTTTCGGGTAGATTGCGCTTGTTTTGTACAGTTTTGCAGATCTTTAGGTAAACAAGATTGGACGGGATGGATCTTAAATGATTATCATCAAGTTTGATGAAGCTTAGAGTGATACATGTGAAGATTAGAAGAGCTAAGACCCAAGAGTTTGTGGGAAAAGAACGCTTACATCCGGGCTATTGATAGCATGCATTTTAGTCTAGGATTAAGCATGTTTATTTCTTTAGTTTAGTTGCTTTTATTTTCTTTTCTTCTTGGTTTTATTGTCTTTTTAGTAGAATTTGTAGTTTCGGTTTCTACTCTTGCTTTGTTCGATTTCAGGATCATTTGGAGATGGATTCAAGGAGTTATGGCAACAACAAGGACAAGGACGAGTGGAGCAACCCGATAGGAACTGTCTAGGAGTCAAGCGGATGCAAGGAATTGAAGAGAAGATGGGCAAAAGCTCGGTAGAAGACACAGAAGAAAGCTCATCCAACGTTTTGAACGGAGCGGTCCACCAGGCAAAAACTCGGTCCAAGTCACGACCGAGTTTTGGACCGAGGGTTACAAAACTCGGTCCAGGTCACGACCGAGTATTGGACCGAGGGTTACAAAACTCGGTCCAAGTCACGACCGAGTTTTGGACCGAGTCGCGTCTTTTTCCGAGATTTCTCCTCCGCGTGTTTTATTTATTAATTTCGGGTCTTTTCTATCTTATGTTTTTAGGGTTTCATATAAATACTTGGAGATTAAGTTTGGATAATTATCAGGTTTTATTTTCTTAGTCTCTCTCTTTGGAAGAACCCTAGATTGGAGATTTGTGGATTTTTACAAGACTTGATTGGAAGTTGAATTGAGATCTATTGAAAAGACAATTGGTATGTTTCTCTTTGATTTGGATTGCTTTTCTCTTCATATTATGTCTAGCTAAATTCTTAGTTCTAAGGAAGGGTGAACCCAATGGTTTAGTAAGTAGATCTAAGGGTGATGTTTGGTTGAATTGATATTTGAATTGTTGTTTGATTCAACCTAGGATGCTTAATGACCTAATTTGCTTGAATTAGGAATCTTGTTATGATTTGAGACTGAGAGGAGATAAAAATAACAAGAGGTTGATTGAATTGAATTTACAAATTGTTAATTCATGCTACATCCCTAGGTTTGAACTTGTTGAATTATTTGTGAGAGAGTGACTTAATTCACATGTGGAACTTAACCTATCCTAGAAATTATTGATTGAGTAGTTCTAACGGAGTGCGAGAGCGGATGTTATTTCTATTGATTCACTGATCTCTAAAGAACTTAAAGGACTTAAATAAGGCTTGCTTTGTGCGAGAGTGACTGCTAGTCGAGTCTAGGTACATGCATTAATCGTCTGAAAAGAGTTAATGTTGACACTTGAGATAGTTAGTCCTTCAAACAACATTTGAATTGAAATCCAAATAAATATCACCGGTAATCTACTGAATAATCATTGTGGGGATCCTGACCTTGGAATGCTTTTCTCCATTGATAGTTTCTTCTTAATTTTGATTATAATTATTTCAGAATACAATTACAACTCCTTTTTCTTATTTTTGGCTTAGTCTACTGAATCGTGTTATAATCAATACTACAAAGTTCCCTGTGTTCGACACCTTGATCACTACAACCGAACCGTATACTTGCGGTGTAGAAAAATAGCCTATCAGCTATGCATTGGAGTTCTTCTTTCGACACCTCTATCTTGCAATGCATGGTTTGGGAGCTACAGTACTCGGATGAAGCTGAATTTGCTATCACTGGAAATCTAACTCGAAGAACTACAATTCATATTTTTACTCCGAGTCCAAATTCCAACTCGAAAGGGGTGAAAACAGCCTCTGAAGTGTCGCCTGAAATGCTGAACCGAGAGTGCCGCGGACATAACATGAACATACGCGGCCGTGCCACCCAAGAAGGAGACCGCGCCTCACATTCTGCTGCGGGGGAGTTGGAACGCGAGTTTTGGGCTTCGGGTTGGACTTTATTAGGTCTTTTCCGACTAGTTTAATGTAATTTCGGGATACTTTATCTTTGGATATCTTAGGGGTATTTAAACTTTGTTTTTAGTTTTCTCTCTCAATCATTATCATAATTTTGGAGGCTAGGGTTTTCTCTCAAGGAAGAACCTTTGAACCTTTGTATGTTTGATTTTAATTTCAATTATGCATTGCTAAATTTCTTTGTGTTTGGCTAGTTATTGATGTCATGAGTTGTATATAGTTGTGAGGTTTAATTGATTCTCAACGAACTTGAATAGAGTTTATTCCCTGTGCTTAAGAATGTAAACTAGGGTTTTGTTAGATTGATCACCTAATTGAACTTCTAGTTAAAACTGAATCTTATTAATTATCGGTTGGAGTTAGTTTGATCAAGAGTATACTTTAATCAATTTAATATTGGTTGGACAAGTTGGTTAAAGAAGGGAATAAATTCACAAATCACTTAGATGTCTGGTTGCTCTATGTGTTTGTTTCTATTGATAACTTGAAGCGTTATGTTGTTGTTTAATTGAATCTAGAAGGTCTTCTAGGTTGTTAAATAATTAGGGTTGTTAGATTGGTAGTTCTATCAACTAAATCTGAAGTTGGGGTCTTAATCCTTAGTAGGGTCATTATCCACAATAGATTATTCAAGTGAGAAGAGAATCAATGATCGACAAAGCAATATCATGATGGATTTAACTAGTTGAACATACTTTTCTCATATATTTACAATAAACTTTGCATTCATATTTTACTTTTTACTCTTGCATATTAGTTTAGAATTTCATTCATAAAACCTCCCATATTAGTTAATTGGCACTAAAGCAATAACACATTTACACGAGTCTATGTGGGTTCGACCCTTACTTGTCGCTCTACTGAGTTGGTTAAGCAAAGGTTTCTTTGATAGGTATAACGACCACCGAAAATACCTCATCACCTCCCAACAGTAATATTCGGGTTTTCGGAAACCCGATACTAAATTCTATTCACCCAAATTTCCTTTTTCTAGGCTATCCTTATCTTTTTCCTCTTTTAGTATTAGTTCCCAAAGGCCAACTTAAGGCCTATTTGAATGACCTAATTGAGAAGCCTAATTGATTCTACTAGCCGTCCAATTTTATTTATATCCCTTTTTCTTATTTCTTCATATCCTTCGTTAATTAGCCTTGTGTCGCTATCAAAGTCTTCTTCTTCTTGTTTTTGTAATCACCGACATCAGCTCCTCCCTACATCCTTTCACGAACTCGTCTCCAGCACCACTATTCCTCCAAACAAGTCGTGACTTCAAGTAGTTTGTTGTCATCCTCTCAGCTCGGTTGCACGTCGTTGTTTAAGTCGCGTCATCGGAGGATTATGAATCTGCATTGAGAATCGGTATGCAATGATGGGGAAGGGTTGTGTTGCCAATAGAAAATGCAATTATGGGGAAGGGTTGCATTGTCGGAATGCAATCATGCAGAAGAGGTGCATTGCCATGTAAGGATATGTATGTGTGTATGGAAGCATAAATGTTGTGTGTGTGTGGATGTGTAAAGGTGTGTGTGTGGATGTGTGTAGAAGTGTGTATGTGTGACTAACTGACTTAAGTATTTCACTTTGGAATTGATGTGTGATTGACTTGTGTGGTGTCATTGTTTGTTTCATGCTTGGATTTAAGGGGGCGTTTGGTAACTGGGTATGGGGAATGAAGGTATCGGGTTCGGGAATGAAAACCCCATACCTAGCGTTTGGTACGATATTTTTTATTTTCAAACCGATACCCCAAACCCGATAGGTATGGGGTTCTCAAACTCTACCCCTCCCTTGGGTATGAGATTTCGTTCCAAGTGGGAATGAAATTAAAAACCCTAGATCTTTCGTTCTTCAAGTCTATCGCTCTTCCTTCGTTCAAATTCTTCTGCTCCTGTTTCAAATTGTTGGGGCTCCATCATTATAAAACTCCTGCTAATGGCTTAAAATTTTCTAGTTCCCATTCGTTAATTTTCAATTGTTAAAATTATTACTTTTCAACCCAAATTCATGGGTATATTTGTATGAATTTCATTACAGAAACCCAAGAAACTAGTAAGCGTTGTTTATGGCCTTCTTTAATTTTCAATCTAGTTCTCCTTCGTCACCGTTCAATCTTCGTTACTTTTCACTCTCAGTTGAAATTCTGTGTAGCCTTTGTTTCAATGCCCAATTGTATCTCTTGCCGGCGGAAGCATATATATTGCAGTATATAATAGTATAGAAATTCCAAATGCATGAGTAAGCAAGGAACAAGTACCATGGAAAGATATATATTTATACATGTTGAGAGGGTTTCTCGGCCAACAAATAAATTTGTAAGTCAAGACCCCGCTGAGTACAGTGGAGTCAGGATCGTTCCACAGGAAGCAAGGTTGTTTGTCTATCAATCTAACAAAAATCAAACAAAATCAAACAAAACACTCATGAGATGCCTCGTTAACGATGTTGTCAGGATCGTTACCGAGCCACCGAACACAAAAATATTAACTAACGACGTAATTAAATTCTAATTAATATTCGGTACCGAGGCAAGTACTCAGCAACGAAAATTCACTAGAAATAATTCAAATAAAACAAAAATCTAGGACAAGGGACACCACATAGCCAAGCATAAGAATTCGTAAGAAGATAAGATCATGCCTTTAAATAGATAGAGTTATCAACTTTCGTTGACTTAACAAGTAAATTAATCTACTTTCGCATCCTAATTCACTCAATTGCTTGTTTTGGATCCAAAGCTTGAAACTTTCGTTTTCAAACAATATCAACCTTCAAGTTACTAACTTTCTCTTTCAATCAAGTTAAAAACCTAAATTACCTCAACTTTCGTTTTGGTATTAAGCACAACAAACAATCTCAATAAAAGATAAAAGGCATTCACACACAATCTTACTCATCAAACATGCTCGACTATGCTGGGCTTAACCCCAACCCTAGAAAAATAAACTACTCACTAATCATAACTAAGAAACTAAAAACTTCAATAAAAAGAAACATTGAAACAAAACACAAACTCAAATTAATAAGAAAAATATATTGTCTTATAGAGATTCAGAAGAAACCAAAAAAACATAAAAATACCGAACCACAATCACGACCAACGAACACCCGGCAACCGTCGTCTACCGAGCCTCATGATCCTCTTCCGATCCGATCTCTCTCTCCTTCGGCCTCCTCAAATCTCCTCTAAAATAAGCTCTCTAAAAACTTCTCCAAAAATTCAAATCCCCCCTTTCTATGCTAGATAGAAGGGTATTTATACTAAAAAGCTAAAAACTAAAAAGGCTAAAAGATATAAACTTTCCTAAAAAGAGAGAAACAATCTCTAAAAGATAGAAATAAAATCTAAAAAGATATTAAACCCTAAAATACATATTCTAACAACCCCAAAAGATTCTAAAAAGATACTCAACCGATACGGAAATAAATTCCCGCTCAGAATCGGTGAATAATAAAAATAATACTCGAAATCTTTCTTTTCGTGGCCTCGTTAACGACCCTTCACAGCCTCGTTAACGAGCCTGGCTTTGTTTTCTTCAAGACTTCCTCTTGTGCCCTCGAGCTTCGACTTCTTCAATCTTGCACTCCTCCGTCTTTCGCTATGATGCTCCAAAATCAGCTCCATTCAGCTTCTTTCCTCGCTAAAACCTGCAAAATTCACAAAATAGCGTAGATTCCACTCTTTTCACAAAATTATGCAAAACTAACTAAAAATACTTAAAACTAAACCTGAACTAAACAAAACTAAACCTAATAAGCAAAGAAAACCTATCAAAAACTATACTAAAAATGCGAACATCAATACATTATAGAAATTTTAAAACAATCAGTAAACAAGGTTGTGCGTAAATACATGTGATTTTTTATTTTGTTGAAATTGTTCTCAAATGGTTTTTTATATAAATATATAATATATCTTTTATCTAATATTACTAACCTTATAATTTTATCTTACAAATTTATGTTTTTAACAAGTATAAAGTAAAATACTTATAATTTCATTCCAGATTTCAAGTTTCGCAAAATCAAACACTAGGTATAGGATTGAATCTCATTCTACAATTTTAACCAAACACATGTTTTTAGGAATCAAATTCCAACCTCATACCTTTTCAACCCCATACCTTATTCCAACCTCATACCTGATTTTATACCAAACGCCCCCTAAATGGTTTTTAAACGTCTTACTAGTGTCGTGCAATTTCA
The DNA here is from genome assembly GCA_964016875.1 of Fallopia convolvulus. Taxonomy (NCBI): domain Eukaryota; kingdom Viridiplantae; phylum Streptophyta; class Magnoliopsida; order Caryophyllales; family Polygonaceae; genus Fallopia; species Fallopia convolvulus. Next base: position 6,487,143 of record OZ024720.1, read on the forward strand.
AGCTTAGATTGGAATAGAAACTGGCCTCTCAAGGACTTTTTTCAGTTTCAGGTACGAATTAGGAACCTTGATAGATCATCAACCGAGTGGTAGAGAAGAATGTTGGTGCGCGTGCCAATAAGGTTGGGTTGGTTTTACATTTGTAGTTCTATTTATTTTATTGTTGACTTTGTTAGAACTATTTAACATGAATACGAGAATTGTGTTGGAAAGGTTCAAAGTGTTCGTTATTTTATGTTCAGGGATTGGGTATTTTGCATATTTTGTAACCTTTGTTGTTTTAATTGAAAGTTGGATATTCTATTTATATTTTCTTGTCGTGCCCAAGTGAACTCATTGTCAAGCTAGCCTAAGTAGTACCTGGTGAGTTCTACTACAGATTAGTGCCTCGGTTTAGAGACGGGAGTGTTAAAAATTAGTATCAAAGCGAGGTTGACACCAACATAACATGAAACTAAACAACAAATGTATACGAGGTCCAACTTAAAACAAAATCGGCCAATGTTTTCAAATCTTTTAAAATGGGGTAGGCTTGTTACATTTAGTGGGTAGATGACATGTCCCGACTCCACCACCATCAGTTGAAGGACATCTTGTAGTTTAGTTCTACTAACTTTCTAATTTATGTATAAGTTTTCGTAGAAGTGAAAACCGTACCTATAGTTTTGGCACCATCAAGGGTGTGTCAATATGTAGCAAGAGAAGAGTTAACTTATCAGGTTGAATATTATCCAATGAGTGCATGTTATTGGGCTGACAAACGATCAAGTGGTTGGATCTAGTACTTGAGAAAGAAGAAGTAGACATCGTAAAGAAAGTTAAAGCGATGTTAGAGCAAGTCGTACATAGGCATTCAAGAGAAATAAGTGGTAATGATTAGATTTCAACTAGGAGTGGTAGTAAAAGGAGGAATTTTACTCACTTGGTAGGGTTGAGTGCCCATCATAGAAGGACGACCTTGGAGATTAGGATGAAATTGTAAGTTATTCAAAATTGACCCGACTTACGTAAAGGCAAAAAGGAAGGGAAAAAAATGAGTTATAGGATCAAAGCAAGGAGTTGACAAGACTAGGCCACGTTGTAGGATTTAGGTAGGTAGCATGGTAGGACACATCTGAGACAATGTGTAGGTCACCCCTCACATTGGATGTTGTGAGATCGAGCAAAAAGGAGGTAGGAGATGAAGGACTCATAAGGGGTCATGTACACAATTTATCTTCGAAGCCACCTTTGATGAGGCATCGACAAGCGGATTGAGGCGATATCATTAGCAAAGTTTGACTAAGAAATCGTATTGTCGTGAAAGTTTGAGACTAGGAACCCGACTGACATCGTTCATCGCCATGCTTGCGATGACCTCTCTTAGCTCATCCAACCTTTGGCTCAAATTTGCATTACTATTCAGCAAAACATTAAAACACCAATAATTTCCAACATCCCTTTGCACTTAAGCTTGAGCACTTTGTTCAACCACTCGATTGAGGCCCTAGAGCGAGCGATTGCGCGTTTGTGTGTTGTCGCTTGTCATTTTCTCCGGTTGGAATCATCGCTCTAATATCAGTGTTAACGTAGCTTGATAATCCACAAATGAGATTACAGTTGATTTTGATTTGCAGTGACTCTTGATCTGCGATCATCCAATTGAAGAATGGGGAGATTCAAGAGTTGAAGAATGCTTCGAGAGAATTTGAGAAATTTGAGAAGATATTTGTGTATTGATGAATTGGGAGTCAAGCTAGAAACTACACTCAAGTACAACCCATGTCTAACGACATCTAACCGAAACAAACCGAGTCATTAAAGTGGAATAATGTAAACCGAGTTCGAGACATAAAATGCTGAACTAGAAAATAATGGAAATATCGAATAGATGAAAGGTAAGGAAACGAAGTTCCGACATCATTTTATTGTTGCTCTTTGCACCGGTGATTTATGGATCCCGCCAAGGGTTTTCAAGGTGTTGGCTTTCATTAGAATATAAGGTAAATTTGAATTTAGATATTAAATAAATAGGATGTTAATTTTTTGAGAGAATGTTTATTGAGATGGGAGATTATTTTTTGTCATACATATACAAAATTCAAAGAAGGGAATTATAGAGTGTATTTGTTACAGTGCAACTTGCAATCTGATTTTACAGAAGCTGAATTTGCTCATTCTGCAGCTGAATTCTCGTTGTGGGGAATGAATTTTGATCTTGGTGGGATGTGCTTAATGCTTAGTTCTATGCCCCAAATTCACAATGCCATCAGATTTTGTTATTTTCCAGCTCAAACATTGTGTGTGTACAATTGTTGTCTTATTTACTTTGACAAGGAGGAAGAAAGTGAGCTTGAATTTGATGTTGATGATAAGTGTCTCAATAAGACATTGAAAACTGGAAAAGTGTGGCTGAATTTACTACTTGAGTCGTTGTTGAGAAAATATGCTGATGACTTGGTTGCACACTATTATGAGTATATTTTTGAATCACTATCAAGAGGCTCCATTACGTGTGAATTCCTAAGAAGTATTGTCGATATTGGGCTGCAAGTTGTATTCAGTTCAGCTTGTGCCTATTTTGTTGCTCTAATTTGGTTTGTGCCAAAGCTTGCTATTATTCATATGGTGAAGATCAAATTCTGCCATGAGCAGCTCATTAGTGACAAGGAGGAGATTGCTAACTACTTTGCTCTGGTTTACCTTAGTATTGGAATTGAAATCCTTGATTTATGCTTAAACTACAACTACAAGCTTGTTGATGGGGGCTTTGAGAATCCTGACTTGATGTTTACTATTCAAGGAAGGTTTGGAAGGTTGGAATGTTTTCATTAGTGACTTTGAAAGCAGCTTATATGGCACTAAGCTTCCTATTGATGATGCTAAGATGTTTGAGAACTTCAATCCTAGAGCTACTTCTCAATGCCTTTGTAAAGAGGGTTGTTATTGCCGCCAAATACAAGGATTTCATGTGTAGATTTCTGATGAAGGAAATTTAGGCTTTCTTACATCAACTAACTCACTAAGCTATTATGTTGGCTTTGCAATCATTCATAAGTTGACTTGCATGGTGAATGGTGGATTGACACGGTTTATTTTCGACCCCGATGAAGAATGCTCAGTGCTGATCAGGATTGGGAAGGCTTGTCTACCGCTGGCTTTTGTTGTGTTATCCAAGATACAAGCTTATTTTCAGAAGTTCACCATAAGAGAAATGTTCTTGATCCTTGAGGACAAGGATCTCTTCCAGCAGGGAGAACTGTTACAAGGCAAAATACAGAAGTTATCCGTTATTTCAATTGTTTGTGGGTTCAGTACCTTTATTTCGGTTTATTGCCCTATTTTTATGTAAAATCCGGTTTACTCCTTTGTTTAGGAAAACCCGGTTCAATGAAATAACTCCCTTTGGGAAACCTAGCTAGCTAATATAAGAATCATATTTGTAATGTTTCGATATCAATGAAATAGCATTCCTCTCAATCCTCCATTCTCTCTAAATTCATTCAATCAACTTGATTGTCCTGCAGCTAGCTTCTTCGATCAGTGATTTCAATCTCCCCACTGATCCTAAGCTACTGTAACTGGGTTTTTCGAGCTTCCTAGCTCCTAACTCGGTTCCTATCCCGTGCAACCTGCATCAATATTGATTTCCGAGTGTGGTGGAGATACGTGAGGTGGTGGGTGGACGTGGGATTGCATTATAATGCAAGAAAATTATATGAATTAAGTACATTAGGTGTTTGTTATGAGCACTACCTACCTAGGGCCACTAAGCTTTGATTCGCTCAAGAAGAATAGTTTGTTTGCATCATGGAAAATTGCGATGAAATAATGCTCATATTGCCTAATTTGTCTTCATCATAGGTATGCTTCACATTTTCACAAAATTAATTATTATGGACAGACTTTCATAACATTTTAATATTTATATGCAATGCTAATTGGCCCATGGTTACCAAAGGCCTAATTTGCCTCTTGTTATTGTTTGCTAAAGGAAATTTTTTAGCTCCTGATGTCAAATAGGAAAGGCCAAATAAAAGACAAGACAAGCCATCAAGTTTTCACTTTCTAGCACATGGGTAAGTAATTTGTTGTTTTGACTTGAATTTGATACAGTTGAGAATGGAAATGATGATTCCATAGTACGCTTAATGCAGGACCATATTATAATGGCTAGGGTATATGTAAGCAAGCTAAATCAAAGAATAGGCTTGACTTGCTCTAGCAACTGTAAAGCATTCTTAAAGAGATCCAAAGTTGGTAGTTACTTCTCTAGGAGCGATGATGCAACTATAATTTGGTCAATATAAAGATGAGATCCATGCTTCAATTCATATACGACACAACGCTAATCATTTCTTGTATTTGAAAGCAAATGAGAAGCTAGTAATCCATGAAAGCAAGAGTGAAGAACAAAGAGAATAAAAATGAAAATGAAGCTACGTTCTTTACATGTGAGAGGAGGAAGCCAAGTTGAAAAATCTAGGTTAGAAAGTCACTTACAAGCCTTTTATAATAGGCATAGAAAGACAAAAGTACCCTTAAGGTATAATATCCATAATACCTCTAAATAACACTAACACCTCCCCCCACCCCCCGGTCAAACTCATGATGCGGCTGCAAGGAGCATTGAGAGTTTGACTACAAGAAACTGAAAGCGAGAAATGGAGTGTGACTTAGTAAAGAAATCGAAAATATGAGGAGAAGAGGGAACAAAAGGCAAGGTAAGAGTACCAAGCTTCAAGTGATGACGAGTAAGTTGACAATCTATCTCGGTGTGCTTGGTGCGTTCATGAAAGACGGAGTTATGAGCAATCGATCCAGATGGCACTTTGATTGTCATAATGCATAAGAGTGGGTTGAGAGAGGCATATACCCATATCTGCAAGCACTTTGATTTTCTTATGCATAAGAGTGGGATGACAATCTAACATTTCCCCTTGTCTATGTTCATGCTCTTCTTTTCCCTTGCTTTGGCCAACCTGTACAAAATTCGTTCCCCACCCTTTTCATCTAAATCCTTACACATGCCCTCGGGCGCTTTCTTTTTAGCGATCGACACCGCTCTCTTGGCTTTTTTCTTTGTTGCCTTGTATTCTGCCGACCTCGCCAACCTCTTCGGCTCCAAACTATAGAGGAGCGTATTTTGTATAGAATGCAATACTTAATCTTATTGATATTGAGAGGTATTTGTACAAGAGCTTTGAGAAGTGCATAATAAAACCCTAGTACATACTACCATAAATAAGAGATTAAGAGATTATGGTCGGAAGAAGGAGGTACAAGAGACCACGTGTTGTTCGTGCAAAGAGCATCGAATTTGGCTTGCATGGCAGCCCGCCAAAGGGGATCTATCCTCCTCCAAAAATCCATTCACAAGGACAGTCATGAAACCATTCACTATCCCATGGGAATCAACAAGGGAACTGATAGAAGAAGATGATAATCTGAATCCTCGAAGAGATGAATCTGAGTACATCAATGGAAGTGAATCTCAATTACAAGAATCAAACGTTGAAGATGATCATGAAGAGAATGATACCACGGAGCAATTTGATGATCCTTCAACTCACTTTCCTGAAGAAGAGGACACTCCACCAGCAACAATCGAAGCTTCAACTTCTGGGAACAATCAAACTACTGTGGTTCCACAAGACATACATGAAGATAGTTCCAGTGATCAGGAGGAAATTCCAGGAACAAATCAACCTCAACCAAGGAACTACCATCAGAGAAAAGATCATCCTCTTGCCAACATCCTCACACCTCTGGAACAGGGAGTACAAACTCGTTCATCTCTTCATAACTTTTGTGCATTTAATGCCTTTGTTTCTCTTGTTGAACCCAAAAGCATACAGGAAGCTCTCAAAGATCCAGATTGGATTCAAGCAATGCAGGATGAGCTCCATCAGTTTGAAAGACACCAGGTGTGGAAGTTAGTTCCAAGACCATCAGACAAGAATGTCATTGGAACTAGATGGGTCTTTCACAACAAACTGGATGAGTCAGGAAACATTTCACGGAACAAAGCAAGACTAGTGGCTCAAGGTTATAATCAAGAGGAGGGAATCGACTATGAGGAAACGTTTGCACCAGTTGCCAGAATTGAAGCAATACGGCTACTCATTGCCTTTGCTACATACAAAGGGTTCAAACTAGTCCAAATGGATGTCAAAACAGCCTTTCTCAATGGCTATCTACAAGAAGAAGTTTATGTGAAGCAACCTCTTGGATTTGAAGATGACAAAACAGCCTGATCATGTCTACTTTCTTGAAAGGGCTCTCTATGGTCTCAAACAAGCACCTCGAGCCTGGTACGATAGATTTGCTTCATTTCTTTTATCCAAGGGCTATCAAAGAGGATCCATTGACAAGACACTCTTCTTGAAGAAAGAATTAGGTGACATTTTAATTGTGCAAGTCTATGTTGATGATATAGTTTTTGGTTCCACTAACCCTGTGCTTACTGAAAAATTTGAGAAACAAATGAGTAGTGAGTTCGAGATGAGAATGGTAGGGGAACTCAATTTCTTTCTAGGTCTTCAAATCTCTCAAACAAAAGATGGAACCAAGATTCATCAACAAAAATACATCAAGGAAATGCTATCCAAATATGGGATGGACACTGCAAAGCCAATCAACACTCCAATCTCACCTAGTACACGCCTCGATGCCGATGAGAATGGACCAGGATAAAAAAAAATAAGTTAAGCAGGCTTGAGTTATGGTTTTGGGTTCGGTGGGAGGGTTGAGTTGAGCATGGAGATTAAGCTTTTGTATGGGTTTGAAAATATTATTTCTAGAACGAGTGATAATACCACGTTCTAAACTAGGATTAGGGTTTGGAGAATTGGACGAATCAGATGAGGGGGAGGGGTCGTTAGCTGGCGATTTTATTTGGGAAAGAATCTTGGTTTGTGGCAAACAAGGATTTGGGGAGAGTGACATGGAAATAGGGTTAGGGTTAGGGGGAGCCGAGGGAGAGGCAGCGAGTGTGGGTGCGTGTGATCGCGTAGAGGAGGGGGACGACGCGGCAATTTGAGGGAGTGGGCCCGGGAAAATATTGGAGGGAGATTGATTAAGATTGGGTGAAGATACAGGATCCAAGTTAGAAGGGAAGGATTGAGACTCTCCAAAATTAGAATTAGATAGAGAGGTAAGGGATGGGCTAGGGTTTTGCATGGGAAGGGACGTGTTTTGCATGGGTAAAATTAGGTCAGCCCATTCGTCACCAATGGGGACGTCCTGGTTAGGTTTTGAAGGCAATTTAGTGTAGGGAAATTCCGTTTCAATAAAACCCTAGTACATACTTAAACTTATTGATATTGAGAGGTATTTTGCATAGAATACAATACTTAATCTTATTGATATTGAGAGGTATTTATACAAGAGTTTTGAGAAGTGCATAATAAAACCCTAGTACATACTACCATAAATAAGAGATTATGAGAAACTAAACTAAGGTAAAATATATCCGTATATTATCTAATACAAACTTCGTAACCACGCTTTGTAGGCTATATGTTTCTCCTTAACCTTCTCTTTAACCTCATCATTCCACCAAGCTATAGCCCTTTTGTTGCCAGAAATGCCCCTCCACATACCCAACACTCCACACATCGCTTTACGACTGCACTCCGCCATCTTACCCCACATCTCTTTGGGGTTACTCCTCTCTTACCAAGATCCCTTTACATCCTGCTTCCTCGAAGATCCTTTCACGTACGCATGCCTTCTATGTTAGATTCTGAGAGGCGCCACCACCTAATTGTCAGTTGAGGTATCGTGCTTGCCTTCCTCTTTTTGCACGGCCACTTCAAATCCAAGACTACCAGCATGTGTTGCGTCGATATGCCCTCGAAAGGAATAACTTTGCAATCCTTGAACCTTCCCATGTCCTCCCTTCTATTGACAAAGAAGTCAATTTGCGTCTGGAAAGACGCATTTTGAAAGTGACCTTAATCAATTAACTTTAAAAATTATTTTAATAAATATTTTAATAAATTATATTATACTTTCTAGACACCTTGTTCTAATTATTATCTTTATAAAAATCAGATATTTATGCATATCAGTATTTCAACAAAAAATAAAAAAATAAAAAAAAATAAAAATATTCAATTCAAGTGAAATTAATATTTTAATAATTTCAATATAAATTCAGACATGATCTAAAAAACATTCAATTCAAGTGAAATTAATATTTTAATAATTTCGATATAAATTTCATAAAACCACCCATAAAGTATATCCTTTTGCAATAAACCACCTTAAAAAACAAAATAACATCAAACCACCTGTAAAAAATAATAGGTATCAATATACCACCCGTTTTCAACTTCCGTCCATCTCCCGTTACATTAGCATCTTTATCAGACTAATGAAATGAATCCCAATTCTCATGTCTTCTTCATCTATTTCCTTTCCTCTATAGAAAAAGCTTAAGGTTCTTGTCTGCCATCCTCACTCAATAACTCGATTTGCAGGCTTTAGCATATGAAACTAATGGCCCTCCACCCCCTTTGTCTTCGAGCTTCTTCACCCTCGACTACCCACTCTTCCATAGAACCTCCTATTACCTTTGTATAAGGAAGTTTACTTTTACAAGGGTATTTACCCTTGGAAGGTGGGGTAGGGTCATATCATAGATTCATAAAGAAGATGTTTACTTTTTACAAGGGTATTTAAGTAATTTACTCTATCTTTTAACGGAAGATGGATGGAAAGTTGGGAGGGGTGGTGTATTGATAACTATTTCATTTTACAGGTGGTTTAATAATATTTTAAATTTTTCGGGTGGTTTAATGTAAAAAGGTGTAATTTACGGGTGGTTTTATGAAATTTACCCAAAGTTTAAATATTCTCAATTAAAATATGGGACACTCTTACTTCATTTTTTTTCTAATATAGCTCTTCAATTATCATGGAGCTTTAAAGAAAGCTAAAGTACCTTGATCAGTGACGGACGCAGAACTAAATTGAAGGAGGGGCACAATCAATGTTCTAAAAAACGCTAGATGAACTCTGGGCTGAGAGGAACCGCCTAGCACCTAGACGGTCTGAACGATTACCTAAGCGGTATTGAACGGATGTCTAGGCGGTCTGAAAGGCTAGGCGGGTTGGGACCGCTTAGGTGGGGCCTAGACGGGGACTAGAAGGGATTTTAGAACAGTGGGCACAATTAACAATTTACTAAAAATTCAAAATCAACCCACAACCCACTTGAATCATGATAGTTTTAATTAATCCCAAAATTCAGGTTAGTGGACAATAGTGGTCTCGAAATCGTGGATAAGAACAAAGTTTTAATTAATCCTAAATCAGGCTATCATATCAAATTAATAGTTAAATTCAACCTAATTAGGATAATAAATTCAAATTAATAGCACAAAATATATCAAATTACCAACAAATGACATATTCTACTACCTTTAATTTACTACCCAAGTAACCACATAAAAAATATTTAGGATTGGAGGGAGGGCACTGGCCCACCCATGCCCTCCCCCAAATCCGTCTCTGACCTTGATTGATTTATTTCTAATTCTAATAGAAATAGCCAATAATGTCTTATATCCATCCCCATCCAATCATCGACTTGCATATATGATAATATATATGAATATAGTTGCCCATTATTTGAAGCTAGGTAGCTATATGTATGATGAATCTTAGACACTCGATGTGTCGATTTTCCAATTCACCATCATTGGGTACTTGTCCGAATTTGATAATTTGGGTCGATCTCTTTCGATTTATTTGTTATATCACCAATTTGTATTTATCTTTGAAGCTTTGTGTCTAATCATATGAAAGGGAATCGGCATGCAAGAAGACAAGTGATAGTTGGCATACATTTAGAAAGCTGCTTGGATAAGATTCCTTCATCCAAATAATGGACAACCCTGAGAGAAAACTAAGCTACTACAGAATTGAAGACTTTATTTACAAAATTCAAGTCAAATTGTACATTACCACAAGAACATGGCAATTGATTTTTTCATACGTTTTCCTCCTCCTCTTCTCTCCCTCCCCACCAGACTCGAGCCTTGGCCTGTAGGATTGACATTGAATCAACTTAACCAACCAGGCCAAAGAAGAGTTGGTAGTCGTAACCTACAACGGTTAAAATTTAAGTTTATAAATGGGCTTAAAATTCACGTTCTGGGCCGGCTCGGTTGGCCCAAACCAATCTAATATCGTTTGTTTCTCTTTTTACAGAAAACTGCATAACACCGGCCATGACCTTTTGCATAATCACTAGAGCTCCTTGAAAGTTTGATATTGCCAACTGTTGTGTTGATAATAGTCGAGAGTATTTTGTTGGTAGCTTTAAACTCTCAATTTATAATACTAGTTGTTGCCGACGATAACTATTGCTATTTTACACCAAAAAAAATAAAAATGAAACGTTTCCACTAACGCATTCACCAATTCAGCATACATCATTTGGGTATGTACTTCTTTTGAATTTAAGCATCTGTTTTTCATTTTGTGATCCTATACATATATCGATCACCAATTTCTATCTAACTTTAATGCTTTATGTCTAATCATGTGAAAGGGAATCAACATACAAGAAGACATTTAAGGTGGAGAGGGGGCATGCAAAGATGCTTCATTGGACACCGATTCTTTCTTTTAAATAATTATTCCCGAGTTTGGTTCAAATGAAACGAACTATTATCCTGAAACGAACTCTTATCCTGAAACGAATGCACTTTTTATAGTTAGTAGTGCACTTTTACTACTTCAGAGTACACTTTTTCGCATTTGCACTTTTCGTACTATTTAGTGCACTTTTCATATTTTTTGTAGTGCACTTTTTCGTAGTGCACTTTTTGTATTTTTCAATGCACTTTTGTATGAAAAGTGCACTACTAACTAGGAAAAGTGCATTCGTTTCACGTTTTAGGATAAGAGTTTGTTTCATTTGAACCAAACTCAATTATTCCCTCTTAAATTTTTACAGTACTTGTTTTTGTAGAAATTTTCAGTTATAATAAAAATTCCATTGAAAAAAATCCAAATTATTCTTAAAAATTTTAAATGTCCTAAATTTAATCACTAATTAATTATTTACTATCATTTTAAATTAATAGATCGAAGCAAATTTCAATACATTAATAAAATAAAAAAAAATAAAAATTAATTTTATGAACACGATTTTTTTTTGATGACAACCAGCAAGCTAACATTCAACCAACAACAGATACAAGGTCCGACTCCAATTCAGCAAGCAAAGCTACTAAAGAAGCAGAGTTATGGAAATCTAGAAAAGGTCAAGAAGGTTTCCATTGGCTCAACCAATGTGCCACTCTATTAGCACACCTATGTACAAAACTAAACTTGCACGCCACAAACTAGAAGCAAGCTCTAAAACTAAAGCAAATAAAGATCCCAAGTACGTCTTGGGCAGCTCGCCCCGCTGGAGTTTGAGGATAATCGCCTGACAGTCGGATTCCACCAGAATGTGTGTAATTCCTGCCGATTTTGCAGCTTGTAACCCTCTTAAAATAGCCTCAGTTTCAACAATATCAAAAGCTGATCCATTTTGAATTCTTCTGGTCCCTACAAAGCAAACCTCACCATTGTGAAGCCTACATAGAAATCCGATTCCACATCCATTATCTCCTACAGATGCGTCACAATTCAGCTTTGCCCAGCCATGAACCGGCAATTGTCGTACAGTCGGCCTCCTTGGTGAAACTTGTTTGTCAACAGAAATTCTCTTGTGTGAAAGCTGAAATTCTGAATGCAGAGTCAGACTTGATTCGATCACCAATTCAGGAGTTTCATTTATGCCCTCGAAAATAGCCTTGTTTCGCGCCCTCCAAAGACCCTGAACTAAACCAGCCCAAACAGCAACTTCAGATTTTGAGAAGCAATTTATAATCCTATTGGTCCATTCTAGGAAAGACTCAAAGCCTTCACCCAACTCATCAAAATGTGGATAATGATCCCAAACTTGACGAGGCAATAGGCATCCATACAGAGCATGCATTGTCCTGTCATTCCACAAAACTCACACAAAGGATCAGAAACAATTTTCCTATTAAACAAATTCTCCTTGCAAGGTAGAGCCCTCTTACAAGCACGACAAATACAGTTTTTGATTCGTGGCACAACATTGATTTTCCACACATTTTTCCACACCAAATCCTGTTGTAGGCTTGAGGAGGATGCATCAGATCTGCTTTTTTCAGCTTTTTTTTTCTCAAACATCATATGGTAAGCAGACCGCACACTATACTCACCAGAATTTGTATGAAACCATATTAGTTGGTCATCAATCGACGGATCAATCAGGTGTTAGGCTAGGACTAAATCCACATCACATGGAGCAAAAACACGTCTTACCTCCTCTTCATCCCATACCCCCAGATTCCAGTCAATAAGATCAATAGCTCGTAGGTTTTCATTGGCACCCCAAAATTTGCCAATGACCATAAAAGAAGACGGTCGAGGAAGCCACCGATCTTTCCATACTTTTATATTATTCCATTGCCAACCTGCCAATAAGACCCTTCCTCTATCACTTTACGAGCTTTAAAAATACTTCGCCAGGAGTAGCTAGGGTTATACCCTAATTTTGCCTCCAAGAAAGTGGAATTTGGATAATGTTTGGCTTTGAGCAGTTTACTAAGCAAGGAATCAGGATATTGAATAAGGTGCCGCCCTTTTTCTGCAAGTAGGGCCATATTGAAGGTGTCAAGGTCACGGAAGCCCAGCCCACCCCGACCCTTGGCTTGGCATAGGCAAATCCAGCTTAGCCAATGTACCTTCTTTTTACCCTCTGTATCACCCCACAGAAAGTTGCTCATCGGTGCTTCCATCTCCCTACACATCTCAACAGGAAGTTTGAAGCAAGACATAGCGCATAGTGTATAGTGATATTTACTGAATAACCGATTTGATGAGAACTTCTTTCCCCACTTGCGACAAGGACTTAGCTTTCCAAGTTTTAAGCTTCTTCCATATCCTCTCTTTGAGTTGGCCAAATATCGCCTTCTTTGATCGTTCGATCATCGTTGTCAATCCGAGGTACCTTTCATTTTTCTCAACTTCCCGTAAATCAAGGATTTCTTGAATCTCAGCTCTCTGCTGCTCACACACATTCTTGCTAAAGGATAACTCGGATTTTGCAAAGTTTACTTGTTGTCCCGATTCTGCTCCATAGGCCTGGAGTATAGCAACAATTGACTGTAACATCCCCGACCAAAGTGCATACGTCATTTGACATTGATATAAGATTAAGAGCATATGCATAGCATATTGGCATGATATATAGTGAGTTTTTAAAAGTAATATTTATTTTCGAATTAAGTTTATTATATTTTAAAAAAAAATTAAGAAAAAGTTAATTATTAATTATTTAGGGTAAAGTTTGTAGTAAAGGAGATTTGAGGGTGAAAAGTGTAATTTTTCCTAAAGCTTTGCCGACTTACGTGATTTATATATGAGAGTTATGTGTGTTCTTGCTTTCAAACAAAGAAAGCTACAGAGAGATAGGCAAGAGGGAGTTCGAGAATCAAAACAAAAGAGGATTTTGATTTTGTTGGTTTTAATTTTTGTTGTTGGATCTGGTACGAGATCTCTTCTATCGGGTTTTAATCTCGAAGTATAAGCCTGATTTGGTAAGTTTTTAATTAGTTAATGGTTTATTTAGATTTTCTAATTTTTCCAGATCTAGATCTATAGTTGCTTTTGATTTGAAAATCATTCGAATTATAGTTCTCAGAGGGTGTTTTCGATATCGGATTTATATTCGGTAAAAGATTTCAGAGTATTCTTAGAGATTCGTTTTGTAAGGATATTAGGGAACCCTTTGATCAAGTTTTTCAGAAAGGTTTGAACTAGAAAAATTTTCTTCTATATATATAGTTTATTGTTGTCAAGTTTTAAAGGATTTGGCACAAGAAGTTGTAATGTATTCTGGCATTTCATTGCATTTGGGGTTAGAGTTTGTAAGAGTTAATAGCCTAATTTGCATTGGGTTACATATAGGAGCCCAAGTAATAGACCGTGGTCAAAGTCAAGGGGGAGAAATATAGTATCTGCCTTAAACAGGTGAGTATAGACCGGAAATTCAACCCTATGTGCTATATGAGCTATATGGATATATGTGCTTTATGGATATGTGTGTTATATGGATTATATATATGAATATATGTGTTTTATATAATAGCTCTGAAATTTCCAGAGTTGTTTGCACAGAAAATATATTAACAGATGACATATGATATATGATTTGGATGCATTTGATTGCATAGCATATTGCAATGAGATTAAAAGGACATGTGACTGTCTCGTCCTGAATTTGTATTACAGGACCTACGGGTCATACAGGATCTTCGGATCATACAAGACCTACAGGTCATACAAGATCTTCAGATCATACAGGATCTACAGATCATATAGAACCTACGGGTCATAATTCTTACACGTACCATAAGAGTCCATATACAGTAAACCCGGGGCAGATTCAGGCTTGAACAGTTCACAAAATAAAGAATCGGAAACATCAGCATTTGCATTTGCATAGTAAATTCATATATGACATATATAATATGTATGAATATGTATATTGACCAATTGTATGGCATTGTGTGAAATAATTGATGATGGTTTATATTCACTGATTATGCGACTCACGTAAATCGCAAAAAAAAAAATCAAGTTCAGCTAGTCTTACTAACGTGTGTCCGTTTAGAGGTCACATTCATACAGGTCGGCCGGTTGAAGCTTAATGCAACCTTATCCTCCTCATTTTGCATCATAGACATATGGGTTGTAATAGAAGTTAGAGTAATAGATGTATTAGCATAAGAAGTAATTACATATATGTTTGTGTGTGTGTGCAACCCTTTATGGTTGTTGCTTTCTGCTTCCTTGGATAGTTGCTATATGTGAATTATCTGTTTATATAAGAAATAAGTTATTACTAAGTATACGCCAGTGTATAAGGGTGTCATAGCTAGTTTTTGGTATCAGAGCAAGGATATGATTCTTTAGGGGCATTTTGCACTCATAAGCATATGTAATTGACATTAAAGTTGCATTTAATTGAATAGGAACATGGAAATGCATGAGCATGATGCACCAAGGTGAGAAGGTTCAGCCGTGCCACATCAATCTATAGGAGCATCTCATACAGTACCACATGGGCATACATCTCATACACATGCACCGATAGAATAGGAAGTACAAGGACCAGATATAGGGTCTAGAGGCAGGAATAATAAAGAGTTTCGTAAGTTGGGAGCAGTTGATTTCTATGGGACTACAAATCCTGCAGAGGCTGAGACATGGCTTAGAACAGAGAGAGTATTTGGTATGATGAGGTGCACAGAAGAGGAAAGGTTTGATTTCTCAGTATCACTTCTACAGGGGGATGCTTTTGACTGGTGGGAAAATGTTTCACCTGCTACAGTACAATGTCCAGTACTTACATGGGAAGATTTTCTCACTGTTTTCAAAGATAAGTATATGCCAGAGGTATATTGAGATGCAAAATAGAAGGAATTTTTGTCTCTTAAGCAAGGAAAAATGTCTGTGGCGGAGTATGAAGTTAAATTTACCCAACTATCGCATTATGCACCTGCTAATGTGGCAACAGAGAGAGATAGATGCAGGCGTTTTGAGGATGGATTGTCCTATAATATCCAGAGTAATATTACACCGTGGGATCTTCTTACTTTTACAAATTTGCGTACTGCAGCTATAAGAGCAGAGACACTATTAAAGGAAAGGCAAACATTCTTCCAAAAGCAAAAGAGGGAATCATCAGTTCATATGGGTGAGTCAAGTGGAAGGCCATCTAAGTGTCAGAGTTTTTCCTCTCCAACACCAACATTTGGCAGAGGGGGCTCAAATAGTCAAAGAGGTGGACACACCTCAACTTTTGGACGTGGTGGTGATAGAGGACCAGGTATGACAGTACAGACACGACCTATGTGTACTTATTGTGGTCGATCTCATATGGGAGAGTGTCGAGTATTAACTGGAGGGTGTTTTACCTGTGGACAACAAGGTCACTTTTACAAAGAATGTCCAGTTAGATCGAGAATTGGAGGAGCAGCATCTGAAACCACTATGCAAAATGTTCAATCAGAAGCGTCGGTATGGAGTTATGGTAGAGGTCGTGGAAGAGGTCAAAACATGAATAACTGCTAGTAGAGGAAGACAACAAACACAAGAATCTCGACCACAAGGTTAGGCTCGAGTTTTTGCTATGTCACAACAAGAAGCATCCAAAGCACCCGAGGTTATTACTGGTAAAATTTATTTACATGATCTTGAAATACATACATTAATAGATTCAGGATCTACTCATTCATTCATATCATCTACCATAGCATCTCAAGTGCATAAGAAACCTGAACCCTTAGATTACAGTTTAGGAGTACAGACTCCCTTGGGGGAAATGGTAAGGTTACACACAGTGTATCGATATAGTATAATACGAGTGGATACGGTAGAGTTACCAGCTGATCCGATCTTGCTATTCTTGTATGATTTTGATGTTATTTTGGGCATGGACTGGTTATCAAGACATCATGCTAAAGTAGATTGTTATACCAAAGAAGTAGTGATAGAATCGCTTGGGAAATCTAGAGTGATTTTCTATGATGATAGACAAATGGTTCCCACTTGCCTAATATCTGCAACAACAGCTTTTCCCATGATTAGAGGGGGATGTGAGGCATATCTGGCCCATGTAATAGACCGTACAGTTGAATTTGATGAGGTTGGGGATATTCCAGTTGTTAAAGATTTTTCAGATGTGTTTCCAAAGGATCTCCTAGGATTACCACCTGATAGGGAGATAGAGTTTACTATGGAGTTAATGTCAGGCACTGCGCTGATTTCTATTCCTCCATATCGCATGGCTCCACTAGAGTTACAAGAACTGAAGAAGCAGTTACAGGAGTTGTTAGACAAAGGATTCATTAGAGCTAGTGTATCACCTTGGGGTGCACCAGTTCTATTTGTTAAAAAGAAAGATGGTAATTTAAGGTTGTGCATAGATTACAGAAAGTTGAATCAGGTAACAATAAAGAACAAGTATCCATTGTCAAGGATAGATGATTTGTTTGATCAACTCCAGGGTGCAAAGGTATTTTCAAAGATAGACCTTCGGTCAGGATACCATCAGTTGAAGATAGCTAAAGATGACATTACCAAGACAGCATTCAGGACTCGATATGGGCATTATGAGTTTGTGGTAATGTCATTTGGTTTGACTAATGCACCAGCAGCATTCATGGCTTTGATGAACAAGGTGTTTCAACCTTTTCTAGACAGATTTGTGATCGTCTTTATTGATGATATATTGGTATATTCACGAAGTAAAGAGGAGCATGCTGATCATTTGTGTACCGTGCTACAAGTCTTGAGAGAAAAACAGTTATATGCTAAACTGAGTAAGTGTGAATTCTGGTTGGATCATGTGGTATTTTTAGGACACATAATATTTGGAAGTGGTATAGAGGTTGATCCTAAAAAGGTTGAAGTAGTGGTAAATTGGAAAGCACCAACTATAGATATAGAGGTTCGTAGTTTTCTTAGGATGGCCGGATACTACAGACGATTCGTTGAAGGATTCTCTATTGTAGCTGCACCACTCACTAAATTATTGCGGAAGAATGCTCCATTCCACTGAAATTCTACGTGCGAACAAAGCTTTGATGAGTTAAAGTACCGTTTAACTACAGCACCAATACTGACGACGTACATGATTTATATACGAGAGTTATGTGTGTTCTTGCTTTCAAACAAAGAAAGCTACAGAGAGATAGGCAAGAGGGAGTTCGAGAATCAAAACAAAAGAGGATTTTGATTTTGTTGGTTTTAATTTTTGTTGTTGGATCTGGTACGAGATCTCTTCTATCGGGTTTTAATCTCGAAGTATAAACCTGATTTGGTAAGTTTTTAATTAGTTAATGGTTTATTTAGATTTTCTAATTTTTCCAGATCTAGATCTACAGTTGCTTTTGATTTGAAAATCAGTCGAATTATAGTTCTCAGAGGGTGTTTTCGATATCGGATTTATATTCGGTAAAAGATTTCAGAGTATTCTAAGGGATTCATTTTGTAAGGATATTAGGGAACCCTTTGATCAAGTTTTTCAGAAAGGTTTGAACTAGAAAAATATTCTTCTATATATATAGTTTATTGTTGTCAAATTTTAAAGGATTTGGAAAGATGCACAAGAAGTTGTAATGTATTCTGGCATTTCATTGCATTTGGGGTTAGAGTTTGTAAGAGTTAATAGCCTAATTTGCATTGGGTTACATATAGGAGCCCAAGTAATAGACCGTGGTCAGAGTCAAGGGGGAGAAATATAGTATCTGCCTTAAACAGGTGAGTATAGACCGGAAATTCAACCCTATGTGCTATATGAGCTATATGGATATATGTGCTTTATGGATATGTGTGTTATATGGATTATATATATGGATATATGTGTTATATATAATAGCTCTAAAATTTCCAGAGTTGTTTGCACAAAAAATACTCTCGCCCTGAATTTGTATCACAGGACCTACGGGTCATACAGGATCTTCGGATCATACAGGACCTACGGGTCATACAAGATCTTCGGATCATACAGGATCTACGGATCATACATGACCTACGGGTCATAATTCTTACAGGGACCATAAGAGTCCATATACAGTAAACCCGGGGCAGATTCAGGTTTAAACAGTTCACAGAATAAAGAATCGAAAACATCAGCATTTGCATTTGCATAGTAAATTCATATATGACATATATAATATGTATGAATATGTATATTGACCAATTGTATGGTATTGTGTGAAATAATTGATGATGGTTTATATTTACTGATTATGCGACTCACGTAAATCGCAAAAAAAAAATCAGGTTCAGCTAGTCTTATTGACGTGTGTCCGTTTAGAGGTCACATTCATACAGGTCGGCCGGCTGAAGCTTAATGCAACCTTATCCTCCTCATTTTGCATCATAGACATATGGGTCGTAATAGAAGTTAGAGTAATAGATGTATTAGCATAAGAAGTAATTACATATATGTCTGTGTGTGTGTGCAACCCTTTATGGTTGTTGCTTTCTGCTTCCTTGGATAGTTGTTATATGTAAATTATCTGTTTATATAAGAAATAAGTTATTACTAAGTATACATCATAGGGTATAAGGGTGTCACACTGACGCTTGTTGACAAGTCGCTTCTGCAAAAATCATACTGCCATCTGCGAAAAATAAATGTGATACCACCGGAGCTACCCTTGCAATACGAACCCCCTTGAGAGTCACCCTCCGCTCGCTTTCTTTTATTAAAGCCGAGAGCCCCTCTGCGCATAGTAGGAACAAGTATGGTGACAAAGGGTCGCCTTGCCGAAGACCTCGGAAAGGAAAGAAAGTATTTGAAGGGCCGTCATCCAATAAAACTGTGAAGGATATTGTAGTAATGCACTTAATTATTAAACAAATCCATTGATCACAGAAACCTACTTGCTTCATAATCTGCTCCAAAAAGCTCCATTCGACTTTATCGTAGGCCTTCGCCATGTCCAATTTCAAAGCCAAAAAACCTCTTTTACTCGTCCTTTTGTTCTTCATATGATGGAATACTTCGAACGCCGAGAGAACATTGTCCGTTATCAGTCGCCCGGGTACAAATGCACTTTGAGTCGGAGACACCACTTTGTTTAGCACAACCTTCAATCTATTTGCAAGAACCTTGGAGATCACCTTATACAAAACATTACATAAACAGATAGGACGTAGGTCCTTCATTCGGATAGGCTTAGTAATTTTAGGTATAAGGGAAATATTCTTAATGGTGCTCCTTTTCCTCCTAACATGAACACGATTTTGAGAGTAGAAGGACAAATCAAATTTAACGGAGAGAATACAGTATATGATATCGATCAAGAATACCTTCAAAATACATCCCCCTTTCCCTTTCATTTCATAGTTGTTCTCTTGAGTCTTGCCTCTTCGGATGTAAACCTTAAACTAGTTGAAGGTCTGTACCATGTACGGATAATATCACTACAATTTTAAATATTTTAATAATTTTATGTATTTTAATGGGAGAAATCTACACAAAACTATATATTAAATAAAAATAACAAATTTATCATAAGGCCCCGATTTATATTAATTCTATTTATATAATTCGATCTATAGGTTGAATATTTCATGCATAGGTTGATATTTTTATAATATTTATTTAAAAATAGAAATAAATTTATTCATGCAATTAAATGTATAACATAGTTTCTTATAAAAAAATATAGTGTGTAAAAAATATATCATATATTCTATAAATAAATTCATTATATTAGAAATTTTTAACATATAGATAAAAAAATTATATACTTGGAGTTGGAGCCTAAGTTTTGTTAAAAGAGAAAAAATTATTATGTATAAAAATAATATTGAAATATTATTAATTAAATCAATGTTTTTTAAAAGATGTGTGCATAAAATTAATATAAAAAATACCAACCTATAGTATAAATTTTTATAGATAAAAAATTATATAAATAAGTTATCTATTTTATTAAAAATATTAGATGTATACAAAGAATAATACAAGTTATAATAATATTTATCATTAAGAAAATCTGACATTATTTTATTCAAACAATGCCACGTGACACAATTTTTTCAACAGACATGGTTTCTAGTTTATAATGTATTAGGTAGATTTGTATGGGATAAGAAAACCATTTTAAAAACTAAACATAAAAATAAAATAATAAAACCTATAAAAAGTAAATTTACATAATCTACCTAATACATTATAAAGCAGAAACCATGTATATAAAAAAATTGCGCCACGTGGCATTTTTGAATAAAATAATGTTACATTTTGTTGGGACGTTTTTGGGACCTCTGGTTCTAAACAACGGATCAACGATGTCATTCTCCGAGTTTTGATAATGACAAACACCATAAGGAACTAATGTGGTTTGTTCAAGTATTTCTAAGGAACGCAGGTACAGCCAAGAACTCCCATGAATGACCAAAAGCCACAGAAGTTCACAATGAAGTGTTTCCACCAAGGGAACTCTTAAGAGGAAAGTTCCCATGAAATGGGAACTCCCAGAAATGATCAAGAGAACACAAGCTTACAACGATGAAGAGTTTCCATCAAGGGAACTCTGAAGAAGACAATTCCCATGACATGGGAACTCACATGTGAGGACAACGACCGTTCAGCGCAGATCGCGTGATTCTGTCTTGGACAGCCCGAAGGAACAGTCCGAGGATCAGACTGTCACGCTTGATCCAATGGTCCGATTGATTCAAGAAGTTGACCTAGTTCAAAACAAAGTCACATGTGAAGAAAGTACAACTTGGGCATCAAGCAAAGGGCATTTTGGACACAAACGAAAGATGCGACTGCCCAAGCTCACCTGGACTATAAAGCCAAATGAATAGTACTCGGATTGAATACTTCTCCCAGAACTCACAAACACCCACATCAGAGAAAAGAAAGAAAAAGAAGAGAAGTCCCCGCCGGCGAGTGTGTGATCTCGACGACGGTGAAGCCGAAGTTCCCAAGGGCAAGGGAACTGAGAAGTCGGTGTAAGGTTTGAGTTATTTGTATTTTGCTGTTGTGAGCTTAGGAACTCAGTTGAGAGGATTTACTAGTGTTGCTAGAGTTAGGAAGAACTCGTAGGAACAGAGATGTGTGAATCCGGCTGTTGTAACTAAGGAACAAAGCAATCAATATAAGTAAGTCATTCAAAATCCTCCAAGCGGAGGTAGAAGTTTACCCATACAACTAGTTGGTTGTAGTGGGGTTCCTCTATAAGGGAACTGCGTTCTTTACTGCTTTTAATACTTGCGCTTAATTTACTTCCGCTACCTTGGGAATAGCTTAACAGCCAGTTCCCAAGCTCTTTGCTAACGGTTTACGATCCAACAATTGGTATCAGAGCAGGTTTGCTCTAGATTTGTGTTAGTGGCTCAGGAACTTACTCAGGTGGGGAACAACACTAGTAAGCCGCCAAGGCTTATTACAGGAAGATTTGAAAGTTGGCAACGCGACATGAAGGATTGGATGTGTGGCCAAGACTACTAAGCCTGGTGTGTTATCGAGAGAGGCAACTTCGAAATTGACCCAGCTATAGTCAACGACCTCACCAAATGGAGACCCAACGAATACAAGTGTATGGAGGCAAACTACAAGGATAAACAGTACCTGAAGAGGTCCATGTGCGTACAAGACTGTGACAGGGTAGCAAATCTTGACACAGCTAAGGAAATGTGGGAAGCCATCCAACAAATGCACGTTGGGAACTCAGATCTCCGAGAAGATCTTCAGATGAATGCAAAAAGGGAGTTCTACAACTTCCAAATGGAGATGGGAGAGTCTGTCGATAGCTACCAGTCCCAATTTGAAGGACTTTGCACCGAAATGGAAGGCTTGGGGATCACCAAAGAAGAAATCACCCATAAGATGAAGGTCCAACAGCTCTTCAATGGATTGACTGGAGAATGGGCAAACGAGAGAACAATGTTCAAGGAGAATCCGAAAAATAGAACACTCATGCTCCATCAAGTGTTTGGAAAGCTAGTGGGACACGAGAAGAGAAAGATCGATGATAAGGAACAGACTCGAGCTCATCGAGGGATCGCACTCAAGATTGAGAAGATGCTCAAATCAACTCAAGAACAACACGAAGACTCCGAAGAAGAAGAGGATGAGGAGCTAGTTCTCGTAACAAAAGCTCTTCGGAACTTCTACAAAGGGAAGCTCCAAAGGAACAGTGGGAACTGGGGAAAAGGACAGAGTTCCAAAAGAAAACCCGCAGAGAAGGATCTCTCGGATGTCACATGTTACAAGTGCAACAAGAAAGGACACTTCGCTAAGGAATGCCCACAGGGAACTGACGGCCAGAAGCAAGGGAAAAAGGCCTACATCGCCACCTGGAGCGATGATGAAGACGAAGATCCCGAGTCATGGGCACTCCCAAACATGTGTGGAATGGCCATAGGAGAAACCACTGGGGAACAACCCAGTGAGGTAACCACTGAAACTGTTCTTGCTTCTTTGAATAACTATGAAAAACCTAAGCTGTTGAAAATCCTTTCAAGTCTTGTCAAAGATAACATAAAATTTCAAAACAAGTTGGAAAAACAGGAACACATAAATGCTCAATTAGTTGGTCTTGAACCCTGTCCCAACTGCATATCCCTTCTCGAAAAACTCAAGTCTCATGTGTCTCATATCGTAGATCTAGAAAATGAAATCAAAACTCTAGAGAAAGATGAGAGCACCCTCTTGCAAAACCTGAGTAAGACTCCCGAACATCTTGAAGCCTCTAGTTCCCAAATCAAGTTTGTCCCAGCCAAACACGGCATAGGATACAAAACTGAGAGCTCAAAGAACGGTAAGTCACCCCTGAGTGAACATGAAATCCATGAGTGTAGGGCCTTAGAACTCCAGTGTGAGAAACAGAAAAATGCTCATCTCGAGGAGAAAATCAGGGTCCTAGAAAGTGGGAAAGGTGGTGAGAAAGATTATTACACTGGGAACACTGGACATAGACTTTATGTCCAAATTGCTAAGGGAAACGGGTCACGGGTGTACAATAAGGAAACCATGGATAGGAACAGAATCCAGAGACCACACCCAAAGTACTACCTGGGAGAATACTATAAGACGTGCTGGAACTGTGGTGCTCATGGGCACTACAAGGAAGCATGTCCCAAGAAGAGAGCCCAAACCCTTAGAAACCGTGAGTTCCTAAACAAACAAAAACATCATGCTAATCACCAAAGGAACTCCAACTCTCAAACCACTCATGATATCAACATCGCTGACTATGTTTTAAATGAGAATATTTTCCCTTGCAAGGGACCGGGCAAGAGTCATCTTGCCTGGGTCTCAAAACACTAACTTTACCTTGTAGGTGGCAGTGAGAGGGAACAATGCATGGTTCATAGATAGTGGATGCTCGAACCATATGACCGGAAACAAAGATATCCTCATCTCACTCCACACTCATGCCGAAGGAGGCCACGTCTCATTTGGCAATAAAAACAAGGGAGAAGTAATTGGAAAGGGAGAAGTGTTGCTAAATAGATCAATCAAAGTCAGCAATGTAAATCTGGTGAAAGATTTGGGATACAATCTTCTAAGTGTTTCCCATATGTGTGATCAAGGGAACAACGTTGTCACCTTCGACTCAGAAGAATGCCTAGTCATCAACAAAAGGACCAACAAAGTGATTCTGAGAGGAAGAAGGCACAACAATGTGTATATAGTAGATACAAAATTTGAACCACCAATGAAGTTGTGTCTTGCGAGTTCCCACGATGATACGGAACTCTGGCACCGAAGACTGGGACATGCAGGTGTCAATCAAATCCTGAAGCTCTATCTACAGGATCTGGCCATTGGTCTTCCTCGAATCAATCTCGAAGGAGTCCAAATATGTGAAGCATGCGTTCGAGGGAAACAGACTAGGAACTCCTCAAACCCAAAAAGGTGGTGAGCACAACCAGGCCTTTAGAGCTAATTCACATGGATCTCTGTGGTCCCATGCAAACAGCCAGCTATGGTGGAAAAAGGTACGTGTACGTCTTAATTGATGATTTTTCTAGATTCACCTGGGTTATTTTCTTGAAGGCAAAATCACAAGCTTTTGAAGAATTCGAGCCTTTCATCAAAAGAACAGAAGTAAGCATGGGGCTAAAGCTGAAAGCCATCAGATCTGACCATGGAACTGAGTTTCAAAACTCAGAGTTCCTTAACTTTTGTGACAAACATGGGATTTCTCATAACTTTTCGGCCCCTCGCACTCCTCAGCAAAACGGAGTGGTCGAGAGAAAGAATAGGACCTTGGAGGACATGGCTAGAACCATGATGATTGAAAGCGGAGTTCTTGAGTATTTCTGGGCTGAAGTCGTCGCTACAGCTACATACATCTTGAACCGAGCCATGACAAGGCCTTTGATCAAGAAGACATCCTACGAGCTCATCAAGGGGAGAAAACCAAACATCTCCCATCTAAGGACCTTCGGATGCACATGCTTTGTCCACAACAATGGCAAAGACAACCTTGGAAAATTCGATCCTAGAAGCGATGAAGGGGTCTTCCTGGGATACTCGTCACAAAGCAAGGCTTACAGGGTCTATAATAAGAGGACCAAGAAGATAGAAGAAAGCATCCATGTCGTCTTCAACGAGAAATCTGTAAAGATGGGAACAGAGACCCAAGGGAAGGGAACTTTGTTCAAACTGATCAGACAAGAAGACGATGATGATGACGATGATGAGACAAGGAAGAGGGATGAAGACTATCCAAGTGCAAGCAACATCCCACAACTAGGGAACAATGACGTAGATCCAACTCTCACTGATCAAATCTCCCTCGAGGTTCCCTCCTCAGAAGAACTACAAGACACCTCCAACTCTCTTGTTCCCCAAGACAATACCCTGCCAGAATCAAGTGTTCAGGGGGAACAAAGAGGGAACTTGCCAGGAATCTCTGAAGAAACACTCAATGAAAAAGCTGAAGATAAGTGTTCCCATGACAAAGAAGCATCTACTGAAGATGACACAAGTGCAAGGGAACCCACTCATACAAGAAACTTTCAACAAAGGAAGGACCATCCCATTGAGAACATCATCTCCCCTTATGACAAAGGTGTACAAACTCGTTCCTCTCTCAAAAATTTTTGTGCTTTTAACACGTTTGTTTCAATGGTGGAACCCAAAAATATCAAAGAAGCTTTGAAGGACCCAGATTGGATCCAAGCCATGCAAGAGGAGCTCCACCAATTCGAGAGGAACAAAGTTTGGAAGCTAGTTCCTAGGCCCAAGAACAAGAACATCATAGGAACTCGATGGGTCTTTAGGAACAAGCTCGATGATACTGGGGTTGTAGCAAGGAACAAGGCTAGACTGGTGGCACAAGGCTACAGGCAAGAGGAAGGAATCGATTACGATGAGACCTTCGCACCGGTTGCCAAGATCGAGGCCATCAGACTCTTAATTGCCTATGCTGCTCACAAGGGATTCAAGCTTTATCAAATGGATGTAAAAACAGCCTTCCTCAATGGACATCTCAAGGAAGAAGTATATGTGGCCCAACCCCCAGGATTCGAAGATGAGAAGCTACCCAACAATGTCTACTTCCTGGAGAGGGCCCTCTACGGACTCAAACAAGCTCCCCGAGCTTGGTATGACAGGTTTGCTCAATTCCTCTTGTCCCATGGATACCATCGAGGTTCCATAGACAAGACTTTGTTTTTAAAGAAAGAGTCTAAAGACATTTTGATTGTGCAAGTATATGTTGATGACATTGTTTTTGGAGCAACTAACGAAACTCTTGTAGAGAAATTTAAGGACCACATGAGCAGTGAGTTTGAGATGAGTCTCATTGGGGAACTCACGTTCTTCTTGGGACTTCAAATATCTCAAACCAAGGAGGGAACAAAAATTCATCAACAGAAATACATCAAGGAAATGCTCGTGAAGTATGGGATGGAACACTCCAAGCCCATCGACACCCCCATCTCTCCAAATTCAAGGCTCAATGCGGATGAAACAGGTATAAGTGTGGACCAAAGGAACTATCGAGGTATGATTGGGTCCCTTCTCTACCTAACAGCTAGTAGACCGGATGTCATGTTCTCCGTATGCCTTTGTGCTCGTTTTCAAGCTAACCCTATGGAATCACACCTGAAAGAGGTGAAGAGGATTTTCAGGTACCTCAAAGGGAACGATAACTTGTGCCTCTGGTATCCAAGGAACAGTTCCCTTGAGCTCATTGCATACACAAATGCGGATTTTGCAGGGCACCTGGTTGATAGAAAGAGCACATCAGGAATGGCCCAGTTCCTAGGGTCATGCTTAGTTTCATGGGGATCTAAAAAGCAAAACTCAGTGGCACTCTCCACAACTGAAGCAGAATATGTGGCTACCGCATCGTGTTGTTCCCAAGTTCTATGGCTTAAGTCACAACTCCAGGATTACGGTATGTCTTTTGGCCCAGTTCACATACTTTGTGATAATACTAGTGCCATAAACATTTCCAAAAATCTTGTGCATCATTCTAGGACTAAGCATATAGATATAAGGCATCACTTTCTACGTGACAATGTTGAAAGTGGGAACATCTCGATGGAACACTGTAGAACTGAAGAGCAAATTGCGGACATTCTCACCAAAGCTTTAGACAGACGTCCCTTCCAGCGTTTTCGAATGCTTCTAGGGATGATAACTCTAAACTAAACAAGTCCTTGTTTGTCTCTCCCTCAATGCCTGACTAGTTTATCTAAGAATGCATGATAGGGAACTTGGATTTATTGCTTTCACTATGCCATGATTACTAGTCTAAAGATAAATGTGTACAAGGGAACTTTATTTCTTTCGGCCCTACATGATCAACCAGAGTTCACTTTATCCCACCTTACAAGCCACTATGACGCTTGATCATATAACCTACCCTAAGCTAGGGACCAGACAAATGCTTCTCATGAGCCAAAATGTTTACTCCTTTATCGAGTCGTAAATTGTCTGGTTCCCTTTGAGTTCCCTAGCCCCACAAAAGGATGAGTGTGAAGTTCCCTTAACCACTTCACTCTCCCTGACCTTGATAAGATCATGGGAACTGATATATACTAGCAAGGGAACGCTGACTCATCTACGAAGAAGAACCGTCACTTGGGAAGCGGACTTTTGTGTCAGAAGCTCTGAAGCGTTAAGGGCCAAGTATTCAAATTTTGAAAGGACTTCCCTAGAGATCGTGACGCGTGTCCAGAGGCGTGCTATGGAAGTTGAAACGATGCCCCACGTTCATTGGGCAACAGTTATCGAGGTTTTCCCACTTCCCTTTCTACCCTTCGCCCCTTCTCTCCTTAAAACCCTCATTTGCCATTTTTGGGCTCTTATTCCATCTTCCACCTCTGTCATTCTTCTTCTCTACATCCCTTTCACTCTCTTTTTCAAGAAACCTCCAAAACCTTCTCTCTTTCCCAAATTCTTACAAAAATGGCCCCTCAACACACCTTCGCCTAGATAAAAGATTGGGTGCTTGCAAACCCCAGAATTCTCTTCATCTCTCAACTGCGAGAGATTGAGAAAGAGAAAGACCCAGTCATGAAAGATGTACTCATCCAAGGCCTCTACAACCAAGTAAGCCCTTTCTTGCCATCTCCCCCTCCGGCCAACGACACTCTGGCCTGGACATCTTCCGCCACCTCCTCTGAATCCCTTCCTCCTCCCTCAACCACAAACACCTCCTCCGGAATTGTCATTGTTGATAGTTTCGGAGATGCTCGTCCCTCCATTAATGAGAAACCCAGAAAATCCAAACACCGCCATTCATCCAAAAAACGCCACTCCTCCAAAGACCCTCAAAATCCAAAAAATCCAAACATTCCAAAGATCCCTCCAAATCCAAAAAACGCAAACACTCTGAGGTCTTTGAATTTTCGGAGCCCAGAAAGAAATCCTTCTTCACCATTGACGATTACTTGAACTGCTCCAAGGACAGTTCCTGTGTCGCCAAACCCCCCTTCATCTTTCATTCGGACTCCGGGACCTCCCAATCCCAGAGTCAACTCCCTTCTTCTTCTTCCCTCCCTCTTCCCATAACTGAGGGACCTCCCAAACATCTCCCCTCGAAACAAAAGACTCCTCCACCACCTCCTTCTGTTCCCACATCAAAGGGAACTCCCCTTCCACCACTCCCCTCCGTTCCCACAACAACGGGAACTTCATCTCCACCTCACAAAACTCCTTCCCCCCCTTCCTCACCACAACACACATCCATCCATCCCACTCCTACCTCGGGGATCTCTATTCCCCAGGTTTCCAAATCCACTCCTCCTCCCCCTTCTACACAACTCTCTACTCCCCTTTCTTCTTCTCTTCCTTCTTCCATCACATCCCCCACCACCACAAAACTCCCCACTCCCTCTCCATCCAAAACTGTCGTCGCCCTTACTTCGGACGACGATGATCTTCCCCTCTCCGTCGTCATCGGCAAAATGACCAAGGACCCTCCTCCTCTCCTCATGGGAACTGTCGAGGAGGAGGCCCAGCTAAAGGCCATAGAGGAAGAGCTCAACAGGGACTCCTCTGAGCACACAACTCACCAAGGGACCAAGTCCCAAAGAAGGTGGCTTCTGAAGAGCCCACGAAGACAAGGGACCCAGCACCAGCTGGTGGTGCTGGGGCAACTACAGTCATCCCGAAGATGACGCGGAGGGCTCAAACTCGAGCTCCTTTGAGGAAGAAGGGACCTCCAATGATGAGGTCGAAGAAGAAGAAGAGGCTCCAGCTGCTAAGGAGCAAGCATGGATCCCAACACCTGGACACCAAATGGTGGTGTCCACGGGTTCCCAACAACCAAGGGAATGCATGCTAATGATTGAAGCGGCTGCACCCCCTCAGCAAAAAGGACCTCGCACGGTCTCTAGGGGGAACACTTCAAAGAGCACCACCAAGAAGGGGAAGGGATCTTCTTCAACACGGCACCTTGTGGACGAACGCCAGAAGCTCCTTCCTCCACTTATCATTTCTGAAGAAGTGCTCAACGACAATGGCCTAGGGGAACTGTGGGACCTGATCAAGGCCCAGGACTGGGAGAACCTCTACAAGAAAACTGTGAGTGTAGATCCCTCACAAGTGCGTCAGTTCTACAATAACTTTATCATCTCCAATGACTGCACTCAGGGGACTCTCTCCCACGAAGGCGACGAGTTTATATTTACTACGTCCACCATCCGCCTTCAGCTCCAGGTCCCAGTTCAAGGACTCAACGAGTTGCCCAACAATCTCTGGGGCGACTTCAACAGCGTCGAGGTGTACAACACTATCTTTGAGGATCGAGTTCCCACTAAGGGTCCCTCGACTCACCATCTGTCCCTCGTGGCCAAGCTTGCTCATCAATTCATCATCAATGTGGTGATCCCTCGCCAAAAGAAGCGCCTGGTCGTCAATATCCCCGATGTCATCATCCTCTATCACTTCCTCCTCAAAAAGCACATCAACCTTCCCAGAATCATACTTGGGCATATGGAGAAGTGTATGGCTTCCAAGTCCCATTCCCTTCCCTACTCTGGGCTGATCAAGAAGCTGCTACAAAAAGAGGGTCTCTACGACGCCTCTAAGGAAGAAATAGTGCTTGGAAGGGAACTGGACATCTCAGTTGTCCAGAAGATGAGGAACTCAGAGCTTGTAGAGGAAGCGGCTCAACTGGAATCTGGTGAAGATGGGAACTCTCAGGTTTTGCTCCGTATTGCCAACACCCTCGATTAGATTGCCAGGGACCAAGCAGCACTACTCAGGGGACAAGAAAAGCTTACACAAGTCGTGACGCGTCTACGTGATGCCTTGTTCCCACGAAGCCCATGATCTACCCTCTCCTTTTCCCTTAATCCAAAAATGACCACAAAAATGTACTTGAGTTCCCCTTGTACATATTTTCTTAAGTAATGAATTGGTTTTTAATTTGATTGCCTGTTCCCTTCTTCCTTATTATTGCTTTGCTTGTTTTCGATGATGTCAAAAGGGGGAAAGTAAAAAAAATGCGAGATGAGTTAAAAGTTTAAGTTATCACAGAACATGCATAAGCTAAGGGGGAACAATTGCATAAAAAGCTAAGTAAGAACTAAGTGTCTCATCAGAAGTGGCTCCCTAAATCTAAATGTTTCACAAGAAGTGACTCCCCAAAATCACACTTAGGAACTCATCAGCATATCATTCATTGAAATACTTGCGTATTTTGTGATGAGTTTGTCATCATCAAAAAGGGGGAAATTGTTGGACGTTTTTGGGACCTCTGGTTCTAAACAACGGATCAACGATGTCATTCTCCGAGTTTTGATAATGACAAACACCATAAGGAACTAATGTGGTTTGTTCAAGTATTTCTAAGGAACGCAGGTACAGCCAAGAACTCCCATGAATGACCAAAAGCCACAGAAGCTCACAATGAAGAGTTTCCACCAAGGGAACTCTTAAGAGGAAAGTTCCCATGAAATGGGAACTCCCAGAAATGATCAAGAGAACACAAGCTTACAACGATGAAGAGTTTCCATCAAGGGAACTCTGAAGAAGACAATTCCCATGACATGGGAACTCACATGTGAGGACAACGACCGTTCAGCGCCGATCGCGGGATTCTGTCTTGGACAGTCCGAAGGAACAGTTTGAGGATCAGACTGTCATGCTTGATCCAACGGTCCGATTGATTCAAGAAGTTGACCTAGTTCAAACCAAAGTCACATGTGAAGAAAGTACAACTTGGGCATCAAGCAAAGGGCATTTTGGACACAAACGAAAGATGCGACTGCCCAAGCTCACCTGGACTATAAAGCCAAATGAATAGTACTCGGATTGAGTACTTCTCCCAGAACTCACAAACACCCACATCAGAGAAAAGAAAGAAAAAGAAGAGAAGTCCCCGCCGGCGAGTGTGTGATCTCGACGACGGTGAAGCCGAAGTTCCCAGGGGCAAGGGAACTGAGAAGTCGGTGTAAGGTTTGAGTTATTTGTATTTTGCTGTTGTGAGCTTAGGAACTCAGTTGAGAGGATTTACTAGTGTTGCTAGAGTTAAGAAGAACTCGTCGGAACAGAGATGTGTGAATCCCGCTGTTGTAACTAAGGAACAAAGCAATCAATATAAGTAAGTCATTCAAAATCCTCCAAGCGGAGGTAGAGGTTTACCCATACAACTAGTTGGTTGTAGTGGGGTTCCTCTATAAGGGAACTGCGTTCTTTACTGCTTTTAATACTTGCGCTTAATTTACTTCCGCTGCCTTGGGAACAGCTTAACAGCCAGTTCCCAAGCTCTTTGCTAACGGTTTACGATCCAACATATTTTTAAATAATAAATATTATAATTAGTTGTATCAGTATTTCTATAGATCCAATTTTTTATAAGATAATAACTTGATCTATATATGCATATTTTTATGCATATTTTTTTTTATCTTGTAACAACTAACAAGATTTGGGATCCAAGTATATAATTTTTTTTATCTATATGTTGATAATGACTTGACCTAATATTTTTTATTTTAATTTTATGCATAATTTTTTTTATCTTTTAACAAGACTCGGGCTTCAAGTATATAATTTTTTTTATCTATATGTTGATAAAATATGGGGCACTATCTTAAAGATTTTTTTAATAAATTACGTAATTCTATTATGATATTATATAAAAGTATTTTAAATTTTATATTAATATCATAATATTGTATACTCTTTAGTAAAATTATCCCGTGAATATTACGGGGATTCAACTAGTTAATTATTGTTTTTCTATCCTATGCCCTAACGACATAAGATAAGAATCCAAATAAGAAACTAAAATCAAAATCCAATTTAAGAAAGCATAAAACCTTCTAAAACATAATTTAAAATAATCTAAATATCAATTGTTACTTTTTTTTCTAAAAGTAGGACTCTTAACCTATGCCGGAAAAATCGAATTAATTAAACCTAGTCAAGTATTTCTAAATATGGTAATCAAATAGTTATATCAATTTTTCCTATGCATGGGACATTGGCATAAGATATGAAATTTAATTTAAAAAATATTACCTTATAAGGAGTTTTGAAACGATAATCGTAGCTATATTATGATTTTAGTTATACTTTTATTGTTTTGTTGTTTCTCCTATTTGATTATGAGGTAAGGATAGATATTAAATGTGGCAAGTGTATTCGGGCATTTTAATTCAATGGTTAGATCTTTGGGGTAGTAGCCTGAGGTTCCTATTTCATAAATGTAGTAGCATGTATATTTTATTACTAAATGATACATACAGTAGTTTAGTAAGTTTCTACATGGAACTTGGATTGTATATCCCAATCCTCTCCTCAAATCAAGGACCATATAACTCATGGTCTCCCGTTCAGCAAAATCATCTTGCATCGCCGCTATCACCCACGAAACTCGCTTGCCTAACCATCCACATTGTCAAGAAGACTTTTCGACACAAGGCTACAACATCGTAGCACAGATCTCCCATCTTGTATTGCCGCTACCACTACGGAACACGCCACCTAAACATCACAATATCAAGTTGCCTTTCGATACAAGGCACCACAGATCTTCAATTGCGAAGTCACATTGAGGGTCTCCCACACAACACTACCAAGGACTTGCACCCACGCCATTGAGTCACACCACTCTACACCAGCATGTTCTAGCACCAAGTCACATTGGGTTCCATGTTTGTCCCAGTCGAACCATCGGCTTTGATACCAATTGTTGGGCCCGAGTCACCCACCTTGTTGGGCCACACGCACACATATCTCCACAATAGTATGATATTGTCTACTTTAAGCCTAGCCCGCATGAATTTGTTTTTGGGCTCCTTCCCAGAAGGCCTCATACTAATGGAGTGTACTTTCACTTTATAAGTAGCTCTTCACTTCCCTATTCTTTCTATGTGGGACTTGGATTGCCTATCCCAACAATTTTTGTTGTTAGGAAATTCGACACCCTACTAAAAGGGAGGACCAACACAAATTCATAAGAGAAGAATTGGAACAAACAAGAAGAGAAGAACAAGAGAATTTGTTTAACCTATTTCATCAGAATGACTACATCTAGGGGCATGACCAAGCCATGGATTTTCCACTAGATTTGAGAATTTCAAGGATTACAAAACTTGATCTTCCTGAAATACATTGATCTGATCAGTCTAACCTAATCTCTCTAGCTCTCTCTAAATTTTCCCCTCTCTGCTTTTTAGTTTTTTTTAGCACACAAATTATAATAATCATAGTTGGTTTTAAATAGAGAACACAAGGCCTTAATGATAGATACAAAATATTATCTCCCTATTATAGGAAACAATCTATCTTAAAAGACATCTTGTCATACTTGTCTTTCACGAAATCAGCCTCGCACCATCGCAAAACAAGACGCGGGCTCATTCGAGAAGGCGCGGTCGCGTATTTTCCTTCCCGGGCCGCATCCAGTCTAAGTTGCCATGACGCGGGCCCATCTGCCCAAGACGCGACCACATCCCTCCATGCCTAGCTCACGCTCACGGTGCAATCTTCGTAGGTGCAACTCCTTCACTCGGGTGCGATCGAGTTGCTTCTGTACGGGGTCGTGTCTCTCCTTTTCCCCCTTCGTCTCTCTTTTCTACCTAATCCCGAATCAGGCTCCATAAATCCCAACAATCTCCCACCTGGAGACTGATTCCAATTGTAATTGTTTTCTTCTTAGCAGTTCTTCAATCTTGTTAGTGTCGGGCCTTCAACTTACATAAGCCCATCTGAAGTCTTGCCAGACTTCAATCCCTTAAGTTTGTCATCAAGGTTTTGTCCCACCACACTCGACACTTGTCGTATGGACTTCTCCTTGCAAGCTTCTTTCTCTACCATGTCGGCCCACCTGACTTTCCTGCCCTCTGCATAGTCATCTGGCTCAGCTAACTCAACAAGCTTCAGATTGAAATCAAAAGGTGAATCCCTATCAAATTCTTCAATGATCTTCTGACCATTGGTCTGTGACTCTTCCTTCAAGGCCTCTTGCCTACTAGGAACCACTATCATTCTCCCACCTGAACTTGAGGTACTCAGAATCAATACATCTCCAACATACTCTGTTGTTGCATCTTCTAACTCCTCCACTGATGCTTGACATTTACTTTTGTAGTGACCAAATTCACCATAATTCCAGCACTTGATCTTGCTCTTATCCTTGGTAGTCTTCTCCTTTTCTTTGGACTTTGACCCACCATGACCAGATCTTCTCTTGTTCCCTACATTCAAAGCTGATCTTGATGTAGAACCTGACTCCTTCTTGTGAATCTTTTCGCTCATCATCATATCCCTCACATCATCAAACTTAATTAAGTATCCTTTTCCCAACTGAAGCACTCACAACCATGATAGTTCCGCTCCAACTTTCAGGCAAAGAAGAAAGTATAACTAGGACTTTTACCTCATCATCGAACTCAATCTTCACTGATTACAGTTGTGCAATCGTCATGTTGAATCCACTCAAGTGCTTGGATGTCGTCATGTCCTCCCTCATCTTCAGGTTGAGCAACTTCCTCATCAAGTGCACCTTGTTCACCCGTGATGGCTTCTCATACAGCGCAGACAAGATCGCAAGCAAACCCTTTGTTGTAGTCGTATTGACCGTGTGGTGCGCTACACTCTTGGACAAGGACAAGCGAATTACACTCATCGCCTTCCTATCCAATAGCTTCTAGTCTTCATCCTTCATATTTTTAGGCTTCTCTCCCAAAGACACATAAATCTCCTTATATAGACAATCTTCAAATCACATCTTCCAGAAACCGTAATTAAATTGAAAATCTTTTAATGCATTCTTGTAGTATATAATCAGAAAATAGTAAACAAAACTACCACAAAACTGTACAATTTCCACTAATATATTTATGATAGCCTTTAAATAAGTGACACTAATTAACGACAGCCCACCATTGACTTTCATATGTAAAAGTAAATGGAATACTCTGTAAAAGATAAACAGACTTCAAATAGACTTCCCAATGAACACTTCTTATTTTACCCATAAAAGTGAGAACATAAAGTGAAATCTATCTATTCAGGCAAACACGCAGTAACAATGTAACATGTAGTATAAAATTTATAAGTTGCGTGATTTTTTTACTCCGTATTTAATTACATGTTGGTTATTACTCCGTATTGTTCTGAAAACGTGTAATAGTATACTCCAATTTATATAATGGAAAAATGACTTTTAATAATATAAAGTATTCAATTTAAACCAATAATAATACAAATTTTAAAAATCACCAGACTATATACGAACTATTACGATATTAACTTAGAACAATATATTCAAAATATTTTTTCAGTAGTTTTTCAGAAATAATTGCTAATGTGGCAATCAAATTACACACATGGCAATTTTTTTATGCACATCATCTTATTTTTCCTTTGCTAATTACACCTCACATTACAATTGTATTACAGATCACTTCAATTAACCCTAAGCCACTAATTAGCCCATCCCCGTCTTCAACCTTCGCACCATTGCCGCCATTCCCATAACCTTCACCACCTCTCATTCCTTGCCATTTCTTCCGGCGGTCTGAGTTGCCACCCAAGCTAGCTTGTCGCCGCCTCGTGTCACGTCTTCTCGTTCCCGGCACACCACTGCCCCACCGTCTCCTTCGTCTTCACTTCGGGTGACGGAACTCGCTGCCAAGACCACCGTAATTGCAACTCCAACTAAAGGAACGACAGTTGTGTAAACACAATTGAAAAGTTCACAAACGAATCAATTGAGGGAATTCATTCAAGACCAAAAAAAAATTGAGGGAATCCATTAGTTAATTTCATGAAAATTAATCAAGCATATCACTAAAATTTCAAATTTGCAATTTTAGGATTTTGGGATTTGCAATTTAATTAGGGACTTTTCAAACAATCAAAGCTAATTCAAACCATTAACAAGTCTACACGATTATAACATGAATTATGGATTTTTTTGATCCAATAACATGAATTATGCATAGAATAAAAAGATTTTATAACGTGTTTTGAAAATATGTATAGAAACAAGCTTAGTCCAATGGTTAATTAAAGACGCAGAAGTCATTAGTTTGACTCCTCGAATTAGGCTTTCTTGTTAATTTTTTAGATAAAAAATGAAAATGAGTTGAAATTTAGAAAAGCTGAGGTGTAAGAATATTTACCATGTGTTTATTCCAATAGCCACGTCATCATTTATAATGTAAAATTTATTAAAAAATTATTTCGTATTGTTTTGAGTTAATATTGAAGTGAATACTTCGTATTATTAAAAATCATTTTTTCTTATATAATTAATGATTAGCATTTTCCAAATATTTTTTACCCTCAACAGTCAACACAACAATAATGTCTTAGAAGCAGAGCGAACTACATCAATGATTATTAGCAATTGCCCATTAAACTAATCCTATTATTCTTACACCAAGCGTGGAAGACTACGAACCCCACTTAAATTAATTTTTTAATCTACGAATTCATGCATGAAAATTTTTAAAATTTGAATTAAATATTGAGCAAAACATAGCTACGAAACAAGGATATGTTGGTGACTATATAAATATAATCATTCGGCCACATGGAAGGGCAAATTATAAACCATCCAAAATTTGCATATGTTCATAAGTACTTATATGTGTCACAAAAACACTAAAATTGCACTTACAGTTAAACCTCTATAAATTAATAGGATTAATGTCATAATATTTTATTATTTTATAGAGATATTAATTAATCAATAAATTAATAAAATATTAATTTAAAGAGGTTTTTGTAATAAAAGCTTTCAAAATGCACTATCATACAAAAGGCTATGAGTTGGGACAATTTGATCTATATAAAATTAATGTTTTGGCTGTTATCAATCTTATAGTCTCGTCTTAACTCTTAAATAGTTAATGTTGAGCAAGAGACAATAGCAAATTGTTTTAGACACTGCACAAATCATTCATGAGATGAAGTCTCAAGGAAGGATTATAGTTGACATTACAAAATTTGTTTTCAAAACAATGC
The DNA here is from genome assembly GCA_964016875.1 of Fallopia convolvulus. NCBI lineage: Eukaryota > Viridiplantae > Streptophyta > Magnoliopsida > Caryophyllales > Polygonaceae > Fallopia > Fallopia convolvulus. Next base: position 6,524,653 of record OZ024720.1, read on the forward strand.
TAGAAATGTTAGATTCAATAAGAAAAGTTAGAGACGAGGTCCAAATAGAATTAAGAAAAAAAACAAATAACACTACAATTATATTTCATTAGATTTTCTTAATTATGATAATGTAACTTTTTAAATAATTATTAATTTATAAGATTAACGGGACCTTATATTTATATAGCGGTTTTTTGAAAATCTACTATATATATAAAAACAATAAGGTTTGGAGCCTCCACGTTGCGCCACCTCAGTTTTTTCCACGTGTCGTTTCGAGAATACGCCACCTTGGATTTTGCCACATGTCACCTTTTCCTTAATCCATGTCATTATATTTTTTACACGTCATATTATATTCTGCCATATCATTAACATGTCATATTTAACTATAATTAATAAATAATAAATAATTCAAATAAAAAACTACAATGATTATATATGGAAATTTATAATAAAATCAAGAAGAATTTTAGGCAATTTATATACAACCACCATATCAAGCTATATCAATATATATTTTTTTCAACTTTTCAATTAAAGAACGAATTGGAAATTATAAAAGAGTATATTTGTTTGATTGAATTCCTAATTTTTATAATAACAATTATTTGATTTTATATGTGAAATATCTTCTTACTACATTTTTTCAAATTTATGTACAAAACAAAAAGTTTTGATTCGTTTGATTCATTTGAAAATTTTATATATAAAAAAATAAAATATTTTATACATGATCTAAATCTTATTATGATTTTTAATTAATTTTATTTATTAGTTTTTTACCACTCTTAACAACCAATTAAGTTTTTTTATTAATTATTGATTATCGGTTACTTGCGAACTATCAAACAAATGTTATATGTCATCTCATTAAATAAAAAAGTACCATTTGGTTTGATTCATTCCAACTTCTTAGCAATTTACTTACAAATCAGCAAGATATTTTTGGTAATTTATTTAGTAAGCCACAATTACTTGGTTGTTTCACCTACAAATGGGTAATTTTATAAAATTGTTTTATTATTTCATTTGATTGTTCTAATTGAGGAAAATTAAATTAGGAATTCTTTTTAGGAATTCTTTTACCATTTTTTCCAATTTACATACAAATCAAATTCGTTTTTATTTAAAAATATATTAAAAACTTTGTTTTAATAAATCTTTTAATCTATAATTATTTTTATTTGAATTGGATTTGGATTAAAAAAATACTCATTTGATTGTTTAATATTTTAGAAAGTTGGAATTTCGACCATGTCATCCTATTATTAATCCACATAAGATTTTGCCACATGTCATTTAATCCATGCTCCATAAACATTATATATTAATTATTCTTTCCACTTTATATTACACATGGCAAATGTTTTCCACTTAATTAAAATTTATTTATTTCCCAAATTTAGATAATATCTTAATTTTTGGTAGGAGATAATATTTTAACTTAAAAAATATAACTAATGGTTGATTTTTTCTTTATAAGCAAATAAAATATATATGCTTAATCTTTTTAACATATTAGTTGTTTCTAGCCACTCCTTTCTTGAGTATTCGAGGTGGGCTCTTTCAAGAGCTCCTTCGGCAGCACTTACATATATTATTATTAAATAATTATTATTTTTCAAAATCTCATCTCTTCTATATTTTCAAAATATATCTTTTTTGCTTTATTTTCTTCATATTTTATCTCCTTCTCTTAAATCTATTACTAATAACTAAAGCCGGAGCAATTTCTGCCACCACGTTGCGCCACATCACACCTTTATTAAAATAATAATTTTTTATAGTTAATTAAGAAAAAAAGTTATATCCAAGTAAACATAAAGATAAAACAAATATTTGTAAAAATTATCTCCAAATAAACATAAAAATAAAATAATATTAGTATATTTTACCAATATAGATAAAAAAGGATATTATATTTATCATATTTGTAAAAGATAAATTAAAAAATATAAGAAAAACATGTACATGTGGTCACATATATATCTTTGAAATAAAAATATCCATATAAATGATAATATCTTTGAAATATCCATCTATATATCTATAACTATATATTAAATCCGAACCTTTCCGAACCACCAGAACAATTTTGGTCCCACCTTATATTTAAAAAGTAATTTTATATTCTTATTATTTATAATTTTTTCTTTTAAATTTTCTAAAAATATATAAACCAACGTTCTAATATATTTAATAAAAAATTAAAAGAACGGAAAAATAAAACATAAGATTTTTTAATATATAATGATAGATTGTTATCATAATAAGGTAGGAAAATATTTTTACTCTTAATTTTTTCTATCTAAAACTAACATTCCACTAAATTTCATATTTGGAAAATTTTAATTCGAATTTTAATTAAAAAATAAAAAAATTAGTTTATCTTTATCCTTTTATCTATTTATGTAAAAGATTGAAAAAACTATGTTAAACCAAATTTAGATAAAAAAAATTAAAATCTTTAAATATGTATATAATTACTTGCCTAAATTAAATTTATTACTAATAACTAAAGCCGAAGTAATTTCTGCCACCACATTACACCTTTATTAAAATAATAGTTCTTTATAGTTAATTAAGCAAAAAAGTTATCTCCAAATATACATAAAGATAAAATAATATTTGTAAAAATCTATCTCCAAATAAACATAAAGATAAAATAATATTAGTATATTTTACCAATATAGATAAAAAAAGGACATTATATTTATCATATTTGTAAAAGATAAATTACAAAAATGTAAGAAAAATATGTACATGTGGTCACATATATATCTTTGAAATAAAAATATCGATATAAATGATAATGTCTTTGAAATATCCATCTATATATCTATAACTATATATTAAATCCAAACCTTTTCGAGCCACCAGAACAATTCTGACCCCACCTTATATTTAAAAAGTAATTTTGTATTCTTATTATTTATAATTTTTTCTTTTAAATTTTCTAAAAATATATCTAATTTTTATAAAAAAACCAAAATTCTAATATATTTAATAAATAATTAAGAGAAAGGAAAAATAAAACATAAGATTTTTTAATATATAATGATAGATTGCTATCATAATAACGTAGGAAGATATTTTTAATATTAATTTTTTCTATCAAAAACTAACATTACACACTAAATTTTATATTTGGAAAAAATTAATTCGAATTTTAATTAAAAATTAAAAAATTTATTATCCTTATCATTTTATCTATTTATGTAAAAGATTTATGTAAGAGATTAAAAAAATTATCTTAAATAAAATTTAGATATTTTTTTTTTAATATTTATACTACTACTTTCCTAAGGAAAAAGAGCAATGTAGATTATTTTATCTTAATAATATATGTTTATCTTCAATTTTAAACTTAATAATATGGATTTAATTTGTTTAATTTGATTTCAAAAACAAAATAATTTTTATACATATTATAGGCAATAAATTACTTACATTAAATTTTATATTATATTTTTATTTATTAATATCTTTTTATAATATATCTAAAAAATGTAAAGTCATAGTCGTGCAAGGCACGACGGGTATAACTAGTTAAACCTATTTATGAAATATTGTCAAGGAAAATGAGTAACGTAGATTATTTTATCTTAATAATCCATGTTTATTCTCAATTTAAAACTTAAAATCTAAATTTAATTTGTTTTATTTGATTTAAAAAAACAAAATAATTTTTATACATATTACGGACAACATATTACTTACATTTAATTTTATATTATATTTTTATTTATTAATATCTTTCTTATAGTATATCTAAAAAATATCGAGTCATAATCGTGCATGGCACGACGGGGTCAACTAGTTTATTATCTTATCGAAATTTGTTAAATTTTGCATTGGTTTAAGTTGGGATCGGATAAAAATATTAATTTAGAGAGTCTATTAATTTACCGAGTATTAATTTAGAAAGGTTCTACTGTATTTTAAATTTTCTAAAAGACTAAAATAAAAAATATACTGTATTTTTGTTGAAAAAATCTTAGAAGATAGTTAAATTTAATACGGAGTAGTACTTACTTCCATTTAATGCTAACCATGCTCTAGTAGTTACATATAAATATGAATCAGTAAAGCTGTAAAGGCAGTTTTATCAATTAACAAATACGGAGTAGTTTTGTTAACAACCTAAATACTGAATGTATTTTTTGTGTAATTTATCCTTTGAATCTAAATTACCCACCAAGCATATCTGTCTGTTAGCGGAAATGTCGTTTTCTCAAAGATATGGAAAGGTATATTTTTTTGTGTTAGGGCCCTCCGGACATCAAATGCCCCGCCCCTTCTCTCTCTCTCTCTGCAACTCCTCTGAAGGCTGAGAAGATAAAAAGCGAAAGCAGAAGAGCAGAGAAAGGGAAAGCAGAACGATAAGCAACAAAAAAGCAAAGGAGGAGAAAATTTTGCAGCTCTCTGAGTAATTTGCATCCAGTTCATGGAGGAGAAAATTTTATCATAGTCAACTAGAAAGCTCATTCCTTTTCCTGTCTTCATCTGGAGAAAAAGAAAGATTAAATCTTTACTTTCGGAATTAAAATTGGGTGTCTTTTTCTGTGTGTTTGGTAACTTTGGGTGGTTGGTTTCACCCTGATGATGATATTGAAATGGTAAACTCAGAGTTCAGTCAAGGTTCTTTTCAGCAAATTTTATTAATCTTTTTTATGTTTTACAGAATTTGTGAATTGTGGCCTGTTTGTGTGGGGAGAAAAAAACAAAAATTGAGAAAGGAGTGAGGATTGGTGGGGGGACAAGGGCGAATCGCGGAAAATCCTGAAAATTGATATACATTTGGCTTTTGAAAGCAAAATGCACATAAAATATTCTGGGTGGTCTAGTCTTTGATGGAAAAGAGAGAGAAATTGGAGGAACCCAAAAAGTTAAAAATAAAATAAAAAATAAAAAACCAACTCCTCTGTTTACTTCTGCAATGTTCTCAGCTAGCTAGCTACTCCACCTCCCAAATCAGCTGAATGAAATCCAGATAATTAAAAAAAAGGAATTTTTTTTCCTTTTCTTTCCTGCTTTAATTCACCCATTTACTTTCCATTGTTTACCGTTCTCTTTTCTCACTCTGTGTGTGGTGTACTGGTGTGGTTGCTTCGCTGGTGCTGAGTTTTTGTGTGTCCTCGAAGGGCGAAACTGTGGCTGTTGTGCACATGATTGGTGTCTTCGTTTCCGGGCTAATTTTCCCTTTTTCCTAATTTAGGGATAGAATAAACAAATTACTCTCCCTTAACCAGGCCTTTTGGGTTGTGAATGTTTGTGTGATTCCGAAAGAAAGAGAGATCTTTGGAATTTGGGAAACTTTTGCCCCTTTTGAGAAATCTGCATTTTGCTCCCATGCTTGTTCTCCCAGCGGGTCTTTTCAAAAATGCCGGTGGGTTTTGTGTCTACTCAGCTAATCTAGACATGGGTTTTCACTCTTTGAGCGGATAAAGAAGCTAAGAGCCAAGAACAGAAAAAGAAAGGGCAAATTCTTCAACAGTGAAAGAAGAGTCAGTTTTTGGATTTCCAGTTTCAGCAGTGTTTAGATGGGTTTAAAGGCTTCAAATCAGCAACGCAGCCACCAGTTACTTGCACTTTTGAGGGCTTTTAAAGAACATCCTGGTTCCTCCAAAAGGAGTTACACTTTCTTCTCAGCAAATAGGCGTTGGTTGCCCAAGATTCTTGCTTTATGGATCTTGCTCTTAGTTTTCGTCAGTGGCTGGTTTTATGATTACATGGATACTGATGCCAAGGACAGGAGGAAAGAGAGCTTAGTTAGCATGTGCGAACAGCGTGCTCGAATGTTGCAGGATCAATTTGCTGTTAGTGTTAACCATGTTCACGCCCTTGCAATTTTGGTGTCAACTTTCCATTATAATGCTAGCCCTTCTGCTATAGACCAGGTAAACATATCAGATTTTGAGTTTGTGAAGTGGGTCAATTTATTGAGTTGGTAAATGGTGTTTTAATTTAATGGGGTTTGAGTTTTGTGTAGGGAACTTTTGCTGAATACACTGCCAATACTGCATTTGAGAGGCCTTTGTTGGGTGGTGTAGCTTATGCTGAAAGAGTGATGAACTCTGAGAGGGAGAGATTTGAGAGGAAACATGGTTGGACTATTAAGACTATGGAGAATAAGCAGCTTTCGCCTGTTAAGGATGAGTATGCTCCTGTGATTTATGCTCATGAAACTGTTTCTTATCTGACCTCATTAGATATGATGACTGGGGAGGTAAGCAATTTATTTTTTTCCAGTTTGGTTATCTCTTGGATTTTATTTGAGCTCTTCTGTAGGAGAACTAAATCTTGTGGGTGTCTTTTTTCCCTAAGCTGTTTGTTTATTGATATGATTTAGGAAGATAGAGAGAACATATTGCGAGCGAGAGCTACTGGAAAGGCGGTTCTTACTACTCCCTTCCCTTTGCTAGGGTCTAATCATTTAGGAGTTGTCTTGACTATTCCAGTTTACAAATCCAAGCTTCCTTCAAACCCGACAATTGAGCAACGAATTGAAGCAACAGCAGGGTGAGAAATACAAAATATTCTTTACAATTATGCATAACTTAGGCGTTTTTTGTCCAATTAGATGTTTCTAGATGATGGTTAATCTAGTAAGTAACATTTGCCTCCCCTTACCTTGAAAAAGAGGTAGAAAAAGGAAGATAATAGGGGTCTGTTTGGATCATTGCATTTAATGCATTGAATTGTGTTAGATTGCATTATCCAATGATCCAAATGGGCCCTAGTTGTTTTCAGTCATTTATCTTCTATATTACTTCTTATGTTAATAATTTTGATCTCAACTGGAAACTGGATGGAACATTTTTCTACTTAGATATCATATGTCTTAGCATAGATTATCTTCATTGGACAATTATAATTGAACAGTCTAGGAAAAAATTCACATAATTTTACATTTTGAGATTCACTTTGAGGTTTGAGTTGCAATTTTTTGTTGGGAAGGTTAAGAATGATGGTGTTTATGATATTGGAAATAGACTTGTTCTCCTAATTAGCTTCCCTCTTGAATGCACATATATTTTCTCTAATTAAGCTTGCAATTCTAATTGATTACTTCATTTGTCAAGTTTGCCCTCATATTTTTTTAACCTGTATGCAGATACATTGGTGGTTCCTTTGATGTTGAGTCTTTGGTGGATAATCTACTTGGACAACTTGACCGGAACGAGGATATTATAGTGAATGTGTATGACGTGACAAACTCATCGGATTCAATGGTTATGTATGGGAGTCGGTATCAGGGCGGTGACATGTCTCTTGTGCATGTGAGCAAACTTGATTTTGGTGATCCATTTCGAAAGCACCAAATGACATGCAGGTAAATCAAAGATCAATCCTCAGCTTTTTAACTTCACATTCAATTCTGCCTCGTGTACTTACTGTTATGTGCTTCTTGGACAGGTATCTCATGCATGCACCCACACAATGGACAGCCATTTTGTTCTCATTTGGGCTGTTCATAATCGGGTTGCTTATAGGCTACATCTTATATTCAGCAGGAATTCATATTGTACAAGTTGAAGATGCCTTCCATGAGATGCAAGAACTCAAAGCCAAAGCTGAAGCTGCTGATGTTGCAAAATCCGAGGTGAGCAAAATTTCATTGCTACCTTGCTTGTCATTTTGGCCATTACTTATTGTCTGGGAGTTTATTTTTTGTCTATTATTTTTCATTACAGTTTCTTGCTACCGTCTCACACGAAATCAGGACTCCTATGAATGGCATACTCGGTATTCTCCTTGGACCCATTATTTTTGTTATTATTATTATACTATTATATAATGCGTACTCTAAATGAAAATTTTGTTTCCAGGAATGCTTGCATTGCTTCTAGATACAGAATTAAGCTCAACCCAGCGTGATTATGCTCAAACTGCTCAAGTATGTGGAAAAGCACTGATTGCTTTAATCAACGAAGTGCTTGACCGGGCAAAAATTGAAGCTGGCAAGTTAGAACTGAACTTTCAGCCCTTCAACCTTCGTTCTATACTCGATGATGTCCTCTCCTTATTCTCTGAGAAATCTAGAACCAAGGGTTTGGAGGCAAGTCTATAACTTCACATCAATATGAGCCTAAAGATGGTTAAATTTAGCCAATATAACTAATCTAAGTGTTTGCCTTTTCTTTCATCTCCTGTAGCTAGCTGTATTTGTTTCTGACAAGGTTCCAGAAACCGTTGTGGGTGACCCAGGAAGGTTTAGGCAGATTGTCACTAATCTTGTGGGCAACTCTGTTAAGGTGAGCTACTTATCAAGCTTCTGATATCAATTAAATTTCCAGCTGCTTTTCACTTTCTACTTTTATTACACATTAGAATATTGCCTTATGTATTATGAATGCACTTTTCTGTCTACAGTTCACTGACCACGGGCACATATTTGTTAAAGTTCATCTAGCTGAGAGCACTGGAGTTGTGTTGGACGTGAATGATAAACTATCTCTAAAAGGAAAGTCGAATTCCCTAAGCGGATACGAGGCAGCTAACTGTGATAATAGTTGGGAGAATTTTCAACGTCTGGTTACTGATGAAGACGTTCTCTATGATGCCTCGTGTGATGTTGTTGGCCCTTCTGGAAACGTCACTATCATGATCAGTGTTGAAGATACAGGAATTGGGATTCCTTTACGCGCTCAAGAACGAGTTTTCATGCCTTTCATGCAAGCAGATAGTTCAACATCTAGACACTATGGTGGAACGGGTATTGGCCTGAGCATTAGTAAATGTCTTGTGCAGTTAATGGGCGGAGAAATAAGCTTTGTTAGCCGGCCTCAAGTTGGAAGTACGTTTTCGTTCACTGCGGTGTTTGAGAGGTGTAATAGAAGCAATTCAGCTGACCTTAAGAAATGTCCTCCAAGTGATCTTCCTATTGTCTTTAAGGGAGTGAAAGCAATTGTTCTTGATAATAAAATGGTAAGAGCTTCTGTGACAAAATACCATTTGAAGAGACTTGGAATTCAGGTTGAGGTTTCTAATAGCATCAAGCTGGTTTCTAGAGCTTCTGGCAAAAATGGTTCTCTCCCCTTAGGGTAAGTTCCTTCTGATTCTTCAGCCAATCAACTTGGCTATTTATATGCTTTCTTTATTTGGAACTTCGAGTTTGTATCTGGTTTTTCATGATTTTTAATTATGAGATTGTGTTTTCAGGCTTTCAGCTACTGATTTGTTCTGGTTTTTTCAATTCATATTTAGCAGCAATCAATGCCAACCTGACATGATCCTAGTTGAGAAGGATCTGTGGCTGTCTAGCCAACAGAGTGATCTGAATGAATGGCTATTAGACGATGGGAAACAGATCCGCTTACCTAAACTAATTCTTCTCGCCACAAACATTAGTAGCAATGAAGTTGAAAAGGCAAAAGCTTCCGGCTTTGCTGACACTGTAATCATGAAACCCTTAAGAGCAAGCATGATAGCCGCCTGCCTTCAACAGGTCTTTGGGAGCGGTAACAAAAGGCAGCTTGGAAAAGACGACGTGCCCAATGGTATGAAATCTCTGAAAAGTTTGTTGTGTGGTAAGAAAATATTGGTGGTTGATGATAACATTGTGAACCGTCGGGTTGCTGCCGGAGCTTTGAAGAAATTTGGAGCGGAGGTGAAATGTGCAGAGAGCGGGAAAGCGGCTCTCGAATTGCTTCGGTTGCCTCATGATATCGACGCTTGTTTCATGGATATTCAAATGCCCCAAATGGATGGGTAAGTGCTCGAATCCTTTTTATAAGGGCGCGTTTTTATTATACCGCGAGATAATGCAGGATTGATTGATTCTGTGGTTAATCTTACACCAGTAGTAATGCAACATCATACATTATAATGCATTATTTGATGTAATCCAAACGCACCCTAAGATTGATCGATTGAGGTTAAATTATTTGTATGCTACTCTACAGGTTCGAAGCAACACGAAGAATCCGGCTTATGGAGCAAGAGGCCAACAACAGCGAACCGAACCACACGGATGAGGGCAAATGGCACATGCCCATATTAGCCATGACCGCTGATGTCATCCACGCGACGTTTGACAAGTGCATCGAGTGTGGGATGGACGGGTACGTTACAAAGCCGTTCGAGGAAAAGAGTCTGTATCAAGCTGTGGCCAAGTTTTTCGAAGACAACCCTTGATCGACCGATCTGTGAACCGAAAAAATGACCATTTCACCCCCAACTTAGCCTACCTTTAGTATCAGCATTATTTTCCCAGGGCTGCTGGTGCAATGTGGTTGGTTTTACACGGCTGGCTTGAATGTAAAATTACTATCCTTCCTCCCCACATTCTGTAAAGTTTGATTAGTTGTAGTAGTGATAAAGGGGAGGTAATTCATACATGAATATTGTAGTGTAGATTGGTATTCTTTTCTGTTACTTTGTTTACTACTCAATCTGAGTGTTGTTATATAACCAAACTTCCACTTAACTGATTTATATCATTTCTCTAGTTTAATTTATGTTGTTATATTTAGATTTAAAGGGAAAATGCCAGAGTGTATTGACCAAACTAAGTTTTCTCAGATTGCATTCGTGCTATTAATAACTCACAAATGTTTAGATAATAAAGTGGGCCCGGATGGACTAAAGTAGGTCGGCCCACGGATTTTAGAGTGGCCCATACTATGATTTGTCTTTAATTGAGATTTGCTTCTCTCTTTTTCTGGTTAGAGATTGGGAATTGCTTTAATGATCAATCATAATAAGAAATTGATGTTCTATGACAAATTAAAATGACCAGCTTAAATATTGATGTGATAAATCATGAGCATAAAGAAATTTAATGTTCATGTACATTGTTGCTGATGTTTCGTAACAAAAAGAATATTTATTTATGATATGGGTATTAAATTTGATGGGGAAGATATATTGTATATAATATAACCATTGCACGTTAAAAAATGTTCTTCCCATTACAAGAACAAAACAAGTTAAAAAGGGGCAGAAAATCAACAATGATAAGCAACAAATTGAATCTGCTACTACTCTTTTGGTGCTCTATTGCTGCTCCTGCTTTTGGCAAGAATAATGGTCTAAAAAATCTACCCATAATCTCCTTTGAAGAGGGCTATTCTCATCTCTTTGGGGATGAAAATTTGATGGTTCTCAAGGATGGCAAATCTGTCCATCTTTCTCTTGATCAAACAACAGGTTCTTTTTTTTTTAAATAATTTTTTTTGTTAATCTTTTTAGGTGATAATATAAAATATAATGTGTTTTACAGGGTCTGGGTTTGTGTCACATGACATGTACTTACATGGGTTCTTCAGTGCTTCCATTAAGTTGCCTCCGAATTACACTGCAGGTGTTGTTGTTGCCTACTATGTAAGTTCCCTTTTATTGATCTTCTAGCTTAATTAACATATACTTATAGCTGGATTATTCATCTGGTGAAATATTAACCTTGTCCCTTGCAGATGTCAAATAGTGACATTTATCGAAAGAACCACGACGAAGTCGATTTTGAGTTCTTAGGGAACATAAGAGGCCAAGATTGGAACTTTCAGACGAATGTATATGGAAATGGAAGTACGAGCGTCGGTAGAGAAGAGCGGTACACTCTCTGGTTCGATCCTACCGAAGATTTTCATCAGTACAGCATCTTGTGGACTGAGGATCAGATCATGTAATTTTAATTAATTTCCTAATCATCCTTACAATTTATTCATGAATGAGTATTCATGCATTCATGTTTTTGTGGCCCATTTTGATGCAGATTTTATGTTGATGAAGTTCCAATTAGAGATGTCAAAAGAACAAAAGCAATGGGAGGAGACTTTCCTTCAAAGCCAATGTCTCTCTATGCTACAATATGGGATGGTTCAAATTGGGCCACAAATGGCGGCAAATTCGGAGTAAATTACACATATGCCCCTTATGTTGCCCAATTTTCCGACTTGGTCCTCCACGGCTGCACAGCCGAGCCCATCAAGTGCGAACCCGAGACGGATGGTTGGGTTCCGACCGGGATCTCCCATTCTCAAAGGCACAAAATGGTGAATTTTAGGAAGAGGCATTTGATTTATTCTTATTGCTATGACGGGACCCGGTATCGGGCCCCACCGCTCGAGTGTGTCCTCGACCCCGCTGAGGCGGAGCGGCTCAGGAGGTTTGACCCTGTCACCTTTGCCCGAGGCCATGGACGACGACATGGTAGCCGGGTAGGAAAAGTGGCCCCTTCTCCTTAATTTGAGGAAAATGTATATGCTTGCTTAGTTGCTTGTAATGCAAATCTTCATTGGCTTTGTTACCATATATTCAGCATTGGTGTCAATTTTTGTTCCTTTGAGCTCTAAGATTGTAATTTTCCGAAGATGATTTTTTTTTTTTTTTTTGATGTATAGTAAACCAATATGGACTAAATTAGTTTTCTTTTTGTTTATGTTTCCGTGGTTGGAAACCAAACATGCCCTTAGATATAATTTATGTATATAACTTTGTGCTTGGATTTGAGTTTTGGCAATTGGTCTCCAAATGCCTAATTGCCTGCCAATTCAAATCAAATATAGAGGCAGCAAAGATGAGTAATTGGGCAACCATTCGGTTTCGCACTTGATGGGCCGACCCAAAAACAGAAATGCTAAACAGTAACTTGAAATTTAAACTTTCTTTCATCTAAACTTTCCAGCAACTGAACTTTTGCAAAGAAGAGTATCAAATCTTCATATTAACTACCTGCAACAAGGAACCATGCATAATAATAATACTGAGGCAGCAAAATTGGTACCAAAATAGTTTCTGACAAATGGGTTCTTGCAAAGAGTTCATTAAATCTGCATACTATGATGCTCTCTCTCACTCTAGAGTCTAGGCTGTTGTTTCAGCCACCTCTTTTGGTGATCCTCCTTTGTCACTTTCATCACTCACATTCCCATTTTCTTTCTCAGCCTGCTCTTTTACAACACTACTTTCTGAATCCGGGCTCGTTTCAGCTGCTGCAGAAGGAGAAGGCGGTGGTGGTGGTGACCCACTTGAGCCAGGTGGTGGTAGGAAGACGCCAGTGCCCGGGACGGGGATTCTGGGTGGTGGAGGGCCCCGGGAATTAGGAAAAGGCAATGAAGCAGAAAAGGCCATAGGCGTGGCAGCGGGAGGAGGCACGAATAATGGTGGGATTCCATTATTTGGAGAAAGCTGAGCCCTGATTGATGGAGCTGCCAATACGCCGGTTGTTGGAACAGGTGCGTAATGCTTTGGACGAGTATTATGGTTCGACGGCCTGTTTGGCAGTGGCGGGCCCCAGTTTGGAGCTTGTAGCGCTACTGACTGTGGATGGAGACGATGATGGTGATGATGATGATGATTATGATGACTATCGCCGTGAAATACTTTCCTCGGTTGGGATTTTAGGAAAGTTATGAGTATCCTTTCCTTGCGGATGGATGGGATTGCTCGTTTGGCAATGTCGGTGGAGTTACCTTGCATCACAAGTAAGGACCTGCAGTTACAAATATGATATTATTAAAAATGGGATTGCAATGTACTTGTTTTGGACTCCCTTTCTTTATCATCAGTTATTTGTACATTTCATTTTCTATATTCAGTCCAGAAAACAAAGGATAGGGAATCAAGCAACTAGTGGTAGTTCACAAATCAGATTGGGTTTTTATGACTTCTTTTTTTTGGTGACATTATGTTGATTAGCTTCTTTTTCAACTCAAGCAAGCTAAATGAGTTTCTCTTAGAAAATTTCATCTCTAGATAGAGACCTATTATTCACTAGGTCATTTTTTTTTTATTTCTCTATCTGTTAAAAATCGAAATAATATTTACTACAACTGATCTAGTACAGGTAGTCAAACCAGGATTTGTTCAGCATCTATGAACCAAATTAGCAATTGAACAGAACACTTAGCCTGAAACTACCCTGGTATTACAGCAAGTGAACTTAAAATATAAAGATCATGATTTAAAAAAAAAAAAAGGAAAAAATATAATTACCCGGGTGAAACGTTGATTCTGAGAGCACCTCGGTAAGTCCCAGGACGATCTGTTGATATTGCTGTACCGAATACCATGTCACAGTCATTCAAATATAGCACACATATAGGCCTCCCGTACGAATGGGGATCAGAGTGTGGCTGTGAGAAATCACCCTACACATTAAACACAAACAATTAGGCTTTCCAAGCAAAATTAAGATTTTGGGCTAATAATAATCGGTTAACTAACCTCATTAAATATATCAATTATGCAAGAATCTGGCTTCAGTGGAGTAAGTTGCATTTTCACAAGGCGGTCAATAAGACCTTGCAGAAGACCGGGTATAGGCTCTAATCTCCTATCTGCTAATTTCAGATTTCAACATCAAACACATGACAGCTGTTCTAAAAGAATAGAAAAACAGTTCTTTCCTTATCATCAGAAGAAGTTGAATAGTATGAAAATAATAGTAACATGCCTTTGATAGGATTTTCATCTAAAGGGATATCTGTTACAGCGACACCCAACTGTATCATCTCTCTACCGTGACCTTTGCATGGTCTCTTTGAAAACACAAATGTAGGTCCTGTTTAGAATGAGAGGCAAAGGGTTTCAAAGCATCACATCAGTCTTCAAAAAAAAAAAAGATCATTTCTTTATAATTTTTTTTTACATTCAAGCTTATAGTAATGCCAAAAGTTAATTGCTTTCCATCTAGCTAGCCTATACCACTACAAGAACGGAATTTTTCAACAAATAAAAATGGTCATGAAATGCAAGACATTGTCCGCATTGAAGGATAATCTATTGAAAGAAAAAGTTATACTGGTTTCTAAAGCAGAAGTACCGTGGATTTATTGCAGGCTTAAGACTACAGCTTCTCAGGTTTACAGGCTCTCAGGAAAGAAGGATTTATTATCCGAACATACATGACAAGAGGACACTGAGGACTTGTACCAGAAACCAGGTTGGACCAAAAATCCCAAGCATAGTATTGATCATTCATAATATTATGGCAATTTTCCATCAGGGAATAAATCTGATGATGCCATATATTAAGCTTCTAGTGCAGGAAAAGCATAGTAGATTAGTAGCAAAAAATGGTTTTATTCAAATATTATCTTTGTTCTGGAATAGCATAAGATTATTACTCAGCTAGCAGAACCATAGCTGAAGATAATTAAGAAAACCATTGTATAATTGTGTTCCCTTGAGCATCTAGGTTTGAGGCTTTGATATTTGTTCTGTCCAACAAATTAAATTGGTAGAGAACTCTAAAGCAACCTCGTTTTTAAAATTCAACAGCTAAAGATACAAACCTATTTGAACTTTGTTCGGAGAATTGACTGAGAATTTATTCAAAAGGAAACTAATATGAACCTCCTTTGGGAGTTAAGAAACAAGTGCATAATCAAACTTGCCTGGAAATTGTCCACGTTTTCCAGTGGCTCTGAGATCATTTACGAGTAAGTTGAGTTTTGAAACTTCAGCTTCAACAAGAAATTTGCCATGTAAGTACAACCCCTCAACCACATTGACCTGTAGAACAAAATTATGTTGTAGAAACAGATGGAAGAGTGAAAAACTGAAACTTCACACAATCACATAATCCAAGTATTCTTCTCATCAATGTTTTAAGTTGATATGTTCAAGGAAATTAGCATGATTGACTTGACCATGTTCAAAACTAACCATCTTTCCATCGATTGTCTCCATAGCACTGAATGTTCTTGGAGAAACTATAAGATTCTCTTCATTCTGATTTTGGATGGCATCGCCATTCTTCCCCGCAGGCAAGTTGCTTCCTACTTCAACATAAGAGATAATTAGATTACACTAGCTATTCACATAGCGTCAACAGGAACAGCATATAGAAATATCAAAACAAGTTTTGCATAAAGATATATAGTACACTTTTTACCATGTTTGGAGCTTTACACTATCGAATATTTTTTAGACAGCCAAATAAAGTGTACATCCTTGTAATTCAACTTGGGATTTGAAACATCCATGGGAAAACTTTACTTTCATGTCCAAATGTATCCTTTTAAAAGATCAGTTCCACTTGAAGCAAATAGCTTGAATTATATATGTAAGACAACATTGTCATAATTTCAACCCATACTCCAGATTAGTGTCACCTCCATGGGAACCAATTGGAAAAAAAAATGTAAAATCATTATTTAAAAAAGAGAAGGCAAAAAATTTTAACAGCAAAATAGACTGCAGAATTACAAGTAGAAGACAATGAGAAGCAAAGATAACAAATATGAACAGCAAGATTAGAGTTACCTTCAGAACTTGAGCGCTTTTCATCCTTCAAGTCATCAGATGGATATTCTATACAAGGATTGTTAGCAGCTCCATCTGTGTTATTTGAAGTCTTGAGAGAGTTGTCCACTTGAGACTTCAAAGAGGCATCTGTAAGCATCCAATAATCACAAATGTGAAAATTAACCACAATTAGTTTTGCTTTGAATGCAAGCATAAGTACATCAACAAGCATTTGGCATTAGATCTTCTATCAAGCATGTCATCACTGACGGACTTAATTTTGTTCCTGTGAAACTAGACCCCGTGTTTTGTGCCAATGATAATTACCAGATGCAGTATAAGGAATTATTTTCACGGAATTTAGTCAAGAATTTAGCGAGAACTTTTATTTTTTGCATAGTGAGAATTTAGCAACTTTCTGAATAATAAGAATTTAACTCATGCTCAGATCTACTTTGTCAAGCTTATCAAGCTCAAAATAGAGTTAGTCACAAAGGTAAAGACTAATCTCTCGCATAAGATATAAGACATTTAAAACTAGTTGATACAGTGCCAAATCCACCATTTCGCTTATTGTTATAGAAAGTTCCACAAAATCAAATGAAGGTGAAAAGATTTATATGGGACCCACAGAAATAGATTTTGCGATAACAAGATGCATTTCATCATCCCAGTCTGTGACTGTTAAATAGTAAACATTAATGATACACTCACACACCAGCCCATCTTATTAATTTTTAACATAATTGTCATAATTATGCCAAAGAAGAAATTCCATGGAAATCAAATAGGCTAGCATAACATCAGAAAGTTTGAATATTTAAAATTTTCCAGTAATGATGAGTATGTAGCTGTAACTTCGCAGTTGGAGAAGCATTGAATTGTTCCAGTTACTAAGCATGACATATAATTCCAGTCAGCTACTGTAAACTTACTAGTTGAGATGCATTATACCTATTAAAAAAATTAGGAGTGATTGCACTTCGTCGCATTAATTCTATTACTTGAGCCTCAATTTTGAAAACTATCCAATTAAGCCGTCAATATTTAGCTGCAGTCTTCCTTATCATTAATTCTCCTAAATCCTCATAATTCCTTCTAGTCAAGAAATTATTACATGAGATACAGAGATCTTAGCCTTCTTCACAATGAGGAAATTCAAAAACAGGATGCAGTCAAACATTCTACATCAAAAGGCAGGAAAGAATCAGTGATTAAATGTGGACATATGGAGGAAATTCCCTAAAAGTTTTCAACTTAGTACTTTAAATTTCCATTGATTGAAGTAGTATAGTGTAAATTATTTGCATCATCAGAAAGGACACTCTAGAACAATATTCACAATTAAATATACAAGCTTGCATCAAAACATACCAGTGCAAGCAAACTCCACGCATTGATTATTCTTATTCCCAAACCAAACTACGAAACAAATCACCCATAATAAACGGATACCTGTCACATTCGGTGCATCCAAAAGACCTTTATCATCAAATCTCCTAACATCATGTCCAAGTTTCACCCCTTTCTTCTCCTTATTCCCCGGAACGAAAGTATTCGCGTTATGATTTTGAGTATCTACACCTACATTATAGCTTTCCTTGGTAGCCTCAGCCCTTTGCCCTTGTCTAGACCCAAAACTATGCAAACCAGACCTCTTAAACTCTTTACCACCAACCCTACCCTGCTCAACAATCCGCTGTTGCCTCCTCCAAGCAACCTGTTGCAATGCAAGCATAATTTCTGAGATTGGGAAATATTGCTGCATATGAAGAACAGGGGTCCAAGCATTTCTCCTCTGGTGAAGACATCCTATAACTGGATCATACTCTCCCGGATCACTAACCGCCCTAAGATGATGACAAAGAGAGTCGATTATGGCATTTGCAGCTGCGAATTCAGCTCTCAACCATGAAATGAACCCATCCCTTTCATCTGGAAACCATGGCCGAGGATGGTGGATCTCAGCAGCACCAGCAGCCCCAGCACCATTAGGGAACTGCATCTTATCAGATATTACAAAATTCCCAGATGGCATTGCCATTTGAAAAACCCTAACAAAAACCAGGTTTCCCCTAGAACATATATAAAACAGAGGTCCTAAACAAGATTTTTAACCCAAATTACCCAAAACCATGTGCCGTAAATGATCAGATCAGAAGTTTAACAAAGCTTTAATCTTAACCCAATGGGCGATCCGGGTAAAGATAATTCCTGTAAAAAAAGAGTAAATTTGCAATAAAACTGTTAATACCAGATCAAATTAGGAGAGCGGTCAAGGTATAATAAACTCAGATAACAGATCTTACTTGTTTTAAACAAAAATGGGATTCAGAGATTCCGAAGGGGCTGGAATTGGCAAGAAAACAGACCCAAAGCAGATCTAAACGAAACGAGAGGAAAAGAAAATTGTGGGCATTGGAGAGAGAGAGAGAGAGAGAGAGAGAGAGAGAGAGTGAGATAGAGAAATTATAGAAGAGTGAAAGTGAAGAAAAGCTTGTTCCTTGAAGAAGATCTAGGGTTTGGAGTGAGAAACCGGCTTATGAAACACGCAAGATCTTTCTCTCTCTCCGTCTAAAACTGTGGCTCCTTCCTCACACACTTGGCGAGGAAGCTCCCCTGTGTGTTGTGTGTTTGTGGGTTTGTAGTTTCTGTGTGTGATTCACTGATTTGTACTGTGGGTGGGGGCACCTGAGGGGAAAATATAGCAAGTGCTTGTGCAAGTATTTTTTCCAAAGCATTAAAAGGAAGAGGAAGAAGATGAAAATGTGCCCCAAGATTATTGGGATCTCCCAATTCTCAACTACAATTGCATTTAATTAGCACCTAACTCTCTATTCGTTTTTATTGGTTTGATTGATATATGTGCACCCAAGAAAATCTCTGAATTATATTTAATATACTTACCAAGAAAATTGTAGTACATCATAATTTGTAAATGAAATAAAATGAAATATATATAGTGATGGTCTTCTCTGTCTATTTATATTCTGCCTTGACAGTTAAGCTGGAAGGAAGACTGCATTTACATATCTGATTGTGATCTGAATTGTATAATTGTGTCGGTCACAAGAGAATAGAATAACAACACATGATTTACATGTGTAATTGTTTATATTAGCCATTTACATATCCGATTTATTTATTAAATGCCTCTATCTATCTATATATAAGGAAGAGCAAGAAAGACCTGTTAATTACAATTTATTGAATTTAATACACGTTCTTCATGTACAAAAAACTTTATGGGCTCATTAAAATAACCAAACCAATTGATTTAAACAATGATACCCTTACAATTCAATAAAGAAAAATAACAAAATGTAACCATGGGAATTATATTTTAAATAAAATGCCAGTTATATATGTTTAAATAGAACTTTAAAAATTAAGACAAAAATTATACAAACAGAATAACGGATCTACTACGAGAAAGGGTCAAATGAATTTTATCACCTCAAAATTACAGTTTCGAGGTATTATAAAACCAGGGTTGATATAGTGTATATAATACCCAAGAACCAAATCATTATTTAAATAGGAAAAAATGTATCCATCCAACAGAAAAACATACATAGTAATGAGTTTATAGTGAGATCAGGTTATAGATCTTTGAGAATCAAGATTTATAACCAAGTCAACGTACATTAACGCACAGGCCATCCGAAAGCAATAATCTAACCACTAAACTTAGGTGATTAGTATGTGTTGTCCCACAAACAAACTCCATAAGACCATAACTCCTATTTTTACAAATTCAAAACACCATCCAATTAATCAAGAACAAATGAATCTAAGAAATCCGATCACATGGATTTCCCCAATAATCTTCCTTGTTGCATCATGGGCCTCAATTCACTTGCTTGCCTACGCACTAAAACAACGCCCCCCAAACCAAACCCTAAAAGGCTACCACCCGGGCCCACCCCTTGGCCGATAGTGGGCCACCTCTTGAGCCTAGGAACGAGTCACTTGCTAGGCTAGCCAAGTCCCCAGCTGGCTATGGCCCACTCATTTCCTTGCAACTTGGGTGTGTGACCACAATTGTGGTATCCTCTCTACACGTTGCTAGAGAGGTTCTCCACAAAAAGGACGACGTGTTCGGAAACCGAGGTGTCGGGGATGCTGCCACCGTGCTCCACCACCACCAGGCGTCGCTTGTGGCTCTGCCGCTTGGTTCGAGGTGGCGTTGCCTTCGCCGGATTTGTAGCTTGCACGGGTTCTCCGCTTGCAGGTATGAAGAATACAAATGGAACCAGGGGCGGAGCCACCCTATGCCCAGTGGGGGCTAATATAGTAAAAAAGCGGTAGTAGGTTATTTGATACTCTCTCCATTTAGTTCGATTTATTTGTTCATCTAAACTTAATTTTTTGTTTAGTTTTATTTGTCCTTCCACGTATTTTGTCCAAAATTTTCCAATATTACCCTTTGTATTTATCCAATCAAAAGTAAGACACATTAAATGTATCCACCATTCACCTTTTATTATAAATTTAATAGGGGACAATTTAGTAAAAATATGACTTGTCTTAATATATGTGCATATATTATCAACCCTTAACTCTGTTGACCCAAAATTACGGTTGATCACCGACCAGATCCATCCGAACGGGAGAAAACCACACGAGCTTTTGGAGGAAATCAAGAATATGACAACAAAAGAGGAATTTGATCTTCTCACTACTATTTGGTGGAGCATCTGGTTCTCGAGAAACAAGAGAATTTTTGATTGCAACGCCGAAACTAACTTGACTAAAGCCGATCAAATCGCTGAATTCGACCGAAACCAAGTTAAAGATTGGAAACTTGCAGAAGCAGCCTCATCATCCGGTCCCCGTAACCATAGTGTACGAGGTCGGGATGGAATAAAGAGAACCAAATGGGAAAAACCTAAAAGTGATTTTATTAAATTAAATTTTGATGGTGCAGTAAATGCAGATGGCATGGCTTCTTTTGGGTTCATCCTCAAGAACTCTGGTGACTCCCCCATCCACTTCGACGGAGGATTGATTGGTCGACAGTCTGTGATAATATACGAGACCATCGCCTTGCGCCAGGGACTTCTCAAGGCCACCATACGTGGCATTCCCCGGATCCAGATTGAAGGCGATAGTTTGCAGCTGGTCAATGCCGTACTCGGTGACTGGCGCTGCCCGTGGGAGATTGAGTTGCTACGTGCGGACATCCATTGCTTGTTGGCTCGTTTCCAGGATTGGAGCATTTCTCACGTTGTGCGGGAGTGCAATTCTGCGGCGGACTTCATCGCTGGATCGTTTAGGCGTGTCTCCTCCGTCCCACTTGCAGCTGATTCGGGCTTCCTTGCCCTCATCCGTCAGGATGCTCTAGGGCGACCACTAACTTGTTAGTGGCCATCCTAATTTCTTTCCTTATAAAAAAAAATATGTGCATATATTATAAGGACAAATATAAATAAACGGAGGGAGTAAAAACTAGTGTATTTATTAGAAAAAGAAGATTTTTTTTTTCATGTAAATAAAATAAATTAAACTAGTTTTTTATACCGAAAATTACTAAATTTTATGAAAAAATACAATATTTTATATATAATTTTTTTATATATAGAAAAATATAAATTTTTTTTCTATATTTTACAAAAAAAAAAATTCATGGCTTCGCTAGTAATTTTTCTATAACAAAAAAATCACTTAAAAGAATTTAGTCCCCGGTGGCCCAAATTCCTGACTACGCCATTGAAGGGAACAAACGTTAAAGTTAATGTTAATTAGGCACATATTAGTGAATGGTTTTAATTATGTTATCAGATGTTAGTGTGAAGTCAATGTTCGTGATCGTATCTTGAATTCTCCTTACGACTTGTAGTTGTCGTTGGTAGTATTCATTGCCTATTGAAATTAGTAAATTTGACCAAAAACATAGAGCAAATCAAAGATTGATGAGTAATTTTATGGAGGCTTAGTTGACTAATTCAATATACTTTCATTGTAGGCAATACGTATGGTCCGTTTGGTAGAAGTTTTTTTTTATAGTTTTTTTTGAGCTTAAGTAGCTTCTCGGTAAAATAAAACCTTGTGAATTGGGGGGTTCATGTAGCTAAATGTTAATGTCTATTCGTGTTTTAAAACTGATATGAGTTGAAGCTCATGCATGTTGATATTGATTTAGCAATTGGTATTGATTTTAGTAATTAATCTAATGAGTCGAAATTATTAACTTATTTTTTTGAAAAATTATGTAAATGTTCGGTACATAAAGCTGATCGAAAATAATTTTATAAAAGATAAATCTAAAATTACCAAAAAAAAGATATATTATGCATTAGTAATTTTTCAAAATTATGCTTCGAGGGCAATAGAAGGAAAAAAAAATCGAATAAGCATTTATAAGCTTGGATAAGAATGGGAGGGGTAGCTCAAATTTTGAGTGAAATTTGAACTTCGATCAACTTTTTGCGACTAACACACAAGACCAAGTGTATTTTTTCAACTTAAGTTTGAATAAGGTTGGATAAGCTCAAAATAAACATCGCCAAACATACCCAAGACGATTGAGTTGTTAAGTGAAGATTATAGAGCTTTTTGTAGTTTTTTTTGTTGCTTATGAAAAAATATTATGCGGGTATGAATGTGGGTATTTTTTTTTTTTTTGATACAGGTAAGAGTTCGGAGTACCAAACAAGTTTGGTAGTCCGAGAGGCCGTTAACAAGTAAACGGCAGCCGTAAACAGCTAAGAGGATCAATAAAAAAGCCACTAAAGGCAACAAAAATGACTAACAGTAGTACGAACTCTCGAAAAGAAAAGCAAGATGAGATCGAAATCGGGGTGAGTAAAGCACTAAAAAAAGTGTCGTAGGCAGCAGGTCAACCCACTCTAGGGTGTGCGAAATGGACAACTGACGTTCCCTCCACCGAGATGAAGGATCTTCAGAAGTCTCAGAACACCTAAGTGACCTAGCCTAATACAACTCTGTCCGATACAAACCGACCACTGCTCCGCCTCTTCGAAAATAAGTACACAAATAAGTACGAGTCATCTCTACCAAAAAACTAAAACTAAAAATAAAAAATTCTTGCCCCGCAAGAAAAGAACAAAGCCTAGGCTGAAAGGTAGACCTCGTCAAACCAAGCTTATAATTTTTTTATTTTATTTTAAGCCACCTTGCAGCCCAAGGAGAAACTTTTTCTTCTTCCCCCTTTTTTCCTTTTTCTTTTTCTTTTTTCCTTTTCCTTCTTTTCTTTAAGATAAACGAACAAAAATCGCCGTCGGCGGAGGCCGAGCAAACACACGCCAACGGAGACGGCGTAGGAGGGCAGGGCGAACGGTCGACGGAGGATCCCTGGGTCGTCGGAAACAGATCGGTGGAGACGCCGATAAAATCAGATCTGATTGAAACTTTGCTTGAAATGGCTGGGCAAGGGCCGTGGGTATCGAACCGCTTGAAAAGGATGGGGGCAAACTCGAAACACTCCCAACCCAAAGATGTTTGAAGCCACACACACGAATGAAACAGCAAAAATCAAACAAATAATCTTAACTAAGTTCACAGAACAACTACTTCTCATGATTGAGTTTGTTGTTGGAAGGCAACAACCAAACCAATTATTCATAAATAATTTCAAAACTAGGATCCACAAATTTCTATGGAAAATTTTAGTCAGCATCACCAGGCTACAAAGGATTTCAGATCTGTAGACAAGTCCACACAAGAAGAAATCTGGGAAGTTTTTAACATGATCCAAAGAATCTACATGGTGAAAAGAAAGGGGTCTTAACAATCGACTTTCATAGCGGTGGAGTAGTGGCTTTCTCAGCCTGAAAATTGTGGCTTTCTCAGCCAAACAGGTGGTGGCTTTCTCAGCCATGAAAAAAAACATATTGAGTGTGTATGATTCTTTCTCAGCCATGAATGTGGGGATTCAAATACCTCTATAAATAAATCAAAAAACATATTTTATATACCCATTTTCATTATTTTACCACCATATTTACAAAAATAAGCTCTTTGTGTAGGATTTTCGTACTCTCTATGCATAATTTTCGTATTGATTGTGTGTTGTTTTGTAATTGAGTGTGTATGATCTTTCTCCGAGTGTGCATATATGCTCTATATTAGAAGAGTGTGTATGACTTTAGAATGATTGTGCATAATTTTGTTGCTAAGTACGTGTGACACTATAATTGAGTGTGTATTACCTTATAACTAAGTGTGAATGATGATATAAAATCATGTACACTCAATTATTAAAGGTCATGCAAGCTTAGTTACAAAAATTATGCACGTTCACTTATATAATCATGCACACTCAATAACAATATTTTGCATATTCACTTATATAATCATGGACACTCGGTTATAGTATCATGCACACTAATCTAAATAAAGCATACACACTTAACAAACATTGTTATCTCATGATCCATTCTAAGAAAATATAATATTTATCGAAAAAACAAAAAACAAATCAATAAATTTTACAAAACCACCCACAAAATAATAGTCTATGCACAAAACCATTCGTAAAAATTCGAAATTGCGTTAAACCACCCTTAAAATTAATCTGTTAGCATATGACCACCCCTCAGTCTCATTCCGTTAAACTTCCACTAAATATCAAAGAAATTAAAAAAAACTTATATTTACACATTTTCAATTCAATCTAGAACCCAGATCGATTAGCAAATTTCAACCTCGAATCCCTCATTCTTCTACAATATATACCCCAAATCCTCCATTCTTCTACTATTTGTATCGTTGTTTCGGAACGGTCTATAGTTGGCAACAATTGGGGGAGAGAGATCGAGTAACCACAATCAAGGAGTCCGATGCTGGAGACATATGTAAGCTAGGAGATGTCGTTGATGAAGTTGTCAAGGAGGTGGTGGGGGTATGAATGTGAAGATTTGCTCAAGGGAGCCATTGGCAGGGTGACACAATAGCGAGAGCAAGGGCCTCGTCAAGGACACACTTGGTGTCGAAGAGGATACAAGCATTGAGGCACTCATAAAGGTTGGAAGAGCGCGATTTGAGCTTCAATGCCGCCTGAAGAAAGGGAGTGCGATTTCTCGGCCATGGAGAGAGTTTGTAAGAAGCCAAATTTGCTTGTAGTAGAGGTTAAATTGAAAATATGTAGATAAATATATAAAAGAAGGAAACACATAGATAAGAGGTGTTTTTGTAAATTTATTGGAGTTTAACAAAAGTTTAATAGATTAAAATTGAGGGGTATTATTTATTAACAGATTTATTTTAAGCATAATTTAATGTAATTATAGATTTTATGGGTGGTTTTATACACCACTTTATTTCAAGGGTGGTTTAGTGAAATTCACCAAAAACAAACACAAACTTATTTTACCAAAAAGAAAAAAGAAATGCAAATTATTTGAATTTAAAATGGATTATTTTGTTAAAAATATTGTAATTACGAATCAGGACTTATTTTGTTCCTAAAATTTTAACAAAATTCCACTAGTAAAATTATCAAATGACAATCACACGTTCATAACCAAACCGTTCTTTTCTAACCGAAACAATAATGGCAGCCTTAAGGCTGGTTCAGAGCTTAGAAGGGAGAAGGTGCAAGATCTCCTTTCCCATGTCGAATGTTGCTGTGAAGCTGGCGATGCTATAAACATAGCCCAAGTAGCCTTCACTAATAACTACTACTCTCAATTTCCTCTCAAACCCTCTTCTTCTCCATTGACCTGGACGATCTGAGCTCCGGGGCTGGCTCCGAGTTCAGACAGCTTGTTTGGGCTTCAACGGTAGTAGGTGTGCCCCCCAACGTCTCAGGTTTCTTCCCAATTCTCAAGCCGATTGATCCCCGAGGAACCAGACGGCGCATGAGGAAGATTGTTGAAGACGCGTTCAAGGTGTTCGATGAAATGCTTCAGAGAAGAATGAGGCAAAGAAAGGAAACTGGTAATATTGCTATTGCTGAGAACAAAGATGTCTTGGATGCTCTTCTGAGCATTGCAGATGTGGAAAACAGTGGGTTTGAACTGGATCTAATCAATCTCTTATCATCATTATTTCTAATTTTGTTGTTTAGGATTTTTTTTCCTGATATTAAGGTGTTTGATGAAATGCAGGACTTGTTTGGAGGAGGAACAGATACGACATCGAGCACAATCGAGTGGGAAATGGCGGAGCTACTCCGCAACCCAATCAAGATGGAGAAAACCCGCAGAGATGGAAGAGCTAGTACAAACCCGATCCAAGAAACCGACATTGCCCAATTACCTTACCTTCAGGTAGTGGTAAAGGAGACCTTGAGACTTCACCCACCAGTGCCCTTGCTTGTTCATAGAAAAGTCGAAACAGAAGTCGAGTTGTTCGGGTTTGTGCTCCCAAAAAACGCTCAAGTGCTAGTGAACGTGTGGGCAATGGGACGAGACGAGGACTTGTGGGAGAATCCCGACTCGTTTGAGCCAGAGAGGTTTTTGGGTTCGGGTTTGGATTATAGAGGTCGGGATTTTGGGTTCATTCCGTTTCGTGCTGGATGTCGAATCTGTCCCGGGTTGCCTTTGGCGCATAGGATGGTTCATTTGATGTTGGGAACGTTGGTTCGTTCGTTTCGGTGGAGAATCCGAAATGGGTTGGGATCGGACGAAGTTGACATGGATGATAAGTTTGGGTTCACGTTGAGGAAATCTCAACCTCTTCATGTTGTTCCTGTTCGTGTGTAAAAATGTTGATTTTAAAAGGAGCAAAGGTTCTTGTTCTTGTTATTTAAATGTGATTGTACAAATGTTTGAGCTTTGCTGAAAGTTTTTCGAAAGCACTGTGCAATACTGCATTTGTAAAGTACAGTATTGTAACTACTAACTAGTGACAAGTTGTTGATGTGAAATATTGTTTTGGATTTTAAAGGAAACTGTGTTCCAGGGAATCCAGGCTTAAAAACACGCAACCCAATTGACGTCTAAACCCAATTGTGATATTGGAATTGGGCCTCCTAATACACGAAACTGAAGATCCATAAGAATGTTGGTGTAAACCATTCTCTATCACCTACTGACAGCTAAAAAATGTGTTCATAGGTATTGACAATACAAAGGCGGCCACTTTCAATATCCAAATGATTGAATCCAAGTCTGATTGTGTCTTGGATGCTTTTGGCTTGGTATCGAAGTTTGAGCATTGAGATGAGATTTATTTAGAATTTATGAGAGAAAGCGTTGGTTATCAATGGTTTTTATAAGATTAGCAGTACATGTCCTTTAAATTAGTGAGCGTATTGAGAAAAAAATATTAGGACGAAAGAATGTTGTTTTAGTTTAAGTTGAATAAAGTCTTGATACTTATATAATATATATGAGACTTACATTTATTTCAATTAAAAAGACCATGAATTCCTATGAGGTATTGAAGATTTTTAAGAAAATATGTTTGTGGGGTTGCCAAATAAAAATTTAGTAGTATAACTACCCCGTCAGCTTTTTTCCAAAAATTGTAAGGAAAAATATCAAATAATATAAGACAAATTGGAGGGTCACTTTCAAATGACATCTTGCACAATAATTGTTATATTTTATCTTGCAATTCAAAAAAAATTAAATAATGATGAAAACATACCAATCAAATGAAATGACTATCTATAGAGAGATATAGGTTCATTACATGGCGAAGACTCGCAATTAACACACACAAAACTCATCTATGATACCTTCCAAAAACAAATTAGCGTTGCATCTCTTGTCTTCTTTAGGACGTGACTCACGTTGGCGACTTGTTTCGTAGACTCGAAGTCGGCCACGTGACTTGCGTTTGAAACCATCAAAATCAAATCTTCAGTTTTTCAAACAAAAAAAAAGAAGAGAGAAATTAACATGTGTCAAAATCATTAGCATGCACACATTAAAATGCGGAAAACACTTGAATTCTCATTGGCATGCCAAAATCAGTTCTAATAATTGAAGCTCTAAGTTTAATTGGTGGGAGGGGTTAATGCCATCTTAATATGTTCCTTGTAAAAAAAATACATATCTTGCAGTTTTGAACGATCACTCGTTGTCCTACTAGCCTTTGAAGATAGATCCTAAATTCCTAATCCTATCGACATCGCCCATGCCCACCCGAAAACCCATCGAGTGTAGGATTTGTAATTTTACAAGTTGTCCTAATAAGCAAAAATGATTAGGTTCAACTGCTTCCATTAGCATTAATCAATGATAACTATAAATTAATACAACATCACTTGTATACAAAATTAAATATTTGTTTCGAGTATGAAAGTTTATCTACTATATATAGAGATAGCACTTGACAGCTGTATATATTGCAGTAGCCTACTTTATATTTTCGATAACCGATAGATTATACATAAGATAATTCTATACAAAGTTGTCTATGTTCACTAGACGGGTAAAATCGGCTACGTACGTAAGTTTAATCATGTTTAATATTATTTGCATACATTACTTGCGTAGTAGGAGTATTATATTCATGTACTTTTTAAAAAAAAGTTGTCAAATGAGGAAGGTGGACAACTCTTGGTGGTGTAACTTGTAACTTTGTAAGTTGTGGCTCTAGACAAGCAAGTGATTGAATTATATATTAATAAAAGTTATTATTATATATTTATATCCCAGATAGAGAGATCCGAGCCATGCGACATCTGGCAAATCTGATTTACAACGTAGGATATTATAAAATATATAGATACAATAATTAAGAAAATGCTATACGTAGCATATATGCATACTATATTAAGTACAACAATAACATTAACATTAATCCAGTATAATTTTATTACAGTGAAATTTAGGGGATCAAGACCTCTAACCTGACACAAAGTCGGAAAACTCGAGAAGAACCATCCAGCAACCCAATATATAGCAAGGAAAAACAATAACAAAATACATCAAAAACAGTCTCTATCTTGACAATTAGTTGTCCACCACTATTAATTTCTCTTTCAAAATGATGTCTATGCATTCTGCTATATAATAAATTACATATATTTATCTTAGTAATATCCATCTTACAAGTCTTATCATCCTCAGAAGCTTCCATCAAAATCCATCCAGATCAGACCCTACCCCACCCCAGATTAAAATGTACATAATCTTTTTGTTAATAACCTGAGAGCATTCAAGACCCAAATTTGAATGATTGAGCACATTCTGAAATCCAAGATGTAGTAGAATAAGCACTTTTCATAGAGATCAATGACAAACAAGCCCAACCAATTGCAATATGACCAAACTAACAGCACAAACATATATATTACAAATTTCATGACAATTTCACCTTTAACTAAGCAAGATATAACAATCTGACAAGGCAAAACCAAACAAGACTTCCTGCTCAACTACAAATGATAACTTGCAACAATCTTGATCATCTCAACCCACCCATCTTTCACCTTGCATATCCCGAACTGATCGAATCGGCAATTGGTATACTCGTCTGCGTACTCTCCCTACTAGCGAAAAAAGACGACGACGACATCGAAGAGTCCTCAGTCGCCTGCCACTTCTTGAGCGCCTGCGGGAGGCTCATCTCGAGATCGATCCCGTACTCGTCTTCCGAGTCTTGGGTCGACGGCTTCCAGAGCTCGACTAGAGACGAGATGACGTTGACTGCATGGCCCATCTCGGGCCTCTGGTGCGGGTCCCGAGCACAGCAGTGGCAGGCGAGGTCCGCTACTGTCTTGAGGCTCAAACCTGTTTCCTCGTTGAGCTCGATTGTTGGGTCGAAGAGCGACGACTTCTCAAGAGCGTCTTTGCTGATGTATGCTCTTCGGAACCACGTCACCAAATGCATGCTTTCCTCGGGTTGGGTCTCGTCGAGGGCTTTTCGGCCCGTGATTAGCTCCATCAATATGACTCCGAAACTATATATGTCGATCTTTGTAGTTATTCGTCCCATCACTGAAAAAAGAAGAAGTAATTTTAGGTATAATTGAACAAAATGAACAGGGCATCTTTTCTCTATATTCTACACTTAGAAAAATAAAATGCAGACTTGAACTGCTTTGAGGTCCCACAAGCAACTACTTGGGCATTCACATACGTGCAAAAAAGAATTCTACCAATTAATATTTTTAAAATTTTATAACATGTGTTAGGATATACATCACAGTTCCATATCCTATAAAGTGTTTTGGAATGTAATATATGTCTCCATCATGTAAACAGACAGGAATGTTTTTCAGGCACCTAAACAATCTCTTTTTTCATCCAGTAGATCAAATGACAATTTTAAGATCAACAAAAACATACAAGAATTATCAATCATCTTCAAAGAATAATGATTCCCACGAAGAAAACACCAGCACATGACCAATCATACAAATAGCATCACTAAACAGTAAACAACATGGGGGCAATGATTAGAAATCATGCAATCATTCCTTGCATCACAATCACACCACCAACTTGGACTTGTTATCATGATTAGTTTATATTATCTATCACTAGCAAAAATGAAGAAATTTCAGAGGCAAAACTCCATACAATGCACATCATAAACAAGCTATAAGAAACACTAATAATAGGCAAATTAGACAACAAAAAATAGATCACTAATATTAACAGGAGTCTAAAGTCTTTACCAGCATACTCTGGAGCAAGGTAGCCAAAAGTGCCAGCAAGCTTTGTGTGTATGGACACATTCCCCCCATTTGGTGCAAGACGAACAAGCCCAAAATCTGAAACCTTTGCACGCAAATCATCTCCAAGTAGAATATTAGACGGTTTAAGATCTCTGTGAATGAAGCTCTGGTGAGCAAGATTATGCAAATACTCAACACCTCTAGCAACATCAAGAGCAATACTAAGCCTTTGCTTCCATTCAAGTGGTCTCAATCCACACTCCTTCCAATCAAACAAATGCCTACTCAAAGCACCTTGTGGCATATACTCATAAACAAGAAGCTTTTCGTTCCCATCCAAACAATACCCAAGAAGTGAAACCAAATTCCTATGCCTAACCTTAGTTAAAACCGCTATCTCAGCTGTAAATTCTGCCAACCCTTTATCCCCAAGAGCCCCAGAATCCATCCTCTTAACTGCAATTTTTGTCCCATCATGTAGCTCGCCTTTATAAACAGTTCCAAATCCTCCCTTTCCAAGAACATTGCTTTCACTGAAATTGTTGGTGACATTTCTCAACACTTGAATTGAGATCACTAGATTATTTCCCGCCTCAATCACATGGACGTCACTGGGGCCGCTACTAGCCTGACTGTAGCCTTCACTAGCTGCAGGACCTGTTGCTACTGTTATCTTGACTGCATCTCCTGATTCAGAATGACTCGGGTGGATCACCACTCCATTAGGCCTTTGAAACCCATCAGAAACCTTCTTCTGCCTCCTCCTAATCAGTAAGAAGACAACAACCCCTATTACCACAGCCGCAACAAAAACACCAACAACTATACCAACAATTTTCCCTGTACTGGAATTTTTAGTCCCAGAAGCACCCGAACCAGGGCTACTTCCGGATCCAGATGGTGGGTCCTTCCCAATGTTAACATTGCCTGTGGTGATAACCTTGGTGTGGGTAAAAGTGGGTAACTTCCCATACAAGTTGTTGTATGAAACATCCAGTGTTTTCAAGTTCGGCATTGTGGCCAGTTCATCAGGAATCGTGCCGGTGATGTTATTGTGGGCAAGATTCAATGTCTGAACCGACGTAAGCTTGGCAATTGAAGCAGAAATCGAGCCAGAAAGACCTCTACCTGGTAAATTTACTACTGTAATGTTCCCATCAACACAGGTGATCCCCATCCAACCATTACAAGGATTATTGCCATCCCAATTCTGTGCAAGCTCCAGAGGATAATCAAATGGTTCCAAAAACGAAATCAATGTATCCACACGACTATCACATGGAGTACCAAGGGTTGATAAACAAAAGTTATTTGTTCCATTATTCAGATCAAGGTCTACTGAATCAGGAAACTTAGGGGTTGGCCCTTGGAGCTGATTGTTGGTCAAATTAACAGTTTTAAGGCTTTTCAAAGCAATAAAAGAAGCAGGCACAGGACCCGTGAGGCTATTATCCCTCAAATTCAAATCCACAAGGCTGTCAAGTTTTGACAGGTCTGGAATGGGACCTGTAAACGAGTTCATGTTCAACCAAACCTGCACAAGCTCAGTCATGTTCTGTAACACTTCAATGGAGCCACCGAGGGAGCGGCTCCCATTGGTGGAATTCTGCCCGTTCAGCCATAGGCTTTGGAGAGCTAGCCCCGAAAAGCTTGCAGGAAGGCCACCTTCTAGATGGTTCGACGACAATCGCAAGTGGGTTAGACTCGAAAACTTATCCGAGCCAATGAATTCGGGTAAGGAACCGACCAAATTCGCGCTGTTTGCAGAGAAATTCGTCAAAGAAGAAGCATCTTGGAGACTATCGGGGATGGACCACTCGCTAAGCGGGTTTGAATCAAGGTAAACGTACTGTAAACTGCTCATACCTTTGAAGAAATCAGACGGAATTGAAGCGAACTGATTCACCATGAGATTCAGCGTTTGGAGAGAGCTCAACCCTGCAAGACTCGGTAACGGACCCGAAATTTGGTTCCCCATCAACTCCAAAACTTGAAGGCTGGAGAGATTCGAGAGAGAAGGAGACAAGGTTCCGGAAACACCCAAATTTCTGAGTTGAATCCGGTTAACCCGACCGTTGGAATCGCACCCGACTCCAACCCACTTTTTACACGGGTCGGAGGCGGACCAGTCGACAGTAGACGGAAGCTTGAAGGATTTCTTGAGGTCCGCCATTACAGAGGCGTCTGACTGCGCCGAGGAGAGTGGCAATGGAAGGAGGAGGAGAAGAAAGAGCGGTATGATGGGGAATTTGGGGTTTGTGTTGCCCATTATGGAGAATCCGAAATTTGGCTCAGT
Organism: Fallopia convolvulus; assembly: GCA_964016875.1. NCBI lineage: Eukaryota > Viridiplantae > Streptophyta > Magnoliopsida > Caryophyllales > Polygonaceae > Fallopia > Fallopia convolvulus. The sequence continues at coordinate 6,557,673 of OZ024720.1, forward strand.
ATGAAGTTTGTCTGCAGAGCCGGGAATTTGGGGTTTGTTTAGGGTTCTTGGAGTAGAAATAGGATTGATGCCTGATGAAAGGAAAAAGGCAAGAGTGGAGAGATGCGCGGAGGAATTTAAGGAGGGAGTTATGCAAAAGCGGGAAATAATCGAGGAGAGAAAAGGAAAGAAATGGGGGAGTTGAAAGCGAAAGGCAAGAGTGAAGAGAGGGAAGGAGTGGAAAACAGAGGAGAGAAAGGGAAAGGATGGGATTATAGGGATGACAGACGGTGAAGACTGAAGACAAACAAAAGAGGATATTGGTAAAAAATACCGTGTGGGCCCACTTTTCATTGTTTAATATTCTGGCTAGGTTAAACTTATAGCTTACGTTTTGATCAAATTAAATTAAGCTTTGAATTAAATTTTATTTTTTTTCAATAAAAGAGCTACTAGCTCATTACAAAAGGCCAATATTAAATTATGTATGACTTATAAGACCGACTTAAATTATTACAACGGATGATCTTAAAAAAACCTAAAATTAAAGATTGATGGCTAAACAACGATCTGAGCTAAGAAACCGAAAAAGGATCAAAACAAGACCCTTGGTTTACATTTCCTGAAACAATGGAAAAAACCTCACGAGGAAAAAAGTAACAAAGTATCTAGAAAAAAGAGTCATGTGTGAACGATCGCCCATGTGCGAAATGAGAAAGCACCCGAGCTGTTCGATCTTATAACATGGATGGTTGAGATTGTTTTAACTTTTAAAAAAAACTATAAAAAAAAGAAAAGAAATGTGATATACCAGATGTATAAGACATGCACCTTTTATATAGTCTATCGTCTTCTTTCTTTCTCGCCATTTCTCTCTCTCACTTTTACAGTTTTCGAAGCGTTTATAGCAATTCAAGCGAAAAACTATTCGTTTAAAGCTTTTCAAAGTGTGTTTGAAACGATTTCTTACCAGAAAAGTCATTACAAAGCTCGATCGAGTTCGAGATGGAGAAAGCTCAAAGTGAATCCCGAGAGAATCAAGGTTTTTATCTCTCGTTTTAATTTGATTAAACCCTAGGTTTTCAATTTGATTGAAATTCATTACAAAGCTCAACCGGGTTTGAGATGGAGAATGCTCAGAGCTCAAAGCGACATTGTTTGTATAATATATGGGCATTGAAGGAATAGATGTATAGAATCCTCACCATTGTATGAGCAAAACGAACATTCTAGTGTAGGTGGTATTTTACTTTTTTATTAATCTAGCCTTTGTTGGTAGTCCATCAAAGTATAATCTCCAAACAAAATTTTTAACCTTTGGTGGCACATTCAAAGACCAAATCTAGTTTCAATTTTTTGTTTCCAAATGTCGTTGTTGTGTTATCATTCTTATTGCAGATTTCGTTGTAAACCATCTATTTATGTTGGGCCACCAGTAATAAAAGAAGATAATATTTAATCTTATCTAATCTTTACTTTAACGAGCCAAAAAAAGAGTTTGGCTCAACCTTAATTGAAAATAAATTATTTTTTTAAAATTATCTTTATCTTTATCTTTCATATTTTACTATATCTTATTTATTAATTTAATTATTATCTTATGTAAATTTTATCTATTCTATAATCTAATATATAAATACTTTTTTATTCATATGTTGTCTTTTTTAAAAAAAAATTAAATATCTATGAAATATCATCAAGGAAAAGGAAAAATGTACATCATTTTACCTTAATAATCTTTTTTATTCTTAACATTAAACATAATAATTATATTTATTTTTTTTTATTTAATTCTTAAAAATAAAAAATTTGTACATTGTCCATACAATAAAATACCAAACCATAGTCATACACGACGGGTATAACTAGTAGTAGATATCGAACCATTGCCCCATATGGGTATAACCATAGTCATACACGACGGGTATAAGTAGTAGTAGATACCGAACCATTGTCCCATATGGGTATAACCATATATAGTCGTACACGATGGGTATAAAATACCGAACCATTGCCCCATATGGCCTGTAGTAGTAGATACTATGGAGGATATTGGGAGGTCTAAGGTTCGATTCTTACATCCACCCTTTTATTTGGGTGAAAAACCAAGTCTCGCATTCTCACCATCCTTTCATTTATTGGATCGAGCCGATCAATGCAAGTTAGTTTACAAGATCCCCCATTAAAAAAAAACAAATGACAATTACTATTAAAGAGGTGGGTAACATCATGCTACTTATTGATAAAAAAAAATGTTGAAAATTGATGATACTTAGTGTCAATTATTACTTTTTGGTTCATTTTTTCCATTTTTTAAAAATGTACAAGACAAATATTAGTTTAGCTGTATCGAATAGGACCAACCTAGATCATTCATGTGGATGATTTTCCTAAATTCCTTTAGAAAATCATACGGACCCTTAGTGTCAATTATTACTTTTTGATTCATTTTTTCCAGTTTTTTTTAAAATTTACAGGACAAACATTAGTTTAGTGGTATCATATAGGATTAATCTAGCTTATCTATATGAATGATTTTCCTGAATTTCTTTAGGAAGGCCACTTTTTCAGACATTAAAGAATTTTGTTCAATGCATTACCCAAAAAACAATGAAAAAATGGGAATATATATATATATATATATATATATATATATATATATATATATATATAGGGGAGGGCTCTAGAGAAACTAGTATTATAGAGAAACTAGTGGCAGAAGGAGGATCGTTAGATTTATCCAATTTAAGGGCTGTGATTGTAGGAGCAAGATAAGAAATATGGGAAGGAATATATAGAATAGCGTTTAAAAAGGAATTTTCAGATGAAAAAAAAAAGAAAAATGATGGGATGCGATATTATAGGGGATTCTGATAACGTGTATAGCAACTACTCCGATATTGTTCATCCATTAAATTTTTTTGTACTGCACTCCGTCCTCAACCTCCTACAATCAATACCCACCTTCAACATATTCAGTATCTTCTTCTGAACACGACGACGGTGGTTTGCAAAAGCTTCAATTTTATTCGATATTTATAATCGTCTTTCGATGTATTTTCGTCCATCGCTATGGGTAAAGGTTAGATGTTGTTGCTGGCTTGTTGTATTTTGCATTGATTTAAATCTATCAATTTTTTTATTGTGTTTGTAGTAAATCATACTTGAACTATTAAAAACCTACTATAAATGCATGTGTATTATACAGAAATGAATAACAAAGAATTAGATAAAAAAAGTTGAATTAGTGTGCGAGCAAGTTGAATTTGGTATTGAATTCTTAAAATTAATGTATTCGAATATATGTACGTAACTTTTAAAAATAATGCTTTCATTTGAATATATATATTGTACACATTGAACTTAGTAATATACCTATCTGAATATGTAAATTATCATGTAAAATGTGTTAGTTTAAATGTTAATATTACATGAATATATTATATAACATATTGAACATGTAAATACGTGTACTTGAATATCCAATGTATGTTTTTGAATGTTGAATTGTAATTATATTACTTTTGAATATGTACTATAAAAGTTAGAACATAAAAACATGTGTATTTGAATATGTATCTATCCGAATTCGATGAATATAAATGTTTATATCGCGAACATGTTACTGTATTTAACCGAATATGCTTCATTTTACTGTATCTCAAACATGTTACTAACATTGTAATATGTTATTTAAGATTTTAACATTTAAATATAATTATAGATTATTGCAATCTACAATGTAAAATTTGTATGATTTGTTACGCTTTTTGAATCTGAAAATTTACCAACAATGTTGGAATATATGAACTTATTGATCTGAATATGAAATAGTTAATCTCGAATATGATTTTGATTGTCCACAAATGTGCGAAAAAGCTGGAGTGAGTATGTATTCGATGATGTCTCAGACGATTCCGATAATGATAATGACAAGAATTGTACTCAGAATGTGAAAGAAGACTTATCAGAATTTGAATTTGGTACTGATTTCATTGATGACCCAGACGATGAGAATGTACAGTTACGAGTACCACGTTGCCCAACCACAAAAAAGCCCTTTGTTGGACAGGTATTCGGGTCACTTGAAAGTGGTGAAGAATTTTACAAAGAATATGCATCCATTGTTGGCTTCGTTGTGAAAAAGAGCACGAGTCATACATTCAAACGATCTGATGTTATATCAGACAAGTACTACCGATGCAATCGGGATGGCTATAAAAATGTGGGTCAAGGCACTGGAAAAAGAATAACTAATTCAGATAGGGTGGGATGCAATGCATGGTTGATACTAAAATATGGAGTTCAAGGTACTTATGTCGTTAGTACTTTTGTGGAGGAACACACCCATGATATGGTTCCAAATTATGCAAGGCATTTGATGAAGAGTAATAGGAAGATGAAGTTAGGCCATAAGAAATTCATGATGAGCTGTGCAAGAGCGAATTTGGGTCTTGTAAGGTCACATAAATTGTTGAAAGAGATTGTTGGTGGATATCTCAACATGCGTGCCACAGCTAGAGATTTCAAAAATTATAAGCGGAATCTTATTACGAATATCAAAGAGGCCGATGCTCAGATGATTATAAATAAGTTTATTATGAAGAAGGAGATGAACAATGCGTTCTACTTTGATTATATAATGAATGAGTCTCAACAGTTGACCAAACTGTTCTGTTGTGACCCACTTGCAATACGGAACTACGCTGCATTCGGACAAGTGGTATCATTTGACTCGACATATGGAACCAATAGGTAATATTTTAAATTCGAATATAGAATATGCACTTTTGAATATAATATGTATATTTTCGAATATTAGAATAATATCATCGTTTTCTGTTTAAATCGTGTAGGTACAATATGGTATTCGCGCCTTTTACACGTTTGGACAATCATAAAAGGTGTGTTACATTTGGGTGTGGTTTGTTGATGAAGGAGGATGTAGAATCATTCACTTGGCTTTTTGAACAATTCAAGCACGCAATGAAATCTGAACCAACCATTATAGTTATTGATCAAGATCCAGCTATGAAGGTCGCAGTTGAGAATGTATTCAGAAATACAAGACATAGATTCTGCATGTGGCACATCATGGAAAAGGTGTCAAAAAAGGTTACTGCTGCAAAACTCAATGAGCCTGGTTATAGGAAAACCTTAGGCCATGTTGTATGGAGTGATGAAATCAGTACGCAACAATTTGAAGATGGTTGGTCTCATTTCCTTGACAAATATGATGAGCGTGGAAATCCATGGTTCAAGGATATGTATGATTTACGGATGTATTGGATCCCAACTTATTTTAGAGATATAGTGCTCGACGGTTTAGTTAGGACGACATCTATTTCTGAGTCTCAAAACAGTTTCTTTGGGAAGTATTCAGATAAAGGTTTCAGTCTTGTAGAGTTATTCGCGCATTTTGAGAATGCACTTGAAAAACAGAGGTATGACCAACAACATAATGATATGGATTCGGCAACAAAATCACGTGATCTAAAGACCCCCGTATTGATGGAGAAACATGCTTCAGAGATTTACACACTCAATATGTTTGCTCAAGTTCAAGAAGCGATAAGTGATGCATGCTTCTACTATTCTGTGATCAATCAAACAAAAGGTATGCATAATTTTTGTATGTCTGAATTTGTTTATTAACAATTTGAACATAATACTATTCAAAACTGAATTTGCAATATATATGTTTGAATATGTTCTTATTCGGTTACTTTATTCACCCTTTTTTTATGTTCAATAACTGCAGTTGTATGTTCATAAAATATATATATTTACTCATATGTAAAATAACATGTGTATTCTGTAATAAATTCAAAAATAGGTGATTGGGTCGTGGATTTCACAATACAGGAGGGCATGGACGAATATGAAGTACATTACATGATAACAAATGGATTCACAACATGCACGTGTATGATGTACAATAGAATTGGTATCCCATGCAGTCATACATTCACAGCTTGGAAAGCACATGGTTGTAAAAAGATTCATGATACAATGATTCTCAAGCGCTGGACGAAAGACGCATCTAGGAACATACATTCTGATGCAATGAGTGATGTGTTGACTCAAAGTGCTCGAATTGAGAACAATCAATCAAAGCTCGGTTCAGTGTGGTCAGCCATACATGCATGTATAGGTCTTGCTGATGGCAATGAGGATAGGTTAGATGTTTTGTTGTCAAATTTGAACAAAATTCGATCTGATTTTGAACAGGATGATGTACAAACAGGAAAGACAAGGTCGATCCGAAGCTGAAGAATTTGCAAGAATTCCCATTCCAGAAGAGATTCATGTTAGGCCACCTGCTGTGGAGAAAACAAAGGGGGTGGAACCGCCAAGAGATTGCGAGGTGGAAAAGAGATAGTTATGGAAGAACAACAAAAAGCATCCAAAAAGGGGAAGAGGAAATGCAAGAAATGCGACATGTCTACTGGACACGACAGCAGAAATTGTGATAAATTTAACAATGCGTAGATTGAATATTGAATTTGTTAAGCAGAATTTTTGAATTCATATTTTGAATATGAACTTTGTTATTTAGAAAACTATGTGTTTACTTTTGATCCAGATGAATGCTACGTGGAAATTTGAGTATGAATAGAGCATGTTTATATTTGATATATAATAAGATTATTATTTTTATATATAAGATGATTATATTTGTGCTATAAGATTATGACCATTCAAGCTTGTAGAATGTTCAAAAACAGAATTCATATGTTCGTTTATAAAACATAGTGGACGTTTGTGGGCTAATTGGGATTCTGGAACACTTGTTGTGTGAATTTAATTTATATTTTGATTACATACAACATAAATATTTATTTGGAACACTATTGGTTTACGGTTATATGAGATTTTGACATTTGAACAAATGAAGGTTTACCGTTGATGGAGCTTGTGAGGAATACACGCGAATGTAATGTGGATGTTTGTGAATAATAGTTGTTGAAACATGTGAAGCCTCAATATAATACCACATGTTCAACACATCAAAGTACATGTTCAGAATGTAATATAGTGTATTCATTCTTATCAAAGTTGTGAAAAAAAATCTGCATCATATCTTCAATATATTAGTGGAATACAAAGATTTGAAAACAACCGTTTAATGTTGAATATGTCATGATCATTCTTGAATATATCATGTAAACCATGTATAATAATACCACATATTCAACACATCAAAGTACATGTTCAGTCTTAAGTACTATAGTGTATTCATTCTTATCAAAGTTGTGAAAAAAAATCTGCATCATATCTTCAATATATTACTGGAATCCAATGATTTGAAAACAACCGTTGTAATGTTTAATATGTCATGATCATTCTTGAATATATCATGTAAATAAAAAAAAAAAAGTATTCAACACCAAACGAAATGAACCATCAACGTAATGTAATATGGTTAAAAACATCTAAGACAAAAGTATTGCAATGCAATAACGACATTAAATAAAAATCAGCTGAGCTTCAAAATCTGTTTTCATTCTTGTAACTGACGACGCCTCTCTGCAGCCTGCTGTTGGACATATGACTGGAGTTTGGTCTTCACATCATCACGATTATTGTTAAAACGAGATAACAATAATATATGAAGATATTTTATGCGAAGTGGTATGATATTCTTTGGTGAACGATGTTTGAATCCAGCATCCCAAACCTTCACATCTTGACCAAAATAAGTCTCTAGATGTCGCATTAAGTACAGTCCACAATCGATCTTGTTGTCATTGTCACGCCACTTCATCCGAAGGACAACAGATTGTCTTTTAACAAATCGATCATGTAACACCCCGTCTTTACACAGGGCGCTACTTGGGTGTAGACCTTACCAGGTACTACTTAGGTTAGTTTGACAACAAATTCACTCGGATCTTGCAACTCGGGCACGACGAGAAAACACAATAAACTATCCAACTTTGCTTTTAATAAACCAAAAGTATTAAATTATACATGAGCATCCCGACTATACTTTAAACAAAACAAATTATCAATCCCAGCTCCCAACAACACACCTCAGACCAATTAATCAAACATAAAAATTAAACGCTAAAGAACAACCAAAGACGATCAATCCCGAATCCGACCTAATGACACGTGCGCCAACATCCGCTTCACCACTTCGCCGAGGATCCATCACGATTTCTAAGACATACATGAAACTGTAAAACATTCCCCGAAGAGTCAGCTACAATTCTAATTCAAGCTAGAAAGAGCGAGATGCATATAGAACGTTCAAAAACCACACAGAATCTAACCACTGATATTCACACATAAAACAAGAATCTTCAAGTCAACACATAAAATTAAATAATCACACACACACACACACCGACAAACACACATTTACACAAACTCACAAAGACAACATTCACCTCCACCATCACCATCATCGCCCATATTCAATCACAATCAACGCCCATCACAATCATCGCCCATAATCACAATCATCGCCCATAATCACAATCATCGCCCATATTCATCACCTCCGTTCACCATCACCATCACCATCAACGCCCGTTCAAACAAAAGCACAATCACAAACGCAAGCGTCATAACAATTACAATCACAATTGCATGTACAATTTCAAACACAGTCACAATTACAATCACAATTCTTATAAGCACACTCATAGTCACAATCAGATGAAGAAATTATCATAAACACAAAGTAAAAGATATTTAGTTAAAAATAAAAAACAAAGGAACTAATTCCCAAAACCAATTCTACACACATGGCATCCAATCTAACAAGAATTGAATTGAACCGAGCTAGTCGCAAAACAACTTACCTCAAATGAAGAATTTTCTGATGAATACGTAAACAAAGAGCTCGAGCAGATATAAATTCCTAACAATCAATAATAGTACTTCGTGTTAATATAACTAACCCAATATTATCGTTGCCACTTATGACTTTCTTGCTAGACTGGAACTTACATGTAATAATAAATTAAACACACAAATATAAAAACACTCTCTACACTAAACCGAACACGAACTAGATTAAGCTTGGACTAGCGTATATTTCCCAAGAAAATACAAATTTTATTTTATTAACCTTTAGTGAAAATCCCCAATTAATCCACTAGCACACCCTGGTTAACAAACTTCCAGACTAGTGAATGGAAATATATTGTTGAAGTTCTATTGCACAAAGTCCATTCAATTTATAACATTGCAATAACTTAAGAAGAAAAACACTAATTTATAGTATTTGGCAGCCACGACACACCCTTCCTTGGAAGCGGTAGATTTGAAAGGTCAAACTCATCATATAATATATCTTAAACTATTCCCGAACCAAATTTTGATTACTAATTAATTTCCAAGGGTTTGCTTGATCAAACACATAACCAACTGAACTCTAGCCTGCAAGACAACTTTAACCGACTCCTACAGTAGAACACAAGCTAAGAGCTCCCAGACTCTCTAAACTCGATCACTAAATAAACCGCCATTAATCTAAACAGCAAATTAATACCCATAGTACTCTGTCAACCGCCCATACAACACTCTCAATCGCACTAACTACCCATGTCACCAACTAAAAAAAATAACGGCAAAAGCGAGAAGGAAGAACTAGGGTGAACGATGCTCACCGACGGCGTTCGAAGATGGCGATCGTGCAAGTGACGCCAGTTGTGATTGCACACCAACAAGCTACGACGACCCGACAAGGGGGATAATCGATGGTTGTATCACCGTTGTGAAGGCGGAAGACTTCCACGGCGTCAACGAGACAACCGAGTCACTGTATACTCTGGTGAATGTGGCTTATATGCAACGAAGGAGGCGATCGATGGTGTAGGTGGCGGTAGAAGAAAAGAAAATAAGATCGGTGGTTTAAATAGGGATTGGGTGATTAGGTTAGGGTTAGATTAATTAATATTAGAAGATAACATTCTATGTTAGTTATTATCATTCTCGTAAGATATGATCATTATTTGCATAGGATAGAATTAATTTTCTTCTTACGGTAGAATTTACAAAATATTAATACTAGCAATTAACTATAAAATTCGATAGTTTACTTGTGGGCCAATAAATCTCCATTACTTGCAAATTTAAGAATCTCGGTTTCTGACCCAAACAAATAACATTATCCCGAGTATTACAAATCACACCTGTTTTTACCTTCAAATGATCCCATATACTGCAAAAACATCTTTGTCTGCATGATATAAAATAAACGGTTTAAAAAAAGTATACAGTAATTACACAATGAATGCTTGTAATGAAAAACATTTAATGTGATTACCAATGGTGGTACAATACTTCCGTATTTCCCATTAAGGTTATTGTCAGCGGCTGTTGAGTTGTCAATAATTTCGACCGTGGACTTCATAAAATTGTAACAAATTGCATAGAAATGATCATTTGCAATAATGGAGAAAAAGACCTGCATGCATATATTAAATATAAGCATTCAATTCTTGATTGTAACTATAAAGTAAAGCTAATTAAACAAAAACAATTAGACTGTATATCATATAATGAACTAACTAGGTCTGCATCTAATAAGGATGTGTTGTTGCATGAAGCTATAGCCAAGTCCATTCCCTCTTTGAACATTACAAATTTATGATCATATGACCGAGCTCGAGCATGTATCAGTGCTCCCACCTATATAATATGTTATAACGAGATAAATAGATAAATAATTATCATGTTCAATATATAGTATGCCTTAAACTTTTAAATAACTTACAATTGAACTCGGACTAAAGAATAACCGCTTTGGTGAATCTGGAGCACACAACGATTCTTGTTGATTGAGATAAATACACCAAATATCAACAATATTTATTGACAATTGAAACCCTTCCTCCAGTGTCTTGAAATCTTTTGATAAGAGAGTTATCTCATTTCTTTAGAAAAGCACAACCCTGAAAATCGATATGAAGGTTTTAAGGGGTATCATAATAATTAATTACGTTCACTTAAACAATGAAAATGCGATACTTACCTGTTGCCCACGTTGTCATCCGTCACATAAGAGTATATGTCCTTTTCCTCTACCGTCTGCTTCGCTGTAGGATCAACAACCCTAACTAGATATGGACTTTTGTATGCAGCGACTGTTTTTGCATCACGTTTGTTCAACTTGATTGAAACTTTCAATGGTGTCTCAAAATCATCGTCCACCGAAACCTTCGACTTTGCTTTTGTCTGAGTAATATAGGTATTTTTAGATCATGTAACAAAAACTCTTCCTCAAGAACGCTTAATTCAAATCATGCAAAGTATTAAGGATAGAAGGATATTAATTCATGCAATCAAGCTACGAGTCTCATGCATAAAATAACAATCAAATACTCTTCTCAATTCTAGTCCACGGTCCTAGAAAAGAGTTGTTTCAAGGATAAATAAGATTGCACAGACAACAATCAAACCTAATCCAAACAGTAGATCTAAGTCAATCAAACAAGTTGATCAGGCTTATCAAATCAAACATAGATCATATAAATTAAACCAAGAGTTTTGATATTAAACAAGGGATAGAAAAGTTACCAGAATCTCACGAAATACATAAAAAGGCTTCCTTGATTAAACAAACTCCAAGGAAAATTAGTTCTCCATAATATTGAAAATATGCTAGAAATTGTCTCTAAAATTGTGTTGTACATAAAAATATAGGTATTTATCATACCTATAGTACACACCAACTTTATTTTTTGATCATAATGATATAAAATATCATATGCACTAACCTGAATATGATCACGGAAAATCTGCATATACATATACTTGAACATTAATAGATGATTTTTGAATATGTAATCATCTGATATCGAATATATATAGTCATCCGTAATGAATATAGAAAAACATAATATGTACATACCCAATGACAAATCAGCATATGTGATCCAATTTAGTAAATAGTTTGAACGCCACTATAAAACATGACATGATACCTAGTTTTAATAATGTATTACATATAGTTACAAAATTGGAGCATGATGCTCCTATATTAAATTACACATCAAAGTGTTTGCATATTAATACAACACAGTTGAATATAACTATTACACATATGTTCAAGATTGACTATCAAAAGTTGTTGTCTATCCTGCATTAGTAAAGATCATATCTAGCATGAAACCCGATGACAAAATACAACAACCAGACAACCATGAAGTCCTTACACATCACGAATAGAAGCTAACCTACTCCTCCTCCTAATTCTTACCACATCTTTCTTGGTCAACTTTCTAGTTTGTTTTGGGTTTGAGGTTTGAGGTTTCTCTCCAACCTCAGTGGGCACACCAGTGTAGACAATCAATTGTCCTTGAGGCTCGAGTACCTCTCTCTCCCCTTGCTTATCCTTCACTGATTTGAGAGCCACAATAAGGTCATTGACAATGTGACCTTTGCAAGAAACCTGAACATCCAAACAAATCCAAATATTTTTATGTACCATTATTTGAACATACACAATACATTCTTGAAAATACTAAAATTACAAAGTACTCAAAATTATTTGAATATACGCATGATATTCCTGAATACTTGAACACATATGAATGTAGTCATCATATTATTATAATGAGCATATGTATATATTGATTGTTTTTGCACCACCTCATTTACAATCTTTCCCAACATGCTCAAACAAATATATCGTAACCAGCATTCAATTAGAGATATGAACAACTATATAATGATATATTCAACCCGCAAACATGTATGTTCATCAAATATACCCTAATATTCTTATAAAATCATATATTCAAACTACTTTATTGCAAATTCGATATTTATTCAACCACATTCAACACCAAACTAATAATAAAAAAAAGACCATCCATGTACTAACCCCAAATCTTACCTCATTGTCATTAGCTTCCACAGTTGCATCATCATGTTCTTTCAGCCCTTCACCAACCTTTGACATGTAATTATCCTCTCCCTAAAATACATTTTAAGATGACTTAAATAAGAGTGCTATTAATATTTCCATATCATAATATACATTAAAATTTTATTAAATTTAATTTTTACCACCGCTTTTTGCACAACAACATCAAGATCAATATGATCTTCAGTTCCAGCCACAAATATCTCCTATAATATAAATATTATAGGTAAATGTCATTGAACTATGAATTTGGTCTATTGACATAATATATATAATAAATACTACATACCGGGATATCTTGATTCCTATCGTAGCTCATTTGATTTCCTTTTTCTTTAGTATTGGATGCTTCTGCCATATCAGCCAACCCAACTACATCTCGATTTTCAAACTCTCCAAGCAACGGATCATCCTCAAACATTCTTTCGAACGTATCCCAACCAGTTTCCTTTAAAATCTGACGAGTCCTCATAGCTTTCTCAAAGCGGTCCATAACCAAATTTAATTCTTCGTCTGATCATATCGGACACTAAGACTACGACACACATGTACTGACACCACACATACCTACCTTACCATCCTGATAAATGAACAAAATAAACTAAAATTTTATTATTTTTGTAAACTTTCTAACAAATAACCTATATATATTAAATCAATGAATTATAGCATCACGTAATTCTGAACCTAATAAAAGAATACTGTAGACACCAAAAATTCAAATTTAATGCATGTATATTCAAAAAATAACAATACCTGTGTCATAACTTCTGTTGTGGTTCCAGGAAGAGCCTTTGCCGCCTGGACAAGTACCTTTGAGACATCATCACTCTTGCATTCATTAGGGAATCTTTTTGTGTTTTCAACAACACGGATAATAAGCGACGCCAAATCACACAAATCCTTCCCCAAGGATTTATTAACTTTCTGTAACATCAATACATATAATTAAATAAATAACTATTTATAAAATATAATAATATTATCTTGGATAGCGCACGTCATATATGTAATCAAATTAAATATTGTATGTATGTATTAAACCATGTATAATAATGCACAAACCTGGGATTCTGGTATATCTACTTCATCCTGTGTGATTTTCTGTTTTGCAGCCCTGGACTTAACAGTTTTGGTTGAGACACGTTGTACCACCTCAATTCGTCCCCTCCCGAATCCTCCAGACTCCATTTCAACCAATTCTCTGTTCGTTACAAGTTCCGGTGTCCATCCAATGAATGTTGGTACATTCCGTGGCACATCACGCTGACGGAAATTAACCACTCGGTCCAAGTATAAGAACTGCAAAATATACAAAAAAATAAAGATTGAAATGGACATTGTATTATCAATACTTAAATAAAAAAAATGTTTACCAACAAGAATGTTATAGGCCTTGTAAAGGAAGCTGACGGGTTTGATTCCCATTTGACCTTTGTGTCATCCAAACACTTGAGTACAAAACCACACCAATTATACTCCGATATTACCTTCATTTCATCCAATGGCATAATCAAATTTTGATTGGCACATCCACTCTGACTGAGGTGGCTCAACAATACAAGAATAGAAAAGTATGATGAAGTCCCTCAAAAACTCATCAATGCTGTTTGTACCCTCTATCACACTGCAAATATGATGTAGCCTGAAACAGAAACTATGTGACTTATATATTATGACTTAATAACACAGTGGGTAATATAATCAATGTTGAGAGGGTTTCTTGACAACAAATAAATTTATAAGTCAAGACCCCGCTGAGTATAGCGAAGTCAGGATCGTTCCACAGGAAGCAAGGCTGTTCGTTTATCAATCTACTAAAAAGCAAACAAAAAACAAATAAAAAACACTCACAAGTAGCCTCGTTAACGACATTGTCAGGGTCTTTAACGTACCACCGAAAACAAAAATACTCAAATAACGACCTAAATAAATTCGGTACCGAAGCAAGTAACTCAGCAACGAAAATTCACTTAAAATAATTCAAATAAAACAAAGATCTAGGACTAGGGAGACCACAACATAGCCAAGCATATAAACTCGTAAGAAGATAAGATCATGCCTTTAAACAAATAGAGTCATCAAATTTCGTTGACTATCAAGTAAATTAACCAACTTTCGCATCCTAATTCACTTACTTGCTTGTTTTGGATCTAAAGCTTGAAACTTTCGTATTCAAACAATATCAACCTTCAAGTTACTAACTTTCTCTTTCAATCAAGTTAAAAAATCAATTTACCTCAACTTTCGTTTCGGTATAAGCACAACAAACAATCCCAATAAAAGATAAAAGGCATTCAACACACAATCTTACTCATCAAACATGCTCAACTATGTCGGGCTTAACCCCGATCCTAGAAAAGAAGACTACTAACTAATCATAATTACTAAATAAATAAACTCAATATAAGAAAACATTGAAAAACAAATCATTACTAAAATTAAATAGAAAAATCTGTCTTACAGAAGTTAAGAAGAAAATCGAAAAAGAACAAAACACCGAACCAAAAATTGATCAACGAACTCGGTAACTTTCGTCCACCGACCCTCGTACTCGACTCGTCCTCGGTTCTTCCTCTTCTTCTCTTCTCTAATTCGACTTCTAGAATTGTCTCCCCCTTTCTATGCTAGATAGAAGGGTATTTATACTAAAAAACTAAAAACTAAAAAGGCTAAAAGATATAAACTTTTCTAAAAAGATAGAAATAAAACTCTAAAAGATAGAAACAAAATCTAAGAAGATAATAAAACCTAAAATACATACTCTAATAACCCTAAAAGATTCTAAAAAGATACTCAACCGACACGGAAATAAATTTCCGCTCTGGATCGGTGAATCATAAAATCAACCTTCAAATCTTCTCTTTCGTGGCCTCGTTAACGAGCCCTCACAGCCTCGTTAACGAGCCTGGGCTTTTGTTTTCTTCCACACTTCCTCTCGTAATCTTGAGCTCTGACTTCTTCAATCTTGTATTCCTCTGTCTTTCACTGTAATGCTCCAAATTCAGCTCCATATAGCTCTTTTCCTTGCTAAAACCTACAAAATACACAAAATAGCGTAGTAATGGGGCTTGGTAATAACAATAAGGCGTGGAAATATTTTGGCAATGTGGTGCTAATAATATCCGGGAATCAAAGACTCCTAAAAACTCACATATCCAAAACTCTCAAAAACATACCAAACTCACTCTTTATTATGCACTTTTTCTCACTCACCCTTTATCATCCTAGAAAGTCTCATAACAAATAAAAGAATCTCTGATATTATCTATAAATATAAATGCACTTCAACTCTTCACTCCCTTTTATTATTATTCTTTTTTGTTTCGTTTTTTTTCTTTCTTTTTCTGCCTCGTTAACGAACCCACTTCAGGGTCGTTAACGAGCTTCCGTGTACATTCTTTCCTTTCTTTCCCACCTCCATCAAATACTTTATTTCGTGCATCTTTTGTTTATGAAGAGATCTTTCTTATTACATGTGAAAACAAGAGACTTCCAATCTACCCTTCCCGAATATCCTTCAATTGAAGCAAAATATAAGCGAATTCTCTCTTTTTAACACACAACAAAACATACCTCTCCAATCTAAGTCCTAATTCCCGGATAAGGTCAAGCTTATCTCGGCTAGGGGATACTTTTGTGGAGCTAAGAATAAAAGGCTTCAGACTAGAATTGGTTATCAAAAAGAAGGATCATGTAAAGGTGGATAGGAAATAATAGGGCTTATAAAAATAAGTTCTCCATCATATGATTTTCACAAGTAATGAACTAAAAATCTCATACGGGTCTCAAGAAATAGATAACCATCACAATTCCAAGAGATAATATGCATATAAAGAGTAAATCACACAAGAAAAGAAGAGGGATTTATAATGTTCTCCCTATAAGGCCAAAAATAACTCACAAGGTAAATTTTGTTGGATTGTGATCGCTCTCGGATGCGAGGGTCAAGAGATACAATTTATAACCCGACCCCGTTGTAGTACGTGGTGGGTGTCGAACACTCGGGAAGTCTACTCGATCGATGTGCCTAGATACTAGGAAGCTAGAAAGGAGAGCATAAAACAAAGGAAAACAAAGAAAACAGTCGGGACCGACACTGAGGTCACGTTGGGCCCGAGGTTGGCGACAAGAGGAAGTCGGGACCGACACTTGGTAAGTCGGGCCCGAGGTAGCTGGGGATGTCGAACTCAAAGATTTTAAAAGTAGATCTTGGGCTTTTGGGTTCCTTCCCTAGTAGATTAAGGCTTTTCCACCCCAATTCAGGCAATGAGTGATGATCGGACTAGGATCGAGTGCTTTCGCCCTCGTTCCAACCACATCTACACCTCGATCCATGGGGAAATCCCCTTCGAAGCAAGGTCTTGAGATTGACACATGTTCTCTTTCGCTACTTTGCCAATCTCAAGCCTTGATTCCCAACTTTCGCAAGGAATTGTAGCTCTATGTAGAGTGGGTTCCTTAGATCAAACACTCAAGGCTATGGAATTGGGGTTCTAGCCTAAACCTAGCTAGGGTTTTCCCCCATAACCCAAGATCAAGGAGATCTACTCCATGTGACAAGCAAAGAAAGCAATCAAATCAAAAGGGAAAGCAATCATCATAATCAATCTCAAAACAAAGCAAGGTTTCATTCAAATCCAAAGCAATCCACAAATTCAAATCAAGGGTTTTCAAATCCACAAGAACAAAGCAAATCAAAGCAAAACAATCAACAAAACCTATCAAGCCTTTCTCTCTCTTGGCCGATTCTCTCTCTCTTCCTCCTCTTCTCCTTCCTCCTTGCTCTCCAAGTATCCTCTTGGCTCCCTTGGAACCCCCCTTTTTTTTGTGTGTGAGGGAACCCTTTGATTAGAAGACAAGACGCCCTTTTATGGATTAGATGAGGGGCAAAAGTGGAAGTTCACAAATTCGTGCCTTGGAGCCCAAGTAGTCCGGTGACCGACTAGGCCCGACACGGAGGAACCTCGGGCCCGAGGTACTGTGCATCTCAGTCCGAGGTTGGAAACTTCAAAGTCGGGCCCGATGTGGTTGCAACTCGGTCCTGACCTCGTTCCACCTTCTTCTTAGTTGGCTTCTCTTGTTCTTCTTCATGGCTTGCTTCTCTCTTTCCCGTTTTAGCTCGGCCTTTGCTCCATGTCTCGACCCTCCTTCAAATCGATCCTTGATTCATGCCAAATTACCTACAAAACACATAAAAGGTGCGTAGTCTCCGAATCTCATAGAAATACGGGAACTAAGGTAAAAAGGAACAAAACGCACAAGAAAAGGGGAAAAAGAAACATATTTACAAAGGAAATCACATATGAAAACACCACCAAATAGAGAGACATCAGATTGCATCATTTACGCTATAAAGTATATGTGCTCAATTTCATCAAATGCTATCTTCTTCTAAAACAAATAATTTCAAGTTGAGAATCCGGCTATACTATTAAAGACATGCTTGCAAGGAATTATACGATTAAGTTAGCGACTACTATCATAGAACCTAAGAAAGGGATATCTATCAATTCTAAAACTCTTTTTTAGATTTTTCAAAAATTTTCTTTTTTTTTCGGTTTTTTTCCTAAACTCTTTTTTTCGATTTTCAACATAAAGAAATAAAAACTGCATAAAACACATAAACACCTAGGACACAAGTTTTCTATTTTCTCCTACCCCATACTTAAAATTACAGTGTCCCCACTGTAAGAAATATAAGAAGAAGGAAAAGAAATAGAAAAGAAAACAACAAAAGATTAAAAAGAAAAAGAAAGACATAAAAACTTACAAAGTTTCAAAAGTGGGAAGCAAGAAAAAACTTCATCTTCGGGCTGAATCAACGGTTTGGTGGAGGAAAGTAGTGCTCAAAGTTCCCCATGAAGTCGTACATCGTCCTCCAACGCTCAGCGTCATCCGCCTCTCTCTGACGATGCCTTTCATCCTCCATCGACATGCGAGCAGAATAGACAGATTCCCACATATCCATCCTCCTATGAATGTGATCCTGTTGGAGGTGAAGTTGATGCATCCGTGTAGAAAGATCCTCGGCCCATGGTGGTGGTATACTCAATACTGTGTACTCGGGCTGAGGAGGTGGTGGGTAGTGAGGCTGGAAATGATCTTGATACATCACCGGGTTGTATGGCATGAGTCCATAGGAATGAGGGTCGACAGGAGCTGGTGGTGGGTCGACAGGAGCTCTCGGCACCTCATTAACGAAGTTGGGTCCCTTGTTAACAATGTTAGGAGGGGGCTAGAAATGGTCGTTAACGAGCCTGGTGGGCTCGTCAACGAGGACATTGCTTCCTAAGACTTCCGTGTCGATGTCTTCTTCCTCGAAATTTAGCTCCTCAGTTTCGCCCTCGGTGTCGGCCTCTTCAGTGTCGTTGCCTACTACCTCGATATCCTCTTCTTCATCTTCATCTTCATCCATAGCTTCTCGCTCAAACCGGGATTCACATGGCCTAAGCGAAAGCTCATCCTCCGGCTTAGGTTCCAATGGGTAAGCATGTCCCGTCCACGCCTCGTACCAATTCGGTACGTAGAGAAGCTCAAACTTGTCGAGGGTCAGTGTAACGATGCGATCTTGAACTTTCACCTTGAATCCTCCCTCAGCTTGAATGAAGACACCAGAGCTATACCAATAATTCTTGTTGAGGAGTTGGGCGTGAGCCGGTGTGTAGCGAGTGAGATCGACTCCAAGGTTTTTAGCCAAGAGGCTAACCAAGTTGCCACACCAAACCTCCTTGGACTTGGTTGATTTCTCGATGTAGTAAAGCCACTCGTACCCCAAATTTAAGGGGCCAGGTTCCTCGAAAAGGATGGTGCGGAAACAAGCAACTTCCGTCCTTGTAGGCCTGTTCAACTCTCTCTTTGGCCAGAACGTCGCGGCTAGGACTCTGAGAATAATCCTGAAGATGGGGTTGATGATGTTTTCCCCGGATAATGCCGCGGTGGAGGATTGAGCCTCCCCGGTGATGTAGCTCCAAGTGCGAGTCACTCTGTAGTACTTCAAGTTGTAGTCTCTAGACGGGTTTGGGAGCTCTAAGATTGCATTGAACTCCGCCATTATGAACTCACGACTCTCATTACCGAGTCGAAACCGGATTCGTCCCGCCGAGGTTTTCGACGAGAAGCTAGTCTCCAAGGTGGCCAAAAACTCGGATGTGAGGGCCGGATAGTGTGGTAAATTCTCCTGCTTCAGGAGATGAGCGGCACCAAGGATAACAAAGGCCTCCTTGACATCCGTGTAGATCCCCGTGTTGACAACACTGAACTTTAAGAACCAGCGGGTGTAGTGGTCCTTCTCCAGAATATCACGGTAACGACGTACTTGGCCCTGAGTGCTCAAAATCACGTCATCCACGCGAGGTGGAGATGGGGACCTATGGTTTCTCCTCTTCTTCTGAGCTCGGGTAGCGGGTCTGCTTGAACTTGCCATGGGATCCTACAAAATAATCAAAACTTTTCCAAGATAAGATCCACTCAAAAATAGATAGGCAAGAGACCCCATACTTGGTCTTGAATTAGCCTCGGAATTATTCGTTAACTACCCAATTGGGTTGTTTACGATTCTGGACTCGGTATTGATCTTGGAAGCATTTCAGGGTCGTTAACGAACCTGGGTGGGTCGTTAACGAGCCGCCGAGAGCCAAATCGCAGAATTTCTGATTTTAATCTACCTTTAATTAAAGCATAAATCAAGCATGCAATCTTCTATATTTCTCCACCAATCCCACGATCGGATATAAGCACTCCATACTTGCTTGATTACCCATCCCGATCATGCTAAAATTACCCAAAATTTTGACATGCAAAGTTTGAACTTAAGACTAGAACAAGAAAAATTCATGTTTTTCTAACTAGAGTGTTGCAATAGATAATCTAACATGAATAATCTTTCCTAAAACAAGAACAACTAATCACAATCAAGAATTTTTATGAGCGAAAACCAAGCATGCCAATTGACCTCTCTAAGAACAAGATCCAAGACATGAAATTTCTACCCTAAAACCCATGAATCATGCAATTTCGAGTTAGGGTTTAGAAATCATACCAGAGAATCGAGAAATTGAAGAACAAGAGGTCGGAATCGGGTGGTTAACGAGCTCGGATCTCGTCGGTGAGAAAATCGGGTTTCTTGGCTTCGGTAACGACGACCTCTCGGTGGTCGGTGGAGTGAAGGATTCCAAACGGTGGGAGAGGGATTTCGAGCTTTTTGGTTGGGTTTTTGAGAAGCTTGGAATTGAGAGAGTGTGGTGGTAGATTTTTGGAAGGGGTAAAAGGGTTTTTATAGGAGAGGGAAGGGATAGGGAGGGGTAGAGGATGGCGGCTAGGGTAGTAAAAGATAGATTAGGTTAAAAAAAACTTACCTGCCCCGTTTTTGACGAGTCGGGTTGTCGAACCGGGTCGTTAACGAGCTGCCGTAGCCTCTTTGAGTGATTTTTTCGATCCCTTCTCCTGAAATCTTGTTAGCTCAAAAATTCTAATTTCTATCCTAACTAGTACTTAAAAAGAAAAGAAAATAAAACTAAGAAAAATGATTTAAAAAGAAAAAAGAAAAAAAAAGAAAAACTAAATATATTCTAAAAGCGGGTTGCCTCCCGTAAGCGCTATTTTTAATGTCGTTAGCCCGACGAGCTCTTTTTGCTCACGGTGGTTCATGTGTAGCCATGTTGGGGTCTTGAGGTACCCCATACTTAGCCTTGCAGCATCTGTGTGCTTGAGTTGCTAAATTTGGATTTTTTTCTTCTATCAGCACGCCTGATATTCCTTGGTTGTACTCTTGCACGTGGGACTTGGTGATTGGACAATGAGACTCGGTAGTGACGGTTGTGTCGAGTTCTGGTTGAGTCAACTCGATTTGTGCGACTCCAACTGGGTCGTTAGCTTTTTGATCCAAGTTGAATTCCACCCGTTCTTCTCCGATATCAAAAGTGAGGAGTCCTTTCCGCACATCAACTCTTGCTCCTGCTGTGGCTAAAAATGGTCGACCTAGAATTATGGGGACATGAGGGTCTTCAGGCATATCAAGGACGATAAAATCGTTCGGTATAAAGAATTTCCCGACTTGAAAGGATAGTCGTCCACCACTCCGGTGGCCTTGACACATGACCCATCTGCCATGTACAAATTCATGTCTACCGGCTCTAATGGTCCCATATTAGCTTCAGACCAGATTGAGAGAGGAACTAAACTAGCACTGGCACCCAGATCGCATAAAGCCTTGAACTTGTGGTTGCCTATGCCAATCGTTATTGCAAACCTTCCTGGATCTCCTAGCTTTTCCGATAGAGCTATTGATCTGACTTCATCTTGTAGATCTGTAATGGATCTTTTCCTGCTAAGAATATCTTTCAAAAACTTTGTATAAGCCGGCATTTCGCTTAGGGCCTCATCGAATGGGATGGAAATATTAATGCCCTGAAGAATTTTTACGAAATGCTTGAACTTACTCTCAGTAGAGTCCATAGATTTCTTAGTTGGAAACGGAAGAGATTTAACCATTGTCGGAACCAAGTTAGGCTCGAGAGGTGAGAGTACCGGGTCGACACTAGGGTCGTTTATTGTCCTCGGCGGGTCGTTACCGACCCTGGTGGGGTTGTTAACTACCCTGGGGTTGAGAGGAAGGCTCGGTTTAGAGAACTTACCTGGGGTAGGATCGTCAGGAATCCTCGGAGCCTCGTCATCCTTGTTTGTGGGCTCGTTATTTACCCTCGCTGGCTCGTTAACGAGCCGTTTGGTGACGTCTTGTTCCTCCTTGTCTTTAGCTTGAACTCTCTCTGGTAATGTCTTCCCGCTTCTGAGGTGTACCGCTGCTATTTGGCCTCTAGGGTTCTCCTCGGGACGACCCAGGAGTTGTCCTTGTGGTCTTGGAATCCGTGCAGCTAGGTCCCCTAGTTGGGAATCAACACTCCTCTTCCAAATGTCGAACTCTCCCCATCTTTTATCTTGTCGGTTCAGTTTGGCTTGAACTTCATCAACTTTGTTGTTCACTCAGTTAATGCTTTCCTTTATTTCCAGAACCCAGGATGGCGTCTCCTGATGGCTTGGAGGTCGATATGGTGCATGTCGTCTATCTGGTGGGGGCACTACATAGTTTTGACTTGTATTTTGATTGCCCCATGATTGATAGTTGTTCGACCTGTCATGGTAACTAGGCTGGTTCCTGTATGGTTCTTTCATATAATTCATCTCAGCTATTGTCTCAACGGCTCTAACCTTTTTCTTCAAACGGTTGACCTCGTCTTGAAAGAATTGATTTTTAACATCTGGGTCAACTTCTTCTCGGTTAGGTATGTAGAGACGTTTTTGAGTTTGTGGAGCTTGCTGGGTTCCGTACATAGCATCATAATTAGCCAGCTTATCCAACAGTTCCCACGCCTCCGTCGGGTTCATCTCTATAAAACCGCACGCAGTATGCGTGTTGATGCGGTTCTTGGTCTCCGCGTTGATACCTTAGAAAAAGATTTCTTGCAATACATATAATGGTTGCCCATGAGTAGGGCACTGTCTAAGCATCTCCTTGAATCTTTCCCATGTTTCAACGAATGTTTCATTAGGCAACTAGTGATAGGAGGTGATGCGTTTCCTTAACTCCGTCGTCTTAGCAGGAGGGAAGAACTTTGTAAGAAATTGATCGTACAAAGCTTTCCAAGTCCTGATAGACTTAGAAGGTAGACTCTCCAACCAGTTCAGGGCCTTTCCAGTAAGAGACCATCTAAAAGCTTTTAACAGAACATATTCTAGTGAAACACCTTCAGCAGCTATGGTGTCACATAAATCAAGAAAGTTTCTAATATGCTCCATAGGGCACTCTGCAGGTTTCCCTTCAAACTGAGCCCGTTTGATTAAGGATATAAATTGAGATTTGATCTCAAAAGGTTTCTCTATCGCTGGAAGCACAATAGGAGATTCTGGCACCCTCAGTTCCGGATGCATGTATTGTTTGGCATTCCTTGGATAGGCGTCAAGCTCTTCTTGTAAACGAGCCTTGTCAGCTCGTTGACGCTCAGCTTCGGCGTCTGCGCCGTCCTTCTCGGCTTTAAGTGCCTCCATCTGAGTTCGGAGGATCTCCAACTGTTGAGCCATCTCTTCTGTCGTGGCCATGGCTCGGTTTTCTCGGAGTCGACGGTGCAAGGAACGTTCGGGTACTGAGTAATAACCAGTGTTATCAAACTGAAGCCTTCGTCGTCCTACCGACATACACTGAGAAAAACAGACAAAGAAAACAAAAATTAAAAACAAAAACGGGGTTGGGCTATTCCCGAACCCAAAGATAAACTAACAAACTCGTCGCTTCCCCGGCAACGGCGCCAATTTGTTGAAAGGGTTTCTTGACAACAAATAAATTTATAAGTCAAGACCCCGCTGAGTATAGCGAAGTCAGATCGTTCCACAGGAAGCAAGGTTGTTCGTTTATCAATCTACTAAAAAGAAAACTCGTTATTCGTTTATCAATCTAATAAAACAGACAAAGAAAACAAAAATTAAAAACAAAAACGGGGTCGGGCTATTCCCGAACCCAAAGATAAACTAACAAACTCGTTGCTTCCCCGGCAACGGCGCCAATTTGTTGAAAGGGTTTCTTGACAACAAATAAATTTATAAGTCAAGACCCCGCTGAGTATAGCGAAGTCAGATCGTTCCACATGAAGCAAGGTTGTTCGTTTATCAATCTACTAAAAAGCAAACAAAAAACAAATAAAAAACACTCACAAGTAGCCTCGTTAACGACGTTGTCAAGGTCGTTAACGTACCACCGAAAACAAAAATACTCAAATAACGACCTAAATAAATTCGGTACCGAAGCAAGTAACTCAGCAACGAAAATTCACTTAAAATAATTCAAATAAAACAAAGATCTAGGTCTAGGGACACCACAACATAACCAAGCATATAAACTCGTAAGAAGATAAGATCATTCCTTTTAAACAAATAGAGTCATCAACTTTCGTTGACTATCAAGTAAATTAACCAACTTTCGCATCCTAATTCACTTACTTGCTTGTTTTGGATCTAAAGCTTGAAACTTTCGTATTCAAACAATATCAACCTTCAAGTTACTAACTTTCTCTTTCAATCAAGTTAAAAAATCAATTTACCTCAACTTTCGTTTCGGTATAAGCACAACAAACAATCCCAATAAAAGATAAAAGGCATTCAACACACAATCTTACTCATCAAACATGCTCAACTATGTCGGGCTTAACCCCGATCCTAGAAAAGAAGACTACTCACTAATCATAATTACTAAATAAATAAACTCAATATAAGAAAACATTGAAAAACAAATCATTACTAAAATTAAATAGAAAAATCTGTCTTACAGAAGTTAAGAAGAAAATCGAAAAAGAACAAAACACCGAACCAAAAATCGATCAACGAACTCGGTAACTTTCGTCCACCGACCCTCGTACTCGACTCGCCCTCGGTTCTTCCTCTTCTTCTCTTCTCTAATTCGACTTCTAGAATTGTCTCCCCCTTTCTATGCTAGATAGAAGGGTATTTATACTAAAAAACTAAAAACTAAAAAGGCTAAAAGATATAAACTTTTCTAAAAAGATAGTAATAAAACTCTAAAAGATAGAAACAAAATCTAAGAAGATAATAAAACCTAAAATACATACTCTAATAACCCTAAAAGATTCTAAAAAGATACTCAACCGACACGGAAATAAATTTCCGCTCTGGATCGGTGAATCATAAAATCAACCTTCAAATCTTCTCTTTCGTGGCCTCGTTAACGAGCCCTCACAGCCTCGTTAACGAGCCTGGGCTTTTGTTTTCTTCCACACTTCCTCTCGTAATCTTGAGCTCTGACTTCTTCAATCTTGTATTCCTCTGTCTTTCACTGTAATGCTCCAAATTCAGCTCCATATAGCTCTTTTCCTTGCTAAAACCTACAAAATACACAAAATAGCGTAGCTTCCACTCTTTTCATAGAAATATGCAAAACTATCTAAAAACACTCAAAACTAAACCTAAACTTAACAAAACTAATCCTAATAAGCAAAGAAAACCTACTAAAAACTATACTAGAAATGCGAACATCAATCAACAACCATAAAATTATGAATATGATCAATAAATTATCTGAATATAATACATGCATGTCTGAATATTGGAATTACTTGAATAATCTGAATATGATCAATACATTATTTGAATATAAGACATGCATATTTGAATATTGGAATTATGGTTCATAGTGAAAAAGAAATTACCTTATAGACATCGGATCATCCAACCTGCCAATATGTTTTCTCCAATCATTAGCTAAAACTTTGTTTTCTGAGGGGACAATCCTCTCCACCTTTTTGACACCTCGTGGAATTCCTAAACATCTTTCTACATCTTCCTCCGACACATCAATTACTTCACCATACTCCATTTTTAACACTCCCCTCCTTGGATAATAATTGCTAACTATCCAATGCGCAAACTTCCTATTTTTATAATAAAAAAAGTTAAAAGGAATTTAAACAATCAAATAACAAACATGATAATTACAAATAATTTGCAAACATTACCCATAAAAACATTTCAATTAAACAGATGAAAACTAGAGAATGTGCATGTTTGTTATAATAAATGATGGTTTGTACTCACTTTGGTATTTCTTAGGGCTGGGATACTTCGGTTCTTGAGTTTTTTTCAACCTACCCGCAGGGTAATTTGTTTTTAAATTCGGTTCGGTTCTTGCGAATTTTAGTGAGGAACCGTAATAACTATACCCGAACTTTATTCGGTTCCTAACTTCGGTTAATTCGGTTAACCGAACTTAGTCACACTCATAGTGTTCTTTAATGGCCCCCTCCTCATCCATCTTCTGAGCACAAACAAAACCAGAGATGGCAGCAGTTCTAAATGAACTTGGTTTGCTTCAGGCATAAGAGGCTCATGATCAGCAATTCAGCATACATATTGTAGCGTTCATTGTTCTTAGTATTATACAAGGCGAAACGAAAAGAGTGATAAATTGGAAGAATATAAGAGGGTTTCTTCAGATAGACGTCTCCGATTGATCTTGACACCTGAGATAGATAAGCCACCAGAAAACATTAGTGATCCAGGTTCATAAGATAATGATAACATCAACAAGAGAATCAACCACGCAGAATAAATGTAGTTCTCATACATGTAATACATGAGCTTCCTGAGTAACTTACACAATCAGGATCTCTCATTTCAAGTGATTAGAAGAAGCAAAGTGCTAATAGAAGGGGAATCATTTGGTCTCCGGGGAATCCCAGAACACAGAGCAGAAGTCTGTTGTGAATACAACAGAGATAAACATAAGGCTACTGCAAAATTAATAATCTCAAAAATGGTAGCTTGTTTTTTATCTGTATAATGCCCTTAATTCTCCAGACACCACGAGTATACACAACAATTTGAGAATCATCAGGATGAAGTGCTTCAACTTCCCTCCTAACCTCTTCCGCCTAGACATTATGATCTGTTGACAGCCTTTCCGCCACCACATACTCCTTCCGAGTCTCAGAAGCCCAGCGTCCCAACACTGCTCTTGAATCTCCAAGATTAGCAACATACAACACATCGTTTGTGATGGCACCTACAAGGCAACATGATCCAACTGACACTATTTGTGGCTGAACTGGCATAGTTCTCTTTACTAAGTGCAAAAATTCCTCCTCAGTCTTACTAAATGCCTTCTTTATCACATCGGGTGACAAACCTCCTTGCTCAGACGCAAATTCTGCAGATGACATAGGATAGTATCACCAAATAGCAAATCAAAATTTGAAACATCACTGTTTTAAGTTTTGTACAATTCAACTGAACGTTTACAAAATTAGCATAAAGGTTTTTCCTGGAACAACAAATAGACAACTCATAGCCACAAATAACAACAATTCCCTACGCAGAAACAAAATCAGAAAAGCTATTTAAGTTATTCCTAAATCCTAAAGCAGATCAGTAAGAAGTGGCGATTCATGAAGATTGTTCCAAATCCAGTAAAACCCTATGTGATAAAATCAGAAACAGAAAAGGCAAAATTCTAACCCAAAGCAGTAAATTAAATAATCACATACTATTTAAAAGAGGAATAAGCTTGGAATTGGCAAACCGAGAGGCTTCGGGTCCGTCATGGCCGTCGTAAGCGTCGACGACTGTAGCAGAAGGAGAAGTGAAGACCTGAGTTTGATCTTCGAGGGAGGAATTCGCTTGCACAACTGCGATGGAGAAGTCGCCTGAGGCGTGAGGCTTCAAATCCATATGCCACAATAATCCATCCCTCCCTGTTATTCCAAAGCACCGGGAACACGCCCTTAACATTCTCCTTCAAACACACAAATCTCAAAATCCGATTGTTCTGCTTCTTCTCAGCCTTGAATTGATCAACCCAAAGGCGTCCTCCGAATCTGGGGGTTCTAATTGAATGAGAATCGAAAGTTGCTATTGCTCCCAAGGGCTCGGGTACTCAGGAATTTAGGGTTTTCAAAATTTCGGGTTTTAAATTTTTTTTTAATTAACCGAAAACCGAACCCGAATTTTAAAGGGGAACCGAACCGTTTTTCCTTGCCTATTAATTTCCATTAACCGAACCGAACCGACCCGAACCGCTCGGTTCGGTTCGGTTTTTCGGTTCTTCGGGTTCAAAGTCCCAGCCCTAGGAGTTCAAGTATACTTCCAAACCCACTTCTCTTAATAGCATCCTTCTTTTCCTCAGACTTCATCTCTTTGAATAGCTCAACCAAATGATCGGTTTTACTTCTGTGTTGTATGCTAGGAAAATGAACCCGGTCTTTTGATTGCTTTTTGACTTTAGGTGCTTCTTGGATGCTTGCTTTCCTTGATTTTTTTTCTTCTCTACATCCTTGGATGTGCCTGCCCCGAAACTATACTTTGAGCCTGCCTTTTTTTTTGCACATCTCAACCAGTCTTACAGAATCATCTTCATCATCATCACTCCCTTACAAAACAAACAAAATGATAATATGATTACAATAATCCAAATGTAAACAACACATTATACACATAAAACTTATAATATGATCACATTTCACTTATTTGAATTATGAAATATACTATAATTATGGACAATGTTACTTACCTTCTGAAATCAGATCCTTATTGATCCTTTTAGCCCTCTTGATCGGAAATTCCTGAACTTCAATTACATCATCAAATTGAAAATCATTATCATCATTTTCACTAGTTTCTTGCCCCCCTTGGACTTACTTGCATCAATTAAAGGGTTCAAACCTGTAATCATACATTGCAACTTGAATAATGTCATCACATAATTAAAAAGATAATATATTCCAATTAACTTAATATACATTCAAAAATCATTACCTCAAATTCATGTAATATATTTCAGTTTAATGTACTACCTCATTTTAAATACTGTTGCAACAGAGTTATCCCAAACATCAGAGGTATGCTCAAACAGAGGTATGCTATGGTATGAGCAACATTCACAATAGATGTATGCTTAAACAAATCATTTGAGCTAAATGCATTAAAATATATGAAACAAATTACTGTCCAAATGGAAACAAAAGCAATTATATATTTGAGTATCATGCATATTTGAGTAATAATATATTTGGGTATTGGGCCTTTGATAGCTATAATATGGATTCGGACACATTATTATCATATATTCAACATGCACATTTGTATGTTCAACAAATAGACGTTAATATTCTTTTCAATTATTATATTCAGAAAAATATAATGAAAATTCAAGATACATACAACCACATTCAACATTAACTGATAATAAAAAACAGTCAATTTGTGTATTTCCAAACCTTTCACAAGCTTCCTCTTCTTTCCCACTTTGTTCTTTGAAGACATTATATACCTGCAACAAAAAAGCCAATAGACTTAGTTTTAAAAGACTGGTTCATACAGGAATTGGCTTAGCATCAACCTAAATTACTTCGAGTAACCTCAATTACTTCGAAATCCCTAATACACTGAAATCGAAGGCCATTCATTCAAAAATTTAACCCAAAATTACACAAACAACTAATATCGCTTTGAATTCGTATTTTGGATTTCGTATTTCACAAACAATCAACTTGGAATTCAAAATGACATTTCAATTTCTGAAATTGTAATATTCGAAATTATTTTTGTGACCGGAATTACTATTTTTCCAATACCCATATGAAAAATCTCTTCTATCTACAACTAAAAACAAAAATTAAACCAATTTTATAGCATCTCTTGCCGGAATGAGAATCAAATTCACCGATTTAGACTTCGATTTGGGTAGAAAATGAACGGTTTTCGCATGTACAAAAAGCAACCCTAACTTACGTCTTCTTGAATCTGAAACTTGATAAATCGTCTTCGGTACACAGTTGAGCGAGTGGAAAGGATGACTAAATCTTCAAAATTCTTTGAAAAGATGACAAAAGTATGCAAGCTTTCGTCTTCTCTCAGCTTTCCATGGTCGGCGTTGAAAGTGAATAGACAAAAGAGGGATATGGAGAGAGATGGTCGGCGTTGAAAGTGAAGAGACAAAAGAGGGATATGGAGAGAGAAAATATATTAATGGAAACAATTTTAACGGATATTGATACGATATTTTGGTAAATACTCGTGTGTGTGAATGTGCACCCACTTTCCCTATACCATTTAAAATTAAATCTGAGCCTTTTACTAAATCGGATCCAACGGCATAGATTCCGGCTCTAGTTTCTCTACATATAGTGGTTTCTCTAGATACTAAACCTATATATATATATATATATTTATATATATATATATATATATATATATATATATATATATATATATATATAGGGGAGGGTTCAAGAGAAACGGCAATTGCAGAGAAACGAAGGAATGAATATGAGGCGTTGGATGAGGGTAATTTAATGGTGAGATTTGCGGATCCATTATATATAAAATAGGGAGAGATTTACTAGATTGAAATAAAAAAGGCAAGTGCGAAAATAAAAGGGCTGAA
This sequence comes from Fallopia convolvulus, assembly GCA_964016875.1. Lineage (NCBI taxonomy): Eukaryota > Viridiplantae > Streptophyta > Magnoliopsida > Caryophyllales > Polygonaceae > Fallopia > Fallopia convolvulus. The sequence goes on from OZ024720.1 coordinate 6,588,479, forward strand.
TTATAAAAAAAGAAAAAAATCTGGAAAAATTACACGTGATTTGCAAATGTAGTTGGCATGATTTTCAAATTTAAACATAATTTTCAAAATTAAATAGGCTTATTTATTCCTAAAATTTAGGAGATAGTTTCCATAATTAAAAACTAAAAAGGTAATATGTGTAAACAAATTTTAATATTACATTCTCGGATTGCAGGTTCTATATTCGAATATGCTTAAGACGTTATCAAATATACCGTTATTTACTAATATGATAATTTAACTGAATATGTGAGCTTACAAATTAAACATACTATGATCTGTGATCGAATATGCATATAACATTCTCGAATATGTCATTGTTCAATTTAATTATTATGTATATTCAAGTTGTTATTATGTATATTCAAGTTTATTGTCATGTATGTTCCGGTTAGTTGTAGTAGTAACGTGATTACATATTGAATATACTATTATGTTTACATGAATATGAGTACCACATTCTCGAATATGCATTTGAAGTGATAATATGATTATATATTAATATCTTCTATTAAATATTGAACTAACCAATATGTGTCAATGAATAGTAAGAACATAATTTCGAATATTTATACAAAATATCTGAATATTCAATTCACAATATATTTGAATATTAATTTCACAATTTTGAACATATGTATAAAAGAACTCGAATATGTGTATAATATATCGGAATATTAAGTACGTAATCTCGAACATGTATATAAAATATTTGAATAATACATTCACAATACAAAATATATCTGAATATCGACTTCACAATTTTGAATATGTGTAGACAAGAACTCGAATTTGTAATTAAAAACATCGAACATATTAACAATCTAACTAAATTATCATCTTCCCCATTCTTCGAATACACAACAAGAGCATCAACCTCATCAATATGCATTATTTTCAACCGATTATCTTCCATTTGAAAAAGCTGCGCATTTGTTTCCTTTGTCAGCCCCTTATCTAAGGGACCATTCACTTCTACTTCGTTGTTCCAAGAAAGCCTTATATGTGATTGGCCTGTCCAAACACACAAAGGATTGATGTTTCACTAATTAATTCTTATCACCAATCAGCTAGAATGCTAGATCTCCACCTATTCCTCACTAATACAGAATGTTTACCTAACGTAAGAATTCGTCAAATTGGTCTCAATGTTTTAAAAAAATCAATCTAATCCCTAAAAAAACGTACAAGATGCAATCTTGATCAAACGTGTATTTCAATTCACAAAATCGGAAATAAATCATAAAATTAGGATCAAATTCACCGAAAACGAAACCCTAGTAAGCAAATAAGGGCGAAAAAATTAAGGTTTTCGAATAATCCAATTCCAAGCAATTACTTACCGATGGTTAAAAAGACACCATAAACAACTTGATTTAGATGAAAGAATGAGTAACAATGGAGAACTACATAATCGTCGGAAGTGACCGAGGAAGATGAAGGATCTCGTTTCTAACGTTTTAGGAATATCATATGTGGAGATATTGGAGATTGATATTAATTAGAATTGGAGAGAGAAATTGATATTAATTTGATTTTTCTTTTGTGAGATATAGAGAGAGAATGGGAATAATCCACTATTATTACCAAATTTTAACCACCATGCACCTTTTTATTTTTAATCTCATCCATTAAATTAATCAGATCCAAGGATCCCTATTATTTCTCCTGTTTCTCTATAACAAGAGGTTTCTCTAGAACCTCATTCTATATATATATATATATATATATATATATATATATATATATATATATAAAACAAGAGGTTTCTCTAGAACCTCATTCTATATATATATATATATCGGGTGGATAACTAGTTGTTGTACTATCCTGGTCCATTAATCCCAGGTCCATTATGTTGGTCAATTTCAATGCCCCAATTAGTAATTAGGGTTTCAAAATCTTGATTAGAAATTCGAGTGATTTCCGTCTATACCGATTACCGACCTCTCCCCTCCTCTCTCTGCATCAACTGCGTTCCTGAAGCCCGAATTTCGCAAATGACGTCTCTGGAGGGTGAAGCTCCTCTTGATCCTCCGCCCTCAAAGGGTGAGAGTTCAAAGACTCGAATGATGCCTACTTGTTCGAGGAAGAAGAAGAAATTACGGTATATATTTTTTCCGAATTCGAAGAAATCTTCATTCGTTTTCTTTAGCTCTATGCTTTCATGCACCAGCATCTCAAATTACTTTGTGCTTTTCAGATGCGAGCGTAATGTTATTGAATTGTTGTTACTCGTGTTTGTTTTATGGCGGTTAGGTTATAATTTGTTTTCACTCAAGTTATAATTGATATTCGGGATGTTTGGACCATCTTTATTGTTATTGTTACTTTTGGGAAATTCAAATTCTATTGTAGCTTGTTTGCCTCCTGTTATCACTGAGCTTTGGCTTCATTATTGATCCTTTTGCCCGTAATAACCTTTTGTTGATAGTATTGCGTTCAGAGAGTTAGGTGATTGATCGACTTGAACATTACTTGCCTCTTCTTTCATTTGTAGCGACTCTTGGAATTTCTACTAATTATTATGGAGTTGATTACTAAAAATGTGCAAGACCTCATGTCTCTTATATATATTGTTTGCATCATATAAAAAAAACAATCCGGTTCCTCTTATTTGATATAGCATGCTTTAGTAAGATTTTCTTTTCCATTCCATTTGTTGTGTGGCTTATGTTGCTTCTCTGGTCTGTTCTTTCATACTTTACCCTGAAGTGTATCTCGTGCCCCTCATGTTCAAATACGTTATACAAATGATGGAAGCACTAGTGAAGAGCTGACCCTTAAATGCGTAAAGACGGCCTTGTCATTTTGGAATAAGAAAAGTCAATCCAAAAAGAAAAAGGTGAGTTTAATTTGATTTTGGTCAATTGAGAAATCAATATCTCATAGTGTTTTAGTGGGCTGACCATATTTGCATGCATGCCCTCTCTTAATGCATGCTTTCAAGGTTCTGAATATGAGCTTGTTGATGCACTAAGTTGTATTCGAGTCCCATTTCCAGTTATCTTTCACTACAACTTTACTGCTAGGCCAAAGCATGAAAACGGAGCTGAGAGTGAGCTCTTTTTTGCTGAATTGCGATATAAGAAGGAAATGGATGGCAGATTTACCCCCACATGTCGTGTTTGCTGCATAGTAGGGCCCTGTGGTACTGGTATGTTTATAATTGTGTATATGTATGTAGTGTGTGTGTGTGTGTGTTTGTGTGTGTGTGTGTGCTTTCTGCTGGGTTTAATGGCGGCAGTATCTTCTGTGTGGTTTGATGAGTAGTGTTTGCATGAAAGTTGTCAAGAAATTCGTACAGTGAAACAACCTTAGAAATCCATATAAAACCAATTGCTTACCTTCTAAAAAGAAGCCAACTCTTTGCTTAATTATGCCCAATTTTTTGTCCAACTTTGAAGAACCCTAATTCCCCCTCTTTCAATTTTTCGCCAACTTAAAACCCTAAACTGAAGTTTCGCCAGTCTAAAGAGCCAAAACTGAAATTCTGCCCCTGAACTATGAAGAACTCGACATTGGAATGGGCGAAGGAGAGAGTGAAAATTGTCCAGAGAGAGTGATTGTCGAGAGAGAGACTGAGCTTCCCGTATCTACTTACAGAAAATCTTTGATTTTGTTATTTGTTTTAAATTTGATTTTAGAAAAATATGGAAATAAGGTTGTATCAGTGTATCACGCGCTTAACGGGAACATTAACGGAGAATGGCATGGGTGGTTTAAATTTGACAGATTTATTTCATAAGGGTGGTTTTGGGTCATTAATAATTAACGGGTGGTTTTCTGGAATATTGGCTATCATATGGTTGGTTTCTGGTAAATTAACTCTTTCTTTTTTCTCCTTGAATGCCACTCAACTCTCTTAATATGTGTAGTTGATGATAATAAACAAGGGTTCGGTTTCTCTAACTTCTAATTTTCATTGTATGTTCTTGGAAATATGTTTCTCATTCACTTGTTGTTCATGGAATTTCTTTAACTTTGCAGTTTGTAACGTATTCCTATCTACATACATGTTGATTGGAATTAAGCAAATTAATCATCAAGTCTTTTTGGATTAAATTTTGGTCTTTTAGGGTATGTTTGTTTTTTGCCATAATATGTTCATGGCTCCGTGTGTTGTTTCAACAGACTTTGAAATGTGTTTTTTCCCCCAAATTTCATCTTGCAGTGATAGGACTTCGTGGCTGCCAAATTTGTAAATTGAATCCCAGTGTTGTGCAGCACCCTAGAAAAGGTAAATTCTTCAAGGAAATAGGCAGCTTCCCAGGTTCTTAAGTTTGGATGGCTGTGATAAACTTACATATAACATGGTACCTAAGTTACTATGGTGTTTTTTTTATCAGATCTAACTAAGTTACTATGGTGGCGGTTTGTTCATGTGAATTATGATGTTTTTTTTATATTAATGTACAAATAGTAGTAAACGCTACCTGATAGTCTATCGCATACTACTATCTTATAAGTTGGATTGGAAGTAATATGGTGGATCTTGGACTATCTTTTAATTGAAGTCGGTTTTTATTCTTACTACCATTAAGTGGTTTTTATTGTAGGAACCGAAATTCTAAACCCTAATTAAACATGAATTAAGGAAATTAAGATCATACAGATCAGCAAATTACGTAAAATATAATACCAAATATCAATGATTTGTAGAGGCGAGATGATTGATCTCTTTCCTTAATTCTGAAAACGCCCCGTAGTGTGACGGTTCTTTAGCGTTCCGAATCCCAGGATACAACTACTACGATCTCCTGCTTTGCACAACTCAAGAACAGGAGCCTGGCGAACCAACGATCAGTGTGTACTCTCAGACTCTATATCTTGAAGAAGAGAGAATAGAAGGAGGATGTTTTCCAATTGACGTGATTTACCATTATACAAACGGTTCAAAGCCCGTGCTATGGCCGATAGACTATCACAGTGTACACTTATTGTTGGCACTGGTTTGTCCCACATTGAAATATCTTCGAAAAAACCTCGAAGCCATTCAGCTTCCTCTGCTGCTTTGTCTAAAGCAATGAACTCAGATTCCATTGTGGATCTAGCCAATAAGGTTTGTTTGGAAGATTTCCATGATACTGCTGCACCACCTAGTGTGAATGCATATCCACTAGTGGATTTTGAATTTCTTGAATCTGATATGCAATTGGCATCACTATAGCCTTCCAGAACTGCTGGATCTCTTCCATAGTGCAGCCCATAACTTTGAGTATATCGCAAATAGTTCAATACTCTAGTTATCCCTTTCCAATGTTTATGCCCTGGATTGCTTGTGTAACGACTTAGTACATTTACTGAATGTGCCAAGTCAGGTCTTGTGCAATTGGTCAAGTACATCAGACTTCCAATAACTCGTGCATACTCCACTTGTGCCACTCCCTCACCCGAGTTCTTGGTCAGGTGAAGATGAGGATCTACGGGAGTCTTTGCCATTCCACTTGAGTATTTCTTGAATCTCTCAAGTACTTTTTCAGCATAATGAGCTTGAGATAGGATGATCCCTTCAGAGTGTCTAGTGATTTTTATCCCTAGTATGACATCTGCTATTCCCAAGTCTTTCATGTCAAACTTCCAACTAAGCATGTTCTTAGTTTGTTTGATCATGTCTTTATTGCTCCCAATGATGAGCATGTTATCTACATACAAACACAACAAAATATACCCATTTGGAGTATTCTTGACGTAGATGCATTTGTTGCTTTCATTTATGCTGAACCCATTTGACATCATTACATTGTCAAACTTTTCATGCCATTGTTTTGGAGCTTGTTTAAGCCCATATAATGACTTTACGAGTTTGCACACTTTTTGCTCTTGTCCAGAGACAACATATCCCTCAGGTTGTTTCATATATATCTCCTCTTCCAATTCCCCATTTAGGAAAGCGGTTTTCACATCCATTTGATGGATTTCGAGGTTTCTTAATGCTGATATTGCTATTAGCATTCTGATTGAAGTTATTCTCGTGACTGGAGAATAGGTGTCAAAGAAATCCACACCTTCTTTTTGTCGGAATCCTTGCACCACAAGCGTCGCCTTGTACTTCTCAATTGAGCCATCTGTTTTCAATTTTCTTTTGAAAATCCATTTGCACCCAAGTGCTTTACACCCTTGTGGCAAATCGACTAACTCCCATGTATGATTTTGCATTATGGAGTCGATCTCACTATTGATCGGTTCCTTCCATGAAGGCGTGTCTGGTGTAGACATGGCTTCTTTGTATGTTCTTGGCTCATTCTCTAAAAGAAAGGCCGTAAAAAATCAGATCCAAAAGATTTTTCCTTACGAGCTCTCTTGCTCAGTCTAGGCTGATCCTCTTCCTCTTCCGCTTCATTTGCAGAAGTGCATGTTTCTCTTTGTTCACGTGTTTGTTTCGAATATTCTTTATCCTTGCAGGGAAACACATGTTCAAAGAAAGACGCATTCCTTGATTCCATTATTGTATTAGCATGTATGTCAGGTATATCTGATTTGTATACCAAAAACCGATTGGCACTACTGTTGTGTGCATATCCGATGAAAATACAATCACGGTCTTAGGTCCAATTGTGACCTTTTTAGGAGGTGGCACTGCCACTTTTGCTAGGCACCCCCACACTTTAAGGTATTTGTACGATGATACTTTACCTTTCCAAAGTTCATATGGCATCTTGCTAGTGACTTTATGTGGTATTTTATTCAGAATATAATTGGTGGTTAGCAGCGCTTCCCCCCACATCTTCTGGGGTAATCCAGATTCTTGCAACATTGCATTCATCATTTCTTTTAGAGTTCAGTTCTTTCGTTCCGCAATGCCATTAGATTCCGGTGAGTAGGGAGAAGTTGTTTGATGAATAATGCCATGTTCTCTACAAAACGCATTGAATGGTTCATCATACTCGCCTCCTCTATCACTTCGGACCATTTTTATGGTTTTGCCAAGTTGGTTTTCAACTTCCAACTTATATTCTTCGAATTTTTGCAAGGCTTCGTCCTTGCTTCTTAGCAAGTATACATAACAATATCTTGTGCAATCATCGATAAAGGTCACAAAATATTTTCTACCGCCTCTAGTTTGCACAAATTTTAAATCACACAAATCTGTGTGTATTAAGCCTAGAGGTTCGGTTGTTCTCTCTACACATGGGGATGGCGTTTTTGTGAGTTTTGCCTGTACGCATACTTCAAATTTGTCTTTACTCAATTTGCATTTCGGGATTAGGTTCATGTTCATCATTCTACTTATAGATTTGTAATTCACATGCCCCAAACGTTCATGCCAAATAATAAAAGACTCAACAACATAAGCAATGGGATTCTTTTCATTCATTGAAACATCAGAAACAACAGTTTTTGGAAGGACTGTCATTACATTCATTTTGACCAGTCCATCCTTTACATATCCCTTGCCCAAATAAATCCCAATCTTAGAGAGAACTAGTCTATCAGAAACGAGCTTCACAACAAACCCGTTCTTGCTTAGCACAGTGCCAGAGATCAGATTCTTCCTTATTTCTGGTACATGCATGACATTGTTGAGAGTTAACTCCTTCTCTGAAGTCATCTTCAACACCACTTTTCCGTGACTTTCAACCTTGGAAGCAGACGAGTTCCCCATAAATAGATACTCGTCGTTGTTGTTGTTCTGATAGGTAGAAAACAGTCCCCTGTCAGAGCATATATGTCTGGTAGCACCTGTATCATACCACCATTCCCTCGGGTTGCTCCCAACCATGTTCACCTCAGAAACTACAGCACATAGATCCGCCTCCGAGAGGTCTTCAGTCAAATTGGCTTGAGCCTTCCCTTTTTCTTTGCGTTAGTCAACCTTGCTTCGACCCTCATCTGCCTTGTGACCAATTTTTCCACATTTGTGGCATTTCCCACTGAACTTCTTAGCGGGTTGCTTCTTAAAGCTGCTGGAGCTTTGGGGTGGAGCCTTTCTCTTCCCCTTGTCTTTGTGCTCGGCCAAATTGGCCTTCTGTTCAATTGATGTACCACCATCAGCCTTACGGTTGGTTGACTCAATCCGTAGCCTAACAATCAAGTCTTCAAGGGTCATAGCCTTTCGCTTGTGCTTAAGGTAGTTCTTGAAATCCCTCCAACCTGGTGGGAGTTTCTCAATAAAAGCAGCTACCTGGAACGTCTCACAAATAGACATCCCTTCCGCAATGATTTCATGCGTAAGCAATTGCAGCTCTTCAACTTGTTCCATGATGGGCTTAGAATCCACTATTTCAAAGTCCAAAAACTTCGCCACAACGAATTTCTTAGAGCCTGCATCCTCAGACTTGTATTTCTTTTCCAAGGCCAACCAGAGTTCCTTGGAAGTCTTGATCTTGCTGTACACATTGTACAACAGATCAATCAGGCGGCTTTGAACCCAACCTTTGCACAGAAAGTCACCCTGAGTCCAGGCAAGAACACTAGCTAGGGTTCTAGCATCGGTATTCTGAGACGAAAGCACAGGCTTATCCTCAGATAGATACTTTTCCAGCTTCAAAATAGTCAGAAAGAAGAACATCTTCTGCTGCCACGTCTTGAAACCAGTTCCATCAAACTTTTCTGGCATCAACCCTGCGTTTACAGCGCCAGGGATAGTGGGCATCTGAACGATGGCACTAGTCTGATAAACATCAGTTCCTACATTAGTAGGTGGCAAGGTAACTGCTGGCAGACCACTCCCAAATTGAATTTGGGTCGTCGACTCAACATTACCCTCCATAGTTCCAGTATGAACACCCGAATCAGCTTTCTCAGTTGAATTAGTCATACTTCAATACTGTTTACACACAAGTAAATCAAATTAGTATGATAATGAGAAGCAAAGTTCAAAGAAAATCGATGCACAATTTAATTGCTGAATATAAATTTTTTCCCCACTGTTCGAATACACGAACACAACAGATAGCAAGATTTCAAATCCAAATCTAACAACACCAACTAGATGAACGGGTTAGTGCAAATAAACCAGATAATTTGCTGGAAAAAATAAATCACTGAAACTGGAGAACAGTACACAGCAGTAACACCAAACTGAGATGCATATTAAAACCAAGAAGCTTACAAGAGGACAAAACCTACCGATCGAACACGATACAATTGCACCGTATTAACGAACGATGAAAATAAATCCACAAAGGACAAAAGCGGTCGAACAAACCACGCAACAGAGCACAAGAATTGAAATACAAATATGCCAACACAAGCAATTGAATTATGAAAGCCACTGAACACAAAAGCAGCACTCGATTAAACTAAACAAGCTAATGCCAAGATCAATCCCAACATACATAAACATTAAACGAACATAACAGTGATTAAGAATAGCATGCAGGGATTAAAACCAAATGCTAATATAAGCAAAACAAAACCGATCAAGCACTGACATGCGAAATCAAAAGGAATTTCACACACGAACGAACATCAGAATTAAACAAACATGATTAAACAAGGCAGCCGATTAAAGAACACGTACGATTAAACGAACATACGGAATCAGTATAATAAAATACTGATTTTTTCAGAATTAAGACTATAGGAACCGAAATTCCAAACCCTAATTAAACATGAATTAAGGAAATTAAGATCATACAGATCAGCAAATTACGTAAAATATAATACCAAATACCAATGATTTGTAGATGCGAGATGATTGATCTCTTTCCTTAATTCTGAAAATGTCCCGTAGTGTGACGGTTCTTTAGCGTTTCGAATCCCAAGATACAACTACTACGATCTCCTGCTTTGCACAACTCAAGAACAGGAGCCTGGCGAACCAACGATCAGTGTGTACTCTCAGACTCTATATCTTGAAGAAGAGAGAACAGAAGGAGTATGTTTTCCAATTGACGTGTAAATGAGAATACAACCGTTATCTTTTTATTTGCTGATCCACCAACCACTTCTCAAAGAACGTGGTCTATTTTTATCACAGTGTACACTTTTGGTCAATTTTGTTCACCAGTTTCCTCTTATAATAATGAGCAAAAAAATGACTCTGTTGTTCATGCACATAGTGATATGTATTCACACTAGGTGGTGCAGCAGTATCATGGAAATCTTCCAAACAAACCTTATTGGCTAGATCCACAATGGAATCTGAGTTTATTGTTTTAGACAAAGCAGCAGAGGAAGCTGAATGGCTTCGAGGTTTTTTGGAAAATATTCCAATGTGGGACAAACCAATGCCAGCAATAAGTATACACTGTGATAGTCTATCGGCCATAGCACGCGCACTGAACCGTTTGTATAATGGTAAATCACGTCATATAAGAAGACGACATAAAACCATTAGACAACTACTCTCAATTGGCGTAATCTCAATAGATTATGTCAAATCGATTGACAACCTAGAGGATCCATTTACTAAAGGTTTGTCAAGAGAGAAAGTTGTACAATCATCAAGAGGAATGGGTTTAAAGCCTATGACTAATTAGGATGCTTGATGGAAACACTACCTATATGAATGGAGATCCCAAGATGTAGGTTCAAAGGAAAAACTAAATTAAGTTGAATCCAAAAATGAGCACTGAGAGACAAATGTCTCTTCTTCCCGGTTCCTAGGATGATGAGCAGTGCTACCTGTTTGAGTTGAGGATAAGCTTGGGTTTTAATGATTCCATAGCTTTGAAATAAAAGTGGGGTATGACATGATACTCTTTATGGTCAATCACCTAGTGAGTGTGAAATGGGGCCGTTTCTAGGAGAATGAAAAACGAGGCGACATTCTCCGAGTTCACTCATGAATAACCAGGGATGTTCAAGGCTAAAATGAACACAACAAGAGAACCTAGTTCTGTGAGAAAATGAAACTGTGTGATAGTTGTTGTCTTGGTTTACATCAAAGCACGGGTGGTTCAAGACATCATGTTCACCTCCTGGACGAGTAGATCCGACAACTACTCACTATGAGCGGTTCAAGGCTGAAAAAACTACCATCTCAAATGCAGTGATTTTTCGATTGTACTCTCAAAAGTCCGTTAATCGAGTCTTTTTGTGTTTAGAGTCATTTCTATTCATGTGGGGGATTGTTGGAACTTATTTTACGTAATAAAATAAAGTTCATAAAATGTGAATGAGAAATGTTTGGCCCGTTAGGGTTGCAGGACATTGAGTTGGGCTTGGCCCATTTAAAAAGCTGAAAAGAATAGGTCAAGGATTTTCCTTGATTTTCTAATCAGTTGGAGAAAATAGACCACGTTCTTTGAGAAGTGGTTGGTGGATCAGCAGATAAAAAGATAACTGTTGTATTCTCATTTACACGTCAATTGGAAAACATCCTCCTTCTGTTCTCTCTTCTTCAAGATATAGAGTCTGAGAGTACACACTGATCGTTGGTTCGCCAAGCTCCTGTTCTTGAGTTGTGCAAAGCAGGAGATCGTAGTAGTTGTATCTTGGGATTCGGAACGCTAAAGAAACGTCACATTACGGGGCGTTTCCAAAATTAAGGAAAGAGATCAATCATCTCGCCTCTACAAATCATTGGTATTTGGTATTATATTTTACGTAATTTGCTGATCTGTATGATCTTAATTTCCTTAATTCATGTTTAATTAGGGTTTTGAATTTTCCTACATTTATTGACATGTCATTGTTTCATGTGGTGACCATGAAATTGATGGGAGGTTAGCCCCAATCTAAATAGGGGGAAGAAGAAAGGTAGAGTGTACTTTGAAATGTTGGTTCAAGTACTTGGATGGATTTTTTTCAAAATTATTATACGAAGCTGTTTAGACAATTAGACTGTCTTCTTTTTTTATTGTGAAAGGTAGATGGTACTCAAGATCTTATGGTTCTGACTTCTGAGGATTGTGTTTTAGTTTTGATCAAATTGTAGGAACTTTCTCATAAAAAAACATAATTATAAGGGTTCTTCAGTCTTCGTCAGCAAAAAGCCAAAAACGAACATATAGACAAGAATGGCCGACCATCTCCCAAAAGTTACCACAATTTAAAAAAATAAAATCTGTTACAGAATCATATCGATAGTCGGATTGGTTAAGGAATATTAGCCTTACTTGTGAAATATTAACTTCTTAAGACTCAATTGAGGAGGCGTCATCGATGAATTTGATACCATACGAGCTGAGATGCATGATCACTTTTAATGATCAAGTGACATCATTAGCCAAATTCTGTTACAGTAATTTGTATCTAGGATGGATTTGAATGGAAAATATGGATGAATGAAGATGGAGAATGGAATTTCTGTATTATTGATTGATAAAAGGAACTAATATTCTTGAAGAACAACAATTCCTAACCAAAGAGGCATGTTCTTCAAACAAGGCCAACAATGGAAGTTTTCTATTGAAAAGGAAGAAAGAAGATTACAATTCTGATTTTCTGCTTAATCTCTCAACTCTCCTTGTGACTTTATATTTACAGCTCACAAGTTACAAAGAATTCAGTTGCCATGTGTATTTACTAATTTCCTATATCAAATCCTCCCTACCCAAACAACCTTGCCCACAAGGTTGTTTAAGATATAGAAAATCATCCAGCCGCTGTAGTAAACCATTATAAGCCACAAGGTTGGAGACACAACTCTGTTATTTGTAAGACTGTCATTATATGCAGCAAACCATTAAAATTTCCAGCAACAAATAGCAACTGCCTGTCACTTCTGCCCAAACAACTCCAAAATTCCCAAACCAAGCAATAAACCAAATCATCTTTTGAACCAATGGAAAGCGCACATTCAGAACAAGCAATAGTTGTATCATCCATTGATTGACTACGAACAACTCCAAAGATGAACATGGAACAATCAAAAGACAATCATTCAACCCTTTGATTATACCCGGATCAAAGACATATACTGATTCATTTCTTCTTACCAAATGAGGCCCTTCAACAACACCACACTCTTGAATGATCCTATGTGCAAGTCCAAAAAAACCCTCAAGCTTGAGCTTTAGATCACCACTGACAATATAAGAGCTGAAATTGAATACCAATGGTTGAAGAAGAATGCCACCTCTTCGATCTCCTATAACTCGATCATCAAGTCTTAGAATTGAAGCAATTGCTTTAGTTAAATCCAATGTGCTAGTTTCTTGCAAAACCACTGACCCATTCCATGTCGGCATTTCATCGAACAAGTTGTGTTCATCCAAAAATGACTTCTTATCCTCCTGAATTAGCATAACTGGAACGATTGATTGCGTCGAAACTTGGATTTCTTGCCCACAATTGTCATCCATTAGCAAATCAGAACAAGACTCCTTAGTGCCTTCAATTGGTATAGGTTTTAATCCGTTCAATTCAACGATATTAGCATCAAGGGTTCCCACGTCTAAACTATCAAATGAATCCTCTTGTTCTTCCACAGGGTTCATAGGTATAGTTTCATGCTCAGAAACAATGAAATCGCCATTTACCTTTGATAATTGGCCAAACGCCTTGTTTCCGAGACTGACAATCGACATTGGCATTTCATCGATCATGTGGTATGCGTCCCAAGATGAGTCTTTACCCATCTGAATTAGCAAGTTTGGAACAACATTTTGTGTTGAATCCCTGCTATCTTTCTCACAAGCTTTGCCAATCTTTGAATTCAAAGCTTTCCCACTGCTCCTTATTCTTGGATGAACTGACTCATATAATTTTCCCACAACGAAGCACTGTTGTATAGTTTGTGGTCGAAACATACGCACATTCATCCTTGAGTCATCTCTTAATCCAGCAAGATAAACATCCACCAAGTATTCTTCCGGCAATTGAATCCTGTTTCTGATCACCTCAAACTTGCGATGATAATCGATTATCCCTTCGATTTCAGTTTCTTGCAAGTTTTCCAATTCGGCAATAGTATCATCAATTACTTCTCCATTGAAAAAGTGAGGCAAAGTTGGGTTACCTCTTTGTCGATGGCTATCTACCTCTTGAAATTGATTCTGATGCACCCAAAGATGATTTTCCGTTGTGTAATTCGTTGGGATCTGAGAACTCAAGAAAGTTCGAACTTCTCTCCTAATCGTCAAAGAACTCAACATCTCTTTGTGCTTGACGCTTTCCATGACTGTTGGTCGGCACATACTCCCTTCTTGAATTTGCAAGGCTTCAAAACTTGATACCCACGTGGACGATTGTTGCCAGCCCATGTTGTCAATTGACCAACGACTTCGATCGTCGGTTAAAGTTGTAGGAACCGGTTGAGATCCATTGTTGGTGAATAGCCGAATCACTTTTGACATCTCGACAATCCTCCTATCTAATTTCTCACCGAACCTTGAAATCTTGTCATTCAATTCCCTATCCAGTTTCTCCTCAATTACAGCGATCTTTGAACTGAGCGTCTCCTCCATTTCGAGTACTACTGCTTCCTTCAATACAGCTTGAGCCCTAATTTCCGTCATTGTTGTTTCTTGCGTAGAATCGCCGGCAAATCTGATACCAATTGTTACAGTAATTTGTATCTAGGATGGATTTGAATGGAAAATATGGATGAATGAAGATGGAGAATGGAATTTCTGTATTATTGATTAATAAAAGGAACTAATGTTCTTGAAGAACAACAATTCCTAACTAAAGAGGCATGTTCTTCAAACAAGGCCAACAATGGAAGTTTTCTATTGAAAAGGAAGAAAGAAGATTACAATTCTGATTTTCTGCTTAATCTCTCAACTCTCCTTGTGGCTTTATATATACAGCTCACAAGTTACAAGGAATTCAGTTGCCATATGCATTTACTAATTTCCTATATCAAATTCGTTTTTAGGTCACTTGTGAATCTCTTTGGGGAAGATATTGCAAGGAAATATTTTAGATAAATATTTATGAAGAAAAAGAAAAGAAAAGATTTCTTGTAAAAGATAAAATAATTAAAAAATAATTTAATCCTTCTATATTTTATTCATTAATCACTATAAATAATCAGGGTGCCTAGGGTATGTGCAAGGCATGCACTTACATACGGCCTTAAAATTAAGTAGGGTTTTAAAATTATCAAGCCTAATATTATCATATAATAAAAATTTAAATTTTTTTAGATAAATTAAAGTAGATTGCTTAATTGGTTCATTTGAACCAAACTCTTATCCTATAACGTGAAACGAATGTACTTTCCCTAATTAGTAGTGCACTTTTTATACAAAAGTGTATTGTAAAATACAAAAAGTGCAGTAGGAAGAAATGCACTACAAAAATTACGAAAAGTGCACTGCAAAGTACGAAAAGTGCAAATGCGAAAAAGTGCACTCTGAATTATGAAAAATGCAATATGAACTAGGAAAAGTGCATTCGTTTCAGGATAAGAGTTCGTTTCAAGATAAGAGTTCGTTTCATTTGAACCAAACTCTTGGTTTGTAAACAAAAAAAATAACATTGATTTTTTGTATGAATTTTATCAACAATACTAATTTTAAACAGGGCTTCCACAAATCATTGGACGCCTCCGTAAATAATGTAGAACTCAACTTTTTTTTAAGGTAAAATTACTCAAAATAATACCAACTTTTACCTATTAACCAAAAATAATACGAACTTCTAAATTGACTAAAAATAATATCAACTTTCATCGTACTAACTAAAAATAATACTAACTTTCATTGTATTAACTAAAAATAGTACAACGGTATTTTTTGTGAAAATTTTGGCAAAATATGTAATTTAGCCATTGAAATATGTTGGTTGGTCATTTAATAATACCAACTTTTGTTAATGCCACAAGTCGAAATAATAATTTATATAATGTAATCGATATTTTTTATATACGAAATGGTAATTTGTATGATGATAATGAACAATAATCAACTTAAAATCTTAGCCATCAATATTTTTTAATGTTTAGTCAACAAATTTTGATAGACACGTCATATGTTTTCCCAAATCTCCACCGAAAATGTCTTTGTACTATTTTTGGTTAATACAATAAAAGTTAGTATTATTTTTAGTCGATTTAAAAGTTCGTATTATTTTGAGTTAATAGGCAAAAATTGATATTATTTTGTGTAATTTTTCCTTTTTTTTTAAAAAAATTACACGGAATTCTCTTCAGTAAACATGGAAGATAAATTATCTAAGCATTCAATCACACTACTATATAAGGCAGTGGCGGATCTGGGGGGGGCATGGGTGGGCAGCCGCCCCCCCCGTTCGCCGGAGCAACTAATAGGAAATAGGGAGGAGCAGTGGCGTTTAGGGTTGGGCTGGGGCGCGATTGAGGCGGGGTGGGGGCAAGCTGCGGGGGATGAGGGAGAGACGTCGAGGCCGGTGAGGGAGGAGTTGCCGTGTCGGAATTCTGGCGGCGCAGTGCGACAAGTCGGTACAGAGGTTGAAGACGAAGGGAAAGGGTTTAATTTGTGAATTTTGTCTTCAATATACATTTTTTTTTCAAGAAACGGTCAGTTGTACACAGTACACTTATACAATAATGGGCCCGTAGTAAGTCTCCTTTTTTCAATGGAAAAAAAGATTAGGGCCTAATGGCCCGTAGTGAGTGGTGTTTTTACTCGGCCATATCAATATAATATTTTACTATTTACATGTAACAAAATGACTTGGTGAAAGGACTAAAAAGAAACAATTTAGTAACAAATCTTGGATAAATTAAGTAAAGTTTGATTTTTTCGAATGTTATATATTTTTTAAAATTTTTTTATCATTCTGATCATGTTAGATAATTATAAATTTATAATATTTTATTTTTATACACTAAATCATAAAAGTTATATTTTTACCATTATGATTTAAAATATTGGTTTTCTAATTTATTTTCATAGTATAGGATAAGAATGTCGATTTTAGAAATTAAAATTCTAAAATAAAGTTTAGTTGATGATTATTCATATTTTGTTAAACTTAGTTTGATATCGAGATTAATTTATGATTTTTGATCTTTGTTAGAATGAGCTTTATATTGAGATTATTTGTTTAGAATGAGTTTGATATTTAGATTTTTCTTGAGGCTTTAAAAATTAATAATTTAGTATTGAAATTTTTGTTATGAATTGTTATTTGTTTACTAGTTTAATATGTTCAAAGTTAGTTTTTCATTAGTATATATGTTAAATTAGTTTTAATAGTTCAAGGTCCGTCCCCCAAATTAGTTTTAATAGTTTAAGATTCGCCCCCCATCCAGACATTTCTGGATTCGCCACTGAATAAGGTCAGTAGACTTCTCTTATTGCATGAGTTTATGCTTGTAATGAAGTAAATTTGACGCTAAATTATTCAAAGTGTTAATAAATAAACATTAGATAACTTTTCTTTCATGTACAAAAAGCATGTCGATCATCGGATTATTTTTTAACCATTAATTGGATTCAAGTGTATAAGTATTTTTCACTCAAGTCAGAGAGGAATTTTAGGAGCGAAATAACCTACACATATATTAAAGTTTTGTCCAAACTATCACCTAAAGTGATATTACTAAAAAAACTAATTAGGACTTGAGAGGGTCAAAACTTATACAGTGTAGTATATTAGTAAGCTTAAGTTTTTATTTGGTCTGAAAGTTTTTTTTTTGTTTTTTTTATAACCCAACATATATCATTCAGCTCAAACCAACAGAAGTTACAAAGTCATTTTCCAACAACACAGAAAGTTCAGAAGGAATAGAAAAGTTATGTAAAAAAAGAACAGAGGATGGAGGTTTCCAATTGGCCAGCCAGTGAGCAACTTTGTTGGCAACTCGACGAACATGAGTCCATTTACATTGGATAAAGGACCCACTAATCTCCAGCACCATAGCCATCAGAGATCCCAATATCCCACTTAATAGCCTCACATTCAGCAACTTCAATCGGAGTCCCTTCTTGGATCAGCCGTGCTCCAGCAAAGTATACCTCTCCCGAGGGAAGTCTGCACACTATGCCAATTCCACAATTTCGGCCAGTGACTGAAGCATCACAATTGATCTTCACCCATCCCGCATCAGGTCGAGACCATTTATCGTTGCCGTTCATTGTTGGGGCAATAATTGTCAACGCCTTTCTTGTCCTGTCAAATTCCTCCCTGCAAACTAAAGCTTGATCAATTAGAATTGCTGGATCCATTAGAACACCCTCAAAGAGTCTTGCATTTCTTGCTTTCCACAATTTCCACATTATAATTGCCTAAATCTGTCGTTCAGCTTCATCTAAAGAGATCACTCGTGAGGCCCAATCAAACATCGATTCAACTACTTCTCCTCTACTATCGATGCTTGGGAAATAATGCCAAATTAGTCGGGGGAGCAAACACCCTGCTAAAGCATGCAAGGAAGATTCCACACCCCCGCAAGCCTCACATAACGGATCATTTGTCACCCGGCGCTTAAACAGATTAGTTTTACAAGGTAATATTTCCTTAACAGCTCTCCATACAAAGTGTCTTATTCTCGGTGCAACTGGCAAGGCCCAAATTTGTTTCCATACTTTTTGAATTGCCTCACCCGAGGAGCTTTCGCCTTTCCTAATCCTGCTCATTTTCTGATCGAAGCTCAGCTTATAAGCTGATTTGACTGTGTATTCACCATCAGGAGAGAAGAACCAAACTGGACTGTCACTAATTCTTGGATCCACCAGATGTTGTGCAAGAAATATTTCCACATCACATGGGGCTAATACGTCTGCAATCAGATCTTCATCCCATTTTCCAGCTTCCCAGTCGATCAAATCAATCACACGAAGGTTTGGATCAGCCCCTTTAAAATTACCAACAACACGGAAATTGGTGGGTCGAGGAACCCATTTGTCCTGCCAGACATTCAATGAGCTACCATTGCCAACTTGCCAATACAGACCCTGCTCAATCAGAGCTCGGGCTGAGTGAATGCTACGCCAAGTGAAGCTGGGATTATGTCCCAAAGAAGCACCTAGGAAGTCTGTACGAGGGAAGTATCTAGCCTTGTATAAGCGTCCAAGAAGAGAGTTTGGATTGCTTAACAACCTCCATCCTTGCTTAGCCAACAAAGCTAAATTGAAAGACTCCAAATCTCTGAAACCAAGACCTCCTTTATCCTTTGCTGAGCATAATCTTTTCCATTTCATCCAGTGAAGCTGACTTTTACTATCAACATCTCCCCACAGGAATTTACACATCATGTTCTCAAGCTCTTGGCACAAACCTGTTGGCAAGAGGAAGCAAGACATCGTGTATGTTGGTATCGCTTGGAGCACCGCTTTAATTAAGACCTCTTTACCTACTTTTGACAAAAACCTCCACTTCCAACATTTGGCTTTCTTCCACAACTTCTCCTTAAGCTGGCCAAAAATAACTTTTTTGGAACGCCCCACAATCGTTGGTAGTCCCAGATACCTTTCGTGCTTGTCCACTTCTCTGATTTCAAGCAAATTCTGAATTTCCATACGCAGCTGCTTATCAACATTCTTACTAAAAGATAGCTCCGATTTCGCAAAATTCACTTGTTGACCCGAGACAACTCCATAAGCATGGAGAATAGAGACAATTTCTGTTGCATGTTGACAAGAAGCTTTTGCGAAAACGATGCTATCATCTGCAAAGAAGAGATGAGAAACGACCGGTGCGTTCCTGGCTATTCGGATTCCTTGTAGTTGTCCTGCTTGTTCACTGGCTGTAATCATAGACGAGAGGCCTTCAGCACATAACAAGAATAAAAATGGTGATAGAGGATCGCCTTGCCGTAAACCCCGAGAAGGGTAGAAGCTGCTCAATGGCACTCCATCCATGAGCACGGAAAAAGACACCGTCGAGACGCACTTCATAATCAAAGTCACCCACTGATAGTGAAACCCCATCTGACGCATGACCTGTTCAAGAAAAGACCACTCCACTCTATCATACGCCTTCGCCATGTCAAGTTTGATTGCCATATAACCTGCTTTACCCGTCCTTCGAGATTTCATGTAATGAAAGATCTCAAAGGCAGATAAGACGTTATCAGTTATCAACCGACCAGGAACAAATGCACTTTGTGTAGGAGAAATCAGTTTGTCCAAGACACCTTTTAACCTGTTGGAAAGCACTTTGGAAACAATTTTGTAAACCACATTACATAAACTTATTGGGCGTAAATCTCTCATCAGACTTGGATCCGAGATTTTTGGGATAAGAGTAATGTAAGTGTGATTTAATTTATCAGGGAAAGGAGCCCCACTTAAGATGCCAAGACAAAGAGACGTAATTTCCGGGCCAACGATATGCCAATGCTTTTGATAAAACAAGGCTGACATACCATCAGGACCCGGAGATTTGGTAGGGTGCATTGAGAAAAGGGCAGTACAAACCTCTTCACCAGAAAACGGACGCATGAGCTCGGCATTGTCCTCCTCCGTCATAAGCGGCGAGATTCCTTGAGGAGCCGTAATAGCAAGAGCACTAAGATCGGTCTTAAACAGGTTCTCAAAATATTCCACAACAACTCTAGTTCTATTGACTCGACTTCTCCATTCCATTCCGTTATCATCCACAAGTCGACGAACTTTATTTCTTCTTCGCCTACCATTCGCTTTCTGGTGGAAGCAATGTTATTAGAATCGGGATCCCACCTTGGATCGGTGAGGGGGGTTGGATCGGATCGGTAGGATCGGATCGTAGGATCGTAAGATTCTACAAATTTAAGTAGATACGCTGTCAAATTGATACGACATGAATAATAAATGCATTATAAGTAAAAAGAATGATAAATATAGATGATTTAAAGCGTAAAATATCGATATTACAAAGTTAAAATGATTTAACAAGTTTTCTTCGTAAATATCGTACATTGTCTAAATAGTACAAGAAAAATGATAGGTTTTTTAGCATGAAAATCAACAAGCCAAATACAAATGTCTTCATCGTAACCAAAGTTCCTATCGTTAACACAATCAAAGCTCACCGTTCTTGAAGTTCTTGTCCATGTTCCCATTGGTAAGACCATACAATATCACCGTCATTACAAGTAATTAGCAACCAATTACAACTTGAGTGACTGAATGTTTAGTGTTTACAAGTAAATCGGTAAAAAAAATTATAAAAAATAATAATTAAAGACGTTGATTATATCCTTTATATTTTGAATATTATACCAATTTTAAGTGTAGGGTTGTGTGGTTTCATACTTACATGATTCATCAACAACATAATTAATCAGCAATTATATTATAGAAAAACTTTAATTAAAGATATTGATTATTTCATTTAGTCAACGATCCCACCCGATCCCACACGATCCCACCCGATCCCACCCGATCCTAGACCGATCCCACACGATCCTAAACCGATCCTACCACTTTTACCTCACTCGATCCCATACCGATCCCACCCGATCCTAGACCGATCCCACCCGATCCCACCGATCCCATCCGATCCCATCCGATCCTAGACCGATCCTACCACTTTTTCGATTCTACCTCCGATTTGGATCGTTTTAGCCAAACAGGATCGTAGGATCGTACGATCCTACGATCCGGATCGCGATTTTAACAACATTGGGTGGAAGAAAGCGGAATTTTTATCTCTATAAGAGATTTCGTTGGCCTTTGCTCGTTGCATCCAAAGTAATTCCTCCTTTGCCATGAGCTCCCTTTCTTCTAACTCTAAGGCTCGTCTCTGCTCAATCACTGCACCATTAACTCCTTGTTTATGCAAAGATCTGAGTCGCTCCCTAACCTGCTTTAGTCGAGATAAAATGTTTCCAAAAACCCTTTTGTTCCAGTCCCTTAGATCATCTGCGCACCTTTCAATTTTACCTAGGGTGCCCCCTTCCATATTCCGAGTGCTTGGATTATTCCAAGCGTTCTCGATTATCACCGGGCAGCCTTCATGTTGAAGCCACATGGCCTCAAACCGAAAGGGTTTTACTCCCCTTTGATCCTCCCCTTCCTCTTCTTCTAATCGATAACACTCAAGCATTATGGGGATGTGGTCAGAAGCCTCTCTGTCAAGATGTCTTATTCGTCCAAAGGAAAATCTGTCCAACCATGGTTCATTTGCAAAACCAAAGTTGATTCTTTCCTGTATGAAATCGTTCCCTACCCGGCCATTGTCCCATGTGAATTTCGGACCCGAAAAAGGTAGTTCTTTCATTCCACAACAGTCAAGGGCATTTTGAAATTCAGACATACTCTGCCACTCAATCTCTCGACCCCCATCTTTGTCCTCCGGATGAAGAACTTGGTTAAAATCACCAATACTCAGCCAAGCATCTTCTGAATCTTCTTTTAATCTTTTTAGTAGCTCCCACGAATTAAATTTGTCCTCCTTTCGCGGTCATCCATAGAATCCCATGAGTCTCCAACCACCGCTAAAATCTTTAAACTCCACCAAGGAATCTATGTGATGCCTCGTAAATGATTGCACTGTGACTTCTACTGAATCATCCCACAGTAACCCCAAACCTCCAGATTTACCTACACAGTCTACCGAAAAACATCCTTGAAAATCCAACTTAACACGGATCTCTTCCATTTTAATTCTATCACAACGAGTTTCCATTAAAAACATCACCCTCGGGGCCTCCCTCCTTACTAGATTAGCAAGGCGTCCAATTGCACGGGCCGTCCCCAATCCCCGACAATTGTAACTCAAGACATTCATTGGGCTCGGCAAGAGAGACTTGTCGTCTCTCCCGCCGATGATGCCATCTTAGATCGTTTACCATCATTTACTTCCTCAATATCCATCTCATCGCTGCCTAATATCTTCCTTTTGCCACCACACTCAGTTGCATTTTCTTTCTCTTTTTCCTCAGTTTCTCTAGCTCTTCTTTTCCATTTCTTTTTCTGACCCCCGTCTTGATCCGTCGGAGAACCAACCTGCAGCTTTTCATTCTGTTTTGGATCATTCTCTTTGTCACTGTGATTGGTATTATTCTCCTTGCTAGACTTCGGTTGATTGTTATGCACCTCCTCTGCCTTGTAACACTCAGCCTTATGTGATGTATCAGTTAAAGTTGTTGTTTCAGATGTGAGTTTTTTCCCCTGCGGCGTTATTACCAGATTTTCCCCCAACTCGATACTAGCAATCACTGCATCTTTATTTTCTTTTTGAGTATGTTCTGCTTTGTCGTTTTCCTGATTGGGTTCCTGCAGGACTTCCAATAAAGATCTACGAGGATTCTGAGTGCCACTCCTTTCTTCTCCACCAGGTAATGACTTTCGCCATCCTTGTAAGACTTCCTTCTCCAAACTTCTATTTTGAACCGCCTTCATCGGTGAGGCACGAAGCCAGTCCCCATACTCACCTTGCATTTCTTTCGCCTCCTCGTTTTCACAGTCCATCTCAACATGTCCCAGCAGACCACAAAGATAGCAAAAGTTAGGGAGACGTTCATATTTGAATTCAGCCCAAATGCGTTTTTCTCCTATTCGAAGCAACATTCCTCGACGCAGAGGTTGTGTCACATCCACTAGTACCCTTACTCTGATAAATTTAGCACAGTGAAGAAGATCCCTGTCATCAACTTCCTCCAGACTACAAAAACTTCTTCCAATGGCCTCCGCTGTTTCAACCGTCATAACCGCCATTGGCAAATCATAAACTCGCACCCAAAAAGGAACCCTATCAACCGTTATCTTAGATGGTTGTTCAAGTCCAGGTTCCTTCAGAGCCAACAGAGCACGATCAAAGGACCAGGGGCCTTCTTTCATCACTTTTGTCTTATCTGCTCCATTGGCAAACCTAAAGAGAAAGAGGTTGTTTCTTAACTCCCTGAAGATGAATCCATTACGAAGTTTCCAAGCACCTTTCATTGTCGCCTTAAGAGCAAAGGAGTTAAAAGGCCGACTCGTGAGAAGCGTCCCTACCAAAGTTAACCCCTGATTTTCAACCTCATCTTTGGCCTTTCCTTCAACCTCTGTACATTCGGAGTCTGTCAATCTGAAGTTTCTGCGTTTACCTACCTCTGCCATGAGAACCTGTGTGACCAAGACCGATCCTTGCACTCTAACCACCACGGTGAAACCCGCACGATGACGGCAGGAGAAAAGCCTAGCTCCCACGGCCGTTGACCGGAGAGAGAGAAAAGCAAGTCGGAGAACCGCTATGGAGAACGGTTATCTGAATCGCCTATTTGTTCTAGATTTTTGAGAGTTTTTCCAGCGTGGCTGCTCGATATGTTTGTCTGAAAGTTTTTTGATGTAAAGCAAACACCGTAAATCTCGTATATCGGTACGAGTTAGGACTGCCTTAGTCCGGGTCAAAGTTTTTTTTGATTGCTTAAGCCGTGTATACCAAACTCTACTGCACACGCGGATGGACGGACGGTGGATTTCTCTAAGGTTATTTTTCTTTATTCAACGATTAAAATAAATTTAAATATTATTTGCAAGTTCATAATTATTATATAAAAAAATACAAAGAAAGTAACGTCTTTATTCTAACACTAATGAACTGCCAAATTGGTACACCCACCGCTTCCAGACTTTGACGCTTACTCCGTCAAATCCAAAACCCCACAAATTACTAAAATCAATTCAAATTCCCTCTCCCCTACCCTTTTACCCGCCAGCCAAATGCCAACCCAACTCTCCTACTTGCTTTTACCGTTTCAAACTTTCAACGGTCAACTTTCAATGTTTTCTAGTCAAAACTTTCATTTTGTTCAAGAATAAACCAAAACCATACATACATAAATAACCAAACCTGCCCTTTCAACCTATATCACATAACTACACGCACTAAACAATCAAAATCATACGTTCACAATTATATTCACGTATTCACAAATAATGATTTTGCCGTGGAGAAGGAAACGCGGTGGCGGCCGGAACCGCAAAGCCGCCTCCGACTCCGATGCCACGGAGCTGACGATTCCGACCGACTTCCGGTGCCCGATCTCCCTAGACCTAATGAAAGATCCGGTGACTTTATCCTCCGGGATCACCTATGACCGCGACAGCATCGAAGCATGGATCGTCGACCAAGGGCACGACACGTGTCCGGTCACCAAACGGATCCTGCCGGTGCTCGAGCCCGTCCCGAACCACGCCATCCGTCGGATGATCCAGGATTGGTGCGTCGAGAAGCGATCCTACGGCGTGGAGCGCATCCCCACGCCCCGTATCCCACTCAGCTCCTCCGAGGCGTCGGATCTGCTTGCCAAGCTGGAGTCGTCATCAACGGCCGAGATCGCGAACGCGCTCGCGGCCAGGATCTTGGACAAGGCCAGGGAGAGCGACCGCAACCGCCGCGTGATTCTAGCTCAGAGCGGGGCACGCGTGATCGCCGCCAAGTTCGAAGCGTTTTCAGCAAGAGACGAAAACGGCGTCGTTTTAGGGGAACTGCTCGCGTGCCTGGCGCTTTTATTCTCCCCCGCCGCCGCGCTGGACGAGGAAGCCATACGCCACGTCGGATCCTCCAAATCCTTGAAACGCATCGTTTCGATCCTTGGGAGCGGGGACCTGGCGAGTAGGAGGAACGCGGTGACGGTGCTGAAAGAAGTCGCGGCCTCACGCGCGGGCGAGCTGGCGGAGACCGAGGGCGCGTTGGAGGGGCTGGTCAACGTGGTCAAAGACCCGGTTTCCCCCGCCTCGTTGAAGGATTCTTTGCTGATAATCTACCACATTATAAGAAACCGACCCGGATCGGAAACCGTATCCGAATTGCTCGATCTCGGCATAGTCCCCGAGGTGGTGGAGATCGCGATCAGCTCGGAAAAGAGCCTGTGCGAGACGGCGCTGGGAGTCCTGGACGAGGTGTGCGGGGAGGAGCGTGGGCGCGTGATGGCGCGTGGGCATGCCACGGTGGTGCCGGTGGTGGTGAAGAAGATGCTGAGGGTGTCGGACTTGGCGACGGAGATCGCGGTCTCGGTTTTGTGGAAGCTGAGTAGGGAGGAGGGAGGAAGGATGGGGGAAGTGTTGAAGGAAGCGCTTGAGGTGGGAGCGTTCCAGAAGCTTCTATTGTTGTTGCAGGTTGGGTGCGGGAACGGGGCGGGGACCAAGGAGAAGGCGACGGAGTTGTTGAAGATGTTGAATGTGTTTCAGAGGGAGACGGGGAGATTGGAGTGTGTTGAGTCCATGGATTTCAAGGACTTGAAGAGAAGCTTTTAATTGAATATGATCGATCGATCAAATTGATCATCGATCCAAAGAATTGAATATTGTTACGTTTCTTCTTAATTGTAGGTAATTAATCATATAGATCGGGCACAAAATTTGTAGATGACCGGTCCTAGCGTTTTTGTATAGCGACTTTCGTTTTTCTTGATACTGATTAAAAAATCGATTTTGCTAGCATTTCAACGTGAGTAGTTAGGGATGAAAGTGCTACAGAAGTTAGTTTTTTTTGAGTTGTTAGTTGTTTTGAGTTGTTTCACATACGATGAAATTTAGAAGGGACTTGACAACTTAACATGGCTAAGAAGCTAATGGCAATATGGATTCACAAGTGGTGATCTAGTCAACTTTTTCCAGAAATATGTCTAGCTTTGAAGATGGTTATAGGAGTAGAACATGGACTTAATTTCTATTCGAGATTCTATTTTTTTTTTTTGGTAAGAAACAGAGAGTAAAGACTCTCACTCAGGGTTACATTACAATCATACAAGGGAAGGCTACACCCTTTACATCATCTAAAATAACGGGAAGAACACTAGTACATGGTTCCAAAAGAATATGACACCCAACAGGAAAATCAAAGGCAAGTGAAGCGAGGTGGTCAACAACGCGGTTGGTTTCACGAAAGACATGTCGAACTTGGACGATCCAATCTCTACTAAGGAAGCTCTGGCAAGCATATACCAGGCTAGAAAATGGGTGTGAGGGTTGTAGGCGTTTTCGTAAGAGCCCAATAATCATCTCCGAGTCAGATTCCATGAGGACCTGTCTATGGCCAAGATCCAAAGCTAGTTGAAGCCCATTGAAAACTTCCCAAAGCTCAGCCACAGGGACGGTGCACACACCAATGTTGTGCACAAAACCACCTAGCCATTGCCCACTATCATCACGTATAGCCCCCCCACCCCGCCCGGAGGCGGCGCCTCCGAATGGCTCGCGCCTCGCACCATTAGTATTGATTTTAATCCAACCAAGAGGCGGCTTGTCGCATGATATCAACCTCTCCTGGAGAGTGCGGGTTGATGATCTCTAGCATTCAATAGGTTGCTGCAGAATTCCTTATCTTGGCTTAACAAGAAATCAGCTTTGTTTGGAAACAATCTCTCATCTCTAAAGAGGCGGGCATTTCGCCACTTCTAGAGCCACCACATCGTAGTAGCAAACAACACAGCCGGGTCGCTATCTCTCACATAGGCGAAGAGGCCTGAGACATCACTTTTAATCTAGCCGAAATGGGTTTTGTTGAAGAAATCTTCATTGCTGGCGGATGATGTAGATATGAGTGCAGTCCATACTTCACAGGCCGAGCTGCAATCCTGAAAGAGGTGAACCAAGGTCTCATAAGCATCTCCACATCCAAAG